>OW386285.2:286709802-291709802 GCA_936432065.2 Rutpela maculata | reverse complement strand
TTATAGGTGAATTGTAGCTCAAAAAGTTTCGCGTAAACCAATATGTCCTAACAAAAGAACAAAGTTGAAATTGAATTAATATTCGAAAATAACTAATACAGAGTATTTAGTGACCAGTGCTGTGTATAAAGAAACGAAAAGAGCGTAAATAAACAATGGCAAAAGAAAGTACCCTTTTTCATTTCTAAGAACCTTCCCAGCCAAGTATATTTATAACCATTGAAGTGTTTAGGCCCATCAAACCCTTGAAGAGTCGACACTTGTCGAGAAAGTTGATGGGGGCAATAGATTGATGAAGTATTAGTACGAGATCTGGCATAAGGAATTAATACCCTCATCTGTTATTCAGATAAATAGTTTTTATGAAAGATAACATGTAGGCTAATAGATCGCGATTAGGTAGCCTAGCCATATCTTGATCCGATGCCATTTAATTTGAAAAAAAATAATTGATTTTTTATTTTTTTTTTGTCAGGCGAAATCGAAATTTTGTCTTTAAACGTATATAGCAGCGAAACCATTAATCCTACAGGAATTTTTCGAGGAAGCAAATACATCATCATTTTATAATCTTTCTAATAGATTCCTACCAGTTTCTTCCTAGAACCAATGTTTATCTAGATATTCGCAAGAGATGAGAAAAAAACACGTTTCCTCGGAAAATCTAAATTTCCAGTTGTATGGCTCCTAGCGTCCTTAAATTTTGTCGTAGGGCAGAAAATAAAAAGGGGGCTTATTAAATTCTCCACAAATTCGTTAGGTCGTAGTTTTCTGCCGTAGGAGCCACCGTTTTATTAGGAGTTATGGGAGTTTTAAGCAAAAAAGTGCAAGACGCCACCATCTTAAAAGGCCCGCAGGGCCCAAACCAAGAGCCACAGTAAAATTTGGAACACAACAAAACGTTCCTCTCATTATGTAGTTTCCTTTGGAAGTTTTTTTTTTTAGCTATCTCTCACGAATTCCGAGTTACAGGCGAAAAACCGGTTTCAGAGATGCGCCATCCGAAGGGAAATTTTCGTCAAAAACCAGACATCCAAATATACTCATATTGTTAAAAATACGATGCCGCGACGCCCGTACCATGTCGATACGGAAAGAGGAAGACTTGTAGTTGATCCGCATCGTAAATCGCATGCCGATATGTTGCTCAGTTGTTGCACTGTTAATGACGCAGTAGGTTTGAAATTCATTACATATGTTCTGAAGGTACACCATTCCTAAAGCCCATCGGGCGAATACGCTTTTAGTTCACACAACCAGGTTTAGAGCACGCTTGAGATCATTGGTAGACAAAAGGCCTCAGTTGACCGTTAGTGAAAAAAAAAAAAAACAAAAATCGCTAAAAATGTCAAAATATGAAAAATTTGCAAAATTTTGAACAACTGTATCTCGGATACTATTTGATCTAGTACCAATTTGTAGCAAATTTAGTCTACTTTTAAAAAGTACTAAATCATTTTTACCAAAAAAGTAGGCCTTTGGTACTAAAATTAACAGACTGAAAAAAAAAAAAAAAATCTCGCAGTTCTTCGCAGGTCTGCCAAAGTCGTAAACATGGATTTAACATTAATTTTTAATCCTATACAACATATTAAAAAAGCATAGATACCTGATTTGATGTCAAGTTACTGAATTATATTGTTAATATTTTACGGTTTACAGTCATCAGAATGGTGAAAGTTTGTGCTTTGCTGTAGATTGTGCAATTATCTCTGTCCCCGTTGCTCTTACGTAGTAGTTAGTTATGATCGATATTGTAGACCATAAAATTTCCTAAAACTTTTATAGAAACAATTTTCTTCAATGATGAACTGTTTTAAATTTATTGCACCCCGAAAAATCATGTCTGTTGTTACTATAGCAATTAAATCCAGATGTTGCAAAAGATATTTCAGACCCAACAGCCATTCATGATTTCAACTGTCCCAAGAAAATTTCAAATTCATACATAGACATTTTTCCAGAATTCCTCACACGCCCCACATGCGAACTTGAAAAACATCAGAATTTACTTCGGTTGCTATAATGAATGCTGTATTCAATATCAACAATACGTTTCTACATTATCGGGATACATTGTTGAGACACCGAGACACCAAAACAAAGTTTAGGATTTCTTACAATGTCAAGCATAGTGGACCTTCTAAATGACACAAGACATAAATGTGGCATTTCTGCAAACATTCACATATTCTAAATAGATTTTTTAAAATATTTAGTAAGTACTTTTACTCCTGTGATTGGTAAAAATACATGTATGTTAGAGTTACATATCTACACACACTTCCCCTTGAGAGAGTCTACAATAATTTGATCTTATTGAGTATGGGCGTTATGGGATTTGCCAAAAAAACTACAACAGATATTGTGTACATGAAAAATTGTATGTGGTGAGACATCTGTAGCCCACCCTGGTATTGACGTAGTTTATCGTTACAGTTATTGGTTGAAATTTGAAAAAATCCTTTGAGTAAAGAAACTCAATTTTTAAAAAATAAATTAATTAAAAAAATGACAAAACAGTAACATTAAACCACCATTACCTATATCCAAAAAACCACTGTGTATATCTATTAATTAAGAATATATACAAACTTTAATTTAAATTTATTAGTGATTTTCCACATCTCTATAAATTAAAAATGCAAATGAGATGAATTTAAAATATGCATAATTATTTAATCCCAAACTCTAAAAAAACTTGATTCCGTATTAAGATTAATATAAATAACTGGAAAAACATTATGTGATAAAGATGAGAATGAAGCACGTGCTTTTATTTTAAACAAATATTACTGACTCAATTAATGATACTTAACATCTTTAGATAAATTTAACGCAGTTTCTATTATTAATTCATTGTGTTTAATTAAAATCAGGCATTACTATGTACTTTTGAATTTAGATATACTTGCTGCAGAAAATTCCATTCTAAAAATTATAACTTGTAAGTAGTATAAATTATAAACAATATAAACAAGGTCAACTGATTTTTTAATTAATCCTAAACACAGAATTTGTTTCTGATTATCGACATGCACAATTGATATAAATAATGTTAGGATTGGAAAAGAATGTTGATTACTATGTAATAAATTCTTATAATTACTTCGTAATCTTAGTTACAACTTACCCAAATTACCTACTTAAAGCAATAAAATGAATGATTATTTCCTTAATAAAGAATACCTAGCTATTATGTAACTTAATACACTAATGTTAGTAGGTATATGTTAACATTAAGTATATGGAGATATTTGAAATATTGAACGAATTCACAATTCGAATTCAGTTTTAAACTAAATGCTTTCTCCCTTAATAGTGGAGTCATAATAAATTTCGAATGGAATTGTTTTGCTGCAGCAATTTTATGGTTTTAATTTGTTTTAGATGTGACAAGTGTAATGAGAAGTTTTTGATTAAAACTATCCATTGCTTCATATAGAATTTAAACAATTCATGTTTCAACACGGAAATTTTCTGCTATTTCCCTTATCTCTGGACCTAGTAATCATATCGCAAAAATAAATATCTCAAATTGTTCACAATGAAATTTCGAATAAAACGAGACCTATGAAAAACTCATTGATAATTTGTCAATAAAAAAATAAAAATCAGTAAAAATTGCCTTTTTTGGATAACTTAAGAAATGTTAGGTATATCGATTTTAACGAAAGTTAATGAAACTATGCCATTTATTGAACTAAACCTTCCCGCCAAATTTTAGAGTAAAATATTTATTTAAACAACTAAAAATAAAGAAAGATTCGAAATTTCAATCAGTTATTGTTTAAGTGAACCGACTCATAGGAGGATTTTTTTCAAAATCTAGGTTTTTACATGTATTTTATAACGGTATCAAGAAAAAAAAAACATTTATTTTCATTTAAAACGTTTTCTTGAAATTTTCAAAATCATTGTTGTTTTAAACAAATTCAAACAACTGTGTATTTTTTACTAATAGTCCAAGCACTGGGGGGTTTCTATTCGCAAAAGGTCGGAAAGAAATGAAATTTGGTAGGATGGTAGACATAGGTCCCCTGATAGTACACCTGAGTTTGCGACCTCGGGGGGTTGCCGCTCGAGGAGTGGGGGGGGGGGTGAAAACTCTGCGTCGCGACGCTTTTCGGGAAATAGCGCCGTTGTGGTAAGTGCTATCGAAAAAAAGTTCAAATGAAATATGTAAAGAACAAAATTGTGCACAATTTTGACCCTTGTATTTTTCGACGGCGCTATTTCCCGAAAAGCGTCGCGACGCAGAGTTTTCATCCCCCCACCCCGCGAGCGGCAGCGCGCCCGAGGTCGCAAACTCAGGTGTACTATCAGGGGACCTATGTCTACCATCCCACCAAATTTCATTTCTTTCCATTCAGTTTGCTAATCAATTTTTTTTATTTGAAAATTTTTTTTTTTAAATGTTAAAATTTTAAAATGACAGTCTTGTGAAAAACCGTTAAAAAAACATGCCTTAAAAATGTCAGATCAAAATATTATTATTTTATAATGGTTTAAGATGCTGGAGTTGCGCGCATCTGAAATTACAGTTATGATTTAGGTGCAAAAAAAAAATCCGGAATATTTAGTTTAGCAATCTTCTGAATTTCATTCTTTACATCTTTCTGAAAGTAAATCATCAACCAGAATGAATGCTAACAGTTTCTTAAACGGATTGTTTCTTGGCGCTTGCACCAGCCAGCTGAGATAAAAATAATGAGTCCAAATTTTAAGAAGAAATATCAATTTGTTTATTTACAAGCGACTGAAACGAAAAAACTGACGTAGCTTGGCTCCAAATGCAACTAGATCTTTACTTTTTTTTTTGGAAAGTGTTGGATATTTCATCTATTTTCCTAATTCGTTTGCTGCTTTTGGCTTGATAAAAAATCCGCAGAGTTATTTGAATTTGTTTAATACCACGAATTCGAAATTTTTATATAAATTCCAAGAAAATGGTTTAAATGAAGATAATTTTTTTTTAATACCACCGTAAAATATATGCAAAAATCTACATTTTGAAAGAATAATTGTCCTCCTATTGTCTTCTAATTGTCCATACGAGCCGATGCACTTAAACAATAAGAGATTGAAATTTCAAAATATTTTTTTTACTTTTAGTCGTTAAATATTTAGCTTTAAAATTTGGCAAGAAGGTTTAGTTAAATG
Source organism: Rutpela maculata (assembly GCA_936432065.2). Classification (NCBI taxonomy): domain Eukaryota; kingdom Metazoa; phylum Arthropoda; class Insecta; order Coleoptera; family Cerambycidae; genus Rutpela; species Rutpela maculata. The sequence goes on along the minus strand of OW386285.2, from coordinate 291,704,639 downwards.
AAGGGCATAGTCAATGTCTAACTTAACTCATACAGAATACTTAAATAAATTTTCATCAAAAAGTAACATCTCAATAGACTTATATCCCGCTCCTACACAACTTTAAATATGAATTCAACTCTTAATTCGCAAAAAATGGGAAGTTTCAAAAAAATAATTTTATATTCCTGAAATTTGGTATAGAGGTATAAAATTGCATTCTAAATAACTTTTCTTAGTAGAATTTTTTCATATTTTGAAAAATAAAGGTACTTTATTAGTGGTGATTTTTACAACTTTGCTTATAAAACACCCTGTAGAACACCAAATCAAGTCATTTTTGGTATACTTTAGTTTTACAACAAGCAGGACTCAATCACCAAATACCATTCCAAAATTCCAAAATTTCTGGTCCATTACACCTCTTGTTACATCTATCCTGGGACACACTGTATATAAACGATTTATCTGAAGCGTCATCACTTTTTACAGTGTTATTTGCCGACGACACAACTGTTGCCAAACAGATAAAGGAAAGTAGTGAGGAAACCATCAAGGATGAATTAGATGTATTAAAACAATCATTCGACTGGTTCAATGCAAACAAGCTATGCATAAATCAAAGTAAAACAAATTCAATGGTATTTTCAACCAAACTAGCTGCATCTGAAAGTGTTAAATTTCTAGGTTTAACTCTTGACATCGGGAACATGGAATTCACATATCGACATATTGTCAACCAAACTATCAAAAAAAATATATGCCATAAGGCAAATTAGAACCAAAATTGGTCTAACCTCAGCAATGGTCGCATACCATGCGTTACTCCATAGCTTAATGACATATGGTTTAATCAACTGGGGTACCTCTAACCATGTCCAACAAATTTTTACCATTCAAAAGAGAGCAATTAGAACCTTATCAGGAATAAGTCAGTCAGACAGCTGTAAACCATAGTTCATAGAATATAAAATAATGACTCTGCCATCCTGTATAATTTATTTTAATCTAGTACACATAAAAAGTCACCTTAATGAATATTTCAAAAACTGTGACAACCATAACTACCTCACCCGCAATAGAAACGATATACAGATACCCAAGCAGAGATTAACATACACAAAAAGAATCAACTTTGGAATTACTCTTTTTAACTCCCTCCCAAAATCTGTAAAAGAGGCACCACTGGTACTATTCAAAAATAAACTGAAAATTCATCTTATAGCCAAGGCTTATTATAGCAACTCTGATTTTAATTACATAGATTTGTAATCATACCAAGTTATTACATACAAATGATTTCTTAATGCAATTAGCATTGCACCACGGTGCATTTTTATGACCAATAAGAACTATCTATCTATCTCTCATAGTTTCACCAACTTTCGTTAAAATTGTATGCATTATTATATTTCTTAAATTATCAAAAAAAGCAAATTTAGTGGTTTTAATTTTGTTACATATTAATAAAATTTCCATACATCTAGTTTTGTTCCAAATTTTATTGCGAACAAGTTGGTATTTTTATTTTTGCAATATTAGGATCAGAGGTAACAAGAAAAATAGCAGAAAATTTCAATGTTGAAACAATTTTTTTAAATATTACAAGAAGCAATGGACCGATTTAATCCAACACTTTTCATAGTACTTATTATACCCAAAAACAAGAAAATTGCTGCAGCCACAGATTTCCTGATTCACCTATTTTGGTGCTTAATTTGACTACACTATAAGCTTATTATAAAAAAAAATAGCATCGCACCTACCGGTATATCCCAATTTAAAGCTGCCTGCCAAATATGAGCTGTGCAGTCGCCACTACCAGTAAGAACAAGATCTTTCGCAGGGTGAAACCTGATGGAGTTTACGGAACCTGAGTGACCCTGATATTGCAAAAGGCATTTTGAGGTCTCTACGCTCCATATACAAGCTGTATGATCTAAAATTATAAGAGGACAATTTAAATGAGCATTTACTTCGAACATTATATAAAATATTATGGTATTTAATAAACGATCTCAGGATTTAAAAAAAAATAACAATAAATAACTTATTTAGAAAGACTATTTTACTAATAGTTTATACTAATTAGCATCAAAAAAGAAATTGCATTTGTTTAGTAAAATGAATTCTTCCTAGACACTATGTTTGTGTTTTAAAGTAATTAAACGAGCAATATGTCTGTTAAATTTAAAAAATATATGTACAGCTTTTAAATTACTTCATCATTTCATAAATTAAAACTGTATTAAAATAATTATATGTAAACTATATTAAATACTTTAAGAGGTCTGATATACAGTCATATCACCAGATATTCCATTGTATTTAAAAGAATTGACTGTTAAATGTAGGGATCTACAAAATGCGAATATAAGGTACAAAGATGCCTTATCAGTCCCTAAGCAAAAGATCCAATTTTACAAATGTTTCTTTAGTTCTCAGGCAGCTGATGTATTCAATTTGCTGCCAATATTGGAAAGTATAAGCACTATGACCTTTAGAAATAAGATCTAGATTAGATTAGATCAGAAAGAAAAGGAACCTCAGACTAGGCTAAGACCTTCACAGTGGCATAATGGCTTGACAAAATTTGCATGTTGCATCTTCTGTCAGATTCATTAGACTCACATGTCTATTAAGCCGATGGTGTCCAGTTAGAAGACCCATTGTTAACCTAACGGCCTTTCTACTTTGGAGTAGTAGTTTTGGTCGATTGTTCTTTAACGAACTCTTTAGCCTGTCGCTGTCGCGGAAACTTTTTTACCATTCCAGCGATATGTTCTTTATTAATGAATGCTCACATGCACAGTTCAGCCACACATTAAAAGAGATATGGTAATACTAGGGCCTTAGACATGCCTTTCCTCTGACTAGTTCATCAACCTTTTCGTTTCCCGTGTTCCTTGTGTCCTAATACCCACGTCAAGCAGAGATGGGTAGAAGAAACTTTAAATATTTGATAAAAGTCTGTAAAAGTCATGAAGCTTGCATCATCACAAATTAGATTTCACCCTAAAATAGGCTATCAATATAGCCAATGGAAAGTTAGAAAGAAAACTTCCTGGACACTTTCGGAGTTTTCAAAATGGAAAGTTTCCAAGAAGTTTTCCATCTAATTTTCGATTAGGTATATTTTATGGTGAAATCTGATTCGTGATGATGCAAGCTTATTGTGATACCAAATAAGTGAGTACAATTATATTATTTACATGACTTTTACAGACTTTTATCAAATGTGGAAAGTTTCCTCGGCCCATCTCTGACGGCAAGGTCACTTTATTCTGACATTCTAAGTCCATGAGGGCATTCAAGCAGTCCTACATTATAGTCTATGTAATGAAGGCAGAAATAGTGTAAATATTTCGTGCAAAGATGAGATTACCTTCTCCCCCCGTTTTCGAGGGTGCTGAACATGATGCAAGTGGTGGGAGAAGTTTTTGATAGCCGCAACCCCCTGAAACGGCCAAAAACCTTTTATGGATCCCTTTATGTTTTCATATATAAACGGGTCTGGGGAGTGATTTACCGACATGGAAGGGGGTTATATAGTAAGTGGAATCCAGACAGGAGGCCTAGGAGGTTAATTAAACTAAACCCTCCCGAGGGGTGAAAAATCATTTTTTCTCAAATGATTCGGTTCAAACACGTTTCCCCCCGTTTTCGGGGTCGCTGATCATGGGAAAAATATTTATTTTCAGCTCTCAAATGAGCAGAACTCACCCCTCACTCATCAGAAAGCATGCTATCCAGGATTTACAGGTTTTTTTTAGCATTGCCACTGACGACAAAATTTATTATTCATTACTCCTTGACGAAGAAATCATTATACTCTACTCAGCAACCAACACAATCATCACCCCAGCGATAACTGGTGGATGAGGGTAAGTTTCCATCCAATATTTTTATCGTGATCAGCAGCTGCGAAAATGAGGGAGGGCGTATTGACGAACCAAATTAATTAATGAATTTTACACCCCTTAAAAGGGTTGAAGCAACCCCCCGAGGTCGCTACCACCTTCTCTTCCATGAAAAATGAAGGGATATGTACAGGAATAACGATCATGTGTCGAAAAACCTGTAAATCCTGGATAGCATGCTTTCTGGTGAGTGAGGAGTGGTTTCTGCCTGTTTGAGGGATGAGGAGGGATTGGAGGTAAAAATGAATATTTTTCCCGTGATCAGCGACCCCGGGATACGCGTTTGCACCGAATCGTTTGAGAAAAAAAAGATTTTTCACCCCTTCAATGGTATTTCAAGTATAAACCGTCGATAAATCACTACCCAGACCCGTTTATATATGAAAACATAAAGGGATCCATAGAGGGGGGGGGGGTGGTGGTTTTTGGCCGTTTCCGATGGTTGTGGCGGTCAAAAACTTCTCCCACCACTTGCATTGTGTTCAGCACCCTCGAAAACAGGGGGAGAAGGTAATCTCGTTTTTGCACGTAATATTTACAAAAAAGTCATCTTATAATGCTTCATTACATAGACTATTAGTCTCAAATCGAGCTTCATGGAATTGATTGCCTTTAACATAGCTTTGCCTCATTATTTCCTTTACCTACGACTGTATTGTGGCCACTCCAGCCTCAAAATACTGTGGAGTATCTTTCTTGACTTATCGGGATTTTTGTTTTTGATAAATCCCACTTCCCATATCCTTGTTCTGTGTTAGAGCCACCCGTATACCAGACTATTTGCGCCAAAACTGGAGGATAATTTTTCCAGTTTTCTCTGTCTGGTATTTTGATTTGAAATTTTTTATTAAAGTTGTACTATAAGAACTAAGATCACATTGTACAAATTAATTTCTGTGTGATACAGCTGAGATAATAATCTAAATGAGTATTTTAATTTAATTTTTAACAAGCTTACTTCAATGTTTACTGTGAACTCAATAACTGAAAGTGATAGGCTAGTTTATTGTATAGACAGTACTTATTTATTATTATGGTGTTAGTTAAAGTATGCTATGCGGTACTTCTCATCAATTGTATCTATATCATTCATACAACAAAGCTATATTATTTAATTAAACTACCACTGGTGTAACTGGTCTATCATTAAAAAAATAATAAAAATTGAGAAATAACTAGCTTTAGGAGAATATAAGTTAGCTTTTTTTCATCTTTTAACTCATGCTTTATTTAAAGCTTTATTATTTATATGTGCAGGTAATATCATTCATAATTCTTAAACGATTAAAATACACAACATATCATATAAATAAGTGTGCACTATTCTAGGCACATCTGAAAATTACTTGTCACCATGCAAGAAAAAAAATGGAACCAAAAGCAATTTATAAAAACCTATCACAAAGATTTAGCAATCTGTCTAATATTATTCAAGTAACAGTTATTTTTCTTCAATCGTTAAAGAAGTAGGTACTTTCAGTACGATTTTTTGTACCGAAAGTAGTGTATTCTAGAACTAGTCCACTTTCGGAACTTGTTATGTAATAGTAGGCGAGGCCTGGAAGCTTGTGAGTCCAGTAAAAGCACTTTCGGGGCGTGTTAAGTACAATATTTTTTCTTCAATCGTCTCTTTAATGAAACCTGAAATTGATATACTTTGACTATTTATAAATATTAATATTAATTGTACTGTCATCACTGTCCATTTTGAAATAACTATTATCTGACAGTTTTAAGCGTCATTATTTTGTTATCATAGCAACACATATAGCTTCGAGTATGAATGTGAGTAACGTGATTCATAGTAAAATATAACCTGCAAATTGACATTGACGTTTAGATGATCTGTCACCTTACAGTAATAGCTACTTTCAGGGCTAGTACTAGAATACGCTACTTTCGGTACAAAAAATCATACCAAAAGTACTTACTTTTGGAACGATTGAAGAAAAAAGATTATTTGGTACAATTGCGAAAGTAGTAATAGTTCTCGTACAGCCAGTGCCGACTTTGATTAAATAGAGAAATCCTGATGAAATAATGATGCTTTTGCTATAAGCCATATAACAAATGATGAAGCAGATCGAATACTTCCATCTGTAATATCAAACAAGACTTTTGCAAAACGCACCGAAAAATAAAGCGATCAGCATACATAAGTGGGCAACTTATAAATTGATATAGCAAGAGTCACCTGTGCTTTTGATTGGAATAATGCATGACGACAAAAAGTTTCATCTTTTAGCAATAACTGTGGGTATAAGTGAAAAGTGTAGAGTTTTGAGGTCACTTTTGGATGTTTAAAGACTAACATGTACAAAATCTCTGATGTTAAATTAAAACAGAAAGCATTGGTAGCAGACGCAACACCTAGTATTGAAAATGGACTTCAAAAAGTGTTGTCTTGGAGGTTGTCCCAATCGTCACGTAGATAAAAGAAAGCATTAGTGTTGGCTGCGAAATCAAATGTTGATGACACCTCAGGTGGTGTTGACTGTCTCCAAGTGAGTGAAGAGAGTACTCTTTTTTCGAAAAGTTGCCACGTTTTTGAAAAATTGATCTAGTGAACAAAGATTTATAAAACACTTAAAGAATATTGTATTAAGCAAAACCCGAACTGATACCGTGCGTGTAATTTCCCACTAGGCATGTACATTCACGTAATGCGAGAGATTTGACAACACCGGCAGCTGTAAATTCGTCCGTCGGTGGAGTATCCCAGCTCTGTTATTTCATTTCAGCCAGCTGGCACACGGATGTTGTAATTCTTACTCCCCATACCTAGCCCGCGACTACACACACGGTATGAAGGCGCTTGTCCAGGTATATCAAGTACAAATAACGCCTTAGAACCTACACTGCAAAAAATGTATGTAAAATTACATTTATGGATGTAAAGTTACTTTGAAAGTTAGTTCAATTTTCTATGAAATTACCTATACACAATTAATTTATTTTTATCAGGACTTTCAGGGTAAAGTTAAACATATTTATGGTTTATTACATAAAGTAAATTAAAACTACACACATTCATGTATCTTTACTTCGATTAATGTAATTTTCGATACTATTATGTATAAATTTCATAATAAAATGTATAATTAAATCTTCTAAACCCCGCCAATTTTGATGAATTTTTTTTAAAAACGTTTGTTATATTCAATTATTCAAAATCAGAAACATAAGTGATAGAGTAAATAATTTTTTGAACTCTAATTTAAAATTTTTTGAAAAATTCTGTGAAATTTAAGGTTTTCAATGTTTTCATATATAAAATTCGGTTTTCGAATAAAAAATATGCCTGGGGGGTTTTCGGGGTTACTGATTACAAATATGTTGTCAAAACAAAGAATTTCTTGAAATTTTCTCCGAATTTTCCGAAATGTTTTCAAATGGCTACTAAAATATGGAGGATGGACATTTCTTATAAATCAAGTGTTTTAAAAGGGCAAAAAAAATTAAGCAGTTACAATGTACAATGGCGAGAGTTTGTAAAAAAAAATGTGAAAATGCACATTGTCTTGGCTATACCTAATTTGTTTATTTTGTATGATACAGAAATGAACAAAAAATCAGTTAACAGACAGATTAATTATCTTTAATTCTGTTTCCCAGAAATTTTGATGGAAGTTTTATAGTTTCTTTCTTCAACATTTAAACTAAATACTTCATCCTATAATCTTTCAGATGCCATCTACAAACTTAAATATCTCCAAAACTATTAATTCTATGTAAATATTAAAGTAAAACCAATTCATTCTCAGTTTATAAGCTTTATTTTTATATTTACATTTTACTGCTTAGTAATTTTATTGAGATATTTGCTAAGAAAAAAAAATGCGTTTTTTCAAAAATCCGTATATAGTTTAAAATGCATTTTTTTTTCTGAAGCAAGTAAACGGACGAAAAACGTTTTATTAAAAACGTGAGGAAACACATTGTTTCTGTCATAATTTCTTTGTTCTTTAAGTTACAGAAATCGACAAAAAATTATTTGAAGGCCTAGTTAATAGTCCTTCATTTTGATTGTTAGCTTTTTTTGATGTAAGTGCCATAGTTTCTGAAATAATTAACATTTTAACTAAGTCTTATAAACGTTCGGACGTCCTCTTTATACTTCCATAAGTATCTCCGCAACCATTAATTTTACAGATACCTCCTTTTTCAATGCCCCAATTTTCAAGTTGATACAACTTGATAGTCTGATAGTCTTTATCAATTTAAATGAAAAGTTGCCTAGAGCTTTTTCTTCTCAAAATTTGATTCTCTTTCAGCTCCAATATTTCTATTTTTTTATAGGTGCCACCCCCTGAAAAAGGGTGGCATCCCCTCCTATAAATTAGCCCCAGCTTGAATGTTTCTGATTTTGAATAATTAAATATAACAAACATTAAAAAAAAATCATCAAAACCGGTTCTGTTTTTGAGGGTTTAGAAGTAAAAACCTTCATTGACTCGGCTAAAGTTTAGAAAATATGGAGTTTTCTCTGAGGCTATAAGGGCTAAGGCAATAAAATATGAGAATTTGTAAGGATAAGAGGAAACTCTGAAAATTTGCAAGCAGGAAACTCTTATCTTTTCAAACAGATTTGAGTAGAAATAAAGATTGGAATAATTAAATGAGAGAACACACTGATATGTCCCGCACTATTGAATTAGGTGATCTGTGAAAATGCTATCTTACAGATGCAAAATTATTCTCATATTAGATTTCTTACAGAAATATTAAAGAATACAATTTAACTCAAAAGTAAATTGTTAAAAGTACTAAATAATAAAATAAATATTTTCATTAAACTAATTAAAGTAAAGCAGTGTAAAGATAATACTATTTTTCTAATTTTGACACATAAAGTGACACTTTTCAAAACTGACGTAAGTGTCAAAATGTCCTACTTTATGTAACCAGTTATGAAAAGTAAAATTTTACGTAACTGGTGAGGAAAAGTTCGTTATGTCATCAATTAGGAAAGATAAACAACTCTCAAAAAGAAAAAGAAACAATGTTTATTCAACACAAAATGGAATACTAAGTCCATAAAGTGGAAGCTTTTAAATTCTTCTTTCCTTCAAAATACGCTAACAAAACTTTTTCTTTAATACGATTTACCTTATGTTATCAAATTAGGATTTCAAATAATATTGTAACTTGGCTAAATAACGTCTGTCAATTTTGACAATAAAATTATAATGTGTGATAGCAGCAAAGGTAACTATGAAAAAGATTACTTAATTTTTAAGACCTTTAAATACACCTGTTTCATTTATGTTTAAATTGTTTTTAGACTTCTAAAATTAGAAAAAATCATGTATGTAACACGTTTCAAAAGACAATCTTGTGTAACTCGCGTTATTTTGCGGGATCTCGCTTCGCTCATCCTGCAAATTCCACTCGTTAAACAAAATAACGTCTTTCGTAACTGGTTACATAAATAGCTATTATTGTAACTAATGAATTAAAGAAATTAAATGCATTATTAAAAAAAAAAAACTGAAATACTTAAATAGCAATCAATACTGATCACTAGCTTAAGCCATTAAAAAATCAGCACCACAAAACATCATATTATGTTTGCATACATTTTTTTGGACATGTTTTTATCCGCATTATTATAAAATGAATAAACGGCGATAAATGCTTTTCCTTGAATTCTACGATTTTAGAAAGTACCTGCCTACAAAATTTCAGCTTCCTAGATTTTATGGTTTTCGAGATATTCTTGGCCAGACATCAGACAAGTGGATGCCACTGAATCAATTTGAAAACTACTAGCGAGTGATGTCATGCGCACGCCCAGCCCAAGCTGGTGCTGGTACCGAATGGACCACCTCTTTCATAGTCTCATGGTGCGCAATATGTAAAGTGCACAATTAATTGATCTGGTGCCTCAGGTATTTAAAATTATAGTATAGTAAACAGAATGTTTATACAATACCTACACTAAACAAACGAGTTTATGCTCAAGGTATCATATTATGTGCTTGCATACATTTTTTTGGAGATGTTTTTACTGACATTTAAACCCACAGCGGCCTTACTATAAAATGAAAAAAGGCGATAAATGCTTTTCCTTGAACTCTACAATTTTAGATCTGATGCCTCAACTATTTAAAATAATGCATGCTTAAATCCTTCCCAATTTTATAGTCCAGTGCAATTAGTCTTTATAAATGAAAAATGACGGAACCCAGCTATAGTGAATGGATTTGAATCATTTTTTTTTATTGGATTTCTAATGCCATATAGAGATGGGCACGTGACGTGAATTTCACCGTGTCATGGCGTGAGCGTGTACATTTAAGGTACCAAATCACGGAAGATTTCATGAGTGTGCGTGAGTCAAAAGATCCCGTGTGTGAGCGTGCGTGAGATAATATGCACGCCGTGACACGACGCCCCATCTCTGCTTTAAAACTTCAACCTGTCGTGTCGTGACAAGAATAAGAAGCGAAGCGATGGACGGAAGACGGAACACGAGCGCGAGAAGGGAGGGAAAAGGACAGGAGACAGGTTGAATGACGCAACATTCAAATCAAACTGCGTAATTGCAATCTCTCTCTACTGCATTCGCCAGTCGCCTAGCCCTCCTGGCCTGGTCTGGTCACTCTGGTCCAGAGATGGGCACGTGACGTGAATTTCACCGTGTCACGGCGTGAGCGTGTACATTTAAGGTACCAAATCAAGGAAGATTTCGTGAGTGTGCGTGAGTCAAAAGATCCCGTGCGTGAGCGTGCGTGAGTTTGCCTTAACATATATCAGTCGTGCGTGAGCTAAAGGTTTAAAGTCGTGAGCGTGCGTGAGCGTGAGTCAAAATCGACTCACGCGCCCATCTCTAATGCCATATAATAAAAAGTTTACCAACTGAAAATTACTGCAATTTCGAAAATCTGTAATTTAAAAAAAAATAAATAAAATTCTTAGAGATTTCTCAACGAAAAATACAATTATCTGATTTTTTTAATATTTCTTTTAAGAAAATAATGATTGTTATAGTTTTCGAGGTTGTTTATAAAGAACATGAAAAAAAATTAAACTTTTTAAAATTAATTTGAAGATGGCAGATGCTCAAAAAAGCGAAATAAATGAACAGTATAGTAAGCTTTTAAAACCTAGCCCAAAAACGATGTAATGAATTTCTAAATTTTTTCTTCAACATGCTTCATAAAGTATGTCCAGGGTTATTCGTTATATTTAGACCACCCTTTATTATTATTATTATTGGAGATAGAAAAAAGTTTCAGACGAAAGTTGTAACTGAACCCCTTGAATAAGTTGATGGAAGCACAGTGACGTGCAGAAATTGAAGGGCACAAGAAACAATAATATATTTTTTAATGGAATGCCCTATGTATCTTTGAATTATTCTTTTCTTTCTGATTTCAGAAATATGACATATGATAGTCCTAGCTTTAACCGTTTTCGAGTTACTGAACAATGAAAATCGTATTTAAGCTATTTTTTACACGAAGAGAAATTACAAATATTAAAGTAGTTTATGAAAACAACAAGTATTCTGTTATCATATGAAACGCTGACAGATTTAATAACAGAATACTTGTCATTTTCATAGACTACTTTAATAATTGTAATTTCCATTCGTATACTTAATAAGTAGGTAGCTTAAATCCGATTTCCAATCTTCAATAACTCGAAAATGGTTAAAGATAGGACTATCATATTTCTGAAATCAGAAAGAAAAGAATAATTTAAAAATTCAACAATACACAGAGCGCGTTCCATTAAAAAATATATTATGTTTCTGGTACCCCTCAATTTCTGCACGCCATTGTGCTTCCATTAACTTATTAAAGAGGTTCAGTTACAGCCCTACAACTTTCACCCGAAACTTTTTTTCTATCTCCAATAATAACGATAATAAAAGGTGGCCTAAATATAACGAATAACCCTGTACAGAAGAATCTATATTGTAATTTTTCTTGCTTTTTGGTAGCTGCAAAAAAAAACGAAAAATACATATAATCTGATAGTGAATCAAATTATAAGAGAGAAAGGTCTTATACACTTTTTTGCTAAAATGCATATTTTTCAAGATATTGCGAACTGAATATTGCAATTTTCACACCCTAAAATTAGTATTCCTAGACGTGTTTTTTTAAAATTGCTCGAAAAATGTGGACTTTAATAAAAAAATGCAAGGGTACAAAATTAAAGCTTTTACGAAAACAAATCGAATGGTTTTTTCTTTTTTTTTTCTCTCCGATGTTTAGTTTTGGAAATATGGCATTCTCAGAATGGCGCCGAAACGTTCAGAAAAAAATACACGACATTAAAATCTACAATTACTCAAAATCTACAACTATGAGAAAAATTGTTATTAATGTAAAAATTAAAGGCATTAAAATTTTCTTTCGATTGAGACTAGAGGTGCAACGGATATCCGGTTACTATCCGGTATCCGGTCAAAACCGGATAGTTAAAAAAAAGTGGTATAAAAATGAAGCAGTTTTATTATACTGATTGGAGTAAGTATACCATCATGCGTAAGGGTCACTATTACTTTGAATCCATGCTCCTTTCAAATAATGGTCAATCTCCATGGCCATTGAACTTTTCTCCGAAATGTTCTCATTAAGGATGGGATTTTGCAAAGTGAGAGGAATATGTGCATTTATTTTCGATTTATTATAAGTATTTAAAAAACCAAACATAGTACAATCTTTAAAACTAGTTTAGATACTTGCTATTGTTCTAACGGATACAACTATATATTTTTTTATTGTACATTTCTGTTGTATTTGAATATTGCAGTTTGTCAATAAAAATAATTACTAATTTCATTATTAGAGCATGGCATTTAACTATATACAAAATTAATGATAAAAGCTGTATATGGTTGTATTCCTTAGAGCAATCGGAAGAATCTCAAACTATTTTAAAGATTATACCATTTATGATTTTTTAAATATTTATATTAATTCAAAAATAAACGCATATTTCCCTCTCATTCTGCAAAACCCTATCCTCAATGCTACTATTTTCTTTACCCACTTAGTTAAAACAGTTCCAAAAAGTGTTCTGAATATCAGCAGTAACATCATCTTGTGTTTCTCTTACGTTGTTTATTGGAAGGAGAAGAACCACTTTCTGAATATCACTCATCACAACTATTTTTTAAAGCCTCCAGCAGAACAATTTGGCGGGATTTTTCAGCCTGACTTTTATCGAAAGAAGAGTTGCCAGTAAATATTTTTCGTCGTCCACATTGTCAAAATGTGTTTTCAATCCAATTTTCAATGTAAGCCGGATAGTTGGCCGGATATCTGGTGTCCGGTACGAGAAGTTCGCCGAATATCCGGTATTCGGTATCCGGCCAAAACACTATCCATTGCACCCCTAATTGAGACGTATTACGACCTTTTATACTGAAAACTAAAAAAGTTACAAACAAAAAAGTACTTAGAGCATCTAAAAATTTAGGTGCCATTTTTTTTAGTCATTGCTCTAATTTCTTATTAAATCATTTTTTTAATCCTTCTATATATAGTGTGTCCAACTTCGTACTAAGCCACCCCTATAACTTGGCTATTTGTATTTGGATTTGTATATATTTTTTATAGCACATAAGACCCATAATGAACTACCTTTGGAAGATAGACCTGTTACTCAATCTCTATTTCAAAGCCAACTGTGATGTTTTTAAAATGGGAATTTTACAAAAGTAACATTAGCAATTGAGATAGAGGAAAAATGTATTTGGAAAAGTTGTTCAGAAAAATTAAGTAAGTTCAAATATGAATTTTTATTTAAAAATATTGTTTTTTTTTTTAAATATTGCAAATCAGAAAAATTCGAGGTTTGGGTTAGTTTAGAGCATCCAGATTGCTATGAATGTCGATCTACTTACATCAATTATTGTAAACACCATAGTTGTCAATTTTTATGTCAAAATGCCTGTAACAGAATTTTTGAAGTTTGTCGATCAACAACTCCTGAAGAATTAAGAAAAGTATCGAATCATAATAAAAAAAGAATTATAAAATGCATTGAAATTGAAGGCGATCTAGTTGAAAAATATTTCAGATAATTATTATTTTTACCATTGTTCATATTGTCTTCGTTTTTCTTTTAATTAAATAAATTATCAACATTATGTAAAATGTTTTATTAAATTAAAAATTTCCAACTATTTTAATAATAATAATAATAACAATAGGTTTTATTAGCAATAGCTAATTACATTACAAAAATAATACATAATTTAACAAAAAGTTTTTAAATTTAACATTAATATAAATTACACATCTACATTATTATATATATAAGTATAACATTGTCTTTTAAAAATTTGCAGATATTGACTTGTTTTAATTTCAGTGGGTAATCTATTATACATAACCATTCCATTATGATATAAATCATTCTATCCGTAATTTGTCCTAACTGTGTGTATATATAGATCATTTCTACTTCTAGTCATATGTTGGTGAATATCTCTTATGTAAGTACATAATTCCAACAAATGAGCAGGTAATTGGTCATGCAGGATTTTATAGATAAATGTCATTGTATTGAATGATATTATTTGTTTGACACTAAGTACACCTACATTGTCTAACATAAATTTTTTGCTTGTATATTTATTACAATTTAATATAATCCTCAGTGCCTGATTTTGTTTCTTTTGTAATATTTCTATTTCAGAGTTATTCAACAAGAATAATATTGATGAGCAATAATTTAAATGAGGGCTAATGATTGATTTGTAAATTATTGTTTTTGTCCATTGGCTAATGTTATTACTTAATCTTCCTAGTAAATTTATTTTTTTGCCATTTTACCAGTTATGTAGCCTAGCATGTTTTGAAAATGTTAGTTGGTCATCTATTATCACACCTAAATATTTGTATTCTTTTACGCGTTCTATTCTATTTCCATATATATACACATCTATATCACTTTCAGTATTAGTTACATTATATCTATTTTTTATAACCATATATTTAGTTTTGTTAGTATTTATTTTTAAATTATTTTCATTTAGCCATTTTTGTAGCACATTTATCTCCTCATTTAGTGGCAATAATATTTCGTCAACATTTTCACCAATAAAATACAATAGGGTATCATCCGCAAAAAGTTGATCACATTTACGTTTATGTCGAACTATATCGTTTATGTATATTACAAATAAACTAGGACCGAGGACTGTCCCTTGCGGGACTCCATATTTAGTATTTCTGGAATTAGATATTACTCCTTCATATTTAGTGACTTGAGATCTATCATTTAGGTAATTTTTAAACCAGTTTAATGTTGTACCTTTAATACCAAAATTTTCAAGCTTTAAAATTAATAAGTCTCTGTCTATGGTTTCAAATGCTCTTTGAAAGTCTAGATACACTACACCAATAATATGTTTATCATTTATTGCTCTTTTCCAGTCATATAAAATAGTTTGTAAAGCACTTTCACACGAATTGTTTTTACGAAATCCCGCCTGATGTTTGGTTAGCAATTTATTTGATTCACAATATTCCACTAATTGTTCATTAACGACTGTTTCTAATAATTTTTCATAGCTGGGGACCATATTTAGGGGACGGTGCTCTTCTCCTAGTATAGTGTTAACTTTTTTCTCAACTGGAATGATTGTTGAGATCTTCCATGCCTCTGGAAAATTTCCTGATTCAAGCGAAGAGTTAATAACATCTAGAAACCTGTCACTTATTGCTTCAAAGGATATTTTCAGTATCTGCGTATTTATTCCATCAACACTACTCTTTTTATTTTTCATGTCATTCATAATTTCCCTTAACTGTATGATATTGAGTGATTTAAATGTTTCAAGTGTGTAGTTAGTTATATTTTTCCATATTATTTAATATATATTCATAATTATTAGTTTTATTCAATGACAAAGTAATATCTTCAATGCTATCTAGGAAATAATTGTTGAATAATTCCGATATCTCTTCTTTGTTTTCATATAATTCACCTATAAATTTAATGCCCACACCTTTGTACTTATTTTTTCCATAAACTAATTGTTTCAATGTTGTCCACATCTCCTCCGAGTCATTTTTTACCTCATCAATTTTTTCATTGTAATATGCTTTTTTCTGATTTCTTATTATGGTTACTACATTATTTCGACTTCTTTTGTATTCATTCCAGTCTTCTTCAGTACCTGTAATTATTGCTCTTTTGTATTTTGTGTCTCTATTTTTTATTTGTAATTTTATTTCATTTGTCCACCATTTGTTATGACCCCATCGACCATCAATTAAAATTTTCTTTTCTGGAGCATGTTTATTGAGACATGTAAGGACTGTATTTACTAAAATGTTGGATAATGAATCAGTATCTTTATCATTAATGTTCCATTCAAACTTCTTTAAATCGTTCTGGAAGTTACTTATATTTAGATCTTTATACATTCTGACTTTTTTGCGATATGGTTTTACCCCACTATTATCCATTAGTTCGATTGTGATAATTGAGTGATCAGATATTTTAGGTGTGGTATGAACTTGATATTTTAAATCATTTTTATTAGTAATTATCAAATCTATTATTGTACTACTATCCTTCGTTACTCTGGTAAATCTATCCATTATTTGATTTAAGCCAAGTGAATTAATAACGCTGTTAAATTTGTCAGAATAATAACTTATTTTTGCCATATTTAAATTAAAATCTCCTAATAAGATCAATACACTGTCCTTTGTTATCCAATCTAGCATCGTATCTTCCAGTTTTGACAAAAATTCTGTATGACAAGAATTAGGGGAATGATAGCAGTTAAATATTGTATACTTTTGTTTATTAATTAAAATATTTATTCCAATTATCCACATATTCATTGGAATTGTCTCATTAAGAATTTCCTTAAATTTGTATTCTTGTTTAACATATATAGTTACTCCTCCAGTGTGTCTACTTGTTGAGTAGCAGCATGCCTTACGATAACCTTCGATGTCCATTTCAACATTATGAATATCTTCAGTGATGTGAGTCTCAGACAAACATATAATAATCGGTTTCCATTCATAGATAATCCACTCAAGCTCGGTTTTATTTTTTAATAAACTTTGAATATTGAGATATAATATCTGCTTATTTAGTTGCTACAAATCGTTGCGATTAATATTAAATATTTGTGGATATTGAACTCTTGTTAGTAATTGATTGTATATTCTTTTATATGATTCACATTCTTTATCATAGGCCATGTGATTGTATGTTATATTTGGAACTCTTAACACCTCAGCAGCATGTTTGCAATTTATACATTCATTATCTGTGGATTTACAATCTTTCGATATATGTTCACCTGTGCATTTTGGACAAATTATTTTGGGACTATTGCATTTATTTGCCATATGGCCAAATTTCCAACACTTAAAACATTGTATAATATTTACATAATTTATAAAACGACATCTTTTCCATCCTATATGTATTATCCCATCTTGATTTAATTGACCATACGTTTCTGGGTCAATCTCAACAACTACATTACAACTTCTTTTATCACATGTTTCATACTTATAAACTACTTTGACTATTTTCTTTTCTTCTGGAGTTTTTATACTGTTTTGGAACACAAATTTCTCTGTGAAAATCTGATTATCTTCCAAGTCTTTAGGATTAACTCTCAATATTTTTATTTTTTTCAATCATAGTTACATCATATTCTGTTCCTAGTTGTTTTTTTACATTCTCACATAAGTTTTCAACTGATTTTTCATGGCTACAACATATTGCTACTCCGCCTTCTCGTACATGTTTTATTCTTGAAATACTTGCACCAACAGTTACAGGATTTATTTGCTCTTGTATGGTTTCACATGTTGCTGTGCTTTTTTGTGTAGTATCTTTTGGTTTTACTAAAACAACAGATTCTTTATTCCCTTTAACTATTTGACTGTATGTATTAGTTGATTTTAAACCTGTATTACTAATTTTTTCTCTTAGCTCTGCTAACATCTGTTCTAATATGGATATTGTTTTTTCTTTACTATTTTTATTAAATTATTTTTGTCCTCAATTATTGTATGGAGCAGTGTAAAAGTATTACTTTTCAAGCAATCAGGGCAAAAAAATTTCAACACTCTTCCTTCTTTTAATTCAAGACATTTCACTTCAGAAGCTGTTAATTTACCACAAGGTTTGCATATAAGATTGTTGCATTCATCACAGTTGTATATCTCTTTCCATTTTTTCTCTTTACATATATTACATTCCATGTTTCGTATATTTTTTATTCTTGTTTAAACTCATAAATGCTATTTCTTTATAGTTTATCTATGATAAAGTCTTAATTTTTAACAGCTTTTTTCTAATTTTTTATCACTTTTTTTAAATTTAATTGATAAGGCTTTTTTGCACTGAGACTTGTTTGTTGTTTTAATATATTTAGTTTCAATAATTAAAATTTTAATTATCTGTACACTATTGTTTATGAAATCTTCGCTATTTTTAAGCCTATAGTTTTAGCTTCGGATTGGTATTAAACACCACCAGTATTTCCACTTAAAAGTCACACTTAAAAATCACTATACTGAATCGATGGGTCGAGTTTTTCATTTCTGGAATTCATAGCAATCTGGATGCTCTGAACTAACCCAAATTTCGAATTTTTCTGACTTGCAATATTTTTCAAAAAAAAAAATCAATATTTTTAAATGAAAATTCATATTTGAACTTACTTAATTTTTCTGAACGACTTTTCCAAATACATTTTTCCTCTATCTCAATCGCTAATGTTACTTTTGCAAAATTTCCATTTTAAAAACATCACAGTTGGCTTTGAAATAGAGATTGAGTAACAGTTCTACCTTCCAAAGGTAGTTCATTATGGGTATTATGTGCTATAGAAAATATATACAAATCCAAATACAAATAGCCAAGTTATAGGGGTGGCTTAGTACGAAGTGGGACACACTGTATATATTGTTAATGCATATTATTACTAACATGCTCAATTTTTTTAGAATTTTTAAAATAATTATTTTCCATTCTGTACCCATTTTCAATAATTAAAATTTTCATAATTTTTTGAAAAAATCGGGTTTTTGGAAATAGCTCAGAAAATATTTTTTTATAAAAAATGGTAAGAGTACAAAAATGAAGCTTATAAAAAGACGAATAGTTTGATTTTTTTTTACTTTCCTACGACAAACAGAGATGTAAAGGCGAGGGGGCAACCGCTGGCGAAATTTTGTACACCTAATACCTATTCTAGAAAAATAGCCTTTATTTCCCCTTTAATTCCTTGTAATTCCCCTAATTCCTCAAATACCTTTATTTCCTCCTAACACCTTAATATTTTCTAGATTATCTCGGGAACGGTGCACTTTTTGATAAAAATACCTATATACAAAATTGTTTCTTATAAAAGTCAAATTCAAAAATGTCTACACTTTTTTCTTAAAATTAATAGTACCGTGGGAAATAAGGCGCACACATAAGGGTTGGTTCCGGTCAACACAATAAATTGTAATCTTTACTATAATCTACTTTAAAGTTCAATGCTTAACAAAAGCAGTAGCTACTAAAGTCCGCCTAAAATTAGAATAAATTCCTCTCACCCCTGTGAAATAACGCGATTTTTGATGAAGCGAGAATATTGTATACCGGGTCGCTCAGCCGATAGGGACACTGTTGTAACTTTTGAATGGGCGAATGGATTTTTTTTCAAATTTGGTGCAGTGATATGGGATATAATTTCCAATTATATAATGTAAAGAACCAAAATGGCCGACTTCCGAATTCGATTTTACCCGAAAGTGGGTTTAAAATACCTGGTTTTTGCGTAAAATCCCGCACATTGGCAGCCCTGAACAGTACCAGCGTTTACAGCAAGCTCTAAAATAATGCAGTGACCTTGGGTCGTCTGAAATGTAGTGGGAGAAATTGAAATTTTTTACATTGTGGTGGTGTATAGATATTTATACTTTTTTCGCGTAAAGACAGCTTTGGAAATAGCCATACGGATACTCAGCGAATTATATGACCTGCGCTGATTATATTTGCGCCTCATTTACCAAAGTATTATTAATTTTAGGAAAAAAGTTTAGAGAAGTGTTTTATAGAGAATTTTATAAGGAATAATTCTGTATATAGGTTTTTTAATGGAAAAATGCACCGTTCCAGAAATAATCTAGAAAACGTCAAAATGGGGGTGGAAACGATGTCCTCTAGGGGATGAAGCACGCAATTTTTGAACCTTTATGAATTTTGTCCAATATATTACAATTTTAACTGTTATATTACTGAAGTATTATAAGATATCGTGCAAAGTTTTAATAATGAAAAAGCTAGTCATGGAGAAATTGTAGACGTAGGAGAGCGATTTGTTCTAGCTTTATACAACTCTACCTCCGCAGAAAAAAGTCTAGATGTATACAGATTCATGACTTTTAACAAACTTATTGGTAAAGCGAACAATACTGTAATATTATCATAACTACCAACAACTTCTGTTGCTGCTCAGTAACACTCATATCGCGTTTTTTACCACAAACATGGAAAAACGTTGCGCTAGAAGCTACTGATTGGGGATGGGAAAAAGTTGGCGGTATATTAACCCGAACTATGACAACAAAAGAACCGGCTCCCGAATCTGTTATAACACTAATTTCTTTTTCATGCAAATTAGGGTGCGAAAACAGGTGCAGTTGCAGTAGAGCAGGCTTACGTTGCTCCACAATGTGTTACCATTACCACGGACAAGCATGTATGAATGTCGAATCTATGGAAGACGATGAAGATTAATTAACATAGGTGACCTTTTGATAATTAGTGGATTCGGCCTACAGGGGACACCACACGCCATGTACTTTACCTCAAGGGTGGCGTGGAAACAAGTACAATATACAATATTCTCGCTTCTTTAAAAATCGCGTTATTTTATAGAGCTGAGAGGGTGGAAGTGGTACATATATTATAATTTTAGGTGGAGTTTAGTAGCTACTGCTTTAGTGTTAAGCATTGAACTTTAAAGTAGATTATAGTAAAGATTACAATTTATTGTGTTGACCGGAACCTCCCCTCATATGTGCGCCTTATTTCCCACGGTACTATTAATTTTAGGAAAAAAAGTGTAGAGACGGTTTTTATCGAGAATTTTATAATATATATTGATCAAAAAGTCACCGTTCCCGAGATAATCTAGAAAATCTCAAAATGGGGGTGGAAACGGCGTCCTAGGGGATGAAACACACTATTTGGGGGTGGGAACTTTTCGGTTTAGTAATTCTTATGGTATCCTTAACATTTCTACCAATTTTCAAAACTTTATGAATTTTGTCCCGATACAAATCGTTATATTACTGAACTAGAAGTCCATAGTATAATCGGTAGTTTAATTCAATTAAATATTTTTTCTTTACTAGATATTTTTAGAGCCAATCTCTGCGCTAATATTTTTACAACACTGACGTCCTTTATATAAGAATTGGTATATAATTCTTCGAGATAAACATTCCATTTCAATATTTTTACGCTCTAATTCCTTCTTAATACCTTTTATTTCCTCTTAATTTTCTTCTAATACCTCGTAATAATATTTATTTCCTCCAAGTTCCCCTGTAGTTCCCTTAATACCTAATAATTCCTTCCGAAATACCTTCAATTCCTTCCTAATTCCTCCGATTTGTACACTATTTCGCCCCAGCGGTTGCCCCCTCGTGTAAAGGTTTGAAGATGGCGCTTGAGGGCATACACAAGAAAATTATGCATTTAAAATTGAAATATCTCAAACACCATAAGATTGATAAAATCTTGATATAAGAATGAAATGAAGCTTATAAAAAAACGAAGAGTTTTTTATTTATTTTTTTCCTACGACAAATTGTTCCAGAGATATGACAGTTTGAAATAATGTTGAAACTTTTCAGTTTGTACGCACATTTTAAATGTCTATAATAGAGAAACAAGCAATAGCTGTCTATCTTTTCAAGAATACGCAGAAAAAGCGGGTTGCATTGCACTTTAGCATATTTAGAGTGCTGATTAAAAATGTTATTTAGTTAGTTCATTTTATTGTATTAATTTAATTTATTTATAACAATCTGTATTTTTAATAAAATTAGACATATACCCTTTTGCGACCATTTTCAATCCACCATTTTTTTTTTTTTATAAATTTAGACCTCATATTCAGCGACCTAAAAATCATAAGTGAATTTTCGTGAATTTGTTTGTAACATTAGAAGAACTATTAATTTTTCAATATTTAAGGGTGATTTCAACCCTTAATATTTTCGTCTAAGTTTTGATCTCACAGTCATATTTAGCGACCTCAAAAACATAAGTCTATGAATTTTCGTTAATTTATTCGTAAAATTAGAAAAGTAATTAATTTTTCAGTTTAAGGGTTGGTTTCCACCCTTAAAAATAAAAAACTGGTAATGAGACAACATAGATTTTAAAAATTACAGATTAAAGTTTCATTTTTTTACAAATTCTTTATAAACAACCCTGAAAACTTTAACAATCATTATTTTCTTAAAAGAAATATTTAAAAATTCCGATAATTGTATTTTTTGTTGAGATTTCTAAAAATTTTAATTTTTTTTAATTTACGGATTTTCGAAATTGCGGTAATTTTCAATGGGTAAACTTTTTAGTTTATGGCATTAGAAATCCAAAAAAAAAAAAAGAATCAATCAAATCCATTCACTATAGCTGGGTGCCGAGGTATAAACCTAACTGCATTGGACCATGGACTAGTAGATGGTGACAGAAAATCAGAACTGATGCCTAACGTCTGCAAGTAATTTATTTAGTATTATATATATATATATATATATAATACTAAATAAATTATATATATATATATATATATATATATATATATATATATATATATATATATATATATATATATATATATATATATATATATATATATATATATATATATATATATATAAAAGCTCAATTTGGGGTTCTTTCAAGGTTTGCATGCATGCATGGGATGTAGGAAACGATTTCCGGTTTGCATAAAAAAACAATGTTTTCAACTAATAAATTACCGTCTGCAAAGTTCAAAATTCGAAATTAAAGGAATAAAAATATGTCGGAAGCGCATTTGCAGACAGTCTTGTCATGCACCAAACTTTATACAGGGTACTCGAAAATGTATCAAATTTTATTAAAAAAAAAAATGATTATTTACCGTCTGCAAACAGTACAAAATGATGATTCTGGTTCATGAAAATGGGTAGGGGAAAGGCGCAGACGTTTACAATATGCACATCACCATATCGTGCGCATGTCAACATGTTATATTTTTTTACAATTTTGAACAATCGTTTACCGTCTAATTATAGTTTTATTAGAAAATTTAGATTGCAAAACTGTTGTACTAATTATTTGCAGACGAATCCAGTTTGCACGGTCGTCCATTGAATTCTATAAACTTGTAAAAAAATGGGGGTAACTTTTACCAATTATTTACTGTCTGCAACTTGGTACGAAGAAAGATTATTGGTTCAAATATGCAATTATTCAATTTGCAGATATTGCCCACATGCACAAAAGTCACAATAATAATAATAATAATTTATTGTATGAAATATATAACAAACAAGCTACAAACATACAAATGGATAAGATACAGAGAACTGATATATAAACCTTACCCTAAAAACATGAAGTATATAACATATAGCGTCATTAATTTAAAAGAATTACATAAGTACAAACAAGAACATACAAAAATGTCCAAATTCAATAAAATTTGTTTAATGTAATGGAGGTTAAATCATTACACAGTAATTTATTTTTTAAATTTGTTTTAAACGATGTAAAACTTGTCTGAAACATGGCTGGTGTTAATTGATTATACACGTATGACACTAAGTACGAGAATGATGTTTGAAATGCTGCAGTACTGTGCTTGGGTATAGTGATATTATTGTTTTGTATTGTTCTGTCGTGAGCGTTTTGTCGAAATTCGATCTTATCATATAAGTAGCTGGGCATTTGAGTTTCAATTATTTTCTTAATTAGACAGGCATAATGGAGAAACCGACGTTCATCTAATTGTAGCATTTTAATATCTTTATAATGTGGAGATACATGATTCCTAAGAGGAACGTTACAAATAAATCTTACACAACTGCAATAAAGTGTTCAAATTTGGCGAAATGCGTTTGATATCTCTCCGTTTGCGATATGTACCAAAAACAACTATCTACCATCTGCAACTTGGTACAAAGAAAGATTACTGGTTTAAATACGCAATTATTTAATTTGCAGACCATTTGCACATGCACGAGAGTCAAAATAAAGTGTCAAAATTTAGCGAAATGCGTTTGATATCTCTTCTTGTGCGATATATAAAAGCTAACTTATTAAGTATATTATTTTCGCATGGATAGACCCAAGGGTGGATCCAGAAAGGTTACTGGGGAGGGGGTCACTGCGGCCGTCTACCACCGAACGATCAATAATTATATCGACATTTTCAATATTCAATAATAAATAATATTAGATCCTATTCTTTTCGGGGCCCTCGGGGGGGCAATTGCCCCAGGTGCCCCCCCCCTGGATCCGCCCTTGGATAGACCAGTGACCTTTATTTAAACTGGACTGCTAATACTAACGGGCTGGCAATGGAAATAATAAGACACAAAGGATCTCATGAAGTAGCTATTGCGCATGCTAAAACCTATCTAAAACTACCAAATTTAATCTAGAATATTATTTTCTGGCATAGGCGTAGTGATAACTGATAATTTTGGGTTCAGTCAAGTGGTGTAAGTTGGTTACTACTTTTCTTTCATGTATATGCATTTAGCTCACATAAATCTAAAAATAATTCTTTTCATTCTTATTTTCACTTAAATATTTCTGATTTTATTTTTCGTAAAATAAATGATTATAAGTAACTCCTAACTTCGAAACCCAACAGTGACGCCCATGCTTGACTCTAAACAGTTTGTCGGTAATACGCATGTGCGTAGGGTAACTTCTGCAGTTTGAATTTGTTGCAGAAATTGAACTATTGCTTTGTTTATCCAGTTTATATAGAGATCAGTGGGATAGACAGCATGCACATGCACACGACCCAGAATTAGTACTGGCATTCGATAAAGTTGGTCAGTAATTTGCGTCATTCAATTGAAAAAATAATATTTTATTGTAATAAAAATCTTATACATATAATATACATATTCAGATCCAGATCCAGTAGTGTGAGTACTGTTCACGGGTGTTGTATGCTCTTATCAAAATTGAATATTTCGTGTAGTTAAATACAATAATAATACAGACATTATACAGTGTGTGTAGTAGCGGGCTAGGCATAGGGAGTAAGAATTACAACATCGCGTGTGCCAGCTGGCTGAAATGAAATAACTGAAAGCTGGGATACTTCGCCAACGGGCGAGTTTGCTGCTGCTGTGTTGTCATATCTCTCGTGCTACGTGAATGTATATGCCTAATCGGCAATTACACGCACTGTATACCTATGGAACAGTGAAGTAAATGTGCATGTGATAAGAAGTGAAAGAACTATACACAACTATGTGGATAAAAATCATTACAAAAATTATACAAAAATTTACAAAAAAGTTATTATTGCCGCAAAAAAGCTTTACAATAACAGACTGTATGAAGGGTTTGACAATAAAGGGAAGGCCGTGTGAACAATAATTAATAAATCTATTAGTAAAAATAAAAGCAGAAAGGAAACATTTGAAATTAAATTAGAAAATATCATTGTACAAGATGATAAAACTATAGCTACTTCCTTTCGTGATTATTTTGTTGGATTACCTCACAAACTGTCCAATGAACGAAGTCAAGATACTGGTACAAATGATAACCTTACACCTACAAGAATTTTTTTATACTATGATTGTAAGACCAGTCAAACGGCTCTCTGTACGACCTCCGATCTAGGCGCCGGCACTTGATCAGCGATGTTAAGCAACGTCGGTCGCGTCCAGCGCTTGGAATGGTGACCCAAGTTCTCGCTGGAGATCTCAGTCCATATGCTGAGCTGTAAAAGCCTGACTGGACTGAGGTGGCTCGGCGAGAGAAAGACAGAGGCTGATAACCGTGCCTGGGGGCCCTTATCAACAGACTCGAAGTCTAGGAAGACCATGTTTGGATGGGGAGTCCTGAGGCACACAAAAAGGAGTACTACAATAGACCTTACAGGTCGCAGTGGGGGAAGGCCAATCGCCCGCTCCTTCAGAGTAATCTAAATCTAATCTAAGACCAGTCAATGAAAATACCGTGTATGTATAATGCTATAATAAATCTTAGGAAAACAAATTCGGCAGGAGTTGACTCAATTTCATCACATTTACTAAAGTTGATTGCGAATTATATTACTTATCCGTCTATAGTTTAAGATGAACTATAAGTTCTCGTACATGTGCGCATCGTCTGCAAATTGAATAATTGCGTATTTAAACCAGTAAACTTTCTTTGTACCAAGTTGCAGACGGTAGATAGTTGTTTTTGGTACATATCGCAAACGGAGAGATATCAAACGCATTTCGCCAAATTTGGACACTTTATTGTGACTCTCGTGCATGTGGGCATTGTCTGCAAATTAAGTAATTGCATATTTGAACCTATAATCTTTCTTCATACGAAGTTGCAGACAGTAAATAATTGGTAAAAGTTACCCCCATTTTTTTACACAAATATGTTCGGCGGCAAAAGTACTTTGTACACGTTTAATATATCTGCAAATAATCCTATATTGAAGCTCTATTTTTAAATCATGATTTCTTTTTAGCTGCAGACGGTAAACGATTGTTCAAAATTGTAAAAAAAATAACATGTTGACATGCACACGATATGGTGATGTGCATATCGTAAACGTCTGCGCCTTTCCCCTTTTCCGTTTTCATGAACCAGAATCATCATTTTGTACTGTTTGCAGACGGTAAATAATCATTTTTTTTTTACTAAAATTTGATACATTTTCGAGTACCCTGTATAAAGTTTGGTGCATGACAAGACTGTCTGCAAATGCGCTTCCGACATATTTTTATTCCTTTAATTTCGAAATATGAACTTTGCAGACGGTAATTTATTAGTTGAAAACATTGTTTTTTTTTGAAAACCGGAAATCGTTTCCTACATCCCGTGCATGCTTGCAAACTTTGAAAGTACCCCAAATTGAGCTTTAATATATACATAATACTGACTAAATTACTTGCAGACGGTAGGCTATCAGTTCTGATTTTCTGTCACCATCTACTAGTCATAATAGCATAGTAAACAGAATGATTATACAATGCCTAAATTAAACAAACGAGTTTATGCTCATGGCATGATTTTCGTTTAGAGCATCGCTATAATTCCTTAATATCTCAACGTAATTATTGAAATTGATTTGCGAATTAACTGAGTGGGCAACTGAAAAATCTAGTTCATAAATATAATTTTCATTTAGGAAACTTTTCATGTTCATCACGAAGTTTTTCTCTATTACTAACAACACATTAATTACCCATGTTATTAAAACAAACTTTCAACTACTTAACAAGAAACATCGAGATTACAAGGCAATTTAAATTTAAATTACAATATTTGTATCCATTAAATGATAAAATAAATATTTTTATTCAAGTAACCTTTAACACGACGGTGTATTTTACAAATTAGAAAACGTTTGTACATCGTTACTTTCACTATCAGATTGCTTGGGCATCTCTTAAGTTACGCATGAATAGAAAACGTACAAAATTGTTATCTGCCTGATTACTCATGTATCAAATAATGAGGCAGTGAAGAATGAAGGCTGTCATTTTCATAAACCTTATATTTGCCTCTGTAATTGCTGATTAGTTCCAAATGAATACTCAAATCTAAATGTAAATATACCTAATGCAAATTATCAGACTTACCGGCAGATGCTGTCCCTATTACTGGCACTCCAGGCCTTGCTACAGAAACCTCCCATACCCCATCTTTATGTCCAATATATTCTTTAATCAGCCCGCAGTTAAACTGAGGGGCTTTAAAACTGGAAACTATTTTACTGGTTTGCGCCTTCAATTTATGTGCAGTTTTACTCTTTTGTGAGGATGAACTCACTAAAACAAATGATTCTTTAAGAATGAATTACCTACCATATTTTGGAACAAAGGGCTTACATTTCTTACTCAACACTTTGGAGAAATTGCTATCGAAATCCACACAATCTGGTTTGTCAAAAGTATCTCTTTCTATTTTCTCATTCAACAAATCAATTTTATCGTGTACTACAAATAATATTTCTTATTATAATTTTGTATAAGTAATATAAATATTCTCACTTACAATTTTGGTTTTCTTGATACAGTATATCAAATTCCCTTTCTATTTGTCGAAATAACGTATAGAGCCGTGTTTTGTAGGCTGGTGAGAGCGGTTCATTTTCAACGTCTGACCGAAAACCCATATAATAATCCCCATCTATCAAACCACTTTGAGGACGAATCATGGAGCCCCTTTTAGATTTTTGTATTTTACTGTTCGAAGTGTTCTGACTGACTGACATTCTGCCTCCAGGTAAAAGCTTTAAATTGTTAAAACATAATTAAATATTCAGTCACAAACTCAATAATTCAGACAAGTTTATTTTTGTACTTTACCCTGAGTTTGTACCAGGCAATAACTTACCGCAAATTTCAAAGGATCGCACAACTTTTTCAAGGACTTTTTTACTTACAATTGAAACCAAAATAGTATTTTATAATAAACAAACTTAACATGTTTACGATAAAATTTGACATAAATTAGACATTAGACCTACTGACTGTGGTTTTCTGACAGACGACACATGAAGGTCTTATTTTTATTTCAGTATAATCTTCTTGATAACCTTGGTAGATGGCACTCAAATCTAACTGGCAAAGAAAACGAATTTTATAAATATCTATTTTCTGAATAGGCATTGAAATATTTCAGAATACACTAAAAATTGCAATTGACAGGACAATGAATTTAAGGATTTGACAGATAAGATAAGATAAGATAAGATAAGCAAGATAAATTTATAAATTTACATATTTCTTTCTAATAAATAATTTCTCAATTTCAGGAGACTGTCGCTAGATGTCAGTAATGGTACTCGTGGAAGTATTAAAGATAACTGCATTCCATTGAACTGTTCAGTGCTGTCCTACTCTCTTTACTAGTAAATATCAATAATTCGAGATGGCGCTTGTATACGCGTAAAGAGTATTTTTATTTTATTATAGTACGGCAGCCCCTTACCAACAACCCCTATCAAAACAGCGAGCTTTATCGCAGGGAAACTATATAGATTATGAAATTCTAAGACACCTTTTCATACGACAAAAGTTCGAAAAACAATACGAGCGGCTGGCAAACGACTTTCCGTCTGACGAAAAAATGAATTTTTTTTTATATCGCGGCGTGGCAGTTCTCGATTAATTCTCGTTAAAAATTATGAATAAGACATGATTTAATCGAAAACTGCCATTTTTCATTGGCATAAGTTCCAATAATATCAATCAAAGTTGTACCCAATCAAAAAATGGGAACAATTTAAGCTAGTTCTTAATATATCCGACAGATTGCACCATGCGTACTAGGTTTAATTATTCTGAACTTCGTCATATAATATAACCTGCAGTGTTACCAATTGGTGGGTATTTACCCGAATTGCAGGGATTTTAGTGATTTGTGGGTATTTTGGAGGGTAATGGCTTCATGTGGGTAAAATGCGGGTATTTTCAGATCTGGCACCAGTGAGCTCTATACATACTGGAGTGTGCTCGCAAAGGGGGTGAAGCTCGCATCCGCAGGTCCTCTGTCTCTGCTGCCTAATACATAGTTTAACAAGTGCGACGGAGATACAGAACCTTTACACTATTTTTCGAGTTCTCTCCATTGGCTATTTTCTTTCGTGCTCGTTCAAAGTGAACACAATCAGTAAGCAGATAGTAGACAACAGATAGTAGACAAACCCCCCAAATCAAAAGCCAAGACTGTGCGGAAGGGGGTTACACATTTGGAAAAACGCAGACATACATCCACACCCACCGGTGTTGTCAATACCGGGGCTGGGGGTCGAACCCAGAGCGCGGTAGACAGTCGATCAGCATATTCGCCACTCAATACGCCTTAACCGATTGAGCTACCGCGCCGGCAAGAAATAGAGATTATGGATTTTAAAAATACCTCGATTTGATTGGCTGCTTAGTGATTGCAATCAGTTCGTTCTGCACGAAAGAAAACAGCTATTATGTATAGAGCTCACTGGCTGGCACTGTGTCAGAGTTTTGTTATTTTTTTAATAGTTTATATTGCGTTTTATATTTATTTAAAAAATACCCAAAAAATACCCATTAAATTATTTGTATTTATATTGTTTTATCATCTTCCCATTCCTTAGTACGAGCACCACTATTAAACCAGTAAAAATGTTTAGCACCAAACCAAGCCACAAAAAAAAACAAAAAAAATGCAATAGCAATCTGCTTTTCCAGTGTGGGTATTTTAGTGGGTAATCCCATATAGTTGGCGGGTAATGCGGGTATTTTCTTTGTGATTTTGCTGGTATTTAAAATCTACTCGTTGGCAACACTGATAACCTGTAATGGTTTAAATTTTGTGTTGGAACACTGGTACACAGCAACATGTTTTCATTTTATACGTTTTTCTAATTAATTTTGTTTATTCGAAGAGATACTGTTTGTATTGACATTGGATATAACCTAACCTAGGGTGACCATACGTCCGGAATTTCGCTGGACAGTCACACGGTCAGTAAACTATAATTTAATGACCGTGGGACAGTCCAGCATTTTGGAGTACTATCTGTGATCAAAAAATTTTTTCCTTTCTGTCATCAAAAAATGTTGGGATCAAGAAATGATTTTTCGGATTTCTGCTCCCCCCAGCTCATCAATTTTTTTCCCAGCAGAAGTGTCCAGCACAAAAATCTGGTCACCCTACCTAACCCCAACAGCGCGAACAACCCACGGTCAATAAACGGTACGGTTACCTCAATCAGCAGCTTTAGGACGAGAGAGACGCGGGGGACGGGAAATAGAATGAAAGAGACAGACATATCTGATTTCCGTGCAAAAGACAGAAACAAAGATGCCTGTAGTGTCTACAGGTGACGTAGTTGTAGACCCTGCCGGAATCTTTATCTCTGTCTTTTGCACGGAAATGAGATATATGTCTGTCTCTTTCATTCGATTTCCCGCCCCCCCGCGTCTCTCTCGTCCTAAAGCTGCTGATTGAGGTAACCGTACCGTTTATTGACCGTGCGAACAACCCACATACCCAGTGTTCCCAACTTTTGTGTTGGCGGTTTCCCTAGACATACGAAGATTTTTCCCTAGATTGACCAATTTTTCCCTAGACCCTAGTAAACCTAATTTACGATTTACGACACTACATGGAAACCAACGCCGGACGCTGGCAAGTTACAGCGACTATATATAGATGACGCTGAACTAATTGTTTACTTCATGGAAATATACTACATATACATCAGGGTCATTCACGGAAAGCGGGTATTAGACGTTTCTTGGGATCTGTCGAGTTTAGAAATTTGAAAATTGGTATGAGGGGGTTTTTGGATATGGCGGATTCAACGAAAATATTTTCATGCTTGTGCTACTTCCCCTTATACCGGATGTAGCAACTAACTTTGTTATTTTAAATGGAACACTCTGTTTTTATTGCATATTTCGATTCCTCATAAAATTTTAGCTTAGGTTTATGTACTATAATATACTCTTAAACATACCGGTTTTCGAGATAATTAATATTTTTGGAGATTTTTGACGGTTCCCACCCTTCGGAAAAAAAATCGATATCTTCTATCATGTAGCCGATTAGGAAATTTTCTTTTCAAACTCTTACAAGTATCTATGACCTAACTAAAAGTTCTTTTATGTTTTCACAATATCATACAGAGTATTTTATTTTCGCAGTCGAACATTGTTTTAGTTCAAACGTCAAAAAGTCATTTTTTTCAAATGGAACACCCTGTATATTTTCACAGAATCTAAGAGAGATTGAATTCTGCATCGATTGATATTACCATTCCCTATACCTATTTCTCTTCGTTTTCTTATTATGGACGAATATTTGTAAAAAGTACAAACAAAATCAGCACTGTTTGTTAGTAGGCAATACAAGTCATAACTTGGTTCCTTTTTTATCATAAACGAGAATAATCATATAGATAATTGATAATATAATCATTTGTTTTTGAGAGCTTCAAAAACGAGAGATTAGATTTATAACAAACACTTTGGCACAAAAATTTACAAAATTAATAAACACTGAATATAAATATTTAATGCAGCAACTGTTCAAAATGCTCTCCATTTTGCTCCAAACAAGCCAATATCCTGGAATTTACGGCACTTACAATGGCTCGGCGAATTTCGTGGGAATTTATTTACTGAAATGCAGTCCGTATTCTCTTCTTTGGATCTTCTTTGATAGTAGCCGGGGTGGCATAAACAATATTTTTGATAGTATCATATCTACGAGGAGAATTTAAATAGCAATAAATATGCGAAGATTTTGCGAACAGTAACTTTTATTGATAATTTGCCCCTATATTTATAATTCTATGTATTTTCAAATGAATGGTTGCGGTCCACGGGAAGTTTATGACGTATTAGTCGTTCGAAGATAGGTGGTTTGGCTAAAGAGGACCTTGGAGATGGCCAGCAAGCTCCCCTGATTTGACCCCCTTAGACTTTGGACCTTTGGGGTATTAAAAATATTGTTTATGCCACCCCTGCTACTACCAAAGAAGATCCAAAGAACAGAGAACGGGCTACATTTTAACAAATCCCCATGAATTAGCCAAGCCACTGAAAGTGCAAGTGGAGAGCATTTTGAACAGTTGCTGCATTAAATATTTATATTCAAAGTGTTCATTAATTTTGTAAATTTTTGTCCCAAAAGTATTTGTTATAAATATAATCTCTCGTTTTTGAAGCTGTCATCTTGATAAAAAAGGAACCAAGTTATGACTTGTATTGCCTACTAACAAACAGTGCTGATTTTGTTTGTACGTTTTACAAATATTCGTCCATAATAAGAAAACGAAGAGAGATCGGTATAGGGAATGGTAATATCAATCGATGCAGAATTCTATCCTCTATTAGATTCTGTGAAAATATACAGGGTGTTCCATTTGAAAAAAATGACTTTTTGACGTTTGAACTAAAACAATGTTCGACTGTGAAAATAAAATACTCTGTATGATATTGTGAAAACATAAGAGAATTTTTAGTTAGGTCATAGGATACTTGTAAGAGCTTGAAAAGAAAATTTCCTAATCGGCTACATGATAGAAGATATCGATTTTTTTTCCGAAGGGTGGGAACCGTCAAAAATCTCCAAAAATATTAATTATCTCGAAAACCGGTATGTTTAAGAGTATGTTATGCTACATAAACCTAAGCTAAAATTTTATGCAGGTTTTGATAATGATAAAAAGGATAGTTTAACCAACAACTAGACAGAAAAATAGTAAAATGTATGAAGGACCAGAAACGTTGTCCTTTCATAAATTTTACTATGGTTTTAAAAATTGAGCATACTTAAAAGTTCCTGTTATTTTAACATTATTTTATGTTAAATCGGTATCGATCTGTAAGTAAACATAGAATAAAGCGATAATAAATTAATAAATTTTTGCAGCACTTATATAACGTACCTTAAATACTAATTATTGTGAGTAAACATTTTGTAGCCACATGGGTGGCCCGCTCTATTACTTCCACGTCCAGTGGAAGTATAGTAACGACAAAAATTTTTTAAAAATTTTTTTTTGTCCAAATAGGCTTAAAATGTCATGAAACATCGAGATTTTAAGTTTGAGCGAAAAAAATTTTTCTGTCTGTCTGTCGGTCTGTCTGTCTGTAACTTTTTTTTGTGCGCACGTTTACTCTGGAACCGTTTAAGATATTGACTTGAAATATGGAACTCATATGTACTTTAACGCGATCTAGAACTAGATTATATTTTCATCTTGTTCCGTCGAAGGGTTGGGGGGTAAATTGGGGTAAATTTGGGGTAAATGGGTAAATCAAGCAGGTAAGAGTCCATGAAATTGGTATTTAGTATATACAAGAGAAGCTAAGGTCTCAAAAAAATTTTTGGCATTAGCCACCCCCATTACCACCCCCACCTCCTTATTAAAGGGGATGAAATTATGATTTAGTGTATGTACAGGAACCAGAAACCTCAAAATATTTTTTTACTTCATCCACCCCCCACTACCACTCCCCTATCACCACCCCCACCCCACTACCGATGTGAGGTATCGTTTTATGGGTTTTTGAGGTAGAGGATTTCAAATATTATATTATTAAAGTTCCATAACCAATTATTTTCACATACAAAGTTTTTTCGTTGTGAGTGACTTGGATAGAGAATCTGGATGTGGAAGTAGGCTGCCTTGGGCAGCGGTTTTTTTATTATTTCAAAGAATTTTTAGAATAATTTCAACAGAAATAATTTAAAAAGATAGTTGCATAAAATACAGTTCTCATAGTAGTAACACATTATAGGGTGCCAAAGCTATGGGCTATTAGATTTAGCAACTTTTGCAAATAGTGTGAATACAAAGTACTGTTTAACATTATAACTTATGTATATTATAAATACAGGTGCTTGGAATTATTTCACCATCGCTGCATTAAATAATATTTGTAAAAGCACTCTTTTATGCCAATACCAGAAAAACGAATACAATGTACTGTCTAACCATTGTAACTCTCTACATAATAATATCATCAAGTTTCATTAAAAAATATATTTTTTTAATAATTTCGGTTATTTTTTTGAAAAAAACAAAATGACAGATCGGATTTGGATCTGTGGAGTTTTACTCATAATAATAATTTATTTCCGACCATTTTGGTTTTTTATTTGGCCTTTTCCGATGAACAGAATAGAAAAAAATATTAAAAGAAAATGGGACAAAAACACGTCGTTCAAAATTAAAACTTAATTTCCAAGAAGCGCTCACCTCCCAGATTAGACAAAATTTTACTGTAACTTACAGATTATACATATTTCCACAAAAAAACTTGTACTTCTTTCTGAATTTAAATAAATATTCAATAAATAAGTCATGAAATCATTTATTTGTAAATTATTTATTTAATGTTGGCCTATTTACGCTATTAAGGTCTACCACGACACCAGAAGACGAGCTACCCCCAACCTGGAAATTTTGCCGAACCTTTTCTCTGCCAAAGAGTAGGGATGTTTTACTTGCCTAACATATAACAGACTGCTTTGCAGCCCTTCCGAAGGATAGTATATCCACTACGTAATTCTCGTCTCAAATTACATAGCTTCTACGTATACACTGATACACAAGTAAATTATTTTAGCAAAATTGTGATCCAGCCTTTATTTGATGATCTTATTCAGTGAATTTCCTTTGCGATTCCCATTTGTTCCAATCAATAAAGCTCTTAATAACAATAAGGCGTAAATATATGTCTACATATGGATTCCCTATGTAGACATATCAAACTATCCCTCTTTTATTGTTGTGTTGTGATCAATAGATCAAACAATAGGTCCATTACGCTGGCTTTGTAATAATCGTAAAGAAAAGCGCTAACATTATATGACTTTTACCTTTTTAATAGGTTGTATCTATGTACATGAACATGATTACCATAGCGTTTTCATAATCAAATAGAATTACAGTGATAGTACTTATTCTAACAATATGTTAGCGAGTCGACTTAAATTTTACGGCAAAAATACCAATTTACATGGATTGAAATATGTAGCGGATGAAAAAAGGCATCCAAGTATAAGGTAGGTACTTATTAATTATTTCATTTTTAAACATTTAATAAAATATTTTTCATTCGCCTAGACATTTTTTCAAAATTTAATATTACTTATATTACTTATATATACTACTTATATATAGCGCAATAAAAATAATCTTAAAAGACCCCGTTATTTCTTTTTATAGAAATTGAATTTCTGTCAAATTGGCAAAATTTTTAAGTAATATGTTGTAAATTTCGATTATGATGATCCAAAGATCTCATACGATTAACTCAATCCTACGTTTAGTACGAGATATAGCTCAAAAGGATTGCAAGCGGTCGAGTAAAAATTTTTTGACAATTCCACCCAAAAGTACCGGAACCCAGCTATAGTGAATGGATTTTAATGATTTTTTTTTGTTGGATTTCTAATGCCATATACTAAAAAGTTTACCCATTGAAAATTACCCTAATTTCGAAAATCCGTAAATAAAAAAAAATAATAAAATTTTTAGAAATCTCAACGAAAAATACAATTACTTATCTGAGTTTTTTAATATTTCTTTTAAGAAAATAACAATTGTTATAGTTATCGAGGTTGTTTTCAAAGAATTTGTAAAAAAATAAAACTTTTTGAAATTAATTTGAAAATGGCAGAAACTCCAAAAAGCGAAATAAATGAATGGTACAGTAAGTGAAGCTTTTAAATCCTAGCCCGAAAACGATGTAATGAATTTCCAAATTTTTTCTTCAACATGCGTCATTAAGTATGTACATAAGAATCTATATTGTCATTTTTCCTGCTTTTTGGTTGTTTCTTAAGGGTTGTCGCAAAAAAAAACAAAAAATACACATAATCTGATAGAAAATCAAATTATAAGAAAGAAAGGTCTTATACTTTTTTGCTAAAATGCATACTTTTAGAAATATTGCGAACTGAAAATTGCAATTTTCACCCCCTAAAATCAGTATTCCTAGACGTGTTTTTTTTTTAAATTACTCGGAAAATGTGGACTTTTAAAAAAAAAGCATTGGTACAAAATTAAAGCTTTTACGAAAACAAATCGAACGGTTTTTCTTTCTCTGGTGTTTAGTTTTGGAAATATGGCATTTTCAAAATGGCACCGAAACGTTCAGAAAAAATATACGACGTTAAAATCTAAAATTACTCAAAATCTACAACTATGAGAAAAATTGTTATTCTTGTAAAAATTAAAGGTATTAAAATTTTCTTTCGATTGAGACGTATTACGACCTTTTATACTGAAAACTAAAAAAGTTACAAACAAAAAAGTAGCTCATTTAAAAATTTAAGTGCCGTTTTTTTAGTCTTATTGCTCTGATTTCTTATTCAAAATTTTTTGGAATCCTTCTATTTATCATTAATGCATATTCCTACTAACATGCTCAATTTTTCTAGAATTTTTAAAATAATTATTTTTCATTCTGTACACATTTTCAATAATTAAAATTTTCATAATTAAAAAAAAAACGGGTTTTTGGAAATTGGTCAGAAAATATATTTTTTTTAAAAATGGTAAGAGTACAAAAATGAAGCTCATAAAAAAACGAATAGCTTGTTTTACTTCCACATCCAGTGGAAGTATAGTAACGACAAAAATTTTTTTAAAAATTTGTATTGTTCAAATAGGCTTAGAATATCATGAAACGTCGAGATTTTAAGTTTGGGCGAAAAAAAAATTTCTGTCTGTCGGTCTGTCTGTCTGTAACTTTTTTTGTGCGCACGTTTACTCTGGAACCGTTTAAGATATTGACTTGAAATTTGGTACACATATGTACCTTAACGAGATCTGGAACTAGATTATATTTCCATCTTCTTCCATCGAAGGGTTGGGGGGTAAATTGGGGTAAATTTGGGGTAAATAGGTAAATCAAGCAGGTAAGAGTCCATAAAATTGGCATTTAGTATATACAAGAGAGGGGGATGAAAAAAAATGTGATTTAGTGTGTGTACAAGAACCAGATATCTCAAAATATTTTTTTACTTCATCCACCTCCCTACCACCCCCCTATCACCACCCCACCCCACTACCGAAGTGGGGTATCGTTTTATGGGTTTTTGGGGTAGAGCATTTCAAATATTATATTATTAAAGTTCCATAAACAATTATTTCCACATGCAAAATTTTTTCGTTGTGAGTGACTTGGATATATGGATGTGGAAGTAGTGATTCCTTGGGCAGCGGTTTTTCTTTATTATTTTTCTTCGATAAACTGTTCCAGAGATATAAAGGTTTAAAGATGATACCTGAGCGCATACACAACAAAATTATGTTCTTAAAATTGAAATATCTCAAAAACTATAAGATTGATAAAATCATGATATAAGAATGAAATGAAGCTTATAAAAAAACGAAGAGTTTGTAGTACGGCAGCCCGTTACCAAGATTTTCGAGTTACTTTAGCGATGATAATTCCAGCGTTTCTCATCGGTTCTGGGAGAGCTGAGAAGAAGAGTTCATGGTGACGGAACTTTTTACCTGTCCTAAAGGGTTCAAATCGGGCTTTGAACGTGTACAGCAAAACCGGTCATCTCGGTCTTCGCACCGAAGCAGTTTCTTTTGTCTTCTTGTCGAGGAAAGTAAATATGATGAGGAAAAATTGAGAACTGCCCTTTTGACTGATACGCCGAGTTACAAAGAATGATATAATGACAAATAGCCACCGGTCAAAATTCTGGTCATCGCGGCTAGGAGTTCTGCTCATTATCGAGTAGTTTCGATGTCTCTTGACCACAAGAAATTTAGTACGGAACTTTTTGCTAGTTCAATTACGGGTGGTTACATTTGCATGTTGCTTAATTTTGAGGGCTGATCAAGTCATCGCGGCGAGGTAGTTCTCAACTTAAGGCTATTCCAAATATCATTGAGAAGACGAAAAAAATAAGAACTGAAATTTTTCCCAGTTCACATTTGAGAAAAATGATTTCCGCCGCGACAACAAAAAAGAAGCAAATTAAGGCTGTTTGTAAGTACAGGCTCTCAGAGAATGTATTTAAAAGGTATTGGAATTGAATTTCAAGGTTCCGTACATACAGTAATGATAATAGAAGGATTCAAATTGTCAGGTTTATTATTGTAGTTTTAAACATTAAATCCATCATCATCTGATGAATTTCTTGCGCTTCATTACTATCTAAGAGGCGAAGTATCCTTCTTGAAATATCGCCGTATGTGCTACCCGCATCTTTCAACGAATATAGCAAAAAACCCATCAATGATTATAATGCCCGGAGAATCGAGGCCTTCAGAATCCATTCTCTTTTCCAACAGCCGAAGCAGAGTCGCCTTCTCGGTCTTGTGATGTGCTCCGCTAGGGTGACAAAAAGAAAGTACAACGGAGGATATTGACAAAGTAAGAGCAAACTGCAGGTCAACCTGGGCATTCAGAGAAAGACTGAGCCATATTCCAAAAATGTTCCATTGTAATCTGATTTCCTGAACCTTCCCGTTGATAATCGCTTTCGCGAGATCATATGTGACTTCGGTATATGGTGATTCACATTCATCTGCTATTTTTAATGCCATTTGAAGAGTTTGATAGACAGTAGAGGCTTTGGTTGGAGATTCGTTAATTGGAGGCAAATAATATCGGGGATTGGTCAATAATGATCTTGGCATTGAACCCGATCCACATCGATTTCTACCAAAATTCTTAAATTTTTATATCGATTTCCCGCAGCTACGGCCAACAGAAAACGGCAGAACGCATTTTTTTACCGTTTTATACAACCCACTTTATAAATAGAAAAAAATTTTAGCCTCGCTGCTTTGATTATTTTAGCCTCCAATTTGATACAATTTTGATTGATATTATTGGAACTTAGGCCAATGAAAAATGGCAGTTCTCGATTAATTCATGTCTTGTTCATCATTTTTATCGAGAATTAATCGAGAACTGCCTCGCCGCGGTATAAAAATTACGACATTTTTTTTCGACAGACGCACACAGTTGCACGAATCGTATTTTTTTTCGTTCAAAATTATCTAGAGCACTTATTTCGCAACCGATCGGGATAATTTTTTGTTTTAAATGATCGTTATTTAATTTCCAAAAAACGTAAGAGAGCCGATTTCGGCATAAACTTTAACAAAAATATTTCATTTTTCATAATTTTTTAGCATTTCACAATCGCCATTGATTCCGCCATCTTGCAGGTTAGTTTATGACAATTTATATATCAGATTCATAATCAGCGACCTCAAAAACCCCGGAGTACCAAGATTTATGTAAACTGAATAAGAAAAAAAATTTTTATTTGCAAGTTTTATTAAGATTTAAATTAAAAATGACCATTCTGGCTTAGCTCAATAATTTTGGTTTGCACAATTCAAAAATCGGCTCTCTTACGTTTTTTGGAAATTAAATAACGAGTATTTAAAAAAAAAAAAATTATCCCAATCGGTTGCGAAACAAGTGATCTAGATAATTTTGAACGAAAAAATCACGATTCGTGCCACTGTGAGACGGAAAGTCATTTGCCAGCTTCCCGTATCGTTTTTCGAACTTTTGTGGTATGAAAAAGTATCTTAGAATTTCATAATCTATAGAGTTTCCCTGCGATAGAGCTCGCTGTTATGATAGGGGTTTTTGGTAATGGGCTGCCGTACTATTGGGGTTTTTATTTTTTTCCTACGACATGCGACAAACTGTTCCAGGGATATAGGCCAGTCGGAATAGATGGAAAAAGGATCATTTTTCGACATGTCGTTTACCCGAATTTTTTTTTTTTTTTTGAAGTATTGTTCGGGATGTCCACAAACATATGCCAACTATTCGCACGCGTGACAGATGGGACAGCACCCTTTAAAATTCAAAAATCATCCATTTTTTGCCATTTTTCGCTTTATTTGCAATGTAACTCGTAAATGAAGCATTGTTCGAAAATATATCAAGAGATAGAAAAGTTGAGAAGATTGATTTTGAACATTTTACTGTTCTTGATACTTTCCCAGAAAATTCTTCGTTTAAGAGCTACAGACGAAAGAACAATGCTACCTTTTATCTTTTGATTTTTTTTTTAAGTGAATATAATAAATATTAATACGAAATATATCATCGATTTAAAGTAAATTATGTTTAAATGTCCAATTTACAGTTGAAATAAAATATATTTACAGACCTATATATAATTCGCAAGTTAAACAGAAAAAAAATAATAAATCTTTTCAGGAATTGAGGTATTAAAATGATGGGAAAATAAATAAACAAATATATATTTTCACAAACAGACTATTTTATGCATAGTACAGTGTACATGCGTTTCATGTATAACTTATTAGAATAGAATAAAACAGAATAAGTTAATAACAGAATAAGAGCAATACATATATGTTATATGCTAAACAAACTGTATTAATCCATTCAAACGTATAAGTATCTTATCCAACAAGTAACTTTATATCCTTATCTCGGTACGTGATATAATTTGGTATACTTTATCTAAAGCGATAACAACTTCCTTTTAAAACAAAGCTTTCTCATGTAAAACGCTGGCACAGCATGATTTCTAAGAAATGCATGTGCCTACGTTGATAACGATGTTATAAATTTGACCAAGAGACACACTTGCAGTCAGTCTACATTTAATCTTTATACCTATAACATTTAACTATCGTAACAAATATATAATCATATAAAATATTTTGTAAAACCAAGAATAAAAGTTTTTAAAAAGTGAACACAGTTCTAAGTGATATAAAATATATATTATATATATTTATTTTTTTGTGTGCCCAAGGCACACCCAAGTGTTCTAAATAGCACTTAATGTTAATAGTTCATTTATCATAATGTTTCTGTTTTTAACAATTGCATTATAGTACAACAATTTGTTAAATAAACTTATTCTGTTTTATTCTATTCTATTAAGTTATACATGAAACGCATGTACACTGTACTATGCATAAAATAAATAGTCTGTTTGTGAAAATATATATTTGTTTATTTATTTTCCCAGCATTTTAGTACCTCAACACCTGAAAAGTTTTATTATTTTTTTTTGTTTAACTTGCAAATTATATATATATATATATATATATATATATATATATATATATATATATATATATATATATATATATATATATATATATATATATATATATTTTTTTTTTTTCTTATGGCATTAGGAGTTATCCATGCAGCCAGGCACAAGTTGTTATATATAAAACTAATGGGATAAAAGCAAATTATATATGTCTGTAAATATATTTTATTTCAACTGTAAATTGGACATTTAAATATAATTTACATTATACCGATGATATATTTCGTATTAATATTTATTATATTCACTAAAAAAAAAAAATCAAAAGACAAAAAAGTAGAATTGTTCTTTCGTCTGTAGCTCTTCATCGAAGAATTTTCTGGGAAAATATCAAGAATAGTAAAATGTTCAAAATCAATCTTCTCAACCTTTCTGTCTTCTGATATATTTTCGAACAATGCATCATTTACGAGTTATATTGCAAATAAAGCGAAAAATGGCAAAAAATGGACGATTTTTGAATTTTAAACTGTGTTGCCCCACCTGCCATGCGTGCGGATAGTTGGCATAATGTTTGTGGACATCCCAAACTATACTTT
Organism: Rutpela maculata; assembly: GCA_936432065.2. Taxonomy (NCBI): domain Eukaryota; kingdom Metazoa; phylum Arthropoda; class Insecta; order Coleoptera; family Cerambycidae; genus Rutpela; species Rutpela maculata. The sequence goes on along the minus strand of OW386285.2, from coordinate 291,662,398 downwards.
AAAAAAAAAAATTGCGGGTAAACGACATTTCGCACAAAAAAGCTATTCCAACTGGTCTAATATGACAGTTTGAAATAATGTTGAAACTTTTCAGTTTGTACGCGCATTTTAAATGTCTATAGTAGGCAGAGAAATGAGCAATAGCCGTCTATTTTTCGAAGAATACGCAGAAAAAGCGGATTCCATTGAACTTTAGCATGTTTAGAATGCAGATTAAAAATGTTATTTAATTAGTTTACTTATTTGTATTAATTTGATTTATTTATAACAATCTGTATTTTTAATAAAATTAGACATATTACTATACTCTCTTGTGACCATTTTTAATCCCCAGTTTTTTCTTTTATAAATTTAGATCTCTTTAATCATATTCAGCGACCTAAAAATCATAAGTATATGGATTTTTCGTGAATTTATTTGTAACATTAGAAGAATTATTAATTTTTCAGTATTTAAGGGTGATTTCAACCCTTAATATTTTCGTCTCATAAGTTTTGATCTCAGTCTTATTCAGCGACCTCAAAAATATAAGTCTATGGATTTTCGTTAATTTCTTCGTAATATTAGAAGTGTAATTTTTCAGTTTTTAGGGTTGGTTTCCACTCTTAAAATAAAAAGCTGATAATGCGACAATTTTAAAAATTACAGATTAAAGTTTCATTTTTTTACAAATTCTTTATAAACAACCTCTAAAACTATAAAAATCATTATTTTCTTAAAAGAAATATTTAAAAAGTCCAATAATTGTATTTTTTGTTGAGAATTCTGAAAATTTTATATTTTTTTTTAATTTACGGATTTTCGAAATTGCGGTAATTTTCAATAGATAAACTTCCAGGAAGATACAAATTTCACGTAAAAAAGTTTTAACCAACTTCCTTTATTTGTTATGTTTAGAACGCATTTTCCGTTTACTTTTTTTTTATCTGTTTATTAAAACGAAAAATCATTCAAAATCTTCTGAGAGACCACATCACAATAAAAAACACATTTAAAAAATTATGAAGGGTACGCCCGGTTAAATTAGGTGAAATGTCCTAAGCTTTGGATTTTTAAACAAACCAGATGGAAGTGTTACTTTGACTTAAAAACTAGGGTTTCCACGGTCCATAGGTTCATTGTTCCCCGCGGTGGGCAGAACACGTGATTCTGGTTTTTATTTTCTTTTCTGGCAGGCTCGAGCGAATAATCTAAAATTGTCCATGAAGAAAAATCATTCAGGGAATTTTTTCAAGGTCATTAAAGAGATTTATGGCTTTTAGAAACGTGTAGAAAATACAAAAATGTGATTTTATGGTAGTTAATTATTATGTACACCAAATTTTATTTAGCCGTTTTTTAAGAATTATAAAGTTTCATGAATGTTTCCAGAACGTTTGGAGTGGTGCGCCATATTGAAAAATTCAATTTTCTCGATTTTTCACGTTTTTTTTTGCGTTTTACATGGAAAGCGCCATTGTAACGAAGTGTTTTTGCTAATAACAAAATGCATTAAATTAGCACTACGCTTCGTTGCTTGCTCCGTTTACACTTGAATTTATTTGTTTTAATTCATTGAATTCAAAATTAATTACATTTATTTTCATCGCCCCCATCTGGCATCTGTGCAAAAAAGAAACTCCCATGTAAAATAAAGAACCACATCGTAGAATTCTACCTCATATTAAAATTTAATAAACCCCGCTGCACAGTGGCACGAATCGTGATTTTTTCGTTCAAAACGTTGATTGAAATATAACTTTTCACTCAACGGTATTATATATAAAATAAAGCTAGATTTGGGATACTTTCCAAGTTTGCACGATGCACGGGTTGTAGGAAACGATTTCCGGTTTGCATAAAAAAAAACAATGTTTTCAACTAATAAATTACCGTCTGCAAAATTCATAATTCGAAATTAAAGGAATAAAAAATATGTCGGAAGCGCACTTGCAGACAGTTTGTCATGCACCAAACCTTATACAGAGTACCCGAAAATGTATCAAATTTTAGTAAAAAAAAAATGATTATTTACCGTCTGCAAACAGTAAACAGTTCAAAATGATGATTTTGGTTCATGAAAACGGGTAGGGGAAAGGTGCAGGCGTTTACGATATGCACATCACCATATCGTGCGCATATCAACTTGTTATTTCTTTTATAACTTTGAACAACTGTTTACCATCTGCAACTAAAAAGAAAACAGAAAGAAAAAATAGAGCTTCTATCAAAATACTTAAGAAAAGTTAGATCAGAACCTTAGGATAAGACCTATTTTTTGCCCTTTTTAGGGGATAAAAGGGATGGTAGAGAAAAAATGACACGGTAGAACATTTTTTCCCCAAAATTGGCTTCTGCGCGTCAAGATACTTCTAAAAAGTTAGATGAGAACTTTAAGACAAGATCTTTTTTTTTTGTAGACCGGTGTTATTTGCAGATAGATTAAACGTGTAAAAAGCACTTGCCGCCGAACGTATTTATGTAAAAAAAAATAGAGGTAACTTTTACCAGTTACTTACTGTCTACAATTTGGTACAAAGAAAGATTATTGGTTCAAAATATGCAATTATTTGATTTGCAGACGATGCACACATGCACGGGAGTCACAGGAAAGTGTCAAAATTTGGCGAAATGCGTTTGATATCTCTCCGATCGCGATATGTACCTACCGTCTGCAACTTGGTACAAAGAAAGATTACTGGTTTAAATACGCAATTATTTAATTTGCAGACAACGCGCACATGCACGAGCCATATATTTCATCTCAAACTACATATAGTCCACTAACAATACTGGGCCACTAGCAGGCATAACGTGTGGAGTCCTCTGCAGGTGCAACGTGCAACTCTCGACTAGTTTCGACAAGTTCAAAGATCAGTTAGAGGTTTGTCAAAAAAAATGTTTAGCTGATAACGACAAGATACTATAGTTTTCTTGTTAATTCCAATAAATTTCAAATGTTAATTAATTTTTAAAATTGCAGTCCAATTATGAATAACAGTGTGGTCGATGAGGATAGCGAACAAATAATGCTCACCGACAACAATGCTGATAATGATTCAGATGAAGACAACATGCTTTTAGAACATGACAGCGAGGAAGAAACGTATGATTTCACTGAGGATTGTCGGAAAGCGTTTCAGGAGTCAGTGGTTGAGAGTGATGATGTTGAAGAAGAAACCGACGGCGAACAAAATTTTTAAATAATAATAATTATTGTAATAATATGTATAAGATTTTTGTTACAACTTTACCAAAATAGTATTTTTTTCAATTAAATTTAACTACGATGCGAATTACCGACCAACTTTATCGAATACCAGTACTAATTCTGGGCCGTGTGCATGTGCATGTTGTCTGCCTATACGAAGAAAGTATACATGCATAAGTTAGCTTGCACAATTTCGTGTTGCAGACGGTAAACAGTTGGTTTTGGTGCATATCGCACACGAAGAGATATCACACAGAATTCGCCGAATTTTGACACTATTGTTTGTAGCTCTCGTACTCGTGGACATTGTCTACAAATTCAATAATTGCGTATTTAAATCAGTAATCTTTCTTTGTATCAAGTTGCAGACGGTAGACAGTACATATCGCGGACAAAGAGATATCAAACGGATTTCGCAAAATTTTGACATTCCATTGTGGCTCTCGTGCATGTGCGCATTGTCTTCAAATTAAATAATTCCGTATTTGAACCAATAACCTTTCTTTGTACCAAGTTGCAGACAATACATAATTGGTAAAAGTAACCCCAGTTTTTTCACAAGTTTATAGAATTCAATGGACGACCGTGCATATTGGATTCGTCTGCAAATATTTTTTACAATAGTTTTACAACCTAAATTTTCTAATAAAACTATAATTAAACGGTAAACAATTGTTCAAAGTTGTAAAAAAATAACAAATTGACAAGCGCATGACATGGTGATCTGCATATGGTAAACGTCTGCACCTTTTCCCTACACGTTTTCATGAACAGAATTATCATTTTGTACTGTTTGCAGACGGTAAATAATCATTTTGTTTTTTACTAAAATTCGATACATTTTCGGGTACCCTGTATTGGTGCATAACAAAACTGTCTGCAAATGCGCTACCGACATGTTTTTTAAATCTTTAATTTCGAATTCTGAACTTTGCAGACGGTAATGTATTAGTTGGAAACATTGTTTTTTTATACAACCGGAAATCGTTTCCTACATCCCGTGCATGCGTGCAGACTTTGAAAGTACCCCAAATTGAGCTTAATTATATACATAATAATGATTAAATTACTTGCAGACGGTAGGCTATCAGTTCTGATTTTCTGTCACCATCTACTAGTCTCGCTAAGTATCGCTAAAATTAAAGAATTATGTTTAATAATTAATTTATATTTAGAAATAAACAGGTCAAAAAAGGTTTAAAAGAAATATAAAGAATATAAATTTTAGGATATTTTGGACGTTAGTATTCATCATAAATTTCTGGATTATGCTTTGGATGTTTAAGGCATCTTATACTGCTTATCAGGAAAATGCCATAAGTTTTGTTACGGAAACTACATACCTAGATTGGAACACAACTTTCCCAGCAGTCACTCTTTGTCCAATAACAGGTTCAGAACCGGAGTGGGATAAGTAAGTTTTTCTTATGTATTTAGATGTAATTTATTGAATTATTTAATGCTATTATAGTTACAGGCGTTGAAATCTACAGTGTATATTGACATTGTTAATATTTTAAATAAAGAACAATAATATTTAATTAATTGAAAATGAAACTGAATTCGTGTGAATAGACATAGTTGAGGCAGCGTTATATATGTTAACTATAACGTGTTTTATTTTATTGTTCAGTAAGAACAAAATATTTAACCTTCGATATTTCCACTAATATCATTAATAACTTGGTATTAAATTAACTAGTTTTACTGCCAAGTTACCTACATGGCGTATAAATACCTACCCAAGCAGCACAAGGAGTTGTATTTTGGTCATCATCATGTTACAGTAGCTAAAAAGGATGGCCATTTGGTTATAATGACGATTATTAAAACTGAATTATTACTTTCTGAAGACGTACTGGTGACGAAAATGGGTCATCAAAATGCAACTGGAGCCAAATGGCCATAACGCATGTGCAACTCATTTGGCTCTCTTTTTGATTTTTGTGGCTGCTTTATTACTAGGTATGAAATGGCTCTTATGGCGAAAGAGGTGATGTATCTACTTCACCGTGACTAAATCATGACTTTTAGACATAAAATAAAACAAGAACACTATTAGGGCCATCTTTTGGCCTTAAGCAGGTGTTGTTAGATAAAATGGACGTATAATTTGTCCATCTTTAAAATTATATGAACATCATAATTGCATATATGGACAATCAAGAGGGTTAGGTAAATTTTATCAACGCACTGTAAACTTATATAAATACTCATAAAAACAAAGGGACCTCCAGAAATCTCTATATTTTAGGTGTAATTACATTAATTTGAAATATATACATACAAACTATTTGTAATTTCAAGAAGCACGATTGATGGTAAGGTTATTAAAACTTAATAAAACATGGAATTAGTAAATCAAAACGTTATTTTATAGGTATAATTAACAGAGTATTGAAAAGGAACGTAATGGCCGTCGTTCGGTTTCTTCTTGATTGATAGAAAACATGGCGGCAAGTTGTCATCATTTGGCATATGCTTTCGCTAATGATGCTAGAAATAAGCCGGAATATGACTGTATAAGATCTAATAAACTTTTTTCGTCAAATGGCAAATTTAATCGGTTATATTGGCCAAACTATTACCAGAAAATTGGTTGAAGTGGTTAACGAGTTTTCGCATCTACGGCTAAACTATGAAAGACATAACCCCTCTTTTTTACGTTTCTTTTAACTGCCTTTGTGTGGAACGGGTTAACGGGTTACTTTGCATTTTGACCTTTGTTTCTCCAACTGTTTTACATTTCCTTTCTCCAACCAAATTATAATTTATTACTGAAGTTTCTGAAAATATATTGCGTGGACGAAACCATCGAGGAGCAAATTTGCCTTAGTGCAGTTCCTTCAAGTTGGGTAAGTAGTAAATAGCCAGCTGTACTGGTCAAATACAAAAACATACATACATTTTTGACTAATCCGCAATCAAAACCAAACTCAAAATACTCCCAGCCACCGTGTACTGGAAAAAGGAATAATATTAAAATGTTGATAGTCACTAGAATCATAGAAAATGGAATGTCAGCATTCTTGGACACTGACGCAGAAGATAGGTTGACACTTTCACTTTAATAATCTAAATATATATATCAATGCATAAGGTATTGTAGACACAAACGTCAACGAAAACACCCTGTAAAATGTGTTATGCCGCTATATAAGAACCTACTCTTTGAACTTACTTTTAGGCGACACTCCTTTTTCAATAATATGTTTATATTTTCTTTTACGTTTCATTCTTATTTTTCTGTTGATATAAAACTTATTTGCGTATGTATAAAGTTTTCAACATTATCAATACTTGTTTTTATGTTATATTTTTATCTTGCTTTTTATCTATATTACTTCTAAAATAGTCGTTTAAGAAGAATATTTTTTCGTTATTGTTTCAGTCATGATTCGGTAATAACAGCTAAGAAAACCGCCAGAATAAAGCCTAACCAATATAGTCATGTTTAGGCTAATTTCTTAGTAATCCTAGTTTGGATATCAACACTAAATTAATAACAAGAACCATGCCAACATATTCTAGCCATTTTTATAGCTAGCATGGCAGTATTAAGACTTAACATTGTTGCTATTTAATTATTTGCTCATATATGACATCTTGAAAATGCTTTATAACCAAACCTGCATGGCGATATTATGGCTACTAGTAATGACCTGTACCTTTAGGTAAAAAGAGATCATCATGACTGTTTCGTTTTTAAAGTTTACGCTAAACTACGACTAAAATAAGATGACCAAAATATAACTAAACAATTGCCGCTGAAACGTTTTAGTAGCTGCATTTTGGTTATCTCAACTGAATAGCATATTTGTGCTACTTGGGTTAAATATCCCCAAGATTGTTAATTATCAAGAACATCAATTTAATTACAAAACCTAGGTACATGTTATTAAACAAGAGCAACAAGTATTAGTATTCATCTCGTTTCTGGATTTCTATCGCTGTAATCTGTAATATTTCTCTGCTTTACAAGAGAACTCAATAACATACATTTCCCTTTCAATTAAATCCAGAAGTACTATGTATGGCTTGGTGGAATCCAGTTTTCTGGCTGCTAGAAAGGAGTAATTCCAATATATCCTGCACTTGTTCTCTACGACTGCCTCGATTTCTCAGGGCACGGACGCCACGGTGGAATCTTGGCTGATGACATAAGCGTGCCTAATATGTTAGTATAGTGCTCTAAGAGCTGCTGTGTTATGTCTGGTGACATAGAATGACGCTTCATGAACGAGACATGCCGAGAGTGTTATGGCCACAGGATGCAAATTACAGATCCTGCATATAGTTTAGACATTTTCCTTTAAAATAACACGCCGGTATTTATTACTCCATCTGGACACGCTAATACAAAATTCTCGGTTTCCGACTTTAAACATGTCATCAAGTTATTAGATATTTCCTTCTTAGTACAGTAACTAAAGGTTTTAACTTCGAAATAATGTCATATTAAACGGATTTCGTTCATTTTTGGCAACTTAATAGTAAACGCATCAAGAGAAAGTTTCTATATTATGCGGCGGCTTGCTGATTTATAGGGGTGGCAACTAAAAAAAAAAAAAACAAAAACGTTGGAGCTGAAAGAAAATTAAATTTTAAGAAGAAAAGGTTCTATGCAACTTTTCATATAAATTAATAGTATTTAAGTTATAATGGCTATAAAATTGGGATTTTAGCTTGAAAATAAAGGTATTTCAAATAGGTTTTCGTCAAATAACTCGTAAGGTATTACTTTGAGCAAAAACGCGCTAGAGACAAATAAGAAAGCTATTAAATTGAGGATGAATTTCGTTTTTTTCTAACTTCTATGGAGTGAATGGTTTCGGAGATCTGGAAATTTAAAGGTGGCGTCCGAACGTCTATAAGATGAAGTATTTAGTTTAAATGTTAAATATCCTAGAGACTATATGTCTTACGTTAAAAATGCTAACATTCAAAATGAAAGTCCATTAAATAGACTTTCAAATTATTTTTTGATTATTCTTATGGCATAGAAGACGAAAAAGTTATGACAGAAACAATGCCTTTTTTCAAATTTTTTTAATAAAAACGTCTCCATTTTGTTAATATAAGCAGTCAGTAATTAAAAAAATATATTCCCATATACTGTTTTTCGTTAATATATTGTAACGTGTTTCCACCCCTAGGAAACCACCCTCGCAAATTCCGTGGGTTCCAAAAATTATAACAAGAGATTGTCCACTAACACACTTTATTAAATAATTTACTGGATACTTCATAATACTGATTATTAACTTGAATGAACTTTACTGACTAAAAATAACAATGTTTATTACTCTGTATTCTTAACCTCACTTCTCACTTGTCAAATCCAAGACTTCAAAACTTTCTGTACTTTCTGAACTACTTGCCGAGAATGCGGTCGGTCTTTTATACCTAAAAATGACAGATCTCGATTTTTCTGTGATGACGCCACCATTCTTTAGATAATTTCAGATGTCACTTTAGAACTAACTTCTGGTAGGTTTTTTCTCGAGTAGGTGCAAATACATCTGAATTAAATGAATTCATTCTAGGGGTGGCAACACATCACACTGCCCCCTCCTTAAGCCTGAACGTCCCGGTCACGCAATTCAGCCTCTTTCACATACTTTGCCAGTCTATCCAAGTGTACGATCTTCATCTTGGACTTTTTGTTTCGTTGAATCCGATAGACGATATCATTAATTCGGGTAATAACAGTATACGGTCCTTCCCAAGGAGGATGAAGTTTCGGTGACTTCCCTTTCTTTCGCTGTGGGTTGTACAGCCAAACCAGATCTTCTGCCTTGAATCCCCCTGTACTGGCATTCTGATCATAACGAGCCTTCAATCGGTTACTAGCTTTGTTCATCTGCTCTCGGTCATTCTTCGGCTGTTCTCGACTTCCATTTCTGTAGTTGCTCATGGAAAATGGTTCCCCAAGGGCAGCACAATTCTTACACTTGCGACACCAGGCCTCCACATCCTGGCGACTATCAACCCAATAGAACCGTTCCCGTGCTCTACTTAATGTCTTGTTTATGCCGAAGTGTCTACTGGACTTTTCGTTATGCGCTTCCTGGAGTACTTCTGGTACACGACACCTGGGAATCACTAGACGCATGGCAACTTGTTTCCCATCTTTCCCATGCTCTCCTTAAAAGCCCGTCTACGATCTTAAGTGAATCCCATTGTGACCATAAAGCCTTCAGCCCCACTTCTTTGTTCGAAACATCCCTCCATGCTGGACGTGTTCCCCCTTCTTTTCCTCTCAATATGGGTCCGATTTCTACATCGCGCAATTGCTCTTGCCTCAGAGTTTTCTTTGACCAACTGTCTGGAAGATCGACCTTGACAGTGTTGACTTCAACCATGTTCGGCAATTTTCTCACCTGAGGGTAGCGCTTGCAATCTTCCTTGTCTGGTTTTCTGGATAATGCAGTAGTTTTGACTGCCTGCGTTGTCAACAGCCTGGTTTTCTCGCATTGCTTGTTCACTTTTGACAGAATGAATTGTTCGTTCCCAATCCTTAAGACTCGCTTTCCTACGTCAACAATAAATCCATACTGTTCCATAATGTCCAGTCCCAAAATGAAGTCATCCGTGATGTCAGCCACGATGACCCTGTGGTCGAACCTTAATTGTCCAATCTGCAAACCCAGGTCTACTTCTCCATGAACCGTAGCTCTGTTTCCCGTAGCTGTCCGGACGATCACTTCATTTTGCCTCTTGGCAATCTTTATACCCGATATAAATCCTGGATGTACTATTGATGGCGTATTTTCTTCCATTCACATAGCCTTGTAACAGCAGACTATTCGAAATTTCTCGAAGCTGGAAAATCTTTATTTCTCTGGGGTCACTGCATTCCCTAGCCAGCACAACTCCCCTGGTATAGTTTTCCTGCTTCTCTTCAACATTCACAGCATTTACTCGACTCTCCGAGTTCTGCTGTCGACAGTCTCGTTTCATGTGTCCTACCTTGCCGCAGTTGTAACATTTAATACCTCCGCTCGGCTTTCCTTTATTTTGTTGTTTTGTCTGCTCCCCTAGATCATCTAATTTATTGAATAGTTTGGTAAATATTTTCTGCATCTCAGTCAACATAGGGTTCTGGTTCATTTCTGGTTGTGATTCTTCGAGAGTCACAGCTCGCACTCTCGACCTTGGAGTATCTCTATATGCGGCTTCTACTTCAAGTGCACGCACCAAGGCTTCGCTGCTACTATTATATCGGGATATCCTGAGGACTTGCCTGATCTCTTCGTCCCTTATCCCATCTAGAAATGCTTCCACGGCTAATTGCTCCTTGAATTCTCTTGGCGCATTGGGATACGCCAAGTGTGCCAGTCTTTCGACCGCAGCTTCAAATTCTTGCAGACTTTCTCCAGCTTTTTGAACACGAGACTTCAGCTGAGCCTGGTATACTTGGGCAAGGTGCTGATCGCCATATCGCAGATCTAAGGCAGCTTCTAAAACTCTGAAGTTCTGTTGTTGATCTACCGGGACTGTCTGGAGCAACTCCGATGCTTGGCCTCTTAATGCCAGGACTAATGCCATAGCCTTCTCTTCATCATTCCAGTTGTTCGCACACGCCCCTGCCTCAAACTGCCTCTTGTACGTCGTCCAGGAACCTTGGCCGTCAAAAGAAGGAGGTTTTAGTCGCTGACCTGATGATACCACCTGCTGGTTTCCTCTATCTCTCAACTGTCGTTTAAGCCGGTCTATTTCTCCTTTGACTTCTTCTTCGAACTTGTTTACTTTTTCTTTAACTTCATTTACCTCCCTTTTGACTTCGCTTACTTCCTCCTTGATTTCACTCTTGAGTTCTTCATTTACAGAAATGGTTGCGTCCTGTTGTATTTTTATTTGATCGCTCAGGATTTTCCTTAATTCCTCCTGGCGTATTTCTTGTTCCTCTTTTTCTTCTCGACGCTGTCTTTCTTGTTCTTCTTTCTCTTGTTGGCGTCTTATTTCCAGATTTTCCATCATTTTCTTTAATTCGTCCCTTTCTTCTTGACGTCTTGTTTCTTGCTCTTCTTTTTCTTCTTGACGCCGCTTTTTTTCCTCTTGACGTCTTCTTTCCTGATCTTCTTTTTCTTCTTGATGTCGCTTTTCTTGGTGTTCTTGACGTCGTCTTTCTTGTTCCTCTTTTTCCTCTTGACGTCTTTTCTCTTGCTCTTCTTTGTCTTCCTGGCGTTGCTGCGCCATCATCCTCGTAAACTCTGCAAGTAGGTCCTTCATTTGTTTCTCCGTAGCCATGCTTCTTGTTGTAATGGGCATACGATTATGTTAAAATAAAATAAATTTAACTACCATAAATTTAACTAAGTCAATATCGGTAATGGAATTTTCCAAAAAAATCTCGAAACAGCACGAAAAAGTCTTATCCAGAGTCTTGTCACTATCCAGTTTAGAGAATTTAATAATCTCCACTAATGTCCAAATAGAAAAGTTCTAGAAATTTTTCACGCACTAACACAAAAATGAGTCTTTTTCAGTGTCTCTATCACTACTCAGTTTAAAGGATTTAATTATTACACTAATGTCCTAATTAAAATGTTCTACAATGTCTCAAAAATGCACTTAACACTATTTTCCTGTTCAAAAATAATCCTCGTACAATATCCAGTAAATTAGTCCTCTGTGTTAGCACTAACCCTCGAGAATACTTCTCGAACACTCCAGCACAACTTCAGAGCTCCTCTTGTCATAATATTCCTCTTCTGACACCAATTTGTGCCGTGTTTCCACCCTTAGGAAACCACCCTCGCAAATTCCGTGGGTTCCAAAAATTATAACAAGAGATTGTCCACTAACACACTTTATTAAATAATTTACTGGATACTTCACAATACTGATTATTAACTTGAATGAACTTTACTGACTAAAAATAACAATGTTTATCACTTTGTATTCTTAACCTCACTTCTCACGTGTCAAATCCAAGACTTCAAAACTTTCTGTACTTTTTGAACTACCCGCCGAAAATGCGGTCGGTCTTTTATACCTAAAAATGACAGATCTCGATTTTTCTGTGATGATGCCTCCATTCTCTAGATAATTCTAGATGTCACTTTAGAACTAACTTCTGGTAGGTTCTTTCTCGAGTAGGTGCAAATACATCTGAATTAACTGAATTCATTCTAGGGGTGGCAACACATCACAATATAGTATGATCTAGACGCTCAAATTTTTTCGTCCACTTATAGCGCTTGCTTTAGAAAATAATTGCATTTTAGTCTGTATAGAAATTTTGGAATAAACGTAATATTTTATTTCTCTGGAAATATCTCCATAAATATTAGTTTTAAAGACAATATGGCGGACATTAAAAATGAAGCTTATAAACTGGGAATGAATTTACTTTTTTAAATATTGTGTAGGATTGATAGTTTCGGAGATATTTAATTTAATAGACGGCATCCCACCGTTTTTAGGATGAAGTATTAAGTATAAAATGTTGAATATCTTAGAAACAATGACACTTCCATCAACAATTCCAAGGAACAAAATTAAAGATAATTAATCAATCTTTAAAATGACTTCTTGTTTGTTTCTATGTCACAAAAAATAAAGAAGTTATGGTCGATACAATGTGCGTTTTCACATTTTTTCTAACAAAATGTCACCATTGTAATTCATTGTAATTGCTTAGTAATCATTTTTTTTTCAGAAATGATGTTTTTTTGGTAATTAATAGCATCCCCTAGATGCTCATTTTTTTGTCCATTTAAAACACTTGTTTAAACAAAAATTCCATCGGCTATATTAGAGCCGCCATTTTGAATTGTTTAATTTTGACTTCAGATTCGTAATCAGTGATCCCAAAAACATAACTATTATATTTTTCAAAAATAAGTTAATAATATAATAAATTAGTAATACTTTTTCAAATATTAAATATTAAAATTTAGGGCGGTTTTCACTCCTTGAAGGTAAAAGCAAGTATCGTGACCTATAAACTGAAGACGATACCTTTCAGTGCAATAAACCCATAAAGGAAAATTATCATTTAATATGAAATTATTTCTAAATTTTACATATTTTTTACCTCTAGGTACTGTGCTATCTTTCGTAGATGTTTATAAAATACAGAGTGCGTTTGCTTGTTCATGTGCCTTTTCAGCAGCTTTTCATGCTATGCCTTCGTGGTTTTAGTTTTAAGTCTTCTTATGTACTTCAAGCCTTAGAAGAATACTTGCTCACACAGGATCAGATGCAAGCTCTGAAAACCGAGTATATGAGTGACCCTTAAAACAGTTCTAGAATTTTGCTTTCCTTTTCATACTCCGTAATCATTTGTGCTATCTTATTTCTTAGTGTTTGAATATATAAATAGTAATTAATTTTCAAGATACCTCTTGTAGTACAGTAAAGGAATAGAAGGAAATGGCAGGGAAAATTTTGGATAGTTTGGGATATTTGGACCTTTTATGTAAAAACTTGCGCTGATCACGAAAAAAAAAACTGAAAAAATTCCAAACATGTCGCAACATGTTCTTATATATATTTTTTTAGCAAAAAATGAAAATATATCATAAAATAAGCATTTTTTTGAAAAAAATACAAGAATAAAAATTGTTTAAAATCACATTTTTCATATGACCATGGTATTAGATTTGCAATTTTCCCTTTAGTTTCCCGGAAAAACGGAAAAACTAACATATAAATCTAAAGAAAAAATTGCAAATCTAATAGCATAGCCATATGGGAAATGCAATTCTAAACACTTTTTGTTCTTATAAATTTTTCGAAAAAACGCATAGATAGCGAGATAATTGAGGAAAACTAAATAATTACTAGCTGACCCAGCAAACGTTGTTTTGCCATATAAATTATAAATTTTTGTCCAAAAAATAAAAAGAAAATTTCTGGATAGGGCCACCCTTATCACCTAGGGGTATAAAAAATAGCCTACGACCTATTCTCAGACCTACCAAATATACACCAAAAATTTCATAAAAATTGGTCAAGCCGTTTCGGAGGAATTCGATAACAAACACTATGACACGAGAGTTTTATATATTAGATATGTTAGTTTTTCCGTTTTTCTGGAAAACTAAAGGGAAAATTGCAAATATAATACCATGGCCATGTGGAAAATGCGATTTTAAATACTTTTTATTCTTGTACTATTTTCAAAAAAAAAATGCTTATTTTATGATATATTTGCATTTTTTGCTAAAAAAAATATATAAGAACATGTTGCGACATGTTTGGTAGTTTTTTAGTATTATTTTCATGATCAGCGCATGTTTTTACTTCCCAAACTATCCAAAATTTCCTCATTTGGCCGCCATTTTGAACTATATAGTCAATAGTACAGTAAAAGTACTGTACTATTGACTATATAGTCCAATAAATGAATGCCCAAAAGAGGATTGTAGAGAACATTTAGGAGGCAGAATTTTCCTCGTCAGGGATGTGTTGGTAGTTAGGATGGAAAAATACTAAAAGTGCCCGCCGCTTCAGGGGAGAAGAAGGGTGGAAAGGTTCCTTTTTTTCGATTCATCGCTTATAACTCGGAAACGATGCGTCGTATGGAAAAAGTTAATCTATACAAAATTAAACGTAATTAAATTTTCCACAAGAATGTTTGTATTCATTTTCTTCCTATGTGTTATAGTTTACGAGATACTCACCAGCAAAAATCGATGATTAATAAAAAAAACATCAATTATGTACCTTGAATATTTCTATCAAAGCGGTTTACCGTGGTTTGCTAATAAATCAGTCATAAAACAATCTTTATTTTACAACACTCGACGTATTTACTAACGTAATATTTTGTCGAAATCTATACATTTCCTTAAATACACAGCGTGACTCACTTAAAATGAGTTTTTTACTTTGTTTCCGATTTGAATCAAATTTTACTCAAGTATAGAACAAATCAGAATCTACTTATGACCAGAAACACATTCAGCTGCTACAAAGGCAATGCCACCTGCGGTACCAAAATATGCTGAAAAAAATAAAACATTTTGATTGTTATAAATTTTAAAAAATGCATCCGATCGGCGCCACAAATGTACATACCAAAATTTTATTTGGTTATTATACATAAGCTCATCTGGCAAAGGGGATCCTCAGTTTCCTCAATTTGTGGTGGCTACGTGAAATTCTCAAGACCCATCAATATGATTTTTAATCTTTTTCTTCATATTTTGGTTTATAGCCCAGTGGGCAGGTCGTGGAAAGGTGGGGTTACTTGTCAAAAGGTTGTGTAGTTTTGTATTTTTGATATGTTGTATGTATCTAGGCCCTTATTAAAAATCCATGTTTTCTAATTTGGCGCGTCTGTGCGCGCATCAATACGAATACTTTTGTATCACTTTTTTCGGTTTTTCTTCGATAACTCATTTCTAGTGCGTCCTTCCAAAAAAATTACTCTTACCTTTTTTGTAGAGCACATTTCCTACAATTTACTTTAATATCAGTTTTTATCTAAATTTAATAGTTACCGAAACACAGAACCTCAAAGATAAAGAACTTTTCAAAAGTTACGTAAAACTCAAAACAACACATTTTTTAAAACAATTTATTCCAGTGAGATTTGGCAGTTACTGCCTACTTTACAAGAAGAGGGTGGCTTTTTTGTCATCATTGTTGAAGGAATGCGACGGTCACCAAGGTTGATGAATCGGAAGAGACGGAGACAGGTGCCAGGCACTGCCATGATAAATATTTGTTCTTGTGATATGTGTTTTAACTTAAAAAAAAAAATGGACGAAGGTGAGATTAGTGAAAAAAAAAAAAGAGATTAGTAGACTTCAGATTTCAGTGTTAAACGGAAAAATCGGAAAAATGAGATCTTATTACAAAATTAATAGGAAATAATAGTACAAGAGCCCACCGACAAAAATGGAACACATAAGCTGGAGAGTCAAAAATTGGTGGTGATGCTTATCAAGTGATTCTCTAAACGGATGTAGTCGGTTATAGCAATCTGAGTTGCAGCGGTGCTGAGGCAGCCGTTCTTCTGATCTGGCTTATATAATTTTTAAAATAACCTAATCCGAAATCTGAAAAAAAGGTATATTTTATATAAAAGAAGAAATAACTTCTCTCTTTAATGTTCTTCTCCAGAGCGCATCCTTTCGCCGTAAAACAATATTGAAATTAGAAAAATTCGACTTTTTTTAATCCAATTTCTGGTGAAAATTGGCCTCGGAGTAAAAAATTTCAAAGAACAAAAGACTGATATCTTTTGGGGTAGAATCGAAATCCGCTATAAAAGAAGGGGTTGAATTCATAAAAAAAAAACATATTACTCCATAAGAACCCCATTAAAAGTAAAACCCCATAGTCGCATTATATAGAGCCTACGAAACTGAAAAACTTTTATCTCAAACTCTTTTCGATTGGACGTTATAGGAAAGAGTCACATTCAAAAATCATTTAAGCCAGATCAGAAAAACGGCTGCCCCTGCGCCCTTGCAACCCGGATTGCTATGAGCAATTACACACGTTCAGAGAATGACATGATAATCGTCCCCACCATTTTTTGACTCTCCAGTTTACGTGTTCTATTTCTATTATAACTGTTCATATCAAAAGACGTATAATTACGAAGGAATGATTCTTGCCTTGCCTATATTCGTCCTGGAGGAGACGCTCCAAATCCCACTCCTAAAAAAAACTCGGTCACAAGGTTCAGGTTCTGATTTTAAAAATAACTGCTTATTTTGTGGAGAGAAGATTACAGACGATTCTATTGAAAAAAAAAAGAAGTTGCCTCTTTCAAGACGTAATGTTGTAAAGTGGAAAAGACGGATACAGATAAAAGCATAGTGAGTGCTTGTAAAAAACGTGTTGATAAATGAGTGGTTGATCGCGTCCAACAAGTGAGACATCTGAAAAAGATTTAGTGGAAGTCGGTGCTCAGTATCACCTCCTCTGTCAGCAAGAGTTTTATATTAGGCCAACTACCGGAGTAAAAAAGGGATATCATCCCGCTATGAACGTTGATGAAGCAATGGAATATATTTACACATATTTTGCCGATAATTCTGACGAACGTTAGTTTTCTTTTGGCCACTTAATTGATCAAATTGAGGAAAAGTATCGACCAGACATGAGAACGGTTAAGAGTCGTCTTAAGGAAAACTATGGAGAGGATATAGTTATAGCTGACTCTCCTAACAGAGGCTGTATTGTCTCTTTTCGAAATACTCTGGTAATAAAATATTCTCCAATCTGTGGTATCAGAACAGAAGTGCTAATCAGCATGAAGAAAGATTGCGAGTTGTGAAAGCTGCTGATAAAATTATTTTGGACTCCGTTCTTCAATTTTCAGTACTGCTGAATAGATATTCAACTTGTTTGTTGGTAGATACTAAGAAACAAGTTCTTAGGCAATGTAAATTCTGTAATACCAGAGTCATTACTTCTTTTGTTGCATATCATTATTTTGGCTAACAAATGAGGCTCATTAGCTAGTAGATATGCTTCTAGAGGGCAAAATATTTACAGTTAAATATTTTGTCGAACTCCTCTATATGTTTCCTTAAATATATAAGGAATAAGAAACCAAACTGCAACCAACAGCTATTCTCCGGACTAATGCCCCGCCGAGCGCTGAATTACGAGTTACAAGCCTGGCCGCGTTAAGTACAATAACTATGTATTGCTACAAAAGTTTCGATTGTAATAGACACCAGCAATAGCTGCTGTTGGATGCAGTTTGGTTTCTTATTCCTTATGTATTTAAGGAAACATATAGAGGAGTTCGACAAAATATTTCACTAGTAAAAGAGGCTCATTAGCTTCTTGGAAAAAGAAATGCGCTGCACTGACATATGCTATCAGGGGCCATCCATAAATGACGTCACGCCAATTTTTCAGATTTTTAGACCCCCTCCCCCCCATTGTCATGTTTTGTCACGCTGAGTTAGACCTCCCCAAAAAAATTATGTCACGCTTATAGAGACCCCCCTTATGTTTTTTCGATTCCGTTAGGTATTTTTCTCCTCATGGGGGGGGGGGAGTAGAAATCCAAAAAAAAAATTTACCACCTCATGGGGGGGGGGGGTGCTAGAGTAGAAATCCAAATAAAATGTTTTCCACCTCGTGGAGGGGGTACGAGTAGAAATCGAAAAAAAAAATTTTCCACCTAATAGGAGGGGTGCTAGTAGAAATCCAAAAAAAAATCCACCTCATGGGAAGAGGTGCTAGCAGAAATCCAAAAAAAAATTCTACCACCTCATGGAGGGGGGGTGATAGTAAAAACCCAAAAAAAATTTTACAACATTTTTCTTTACTTGATTCATTCACCATTCGTTACGTCACACTAAATCCTCCCCCTTATCAGACTTAGTCACGTAATTACGAACCCCCTCCCCCACCCTGGAGCGTGACGTCATTTATGGATGGCCCCTCATGGCTGCCGTGAGACCAACATCTTTTCTATCCTCACTGCTGACAGGATTTGGGATGTTCATTTACAAAAAATTTGCGTCAATACAATTATTAGACAACGCTGGGGTTTTCATTTACTTATTATGAAACTGCTAGATTTGAAACATCTTTCATTTTGGGGATACCCGAGAACAAAATCACAAGTGAGGGTGGGACATTTGGTCAGTTCATTTTCGATAATCAGAGACGAACCCACGGGGGGTTATGGGGGGGTACGCTCCCCCCCCAATGTTGATTGAGTTGGGAAAATCACCAAAAATGTAAAAAAATCTTTATTGGGTATAATTGCAAAAAAACGAATAATGAGTTGATAAGAATTAAATGACACTGTCACTATGACCATTATTTATAAATAATTTTAATTGATATTATTTATGACTAGATGCGACTGATGTGAGAGCCACCGAATAGTCGACGCGACGGGCCAACAAAATAAACTCGTCAACTCGCGGAAATTCGACGTTCGACCCAGTAGACAGTTCGGCCAGAGCATACAATTCACAAAGACTGTCTTACATTAGAAATATTAGAATATTACTCCTTTTTGCCTTTATCAATACAATGCTTTGTCCTAGCTATAAAGTCGTTGGTTGTTGGTTTATACTGAGTATCACTAATATCAGTTACCAACCTCTCAACGAGAGATAATAATAATAACAAATTGTTGTCGGTCAGAAATTGTTAAAATATTGAATTCTTAGAGGACACTGAATTAGAATCTGGGACTATTAAAGGGGTCTACAGACGATCCAGCTGCTGGGACCCGACATTGTTGGTACGCTTTGAAGATAATTGGAATTCCAGCGGACTAGTTCACTTTTACGAATGAGTTCAAAGCATGCCGACAAGGCTGGCTCCCTGCCGCTGGATCGTGTTTAGACCCCTTAATGCTACCCATTGCGTATCACAATGTGAAGTGGGAAGTGGCCGGTAGCCGTACTAGCGCGGACGTACACGAGCTTGCGCCCCGACTTGCGCGTAATCGTATTGTATCTTGTTTTTCTCCACAGTCATTAAACTATAATGGTTACCTCATCCAGTAGCTTCTAGACGAAGGAGAGCGCGGGGTCAACTTAGGTCTAGCGCCTACATCATGTAGTTTAGTTAAACTTCTTTTGCATAATATTTGTATCGCTAGGCTACTTATAGATTAAGTCTGAAATAAAAAAAGACATAAGGAAATATAAGTTGTAAAAAAATGGGCAGTTGGCAAATTAGTTGTAGCTTTCCCCCCCCAAAAAAAATAGCTGGGTTCGTCTCTGTCGATAATGCTGACTTTAATGTAATACACTATATAGATGGATTGGGTACGTTCCACGCGATGGGAGGGATTATGGCTGCCACTTCACGTGATGTTTTTAAATAGGTTCATACAACGTATCCAAAACCCAAAACTACATGACCTTTTGTCAGGTAAATGTACTTGGCCACTGGTTTATTACTCTTAAGTATTGGGGTAAAGTTTTTAAATCTGAATAAACATCCTTATTATTAGGCGATTCATATGAAATCTTCTCAAACTGTAAAGTATGGCTCAGCGGTTGTCCAATATTAATTTATTTACGCCTCGTGCAAGGTGAGAAAAAATTGAAAATAAAATTTTTTAGTTGAAAATGTTTAGTATTTGGCGAAGGCGCCGCGCAAATAACGTTGGAACTGTATTAAAAGTGCTAGTGACTAGTAGGTATTTTAGAAGCAGTTGATACCAAATCTGATCAAAAAAATTAAGAATTTGAAACGGTGAATCCAATACGGTTGCCATAGTGCATCATTATTGCATATTTACATGAAATTTGATGATTTCGGAATTCTCTGATAAAGAACTAAAAGGGTGAAAAGTAATTTCGGAAAAAAAAGATTGCTATAAATTGTGGAGTTTTATTTTCTTATTGTTCTTTTAAGGCGGTGAATTTCTTTTCAAAATTTTTCTTGAACTTGCTTTTTCTTATTGCAGATATGACCAGTTTACTGGAGGTGAAACCGAACAACAAAAATTGTTTATAACTGATTTAATATATTTCACTGGTAGTTGTTACTCCTGCAACACTCCTTGCTCTTCGTGTGCAGGAATGAATTTCACTGAATACGTAGAAAAGGTTAGTTTATTTGAAACAATAATACAGCTACACAAAATCTATTGTTTCTACCTTGACCGGAAGCTGATGGCAGATTTTAAGGTATGATTTCCTAACGCTTGGAGTCCTAATAAATGACTTCATCATATTGTCGGTAAAAATGGAAAAAAAGGCAAGTGCCATACTTTTCTCGCGGATGCGTCATGTTACATTTTTTTTAATGTCAAAAAATATACATTTTTGTATTATAGCTACCGGAATTTTTATTTGTATCGACAGTTTTCTTAAAAAGTGTAAATAAATTATATTTAATTCTTTTAGTACAGGAAGAAGTGCCATGATATATTTATATCCTGCAAATGGAACAATAAAATATTCGACTGCTGTGAAAACATGTTGCCATTAGAGACTGAATATGGAATCTGCTACTCACTAAATTCTCTGCACACAAAGTGAGGCCAGTTTTACTTATTTACCAAATTTACTTGCTTTTAAGTACATTGTAAAGAAGGAATTATAATGATGAATGACTTATTTTACTTAGAAATTTTAGAAATATAGATAACCACATAATTCGGATCAATTTTAGTGTTGTAATCAGAGTCCTAAATAGATGTGTGGAACTATATGAAGTCCTAAATAATCAGTTTTCAATTCAACATGCAGATTCGCAAGACATTTTAAACTTAAAGTTAATTTAATAATAATAAGGCTAGAATTATATTTATATAGTATATATAGAGTGTAATTAGTTTCATGTCATAAAAAAAAACTGGTAATGGAGACCGACTAGACAAACAAGAAACCTATATGATTTTTTCCTCCAGGGGCATTTTGAAAAAAATTGACCTAGGTCAAAAAGAAGGAGGGCCTATAAGGCCGGTTTTCGGCCCTTTTTATTTTTGGTCAAAAAATTTCGGAACAAATTGAACTTCCCCAACCCTCCCACCTCCATGTATCCCCCTTAAATTACACAGGCCCACAAACACAAGGTCTTGTCCTAAAGTTCTAATCTAACTTTTCTGAAGTATTTTGTGGGTTGAAGCACGACCGGCTTTAATGTGAACATGCCGGAATATGGAAATGTGGCAACATGTGGTTCAGTCTTTTTGGCAAAACAAAACAGTTGTGCAGTAATCTGTCACGAATAAATTGGCATTATAATACATAAAAAGTGCCTCCCTGTTGGTGTAATTTCACAAATTGTGTTTTATAAAGTAAGTAGTTATTATTTTAATTAATTATATGGGTATCTATCGCATCTGAAATCACTTTTTGTGCATCAAATTACGTTATAACTTTACTGTTTATGCAAGCTATATTTTTAATTCAATTCTTTCTTTTACTACCAAAGACAATAAAATAATTTTAATTAATTCTAGGTCTGAGGTCTGAAAACAATAACAATATGCCAGATAAATATTGTATACCTGGCTGAACAACCAATTACAGTTCTTCATCTAAAGGTTATGTCCGAGCCTTTAGATTTCCCAAAGAACCAGAACTGAGGAAACAGTGGCTAAAGAGAATTTCTAGGAAAAATTGGCAGTCTACAAAATATTCAGTGGTGTGCATAAAACATTTTTAGACAGTGCAATATCCAAATCTGAACGATACAAAGATGCTTGTGGTGTGTGGAAGGAGAGAGAAATGAACAAGTTTATGTTAGTATCTGGTGCAGTGCCTCGGGTAACGGAAACTTACCCTCATCACCAGTTATCGCTGGAGCCATGATGAAGGAGAAGAGATCGCGTGCGATGTGCATTTTGAAGAATATGGGGATTATTATGCTGTTAGTTAATGACCTAGGATTTTTAAATTAATTGTAAGCAAATAATTTATTTTGTCATAAAAATATTTTCATGCTGTCTGGATTCCACTTACCCTATAACCCTCTTCCATGTAATTTCAAGTATAACCCGTCGATAAATCACTTCCCAGACCAGTTTATACATGAAAACATAAAGGGATACATAAAAGGATTAAAAGGGATTGTTTTTGGCCGCTTCAGGGGGTTGAGGCGGTCAAAAACTTCTCCCACTACTTCCATCGTGTTCAGAACCCTCGAAAACGGGCGGGAAGGTAATCTCGTCTTTGCACGAAATGTTTACGCTATTTTTTCCTTCATTATATAGACTATTAGTAGGACTGACAGAGTTTAAGATTGCAACGTTGCCACATGGTACACTCCGGCCTGTTCACATTAATGACGGTCGTGGCTGAACCCAATTTTGGACAAAAAAATTCCTATCGTGTCATTTTCCATCTACCACCCCTTTCATGCCCTAAAAAAGGCAAAAAAAAGTCTTGTTCTAAGGTTCTCATCTATCCTTTCAGAAGTAATTTGTCCCGCTGAAATAAATTTTGGATAAAAAAAATTTTAGGGGATGAAGGGTGGTAGAGGAAAACTGACATGGTAGAAAAAAATATTTTGCCCAAAATTGGCTTCAGCGCGTCAAAATACTTTAGAAAAGTTAGATCAGAATCTTAGGACAAGCTAGACCTCATTTTTGCCTTTTTATGGGGATAAACGGGGGTGGTAGGGGGAAACTGATAAGATAGAACTTTTTTTTGTCCAAAATTGGCTTCAGCGCATCAAAATACTTCAGAAAAGTTAGATTAGAACCTTAGGACAAGACCTTTTTTTTTGTAGACCTGTGTAATTTAAGGGGGATACATGGAGGTGGGAGGGTTGGGGAAGTTCCGTTTGGGGTGGAATGGATTAGATATTGAATATATATGGTAAAAAAAATGGTTCCGAAATTTTTTCACCAAAAATAAAAAGGGCCGAAAACCGGCCTTGTAGGCCCTTCCTCCTCCTTTGAATGTTAAGGTAGGAGACATTTGAGAACCACTGTTTTTCTGGGTCGATGGACGTATAGTTCCGAATCATCGAAGTTTCTTACTTTTAAAAAGTCATAAAAATGTGTCCTCGCCGTGGCGCGGTCACAATTAAAGAAGCGCGGCACTTTAATGGGGCCGAACTTTTTATTATAAAATGTAGATAATTCGTTATCTCTTTTTGCAGAACGCAAGCACAGGATGACCGCAGGAGTTTAAACAGAGGATTTGTTTACATGTGTGTTTTTTAATTTGGAACAAAATTACTGAAGCTTTATTGTTGTTTATAATTTATAAAATTTAAGTGTGATTTATTAACATCTGTTACATAAATAGATATTCTGTGTTAAAAACTTAAAAATAAAAAACTATTGGAAAACGAACAGTTAGACGCTCGAGATACGAAAACAGAAAATAGTTATGTATATTTTAAGTTAAGACAAATCTGATTTTTTTAACAAATTGCATGCATAATTTTTTCCAATCAGGTATCGAAAACTAAAATCGAGTCTTTGGTCTCTATGGAGATCGATGTAAACAATAATAAACAGATCAGAACAAAACAGCGAATAAGAATATTAATAATTATAGTGCCTTTGTTGCCCAACAGGTAACCCCAATAACAGAACAATTCTTTTGAATTTGTCACAAAACCTCAAAAGTTGCTCATAATAATAAAGTTTATACCCAGCCTTTGATTTGAAAGTGGCGGCAATGTGACCGCCTATTCGAGAAATCTAGAACTTATCAATAAATTGTCGTTGATACTTACATAAATTGTTGGAAATGACCTCCATCTGCATCATTTCGGCACGTCGAACTAAGGACAAACACTCCGATCAACATTAAACACACTAGACTATCAACTAACGTTATCATTAAAGAAAAAAAAAATTGAAAACTTGGTCCAAAATCCAAAAAGAAACACAAAAAGAACGAACAAGTAAGTTATGTTTGTACGTAACTAAGTACTTAACGACTTGACGGTAAGTCAATAAAATAATAAAAATAAAATTCAAAAAGAACAAAAGCAACATACAAAAACAACGAACGGGTAGGCCATGCGTGCATACTTAACCAAGTAACGACACAAACTGAAATGTTGCTTGAGAATATCACAAGGGAGAGTATAGTTTTCTTCAGATCAACTAAACACTCAAAAAATGTTGGCGTCTTTGATCTTTACCGCACTGCCAGAGACGCCGACATTTTATGCCTATCTGCACAAATGTCAGAGTATCATGCGCGACCAGATGCGACGATATAAAGCCCATCTCAATATTCCAGCAGTTCTCAAACAACGTTTTTAAACATTTTCGAAATTTTTTTATATTTTTTTTCTCCAGAACTATGGGCTTTAGACCTCGTATTATATAAGGTTTTTCCTTTGATAACATGGTACTAATTACACCTTGTATAAAGTATAAGTATCCCTGGATTGAGTTTACAAGAAACAATAATTTTTTATTTTTAATTTCGCAAAGAAATGCCAAAGGAATAAAATGCTGATATAAAACGGACAAGCCTGTAATTGAAACTTCAATATTAATACAGTGTGTTCTTATAATCAGAAACTAAATGAAATAATTTTTATATTTTTAATTAAAATAAAAGTCTAAAGAAATAAAAAGGGTCTAGCAGGATAAGATAGAGTCAGTAGCCCCAGAGAAGTGTTTTCAAAATAACTTATGTTATGACATCGGTGGGTAATGAAGCTACCATTGTCACAAATTCAACTTTTGATCTTCCTGTGTTCTTGAGATAATTGACAGGCTAGAGCGGGTATTATTGAAAATTATTTTATTCAAAAACTATTGCGGCTAAACTAACAAAACGAAAACTCTGTGTTAGGTAATACATTGTTCTATATTATATATTTTTTGTAGAATTTTCCAACGCAATGTCCCTCATGAACAGAAAAAGCAAGAAGAGACACATAGTTTTAGTTTTTCGTAGTCAGCAGTAAGTATTTACTAGTCAGTCGATGAAAAGTGTGATCTGAAATAATTTTTTGCAAACAAGTACATTTTACTCGAAAACGGTACGTCCTATCGCATTTTAACAAGAGACCCATTTTAACACCCTATTATGTGCCCTGTCCATGTGTGTAATGCTTTCTGCCCTACTATGAACCATAAGGCCGCAAAAA
This sequence comes from Rutpela maculata, assembly GCA_936432065.2. Taxonomy (NCBI): domain Eukaryota; kingdom Metazoa; phylum Arthropoda; class Insecta; order Coleoptera; family Cerambycidae; genus Rutpela; species Rutpela maculata. Next base: position 291,636,729 of record OW386285.2, on the reverse strand, counting down.
AAAATTGTGAAAAAGGAGATTGGAGAACACATGATATGAATCGTTATTACACAATAAGTGTTGGTCCTACTTAAATACAAAAACACATTTTCTATGCGCAATAAATTGGACTGTTAGGATAACCAAAACCACTTACCAGAATTATACTGGTTTTGTTTTTTTTAATGCAACAATACCAAAATAGCCCTTTTTGGCATATTTTGCTGTCTAGCTCCTAAACCAACGAATGTATTAAAATGTAACCAACGTAAATTTTCTTATATTAGGGTCGTACATGCATGAAAAAAAATGGGCGAAAGAAAGTAAGTTCACTTTTTTTTTAAAAGGGGGTTTTCAAAATTTCAACATCCCGTATTATGAAAACCGCGCGGTATTCGATGAAAGCTTTTTCACAAGTCATCATCTCTCCTTAAGGGCATTAGTATGTGTAGTATTGTAGATTGGAAATAATAGCCGTTTGTCCTGTACAGAAGACCCCTAAATTCGGACAGCGCTACCTTTCCGGCCTCGTACAGCCAAAACCGTTTGTCCTACGGCAAATGTGTAATATATATATATATATATATATATATATATATATATATATATATATATATATATATATATATATATATATATATATATATATATTATGTAGAGGAGGGATGAATCTTCAAAAAGTGTAACTTGGTAAGGAGCCCTACGGGCAATAGGGGAACAGATATTGACACATAAGTAAAATTTCAACCCCTAAAAATAGGGGACGCACATGGTGTAGCAGGGTGTAGTTTTCTGTGCTTGCTTATTATGTCCTCTTAAACAAATTCCACAAAAAAAGTCCGCAGTACGCAAAATTTTTTATGATGTCTAATTCGACTGGACTATTGCTTTTTTAAATCAAGTGTACTTACAATCTGTGTCAAACAAAATAGTAACATATTATTAGTCCAGATTCTGGAGACGTTTATCATTCAGTCCTAAGTACCCGTCAGGCATAAAGCTGGAAAGTGTAGTATTCGATGTAAAATTTTCTGCTGAATCCGAATCAGGCGGTCGTATACAAATCGGGAAGTGCCTTCAACTCTTAATCCGTGAATTCCCCCTTATTTCGGAATTCGTGAAAAATTTAATTGTTAAGATATAACTTGCGTTTTCTCCCACAAAGCATAAGCTAAAAATCCATTATTTTTTTTAAATTGTAGCTTACAGTGTATTTAATGCAACACTGTAACCAAAACACATCTAATAACACAGGCCCACAAAAAAAAAAGTTGTCTGCGCCGGGGTATTGACCATACCTATCCCTTGTATTTTGACCCTTTGAACACGAATCTGACCTTACTTTTTCCCTTATACGTCAGGTTTTTTTTTAACAGCAAATAAATATATAAATATCACGCTTCAACAGATTTTTTTGCTGTTAAAAAAAAAACCGGACGTGTAGGGGAAAATCTAAGGTCAGATTCGTGTTCAGCGGCTCAAAATACAAGGCATAGGTGTGGTCAGTACCCCTGCGCAGATGACTTTTTTTTGTGAGATTGTGCCACACTGAGTGTGGCACAGTGGCAACCAAAAAAAGTGGTCTGCGCGGGGGTACTGACCACACCTATCCCTTGTATTTTGAGCCGCTGAACACGAATCTGACCTTAGTTTTTCCCCTACACGTCCGGTTTTTTTTTTAACAGCAAAAAAGTCTGTTGAATCGTGATATTTATACATTTATTTGCTGTTAAAAAAAAACCTGACGTATAGGGGAAAAACTAAGGTCAGATTCGTGTTCAGCGGCTCAAAATACAAGGGATAGGTATGGTCAGTACCCCGGCGCAGACAACTTTTTTTTTTGTGGGCCTGTGTAATTATAGAAAAGCCGCACCCAACATATTAAAACTAACTAACTTAAAACTAAAAGTAAGATCAAGGCATATCAACAGTAAAACTTACCACATTTACATTGATTATATACCTAATGGAACGACAGTTCAAAGTATATGCCGATATTGCTGCGACTGTCCCAATGACATAAGAATGGTAGGATGCTGTTCGCATATAGCCGCAGCCGTATATGACTTGTCTCATGCCCGATATCTTTCCCGCATAGTACGTCCAGCAGAAGTTTTATTTAATTTGTTTACATCAGAAAATATTCACGTAGTTATTCATGAGGACAGCGACGAAGATTAATTGTATTGTAATATTAATAATTTGTATCATAATAAATAATAATTTCTTGGACTTTATTTTTATCTACACTGCACCTTACTTATTCTTAACGTAAATAATAACTGTAATTCAGAGTATTTCCTTTATTTATTTAAGTTACAAACACATAACTACTTCTTTACACATTTATGAGCAAGTTCATATTAAAGAGAAATACAAAGTAGTAAGTACTCCAGGGCGGTCATAACCAGTTTTTATTTTTGTACGAAGCGTTGCACCCATTTTATTTAAATGCACTTTTTGGTGATAATACTAGACATAGTAAGCTACATTATATATTTTTTCTGTGATTTTACATCTGTGTGAACTATGAGAAAAAAAAAGAATTTTTTAAATTTTTTTAAATAGTAAATATAGTTGGAAAATTCTACAAAAAATATACAATATAGAACAAGATATTATCTGACAATAATATATTGTGTATTTAGGTGTGAAAGTAATACATTCCCGGACGATGATGCATCGAAGTCTGGGAATGTGCTTTTTCTGAAATCGATCGGCAATGTCTACATTTTCGACGCGATTTCAGATCGAAAAATGCACAATTCCAGTATTTTAGTCCGTTGCTAAGACACTATCAGAAAACAGACCGGAAAAGATCCGTTGCCAAGCAACGATCAACAAAACCGTACGGGAATGTCACTTTCCCGGCCTAGGCCGGGAAAGTAAAATTCCCGTACGGTTTTTTATGTACATTTTAGATAGTAAATAAATACACGCAGACAAACCAACTCACATTAAAATTGCTTTTATTAGTAAGCAGTTAGATTGTAATGAAAAAATGTTATGCATTAATTCAAATTCCTTAATTTACAATAATATTAATTGTGATTTCAGAAAAAATAGTATGTGTACTTCGGTGTGAAAGCACATTCCCGGACTTCGATGCCTGTTGGCCGAGGCGCTAGCCGAGGCCAACAAGCATCGTCGTCCGGGAATGTATTGCTTTCACACCTAAATACACAATATACTATTCACACCGAAGTACACATATTATTTTTTCTGAAATCACAATCAATATTATTATAAATTAAGAAATTTGTATTAATGCATAACGTTTCTTTATTACAATCTAACTGCTTATTAATAAATGCAATTTTAATGTGAGTTGGTTTGTCTGCGTGTATTTATTTATTGTCTAAAATATACATGAAAAACCGTACGGGAATGTTGATCGTTGCTTGGCAACAGATCTTTTCCGGTCTGTATTCTGATAGTTTCTTAGCAACGGACTAAAATACTGGAATTGTGCATTTTTCGATCTGAAATCGCGCAGAAAATGTAGAGATTGCCGATCAATTTCAGAAAAAGAGTTTTTGTTTTATTAGTTTAGCTGCAATAGTTTTTGAATAAAATAAGTTTCAATAATACTCGCTCTAGCCTATATATGGTCAATTATCTCAAGAACGCAGGATGATCAGAGGCTGAATTTGTGTCAATGGTAACTTTATTACTCACCGATGTCATAACATAAGTTATTTTTAAAATACCTCTCTGAGGCCACTGACCCTATCTTATCCTGCTAGACCCTTTTGCTTGATTTAAAACGAATAAATCTGGAATTAAAACTTCAACATTAATACATCGTATTCTTAAAAGCAGAAAATAGAGTAAACAAATTTTTTAGGAAAGCCTCATATAACTCATAAATTTGCCCTCAAAAGCATTTCCAAATGTTCAGTCCTGACGAATGATAAAATCGCTCTCATTATTTTTATTTTTAATTTTACAAAAAAAATGGCAAAGGCATAAAAATATTTGCTTGATTTAGAACGGGTAAATCTTTAATACAAACTTCTATATTAGCACAGTGAGTTCTTAAAATCAATTTTTTAATTTCTTTACTTTTCTCGTAATGACAGCATTTTTGTAAACTTATTTTATAGTAGTGACCTTTGGCTTGGAAATGCCATAATAGTATATTGTGTATTTAGGTGTGAAAGCAATACATTCCCGGACAACGATGCAAATAGCCGAGGCCAACAGGCATCGAAGTCCGGGAATGTGCTTTCATACCGAAGTACACATACTATTTTTTCTGAAATCACAATCAATATTATTATAAATTATGGAATTTATATTAATGCATAACATTTCTTCATTACAATCTAACTGCTTACTAATAAATGCAATTTTAATGTGAGTTGGTTTGTCTGCGTGTATTTATTTACTGTCTAAAATATACATAAAAAATCGTACGAGAATGTTACTTTCCCGGCCTAGGCCGGGAAAGTAACATTTCCGTACGGTTTTGTTGATCGTTGCTTGACAACGGATCTTTTCCGGTCTGTTTTCTGATAGTTTCTTAGCAACGGACTAAAATACTGAAATTGTGCATTTTTCGATCTGAAATCGCGACGAAAATGTAGACATTGCCGATCGATTTCAGAAAAAATAATTTAATGTCAGAAATAATTTAAAATAGTGTTTTTTTTACAAAAAATATTTAATACAATGTTATAGTACGGGGGATAAAAGTGACTGCTACGTAAAGGAATTTAATAAAAAGTTTGCTAGTGTTAATGTTTCCCGTACTTGTATTAGAAAAGTGATCAATTTTTTTTTTCAAACTTTTTCCACCAATGAGACGAATTAGTAGCAACATGTTCGATATTGGAGCGATACTAATCCTCATTTTAGAATATCGAATCAATATTTTCTTAAACGTATGGTGTGCATTACTTACCATATGGAACAATAGGCCCATATATTTTTTTAAAATAACGTTAATCAGCACATATGCTTGGATATGTTACGACATTTTCTCCGTGATTGATTTATTTCTTGATTACCGACAATCAACGTATTTTCAACAGGATGGTTGTCCAGCCCATTATTTTAACAGTGTTATTAACTGGCTAAATTTAGAGATGAAATGGTCCAGTTTTACGCCTGCCAAGGAGCCCCGACTTGACAATTCAGATTTTTACTTGTTGGGGCGTTTAAAACAAATTGTTTACAAGGAAAACTTCTATAATAATGTGAAAATATTAAAAAATTGGATAGGAGATGCTCTCGCATCTTTAACAATTCAAGAAATCCATAACAGTTATAGGGAGCTACGACAATATAATTGAATTGTGTGCTGTTAATCAAATAGTTTGAAATATTCTTGAATTAGTTTATTCATTATTTTGCTCTATTTTCTGATTTTAAGAACGCACTGTATTAATATTCAAGATTTAATTAGAGATTTTGCCGTTTAGAGTCAAGCCAAATTACTTCCACATCCAGTGGAAGTATAGTAACGCAAAAAAATTGAAAATTTTTGTTATTCAAATAGGCTTAGAATATCACGAAACGTCGAGATTTTAAGTTTGACAAAAAATTTCTCTCTGCCAGTCTGTCTGTAACTTAATTTTGTGAGTACGATTACTCTGGAACCGTTTAAGGTCTTGAAATTTTGGTACATATATGCATTTTAACGAGATCTGGAATTAGATTATATTTTGATCTTATTCCTTTGAAGGGTCCCAACCCTTCAAACATTGGGTACATTGGGGTAAATGGGGGTAAATAGGTAAATCAAGCAAGTAAGAGTCCATAAAATTGATATATATATCAAAACATTTTGGCATTAGCCACCCTCATTACCATCCCCACCTCATTATTAAATGGGGTGAAAAAATAAAATTGTGATTTAGTGTGTGTGTATAAAAACCAAAGCCCTTAAATTTTTTTTTACTTCATTCGCTCCCACTATTACACCCCTTCTACCACCCTGCTCACCCACACTATCATCCATAAACAATTATTTCCACATACAACATTTTTTTCGTTGTGAGAGACTTGGCTAAAGAATCTGGATGAGGAAGTAGTGATTCCTTGGGCAGCGGTTTTTTTATTCGTCTATCAATTGTGAAATTAAAAATAAAAATAATGTGTGCGATTTTATCATTCATCAGAAGTGAACATTTGGAAATGTTTTTGAAGACAAATATATGAGTTATGCTTTCCTGGTTTTTAAAGGCCATAATGGCGTATAACCCGTTATGGCGTATACAGGGTGTCCCATTTAAAACTCCCGATGTCATTTTCTCGATAAATGAAAGAGATATTTAAATTTTGTAACAGGTGTTCACTAGAATATATATAAATGATAACAATTTTAAGTAAAAACGGTCATTTTAATTATTTGATCCTAGAAACGTTCAAATCAGGTGCAAGTGATGGGACACTACATTCTAAGCAACTTTTATGATACGAACAATTTTCGAAAAATCACTGGTTCTCGAGATATTTGAGCTTCAATATAATTTTTTTAAATATAAAAATCGCTATAACTTCTTTAAAATACATTTTAGACGATAAGTCCTTTGGGGCATGTTTCATAGTGAATCAGGCTAATACAGATGATAATGAAACATATGTATTTAAAATATTTTTTTTTCAAGTAAAACAAAGGTGGGGCAACTGCCATTTGGAAATTAAAGATTTTAATAGTTCTGTTTATTTTGTATTGTCTAATTTTTGCGTCATGTTTATGTTGTATGTTCAACTAAATTTTACACTGTAAATTGTAGACATATGAAAAAAAATGCGATTTTTGTTATTTGAAAAATTACATTGAAGTTCAAATATCTCGAAAACCAGTGATTTTTTGAAAATTGTTCATATTAAAAAAGCTGCCTAGAATATAATTCTCCATCTCATGCACCTCATTTCATCGAAAAATGTCTTTGTATCGCAACGCCATTTATACCTCAATGTGTAAAATAATCATTTTAACTCAAAACTAAAGCCATTTATACGTTCTAGTGGATACCTTCTACAGAATTCAAATATCGCTTTTGGTTATCGAGAAAATGGCGCCGGGAGTTTTAAGTAAGACACTGTATATTGAGATTTCGAAAATATCAGCCATAAAAAAGGAATGTTGAGAACCTTGAAGCGCGTCAGTGTAATATGCACTAGATAGTTCTATACAACAATTTGACAATTGTGTGGTTCTCTCGACAAAACTTGAAGACTGACCGACATCACTTCTTTTTGTTTTATGATTAGCCTCACTCTCAACATTGAAAATTAACATTTTTAACATTTTTTGGAGAGATTATGCATTACAGCGATCATCGGAGCATCTTCTCTGATGATGTGACAGTTATTCACCATTCGATATCAAAGTTTTTGAGTTCTAATTGACAAAAAATAAACTTTGTCCTTCAGTGTATGCCATGACAAAAATAATTGGGCGATAGAACGCAGTATGAATTACAATCTTTTTAAGGCCACCACTTTCTTTGCTTGCAAAGCGTACTGCGACGAATAGCCTATAAAACATAAAGTTTCGACAGGTCTGAAGGCGCGTTTGCACGCATCCAGTAATTTAGTCGAGTAGAGAGACGGTCGAGTAATTTAGTAATTGCTTTCCATTGCTTTCCACTAAATTACTTGACTAAAACACGCTGTCCGCATTGGTCGAGTACTAAATTACTAAGCGACTCGACTAAATTACTGGATGCGTGCAAACGCGCCTTGACGGAGAGTGACGCACTTACTCGTCTCTTAACGGCATATAATACAGGAGACTTTAAACTATAATCTCCAAGAAACATATTTCATTTATAGTCATTTTTGATTTTTGACTTTTTGTCAACGTTACCTACTTTTGGCCCCACTGCGAGACGGCCAGTGCAGCATGCTTGGATGTACAGTAAAACGTACAGCGTTACGTTTGCCTGGAACCATATCATTTTTAATTTGGAAAGTTTGTTTTTTTGAAAAATGGTATTTTGTTTTGGGATGAGCTTTGTCATTGGATAATCGGCCAATTAAGGGTGTCTCAGAGTATCGGATGAATGCTGAAAGTGTGGAGCTGTGCGTTAATAGATTTCGTACATGGTTATTGGTAGTGTTGAGATTGCGCCTTGTATCGTGTAATTTTGTGAGTTCTTGGGACAGAAGGCGACTGGAGCGATGATTGAGCTGTGGAGATAGAGGGAGGGGTGATCACGACAGGTTTTCAGGAATGTATATAGCGTCACGTAGGAATCTGGTTTTAAGGAGGAGTGTACAATGCGATTTAGTCAGAGTATGAATTTCCTTCCATAAAGGCAAATGAAATGTTCCGAGAGATTTCCGCGGTTGTCAGTATGAAAATTACTAAATTCTCTGGTATCGACGTTGCGGTTTCTTCTTTGGAATCGTTTTCAAAAGAAAAAAGTATGATGGAGCGTCTACGGAACCTTCATCACTCATCTCCACTTTCCACATAACGCAGCCACTATAAATAACCCATCATACATGTATATTTCGCATTTCGCTACACAACGAATGGTATACAAAAAAAGGCCCCACTTTACTCCACAATCCAGGTGTACAGCATTCAAACTGCAAATATCTGGTCACCCTACTATATCCATTTATTAGGAAATAGTTCGTTTCAATAACTTCTTAGATGTAGAGATGGGTAGAGGAAACTTTCCTTTTGAATGTTTTCAGAACGAAATTTTGATAAAAATAAAAGTTTTCAACAGAATATTTGAAATTTTCCAAAATTCCGAGAAAGTTTTCTTTGGAATATTCAAATATTTTATTGGAAACTTTCATTTTTATCAAAACTTCGTTCCGAAAACTCCAGAAAATTTCCTGGAAACTTTCATTAGAAAGTTTCCTTTACCCAGCTCTGCTTACATGTACACTAAAATATCACAAACCTAATTTCCTGTTATCGCTTCGCTTATTGCAACTGCACTTAATATGTGACATATGATCTAATTTTATTTTCGTAGGAAACCTGTACACTACCAAATGGATTTAATGGTGAATAGAAAAACTGGACCAGGAGAACTTTTATTGCAAACTGATGAAGATGTCAGGGTAATATTTAATAAATAATATGAGACGTCGTATAAAGTTAAAATACACGATTTCTGAATTGCTGCCTCAAATAACTATTTTTAATGTTACCACGCTGTAATAAATAATGGCATTGTAGCATTGTAAAAGAGCTAAGGAAGCGGCATTTTATGGGTTTACTCAAAGAAGCTGATTCAAATCTTTCTATTTTATATTTAAGCCGTTAAACACGTCCTGTGATAAACTTGAAGTTATTTATTTTCGCACTATCTCTCCACGTGAATTTAAATTATTGATTAATATTTACGCCCAGTCCACTTGTGACGTATACTTTCCGGTTATGCGGGAAAGTGTCACTTTTGACACCTTAGTAGCGGTTCGGTTACTCGGGCGCCACCTTTACAATTTTTACGTGGGGCAAAGGTCCCACACTAACCTCTTAATACAGCCTGTTTCTGTAGGGCTGGGATAGCTACAGTGGAGAAAAACAGAAAATTCCAGTGGGTCAATTGGGATGTATCAGACTTTCACACACACACAGTAAAACACATAATTCGGTAAATAATGTCTATTTATTTCCTACAAGTTACAATACCAACACTAAGTTAGTCTAAATCTGCTAATATATATACCAGACAGTACCCAGGCTATGATATGACTATCGTGCAGTTACGGTGCGGTTACAGCGAGGTTATTTATGGCAGGCGGGAGCGAAGCAGCGATATGACGTGGACTTGAGGTAATGGCGGTGATGGATGGTTAACGGCGCAAAAATGACCAGGTGACGGGTTACGATGCAGGTGACGAAAAGCGGTTAGGTTATGTACAGTCGTCGGATACCAGGAAGGAGCAAGCAAACAATAACTAATGCAACAATAAGAAAATGGCTACTCTAGGTGTCAGGCTTGGCTAATACCAGGAACCCTAAAGCTGGAAAGAGATGTATGATTAGTTAAGACAAGCCGGCGTTCTGCAGCTCCTAACCTGAAAACAGTTAAAAAAAATAATAATAATAATATGGCCACGTCCCGATTTCTCCGCATTAGCAGATACTACGAAGACCTCGGAGACGTTTTCTCTGTGCCCACAGGGTAAACGCACTAGCACATATTACGAATACCCTGGGTACACCGGAGTCAGCCACACTAGCACGACGGTTGGCACCTGGATGCGAGCTCGTACCCTGGACCTGAAATTGGGTGAGCGTCTTGCTTTCTCCGCATTAGCAGATACTACGAAGACTCCAAAACGCTCTCTCTATGAACACAGCCCGCGTGCACTAGCAGATATTACACGCACGCTGGGTACTAGAGTTACCAGACAGCAATTAGAATTAAAGGACCTGATTTCTCCGCATTAGCAGATACTACGAAGACTCCAGGAACCTCTACTTCATGGCCACAGAGTACCCGCACTAGCAAATATTACGGATACCTTGAGGACACAACCAGAAAAATAAGTACAAAGACAAATAAAAGTTCACAGTATCAGCCAAACTGCTACCTAATATAATTATTACTATTGTTCTTACTTATTTCCTCCTAGTTGCTCCTGGCGCGTCTGGTTGCTGACTTCTAGACTGGCACGTCTACCTGCTTCGGAAGCTCGTGAGGAACTTAACTGTCGGTGTCGCTTTCAATTGTTAGTAGGCTCGTATCCCTTCTCTCGCCCGGTAGTGGGAGAAGTGAATGCGCGTAGGCAATGAGCGATGTAGACGGCACTTGTGAAATTTTCGTTATAATAGATTTTACGGACTTAGTACAGTTTCGTAAAATGGTATATTTTAAGAAATATTGACAGAGTCCGAAAAGTTGGACTTGAACTAATTTACGGAAATATTCACTTACTCTTGACGGCTGGTCACGGGTGGGCACCTCTGCTTGCAACTACTGCTTTCGATCGACTCCCTGACGCCACAGAGCACTGTTGCCAACTCTGTTAGATGAGAAAACTGTAGATAAGCAAAAAAAAAACTGTAGAAAACTGGGAATTTATTTTAGTGAAACTGTTAATCTGCTGTTTTTTTTTTACTATACAGGGTTCGCCACTTAAAACTCCTCAGACTCGTAACTTCCTTATTTTTTTAGACTACGACCATGTTCGGCACATCAAATTGCAGATATTTTTAAGGCCTTTAAATATGCATAGAGTGATTTTAAAAAAAAAAATTTGAAGAAATTACTACGAAAACAAAATTAATTTCTTTGAATATTTTTTCCCTCACTCTGTACATGAACTGTGTTAATGTTTTCTTATAGAGGTTTTAATTAGCTTCAATTTATGTTATTAAAAAAAAAATCAATAAAAATTTTGCAATTTCCTATTATTTAGTACATTTTAATAAAGTTTATTTTTAAAAATATTTATTTCTTTTGTTTCTTGTTGCTGTTTTGTTACGTTGAGTATTGTTTGTGATATGATATGCCTTTTACAAATGAAGCATAAAATTATTATTTACATTTTTTCAGTTATTTAAAAAAAAATCAGTTTGGAATCGAAAGGAGTGTTTTTAATTTTTTTCTCTAAAACGAAAGAGAATATCGAATATGACGTAATAACATAAATTGAAGCTAATTAAAACCTTTATAAGAAAGCATTAACAAAGTTCATGTACAGGGTGAGGGAAGAAATATTCAAGGAAATTATATTTTTTTAATAATTTTTTCAAAAAATTTTTTTAAAAATCGCTCTGTATGCATATTTAAAGGCCTTAAAAATATCTACAATTTTATGTGGCGAACATGGTCGTAGCTTAAAAAATAAGGAAGTTACGAGTCTGTACCTTTCCCACTCTTTTTTAACCATCCACTAAATCTTTCGTCATTTAGCCACGAATCAATAAACTTTTGTTCATATTTCGTATATTTTTTTTTTAGTTGTACTATGACTAGTAGACGCTATATTATCGGAATTAGAATCACTGCTCTAATGAACAATATTTCATAAGAACTAAACTTTACTTTAAAAAGTTCAGGTAATACCTTAATAAAATAATTGATCCATATGCAAAAAAAACTGTAGATTTAGCAGGTCGGATTAAAAACTGGGAAGAAAATCAAAAAACGGTAGATCTACTGAAAAAACTGTAGGGTTGGCAACTATGCCACGGAGAGCGTGTGCTTAGGACGGTCTTGGCGCTGTGCTGGTGGGGGTCTAACGCGGGAATGTATTTTTACGTGGTAATAAATGCTTTGTAGCCGGCTGGGTTTAAACAAGTAATACAAAATTAAATAACAATATTTATAATATGTAAAAAAAGGGTACTTGTTTGGGCCTCGAAATTTGCTTCATTACACACTTTGTAAACCCAGTAAAAAAAAGAGCTGCCCAAGGATTCACTATTTCCACGTCCATATTTTCTATCCAAGTCTGCCACAACGAAAAAGTTTTGTGTGTAGAAATGGAACTTTAATATATAAGATTTGAAATCGCTGATCCCAAAACTCATAAAACGATATGCCACATCGGTAGTGGGGATGGGGGTGGTGGAAGGGGGTGGTAGTGGAGGTGGATGAAGTAAAAAAAATTGAGGCCTCTGATTCTTGTACACACACTAAATCACAATTTTATTTTTTCACCCCCTTCAATAATGGGATTGTTGATGGCTAATGAATGCCAAAATTTTTTTGAGACCTTAGCTTCTCTTATATATACTAAATACCAATTTTATGGACTCTTACTTGCTTAATTCCTTTACCCCAATTTAACACCCAACCCTTTAACGGAATAGAATTAACCCTATCAGGCACGGAAAATCATGCGCAAAAAGCCTCGTTGCTGCACGGGATATTCATCTGCTTTTTTTTTGTTATTGGGAATTGCCAAGCAATAAAATATACTTTAGTTGCATTTGTGGAGATTTATATTTTGTTTTAAGTATATATTTTGGCGTTGTACACATATGCATAGTATACATTGCAGTGTACATAGCATATACAGTATATACAGTCCACTATGCGTATACAATATGCGGTACGTTATCTGTACCACTTGTTACGGTTCACTTGGCTTCTAAGATAATTAGTAAAAAATTAAATAGGTTTAGGTAATTTTTCTTTATTTAGTTATAAATATATTGTACATATTAGTGGTAAGTTAATGATTATTTAATGGATTACATAGAGTCACTAAGATTGTTTATTATTGTTGGTACTTCTACAGTTCCCTCATATCCCTACAAAACAGAAAACTATTAAAATATGGGGCGAATTTATGTATTTGTCTATATACTTACCCATTAGTCTAGTGGGAGCCCTAATATATTCTGCACTATTCATCCCTTGGCTAAATAATTATTTGTTTGATCCCTGTTGATTTTGAAAAAATAACAATTATGGTTTTCAAAAGGTTCTCTAAATTCTCCTTGGAGGTACTTATCCTGACATCTAGTGGACAGTGGATAAACTGCTCAAATTGGTATCAACAAAATTCTATAATTTAGGAACTGTAATAGCTCAAATACGTTTTTTTTTCAAATAGGATTTTTAATTGATATGTAGATCCGTCGATTTCCGGTGATTAGAGGGGCCATTCTTAATTAATTGCTGGTTGTGACTGCATGAAGAGGTTTTGTTCTGTGAACATCCACTCTGGAATTATTCTTTGTGCAGTGTTTTAATGTGATTTCGAAGTTTGGCAGTTTATATTTTTGGATTGTGACGATATTTTCGTGAAATCGCACCTATTTAGGGATTATTCCAGCAATTATTGTAAGTACCCCTCATCCATGTGATTTTATAAATAGTAATTTATTTTTCTCTTCATGTGTAGTGATTATTCCACCCTCTCTATCATCGTTTTCACCATCATCTAATCATTTTCGTGGAATAAAGTGGAACACCATTCAAGGAAGGTATGTTCAAATTTTTTTTGTAAATAGGTAATTAATTTTTCTGTATTTTATTTATAAGGGTGTTAATGGAGGGCTATTGTTACGTCTATTATTTGGCGTTTTTCTGTTGAGGAGTTCTGAATGCTGCAGATTCCATTCTGAAAGAAAAATAATAGTCTGGGAGCCAAGTCTCATTTTGGGGAATATTTTTTTTTTGTCCATCCCGACGTACCTGGGCTACAACTTATCTTCGTAGAAGTCCTGAGGCGAGGAGCTGCCTGAAATAGGAGGATACGCAAGTTAAGCTAAAGAGCAATCATTTTTTTTAATATTTGAAAAATTATACATATATTTTTTACTTACCTAGTAATTAACAAGATCAAATTAATTCACATAAGGACGTTATTTAGCCTAGTGCAAGTTTGTATAATTGCACTTAATTTATAGTATAGTTTCTTAAAGTTCTGGTTAACTTTATTAATTTTATTTTTTTTTGGAAAAATTTTCTATTACAACTTTGAAAAGAAATCACCTCTCGTGAACAAAATGTTATAATACATTTTTTTCTTGATGTTATAATTAGTGAGATTTAAGATGTACGGCGGAAATTAATATATACATACGTGAATATATATTTTAGTTTTAATTATCATTTGATAAAAAAAAAACAATACCAGTTATATTTGGGCTGGTTGTTTTAGGTGAATGCGCTTAAGCTTAAGCAACACTAAAACTGCAGTAAATTATTTTGCGACGGCCTATGATAAGTTTTACTTAATTTCTGCTATTTAAAAAAAAAACGCATTTTTTTTTATTGTTCTTTACTTTCTTTAGGATAATATAAAAACCAAATATTTGAATAATATTATAGAAACTGATACGATATACTATTCTATTTCTATCCACCAGGTTAAATTTATTATTACAACATATACCGGTTGTCCCCACTAGGTAACTACTTAAATCTTCCCACTAAACAATGCATTATTACTTTAATAGAACCTCAATATTACAAAGTTACATGTAATGTTATGTAAAACAGATCATGAACAGTGTCGTAATGTTGCTACAAAGTAATTTGTCATACTATTAAATGTTACTCTGTTACATTGTTAAAAAGGTAATATTGTGAAAATATTACTTAATGTTCATAACATATTGACGTAATAATTTATCAATATAACTTGCCACATTACATACTTATTTAACGTGTTACATTACATACTTATTTATATCTCACCATGAATATCATTGCTGCAATGTATGCTTAATATTCGAATCAATCGCGGATCTAGAAATTTCAATAATTTTTTTCTCATCTGTGGCGCATGGGACCCATACGAAATATGGGAAATAACATCTCGAGAAGCAATTCTCTAACGACCCCTAAAAAATTTTGAAAAAGCAGTTTGCGAAAATTTTTTTCAAAATTCGGTTACCCCCCCAGGTCTAGACACTCCTGTTTAAAATAATTTTTTTTTGTTATATGAATTTTACTTTTCACAAAAATACATCAATACGTTTCATTACTAACTGAGATACAACGAATTGAAATTTTGTGATTTGTTAAATTGTAAATCACAAAATTTCAATTCGTTGTATTTCAGTTAGTAATGAAAATATTTTCATAAACTTCAAAACATATTGTTGTATTTTTATGAAAAGTAAAATGCATATGACAGAAAAAAAATAAACAGGAGTCCCTAGACCTCGCCCCCCCCCAGGTTACCCCCCCCCCCCGGTAACCGAATTTTGAAAAAAAAATCCACAAACTGCTTTTTCAAAATTTTTTAGGGGTCATTACAGAAGTGCTTCTCGATTTGTTATTTCCCATATTTCGTATGGGTCCCATGCGCCACAGACGAGAAAAAAATTATTGAAATTTCTAGATCCGCACTTGATTCGAATACTAGTAAGGCAATGTAGTATCAAGATAAATGTAAATATTAAGGTAACATTAATTTAGTTCTGAATTAATATTGCCCCAAAGTAACAATAACCTTGGTTGAATACTATAGTTGTCCCAGTGCCAGTTAGTATTAGAGGATTACGGACAGAAATATTGTGTCAAATTATGTGTTTCTACTCATAGGAAATTGTAAGATGTACTGTACAAATTAGTGGGGGACACATTATTCGACAGGCACCTGTCCATAATCCTTCAGCACTAACTTGCATCAGTTGAGGCATCTATAGTATTTAATAAATAATCACCTAAACTTAAAATAAAAAGAAAACATTTAATTAAAAATATATTTTGTTAAAAATATACATAAAAATATACAATGTACAAAAATAAATAAAAATAAAAATGCAAATTCCCAACAACAAAAAAACTAGTGTTATAAAAAAAATCCATATTATTCATTGCCTCTCTCGCTGTTTCCTTTGTTTGGCGAAGCGCTGCCATTCAGCTACCACATCTTCGAATTGTTTTGCTGTGGTGGCTGCGAAGGTAATTTTGACAGCCTCTGTTAAAAAATGGAATATATTAATATCTGATCGAGAATACAGTATAGAAGTATCATAGTTACTGACATAACATAGTTAATCATTATCTTTATTATGGTACAAAAACACGAGACCATAGGTCGAGTGTCTTTCAGTTATCGAGTTATATTATCAAAATGGCAACCAAGCTTAAGTGCAAATAAAAATGTAGGCTATTCAAAATAGAAACCTCGAATGGTGTTTGGTAATTTGTTAGTTTTTATATCCATTAGCAGAGAAAAACATTGGCTGACGTGTACGTTGCTGATTTTCAGAAATATTCTCAATTTACTCCAAAAAATGTCAAAGTAAGACAATCAGTCGGGAATTTTGCCCTGCAAAATGTGGAGTATTAATGATTTTGACATATGTTGTTTAAGTCGAGGCCATGATAAAAAACACAAGTTTTCAACCTTGGGGGTGGGGAGGAGGCGCGAACCGCCATCTTGAATTAAAGGTGCAAAAAATTGTTTTTCAAAATAATTCGGCAACGCTCAATCCTACGAGAAAAATGCTGAAGACAAAGTTGAAGAGGACAAAATTTCCTACATTTTTTGTATATACATTTTTATTGTAAGTCTAATGTTTAAAGAGATACAGCGTCAGACAAATGGGTTTAAGAAAAATTTTTTTTTATTATATAATGCATGTTCACAACATAACAAATTTTATATTATTATAATAAAGATATATTATAATAATACTTGTATTGAAACTAAAAAAAATATTAAATTGACGGAATAGTATTACAGTGGCTTACATCATTTCTCGAAAATAGGAAACAAAAGTTATTAGATTTAATGACAGGTATTCAGAAGAATTGGCAATAAAAATGGAATACCTCAAGAGTCGGCACTTGCTCTTATACTCTTTTTATAATTTCTAGATAATCCAACATTTTTTAAAGAAATTTCAAATTATAAAATTTTATGTCCTGACTATTGGCTACAAAATTTTAAATCCCTTACAAAATCCTTACACACATTTAATCCTTACAATTGCTTAGAAACATTCAATATACCAAAAGTGTAAGTAATTATTATCAAATCAAAAACACTGCTCTCTAAGCCTGTACGTATTAAAGGCAGGACCGTCCGCGCAACAAAGGAGTTCGAGCATTTTTAAAAAAAAAAAAAAATCAAACATTTTTCCACCGCTGTATCTTCTTACGTATTAGACTTACAATAAAAATGTATATACAAAAAATGTAGGAAATTTTGTCCTATTCAACTTTGTCTTGAACATTCTTCTCGTAGGATCGGGCGTTGCCGAATTATTTTGAAAAAACATGTTTCACTTTTCAATTATTAATAAGAAACGTCAGCCAATGAGAAATCAGCATTGTAGATTTCAGTCATTATTTTTTTTATGTTCTTTACAAACAAACAAAGCTTCCTGCAAAGTGGCTGAAATAATAAAATAATATAGAAGCGTTTTTTTTTTCGCATTTTTGAAAATTCACCCTCTTTAAACTCAGCAGTACGGGTAACTGAAGTTTGTTTTATTGTTTCTTACCGCTTTGCGAAACTTTTGATATATGGTACAGCGCCAATAAAATCACTTAATTTTTAGTATATCATAAATTAATAAAAAAAATTAAATTACAAGAAAACGCAGACACATAGATTTCAGACGACTGCATTTATATCAATGTCATATTGACACTGACAGGCAACATTTAAAACAAATTACTGACACAATAAAATTATATAGGAGCGTTTGTTTTTTTTGCACTTTTAAATAACTGTTAATTAAAAAATCAGCAATGCCGTAATGACTGAAATGGTTTTTCCGTTATTATGAGATCTTTACACTTTTCGACTTCAGTCACATGATAAAATCATATAAAAAATTCTGCCACCAACTCCCTAGCTATTACGTTGGTCGAGCAGCCAACTTAAAACAGGGACAATTGATCGGTGGCCTAATATCAAATTTTTATTTTTTTTTATCCCCGTGATTAGGACCACATATGTAACGGATCTGGGGATAAACCCCTAGCCTCCGACGAGTAAAGCAATAAATAACTGACCCAAAATAAGCAGGTTGAAACAAGAATAATATTTTAATGTTATATGTTTATCAATAAAATGCAATTAGTGTGCTTCGACAAATAAAAGGCGAGTTAATAAAAAAAGTCCCAGTCCTAACTTAGCCTGTCTTAGTCTTAATTTTTCCCTAAAATATATCTGATGTTTTAAGACGGGTTTATAAAAACTGGCCTTTGTCTTAAGTTGATCGTAAAATAGATACGCGAACTTTTCATGCCAATTGGAATTGATTTCTGATCTATTCAGTGGTATTAGCCCCTAGGAAAAATTAATCTAAAAATTTTAGGTTAAGTTAGGACAAGACAGGATTGCGACTTTTATAAACGGCATACGGGTAACCTGTACATTTAACTTTTTAGGGAAAAAATTAAGACTAAGATAGGCTAAGTTAGGACTGGGACTTTTTTTATAAACTCGCCTTAACACAGGGTAAGGTAACTAAATAAATAAAATTTAAAGTTTATTTTTATTTTGTTGCTAAAAGTTTCCACGAATTTCTACATTACTGTAATTATCTACTCACCTTATTCTCGCTTTATCACCCATTTCTGAAATTAAAGGCATTAAGGCGCAACACACTCACAAAATATCGAAGGTTTTAAGGTTATGTAGAAACGACGCGTTCTGTGAATAGGCGAGTTTTCATAGAAGTTCATGGTAGTTACATAGAATAAACGTTGCAAATAATGTTAATGTATGATCAAATGCATATTATTCATAATGTATGAGATTCATTCGTAACACATTTACAGTTATATATGTGAAATATTTTCGTGTAATATTACAAGTTACATTCTTGTAATATAATATGCTTATTTTAATGGCAATATTAAAGATACATTGATTATAATATGTGACATACATTTGTTAAATATAATTTTTTATATTACGGAAATATTTTCGAGCTAATATTAACTAAATGTTTCTTCAATATTTTGCAATTTAACATTTCTCAGCTATACCAAAGTTAGGTTATTTTAATATAAATATCATATTGCAAGAAAACATTTAATATGTTACTTCAGTTTAATATTGCGTAATATTACGGATATATGTTTTGTTTAGTGGGTTGTCTTTGTATTTTTTTATGAGCCTATTTATTTAGCTTATAAACTTTATCGTTTAAATATTTTCATTAGTCTGGTCAACTTTAAATTTTCTTTGATCATTTAAAAATAAATTTTTTTTTATTTTATAATTTTTTTTTTTATTTATTACAGATCATAGGCAAGCATATTAGATTAAAATATCATTTTAGTTCTTTTTCCTTACATATTTTGAAATATTAGGGCCACATTTTTTTTTATAACACTTCGAACTTTACATTTAGGTTTTTTTTTTTGTTTTGTTTGTAAATATCTGCTGAATACTATTGAATATTATTGAATACTGTTGTAGTGTTTTATCCGACATTTAGTAATAAACTTCCATTTAAATTCTTAAAGTAAACTTGTCATTTCTTTTGTGTATGTAGAATCTCTGTTTAGTAAATTGGGAGATTTTCAAGATCTTTTAAGGGTATTTGCAGGGGAGTTTAATTTACTTGGCGCCCACTTATTAAATCAACTTATTATATGACCCCGCCCATCTCCACTGATAGTTTGGCCGGCGAATACTCATCTGCCAACTGACAGTTGCTTTACTGTTACCTAAGAGGTCTGGAGGGGGTAACACACTATGCATTGAACGAGTCAGTTTGCATGGTTCAAACGGTGTACCACCATGCCTGAAAGGGTTAGAATATAATCTAGTTCAAGATCTCGTTAAAATACATACGTGTACCATCAAGTCAATATCTTAAACGGTTCCAAAGTAATCGTGCTCACAAAAAAGTTACAGACAGACCGACAGACAGAATTATTTTTTTGCTCCAACTTAAAATCTCGACGTTTCATGACATTCTAAGCCAGGACCGGATCTTGAATCCTATGAATTACGCGGTCGCAGAAGGCGCCAACTGAAAGAGGCGCCAAACAGGGAAAGCGAAAGGGCCAAACACTGAACGAACACCCCTTCCCCACTAAAATTGACTCGACCATCAACTGGCGTCAACGCCACGCTCACACAATCGCTTTCCACTGCAGCTTCGTTCAATTCATTCACGTCTCTCAAACGAGATGGGGGCGCCAAAAACTCGTCCGCTTACACTTGAAAAATGTCTAGAACCGGCCCTATTCTAAGCCTATTTGGACGATAAACATTTTTTTGCGTTACTATACTTCCACTGGATGTGGAAATAATAGTAATTTACGTTACAAGACCGGAAAATGGTGTTTTGCAGGTCGACCCAAGCAGATTCCAGGGTGAGCCGCAGGTGAGTCCTGGAAGCTTGGAGAGACCTGTTTTTCGGTCTTGTAACGTACAATTTTTTTTTTTTTTTTTCGGGCGACACTGTCATACAAAATCAATTTTGTATTATTTTTTTAATAAATTTTCTGACAATACAACAATAGTAACTTATTAAGTAAATTATTTTTACGACCGACACTATTATGCAACTTCAATTTCTGCTTGTACGCTTCAAAATCTGAATCCATATTTTCCATAATTTGTGAATTGACTTTTGAAAACTCGTAAAAGTCAAGTGTATTTATCTATTTGACACTTATCTTAACAATTAATACAAATTCGTTTCTATAGCAACGAGAAAAACAGGGATCGGAAAAGCTTTTGCCGATCTGTCTAGCCCGGGAAAACGTTTATTTCTGGCGGATAATTTGTACCGAAAAGTACTTTCGTAAAAAAATATTTTTTCGGCCGACCTTTTGCCGATCTCTAATGTCACTTTCCGGTCTAGCCCGGGAAAACGTTAATTTCTGGCGCATAACTTCTCCAGAAAGGGTGTACTTTCTGGTCGGCCAAAAAAAAACAGAATTTATGATGTAAAGGAAGAATGTAAAAAACAGCCGTTCACCTCTAAATTTTGTAATATTTTTTTATTCTGTGATACGTATGGCTTTTATTATACCTATTTGTTACGACTTATGTATGATAAATATAGTCTATTTTAACACACCGAAGTGATATAACTCTAGTCACATTTTAGTTGACGTGTCCTTTATATTACAAGTCATTCGGAAAATGTATTTGCCTTAAACTTTTCATCACTTAGAGTATCTTGTCTAATTATTTAAATGTCTGCATACATTTTATATTAAATGACATTTGCGGTTCACTGAATTAATTTTATTGAAATATTTCACATAAAATATAAGTAAATTGCTAAATTGAAAAATTTTACTATCCACATTTTACCCTCCACTTTCTTTATTTATTTTATCAAAAAACATTTTAAAACAAAAGTTCTTAGCCAATGCTTCAGCTATAATTTGCTTCCTGGAACAAGTTTTTTGTTTCAATAATAAGTGGAATATGATATATAGCCCAGACACTTTATACAAAAAAAAACTTCAAACCTCTAAAAAAATTCAACCTAAGATTTTCCAGCGGGATTCTCTTTATTTTGACGTCACAAATAGTTTCCCAAAAGTTCATAAAGCTAACTAGATGGCTACAAAAGTTACAGAAGGTCAAAGGTGACGAAAATCAGTTTTACTCAAATATCTCGTATATGATCGATTTATGTTAATTATGAAATTTGTTCGTGAGATAAATCTGCATAAAAAAGATTCTATACAAAATTTAAGTAGAACCAATAGGGAGCAAAGTGCATGTGCCACTATTCTATACGTATAGAAAATGAAAATATGCGCAAAACAAAGAAGTCGTCTCTGTTTGACCTTTTCGAACCAATTTGTATGGAAATAAATAGTAGTGAAATTACGTATATTATGGACGAAGGATTTCTTCTCCATCGTGTTATTTGGCAAAGAGACTCAACTTTCGGTTGTGTTATTGATCAGTACATTAATTATGCCCTAAATCATTATGGGATTAATATAGTTGATGGCTATACTGACAATAGTAAAAATATTAAAGCAATGGAGCAACTTCGACGTATGAAAATAACTAAAAATCCACTGATATGCTTTTAGAAAATACAACGCCAATAGTTTCTAATCAAGAACAATTCTTGTCCAATAAATTGAATAGAAATAGATTCATTTCTTTACTAATGACCAAATTATAGAAATTTTTAAAATTAATAGCATACAGGCCCCGGATGATGCTGATGTTTTAATCATAGAAACAGCTTTGAAGCAGTCAACTGAGCGCACTACAGTTGTTGTTTGAGAATATATTAATATCTTCATAATTTTAATAGGACGCACTCCGATTACTTACAATATCTATTTTCTTAAACCCGGAAAAGAAAACGTCTAATCGAAGATCTACAATCCCTGGAGAATCCAGAAGTATGTAGATTGTAGAGAACATATTCTATTTTTACATGCGGTTAGTGGTTGCGATACCACTAGTGCTTTATTTCGGAAAGGAAAAATAAACGCATTTAAAATATTACAAAAAAGACCAGATTTACAGGAAGCATTGGCGGCATTCAAAATAGAAAACTGTTCGAAAAATTTGCTAATAAATAGTGGCACATTGTTTATTTTAGCTATGTACGGAGCTTCAATTGAAAATTATAGAAATTTTAGTTTTGCAAAATGCACTAGACTAAATAAACCTGTGCAATAGGGTTTTCCCAGAAAAAAAAATTATTGCTGAAGTACTTAATTCACGTAAAAAAATGATTTATGGCATATTTATTATCTTTTTAATTTTACCAATAGTAACAAAAAAAAAACAAAGTTTGAAAAATATTTAATTGAGTTCATTTTAAACAGCCACAAATTAGCGCGTTGTGATGTCAACGCCCTGAAATCCAATAAAAAGTCGGCTACATTGTTGCATAAGTTAGCCGTAAAAAATATAAAACATAACCTCTATTTATTGACAGCACTTTTTAATTATTATGCCTAAAATGCCTAAAAAAGTTTGTTTTGTACCTTTGTGTAATAATACTAGTGAAAGTGGTTTTCTGCTGTAAAATCTAAACAAATATTTCATCTGAGAAAAGATTTGTTATAAAAAAATTATTCATCATTTCAAAGTCCACTTTAGGTAAATTATCAGCGGCACGTTTAACATATTCCTCTTCCACTTTATTTATTTTGATCGTAGAATTAATAAAACATAAACCAGAAACTGATAAAACGATAATATTATTTTCACTTCGAACAATCCAAACATCAAAATATAAATAAAGTTTTAGGTTAGTCATGTCATTTGATGTGTACCGTCAGTGAAGGAGTACAAAATATCAACGTCCGATGCTTTTTACGAATAACTTGTGTGGCATTTCTTATCTGGATTCTGATTGACCAATATTTACAAGTCCACTGCTTTAGACCAATCACAGTACAAGTAATAAAACAGGAAATTCTGAGAGGTTTTAGAGGAAAGTTTCCTTTAACACACAGTTAGAACCTATTACCAACTAACTATATCAATAATCTCATTGGTTTTCTGGGTAGATACGTCATTCTGGCGCGTAAAAATGCCCGTTTTAAGAAGCCCTGAAATTATCAGCAAGTTGTTTTAACGATATTTTCTTAGAAGTAATTCTTATTAGAAAAGTAAATTGTTGTAAATTACTAGAATGTTTTATTATATCATTTTCACGACATTAAAAATGTTAAAATAAAATTAGTGGGAAAACCCCATTGTCGTCACTTCCACCCACAGCAGCAGCTATTGAACATCTATTTAGGGTATATTACCAGGTGCAAATTTGGCTTAGACTCTCAGCAATGGGGTTGGGATTTAAACAGTAATTTATTAGAGTCAACAACTACTCTGACTCCTCCTGCACCAGATGAACTTCTCAATTCAATTTTCTGCAGTTGCACAAAAGGTTGTGGCATCAATTGTGGATGCAGAAAAATAGGATTGCAATGTTCCGTAGTGTGTGGCTCTTGTCGGGGCCAGTCGTGTCTCAATACGATGTCCGAGGATACAACCGTTGAATCTGAGTTCAACGATGATGAAGCCGACCTCATTTCGCTATTTTCCGCTGAGATGATTGTTGATGAAGATGAAAATATTGAAGAAGTGGAAATAGAAGAGATAGACGGAGACGAAGAATAAGAAGTCAGCAAAGCAAGACGAACATTAATCAACAAAATTATAATATTACTTGTAACCCATGGATTAGGCTTACAGGAGACACCATGTAAAAAAAACGTATATCTCAATCTCAAAAAGTATTGGTTCTACGTAAATTTTGTAAGAAACTTTTTTATGCAGGTTTATCTCACACACAAATTTTTTAATAGTCAAAATTAACGTAAAACCGATAATTTACGAGATATTTGAAAAAAAAACTGATTTTAGTGACCTTTGACCTTCTGTAACTTTTGTAGCCGTCCAGTTGGCTTTATGGACTGCTACGTCAAAATAAAGAGAATCCCGTTGGAAAATCTTCGGCTGGATTTTTTTAGAGGTTCATGCATAAAGTGACTGGGCTATCTATATAGCCCAGTCACTTTATGCATGAATCTCTAAAAAAATCCAATAAATTAAAGAAACATTAAAGTTTAGACAAACATGGAACTTAAATATTTGCTCTTGGCGATTTTTTTCTAGTGCTTAGTACTATTTATACAATAATTTACGTTTTAATTCAACAGGTTTCACTTTATTGTACATTAATTTTGAAGAAAATAATGCATATGAGAAAGTTAAATATCTGGAAAAATGACAAAAATGTGGATAATTTAAGCTAGTTGTGTAGGTTATTTTTCAATATAGATTTCAATACCATTTGATCTTTAAGTCCGGTCAAAATTTTGGTTAAACCAAAATTAATTTTACTTCCACGTCCAGTGCAAGTATAGTAACGATAAAAAAAAATTAAAAAATTTGTATTGTCCAAATAGGCTTAAAATGTCATGAAACGTCGAGATTTTAAGTTTGAGCGAAAAAAAAAAATTTCTGTCTGTCTGTCGGTCTGTTTGTCTAACTTTTTTTGTGCGCACGTTTACTTCGGAACCGTTTAAGATATTGACTTGAAATTTGGTACACATATGTACTTTAACGAGATCTAGAACTAGACTATATTTTTATCTTGTTCCGTCGAAGGGTTGGGGGGTAAATTGGGGTAAATAGGTTAATCAAGCAGGTAAGAGTCCATAAAATTGGTATTTAGTATATACAAGAGAAGCTAAGGTCTCAAAAAAATTTTTGGCATTAGCCACCCCCATTACTACCCCCACCCCCTTATTAAAAGGGAAGAAAAAAATGTGATTTAGTGCATGTACAGGAACCAGAAACCTCAAAATATTTTTTTACTTCATCCACCTCCTACTATCACCCCCTATCACCATCCCCCACCCCACTACCGATGTGGGGTATCGTTTTATGGGTTTTTGGGGTAGAGGATTTCAAATATTATATTATTAAAGTTCCATAAACAATTATTTTCACATACAAAGTTTTTTCGTTGTGAGTGACTTGGATAGAGAATCTGGATGTGGAAGTAGTGATTCCTTGGGCAGCGATTTTTTAACTTAAAGCTTAAATTAAAAAATAATATGACCAGAACCTACAACAAAAAATCACTCACGTAAGGTATAACCGGTCAATTTAAACATGGAACATTAATAATACGTAACAATAATTTTATTGTCTACTACCTTTAGATAGATCAGAAAAGAAGATAAAATATTTAAATTTAAAAAAAATGCTTCTTTTTAAGGAAAGAAGTCTGTTGCTATATGAAAACTGAAGTCCGGTGCATTACCCACTATTTGAATTAGTTAATTTGGTATACTTTGGATATACCAACAATGTAAAAAGACGTATCTTGTATGGAAAGGGCAATTTACAGTACGTAGTTATAGTATAAATCATGCAATTTTTACAGATCCTCCCGTGAGGGTTATCATATAGCAAAATACACCGCAAGTTAATTTGTCAAAAAGTATCCGTGGTAGAGTATGCCGACCACAATCCATTAGATATTGATACACAGGACAGTTGTAGCTATACTAGCTATTGGTCAACATTCTCGGTCAGCTTAAGAGGCACTACATAAAGATATAGCAAGTGTCGGAACATTCCACGTAAAATAATAACACCAACCAGTTTGTAAAATGTTTTTAACAGGTTTTTCTGGCCTCTGACTTTGACATATCACGGATTCGTCCACTGCACAAGAGGGAAAGCCAGATCATTTTGCGTGGCATTTGGCGTGGTAATTATATATGTTATTGTCGGCAGAAGAAGTGGAGCAATCTTTCACACAACCTTTTACAAAAAATAAGAACACAGGAGAATCTTCAAAAGAGTTGAAAGAATATTCTAGTGACATGGTCGATTTAGAATTTAATTAATAACTTCGGCAAACACACCATCACTTAGTTTTTTGTCATCTGAGCTAAATAGTAGATGTTCCCTATTACCAAATCTTATATCACTTGGTCTACTGTTTGATGCAGATGATGGAGAAGATGAAGGCCTGCCTAAAGCTTTGATGAATTTTTGTAGTTTGTCAGTTAACTTTTGACGAATTCCAACTAGTGCACTTGCGGTCACTTTTCTTGAAAATAATTCGTCTCCTACGTAAATATGCAACACCCTAATTTTTATCCTCGTTGACCTATTCGATAGCAGCAAACTTTCTCATCCATTGAGTCAGTTCTGCCCATTGATGACTTCTATTTTCCGATAAGGTTGGATCTTGGGACTTAAATATTTTTTATTTCCTTTTTAGAATATCCCTTGATTGATTTGAAAGGTTTGACTTCATACGTTGTATGGGAATATGTGGCAATATTCTAATATCATACCTAGAAAATAGACAAATTTTAGTTTCAATGAACTAACATGAAACATCTAATATCGTTGACATGAAAATTGGTGTCTCTCAAGGTTCTATTATAAGTCCACTGTTGTTTCTTATTTTCATTAATGACTGGCCAGATGACAGATTACCGATAGAGATGTTTTTATATATGCAGACGACACATCTGTCATAACTCACAGAGTTACTGTAACTGAGCTAGAAACTATAACAGTAAAAGTCATTACACAATTTGAAGAATGATGTTATAAAAAATCCGTATTTTTGTATTTCACAAACATCACAACTGTTAAAGATATTACCAAAATAGAATAGATAGTAGAAAAGCAACAATTTTAGGCTCTGTTATAGATTTTTTGAATGCTATTATTCTTTAGCAAACAGCATACTTAATTATCAGCTACAACATTATCATGTTGAGACAAACAGAGTTTTTATAATGCAAAACCGAATTATTCGCATATTGTCTAACTTGAACTATAGAGAATCGTGTAGAAATTCTTTTAAAATAAAAAAAATAATGACAATTACATGCATTTATATATTTAAAAATTTCTTGCTTTATATACAAAACTTGCACAAATTGAATACTAATAATAGCATACATAACTACCCCACTGGAAGTGCCCAATAAATAATTACAAGAAATCTCCTTATTGCACTGGTAGTTATATATATAATAAACTCCCTTTAAAAATTAAATTAGCGAATTCTTTTAGGCTATTTAGAAATAAACCTAGACATGATAGGCTATACTGTTAGTGAAAAATATCAGAGATGAGTAAAGCAAATTTTCCATTTTCAATAATATATTGGAATATTTGAATATTTGAAAGTTTTCAAAATTCCGGGAAAGTTTCCTTTGCGAATTTTCGGAATATTCAAATATTTTACTGAAAACTTCTATTTTAACCTCCACACAATAAAATTGTGGGAGGTTACTACAATTAGTCTGTCGAAAATTGAGATAACATCAAATCTTTATGTTTTGAGGTCCCAGGAACCCAAAAAAGTTGTTTTTGAAAAATGTCTCTCTGTGTGTGTGTGTTTGTATGTTAGCACGATAGCGGCGAAGCTACTAAACGGATTTGGATGAAACTTTGCATACGGGTTTCTTTAGTGCTCCGGAAGATCTGAAAAGATTTTGGTTGAGATCGGATTACTTTTGGTGTCGTTTTGACACAACAAGTTGTTTATTGTATGATTACTTACAGTTTGTAATCGAACCATTAAAAAGCTGTGAAAATTCCAATTTCAAGGATATATCACACTTGCACTCTTTCGATTTGGTTTCCGTGAAAAAAACTGAAAAACCAAATAACACGCTTCTTGTATAAGATATATTTTATAGTCTAACCACAGAGTACAGTAACTACACAGAGGCGAAGGCTTTGGCGGTTCCTTTGAGTTTTCTGTGACCTTGCGTACCAGTTGCGTCTACACAGAGAGATATGTTGTTAATTTATTTCTTTTAATAGGTTAGATTTCTAACCTGCAAAATGCGTTTTATTTTATTGTGACAAACTAGTTAAAACTTTATAAACATTACAATGAACTAGATTTTGGTCGAAAGTATGGGAACCAGGCAGAAATTTTAATAATAGCTACGTAATACTTTTGAATTTTAAGAAATATATATTTTTGAGGTTAGCTATGATGTCACGTGCAGATCTCCACTTAAGGATTCATTGAAAAAATAGTGTATTTCGAGTTGGATTGAAAAATATTACCATTTGAATTGCCTATAATCGGCGCCTATTTTCAATTGAGTTGTACACTAGGTTTTATTTATGAGAATTTTAATTCTCGATTAAAGTTTTCAATCGCCCAAAATGATGGTAAATAAAATTTACAAATCCAAACTTAACACGATAAACGTCAACAGTGTCAACATAAAAGTGAGGTTGATTGTTAAACAATTAAAAAATGGCGATGAGTATACAAATTTTGTTTTGGCGGGAAGGCTTGCCTTCGCCTCTGTATAGTTACTATACTCTGTGGTCTAACTTAACGTTCAATAGACTAGTGTGTTAAAGCGTGCAGACTGTATGCTGAGTGTCAAGTGCATCGAGAGATTACAAGTTCTCTCGACGTTCATAAAGACCACGGAAGATGTGAGAGGCCTTCGTGAACCGCTCACAAGCCCTACAAGTATAACCAATCTCACCGGAACGCTTTCAGTGAGTCTTTTCCAATAAAACTTTAAAAGTGACAGTAATATTATATTTTAAAAACTATTTCCGCTACTTCCGGCATCCCGCCGGAAATTCTTCCGGCAACATAACCCTGAAAATAGTGCTACATAACGTAAAAACAATTTAAGACATTGGTACCAACCTAAAATATTTTTTTGAAAACTGTCAAAAACGAAATTCACCCAGAAAAACATTGGAACCAAAAATTTGTCAGCTTACTTCCCCGACCGATTTAGTGTAAAATCGGTCGAGGCCAGAAGATAAAACAAAATATATCAACACAAACTTAAACGATCCACCATGAACACTACCCCGGCCACATCTGGCAGGGAAGCAGTCCACCAAGAGTTTTATGATTTTTCCAAAAGATGGCCATCCCTACCACCCATTACCAACGAACGGATTTTTTCATTTAGTTGTGTTTCCCGTATCAATAATCGAAATTATTAAGTACTCTTGCCTACGAACTTAGTTTTTATAGTGTTGTGTTTATTTTTATATTAATTTTAGGTCCATGTGGACGCATTATAATTTTAACCTAGTTTTTAAGCCTGCCTACAGAAGACAGGAGGTACTATCCCACATTTCTCATCGCCTCGGCGGTGTTCATCGCGGTTGTTTGGCTGGCTCCGGGCTAGGATCTGATGAGGCATATATTTGTATTAAAACATTGAATAAAATATTAATCTTTTCGGCCTCGAAGATTCACCAGGTGGGGAGGTTCTAGCCGTTTCCAGTAGCTGCCGATTTTTTATCAATATTTCGTTCTGGAAACTTTCATATGGAAAGTTTCCTTTACCCATCTCTGATTTTTATTAAAATTTCGTTAAGAAAATTTAAAAAAATTTGAAAAATTTTCAAATTGGACAGTTTCCTTTACCCATCTCTGAAAAATATACGGAGTTCACTCTAACAAAGCAATTAATTAAGAGAAGATTGTAGAAAACAACATTTGGAATGTAGTTAACACCATTAACGAGGAACAAACATCCTACACTTTTTATGAAAAATATACCCTAAAAGTAATTAATAGCGACGTGGCAAAATAATATTTGCAATGTAATTGACACTACTGCTATATACTTATAATCAAAAACAATAAAAAGGGTGGTCGCCTTGCACAAATTATTAAGTAAGAAACGATGGTTGAATGTAATATCTGTTTACGCCTAGTTGGCAATTATTATTTTATTTTAAAAATTTAGGGAATCTACTATTTTTTGTATACTATTGTTTGATATTTCTTGTCAGCAAGAGATGTCGCTGGTTGAATGAATTTAAAATATTATTTGTGAGTTTCTTACAATGTATAAAGAACAGAATGCTTTTTTGTTTTTAGATAAATAGATAGATTTGAGTTGAATGTTAAGACAGACAGGCCTTTTTTGAATTATAAAATTAGTGTAAAATTCGTGTAAATATTAGTGATATTGAAATTAATTTAAGTTAGAGTATAGTATCAGAAATTTCTTTTCCTGCCTCTCCAAGTACCTTTCGTACTTCTGATATTACAACTAAAATAAAACAGTGGTTGAAGCCATACATGGATTTGGTAAGATTTTCGTATCATTTTAGATTAAATTACAGTCCTATAAAAATATCGCATTTAGATTGAAATCAGCGTAGATTCGCAACAATATCCATTTGTTCAAACGAATTAAATAACGTTCTACACTGACAACAGTTTTGATGGATTTAAATAACAATTGATTTGAATATGATACACAGCTCATGTACCTTTTAATTAAAAAAATATACCAGAAATATTGAATAGAAAAAATAATTAATAAAGAATATATGAATTTTGTGTGTAAAAACCTTTACAAATTTTTGAGGCTACGTTTATCTTTTAAAATGCAAAAAAAAAATGTTTTATGGACATAAATAAACCACATATTGTAGACAATCCCCAAATCCGGAAGGGAAGGGGGTTGCACATTTGAAAACACGCAGACGCACATCCATACCCACTGACATTATTAGTGCCAGGGCTGGGGCTTGAAGTCAGCACACGATAGACAGTATGACCAGAATGTTTGCCTTACAATGTACTTTAGCCGACAAATTCCGAATCCCGGAACTTATAATATGAACGAAAAAATGACTCACTAATAAGCAATGAAATAGTATATTAAGTATTAAGGTGGTAAGTGTTCTTTATAGTCTAGGTGCCCGCGTACATAAATGCAATTTATACATATCCTCGTATAACTTCTTGTACGGCATAATTGCGCCTAATCTATCACTTTTTTCCTCTGCGAAAATTTTCGTAAACGCGGCGTTCCTCTTCGGCATGAAAAAGACGATTTCCACGCGTCGGACTGGAAAATCGGCAAATATATTTTGTCGGACAATTTGAGAATTGGATTCTACATATATATTCTATATACTTCTACAAACTGTCCGACAAAAATTTTGGAACGTTAAGGGTGTCTACCACCCTAAACATAACATAACATAACTTTAAAACATTCATTGATAACCAGTTGATTTTTTCAAGATTGCTTAATAAAAATATGTAGAATCCAATTTTCGAATTGTCGGACAAAATATATTTGCCGATTTTCCAGTCCGACGTGTGGAAATCGTCTTTTTCATGCCGAGGAGGAACGCCGCGTTTACGAAAATTCTCGCAGAGGAAAAAAGTGATAGACTAGGCGCAATTATGCCGTACAAGAAGTTATACGAGGATAGGTATAAATTGCATTTATGTACGCGGTCACCTAAACTATTACTGGTTGAGGATATGAGGACATTCGAAACAAGTAAAACATTTAATGACCGCAGTGCTTATGAATTTCTTTGCACGTTCAAATATTAAATGAATTTAATTAAAATTAAAAAATGTAATATTTTAAAAGTATATGAAACAAGCAAGTAGTACATGAAAAAGTTTTCGCTTTGGTTACTATGAGACCGAATATTTATTGTCAAATGACGAAGTGACATCTGCTGTCATTGAAAATTTTTTGAAGACAAGATTTTTGCCACAACTTAAGATTCTTATAAGTTATGATTCAGAAGAAACGTTGTTTTAAACCCGAATTCTATTGCTCCAACAAATTCAAGTGTTCAAATTGTAATTTTAATTTTGTCTTTAATAAAACTTGATTTTTAAATTTCTATATTTATTAGTTTACTTACCGTCCCCTGATCGATAAATAATTACTTACAGATCGCTAATTTGTAAACGTCACTTACAGTTGTCTTAATCAATTCAGTAAAGGTATCAAATTACCTGAGCGTGCAAAAAGGTATTTATGTTATCTCCAAGAGTTCAACGAAACTAATCAAATCGAGTATGCTGTGAAAAAAATCCTCAACTTGAAATGGAGGTATAATCCCAGCTGTACTAATTTTATCGATTATTTGCTATTTACACATTTCATTAATGCGGTCGGAGGCAAATCGTTTTCTACCAAGTCAATGTATAAACTCATACTGATTCGATTTACTGCCCACCAATTCGCAATAAGTTAATTCGGATTAAATGTGTGGATTTTCCCGTCTAGTCCACTTTTATAACTATGAGACAAATCCGTATTAAGGTTGCTGTTGCCAATTCGAAATGCAGACGTTATAACTACTCTCTACTATAAATACTGTAGATCAGTTTGAGAAGCGATCAAATACTTTATGCATTAAAAATGAAATTTTGTGTCATTTTTATACAAACAAAGGGGACATTAGACATCAGAATTAGGCCTCATTATTCAACCGATTCGTTCTAGAGACAATTTGTGTAATTAGTGAGTTAATAAGTTGCAAAATGAACGCAGACTTGATAAACCTAATTGCTTCTATTATGTAGCTTCTATTATTATCTGTGATTTTTTTTACTAATTTATTTCTCAATTCACTGGCAAATAGTTCAGTAAAATTAACAATAGAAATAGGATTCAGATCTTCTAGTTATTCACAAAGTCTTGTCACACGTTTTGTAATCCATGCATTACTCTAGTTGGCCTTCATTTACGGTATAGTACGTCTGATGGCATCACGTAATTTATCACGGTTGTTTGTTAGGAGCAGAGCCTCATCAAAGCGCCTTTCCATCAGATCCTTGGTGACATCAGTCTATCATTTTCACGAGAATACGTTGCTGGAGAGTGGCTTTTGAGGAAGTTTCGAAAGCATCAGTACGTCACCTGTCTGCTTCCCTAACGTTCTATGTCTCAGAGGCGTAAAGAAATATGGAGAAAACTAAGTCTTTATCAAGTCTGATCTTTATGCGTTTCGTGATGTTTCTGTCATGCCAAATTTTACTCTATTTGCAATTTGTCGGTCTTGTCACTTGTATTCTTCGCAGAACGTCGTATCTGCAGTTGCCAATAGTGTCCACAAGGGTCCCAAGGTATGCCATCTTATTTACTACGTCCTCTATTTTTATTGTGTCTGTTATAATTTGGTTATCATTTACTCGGACTGCAATAATAATTAGAGCTTACTGTCTGAAGCTTATCCGGTACGTGTATGAGTTCATCCTCGCTTGCTGCAACTAAGGTGGTATCATCTGCAAGTCTCAAGTTAAGGATCTTCGTTCCACCCCAAGTAGCACAAATATGTTATTCAGCTGACATAACCAAAATGTAGCCACTAAAACGTTTCAACGGCTTTTGTTTAGTTATATTTTGGTCATTTTATTTTAGTCGTAGTTTAGCGTAAAATTTAAAAACGAAATAGTCACGTTGATCTCTTTTTAGCTATATACTGGTCATATAATTAAATAGCAACAATTAAGTCCTAATACTGCCATCCTAGCTATAAAAATGGCTATAATATGTTGACATGGTTTTTGTTATTAATATAGTGTTGATATCCAAACTACTACTAAGAAGTTAGCCTAAACATGACTATATTAGTTAGGCTTTATTCTGGAGGATTTCTTAGCTGTTATTACCGAATCATGACTGAAACAATAAGGAAAAAATATCCTTATTAAATCACTATTTTAGAAGCAATTTTGTACACATTGATAAAAATATAACCTAAAAACAAGTATTAATAATGTTGAAAACGTTATACATACGCAAATAAGTTTTAACAGAAAAATAAGAACGAAATGTAAAAGAAAATATAGGCAGTTCCACATATTATTGGAAAAGGAATGTCGCCTAAAAGTAAGTTCAAAGAGTAGGTAATTATATAGCGACATAACACTTTTCACGGGGTGTTTTCATTGACTTTTGTGTCTACAAAAGCCTATGCATTAATAGGTATAAATACTTAGATTACTAAAATGAAAGTGTCAACCTATCTTCTGCATCTAGGGTTGCCAGGCGTCCATGTTTGGCTTTTTACGGTTTCGTTGGACTAAAAATTAACATGTCCGGCCTGTCCGGCTTCTGTTTGGCGTTTTGCCTAAGGCTCTAAAACGTGATTTTTTCGTTTTTTTTTTTCGTTTTTAGTTGCTTTTTTATAGATACATTTTACTGTTTTGCGATGACCTTTTCTGTTCCTATATAACAAATGTTTATTTTTAAATTAATCAAGTTTAATAAAAATATTAAAAGACTGATTTTGTGTTTTAGTTATTTTTTTTATGGCGAACGAATGTTGTTCGGCTTTTTGTACCAAACGTCCGGCCAAATTTATATGTAATGTCCGGCTTTTCGAATTTTAGGCCTGGCAACCCCATCTTCATCAGTGCCCAAGAATACTGACATTATTTTCTATGGCTCTAGCCCTCATCACAGAGAAGTAGTCTGTGCCATCATTAACATTTTGCTATTATTCCTTTTTATTGTACATGGTTGTTGGGAGTATTTTGTGTTTTGATTGCAGATTAGTCAAAAATGTATGTATGCTTTTGTATTTGACCAGTACAGTTGGCTATTTACTACCTACTCAACTTGAAAGAACTGCACTAAGGCAAATTTGCTCCTCGATGGTTTCGTAAACGCAATACACTTTTAGAAATTCTAGTAATAAATTTTAATTTGGTTGGAGACAGGAAATGTAAAAACGTTGGAGAAACAAAGATCAAAATACAAAGTAACCCGTTGCACACAAAGGCAAAGTCAAAAGAAACGTAAAAAAGAGAGGGGTTATGTCTTTCATAGTTTAGCCGTATTTTGATGTGAAAACTAGCTAACCACTTCAACCAATTTTCTGGTAATAGTTTGGTTAATATGATCGGTTAAATTTGCCGTTTGACGAAGAAAGTTTATTAGATCTTTTACATCTGGCTTTAGCCTGATCAAATGGTGTTCAAAAGTGCCTGTCTCGTAACATGAGTCCGGTAGAAGGTTTCTCAACGGAATTATATTTTTTTGGGGTGCTGAACATGAATCTGAAGTTTGCTGCCTAGTAGCAGTACCGGCTCAGGTCGAAAAACGTAAAAAAACCTCGAAACTTTTGGAGTTTTTATCCGGTACGTGTATGAGTTCATCCTCGCTTGCTACAACTAAGGTGGTATCATCTGCAAGTCTCAAGTTAAGGATCTTCGTTCCACCCCAAGTAGCACAAATATGTTATTCAGTTGAGATAACCAAAATGTAGCCACTAAAACGTTTCAACGGGTTTTGTTTAGTTATATTTTGGTCATTTTATTTTAGTCGTAGTTTAGCCTAAAATTTAAAAACGAAATAGTCACGCTGATCTCTCTTTAGCATATACGGGTCATATAATTAAATAGTAACAATTAAGTCCTAATACTGCTATTCTAGCTATAAAAATGGCTATAATATGTTGACATGGTTTTTGTTATTAATATAGTGTTGATATCCAAACTACTACTAAGAAATTGGCCTAAACATGACTATATTAGTTAGGCTTTATTCTGGCGGATTTCTTAGCTGTTATTACCGAATCATGACAATAAGGAAAAAATATCCTTATTAAATCACTATTTTAGAAGTAATTTTGTACACATTAAAATCTAAATTGATAAAAATATAACCTAAAAACAAGTATTAATAATGTTGAAGACGTTATACATACGCAAATAAGTTTTAACAGAAAAATAAGAATGAAATGTAAAAGAAAATATAGGCACAGAGTTCCACATATTATTGGAAAAGGAATGTCGCCTAAAAGTAAGTAGGTACTTATATAGCGACATAACACTTTTCACGGGGGGTTTTCGTTGACTTTTGTGTCTACAAAAGCTTATGCATTAATAGGTATAAATATTTAGATTATTAAATTGAAAGTGTCAACCTATCTACTGCATCTAGGGTTGCCAGGCGTCCATGTTTGGCTTTTTACGGTTTCGTCCGGCTAAAAATTAACATGTTCGGCCTATCAGGCTTTTGTTTGGCGTTTTGCCTAAGGCTCTAAAACGTGATTTTTTCGTTTTTTTTTTTTTTCGTTTTTAGTCGCTTTTTTATAGATACATTTTACTGTTTTGCGATGACCTTTTATGTTCCTATGTAACAAATGTTTATTTTTAAATTAATCAAGTTTAATAAAAATATTAAAAGACTGATTTTGAGTTTTAGTTATTTTTTTTACAGCGAACGAATGTTATTTGGCTTTTTGTACCAAACGTCCAGCCAAATTTATAGGTAATGTCCGGCTTTTCGAATTTTAAGCCTGGCAACCCTATCTGCATCAGTGTCCAAGAATACTGACATTCCATTTTCTATGGCTCTAGCCATCATCACAGAGAAGTAGTCTGTGCCATCATTAACATTTTACTATTATTCCTTTTTATTATACACGGTTGTTGGGAGTATTTTGTGTCTGGTTTTGATTGCGGATTAGTCAAAAATGTATGTATGCTTTTTTATTTGACCAGTACAGTTGGCTATTTACTACCTGCCCAACTTGAAAGAACTGCACTAAGGCAAATTTGCTCCTCGATGGTTTCGTCCACGCAATGCACTTTCAGAAATTCTAATAATAAATTTTAATTTGGTTGGAGAAAGAAAATGTAAAAACGTTGGAGAAACAAAGGTCAAAATACAAAGTAATCTGTTCCACACAAAGGCAAAGTCAAAAGAAACGTAAAAAAAGAGAGGTTACGTCTTTCATAGTTTAGCCGTATTTTGATGCGAAAACTAGCTAACTATTTCAACCAATTTTCTGGTAATAGTTTGGTCAATATGATCGGTTAAATTTGCCATTTGACGAAGAAAGTTTATTAGATCTTTTACACTCATATTCTGGCTTTAGCCTGATCAAATAGTGTTCAAAAGTGCCTGTCTCGTAACATGAGTCCGGTAGAAGGTTTATCAACGGATTTATATGTTTTTTGGGGTGCTGAACACGAATCTGAAGTTTGCTGCCTAGTAGCAGTACCGGCTCAGGTCAAAAAACGCAAAAACCTCGAAATTTCCGGAGTTTTTCCGGTTTTCCGCTCATATCTTGCAAACGTCGCATCGTACAGAAAATATTATTGTATTCAAAGTTGAAGAGCATTAAATTTTGCGTCGAATGACCTCTCTAACTTTCAAATTAGACCGGTTTATAAGGTCGCTGACAATATAGTCAGCTGGAAAAAAGAGCAGGAAAAAGAGCAAGTAAGTTGTAGTGTGAAAATGCGATGTATAGAAAATACCTGATAGCCAATGTCAATTTTATTTTACTCTACAGTAATTTTTTCCTTACGACGCGTCGTTTGCAAAATACGAGCGGAAAACCGGAAAAACTCCGAAAATTTCGAGGTTTTTTGCGTTTTTCGACCTGAGCCGGTACTGCTACGAGGCAGCAAACTTCAGATTCTTTGTTCAGCACCCCAAAAAAACATATAATTCCATTAAGAAACCTTCTACCGGACTCATGTTACCGAGAAACTATCATTTGATCAGGCTACTTATTTCTAGCATCATTTGTTTGATCATCATTTTTTTTGATTTTTTGACATCTAAAATTTTGTATATATTTAATTCTCATGCACCTCCAAAAACTGTAAGAATAACAAAGCGTAAGGCTGACTGGTTAACAGATCCATTAAGGATTATGATAAAGGAAAGAAATAAATTGTATTCTAAATTTAAAAAAAGCAAATCTGCTGCTGACTGGCAAGAATACAAACGTATGAGGAATTACACTACATTTTGTATTAGGGAAGAAAAAGAAGCTTACATTAAATATGTACATAGTACAAAGGACAGTAAAAAATTATGGGCGACACTCCATTCCCTCAATGATACTCATAAGAAGAACGGTTATGAAATTCCTGCTCATTTAAAAAACGTTGAAAATCTAAACAATTATTTTCTTAATTATGGCAATATACTAAATAATAATAATGATAATCTGAAAAGATTTTATTCTGAAAATTTTAATTATGATATTGAAAATAAGCCAATTTTTAAATTCTCTACTGTAACCGAAGACGAAATTTCCAAAATTATTTATAGCCTTAAATCAAATGCAGTGGGATCTGACGGAATATCACTGCATATGATAAAACTCTGTGTTCCATACAGTAGTGGCAGCCAAAATTCTTGGGTCGATCCTCATAATAAGATAGAGTGAAATATAAAGACCAAAATAATGTACACGAAAGAGAGCGATATAACAACAACGATGCCAGCACTTGTGTATGTTAAGAGTTCCGCCCTCTATCCCCTCTTATTGTCCCTTCTACAGCTTGAGACGTTTATGATGAAAACAGCAATTGTTTAGTACATTTCAAGAAGAGTTGGGATGTACTACTCTTGTCAAAAATGATGTTACGCGTATTGGAGTTTGCTGGTTGGTAGTTATTTGATGCATTTTTTAATGCTCAAATAACTAAAATACTGTTTTATTTTTGCACATTTTTAGCCATGTGGCGTGAAAATTAAACTAGCATTCTCTAGGTACATAAATAAAATAAATAAAAATTCTCGAATACTCTGCAGTGATGGGATAAAGTGGGGTAAAAAGAAAATGCGAAATCGGATGAAATCCAATTATTGATTAATACGGCTTTATTTGCAATTGGTTTCTTGTTAAAATAATTTAATTAACAGTAGTTCATAGAAACATCATGATTTGTTATCCTTATTTAGATTTGTGCTGCGTATTTTAACATGGCGTAAAATAATTTACGTTCCCCAATCTCCCCCAATGTCAAATCTTATCCTTTGCCGGCAACAGGTAAGAAGCTCCTCCCACAGTCTACACGTGCGCACCTCCCATTGGGATGTCTAAATTAAACAGGCAGGCAAATATGGGCGTGCCGTTTTTTTTTATCCATAGTTCACCCATGTCCTCAAAACATAATCTTTGTCTAATTATGAAGAAATGACAGAAACAGAATGAGTTGACGCAAATGTGTCACAAAGAAAATTCAGTAAAAGAGGAAGGATTATCTTGACGACTAAAAGTAGCTAGAGAGACAAGTGGCAACAGCGTAGGTTAAATCTCTTTCTTTTCAGCATATTATTTGTCCATTTCTCTTCTCTTCTACCTTACATTGGCATCGACTCAATATTTTAACATGCCACCAGTGTATATCTTGCCTTATATAAAACATTTAATAAATTGTTCATTAACAACTAATATATTTCCGCATACATGGAAAGCAGCAGTTGTTCATCCTATAGCAAAAATTCAAAAACCCGAATCAAATAATGATATTAGGCCAATCAGTATATTGCCGGTGTTATCAAAAATTATAGAAAAAGTAGTCGCACATCAAATGATATATTTTATTGATCTGCATAATTTATTTCCTGTTAGTCAGTCTGGATATAGACCACATCACAGCACAACAACTGCTTTACTTAAAGTATCTGACGATATTTTGACATCCTGGGATAATTCCGAGATTACTACGTGTGTAATGATCGATTACAGTAAAGCATTTGACACAGTGGACCATGAATTGTTACGCCTAAAATTGTTGTATTACGGATTTAGTCCTGAAAACGTCCACTTTGTCAAATCTTACTTGACCAATCGTACACAAAGAACTTGTTTAGATAATACACTCTCATCTGGAAAAGTTATTGAAATAGGAGTCGCTCAAGGCACTATTCTTGGATCCTTGTTTTTTACTTGATTTTAATAAGGTATTAAATAAATGCAAAATGCATAATTACGCTAATGACACACAAATTTATATTTCTGATAATATTTCAAATTATAATAACTGCCTAAAGGAAATTTCACACAAAAATAAAAAAAAAGACTTCTATGAAATTAGGTGTACGGAAGGCAATATTTGCACAGATAAGAAGCAAGTGGCTAATGCTTTTGTCAATTATTTTACCGAAATTGGAGAAAAACTTGCAAATAAAATAAAGGAAACCGGACAAACTAAACCTACAGACAATAACCAAGATAACATGCCAAATTCACTTTTTCTCACCCTCACGGATGAGAATGAAGTAATGGAAACTGTAAGTAAATTAAAAAACAAAAAATCTCCTGGCATTGATAACATAAGAACCGAAACTCTAAAAGATGTAGCTCAGTTTATTGCAAAACCTTTGGTATTTATAATTAACTTAGCTTTCGAAAAAGGCAAATACCCTTCTGCATTTAAATTTGCCGTGGTACAACCTATACATAAAAATGGAGACGAGATGGACGTGGCTAATTACAGACCCATCTCTTTAATATCAAATGTGGCAAAATTATTCAAAATGTTACTAAAAAAGCGTCTTACTAACTACCTAGATAAATATAATGTACTTTCGAATAACCAGTTCGGTTTCAGGCAGGGCAGATCGACGGAGGATGCCATAGTTTATTTAACAGCAAAAATTAGTAAAGCTATTGATGAAAAAAATCCAGCATTGTGCATCTTCGTCGATCTGGCCAAGGCGTTTGATACCGTTGACCATATCAAACTTTTACGCGTATTGGAGAGCATTGGCCTCAGAGGAAAAAAAAGTTATTTAATTCGCAGACAGCAATGCGTGAGAATTAACGACACGTTAAGTGAAAGTAGAACCATAAAATATGGAGTTCCACAGGGAACTGTACTGGGGCCGGTACTCTTCAATATATATATCTCAGTGATTTATACAAGTTACAGCTGGAGGGTGATGTAGTGAGTTTTGCTGATGATACTGCTATCTTATATAAAGCGGACAACTGGAACACACTAAAAAATATAGCAGAAAAAGATTTTAACCACATAGTACAATGGTTTAATACGCGTCTACTTACAATAAATTTCAAAAAAACTCACTACATTCCCTTCACCTCTTATCCAAAATACTTACCATCATATACGAAACTGACAATCTCTTCAGAGATGCATATAAGTTCTGTTGAGAATATAAAATACTTGGGCTTGTATATTGATTCTCATCTGAAATGGGAGACACACATTAACTACCTAATAAAAAAGATCCGCTGCATCTTGTACAAGTTTAAGTATTTCTCGCAAATATTTCAGACTAAACAGATGCGTATACCATACCATGCATTAATTGAAAGTCATATTAACTACGGCATAATAGCCTGGGGCGGGTCATCAAACACTTATGTACATAACCTTGAAATCATACAAAAATTGGTATTAAAAGTAATATACAAAAAACCGTATACATACCCAACGAACCAACTATATCTAGAAGCTAAAATATATGACCCTCGTCAGCTGTTCTTTTATAGAGTAATTGTTAGGCAGCATTGTAACAAACATGAATTAAAAAACATTGAACACGATCATAACACGAGATAAAAATTAAACTCTACATTAATCCCTAAACCCGAAAAAAATATTTTACAAAGAAATTACATATACTTAGTACCAAAACTTTATAACCTGGTCCCTCCTGAAAATAAAATCCTCAACTCAATTTAATCTGTTCAAAAATAAAATAAAAAAATGGATGTCAAATATAACCAGGCAACAAATAAATTAATATATTATAAAACATAGTATGTGAGATCAAATAACATTAAACTAAGACCAACAAATGACAAAATATTAGCAGAAATTATTGTCACCAACTTATTTAGTAAAAACTGCATGACCTACCTGCATTTTATCACCACTCATTAATAAACATGTATATCCCACGCCTCAAGGTTTTACCTTTAGTGGGATACTCCGTTTATTTATTTACCATTATATGTTCACTATCTATCGTTGTATATACAATTATCTTCATATTTGCGGTGTATATTTTCAAAATTATACACCAAGTTTAAATTTAAATTTATTTGTATGTGTGTTGAATAAATATTGTAAAACCTGTTAAAATTCAAATATGCGAAATAAATGTTATTATTATTATTATTATAATAATATGATAACAACCTTAAATAATGAACTTCAACAACTTGTTGGATTATCTGAAGATCATCAACTGAGAATAAACCCAAGTAAAAGTGTAGTTATGATTTTTGGACCCAAGAAAAGTAGAACAGAAGTAAAAAATAATTACGTAATAACGATTGGAAGCCAAACATTGCCGGTAGTGGAAACACATAAAAACTTGGGTTTACTCTTGGATGATGATTAAGATTTAAAAATTATGTCAGCTCCCTAATTAAACGTACTTATGCAGCCTTAAGAATTTTGTATTGTAGTCGAACTTTATTGTGCAGGCAGCTTAAGAAGAAATTATGTGAAAGCTTAGTGCTTTTAAAACTTAATTACTGTGACGTGGTATATATGCCCTGCTTGGATCAGACAACTAGTAATCGTTTACAAAAACTACAAAACTCATGTGTACGGTTTATAACAGGAATAAAAAGGAGGGAGCATGTAAGCAACAAAATCAAGGAACTGTCATGGTTAAAGGTTAGGGATACTTTTAAGTTGCATCATGCATGCCTTGTACATTCGATTATGATTAATCAGCAACCTAAATATCTATTAGAAAAATTGAAAAAAAAAAAAAACATGCATAGTCGGAATACCCGATTTAATTATAAGTTAAGAATACCCCCTCACAAAACTGCAATTCTCCAAAGAAGTTTTTCGTATACCGGTGTATCTGCCTATAATCATGTACTTGATAATATCAAAGATCTCAGTATATCCTCATTTAAACCTAAATATAAAAATTATTTATTAAATCATAGTTAATGCAGTTGAAACGGTTGTATATTGAATCTTTAGTTTTTTTTATCTTGGTGCTTTTTGTTGTTATTATAATTAGATAATTATTTATTGTATACATTTTTAATATGTTTTTTTCTGTACATTGTTTAATTGAGGTTTTAGTGGACGAACAGTTTGTAACGTGCTCATTTTTCGGGGTCTATCACTATTAATTAAATTAGTATATTGTACCAGAAATTGTCTTTTATAGTCAGTTTATTATTTTTACTTCTTACGCTACTTTAGTCTTACGCCTGAAGCCATCCCTGGCTCCTTCCGGAATTTGGTTACCGCGTTAGGTAAGATAAAGACGTTACGCGGGGGACCGTAAGATACCGATATCTGAGAATTTGAATTTGATTGGTCACGCGAAGGCGCGTCTCTTGCTTGGTCACCTTACGGGGGAACTGAATAAATATTGAGAAGACAGGCGACCATTTTTGATTCCGGGGCTGTGACCGGCGTAAGCCGGTCACTTAATTTGTTTAAGTAATATTATTGTTAGTTTTGAGCCATATTGTGTGGACAGATTTGAGTAACTGAGGGTATAGTAATTATAAGTTATATGTTAAATGGCCCACAGTATGGTCATTTCTAAGTGAAATTAATAATAAGAGTATGGACAACGGCAATTGGCTTAGGGCCATGTGAATCTACAAATTGCCAATAAAAGTCTTTCCAGCTCTATTTTGGAGTTCCTGATTGCTGTTTAACAATAATCTGTCTTATTTAATAAGAAATGTTAAATCAGTGTTCCAGTTCCTGTGAAGCCTTACTGTA
This sequence comes from Rutpela maculata, assembly GCA_936432065.2. Classification (NCBI taxonomy): domain Eukaryota; kingdom Metazoa; phylum Arthropoda; class Insecta; order Coleoptera; family Cerambycidae; genus Rutpela; species Rutpela maculata. The sequence continues at coordinate 291,592,673 of OW386285.2, read as the reverse complement.
AGTAAAACTTTATTATGTTCCCGTCCCCCCAGAGAAGTGATAAGTTCACCAGAAAAACCACTATGTCAATTTTTGTGAGTGCGCGTTTGCGTCGGTACTTTTGTTGATAAACTATCTACCTTTTGTTGTAGATTTAACGTATTTTTGTACCTTGCTTTTGTAGTATTTATATATTAATTTTTTAAACGGCGTACAGCTGTTTTAGTGGAGTATATTGTTCATATTTTAATGTCTCCATGAAAGATTTAGTATATTTCTGTTTTAAATTTTAGTAGAGTCACTAATTAAAATAAGCTTAGTTCGAGTCGGCCGACATTAAGATTTTAGTATGCTTTGTTTATCTTATTGCCATAATCAAGATTTTGTATAATTTGTGTATCTTTTGCAATTATGTTAATTTTTTTGTGTATTTGTCTCTTCATGATGAAAGCGATATTTATCTTTTCGTCCACACCCTGATGTAAATTGCTCTTTGTGGTATTTTGTAATATATTTTTGTTATTAATTATGAGTTTATTTTAGCACCTTATAATGAATGAGCTAGTCGTGCAATTTTTCGTAGAATAAAATTTATCTTTTAATCGTCGGGCATTTTTGCGACGTTCTAAGTTTTTGTACTGAACTACGCCTGTAATAAAGACCATTTGTTATTATTATTATTATTAGCGAAAGCATATGCCAAATGATGACAACGTGCCGCCATGTTTCCTATCAACCAAGAACCCGAACGACGGCCATTACGTTCATTTTCAATACTTTATTAATTATACCTATAAAATGAAGTTTTGATTTACTAATACGTTATTTTAATAACTTTTCATAACCTTACCATCGACTGTGTTCCTTGAAATTACAAAATGTTTATATGCATATATTTAAAATTAATTTAATTATACCTAAAATTTAGAGATTTCTGGAGGTCCCTTTGTTTTTATGAATATTTTATATAAATTTACAGAAAAAATTCGTGCATTGATAAAATTTAACCCTCTTGATTGACCATATATGCAGTTATGATGTTCATATCATTTTAAAGATGGACAAAGTATACGTCCATTTTATCAAACAACACCTGCTTAAAGCCAAAGGATGGCCATAATAGTGTTCTTGTTTTATTTTATGCCTAAAAGTCATGATTTAGTCACGGTGAAGTAGATACATCATCCCTTTCACCATAAGAGCCATTTCATAACTAGTAATAAAGCAGCCACAAAAATCAAAAAGAGAGCCAAATGAGTTGCACATGCGTTATGGCCATTTGGTTTCAGTTGCGTTTTGATGAGCAAGATATGATTCCCCATTTTCGTCACCAGTACGTCTTCAGGACGTAATATTTCAGTTTTAATAATCGCCACTAAAACCAAATAGTCATCCTTTTTAGCTACTAACATAATGATGACCAAGATATAACTCCTTATGCTACTTGGGGCTCCACCTTTCTGGTCTCCCAGCACACGTTGCATCACTTGTTCACTATAGATGTTAAAAGTGGTCTACGAAGCAAGGGAATTCAGACATGTAATAGTCTCTTACTTGCCTTCTCGATCAGTAGTCGCAAATTTGCTGTCTAGTACCGCATCCTTTAGCTACGACGACGACACCACGATCTACACACATAGTTTTTACGGACAGACAGCAACGCAAAAAATACGGTACCACGCGTACAAATTGACAGATTATTACGATCATTGGAAAATTAAAACCACTCGAAATCTGAAATTATAACTATTTATAGAAAGTTTACAAATATAAAAACTATCACAAAATTTAAATTAAATGACAAGGAAATTACAGGACAAAGACAGTTAAATTACTCAGACTAACACTCGACACGAGACTTTCCTTTGCACCCTAGGTAACTAGAATTATTAACAAAGCCTATATAACTCTTACCAAATTATACCCTTTGGTCACCAGACGTAGTAAGCTCTCTATTGATAACAAAATCTGCTTATATAATGTTCAGACCAATACTGACCTATGCCTGTGTGGCCTGGAATTTTACTTCAGGCACACAGTGCACGAGGCTCTAGATAACTCAGAACAAGCTGCTACGTCTGTTGACTAACTTTCCAAAGTACATAACCATACAATATTTGCATAGGCTTACGGGGTGCCAATGATGCGTCAATAAATTGACGAACTATCGCAAACATTTTTAACGCACAAAATAACAAACTCATATCACGTATATAAGAAGACACAATAATCACAGATATACCCACAAACTACTGTACGAACGCTTACCAATCTACGACTTACAATGACAAAACTGACGAAACCCCTTCCCATAAAACCCACCCAAACCATAAATGCACCACCCACAACATCATGCTTCCTTATGCACGTTCCCTCAACCCTTCTTGACCCCTCGTTGAAAACAAAATACCCTATAAATTGAGCACTCTGTGCAACAACATGTTTTTTAACAGATGACGTTCTCAAACAGGGATTTTATTTTTATTTTCCCTGAAGCCTTATTCGCACATGACAATAATAAGTTAAATTAAATCAAGAATCGATTTTGTTTGAATACTTTATACATAATTACATGATCTTTCAGATGTTTGCCTGTAACTTTCGTTCATTGGTGGCCTGAAGTATTTCACCGAGACATCTGGCCGCTGCGGTGCATCGCACAGTCTTCACGCTTGTTGTCCCGTAGCAATATTATTTGATTTTATTGTAAACTGAAATAAGATACCCTCATGTTGCTATGTTGACTGTAGTTAAATAAAATGAATATTTTAAATAGCAAAATAGCAAATAGCATCCTTTATTAACAAAGCCTTCTTGTTCAGAACGTATTTTCCGAGACAGATAGAGTGCTGTTTGGATTGAAGAATATAAACTTCTGATTTACCGGCGTGTAATATTATTGCCAGCTCTCTATAATTATCATAAACGTCTGTTCCACTTCTTATGTAATGCTACGAAGATTGAACCATACTCCTGTCTCCCATACCTTACGCATTATTTGTGAAGGATTTGCATCCTGTCTTCACGAACTAACTTAAGCGCCTCGAGATTTAGACAAAAAAGTAGAGCAGTTTTCATAATTTTAGTCCAACGATCTTCCTAACCAAATATATTTTATTGCTAAATGAAAATATAAATAGGGATTAAAGGACCGCAATGATGCAGGATGTAAAATAAAAATTTTAACTTTTTATTTTACATTTTTCCTTAAAGTATATTCTAAATAGAACTATATAAAATAAAAATGTTACGCGATATAACAAACTAAACGCATTGTTTTGTTTTCCTTGTTCGATTTTTTCTACGATGGTAATGTAAGTGCTAAAAGGTGTCACAGATTTGTCACAATTTCTCTGAATTTCCAGGCCTGCGAATGCTACATTTCTGGAGTTGTGGGTTATAGAAAACCTTTACAGTAACAGACGAACTTAAATTATAAGTAGCTTATTTGAAATTATATATCTTTTAATACATGGTGGACGGATGTAAATATATAAGGTTTTTAAATTATACATTTCATATAAAAATTAATAATACAGTTGTTATTGTTACCATATAAATCTGTAAAATTGTAATTTTGTCTGAACTTTCGTGATTGCCTCATTTATGCTTAATCTCCCGTCCAGTACAGTAATGTTTCTGATTTAGTAGTTCCTTTATTTATCCTTTGGCGGTTGAGTAAGGAGAAATTCCATAGGTCTATTCGGCTTGCATCAAAACTGTTACGTTTTCTTTGACCAGTTTGTCTGCTCAATGCATATGTTGCACTAGTTATCTAACATCCACTGCAATTGGGAACTTGCTCATTTTTTAAAAATGTCATTAAAATGTGTGTTTATGTATAAAAAAACGCTACACCGAATATGAGCTCTTAAATCGCAGTACTTACTTTGCAATAAATAATTTAAGTTGTAATCCTCGTGAAAAGCGCTGTGACGTCACTCCGTGAAAACTCGTCTGGCGACACCAATTCTACTTTGGCACTGAGACTTTGTTACAGAGTAACACCCAAGGACTGTTAACTACACAGGCTAGCTCATCTCCATAAGCGTAACGTTGCCCATCCCCCACTCTTTTTGGACCGTTTGTGACGTGTTAAGCTGTTCATTTCTCGGTGCGATGGTAGTTGATTGCGCCACGGGCTCTACGGCCAAAGACTTACATAATATATACATATGTGTATGATAACTGTGTTGGAAAAAAACATAGGAATTTTTAATTTACTGTTCATAAAATATCGAGATCCATTTAGCTAAAAAAAAAAAGAAAAAATAAATAAATTGCGACCCACAAAATGTAGTATCTATTTTAAAAAGGACCGCTGCGAGCCGCTAGCAGACCGTTGTCGACGTCATCACCTAGCTAATCGCGTATGACCTTGTGGGAATAAATCCGTGAAGATAAGCTATCCTATGTAGTTAACAGTCCTTGAGTAACGCCAACATGTCCTAACTTTCGTGTTTAAGTTTGCTGTATTTGTTCGACTCTGTGTGTTTTTCACCCAGTGTTTATTAATTACTGTTATAGGTTATCTGTGATATTGAGAAAAATGTATCATAAAAGAGGAACTGTTTTTGTTTTTCGTGGATGTTTGTTCAAGAATGGTAGAAATACGAGAATGCAAGCGCCAGGCTGCTCGAGCGGTCATTTGATTTGCATTGTGTTGTGTATTCACGTGTGCTATTCGGCGTATTTTGCAGTTTATGATTGTGCTTTGTTCTGTGAAATGAAAAATATTTATTATAGACACTATATAGTGTCACTGGGTACTAATACAACTGTTAAACAGCAAATAAATTTTTATTCGCTTGCCTAAAAACGGCTAAGAGCATGCAGAAGGGGGTATTTTGTTATTTCTGACAAAATTAAAAAGCAAATGCGCATGCTGAATTGTCAAAACCAAAGTGGAATCGGTGTCGCTAGACGCCACTCGCTTGGTCTGACGTCACGTTTCAAGACTAGGTAAAATCAGACAGATTTATTTCCCTTACATTTGAAAAAAAGTTTTTGTTGTTTATGGGGTTTTTAATGGATTTTAAGTGTAAGTTCCCTATTATATACTGTTATGTTCTGCTACTAGGGATAGGGACTCCAGATAGTCTCTTACCATTTTAGAAAGTACCTCTACTGCTTTCAAAGCGTTAGAGTTGCTTGGTTGTGAGTGATGGTGCGGATTCTCCTGTCAGCGTATGACCGTACAACTACTTGTGTACAAACATCTATGGTTGTGACATCTGTGTGAAACACTGTTACGTTGCTTACCAGGTTCATAGCAATATTTGTGCCTGGTTGATTTCTACAATTCTAGCTTCAGTATTATTTCGCATGTTTGACCCGCCAGTGTACGATGTGGTTTCGTTTGGATGTGTTCACACCTACCTTATTCGCTCAGATATGTGTCTTGAAAACCTTATAGATGGAGATCTGGGCACGAAATTTCGATATGAAAATTTTCTGTAACAATACGTCGTACACTAAGGGAGGACCCTGACTTAGGAATTTGCTGACAACTCGAGCGGGGAGGGGCGCCGCCATTTTGAAAAAATGGCGCACAAAAACAGTCTTTGAAATATCTCACTTCGGGTGCCTCATACGGCAAAAAGTCCTTATGAAAATAAAAGAGCATTACATTTTCTATACAATATGTCCCATAGATTTTTTCGTTAAACTGAATAGTTTCGGTGCAGCTGCCGAAATTATGATTTTTTGTAATTTCTCAATTTGGTACGACTTTTATGAAGGACTATTTTTGTGTCGAGACAAAATTTATTTTTATACCTGAAAATCTTCAAATATAGTTGATTTTACTTGTTTTACTTGTCTGCTACACAGATCAATGTTCAATACTCGTTTGCACACCACCTTGAGGTAGAGTATATGGCGCATTTTCTTTTACGTGGTTGTCCGCTATAGGCCAAATCCACGACTAGCCTGCTTCTTGAGGTATTTTAGGTGCTTGATGTCGAAGGTCCAGGTTCGTTGTAGTCAACAATACTTTATTTGGAAATTGCTTCCGTTGCGCTGTTCACTGATTCTACATATTGATTGTTCTCCATGCTTGAGAAAAATGTTTCGACTGGAGAGTCGACTTCCTCATCGTCATGAAGCTCGTCGACTACTGCGGATGCATTGTCCATTACAAAATTTGCAAATTACAGTGAACAGCGCAACGGAAACAATTTCCGAAGAAAGTAATGTTGAAGACTACAACGAACCTGGACCTTCACATCAAGTACCTAAAGGTACCTTCAACGACGGGTTGAGGCGCCGGTTGCGGTTACGGTTGGGGTTGGTGGTTGGGGGATGGCTAATCACACTACGGTTCGTCGCGGTTGTTACTTATGATAACCGACAACTCGGCGCATGCGCAGAAGCTGCTAGCTTGACAGTTGGCACGAGATCACGACACGAGAACGAATAACGAAAACAATAAAAGACGTGAAAGATGGATTGGGATGTACTGCGATATGTATTAGAAGAGAGGAGAAAAAAATTCTAGTCGCCCTAGGCTTATTAGCGATGGGCCGACTTTGTATGGCGTCAATCAACGTAATTTCCGCTTCCACGGACCACAACTCAACTTTTGGAGGCATAATTCTCTTCCACTAAGTTCCACTTGCCGATTTCGAGTTCCAGCTCAGAAATGTAAACAAAGTTACGTGACACATCCGCTGCTTGTGATTGGCTGCGGTTGCAACCGTGAGGTTAGAATATAGGTTCAGCGCTATCCATCTGGTTGGGAAACGTGGCCTTCGCTGCTGAGCGCTCATTGGTCAGGCTCCAACCGCCAACCACAACCGGCGCCTCAACCCGTCATCTGATACGGCCTTAAAACGCCTCAAGAAGCAGGGTAGTCGTGGATTTGGCATAAGGGACAACCACGTAAAAGCAAACGCGCCATATACTTTACCTCAAGGTAGTGTGGAAATGAGTATTAAACATTGAGCTATGCATAGCAGACAAGTAAAATCAACTATTTTTGAAGAATTTCAGATATGAAAACAAATTTTGTCTCAACACAAAAATACCTTTTCATAAAAGTCGCAGAAATTACAAAAAGTCATAATTTCGGTTGCTGCACCGAACATATTTTGTAGAAAATTTAATGCTCTTTTATTTTCATAAGAACATTTTTTGCTGTGAGGCACCCGAAGCGAGATATTTCAAAGAGACTGTTTTTGTGCGCCATTTTTTCAATATGGTGGCGCCCCTCCCCGCTCGAGCTGTCAGCAAATTCCCAAATCAGGGTCCTCCCTTAGTGTATTGCGTATTGTTACGGAAACTTTTCATAACCCGAGTCATATTGAAATTTCGTGGCCAGCTATTAGACTATTAGGAACTAATATATTTCCCGTGTTAAGTATTTAAAATATCAAGCAATTGCAACAATTTAGATAATAATCACTAAACCAGTCTGCCGTGGTTTACAGAGCAACACAAAAACAAATTCAGATAGGTACTACATTTGTTAGGACTTTACGTCTAACATTAGGTTTAAAGCGAGTTTCTGCTTTATATAAAGAGACTGAGTAGTCAACTTTTTTTTTGATGCTGAAGTTGGTTTTTGTGATCTACGATTTGACTAGAATATCAACTAAAGGTGACACAAAAAAATAAATACTGAAAATAATGATTATTTCAAAGTACTAAAGCAAAAAACAAGAGAAATGAAAATTCTCAGATCAGTTTTCTTCTCCGGAAAACACGACTTGCTATATTTTGCCTGAAATTTTATTTAAAAACAATTAAATGATTTTTACGGATTAAACAATACAAGTTCTTCATAATTGAAACCATAATTAATTTTAATATTTTCAGGTATATTTTCATGCTCCTGAGGACGTACCCTTTATTAATTCGGACCAAGATCAACGGAAAGATGTTATGTTGGGTGAATCCTTCAACATATCCATAAATGTATACATTAATAAAAAATACTTCACGTAAAATAATTTCATAGAATAATTTCTAGGTTATTGAAATAGAAAATGATGAAAACGTGAAGCATCTACCAGTTCGCAAGAGAGAATGCAAATTTCCCTGGGAAAATGATGGTTTAATTGTACATGACTATTATAGTTACTCTACTTGTGTTGTTCAATGCCACGCCGAGAATCATATTAAGCTTTGTAATTGTACTCACCATTTAATGCCTGTCTATAGTAAGTAATATCAAGTAACGTAAATAATGGCGAATGGTCCTTTATTTAAATTGATATTTAGGATTACTTGGTAGGTACACACGTAACAAAACTATGTACAATGCACATACATTTTATATTGTAATATGTTGTAACCCCTTAAGAGAGTGCAATGCCTATGCTTTTACATGGGAAACTTTGTGATTTTTTTCAGAGCTCCCTGTCCCACAAAAAAAAATTAAAAAGGAATAAACATTTAGAAGTATGCGATGCACGAAATAAGATTTTTGTTGTTTTAAATAAACCACACATTTGCCTAAATAGCTGGGAAAACGAAATACATGTAAAAGTTCATTCATAGTTTCATAGATGGCGACACCTTGACAATTAGACTCAGGGAATGGATTACAAGTGTTTATTTAATTTAGACCACAACAGTAAATATATCAAATATCTAACTTCGTAACGACAAGCACAATATTTTTCTACATAATAAAATATGGTTTCTGTATTTTTTATGCAACCCGTTTAGTAATAAAGCCTATAAAACGAAATATATAAATAACTCTCTAGCCACACCTACTTGTTATCGCTGGCAATTCGACCAGCGTAAACTGCCCGACTTAGTAAAAGAGTCCTCTATTTGACATTCAAGCATAATCCAACTAGGATACTATCAGTTGTAAATGTACTGTTATGAGCACTTCGAACAAACAAAATTATATTTAATATCCATAACTAATAACTTCTTCTTACCAGACCTATATCACACATTTTAACTAAAAAAGTGTAGAATATATGCGTATAGGACAGAAAATGTGAAAATCTAAAGTTATCAATTTTTGTAGATAGGATGCTTTTCCTTAAGACGGCAGTATACTGAGTAACATTTTCTAGGGATGCTTTATATTTAAAAATGCAGCTGTGTAGAGAATATTATGTTATACATTCTATCTTTGAGGCAATAAAATCTGGGTAATTATTTTTTTTTTACTTTCACATTCAGTGGAAGTATAGTAACGACAAAAAATTTTTATTGTTCAAATAGGCTTAGAATGTCATGAAACGTCGAGATTTTAAATTTGAGCGAAAAAAAAATTTCTGCTTGTCGGTCTGTAACTTTTTTGTGCGCACGTTTACTCTGAAACCGTTTGAGATATTGACTTGGTACACATATGTACATTAACGAGATCTAGAACTAGATTATATTTTTATCTTGTTTCGTCGAAGGGTTGGGCGGTAAATTGGGTTAAATTTGGGGTAAATAGGTAAATCAAGCGGGTGAGAGTTCATGAAATTGGTATTTAGTATATACAGGAGAAGTCAATGTCTCAAAAAAAATGTTGACATTAGCCACCCCCATTACCACCCCCACCCCATTATTAAAGGGGATTGAAAAAAAATTGATATTTAGTGTGTGTACAAGAACCAGAAATCTCAAAATATTTTTTTACTTCATCCACTTCCACTAGCACCCCCTATCACCACCCCCACCCCACTACCGATGTGGGGTATCGTTTTATGGGTTTTTGGGGTACAGGATTTCAAATATTATATTATTAAGGTTCCAATTCAATTCCGTCTATGTCTTGGCGTTATATCTACAAGACTATTTGACGGAGAAAAATAATATTTGGTAAATAGTTGACGCTATCGCCAACAAAGAAATGGGGTATATTTTTAGTGAAAAATATAGATGGTGGACATTTACCTATCTGTACATAAACAAAACTCCGGTAAAGAAAATCGACTTCCGCTTCTCACACAAGGCACCACCAACATCCCCTCCCCCAAATTTTCCCCCTGAGGAATCCAGCGAGAGGAAATATTTTATCGTCATACAATACAGTACATAGATCTTTTACCATATTATCATTCTGTAGTTTTATTACTTTAACAGAAGCGTCGTAAAGCAGGTTTTTCCTCAAATTTTTTTTCCTGTGTATTTTTTATCTTAACGGTTTATCACACCAAATCTCAACCCATCTTTTAATTAATTTAAACGCCAGTATACTAAAAGAAATTCACTTCGATTGTTTCGGGGTGCGATTAATTTATATAAAGCTCTGGCGGTTTGAAATTCTTCCTCGCCTAACATCGGCAGATTGGGGCGCTTCACGTCCCTGCGACGTATGTAGCGTTCTAATGTGGTTGTAATAATGATATACATGAGATAATCAAATATAGCCCATGACATGTCAACTTAAGAATATTTAATAAATACTTTTAATGGGTTAATGGATTTCCGCTTGTTCTGGAAACTTGAAATTTTGTGCGCTCTTGGATAATGATCTGAAATGAATGGGAAAAAATCCAATAAGTGAAAAATTCAACTAGTGACAGAAGTTACGGAAGTTTAAAATTAATTGAAAACAACGTTAATATGTGTACCTGTTTTACTTAATATACAGCTGTGTGGTAAAGTGGCGTTGTGATTAGAGTCTCTGCCGCATGAAAAACAGTCTGGGTTCAATTCCCGGACGGGATTAATTTTTTTTTTTAATTTAATTGATTAAAAAACTATTTCACGGACAACACCATGATATTGTTTTTTAATAAAGCCCTAAATAAAATAAAGGAAAAAATGCAGTATATTAAAAAAAGACAAAAAAAGGTAAACTTTATTACCCGCGCGGTATATCTTAAATCCTTTACGTTTAGGACATATGTTTATGGGAACTTTTTGTCTTAAAATCATACAGGAACCACCACTTAAAGTATGTCTATGTACTCAAAGTAAACACGTCTTTATTAAAAATGCACAAAAAGTAGAAAATAATTTTTCCAGCAACACAGTATTTTTAGGCTATATGATTAAATGTTACTTTGCTCTCACGGAATTTTTTCGATAGATAATAAAAAAATTGTAAACACTCCTGATTAATACAGTATCTAGAGGTAAAAAATATGTAAAATTTCGGAATAATTTTTTATGGGTTAGTACTGTAATAAAAGGTATCGTCTTCAGTTTGTATAGGTCTGGATACTTGCTCCTATCCTCAAGGGTTGAAAACTACCCCTAAACCTAAATATTCAATATTTGAAAAAGCATTAGTAATTTATTTTTGAAATATAGGACAGTTATGTTTTTGGGATCAAAGACTACGAATCTGAAGTAAAAATTAAAAAATTCGAAATTGCGGCTCTCATATAGCGGATGGAAATTATTTTTTTTCTAAAACAAATGTGTTTGAAAAGGATAAAAACAATAAGCATCTAGGTATTAACGAAAAACAGTATTTTTGAAAAAAAAACATAATTACTGAGCAATTACAATAACAAAATGGCGACAATTTTGTTAGAAAAAAACGTAAAAACGCATATTGTATCGGCCATAACTTCTTTATTACTTCCACGTCCAGTGGAAGTATAGTAACGACAAAAAAATTTTTAAAAATTTTTATTGTCCAAATAGGCTTAAAATGTCATGAAACGTCGAGATTTTAAGTTTGAGCGAAAACAAAATTTCTGTCTGTCTGTCTGTCTGTCTGTCGGTCTGTCGGTCTGTCTGTCTGTAACTTTTTTTTGTGCGCACGTTTACTCTGGAACCGTTTAAGATATTGACTTGAAATTTGGTACACATATGTACTTTAACGAGATCTAGAACTAGATTATATTTTCATCTTGTTCCGTCGAAGGGTTGGGGGGTAAATTGGGGTAAATTTGGGGTAAATGGGTAAATCAAGCAGGTTAAGAGTCCATGGAATTGGTATTTAGTATATATAAGAGAAACTAAGGTCTCAAAAAAATTTTTGGCATTAGCCACCCCCCCCATTACCACCCCCACCTCCTTATTAAAGGGGATGGAAAAAAATTGTGATTTAGTGTATGTACAGGAACCAGAAACCTCAAAATATTTTTTTTACTTCATCCACCCCCCTACCACCCCCCTATCATCACCCCCACCCCACTACCAATGTGGGGTATCGTTTTTGGGGTAGAGGATTTCAAATATTATATAATTAAAGTTCCATAAACAATTATTTTCACATACAAAGTTTTTTCGTTGTGACTGACTTGGATAGAGAATCTGGATGTGGAAGTAGTGATTCCTTAGGCAGCGGTTTTTTTTGTGATGAAGAAACAAACAAAAAATAGTTTGAAATATTGATTAATCATCTTTATCTTTGTGCCTTTTGGTAGAAGTGTCGTGCCACAGTTTCTAAGATATTCAATATTTTAAACTAAATACTTCATCCTAAAAACGGTCGGACGCCATGCCATCTATAAAATCAAATGTTTAAATAAAATACATTCAAGTTCAGTTTATAAGCTTTATTTTTGATTTCCACGAAATTTTCTCTAAAACCAATATTTATGGAGATATTTGCAAAGAAACAAAAATGTTAGGCTTTTTCTAAAATTCCTTTACAACTTAAAATGCAATTTTTTCTAAAACAAGTGTTGTAAGCGGACGTAAAAATTTGAGCATCTAAGTCATACTATATATTAACGACAAACAGTATATGAGAATATATTGCTTTAATTACTGACTATAGTTACATTAACAAAATGGCGACGTTTTTATTAAAAAAATATGAAAAAGTATATATTGTTTCCGTCATAGCTTCTTTGTTCTTGATGCTATAGAAATATACAAAAAAATATTTGAAAGCCTAATTAATAGTATTTCATTTTGGTTATTAGAGTCTTTGACTTAAGTGCCATAGTTTCTAAGATATTTAACATTTAAACTAAATACATTTATAAACGTTTTATAAACGTTCGGACGCCACCTTTATATCCCCAGATCTCCGAAACCATTAACTCTACAGAAATTAGAAAAACGAAACGAAATTTAATACCATTCGAGTTATTTGATGAAAACCTATTTGAAATACCTCTTTTTCAAGCAAAAATCACAATTTTCTAGTGGTTATAACTTAAGATAGGCGGTGCCGTGAAAGTAACTCGACAATTTCTCCTACAATCCTGAACCGATTCAAAAAATTTTTTGATAGGCTTTTAGAGACAACTGTATAGAATGGTACTAGGCCTAATGAAAAGTAAAGAAAGAAAATAATTTGTTTCATGTGAATGAAAAAAAAAAAAAAATTTTTTTTGTTGACTTCAATAGTCTGGTATCATTCTATCAAGTTTTCTCTAAAAGTCTATCAAAACATTTTTTCAATCGTTTTAGGGATGTAGGAGAAATCGTATAATTACGAAATAATTTTTGTAAGCACAGCACCGCCACCCTCAAAGACTATCAATTTGTATGAAAAGTTGCATAGAACCTTTTCTTCTTAAAATTTTAGTATTTTTCAATCCCAATGTTTTTGTTTTTTTTTTTTTTAGTTGCCACCCCCTGAAAAGAGCAAATAAAATAGCAAGCCTCCAAATATTAAGTTACCAAAAATGAACGAAATCCGTGTCATATGACATTATTCTGAAGTTAAAACCTCTAGTTACTGTACTAAATGTTAAGTAGAGAAAATTGGCACTGTTCTAAAATTCATTAGTTCCAAAATTCCAAGTTCCAATTCGCCCTATGCTCCTCACACCGAAAATAAAGTGGACCGAAAGGTGTGACGTAAAGGAAAGCTGCCTCAAAATGACGCGTTCCCAATATGTATAGGTTTAGATCATGGTTTCAACAACTAAGTTGGCATCATAAAATTAAAAATGCCTAAAACAAAAAAACTTCGAATAATATCCTATAGAACATGCAATAATTATATAAGAAGTAAAAATATAAATCGGCCATACAGTATAATCATTACCCTAATTATTTTTTAAAGTGGTTCATTTTTTGTTACAAAACAATTTACCAACAGTGACGGAATGGTAGATTCAGTGGAGATTGAAGACAGGGTAAAACGGTGGAGGAACGTATGAAAAATCAAAAACTGTTCATTTTAGAAAAAAATATTCAAACAAAATAGTTACGTCCATCTCTTATCTTCATTCCTCTTCATATATTTGACCCTCATATTAGCACACTTTGTTAATAAATCTGTGATAATTCGGTAAAAATTTAAAATCGATGTATTTGTTCCGTTTTAGGCTTAGGGCGATATAAACGATAAAATAATTGCTATTTTTCCAGCAAACTTCGAGAACGAGAAAAATGGTCCGCGAATACTCGTGAAGGTGTTGAATAATTATTTATAATAATTAAACTAGCCGACGGATCATTATAAAATTCAATATAGGGTTCTATTCTGATAATATACGAAGCGATTAAAAAAAAATCAAACCGGACGCGCAATACTGGTAAGTATAAAATAATCTCATAAAAACTTTGGTACTTTGATTACATTCGAAGTTTTTACATGACTTCCTACATGTAAAACAAAGCTGAATATACACTTATAACCTTTATTATAATGTATTTATTTGAATTATATTTTACGTAATATACAAATATTTATAAACAGTTAGATTTGTAAAACAAAGTAGCAATGAATTATTAAGAAAATATAAATATAAAGTAACACCTCAGATATTGGCGAGCAGTGTACTGTATGTAGTTTGCTTTGCTTATTCCTTTTAAACTCTATAAATACGTGAGGAAGGCTTATAAAGCCACGCCCATCATCCGTACTTCTCTCTGCCCCACTTCCTCACAGGTGAAACTGTTTGATCGGCATTCTTCGCCCTTAAGATTTAAGGTTATGTTAGTTGTACTGAAAAGTAGGCACAGAATTCAGTAGTTCAGTAAGTCAATAAATTAGTGTTTAGTGTTACCCTGTTGTTATAATTTCCGAACGATACAGGGTGTTTACAAAAAGGGTGTAAGCACGTCACAATATTAATACATAATACAAAGTACCTCTCAGGGTTCTTAAGGTCTAAAGTTTTTTAAAGTCTTACTAGAATCAGATCCTATTTTGGGTTTGTAGTATGCTACTAATTGTCAATTTATATGTAAATCAATTATAGAAAACTGCTGAACCGGCTAATTTTTCTTCTCTTACTATTTGAATGAAAACATTTCATATTGAAACGTTTTATGATATTATACGTGATCAATATAAACACATAGTCAAAGATGGAGAATTCTCAAGACTAGATATACTATTTTTTTTTCTTATGTTTTTTGGGTATTTTTAAAAATATTTAAAAATTTTGATGAAATAAACCTCTGCGCCAAAAGGATCAGACAGAGGCTGGTTTTAAAACTTCTATTACAAAATGTCTCACACCTAAAAATGCTTATACCTAAAAATGCTTATTTTTACACGGACCTCAATATCGATATTAGATAATAAGGTTCAATTAACTAACCGACTGTGAAATTTTATTTCATAATGTTTAGTGACCTTTTTCATTTTTTAAAAAATATTTTTCATGTAAATCTGCAATAATATTGCAATTACGGTAGCCATTTACTAACGTAATATTTTGTCGAACTCCTCTGTACATTTCCGTAAATATATAAGAAATAAAAACCAGACTGCAACCAACAGCTTTTAGATTAGATTTGAAAAAGGAGCTGGATTATTGGCCTTGACCACTGCGATCCCTGTGAATCTATTGTGGCACTCCTTGTCTAATTTTACTTAGAGCTCCTTATCCCACTTTGTCTTCTGTATCAGACTCCATAGCCTTGATGAGAGCTCCTTGGTATGGCTATCTGCCCTTGGTTTCTCTTCGCCAAGTAGTTGGAACCTCAGTCTGGCTAGGCCTTCGCAATGGCACAACGCTTGTACTGAGGTTTCCTCTTCCTCTTGACAGAATCTGCATGTTGCATCCTCTACCAGGCCCATTAGACTCATATGTCTATTAAGCCTACAATGTCCAGGTAGAAGACCTACCATTATGCTAATAGCCTTTCTATTTTGGCGTAGTAGGTCTTGCGTGAATTTGGCCGATCGTTCTTTAATGAACTTTTTGGCCTGTCTCTGTTGTGGGAAATTCTTCCACCACTCTAGAGATTTATTTTTTACCCATTCGTTAATGGATATCCGTATGCGTGACTTAGCCACATCGCAAAAGGGTTCAGGTCCTACTAAGGCCTTAGATGCGCCTTCCCGGGCCAGTTCATCAGCCATTTCCCCTATGTTCCTCGTATCCTGGTACCCAGGCCACGGTCACTTTGTTCTGACTTCCTAGGCCCGCAAGGGAAATCCCATACTAGTCTTAAATCAACCTGCATGGAATCAAGTGCCTTTGGCGCTGCTTGGCTGTCGAGAAAAAGGGCAATTGACTAGTTTACAGCTCCTTGCCTCATTATTTCCTTTGCACACCACTGTATAGCGGCCATACAACTATCCTTGATCAAGATCCTATGGATTTTGGAGGCTGCAGGGCCGTCATTGATCTCTTCGCAATACCTCATCCACGAGTCTCTTTTGGCCTTGCGGATTTCGTTGTTGTATTGCGTGAGTTTTGTTTGGTTGGATTCGGCCTAATTGAACAGTTTTCCTACTTCTGTTCTGAGGCCTTCTAGATGTTTGTTCCACCGGATTGTTTTACCCGTTTTTCCTTGTTTTCTCTAGACAGTTTTCCTGATAAGCGGCTATTATTCGCTGACCTGTTCCACTGCCACCTCAAGGCTCTCTACATCTCTTCCGGATGCTGTTCCTCCATCCAGGTGCCTTCTGAGGGACTCTGATTAGCCTTCCTAGTTGGTCTCTCGGAAATTTCTGAACTTTGTATTCATCAGAGATGGGTTCGTGATATCAAATATTATGTGCCTGTGATCGGAGACTGATGGCTCTGATGACACATGCCAGTTTATAATATTATCGCTTAACCAACAGCTATTCTCCGGATTAATGCCCAGCCGAGCGCTGGATTACAAGCCTGGCTGGGTTAAGTACAATAACTTGTCACAAAACGTTAAAGTTTCGATTGCAATAAACACCAACCGAAAGAGTTATGCCTACATAAAAGAGCTCTCGTGCCAGCCACTCCACACCACTTGCAGACTGCAGTTTCGAGCTGTTGGCTCTCGTCAGTGCAAGGTAGCCTAGAATGACTGGAATGAGACCCTCTTATCACTCCTGGCACATGGCGAGATTTATAAAACGTAGTAGGCCCCATTTAACGGCTGATGTCCATTGCAATCGAATTGCTAATAAGATTTATTTATTTTCCGCCCCGAAACAAGACCGCAGTAGGCCGAGCTTTTATGTTTTATTAAACGTAATGTGCCGCAAGAATGTACTTTTCAGAGATCTACGTTAAAAAAAGTCCAATTTAATCGGACTTAAAATAAACTTTTTATTAGGTGTTTCCAAACAAAATGGGACACACTGTATATTAATTTTTTTTTTTTTTAGAAGCATGAAAAGTAGCCTCCAGACCTATCTACTATAGTGCGTCCCCAGTAAGTGCGCTAGCTTTTTTAATAGCAAAAGGGCGCTTGCTATTCTTTACAAATTGAGACTATTTTTGATTTTTTTTTTTTGTTAATATGACCAAAAAAGTGTTAACTGAGCCCCCCCCACCTTCAATAGTTACTAACTAGAAAACTATAAAGGCTAATTATTTTTTGACGCAAATGGGCGTATAACTGACGCAAACTTTCTGAGAAAAAAAGTTTAAATAAGGGGGGGCAACTTTACTCACCTAATTTAAAAATCATTTTTATCAATAAATCATTAACAACAGATGTCTTACGCCGAATGAACTTATTTTAGGAATGTTTCGCCTCGAAAATAAATGTGGACAATGGGTTCGGTTTAAGAATTTCGGTTAGCATCTAAAACTGATAACTTTTCAAGAGCGGCAGGTTTGATTTTAGTATTTTGGGTTTGCCATCCCGAAATCGCGAAACCGAAAATCCCGGGATCCCGGCAATATTTAGATACCGCAAATTCCGGGATCGTAGTCGATTGGATCCCGGGATTTTCGGGATTGTAAAACAAGATAAAGTAGTCTTTTAATGCAATGGTTTAAAAATGCCGCTTTTGATACTGGATTCGGAATATAAACTTTGGGGATTTGGTTAAATTATTGGAACGACTTAGAGTCACAGTGGAGGTACTGTGCTGAAGTAATGAGAATTTATTTACAAGATATCTCTTTAAAATTCATGTTAAAGCAAATTATACAAATTGACTTGCCTCTTATAGTTTAGATTTGCACGATGCACCAGTGGCGGCTGGTGAAATTTCAATAATTTTTTCTTGTCTCTGGCGCATGGGACCCATACGAAATATGGGAACTAACATCTAGAGAAGCACTCCTCTAACGACCCGTAAAAAATTTTGAAAAAGCAATTTGCGAAAATTTTTTTCAAAATTCGGTTGACCCCCTAGGTCTAGGGACTCCTGTTGAAAATTATTTCTTTTTGTCATATACATTTTACTTTTCATAAAAGTACAATAATAGGTTTTGGAGTTTATGAAAATATTTACATTATTAACTGAAATACAATGAACTGAAATTTTGTAATTTACAATTTAACAAATTATAAAATTTCAATTCGTTGTATTTCAGTTAGTAATGAAAATATTTTCATAAACTCCAAAACCTATTATTGTATTTTTATGAGAAGTAAAATGTATATGACAAAAAAAAAAAATATTTCAATAGGAGTCCCTAGACCTAGAGGGGTCAACCGAATTTTGAAAAAATTTTTCGCAAATTGCTTTTTCAAATTTTTTTACGGGTCGTTAGAGGA
The DNA here is from genome assembly GCA_936432065.2 of Rutpela maculata. NCBI lineage: Eukaryota > Metazoa > Arthropoda > Insecta > Coleoptera > Cerambycidae > Rutpela > Rutpela maculata. The sequence goes on along the minus strand of OW386285.2, from coordinate 291,573,977 downwards.
GTGCTTCTCTAGATGTTAGTTCCCATATTTCGTATGGGTCCCATGCGCCAGAGACGAGAAAAAAATTATTGAAATTTCACCAGCCGCCACTGCGATGCACTAAGGATAAGAAACACCCAAAGCAGAAATTGTTACCCGGGCATTCGCCGATACCTACTTGCATAATTTCAATGAGCAAGAATCAGACGCACTATTCCAGGTTCCTAAAAAAATGTCACAGCACAGAAAAATCATTGGAAAACATTTTTAACAAAATGTTAGAAAACGTAATGCACCCAATTCAAATACGCCCTGAAACCGATATCATCAAATTTAAAAAAGTAACTGACATTTTTCGAAAATATGTACCTTTAGCTGGCATATATGATCATCTGATAACGATACCGTAACTAACGTATATTTTGAAAAAAATTAAATTAATTGTCATAAAATCTTGTCGCACGCGAGAAGTTCATAAAAGCATTAATTTTGTTTGACAGAGATTGTAAACCTATAAAAGATTTTTTTTTAATATACACGACAAGCTTTTAAGACAATTAATTTTATTTTTTTCATTTTAGTACACCCAAATAATAATAAAATCTTGTTTTTAAAAGGTATTTTTTACATATAATTTTATTTTTTAATTTTTAGGTACGTCTTAATTATTAGTTTCATATTCATTGCATTGTGTCGTCCTTACTTAAAAATACCGAATCCTCTGGCTTAGAATGCAACGTCTGAGTGAAGACACTATCCAATCAAATTATAGTTTAAGAAACTAAAAAACACAGTTTTTGGTACCATATTATTGTATTGTCACCATAACTACAGGTGTATGCAAAATTCCAGCTCCATTGAACATCGTTAAGTGGTTCAAAATTCACTTGCAAGATTTGACCTAAACATATTAACATAGAGGGCAAATTAAATAAAAGCTTATAAATACGTTTTCCGCAACTGGTAATATTTGTGCGAAAATTAGATCCTAATTTGGAGTCAATACCCGTAACGAATTTTATTTTTTTACGCTACTGGTTTAGTCAACACTGTCAATAATAAACATTCGGCCAATTTGTGTTCATATATTCATGTATTCGTTATGTATCTACTACTTATATTATTATTTTTTCAATTCCTAATCCCGATCCCCAAATCCTGGGATTGTGTTATGACTCCGGGATTGCAAACCCTATTTGTAGCCATTTAATGATGAGTAAACAATGTTTTTTATACGGTATGTTCCAGTAATCATAGACCTATGAAATGTATTGATTATTAACGTTTGCAATCAAAACAGCAAAGTATACATCGTATTGTTATCGCATTTTTTGCCGATACTTAACTTAATTGAAATTAATTTTCCAGACAGAGAAAACTACTGTGACATCGAGGGCCTAAAATGTTTAACAGATAATATCGGTAATTTCTAACTTGTTATTAGTAAACTATTCGAACTTAATACCTCCCATATTTTAGAGACCGTAAATAGACTTCACGCTAAAGGATTTGACAAGCTAGGATTAGTTTGCGATTGCTTGCCTTCATGCGTTGAGCCAGAATATAAAGTTGTTACAGACACAAAGGGGTAAGTATGATGTGACTGGTATTATATGTGTTATGTCAATGCATTTTAGAAATACACCTCCCTTGTATAGAGAAGCTGAAACTTGAGATAGTGTATTTTCAGTATAGAAATGACACTGGTATTAGCCTCATAAATATGAAATATATTTCTCTTGCTTTTAATTGTATTATAAATAAAAAATATCTCTTAGTTAGATATAGATAAATTCAATACAATCTTCCAATAATCTGACGTAAGTTAATTGAAATGGATTTTGAAGTTATTTCAAAATGCACTTATAGTCCAGTGATTGGGTATTATCTTTGTAAAAGTAACGTAAACAAGTTTTATCTAGGAAAACAATGACTCAATGACTAGTCTAAGAGCTAGCAACGTCGGAAAACACTTGATTTTAGCAATGCTCATTCTTTTATATTACCTCCCTTATTATGGAGCAATAGGCATGAGGGCGGTGTGGCTGGCTGGAGATGTTACATTTACCTGTGAGAGTAGCGACTATACAGTTGAAAAAATTACAAAATTATATGACAGTAGCATGACATTTGGTTGTAACATTTTCTGTTGTTAACTATTCGTGGGTTCGATCCCTAGTAATGCCCTTTTTTTTTAGTAAATCCTGTTTACTCCATCCATAACTTGAATTTATAATGCATAAATCAAATTATGATATATTCTCGAATATTTATTTCTTAATAAAAGTGGCAAAATTATATGTGAAAAATTATATGTGCAGATATTAGATATAGATAATTAAAAACACTTTAAAATACAAATGACGTCAGACGGATAAAATTTTATAATGTATTCTAACTTGTGGCATCAGCGTCGGATTGTGGGCGCAAGGGCCCACTGGAAAAATATGTAGGGGGGCCCCAGACCAGAGATGTGGAAAGTCTGAAGGTGTAAAAATGTGCCCTTTTTTCGACAAAAATCTGCTCATAGTAGATATATCAATCAATTTAAAAAATGGAAAATACTCTTAAGACATTGTACTTTAGAGCAGTGCTGCGACAAAGTGGCTTTGGGTTAACCTAACCTTTATTCTGCGTTTACCTCCTTGGTCGGGGCACAAACAAACGAAGTAGTGTTCATGTAGATTGGATACCAAATTCATTTTTATGGGATCATGAGTTAATTGCTTAAGTTTCTTGAATCGTTTTTTAACGTATGAACCATAACCCTTTTAAGGAGTTAAAAGTTTAGGGTGGTAAAAATTCGAGATTCAAGTGAAATAAAGTTTAAATGATCAAACGTTGTTCTTCAGGGTTTTTTGAAGCTAATCTCATCTTTAATCTTACTCGCAGCATATCGATCCTTCGAAGGAATGAAAACGGGGGTTGATTTAAAAATTACGATACTCCAAATACTCATCAATAGTTGCGGTTAGACTTGTAAATAGTATTTTACTGGACAGATATGAAAAAAAAATGTTCGTCCGAGTTTCAAAATTGATGAGCAGATGAGAGAAATCTAAAGAAATTTTTTGAACTAAAATTGATAAGCAGAGAGAAGGAAATGGAAAAAAAAGTTAGGCTAGTTAGCCTTATGCATAATCCGACCCTGCAGTGTTGTTCTTTGTCTTTGCAAAAAATCAACTAAATACTACTAAGCGAGACACGCATGTTAAAAGCAATTTAGGAACAGGTATACATTACCAAGCAAATACAAGTGTGAACTGAAATCCCGTCTAACAAGGGCGACCATAAAGCTTATTGCTGCGTTGCGCATGTCTTCAAGAATACGTTTTATATGGGAAAATGGGCCCAAGTTTTATATATTTCCTAGTTTCAACTTTAATATTATTTTTATTAAGAATAATAGCAATATTACGGTCTCTCGACGCCAGAAGCCTCAGGGGCCCCAAAACTGGTAAGTCGAGGGCCCACCGGGAAATTTCCCGGTTTCCCGGTTGTACACTCCGACGCTGTGTGGCATGTATAGGCAGGAAGATAGCTATTTTAATGTACTTTAATGGATTCTATAATTGTATCCGAAAGTCTTTCTGTAATGTTTTTACTTAACACTAGTAGTATTTTCAAAATAGAAGTCATTATACTTATTACTAATGTTTAATACGTAGTTTTTGGCAAGGTTTTTATTTTTTTTCAACATGTGCCACCAAATCAAAAAAACTGAAAAAATTTGATTATAGTAGCAATGCAGACAAAGTCATGATAGCACCTTTTCAAAAGAAGGGTGAAAAGTGCCCTTTTTATGTTATTCATTTTTTTTTAATTTGAATTTCGCGCGAAATACGACGTAATATTATTTTCAGAGTTCGTTTGGAACGCCACTATATTCGAGAATTTTTTCTGAATTTTATGTGAATTACATAACTTGCAACAAAATATTAATAAACAATTACCTTTTTTTGCAAAAATTCAGCTCCCCTTTGGATATCTGGAACAATACTATAACAAATATTTTTTTACATCCAAAGGGATACTTTGATGCCCATTTCGTGTAATTTCCTTTAGGGGCATTCTTCACATGCTTATCCTTGTTTTTTTCGATGGTTAAAAATTTTTCTTCAGTCGTCATTGAATGTGTAATTTGTTTTCACGCCCTTCGTAGTTTTTCGGAAGATTTTATTTATTTATTTTATTTTATTCTTGATCGATTTCCATGACGTAGAAAAAAACAGCAACGTAAATTCGACTGTTCACTCCGAAAAGTAGTTATCGCCTATGTAAAATATGAAAAAATCATGCCGCATTCCAATTGTATTATACAGTGACTGTACAACTAATGTAAAGCATTTTGTCTTTACTGTACAGCCACGCGATGACATGCCGACTTATGCGGCGCGCTGTAGTGCAAACTATCGTTCGAAAATAAAAATGAAAAAAAAACGGGGCTGTATATTTTTTCCTGCTCCTGCGCGAGCCGCGCTGTTATTTCAAATTTTCTTTGGCAAAATAAACAAAAAGCTATCTATCAGTCCTACGAAAAAAATGTATAGCATATAAAACATTGGACATTTTTCGCCCTTTAAAACATTTGTTTTTTATGCAGCCTCAACAAAAGCCGAGATATTTTAAAAGACGGCTCACAACCATTTTTTAAAATGGAGACAAACCCCGGTCGCGCAATGTGCCGACAATTCACCAATACACTTGCCAATGACCCCCCTTCCACCAATCTCCAACGGATGACTGTCGACCTCAAAAGACATCCTGACTGGAGTATACAGGTTGTCCATTTTATCAAGGCCCTCGAGAATATCTTACTTAATATCGGTCGTGCAAAAAAATTGTTTCAACGAAATTGTGCCGATTTTTATAAGCTACAAAATGATTTAAAGATATTTGAAATCCATGGCCTACATTAAGAGCTATGACGAAAAATATGTCGAAAAAGAACGGAGATATTTTGCTTAGACAAATTCCGCATTTTCGATATTTTCCGTCATAACTCTAAAGAAGGCCATGGATTTCAACTGTCTTTAAACCATTTCCTAGCTTATAAAAATCGGCATAATTTTGGTAGAAACAATTTTTTTGCACTAGTGATATTAAGTGAGATATTCTCGAGGGCCCTGTATGCCATTTCTGGGAACAAATAAAAGAAAATAAAAAAAATCTGTGAAAATGTACAGAATCGAGGACGTTTCAACTGATCATTCGACAACCCAATCGCGTTTGAAAATAATATGATGGTAATATTTACTTCCACATCCAGTGGAAGTATAGTAACGACAAAAAAAAACTTTAAAAATTTTTATTGTTCAAATAGGCTTAAAATGTCATGAAACGTCGAGATTTTAAGTTTGCGCGAAAAAAAAATTGTCTGTCGGTCTGTCGGTCTGTAACTTTTTTGTGCGCACGTTTACTCTGGAACCGTTTAAGATATTGACTTGAAACTTCGTGCACATATGTACTTTAATGAGATCTGGAACTAGATTATATTTTCATCTTGTTCCGTCGAAGGGTTGGGGGGTAAATTAGGGTAAATGGGGGTAAATAGGTAAATCAAGCCGGTAAGAGTCCATAAAATTGGCATTTAGCATATATAAAAGAACTTAAAGTTTCAAAAAATTTTTTGGAATTAGACACCCCCATTACTACCCCCACCTCATTATTAAAGGGGGTCAAAAAAAATAAAATTGTAATTTAGCGTGTATATAAGAACCTAAGCCTCAAAAATTTTTTTTTACTTAATCCACCCCCACCCCATCCCTCTGCCACAGCCACCAACCCCCACTACCGACGTGGCATATCGTTTTATAGGTTTTTGGGATAGACTATTTCAAATATTATGTTGTTAATGTTACCTCGAGTAGGATGCGCGGTGGCTTTCCTCGACTACTATGGATACGCAGTAGGTTACCACGAGTATTATGAATGCGGAGTTGCTTTTCTCGAGTGCTATAGATGCGCAGTAGTTTATCTAAGTGATATGAATGCGCAGTGAGTTTCCTCGAGTAAAATGGATGCACAGTGGGTTACTTCAAGAAATGTGAATGCGCAGTGGCCTTTCCCGAGTAAATTGGATGCACAGTGGGTTACCTTGAGTACTATGGATGCGTAGTAGGTTTCCTCGAAGAAAATGCTCGAAGTAGAGTACTTTTATCGTGTAGTTTACGGCACACAACGATTTTTTATATATTTGTCATGCCATTTTCTGCGTATTAGTTCCACATTCAGTTGAAGTATATTAACGCAAAAATTTTTTCTAAATTTTCATTGTTTAAATAGGCTTAGAATATTATGAAACGTCAATATTTTAAGTCTGGGCAAAATAAATTTGTCTGCCGCATCGGTCTGTATGTTAGTCTTGTATCTTTTTAGTACTCACGATTACTCTGGAACCGTTTAAGATATTCACTTAAAATATGGCACAAGTATGTATTTTAACGAGATCTGGAACTAGATTATATTTTGATCTTATTCCGTTGCAGAGTTGAAGGGTAAATTGCGGTAAATGTGTGTAAATAGGTAAATCGAGCAAGTAAGAGTCCATGAAATTGGTATTTAGTAAATATAAGTGGCTCTAAGTTCTCAAAAAAAAAAATTGGTATTAGCCACCTCTATTACCACCCCCACCCCATTATTAAAGGTGGTGAAAAAATAGTGTGATTTAGTGTGTGTAAAAGAGCCAAAGTTATCAAGAATTTTTTTCACTTCATTCACCCCCACCACCAACCCTTCCTCTATTACCGATGTGGCATATAATTTTATGGGTTTTTGGGGTACATGATTTCAAGTATTATACTATTAAAGTTTCATAAACAATTATTTCCACATAGTGGAGGGCAAATATAGTATTTTGTTGTAAGAGACTTGGATGTGGAAGTATTGATTCCTTGGGCAGCGGTTTTTTTAATAATAATTAAATGCGACGATTACAAATCAGGTTTAATTTAATTTTAAAAACTGCTCGAAAACGGGAAAATAAATAGTATAATAGGCAAATACAAATGTGGGTAAATTGAAGAACAATATTAGTAAATCACTGCGTCAACAAGTAATTTTTGAGAAGGTCGCTGCTTAGGGTGGCAGGTGAAGTGGCGTTTAAGAATTTAAAACGTTAACATTCTTCTCATTTATTGACCCTTTTTGCTGAGTTTTTCAAAAGAGATTGAACAAGATTATTGAATATAATCGATAACGTATTCGTAGGAAAAGGGAGTGCGCGGTGCTACAAAAAGTATAATTTGAATATTTGCCTCTTGTTCTTATTTCTTTATGAATAGCCAGTTGTATATATTTTTAAAATATTACTTAGCTATTAATAATTCGGTAGAATTCCAACGTTTTGACCTCCGCCTCGAATTTATAAATAAACAGATAAAGTTCAATCGTTTTAGGATGGCGAACTGGACAATAAAATATGCGTGACAGGAAATATATCCTCATTCATTTCAACTCATGAGCATCAGGTATTGAATACGCTCCTATTATAAATTAGCTATATGGTACAAGGGGATTAAGGTTCCATCTCTGTAAGTTAGGGTGGGTCGAAAAAATAAATATTTTTCTTTCGGAACGCTTTGGAGCGGAAAAGTTGCCTATTATAATAAAAAGAAAAACGGCATGAAAAAATTAATATCGGTTAACATCTTCCGTTCGCATATCGTACTTAAAGTTCATGAAAAATTGCGAAAATCACGATATTTTTGTAATTATTTTCTGTTATTTAAAAGTTTCAAAATAAACACGCCTTAGATTTTTGTGCTTGTTTTATTGTTGAAATAACCTAAATAAATTAAATTCTGATCAATAAGCTAATTTTTTCCGTTCGCGGAACGTCTTAGAAAAAACAGAAATTTACCAATTTTTCGCAATTTTCACTGTGCAACTTTTCGCTCGTGTTGCTAGAACAGAACGACCCAGAACTCACCACGTGGAGGTGGTTGCCGGTCGAGTTCCATCCACACCCTACCCAACCAACCATCCAATTGTTGGGTGTGGTATTTACATTATATTTACAACTACTTACAAACATTTTTCATAAGTAACACAGTAAGCCAAAGATATACTATGAGCAGGATTATTTGGCTTACTGTGTTTTTTACTTTTTCTTTTTTCTATTTACTACACATTTAAAGTCTGATTTTTTGGAGAAATGAGGCATAACTGATGTAGACTTCAGTGTTGCTCGAATATAACCACCTCTAGCTTCATGTTCGAGGCCTCTGTCACAAGTTTGATGCACCTCCATCCTTCCATCCGGAAATTTAATAGAAATAGTTGGCTTCATCTTAAAATCATACACGCCTGTGTGGTTTGCCATAAAAAAGAACAAATATTTTACTGACGGCCCAAAAATGTCTTTCAAGCAATCCAAACAACACAGTATTTATCCGACGAATGACTTAAAGTTGTCCATCCAGTAATAGAATGGAATGCGTTCTTTGTCCACCCAAGGAATATTCTGTTGGCAATGCTTGTCGATGAAAGAGAACATATTCGGGAGCTTGGTTACAGAAGGATCTTAAAAGCAAAACAAACTGTCCCAAAGAAGAAGATTGTTAGAAATTATCCCCGAAGATAAACTTTCAAGCTTCCGATTACACTGAATTACACCACGGTCAGTAAACTATACGGTTGCATCATCCAGCAGCTTTTAGAGGAAGGAGCGCGCGGGAGGGGTAACCGAAAATGACGTAGCCTCTAGACCCAGCCAGGGCCGGCACTAGACATTTTGCTACTCACTCAATTAATAAACACTGATATAAACGAATAGTATACACTGGGACGACTGCAAACTAGTTTATTACACCAGACAGTGACAGTGCGACGTGCGACAAATAATATAAAAATAAACACACTGTCGTTGTAGTATGCCAGACAAATTGAAAACACGACACGCGGCAATTAGTGCTGGCTCTGGATTGACCTAGATCTAATAATTAAACAAATAAAGCGTGCAAGAGAGGCATGTATCCTATTCCCATGCAAAAGATAGAGACAAAGATATCGGTGGCTACATGATGTAGGCACTAGACCCAAGTTCCCCCCCGCGCGCTCCTTCGTCTAGAAGCTACTGGATGAGGTAACTGTTATAGTTTAATGACCGTGGAATTACACAGTCCCACAAAAAAAAAGTTTTTGATCTGGATGACTGACCATAGTATTCCTATGTATTTTTCGACGCTGAATCCGAATCCGAGGTCAAAAAAATTCGTATACGCCCAAACTTTTGCGCTACAGCCAAAAACAACCCCGAAAATGAGGTAAAACCGTCCCACACATCAGGATTCAATGAATGGATGTAAATGAATAGTGAAAAACATGGGAAGGGAAAATGTTTTATATTCAGCAGTCACTTACTTGAATATTGACTGGAAAACTACCCTTATAACATGCTGAAAACTCCCCCTGTACAAGCATAGAGTATATAAATGCCAATAAATCGCGAGAAATGTTAAAGTTTTTATAGTTTGCAATACAGTACATGAATCTTACGCGTGTCTCAAAACCACCCAAATATAACAGGGTGGAAACAGGGTGGTAAAAATAGACTGCGTGAATACCAATAGATTGTGGGAAATGGAGGAGTTTTCGATGTTTTAATTCCAGAATAGAATCTTGGGTGACCCTGTTCTATCTTATTCTTAGTCAGTACAAAAACTACCCCTCTAATAGGGTGAAAACCATCCTTATTACAGAATAAAGCACAAATGCCGATAAATCACGGGAAATAACTTTTTTTTATAGTTTAAGTACAGACCATGAATCTGGAGTGACTCCCAGGGCACCTGGATTACTCGTGACCCAAAATCTCTTCTATAAAGGATGGTAGCCACCCTTATATAAAAATAAATTGCATGAATACCAATAAATCGTGGGAAATGTTGGAGTTTTCATTGTTTCAGTTCCAGAATAGATATATAGAACAGATAGTTATATAGAACAGTAAAAACAGTGTTTGAACTACATAAAAATTAGTCCGTTCATAAAAATTTGGTTATAACTCCTATTCGATTGTGCTAATAGCTACCATTGCTCTAGCCATGCATTCGATGGAAAAAAAACTCCTATTCGACATGTAGTTTAAGAATCCAGAGTCCCCAAAAATTGGAGGGGTGAGAAATTTTTGTAAAATGTACTTTTTTGAAGGTAGATGTGTGGGAAGTCATTTTCTATATTATTTTGCATTCTGAATCGAATGAGACCAAAATCAAGTCGTTCGGTCATACGAATAAAAAATAATTCTAATAATAAAAAGACGATAAAGCGCAAGAGATTTTATTAAAAAGGAAAAAAGGTGTACAGTATTAATGTAGTACTTACAAAATTTTTATATGAAGTATGTAGTACTTGGTAATAAGTATTTTATTCATCAAACATGTTATACTCTTCGCTAGTAACGTCATTAACGTCTGAATCTTCATTAAAGGCCTCTGTTGATATAGGTAACACGTCTGACGAGACTGCAATTTCGGTGCAACTGTTCTCAAATTTTACACAAAATTGAGCATTCCACACCGCATTTTACACAGGAGCACTGAGAAGTGGAGCAATTTCCCTTGCAGGCACAAGAAATCAACTTAAGGATGGCCTCTGGAGCAGCGCCAGCGTCAAGGGTTGTCCTGATTGGATGCAAAGCATTGCCACGACGAACCCAATCCCACTGTTGTGGATTCAGTTTATTCCCAAACCACAACTGTACTTGATAGAAGACACGATATGAATGTTGTGCAGCACTTGCTGATGTAGGAGGAAGTGATTCCAGCTTTGCTACATTTTTAGTGAGTGATCTCTGGAACATTACGTATCGTAGTTCATCTAACGTATGTTTCCCGTCTTTAGAGCCATAAATATACAAAAAAAGAGTGTCTCTGGCTTTTTCTACTTCACTGTGAATTGCTGTAGTTGTTTGGAATACGTGTATGGTGTGGCGCAATCCAGGTTCTGTCGTAAGCAGCTTAATGATGTTGGTTCTTTTTCCCTTTTCCATAAATTACACTTGTGGTGTCGCAACCACTAAAAGTGTGAACGAGCAGGATGTACGTGTTGATGTGCATATGTTGGTACTGAAGGCTTACTGATGAAAAAAGTTTCTTTTTCGTACATTTTTGGTTTGAGTAAAAATGTTTCTTGATTCAAAGGAGCCAAAGCAGTCAACAATACTAAAATATCAGTATCCTGACAAACAATGGCAGAGCCGTGTTTTCCTATGGCTGTCTGGACTATTTAGCCCGGAGAGCCGGCCGTCGAATATTCTATGTATAAGTACATGAAAAACTTTTTGTGAGTGATTAGTACTACCACAGATCTAAAGGGAGCCACTTATCATACGAGCTAATTTTGCCCGCGTCATGGATTTTTGACCTCACTTCCGGTTACGATTTTTAATGTTTTCTTAAGTCATCGATAGTCCCTTGGGGTAAAGCTTTTACCTCACCGGACCGCAAGACATCTACTCCCCCGTTTTCGAGGGCGCGGAACACGATGGTGATAATATTTTCCGACCTAATGTCCAACCGCTACCCCTAAATCGAAAAAACCACCCCCATTTCCAATTTTCCGGTGCTACGCTTGCGAGGGCTTGCCAGATCTAGTTTTTCTTGGTCAGATTGAATAAAATAAGTAAATATTGATCACAGGTGACCTAAACCACCCCCGGGGGTTGAAACTACCCCCACCACCAATAACTAAATGCCACGAAAACAGCGAAAATGAGCTGGAAAATGGTATACTCCCGTTTTCGAGGGGGAGAAATACGATGGTGATAATATTTCCTAACCTACCCTTTACCTACTACCCCTAAACCTGAATACCACCCTTTTCAAATTTATCGGTGCTAGGCTTGCGAGGGCCTATCGTATCGTTTTTTTTTTGGTCAATTAGAATAAAATAGTTAAATATTTACGACAAGTGACCTAACCCACCCCCGGGGGTTGAATCTACCCTCATCCCCAATATCTAAATGCCACTAAACCAATGAAAATCAGCTAAAAAGCAGTATATCCCCGTTTTCGAAGGCGGGGAATACGATGGTGACAATATCTTTCGACCTAGAATCCAACTGCTACCTCTAAATCGAAAGGGACTTTTTCCGATTTTTTGGTGCTACGCTTGCGAGGGCTTGTCGGATCGGGCTTTTTTTAGTCAATTTGAATAAAATAAATAAATATTGACCACAGGGGTGACAAAAAAAATTGAATTGTGATTTAGTGCGTATACAAGAATCAAAATCGCAAAAGGGGATGGGTTTTTTCGATTTAGGGTGAAGGGTAGGTCGAGAAATATTGTCACCATCGTATTCTCCGCCTTCGAAAACGGGGGTATACTGCTTTCCAGCTGATTTTCGTTGTTTTCGTTGCATTTAGTTATTGGGGGTGAGGGTAGTTTAAACCCCTGGGGGTTGGTTAGGTCACCTGTGATAAATATTTAACTATTTTATTCTAACTGACCAAAAGAAAAACCGATACGAGAGGCCCTCGCAAGCCTAGCATCGGAAAATCGGAAAGGGGATGGTATTCAAGTTTAGGGGTAGTGGGTGAAGGGTAGGTCGAGAAATATTATCACCATCGTATTCCTCGCCCTCGAAAACGTGGGTGTACCGTTTTCCAGCTAATTTTCGCTGTTTTCGTAGCATTTAGTTATTGGGGGTGAGGGCGGTTTCAACCCCCGGGAGTGGGTTAGGTCACCTGTGATCAATATTTACTTATTTTATTCAATCTGACTAAGAAAAACCAGATCTGGCAAGCCCTCGCAAGCGTAGCACCGGAAAATTAAAAAAAGGGGTGGTTTTTTCGATTTGGGGGTAGCGGTTGGACGCTAGGTCGGAAAATATTGTCACCATCGTGCTCCCCGCCCTCGAAAACGGGGGAGTATATGTCTTGCGGTCCGGTGGGGTAAAAGTTTTACCCTAAGGGACTATTGATGACTTAAAAAACATTAAAAGTCGTAACCGGAAGTGAGGTCAAAAAACCATGCCGCGGACAAAATTAGCTCGTATAAAAGGTGCCTCCCTTTAGGACTGTGGTAGTACTAATCACTCACAAAAAGTTTTTCATGTATCTTATTTATAGGATATTCGACGGCCGGCTCTCCATCTAATTAGTATGTCAGCATTTCCACTGGACTGTCTTATCTCAATGTTGCTGTCCTCAAATTTTTTTAAGCAGCTCGATCAATTGCTTTTTATTTTCTACATTGCAAAGACATTTTTCTTGTTTGGAACAGATGGGGGTGTACTCTGATACGTGGAATTGATGAGTACAATGTTTGCACCTTCGTAGATGTTCGGATCCCTTGATACTGTCATGATCATCATATCCATCGAAAACAACAATAGCGGATTCATAATGGCTTTTCATGTAAGTGAAATATGTTTCACAGACATCTGAATATGTTTGATTTTTTTCTTCATATCCCACTTAACTGCATGCAGATAGTGCCCACCATCAATGACGTAGTTTCTGACGCAGTCCATCCTGCTGTCGTCGACACATTCAAAATCTTCATACAATGTAGACTTGACGTTCTTCCGCATCCCACTGCTGGTGAACCATGACAATGGGAATTGCGCTATTTCGTATTTAAAGAACGTGGACAGGTCTCAATGGCATCCTTTGATACAAAATTAATGGATCCACATTTACAACTTTCTCTTTAATTTTAAGAGACGAGTTAACTGTTGCAAGAATCTTCACGTTGCCACATTGTTTCAATTTAATTTCTCTGAACTTCTTATTCGCAAGCCACTCTATTCATTGTGTACCAACCTCTTTTGCTAGATGACAATTAATGGATTCATTTCCAATTATTCCAGTTCCTAGCGAAAAACAACAACGTCAACCTATCTTTTTCCAACCTATCTTTTTCTCATTTTTCCACTATTAGAACCATTTTTATTCATTAAGGGTTGATCCTATCGACTTGATTTTGGTCTCATTCGATTCAGCATGCAAAAACATAGAAAACGACTCCTCACAAATGTACTTTCAAAAAAGTACATTTTCAAAAATTTCTCCCACCTCCCTCCCCCCAAAAATCTCATTTCCATCCCTCCAATTTTTAGGGACTCTTTGGATTCTTAAACTACATGTCGAGTAGCGTTAACAACCAAAGTTTCAAAGACGGACTAATTTTTATGTTGTTTAGTTACTATTGACTGCAGTTTTCACTAGTGGAAGCAAGTAAAAAGATGTTTTATCGTCATCGAAAAATGACTGGACTTTGAACAGTTTCTTTTGGTAGTCAGAAAAGTGATTACGATTTTGCTTTCATACAAATAATATTAATAATATTTATTCTTTGAAGAAATAGCACAAGTCCGACATAACTCATCTAAAATACGATATTAAAATACCTGTTTGCATGAAAATGATATGCTACAGATTGTTCGAGGTCCCCGCTCAAAGGTCTATGATCAGCAACTTAAATAACACAGGCCCACAAAAAAAGTGGTCTGCGCCGGGGTACTGACCGTACCTATCCCTTCTATTTTGACCCGCTGAACAAGAATCTGACCTTAGTTTTTCCCCAGCACGTCAGGTTTTCTTTAAGCAAAAAAGTCTATTGGAGAATAATGTTATTACAATAAATGTCACACTTACTTTAAAAGGCATCAAGAAGGTAAATGTTAAATGAATCAAAGTGTCTATGTTAATTATTATCGAAATCAAATGTAAGGGTAATGATATTCTAGTTGAATTTTACTTTTATGTAAGTCTAAAAAATGATCAGAGTTAAACTAGATATAAGTAGCACGAAGAGACTATAGACCCTATTAGACCTCCCTCCGCTCAGTTTTGTAAATTCAGGAGGCCAGAATGGGAGCCTACAGTCTACAAAATTCTCAAAACCAGACTCCTCTCGGAGGCAATTTGGGCCACATGAGGATAATAAACATAGTAGCGGATCTTCTATTGAGTATGAGGTCGGATTACACGGTACCAAAAATTATATTCAACAAGCCTTTCACTATAGTCCGGTAAACTTTAAGGTGGCGTATGTATGAGTTGGTAACACGACGTATGATTTGATATGCGATGCGCATAAAGCTATCGCAGTGACATAGAGATGAACTAGTTGCGTATGTCTCATTCTCTTAGTTTATATGATGAAGCGACCTTTGGAGGCGCCAGTTTACTCGACTATACCACCATTGGAGATTGTAAGGACTGGATGACAGGTGCTCCTGATGCGTTACGCAGAGGTCAGGCCTGGCCTGGAGTACCGACGGGTTCAGGATAGAAACAGGAGCTGGCGGAGGACTACAGTGTGAAAGGCCAAGAGCGAGTATAAGTCTCTCTTGGACAGCACTCCACTGTGTTCCAGATAGGAATTCTGGCTGTACTCGAGTGTGTACGCGAGAATGTCAAACGACGATATGTGAACCAGCAGATCTCAATTGTATCAGACCGTCAGGCAGCACTTATGGTACTAGCTCCCAACAAGGTGTTTTCCAGACTGGTTTGGGCTGCCACGGGGAGGTCAAAATTCTAGGTGAGCGGAACTGAGTAAGACTACTCTGGGTGCCGGGACATACCGGTATAGAGGGCAACGAAAAAGCTGACGAACTTGCTAAACAAGGAGTAGCTGATACCTATATTCTATGGTCCAGAACCCGCACTGGGCATCACAATGAGCTCAGCCAGAAGGCTAATTAAAAATTGGGTCAAGAGTAAACTCAACCACTTCTGGAGAGATATTCCAGAAAATCGACATGGGAAAACACTTATCAATGGACCATGTTCAAAACAAACTGAAGAACTGCTCAAAAAGAAGGAGTCTTCTCACGATATACTTTCCCATTAAGAAGTACCTTTAATCGGAAAGTTTGCTGACGACCTCAACTGCAGATTGTGAGGTAAGGTACGAGAAACTGTGGAACATATTATACATGACTGCGAGGCGTTGGGCCGCAGAAAATATAATATCTACGGGCAAACACAAACAGACCAGAAAACCATCAAAACTCGTCCATTTTAAGACCTGCACCACCTTGTCAGTGATACAGGAATATTAAAATGGACAGGGTAAACTAAAACAGGGACAGCACAATAAGCCCAGGAGGCTGAAGTGTCCTCGGAGTATTTTTACAGACGGGTCCCACTCAGACCCATTCCAGCGATGGGATGTGGGTTTTCCCTCCTCGAAATAATAAAAAAAAAACACGAAGATACTGGAAATCAGACAGTAGTAGCTAATGGATTATTGTATTTTTTTAAACGAGATAAAAGCGATAACGGATTACGAAGTAGAAGTACTTGATAAATAACCATATAAAAATTGTCATTTAATTTTTATATAATGGCACAAAGATTGACGTTAATGAAGTTCTTCAGCGCCAGTGAATAAAAAGGTAATACTCCAGTGAAATTAGACTTTTCTGATCTAACAAAATATATCCTTTATTTTTTTTAAATCGATTTATTTTGGTGTTAAGAAAATATTTAAAAATCGTCAACGAAATCACTACGGCCTAAAAAAATATTCAAGGTCAAAGTTCCCAAAAAACGGTTTTCTGCGAATATCGCGCTTTCTATGGCTCGCAGGCCAATTGAGGTTATTATGAAAATGAAAAATAATGATATTCCGCATAAAAATTATCTCTTTCATTTTTTATGTACAATGAACGGTTTAGGCATTGTACGTAAAAAATGAATGAAATATTTTTTATTCAAAATTTGTCTACCACACTGTGCAAACACATTATACAAATTTTTATTGTACAGTATAGTAATTTTCATTGGATTTTTTTTCTTGTTTATATTATATTAACTAAGGTTATTATGAAAATGAAAGGTAATCAAATTTTGAACGAAAAATATTTACTTCATTTTTTACGTACAATGCCTAAACCGTTCGTTGTACAGGGTTATTCACTATATATTGACCCCCCCTTTATTTCTGTTATTATTGAAAATAGAAAAAAAAGTTTCGTATAAAAGTTGTAGGATCTTACCTATGTTTTAAAGAAACGTGATAAAAAAAACAATATCATGTATAGGTCACGTGATACGAAATAAATATATGTTTTTTTAAATGGAACACCCTATATATTATTGCATTTTCGAGAAGCCCTTTTTCTTCTGATTTCAAATGTATAACATTGTATAGGTCTATCTTTTTGACATATTTGACATTCAAAATTCAAATAAACTGCTTTATTGACAGATGATTGAGACATGCGTGTCAAAACACAAGTGAAAGAAAAATAACAAGGTAGGCCACCAAAATAATTATTTTATTGTTTATTCTATTTTGACATTTCAAACCGTCATTATTAACATTTATTTAATCAAAATGGGTTATAGTGAGGCTGAAAAGGTCGGAATATTTTCCCTTTATGTGAAAAATAATAAAAATGTGTGCCGCAAGAAGAGAATACTTTTTATTTTACTAGTGAATAAACAACTATTTACGGTTGTTGCTATGGAGTTGCTATGGAATGACGGTTTGAAATGTCAAAATTGAATAAACAATAATATGATTATTTTCGTGGCCTACCTTGTTATTTTTGTTTCACTTTTGTTTTGACAGGCATGGCTCAATCATCTTGCAATAAAGCAGCTTATTTGCATTTTGAATGTCAAATATGTCAAGTATTTTTGACATATTTAACATTCTCTCCCCCTCAATCTTTTAACTATGGCAACCTTAAGATTCAAATCAGTTTTCAAATGTTTATATATATATATATTTTATTAACATTTTAATTATTTTTATTCTGAGGAGTCTGAACTCTACGACGTCTCAAAGTATCCATGTTACGTGGCCGAAATAAAAATTGGGTTTTTAAAAACAATTTATTTCACGCAACAAAATAATTACAATATTTACTTTTTACATCGAAGTTCAGAACGACAACTGAACGGTATAACGTCTAAAACTACACTCGGCTTTGAAATAGCATTTGGGGGTATTTATAGTAAACTCTAAACTAGCTACATTACAAACGTCACGTAGGCAGATTCTAGAATAAGTAATTATAAAAATAGGGGAACCCTAAAGTTTATCTAATCTAGCGGATGTTTACATCCTTTACATTTGAGAGCTTAAAAGTATTATTAAAACACCTATGACATATTTATGGTAAAAGCTACTTAAAACAGGAAATGGGGTTACATCTTATGAGGGGAAGATTACTTATTTTTATAACTATCGATATTTTAGGGTGTAACAATACTCCCCCCTAATAATAAATTTTGGGCTATACAATGCACAAAATTTAAACAAAGTACATACATATAATATTAAGCAGTAGTCTTTAAATTAAAGTTTAATTCTGTCAATTCATTTTCTTCTTCGGGTTGAAGATTTCGTACTCTTCTTATGGATTGTCTTCTTTGAGGTATCATGTCTCTAATTCTTTTCAGCAGTAATGGTTTTGTAGGTTCATCTGGAGGTCTCGGTGGATTATCATTTCCATTGATAAACCCTATTTTTACACGTCTAGACTTCCTGAATTTACATGTACAGTACAATATAACAAGACAAACTATAACAGCTATTATAAAATACAAAAACCATGAAGTATGCTTAACAGCAAAAGGTTCATTTATTAAATCATCTAAATCTTTATTAAATTGGTTTAGTTTATGTTCTGCAATGTTCAATTCGTCAAGGTTTAGTTTACTTATCTTTAAAGGCTGCAGTTTTGGTAATTCTGCATGCTCAGGCAAATGATCACAACAATTAAAAGGAATATTTGGTATTTCAAATGGTATTGAAATTTCAGAAATTTTATTACTCGCTTGAACTCGAGTTGTGCCTATATAACTGGTACATGTAGGAGCTAAAGTTAAAAGTGAGTTTCGCTCAATTAAATTGCCTACTGTGGTCATATTTGGACAATTTACAGTAAATGGTAGTTGTTTAGTCACTGCTATAAGCCACACATTTTCATTTATTCTTTGAACATTATAATCTTTTGAATATATTACAGAGATTTGACAATTATCTGGAATCTTATCTAATTTTCTAAGAAGTTGAACTTCACATATAGCATTACTATCTAAAGTATAAGTAATAAGATTTGGGCATAATTTATGTTTTGAATCCAATGTTTTACAATCATTTAAATTATTTAAAGATGTGTACGTTCGGGTATCATCTGAAACTGCTAAGTACTTTTGAGAGGTTAATAATATGTGGAATAGTTTGGTTATCTTATCTAATATTGGTATAGAGTACATATGAAATAAATCATACGTTGTTGGCTCGACAACAGGGATTTTTAAAACAAATACTAAGCGATCATATGTTTGATAGGCTTGTATTTCTATGATATCAAAATATTTTCCTATGTTTTGGGAAGTTGGTATTAAAGGTAAGTTGTTCCTTTGTAGAGACTGAGATATTTTGGATAATTGCGACATAAGGTCCTTTGGTCCTATTACTGAAGGATGAATAATTTTCAATCTAGCAAAAGTGATAGAATTTAGTACTTCATCTAATTGTGTCTCAATCATTGTATAAATTTCTAGTAAAGTTTCGCATATTTCAATTGCTTTTAATCTAAGCATATAATACATTTGGTTATCATTAATTTCTTGAATGGAGAGCTCTATTGATCTTATATTTTTGTTAAACGTTTCTTCATCGATTTGTAGTTTACGAATCGTATAATTAAAATTCTGAATAGTAGAAGTTATAACTAAAATTTGATTCTTTAGTAGGTTTTCAAGTTTATTTTCATCTTGTTTAAATTTGTTTATACAATTTTCATAATACTCGCCATCTGAAGCATCGAGATTACCAGTGATTGACTTGAAAAGTGTTCCTAATACATTAATAATACCTCGTTTTCGTCTGTTGTTTATTTGTTCTTTGTTAACATCTAATCTTATTTCATCGAACTTATTTTCTATAGTTTCTCGAATTTGAGTTAAAACGTTTCTATGAGGTTTTAGGTCTGTGTAAAAGGTTAGAAGTTTAGGGGACTTTGGTCGTATATTTGAAGTTAGAAAATGAAGTAATGAGTCAGTGTACTCAAAAGTTTTTCTTAATGAAGAGATATCCTTATATACTAAAAGAGTCCATTTCTCATTATAAATTTTAATGTTATTTTCAGGTTGATAGTGTATACCAATCGTATTGTTTAGTGGTTTTAAATCGTACCAGCATCGTACGGCGGTCAGAGTCGACACCCTGAAAGGAGAGAAAAATATGTTTTAGTTATTATCTTCTCTGCTAAAGCATGGCTTTAGACGATCGAAATTTACTCTTGTTGAGTACTGTTTATTTTCGATTATGCAACAGTTATTATCAAATACTTCTTTAATAATGAAAGGTCCTAAAAATTTATCTCCTAATTTGTTTTTAATTTGCGATTCTTTTAAATATACTTGCTGTCCAACTTCGAAATCATATCTATTTTCTGTTGTGTTTTTGTCAAAGCGTTTTTTCGCTTTTTCTTTACTTAGTTGTGTCCTTTCTCTTGCGATTTTATAATAATGTGATATTCTATTATTTAAATCGCGGATATATTTAGTAATAAGTTCTTTCTGATTATATAATGTTTCTGGTGGGCGACTGGATGTGTGCCCAAAGACTAATTCGTAAGGTGTGAAACCATGCGTACTATTAAGTGAATTATTATAACAAATTACAGCATAAGGAATTATTGTAAATGGATGTTCGTCTGGGTTATCTGTTTTATGAGCTCTAAGCATTTCAAGTAGTGTTGAGTGAAATCTTTCAAGAGATCCATTTGATTGTGGGTGTGCTACAGAAGAAAATGTTAGTTTAATATCGTATAATAAACAGAGATCTTTTAACAATCGACTATTGAATTCACCTCCTGAATCACAGTGAATTCTTAAAGGAGTTCCATAATGCTGAAAATAGATTAAAAGGGTATTTACAATGTTTTTGGCTGCCTTAGATTCGACAGGATAAGCTTGAGTAAATTTAGTTAATTCATCTCGGATAGTAAGTAAATAATTTCTAGTGGGTATTTCTAATAAGTCAATATTAATACGTTCAAATGGAGTTTTAGGAGTTTCTGTAATTACTAAAGGTTGTGAGAGATTTTTGCGTATAGTCTTGGTTCTCGCACAAGTATCGCAACTTTTGACGTAATTTTCTACATCTTTTGTAAGGTTAGGCCAGTTATATTTCTCTTTTATACGTCGAATAGTTTCATTGATTCCTCTATGTAAGTTTGCTTTACCGTCATGATATTGATTTATAATGATGGGTCTTTGATCTTCATCTGGAGTTGTTACAATATTTTGACATATGGTTAATTTTAAGTCGTCATCAGCGAAAATAAATGAAAATATTTCTAATATAGGTATATCTAAGATATTTTCTATGTGATATTGTTTTGAGATGTCTAAATCATTTTTGTTCAACATTAATACTTTGAATAAGTGTTCAATTGCTAATTCGTTTTCAAAAGGGAGGCCTATTATATAATAATCACGATTTCTAACTTTTGAGCTATTGATTATATTTATTTTTTCACAAGATATGTCCGTGTCGTTTTCTAGAAAATCGTCTAATATTTCTTCATGCAATTTCTGCAGTTTATTTTTTTGGAAGAAAACTATACTATTTTTATGCGATCTATCTAGTAACTGGTTATTGGTGTAAGTTATTTTGGAATAATTTATAAGCGATTCGTTTTCGTGTTTTCTTTTAAAGAGTTGGAATTCTCTTAATATATCTTCGTCTGTTATTTCATTTGGTTCGTTGACTTGAGAATTTTCGTCTTCTTTAATTACTTTATTATTGAAAAGAACGCATTCTTTAATGTGATTAATCTTTATTCTTGAAAGGGCATCGGCATTACAATTTATTTTACCAGGTTTATAAATAATTTCATAGTCGTACTCTTCGAGTTTTAAGCGCCACCGTGCAAGTCTACTACCGGGGTCTTTGATGGAGAATAGCCAAGTTAATGGTCTGTGATCTGTGACTAATTTAAAGCGTCTGCCATACAAATATGGCCTAAAATGATGTACTGACCATATTATGGCCAAAAGTTCTCTTTCAATAACTGAATATTTAGTTTCTGTGGTACATAATGTCCTACTTGCATACGCTATGGGCAAATCTTTGCCAATTGGGCCTTGAGAAAGTACCGAGCCAAGAGCAAATGCGCTCGCATCGGTTGTTAAGACGAATTCCTCTTCAAAATTGGGATAAATTAATATAGGAGAAGTTACTAATGCTCTTTTAAGTGTTTTAAAAGATTCCATACACTCGGAATTGAAATTGAAATCAACGTCTTTTTGCAACAATTTTGTAAGGGGTTTTGTTATTTTAGAAAAATTGGGTATGAACCGACGGTAATATCCGGCCATTCCCAGGAAACTCTTCATTTCTTTTTGATTTGTAGGTATTGGAAATCTTTGTACTGCGGCTACTTTATCTGGATTTGGTTTCACGCCTCTTTCGGTTATTAAGTGTCCAAGGTACGACACTTCTTTTCTGAGAAATTCACATTTGTCTGGTTGAATTTTTAAATTATGTTTTCGTAGGCGACTAAATACTTCGTTAAGTCTATTCATATGCTCATTAAGGGTTGACGAATAAATTATAACATCGTCCATGTAAACTAAACATTTTTCATTTTGTATTCCTGTCATAATATTATCCATAACTCTTTGAAACGTTGCCGGTGCATTACGTAATCCGAAAGGCATCCGAACAAACTCGTAGTGACCGTTTTCTACGGAGAAAGCGGTTTTCGGAATATCGCTTTTTTCGATTTCGATTTGATGGAAGCCTAAAGCAAGATCTAACGTTGTAAAATACTCACATTTCCCTAGTTGATCTAAAAGATCTGTTATAATAGGTAGAGGATATTTATCACCTATCGTTTTCTCATTCAATTTCCTATAGTCAATAACTATTCGCCATTTTTGTTTTCCGGAAGCGTCCATTTTTTTTGGTACTACCCATACAGGGCTAGACCATGGGGACACTGACGGTTGTATTATTCCCTGATCTAACATTTTACTAATTTGCGTTTTTACTTCTTGTTTATGTATGTGGGGATATCTATAGGATTTTGTAAATATAGGATTTTCGTCAGTTGTATTTATCTCATGTTTTATTTGATTTGTAAATGTTAATTGATCTCCCTCGAGAAAAAAAATATCTTCAAACGATAAGCATAAATTCTCTATCAGTTCTTTTTCTTCATCGTTAAGATGATCGAGTCGTAATTGGCTTTTTATTTCTTTATTTCTATAAAATGAAGGTGGTGAGTGTTTTACATTACAATTTAAGATTTCTTGAATGTCACTAATGGGTTCAATTTCTAATTTATTTAGATCTAATGTTTTATTGATTGTGTTACAATTCATGACTGTTGTTAAAAATTCACCTTGTTCGTTAACTTGAATAATAGCATTTGGAATTTTTACCAAATCATAATCTTGTTTGTTTAAAAATGCAGTTGTATTTTTAAGATTACATTTTAATTTAAATATTTGCTCAGTTCTAGGTTCTATTGTTATGATATTACTATTATTATTATTATTTTGTAATTTATCAGTGAAAATCATTGGCTTTTCTTTACAATTATTTTCGAACTTCAGCTCAACCTTTTCTGGAGTTGTTTGTCCCACCTTGTATAAATCGTATGCTTTCTCTGGCGTAATTAATTTTCTGTTACCTATATCTATTATGCATTTTACAGTTTCTAAAAAGTCCAAACCTAAAATAGCATCAAATTCAATGTCTAAATTATATATATAAACTTTGAGAGGGTTACTATCTTTTGTAAATTTTATGTAAGTGTAGTCGGTGATATTTAATATTTGATTTGTTATGCCTTGCACAAGTACATTTCCATCCTTGAAAATTTTATTTTCAGGTGGAACAGTTTTCTTTTTAAATATTGTTATGCCTGCGCCGGTGTCAATTAATAATTTAAAATTATCGGACCTATCGGTTATATAAAATAAATTATCAGATTTTGTTGTAAGAACTTTATTTAATGTAGAAATGTCTGATAATTGTCTGTCATTTTTAGTTCTTCTATTTGTGTAGTAATTGTCTCTACATTTTGAGAGTGACTGGGCTGAGACATTTGAGTCAAGGTGCCAGTCGGGATGTCTTGACTCTCGTATGAGTTTAAATGATGGTTTCTTGGAATCGCGGGCTGCGAATTTTCTCTATAATTTTGATTGAAATTACGTTGGAAATTTGGATTAGGCTGTATCACTGATGGTCTCTGATAATTATTATAATTTCTGAAATTATTCGGCGGAGGAGGCCGATGATTATTATTATTATTGTTATAAGTAAAAGAATTTGTATTTAATGGTCCTAAATTCTGATTTTGTTTTTTATAGCAAACGTCAACTGTATGACCAATCTTTTTACAATAGTTACAAGTTGGTTTGTTGGACTGAGGAGGTCGTTTGGTTTGATTATTATTGGTGTTTTGATAACGTGAAAATCTTTGCGTTTCAAGATAGGATAATTGAAGTTCTCGCTTTATTTTATATATTGCTTCACCTCTCGTTGTCGGATTTGAAGCTCTAATTATTGGTGATAATTTGGGTTCTAAACCGGTTAATAAAGTATCTAAGCACATTTGTTCAATTAGATTTTCCTGCGCTATCTTTTGCTCAGGAGTTAAATTTTGGCTATTTATTGCGGCGTGCAATTTCGCGTTGTGAGATTCTACTTTATGTGCGAAGGTTAATGGAGATTCATTCGGAAGTTGTTTTAATTTTTGCAAATCGTGAATAAGACTTGTAAGATCTCTAGAGTCACCAAAATGTATCAATAAAAGGTCCCTAATTTCAGGCCAAGTATTTAAATTTCTTGAATTAATAAGTTGCGAAGCTCTACCCTTTAATTTATTTTTTATATGTAACACAATTAATGGAGTTTGATAATCTTCAGCTAATTCAAGTGCTGAATTGCAAGAATTTAAAAATGTATTTAATAATATTTGATCACCCTCGTATTCAGGTATTATTGAAAATAATTCATTTAATTTATAAATATAACCAATTTCTTGCATTTCTTCTTGTTCGTTGTGATGTTCCATTATTATTAATTTATTTTAAATAAAATTAAGTAAACTTTTTAACTAATTATAAGGATTTTTACTAAGTTTTGATTAAGTTTCTTTATCTCAGTAATTTTTTGTATTTATAGAATATTTATTTCTATATTATTAATTTATATTTTTTTTTCGTATATTATTTACTTATTAAATTGTTATTCTTTATTTTATTATTAATTAGAACTCGTTGATTTAAATTATATATTTTTTCTCTCAAAATTTACTAGATAAGAGCAGTTTCAAAATAATACACAAAAGTACTTACAGAAAAATGAATTGGAAATTCATGAATATCCGCCAGGTGTTCCTTCCACGGAAAGTGAATTTCTTCGGCTGCTCTTCCTAGGGAGTTGTAGATTAGAGTTGTCGTGGTTTTTGCTGGACAGGGGTTCCACCAGGTGCTCCTAATCCTCCAGCAATGAATTGGACGTCTTCTTCGACGAGGTTCTTTAATACGTCTTAATGAGCTAGGGCTCAAACGTTCGGAGAAATTTTTTCAATTTTTCTTCTTTTTCTTGCGAACGCGACGTATCCTACCGACTGCGCCAATTTTGTTACGTGGCCGAAATAAAAATTGGGTTTTTAAAAACAATTTATTTCACGCAACAAAATAATTACAATATTTACTTTTTACATCGAAGTTCAGAACGACAACTGAACGGTATAACGTCTAAAACTACACTCGGCTTTGAAATAGCATTTGGGGGTATTTATAGTAAACTATAAACTAGCTACATTACAAACGTCACGTAGGCAGATTCTAGAATAAGTAATTATAAAAATAGGGGAACTTATCTAAAGAAGGTTCGCCCTTTGGACCCTAAAGTTTATCTAATCTAGCGGATGTTTACATCCTTTACATTTGAGAGCTTAAAAGTATCATTAAAACACCTATGACATATTTATGGAAAAAGCTACTTAAAACAGGAAATGGGGTTACATCTTATGAGGGGAAGATTACTTATTTTTATAACTATCGATATTTTAGGGTGTAACATCCATTCATTGTCAGTAAAAACAGTACATTTTCTGTAAACTCTGGCCCCAAAATCATCATAGGGAAATTACCGACGCCACGTCAGCGTTGTACCATAAACACAATATTTTCACATCGTAAAATGTAGAGAGGCTAACAAGTATTTACTCTCATTATTTCAATGGTATGGTTAGATTTTATATGGGATGTTCTAGAATATTGTTAACATACGATATCTCCATTATCGTAAAGGACAGAAAGATTATGAGTGACATTAAAGACACTTATGATGAATCTTTGTTGATATTTCCAACCCTTAAGAAGCCACCCATAGTTTTTGTTTTTCGCATACGCCCCTAAAATTTTCTACTGCAACTGAATTATCACTTCTTGGTGAATTATGTGATGACATTTTAAGTTCTTTATAGTTGCATAACAATTATAAATAAGACATATTGTAAAATAATTAAACTGTTTTCATCATATATTACAAGACTTTTTATACAATTGCCTCATAAAATATTTTCAAACTGTGCTCCTCCGGATTTAAACCGCCCACACTGGGAAAAATGTTTCCTTTTTTGGACACAAATCTGACACCAGTTATATCAACTAATCTAAATTAAAAAAATGGAAAATACCATTAAGACATTGTACTTTAGAGCAGTGCTGCGACAAAATGGCTTTGCGTTAACCTAATCTAAAAGTCGCAGACATTTCTCTTTATTCCGCATTTACCTCCTTGGTCGAGTCACAAACAAACGAAGTAGTGTTCAAATAGATTGGATACCAAATTCATTTTTATGGGATCATAAGTAAGTTTCTTGAATAGTTTTTAGCTTATGAACTATAAGTCTTTTAAGAGGTTAAAATAAGAGTTGAAGGTTTAAGGTGGTGAAAATTCGAGATTCAAGTGAAATAAAGTGATCAAAAGTTGTTCTTCAGGGATTTTTGAAGCTGATCTCATCTTTAATCTTACTCGCATCCTATCGATCCTTCAACGGAATGAAAACAGTGGTTGATCTAAAAACTACGATATTCCAAATACTCGTCACTAGTTATGTTTAGACTTGTAAATATTATTTTATTGATGGGAACTTTCTGGGGTTTTGTTACCAACCCTATTAGAAATATATATACGTAATATGAAAACTTTAAAAATTGTTTCTCCTATTCTACGTTTATATGTTCAATTTACGTGTACTATTAGCGAACCTCTTGTTTTTGAAGATGGGTATGGAATCATATAAAGCAAAGAACAACTGAACAACCAGAAATCTTATAGGTCAACTCAAGCAATCCAAAGAACTCTTTCTTAGTCAAAGAGTCAAAAGCAAGAGGGTCTCAAAAGTTGGGAGTGATACACGAAGTAGAATAATAATAATAATAATAATAATAATAATAATAATAATAATAATAATAATAATAATATTTATTAATTTCAGAAAACAGTAGGTACAGTATGTACTTAAGTTTAAGAAATTTCGTCGATATCTTAAATATAAAGGTAAAAAGGTAAAGTACAAACAAAAAAAAACATAACTTTAAAAAGTTTAAAGTCAATACTATCATATAAATAAAAAATGAAAAGAGCAGTGCAATACAAATAAGTACTAACAAATACAACTACAGTATACACGAAATGGGACTAATATCTTAATACAAATTCTTGTAAGGTGTAGCAGTTTATTTCTAAAAGAAATAATGTCACTGCATCTTTAAATTTTCTAATTGTTGGGAGACATTTAATGCTTTTAGGTAAGAGGTTGTACAAATTACAACCATTAAAAAAATACTTTTTTGATACAGGGCTGTATCAGGCTTTACTGGTAACAAATTATCTTTTTTCCTGGTATTGTGGTTATGCTGTGATCTAGTGTTAGAAAATTTAAGTTTGTTTTTATGGACAAAGCAAGTTATTTCATATACATATATAGAGGTTAATGTGAGGATTTTTAGAGACCGAAAAGCCTCTCTGCATGATTCATTATAATTTAGTTTAGCCAATATTCGTATAGCTCGTTTTTGCAGAACAAAAACACTATGTACTTCACTTGCTAATCCCCAATGTACTATGGCATGTTTAATAGTTGAGTGGAAAGAGGCAAAATATAATTGTTTCAATATAGATAAACTGCAGTGCTTAGATGCAACAGCTAAGGTTTTTGATAATTTTGTACAAAACATCATGTACATGACAAGACCACTTTAGATTACAGTCTATCCTTAAACCCAACAGTTTGGAGTTGTTTGAAAAAGTAGCATGATAGAATTATTAGGCTTAATGTTAGACCGTGATGTCTTAAAAACAATACATGTTGTCTTCTCATTATTTATGCATAATTTGTTTCTTTGGACCCACAAGTTCATTTTTTTGTAAATTAAGGCGGCACAATTTTCAGCATCGGTTAGGTTACTAGATCCTATTAAAATATTGGTATCATCAGCATATACAACTGTCAAGCATAGAGGATGTTCTAGATAGATTAACATATCATTAATATATATAATAAATAATGTAGGTCCAAGTATGGATCCTTGTGGAACACCACAGCTGACAGTACATAGACTGGATACTGCATTTTTGATTTTAACTTGCTGGGTACGATTAACTAAATAAGATTGGAACCATCCATGAGCAATACCTCGAACACCATATTTTACTAATTTGGTTAATTTAGAAGAGCTTAGTTTTGCCACGAGGAAAAAAACTTCGAGAAGAAGGGGACACTACCTCAAAGATGGCTTTTTTGTTTCCGTCCGGTTCTCTCTCTCTATTAAAGTCCTAACCAAAAGAAGTCTCTTCCACGTCTAATAATGAAATGAGATAGATACAGATTCTTCATTTCAGTGGGAAAATGCGTCCAATATATATTACCAATAAAGTTCTGATTTCTTTTACCTTGCAAATTTTGCTAAGCTATCAAAATTCTACCACCAAAAACCTCCCTAGAAATTGAAAGAGTTTTCTCAGTATTTTTTAAAATTATTTTAATACAAATAAAAGAATAATGAGAGTTAGTTTCACTTTTTTAAATTTTGGACCAATGTGCTATGAGAAAAACCATATTTAGGTTATTAAAAACAACTGATCACAATATGCATAATGCAGCAGGAAATTAACAGCACTTTTTAGAAAAATGTATTTTGGGGTGGTCTCTCAAGAGTTGTAAGAGATAACAAGATTTCACGGGTGTAATTAGAAGTATTATTCAATGTCCTTCACAATTTATTCTATTTCATCTTTTTATCTCTTCCAATAACAGATATATCACTTGTTAACAGAATTTTAGAACATACGGTACAGGAATTTAAAAAGTAAAATGAAATCCTGAGCAGGCTAGTACATTTTTTTTTAATTGCCTTATTTATATTAATGACCTGGCGGAGTTTAGCCGTAGACTATTCTACCACTCAACCAGGACGGTCGGACATACATAGACAACATCACAACACCCATTCTCTGCGACATTATCATCTGCCGCAACTGAGACTCGAACTCAGGAGAGGAGAGCGACTAGACCGTATTGTCTCTCACACAACCGCAGTCTAGCCCACTGTTACCGTCTCGGTAACACGTGAAAAACGCCACTACACATCCATACCCTAGCCAGGATTCGAACCCGGGACCTCGTGGTCGCAGGCCTAACACTTTGAGCACTGCGCCACCTAGCCGGTTTTACAGAGTGTTTTATTAAACAAAGTTACTGCCCTAGTATTTCCTGGTACTGGTAGCAAAATTAATAAGCTGTTACAAATTAACATATTATATCCTGCAAGAAAAACAATGGTATGTGTTGCAGGTTTCCCAAATTATTTTCTCATTGTGCTTTCTACCTCCCTTGTTGACTGGTTCATTGGGGATATAGGGTATAATATCAGTGGCTTTTGTTTTGTTAAAAACTTAATACAAAACTGAAACAGAAACTTTACCAGTGTAATTTCAAATTCAATGGACATACTAATCTGTATTTTATAGGGTTAAATCTCCTCAAAGCGAAATATATATTAAAATGCAGTCTCTACCAACTTCTAGATTTAAACGTATAGTTGTGAGGACGACAATGGACCTAGTTGGTAAGTAAAAATCAATATATACTAACTTCAGTAAATAAGTTCATTTTATTATTTCCCCCTACATTTTGTTGGAAATTTTTCATCGTATCTTATGTAGAAAAGTTTATTTGTTTTAGGTCTTACTCTTTTGTTACGATATTCAATAGAGATTTAAATACGACGATAAATGAACAGATTTTTAATAAAGGACATACTTCACCGAGACTGTAAACGGTGATACTAGAGTTTCGGTTTTCCACATTAAATTTTTTCGTCATTTCATTTTTATCCTCCCAAGTTACAGTACACTTCTCCAATTAAATGTACGAGTACCTGCATATACATTTCTTTGTACGCAGAGAAAAATATGAGATCTCTGTTTATAAATATAATTTTTCGCGTAAAATAAATAACCCAAGGGTGTTTTGGGGATATGATACTTTTTCTTATGTTTTATATACCTAAATAATGTGGAATTACAACTTCATACTTCATGTTTCTTATATTATTATTACATAATGCTAGAAAATACGTTAATTAACAAAATAGATAAATATTCTATAGAAGCAACAACGTAGCAGATTTTGAGGATTTTAAAGCCGACAAAGAAGGAATATTTAGATAGTCTTCTATATCGGGTGTCAACGGAATATTAGACAAGCCATAGTTTTCAGAGTTTTCAAGTTATAAGACTCAAACTGGATCGTGGTGACATATACCAAAAAAATTGACAATTTTTTATTATTTGACGCTTTTCCATCACTTCCGGTTTCCACGAAAATGATCCCAACTTTGAAATTTTAACTGGAACACCCCATTCTTTTTATATTTTTAGATTCCGGAAACGTTTGTAAGCATGATTGTAGGTGTTTTATAACCACTTGATTTTCTAAAGCCATTTTTATTTCTGCATCTAGAGTGCTGTTAATGTACTCAGGTCAATATAATGAACAAAAAGATAGGAGAAAAATGTAATAGTGAGATTTTTAGAATTGTTTTAGTACCAACGACCAACCAAATTTTCCGAAATCAGTAATTTATAATTAAGTCAACTTTTTCAACTGTCAACATGTCAACTATCAGTAGTCAAATACCATTTTTCACGATAAATCCATTAATAACCTCAAATCGAAAATCGGTTCGATTTTAATTCAAATAATAACAAATTCTTTGATGAATAATAATTTAAAAATAGAGAAAATACTTTTACCAAGTAAGTATGCTGTGAAAATCGAATAATACTTGTTTCAAAACATTCACTTTGTCGACAAAATAAGACTGCAAAAGTATTCTGTCCATAATCATTTATTTTAACCATAAAAAACTTCTAAATTAAAAGAAGTTAGTAGTATTTTTCTGAAGAAACGAGTCACAATAAGCTAATCTTCGGTTACCATTACCAAAAACTTTGATTTATGGCAAGTCATAAACGAAAAAAGTTTCACGACTGTTATCAGTTCTTTCTCTGATTTACTTCTCAAAAAATGGAAAAATATTGAAAACATGGACGATGTCTGTTCGGATACCTTTGGGGATACAATTCTCCTGTGGAATTTTCACATTTTTGTGGCATTCCTCAAAAATCAATAACATATCTTTTTCATCCTTTGTATACAATTTAAACAATAACAACAATTTAACAACTAAAAAACTACAAACGATTTAACGATAAAGTACAGACTGTAAACACTTATTAAGACGAGTTTTATTATTTGTCAAACTTCTTTTTCTTTCCACATCATATTTGTATAAAAGACCTCGCACACTTTATTAAATTTAGGTACAGTCAAATTGGCTGAATTTTTAATGTGTTGTTGACTTTCTGCCCAGAAGTTCTCACGAGCTCAACTCGATCCTATGTCTAGTTTCCGAGGTACAGCTCAAGAAATGTACAAGAATGTCCCCTTTTTCAATTAAGAAAAAATTCGAATTGATAATTTTTTTCATACATTTTATATTGTGATATGTTCTGAGCCATTTATAATATTTTGCACTGAAACATTTGTTGTTTTAATAAAAATAGCGTAGCAAAAAATTAAAGTTTGTAGTTTGAAATATTGGCGAAGGCACCGCGAAATCTATATAAAAGTAACAAGTGAAGAATATTGTAAAAAAATGAAAAATATTGTATTGTGTATGGATCTGCTCGTAAGTCTAGATTAAAAATATTAGACAGTATACATTGCACCGGATTAAGACTGGCTTTAGGTGCTTTTCGCACTAGCTCATTTTCTTCCCTATGCTGTGAATCAGGAATCCCTCCTCTAAAATATCGTCGGCAGCAGTTTTTGGCTTCATATGGAGCAACTATATGGGCACAACCAGCCCACCCCAATTACAACATTATTTTTAACGAAGACTTACGACTTCCTTATGAAACCAGACCAACAATAACAAGACCAGTGGGAATAAGGCTAAGTGAAATGATGGAAGTATTTGAAGAAAATTTCCCATCAGTATATGAGATAAACCAATGCGAAATTCCTCCATGGAAATTAATAACTCCAAATATTATTTTAAAAAATGAACAAAACAGAAAAGAAGACACTAACAGACAACTACTAGCATCGAATTTCAATAGTACAGTAAACTCATTCGAAGGATATCATAAGTTGTTTACAGACGGATCCAAATTAGATCAGGGCGGAGTTGGGTGCTCCTTCGCTGACGACAATCAAACAAATAGCTAGACACTACCTTCTGCAGCTAGCATTTACACAGCCGAACTTTATGCAATATGGCAAGCGTTAAGATATGCAGAAATGAACTCCTGAAATGATATTCTCATTTGCAGTGATTCTCTTAGTGCTTTGCAAGGTCTGTCCAATAGTACTACCACTGATCCGCTAATCCAAAATATTCTAGCATTAGTCCACTGGCTGGGAACTCTGGGTAAAAGAATTACTTTTATTTGGACTCCTAGTCACGTGGGTATTCCTGGAAATGAACTCGCGGACGGTGCGGCAAAAGAAGCAGCGTTAGAAAATATACAGCAATATTGCAATTCGTCATATGGACATAAAAATTCATCTTAAAGAAAAGAATCATCGATCAGTGGCAAAACGAATGGAACAACGAAATCTCTAAACTAAAAGAAACTAAGCCCAAAGTGAACAAATGGAAAACACCTATACTTCAAAGAAGGGAACAGATTGTAATCACGAGATTAAGAATAGGCCATACTAATTTAACACATATATATTTATTAGCAGGAAGTCAACAACCAATATGTCAGATTTGCAATACAATTTTAACAGTAAAACATATAATAATAGAATGCCCTGTATATGACCAACATCGTAGACGACTGAATATCCCAGATCAGCTACCTTCATGTCTGGGCCAATCATATGAAAATCTGAAAAAAATAGTTAAATTCTTAAAAACCATAAATCTATTTTTGAAAATTTAATATATATGAACTTACCCGACAACACTTCTCGACATGCATAATAGAAAAGTCTTAACTTTTATGATAGGATTGTAGGACGATGCGGCTAATGACCAAGTTGTCGATGCCGCGTGCAAAAAAAAAAACAAGTGAAAAAATATTCGGTCAAATTTGGCTAAAACATTTTTTACATAAAGTATGTGTCTTCCTGATTAAAAAACTTTAATTGAAAAACTTTCGAAAATTGCTCCTTTGACCTCTAATATTCCATCAATAAATTAAAAGTTCGACAAGTAGGTACACTAGTTCACAAGTTCAAAGCAGTGTTAATTTTTGATAAAGCTCGTAAAAACATGAGTGAGAGCTCATTGGATTCAGAATGACGTCTAGAAAAATGTGCAAAAGTTCCAAACTCGCACATAAACAATTGCAAAAGTTATAAACAAATAAAATTGAAAAAACAACGAGTTTTGTTTTTTGCAAATAACTCGAAAACTATTAACATTTAAGAAATTTTAAAGAAGGATTTTTAAAGAGGAGGAAAATTCCAAACAAAAAAGTCCTGACCCCCGAAACTCTATCTCTATTATTAATAATTTTAATTTAATGTTGAAAATAGAGCTCCGCGCGGCGAACACTAAGCCGTTACAATGCTCTGAAACTGGCCGTAATAAGCAAAAATATTTTTTTATGTTATTAAATATTAATTTAAAAATTTTACAAAATTATGGTATTATTTAGACACTTAAAGGAACAATATCCAGTTGGAAAAAAAATTTTTCACTGATTTTTCATAAAATGAGCCTATGGTAAATTAGCAATTTTTTTTAGAATTTGCGTTTATATTTCAAGTTGGATAATTGTAAAACAAAAGCCACTAAAATTACTTTGCCTCGTGGAGACCTTATGTCAACTATACTTTATGGGATTATGACATTGCGATGTTTTTAATTGTGATAGTCTATTAGTTATTAATTATTTAACCTAAAAAAAAACCAAAAGTGAAAAAGAGAGGTTGAAATTTCTTTTTATTAATTTTAATTATTATTACTGTCTTTATATTGAAAAGTACTATAAGATTACATAAACTTTAAATTTTCATTGTTAATTGTTTAAACTAATTCTATAAACAAATAGATAAATTATGTATTTTTGAAAAAAAATTTCGCCATTTTATTTGTCATAAAATATTGATTAATTTTTTTTTTTTTCTCAAAAATTTTTTTTAATTGTCTATAATCATTTTTTTCCTTTCTCATTATTTAAACGAATTATTGAGAAAAAATTTTATTAAAATTTATTATTAGCAATTCTCTACAAGCTGGAAAAAACAAACATTTTTGTTGTTAATTTATTTGTTTATTTAATAAACAATTTGTTATTAACAATCGCCAAATGTTTTTATATTTTTTTAGATAGAAAAAGAATAACAAAATCAACCATATACATAAACATGTAAAAAAATATTAAAAATCTTTTTTTTTATGTTTACGGTTGTTTTTGTTATTTTTTTTCTATCTAAAAAAAAATATAAACACATTCGGCGATTGTTGATAACAAATTGTTTATTAAATAAACAAATAAATTAACGACAAAAAAAATCTTTTTACCAGCTTATAGAAAATTGCAAATAATTTTTAAGAATAAATTTTTTTCTCAATAATTTTAAGAAAATTTGATTTTTCTTTTAATTATAATATTTTATGACAAATAAAATGGCAAAAAAAATTTCAAGAATACGTTATTTATCAATTTGTTTATAAAATTTGTTTAAACAAACAGCAATGAGAATTTAAAGTTTATGTAATCTTAAAGTACTTTTGAATATAAAAACAGTAATAATAATTACAATTAATAAAAACAATTTTTCAACCTCCTCTTTTTCATTTTTTAGTTTTTTGTTAGGTTAAATAATTAATAACTAATAGACTATAACAATTAAAAACATTGCAATGTCATAATCCCATAAATCATAGTTGACATAAGGTCTCCATGAAGCGAAATAATTTTGGCTTTTGTTTAACAACTATCCGACTTAAAATATAAACAAAAATTTAAAAAAAAATTGTTAATTAACAATATGCTCATTTTATGAAAAATTGGTGAATAACTTTTTTCCAACTGGATATTGTTCCTTTAAGTGTTTAAATAATACCATAATTTTTTAAAAATTTTAAATTAATATTTAATAACATAAAAAAAAATATTTTTACTTATTACGGCCGGTTTCAGAGCATCGTAATGGCTTAGTGTTCACCCCGCGGAGCTCTATTTTCAACATTAAATTAAAATTATTAATAATAGAGATATAATTTCGGGACTTTTTTTATTGGAAATTTCTTCCTCTTTAAGAATCTGTCTTTAAAATTCCTTAACTATTAATAGTTTTGGAGTTATTTGCAAAAAACAAACTCGTTATTTTTTCAAATTTCATTTGTTTATAACTTTTGCAATTGTTTATGTGCGGATTTGAAACCTTTGCACATTTTTCTAGACGTCATTCCGAATTCAATGAGTCCTCACTCATATCTTTACGAGCTTTATCAAGAATTAACGCGGCTTTGAACTTGTGAACTAGGTAGTCTAAAGACACAGAATTTTACAAGAATTGTATCTCGGAAACTAGATAGGATCGAGTTGGGCCCGTGAGAGCTCTTGATCAAAAAGTCGAAATCTACAACATATTAAAAATTAAGCCAATTTGACTGTACCCCAATTTGCATAAGAAATGTGCGTGTCCTTTAAGTTCGATGAGTTATTGGAAGGCTAACAAAGTCGAAAACAACGGGCACTAAGTAGAGTGGTAGATTTGGTATTATAATGAAGTTCACATTTGACAAAATAATCATTAAAATGTTTATGAATTTCGAATAATATAGAATAAATATCTAAACATGGTAAAGTCACCAATTTAAATTTAAGGAAAAAAGGGCGACAGAGATCCATATAATGAGCGTTTACTAAAATTCTAATAGTAATATTTGCTGTTTGAGAATTTTTACAGCATTTGGAGATACACTCCACAAAATTACACCATAATTTAAAAGAGCAGAAATATTGAGAAGTGGATATTTTTAAAACATCAAAATTAAATTTATTCTTTGGCTGCCATAGTGGTACAGTCAATCTGTCATTTGACCAGTGAATAATTCCTACAAAGAATTTTTTATTTATATAATGTACAGGGGGGTAGCCACAATCATTAATTAATGTTTTCCACAAAAATATCATTGCAGCTACCACCGCCATGTTGAATGGCGGTGGTAGCTGAATTATCTTTTTTCCTGTTTATTTATTGTTATTATTATTCTTCATTGTTATTATTTATTTTACATAATCGATGAAGTTGACCTACCGTAGTGTCATTTCTTTAAAAGAATTAATTTTATCCGACTTTTTAAATTTTTACTGATCTGTCAACACGATAATTTTTCTAAATTGCTAATACTTTATAATTAACACTTCCAAAAAATGCGAAAATTTATACTTCCCTCCAAATATTTCTGTTCTCTGTTCCCATTGCTCCGATATGGTAATTAGTTACTGTCAACATTGTAGATTATACAGTTTCCTAAAACGTTAAATCAAACGAATTTCTTACACTATCAGTTGTTTACAAATTACATCAGCTCAAAAATATCATTATTTTTCAAATTTCGAGCTGCTGTAATTTTTAAACAATTGACCGCGAAAGAAAATTGTTTAAACAAAAATTTTCGGAAATCTTATAATCTCCAATATTGATAACAAATAACACAGCCCCACAAAAAAAAAGTTCAAAGAAGCGAGTCAGACCCATGGATCCCTATGTATTTTTGGTCGCTGAATCCGAATCCGTCAAAAAAATCGTACACCCCCAAAATCATTAGCTAGAGCCAAAAAACACCCCTGAAATGGGATAAAAAGAAGATTAAGCTACGAGAATAGTTGTTACTACTTCATCAATCGAACTATACAAATTAAGATTAAACAGCAGCGTACATACAATAGATGTGAAACACACCCCCAGGGAGGGGCGAAAACTAGCCCCCATATATAAAAAAATCGATCC
The DNA here is from genome assembly GCA_936432065.2 of Rutpela maculata. Lineage (NCBI taxonomy): Eukaryota > Metazoa > Arthropoda > Insecta > Coleoptera > Cerambycidae > Rutpela > Rutpela maculata. The sequence goes on along the minus strand of OW386285.2, from coordinate 291,536,491 downwards.
AAAACAGCAATGACTGCTGAAAAAGCTCGAAACGTCTAAGTTTTGTTAAAGTGTTAAGAAACTACATCAGGTCCGACGTAATCTTCATAAACTGCCCCTATAGGGTTGAGAATAACTACCTTTAAGTTCAAACCTCAGAGGGTGTGAAAACTATCCCCTATGTAAGATTTAACTATAAAAAGTTACAGCGACTTCTATAAAAATTCGAAACACCTGCGTTGTGTGGAAGAGAGACGAAACTAGACTATGTTCGAAGATGTGCTTGAAAACTACCCCCACGAGGTTGCGAGATACTGTAGGATGCTGGAAAAATAGAGAGAAACTAACCGGATTTACATTTTTATGGATGCTATGATTGGCAAAAATCGTGTTGCACACTTGAGTTTGAAACTCAAGTCCTATAAAGTTATTAAGTAACACTCCCAGAAATGATGTAAACTACCGTAATTCAAAATGTAACGAAAGAGCTATACTGTTGCTTATTCGCTTCATTTCCATAGTTTTTTTTATAGCGGTGGCGTCTCTCAACCCCGTGGGGGTGGTTTTCAAGCACAGCGTCAAATATAGTCTAGTTTCTTCTCTCTTCTACACAACGCAAGTGTTTCGAATTTTTATAGAAGTCACTGTAACTTTTTATAGTCAAACCTTCCATGGGGTGTAGTTTTCACACCCTCTGAGGGTTGACACTGTAGAATATTGATGGTACGTAAGTTTCTAGTTCTATTTTAGAATACTACGCAATTTCAGCCAATCATAGCATCCATGAAAATAGAAATCCTGTTGCATTTTACGTTTTTTCTTGTTTTTCTCATGTCCTTTAAACTTGAGGGTGGTTGTTCCCAACTCTATAGGGACAGTTTATGAAGATTACGTCGGACCTGATGCAGTTTCTTATCACTTTAACAAAACTTAGACATTTTGAGCTTTTTCAGCAGTCATTGCTGTATTTTTTTATATATAGCAGCTAGTTTTCGCCCCTCCCTGGGGGTGTGTTTCATATCTATTGTATGTACGCTGCTGTTTAACCTTAATTTGTATAATTCGATTGATTAAGATGTAACAACTATTCTCGTAGCTCAATATTCTTTTTACCCCATTTCAGAGGTGTCTTTTGGCTCTAGCTAATGATTTTGGGGGTGTACGATTTTTTTTGACTCCGGATTCGGATTCAGCGACCGAAAATACATAGAAATACATGGGTCTGGTTCGCTGCTTTAAACTTTTTTTTTGTGGGGCTGAGTAATTGCTACATAGGAGCAACAGGGGTAGAGATAATTGCAAAAATATGCAGCGAAGCACAAATTTTCATCATTCTGACGCCTGTAGTTTTAAAATATTAACAATAGAGAAGAATAATCTCAATAATTATCGTAGACTTTTTAATTTTGTACAATATTGGTAATACCTAATTTTAATGTATAACTAACAGGAAAGGAGATAATCGAGAAAAACTTATTTTGACCGACATTTTTCCAATATGGCGGCCGTAGTGGCAACTATATATTTGTGGAAAACATTAATCAATAACACAAAAAAGTTAATTGTCGTAAGTTTCTCATCTTTTCTGATGTGTTTTAACGCGCTGAAGCCAATTTTGGACAAAAAAAATTTCTATCTTGTCAGTTTTTCTCTACCACCCCTGTTATACCCTAATAAGGGCAAAAAAAGGTCTTATCCTAAGGTTCTGATCTAAATTTTCTAAAGTATTTTGATGAGTTGAAGCTAATTTTGGACAATTTTTTTTCTATCGTGTCAGTTTTCCTCTACCACCCCCTTCTATCCCTTGAAATGGCAAAAAAGGTCTTCTTTGTCCTAAGGTCTGATCTAACTTTTCTGAAGTGTTGTGAGGTGCGAAAGTGGCATTAGATAGCTCTTTACGTAAGCTATTCTGCCCTGCTAACTTAGAGAGCAGTATCTCCACCTTTACTAGTTGAGATATCGTCTTTTTTAGTTTATTTAGCTGGGCCACCACAAAAAACTTAATGAAAATCTTTGAAATTTGTTCTAAGCATTTCAATATAATTGTTTTAAATTTGTATCACAAAAACAATGTCAATATTTAGAAATGTAAATAGAAATTGGCGGTTACTGCTTTTTAGTCTAGTGTATTATTTAGATTAAAGAGGAGCATGTAACTATGACCTGCAGTATGTGCATATATTAGAATTTACTTCTTTTTAGTGTTGACTAGAAAAGCTTAATTTGTAGATGCCGCAATATTTTATAAGAAATGTTCGTAAAAATAAAAGGGAATGTTACTAAGAAAATGACATTTCTTGGAACGTAACTAAAAAAAGTACAAACAGTACTTCCTATTACAATTTTTATTAACCATTGTACTAAAATCTAAGGTCAACTGCATAGTTATTAACTGGAATCTTCTTTTTTCCTTCCGGATAGATATTCATGCCATAGGTAAGGAAAAGGTTTATTAGGTTGTTTTTTACCTACCGGTATAAAACTCTCGTTGAACCACTATTCTTCGAGGCGTTTCTCGGGAAATTACATTTGAAATTCTTATCGTCTTACTATTGGAAAGATTGTCTGAAGGTGTCAAAACATGTTTTCACATGTTTTCAAAATCCCAAAAAAAAATTTCAGAAAAATTGGCTTCAATTTTCAGTCGTGACGGCAAAAATCAATTCTCGGAATGTTTTTTTCTTTACCGGCTTGGTTAACCTAAGTTTTTAGTTTTTGTCTAAATTGTTAGTTATTCAAAATCAAGACTTTGGTAGCCAAAAAGATATAAATACAACGTTATTGCAAACTTAAGTTACCTATTATTGGTACCTACTCGGTATTATAAAGGCAGTTTAAGGAAAAACAGAAATAAAACAAAACAGAATAAAACCACAACTCGTAATTGGTTAGTGTGTCAAGCCATAGTATTATCTCCGATATAATTACAGAGAAAAAAATTAAAGTACTCACCCTTCTTTTTAAGAGCTACAAGTTCTTAAACTAAACATAAATTTTGTCTAAACACGAACAGCGTATTATGTGCAACTAAAGTGATTTTACCGGCGTCAACACTTTTGAACATGGGCATTTTAAGTACAATACCAACTGTTACTAATCTTAAATGCAGTATCTCCAATAAAAATTGGAGTTACTGCATTTTAGTCGAGCTCAGGTCTCATACTGCATTTTAGTTTGGTATATGGTTTATAAAGTGGAGACACTGCAAACTCTATAGCTCATTTGTATTAAAGCTATGGTCAATACTGCTTTCTAACGTAGTCAAAGAGGTGTAAAAATGCCCAAAACATATTAAAAACGCAGCAACTCCAAATTGACAAATCTGGAGTTACTGCTTTTTAGGTTAGGACGGCAGTATTATTGTCGACGGACCAACTTAGGCTGTCATCCAGGATAATGCCAGGTCATTAGAATCTCTAGGCAAGAGTTCGGTTAGTAAAGAAGATGAGTTTAGATAATTTATCAAGGTTTAACTTTAATTTGTTAAATAGAAACAAATTTTTGACCCTGTTTTGACTCTTTTTTGAGTAGGAGAAGATTCGCCAAAAAGATTATTAATATCTTTAAGATTAATGATTAATCGACAAATTAAACACAAGTTTTCGTTGACAAATAATTAATTACATAAAGCTTTTATATAATAAATGAGAAACAATGGTCCAAGTACAAAGCCTTAGAGCCATATTATGGAGCCATGGGGTACACCATGTTTAATTTTTTAAAGAAGTCAAATTCGATATAATGATAAGAGCTAAGATTTTATATATTGCTAATTATTGTTACTGATTCGACTTCAACCTGTTCACTGCATGGATGTTTGGTTGATATATGAATAATATATTTATATCTCTTTTTCAGTGTCTATTGGAGGAATCGTCGGTTTATTTGTTGGGGCCTCCATTTTAAGCATTGTAGAAACGATCTATTTGCTATGTTTCAGAAAAGTAAATTAAAACAACCAAGTGTAGCACCAAAATAAAAATCTTTCAAGCACCCCAGTTATTATACCAGGATTCATAGTGGATATTGAAAATATATGTAATATAGAAATTTGGTGAAATGTAGATTTTTGAATTTTTATTACCAAATCAAATTTAATAAATTCTAAAAACTTCTGTTCAGAACATCAATAAGATAGGAAGAAGAAGGAAAAACAATTCATATTTATTTATGTATATGAGTATTGGGTGTATACCGGGTGACACAGGAGATATGTAACACCCCGTAGCATGTTTATTTAAAAAGATATTATTTTGAAATTTGGTATACCTATATAATGTGTGACTGTCCTATTTTTAGTACAAACAAGAAATTTTTTCCACTTTCGGTTTCACCGGAAGTGACATCTACTTTGTTATTTTAAATGGCACCCTGTATATATTTTTTTCCTATCTGGTTCTACTTAAATTCCTCTTTTCAACTGTGTATAGCAAGGTGGCATTCATTTTTAAAATGGCTACTGAAAACCATTTTATTGCATTAAGTCAAGTTGGCTATGGTATGAAATGTAGCGTTAATTAATGCTTAGTGTGCTGCAATATCAAAAGAACCATGGTACACAATTTTGTGTTTCATATTTGTTTTGTTCTAATCAGTAACCGAAGAGACTTTGTACAATTTTTATATTGAAGGAAAATCTCTAGACTAAATCCACGATATCACAAAAACTAAGATAGAAACACTAATTTTAAATTTTACCCATTTGTAAAATATTTATTCATATTCCACTTTTACCAATTAGATGGCCCACGAGGTGTCCGGATTTTACGCCACTTGATTTTTTCATATGGGGCCATCTCCACTGCAAAATAGGGAAGACTTAAAAATGGGAGTTAGGTTAGCAATATATTAGTTTACTGAATTGCAGTTAGAAAATGTGCTTAGAGGTACTGGTTACAAGAATTCGACGCTGCAGGGAAAATTCTTCGAAAACAATTTTATGTAAAAGTAAGCAAAATCAGACATAACAATGAATTGTATTGGGTAAATGTGAAAGATGAATAAATATTTTACAAATGAGTCAAATTTGAAATTAGTGTTTCTATCTTAGTTTTCATGATTTCGGGGATTTAGTCTAGAGATTTTTATTTAACATAAAAATTCTACAAAGTCTCTTCGGCTACTGATTAGAAAAAAACAAATATGAAACACAAAATTGTGTACCAGGGTTCTTTTGATATCACAGCACATTAAGCATTAATTACCGCCACATTTCATTCCATAGCCAACTTGACTTAGTGCAATAAAATGGTTTTCAGCAGCCACTGTAAAAACAAATGTCATCTTGGTATACATAGTTGAAAAGAGAAATTTAAGTAGAATCAGATAGGAAAAAAATATATACCATTTAAAATAACGAAGTAGGTGTCACTTCCGGTAAAACCGGAAGTGGAAAAAATTTATTGTTTGTACCAAAAAAAGACAATCACGCATTATAGAAGTCTACCAAATTTCAAAATAATATCTTTTTAAATAAACATGCTACGGGGTGTTACATATCTCCTGTGTCACCCGGTATGTTTTGGTTGTGGGTTAAAACATACGCAGAAATATACCAATTAATTTGAAATTAAATGTCATAATTTTTAAGTGTAATGTTGGGTAATAATAAACTATTAGAATGTATAAAGATTTTAATTCTTTTAGGGAATGAATTGGGATTGTTGATTTGTTTAATAGAAAGTGGTAGAAGGTCGTAAAATTTTGGGTCATAGTAGAAAATAAATTGTTGAAATGTGGTGTGAGTTACTTGAGGAGTATTTATGTTTTGGTTAGTTACATTATGAGTTTGATGGGGATTGGATTATCGGGGATGTCAAAAAATATTTTGTGTTGATAGTTGAACATAGGTACAGATTTTACATATAACAAATTACCATCAAATTCCTCAAAAAGCAGTGAGGAGGGATATAATATTTTTTTCCTGGTATGACTTTTATTAGGTATGTTTAAGGTATTTTTAGTTGTTTTAAGTTGGTAAAGTAAAAGCTGACCCACATTACTATGCCATGTCGTGAAATAGATTAGGCCAAAGCAATCGATATATCATTGTGCAGGATGTTTCAGAAGTGATAGAACTTGCAAATTAATTTTCTCAGTTTGCTTTTTCATTTATCTGACATTGTCTACAAATTTTAGATTTTTAGATTTTTATCAACAGCTATTCCTGAATGTTCTATGTGATCAGTTATATCAAGTTTAGCTAAACATTTACATAGTATTTTATGATCTAATATGCATTTGTAAGTATGAGTGTTTAACTTGTCAATATTTGGCAGATTACCATCGTCTAAATTGTAACACATAAGTTTTGTTTTATCAATGTTAATAGTTATATTATATATTATATACTTTTATATATCAAATCATATTCACATAAAAATCTATTGAAAGCAATACAACATGAACACATCACAAGGCGAAAATACAGCCTAAATGTTACAATGCTTCAAATCAAACATACAACTAAAAGTTTTATAAGTTACCAGCTGACCCAGCAAACGTTGTTTTGCCATATAAATTATAAATTTTTGTCCAAAAAATAAAAAGAAAATTTCTGGATAGGGCCCTTATCACCTAGGGGTATAAAAAATAGCCTACGACCTATTCTCAGACCTACCAAATATACACCAAAAATTTCATAAAAATCGGTCAAGCCGTTTCGGAGGAGTTCGATAACAAACACTGTGACAAGAGAATTTTATATATTAGATTATGTTCATAAATTTTACAATCTCTTACCAGCCCATTTTAAGCAATATAACAACATAAGTTTATTCTGTGATAAAATATCTGATCACTTAAATAATAATAAACATAATTTTACGAAATTATTGGTAGTTGGTTAATATATTAGAGTAACGTATATATATGTAATAAATTAAAAGAAAAAAAAAAGTGACATATAATTAACAGGATATTGTCATTTAGAATCATATAAATACTAGCATTGCGATCATCATATAGATAAATTTTAAATAATAAATTTTTTAGTATGGTTAAATAATTATTGGCACACATACAGATTGTATATTTAATCTAGGTGTACTATATAAATGGTTGAATAAAAATATGTACTATTATTATATATATAATACAGCCCCACAAAAACAAAAAAATTCTTGGAACTGCTATCGAGACAACTGTATCTCTATGTAATTTTCGACGCTGAATCCGAATCCCTAGCGCTAAAAAACACTCCCTAAACGGGGTAAAAATGACTTAACGCTCCACGAATAGTCTTAAATCTCAATAAATCGAATTAAATATGAACATTCAAGTATATAACGCATAAATTCTATTTTCCATTGAAAATCACCCCATGAGTGGGTGAAAACTACCCCTTATACAACAGGAAATTTAAAACTAGTGGAAGCATTGTACTCTTCGCCGATTTACTGAGCTTTTTATATAATTGTTACACATTCTATAGGATACTCTTCGCATTTTTCTTGTAAATACTGTTAGTTTTTGGACATTCTAAATTTTGTGATACCAACTTTGTTGTGAAAAAAAAAAAATATAAAAAAAAATCACGATGTGAGGGATCGAACCCGGGACCCTTGGATTGCGAGACGAATCAAATCAAATCAAATCAAAGATATTTATTAAAGTTTAAAGATATGAATGCGCCTCAGCTGGGTCCAGTCTAGAGCCGATCACCCCACCGCGGCGTGCAACGTCGCGGTAAGTAGGTGATCGGGTGGAGGGGTTTAGCTTCGGCTGTAACGATAGATGCAATTGGGCGTTAGGGCTCCTGTTTAACATATATAAAAAACTTAAACCTAACAATTTCGTTGAACAATAATCCGGGAAGATATTAAAATACTTAGAAATAGCTAAAACTACGAAGAAACAATTGCATTTTTAACACACGCGCACTGTCGCACGCGCGCATTAAATTTATGAACAAAATCTTGTTGTCCATACGGGAAAACTTAATGAAAAAACCCGTTCGAGAGTCACGGATTTATCCAGTGGTCTACCTGCCTCTGGAAGGATGGGGTGAGGGGAGATTATGATTTTAAAAGTTGGGGTTTACTAGCAGTTATTGGTCTAAAGGGAATTTGGAAGAAGAACAAAAAGGGACAAAAGAACAAAAATTGACAAAAATAATAAAAATGCAACTAATGGGGGAATAGAGGGGATACAAGTAAAAGGTGGTGAAAATAAAAGATGGCGAAAGTAAATTGTGGTATAGGAAAGATGTGGCTAGGGAGGTTGCCGAAAGATAGGCAACGCCTGGTATGGTAATGGATGTTTCAGGTTGAAATGTATGGCATTATGCTGTCTGAGACGAAACTCTTGCCGCTACACCACCATTTCTTATTACTGAAATTGTTAATGAGTGAAATATATACCATTAGAAAATTTATTGTGATTATTAGGAAACACACATTAGTAAAATGTATTAAAAAAAAAATAGTGATTGGAAATAACATTTCGCAAGGTTTCTATTATTTATTACAAACCATAAAAAAATGTAAAAAATTTTTTTTTAAATTTTAAATTACTAATAACTTTTTATTTACCAATCTATTTTGTTAAAAAACAATAGGGTTCTTCCTCTAGCTAACACTAAATTACTCTCCAAATTTCAATACAATCGGATTTTTCTTTCTTGAGTTATCGTGCTTACAAGAAACGTGACGGACGGACAGATGGACGGACAGACGGACAGACAGACGGACAGACAGATGGACAGACAGACGGACAGACGGACATTTTGAAAGTTGTTCAGAATTCGTTCACTAACATAACGATACAAAAATTTTTTCTATACGAGCGATATTTACTGATTTAGAAATGTGCCGATCAAATACAATATACTCTTCGTTTTTGCGAAGAGTATAATAATACAGTGATTGTAAAAAAGCTTACGATGCCTAGTTTTTTTGGAAAGAGTGAGTAACTGCATTAGTTCCGATGCGATGCTCAAAATCTACCTCCATAGAGTGGCGAAAACCACCCCTAGATTAAAATTGCAAGGAAAATCGGGGAAAAAAGGTAATAACAGAAACAATGAACGCCCCAATAAAGAGTCCAACTTGACGTATACCTAATCCGCATTCAACACTCGTATGTGGTTGTCAATGCGCCACCTACCGGCTGGTCAAAAAACTATATAGTCAGAAAATTATATAATAGATTATTTTTAGAGGCCATATAAATAAGTAATAGTATTTTCAGAGAATTCTTTTTAAGCAACTGCAATTTAAATTTGGAGTGGTTTCCGCCACTCTATGGAGGTAGTTTTTGAGCATTGCATAGAGACTAACGCAGTTACATACTGTTTTTTTTTTTTTTGGCATTGGACGTGGGATCCATTAGCCAGCCACATAATTTTAAAAGAGGGATACAAACTGCAACTAAAAATAAAAGCAATGAAATACGAAACTAACCTAACACGATTTTGAAGGAAAATTAATAGACGATCAACAACGGGGGAAGGACAGGGTTACACTCTTCTTGCTCAGGGGCCCATCAGAGCATTGATAAATAGACACACAGGTAAAGGCCACGGATAGAAGGTATAATACACAAAAGGTAAAACATAAGGATACGAATCTAATCTATGTTCTTTATAGCAGCAAGTTGATGTTATTCAGAAAATTCATTATTTCCTTGTATATACGTACGTTCTTAAGCGACAATATGTGTAACAGATTAGTGGGCAGAGAAATCTTCAATTTCAATAAACCCTTAATAAGTTCATCGGTAGCTCCAGAATGGCATGAACACCCGAAAAAAATATGATCCAAGTCACAAACAATATGACATGCTGTGCATATATCTGATTCCACAACCCCAATTCTCTTCAAATGTTGCGCATAACAAGCATGGCCAAATCTTAGTCTGGAGATGGTGGTGATAAACTTTCTGTTTGCTGTCAAATGTCTAAACCAAGGAACCTTAGGGACACTATCCTCAATTTGCGTATAACGGTTGTTTGGATTGTCAATTTTGAATTGTTCATAATATTCACCCCATTTAATAATTATATTATTTTTTGATGAGTTCAAAAGATCCGATAAACACACCTTAAACTTGAGGTTTCTGCCTGTCACTGCGGCCACCTTGGCGAGATTATCCACATGCTCATTACAAGTGATCCCCACATGAGCCTTCACCCAGATAAAATCAACAATAACCTCGCTTTTATGCAACTTACAAAGATGTAGTAGTATTCTGAGAATGTAACTGTTAGTTCTGTGATCATTAATTAAGGCTGATTTTAAGTTAAGTAAGATACTTAAGGAGTCCGTCCAAATTACTGCTCGCTGAACTTTGTTGCGATCCACATAATATAAAGCTTCCAATATAGCAATAGCTTCACTCACGAACACTGTTGTACGAGGTTCTAATTTAATTTTCAGTTCGAAATTTTCAGATGGAATGTAAACGGCGCATCCCGTATATTTCTCAATTTTGGAGCCATCAGTGTATATGTGCAAATGACTGGAGTATATAAATTTTAAGTTGTTTGCTATCAAATTATTCTCAGTGGTGATTTCTGAGTAAGATGGGATTAAAATATGAGGTTTATAAAATAGTTCGAGATACTCCAGGTTTAGATATGATATATCTGAATATTTGAGGAGTAGATTTAACTGTCCACTTACTTCACGGTATCCAGAGCAAAGGGGAGGGGAATTTCTTTTGGACCAATACTTATTTGTTAAATCTTGTGTGTTTAGGTGCGATATCTTAGTCACAATCGACAAGTCTTTATATTCGGCTTTTAGAATATATTTCTCGCTAAGAAGTTGTCTGCGAAGCATCAGGGGTTGTTCTGTAGCTTCGGCGTGTAATGGAACTAGCGGGGTCGATCCCATGGAACCCAGGCAGATACGCAAAGCTTTGTTCTGTACAGTGTCAATGCGTTTTAAAACGGAATTACTAGCGGATCCATATAAGGTGGAACCATAATCTATAATTGAACGAATGTACGACTTGTAAAATAGAATAAGTGTATTAGGGTCAGCGCCCCACCATGTTTTACAGATCATTTTTAAGAAATTAATGCCTTTTTCACATTTGGCTACAATATGGTCTATATAAGTACCCCAATTCAGCTTTTTATCTAAAGTAATGCCCAGATACATAATTTGATTTTTATAAGGATAGGAGTGATTACCTAATTTTAATTCATTTATATGAGGGGTATTGTGTCTTGTAAATATACTCGTCACCGATTTTTCAACGGAAATTTCGAATCCATAATCAAAGAACCAATTCTGCAGGAGCCCAGCGGTATTACTTAGCTTATTAATGCAGGTGTCGTATTTTTTGTGTATAGTATAAAACAAAAATCATCTGCATATTGAATGATGCTACAAGAGGTATTTATATAATTGTGTAAACCGGCCGTATAAATATTGAACAAAATAGGGCTAAGGACTGAGCCCTGGGGTAATCCGATGGAACTTACCCTATATCCATGTTTTTTATTGTCGAATCCTCTTATATAAATAGTTCTATTTTTGTATAAATTAGTGATTGTGTACGCCGTATGGTTTGGAATGGACATTTTTATTAGTTCGTTGTAAAGAATATCTAAATTTATACTATCATAAGCCCCTTTAAGATCCAAGAAAAGAGTTCCTAGGTATGTATTATTTGAAAAATTATTTTGGATATCTGTAACCAAGTAGGTTACTGCGTCCAGTGTACCCAACCCTTTCTTAAATCCAAACTGACAATGAGGCAATGGAACTTTGTTACTCAACCACCATTCTAAACGATTTTTTATAATACGTTCCAGAGTCTTAAGTACGCACGACAACAAAGATATTGGACGGTAAGAGTCAGCCAGCTCAGGGTCTTTACCTGATTTGAAAATAGGAACAATGACGACTTTTTTAAGAGTCTCTAGATCAGTACCTTTAAGCCAGATGTCGTTAAAAATGTCTAATAGAAAATGTTTCGCGTTATTTGGTAAGTGGGATAACATTGGGTATTTAATTTCGTCATATCCTGGTGCTGTATTGGACGCGGTTTTGATAGCAAGATTAAGTTCGAAAATTGTAAAAGGTTGAGAGAAAAAATTACCCTGAATTGGTTCAGGATTAATTTTTGGATCGTTATTCGAGACACTAGGTCGGGCAACTAGATTAAAAAATTCATCCATCCACAAGTCGGAACAAGGAAGGGTAGCAATATTTATAGGAATCCTTTTTAATTTTTTTGCATGTGTCCATAATACTTTAGATGGGGTGGACCCATTAAGGTTTTCACAATATTGTTTCCAATTTTCCTTAGCCTTAGATTTAAACATTTTTTTTGATATGGCAGTTATTTTTTTGCAAGTAATAAAGTTGTCCATCGAGCTATTTTGCTTATATATTTTCAAGATATCTTTTCTTTTTTTCAACATTTGTTCACATTCATCATCCCACCATGGCGGGGGAGGGCGTTTTTTAACCTTAAAAGGCTTAAAAGCAGGAATGGATCTTTCAGCAGCGGTATTAATGTTTTCGATAAGGAAACGATACTTATCAACAGGATTCAACCCCGTGGGGGGGGTTTGGAAGACATTTTCCAGGCTTGACTCATATAATTTCCAATTAGCTTTGTCAGTGTTCCACTTATTCTTGGGGAATATGATATTTCGGCATTATATATTAGCTGCGTACTCTATTATGATCGGGAAATGATCTGATCCAAGATTGTCTGAAAAAACTTTCCAGTTCATTTGCGAGGCTAAGGATGACGTAACCATTGATATGTCTACTACAGATTTAATCGCATTGGGAGCCGAAAGTCTGGTCCTGTCACCATTATTTAATACAACAAAATCTCTGTCCTCTATACAGTTAATTAATTGTCTTCCTACTTGGTCATTTTTTGAGGAACCCCAGAGGTTGCTATGGGCATTAAAATCGCCTCCAATTATAGCAGGATGAGAGAATTGTTTGAAAATGTTAATCCAATCGCTACACTGAGTAGTAATATTAGGGGGTCTATATAATGATATGAAAGAAATTGGGGATTGATTAATTTCCATTGTTATGCCACATACTAGAATGTCAGGATTATACATATTAGTATCTAAGGATATTTCTTTGAACGAAAACTGTTTTTTAACTAATATGGCTACTCCGGCTCGTCCATCTATTCTGTCTCTACGAATTATGTTAAAACCTGGGAAATTCACAGGTTGATTTGGTTTAAACCAGGTTTCACTTATCAAAGCGATATGAATATTTTGATCAATTAAAAATTTATTTAGATTAGCTTTATTTGCAATGGCTGATCGGGCATTCCATTGCATAATATTTAAATTTTGATTTGTAACAGCTATTAGTCATAGTTTTTAAGGACACCCTCCAATATCCTATCGAATTCAGACTTAAATAAACTAAAATTCAAATGTTTGAATTCATCGACATCTTTAATTGTATTAAAAATTGACATCTTACACACTATACAGTGTGTAAGATAATCTGATACTTTATTGGTAATTCTAGCTGGGTTATAATTAGGACTGATATTATTGGGCGGGAGAGCTTTACTAGGCCCAAACCTAAAAGGAAACATATTTTCAGTCTGTACTTGCGGGGATGATGGAGACGATATTCTCCGCTTTTTGGGTGCCTGAGTTGAAGAATTGTGTTGAAACTTACGCGAGCTAGTTGATGGTTGCGACAGCGAAAATTTAGAATTGGGTTGAGAATTAATTTTCGGGAGAGGGGGAAATTCTTGTTCATTCTCTAAACAATTAAATCTATTGTTGCATAGAATAGAGGAGAAAGAATTATTTATCATATTTTTTGCATCTACATAAGGAATATTGTTTAAGGACATTTGTTCCTTTATTTTCTTTTGGTTTTCATGGTTAGGACACTTTTTGGATATTGAATCATGGGAATTATTTTTACAAAAAATACAGTATATATCCTCAGGTTCACAGTTATGTTCTTCTAGTCTTTCTTTACCACACTTAGTACATAAAGTTTTGGTACTTCTACATTGATTAGAAACATGCCCATACTTTAAACATTTGTAACATTGAACCACTTTACTAATAAAGGGCTCAACGGTGAATTGAACACTGTTTATGACGACATAAGTGGGAAGAATATTCCCTTCAAAAGAAATAATAACTAACTGTCTAGGGATCCATTTATCAGCGCCATCAATAGAAATTTTTCGGTTAAGTCTTCTAACATGATTAACTGGACTAGAACTCTGGATATTTTCTTTTATGTAGTTCTCGTCAAATCTAGTGTCCACTGATCGTATTAAGCCTTTTTTTTCAACCAAATGATCAGGTATAAATGCACGTAAATTCTCTGATTCTAATTGTTTATTATTAACGAGATTGTTAGCATCGACCGCACTTTTCATTATGACTCGAATTCTATTACTCCCTATGCTGTTTATTGAGATCACATTAGCAATATGCAATTTTCTCAACAAAATATGTCCAATAAACATCGGATGAAGGCGACCTACGTTTTTGACCGTGCTTTCAATATAAACATAAAAAGACTTACCGTACAAATGGATATTATTAAGTTTAAAAACCTTCTGTGTTTTTTGTTGTGAGCTATCGCTTACCACCTTCTCTAGAGAGCGGCTCGCCGTATTATCAGAATTAATATTAGACTTATCTGGCTCATCCATACTGACATCCGCTACCTTTGTAAGATCGACTAATTCACTAGAATAATTTGTTTTATCATAATGTACTACCATTGAATTATTATTATTAAGGGATTTCCCCGTCCCCGGGGAATCATTATTCATAATTATTATGCACTAATCCCTTGATTTCACAGTAGTGTATAAGATCACAATTAATATTTAGTTAAAACCCGCTATTTAACCGATTTATTACAGCGCTTTGGAAACGTTATCACCTGTTCCCCGTACGCGAAAAAACTGTACATACTGTTTCTAAAATAATTGGGCATTGTAAACTTTTTTTGCAGTCACTGCAGATTTTTAAATTTCCTGTTATGTGAGGAGTAGTTTTCACCCACTCATGGGGGTGATTTTCAATAGAAAGTAGTGTTAGCTCTGTATTTATGCGTTATATACTTGAATGATTTTATTTAATTCGATTCATTGAGATTCACGACTATTCGTGGAGCGTTAAGTCATTTTTACCATGTTTAAGGAGTGTTTTTTAACGCTAGGGGTTGATTTTGGGAGTGTGAAAATTACATAGGGATACAGTTGTCTCGATAGCAGTTCCAAGAATTTTTTTTTTGTGGGGCTTGTTATTATTGAGTTCTCAAATGTTTTGTAACAATTCTTTTGTAATTGAAACCTAATAAATTTGATTTGATTTGATTTCATTTCATTTCATTTCATTTGAATTAACATATTTTCTAAGAACCGTTGCTGAATTTTGAAAAACTACCATTGCTTTCTTTAATACTTTTTACCAATTTGTTTTTTTATCATTTACAGTTAAATTATGTAAAGGCATTTTCTGTATTTTTTTGTACTCTAAACAAAGTGACAATTTTGTAGCAAGTAATTATTTAGCCTAGTATAGTTTCAATTCACATTTCTAAAACTTGTAATCTGACGACACGAATATCGACAGAGCAGTTATGGGATGGTGGTCAAATAGTTTCACAGTTTTAGTGTATAGCATTGGTTTATAAGGCCGATCCTGAATGTCTATTACTACATTTATGATATTTTAAACTCCACGTTTTACCTTTTGCGGAGAATACTATGCAGAATTCTTGAAAATACAGACACATAATAGACTCTAGTAGCGTCTGATTTTATCAAAATGCTGCAACTTCCACTAGAAAATGGCCTTATTTAAATCTCAGCAAACTTGAATGAGACAACGAAGCAGTCACTTAGATCTCAGATTATTGCTTCAAGCTGATAATGTCCTGCAGGAAGTAGCACAAGAAGTGCACGTGTAGGTACAGAGAGCACATTTGCAGAAGTGTATAAAAAAAATAACTCATTTCATTTTCAGGATTTCGCCTCATTACAGTACTAAGTCACTATGGGTGTTAAAGAGGGCAAATTACTAAGTTTAAAAAAATATATATTTTAATTTTCAAAAAAAAAACTGGTTTATCCGACTAAAAAATTTAAAAAAGGAGTAGTAAGTATGTTTTTTGTTCGAGTTTTTTTTTTAAATATGTTTAATTATCACACTGGACGACTGGCTTAAGAGATTTTTTTAAGATCCCCACAAGCTATGGGTTATGGTTAGGTGGGTCCCATTATAGTTTTATTAATCTACGTCTAGAGAAGGTGAGAAAAATTTTAAAACAATTTTTTTTATTGCAAATTTAGCGAATTTGCTAGTGATAATAAAAAAACATTTATAACAACAATCTTTTTCTACAAACTATATGCTATTATTGCTTAGCAGTGGTCCTATTATAACTTTTTCATTTGGCTACGACCAGTGTACACTTGTACAGTGAGCGAAATTCTCAAAAACTAGACAGGTATTTTCGGAGTGGCTGACACCCAGTCTGATGTCAAAAGTTAAAAATTCAAAACAGCAAATCCAATATTGCTGCCATAATTACAATATTTTAGCAGATTTATATGAAATTTGGTACATTCAGATTTTAGGATTCTCTCGTGTGTTGTTAAACCTTAAAAATTCAAAACGACGGATATTTTCTGTTACTACTTAGAAGCTAAATAGAAGACAACTAGAAAGAGTGGAAAAAGAATGGAAACAATTGAACCATCTTCAAAAAAAATCATAATTTATGAAGTAAAATTTCACCGTCGCGTCGTCTGGTTAATTGAACCTTATTACTTAATATCGAATGGGTCGCGTGCGCGTGACTTCACAGTCTCAGACCTTAGGAAAAACAAACTGAAATTGTTTAACTGTCAAATGACAACTGACTGAACTTTTCGTAATTTATTGTTTTTATGTATATTATACATACAAAATGACAAGTCTTTGGTTTATTATTAATTGTGGAAGTGTGACAATCCGAAACAATGCCATTTTTCATGAAATAACCTGCATTTACAACCAGAAGAAATTAAAGGTTAAAGGACTGCAACTGATTTCAAACAATTAAAAGAAATTATTTTACAAGAGTCTTCTAAGGATTTTATTAGTGGTACGTTGTTGCATTTTAATGTAAGAATTTGATTTTTAACGTGGGTTTATGTTGTAGGAAAAACTGCCGTATTACAAGACCATGATGATGACATCCAGTTGGGCATCCTCTCTTAATAAGGGATATAATTTAAAACCCATATGAAACTGAAACTGCTTATGATAATAATTACAGCTGCTCAAGCAAGCAATAAACAATTCATGGTAAAGAAAATGAACATTTTGTATTGGTTTATCAGTATTTTTAAGAATTATTTCTTGTTTAAATTTTAGAGAAAAGTGCAATGGCAGAAATTGTTTTAAATAAAGTACACTCCAAGAAGAAAATGTGCAGGCTTCATAAAGATATTTTTTGATGAAGTACATAAATTAAGGAAGGAAATTCCAAAGTACCTACCCGCAATGTGCCCCTTTAAAGTATATCGTGTAGTGTTTAAAAACTCAATGTTGGACTATTGAACATTGAAGAAGTATAAAATTAAAACTTTGAAGTGGTCTAAGTTCAGTGACTTAGCAGCCTGAATGTGCTATGAAAGTGTTGAATTGTAGCTATAAAAGCCCTTATATATAAACTATGAATATTACTTTTATTGCTTAGATAGATATTAATATAAAGTATATATGTTATGTTACAACCTTTTTTTGTTACAATATAAACCTTTATAACTCATAACTTTCTCTCGATTATTCTTAAAAGTACTAATAGACCTTGGATAATATATTATTTAATTAATAAAGATATTTTGTTTTATTTTCAGTTACACGTGTGTACCTAAGTACAAGTTCGTCGTAATTCACTATTTCAATTTACTACTGTAATAATATGTAGTAGGAGTGATAAATAAAACATAATAAAAAGGGAATATTTAATAAAATAATAAAATTATAAGACATATTACATAACAATATATGAAAAAAAAATCAGAAATTACAATGGATTATATAGTCCAATCTATAGATACAATATAGACGAGGGGTCAACCGCTGGAAGAAATTGTGTACATCTAATCATTGCCTAATTTTTATGGTGTCTTTTTCACAAAATTTACAGCGGCTAATTCCTTGACCATTGCCTTGTTTACTGCTAAAAATCTAAATGGAAATTGTTTCTTATCACTAAGTAGTGAACATGTTTTGCCTAGACTATCAACGCATTCACAGTAAGTACTAAGGAACCATCTGAATCTGCAATAGTCCAAGGAGTCAATTGCTTTTGTTCACGATGCTACGAGTTCATAACCTGAAAAATGAATTTGTACGTTAGAAATTATTTATAAAACAACATTTAATTAGGCAAGTATATATGAAAAGAATGGTTGATCATTGATAACAATTCATCATACCTTTGCAACAAGCTTTTATTATGTAAATTTCTTGCAGAGTACTTCTTTCACCTAACCACAAACAGATTCATGACTTTTGAAAGCTTTGAACTCATCCTTCTGTCTATGCACTTCTCTCAAAGACCAAGTAATTCGTAGTATCTCTATGTGTAATATTTGGAAATACATCAATATTTATACTAAAGCATTTTTTTCTCAAAATATAAGGATTTAATTCGATGGCAGCAGTATACCTAACCTCTACAACATGAGACAATTCTGCAAAATACGAACTAACCGTCATCCTGATGAACGAAATTGAAGGTATAAGAGTATTAACAAGCTAAAAACGTACTCTTCGCCGGTTTACTAAACTTTTTATATAACTGTTACACATTCTATAGGATACTCTTCACAGTTTTTTGTAAATAATGTTAGTTTTAGACATTTTTAATTTTATAGTACGAACTTGGTGAAAGATAAAGTGTAAAATAAAGTAAAAATTAAAAAAACTATACCATACCACATGTGATCGGACCTGGGACCCCCTGGATTCCGAGTCAAAAGCGTAAGAACTACTTAACACGTAAAAAAATGTAAAAAATGTAAATTTTTACAAAAACAATAATAAAAAAAATTCTCAAATTTAAATCATTAATAACATTTTTATTTACTAATCGATTTTGTTAAAAAACAATAGGGTTTTTCCCCTAGCTAACACCAACTTACTGTCCAAATTGCAGTACAATCGGATTTTTCTTTTTTGAGTTATCGTGCTTACAAGAAACTTGACAGACGGACGGACGGACAGACGGACATTTTGAAAGTTGTTTAGAATTCGTTCACTAACACAATGGTATGAAAATTTTTTCTCTACGAGCGATATTTACGAATTTAGAAATGTGCCGATTAAATACAATATATTCTTCTTTTTTGCGAAGAGTATAATAACAAGCTAAAAACGTACTCTTCGCCAATTTACTGAGCTTTTTACATAATTGTTACACATTCTTCGCAGTTTTCTTGTAAATAATGTTAGTTTTTGGACATCCTAAATTTTGTGATACCATCTTTGTTGTGAAAAAAATTATATAAAAAAAAATGAAAAAAAAAATATCCAACCTGTGTGGGATTCGAACACACGATCTTTGGATTGGCAAAACTTTAGCCACTGCACCACCACATTTCGCAAGATTTCTATTTAAGTACAAGCGACAAAAATTAAGAGAATATATATTTTGTAAATTAAATAATTAATAACTTTTTTATTTACTGATGGAAGCAAAAGCAATAGGGTTCTTCCTCCAGCTAACGCTAACTTACCTTCCAAATTTCAATACAATCGGACTTTTCTTTCTTAAGTTATCGTGCTTACAAGAAACGTGACGGACGGACAGACGGACAGACGGACAGACGGACAGACGGACAGACGGACAGACGGACAGACGGACAGACGGACAGACGGACAGACGGACAGACGGACAGACGGACAGACGGACAGACGGACAGACGGACGGACGGACAGACGGACATTTTGAAAGCTGTTCAGAATTCGTTCACTAACACAATGATATGAAATTTTTTTCTCTACGAGCGATATTTACTATTTTAGAAATGTGCCGATCAAATACAATATACTCTTCGTTTTTGCGAAGAGTATAATAATAGTTGAAGATGTTAAATAATCCAACATTAAGCTTCTAAATGGCACAAACACAGTAAAATTCACTTTAAAGAAAAACATTCTGATTCAATGACAGCTGTTTGTTTTTCCTAAGGTCTCAAAATCTGTGACGTCGGTGCACGCGACCCATTGAAACTGGGCGAAAAATACATTGAATTTCGTTATTTGCTTATTTGAAGGCGGTTTAATTTTCTCAAAATTTTTTTATAAACTTTTAACTTTTCATTCATATTTACAACAATACAGGATGTTCCATAAGTGGACAATCAAGCGAAGTGAGTTGATATGGTATGTCATTTCCAATCATAATAACCATATACAGTGTGTCTCATTTTGCTTGGAACCACCCCCATGAAAAGTTTATTTCAAGTTCGATTTAGGTCGTTTTTTTTTTTAAACGGAAAATGGATTCTTGCTGTATATTACATTTTATAAAACGTGAAAGCTCGGCCTACTGCGGTCTTTTTCGGGGCGAAAAATAAAGAAATCTTAAAAGCGATTTTTTTTTATTTAATAAATTTGAGGACGCCACTAGATTCAGCAACTTCTCTAATGGGTTTATAGCAAATTTCGTGTGAAAATTCTTATTTTTGGATTTTTATTGAGAGACACAGGTATGTCCCACTTTCTTTGGAGCCACCTCCATAAAAAGGTCCGATTTAGATTTGGGTTTACGTGGCAATAATTATTATTACAATCAGAAAATAAAAAATTAAAACCCACCCAAATTGACAAATGAACATTCCTTTGTCAGTTGTTTGAGTCAAGGCACTCTCTTAAATACACAATACGGTGGGCCGAGAAAACACTATTTAATTTTTCTGCCGCTACACCTCGTAAAAGTTGCCTATCGCCTAGCTAAAAAAAGTGAAAAAAAATAAAAAATTCAAACGTTCGCGCATGACACTCAAAGTTTTGAAATATGGCAAAATTTTGTTATTTTTCGTCATTTTTTTATGATTACTAAACCCACTACTATCAAAACGTTATAGGTTCTAATGTGAAGTTTACATGAGCATGAGGAACACGAAAGAAAATTAAAATCTGTAATTTCCAAATATTTATTGTTCCCGCAAAAAGCTCAAGAAAACAAAATTACTTCCACATCCACTGGAAGTATAGTAACGACAAACAAATTTTTAACAATTTTTATTGTTCAAATAGTCTTAAAATATCACGAAACGCCGAGATTTTAAGTTTGAGCGAAAAAAAATTTCTGTCTGACTGTGTGTCGGTCTGTCTGTAACTTTTGTGCGCACGTTTACTCTGGAACCGTTTAAGATATTGACTTGAAATTTGGTACACTTATGTACTTTAACGAGATCTGGAACTAGATCATATTTTCATCTTGTTCCGTAGAAGGGTTGGGGGAGGTAAATTTGGGGTAAATGGGTAAATCAAGCAGGTAAGAGCCCATAAAATTGGTATTTAGTATATACAAGAGAAGCTAAGGTCCCAAAAAATTTTTGGCCTTAGCCACCCCCATTACCACCCCCACCCCATTATTAAAGGGGATGAAAAAAAATGTGATTTAATGTATATACAAGAACTAGAAACCTCAAAATATTTTTTTACTTCATCCAGCCCCACTACCACCCCCCTATCACCACCCCCACCCCCCTACCGATCTGGGACATCGTTTGATGGGTTTTTGGGGTAGAGGATTTCAAATATTATATTATTAAAGTTCCATAAACAATTATTTCCACATGCAAAGTTTTTCATTGTGAGTGACCTGGATAGAGAATCTGGATGTGGAAGTAGTGATTCCTTGGGCAGCGGCTTTTTTGATAGAAATGGCAATATTTCGCAATCTCTGCTAATTTTACTTTCTCATTTTTAGTAAACAAACTATGAATATGTTTATCATTTCTATTATATATATCATTTTGTTATTCAAAAGAGTACACTTTAATGTCAGATTTTTGGGAAAATTCTGGCAAAATAGATCTTGATAGAAGGGTCGTCCTAATAAAGCTGCCTCTTGCGTCAGCACCACACATTTTTTTACATATTTCGGCCACAAGTTTGATACACCATTCTACAGCCGGGTGTGACAAGGCAAGCTTTGGAAATCCGGTTGCAGCGGTGTGCCTGTTTATACAGGGTGTTTCGAAAAGATTGGGACAACGCTTAGCCGAAGATTCTTGACATCGAAACAAGTTGATTTCACTCAAAAAGTAGTGGTCTAACTCTTTTCGTTTTCAAGATACAGGGTGGCAAAGTAAAAAAATTGTATTCGTAATTTGCCTCTATCTTAGAGACTATTATATGTATCTACTTCAAAGTTGGTAACGTCATGTTTTTCGCTAATTACACTGGTGCTATTACCGATGCCATATTTTATAGATGGCGCTAGTTACAGGACTTTTACGTGACACTTTAAGCCATAACTTTTTTGAGGTTAGGTTCTGGATATCATCTTCTACTATAATCGAAACGCAATTTAATTTCCTAAAGAAAAGGTGTACTTGTTTAAACACGATAAAATGCACCCTTTCAGAGAAATACGCGATTTACAAATTTATCACACACCAGTTCGAGGAAATTCAATTATACCTAAAAGCGGTTTTCTTATCTAGTAGGTGTACGTCAAGTATGTTGTCTTGAAGTCGTCAATAATGCTTGTTATAGATACGTATAATATTCTCCAAGATAGAAACAAAATATGAAAACAATTTTTTTAATATACCACTCTGTATCTTGAAAGCGAAAAGAGTTAGACCGCTACTTTTTGGGTTAAGTCAACTTGTTTTGATGTCAAGGGTCTACGCAAAGCGTTGTCTCAATCTTTTCAAAACACCCGGGGTGTTGAATTTCTTCGAACGGGTGTGTGACAAAGTTGTAAATCGCTTTTTTCTCTGAAAAGGGTGCATTTTATCGCGCTTAAACAAATACACCTTTTCTTTAGGAGACTAAATTGCGTTTCGATTACAGTAGAAGACGATGTCCAAAACCTAACCTCAAAAAAGTTATGGCTTAAAGTGTTACGTAAAAGTCCTGTAACTAGCGCCATCTATAAAATATAGCATCGGTAATATCACCATTGTAATTAGCGACCTAAGAAATATGTCGTTACCAACTTTGAAGTAGATACGTATAATAGTCTCCTAGATAGAGACAAATTACGAATACATTTTTTTTTACTTTGCTACCCTGTATCTTGAAAACAAAAAGAGTTAGACCACTACTTTTTGAATTAAATCGACTTGTTTTGATGTCAAGTTCTATGGCTAAACGTTGTCCCAATCTTTTCGAAACACCCTGTATTAGATTTTTGATGTCCTCATCCGTGATAGTGGAGGAGGAGAGATATCGCAACTATTCCACCAAATGATGTGGACGTAGACTGTTGCTTCGAAGGAGTTTTGGAATAGTGAAGTTTCGAATAGTCTTTCCCTTGGTTCTCTCATATGTTTTCTTTCATCCGCAATTATTGCAAGGATCAAACTTCTGGGATGAGCAAAGAAAGCATTTCGCTCAATTAGTGGTTTGATGACAGTAAATTTTGAGTTGGGTACCATGATGTTCTGATGGCTTCAAAAACTATCTTGTGAAATTTTTGCTGGTATTAATTTTGAACCAGAGAAACATGTAACGTTTCAAAATAAAATGTATCAACTGCCTAATTTCATCAGCAGGTTTTTCTAAGCTCACGTATAATCTGAGAGGGCGAGCGTAGAGGCGACTTCAATGTGAATGTCAGTTGATATTCCGTCGAGCGCGGTTAGTACTTGGATGAGTGACCTATCTTCGGAAATACAGCGTTCTCGTCCCACCTTCTAGCGGCTTGTATATCAGTGTATACGCGGAAGATACGTAGTTTCAGACGAGGATTACGTAGTGGATATCCTTCAAAGGGGATGTAAAGCAGGCGGTCCCATCTTAGGCAAGTAAAAGATCCCTACTCTTCTTAAGGGAAGAGGTTCGGCAAAATTTCCTGGCGTCGGTGATAGGCCCTGGTGGCGGAAATAGGCCGACGTTAAATAAATAGATAAAAAAAAACTATAGTCTGAGAACTCTGTTTTCTGTCATCAACCACCTTGAGTGTGAAAACGGACCGGGGTCACAAGCTGATGAATCTTCTAAAATTGTACCTGACTTTATGACAGCAGACATATTAGGTAGGTATGTATAATTGATCCTTGCTCATCACATTTCTATCAACTTGAGAAATGGGAATCTCAGACAGACTGGCACACCGCTGTAACCGGATTTCCAAAGTTTCCCTTGTCACACCCAGGCAGTAGACCGGTGTGTCAAACTTGTGACCGAAGCACCTGAAAAGTGTGTGGCACTGACGTAAGAGATGGCTACATTAGGACTACCCTTCTATCAAGATCTATTACGCCAGAATTTTCCCAAAGATCGGATTTTAAAGTGAACCCTTTTGAATAACAAAATTAGAAATAATAAATATATTCACCGTTTACTGATAATGATACTGATACTGATAATGAAAAGATAAAATTAGCAGAAATTACGAAATATTGCCATTTTTACAAAAAAATTGTGTTTTTTGAGTTTTTTGCGCGAACAAATATTTTGAAATTACAGGTGTTAATTTTTTTTGAATTCCTTATACTTCAAACTTTACATTAGGACCTATAGCGTTTCGATAGTAGTGAGTTTAGTAATTATAAAAAATTGGCGAAAAACAGTAAAATTTCGCAATTTTTCGAAACTTTGAGTGCGATACGCAAACGGAAGATATTTTTTAGTTGATTTTTTTTTTGCTTAGCTAGGCGATCGGTAACTTTTCCGGAGTATAGTGATAAAAAAATAAAAGAAAGTTGTATTTCGGCCCACCCTAACACATAATCCCATGCAAGAGAGGATTTTCATTGTCAATTCCTGAATTCTTATTTACTACTGAAAAAATTCAAAAATAGGTATTTTTTTACGAATGATACAAATCCATTTAAGCGGTTGCCGAATCCAATGAACTACTCAGATTTGAAATAAATAAATCGCTAATAAAATTTCTTAATTTTCCACCTCGAAAAAAAAGAGTAGGCAGAAAATTTTAAGAATTTTTATAAGAATGCACTTTTTAGAAATCTACGTAAAAAAATGATGTAACTCGGGCCTAATAAACTTTTTATGATATTGGTTTCAAACAAAATGGGACACAATGGTGTCTCCCTAGTAAAATTCAAAAATAAGGATATTTTCATGAAATTTGGCACAGATCTATGCGGGAGGTTTTCGAATCCAATGGTGTCCTCAAATTTGAAACAAAAAATATCGCTAATACGATTTCTTCATTGTCCGCCCCGAAAAAAGACCGCAGTAGAGATTTTATATTTTATAAAATGTAATTTGCCGCAAGAATGCACTTTTCAGAGTTCTATGTTAAAAAAAAAACTCGATCTAAATCGGATCTGAAATAAACGTTTTATGGGGGTGATTCCAAGCAAAATGGGGCACACTGTACAATGTGATCATTCATCAAAAAAGTTATTCCAATTTTTGAATTTTTCCTTAAAATTGCGTAGAACGTCCATTGTTTTTTTTGTTAGTTAAGTGAGTGAATCTTTCCAATAAAAGCATTTTCTTGAACTCTGTTATCACCTGTCAAATAAATAAAATGATTTTGTTAACATTTTTTATTCACAAATATTAAGTGACGCTGACAGAAAAATAAATGCACTACAGAGAGTTGACCAACTATCAGAAAATATTGTCCATTTAACGCAGATTCCAACAGTAAAACACATGGGATTATTCGGGCCAGAATTTTTTTATCAGTTTTTTCTACAAGTGCCCGTCGGGAAGAGCGCGAAAAGCATTCTCTTTTTGACCCACCTAATACTGAAGTATAACCAGACTGGAGCTTCACTACTACACTACTACATTAAATTATAGCATATTATTTTACATAGGAAATCAAAATTGATGAAACTCTTCATTGGTAGAAACCGAAGATATAAGAAAAAAAATTTAAGTTTTAATCAAATATAACTTATAATATACTATTTTATTTACATTTAGGTTATTACAGTTTACATATGTTGTAGATTCATTTCTATCAATGGAGAAAAATTACATGTTTGTTTTGCGAAACTGCTGAAAGCAGCGAAAATCTAACGGTAAAAAAACCAACTGTTACTAGCATCAGGTCTATTATAAATTGTGCAAAGGAAACAAAATATGCTATTTATTAAAGAGGTGGGCACTTATTGCACACCCCCTTCGATGCCCATTTCATTATTTTTGTCGGACATATTTTTGTAATAAAAATAATATTAGTAATGCGATAAAAAATGCAAGTGAGCCTTCATGTAGTTATTATAAAGAATAAAAAAAACAGTTTAAAATAAAATTGGATTGTGTGATTTGTTGAAAATCCAGAAAAATTAAGAATAAATTAAGAATATTTTTGAGTAGCAATTTGTAAAGGGACGGGTGTGGAAACTAGAAAAAAAAATTAAAACTGCAGTGAGGCACAGTAATACAGAAATACAAGTCACTTTACACTTTTATTCAGGTTTATTTGGGCTGATGGAAATTATCATAAAATATATTAGCGGAAAAAAATTAAATGTGTACGAACTAAATCACCGAAAGAAAAACATGAATTTAAAGTAGCGTTAAACATTTTATTTAGGGACGGGGTTGCTGTTTTGTAACAAAAGAATTCTTAACTCTAACCATTCTAAAAACACGCCTTAACGATATATTTGAAGAAATGACGAAAGAGCAATTAGATTATTATAGCAGCGGAAATATAAGAGACTAGAGAAATATTTTAGCAAACAGTTCATTCAAGTGATAATAAAGCTAAAAAGACTAACGAATTTTTGTTGTCAAGTGAATCAAGCGAAGAAAACTTGATACATGAGAATGAATTGACAATTCTTGACAAAGCAGCAGGTACTTAAGAGAAGCTATAGCTGGACATTTTAAAACTAGATCTAATACACGTCTACACAAACAATCTGAATGAAGATCAATGTAAACAAGAAGTTCCAGATTTGTTATAAACATTTATCTCATGGGTAGTAAATATGCCAGCACAGATTTTGATTTAAACGTTCTTTCTTTATAATAGTAATGAAATTTATGTTAATAATTATGCCATTATAAGGTCGCTGATTATGAATATGATATACACATTGTCACAAACCAACCTGCAAGATGGTGGAATTAATGGCGGCTTTAAAATGCTAAAAAATCATGAAAAATGAAATATTTTTGTTAAAGTTTATGCCGAGAAGTTTTGAATATTTCTGATAAGTACTTTTAAGTTAAAATAGAGTGAATTTTAAGTTTCAGGAGAAAATTGAAGATAGCAGATCCAATATGGCGAATCGTAATTTCTTATCCAATTTAGATAAATCTTGTTACTCGTGGGTTTTTGAGGACGCTGATTATCAATCTGATATCCAAATTGTCATAAACAATCCTGCAAGGTGGCGGAATCAATGGCGACTTTAAAATGCTAAAAAATGATAAAAAATCAAATATTTTTGTTAAAGTTTATGCCGAGAAGTTTTGAATATTTCTGATAAGTACTTTTAATTAAAATACACTAAATTTTAAGTTCCAGGAAGAGATTCAATATAGCAGATCCAATATGGCAGCAATACAATGGTAAAATAGACTTAAAAATAAATTAAATGCGTTAAACCAAATAGGCCATTCCTAAGAATTATTAAAACATTATAAAGGAACAAATTTTCTGAAATTTTCAAATATATCCAATATTAAACAGAGATTTCAACAATGACGAAAAATTTTTACGCTAAGTTAGGTTTAAAGTTCATGGTGTAAAACTCTTGCCTTAGGTTATGTTAGGTTTAATATTCTTGTTTTAAAGTTCTTGGTGTTAGGTATTTTTTATATTATTAGCAGATAAAAAAAAAGAAATATTAATATGATCTACTTAAGGTTATGTCCAAAATTAATGGAGGACCGAGTCGTATATTTATGATTGATAACTAATGTATGGCAGCCATATTGGATATATTTGAAAATTTCAGAAAATTGGTCCCTTTTTAAATTTTTTAATAATTCTAAGAGCCTATTTAGTTTAATGTATTTAATTTATTTTTAAGTTAGTTTTATCATCTTATTGCCACCATATTGGATCCGCCATCTTGATTTCTTCCTGGAACTTAAAATTTAGTCTATTGTAAGTAGAGAATATTATTTAGGTATTATGCA
This sequence comes from Rutpela maculata, assembly GCA_936432065.2. Taxonomy (NCBI): domain Eukaryota; kingdom Metazoa; phylum Arthropoda; class Insecta; order Coleoptera; family Cerambycidae; genus Rutpela; species Rutpela maculata. The sequence continues at coordinate 291,508,263 of OW386285.2, read as the reverse complement.
AATCACAACTTAAACACTTTTTTATTTATTATGAAAATACCTACTTTCTGTATATTGTTGCCCTAATCTGGACACGCTAATATACTAGTTAGGTAATAGTATATTACGTAATGAGTGTTGTAAGAAGCATATTTCGCACGAATGGAAAAGTTATTTCCATGAGTGCGTAATTGCTTTACATCTCGAATTATGTACTATACTTTACCTACGATCACTACTGTAAATAGTAAAAAACCATTTACATTTAGTCATTTACACTTTTTTAATTTGAAATGAAATTATCTACTTTCTGTATATTGGCACCTTAATCGGGTCACGCTAATATACTACTTAGAAAAACACTTCAAAACACTCATTATTGGAAAACCAATCAAAACAACTACTCTTCTAGCTAATACTGACGAAGTATTGAATTACATGATAGGATTCCTGGCATTTTAAGGCAAAAAAATATATTGAAGATACTTAAATTATTTACTGAAATTCAGTCATTCACAAGAATTATTGAACCTTACATTCTATTTCAACTCTAGAAAAGTTGTACAAGTTTTTTCGAACTCGTTAGTTCTCATCAGTAGAGTATAGAAACATTCATTCATTATTTATAAGCCTATTCTTGATGTATTTTTGTACAATTAATTATTTTTATTTATTTGCTTTTATCATGATTAGAGAATATTATTTAGGTATTATGCGAATCACAACTTACACACTTTTTTATTTATTATGAAAATACCTACTTTCTGTATATTGTTGTCCTAATCTGGGCACGCTAATATACTAGTTTGGTAAATACTTTAAAACACTCATTATTGGAGAATCAATCAAAACAACTACTCTTCTAGCTAATACTGACAAAATATTGAATTACATGATAGAATTCTTAGCATTTTAAAGCAAAAAATATATTGAAAATACCTAAATCATTCATTTACATTTAGTCATTCACACTTTTTTTATTTAATATGAAATTATCTATTTTCTGTATATTGGTACCTTAATCGGGTCACGCTAATATACTACTTAGGAAAACACTTTAAAACACTCACGATAGGATCCTGGCATTTTAAGGCAAAAAAAAAATATATTGAAGATACTTAAATTATTTATTGAAATTCAGTCATTCGCAAGAATTATTGAACCTTACATTCTATTTCAACTCTAGAAAAGTTGTACAAGTTTTTTCGAACTCGTTAGTTCTCATCAGTAGAGTATAGAAACATTCATTCACGTAATGCAATACTTCGTCAGTATTAGCTAGAAGAGTAGTTGTTTTGATTGGTTTTCCAATAATGAGTGTTTTCCTAAGTAATATATTAGCGTGACCCGATTAAGGTACCAATATACAGAAAGTAGATAATTTCATATTAAATAAAAAAAAGTGTGAATGACTAAATGTAAATGAATGATTTAAGTATTTTCAATATATTTTTTTTCTTTAAAATCCTATCATGTAATTCAATACTTCGTCAGTATTAGCTAGAAGAGTAGTTGTTTTGATTGGTTCTCCAATAATGAGTGTTTTAAAGTATTTACTTAACTAGTATATTAGCGTGCCCAGATTAGGGCAACAATATACAGATAGTAGGTATTTTCACAATAAATAAAAAAGTGTGTAAGTTGTGATTTGCATAATACCTAAATAATATTCTCTAATCATGATAAAAGCAAATAAATAAAAATAATTAATTGTAAAAAATAGTCTATTGTAACTTAAAAGTACTTATCAGAAATATTCAAAACTTCTCGGCATAAACTTTAATAAAAACATTTTATTTTTCATCATTTTTTAGCATTTTATAGCCGCCTTTGATTCCGCCATTTTGTAGGTTGGTTTATGACAATTTGTATATCAGATTCGTAATCAGTGACCTCAAAAACCCCCGATTAACAAGATTTATGTAAATTATGAATAAGAAAAACATTTTTATTTGTAAGTTTGATTAAGATTTAAATAAAAAATGGACATTTTGGCTAGCTCAATAATTTTGGTTGGCATAATTCAAAAATCGGCTCTCTTAAATTTTTTGGAAATTAAATAACGAGTATTTAAAAAAAAATTATAGCAATCGGTTGCGAAACAAGTGCTCTAGATAATTTTGAACGAAAATATCACAATTCGTGCTACTGTGCGTCGTACCATGTAGACCGGATTATTACAACTAATATTATATTATTCAATTTGATTTGTTAGTTTTATCATCTTAAAATAAATGATGATTATTTAAATCTTTTGTTACGGCCGCCAGTTGTAGCGTTACGCGCTTTATGACGAACGCGGGATATATCGGGAAAGAGAGGAGAAATTTCGCGACTCTGTCGCGCGTCGTCGTAGCGCGCTTCGCTGTATTTAAAGGGCTGTACCGCTTTTATTTACAAAGCTAGACCCAGCATTAATTAAAACAAAATAAAGTCAATGAAATTTGACAGTTTTTGGTGAAAAAACATTCGAATAGCTCAATACGTAAACGAGTTACGAGTTAAAGCTTTCAAAAAAATTGACAATTTGCGTACCATCTAAATTAACGTCAATTTTCAAATGTTAAAATTATTATTTTTGTATTACATTATACATCAAATTAAAGATAATCGTTTCTACTATAAAAAAAAGATTTTTTTTTAAATTTTTCTCTTTATTCGTTTTAAAGTTATTTGTGGTTAAATTTGAATTTTGTTATTTTCATTTTTTTTAGTTTTTTCTTGTAACTTCAGTTTCAACCAATGGAGAGTGTCGTCAAAAGTGAAATCCTATGTAAAAGAACCTGCTGAATAACATGAAATAGGCTTTATTTGGATATACCTCGGTATTGGGTTAGTGAAGGCTAGACCCAGCCATCCGACGTACTGGAATGGTAGTGAAGGCAAATTGATTAATCCTCTTGAGCTGTCAAGAATACTCAACAGAGAAAGTTCCTATCAAAATTACTCGATTATAAGATGAGGAACATTCAGTAGCCACCGCGGTCGCCTAACCTAAAGCCCTTAGACTTATTTGTATAGGTTATGCTAAAAGACTAGTCTGTGCGAAAGAAGACTAGACACAGCAAGATTTTCGGCAAAAATAAGCGAGGCAATCAATATGATTAGTAATAATGAACGGACCTTCCGACTAATTAAGAAAGTTATGTGTTGGAAAGCATGGTAGAAATTTATAACAGTTATCGTGACAATTAAAAATAATAAAAATCCTTATTTTACTAATTTCGTTTTATTTCTAACAAACCAGTTAATTTACTTCTCGAAATTTTATAAAATGTATTTTTTAACAAACACTACTTAGTTATACCACGTTAAAATCTGTATACAATGGTCAACTTTTTCTGATAATTGATCAACTTTCTGTATTACATTTTTTCTTCAGCGTCCCTTAAAAATGAATATAATTTTATGTGAATAAAAGTTCACAAAGTCATTATATTTACTTGACAGGAGGTAACAGAGAGTTCTTGAAAATGATTGTAATGGAAAGGTGCACCCACTTAAACCGTACTCGTAAGAAAACAATCAGACAACTCATATTGGTTTTTAATTAATTTTTTAGTGGACACACTAGGCGATTTCAGGAAAAAATACAAAAATAAAAGTAACTCTTGAACCATCAACAATTGGATAACCATTATACGAGTATTTTGTTTGAAAATGACTTCCCTCATCATCTCACTTAGTTTAATCGTCCATTTTTAGTGCACCCTGTATGTGGTCATACAAACATCATCAAGTGTTTTCAGTGCAATAAAACAAGTAGGATCTGTTAAAATAATTTATCTTTTATTTAAAAAATGTTTGCAAACTTGTTATTTATTTAATATCGATGTCAACATTTCCGAATATACTAGTTCTTGCATTAACATCGCTCTAAATGCCATCATGTTGTCGATCGGTACCTAAAAATAACATGAGTGAATATTTGAACATTTATTCGGGACGTTACTCTTACGCTGTGTCCAGCTCTGAATATCACATAGAGTAATAAATTATCTGTTTTCTTTACATATCCCTCAGTAAACGAATTAACGCTAAAAGGTTGTTGCTCTGCCTCTTTCCATTTATCTTTGGATTTCCACTTTAAATGCTCCATCCATAACCTGGTTCCTAAAATTAATGCTATACATTATCATGATCACTTCATATTTGGCATCATAAATACTCGTATATTCTCAAATTGTGAACGTATCGCAATTGTGTTTGTACACACTTTATTACAGAGAACGATTTGTAAGGTAGGTTGATAAATATTGCATATCAATTTAGAAATGGTGCAAGCCAAATATTCCATTCAGTTCATGAATTAGACTAGGACCATTATATCTAATATCGGGGATTCTAGGAGCATAAAATATAGCAATTGCGCATCTATTGTTTTCTGTCACTTTGATCCTATTAAGTCACGGATGCCACAATCAAGTTTGATATTCAAGATGACGGCCAATTTTCGCACTACTTATAAAATTTTCATAACTCGAAATGTATAACAGATAGGAAAAATATAGTTGAGGTTTGGAGCATAATTAATAGTTTAAAAAACTAAAAAAACATGCTTTTGTAAATACTGCACTAAAAAGCAAAAAATAATCATTGAACCTGCTCTCTCTGTCTACCCCGTAAGGGCCTTAGTGTAAACCGTGTTTGTAATTAAGTGTAATATTTGAGTATAAAAGCGTAGGGCGCTTTTCGAATGTTATTTCGAAGAGGTTCGATAATTAAAACGCTGAAGACATCATTAGAATAAATGAAAAGAGCCCCACGCTTTTATACACAAATACTATGCTTAATTACAAACACGGAACATGGCTTACACTAAGGCCCTTACGGGGTAGACAGAGAGAACAGGTTCGATGATTATTTTTTGCTTTTTAGCGCAGTATTTATAAAAGCATGTTGCAACCTCGATAACCCACAGATACCGATTTTCAGTCGAATCCGATGATAATTGATGAAACCTATCCACCATGTTGACTCCGCATTTTTGAATTTTGATAACACATTTGTTTTCTACTTATCAAGCCCTTTCTTTTGATACCCATATCAAGGGAATCAGACGATAATTGATAAAACCTATCCGCCATGTTGACGCAGCCATTTTCAATTTTTAAGTTTTGATTACATATTTGTATTCTACTTATCAAGCCCTTTCTTTTGATATCCATATCAAGGAGGTTATGAAGAAAATGGCAATCCGCCATCTTGGGGCGGCGGCCATTTTGAACATATTATAATATTGAGTATACTATATTATATAGTCAGAGCTACACACAATTGCCAAATTTCATGCTGATACAACAATTAAAAGTGGGTGAAATTCAGTTCCTTAGACCTTATTATATAAATAGTTAGATACATATACAGTGTGTCCCAGGATAAATGTAACAAGAGGTGTAATGGACCAAAAATTTTGGAATTTTGGAATGGTATTTGGGGATTGGGTCCTGCTTGTTGTAAAACTAAAGTATACCAAAAATGACTTGATTTGGTGTTCTACAGGGTGTTTTATAAGCAAAGATGTAAAAATCACCACTAATAAAGTACCTTTATTTTTCAAAATATGAAAAAATTCCACTAAGAAAAGTTATTTAGAATGCAATTTTATACCAAATTTCAGGAATATAAAATAATTTTTTTGAAACTTCCCATTTTATTAGTATTTTATTTTGAACCATTCAATTAAAACTGCATAGAAATTATTTTTTGTGAATTAATATTTAAAGTTATGTAGAAGCTAAAAGTAGGCTATGAGAAAAGCAGTGGATACACATTTATCATTTATTATTGACATATCTGTCAAACGTAATCAATATTATCTTTAATTTCTGTTTCAAATTAACGAACCAAGCATAAAAAATTAAGTGAAAATGCGTGAAAAAATTTATATTGTGCAATGCTACGGAATTGGCGGTGAAAACTGGCTAAGAGAAGTGGTAAGCCAATTTAACTTGAAATTTCCAAACACTGCTTTGTCACGTACTCAGGCTATGAGAATATTTAAAAAGTTTCTTTCTACTGGTAGTGTTCTTAATATGAAAAGAAAAATAAAAGCATATGATGAAGACAATGTTGGGGCTATTATAGCTCATGCCTCTGTTATAGAAAATCCTAGGATGCCATTAAGAGAGAGATCAGCTCTTATTAATATTAGCAAGTCTGAACTCCAAAGAATTTACAAGGCAAAGAAAATTAGGGCATATAAAGCAAATTATAAACATACGCTTGAAGAGGGAGATGACGGCCGTAGGATGGATTTTTGTTTGACCATTGGAGAAAAAATCATGGAAGAGAAATTTTTTCATCATAATTTTCTCAGACGAATCCACATTCACAACCAATGGTGTTGTTTCATCTCAGAATTGTTGGCTTTGGGCTTCTGAAAATCCAAATTTTAGAATTCATTATAGAAGACAATATTATAAAAAAGTGAATGTGTGGTGTGCCGTTTCTTATTACGTTGGAGTTATTGGACCTTATTTCATTGAGGGAAGGTTAAACCAGTGCACTTATTTACAGCTTCCTGAAAGATTTTCTGAAGAACATTTAAGTATTTTAAGAGATATGCCTTTAATTCATTTTCAACATGATGGTTGCCCTGGCCACTCCACAGAAATGGTTAATCAGTGGTTGAATTTAAATTTTGGAGAAAATTGAATTGCCGGGAATAGACCGATCAAGTGGCCGGCGAGATCCTCAGACCTATCAATACTGGATTTCTTTTTATGGGGTCGCCTCAAGCAGTTGGTTTACGCTGAACCACTTCCTAACGATGTAGCAGTATTGAAGCAGAGAATTACAAATGCCGTAAACTCCATACCGTTAGATCATATTCGAAACAGTTTTAAGGACTTCAGGCGAAAGATCGAAAGGTGTGTGGAGGTGGGTGGTAGCTACGTCCAATAATAAAAAAATTGTAAACATTGTTTTGTATTGGTCAATAATTAATTTGTTTGTGAATCTGTTATGTTTTTGACATTTATTACTTGTGAATAATTTTTGAACCTCATTAATCTTCTGTTAGTAATTGTTTCTTGTTTTACAATTAGTTCGATTAACATTAGACCTTCTTACATCTCGTATATTCAATTTTTTGTTTACCAATAGCCTACTTTTTGAGATGATTAACATTTGCTCCTACACAACTTTAAATATGAATTCAACTCTTAATTCGCAAAAAATGGGAAGTTTCAAAAAAATAATTTTATATTCTTGAAATTTGGTATAGAGGTAAAAATTGCATTCTAAATAACTTTTCTTAGTGGGATTTTTTCATATTTTGAAAAATAAAGGTACTTTATTAGTGGTGATTTTTACAACTTTGCTTATAAAACACCCTACTCTGTAGAACACCAAATCAAGTCATTTTTGGTATACTTTAGTTTTACAAGCAGGACTCAATCCCCAAATACATTTCCAAAATTTTTGGTCCATTACACCTCTTGTTACATCTATCCTGGGACACACTGTATAGATAGATAGTTAGATACAGGTGGATCTAATAAAAACATGCTAAAACATACTTCGAAATGTGTGTAAACCACAAATATTGTGCCACTCAGATGAGCGCTATAAAGGGAAAAAAATGTGATCCCTCTTCTGTCTTTGACTCTTACTCAAAATTTTTGTACTTTCTAAAGAAGTTTTATTAGGAAGAGTATCGGCATCCTATTATTAATAAAAAGTATATTGTAATCAGTGGCATCTTTATTTTATTTTATCGAGCTTGCGGAATTTTGTTAAATGTTGCATAACGAGGAAATATAAAGGTTGTCAGAGAAATGCATCATAAATATTATGTAACAAATTATTTAAAAAGAGGTAAAATGTAAACTAATCTGACTACTCGGGGAGTGGTATGAATTTTTTTCTACAACAGTCCGGAAAATGCCATTTTCCACTCTATTGTTTAAAAATATTGGGTATGGAATTTAACGAAAAAGTAACCATTTGATATTTGTGCATAGAATCGATGTTATAGTCTAGTCTAGGAAATAGCGTGCAAATTCGACGACGAATGGTTACCGTCTGCTAGTCGGTAATCGGAGAGACCATATAAGTACAAAAATTTTTTCTCTCTGGAACTTTTTGGTATGGTGGGGGGATAGGAAGGGAGGGGGACTTTTTTTCGATCTACAGTTTACCGATATCTGTCCGCATAGGTAGTTAGTATATGTACTTCTCATACCCCGCTGGCAGACGAAACTTCCGGTCGACGCGCGGTAACCGGAAATTAAAAAAAAATTTTTAGTTACCGGACCAAATTTGGCGCAAAATTTTTGTTTCGGTGTGTACAGAGGTGGGGGGGGGGGGGGGGGGGGCTAGCAGCGCAGAGAGTGCCACTGTCCGCTTGAGGCTGAAAGCGGAGCGCTCGGCGGCTGAATTGAAAAATCCAAAACACTGAGAAACCATTGAAATAAAAAGAAAATGAAACTTGCATATCATAATTCCATCCTTTATTGATTTTTAGAAACAAAAAAATGACAGTCCTATTAGAGCAATATTTAGAGCAAAGTACGATTGAAAAATAGTTGTTTTTTTTTATTAATAACTCTATTAATTATGAACGGATCAAGATTATCAAAAGTTCAAATTCTTCATATTTCCTGCTGTAATAACATATTCAAAGGACGTTTCTTTATATTAATTAAAAAAAAAATGAAGACACGGAAAACTGAAAAAAAAATTAATCCTTCAAAGAGTGGTTAAATTTGGAAAAAATGTCTGCCAGCCGAGGTTAGTGTTCTTTAGTACCTTGTGAACCATAAGTTGGCTGGGCAGACGTTTTTTCAATTTTAGATATTTTTTGTGAAAATTTAAAGTTTCGGTCCATTATTTGCCACTTTGATCGCAACCGACAGAAATGTCTGCCACTACAGTCCAGTACTGTACACACCGAAACAAAAATTTTGCGCCAAATTTGGTCCGGTAACTAAAATTTTTTTTTTAATTTCCGGTTACGGCGCGCCGACCGGAAGTTTCGTCTGCCAGCGTAATTGGAGTATGAGAAGTATATATACTAACTACCTATGCGGACAGATATCGGTAACCATTCGTTCAAAAAAAGTCCCGCTCCCTCCCTATCCCCCTACCATACCAAAAAGTTCCAGAGAGAAAGAAATTTTGTACTTATATGGTCTCTCCGATTACCGACTGGCAGACGGTAACCATTCGTCGTCGAATTTGCACGCTATTTCCTAGAATATAACCAAACCAACAAATATTAAGTATTTTCACTGAAATGCATTTATTTCCTTTGACATGTTAAATGTCATATATTGATTTTTTCATTTCATGATACGAAACGGGTTCCCCAGCTCTACCTTGGAGCAATATTGGCAACTGCCGATAAATTCGACGAAGAATACAAATAGCCAAGATCTACAACTTGCCAGTTGGCCAGAATTTGTCATACCAGCACCTCAATTCTTCAAGAAATACGTCCCCAAAGCCACTTGCCAGCATTGTATTCTTCCGAATCCTCTCATTTCCTGGCCACATTAACTGGAGAGAGAATAATATAAAATGGCTGATAGTTTAAGGAAATCCAGATGGCAAAAGGCGATGACGACGCCTTGTTAAACGTTGGGCTGATATCACCAAGAAGCTGATTGCAAAAAGTTTGGATGTTGCTGGGCGTCTAATAGATAATAGATAACAGATGGCGCAATGCTGTTAGACGGGCATTCAGTAAAGTAGAATAAGAGACTGTTAAACGTTGGGCTCATATCACCAAGAAGCTGATGGCAAAAAGTTTGGATGTTGCTGGGCGTCTAATAGATAATAGATAACAGATGGCGCAATGCTGTTAGACGGGCATTCAGCAAAGTAGAATAAGAGTCATTGTGAATAAGAAGAAAGAAGAATGCAGGGTTCTCCACAATAGACCACTCATTAAAAGGATAGTCTACTATTGGAAGGACGAAATATGATAATTGATGTTAATGGGGCTAGATCTGAGGCATACGATGTCAAACTTGGCGTTCCGCAAGGATCCGTTCTGGGCCCCCTACTTTTTCTAGTATATATAAACGATTTGCCTGATCATTTTACAAATGGTTTTATCACGATGTTTGCGGATGATACTACCATTACTGTAGCCGCCGAAACTCCGCAGGAACTGGAAACTGCAATTGCTAACATAATGGATGAATTTAGCACTTGGTGTCAACGTAATCGGCTCATACTTAATGAATCTAAAAGTACAGCCATCAATTACTACATAAGGAAAGGTTTGCCAAATGACACAGGTCTATTGAAATATATTAATTTCAATGAAAAAGTAAAATTTTTAGGCACTCACTTAGACAATAGACTTAACTGGGATGCTCAAATCGAAAGTGTTTGTGCAAAATTAAGTAAAACATACTATGCTATAAGACAGATGAAAGATTGCCTCGATACTTCAGGATTGTTAAATATCTATTTTGCTATGGCATATCCTCATATATCTTTGAACATAATGAGTTGGGGTTGTGCTCGGGATATACAAAGAGTGTTTATTTTACAAAAAAGATTAATAAGGTTAATCTTTAATCTGGAATACAGGGAAAGTTGCAGACAAGTGTTTACAGATAAAAAAATTCTTACTTTATCCTGTATTTTCATTTACAAATGTCTCGTATTTGTTAAAAAGAATGAGCACTCTTTTACTTGTAATTCATTCACGCATAACCATAACACTAGGCATGGCCATCTGTTAAGAATTCCCTCCCACAAAACATCAACTTACGAAAACTCGCCTATCTATAACTGCACTATTTTATATAATAACTTGTCACCAGACATTAGGAATATTCAAAGTGTGCCTATGTTTAAAAATAAATTAAAAAACGTATTAATAAATGGAGGTTATTATAGTATACGAGAATTTTTAGACCGAGCTAGTGAGTAACTTTCTTTCTGTGAAAGAAAATCAGTAACATATGCAATTGTTGGTTAATCATGTATAGATGTTTGTCTTTGGATTTTATACTTATTATTTTTATGTTATGTATGTTATGTTATGTATGCGTTTATTTATGTTTATATACATATATTTATTTTTTTGTATTGACGTACCATATATACCTTGTGTATCTTTTTTGGTCAATAAATATTATTATTATTATTGGGAACACTGTACTTTAAATCATATTAACTAGCGTATACAGCAAGTTGTGGTACTGTAGAAGAACTTATCACACTGCGCCTGAGTGACGCGACACCAATTTATTTATAAAGTCGCGTTCTCCCTTGTTCTTATGTGGTCTTCCACTCCCAGGCGGGTTCGAGATAAGATATAACTTGATAAAATAAGTAATAGGCCAAGGCTGAACTACCGTAGATTATTAATGACGCTCTTTCTCTAGTAAAAATTGGTTTTTCTTTCAATGGAATTTTACTTATTTACCTAATGGTATTGGATTTTATGCCTAAAGGTCTCTGAATTGTTTTGATAAAAAAATCCTTCTCGAGCTTCCGTAAGGGAATCGGGGTATTGAGATTCAAACTTGTGGGGTCCTGAGACAACCAATTTATTCAATTCCAGCCTTTTAAACGAAAACCCTCAAGGGATGAGACTTATAACAAGTCATACAATCAATAAAATGCAAAAGTTTACCAAAGAATACCATTTATTAATTAGGTTTAAAATAAGTACACTGAAATCATGCGATATCTTATCTAATAAATTATATAATTTGAAGAGAATTGCCTCCACTAAGCAAGGCAAGGTCGATCACCTATTTAAGAGAGTTTTAAATGCTATCATGCAATGGAGAGCATGGGCTAACAATCAATTTGGTAGAAAAGATTCACACAATTTCCCTAGAAATTTTTTTAGGTTTTTATTATGGCTGTCTTGAAATAATATAAAAATATTTTACTTAAAAAAATTTTGGGACGCTTGTGATTAGCTTTAAAGTTCTTATTCATGATTATATCATTCACAAGAACGGAGTTCAACTATACATGAGTTATATAACTTTCTGTCAGTCTCACGACGTACGTCCGTCTCACGACGTACGTCCGTCTCACAACGTACCGGTCCTCATATAGAAATGTGGCACGACTTCGCCTTCGAGCGACTGTTTGGCAAAATAGTTTTTGTTTTATTTATGCATAAGGCGGTTTTCCCTATAAATTTGTCATTTGGAAAGACCTGTATTTGGTTTTCCTATTATCGCTTTCTACTGATTACCGCGTTCGTCCAATTTACGAGCCGCTGGATGAATCCAAATTTGTTTTATTCGAGAAACCGGCCTTGTCTATTTTTACTTATTTTTGCCAAGTAATGCGCCTTTGCCACATTTGTCGGTTTTCCCCTTTTAGTACGTCGTATCATTAAAATTTTATAGTCATTCTTTTGAATGATACTTACAATGACTTTCTCCATATTCATTGTTTTCGTGGAGCGATTAAAAAATTTGAAAATATTCATAAGTATATTGTTTCTTTTTTCTCCTCCATAAACATATTTTCAGTCCAACTTTGGCGCACTTTTGAAAAAGTATATTGTAATTTTATCTTTGACCAAAATTATACTTTTATTTTCAGTATATTTTCCCATGACCATAATACACTTTCATTCTTATGGCCTGGACATAAACATGTTTTCATAAGTGAAAATTCGGTGTTTCTTCGAATGTTCACCTGGTTGTACCTTACAGCTTAACGAACGTATACAAGTCCTTTTGTGCTTGTTTTCAGCTCTGATGCCCTTCAGAGTTGTATGTTATGCTCAAAAGTCTTTAAATGTATTTTTAACTAAGTCGAAATTTTATTTAGTCTTCGACTTATGTCGATTCTGGGATGTTCTATAACAGTACAACTGATTGCAAGTTAGCATGATTTTAGACATCATCAAAAATTTTGGCTCAATAAAATACATTTGGAATAATCTCAATTTTTTAGAGGTTTCTAGTTTTCAAAAAGACTGTTAGATATTTATTGTAGTGTGTAACATTAAGTGCAGGACTCACATAACGTCGTGATATTGTAAAATTTACGTAATCGTGAAGAAAATGGAAGATATTAAACAGCAAAGCATCTACTTTGACACCTCTTTATATGTGGCATCTATCAAAAATTGAAATAGCAAAGTATGAAACTGCAAACAGATGTAAAGATATAGGACCAGAAACCCTTGCAGAGGGCAGATGTTGCTAATATTTCAGTAGTATCGAGATTACAAGTAACGAAGAGGTAGGTAGTGCATCCCCTCGATACTATTAGAAATTTCTCGGTTATCGAAAGGAAAAGAAAACACATTCGAAACCTGTTCTTCAATAACAACAATGGTGAATGTAGAATAGACAGATATACGTTGTTTGTCAAGTGAATATTAACCATCATAGTTTGAAAGCAGTATAAACAGTACAACGGCATTTAATTCTCGGGAGTGGGAGAGACTCATTTTATTGAGGAAAAGTTTACTGAAAAAGTGGAAGAATTTGTGATAAGACTATAAAATAGAGGACATAACATATGACAGCGCAAGGAATATTTTATTTTTAACGTCAGAATCGCTTAGCTATTTCATTTTACATGCCCACTGTCAAACCATTAATAGACTTAAGTAAAAACACCAATATTAATGACCCAATCTTGCCTAATCTTAAAAAATGTGGTTGGAAAATCATTGACTATAATTTGTTATTCTCAATTTAACGCTCTTTGTACATTATTCCTATATCGTGTTTGAACAGTGTTGCATGTTCATGCAAAACACCAATATATTAACGACCCAATTTTGTCTAATCTTGAAAAACGTGGTTGGCAAATTATTGACCATAATTTGTTACTCTCAATTTAATCAATTTAACACCCTTTGTAAATTATTCCTATATCGTGTTTGAACATTGTTGCATGTTCATGCAAAACCTCGTGCAACACAGTGCTTTGCAAGTTGAATTTAAATTGCATGCGAATGTGCTCTTGTGCTGCACAGTATAACATGGTTATTTTCTGAAAGGGTAATTTCTTAACAAAAGTCCCCAAAAGAGAGAAATAGCATAGCCCGGCTATTTTATAAAAAACTATCTTTTAAAAGTAAAAATGAGTAAAAGTGAATCTATTAATTTAATTAAAAAACCTAGCTTATTACTTCAAAGAAAGAGAATAAATTCCAGTTTGGGATACAATTGAAATAAAAAAAAAAAAAAATTAATTAATAATAATACAAAATTTATTGTAAAGATAAAAGCTATGGTAGAACAATTGAGAAATCAGGGTGTAGACAAATAAAAATGTGCTCGGATTATGTTCCTACAAATCAAACAGAGAGATCTACAGAATTATAATATACTAAAAAGGTAAATATATATGGCAACATAAAAAGATAAATGCATAATTATTGGCAGAAAGCCACAATGCACAAAAACTACTGTAAATACTTCAAAAAGATAGAACTAAATTATTGGTTGTTTAGTTGACCAACATAGTTCTTACCAAACGAATAGATTAAATGACATTTTACAGATAAATAAATTTTGATAGTTTATATCATAAACGAATCTTTAAACTTAGATGAAGGTAATAACATAAGAAATGAAATACATGGTAGCATTTTAGGCTACAAGATACATACAAAAACGAAAGGTACTATGCACATAAAATAATTTACAACTATTAAATCAAAAATTTTATTAATAGTCTTTAAAGGTAGTTCGCGAAAACAACGAAATGCCGCACAAAGCACTGAAAGTTGAACCATGACGTAAAGGAAAGTTACCAGTGGCCGGTAAACACAAAATAGGAATATAAATGTACTTACAGAACATCGTCAATAGGGACGAAGACACTGCTATTAGTTACAAGCTCAAATTTATAAGTTGGTGCTAGCAGTAACCTCAGCTAGCTAGCTTTTGGACGAGAGAAACGCACGGGGTAGGGAATCGAATCAAACAGAGATAGATATATCTGATTTCTGTACAAAAGCCAGAGACAAAGATGCCGGTAGGGTCTACAGCATACGTCAGCTGTACACATTGCCGGAATCTTTGTCTCTGTATTTTGCACGGAAATCAGATATATCTGTCTCTGTTTGATTCGATTCTCCGCTCCGCGCGTCTCTCTCGTCCAAAAGCTGCTGATCGAGGTAACCGTATAGTTTACTGATCGGGCTCAGAAACTGCATACTTATACCAATATAGATATATTGAATATGTTGCAACGTAGATTCCTTATTACTGCATTTAAAACAGCTAGCATAATTTATTAAATGCTGCTTTAATTCAGGATATCTATACTGAACAAATTTTAGTGTTAACTTCTTAATTACTCAGTACAATTCACCAAAGAAGTTAAATCTCAAAACTGACTGAACACTTAAGTGGCTCAAATTCCAGCCATAATTTTGACGACCTCCCGGCTTACAGCCGATATGGAGAATCCTTCTATAGGACATTAGTTTGCGGTTTTATACGCGCGCCCTTAACAAACAATTTTCAGGGGGCTGTATCCATGGCAACGGGCATTGTCATATTTGGACTTGCCTATTGGATAAAATCCTCCATCACCGACACATTTCCCGTGTATTTTTTTATTGAATTTCTAGAAGGCTAACACTTAAACAATTACGATACGACAGGGCCGGCGTTACCTTTTTAACAAATTAGGTAATTTTTGTAGTGAAGATATAAAATAATGTAATTTAAAAGATTTTAATGAAACTTTACGAATACTTAAAAAGTTGACCGTTACAACAGTGTCCAAATATTTCATTTAACACGTTATCTACACCAGCATATTAAAAACACATTGCTTCGGTGAAAAACAGTATTCACCAAAGTTTATATTTTTTACTATTTATTGAACTTTCCCTACTACTGTTGGTGAAAAAAATAAGTGATTAACAGATTATTAATTTTTTATAAACAATTCTGATGAGCAGTTTTAAATTTTTTATCTCATATTAGTCATATCATTTTAAATATTTGTTTGACATAAAGATGTATATTTTTATATTTATTTTATATAAATCATTTATGCAAAAAAACAGACAAAATCGAGAAACAACTGTTATATATGAACCGACATACGAACGTAAATATTTAATTTAATTTAGTTTGGTATGATAAGTATTTTAATTTATATTTCACTACTATTTTCATTCTGTATAACTTAATTGAACATAAAAAAACATATAAGAAAAACAACTGTTAAGTAATTCGTAATATTTGTGTTATAGTTATGCATATACGCATGGAATATATAATATAAAATATTTTAATAAAATGAGTACCTGCTGTATTTACCAAAAAATCTAGAGCTCCATTATAGACGATTATCTTAATCCCAGTATTATTTAACAAATATTCAACTGAAAAAAAAAAATCCAATGAGAATATTAAACAATGTAAGTCTCATACTAAGTGAGTACCTCTTCTTGTAACAGATTTCAGCAAATCTCCACTCAAACTTTCATAAATGTCATTATTTAGAAAACACCATTCTATTTCTTTATCTACAGCTAAATATGCCTTGACTACCGAGTTCATTTTTTCGGTAAATGGTCCCAAATAAGAAAACAAACCTGAAAACATATCTAGGATTAACATTTATCATTCAGGTATCCAATAATTAGGTACTATGCATATCCAGAAGAAAAAAAATATTTAGTAAATAAAATATGCCAGGAAAGAAAAGTTTTGTATAAATATTTTAGTAGACCTCTGTTGATCTAACTTCGCTCTGTATAGTATAGTTTTCTTAATAAAGACGTTTATTATTAAATTATTTTGATTAGGTAGTAATTAAGTCCGAACTATTATATGCTAAGGTTTGGCTACGAAATTATGGGGCAACCGACGAAACGAAATCTGGTGCAGCAAGTGGTGGCAAAGATTGAGAGAAGAACTCTTAACTCCTATTAGTTATGAGAATTTTTTGTTCCTTATTCTTGTCAAACAGAGTTATTATTCGAGATATTTCAATTTTTCACTTTATATTGAAAAAACCTAAAGGACCCCACACCATATAGGCGGATTTCTGCCTCCAGTCAAATTTAATCTAACCCAAGTAAAAATGTTCTTTTGAACCCCCTGAACAAATGTTCAAATACAGCCAGGTCCGAAAAGGTCTTCGTTTCGAGATATGGAGCCCTAAAGATCGTTCCAAATATGTTTTAAAATTGAAAAAATTAAATTAAAGTTGGCTTTGATTTTATGGAAATTCAGAACTGCATAATTAATTCTTAAATAACACCATATTTCTTACTCATGTTAATGCCACCGTGGGTCTTCAAGGGCTTCGCTGCAGTTTTTTCAATTGAAGAATAAAATTGTGATACTTTTTTTTTTAATAAAAAACTTCTGTTAAGTTCTGTGACTCAAAATCTTACGATGAATTATTGTTCTCCGAGCTTCCTAGGATTATAATTGTTCTTTTTTTATCTGAACTTTCAGAGTGTATCATGTTTTTTTATTTTAAATGCCCATTAAATGGGCAATTTAATCAGGTCCATTGATTTTTAATTGAACTATGATTATGGAATTTTCTGTAGTAATATTACCTAAACAATTTTGATCAGTAATTCGTGTCCACGTACTCAAAAAATGCCGATATTTTTTAAAAAATAACACACTCTTTCTTGGATAGTAAGGAATTCAATGAATCAAAACAATGTCATTATTGACAAGTGAAAAATAAATAAAAAAGTGTGAAATAAAACTTAATATTTCGTTGTTTTACTATTGATTTCTATGGAAACAGCAATAGAATTTAGTCATTCAGACAAGGTAACTTTGGGTGATTTTGGATTTGGAACGATCTTTAAGGCTCCTTATCTCGAAACGAAGACCTTTTCGGACCTGGCTGCATTTGAACATTTGTTCAGGGGCTTCAAAAGAACATTTTTACGTGGGTTAGATTAAATTTGACTGGAGGCAGAAATCCCCCTATATGGTGTGCGGGGTCCTTTGCATATTCAAAATTAAATTAAAAAATTACCACTAATTCAATGGCACAGATCTTAATTTTCGTAGGTACTTAGATAACTCTTCAACAATACATTACTAACAGTAAAATGTCAAAAATACCTAATAGTCCAAAGATACAACAAAAATAAATAATTTTTCTTTTCGATTTTTTAATTTCTGTTACAATAACGGCGATTTTTACAAACATTCATTGATAAATTAAACGTAAAAATCATGTAAATAACATCTCTCTTTTATTATCTTTCAACGAGGTAAAAATGTTATGGAAAAAAACTAGTTTCACAAAGAAGGTCAATAACAGGTGAGCAGGTAGAGCGTGTTAATTATTGTTTAATACATTAGAGAGAGTCCCATTTACCTGCTTTTAACGGCACTATGAGTAGTTAAATACTTCGACAAGCTTCGGGATTAGTCCTTTGACATTATGTCAAAAATCACTAACCAGGTAAATTCAGTTTTAGTGCAGCACTTCGGTATACATAGGCACAAGTACGTCTGTTATCTCGCAGTTCCTCCACTTAATTTTTTTCATTGTTAGATGAAGACTATCCAAATAATTATAACGGTAGGGGAGGACCAATTCCTTGACTTGCGAGATGCCCTGACTAAACTCCATTGAATTTTCATGTCTGGGGACATATAAGAGGATTTGGTATACAAAACACCGGTGAACTCTTTAGAAGCAGAGGATAATTAATTAACACGGTGAAATAAATGAAAAATAATTTCACTTTAAGAGTGACCAAAACGGAAGTGAGGAAGAGATTTCGTGTCTGTATGCGGAACAGATTTTCAGTTTAAGCAAGATTTGTAATAATAAATAAATTAGTTTTCAATTTAAAACTATTGTTTCATTTAATTACACAGCCCCACAAAAAAAAAAGTTCAAAGCAGCGAACCAGACCCATGTATCCCTGTGTATTTTCGGTCGCTGAATCCGAATCCGGGTCAAAAAAATCGTACGCCTCCAAAATCATTAGCTAGAGCCAAAAAAACACCCCTAAAATTGGATAAAAAGAAGATTAAGCTACGAGAATAGTTGTTACTTCTTAATCAATCGAATTATACAAATTAAGGTTAAACAGCAGCGTACATATAATAGATATGAAACACACCTCCAGGGAGGGGCGAAAACTAGCCCCCATATATAAGAGAATCGATCCAAAACAGCAATGACTGCTGAAAAAGCTCGAAATGTATAAGTTTTGTTGAAGTGTTAAGAAACTGCATCAGGTCCGACGTAATCTTCATAAACTGCCCCTATAGGGTTGAGAACAACCACCCTCAAGTTCAAAGGACACACAATCCAACAGGATTTCTGTTTTCATGGATGCTATGATTGGTTGAAATTGCATAGCACTCTAAAATAGTACCAGAAACTTACGTATCATCAACATCCTACGCTGTCAACCCTCAGAGGGTATGAAAACTACCCCCTATGTAAGATTTAACTATAAAAAGTTACAGTGACTTCTATAAAAATTCGAAACACCTGCGTTGTGTGGAAGAGAGAAAAAACTAGACTATGTTCGACGATGTGCTTGAAAACTACCCCCACGGGGTTGCGAGATACTGTAGGATGCTAGGAAAAACAGAGAGAAACTAACCGGATTTACATTTTTATGGATGCTATGATTGGCAAAAATCGTGTTGAACACTTAGAGTTTGAAACTCATGCCCTATAAATGTTATTAAGTAACACCCCTAGAAAGGATGTAAACTACCGTAATTCAAGATGTAACGAAAAAGCTATACTGTTGCTTATTCGTTTCATTTTCATAGTTTTTTTTTATCTCTCTCAACCCCGTGGGGGTGGTTTTCAAGCACAGCGTCAAACATAGTCTAGTTTCTTCTCTCTTCCACACAACGCAGGTGTTTCGATTTTTTATAGAAGTCTCTGTAACTTTTTATATTCAAACCTTACATAGGGGGTAGTTTTCTCACCCTCTGAGGGTTAACACTGTAGAATGTTGATAGTACGTAAGTTTCTAGTTCTATTTTAAAGTACTACGCAATTTCAGTCAATCATAGCATCCATGAAAATAGAAATTCTGTTGCATTTTACGTTTTTCTTGTTTTTCTCGTTTCCTTTAAACTTGGGGGTGGTTCTTCTCAACTCTATAGGGGCAGTTTATGAAGGTTACGTCGGACCTGATGCAGTTTCTTATCACTTTAACAAAACTTAGACATTTTGAGTTTATTCAGCAGTCATTGCTGTTTTGGATCGATTTTTTATATATTTGGGCTAGTTTTCGCCCCTCCCTGGGGGTGTGTTTCATATCTATTGTATGTACGCTGCTGTTTAACCTTAATTTGTATAATTCGATTGATTAAGATGTAACAAGTATTCTCGTAGCTTAATATTCTTTTTACCCAATTTCAGGGGTGTTTTTGGCTCTAGCTAATGATTTTGGGGGTGCACGATTTTTTTTAACCCCGGATTCGCATTCAGCGACCGAAAATACATAGGAATACATGGATCTGGTTTGCTGCTTTGAACTTTTTTTTTTGTTGGGCTGTGTTATTAACATTAAACTCCTTTGAAACAATGAACGGGCTCTACCTGCTCTCCTGTTATTGAACGTTTTCGTGAAACTTGTTTATTTTGTTCATAACATCTTTGAAAAGCTAATAAAAAAACAGATCTTATTTAAATAATTTTTACTACTAATGTATAATGAATTTTTGTAATAAATCGCCACCATTGTAACAGAAATAAAATCGATGGATTTTTTAAAATTTTTTGTTGCATCTTTGGACTATTGGGTATTTTTTGAGCTTTTACTGTTAGCAATGAATTGCTGAAGAGTTATCTAAGTACGAAAATTAAATTCTGTGCCTTTAAATTAGTGGTAGTTTTTAAATTTGATTTTGAATTTGCAAATTTGGCGTTTTTCAATAAAAACTGAAAAATTGAAATATCTCGAAAACTAAAAACTTTTACACATAACACGTGTGAGTTGAATTAGGCCCTCTAACACTCCTTGACAGGAATACGTCGAACTACCAGTAACCCTCTATGTTTTCATCAACACCAAGACCTTTCCTATCACTCCCAATTTCGAGGCTTTGTCCCCTGACGCGCTCTAAATCATTAAAAATCAGAAGTTCGTCTTTCTACAAGATTTCTCTGCTTTTATTAAGAAACAGAAAAAGGTCACTGGCAAGTTTGCTCAATTTTTGTTCCTAACAAAGCCTTTTTCATTCATACCCACTTATTACCGCTGCTTTATTCTAATAAAACTCAGATTGTGTTTCAAAAACATTTCAAATAATGTCTGTTCGATAAAGTTTCACCCATCTAACGGCAGGGGGCACAGGGGCATGTGCCCCCCTCATCGTTTATTTTGGTCTTAGTTTTTTATTAAATAATAGTGATTCATGAACAATAATATTAATTGTTACTGTACTATATATACATATGTACTGAACGTTTGGCAAACATTGTATTTTCTCCCTCACTCATCAATTTTCATTTCCGAGTGAAAATTTTTTTTTGTGATTTTCTTCCCCGCTCAGTGAAAATACCAAATCTTCGATTACGGCGCATTTAAATGGTTGTGCTCCCCCTGTTAATTTATTCTGGATCCGCCGCTGTCTAACAGTATGATTACTGCCATCGCGTCATTTGTGTACCTTAAATTCTCACTAAATTGATTGACCTCTTGAAATGCAGGAATCGTTGCTGTCAGGAGCGCGGCGCGGCGATTAGAGGAGTAATGGAGAACTATTGGCGTAACAACAATCGTTTTATTTTTGAGCTATCTTTTCCACTTCAGATTTGTAAGATAACGTATACCGGAAAACTTAAGCTTGTTTGCTATATGCCATGGTGGCTGATAATTCAAATTTTTGAGTCCCAGACATTAAGTGATGGAACCTTCAATGTGTTTTAACTAAGTGTGTATGATTTATTAAAACACAAAAAGGACGGAGTGCTCTTAAAGGCTATGACCGAATAGTTCAATATTTACAAATCCATGTAAAATTAAAATATCCTTGTAGGAACAATAAGAACATTCATATGGCATCGAAACATATTTTGTTGTGGAAGAGTTTGAAACAAACAATGAAACCTAGCATTTGACATGCCTTCAGCAATGTAAATCATTGACAATTTGGAGAGTTTTAAAGATACATATGCAGGGTCTTCAGATACGTCGAAACTTAAAAGGATAAATTTTAGATTCACTATTAAGAGAGCAAGCAGGAAAACAATAGGCCGAAAAAAAATACATAAAATAGCCATCGATGAAACAAATCAGCCTTCCATCTGAGTGTAATGCCATAGGAGTATTTTCAGAAAAGGTAACACAAATACAATTTTTGAAACAAATATTTACTTATAGAGGATATTATTTTTTTGTAAAATAAACATTTTGGAAAGCATTAAAATATTAATCTGAAGAGATTCTCATTTTTTTAGTAGGCTTTGGTGATATCAATAGCAGTGTGGACAGTGCATTCACGCAATGCTATAGAAAAGTTTTAGTGTTCTTTAAATATATCAAAACAAGTTTAAATATAGGCTATTGATTTGCGATTGGTGTGTTTCGATACATCAAATGCAAAGTAACTACTACTGCAAAATCTAACCTATATTCTGTTTCACGTGTTCATATGGAGGAATGTCCATAAGATTAATATGTCTTCACTAGATTCATGGATTTTGAATGCACTGAAAGTGAAATAATACATTTAGTCTTATTTTATCTCTAATTACATATACATCAGGTGAACTTTTCATGAAAACTTATTCCTGCAAAAAACCTAGAGTACAAGGCGATGAAATTCTCAGCTAATAACTTGAATTTCACTGATATATGCATATACGAAGTCGAGCGCGGCCCTTGTGAAGATCAAACGGAATAAGTTGAAGTTATTGATTGTGACACAAGTGATGTTGAATAGCAGGTTGGCCAGTATTATGTTTAAGATGCTCAATGAATATTAAAAATATGTCTTTAACAACAAACAGTTGTAATTTTGAAATACACAGACTCAACATGTACACCAGCTAACAAGTTCTGTGATTTCTCGACCTAGAAAGAGGATGTGTGGATATATCTTTCAAAAGCGAAAAATATGGATTAGTCTTTTTTAAATATAAATTAAATTTAGAATTATGCAAAAACAATTATTATTTCCTCTTACCTCTATTCATTTTTGAAGTTTCCTGAAAGTCATAATAAACTATTTTATTTTATGTTAGAAGATAAATATTTTCGAACAAACAGGAAATTACGTTTATTCTTTTCCGAGATAGAGTAATGTTAAATTTTGCACACTTAATATGGTGTAGGTGAACAACACGTATCTCAGGTAGACAAGAGCATATTGATATTTTGTAGCTTGATATTTCATTTTATTTTTTTTATCTATTTATTTAATGTCGGCCTATTTCCGCTACCAGGGCCTATCACCGACGCCAGGAGACGAGCTACCCCCAACCTGGAAATTTTGCCGAACCTCTCCCCTTAAGAAGAGTAGGAATCTTTTACTTGCCTAACATTTAATAGACAAGGGACCGCCTGCTTTACATCCCCTCCGAAGGATGGTATATCCACTACGTAATCCTCGTCTGAAATTACGTAACTTCCGCGTATACACTGATATACAAGCCGCTAGAAGGTGGGACGAGAACGTTGTATTTCCCAAGATAGGTCACCCATCCAAGTACTAACCACGCTCGACGTTGCTTCAACGGAATATCGACTGACATTCACATTGAAGTCGCCTCTACGCTCACCCCATGTGATATAATTAAACATACAAAAAAATACTTGGCCAGCTTCAATAATTCATTTCCCACAAAAATACTTATGCTCTTCTACTAATATGTATAAATTTATATCATCGCGAGCTACAGTTATCTGCGAACGAATATATGGATATTTATTAAAATAAAACTTTTTTTATTTAGTGCTTATAAAACCGGAATTATCAATTCAAAGGATATCAAGATATACCAAATAAGAAAAGCTGTGTTACAGTAAATAAACTAAATTAAATACTCACTTTTAATACTTACTAGGTACGGAACTAACGTTAGTCTTTGAAATAAAATTGTAAACATCCACGCCTGGCATTTCTTTGACTAGAGCTTGCATCATTGTGAGTTCCATGTCAGCAGCTTCTTCAAAATCTTTTTTGTTAATTAAAACTTCAATTTGTTTGGCCAATTCATCAATTCGTGTGAAGCCCTGCTTATCAACTAATCCCTTTCCAAGCGGAAAATTTAATTATATTAAATATCAAATAAATTACAAACTGTAGCGAGGTGATCGAATATCTTTGAGCATCTAATTACAAACAAGTGAAAGTCGAGGCTTAAAATGGTTCGTTTCAGATGATTTAAATTGTATATTTTTCAAGTTTACTGTTATTTAGTACCAACATATAGGATTACTTACACATTTATGGTTAAAAGTGAATAACTAATGTGGAAAATATTTATAATTACTTGACAACACAATGACAACAAATTAATTAGAATTTTTATGTACCGGTAAAGATACATTGATGACGTATAGGTAAGGTAAAACCTACTTATTTTACTGAAACCAAAAATAATTAAATTTATTTCTCGAATTCGTTATTAGTGTACATCCAAATACAAGATTCACTACAGAAATAAAAAAAAAATTAACATTTTATATTATTTGACAATTTTCAAAAGTAATAATCTTCATCATTTTTCGATTCACCATGAAATATCGCTTATAATGGTATGATACATATGTTAGTAAATGTCCCACTATCAAAAGAAAACATGACCAAGGAATTAAATAAAAAAGAATTGGCTGCTAACAATGATTAAAGTACAAAAACGACATATGATATTCTCGATACAGACACTTTCAAAAAAGCAATAGAACAAACATATAGACTAGGCCCATAAATAGGAAATCCATCTTTATAAAGTGCAAGAAGCATTTCATGTAACAAATGAGAAAACAACATTTTTAGGGTATTTCGACCCCCGAATATGAATCTGCCTGTTGCCAAAGCGAAATTTGGACCGGAAGTCCGGTATCCAAGATGGCGATCAAAACTCTGTTGTCCTATATCTCCCTTGCCCGTTGGCTTAAAATAATGATCTAAACGTCTGCTTAGTAGGGATTGCAATTTACCGGAAGTTTTAATAACCGGTAAATCGGTAAATAAAAATGTAAATAACGGTTAACCGGTATTTACCGGTAATTTTTAGAACGAATGATTAAGGTGGCGAAAATGGCAATTGTCTTTTCCATGTACAAAATTATCTAAATTTAACAGAAAACATTTTTATATACGTATAATTAATATAATTAGGCTTTGAGAAACATATTTTTTCCAAATTGAAATTCGCTTACAGTCGATTGAAAAAATTATACAGTTTTGCGAAAGACACATCTAGAGAGTGTAAATCAAAATTTTGTGATTCACTCGTATTATCTTTAGTTGATTATAGTGATGTACATGGAAAGTTATTATCGGCGACAGCAAAAATTCAAAAACTTCAAAATTCATGTATGCGTTATATTTACAGTATCCCATATAGACAACATATATCACCACATCTAAATAAACATAACATATTAAACATGGAAAACCGTAAACGTTTACACGTGCTCACACTTATTTGGCGAATAATTCATAATGACGAACCTCAGTACTTAACTCTTTCAGGGGCGGTGGTTCAAAATTTGAACCACCAAATGACACATCATATCGGGGCGGTGGTCCAAATTTTAAACCACCTAAATTGGATTTCATAGTAGCGATCGTAATGGCAATATCACAAAATCGTGTGCATACAAGCTCTCTAATGGGTAGTAGATGAACTACAAAAGGAATTTTAGAGCGAGAAGTTAATACATAACATAACTGAACATTTTATAAGGTGTTTGCGCTACGTGAGTTTATTTAGTATTTTGAATTTATAAAAAGGTAAGTTATTTTTGCATTTTTTAAAAATAATATTGTTAACTTAGTTTATTTATAGTTTAAATATAATTTGTACGTAAAAATGTACGTTCATTTGTCGTTAATAAATTACGTGTGCATTTTTTTAAAGGTGGTTTATAATTTGGACCACCGCCCGCCTGCAACACTGTTTTGATGTCTTTTGATTTTTATTATGAAATTTATAAGTACCGAAAATTGATATTTTCATCGTTCTATGTATTATTGCCGGTAACATAGTTTGAAAGATTTGTATAGTAAACGAATTATTCCAATTTCTTTCAGTTTTAATGATGTCGTTGCCTTTCAAACTTGTAGGTATGACAGAAAAGGAATTTTATGAAGAGATAGAGAGATGTTTCGATGTAACTGAAATACCATCTGATGGGAGTTCTAACTGCTGAGGATGATGACATTGATTTAGAAAACGGCGAAGAGCTGGATAATCAGGAGAGTGCGATAGAAATTGCAGAAGACGATGATATGATAGATACTGATAATGACGGTTTAGATTCTGAGGATGATATTTCACTTTCCATATTGGCCGCCAAAAATCCACCAAGGGAACGGTCAAAAACCCAAAAGATCACCCAACCTCCTTGTTTTAATTGATATGCTGGAATACCAGATTTTATCAAAAATATCGACGGTCCAACTCCATACAAATTATTTCAACTATTTTTTACCGACGAGTAGTGGACAATCTTGTATTTCAAACAAATTTATATTGCCAGCAAGGGTTGGGCAAGTATTTACCAACTAATCTGCCAGAAATGAAGACTTCTCTGTGCGTCAAGAACAATCTGCACATCCACCTAAGCGAACTACGAGACGAAGATGTGGACATCGCAGTGCCAAAAAAGTACCTGTTCGGACAAATTGGATGTGTTCGTTTTGCAGAGTGCCATTGTGCTTAGGAAAAAAAAAGAATTGCTTCGAAGACTTTCACAAGAAAAAATGAACTTTTAATTAATAACCGGATTAATAATAAACTTTATATCATAAATTACCTCATTTGTGCGGTGGTCCAAATTATGAACCACCTTTTAATTAGCTATAATTACGTAATTCAATATTTAAAAAAGAAAAAAATACTAGCAAACATTATGTTTAAATAGTAGAAGTACTGATAATTCCTTTTCTTAAATAAATTTCAAATACAAATTTTCTGCCCCTCTAGGGATATTTTTTCATCATTTTCTTGCCCCTGAAAGAGTTAAGAAATAAGTTAATTTCATGAGATCACTTGCATAATACAAGATACATACAAAATGTTTTGGTGCCTCAGCATGAAACTGCGATTTTTCAAAGATCATTTACGTATTTTGCATCTCATCTTTGGAATGAACTTCCAAATGAATATAAACAATATAAATCAAACAAAATTTTTATTAAAGTTGTCAAAAATTACATTGTGGCTGATCAGAAGCAGGAGACTTGATAATGTGTTGTGGATGCGCGTATATTTCTTTTTCTTTTTCCGATATAATTTTATTTACTTTTAACCTTTTTGCTTCGCTTCGCGGGGTCTACCCGTTCCCCTTGTCTGCTCGCATATCTGAGTGCTGCTGTTGTTATTATTGTTATTATTATTATAAACTATAACATTTGTTAGATTATTACAATTCATGACTGAATATTAACAAATAGAATAATTATTAGTGTTTTCTTGAAATTTTAGATTTATATGTATTAATATTTTTTTATAATGTTTTTATAATCTTAGATTTAGGTTATTTGTATTTGGGCAAATGGAAGAAGAGTTCAGTTCAATTTGTACCATTTTTACGTTGAGTAAAATAAATGTATTATTATACTCTTCGCAAAAACGAAGAGTATATTGTATTTGATCGGCACATTTCTAAATCAGTAAATATCGCTCGTAGAGAAAAAAATTTTCATATCATTATGTTAGTGAACGAATTCTGAACAACTTTCAAAATGTCCGTCTGTCCGTCCGTCCGACACGTTTCTTGTAAGCACGATAACTTAAGAAAGAAAAGTCCGATTGTATTGAAATTTGGAAAATAAGTTAGCGTTAGCTAGAGGAAGAACCCTATTGTTTTTGAAAAAAATCAATCAGTAAATAAAAAAGTTATTAATCATTTAAATAAAAGAAAATTTTTTTTCATAATTTCTGTCATTTGTATTTAAATAGAAATATTGCGAAATGTTATTCCCTATAATTTTTTTTTGTTTTTATATTTTACTAATATATATATATTTCATAATAATGTATCTAATCCGTTGAAATATAATTCTTGAACGATATTCATTCAAGTTTTGTGGTAAGATAGATCGCTGCAGGTCAGAGTGAATAATAAACTTTCAACTCGAAGGGATATTCGTGCGGGCGTCCCCCAGGGGTCGTGTCTGTCACCAAAGTTATACAATCTATACGTCTCCGACTGCCCGGAGTTCCCGAATACGAATCTTGCCAAGTACGCCTACGACACGGCCATGTACGTGCATTCGCATAACGCACAAGCGGCGAACATGCTACTCAAGGCGCACATGGCTCGTGCCATGGCGTATTACGACAAGTGGAAGATTAGGATCAACGCCGAGAAGTCGGAGTCCATACTCTTCACGCGCCGATTTACCGAAAAACGGATTTTAACGCCACTTTCGATCGGGGGTAGAGAAATTCCAATCAAACGGTGCGTGAAGTATTTGGGGGTCAACTTGGACAGGAGACTGACATTCAACACGCATATAAACGAGACTGTACGTAAGGTCTACTCCATGTCCAGGAGTCTGTATCCGCTCTTGGCGCGGGGCAGCGGACTAAACAGGACTAATAAAAAATTATTGTATACGATGGTGATCAGACCGGCCATCACATACGCGGCGCCGGTGTGGTGCAGCATCCCGGCCACGACAATGCGGAAACTTAGAGTTTTAGAACATAAATATATGCGCCTCATTTCAGACTCCGGTAGATACACCTCCCTCAGAGATCTCCATGCACGTTGCCACGACATAACCCCACTAGCGGACTTCGTCCGGGAAACTTCCCAAAAATTCTACTAATTCAAACTGGGCGAAAGTCTGTTAACCCGAGACATCACACGAATCAGACAGCATAATGCCATACATTTCAACCTGAAACACCCATTACCATACCAGGCGTTGCCTATCTTTCGGCAACCTCCCTAGCCACATATTTCCTATACCACAATTTACTTTCACCATCTTTTATTTTCACCACATTTTACTTGTATCCCCTCTATTCCCCCATTAGTTGCATTTTTATTATTTTTGTCAATTTTTATTCTTTTGTCCCTTTTTGTTCTTCCAAATTCCCTTTAGACCAATAACTGCTAGTAAACCCCAACTTTTAAAATTATAATCTCCCCTCACCCCATCCTTCCAGAGGCAGGTAGACCACTGGATAAATCCGTGACTCTCGAACGGGTTCTGTGACACGCGCGTGCGACAGTGCGCGTGTGACAGTGCGCGTGTGTTAAAAATGCAATTGTTTCTTCGTAGTTCTAGCTATTTCTAAGTATTTTAATATCTTCCCGGATTATTGTTCAACGAAATTGTTAGGTTTAAGTTTTTTATATATGTTAAACAGGAGCCCTAACGCCCCAATTGCATCTGTTGTTACAGCCGAAGCTAAACCCTTCCACCCGATCACCTACTTACCGCGACGTTGCACGCCGCGGTGGGATGATCGGCTCTAGACTGGACCCAGCTGAGGCGCATTCATGTCTTTAAACTTTAATAAATATCTTTGATTTGATTTGATTTGATTTGCCTTTCAATCCAAAGGTCTCGTGTTCGATCCCTCACATGGCGATTTTTTTTTCATATATTTTTTTTTTCACAACAAAGTTGGTATCACAAAATTTAGAATGTCCAAAAACTAACATTATTTACAAGAAAAATGCGAAGAGTATCCTATAGAATGTGTAACAATTATATCAAAAGCTCAGTAAATCGGCGAAGAGTATAATGCTTTCACTAGTCATTATTATAATGAACAAACCAAAGGTTTTTTTATCAAAAGGAAAAAATATAAATAAAATAAATTTAAATAAATAATTATTCTGTAAATAACAAAAATTACAAACATAAACTCAAATAGGGCATTTACTGAATACCTAATCTAAAAATACAATATTTTTTAAAAATAGCCCGTTAAAAGGGCTATTTTTTTAAAGCTGTATCTATTCGTCGTCTGATATTTGTACATAGAATACCACCAACAGAAAATGCCCTTCCTCTATCGATATTGGTAGGTCGATAAGTTAATAAGAATTGGTAATAACATTCTTCTAAATGTTTTCCACGGATATTTGAGGCAGTGAAATATTCAATTTCCTGTCGCAAGATATTGTCAATGTCTCTCTTACTTGTATTTCTTAGGGCTTGCTGTTTGGGTTTTACTTTTTATAATATTATTTATTTATTGTTAAAAGTGCTCAGTGTTGGGACAGTCACTTTATATTTAGTGAATACTAGACACTGACATAAATAGAAACGTTGAATACGTGACATATCGTAAGTTCAGAATTTACCGAAATAACCGGTAAAAACCGGTTAACCGGTAATGCAATCCCTACTGCTTAGGGGTTTTCGCTGATACCAAACACATTGCAATACTCAAAATTTACTTACCTTAAGTTTGAAGCGCATGGGTTCCAAGATGGCGCCCAAGATGGCCGCCGAAACTTTCTTGGTATTAAGTGCACTCCGTGCGTCTTGTTGTATTTGGAGTGTAAAATCTGTCAGATACATAGTTTTTAGTGTACTACTGTGTGTGTGTTACGTGTTTTCAAGTAATATTTTACACCTTCCGAAATACAATTTGGTAACAAAATTGTGTTACTGAAGGTAGGGGAGGCGCGTGTAATAGTGGAAGGGGGGAATAGTGGACGAACCTTATAAGAATTTCAAATTTGGCGCTAAGAAGCTGTTTTATGGTGTAAGTCATACTTTAACCTTTCATTTATGATATACAAGCAGCGTTAAGCCGGTAAGTGAAATTTATTTATATAAATAGCGTAATTTGAAAAATGCTTTACATATCAAGTTCGTGTCTTCGGAGTCCATAATTACGATTACAAAAAAAATATATGTGCTGGAAGTCAATCAGGTATTAATTGAAGGTATGTGGAAGAGAGGTTGTTCTCTAACAGGAAATTCGCCGCTTTCTTCAGCCGGTTTCACACAGGAGCGCGTCCACTATTTCCACCGGATTTTAAAATTATGTGAGAAATAGTGGACACGTAATTGCGGTAATAGTGGACATGCAGAATATTTGATGAAAATGAAGAAATTGTAGAAACGGAAATTGAATCTGGCCAAGATGAACTAGAAATTGAAGGATCAGTTGCAGAAAAAAATCTTCAACCAGAAATTTCCAGTAAAGAATCATGTTTAATTAACCGGGACATCAAAATTGGCAGCTTTGTAGTTGTAGTCACTTTTAGTATTTTTAGTCATTTTTGTGATATACTGCCGTTTTTTGCAGGATATGGCGTTGAAGATGTGCTCCTTAGTTGATACGGCTGGAACGTTCAACCACAACCAAGGCATAATCTGCCAGAAGAGAAAATGTTCGAAGGACGAATTATCACATCTGACGGATAACGCCAAAGAGACTATTCTGAAGTGCGCTGGCTTGAAGAAAGAACTTGATGATGCTGATTTTGCTGCCACAATTGTTAGGATCGAACAAACGTTGACAAATAGTGAAGAGAAATTTAAGTGCCACCGCGGATGCTACTCAAACTTTGCCAATTCTGGCATATTGGAAAAGTTGAGGAACAAATCCGCCCCTTCTCAAGAGGCAGGATGGGCTGCTACAGAACCGTCGTCATCTCGATGCGTCACCAGGGCTCAGACTGACAGTGTGGATATTAACAAGTGTATTTTCTGCCAACGCGAGAAAAACGAAGCATTAAGGCAGGTGATGTCAGACTCAATGAATGAGACTATAAGGGAGCTGGCTAATTATGATCACAACTATTCGTTCGCATCAATTGTATGCCGTGCTTGATAGCATCTGAGGTGAAATACCGTGAAGGCTGAGAGGAGCCAGAAACAGGTACAGATGCAGATGGAGTGTGGTAAAAGTAATTTACCTATGATCCAAATTTGCAAAAAGCTGGAAGTCTCAGCCTCACTGGGTAACGTTCACCTGGCGACAACAATCGACGTTGAGATACCGAAGTCATTTGAATCGCGCTTGTCAACTTTTAAAGAGAAATTGCTGAACAGCATTAAGGACTCGTTCTTTTTCTTTCAGCCCTTAAACAAGGACATCACAGAAAGGCAAACTCTCCTTATACCCCGGAAGTTTTTGGCCAAGGTGACTGCGGATGTTGCTTTAGGAGGCAAGTGCTCGATGACGAATTTCGAACTCTTGTCCATGCTGCGCTGCTGCTTAGAGGGAAGCTACAAGATTCGTCGGGTCACTCAGGGCTTTCGGCACTGACAATTTAAAAAACGTTTCAGGTGAACGTGTGGGAAAATGCTCATCATGCCCGACCGATGGTGATGGATCCTGAGTCATATGGGTGGAGGCATCACCAAGACCAGTACATTCCCATCCTTATGACCCTGAGCCCGTCCCCAAAGCCTGTATGGATATCCTAGCCTGTAATTGTTCATCCCAGTGCCTGAGTACAATGAGCACGTGCAAGAAGAATATACTGACTTGCACCAAGTTGTGCCACCACTCTCGACAATGTTTGAACTCTTTATATGGTTGATTTTTTATCTTCCTTGCAACCTTGCCATAAACTAAAAACACTTGAATGATTATTTTATCTTCTTTGCAATCTTGCAATAAACAATGTTTGAACTTTGAAATGGTCGTTTTCTTATCTTCCTTGCTTCCTTGCTTACTTCCGAGCAACCAAGTTTCGGCGGCCATCTTGGGCACCATCTTGGAACCCATGCATTCCAAACTTAAGGTAAGTAAATTTTTAGCACTGCAATGTGTTTGGTATCCGAGAAAACCCCTAAGCAGATGTTTAGATTTAGATTTTAAGCCAACGGACAAGGGAGATATAGGGCAACTGAGTTTTGGTCGCCATCTTGGGTACCGGACTTCCGGTCTAAATTTCGCTTTGGCAACAGGCAGATTCAAATTCAGCGGGATCGAAATGCCCTAAAAACGTTGTTTTCCCAATTATTACATGAAATGCTTCTTTCATTGTTCTTTTTTGAAAACGTGCCTAGTCTAATACTCTCGGCTGTCCAAAAATAATGCAAAATTCAAAATTTCTTATAAAACCGCTAATTCCTTTCGTAAATTGATTAAAAATAATGGAGACAGATTTAAGAAGGAAAATTAATTAGGAATCTACAATTTGATCTTTGGTATTTGCCCTAAGAACACACAGGAAGAAACTTTAAAAAAACCAACACGGCACACAGGAGAATTGGATCACAAAACTCTATTAAGACGTTCCTAATAAGGAAGACATCTCAAGAGTGTAAAAAGTAAAGGTGAATGATATTAAATTGTTTATATTAATACATTTGATAAGTAAAGGAGAAGAATAATTAAAGTGATAAAGCCCAATTGTATTAATAAGTTAATGTCAATATGCCTCATTAAGTCAGGAACACAATGACTATCTCCAAAAGAAACTGGGATTTAAAGAATTAATAAGTAATGAGTTTTGATATTTTGTGTATCTCACATTATAGCTACAACAGACTCTGCGACGTCAAATCATTTAGCTTCCAAATTGTTAATTTGTAGGTAGATCTGAATTAAGAGCTTCAAATTTGACACATCATTTTAGGTAAAGATGAAGGTCAATAAATGTTGTCATCAAGTAGGATACACATATGAACACAAACGCATACGAGGAAGGGTTCGAACGTACGAATGCTGTAGCATATGCCTTAGACCATGCGATGAACACCCAAATTCCCCGCGAAATTGAGCCTCTTAGTATCGGTTTTTTCAGGTAATAGACGGTTTTGGCTCAATAGCACATGCTTCGGTCAAAATCATTTGCCTTTACTATTTTAGCACATCTTCCGCTGACATTGATCCTAGGTAAGTAAAATTTTTTTAATGTTTTGAGGGATAGGGATCAACAAACAATCCTTCAACGAGATTCGCGTAAATCTTTTAAAGTGGCTGATTTCTTCTCCTTGTAGTTAATTTTACTATCTCCGTTATATAAAATTGACTATTTCTATTTTAGAGTAGTTGACTACCACCGACAACCAACTTCAAAAAATTTAAAAAAGGGGAAGGTTCTCAATTTGGAACGTATATATATTTTTTATGTGTGTTCAGTCAGTAATTTAGACTGGTTTGGAAGTGATTTCTATGAAATCTTTCTCTAATTGGAAGGTGTGGCTCGGCGGTGGTCTCATTGCGTCTAACGTAAGATGAGCAAGAATTGGAAACAATTTGTTTGTGTTGCAAATTTGGCAGATATGCTACTCATAAAAAAAATTTAATTCCGTCAAAATTGCATTAAAATTGCTGTCTTCAAAGTATCTGAAAAATTCAAAATGGCGAATTCAAAATGCAATACTTTTGTAGATTTATATCAAATTCTATTCATGGGACATATCATGTTTCTCTGATAACGAATCTAATGTTAAAATCTTAAAAAATCAAAACCACGAATACTTTCTCTTTCCAGGTAGAAGTTAAATAAAAAGCCATTGAAGAGAAAAAAAATTGAAAAAATCGTAACTTTAATTCACACCATATTGAAGCAGCCATTTTATTTTTGAAAATTATAATATGAGATTCTTAACTAAAGAAACGAAGCTCATCGAACCATGTTTCTTGAATATGTTGAATAACCTTTTAAGGTTTTAGATCGCCATATTGAATCATTTCATTTTTGGTAATAATTACATTAGATTCGTAATCAACGAGATTAAAAACTTTAACAAGAATATTAAGTGGGGCAGACATGTTGAAGTTTCCGAGTTTTGGCCAGTTGTCTGAGGAAAAACTTTATTCCATGATGTGGTCATTTAGTCAAATATCATATTTTACTTTTTAGTACGTTTATGCGAAGTAATCGTCGCATAATTATAACACTGAATACTGACCGATCCGATAAGTGGTTTCAGAAATATACTGCGCGCTCAAAGTGCTGACGTCATTCAATTCGAAAGTCTTTGCGAAGTTGCGCTTACAGCTATTTAAAAGCAGGTTTGTCTAATCTGCCAGAGATGTACCTAACTATTGTAACTTGGAGACGATTGGAGTATTTTAACACAAGAGTATGAGGCATATAAGTGCCGAAAACAGATTATTCTGTTTTTTTTTGCATTTCATCTATTGGAAAATGTATTAAAAAAATAAATAATAAATGAACCATTTTACCTTCTTGGAAGGCGAGTAATTTTTTTTTTAATATTTTTTTACTTTTCATTGTTCTCCTTTATCTTAATTATATAAGCAGTAATTACTATCACAAAGTCAACTATACAGTGCGTGTAGTTGCGGGCAAGGAAGTGGCAATTACAACATCGCGTGTGCCAGTTGACTGAAATGAAATAACAGAGCTGGGATACTTCAGTGGCCCAATGCCGACGGGCGGGTTTGCTGTTGCTTGGTTGTCATATCTCTCGTGCTACATGGATGTATAATCGTCGTCAGCTTAAACTCACTGCTGTTGGGATGCTCTCTTTCTAACATGCGCCACTGCAAATAATGTTGGAAATGGAGCATCTCAAACGGTGATGAGTTTAAGATGACAATGATTATACATCTAATCCGTAACTACACGCATTGTGTTTGTATGTGACAAAAATGTGTAGAATAACTGAGGCATTCTGTACAAATAAATCGATTGCCTTTACTATCTAAATCATTCAACCATCATGAAGCACTCGAAATTTCCTTAATTGCATTTGTGATCATGTGCGCACCCTCTTTCATGCAAAGTAAATAAATATGTAGCTGCTCACCAACTGAAATGATAAAGGTGCATAACTTCGTATGTATTCCAATGGTGCAATGTAAGAATTACCTAGACCGATCCCTTTGAAATTCCATTTCTGCTTACGTTTCTTTCTTTTCTGAAAAAAGGTTTATTATTGGATAGAATACACACCCTATACATACATTAAATAAGTAATAATCAAATTGTTATCATCGTCTTGAGAGATGACGAAGAAAAAATGATTAGTTGTTTTTCTAAAGTTTCAATTTTAATGAAGTAAGTTCTGCAAGAAATGAACATTTTTGTTTTATAGACTTAAAACATGTAATTTGTTTCCTAGACCATTTCTAAGCTGTATTTACAAAATTAAAAAGTATTATGCAATTAGGGAAGAGGTTTGACCTTTGATTAAAGCTGCAGTTTTATTTTTATAAGACTGTAACTTCAGCGGGCACTTTTAAATCAGCTCAAATATCGGAAAATAACTTTCAACTCTTATTGAATTTATTGAGTAAAACTGCAGCAAATGAAAGGTGGTAAATGTGAATTTAAAATATGTAAACATTTGATAGATTAGATTAAAGGTTATAAGGCTATGCGCTGAGGCTCCCTGGGACGATGTAGTTTTTCGTTATAGTGGAGTTAAACTTAGCATCAACGTAGGTGAAGAGGGAATTCTTTTTTGCAGCGATTTTATTGTTTTAATTTGTTTTTGATATGACAAGTCTGAGATAAGTTTTTAATTAAATCATTAATTACTTCACATAAAATTTAAAAAATCTATCTTTATTAGAATCGTCTACTTTTTTTTAATGACTTCCGAGATCGCAATAAAGCAAATTGTTCAGAATAAAATTTGGAATAACATAGACCAATAAAAAATTTCTGATAATTTATGAAGTAACTATTATGAAAAATAAAAAGCATTAAATAAGTTGTTGAGACTTTTTAATGTAACTTTTACACTCCAAATAAAAGACTGGTGAAGTTTACACTAACTTTATTCTTGGTTGGTTCTTAGTTGACAGTGTGGAATACTCTGCCTTATCACAAGCTGAGTTGGCTATTTATACATAATTGCTATCAGCTTGTGGTTATTAATAATTTATCATTTCCAAACTCGAAAAATACTTAACAAATATTATTAAGGGAATCTGATGATTTCTTATCAAAATAAAAATAAACATCCAAAATAGATAATAATATTATTCCTCCCTTCTTAAGAGATTTGTATATCCTAAGAGGGTTACAAATCAAAAAATCATTGCTTGATCGCATTACAATAATAACATTGGTAATTTGAGAAATAACATTGATAATCTTGAGAATTCTTTAGATCCAATGCTTGGTTGTCGTGGTAATTTTCAAGTTGGTTGTCAAGTGGGCCTGGGCCTCCAAGAGGTAAATAATGATGTTGGTGATCCCTATTGGTAGATTTGGTGAGTTGATCCTTTTGTAGTTTCCATTGTAGAAGTGTTACTCAGCAATAGGTAAGGATAAAAAGGGAAAAAGGATGTCGAGGGTAGAAATTAATTCGTTAAAACGGGGAATCAGATTTAACACAATCCTTTGTTTGATTTATTTGTGCTTGTTCAGTTTTCTTTGCATATCTGATAGTTAATTGAGTTTTTATTATTTTTCGTTTGGTCCAGCAGATATAAATGACCAGGATTATTATCAGTCCTGTAGCTAGAAAATGCTTTAAGGGTGGGCAAACAATTTTTCAGAGGGGGCCCCTGGGCCAAAAATTCGTTTTTTCATTTAAAAATAGCTACCTCATTATTTTCTGCGGTCGCCGTAGGTCGGGCGAGAATTATTCCAGGACGGGCTACGCCCGTCCTGGCCCACCCCTAGCTACAGGCCTGATTATTATTACTGCTATTATTATGAGCCAAAGGTAGTTAACATGTGAAAAGTCCACATCAAGGTCTTTTATTTTAATGTTTTGTAAGTTATTAATCTGGTGTCTAATTTGGTGGAGATCTTTTAGTGAAACATCATCAAGAGTTTTTAAAGCTGAAGGAAGTGTTCTTAATTCAATTTCGGGAAAAAGAAAGCTAGCTATTGTGATAAATGGTTCTTCATAAAGATACGTTCTTTTAGCACAGAAAATTCACAATTTTTAATTAACGTAATCTTTGTTAGATTGGTTATGATTTTATATTGAAATGTCTTGGGATGACAAGTGTATTCGACTGTACATGACTTGAGAGGAATTAATACATATTCTGTTGGTGATAATTGTTCTACTCGTGGTTTTTGATAGAATAAAAGTGAGACACTACATACATCTTTTATATTTCTTCTTCGAAATAATGCAACAAAACACTCGTCATTATGAAGTTTGCCTTCATGAAAAATGTATCATCAATCATTAATGGTAGGTTTTTTAGTCATTGATAATTATCGTTTGAATCAATTGCAATGAAAGGTTCTTTGGGTAATATAGTTAACCCGGCAATTGGTAAAGGAATAGTGTGAAGTAAAGATAATTCAGATTTTTCTTCTAAGATCGGAAATTTAAGACTAACATATATTGTATTTGATTCTTGGTGTAGAGTTGGTGTCAGGTACTCATAATATGAATGAGGGTTGAAGAAGTGTGGTAGATTTTGTTTTTTGTAGAGAAATGATAGATTCATTAGTATGCCTTGTAAATCGGAAAGGTTGAGAAGAAAGAAGTTTACCGTTTTTAGTTTTAAGAATGTAAGGGTTTCTCCAATTTGTTGGAAGTAATAAAGGAAGAGCTCGAATTGATTAATTATTATTTATCTTTGTTGGTTTGAATTAAAGTTTATTTCTAAATATTTAATGTTATCTTGTCATCTCCTGTTGTTTTCCTTTATTTCAGTCAAGATTTCTGTAGTTTTGTTAGCAAATGTTGAAAATGTCGATGTTCGAAGATTTATTTCATTGGCAATATTTTTCTCATTAGTTATTCAGGTATTAAAATTGTTCTTTAATGTTTCAACGTCTTCTTCTGTTGCTGTACCAAACAAGTCTTTATGAATTTTACCTATGAAGTTGAATAATCCTCTTTTGGTTCTTCCCATTGGTTTTAATTTTTGATATTCCTGTCTTGCTAGTAACCTAATGTTTTGTTCTTGACGTAATGGTGATAGATCTATTTTATAATTTTTTGGATCAAGTTTCATGTTTTTGTCAGAGATTATGACTAAGTCAAGATAGGCGGAAAAGATTGTGTCTAACTCCAATTTGTAAGTGAATGTATGATAATGACCGATTTTCTTTACTTTTTTTTCCTAGGTTAAGAAATACTGTGGGGTGATTGACGTTTTCGAATGAGATGTCGGAATATACTTAAATAGATTGTAGAAAAAGAAGAGCTGAGAATTTGATGAAGTGATGCATGATAATCTGTAACAAAAGGATATTTCAGTTATGTCTTGATATCTCGTTTAGGGGAATGGTGTGATCGTAATCGTCACTGGTGGGAATGTTTGAAGTTTTTTTGTCTTTTGTTCAGTAATTTTTGTTTGAGTCGTGATAAAGGTTCATTATCGGAATCTGAATCTGAATCTGATAGTAATTCTTCATTAAGCTAGATTTTCGTATTTCGGATCTGATTTTTAGTGTATTGCCCTTTATTTGTAATGACTGAGGGTCCATTATCTGACAGAACAATAGCAGTGAAGAATTTAGGTACTGCTTTAGAACGAGTGCATTTTGGGTTTTTAATGTAAATTGTTTCGCCTTTTTTATAAACGCGTGATTGTTTACGTTTCTTGTTAATATTGTCTATTAGTCTTTCTTTGTCTAAAACTTGATTTATTCTGATTTGTTCATATAGGTTTTGAGTTAGGTCTTTATGTTCTTGTATATATTCACTTGTGATTATTTCATCTGGTATTTCGAAAGGTGAGGGTTTGTTTAAATGACCAA
Source organism: Rutpela maculata (assembly GCA_936432065.2). Classification (NCBI taxonomy): domain Eukaryota; kingdom Metazoa; phylum Arthropoda; class Insecta; order Coleoptera; family Cerambycidae; genus Rutpela; species Rutpela maculata. The sequence goes on along the minus strand of OW386285.2, from coordinate 291,468,623 downwards.
ACGTTATTTCAAAGGGCGTGTGTTTTGTCAGTGAATATACTGATTCATTATAGCCAATAATCTCGAGCTTTGCAAGGTAATCTAATGGAAAATTTGGTTTTTCTTGTATTAGACAGCGTAAGCTATCGGTTAAAGGGGAATGAAAGCGTTCCACTGGGCTATTAGATATATGACCATCTATACTGGTAAAATGTAACGATATTTTATGGAGTTCACAGTAATCTTTTATCATAACGTTGTTAAATTCCGTTCCATGGTCGCATGTAATTTTATAAGGTTTTCCATAATGTTGAATAAAGGTGAGTAATCCTTTTTGAACCTTAATGCCTGTCTTTGCTTTGATGGGATACATTTGTCCAAGTTTTGAGAAAAGATCAAATATTGTGAGGAAAATGTTATTTTGGAAGAAAAATAAGTCTATATGTATCATGTCTAGGGGTTTCTGAGTTACAGGTACATGCTGATATTTAATTTTCTGAGGATGCCGATAATATTTACACGTTTTACAAATTTTACAATTTTGTATGTATTCTTCTGTTGTTTTTCTAAGATTTAGTCAGTAATACTTGCGTGTTATTAACTTTTCAATCGTTTTCCATCCACGATGAATTGTCTGACCTTCATGCATGTATTTGATAATTTTTTGTTGTTCACTTTTATGGTTAACATCTTCTAGTACAGTATTAGAGATTATGCATGACAAATGTTTATATGGTCTTAGGTATTTTTGAAAGATTCTAATAATTTTCCTTTCAATAGTTTCGTCGTGAAATTTAAAACAAAGTTGGAATGCTTTGCCTAGTACCAGGAATTGTCTTAGGAAGTTGAAGACTTCTTAGTCCGAGCTTCGAGATTTTAATACAATCAGATGTCTGTTATTTTTAAATGGGTTCTCGAGAATATGTGAGTTTACTACGGCTGTATCATTTTCTTTTATTATGTACTGATGTTTATGCATATTTAGACAGGATCTCGTGTAAGGCATGGTAAATATTGGATTAGAGAGAGAGAGGTATGGACTGTATTGTTATCATCATTAATTATATTTTCTCCGAATGCATTTTCGTCTATGTCATTTAGAAATTCTCGTGATATGTCTGGGGCTGGTTCTTGTAAGGTGTCTAGGATTCACTGTAAGTCTGAGGGGTTTGCTAACATAGAATCTGTGTCGTTATCTATGGCATTAAGTTCTTCTATGGGTGGACGTGAAAGGCAATCGGCATTAACGTTGTGTTTGCCTTTTTTACATTTAATTTTATAGTCGCATTCGTCTAGTCTGAGTCTCCATCGTATCAGACGAGAATTGGGATTTTTTAAATTAAATAACCATTGAAGGGGTTGGTGATCTGTCATAATGGTGAAATGATTCCCAAAAAGATAGGGACGATAAAATTTGCAACTGTCCACGCAGCTAAGTAATTCTTTTTCTATAGTTGAGTAGTTGATTTCTGCGGGGTTTAGTAGTAAGAGATAGGGTGTCGATTTTGAGATAATACAGATCCAATGGCATATTTGCTAGCGTAACATTCTAGTACGAAAAGTTGAGAGAAATCAGGGTAGGAAAGAACTGGTTCATTTTGAAGTAATGTTTTACAAGTATGAAAGCAATTTACATAATCATTGGAAAGTATGATTTTCTGGTCCTTTTTTAAGCAGGTAGTCATGGGTTGGGTCATCTGTGCAAAATTAGGGATAAATTTTCGATGATATCCTAAAAGACCAAGGAAAGATTTGATTTCTTTTGCTGTTTTAGGGATTGGAAAGTTTTTTATGGCTTCAATCTTTTTTGGATTGGGTTTCACTCCTTCTGGTGTGATTATGTGTCCTAGAAATTCTACTGTTGTGCATAAAAATTCAGATTTATCTAACTGGATTTTTAGGTTAGAGTTTTCGAGTGCTCTGAACATAAGATCTAAGTTTTGGATGTGTTCTTGGACGGATGTAGAGAAAATAATTATATCGTCCATGTAGACTAAACATATCTTGTTCTGAAGTTCTTTAAGCACATTATCCATTACACGTTGAAAAGTTGAAGGCGCGTTTTTTAGGCCAAACGGCATTCTTAAATATTCATAATGTCAATTTTCAACATTGAAAGCAGTTTTATGTATGGAATTGAGGTGCATCTGGATCTGATGAAAGCCTGAGACAAGATCAAGTGTAGAAAAGTAATTGCAACGCCCTAATTTGTCTAATATGTCTGTGATATTAGGAAGGGGGTATCTATCCGTAATGGTTTTTTCGTTGATTTTTCTATAATCAACTACGACACGCCATTTACGTTGACCACTAGCGTCAATTTTTTTTGGTACGACCCATATGGGTGAAGAATAGGGAGAAGTTGAAGGACGAATGATGCCATGGTGTAACATTTTATTAATTTGCTTTTGTACTTCCTGTTTATGAATAAAAGGATATCTATAAGATTTTGTAAAAATAGTCTTCATCACGGGTTTTTATTTCATATTTTACTTGATTAGAGAAACCAAGTTTATCTTCAGGAAAATATAATACATTAGAATGTTTTCTCAAAAGTGAAAATAGTAGGGATCGTTCTTCTGAGTTAAGGCGGTCGGAACGAATAACCTTAGCTATGTCAATCTGATTTTTGAATTTATTTAAAGGACGAATGTGGGGAGTAAAAAATTCAAAGTCTTCGAATGGTAAAGCGTTTAGAGGTTTATTAAACTGTACTTGTGTCATTTGTTCTGATATATTGTGTAATTCGACGGTGGGTAACTCATTTTTGGCTATTGTAACAGTTTCAGGAATGTTGACCGTACCATTTGAGAATTGTGGAATTAGAATTTCACCATTTAGTATATCCACAGGAACTTGTTTTATTAGGATTTCATGTGAGTTGATGTCATAGGTTTTTGAAGTTTCGTTGGGTGTTCGCAAATAGTAAGGAATGACTGCAAATTCATTATATAGAATTTGATTTTGAACATCTAAGTTGAGATTCAATTTTGAAATATCTTCAAATCCGATGAGTCCATCATAAAAGTCATGAAAATCGTAGACTAATATGTTTAACGTAGTATTTGTATTGAAGTCGTCGAACGCTGGTATTTCAGCCTTAAACTGTATATTTGTCTGTCCATGACACGTCTTTATTCTTGTCGTATCAGTATATAGGCAATCTGGGTAAAATATAGAGGGACGTATAATGGTCTTGAACAACCAGTATCTATTAAGTGTCGCATAGGTGGGTATTCGATTTGAATATAAGGTAAACTACAGGGTAATATAACTGAATTAAGTTCTACAATATTTTCCGAGGCTAGTTCTGAAAATTTCCAGATTCGAATGTATCTAGTTCTAAGCCTTCATTATATTCTACATTTATTGCTTGAAATTCAGCTAGTTCTTCAGGACTAAGTTCAGGATCTGGGGGTGTTGTTTCATTTTCGAAAACTTGAATGTTTGTTGCGGGTAAATTTTGGGGACTATCCTACCGACTGCGCCAAATAAGTTGTTGAGACTTTTTAATGTAACTTTTACTCTCCAAATAAAAGACTGGTGAAGTTTACACTAACTTTATTCTTGGTTGGTTCTTAGTTGACAGTATGGAATACTCTGCCTTATCACAAGCTGAGTTGGCTATTTATACATAATTACTATCAGCTTGTGGTTGTTAATAATTTATCATTTCCAAACTCGAAAAATACTTAACAAATATTATTAAGGGAATTTGATGATTTCTTATCAAAATAAAAATAAACATCCAAAATAGATAATAATATTATTCATTTAAAATGACGCTTCTTCTGTAATTCTGTGATAAGGCAAAAATCTTAACGTAAGTGGGCCAAACTTTGCCTTTTATTGAAATAAATCATTCAAAATTTTAGCGAAAAATATTTATTTTTGTACGATCGAGCTTTTTTTTTGTTTATTTACAATATCTGTTGTCAAGACGGGTAGGTTATGTTTACTGATTGCTAGGCCTAACTCGTCGGTAAGTAATTTACTTACCGATATCTGAACGGTAAGTAAAAGTAATATAATATAATGTTATTTCACAAAAATAAGGACAAAAAAATAAGGAAATTTCTATTTATCTTAATAAGAATAACATTATTTTCTGCACGATTATATTAAATTACACTTCAATTAAAATAAATTAATTTCTACTAATAATAAACGATAAATACAAATATCATATTTCACAAGTTGGACTTGACACGAAATATAAACGTCATTTTTGACTTTTCGGTTATTTAGTAGGAATTAAATTATTTTAATATAAGTGTAATTTAATACGATCGTGCAAAAAACAGTATAAGCATCGCGAACGTTAAGGGTTGTACCGGTCTCCGGCAAAATTGGACGCTTCGCTATCGCTCGGCTTCCAAACATTGCCGTCGACCGGTAAACGTCCCTTACGTTCTTGATACTTAATATACTATTGTTTACATATATATCAAAATGTTTATGTTTTTTTATTAATAAATGTATTTTTTCGATCGAACTTTTTTGTTTATTGTTTACCAGGGTTAATACATTCGTTTTGATGTTATTTAATATCTGCAGCGTGAGACCATCAAAAATAGAGGATTTTTTTATTTTTTAGCTCATCTATCACTCATTTATCATAGGCTAACTTGTTAGTTTAAGTTTGTTTTCAAAGATCTCCCGACGGTATCAATTCAGTTAACGAAATGCACTTCGAGTATAACGTTTAGTTTTCGTGTACCATCGAACATTCCAATACTCTTTAGAATTTGTAGTGGATTTTAAAGTAGATTAAACTCTTTTTTCTACAACTGTCAAAAAAAGGCTATGTTTGCGCATTAACGTCAGTGTCTAAAATGAGACATTTTTTCATTGACATTATTTTTTTGCGTTACCATGACACCGTGCGCAAAATATTTTGCGCATTAGGGTACAAAATATTTTACACATCACCTACCTATTATTGCCTATTTTTTATAATTTTTAATGTATACACAAGAATTAAACAAACATCTAGTTCAAAAATATTTATTGTTTTATCAAATAAATCAACTGAAAGTAGAATTTTTTAAATTATTTTATTTAAAACAGTATGATTTTTTTAACTATGGTTTTAGTTTAATCATATTAAAGTCGCTGTAGAAAAAATATTGTTTGCATCTCGAGTGCGAAATTCTTTGGTCATCTCGGCTGCGCCTCATCAAAAAACTTTCTCTCACGATCACCAAAGTAGTATTTCGCACCCTAGATACAAAAGCTATTTTGTCTATTCTATTCTAATTAATTTTTAATAAATTATCTCTTATTATAAATATTTACCTTAGCTATTTGATAAGCGAACTCTACGACCATTTTACCACCATAAGACTCTCCAAATATATAAAATGGGACATTTTGAAAGTCCTCTTTTGTGTTCATAAATATTTTAATGAATCTGAAAAGGTCTTCCCCAATTTCTTCATTATTTTTCGGAGCCTGGGTTTCATTATCTGAAACATAGCTGTAACCAACCCCGACAGGATTGTCGATGAACATAACGTTAAAGTCTTCAATAAGTGAGTAACCTCTTTTATCAAAGTTTATATCCAGAGGTCCGATTTCTAGGAAATTTCCATATCCACTTGATGGCATACCTGGTCCACCTGCGGGATACCGAAATTGTTGTTAATGATTTATTTCATTATTTTCCACAAAAACCGTGGTTGAATAAACATTTTTTCAAATTATCACATTATAATATAACAAATAAAATGAAAATAATCTATAATTTTAAAAAATGTTCCCAAATGCTAGTTAAGTTGAAAAAAGCAAGAGTGCACGAAGTGCATGAGTGCCTTTTTCAGTGAGTGAAGATAAAAAAAATCATTGCACGAGTTATATTTTATAAGAGATATTCATGAAAAAATCAAATCTTTTGGGCAATCCCATATGTATATAATATTGAATAATAGCGTCTTCAACTGCCAAAATTTTAATAATTAGGTTTAATTTTTTAGTTAATTTAATGTTCCTTAAATGCTGTTTAATGAGTAAATAAAAGTTTAAAATAGAGTTTCTATTTCTTTTAGAAACCTAATAATTTTGCAGTGGTGCAAAATTATCGTGTAATTTGACGTTCATTGGTCAAAAAATTCACAAAGGATGTTCATGATTAGTCAGTCATTCAAATTTGACAGATGAATAGAATTTTCAAAATAATAATTTTGAATACATTTTATTAAATAATACAGGAATAATAACCGATATTTAAAGCTTTATAGTTAAAAATAATGTCATGTAGAACATTAAAAGTGTTACATGCTGTTAATTAATGATATATAATATATGTCTAAAACAATACAAAGTAAAACAATGAGATAAAATAAAAATAATATACACATGCACTGATACAGGCATTATTAGCTATACCCAATATTCTCTTGCCATTTCCGTTTCTAAGCCACTGTGCGGGGAAACATCATAACATAAGTTATTATATACGTTCACGGAATATGCGTAGTCCTAATTGCACAGTAGGTTGCTCAAAAAATCAAGTTTAATTTTTTGTATCTCACACCTAGATGTGCCTCCGAGGCCACATTAAAACATTAACGCAATCTAGAATCTGAACAATTAACAATAATCTATGCAAAAGAATTGAAAACTATTAATTATACACAACACAAAATATGTGTTACTCTATTTTTGCCGTTATAGGGTCGTCTTTGGAACCCTATATAAAATTTTGTGGTTTAATTTTAAAAGAATTACTAATCAAAATTCTCTGGATAGATTGTAGTTGTGCGTGATTTTAATTTCACTACATTATTATGATTTTCTCGTAAAACGAAAATAGTTATTTTCATGTTTCAAGTTCGAGAAATATCATTTTCTGAATGAGTGCGATGAATTCCGATAGTGAATTCTGTAAATCACACGGATTCGGGAACTATCTTTCCCGATAGAGTCATGAACAAGATTTTTGTCTACGACTGTTTCAAAATTTAAAAAACAAAATGTAAATAAAATATATTTTTACGTTTCATTTGAAAAACTGATTATACAAATATGCAAACGTTATAGTAAACATTATTCTATAACGTTCCAAACTTTGAAAGCATTGGTCTTCTGTAATAATCTATAATGGGAACATTAACTTCACTTAGCTCTATGTATTTTTATCTACCTAAAAATTATAGACAAATGAAATGAATAATTCACAAGCTCAGGAAGTATTAACTAAATTTAAATAGAAATTTAAATTAAATCACAAACTACTATAGATATTTATAATATGCATCCTGTTTGACTTCGTGTAAATCAAAATATTATCATTTATATTAATAGCTAGCTTGCACCATTCATAGTCTACTTAAAGGAAGGGAGTAGTTAGTAACACGTAATTAATAGCATCATTTAATCGACTGTCAACAAACAAGAAAATCATTTAATATATATTTTATGCCAGAGATTGAACTACTCAATTGATTGTGTCATTATATTAGAGAGTTGTAACGTTATCGAGATACGGCTTTGTTTGAAAACGTATCGACAAATATTAGTACAGTACCGAGGTAAAAAATATGTAAAATTTCGTATGTAATATTTCTTTATGGGTTATTATTGTAGTAAAAGGCATCGCCTTTGGTTTTTAAATGGTCCGGATACTTGCTTTTGCCCTCAAGAGCTGAAAACCACCCCAAAATTTAAACATTCAATATTTGAAAAAGCATTACTAATTTATTTTTGAAACGTAGGATAGTTCTGCTTTTGGGATCGCTGATTACGAATCTGAAGTCAAAATAAAAAAAATCAAAGTGGCGGATGAAAATTTCTTTCTAAAACAAATATTTTAAACGGACAAAAAAATTGATCATCGAGGTGATGCAATATATTAACGAAAAGCAGCATTTTTCAAAAAAAAAAAAAAAATGATTACTGAGCAATTACAATAACAAAAAATTTGAAAACGCACTTTGTATCGGCCATAATTTCGTTTTTTGTGATGTAGAAACAAACAAAAAATCATTTCAAAGATTGATTATTTGCCTTTAATTTTATTTCTTGGATTTTCTTATGAAAAGTCACAGTTTCTAAGATATTCAACATTTTAAACTAAATACTTCATCCTAAAATCGGTCGGATGCAATCTATACAATTAAATATCTCCGAAACTATCAACCCCACTCAAATATATAAACAAAACAAATTCATTCTCAGTTTATATGCTTAATTTTTGACGTCCACCATATTATCGCTAAAACCAATATTTATTGAGATGTTTGCAGAAAAACAAGAATGTTACGTTTTTTCTAAAATTCCTTTATAGTTTAAATGCGATTCTTTTCTAAAGCAAGCGCTGTAAGCGGTCGAAAAAATTTAAGCGTGTATGTCATACTATATATTAACGAAAAACAGTATATGGGAATATATTTTTTTAATTACTGACTACTTACATTAACAATATGGAGACGTTTTTATTAAAAAAATGTGGTGAAAAAGTATATTGTTTCCGTCATAACTTCTTTCTTTTTTTGTGTTTCAGAAATAGGCAAAAAATTATTTGAAAGCCTATTTAATAGTTTCTGAGATATTTAACATTATACTATACAGGGTGTCCCGAAACTCCCGCCTTCCCCTTTAGGTGCCAATTCTCCATGCAAAATTAGTAAGAAAAGTTCCTATAAACATGTATCCGGAAATGCTTCCTAAGGGAGCTACGGCTCTCTAAGAATGGCGCAAAAATAGGTGTTTTTACTAATTATCTCGGAAATGATTTGGGACAACTTTATGAAACTTGGTTAACTTTTTTCGATTATTAAAGGTTATTGTTTTATAGTATTAGCCAAAATTAATTTTATCCAGGGGCGGAGAAACGAGGGGTCGGTGTTCTTTGTTTATACATATTAATTTTGCCATTTGACATTTTTAGTATTTTAATCCCTGATTATGATTCCCTGGTTAATTCTGCATAAAAAAGGGCCTCTTTACAATTAGCCATATGGCAAGCCGTTTTCGAGTAAAAGCGGTCTAACCGAAATATTGCGTATTCGTTTGCTAAATGCGCATTATTTATTTTTCAAAGTAGGCGTAAAACAATAACCTTTATTAATCGAAAAAAGTTAACTAAGTTTCATAAAGTTGTCCCAAATAATTTCCGAGATAATTAGCAAAAGTATTTTTGCGCCATCCTTAGAGGGCCGTAGCTCACTTAGGAAGCATTTCCGGACACATGTTTATAGGAACTTTTCTTACTATTTTTGCATGGAGAATTAGCATGGAGAATTAGCACCTAAAGGGGAAGGCGGGAGTTTCGGGACACCCTGTATAGTTCATCTTATAAACCTTCGTACGTCACCTTTATACTTCTAGATCTCCGAAACAATTAATTGTATAGAAATTAAATAATAATAAAAAAAAAACAAATTCGTCCTCAATTTAGTAGTTTTCTTATTTGTCTCTAGCTTGTTTTCGCTCAATGTAATACCTCCTGAGTTATTTGACGAAAATCTATTTGAAATACTCTTTTTCAAGCTAAAATCATAATTTTATATTCGTTATAACTTAAAGACTATCAATTTATATGAAAAGTTCCATAGAGCCAGTGGCGGATTTAGAATAAAGTAACAGTAGGGGGGGGGGGGGGGGGGGGTCACAACCCTAAAAATGCACCGCAAGCGAAAATTTGGTATTTTCCAAGGTTAAACACTCTAAAATGAAGTCAGAAATTTGTCTTACAAAGACAGTTTATTCGAAAAATGGGTTCATCTAATGAATTCTCGTTTTCTTCTATACAATATCAACAAATACTTAAACATTCAAAGTACTAATAAGTAGAAATAATTTTGTGCGAGTACATATATGTATATTAGTGGAAGTAAGGAGTCGGGATTTTCCCGAAAAAAAGCAAAATCGTGCTAAAGTTATAAAACCTATTTCTCACCCCGTTCTCGAGGGTACTAAATACAAATAACAGAGTGAAAAAATCTTTAATCGGCTTATTTCTCATATGACAGCCTGGCATCGACTATTTTTGCAGGGATTCTTTATTTTTTCGTGGGGATATAACAGATGGAGAAAGGTGATGTCAGGTAGTAGAGCGCAACCGCCCTTGGGGGTGGAATCTACCCTGTCAGGGTGCGTAAAATTGTTTCTTTTTTTTCCTGTTAAAGACGTTTACCCCCCGTCTTCGAGGATGGTGATGAAAAGAAAAATGGTTTTACGCTGGCTCGACCCTTCCTTCACCCTTACACTGTCGGAAAGCACCTCTTTCATAATAATAATAATAGGTAGCAACTTGGCTGATATTAGGGACTCGTACTATCATTTTACTTGTTTTTGTCGCCTTTACTGTTTTCTGGGTAAATCTTGTGTCTTCGAAGTATCCGTAGTCCATCAATTTCTCTGGAGGTACATCGCTGATAATCCCGGAGTCTATCGATTTCTCCGGGAGCGATTAGTGCGTATGCCGCTGATGTTAGGGACTCATATTATGATTTTATTTGGTTTAGTGGCCTTTACTGTTTTCTGGGTAAAACTTGTGTCTTCGGGTTGCTTAGAATCAAAATTTTCAGTAGATCAATTGGTTCCTGACTCCTTTTTTAAAGACTATAATTGTAATTGTAAGGGCGGATGTGCGAAACGATGCGAATGTATAAAATTAAGTTTACGATGTAGAGTTTTTTGTAAGACTTGTCAAGGTAAATTTCTTGAGAATTGTACGCCAGAGGATGAAGATGATAAACCAAGCACAGAAACAAACGAACACAATGATAATAATTATGATAATTCTGTAAACTTCCTAAAGTTTACACCCGAAGTGTCCACTTCCCATCATGAATCGGAAACGGACGATGCATGCAACGAAGGAGGCAATATCATTGAATGTGATGTTTATTTCGAGGAATATGAACCATGTAATTCTCTTTGTAAGCACCCAAGGTTATATTACTCTCTTGTATATTAAACTAAAAATCGTGTCCTGTTTATATAATTTATTAAAAACAGAAATTTTTACCAAATTTTTACCTCTTCCTTATAATCCGTTTTAAGGAACATGAATATCAAATCCTCCAAAACGGTAAACGTATTAACAAGAAAAATAAATGAAACAATTGCGGTCTACTACCTGACATCACCTTTCTCCATCTATTATATCTCCATGAAAATACAAAGAATCCCTGCAAAAATAGTCGATGCCAAGCTGTCATATGAAAAATAAGCAAAAGGGGGTGGTTTTTGGCTGTTATGACCAAAAACTTTTTGATCGGATTGTGTATTCACTCAGACGTTGCATGCTAATAAATGCCGGAGGATCCGGTACTTTTATTAAGTAAGTACGACGCAATGAATATGAAACGAATAATAATAATAATCATAATAATTAAGACGTAATTAAAAATTTAAAAATAAAATTAAATGTAAAAAAAAACTTTTTAAAAACAAGCTTTTAATATTATTTAGGTGTACTAAAACGAAAAAAACAAAATTAATTGTCTTAAAAGTTTGTCACGCAAGTAAAAAAAACTTACTTAGGTACTTACAATATCTGTCAAACAAAATTAATGGCTGCATGAACTTTCGCACTCGGCAAGCTTTTAAGACAATTAATTTTATTTTTTCGTCTTAGTACCTAAATAATAATAGATGCTTGTTAAAAAGTTTTTTTTACGTTTAATTTTATTTATCTGTAAAATGTTAAAATGTATACAAGTTGCATGCCGACTTGCTTAAAGTCTATTTTGAATTATATTAAGTAAATTCATTTATTGCTCGATTTATTACCAACTCTTAATAAACTTTTACAATTTAATTGGAGTATTTCACTTTCATATAATAAAACAATTGCAGAATAATGTTGAAACACAAAGGTATTAAAAGTACTCTTAATTTAATACAGAACATTTCTTTGCTAAAGTTAAATGCTGAAACCCTATGGACCATATGGCAGCGCTATGTACAAATGGGGTCAGTCAACTTGCCCCCCCCCCCAGGTACTTTTTCTTCTCCAGTTTGCTAGCACACAATGTTTAGACCTAGCACACCCTAGCACAACCATTTTTAAAGCTAGCACACCCCCGCGCAAATAATAAATAGGGGTTGTTTTCGGGGGGGGCCAAGTTGACGCTAGCCCCCCCCAGTTATTTTTTCCTCTCGAATTTGCTAGCATACAATGTTTAGACCTAGCACACCCTAGCACAACTACTTTCAAAGCTAGCACACCTAGAGGGCCGGTAATATACAGGGTGTAAATTTTTACCTCAGCCCCCCCAGTTACTTTTTTTGTCTTGAATTTGCTAGCACATAATGTTTAGACCTAGCACACCCTAGCACAACTATTTTCAAAGCTAGCACACCTACAGAGGCGGTAATATACAGGGTGTAAATTTTTTCCTCAGCCGTCCCCCTAGTTATTTTTTTGTCTTGAATTTGTTAACACGCAATGCTTATACCTAACACACCCTAGCACAGCCACTTCCCAAGCTAATGCTCCTAGAGGGTCGAAAATATACAGGGTAGAAATGTTGTCCCGCCCACAGATATATTACATTTTCTATTATTACTCAGATTACCTTACCAAAAATGATCACATATATAATAGAGGGTTGAAATTGAGAGGTTAATATAGAGGGTTGAAATTTATTTGTCAGCCCTCATGTACTTTTTTCTCTCAAATTTGACAGCACTCAATGTTTGCACTTAGCACAACTAAATAATTAAATAAATAAATAAATTAAATTTTATTTCATGAATAACTTTTACAATCATTTTAGTAAATATAATAACACACCACAAAAAGCTCTCATCATGGTGGGAAATTATTTATTATTGTTTCCATGGAAAATTAAATGGACAGTCAATATCTCCTCAACTGTTTGAAATTAGAAAAAAATGTCCAATATAACAATTGTACGAGATTTAGAGTGATATATTTGAAAATTATTCTGACATCTACAGGATGTTTGACATAGTGGTGGCAAGCATTTACTTGGAATTTTTCGATGGAACCTCAGTGGTAATTTATATATTTATATTTGACTCATAGTTCTCTATATTGGCATATATCATTTTCGAATTTTCAGTGCAATGCGACGTTGTTCCGTTTTTTTTTTTTTAGATAAAAAAATGCATTAACAGTCCTGGGAGCTGAAATTTTGCAACATAACATGTTAATCAAAAGTCTCTATGGTCCCAAAAAAATTTAATGACAGGATTTTGAGATATTGGTTAAAGAAAGTCGTAACTTCACCGATAATAAGACCTTCTTTGGCCAATATCTCGAAATCCTAAAAGTTAAAATGTTTGCGACCGTAAAGACTATTGATCAGCATGTTCTGAACAACCTTTGTGCAATTCAGCTCCCAGGAGTGAAAGCGAAGTGGCATTTATGAAAATGCATTTTTTAGAAACCTTATTCCTGACTTTTGTTATGCATTTTTTTAACGAAAAAAAAAAAAATGGAACAACGTGGCATTGCAGTGAAAATTCAAAAATGATATATGCCAATATAGAGAACTAGGAGTCAAATATAAATATATAAATTACCACATCGAAAAATTATGTAATATATCTGTGGGCGGGACAAAATATCTACTCTGTATACTTTCGACCCTGTAGGAGCGTTAGCTTGGAAAGTGATTGTGCTAGGGTGTTCTAGGTATAAGCATTGCATGTTAGCAAATTCAAGACAAAAAAATAACTGGGGAGGGGGGGACGGCTGAGGAAAAATGTACACCCTGTATATTACCGCCCCTGTAGGTGTGCTAGCTTTGAAAGTAGTTGTGCTAGGGTGTGCTGGGTCAAAACATTATGTGCTAGCAAATTCAAGACAAAAAAAATAACGGGAGGGGCTGAGGAAAAAATTTACACCCTGTATATTACCGGCCCTGTAGGTGTGCTAGCTTTGAAAGTAGTTGTGCTAGGGTGTGCTAGGTCTAAACATTATGTGCTAGAAAATTCGAGAGGAAAAAATAACTGGGGGGGGGGGGCTAGCGTCAACTTGGCCCCTCCCGAAAACAACCCCCATTTATTATTATGGTTGTGCTAGGGTGTGCTAGGTCTAAACATTGTGTGCTAGCAAATTGGAGAAGAAAAAATAACTGGGGGGGGGGTCAAGTTGACTGACCCGTACAAATGAACTTTCCATATCATTTCTTTTGCCAATGAAACGACAGGAGGGGCACGTGCCCCTGTGCTCTCCCCCCATGTGGATCCGCCACTGCATAGAGCTTTTTCTTCTTAAAACTTTATTCTCTTTCAGCTGCAATGTTTTTGTTTTTTCTTAGTTACCACCCCCTGATAAGGGATGGCATTCGCTCCCTATAAATTAGCAAGTCTCCGTATAATATAGAAACTTTTCTTTGATACATTAAGTTGCCAAAAATGAACGAAATCCGTTTCATATGACATTATTCCCAAGTTAAAACCTCTAGTTACTGAACTATATTGGGTTACCAAAAGGAGAGTTGATAACAGCCACTGCCAAGGATTATAAACAATATATAGAAGTGTACAATCCTTGAGCCACTTTACTAATCACAATTAACGTTATCTTTCACATTGACAGTCTAACCTTTGGATCCTGCGTGGCAAATATTTGTCAAATACCTATTGCACTGTGTAATACAACAATGGATAATACTATTGAAATTATTATCAATCGTAGGAATGAGCAACAGAATGATGTGGACAGGGAAGCTTTTCGAGTTTAAGGAGACGGTTATCGTACTCAAAGAAAGTACGATCTGTTTAATTTACTCCAGGAGTAGAGAGGCGGATGAAATATGTTTTAAATCTGATATTAAAATCTAACTCAGCGATCGTCAAAATCCATATACGGCTTTGAGTTATTCTCATGAAAATTTTTAGCTCAAATAGCAATCCTATTAAATTCGCACATTTCTAATCGCGTATGCTGAAACAACCAATCATAACAAAATTACACTGAAAATTTTTAGCACAGTTAGCAATCCTATTAAATTCGTCCATTTCTAATCACGTGTGCTGAAACAACCAATCAGAACAGAATTACACTGAAAAGATCCCTAAGGGATCTTTTCACTTATGTCATCCAGTTTGACAGTAATCACAGTTCAGTAATTTAAAGTTTATTTTTTGACAATGTCGATTTAGAACTGCAAATAATGATTTAATCATAATAATGGAGGAAAACACACCAAATAATACATACACCAATAATACATAATCTACATTTAATTTTACAAATTGCTCTTTTAATAATTATGTTTTTAACAAATAGTTTTGAACAAATAAATAAAATAGATTGCAAAAAATTTTCTATGCGAATACCCCTCGAACGTTGATAAATAGCTAATAATTTTATCACAACTTCCTCAAGCTTTTAGGTAATATCCCTCCGCCTACGGCGTCGGGATATTACCAAGCAAGTGCTTTCGGAAACTGTGATAAAATTATTTCGTATTATCAACGTCCTTGGAATATTATAGCTGAAAATTTCATACCTCACTTTTTTAGCCAATCAGAAGTTTGTTCTTGGTTTCGCTACCATAGCAACCCAAAAAATTTCCGGAAATTTTTATCCTCCAGGGTACCCCGAGCGAAATTAATAAGTGGAAATTTTTCTGTGAAATTATTGACATATGATCATATTTGACATTTGCTTTTACATAAAAATGGAATTTTATTTGTCATATTAAACGAGATAATTATAAAAAAAGTTATTGAGCTCGTGAAATAGCATCTCATTTCGTGTCTAATTATGATACTGAATATTTCAAATGTGTTTGAAAATCCTTTAAAATGTCCTCGCGTTTCAATGGTGAATACATCGGTGAAGAATCTATAGCAGTTAAATGTCTATGCTTGACTACATAAATATAAGATTTTGAAACAATTGTTCCACCTATTTTAGTGCACAAAACTTATTTCATAACACACAAATAGAGTTGTCTTAAACAATTTTCAGTAATTTTTTGAAACTAAAATGGGTGAAAAATCTATTATACGAATAT
This sequence comes from Rutpela maculata, assembly GCA_936432065.2. Taxonomy (NCBI): domain Eukaryota; kingdom Metazoa; phylum Arthropoda; class Insecta; order Coleoptera; family Cerambycidae; genus Rutpela; species Rutpela maculata. Next base: position 291,452,694 of record OW386285.2, on the reverse strand, counting down.
AGGTATTCCAAACTATTGTAACATTAGAAAATAAAAGAAAAACAGAATTCCTCATTTTAGTGAAGAAAACGTAATATCAAACATTTCAGTGAATATATATTACCCCTCATGTAGTAGTTTTTTGTAACTAAAATGGATGGAAATATTTTTTTTACTTTTGTTTCCAAAACGCGACATTTTACTAACTCTTACGCTTATGACATGACACAACAATACTAACTCCGATGCGTCTCTGTCATTTTGTCACCAAAACCCATTTATGGCCTACTAATCTTATACCTTGTTCTTAATGTCAGTTGAAATTAGTATTTATTTAATTTATTTAGGTATGAAATTTTCGTACCGAATATCCCACGAGCTTAAATTGAAGAGCTAAGTGGATAAAGGTGTTATGTCACAAAAACATGTTATTGAGTAATTTAACTCGAAAGTTTTTAGGCGAGAACTTTTTTGTTATAACGACTATATAGCTTGCATTTTGCGATGGTATTGACATTTGATGTACTTTTCAGAGACAAATAACTAAAGTTGTCAGTTGTCATTATTTTCGAAAATTTTAAAAAATTAATGTACATAACACCTTTATCCGTTCATAAGTTTCTCTGAAATGAATAAGGAATTAGTGAATAAAAGTGTTAAGAAATTAAACATATTTTATTATTATTAAAACATTGTACAATTTTTAGTTAGTCGGACAGTTTTACGGTTTTGAGCCACAGTTTGGTCATTTCCAAGTATGTTGTGATAATACGGCCTTACCATTCATTTATGAATGGTAATTGTTCTTTAAGATTGGCCAGTTTTCCTACACTTAGGCTGCCCTTGTTTTCATTAAACACCGTTAGAGCAATACAGTCGGAATTTATCTTATGCATATTCCTTTTCTTTAAAATATCGACTTTGTAAAATGGAGTCATTTCATCTAGTGATGTAATAGTAGCACCCATAGGTGATATTTTATACCGTCGTGAAAATAAACCTTTTCATTGTTCAAGTTTTTCTTCCTGTTGTACAAATTGAGTTTTGAGGCAATTCCATCAATATCCTTGAAATGATTCTTCATATCTATGACAACGGCGTCTTTGGGAGTTCTTAAAATTTCTCGATACTGGTCCGGAACGTAGACGTTTTGATGTTTCCTTAAAATTTTCTCGACTCTGCCAAAGTCTCTGTCTGAATCTAAATATGAATGTCCCACCTCCGAAAATTTATGGTCGATAACTTTAAATTCTCTCTTTAAAATCAACAACTGGTAAAGTGTAATGATATTGAAGTTTTTATTTTGTCCACCACAGGAGTCGGGCCATATTATAATGTGGTCGATCTTTTCTTGGAAATATTCATTTTAAATTTGTGAAAAGGTATGTAAGCAACTAGCAATTTCTAGGCTTTCACGGCTGGCCATATCTTCAGTCCATGTGAAAAAGAACGTTTTTTTTTTCAGTATTCCTCAATGTATGTATGCCAAGGTTGTAAAACCACATTTGACGAAGGTAAAATGCTTTCGATGTACTTAATTTTGGCAGCGGCATGGTTTGCTGAAGATCTAAAGTAAGAAAATAAATCGTTCTATCTACTGTAACTTTTGCTCCGTCACGCTTTTGTTGTTCGAAAGCTAGTTTGTAATTTTCTCCGTATTCTTTAGTATTATTTATTTTATTTTTATTATTTTTTTTTTAACCCAATAGACGTAAGCATAGCGAACCCTGTAATTCTTAAACGATAACCTTACAAACCCAAATGACCTTTGACTTGATTGGCGTAATTATCATACTTATTATTTTTTCCGCAAGAATTTCGGAATTCGCCAGATTTGCCTTAAACAATTTAATGCTCTTTCAAAATATTGGGTGGGCAGAAGCCATACCACATATAAGTTTTGCTCTTGTCATAAAAATTTCTACGGTCCAGCCCTCTTCTACTTGTCAGCATAAAAATGTTTGTACAAAAATCAACACCGCAAAGCGTCACTTTCCAGTATTTCTGATTTACAGACTAATTTGCTAGAATACTTTGGTATATTCGTATTTTATTATTGCATTTTATATTGATAATGTTTTGTTTTTAAAACATTATTAAAACTTGCCTGGGAAGAAATTGCCACTATGTGACTGATTTCTGCTGAATTGCCAAAAGGTATAAATGTGTTTACAGTAATTAGATACTTAAGTACCATCTCGACTCTTGTACCATCTCATACCATTTCGAAATTGAACGAAATGAATATATGGATTAAAACACTATAAGCACTATTTCCAAATATCAGCCAATTTATAAACATCTTACATCCCTACATGATTCATGAAATCGTTTATTCATTGCCATTTGTAATATCAATTTACTACGACTGACCATTTTCACTATAATAGTAAGAAACACTTAACACAGCTTGTCACATCAATGTCAATATAACATAACTTTAAAAGCAAAGTGTTTTGGATTAAAACAATTTAATATCGCACAGTAATGGATAAAGGTGGTATGTGATCATGACACCTTTATCCATTAAATTATATAAAAACCATATCAAACATTAAAACGCATTTAGGAAAGGTTTATTATCCCAAAAACTTATTGAAATGATAGATTATAAGCTAAAATAGTTGTCTGTGTAGAAATCTCAAAATTTTCAAAAATATCACATAACACCTTTATCCACTTAGCTCTTCAATTAATATCCGGAATTTTTTTCGAGGTCATGAATATTTTGAAAATTAATTTTCTTAAAATATTCATGAAATAATTTAAGCTCTAGGGATATTATAAGTGAAAAGATCCCTTGAGGATCTTTTCACTTATGTCATCCAGTTCGACAGTTCAATAATTTAAAATTTATTTTTTGACAATGTCAATTTGGAACTGCAAATAACGATTTAATGAATATAATAATAGAGGAAAACACATCAAATAATACATAATATATAATCTACATTTAATTTTACAAATTGCTCTTTTAATAATTGTATTTTTAATAAATAGTTTTGAAAAAATAAATTAAATAAATAGCTCATAATTTTATCACAACTTCCTCAAGCACGTTGCTTTTAGGTAATATCCCTCCGCCTACGGCGCCGGGATATTACCAAGCAAGTGCTTTCGGAAACTGTGATAAAATTATTTCGTATTATCAACGTCCTTGAGATATTATAGCTGAAAATTCTCGATTTTAATCTCTTCAGAACTTTATAAAATCGTTCCTTACATATCAAAAGCAACATCTCCACCAAATTTGATACTTCTGGGGATTGAAGGTGTACCTTGATGAGTCAATTAGTGAAGGTAAACTGTTTTACATATTCAAGTAAAAATAAATCCAATAGCAAAGTAATTAAAATTTTGCTTAATTACTTAATTAGCATTTCTCTCAAAAGTTGGAATTTTTTTATAAATGTTTCTGGGAATAAATAAATTTTAAAATCTAATTTTGCATACCTTGGAATAAAACTTTTGCAGATCAGTAGATGGTTGTAAAGGATCTATGGAATTAACATTTACAAACGTTAAACATTTAATGTAAGTACAAGGAAAATTGAAATTTTATATAAAAAATTATCAAAAACTTTTAAACCAAAAAATTTCAGATGTTTTAAAAATAAGCTTGAGTATTTTATATATGTCAATTTTCATATCCAGGTAAACATATTAACACAAAATCTACAACAGTTAGGTATTTGCATATTATTATTGTATATCAAACTCGTAATTATCGTGGAGAATCTCGTCATTATAATTATCATGACACCCCAACCGGAGTTAATAGAAGCAATATCAAATAAACTCAATTTAAACTGTTACTATCTGGCAATTTAAATCGCAAATCTCTGACTAGATTGACATGAGATTGTGGCAAATTTCTGGTATAATAGTTGTGCATCGTTAGAGCTTGGTGTGATGACATGCCATGCTTCCATTGCTCACCTTGCAGCCATATGATTAACGGCCTTTCGGTATAATTTGACACGTCAGCAGTAGTGTAGTACAACCACCAGAACATATGTGCTCCATCTCTTACTGTAACATGGCCCCATTCTTGCTCTGTATTACCCAGAGGCTCGGCAGCTAAAACAAGACAACGGATTTTAAGATTCTACAAGGGGAATTTGAAATGCAAATTGAGCTTTGTGAATCCAAAAATTCTTAAAAATAATCACTTGCAAAATATGTGAAACACAAAAAAAAATTATTCAATTTTAAGCTAATCCAACCAGAAAATTTGCCATATTAAAATTAAAAAAAAAATAAAATAAATATTAACATTTGACTGGTTGCTTAATGTATTTAGACATTTGCAGTAGACTTGATATTGCATGTCCTATGAGTGCTTTCAGTCAATTTAATACATGTTACAAAGAACAGTGTGCAAAGCGGATATCATTTTAAAAAAGTAAATGAGAAATTAGTGAAGAAAGTCTCAAATAAACAATAATAAAATAGTAAACAAGATACTCTATTTTTGGTTTTATGGCACCATTTTTGGGACCCTTTACAAGGCTCTAATGAGAGTATAATTTAAAAAGGAATCAATATTTCATGTTCTCTGGGCAATTCTGAAAAGAAAACGAGGAGGGTTTCTAAGGCCGGTTTTCGGCCTAATTTTATTCATGAGGAAAAAATTTGAAAATAGTTATTTTTATGCCAAGGCCGCGAAATTCCTTTTTACGTACCGAGAGAAAAATTATCGCCGAGGCCGCTTGCATCCGAGGCAAGATAATCTCGAGGGCGCTAAAAAATTTCGCGGCCATGGTATAAACACTATTATTTGTGCAACCGTAAATTATAGTTAGTATAGACGGTGAACATGACACCACCGTTTATGCTATATTTTGCAAAATAAATGCGGTGGCCTTAGCGTCAGAGCGTTTCTATGGAAACGGTACATTTTGAATGTATACTTGAAAGTTCTCGAATAATCGTAAAAATGTCTGATAGCGATAATTTGTCATATTTTAGAAATGTCAATTTTGAAGTGACTTAAACGTCAATTACTATGAAAGTGACTTTTAGTTGTTCAACCGTTACTAAGGGTAACGGCCGTGAAATTGAATTTCTCGGACTGTTTTGAGGACGCGAAATACTCATTTCACGTACGGCTGCACAAAAACATTTTTTTAGTATCTACTAACAATATTTAATCGATTCCACCCCAAACGAAACTTTCCCCCATCCTCCCTTTTTACCCCCTGTCTCCCACCACTTCCGAAACAATGATAATACATGTACAAAATCAAAAATATCCTTATTCAGCAAAAATCTTGTTAAAATGCTTCAATGGCCTCCAAAAAAATCAACTAAATACTGATTATTTAATAGTTTAGGGAGGTATAAATAGGGGACGTGAGTGCGGGAAAGTTTCGTTTGAGGTGGAATCGGTTAAATATTGTTAGTAGATACTAAAAAAATGTTTTTCAAATTTTTTTCTCAAGAAATAAATTAGTCCGAACACCGGCCTTAGAGACCCTCCTCCTTTGTGCGCGATTTTTATTTCACTACATTTTCACGATTTTGGCGCAAATTTATGAAAGAATATCTTTTCTCATATGAAATACATGGAAAATTTCATGGTCGCTTAGGCACGTGATAATATTAATTTACTTTGTCAAAGAAAGATAGTCCAGTAGATTTGTAATTTGACATGGCGAAAATAGACAACCACGATTTTATTGTTTTAAGTTGATTGGTTGGACATCCAAAATAAGCCCTTATAGAGTGCCAATGGATATCATACCAAATAAGGGGGTGAGGGGTCGTAAAGTTGAAAAACCGGTTTTTCGCTTTTAAATAGAAGGCTTATAATCTGAGAGGAAAGTTCATATGAGAAAGTTATAGGTATTTAAAAAACCTATAAATAAACCCCCGAACATTAAGATAGCTAGCTTTATTAGGTCAAGAGTAAACTCAAAAAAATTAAAATTTTTGGAAAAAAAAGTCTTCGAAAAATGGCTATAAGTACTTCATTTTCTGTCAGATTTTGCTATAAGAACAAAAATTCTATTCTTCGAAAGTTGTTGAACAATTATTACAAATTTTTCTGTATGGTCATTATTCAGAAAAAAGTGGTGAAATTGAACTTAAAAAAAGAAGATTTTTTTGTATAAGAAATTCCAATTAAAGTTAAATATCTTTTGAATGACATGCAGTGTCGAAAAATCATGTGTACCATATTGAATTTCTATTTCTTTAGTTCACTTCAAAAAAAAAACTTTATGATAATTGGTTTTCGAAAAATATGAAAATGTAGTGTGCGCGAGCGTAACTGTGCGCAGATTGGGCAGTCATAAAATGCGTTCAGTCATAATAATTAAGACAAAATATTAACCACTTAGTTTTACTTCCACATTCAGTGGAAGTATAGTAACGACAAAAAAATGTTTAAAAATTTTTATTGTTCAAATAGGCTTAGAATGTCATGAAACGTCGATATTTTTAGTTTGAGCGAAAAAAATTTTCTGTCTGTCTGTCGGTCTGTCTGTCGGTCTGTCGGTCTGTCTGTAACTTTTTTTGTAACTTTTTTTGTGGAACCGTTTGAGATATTGACTTGAAATCTGGTACACGTATGTACTTTAACGAGATCTAGAACTAGATTATATTTTCGTCTTGTTCCGTCGAAGGGTTGTAGGGTAAACTGGGGTCAATTTGGAGTAAATAGGTAAATCAAGCAGGTAAGAGTCCATAAAATTGGTATTTCGTATATACAAGAGAAGCTAAGGTCTCAAAAAAAATTTTGGCATTAGCCACGTCTATCACCCCATTATTAAAGGGGATGAAAAAAAATTGTGATTTAGTGTGTATACAAGAACCAGAAACCTCAAAATATTTTTTTTTACTTCCACTACCACCCCCTATCACCACCCCCACCCCACTACCAATGTGGGGTATCGGTTTATGTGTTTTTGGGGTAGAGGATTTCAAATATTACATTATTAAAGTTCCATAAACAATTATTTCCATATACAAAATTTTTTCGTTGTGAGTGACTTGAATAGAAAATCTGGATGTGGAAGTAGTGATTCCTTGGGCAGCGGTTTTTATATTTTATATTGTTGTAATTATTATTTAGGAAAATTTTAAAAATTTTAAAAATTACATTAATTTTATACACTCGTCACATAAATCGCTTGTTACAATAATCGTAACCATGACTTTTGATCTTGGTTCAAGCTGAACTTAGCTCAACTTGGTTCGTACAACTGGCCCTAAAATACACAAGCTTAACTTACGAATCGTTTTCATCCAACTTCATTATTTTATTACTTTCTAAATCTAAATCTTCGTTTTCATCTGGTTCGTCTATATTTTCCTCACCATCTATATCTATATTTACATCGCCATCGTCGTCAGGTAACTCAATGTATTTAAGTTCAACGCTACAAGTTTCGCCGCGACAAGTTACACAAATACTTATACATTTCAAACCATATTTTTTACAGCTGCAAGTCATTGCTTTGCATCCTCTTTCATATGCGCAATTAACTATTTTTAATAACTTTTCTTCAGTATAAACTGGATTTAGACCGTTAGGGAAACTATCCAACCATATTGAGCAGGGCTTTTTCCTTTCGTAACCAAAATGATAATTGTAAATACGTTCTCAAAGCATGTTGTTTTACGGCACCTTCAGTTGGTGGTAATAATTTTAATTTAAAAGATTTCTAACAAGTTAATTTTTAAAATAATAAAAAGCGATACTCACTGAGTGTCATGTTTTCGTGTTTTAGGCCATATAAATTGCAAGTAATTAATTTCTAACGTTTCATTTTGTAGCCTTTGAACTTTGAAAAATACAAAATTTTCACCTTATTTCCCTTGGGTCTTGGCCCACAAAAAAAATTATCCTGCCCTGGCCCACCTAAATTTGATGTTCGGTGCCTGATTGGGCCGTTTACCTAAAATTACCAGGGCCGGTTGGACTGACCCCCTGGCTAGTGCTGCAAAAATTCTACTCTTCACTGTTCCAAGGCTCATGACAAACTAGTTTACGCTTCGCCAATATTCTTAGCTAAAGATGTCGATCTCGGATGACTTGGGCCGGGCAGGACTATTGAACTTTACCCCAATACATCGCTGTAGACCGGGGACCAGCGTCGTGCGGGGTTAGTTTACGATTCGGCCTGAACCCAAGTATAAATAGTCCCCCTTTGAGGGATTTGGATCTACTTCATCATATCAGAGACCTTTGTATGTATTAGTAAGCAGGTGTCACTACACTACACAGAAACGTGTCCCTATAGATGTGTTCATTTCCACGAATCCATTTGGCATATATATGAAAAAAAATGAATCTATCGAAAAATAATTCAGACATCCATCTGACATTTTTACCAGATATTCACCTCTATATAGCACACTCCAAAATTTCAACAAATTTTCTAAAATTTTGCTAAAATTTTTTTAATTTCCGATTTTTTGATTTTACTCCTGACCTAATAAAGCTATCTTACCGTTCGGTTTTTTTAATATCTGTAACTTTCTCATTTGAACTTTCCTCTCAGATTATTTAAATACGAAAAACCGATTTTTCAACTTTACGACCCACCACCCCCTTATCTGGTATGTCATCCATTGGCACGCTATAAGGGCTTGTTTTGGATGTCCAACTAATCAGCTTAATAATAAAATCGTGATTATCTATTTTCGCCACATTTTGATATTATTCGTGATAATTCGACTGGACTAAGAGGTGATTTGTTTATTTCGTATAAATCTGAAAAATAACAGAACTTTTTGACTGCTATTATTGAACCTATTCTCATCACATGTTTTTACGTAGATATTTTGACTGAGTTAAACTTTTCAGAACGTATACTCTTATACAATTTAAAAAATTTATTACGGTTGTCAAAATATTAAATCAAGCTGAATTTTAAGAACAAAGCCGTCAAAATTTATAGGTTCAAACACGTGGCGCTGCAAATAAACGTGATGGTCGAACACTTAAACATGTGGTTAGAAGTTTTTTACTAAAGCAACATAAACGAAAAACATTTTACATAAAAATGTAAACGAGCTAGTTATATGCATCCTGGTTCTTCAAGATACAAACGAAATTTTGGCTTTGCCTCTGAATGTCATAAAGAGAAGTCTAAACTTTCTGTAACTTAAAAATATCATTATAAATAAGTACACTTCCACAGCTGAGCTTCATTTTTAATCGACTTGAAAAAAAAAATTAAAATTCGACCAGTACCTATGTATGTTTTTTATGTTTGTTCAATCATTACACCGGATTGGCTTAAGTGATTGCTATGAAATTTTTTTCACTACCAGGTATAGCTCAGAAGTGGTCCCATAATAATTTCACCAAGATAGATCTTCTGTAAGGTAAGCAAAAATTGGAAACAAGATTTTTTTAGTTGGAAATTGGAGAAGGCGCTAATAATAAAAAATTGGTAGTATTTTTGGAGCAGCTGATACCGATTCTGACGTCAAAAGTTAAGAATTGAAAATGATGTATTCAATATGGTCTGAAATTGATGATACTTGAAAATTTCAGAATTTTCTGATAACGAGCTTAAAGCTTAAAAATTCAAAACCGGGAATATTTTCTTTTACTTAAAAAAAATTGTTTAGTATTATTTAATATAGGCATTAGGCATGACTTAATTAACAATACTCCTCGAATAACCGCAGATCGACTTGATATTATTACAGGATAAATATACCCAAAAATTAATTAATACTAAGTGAACTTACCGTTACTATAATGGCTAAAGTAAAATAATAATCCAATGACGAAAATCTGTAAGTAAGCAGAAATCATTTCTACGAGCACTACTATAATATAAAATTAACACTATTGAACGGCTACTACTTCTATATAACATGTAAAAGTGTCCCTAACTGAAGGATCATTTCTTCAATTACAAAATTGGACCATAAAGAAGCGTCGCATGACAGTAACATTACACATAATTATCTTTATGTGCAACCTTGACCACTAGAATATATTATTAGTCTTCATTTGTTATTTATGAAGTAGCAGCTAAGAATCCATTAAAGATAATAAAATGCATAGGAAGGCACATTTTATTGACCTTATTGACTGCCTAATCTTATTAATAGATACCTATTGTTGATTGAGTAGAAATATGTGAAGAAACAAGATAAAAACGTATTCTTCGCCAATTTACTGAGTTTTTATATAATTGGTACATATTCTATAGGATACTCTTCGCAGTTTTCTTGTAAATAAAATAACGTTAGTTTTTGGACATCCTAAATTTTGTGATACCAACTTTGTTGTGAAAAAAAAATATATTTAAAAAAAATAGAAAAAAAAAACATCACCTGTCTGGGATTCGAACACACGAACTTTGGATTGCAAGGCAAAACATTAGCCACTGGACCATCACACATTACTACAAAAATTGAATGTCTATAATATATATCTTTCGAGAATCATATTTCAACGCATTAGGTATACAGGGTGATTTTTTTAAGGCGGCCATTAGAATATTTTCCACTTGCAGATGAGATAGCCATTTGAGATTTGGTACCCTACCCTAGTCGACCATTGCGATTCCGAAAATAATAATATCTGACATTAATGATTCTTTCTAATCACGGGTACGTTGATGGAAATTTTTACTAAAAATTCTTGGACATTTAAGAAAATCGCCAATAATTCAAAAAGTTGGAACTTTACCCCTACTATGCTTATACTAGAAAAAAAGGAAATTTAATTTAACATAATTTGATGTAAAAAAATACAGGGTGTTCTGAAATAAAAAAGTTTTTGAGGTTTGTATTTGATAAAATGTAACGTGAAAAATGAAACACTTGGTATACTATTTTGGAATCTATTTTTTCTGTAGAGACTAGCTCATCTTGTGTTCTTTCTACGTACCAAATAGCAAATAAGGATCTCCTACACGAAGACAGTTATAACGGTTCTTGCAAACCGCTGCACCTGTCAAATTTTTTATAAAATGTCAAATATCTCCGAAACTGCTCTGTTTAGGTATAGGGTGTGCGACACGTTTTGACTCAGAATTTTATGGTCATTTCGAAAAGTCGAAAATATATAGGGTGTTCCATTTAAAATAAGCAAGTTCGTATCGACTTCCGGTATTTCCGGAAGTACCGCCATTTTGAAATTATTATTTTCGGACTCACAATAGTCGATTATGGTAGGGTACCAAATCTCAAATGTCTATCTCATCTGCAAGAGGGAAATATTCTAATGTCCGCCTTAAAAGAATCACCCTTGTATTATGAAATATATATTAGTAAAATGTATAAACGAAAAAAATTGTATTATAGGGATAACATTTCGCAAGATTTATATTTCAGTAAAAGCGACAAAAATTAAGAAAACATTTTTTTAATTATATGATTAATAACTTTCTTATTTACTGATTGATTTTCATCAAAAACAATAGCTAACACTAACTTACTTTCTAAATATCAGTACAATCGGACTTCTGTTTCTTAAGGTATCGTGGTTACAAGAAACATGACGGATGGACAGACGGACAGACGAACATTTTGAAAGTTGTTCAGAATTCGTTGACTAACACAATGATATGAAATTTTTTTCTCTACGAGCGATATTTACGGTTTCAGAAAAGTGCCGATCAAATGCCATATACTCTTCGTTTTTGCGAAGAGTATAGTAATATATGTAATTCTAATATGTTGCATTTAGTACACCCAAATTAGATTAAAAAACAGTGAATAGAAAAAATAATTTATAAAGTAATAATATTTGAGAAGCGTAACTCTAGGATTTCATAACTTTGAAAGGAAAGGAGATATTAAAAAAAAAACTAAACTCAATAATTTTTTCAAGATGGCGATGTTTCCACCGGGATAACAGAGGTCAGAAATTTGCATACACACTCGGAATAGACCCCTCTTCAAGTTCTCAAAGTGGCATGGAATTAAATTAATTTTATTTGATAAAACTCCTACAGACTGGAGTATAAGGACCAGGCAACCAACCTCGTATGCATTTTGATGTGCTAACTCCAAATCTGACGTTAGAATTGCTCCGTCACGTCAGGGTTTTTTCCTGACCTATTTTCCTGACTATTTTTTGAGGTTACAAGCAATTCGCGGCGTTGGGTTGTTGCACTAAGTTAAAATTTGAGGAGAATCTATGTTAAACAATAACAATTATTCATAAAAAATCATTAGAAACATGTAGAAGTTGAAAAGAAAGTCTTATAATATTATAATATTAATTACAAAAATACATGCATTTAAAACGGAGATGACATAATAACGGCAGTCTGTAGAGAAGTTAGTTATAAAATGACGAGAAACGGGTACTAATTTAGAAACTCGCTGATAGCGACGGAGAAAAAAGACAATCACGACAGTTTAATCTGACATTATATTTAACGTCAAATTCAACTGACGTTCATAGGTTACAATTCGGTATAGTTTAACAGCATCTAGTTATGGATAAATATAAGTATAGATAGTGTTTTCTGCCGTACTGTGTAAATAATACCACCAATTCACCAGAAAAACTGTTGTGTTCCAATAATAAACGCTGAACGTAATAATGAATGATTCAAAGCCACCAGAAATGGACCAAGTCTTCTTATTGTGGAGACCATTTCAATGTCATGTGAAGTAACAAATTACAATGTATTCTAAGCGTTTTATTTTTAATGTAGGAATTTGATTTTTAATATGGGTTTATGTTGTAGGAAAAACGGCCGCATTACAAGACTTGTGTGGCGTTCTAGCTGTTACAAATTTAAATTACCCGCCAAACTGGTGGATAAAACAGGGTGTATTACTGTATTCTTAACGGCTCTAGATTAGAATGTTATTCATGCTTGGACTTCCTAAAAGGAGGGAAATGGCTTTAATCTGCTTTTATGTATTTTATCTAGTTTATGTTGGAATAAAGTGCAGTTGTTTTTGTTAGCTATTGATTATTTATGAAGCTCCCTAGACGCCCCATAATACTAGGATGATCAATAAATTAAGAAAGGAAATTTAAAAACTCGCCGTTGAAAAACTATATGAAACAAACTGTGAAAGTCGGTGAACACAAAACACAATCAGTCGGAAATGGCTACGAATGCGTTGGATTGTAGTTATAAATGCCCTTTGAATTATGTGTGTTATAAATACATATCATTGTTTATTGCTCAGATAGATACTAGCATAAAGTACTTACCTATTTATTATTTTTTGTTATAATACAGACCTTTCTTGATATCTTCGTAAGTCTCATTCTGACTCTTCTTAGAAGTGAGTATCAATGGATAATAAATAATTTCTTTAGTAGATAAACTTATTTTGTTGTTTTCAGTTATATACGTATGTATATAGTTAATAGGAAATAAAACAATGAAAAGGAAATATTTAATAAAATACAAAGTATAGTTAACAAATTAATCTAAATTAAATAATAAAATACATATTAGACATATTATGTAATATTAATAAGATAAGATAAAGGAAGTTCTTGCAGGAATTACAATAGTTTGTACTGTCTATAGCAGCTGTAACGTAAGTACCTTGCAGCTTTTGCACTTCCAACCATTGCAATGTCAAAACGATCGTCTCTTTTTAAAAATTCGCTGACCATAAATATATCTACCGCAAGTAGAATGTCAGAATTAGCTTTTACAGATATACTGCCTTAATCGTTTTGTAAAAAAATATTAACAATAACTGCAAACATCAATCACTGCTAGCTAAACGTCAAATTTACTTTTCACATATGAGGTTATTTTCTTGTCAGCAATGTCAACTTATTCGTCTTCATCTGTTCTGCTTATAAGTTCACATCTAACTGCCGTTATGATGTCACTACCGTTTTCGCGGCACATTCAAACAGTCGAAGTTTAACAATTTTTTAAAATATGTTGCGCTAAGAATTTTTCTTCCACTACCATATTTCACCATTTTTGAAAATTCGTCAACAACCCAATTCTAACATCAGACTCGGATTTAACTTATCAGAGCACATGAGGCCATGGTGGACTGGTCTTTGGACATTTTTCTGTGTGTGCCTGTACAATTAGACAGTTACCATTTTTACAGGGTATTAGCAAAGGGATCTGTATACACCCATGCTGCACCTCCAACACCAGGCCTTTTAGAACTAAGAAAACATAAATAGTTTGTTTGCCAATGTGTTACAAGATTTAAGAAGATTGTCTTAAGAACATCGACGTCAAAAGTTGGATATGCAAAAGGCATAGAGCAGTTGGCAGACATAATTGACTTATTTCACGTTAGAAAGTTTAGTAAAAAGTGTCATGGCGAAAACTAGGTTGGTATCAGTAAAAGTAGTAAATAGTCAGTGCACATGTTTACTAACTCATCTAATAGACTCTTTTACGACTTATTTTATTTTATAATTTGAAACGTCTTACTCAATTAAACCACTTATATACCTACAATCACTACTTGAGTATACTTCTCACATATAGTCTCCTTATATTATAATCAAACTGAATAAATCGAGGTAGTACAAACAAAAATTCTTAAGATCATATGCTTTTGAATTAGATCTTACTTTTGATCGCGGTTACATGAATCATCATGTATATTTCAAAATATTATAAAACTGTATACCTCAACCATCCTGTCTTTGAAAATTTTCGATATTGTTTATAAGAAAGCCTTATATTTATACGATGCGAGGCTGAGACACCCCCGTGTACAGTAATTTCGATTATCGGCCTCAGAAAATCTAAAGTTGAACATGAATTTAAAGCTCCCTTTCGTATATTCACATATTGACGATTTCTCAGAAAATTTTGGAGATTATAGTGAAGAGCGGAGTGAAAGATTCCACCAAGATATTATGGTAACAGACAGGCGCATGCTGGGGCGATTTTGGGCTCCGGGAAAATACCTTAGCAAGGGTATAATATTTATTTGTATTCCTACTAATATTTTATTTCAGATTTATTTTTTGCATCCTATCTTCTTTTATTATCGTGCTTCAAAAATATCGGGGTCATCAATTTATAGTATTTATTTATAATAAATAAATAATTCCATTTTAAATATATATATGAAATAGGATTTGAAGAAAACAACTACTCAGCGGGCAAATACCCCGACCTGCATTGAATTACACCTTCAAATCGTGATCAGTAACCAACTGTCATTTGTCTGTTCCTAACCAGACATAGACCGGTTTCGAACTTATGTTTTCCTCAGTATGCCATAGGTCATGGAACAGACAAATGATAGTGGTCAACTTGCTAGTCTTATACTCTCATACGGTCAGATGAGATACGTTTTATAATATATAACGTTGCCATTTATATAATTGACATTTTTTATGATTTTGAGCCGTTTTTTAAGGTTAGAAAAAAATTGTGATTTTCTAGAACAATTCTAATATTCGTATTCTATGGCTCAAACTACATAGGGTTCCCTTATTTTAGATATTTTTTAAACATTCGTTACCTTGCCATTCTTACAATTTAGATTTTTGATGATTTTAAGCGATTTTTTGAGGTTAGAAAAAAATTGTAATTTGCTAGAATAATTTTGATGTCATACTCGTAATCTACGGCTCAAAATATATAGGAATATCATTATTTAAAAAAAGGTAGAAAAATACGTTTTTCAGACTTAAAACTTAATTTCCAAGAAACGCTCACCGACCAGATTGGACAAAACCTTACTGTAACTTCCTGATAATATACAGATTGCTTTTCCAGAAAAAAATGCCCCCCTCCAAACAATCGTTGAAATCGTATTTTTAGTGCTTAGTTCTATTCGATTAAACGCATAAGATTAAGCATTGTTTCTTTACTACTTTGATGATCTGGAAGTGAAATTATTGAAACATATATTTAAGATTAAAAAATTAAACCTCACAATTATATTTATTGTATTTACCGTGAGTTCACAAATATATATTTTCTTTTTCATATATTTTCCATACCTTCTAGAATAGAAATAAACTGAATAATATGTTTAAATACTAGTCAGTTATATTCCTTCCTTCTTCATCTCAAGTGTTTTTATTTTATTAAGCACTATTTAAAATAGAAAATACCTATTAACAAATTAAAAACAGTAATAGATAATTTTAAACGAAGTTTAAAATTTTGTAACATTATTTATAATATACAAAATGATACTGTAAATATTGGCAACTTTTAAAATTTTCAATTGCCAGGCTTCTTCGCTTCTCTATATTTGCGATTGAGGAAGTAATAAATCAATTAAATTAAATTTAACATATGCATGCGACTGTTTTCAAGGTTAATTTATTTAAATATATTAACTTTTATAATCCAAATTTAAATCTTACGGTATAAAATATTGTTCATTTTCTAAAGAGAATAAGATATGTAAACATTTTTTAAAAAGAAATTCCTTTATAGTAAATCCAATATCCTCGTATTGTATTGTCATGGAGAAGAGATAGATATCTATGCAAAATTTCAGAGCTCTAAGTGAAGGTAAGTGGCTGAAAAATCAATTGCAACATATTGTGCTGACAACAAATAATAAAGTTAAATAAAAGCGTATATAGATTGATAACACTCTTCAAATACAAATTCTTTATGATCTTTTCATGGTTGGTAAAAAATACAATCGTAAGATGAGTAAGTTAAATATGGGGTGACTGATTATTATCGATTTTGTGCAATTTTAAATCTTCATATCCCGAAAATCGTTGAATGTATCGAACAAACTAGGACTCTACTTATTATTTAACACAAAAATATGTGAATCTAGATTAGGATTATTAGGAGAAGTGGGAGCTTTCGCTCACGTGCGCTATAACATCGTTATTTTCTTAAAGGTAAATATATATATGTTAAAGTCCCCAAAAAGGGAATAGCGCCAAATTGTAACGTTTATTTTCACTAAATGGAAAGATAAAAAAAAAGCCCCACAATGGGACGGCTAATTGCAACACTAACTTCTTAAAGGGAAGAAAAGTATTAAAACTCCCTAAAAGGGATAGCTAGAGAAACTTAGAAAAAACACAATATTTTGAAGGCAAAAGAGGAGCAAAACTTAATCTATTATTTAAATAAAAAACCTAGCTTATTACTTAAAAGAAATAGAATAAATCTCTGTCTGGGGTATAAAAAGGTAAACTTCGTAAATAAACTAAGGGACTTTTGAAATAAAAAAATAACTAATTAACAATAATCTAATTTATTGCAAAGACAAATGTAACAGTAGAGCAATGAGACAAATCAGGGTGCGGGCAAATAAATTGTGCTTACGAAATTAAAGTTTTACATAACAATGTATACAGAGAGGCAGACACACGTAAAAAGTAAAGGTACACGGTAATCTAAAAATGTAAGGCAATAATACTTGGCAAAAGGTCACAATACATAAAACTATAATGAATTTTCTAATGAAAAAAATAGATAATTAGCTGGCCAACGTAATATTACTCAAAGAAATCATTACTAATAAACAACATGCTTTGATTCTTTAAATGAATAAACAAATCTTTAAACGTAAGCAAAGGTAATTACAAATTATATGAAATGCTCAGTAACAAGTTCAACTAAAATATACATAGATAGATAGATAGTCTTTATTTGACCACTATATGTACATAACTGAACATTTGCAGCAAGTCAGGGAAGGAGCTGGTAAACAGCAAATTATAATATACAACTAGTTTATAAAACACAAAAACATATATATGTAAATAATATTTCAATAAAAACAATAAATTTATAAAACACAGAAAACATATAGATGTATATAACACTTCACATTTATATACCAAAGATATAAATAAGTATAAAATGCAAAAATATGTAGAGTATCAGAGCATTCTATAAATATGAGCATTTAAATACTCGAGTGTGGATTGGAACTATAGGGAGTCCTAAAGAATTCGCCAATCGAGTAAAAACATTATTTTAGAATGAAGTTGGGGGAATTTTTAGCGCTTAGAGTTAACCTGTAGCGAGGTACTCTAAGAAGTTCAGCGGCACGTATGTTATGCTGATGGTAATCAGATTGGATAGAGAGACTGGATGCACTCCTGTGAATCTCTACAAGTGTTGAGAATTAATCCCATTTTAGCAATAGAAAATACATTGGCGAATAATTCGTACCTATTAGTTATCAAACCTAGGCTCAATGATAATTTTGTACGGTTTTATGGGTTGCCTATCATTGTCAGTTAAGGTTGCCCCCTCCACCACTGTGTAGAAGAAGAAGAAGAAGGAGACAGTCTAGTCTAGAAGTAGATAGATACAAGACAAGCAATTCTGTCGTGATAATTCTCGTAGTGCATAACTTTAGTTTTTTTTCTGTAAATGCATTACCATTTTTAGTAGTATTTTAAACTGTTGTGTGTGACCAAAGAAAACGAGGGAAGATATCACCAAAACAACCCCACAGAGGCCTCTGTACAGCAATCAACACCCCCAAAGCCGGAGACAACACACGTGGTGAGCTCTCTTAACTGGCATTTTATTCATCAACGATTTACCTATTAATCCAAACAAAATAAAAATAAGTAATATACAGTCTGCTTAGCTCTAATGAGCCTTTTTGATATAAATAACAACCAACAAGACTATAATAAATAAACAGAGAAGGGAGGGGCATAATGCCCAGTTTAATGAAAATTGGTTGACATTATTCCGTATACTTAGCACTAACGAGTATTCTTATAGCTTTCTTTTGTTGTCGGAAAACTTGTAATGCATGGGAGGAGTTACCCCATAAGACCACTGCGTAGGAAAGTCTAGAGTGAAAAAAGGAAAAATAAGTGTTTTTTAAGATGTCGAATTCGAGAATAACTTTTAATTTCCTGAGGAGGAAGATCGTGCTTGAGAGTCTTCTATTTAACTGATCAATATGGTTTACCCAGCTAAGGTTATCACCTAGATATATACCTAGGAGTTTAACGTGTTCACCTTTGGACATATTTTTATTAGTTGATATTATAAGTCTCTGAGTTTTATTTGATTGAGTGTTAGTTTATTTAAGGTGAACCAGTTTTTTGCCTGGAGTTCTATGTCGGAGCTTAGATAGATCAGATTGGCAATGTTGCGGTCAGAGCACAGGAAAGTGGTATCATCAGCAAACAAAGTTGACTTGCTAGGCAACATATATTGTGGAAAGTCATTAATATAGATCAGAAATAACAGTGGCCCCAGGACAGAGCCCTGGGGTACACCATTATTAATATCTAAAAATCTGACAATATCATTTCCTATGACTACACATTGCTGATGCTTTAGCAAATAGGAACTAAAAGGAGAGAGACACAATTAAAGTTCTTGGAAAGATCACACGGAGTAATAGCCGTATAATGGCCTTCCTCATGACCCTCGACTTACGACGGCCTACATGGTTAAGCGTCCAGGGCGGAAACCATATTGATAGGGGCTGAGAAGTGATTCATGTTCCAGATAACTTGACAGTCTTTCTATCAGAAGAATTTCAAATATTTTACCAAAAATGGGGAGGATTGAGATGGGGCAGTAGTTGTCTAATGAGGAGTCGACTGCTTTTTTAAATATTGGTATAACGCGGGCAATTTTAAATATATCTGGGTAGACACATTCGGCGATAGACTTATTATATAGAGCGGCTGGAGGAGCTAGATGAGGAGCGGCGATAATATCTTCCGTAAATTTAATTATTTTAGCATTTAAGTCATGTATATCTAGAGAATTGGAGTTCTTTAATGATTTAATAGCTGATTTTACTTCTTGTATGGTTATTGGATGTAAGAAAAAGGATACATTCGGTATTTGGTTGTAGGTAAAGTTAGTTCGAACGTTAGCGTTGGGTGATGAAAAGTCACCTGCAACAGATACAAAATGGTCATTAAATCTGTCTGATGAAATACTTGGATTGACAGCGTTATCCCGACAATTGTTTATTTCAAAATTTATAATTCTCCAACTATCTCTTGCCATATTGGTAGAGTCATTGATGAATTTATTGCAAGCCCTTTTCTTTGCAATTTTAATATCGTTTATGTACTCTTTACGCAGAGCACTATAAATAGAGTAATCAACCGGATTTCTAGTGATATTACAATTTAGTTTAACAGAGGAGAGCGGGTCCATTTTATTTCGTAAATAATCGGTAAACCAATTGATTGGCATCTCCTTATTTAAAGTACATTTTTTTAAAGAAAACATTCTATTTATCAAATTATTAAATATATTTACCAGAGGTTCGGACAAATACGTACTATTATTATTATGACTATTATTACTGCAATAAAAGATGCTCCAATCAGTGTCAAGCAATTAGTTTCTATAAGCTTTACTAAACCATGGTTAGTAAATCTCCTGCGAAAAACGACAGAACGATGTGTCATTGTTACTATATATTTTAATAAATTGTTCAAAATGGTCAGACAGACAACACACCCTGGTAAATTCTGAAATTGTTACTGTCCGAAATGATTTAATAAGCCTATAAGGTCATTAAGATTACCAGAGGTAGACCTACGTTTATATTGAAGTTCCCGAAAAGCACTATTTTATTATATTTATCATAGAGAAATTCGAAGAGTCCCTCCAGTCTCCCTAAAACTATAGAAAAATCCTCAACACATGATCTATATAAGGTGATAACCACCATCTTGATACTAGGAATCTCAATACCACAGAAAATATCTAATGTATGTGAAGAAAAATATGAACTTATTTGAGACGTTAAACACTAATCATGATTATAATACTAGACACGGCAACTTCTTAAGTATTCCAAGACATCTAACGACTTGTTTTAAGCGATCACCAAAATACAACTGTATTCCTTTTTACAATAATTTACTGTGGAAATAAAAAATATTGAAACTTATGACAAGTGCAAAAAAGTAGTAAAACATATATTGATCGATGGAGAGTATTATAGTGTAAAAGAGTTTTTACAACGCTTACTTTACTTAACTATACATTCTTGTTTTAATACTCTATTCAGCGGTTTTCTACCTGTGGGTCGCGACCCTCTGGGGGCAATTCCAAGGGGGTCCCGAGCTATTGAGAAAAATACCAATAAAATTAAATCATTCAGACAATCCGTGAATAATTACTATAATGATGTAATGGTAATGATTATATTTACATTTTCCCACTCTCCGCACTAAATCATACCAAAAACTATAACAAGAAATTTTAAAATTTGATTGATTTTAGATTTAATTAATAGAGATCGAGGTTGGGGGTCGCGAGAGGGTAAACTTGTTTTTACTTTTTGTAAGGGGGTAGTGGTTCGAAAAAGGTTGAAAACCGCTGCTCTATATGTAGTACCTACATGTTTTTTTATATTATTTTATGTTGGACTATGTTTGTTGATTGTCTATAAGTAACGTTATATACAAATTATTCGTATCGTTGACTTGCCATATTAGTGGAGTCAATAGAGGCTGAAAATATGCATTATTTCGGAATAATTACGGGAAGCTTCGATTTTCCTAAAACCCTTCACTTTTACATAGCTTAAAATAAAAAGTTATAAACATACCATTGTGAGGAAATTGTTTATTAATTATTTAAACAAAAAGACATTTTTTTAACAAAATTATTAGGTATAAGTTGAAAAATTTTAAAGCAATTTCATTTAAATTGACATATAAGGGGGTTTTCGAGGTCGCTGAAATGGCTGATCCAATATGGCCGACTTCCATCAAGTAATGGAATAATTAAAAACACT
The DNA here is from genome assembly GCA_936432065.2 of Rutpela maculata. Taxonomy (NCBI): domain Eukaryota; kingdom Metazoa; phylum Arthropoda; class Insecta; order Coleoptera; family Cerambycidae; genus Rutpela; species Rutpela maculata. The sequence continues at coordinate 291,431,091 of OW386285.2, read as the reverse complement.
ATTCAATTAAAACACAATATAAATGTTCACATAAAAACTTAAAAAGAAGCTGAGAAAACGTGATATTGTACATAGCATTACGAGATGATCTGCAAAAAAATGCCCAAACTACTTTTACAATGCTCTGCGGACACACACACAGTGCAGCTTGCGGGGCAGGTGATGCGTACTGTTTGTCGTGAAGACGTTGTTTTACTTTCAATCTCTTTCTATTATTTAAGCATTATAATTTGACTCATGGCCCTGTACCACGTGAATATTTTTAATATGTTTTCGATATTTTAAACAGGATAAAAATTGAAGAAACAATCAGTCGATTTACCGATAAAACTTGGTTTCTTTAATATTTCGTGATATTCCAAAATTTTTCATCATCAGATTTACTTATTTTGAGGTCCTACTATAAACGTATGCTGCATAGGTGGGCTAAATAAATTTTTTATAAAAGTTATTAACTTTTATTTTACCCATAATTTCATGAATTTTAGAGCAAAAAAATTTTTCTTTTATCCTAAAAAAAGGGGCGTTAATTTAATTTTTAAGGTAAATCCCCTTGAAGCATCTTAAAGTACACATTTCAAGCTTTAAAAGTCGCACCTACAGAGATCTAATAATGCGATTTAAAATAGGTGGTTAAAGTTAGTTATATATATCAAATTTTATCATTTTCTCAAAATTTTGAAATTTTGGAAGTGTACATCTTCAAAAATAAGTTTTTGAGATTTCTTCATCGTATCTTTTGATACATTACTTCAAGAGTAAAATATGAAAGACCCAAGTTTTTATCTTTAAATTTTTAGAAATGGTAGAGCTTTTACCTACTATTTCATCGCAAATCTCTTTATGTTCCGACTTCATAGATGTACTATTCCTACATACATTCATCTTTATATCTGAAAATATATTCTTGTTTCAGTTAAACTTTTGTGAGGTAAGTTTCATTAATTAGTTCAAAAGTTACAACAAATTTAGTGTAGGGCGCCCGAGGCCGTGCGCGCTTCGTTTGCCGTACTTATGTGTCTCCGCGTTCCATTTTCGTGTGTTAAACAAAAAAATCTGGAGTCTACATTTTTAATCATACAAAAAAACTTCATATACATTTTTGATGTGACATTTTCCGTACTTTCGAATGGTGCAATTACTTTTTGAAGGAAAAAAATATTTTAAGATATATGTATTTGACAAAGACTGGTATTTTGCAACTAATTTGTTTAATAACAAATTACGCTCAAGGACTATTGTTGGTAACTTTTGGTATGTTGTTCCTGACATGTTCAGAGATTTATTCTCAAAAGTTACCGCTTCCCGCAATTTTTCCGAAGTGAAAATCTCCATTGACTCCACTATATACAGGGTGGACCATTAATAGTAGGCCATAGTTCAAGGGTAGATTCTTTGGATCAAAATATGAGGATATAACCAAACATGCTTTAGTAAATTGTTGCTGTGGAAAAAAATACAGGGTGTCAAAATTGTAATTTTCTTTTTCTTTTTGAAATATCTCAACTACTTCTTGACCGATCTTCTCCCAATTTGGTAAGAAAACATTTTTTAAGTTAAAAAACAATAATTTATGTATCACATCACGTTAGCCTATAGAGGGCGCCTCATGGGCTATACCGGATGATGAATATTTTTTCTCTTTTTTTTTTTACGAAACGTTGTGGCACTTTTGACTAGAAAATCTCATGCAGGAGTTATTTCTACGTAAAAAAAGGTACACTTGATAGAACTTGATAATTCCAACCGTTTTCGAGAAAACTGCCGCATAGATCTCAGGAATTCGTTGAAAACAATCTCAATTTGAAACGGACAAATTGGATTTATTGAAAAGTGTGATTTGGTGACGTCTTAGTTCTATCAAAATGTCAAACTAATGAAATTGTACGTAAATAACAGAACTAAGATGTCACCAAAGCACATTTTTTAATAAATCCAATTTGTCCGTTTCAAATTGAGTTTGTTTTCAACGAATTCTTGAGATCTATGTGGCAATTTTCTCGAAAATGGTTGGAATTATCAAGTTCTATCAAGAGTATCTAGTGTACATTTTTTACGTAGAAATGACTCCTGCATGAGATTGTCTAGTCAAAAGAGCCGCTGTTTCGTAAATAAAAGAGAAAAAATATTATCATCAGGTATAGCCCATGAGGCGCCCTCCACTGCCTTGTTTCCTAGCTTAAAAAATGTTTTCTTACCAAATTGGAAGAAGATCGTTCAAGAGATAGTTGAGATATTGCAAAAACAAAAGGAAAAAAATACAATTTTGACACTACCTATCCCTTGTATTTTGACCCGCGGAACACGAATCTGACATTAGTTTTTCCCCTATACGTCAGGTTTTTTTTTAAAGCAAAAAAGTCTAATATTTATATATTTATTTGCTATTAAAAGAAAAACCTGACGTGCTGGTGAAAAACTAAGGTCAGATTCGTATTCAGCGGCTTAAAATACAAGGAATAGATGTGGTCAGTACCCCCGCGCAGATGACTTTTTTTTGTGGGATTGTGCCACACTGAGTGTGGCACAGTGGCAACCAAAAAAAGTGGTCTGCGCGGGGGTACTGACCACACCTATCTCTCGTATTTTGAGCCGCTGAACACGAATCTGACCTTAGTTTTTCCCCTACATGTCTGCTTTTTTTTTTAACAGCAAAAAAAGTCGTGTTGAATCGTGATATTTATATATTTATTTGCTGTTAAAAAAAAACCTGACGTATAGGGGAAAACTAAGGTCAGATTCGTGTTCAGCGGCACAGAATACAAGGGATAGGTATGGTCAGTACCCCGGCGCAGACAACTTTTTTTTTGAGGGCCTGTGTATTAAAAGTCCACCCTGTATACTATATTGTATCGGCATGGTTAATAAAGTAATATTATTATTATTATAGGTAAGAAAATTATTTAAAGTTATCTTTATTTACAATATGTCTCCTAGTGGACAATTTTTAAGGAAAAAGTGTAAATATTGTAATTAAAATTAATAAAAGTTATGTAGACAATGTAATTTATAAGCCTAAGTCTATATCTTTATAGGCTATTTATTTCCCACGAAAATCATCAATTTATCGTTGAAGTTTCCATTCAATTGTATTGTTATTATGGGCCGAATCGGTTTTCAAAACAGCAACTTTCTACCACAATGGCTTTGGTGACTGCAGCCAGCCAGCATGTGGAAGAAACTTTCCTACATTTCCTCCGCATTATAAACTTTAAATACTTTTTCATTGGTTCTGCGTGTATGTCACAAAACCTCACTGCATCTGACACTTTTTCAATTTCTCTCGCCAGAAGAGCTGGAAAACGCAACAAATGTCTGGAGTATAAACTAAAATTAAAAAAGCAAAGAAGTATTTTTGATGTTTAATACGGACCGAATTGACTTTAACAGAGTATGATATTATGTGACAAATGCAGTTAGAGTAACAGTACATGTAATGTGGTAAATGTTAAAAAGGGTTTCTTGCAGAAGGAGTAAGAGTCATGGAAGAAATATAAGTTATATAGGAAGCGTCAATTATATCTAGCACTGGTAATTGTACTGTACATTGTGCAGCATGCATTAGCCCAGTCAATCTAGTCATTCGACCCACAAAAAATAAAAGAGAATAAGCTAATTTTTAGTATAGATATTCCCCGATAGTTCAGATCCAACATACGAAAAATTCAAAAAATTCCTGCTTCCCCAACCCTGTTTTTTTCACTCCAAATGTTCACGTTTTTATATTTTGGTTATTTTGATTGATTTCATAAGAAAATCACAAAAGTGCTTTTTTATAGCAGCTTTTCCAACAATGTATAATACAAACTCTTTTTTCTATATCCGCCACAGAGGCGTTTGAATTAGGGGGATGATTTAAAAGTAAACAAAAAAATTAAATTTTTTGATGATTTCAGTTCCCTCGCTTACCGAGATTTCTCCGGATTTTCACGTCTCAAAGTACGTAGATTACGAAAATTAAAGTAATTTAATTCCGTCAGTCTGTCTGTCTGCCTGTCTGTTGGTATTATATCTACAAAACCACTTGACGGAGAAGGATAATATTTGGTAGGTAGTTGACGTTACTACCAACGAAAAACTGGATACAGTTTCATTGAAAAATGTACAGTCTGGACCCCATAAAAATATAATTAAGGGAAAAAAATGACGGATTATTTGACATGCAGTTAACATAACTGTCAAGGAAGAAAAATATGAAAAAAATACAGGACGGTTACTCAAAAAAAAAAAGAAAATGAAAAATGTGATGGAGGACGATCACATTTTACATGTAGTTAACACAACTGTCGCGGAAGAAAAATATGAAAAAAAAAATACAGCTCTTCAATTTTTTTTTTTCAAATGTGACGGCGCACGATAATAGTTCGCATGAAGTTAAATACAACTATCAAAGAAGAAAAATATGAAATAAAAATATACAGGGTGGTTAGCCAAAAAAAATTAAAAATGTGGCGGAGCACGCAAATATTTAGCATGCAGTTAACACAACTGCCGAAGAAAAATATGAGAAACAATATATATAGGGTGGTTACTTAATATTTCGCATGTAGTTAACACAACTGTCGTAGAAAAATATGAAAAAATATATATATACAGGGTTGTCTAAAAAAAATTAAATAGAAAAGGCTACGGAGGACGATAATATTTCGCATGCAGTTAATACAACTGCAAAAGAAGAGAAATAAAAAAAACGTACAGGGTGGTCAAGTTTTTTAAAAAATCTGATGGAGGACGATAATAGTTCACATGCAGTTAACACAATTATAAAAAATGAAAAATTTTATAAAAATAAAAAAAAACACAATGAAAAAAAACTAAAATATTTGGCATGTAGTTAATACAGCTGCAAAGAAAGATATAAAAAAAATGTACAGGGTGGTCATCCTAAAAAAATGTATGAAAACGTGAGGAATAATATTTCGCATGTGGTTAACATAACTGTCAAAGACGAAAAATATACAGGGTGGTCACCCTAAAAAAATTAAAGAAAAAATGTGAAGGATGGAAATACTATTTCAAATGCAGTTAATACAAATGTCTAGGCAACGTTGCACAACATTGGTTTTGAAGATAGTGCTGTAAATTTAATGAAAAGTTACATTAGTGATAGGTCGAAAATAGTGACATATAACAGAACTTTTTCCGAACCATTACAGTGCGTAAGTGGAGTCCCTCAAAGATCACTCTTAGGACCTCTGTTGTTTTCCATATACGTTTCAACTTTCAAATTCAGTATATCACGTTGTAAAAGCCACTTCTATGCAGACGATACTCAAATATATTTCTCTTACCATGAATGCGATGTAATTAGAGCTAAAGGCATAATAAATAATGATTTACAAGATTTATTTGATTACTCTTTAAAGTATTGTTTATCTATTAACCCCACAAAATCTAAAGTCATGTTTTTTGGACCAAAAGCTGCTCAATCTAGATATTTGGAAGTAGTAAATATCCAAGTAGATATTGACGTTCTTGCACTGACAGACGTTTTTAAAAATCTAGGCGTTTACATGGACTATAATCTGCGTTACAGTAGCCACATAAACAATTTATTAAAGACTGCATATTCAAGTTTGCGATTCATTTATATCAACCGTGAAATTCTTAACACGAAAATAAAAACTTTATTATGTGAGAGCTTGGTACTCTCACATTTAAACTACTGTGACGTAGTTTATGGTCCAGGTCTAACTAAACATGATTGTCAATGTTTGCAACGTGTCCAGAATTCATGCACTCGTCTTATTTTCAGTCTAAGACGGCATCAAGCAGTGTCTCATAAAATTGCAGAGCTGAACTGGTTGCCTATCTATAAGAGAAGATTTCTACACAGTAGTGTTCTGTTTACCAAAATTATTGCGAACAAATCACCATCATATTTATACGAAAAAATAAGTTTCAGAACGGATGTCCGCAATATAAACATACGCCGTAAAGATATGTTAACAATTCCACTTCATCACACTTCTTCATATCAGAAGTCCTTTTCATATGTAGTATGCAAAGTTGTCAATCTTTTACCTTTACAGATTAAAAGTCTTAAACCAATTACTTTTAAAATACATCTTAAAAGAATATTACTCAATAATGAGTTAAACATTAATTTTAATGTATAATAAATGTGCTGTAAATGTTACAAAGTAATCATCTCATCCTATTTGATAAGTTCTCTATAAAGATAATTTTCCGAGCCTGTTTAAATAGTTATTTAGGAATTCAGTGTGCCATGCAAATGCCATATGTTAAATTTTTTGTGTGCTTTATGTTGCAATATTAAATTTTCACTTTCTATTCTGTTCTGTCATTATATTTAGTTAATTTAGATTTAAGTTTGCTATATGCCCTTTATGGGACCCAGGTTGTATGGAAGACGGAATTTGTTGCAGGTCAATTCCAATACAACCTCCGATTAAAGAACTTATATCTAGATACATAATGGCTACCTTTTCTTTATATACCTTATTTGCTCCTAACATAGTCACATTATATGTCCATTAAAATGGATAGATGAACATCACATCCCATAGGCAACAGAGGCGGGTATGTGTAGAAGGGAAAATGTACAATATTGTACCTATTTTATGTGATAATTATTGGTTAACTTCGAGGAATATTAACGCAGATTGAAAAAATACAATAGGTAAAGATGTTTTATTCAAAGGAAATATGCATTGGAAGGATATTATTTATAATATTATTATTAAAACTATAAACTGAACCTCATCATGTTACGACTATGACCTACTTACTTATGAAACGATCGATTTCTGCAAATGGCACAGCACTGTTGCATGTTGCACTAAATTGTCACTAAACTGTCTAAATATGAACAGAGAATATTATTTAGTTATTAGGCAAATCACAACTTAAAATAAAAAGACTTCTTCACCACATTTTGATCGAAAAACACGAAAAACACTTAAGTTATTAACATTAATGACGTATACTGTCAAAACTGTCAAACAGATTATGATAATCGAACTGAAGCCGACCGTGTACGAGCGGCCGCGAATACGTCGATGGGCCAATCAGCAACTTATGGGAAAAAGTGCCTTAGATTGGGAGTCTTTCGGGATCATAAAATTCACTTCATTATGTATCTAGATATAAGTTCTTTAATCGGAGAATACAACCTATTTCAATAAGCTAATTTGTACCCCCTGATAAAGTTATGTTATTGTATTTTTCATGTGAGCTTATTGAATAAAGTTTGTTTATTATTATTATTAAAATATATGAAAAATATTAAAAACATGAAAAACATACAAAATTTAAATATAGAATAGTGTATAAATCATAAAACGTCCGGTAAGACACGTTGTGAATGAGAAGGATAAATAAAGTATGATGAACTGAGAGGTTAGTTTTGGGTAAATACCTTTACCGATTTTTAAACTAAAAATATTTTTAAAGTCATTTTGAATATTTTTGTCATAACTCACAACCCTATTTATTTTTAATCTTAAAGATATAAACAAACATATAAACAACAAAATGTTTCCACAAATCCTCTTCTTCTTTAAAATCATATTCTGTAGTACTTTTATAGGTATTAGACATGTTTAATCCTTACAAGTTGCACACAGGGTGCCCTGAGTTCCTGCATGAAATTTCCGTCCTGACGGAGTTTAGCCGTAGGCTATTCCACCACTTAACCAGGACACGCACACATAGACAATAACACAACATCCACTCATTCGCGTGCATCGTTTTATTAAAAAATTTCAGTAAATTCGGACTTGTCTCTCTTAAGTTATCGTGTTTCCGAAAACATGACGGACGGAGATGCAGATGGACAGATCGACAGGTGACAGATATTTTGTATTCTATGAATATGATTTCGATATCTACGGTATTAGAAATGTGTATATCAAATGCAATATACTTTTCGTTTTCGTACTTGTGAAGACTATAATAATACATACGGAAAAATGTAAGTATATCAGATATTTTTTGGAGAATTTCATAAGCTACATATTTTATATAGATATAACTCCGATATTTCTAAGGGTAATAATATAAGTAAAAAACTTAATTGCAGAACCATTTTGCCAACATGGCTTCTCGAGCGCACCAGTTTGGGTTCAGGACTTCTAGTATGTTTAATAGGAGGCCTTAGTTTGATAGTAGGCCTTTAATAGTAGGCCTTAATAAATATCTTTGCCATGTTTCAAAACTTTATCAGTTATTTCCATTAAACATCGAAATTTGTTCCCATTTGTCTGGGGTAGATGTGCATCTCCTTTTTGAAGCTGAAAACCTATTGAGGGCAAATACAAAAACGTTTTCCCATCATCACTCCAAAATAAATTTAAGGAATATATATGTACAGTCAACCTATAATACAGTACCTAGACACAAGAAATATGCAAAATTTCGGAATAATCTCATATATAATGATAATTTTTCTTTACGGGTTATTATCGTTGTAAAAGGTATCATCTTCAGTTTCTATATGGTCCGGATTCTTGCATTTACCCACAAGGGTGAAAACCAGGGATGAAAACCACCCCTAAATTTAGATATTTTAATATCTGCAAAATTATTATTATTATTATTTATTTTTAAACTTGATAACCATGTTTTTGGGATCGCTGATTACGAATCTGAAGTCAAAATTAAAAAATTCAAAATGGCGGCTCCAATATGGCAGATGAAATTTTTTCTAAAGCAAGCTTTAAATGTACGAAAAATAGCACTTTTGAAATATTCCAATTCCAATAACAAAATGGTCACATTTTAAAAAAAATGTGACAACGCACATGATCCTTAATTCTGTTCCTTAGAACTTTTGATGTGTGTCATAGTTTCTAAGATATTTAACATTTAAACTAAATACTTTATCCTATAAACGTTCCAGTGCTATCTTTATACTTAAACATCTCCGAAACTATTAATTCTACATAAATATCAAAAAAACAAATTCATTCTCAATGTATTAGCTTTATTTTTGATGTCTGCCATTTTTTCACTAAAACTAATATTTATTGAGATATTTGCAAAGAACCAAAAAATTTACGTTTTTTCGAAAACCCCTACATAGTTTAAAGTGCCTTTTCTTCTGAAGCAAGTGTTGTAGGCGGACGAAAAAATTTGAGCATCTAAGTCGTATTATATGTTATTGAAAAACAATATACGAGGATATATTTTTTTAATTACTCACTACTCACATTAACAAAATGGCGACGATATTATTTAAAAAATGTGAAGAAGCATATTGTTCTTGTCATAACTTTTTTGTTTTTTATGTTATCGAGTTCAGCAAAAAATCATTTGAAAGCCTAATTAATAGTCTTTCATTTCATTGGTCAGCATTTTTGACATAAGTGTCATAGTCTCTGAGATATTTAACATTTAAACTAAATACCTGGTCTTAGATATAAACGTTCGGACGCCATCTTTACATTTCCAGATCACTGAAACCATTAACTCTACAGAAAATAAAAAAAACTAAATTTATCCTCGATTTAGTAGCTTTCTTATTTGTGTATGGCATGTTTTCGCTCAATGTAATAGTATTCGAGTTATTTGACGAAACTAGTTTTCAAATATCTCTTTTTTCAAGCTAAAATCCCAATTTTCAAGTTGTTATAGCTTAAAGGCTATCACTTTATAAAAAATGTTACATAGAACGTTTTCTTCTCAAAATTTGATTATCTTTCAGCTCCTAAAAAGGTCACTCCCTGAAAATAATATAGAAACTTTTACTTAATATATTTACTATTAAGTTGCCTAAAATGAACGAAATCTAATTCATAAGACATTATTCCGAAATTAAAACCTCTAATTACTACTGTACTACTATTAGTCTAGGAGACAGCTACATATATGGGGCCTGGGATATAACCTGTTTTTCCACCTTGGCCATAATTGATATCACTAGGGTTGCCATAAATGATGAGCAATGAAACGGGACATTGGTTGAAGATGGGGGTGGAGGATTGCCTCAGTGTAAATTATAGATTATAGTGGAACTGGTGGAACATAAAACTATAGTTAAACAAAAACGGGACGGACAGATATACGGGAAAGGAGTGTAAAATACGGTGACAGTCCCGTAAATACGGGACGTATGGCAACCCTAGATATCACCACTGCTGCCAATTGCACGGAGAAATAATGTTGGCATATTCAACTCACTCAATACTTAGAAAAATATTTGCTAAAACATAACAGCAATGCCAACAGTTTATATCCCGGCCCCATATATGTAGCTATTTCCTAGACTATATGAAATTAAGAAGATCCAAATCCCTTGTGGGAATCTCTAAAGGCAAATTTCACACGAAGAGCAGCAGAAAGACATAGCAGAATTATTATCCATTAGAGGTCTGTAATGAAGTCAAGTCGCATGCTGACCACAATCATAGCTAGGACCTTCTCGAAATGATAAGGGTGATAACACCAAAATAATGATGCATGAAACTTCACAGTATTCTCAGAACTGACAGGATCAGATTACTGAAGTTTGGCACTAATTGTGTGAAAAGCTTTTCGAAATTTGGCCAGATGACTGAATAACTTCAATCTCTTTACTACTATATGAAAAGAAAATGAGATATGTCTGTTGTAACTGCAGATTTTTGGCATTAGCACACACATCAGTAAATTCAATTGCAGTCACCAAAATCATCTGTTTGGCCAGATGACTCAAAAACCTCAATCTTTGTAACGCTATATAGAGAGGGAATGACAGATGTCTGTTATAATTACAGATTTCTAGCATTAACATCACGAGCTAGTAACATTATACTCTATATTTTTCAATTCCAAACATCAAAATCATCTATTTTGGCAAATATTTCATGAGCAAGCTGATATTCTTAATGAACACGATACTAGATCTGAGAGCTCTTGTTAATAATAGCGATAACTACAAATGTAAAATTCTGCGATGAATGCAGGTGGAGAGATAGTCAAATTACCAGTTATACAAAATTTTATGAGACAGAAATATCACCAAACTTGCAAAGGTCAAGTTTGCTAATACCCTAGTTGTATCTATCTTTTTTTGTGCTTCAGAGATACGGAGAAGCGCAGATAGTAATGATGGTTTAGAGATATGAGCCTGTAGACATTTAGTAGGTATGCTTCTAGAGGGCAGAATATTTACTAGGGTAATATCTTGTCGAACTCCTCTATATATTTTCTTAAATATAATGGGAATAAAAACCAGACTATCACCAACATCAATTCTCCGGAATAATGCCCCTACAAACGCTAGATTACAAATTACAAGCCTGGCTGCGTTAAATGTAATAACTATGTGTATCACAAAACGCTGAAGTTGTGAGATATGTGTAGACATTGGTTACGAATTTCTTTGACAGTTTATTGCACCAACAACTCGATTCTTCAGAAAGTACATCCTTCAAAACGACTCTTTAGTACTATCATGCCGCCTCCGTTCATGCCTTAGTTACATAAAGTGGAACAGTTAATCGTTCAGGGAAAATTGCAGATGATTAGTGATGTAGGAGACGTTCTCCAAAATATTGCTGTGTTTTCACCAAGGAGTTGATATGGAAGAGCTTTTATGGAGCCGTATGCCTAATGCTTTTATTTCATACTGGTAATTAATGACTATTTCCAGGACTCATTTGCTGCCGGTAAATAGAACATTACTGTAATGTGTTGCCTAGCAACATCATCATATTATTTGTTTCCATTGACAAAATAATCCATATTCATTTTAATACCTGACGACTTTTTCGGGATTAATTTTCTCGTTGCTACCACAGATTTATTTAAAATCTCCTCCGAAATCCCCATAATACAAAACAATGCAAAAATTATGGTTTTATTTATTTGAGTGTGACAAGCTAAAGACAATCATAATTAGCTACGGAAAACAATGGCTATAACATCATTAAGATTCGATTACGAACTAATATTTTTTAAATTTCAATAATCACAACTTATGATTCATTTTAAAAAGGCACTACAGGAGAGGAGATAAGGAAGGGTTATAAAGACAGTATGAAATAAAATATTATACGATACAAGTCCAGTAGGTCTTATTACAGTACTCGTTTATATTCCGTAAAACAACTCGTACTGTAATAATTCACCAACCCGATTTATACCGTAAAATACTATTGCGATAGATGGTTTGCCATACAGTAGAGAGGATAGAGTAATTCAAAGATGTTAAGAAAAGCTAAAAAAATGTGTATAATATACCGTTCACTTTAAAATTATTAATTACAAAATTAAAAGAAAAGTACGTATGCTGGAGGATGGGCACGGTGGAGCAGCTATAGGCGGAACCAAGATTTCTAATTGAAGATTTGCAGATGATACCACCTTAGTTGACGAAGATGAGCCCATACACCTGTTGGACAAGCTTCGGGCAATAAGCTCTGATTGTGGTCTAAGTGTAAATTACAATTATTACGAAAATTATAATTGTATACCTAGCAAATGATAACCACCCAGACACATTAAGGATGGCTGACTGCGAGGTAGTAAACAAGAAGGTATACCTTGGAGCCCTTGTGAATAATACTGGCGACTGTGAACATGAGATTAGGCGAAGAATATAGATGGCAAGATCGGCAACTTGCCAGTTGACAAAAATTTGACAGAAACATCATGAGACGTTCAAAGATCAGACCTGCTAACGTCCTAGTTTTCTCCATATTTTTCCATTTTCTCTACGCCTCTGAAACATAGACTATTAGGGAAGCAGAATTTTCAGTAATCACAAAACGTGTGGCAAGACGTAGTGAAGAAGAAGAAGAAAAAGAAGAGAAGAAAAGAAAAGTATCATTACAGTTACAAAACTTAATAGTCATTCAAAGAAATTTTGCATGTCTATATGTCTGAAAATCCCTAACCAAAAAATGTTAATGTAATTCCGACGAAATATGAGTTTTGTCCAGTTTTGAGAGTTTGGCAATTTAGTTGTTGCGAAGTTAAGAGATATTCTCATATTAACTGTCGACCGAGGGGCGAGCGTAGAGGCGACTTCAATGTGAATGTCAGTCGATATTCCGTTGAAGCAACGTCGAGTGCGGTTAGTACTTGGATGGGTAACCCATCTTGAGAAATACAGCGTTCTTGTTCCACCTTCTAGCGGCTTGTATATTAGTGTATACGCGGAAGCTACGTAATTTCAGACGAGGATTACGTAGTGGATATACCATCCTTCGGAGGGGATGTAAAGCAGGCGGTCCTTTGTCTATTAAATCTTAGTCAAGTAAAAGATCCCCTACTCTTCTTAAGGGAAGAGGTTCGGCAAAATTTCCAGGTAGGGGGCAGCTCGTCTCCTGACGTCGGTGATGGGCCCTGGTAGTGGAAATAGGCCGACGTTAAATAAAAAGATAAAAAAAAAATTGTCGACCGTATTGCCTGTTTCTAGCCCAAATTTTCCGGGTAACTTTATTTGATTTTCAAATTTTCAGTTATTGAAAATCGAAACTGCCTATTGCCTAATGATTGTTGACAAAGTTTTCTAAACTCAGTCGGCTAAAGAAAAGTTATTTCTTGTATCTTACGTCTCATAGAAATACAATAGATTTTTAAATGTACCTTATTGTTGTGTTTTTGTATGTACTACACATATAGAAAACTGCGAACGGAAGACATTACTGTTAAAATATCGCCTTAAACATGCATCGCCTCAGATATACACAAAATTTTGATGCTTTTGTGAACAACAAAGTGTCCTAATTTATCTGTGTTATTCTCATTCTTCAAAAACAAAAGAGCCTTGTTGTTCTGAAAGTAGCTGTTTTGTCTTAGTGCTAAATTGCATTTATATTACACTTTAAAGTTTTAATACGGTTTTTGTGTGGCTAATTGTTTGTGTTACTGAAAGCACTTTTCATAGAAATATTAAACCAATATTTCTTTCGAATGTATGTGTCTCTTACTCGAGAAAATTGGACTAAAACACAACTCCCTTGTGGTTTTTCAAGTATCTAATTCTTTCTGTGTAAATATGATGAAAATTTAAAGCTATTTTAATGTGAGGCATAATATACACTCGCCAGCATAATTAGCGTGAAATCACGAAGCTTTTATTAATTCAGCTCGTTTTAAAACTGAATAGGGATGGAAGTGTTTGCCAGCGAATTGTGATTATCTTATAAATACTATGAATATAATTCTCAATGTTGTGTTACTGCGTCCAAACTTCGAGCAAAAATGCATTCTGGTAAAAATTCGCAAATTCAACAAATAAATGAAAAAATCCTCACACTTGGTAGTTCGTCTCTTCGGTTACTTCATAGTACAGTACGTAGAGGTAAAAAATATATAAAATTTAGGAATTATCTGATATACAACGATAGTTAAATTTATGAATAATTATTTTAGTAAAGAATTTTCAGTTTTACATGGTCCGGACACTTGCTCTTACCCCCAAGGAGTAAAAAAGTATTTCTGATTTCGGGTTTAAATTTTTTGTAAAGCAAGTTTTTTAAACGGCCAAAAGAGTGATGCTATATATTAACGATAATCAGTATTTTTGAGAATTTTTTTTTTAATTGGTGAACAATTACAGTGACAAAATGGCGCCATTTTCTTAAATGGAATGTGAAAACGCACATTGCTTCGGCCATAACTTCTTTATTCTTTATAATACAGGAACACAAACATAAAGAATTATATTGAAGTTTGATTAACTGTCTTCAATTTTAGTTCTAGAATTTTTAACGCAAGTATCATAGTTCCTAAAATATTCAACATTTAAATTAAATACTTAATCCTGTAAGCATTCAGACGTCATAGTGGAGATCAGGAAGTCAAATAAGGGTCGACTATTTGCTGTAGCGACAAAACCTACTGTGATGAATCCAAAAAAAAAATAGTGGGAGAAGTTTTTAACCACATCCATCCCATTAAACGGTCCAAAACCACCCCTTATCGACGTTTTTCGATGGTGGGATGATTATGCGTGTTTGGGAAGGAAATTATTGAAGGTCTGAGGCAGGGTGAATGATGAGGGTTGTTATAACCCTTCCAAGGGGTGGAAACTTGACTATTTTTCTCTTTTAGTTTTAATACTTACCCCCTCCCCCGGTTTTCGAGTACGCTGAACTTGAAAAAAATAGTCGATTGTGTCTTCTACCCTTCCCAACCCTTCAAACGGACAAAAACCACCCTTTGCTTGGTTTTACCGTAGCAGCGTTGATCATGCGCGTTTTGAAGGAACTGATTTAGTTTTTTTCTAGGATTTGATTACAAGTGAAGGATTATGTCAAAGGAAGGCGGTAACAATCCTTCTTAATCGGGATATTGGACAATACGTGAATAAAATCGTGAGTAATCTATTTTCAAGGGGTGAAAATTTTCGTTCTTTTAACAATGTAAATAGAATATTTATGTAACAATACAATGAAATATTATTTATAATACAGCCAATAGGGTCATTTAGTGATATGGCAGTTTCCTACTTTTTCTTCCTCATTTTAAAGTATAACAAACCAATAGCCTCAGAAAAAAATTTCAGCTCCATTGAATCAATAGCCACAGAGATATTCGCATTTGAATAGAAACACGCTCGGCCGGCCAACAGTCCGTAGAGTGACGTCACTTGGCGTGCTCCGATACCTATATTAGAGCAGCGATTTCGTAAGTCTATCGTGTCTTTTTTTTTTCTTGGCGTAGAACCAGGTCAAACATGTTAGGTTCCTTCGAGTATGTCACCGGGCATATGAAATCATATTTTACGACATTTTTTTGTGGTCTCGAACTTTTTAAATCAATAAAAAGTGAAAAAAATGTATTTTTAAATAAAATTGTTTTTTTTTGTTTCCACCGCCATATCTTTAAAGCTATTAAAGGTACCGAAATTTGTTTTGTGTCAAATTAAAGCACACACTGTAGCGCTTTTACCAATATAAACGGTTTGGGCACAATTCGCACTTTCATTTCTCTAAAAATTAGATAAACTAAAAATATATATTTTATGTATTGAAATCTTCACCAATCGATAAACTTTTTTATTTTTGAAAATATTTACATACATGCAGTGAAGAAAATAAAGCCTAATAATCACAAAAGTTTTCGAAACAATATATTTTTTTCCTAAAACGTACCGTGTGGCAACAGCGATTTTTTTATCAGCGCTAAATGCGACATTGGGACGCAATTAATACACCTCGCATGCAGGGTTGGTCAGATTAGTCGCGTAGAAGTGGCGGTTGTCGAAAAGCATTAAGTATTCATTGTTCGGATAAAAATTGTGACAATCGAAAATGGGCTTGTTTTAAGGAAGGCCTAAAATGTTGCAACGAGTGCAAATGTCGTTCCTGTAACAACATTACTAAAGATTTCGAGGCAGTTATGAACGAACTAGAATGCTATTAATGTAGGGCCTACATAAACTACATACTACATATTTATCTATTCAAATAGAAAATTTATTTCAACAATAAAAAATAAAACTCATTTTATAGGTACTTTTTTACTTTCATTCATTTAAAAATGTCTAATAAACTTACTAATTAGGTAGGTAGTTAGTAATACTGATTGACATTTATAGATTTAGGTATTTATATCTACCTACCTGTCTTTTATTATTAAAAGAAGACTATTTTATATTTATTGTACAATTTCTTAATATTAACAACATATTGATCGATACTACTGTACAATATATGAAATACTGAACAATAATATTGATCCCCTTTTGATCACTACTGGTTTTGTATCTATTGATATAAGTTAAACTACTACATACACCCCGACCGGGATCGTCAGATCGTTGCAGTCGGCAGGCTTGCTACAGCCGAGCGCGCAAGAATATGACTGGCCCGTTAAAAAAAATCGCTGACTCAATACTATGAACGGAACATGAAAAATTTTTATCCTAAAATTTTTTTCAACTATTGGCTTCAATTTGTACGCAGCATGTATATACAAATTTTCATAAATAAATTTTTTTCTCGATTTTCTAAAATTACGCTACTGAAAATAACAAGTTTGAGTTTCCTATTATTTTTTCCAACTTAAAAAAAAATAAATCGGGTTCACGTGGGACGTTGTTCGAAACGCTATTGTGTCTACTTTAATCTAAAAAAAAAATAGCTTGATAGCACAAATATTTTCAGAGATATAGCAGTGGAGACGTTAAAAAACATATTTCATTAAAAATCTATTTTTTTGAGTTTTTCCGAAATAAAAAAGTTCGCGACCACCAAAAAATGTCGTAAAAAATGATTTCGTGTACACGATTATCTTACTAAAGAATTCCACTAAGTCTGGTTTGGTTCTACGCCGGTTTTTCTCGAAAACTAAGCGACTTTACTTCCAGATTTTACTCTACTAACTTGCATTCACAGCCGTGTTCACTGGGCGGTTCAGCCATCTGACGTCACAACTCGACTACATGGTTATCCCGAGCGTTTTTAAGCGCGCCGACTTTAATAATTTTTTTATACATGAAGGCGGTGTCAGTAAATTCTTATTTTTGGCATACTTACTATACTCACCAAGCTCTTTCAGAATATGTAATAATAAAAAATTGTTAAATGAGCCTATTAATGTAACCTAGGTCGCTTACAAATAGAATTACATTCTTGATACTCCTCAAAATGCACATCACATTCAACATTCTCGCCTTCTTCTTCATCACATTCATCGTCCGCTTCCGTACAGAATCATAGATATTAATTTGAGGGATGACATCTAAGTAACTATCAGCATTAGCATCATCAGGCGTGTTCGATTCTGTACGTAGTTTATCATCTTCATCCTCTGGGGTACAATTTTTGCAATCTCGACCTCTACAATTCTTATAGAAAGTACTACATGGTATATTCAATTTTACACAACCACATCGTTTTGAACATCCGTTCTTAGAACTACAATTATAATCTTCAATGAAGAAGTCTGAGATCAATTTATTTTCCGTAAGTTTTGATTCTAGATAATTGGATAATGTTATCCATCCCCACTTGGTGGGATTCAGTTGATTTAAGAACCAGGCTCGTCATTCAAATAGACACGCAGGGCGTGTGCTCTAATCGCCCCTTTAGTGGGTGGTAACGTACATACATTAGTATTTTTTGCTCTCGTCTGCGTACATTTATATCGAATAAGTAAAAATCATCGAGGGATGGATTGTTTTTATTAATTTTAATGTTTTTTTGATTTTTTTGATTTTTGCCCGTTTGAGGTTAGAGGAATAGTTGAAAACGTAATCGTCTATTTTTTTCGAGTTTAGCGACTTTGAAAACGAGGGCGGTAAATATTAAAACTAAAAGAAAAAAGTCAATTCGCCACCCCATGTAACAACCCCCAGGTTCTGCTACCGCCCTTCATTCTACTCAGACTCCTTTGTCAATAAACCTTCATAAAATCTTCAATAATTTCCTTCTCAAACACGCATAATCATCCCACCATCTAAAAACTGCGAAAAGGGGTGGTTTTTGGCCGTTTTAAGGGATGGGTGTGGTTAAAAACTTCTCCCACTATTTTTTTTTTTGTATTCAGCACTCTCGAAAACGAGGAGGTAAGTAGGTTTCAACGCTGCAGCAAACAGTCGACCGAAAACGGCAAAACTAGACTTCCTGACATCCACTACCATCTTTAAACTTGGAGTGTTTCTGAAATTATTAATCCTACATATATATGGCCATTTTAAGGGGGTGGGGTTAAAAACTTCTCCCACCATTTTTAACCTCCCCACAATAAAATTGTGGGAGGTTACTACAATTAGTCCAAAATCGAAAATTGAGATAACATCAAATCTTTACGTTTTGAGGTCCCAGGAACCCAAAAAAGTTGTTTTTGAAAAATGTCTGTGTGTGTGTATGTGTGTATGTTAGCACGATAGCAGCGAAGCTACTAAACGGATTTGGATGAAACTTTGCATGAGGGTTTCTTTAGTGCTCCAGAAGATCTGAAAAGGTTTTGGTTGAGATCGGATTACGTTTAGTGCCGTTTTGGCACAACAAGTTGTTTATTTTATGATTACTTACAATTTGTAATTGAACCATTGAAAAGCAGTAAAAATTCCGATTTCAACGATATATCACACTTGCACTTTTTCGATTTGGTTTCCGTGAAAAAAATTAAAAAACAAAAATTTCACTTGTTTTGTCCTCAAAGGGTGATTTTCTAATAATGACAGAGGTGTTCAGTGATTTCGGCTGATAACTCGTGAACGGTTGAAGATATCGAACTGAAATTTGAAACATGGGTATAAATATTGTAGACAGACGGATTACGAGTGAATTAATAATACACCTACGTCACATGACGTCACAAAAATGAAAAATTATTACAACAGACGAACTGGTACAGATATCGACTTAACGGTTGGAGTTATTGAATTGAAATTTGAAACATAGGTGGTAATATTGTAAATGGACGGAATAAAAGTGAATTAATAATACACCTACATCTACATGACGTCACAAATAAGATAAATTCTTACAATCGGCGAACTGGTACAGATATTGACTTAACGATTGGAAACATCCAATTAAAATTTGAAATGTGGGTGAAAATATTGTTGACGGACGGAATACAAGTGAATTAATAATACACCTACGTCCACATGACGTCACAAATAAGAAAAATTCTTAGAAACTGCTGCAGATATCGACTTAACTATTGGAAACATCCAATTAAAGTTTGAAACGTAGGTGGAAATATTGTAGATGGATGGAATACGAGTGAATTAAAAATACACCTATGTTCTGATGACGTCGTAAAAGCATAAAATTCTTATAACAGGCGAACTGATGATGATATCAAAAAAATATTTCTACAAGAGTCACGAAATTTTTTTTTTTAATTTCCAGGAAATATCAAATTTTCGGAGAAATGTCACTTTTCAGAAAAATGTCAGATTTTTAAAAAATGTCAAATTTTTAGGAAAACGTCAAATTTTTGGAGAAATGTCACTTTTCAGAAAAATGTCAAATTTTCGAAAAAATGTTAAATTTTCAGGGAAATGTCACTTTTCAGAAATGTCAAATTTTCAGAAAAATGTCACTTTTCAGAAAAATGTCAAATTTTCGAAAAAACGTCAAATTTTCGAAGAAATGTCACCTTTCAGAAAAATGCCAAATGTTTGAAAATTGTCAAATTTTCGGAGTAATGTCACTTCAGAAAAATGTCAAATTTTCGAAAAAATGTCAAATATTCAGAGAAATGTCACTTTTCAGAAAAATGTCAAAAATTCAGGAAAATGTTAAATTTTCGGAAAAATGTCACTTTTCAGAAAAATGTCAAATTTTCGAAAAAACGTCAAATTTTCGAAGAAATGTCATCTTTCAGAAAAATGTCAAATGTTTGAAAATTGTCAAATTTTCGGAGTAATGCCACTTCAGAAAAATGTCAAATTTTCGAAAAATGTCAAAGTTTCGGAGAAATGTCACTTCAGAAAATTGTCAAATTTTCGGAGTAATGTCACTTCAGAAAAATGTCAAATTTTCGAAAAAATGTCAAATATTCAGAGAAATGTCACTTTTCAGAAAAATGTCAAAAATTCAGGAAAATGTTAAATTTTCGGAAAAATGTCACTTTTCAGAAAAATGTCAAATTTTCGAAAAAACGTCAAATTTTCGAAGAAATGTCATCTTTCAGAAAAATGTCAAATGTTTGAAAATTGTCAAATTTTCGGAGTAATGCCACTTCAGAAAAATGTCAAATTTTCGAAAAATGTCAAAGTTTCGGAGAAATGTCACTTCAGAAAAATGTCAAATTTTCGGAAAAATGTCACTTTTCAGAAAAATGTCAAATTTTATTAAATGGACTCAAAGGAAAATTCCCAAAAAATACTACGGGTCCATTTGTGGTATAAGTTCTCTGCTAGTGTGTTAAAGCGTGCAGACTGTATGCTGAGTATTTTTGACGTGTCAAGTGCATCGAGAGAAGTTTTTTCGACATTTATAAAGCCCACGGATGGTGTGAGAGGCCATCCTGAACCGCTTACAAGCCCTACAAGTGTAAGCAACTCCACCGGACCGCTTTCGGTGAGTTTTTTCCAATAAAACTTTAAAAGTGACAGTGACATTATATTTTAAAAACTATTCCTGCTACTTCCGGCATCCCGCCGGAAATTCTTCCGGCAACATAACCTAAAAATAGTACTACATAACCTAAAAACAATTTAAGACATTGGTACCAACCTAAACCTTTTTCAAAAACCAAATTCCCCAGAGAAACATTGGAAACAAAAATTTGACAACTATCACTTCCCCGACCGATTTAGTGAAAAATTGGTCTAGGCCAAAAGATAAAACAAAATATACCAACTCAAACTTAAACGGTCCACCATGAACACTACCCTGGCTACATCTGGTAGGGAAGCTGTCCACCAAGAGTTATATGGTTTTTTTCCAAAGATGGCCATCCCTGCCACCCAACCATTACCAACGAACAGGTTTTTTCGTTTAGTTGTTTCCCGTATCAATAATCAAAATTATTAAGTGCTCTTGCCTGCGAACGTTTTTATAGAATTGTGTTTATTTTTATATTAATTTTAGGTCCATGTGGACACATTATAATTTTAACCTAGTCTTTAAGCCTGCCTACAGAAGACAGGAGCTACTTTTCTATTTTTCTCCAAGCCAAACCGGACCTACCCCGTCCAGCCTCACACTCGCCACGGCGTTGTTCACCGTGGTTGTCTGGCTGGCCCCGGACTAGGATCCGATGAAGCATATATTTGTATTAAAAACATTGAATAAAATATTAATGTTGTGCAGACTATAAATTTAACACTCAAGTTCTTAGGTCCAAATCCCACCGAATGCAAGACTTTTTTTCTGATTTAATACGAAAAAAATATTTCAACTTAATAAATATAATTAAATGAGATCGTTCATATTGTTTAGTGCTCTTTTCGGCTTCAAAGATTCACCGGGTGGGGAGATTCCAGCCGCTTCCAGTAGCTGCCGATTTTTTTTTTGGATTTAGGACTCTCGAAAACGAGGAGATAAGTAGGTTTCGTCGCTGTAGCAAACAGTCGACCAAAAACGGCAAAACTAGACTTCCTGACATCCACTACCATCTTTAAACTCGAGTGTTTCCGAAATTATTAATCCTACATAAATATAACAAAACCAAGTCATTCCCAATTTACAAGCTTCTAATTTCTTCCCCATTATTTTTTGCTAAAAGTAACTGATATTAATTTGCAAAGAATTGAAAATTTTATGTTGTTTCAAAAATCCTCTCATAGTTTAAAAAAGTATTGTAAATAGGGTTTCAAATCCCGATAATCGGGATCCCGAAATTTCGGGATCCCGATCAATATTTATGGTCGGGATAATCCCGAGGTAGAATCCCGAAAATCCCGAAACGAATCAAAATAACAGATAAATCTATTTACATATCGTATAAAAAATCGTTGAGAATGGCAGTAATAGCACTGACTGAGGGGGAAATGAAGTAATTCGGCGGGTCGATCGGGTCGGAGACTCGGGGAATAACCGACAATCGGTATTATACGCATTTACAAATCACGGATCTTAGACGAGGGTAACACCAACACTTTAAATTTTCTGCTGTTCATACAATAACACCGGCGCATCGTGTCATCGTCAACACAATTGTGGTGTGGTTCTGTTTCTGTGTAGTCTAATCTGTACTTCATAATATAATTAATATATCAGGTCAGATCAGCAGTAATAAAAACTGGTGAGTTATTTTTAATACTAAAGGGGTTGTTAAAATTATTAGATGTCTGAACTTTTAGGTTAGGATTTAGATTTAATTCTACTTTGGCCGAAGTCACGTACGTCCGTTGAAATGGGCGATGATAATAATAATACCAATGACGATTACATCGTACACCCAAGTAAAAATGATGACAATACATCAATGTGGCCGCATTTTTTAATCGCTAAAAATAAATTAACTGCTCAGTGCAAAACGTGCAGGAAAATCATTTCCATCAGAAAGGGTTCTACAAAAGGACTTCACGTCCATTATAATTCGCATCAGCAACGACAGCAACAACTAAAACCAAAAACAATCCCAGAAGCCTCTCAGCAGGTATTAGCTTCGTGCTCTACTTTAAACACTTCCGCTAGAAATTCTGCTGATAGATCTGAATCTATATCGGACCAGTCAAATCCACCAAAGAAAAAGCAAAAGAAAATTTTAGATTATTTTATTTCACCTGATGATAATTCATTGGATGCCGTGCTCGCGCGTATGACCGCGCTTGATGAGTTACCATTCCGAGTTTTTGCCACATCAGTTGACCTGAGAAAGTCCTTACAGGCTAGAGGATTTGATGATATTCCCAACTCGTCAACATCTATTTGCAGTAGGGTTCTAACCTATTACAAAAAAGTTATAAAGTATTATATTCAACAGTTTAAAGAAATGAAGAAAAAAGGCAGCCATTTTAGTTTAACACTCGATGAGTGGACTTCTACTAGTAATAAGAGGTTTATGAATGTAAACGTGCATGAATTATACGGAATGATTTGGAATATTGGCTTAGTGTGTATTTTAAGTTCTATGCCAGCCACTGCTTGTGTTGAGTTGTTAAAGGGTAGATTGAAAGATTTTGATCTTGATTTGGACAGTGATATAGCTTGTGTTACTACAGATGGCGCAAGTGTCATGAAAAAATTGGGCGGGTTAGTAAAATGTCAACAGCAGTTGTGTTTTGCTCACGGAATACATCTTGCTGTATTAGATGTGTTATATGACAAGAAATCTCTACAAGCTAATAACACTCAAGCAGAAGTGATAGAAGAAGATAATGATAATAATGAGAATGATATTGGGGATGAAGAGAATTCAGAAGAAGAAGGTATTGAATTAATCCAGGAACTCGAAATTGAAGACGTACTTGATTTGACTGCAAATTATAATAACATTAATTTTACAATAAAGCAAGTTCGAAATGTAGTTAAGATGTTTCGGCGTTCTCCGACAAAGAATCCTATTTTACAGAATTATGTTAAAGCTAAACATGGAAAAGAACTTTCGCTTATATTGGATTGTAAAACCAGGTGGAATAGCCTTGTCGACATGTTAAAACGATTCGTTTTATTAAAAGACTGTATTGAAAAAGCACTGATTGATTTAGGCAATCCAGCTATAATTAATGACGCTGAATTTGAGCTCTTGGAAAATAGTGTTAGCTGCCTCGAACCAGTCAAGTTAACAGTAGAAGCAATTTGTAGAAGAGACGCAAATCTCTGTACTGCCGATGCAAGTTTTAAGTTTTTATTTGACGAGCTGGGAAAATTAAACACTGTACTGGCCAGTGATTTTGAGATAGCTTTAAAAAATCGTATAAAGGAACGCCGTACAATATTATCTGACGCTTTAATGTACCTGCAAAATCCCAATAGGCAACAAACTGAAAACGATTATTTTAAGTTACCCAGTTCTAACACTATAGCAAATTTTATAAAAGAAATGTGGGAATCCTCACATCTCAGTGAAGGTGAAGGAAATGTAGAAGTTGACGGTAGTCAAGAAGGTGGCGATGACATACCTCTTTCTGAAGTAAAGAAGATAACTAAAACAAAAACTTTGAAGGAGAAACTTGAAGAAGCTATAACAATGGCTAAGAAAGAAATTGATCCCTCAGCAAGAAGTGGAATTTCACGAGAATGTTTAAGGATTGTAAAGAAAGAAATGGCATTATTTGAAAATGGGGGGTTGCGAGGATTACACTTGCAGAAATGTTTTGATAAATTACTAACTGTTCCGCCGACAAGTGTAGAGTCGGAGAGGGCTTTCTCGTCAGCGGTTGCATTTGCTACTAAAATTCGATCCCGCCTAGGAGACTCGACGTTAAATGCACTGGTGCTTTTAAGGGCACACTTTAATTTTAATAAAGTTTAAACTATTTTGAAATATTTACTCATTAGTCATTAGATATTTGTTCTTATTATTGAAATCAGAAATAAACTTTACTTTTTTAAAGTTTTTTTTACTACAAAATAATTAATGTTTATATAATTATTGTTCCTTTTTATTTATTAATTGATAATTAAACTGTGGAGTGTGGACTGGAGGGTGTTTTACTTAAATTTCGGGATTTTGGGATTAATCCCGAAATCCCTTCCCTAAACTTTTTCCATGAGTCCCGAAATCCCGAAATCGGGATCCCGACCCCGAAAATTGGAAACCCTAATTGTAAATGGACAAAAAATTTGAGCATATGAGTTACGTTATATGTTAACGAAAAACAGCACTTGAGAATTATATTGTTTTAATTATTGCTTACTTATAGTAACAAAATGGTGACGTTTTTATTAGAAAAATGAGAAGAAGTTCATTGTTTCGGTCATAACTTATTTGTTTTCTATGCAATAGAAACAGTCAGATCATTTAAACGATTAATTATTAATAATATTTCACTTCGGTAGTTGACATTTTTGATGTGAGTGCCATAGATTTTCAAGACATTTAACATTTAAACTAAATATTTGACCTTACAAATATTCAGGCGCCATCTATACTTCCAGATCTCCGAAATCATTAATTCTACAGAAATTAGAAGCAAACGAAGTTCACCCTTAATTTAGGAGTTTTCTTATTTGTCTCTGGCATTTTTTGCTACCTAAATGTAAAAATACCCCTTTATTTAAATCGAAATCGCAATTTTCAAATCGTTATAACTTAAAGACTATCGATTTGTATAAAAAGTTGCATAGAACTTTTTTTTCTTAAAATTCGATTATTTTCATCTCAAATGCTTTTGTAAATTAGCAAACCCCGCATAATATACAAATTTTTTGATGCATTTACTATTAAACCGGCATGGTAACTCAGTCGGTTAAGGCGTATTGAGAGGCGAATTTGCTGATCGACTATCTATCGCGTTCTGGGTTCGAGCTTCAGCCCCGGTACTGACAATACATTTGGGTATAGATATGTCTGCGTTTTTCCAGATGTGTAACCCACTTCCGGGCAGCCTCGGCTTTGGATTTGTAAGTTGTCTACTATATGTGGTGTGTTTATGTTAAATTTTCAAAAAAAAAAAACGAAATCTAATTCATATAATTTTATTCCGAAGTTAAAATCTCTAGTTACTGTACTGCTAGGAAGTTTACGTAACGTAGTACTGAGATGTTGGAAAAAATTCTGCAATTCTGAATGTTTGTTCAGTCGCGCTATTGACTACACAGAATAACATATTAAAATTCTCGCGAGTTTCCCATGTTGATCCAATAATATCACAATGAAGTATCGATTCAACAAATGTTCGGTACAAAATTTTTAACTAAGAAATGACAAAATTTTTAAATTGGTTAAATCTGAATTTTCTACCTAAGAGTTTAATAGCCATTGAATGCATATGCACGTCACACCTCAAAAAAAAATTAACATAAATTTCTACAATTTATACTGGCACCGATCTTAATACTATTACACAATCCCACAAAAAAAAAAATAAAAGTTCAAAGCAAAGAACCAGACCCATGTATCCCTATGTATTTTCGGTCGCTGAATCCGGGTAAAAAAAAAATCATTATCAAATCATTAGCTAGAGCCAAAAAACACCCCTGAAATAGGATAAAAAGAAGATTAAGCTTTTAGAATACCTGTTACTTCTTAATAAATTGAATTATACAAATTAAGGTTAAACAGCAGCGTACATACAATAGATATGAAACACCCAGGGAGGAGCGAAAACTAGCCCCCATATATAAAAAAATCGATCCAAAACAGCAATGACTGCTGAAAAAGCTCGAAATTTGTTAAAGTGTTAAGAAACTACATCAGGTCCGACGTAATATTCATAAACGGCCCTACAGGGGTGAGAACAACCACCTTTAAGTTCAAAGGACATGAGAAAAACAAGAAAAAACGTAAAATCCAACAGGATTTCTATTTTCATGGATACTATGATTGGCTGAAATTGCGTAGTACTCTAAAATAGAACCAGAAACTTACGTACCATCAACATCTTACACTGTCAACCCTCGAAGGGTGTGAAAACTACCCCCTATGTAAGATTTAACTATAAAAAGTTATAGTGACTTCTATAAGAATTCAAACACCTGCGTTGTGTGGAAGAGAGAAGAAACTAGACTATGTTCGACGATGTGCTTGAAAACCACCCCCACGGGGTTGTGAGATACTACCCCTATATCTATAGGACAAACAAAATTTTGAAATAAAGTACGCGCAACTGTTTCTGCTGTGATGGTCCTACCAAATCTATATGGATGTGGTCGAATCTGCTTTTCGGAATGGTGAAGTTTCCAAGAGGACTTCTCGTATGTCGGCTGACTTTGACAGCTTGACAGTTAATGCACGATTTTGACCATGAATTGCAATCTGTGTTCATTTTCGGCCAAAAATAGTTATTTGAAATCAACAGTCTAGTAGCTTTAATACCAGGATGAGATAAGTTGTGAAAAATATCGAATATCGTTCGTTTGAAAACAAGTGGAACAAAAGGTCTAACTTTTGTATGAGAAACATTACACGAAATAAATTCATCTGAATCTGGGATTTGTATCTTTTTTAAAATGAAATTGGTTTTAGTTAGTGACGATTTATCTGAAAATAAATAGTTGAGATTTGAATCTTTCTCCTGAGCTTCACTAAGCAACTTTAGGTCAAAGTTAACATTAAGGAAGGGAGAATTTTTAAGTTGAAGTGGTAAAATATCTTGTTTTAAAGAAGAAGTATTGTAAATACGTGACAAACTGTCAGCTATTACGTTATGTTTTCCTTTAACATGTTGTATTTTACAAGAAAATTGAGCTATATATTCTAAATGACGTATTTGATGAGGACGTCTTTCTGCTTTTGTAAAACAATTAAACATTCGACCTTCAAGAATGAATTTAAAATATTTAATTGCAGTATATAATGCTAAAAGTTCTTTATCGAAAACCGAATAATTGGTTTTTGCTGTGGTTAATTTACGGGAAAAGAATGCTAACGGAGCAAGAAATCCCTTATTATCTTTTTGCTCTAAAACTGCACCTATGGCAAGGTTAGAACAATCGACTGAAAGAGATAAGATAATATCGTCATTATTCCAAGGATGAGCTAAAACTACTGCATTACTTATAGCGTCTTTGGCTTTCGAAAATCCATCTAAACATTCATCAGGCCAAATTCTTATCTTTGCAATTTTATCATGAGATAAACTGTTACAAAGAGAATATAGGGGAAGTAAAATTTCAGCAAAATGAGGTATGACACGATGATAAAAATTTGCCATACCTATGAAACGTTGTAGTTGTTTGAGAGTTGTCGGTAAAGGGAAGTTATTAATGACTTCGACTCTCTCAGTTGATGGTAAAATACCTGATGAAGAGATTTGATTACTTAAAAAGGTTAAACTGTCAACTCCTAAGATACATTTAGATGGTTTAATGTTAATTCCGTATGTGTCTAATCTTTTGAAAACTATTTCCAAATGTTCCAAATGTTGTATATCTGATTGACTTGCGATTAATATATCATCCAAATAGGCGAAAACGAAAGGTAAGTTGACAAGTACTTCATTCATAAAACGTTGGAAAGTTTGACCGGCATTGCGTAGGCCAAAAGGCATGCGGGAAAATTCAAACAGTCCGAAAGGAGTTGTTATGGCTGTCTTATAAACGTCATTTTCAGCGACAAGTGTCTGATGGTACGCTCGCACTAAATCAATCTTGGAGAAAATAGTGCAGCCGTGCAACTGAGAGCTAAAGTCGTGAATATGAGGTAATGGATATCTGTCTGAAATAGTAATTGTATTTAGTTGTCGATAATCTCCACAAGGTCTCCAGTCATTTTTCTCTTTTTTTGCTACTAAATGAAGTGGTGAAGAAACTTGAGAAGATGATGGTTTACAGATACCCAATTCCACCATGTTGTTAAATTCTGTTTGAACTATTTTAAATTTAAGATTGTCTAATCTACGAGGTCGTGAAAAAGGTAAATGACCTTCAGTAACTATATGATGTACAACAGAATGTTTAATAGGTAAATTGTAATCTGGTGAACTAATTAAATTAGGAAATTGTAAAAGTAATTTGTTATATTTATCTGTTAAAGGAAATAATTTAAGTTTGTCTAATCTATAATTGTCTAAAGGACTATTTTTAATAAAACAATTAATTGACAAATTAGTCTTGTTATCAATTATTCGAGCTCCTTTAAAATCGACAACTAAACCAAAATGAGACAAGAAATCTGCTCCGACGATTGGAATGTCAATGTCTGCAATATTGAAAACGAAAGGAAACAATCTGCGTAAGTTTAGATTGACTTTTAACAATTTCTTACCGTATGTAAAAATGGTTGAGCCGTTAGCCGCGGTTAATATCGTATCAAATTTCTTTTTAAAATCTGTGAAAAGATTACGTGGCACCACAGATAAATCGGCGCCAGTGTCGATTAGGAAGTTCAGGTTGTTAGATCTATCATAAATAAAAAATCGACAGATAGAAAAATCGTACAGATATAGGGGTAGTACCTGTAGGATGCTGGAAAAACAGAGAGAAACTAACCAGATTTACATTTTTATGGATGCTATGATTGGCAAAAATCGCGTTGCACACTTAGAGTTTGAAACTCATGTCCTATAAATGTTATTAAGTAACACCCCCAGAAAGGATGTAAACTACCGTAATTCAAGATGTAACGAAAAAGCTATACTGTTGCTTATTCGTTTCATTTCCATAGTTTCTTTCTTATAGGGGTGGCGTCTCTCAACCCCGTGGGAGTGGTTTTGAAGCACAGCGTCGAACATAGTTTAGTTTCTTCTCTCTTCCACACAACGCAGGTGTTTCGAATTTTTATAGAAGTCACTGTAACTTTTTATAGTCAAACCTTACATAGGGGGTAGTTTTCATACCCTCTGAGGGTTGACATTGTAGAATGTTGATGTTACGTAAGTTTTTAATTCTATTTTAGAGTCCTACGCAATTTCAGCCAATCATAGCATCCATGAAAATAGAAATCCTGTGACATTTTACGTTTTTTCTTGTTTTTCTCGTGTCCTTTAAACTTGGGGGTGATTGTTCTCAACTCTATACAACAAAACAACAACAAAACTTAGACATTTTGAGCTTTTTCAGCAGTCATTGCTGTTTTGGATCGATTTTTTTTATATGGGGGCTAGTTTTCGCCCCTCCCTGGGGGTCTGCTTCATATCTATTGTATGTACGCTGCTGCAGGGGTTATTCTAACGTGCAGTTGGACACAAAATGTGCAGTAGGAAAAGTAAATTGTGCAGTGGGAAATTAAAATCTGTGTAGTTATTTTTTTATTTATTACAAACAATACGAACAAAGAACATAAAAACAGAACAAATTTAAGCTTAAAATATAGGTTACTAGACAGAACATAGAACCAACAGAAACAAAACAAACTAAAAATAATCAGTGGTGGCTGGTGAAATTTAAATATTTTTTTTCTCGTCTGTGGCGCATGGGACCCATACAAAATATGGGAAACAACATCTAGAGAGGCACTTCTCAAAAATTTTGAAAAAGCAGTTTGCGAAAAAAATTTTTAAAATTCGGTTGCCCTCCCTGGTCCTAGGAACTCCTGTTTAATATATTTCTTTTTCGTCATATACATTTGACTTTTCATAAAAATATAATAATAGGTTTTCGAGTTTATGAAAATATTTTCATTATTAACTGAGATCCAACGAATTGAATTGTTGTAATTTGTTAACAAATTACAAAATTTCAGTTAATTACCTCCACATCCAGTGGAAGTATAGTAACGATAAAAAAAAATTTAAAAATTTTTATTGTTCAAATAGGTTTAGAATGTCATGAAACGTCGAGATTTTAAGTTTGAGCGAAAAAAAAAAAATTCTGTCTGTCGGTCTGTCTGTAACTTTTTTTGTGCGCACGTTTACTCTGGAACCGTTTGAGATATTCACTTGAAATTTGGTACACATATGTACTTTAACGAGATCTAGAACTAAATTATATTTTCATCTTGTTCTGTCGAAGGGTTGGGTGGTAAATTGGGGTAAATTTGGGGTAAATAGGAAAATCAAGCACGTAAGGGTCCATAAAATTGGTATTTAGTATCTACAAGAGAAGCTGTCTCAAAAAAAAATTTTTGCATTAGCCACCCCCATTACCACCCCCACCCCATTATTAAAGGGGATGAAAAAAAATGTGATTTAGTGTGTGTGCAAGAACCAGAAACTTCAAAATATTTTTTTACTTCACCCACCCCCCACTACCACCCCCTACCATCCCCTATCACCACCCTCACCCCACTACCGATGTGGGGTATCGTTTTATGGGTTTTTGGGGTAGAGGATTTCAAATATTATATTATTAAAGTTCCATAAACAATTATTTCCACATAAAAATTTTTTTCGTTGTGAGTGACTTGGATAGAAAATCTGGATGTGGAAGTAGTGATTCCTTGGGCAGCGGTTTTTTCAGTTAATAATAAAAATATTTTCATAAACTCCAAAACCTATTGTATTTTTATGAAAAGTCAAATGTATATGACAAAAAATAAATTAATTAAATGGGAGTCCCTAGGGCCAGGGAGGGCAACCGAATTTTTAAAAATTTTTTCGCAAACTGCTTTTTCAAAATTTTTGCGAGGTCCTTAGAGAAGTGCTTCTCTAGATGTTATTTTCCATATTTCGTATGGGTCCCATGTGCCACAGACGAGAAAAAAAATATTGAAATTTCGCCACTGAAAATAATATATAGGTTACTATATGGTACATATGATAAAATAGCACATACACCTACGTGTAGGTAATATCTACACTAAAATTTCTTTGTGCTAGCTTTTCCCTCGGCATTATCTCCAAACTCTCCACTTGCCTTATCCTCATCCTCATCATTAGCATTGGCCTCAGCAAAAATACCTTTGTACCATGTTTGTTGTTTGGCCTTTACGGTTTTAATAAAATAATTTAATAAATATATTATGTGAATGTGTCAAAGTAATACCTACAGTGATTTATTTCCTTTATGTGCAGTGGAAAAAAATCCTTAGAATAACCTCTGCGCTGCTGTTTAACCTTGATGTGTATAATTCGATTGATTAAGATGTAACAACTATTCTCGTAGCTTAATATTCTTTTTACCACATTTCAGGGGTGTTTTTTGGCTCTAGCTAATGATTTTGGGGGTGTACGATTTTTTTTGACCCCGGATTCGGATTCAGCGATCGAAAATACATAGGAATACATGGGTCTGGTTCGCTGCTTTGAACTTTTTTTTTGTGGGGCTGTGTTATCAATTATACTGCCATCATCATGTAAATATTTCCTATATATTGTAAAGGGCACAATTTTGGTTCTTGGGTTCTTGCTGAATTCACAATTAATTTTATTTTAGTCATATTTGGCAATAGTAAACACGTCATTCCAAGTAACTGCTATAGGCCCTGAGCGAATTTGCATCTAGCGCCAAAATCGGTGCCCATCTAAAGTATTAATAGGAGTCATCTGTCAAATATTTGTGCTGCTTGAACATAATTTATCGTCATAGCTCATTAAAATAATTGTTAGATCAGATTTTTTTAATTAAAATTAGACAGATTAACAGCTAGCTTCCACCAAAGGTGTTATAGTTCTCCGCAGCCAGGTGCTGCTAAGCAATATTCACTCAGTGCCTATATAACACAACGATGTCGCCTGCAAAAGTTACTATTGTCTCAGAACAGTTTAAGCTAAGCAGACGGTTAATGCACATTGAGAACAATACAGGTCCTAGGACAGTAAGCTGGAGGACTCTACATATTACCACTGCTTCATTGCACAGAATACATACAGAGAAAATTTTTGTCATATTTTGCATAACAGGATAAAGAAGTATTTTTTTACAATAATTGTCAGTTTTCTATATTAACCGTTATACAGTGTTATACATTTTAATTGTGTAACATTCTTGCACATTTTATTTTCCCAATATAAAGATTTTGTTACAATAATTTTGTTGGAGACGTGGTATAATAAATTGAGAAAATTTAAAGTCAAATTTATTTATTTTTACTGAACAAGTAATAGCAGTTTCATTGTCAATTATCACCTCAGACTTTGTCCTGCTAACATTCTATCTACAATTAGTACAATTTAAAGGGTTTGTGTAATATAAAGTTTGTGATTTTATAAACTATTATTAACAAATTAGTGAAATTAATCGCAACTTATTTGTTTTCGCTGTGCAATAATAGTAATCTAAGCCTAATTTTATCAATGTTGTAGCCAGAAATTGTGTAGTTTATTCATATCAGGTACAGTCATTGATACTTTTATTTTAGTAGATGGAGCTGTCGAATTGATATTCAAATTGTTGCCTTAGGACTAGCAGGGTGAATGGATGCCGTATATAGCGACTATAGCGACTCACTCACTGGAAATCGAGAAGTTCCTATGGAGTCGAGAAGAAACAAAAGAAAAAACATTCGATAACAAAAATAATAACAATATACTTTGAAATACACAAAAATCATATAAAATAAAAGATGTATTAAAGAAAACAAATATACGTATATTTACATAAATTTTAATTTTATTTATAGCATTTTTCACCATAAATTTGGTGACCCCGACGTGATCTATATATGCCCGACGTGATCATATGACCTTCATGATGAGATCTAAGTTATCTGATTAATTGAAGAAGAGACAAAATTATTTCTACTCCCGAAGATAGACGAATATTCAGATATAATTACCCAAAGATCAACACATTCCTGATTTAGAACCACTTTTATCAATAATTTCAAGAAGAGATTCAATATACTAACTACCACTATAAATTGATCCAGATGATGCTTAACGTTTAAGGAAGAGAAGAATTTTCCTGATAAATTTTGAATAGATGTTCTTCTAATTGATGGTAATTTCCTATTTCCCAATTGAAGTTGAACATTATAAGTATTGTCATCTGCTGGTGAGTGAGTGAGGTTTTTATCTGAGAAATAGTCAATCAACCAATCACAATCAATTAATTATGCCAACACAACCTTCAGACGAGGATTTTCCTCAAACCCACTATGTCACATCTGTCAAGCTACCACCTTTTTGGAAATCAAAACCTGAAATTTGGTTTACCCAAATCGAATCGCAGTTTTCTGTTGCAAAAATTGTCAATGACAAGAAAAAGTATGATCAGGTTATAGCTAATTTGCCATTAGATGTGATAGATAATATATACGATATAATATCTAATCCCCCCGAAACATATCTATATCAATTCAATATCAAATCAATAATCAATTAAAGAAAATTTTTATTTCACGTTTATCATCGAGTGAGGAAAAACGCCTCAATGATTTGTTATCAGGTTCCCAAATGGGTGATCTGAAGCCGTCAGTTTTCTATAGATCCATGCTGAATATGGTTGGAGGTTTCAGCATGGTTAGTCAAGATTTATCGATAAAATTATGGAAAAGACGTTTTCCTCAAACTGTATATATCGCTATTACAGCTTCCGGGAAAACAGACACAAAAGAGATTCTCGATATTGCAGATCGGATATGGGAGTCTTGTCAAAATTCGATGGTTGCATCGTACTCCAAAAATCCCCTTGACTCTGAATCAACCCCGTTATCAGATTTAACTACCACTATCAAAAATTTTTCAATCACTTTCCATGATTCAATTAATCAAGTCTTACAAAGACAAGAAATTTTTAATTCTCGATTAAACTCCTTAGAATCTAAATTACCTGATCAATCTTTCGAGCCTCAACCTTCTGTTTCTTTCTGTAGTAATTGTAGGAGTAGAAACATTTCACAAACTCCTATTTCTAATCACAATCGTTCACCCAGCCGTAATAATTTTCCCAAGAAGTTTGATCGTACAGACAATACTATTTGTTACTACCATCAACTTTATGGTGCCAATGCCTATCGTTGTGGAGGTGAAGGGTGCAAATTCAGTAAGAGTTGTAAAAAATCTGATAATCCTCAAAGATGACTGAAGTTTGATAATTTTATGACGTCTGACTTTGACTTTTCTGGCAGGAAACGTCGATTTTTTATTTATGATAGATCTAACAACCTGAACTTCCTAATCGACACTGGCGCCGATTTATCTGTGGTGCCACGTAATCTTTTCACAGATTTTAAAAAGAATTTTGATACGATATTAACCGCGGCTAACGGTTCAACCATTTTTACATACGGTAAGAAATTGTTAAAAGTCAATCTAAACTTACGCAGATTGTTTCCTTTCGTTTTCAATATTGCAGACATTGACATTCCAATCATCGGAGCAGATTTCTTGTCTCATTTTGGTTTAGTTGTCGATCTTAAAGGAGCTCGAATAATTGATAACAAGACTAATTTGTCAATTAATTGTTTTATTAAAAATAGTCCTTTAGACAATTATAGATTAGACACACTTAAATTATTTCCTTTAACAGATAAATATAACAAATTACTTTTACAATTTCCTAATTTAATTAGTTCACCAGATTACAATTTACCTATTAAACATTCTGTTGTACATCATATAGTTACTGAAGGTCATTTACCTTTTTCACGACCTCGTAGATTAGACAATCTTAAATTTAAAATAGTTCAAACAGAATTTAACAACATAGTGGAATTGGGTATCTGTAAACCATCATCTTCTCAAGTTTCTTCACCACTTCATTTAGTAGCAAAAAAAGAAAAAAATGACTGGAGACCTTGTGGAGATTATCGACAACTAAATACAATTACTATTCCAGACAGATATCCATTACCTCATATTCACGACTTTAGCTCTCAGTTACACGGCTGCACTATTTTCTGCAAGATTGATTTAGTGCGAGCGTACCATCAGATACTTGTCGCTGAAAATGACGTTTATAAGACAGCCATAACAACTCCTTTCGGACTGTTTGAATTTTCCCGCATGCCTTTTGGCCTACGCAATGCCGGTCAAACTTTCCAACGTTTTATGAATGAAGTACTTGTCAACTTACCTTTCGTTTTCGCCTATTTGGATGATATATTAATCGCAAGTCAATCAGATGTACAACATTTGGAACATTTGGAAATAGTTTTCAAAAGATTAGACACATAAGGAATTAACATTAAACCATCTAAATTTATCTTAGCAGTTGACAATGTAACCTTTTTATGTCATCAAATCTCTTCATCAGGTATTTTACCATCAACTGAGAGAGTCGAAGTCATTAATAACTTCCCTTTACCGACAACTCTCAAAAACAACTACATCGTTTCATAGGTATGGTATTTTTTTATCATCGTTTCATACCTCATTTTGCTGAAATTTTACTTCCCCTATATTCTCTTTGTAAGAGTTTATCTCATGATAAAATTACAAAGATAAATAGTTGGCTTGATGAATGTTTAGATGGATTTTCGAAAGCCAAAGACGCTATAAATAATGCAGTAGTTTTAGCTCATCCTTGCAATAATGACGATATTATCTTATCTCTCTCAGTCGATTGTTCTAACCTTGCTATGGGTGCAGTTTTAGAGCAAAAAGATAATAAGGGATTTCTCGCTCCGTTAGCATTATTTTCCCGTAAATTAACCACAGCACAAACCAATTATTCGATTTTCGACAAAGAACTTTTAGAATTATATACTGCAATTAAACATTTTAAATTTATACTTGAAGGTCGAAAGTTTAATTATTTTACAGATCCCAAACCTTTAATCAACGCTTTATTCACAAAAGCAGAAAAATCTCCTCGTCAAATACGTCATTTAGAATATATATCTCAATTTTCTTGTAAAATACAACATGTTAAAGGAAAACATAACGTAATAACTGACAGCTTGTCACGTGTTTACGACACTTCTTCTTTAAAACAAGATATTTTACCACTTCAACTTAAAAATTCTCCCTTCCTTAATGTTAACTTTGACCTAAAGTTGCTTAGTGAAGCTCAGGAGAAAGATTCAAATCTCAACTATTTATTTTCAGATAAATCATCACTAACTAAAACCAATTTCATTTTAAAAAAGATACAAATTCCAGATTCAGATGAATTTATTTGGTGTGATGTTTCTCGTACAAAAGTTAGACCTTTTGTTCCACTTGTTTTCAAACGAACGATATTCGATATTTTTCACAACTTATCTCATCCTGGTATTAAAGCCACTAAACTGTTGATTTCAAATAACTATTTTTGGCCGAAAATGAACACAGATTGCAATTTATGGTCAAAATCGTGCATTAACTGTCAAGCTGTCAAAGTCAGCCGACATACGAGAAGTCCTCTTGGAAACTTCATCATTCCGAAAAGCAGATTCGACCACATCCATATAGATTTGGTAGGACCATTACCACCATTCAAAGGTAACTCCTACATTCTTACGGTGATTGAACGATTCACTAGGTGGCCAGAAGCGTACCCTCTTCGCGACATCACAGCAGAAACAGTTGCGCGTACTTTATTTCAAAATTTTGTTTGTCGATTCGGTGTTCCCTTGTCGGTGACGACTGATCAAGGGGTACAATTCGAGTCAAGATTGTTTAATGAATTTGCAAAGTTTTTAGGTTTTCATAGAATACGTACAACTGCATATCACCCACAAGGGAACTCTCTAATTGAAAGATTTCATCGCTCACTTAAAACTTCCTTGTTAACTAGAGCCAATACATCACATTGGACAGATGAATTACCCATCATTTTATTAGCATTTAGGACAAGGAAGATCTGCAATGTGCACCTGCTGAACTTATATTTGGTCAAACCCTTCGTTTACCTGGCGAATTTCTCGTTGAATTTTATAATTCCCCAGATATTCCTTATTTAATTGACAAATTACGCATTTATTTTAATAATTTAAAATTTGTTCCTCCAATTTCGCTTGGCAATTACAAAACTTTTGTTAGTTCAAATCTTTCCTCTTGCGATTTTATTTTTGTTCGCAATGAACGGTTTAAACGTTCGTTTACTCCTTTATATGAAGAATCGTTTAAAGTTTTATCTCGTTCAGATAAGTTATTTACCTTTAAGAAAGGAATCAAAGTCATAACTGTCAATATTGATAGGGTTAAACCAGCTCTTGTATTAGTTGACAGATGTGACACTTTGCCTACCCCGATTAAGAAAGTACGTTTCGCAATCGACACGTTGGTTGATTGTCTCTTTTCTTTTTTAACGAGGGGGTGTATATAGCGACTATAGCGACTCACTCACTGGAAATCGAGAAGTTCCTATGGAGTCGAGAAGAAACAAAAGAAAAAAACATTCGATAACAAAAATAATAACAATATACTTTGAAAAACACAAAAATCACATAAAATAAAAAATGTATTAAAGAAAACAAATATACGTATATTTACATAAATTTTAATTTTATTTATAGCATTTTTCGCTATACCGTATCTGTGACTTTGGTCAGTCTACTCTGCATTGAAAAGCGAGTATTGTGATTATTTGATTTACTCCAGAGCACCAACTACCAAAGACGCACAGTACCTATATAGAGCATTTACGATAAAAATTATTTTAAATGAAGTATTAACATTTGCAAAATAATTTGCGCTATTGACAGAAGAAAATGTACAGCTTGGAAATTTCAAATTAATAAATTGTGGAAAACACAAATTTTAGAAACTAACTTAATCTGTTCTGACATCTATTCCAAAAATGAAATAAGAATTTTTTATTCAAGCGTAATCCCAATTTGCAAAAACTTAATTTTATGTGGTTTCTAAGATTAGTAGTTTAGTCGATATTAGTAAATCCCTTAACTATAGTTTAGTGTCCGGAAGTTTACAAGAATTAGAGTCTTTCAATTCCGCCGTTTTTCTGTCTGTCGCCTGGTGTCTCTCTGCCTGTTGGTACTATGTCTAAAAAACTATTTGATGGAGAAAGATAATATTTCGTAGGCGGTTGACGCTGTTGTCAACGAAGAAATTTGACATACTTTTAATAAAATATATACAAAGTGAATATATATATATATATATATATATATATATATATATATATATATATATATACACATATATAACATTTGGCATGTAATTAACACAACTTTCAAGGGAGAAATCTGATATACTCTTAGAGAAAAAAATACATGGTGGGTATTCAACAGAAAAAATAATTAATAAATAAAAGGTGCCAAACAGAGAAGGAAATTTAATGTAAATAACTTTACAAATTTCTTTGTTATATCACAACCATTTTTACATACATATCTAATGTACTTATACTATCTTAATAAGCATATGATGGAAGGTTAATCCATTAAAAATGTGTCCCTCGCCTTTCTTCTAAGTAGTTTCCCACTGGGAGTTTTTGGAATAAATTCAACAATTTTAACACCACCCCTCAGTTTATGCCATTCTGACACTTTATCGGCCACAAATTTTTCAATTTCTTCTGAAGAAACTTTCATATTTTCTTTAAGTATGACACATGCTGCGGGATGAAATTCATCAAGTTCATGAGGAATTCCAAATACAACAGCTTCTCTAACAGCTAGATGTTCTTGTAAAAGAGATTCTAGAGGAGCAGGTACGATCTGCCACGCTCTGTACTTGAACATTTCTTTAATCCTGTCTATAATATAAAAACAATTATCGTCATCGTAATATCCTATATCTCCAGATTTTAAAAACCCTTCTTCATCGAAGGCAACAGACGAGTCCATTTTGTAATATCCTTTCATTCCATATGGGGTTTTAATGCATATTTCGCCTTTTTTATTAGGGCCAAGAAGTTCTCTAGTATCTACGTCTACTACCTAGAAAAATTATACAAAACTAGAAAGAAAGTATAATGCAGTCAAGTAGGGCCAAATAAAGGCTAAACCTCGGAATAAAAGTCGGAAAGCTGAAAAGTCTCACAAGTTCTCGGATCTCGTGTCCGCTAGTCAAGATATCAGAGGTCAAAAAAATTTCGCTTCCTATGCGTCGCATGTTGTTAGAGGTTATTACAAAACTTGTAGATACAATTCTTTACAAGTTTGGTTATGCATTTTTTCGTGTGATTAACCGTTTTCGAGATATAGTGCGGCGAGTGGGAACCGCGCATACGTTTATAGGATAACGCCATGTAAACTGCAGGGTCTGATACGCCTCTTCAAATATTGAAGTATTTGTATAAATATAATTTAAGTGACAATTTTTCAAATTTAGTTATAGCTTTAAGAATTTTGTTGACTATGCCCGCCACCCCCATTGATTAGTAGGTTTAGCTTTCATCGCAATAGAACACGAAATTTGCAATGGCTTAGGTTACTATGACATCATAGATATGTTTGCTAGACAGAAATGCGAAAAAGTTCTATTTACTTAAATGCCATTCTTTAACTTTTTGTTATATTTTTTTCCTAGCCCTAGCTATTTACTTACTCATTTTGTAAGATTTGTAATTTTTATATTTATCGTTATATTATAGGCATAGTCAGAAGAGTAAAAAAGTGAACAAAAAGGTGAGCACTAGGGTTTGCAATCCCGAAATATCGAAACCGGAAATTCCGGGATTCCGGCGATATTTAGATCCCGCAAATCCCTGGAACGCGGTCGACTGATCCAGGGATTTTCGGGATTGGTCTTGAATAATATTTCGTGCTCATCGGGTGAATTTGTAGTAAAATTTTTCGTCAGGTGCCCCTGAAAATCTCCGGAATCAGCGACTACGATTAAAGAATCGCTCAAATTGAAGTAGGCAGAAAAATCATTGGAAAAAATTTTGAGCAAAGTGCTGGAAAACGCGATGCACCCTATTCGAATACGCCCTGAAACTGATTTGATATTATCAAATTAAAAAAAGGAATGACATTTTTCGCAAATGGAGGCAACGATTTGACGACAATACCGACAACTAGCGTGGAATCTGAAAATGCATTTTCCTCAGCTGGTACCATTTGTACGAAAATTAGATCCCGACATGGATATAATATCTCTAATGAGTTGACTTTTTACGCTACTGGTTTAGTCGACATTGTAACTAATAAATATTTGGCCGGTTTTTGTTCTTATTATGTTAATGTTGTAATGTTATCTTTGAGGTAGGATGGAATAAAATTTGATAATTTTTGTTCATATATTCATGTATTCTTTATGTATCTACTACCACCTACACTATTATTTTTTCAATTCCTATTCCGATTCCGATCCTGTAAATTTGATCCCGAAATCCCAGGATTGTATTATTACTCCGAGATTGCAAGCCCTAGCTGAGCATCGGACGAACTATTGAATAGAACCTTCTGCAATTCCAAGAACGGTTGTGGCGCGAATTGTGGATGTAGGAAAGTAGGGTTTCAATACTCCACAATTCGTGGCCAGTGTCACGGACAAGCATGCTCAATACTTCATCAATATCAAATGATCTTGATGGAGAAAGTGAATTTGTTCCTGAGGTCCTTGAGGTTTTAGAATCAGATGTGACGGAAAATGAGGATGGCGATAATGATCCAAAAATTGAATTTGGGCGACCAGAAGAAGAGGACGACGATGAAAAGACCGAGGTGCCCGAGTAGCTTTTAATACCATTCACTAGGAGGTTGCGTAACCAATTACATCGGTACATGGACTAAGCCTATCGGGTATACCATGTCTGACAAAAAACACGCCTTGCATTCTACTTCAAAGGTGGTGTGAACACGAATGTATTATTTTGTTATTTATCTCTTATAACCATATTATTGTTGCTTATAATGTATTTAAAATATTTGATTACAATAACTTACAATTTATATAATTTTACTTTCTATTATATAAAAAATTTCTTATTTATAAGTAATAATAAATAATACATTTTTTTTCAAGTTTATTAATGATAACAAAAAAAATATTTTTATTATATAATTAACTTTGTAAAGTGTACGATGCATCTGGATCTGCAGTTTACATGGCGTTATACTATAAACGGATATGTGCTTCCCACTCTCCGCGCTATATCCCGAAAAAGTTAATCATACAAAAAAGTGCATACCAGACTTGTAGAGAATTTCTACAAGTTTTGTAATAACCTCTAACCATGCGACGCATAATAGGCGAGATATTTACAAAAAATGACTTTCGTGACTTTCATTCCGAAGTTTAATCCTTACTTGACTGGAGTAATAGTCTTAATTTATGATAATACAGTAATTAGAGATTTTAATTTAGAAAGATTATCACATGGATCAAATTTAGGTTTTTTGAATAATTTGATGATACATACATGAAAAAATGTTTCCATATTATGCGATTTTATAGGGAGTGGATGCTATCTCTCATGGGCAAAAAAAATTACCAAAAAAATAATTGTAAAAGAATAAAATTTTGAGAAAACTCGTTTCTATAGAATTTTTCACATATATAAATCGATAATTTTTAATTACCTAGATGTTCAAAAAACCGTTTAAGGCAGTTGTTTTTATTAAAAAAGATTAATTACTTTTTAAGTAATTTCGGTTTATGTAAAATTGGAAATTTTCATGGTTTTTATTATTTTGCAAAAAAAAACAAAACTGCAGATCGGATTTGGATCCGCACAGTTTTATTCTTAATTTATTTAAAAATATTTTGATTCTTTGTTTGGCCTGGTCTGATGAACAGAACCCGAGATATTAAAAAAAGAACGGTACAAAATAATAACTTCATTTCCAAAAAAACCCTCAACCCCAAATCGGGCAAAACTTTCTTGTAACTTCCTGATAATATACAGATTCCATTACCAAAAAAAAATTGCTACAAAAAATTGCCTCCCAAAACAATCGTTGAAATCGTAGTTTTA
This sequence comes from Rutpela maculata, assembly GCA_936432065.2. Taxonomy (NCBI): domain Eukaryota; kingdom Metazoa; phylum Arthropoda; class Insecta; order Coleoptera; family Cerambycidae; genus Rutpela; species Rutpela maculata. Next base: position 291,388,549 of record OW386285.2, on the reverse strand, counting down.
TTCGACTCAAACTTTACTAGCGAGTTATTGGTTCTCTATTTTTCTCTGTCAGAATTAGTTCATTGGTTTATCAAAGAAAACATTAATTTTACTACTTATTTAAAAATAGTTAGATACTTACTTTGATTTCTACATCATTTACACATTTTCCACATGATCCAGTTCTATCCAATAAATGTTTATCTTTATTAAGGTCAAACATTGTTACAATGCCCGTTGCTTCAGTGCATCCATATGCATTGGTAACAAAGGTATTTTTGAAAAACTGCCTTGCCCTCTGCAACTGTTCCGAGCTTATAGGTGCACCTCCAACGGCCACGGCATAAAGAGAACTAAGGTCATAGGTTTTCAAATCATCTAGGCTTGTTAGATAATGTATATAAATTGGGGGGGCTACCATCAGGCTTATCTAAAAAATAATTATAAAGCATGCCTTAATAGTAGAGAAATGTTAGATTAAATGGCAACTTCGAAGAAAGTCTATATTTTAGCATGTCGCCAAAAAATTATTATTTTGACTCGCCTTTGCCAAATAGACCTTACTATTTTTTTTATTTACACGCTGTTTCGACCTGTCTATTTGTCTTAAATTATCTTTCTTGTTTGAAAAGTTCAACCTAGCTGAGTAATATTTGAAACACAACAAATATTTTCGAGTTCTTCTACTAATTAAATTATTACTGCAGAGTCGCGTTCTGAGAACAAGGACTTTTCATTTTTGATGAAATGCATAATTTAGGGTCTTACAAGTTTGCAGTAAGTATTGGTAGAGAGATCTGCGATCACAAGTCGCTCACTCAGTTCTGCTTATCGTACATGTGGTGAAATCTGGTCAGCTTACTGCAATATGTTACCCATTAATTATCAACTCCCCTCCCCCCCTCACACCTCCTAACTTAAACACAAATTATTGTTGTTAGATATTCCCTCCTTGCTCCAACATATTAGGCACTCCTATGCTAAGTTCTTTTATCCTAAATAAACTACTCCCTAACCTAGTTAATTACATGATCAAACCCACCTTAAAAATCCCTTAGCTTCAAATTTTCATACAGTCCCTAATCATCCATACCTCACCTACATCTACACTATATAATATAGTAAACTCAGTTGAAAAAAAAATACAACTAGCATTAAAAAGCATCAAAATAAAACAAAAGAGAGATACCACTATCAATCATCATAAACAACCACTAGAAGAGCCATGCAACCAAAAATCAAACACAAATACATTTTAACAGTGACGTAGCCAGGATTTTTATTCGGGGGGGGTCCGAAATTTTTTTTTTAAGTATATTATGTAGGTATTGTTATGTAGCTTTCGCACAATTCTTATGTAAATTGGCGTACAGTCAAATTGCTTGAATTTTTAATATGTTGTAGATTTCGACTTTCTGATCAAAAACTCTCATGGGCCCAACTCGATCCTATGTCTAGTTTCCGAGATACTACTGCTCAAGAAATGTACAAGAATGACCTTTTGTACAATTTAAATAATTTCGAATTCATGATTTTTTTCATACATTTTATATTGTGGTGAGTGATTCGTTCTAATAGCTCTTTATAATATTTTGCACTAAAAGCATTTGTTGTTTTACTTAATAAAAATAGCGTAGAAAAAATTAAAGTTTGAAAAATGTTAGCGAAGGCGCCGGGACATCTGTAGAAAAATAACAAGTGAAAATAATATTTGGTCATATTGGCTAAAACATTTTTTACATAAAGTAAGTAAGTAAGTAAGTAAGTATGTGTCTTCCTGATCAAAAAACTTTAATTGAAAAACTTTCGGAAATTGCTTCTTTGACCTCTAACAACAAACACCATCAATAAATTAAAAGTTCGACAAGATATACAGAATTTTACAAGAATTTACTTATAGTTGTATCTCGAATACTAGACGAGACTAGACTATATAGATCGAGATGGGTCCATGAGGGTTTTTGATCGGAAATAAGTCACGTACATATACAACATATTAAAAATTGAGCCAATTTGACTGTTGTAGGTACGCCAATTTGCATAAGAATTGTGCGGGGTCCTTTAGTTGAACTATTCAACAACTTATATTCCAATTAACTGATGGCGACTATGCGCAATGTAACGTGGATTTCGCTTGGCTAGTAATAAAAATAAATCGAATTTACTCATGATTCCACAAGGTTTTATACATTTGACTGAATTAAGGCTCCGCCCTGTCAATATTGCGGCAATACATTGTAAGAAATTACGATTTGCGACGGGACTGGTTGCATGGAATGAAGATTTGTAATCAGCCAAAAAAAATTTTTGACTAAAACCGAAAATAAAATCAATATTTTATATAAATATCATGTCTATCAATTATACAAATGTCAATAAATTTCGGGGGGGTCCGGACCCCCCAGGATCCCCTGGCTACGTCACTGATTTTAAACACTCACTAATTTCGATCACAATACATTAAACCACTAATAAAAAAAACTAACATAAGCCTAATCGTATATGTAGAAGTCAACTATTATAAATAGTCAGCAAAAGAGCAAATCACTAACTTTTACACTACAACCTTAGGAAAGCATCGAAACATGGATGCCCCCAAGATAAGGCTTATACTATACTCATTGGCAGAAAAGCTTCCCAGATTGTTCCGGGCTGATGACAGCCAATAAGCTAGAATCTGGTCCGCGGATGACTGTAGCGCTATAAAATAATATTTAGTATATTTAAGAGTAATTGCGACATTACCCAGAACGCGACTTTGTAGCAGTTGAATCTATAGAGGAACAGGAATAATTTGTTGTGTTTTCAATATTGCTCCTCTAACTTGATAAACATGTACCCAATTCGAGCCTTCCAAGTTTGAAATGGGAAATTGGACCATATCCGTCATACAGAATGATCATATTTTACAGAAATTATTTTTTATTATAATTTTAGAGTGAGATCTTGCTTTTTGATTAAACACATTCAAATACGAAGTTGCAAAAGATATCGAAACTACAGTATACAGTGTCTCCCTCAGTTTCAAACAAACTTTAGGTGGATCAGGTAATATATTAATTTTACCTTAAACTGATATTGAGGTATTTTTAATAAGACTATTAAGAAACAAGTGAAAGTTTGCCGACTACAAATGCCTATTAAATGCGATAACCTCTGTTAGATTTAATTTTTTTGTATAAATTTGGAAAATTGTATGCAAAATATCGTCGAATATTCCCTATTGAAATTGAGCCGTCGTACAGACAAGCCACCAGAGGCTTGTAAACTGTTATGTTTTATATAAACTATGTTTTGTTATAATTTTCGAGCAAAATGTTATTTAGATTTTGATTAAGCATAAAAATATGGAGATGTACAAGATGTCGAAATTGGAATATACAATGTGTTTCACAGGTTTGAATGAAATTTACATAGATTATGTAACACAGTATTACTTTAAAATATTATTAATTTGTCCTTAAGACTATTATAAAGTGAACAAGTTGCAGCCGGACGTTGCCTAGCGCGAATATTTATTATATATGATCACTTCTGCAAAACTTAATTTTTAACCTCCCCACAAAATTGTGAGAGGTTACTAAAATTGGTCCAAAATCGAAAACTGAGCTAACATCAGATCTTTACGTTTTGAGGTCGCAGGGCTGGTTTTTGAAAAATGTCTCTCTGTGTGTGTATGTGTGCTAGCACGATAGAGCCGAAACTACTAAACGGATTTGGATGAAACTTTGCATGAGGGTTTCTTTAGTAATCCAGAAGATCTGAAAATGTTCTGCTTGAGATCGGATTACGTTTAGTGCCGTTTTGGTACAACAAGTTTATTTTATGATTACTTACAATTTGTAATCGAACCATTGAAAAGCAGTAAAAATTCCCATTTCAACGATATATAAGGGTGCAAATGTGCACCCTTTCGATTTGGTTTCCGCGAAAAAAAAAAAGAAAATAAAATAACAATCTATAAATACAGTCATGCTTCTTGTGTATCATATATGTTACAACCTAAAGTAACTCTCTGAATAGATTAGTGTACTGAAGCTCGAGACTATTTGTACATGCCTAATTTAAAATAAATCTGTTTTGCTTTTGCTTGAGCGAGACTATAAATTTTAAACTTAAGTTTCGCGGGTTCAAATCCTATCGATCGCCAGAATTTTTTTTTTTTTATATCAAAAAATTATTTCAACTGAGTATAATTAAACGAGGTCGTTAATATTTTGTGCTCTTTTCGGCTTCAAAGATCCACCGGGTGGTGAAGTTCCAGCCGTTTGCAGTAGCTGACGATTTTTTTATATCAAATTTGGAATGTACAAAGTAGCATCATAGAATTGGTGACATGCATCATGTAGGGTGATCGCCAGAGGTGAGTAAACTGTCATGTTTTATATAAACAATAGGGAACTCGCCCAAAAAATAAAATAAAATTAAAATACTCAAAATCGTAAACTAAAAACCCCATAGACAACAAAAATTTAAAAAAATCTTTTCCAGAAATATAATAATAATAATAATAATAAATTGCCTTTATTTCAGTATTATACATTAATACAATACATAGGGCGAAGTCTAGCCGAAGCTACTCTACTTAACCCAAAGCTTGCTCTACTTAACCCCAAGTGATTAAAATCTGCCTGATTTTATCCAGTCTTGAAACGTGACATCAGATAGGGAAAGTCGGATGACGGCGTCAAGCGACACCGATTCTGCTTTGCATTTGACAATTCCGCATGCGCATACGCATTTGTCAGAAACAACTAGCAGTGAACACAACCTAACCTAAAATTTAAATACTACTCCGTGCAAAAGCCCATAGCCACATACGTATCCGTTGGAAAAACATCTTCAATATTCGTTGGTTTTGAGTGATATTTGTTATTTTATTGACCTATAATATCTTATCTAAAATTCAATTCTTGGTATTTTAATTTTGGCTATACTTAATATAGGTACTTACATTAAAATGATCTTCACATACAAAAACGGCGTTCATTTTTTCAGAAATATCCCCTATATTATTTCCTCTGCACTTAGCCACTTTGATCGGCGATTTTTATCTTTAGGCAGGCGAATAAATATTTTATTTGCTGATTTAATATTTGTATTATTACACAGTGACACTATACAGTGTTTATAATAAGTATTTTCTATTTTTCAACACAAAATAGAATCATAAATTAAACAAAATCTTCAAAATACGTGAATTCACAGTCTCAAAGCCCAGTCTGAGGCCCCACGCGGGACTAGTTTTCTAGATGTGACATCACAGTGCATTTCGCTCAACTTTAATTATTTATTGCAAAGAAAGCATTGCGATTTAAGAGTTGATATTCGGTGTAGCGTGTCTTTATACATAAACACACACACTTTAATGAAATTTAAAAAAATGGGCAAGTTCTCCATTTAATTGTGTATTAGAGTTCCGTATTTAAAAGTGAACTATTATAGGATTGCTCATTTGTTCGTCCGTCTATTTATCCCATTTGCCTGCATAGCGGATTATCCATAAAATTATGCTGGGTAGAAACAGGGAATTTCACATGCTGTTAAAGTTTGGTGTGTACCTCAACAGTCGATGTCGATATCCCAAAAAAATGTTCTGACACCTCTTTATGGAAAAGAAAATGATCCAGGTAAGTGGGGTATTTATTTGACAGGATTCCAAAAATTTATCTATTGGTTTTAAATTTTTTTGGAAACATATCCATATCCATTTTATATATTACACTCGCACATGCACTCTTATAATGGCAAATCAACAGATACTAAGGTTTTTAGATTAAGCACACAAAATACAAAGACGTATAAGAAAGATATCGAATATAATACACAGGTTCGCACGAACTTTATGTAGATTAGGTGACAATACATGTCAATTTCACTTTAAAATGTTATTAAGATGTTTTTACAATACACGAATGAAATTGCGGTCGGATTTTGCTGACTGCGAAATTTACGTGAACAATAAAAATTAAAAAATATACTGGCGTTGTAATCCAGTAAATAAGCCGGAAAAAAGTGTAAAATGTGGAAAAGTGGTGGAGCGGCACCGATTTGAAAAATTCCTTTTTTCACGTCTTCCCTAGACCCCCAGGAACATTAATCAGCATTGACTCGCTTCGGCGGTACATATACTAAAATTGAAACGATACCAATGGGGTTGCCAAAGAAAAAAGCACACGAAAAAAGAAGTCTGATCCTGCTGCAGAAGAACCTCCTGCAGAAGAACCAAAAGCGGGGGACAGGAAGAAAGCTGACAAAGAGGCGAAGATTGAAAAACCAGGTCCCAGTAACAGTACCGTAACTGAATGGGATAAAATTAATTTTAACTGCACAAAGAAAAATGAAGAAAGCTAATCTGAAAATTAGTTGCTGGAATATTGGAGGTTTAAAAAGCTGGACAAAAAAGGATTGTTTAAAATATCTCGAATATGAAGATTCTGACATTTTTTGTGTACAGGAAACGAAATGTAATGAGCAAAAGTTACCGGTTTTGTTCAGGGGTTTATATAGAGGTCGTGTTTTTTACGTAATATAATATCAAAAAACAATTTTAACAAGAATAACGATAATTACATTCAAGCATTTTATTCTTCAACAAACGTAATGCCACCAAAAAGAAAAGTTGCCAGCGCAAAGACCGTACCTGCAGCAGAGGCTGATATAGCTGGTGGAGGGGATCATCCAGAGCCCCCGGCACCTAAAATAAGAAAAGTGAAGGATGCAGGAAAGGCAGAAAAGAAAACTGCCAAAAAAGGAAGTTCTTGCTAAAGGCAAAGAAAAGGAAGACGAAAAAGAAGTGCCAGAGACCTGCATTACCTCTAAAAATGAGAAAGTTAGGGAGGTTTGAAACCCCCGTCATTTTATAAAATAAATATTTCGCCTTGGAAATGGGTATTTTTTGGGGTCGCTGATCATGAATCCGAGGTCTAAATTGAGGAATTCTATATTCCAGTATGGAATTCGTGCCCTATTTGATGAAAATTCCACTTTTTCGAAGGAAATTTAAATATGAATATTGCGGAAGTGTGCTCTAGGGGTTTTTTTGGGTCGCTGATCACGATTCCGAGGTCCATATTGAGCAATTCCATATTCCAGACTGGAATATGTGCCATGAAATATTCCATTTTTTCAGAAAAAATTTAAATATTTTCCACGAAAATGTGCTCTAGGAGGTTTTTTTTTGGTCGCTGATAATGATTTTGAGGTCCAAATTTGAGAATTTCATATTCCAAACTGGAATACGTGCCATGGAAAATTCCATTCCAGATTCAATTAAGGAGACATCTATCAAGTATTATATGGTGGAATCGAATGTTTGTTAGAGTTATACAATAAATAAATCGGATTTGAATTTGACTGCGAAGCAAAAACTGCGCAGGGCCAGATATAATACTTTTTTGAAAAAAAAATACACAAAATATGAAATCAACGAAGAAGACTACGGTAAATTTGGCCACGTTGCCTCCCGCCGTGGATAGTCTCAGAGAACATCTTAAACGGGTGTAGTACCAAATGCAATCTTGGATCGGCTTCTTAACAGATTCTCATCATAATAGAATCACACCATTGAATTCAACTGATTGGGGTTGGAAATATATCGACGGCGTCTTGCATCCCGTAAGGATGACCAAACCGCCCGCACCAAAAAAGATTATGGATGTTATAATGTGCGGCTGCCAAACTAGATGCGGAGCAGCTTGTGGTTGTCGCAAGAATGGCGTATATTGCTCTCAAGCTTGTAAATTTTGTCACGGAAACAACTGCAATAATTACGAGGCACCTGCAGACGTAACAGAAAATGAATCGATCTGTCCGGCCGAAATATCGTATGAACAGGAAGATGAAAGTAACACTGAAGAAAAACCAACAAATCCTGAATTACCAATTCTCGAATATGATTCAGATTATCACAGCCCCACAAAAAAAAAGTGGTCTGTCCGGCGGACTAGACCAGTGTATCCGTATGTACTTGGACTCGCTAAAACCGAATCCGAAGTCAGAATTGTCAGATTGGCTCGTTTTTTACCCCCAACCCCAAAAAACACCCCCCCAAAAAAATGGTCTGTCCGGCGGACCAGACCAGTATATTCTCATTAATTTGGACCTGATGAAACCGAATCCGAAGTCAGAATTGTCAGATTGGTCATTTTTTACCCCCAACCCAAAAAAACACCCCTAAAACAAACACAAAGTGGTCTGCCGGCTAACTATACTAGTGTATCCGTATGTACTTGGACCTGCTGAAACCGAATCCGCCAGAATTGTCAGATTGGCTCGTTTTTTACCCCCAACACCAAAAAACACACCCCCCAAAAAAATGGTCTGCCCTGCAGACCAGACCAGTGTATTCTTATGTATTTGGACCTGCTGAAAGCGAATCCGAAGTCAGAATTGTCAGATTGGCTCGTTTTTCACCCCCAACCCCAAAAAACATCCCCAAAACAAAAACAAGGTGGTCTGTCCGGCGGATTATACCAGTGGATCTTTATGTAATTTTACCTGCTGTATCCGAATTCGAAGCCGAATCCGAAGTTAGAATTGTCAGATTGGCTCGTTTTCACCCCCTACCCCCAAAAAACACCCCTCCCCCACAAAATGGTCTACCCGGCGGACCATACCAATGTATCCTTATGTATTTGGTAAGGATACACTGGTATGGTTCGCCGGACAAACACTATTTTTTTTGTTTTGGGGGTGTTTTTTGGGGTTAGTGGTGAAAAATGAGCCAATCTTACAATTCTGACTTCGGATTCAGTTTCAGCGGATTTAAATACATAAGGATACGCTAGTATGGTCCACCGGACAGATAATTTTTTTGGGAGGGTGTGTTTTTCGGGGTTGGGGGTGAAAAACGAGCCAATCTGTCAATTCTAACCTCGAATCCGGATTCAGCAGGTCAAAATACATTAAGATACACTGGTATAGTCCGCCGGACAAACTACTTTCTTTGTGTGTTGGGGGTGTTTTTTGGATTTAGGGGTGAAAAATGAGCCACTCTGACAATTCTGACTTCAGATTCAGTTTCAGCAGGTCCAAATACATACGGATACACTAGGCTGTTCCGCCGGACAGACTATTTTTTTGGGGGTGTTTTTTTGGGGTTGGGGGTGAAAACGAGCCAATCTGACAATTCTTCGGATTCGGTTTCAGCGGGTCCAAATACATACGGATATACTAGTCTGGTCCGCCGCACAGACTATTTTTTTGGGAGTGTTTTTTTGGGGTTGGGGGTGAAAACGAGCCAATCTGACAATTCTTCGGATTCGGTTTCAGCGGGTCCAAATACATACGGATACACTGGTCTAGTCCGCCGGGCAGATCACTTTTTTTTGTGGGACTGTGTTATGATTGATGTAAATTGTGTAAATTATATAAAAAAATAATGATAAATTAATAACTATTTTATCACACAGAATACCACCTTTTCTACCAATACAATAAATGCTATATTTTTATATAAATTGTTATCTTAATCACTTACCTCGCTTTAAAGAAGAAAAAATTTGCGTGCATTCCTGCAGTGTTTATGAAATTGCCAGGTATATTAATTTGAAAAGCTCGTAATGTTCATACATAACTTTTTTTCTTCAAAGTAAAATTGACTTTTGACAAATTATTTTGAAATACTCGTAATATTCATACACAATTTTTTTCTTCAAAGTGAAATTCGACACGAAAAATGGCACAAGTTCCAGTACATAATATGGAATTCTTCCGTAGCACAATATTCATATTTAAATTTCCGCCCGAATAAGTGGAATTTTCATCAAAAAATGGCACGAATTCCATACTGGAATATGGAATTCCTCAATTTGGACCTCGGATTCATGATCAGCGACCCAAAAAACCTCCTATTACCGAGGAGAAATATTAATTTTATAAATTTTTTTATCATTTTCGGAGGTAATGCAGGGGTCAATGCTGATGAATGTTCCTGGGGGTCTGGGAAACACGTGAAAAAAGAAATTTTTCAAATCAGTGCTGTTCCACCACTTTTCCACATTTTCCGGCTTATTTATTGAACTATTGTAGGCAACACACGTAAACATAAATTGTGCCGTATTTTAACAAAATGTTAATGAAATAAGCATTCGTAGTGGCTTACTCATTACAAGATTGAATGACCGAAATTATAAGGTCTTGTCGTTGTTTATTGTCCAACGGAAGAAATTTATTAAAATAAACACTTTGCGGCTTCTGTCCCTCGTCAACTTAATCAATTAAACATAACACCTGGGAATATCATTTAAATTCGGGTTTGTAAATTGCGACATAGAGATTGAAACGAAATGGGAAACGTGAACGAGAACCAATATAGGTGGTATTTACTCGCGAAAATGTTAATTTCCATCTAAGGAAATCCGAATCAATCAGCCTTTATACCAGACACTGTTCCTTACCTCTGATAGTCTAGATTTTATTTAACAAAATATCTAAACATTTTTCAATTAAAGACGCAGGTCTTTAATACCAGTTTCATTTGGGCATTGCTAATTTCGAATTTTATTTTAGTTAAATAGGACAACTTACTTACTGTCTAGAATATTCTAGAAACATCAAGTAATATAAAAAATTATATTGAAATTAATTCGATTTTTTCTGATAGAATTGCGTGATTTCGAATTTTATTTTAGTTAAATAGGACAACTTACTTACTGTCTAGAATATTCTAGAAACATCAAGTAATATAAAAAATTATATTGAAATTAATTCGATTTTTTCTGATAGAATTGCGTGATTACTCACTATTAACTTCAGAGGACTCGTACCTATCCAAAATAGTTTTAGTTATTCCTATATCCAACCATAATGAAAATGTTAATTAATTTACATCGAAAGAAATTTTTCTGCCAAACGATATAAATATAATACAGTTCCCTGACGTTTCTGAAATTGAATCTGAGGCCAATGACCAAATTATACTTAATATGGTATATGATATGTAGCACATGATTGAATAGCCTCTTTTCTGAAATATTGATTTAGGATACACCATTCAACAGCTTACGCAACTTAAGAAATGGTACATGGAGCAATAAAATCTACCACAGACAAGACAGTGTAAAATTGAACAGATTTTCAGAAGGATTGTTGAAATCGAAAACAACAGTTTGACATGTTAAAATTAATAGTGGAGTCAATACAGATTTTCACTTCGGAAAAATTCCGGGAAGCGGTAACTTTTGAGAATACATCTCTGAATATGTCAGGAACAACATACCAAAAGTTACTAACAATAGTCCTTGAGCGTAATTTGTTATTAAACAAATTAGTTGCAAAATACCAACCAGTCTTTGTCAAATATATCTTAACATATATTTTTTTCAAAAAGTAATTATGCCATTCGATAGTACGGGAAATTTCACATAAAAAATGTAAATGAAATTTTTTGGTACGCTCAAAAATGTAGTCTCCAAATTTTTTTGTTTAACGCATGAAAATGGAACAAGGAGACATGTAATAGGTCTCTTGCAGAAAATATAATTTTGGCATTTTTAGAATCTTTACTTAATACGAAACACAGTGTATAAAGGATTTTTTCTTATTTTTTCTTTTACAGGCGGTATTCAACATTAAAGTTTGAATAAATCTGTTAGGCGCGCAAACAACGTGTGACGTCATGTGTCAGGTTACGCATAGCGCTAGCGTATATTTTAAATTAATTCCATTCAGATTTGTTATATATGATTTTGTTGCGTTGTGTTCTTACCTTAGTTAGCTGTACAAACATACTATCTACTTTATAATTTATATTTCATACAAGTAATATCTAAGTTACATACGTGCTATTTGCTTTTACTTCTCTAATATCTGCAGAAGAATACAAAACACTTTTGGAAAAAACTCTGCGATCATAATGTAATCGACTGGACTGAAAGTCCCACTTTTGGTTTTTTCGCTTATATCTCGAAAACGGTGCGTCGCAGGGAAAAAATGAAAGCTCATGAAATTCTCTACAACTTTAATTTTATATATTTTTTTCGAATTCCCAACCGTTTTCGAGCTACACGCTCCGGAAAAGTGAAAATTTTCGAAAAACAGATTTTTACCTGAAAAATAGAAAATTGTATTTTAAAGATGATAAAATAGTAGGACCTTCGGTGCTTGTAATTGGCACCAGGGTGTCTCCTACGTATTTCCACCCCCACTCTTGAGAGGGCAGCTCATTCCCGAACAACTTCTGCACTGGGTGGTAGGTGCGCCGGGAATGCTGTTTAGCTGCGCTCTCAGTTGGTGGGAGGGAGTTGATGTCAGGCTTAATATTGCCACTGACCTCGTGAACAACTGAAAGCGGTACTGTTTGAGGGAGGTCTGTCTTGCTGATGCTCCATATCATTTGAGGTAGCAAATCTTCCCAGCCTCTTCAACCTCGCCTTGAGTGGCGGAGGGGTTGTAAAAGATCACTGCCGCTTCCTTGATGATTTCTGACTTAAGTACAATTTTGACAAGCCCACCTTGTTTTTCATTAAAACTGAAGAGGTAAAAATCGGTTTTTCAAAAATTTTCACTTTTCCGGAGCGTGTAGCTCGAAAATGGTTGCGAATTCGAAAAAAGTATATAAAATGAAAGTTATAGAGAATTTCACGAGCTTTCATTTTGTATACGACCCGACATTTTAGAGATATAAGCGAAAAAAGCAAAAGTGGGACTTTCTTTGTGCCCCCCTCCGGCTCACCTCCTAGACGTCAGGACTTTCAGTATGTTCACTCCCTAAACACCCTGAACAACTTTCTAAAGTAATCGCTTAGGTCCCTGCTCACGCACTCTACACCACCCTTTAGGTCATTCGTTGACTGGCCTAAAGGTAAATTATCAGATTGACCCTTGAAATAAACTTTTTCTGTCATATTTAAAACAATTTAAACCTTTTAAATATGGTACAATTCACAGACCGAATACAACTAAATAATTTTAGGAAATAGCCGCATATATATCCGAATCATTCACGCATGCACGCGCAGCGATGTAACGTGACAAATGACGTCAACTCAAATATGAGTGTTTCAGTGTTTTCTGAGATTAGCCCCTTGTTTCGGATATTAGTCGGTGATTTAACTTTCCAGTTAGAAATTATGAAAACAGATTTGATAATTGCTAATGTTTAGTAACACTATATTAATATATATACTTAGATTAAATTAAAATATACAGCACATGCAAGAGGCCTATTACGGCGCGCTACACTAAATTTGTTGTAACTTTTGAACTAATTAATGAAGTTGACCTCACAAAAACATAAATGAAAGAAAAAACATGTAGGCTATGGATTATTATATTTTCAGATATAAAGATGAATGTTTGTAGGAATAGTACATATATGAAGTCGGAACATATAGAGATTTGCGATGAAATAGATAAAAGCTCTACCATTTCTAAAAATGTAAAGATAGAAACTTGGGCCTTTCACATTTTACTCTTGAAGTAATGTAGAAAATGATCCGATGAGTGTAAAAAATCTCAAAAATTTATTTTTGAAGATATACACTTCCAAAATTTCAAAATTTTGAGAAAATGATAAAATTTGATATATATATATATATATATAACTAAGTTTAATCACCTACTTCTCTGGTTTAAATCGCGTTATTAGATCTATGTAAGTGCGATTTCTAAAGCTGGAAATGTGTACTTTAAGATATAAAAAGAAAATTAAACAAACATTTTTTACTCTAAAGTTCGTTAAATTATGGGTAAAATAAACGTTAATAACTTTTATAAAAAATGTATTTAGCCTACCTTCAGCATACGTTTATAGTAGGACTTCAAAATAAGTAGATCTGATAATGAAAAAATTTTGGAATATATATAAACCTATACTTTTCAGGAAATATTGAAAAAATCAAGTTTTTTCGGTAAATCGACTCAGTGTTGATTGTTTCTACAATTTTTACCCTGTTTAAAATATCGAAAACATATTAAAAATATTCACGTGATACCGTGCCATGAGTCAAATTATAATGCTTGACTAACACAGGTCGACAAAAAAAAATTTCTACTCCAAGGACTTAAGTTCAATTTATAAACTAGCCGCAGCAGTTACAGTTGCAGTTGCCGCACCTGTAGTGTTTATGAAGAATACGAAAGCAATGTTTCCATTTATAAAGTCCGCTGCCGCTGCGGTTGCAGTTCATATTTCGCAGGTAGATAACCAAATTTTATCTTGAACGGCAACCGCTGCGGAATTACCAGCGGATAGCCAATGAAATTGTAGTTCATGGAGAACGTAAACAAATCGTCACGAGATTTACCCGTGAAGCGCATGCGTGAAAAACATTCAACGACAGCAACAGCAAGAGTTTATAAATGACAAATTTTCGTGAATTGCAACTGATACTGCTGCGGCAACTCCAACTGCAACCTCAATTGCAGCGGAAAAGTTTATAAATCGTACTTAAACCTATCATGACTTAAGTATTTTTGTGTGCTGAATCCGAATTTTCAACCAAAAAAATTTTCTACCTCGTAGATTTCGAGTAAACCCGATGAACATCGAGTCGTTTAGAAAACGTTTATTTTACGAAAATTATACGAAATGATGGTTTAATTTTCGAAATCGTATATTTATTGTGAATATATTTCACAATTTTTATTTATGTTATATAAAATTCTTCTAATTAATTTCAATATATGTCAACACTTTTACAAATGTGAGTTAAATGAAGAAATCTTGTTAAAATCTTATTTATCGTTTTCACCCAGTTTATAGTGAACGTTCTTTAAATATCTGTTTTATACGTATAATAATGGTATGATACATATACCATATTTATACCAAAACTTCCCGATTCATCGTTTACCGTGAATATGCCAGACGCAGTGCGCATTGGACAGCCAATCACGAAGCTGCATCTGCATCATGTGAGGTGATATGACATCAGGGCTATCAGACTGACTTGTTAGACCTTCGATTTCTGCTTACATTTTGTGGAAAGTGGCACTGTTGTGTTTATCATTGTGAGTGTGTATTGAAGGTATTATTACCTGTTACCTTCAAGGTAAGAATCACTATTATTTATAGTAGTTTAGGGTTAAGGTTCAAGAAATTATTCTCAATCTGTCATTTGACCTGTGAATAATTCCTACAAGGAATTTTATGTTCGTATAATGTAGGAAGAAGATTGCTTAAACAAAGGTTTTAGAAAATATATAATATAATCTATAATATTGATAATAGCTAGTTGTACTACGTAGGAGCAACGCGGACAGGTGTAATAACAAAAATCTGCAGTGATACGCAAATTTTCACCGTACTAACGGCTGTAACTGGTAAAATATTAACAATAGAAAAAAATAGTTTGTATACAAGTTGTATCTCTTTTTATTTTCTACAGTATTGGTAATGTCTGATTTCAGGGTAGAACTAACATGAAAGGAAATAATTGAAAACAACATATTTTAACCATAATTTTTTCCATATGGCGGCCGTAGCGGCAATGACATTTTTATAGAAAACATTCCCCATGTTCTTTTACTCATCGGACAAGTCGTGCGCAGACATCCATCCGTCCCTTTCTTACAGCGTAAATGAGACAGAGATAGCAAAACATCTGATGAATAAAAGAACACGTGGATTAATTAAAGACTGTGGCAACTTCTCTACATTATGCAAACAAAAAATTCCTCGTGGAAATTATTTATTAATTATTATTTTTATTATTATTTTAACCTCCCCACAATAAAATTGTGGGAGGTTACTACAATTAGTCCAAAATCGAAAATTGAGATAACATCAAATCTTTACATTTTGAGGTCCCAGGAACCCAAAAAAATTGTTTTTGAAAAATGTCTGTGTGTATGTATGTGTGTGTGTGTGTGTGTGTGTGTGTGTGTGTGTGTGTGTGTGTGTGTGTGTGTGTGTGTGTGTGTGTGTGTGTGTGTGTGTGTGTGTGTATGTATGTTAGCACGATAGCGGCGAAGCTACTAAACGGATTTGGATGAAACTTTGCATGAGGGTTTCTTTAGTGCTCCAGAAGATCTGAAAAGGTTTTGGTTGAGATCGGATTACGTTTAGTGCCGTTTTGGCACAACGAGTTGTTTATTTTATGATTACTTGCAATTTGTAATTGAACCATTGAAAAGCAGTAAAAATTCCGATTTCAACGATATATCACACTTGCACTTTTTCGATTTGGTTTCCGTGAAAAAAATTAAAAAACAAAAATTTCACTTGTTTTGTTCTCAAAGCAGTGCAATGTACAGGGTGATATTCTAATAATGACAGAGGTGTTCAGTGATTTCGGCTGATAACTCGGGAACGGTTGAAGATATCGAACTGAAATTTGAAACGTAGGTATAAATATTGTAGACGGACGGATTACGAGTGAATTAATAATACACCTACGTCACATGACGTCACAAATAAGAAAAATTCTTAGAAACTGGTGCAGATATTGACTTAACTGGAAACATCCAATTAAAGTTTGAAACGTAGGTGGAAATATTGTAGATGGATGGAATACGAGTGAATTAAAAATACACCTACGTTCTGATGACGTCGTAAAACCATAAAATTCTTATAACAGGCGAACTGATGATATCAAAAAAATATTTCTACAAGACGAGTCACGAATTTTTTTTTTTTTTTTAATTTCCAAGAAATATAAAATTTTCGGAGAAATGTCACTTTTCAGAAAAATGTCAGATTTTTAAGAAAATGTCAAATTTTCAGGAAAACGTCAAATTTTCGGAGAAATGTCACTTCTCAGAAAAATGTCAAATTTTCGAAAAAATATTAAATTTTCAGGGAAATGTCACTTTTCAGAAATATGTCAAATTTTCAGAAAAATGTCACTTTTCAGAAAAATGTCATTTTCGAAAAAACGTCAAATTTTCGAAGAAATGTCACCTTTCAGAAAAATGCCAAATATTTGAAAATTGTCAAATTTTCGGAGTAATGTCACTTTAGAAAAATGTCAAATTTTCGAAAAAATGTCAAATTTTCAGAGAAGTGTCACTTTTCAGAAAAATGTCAAAAATTCAGGAAAATGTCAAATTTTCGAAAAAACGTCAAATTTTCGAAGAAATGTCAAATTTTCAGAGAAATGTCACTTTTCAGAAAAATGTCAAAAATTCAGGAAAATGTCAAATTTTCGAAAAAACGTCAAATTTTCGAAGAAATGTCACCTTTCAGAAAATTGTCACCTTTCAGAAAAACGTCAAATTTTCGAAAAAATGTTAAATTTTCAGGGAAATGTCACTTTCAGAAAAGTCAAATTTTCAGAAAAATGTCACTTTTCAGAAAAATGTCAAATTTTCGAAAAAACGTCAAATTTTCGAAGAAATGTCATCTTTCAGAAAAATGCCAAATGTTTGAAAATTGTCAAATTTCTGGAGTAATGTCACTTCAGAAAAATGTCAAATTTTCGAAAAAATGTCAAATTTTCAGAGAAATGTCACTTTTCAGAAAAATGTCAAAAATTCAGGAAAATGTCAAATTTTCGGGAAAATGTCAAATTTTCGGAAAAATGTCACTTTTCAGAAAAATGTCAAATTTTCGAAAAAACGTCAATTTTCGAAGAAATGTCACCTTTCAGAAAAACGTCAAATGTTTGAAAATTGTCAAATTTTCGGAGTAATATCACTTCAGAAAAATGTCAAATTTTCGAAAAAATGTCACTTCAGAAAAATGTCAAATTTTCGGAAAAATATAACTTTTCAGAAAAATGTCAAATTTTCAGAAAAATGTCAAATTTTATTAAATGGACTCAAAGGAAAATTCCCAAAAAATACTACGGGTCCATTTGTGGTATAAGTTCTCTGCTAGTGTGTTAAAGCGTGCAGACTGTATGCTGAGTATTTTTGACGTGTCAAGTGCATCGAGAGATTACAAGTTTTTTCGACGTTTATAAAGCCCACGGATGGTGTGAGAGGCCATCCTGAACTGCTTACAAGCCCTACAAGTGTAAGCAACCCCACCGGAACGCTTTCGGTGAGTTTTTTCCAATAAAACTTTAAAAGTGACAGTGACATTAAATTTTAAAAACTATTTCCGCTACTTCCGGCATCCCGCCGGAAATTCTTCCGGTAACATAACCTAAAAATAGTACTACATAACCTAAAAACAATTTAAGACATTGGTACCAACCTAAACATTTTTCAAAAACCAAATTCCTCAGAGAAACATTGGAACTAAAAATTTGACAGCTATCACTTCCCCGACCGATTTAGTGAAAAATTGGTCGAGGCCAAAAGATAAAACAAAATATACCAACTCAAACTTAAACGAGCCACCATGAACACTACCCTGGCTACATCTGGCGGGAAACTGTCCACCAAGAGTTATATGGTTTTTTCCAAAGATGGCCATCCCTGCCATCCATCCCATTACCAACGAAGAGGTTTTTTCGTTTAGTTGTTTCCCGTATCAATAATCAAAATTATTAAGTGCTCTTGCCTACGAACGTTTTTATAGAATTGTGTTTATTTTTATATTAATTTTAGGTCCATGTGGACACATTATAATTTTAACCTAGTCTTTAAGCCTGCCTATAGAAGACAGGAGCTACTTTTCTATTTTTCTCCAAGCCAAACCGGACCTACCCCGTCCAGCCTCACACTCGCCACGGCGGTGTTCACCGTGGTTGTCTGGCTGGCCCCGCGCTACGATCCGATGAAGCATTGAATAAAATATTAATGTTGTAGAGACTATAAATTTAACAGTCAAGTTCTTAGGTCAAAATCCCACCGAACGCAAGACTTTTTTTCTGATTTAATACGAAAAAAATATTTCAACTTAATAAATATAATTAAATGAGATCGTTCATATTGTTTAGTGCTCTTTTCGACTTCAAAGATTCACCGGGTGGGGAGGTTCCAGCCGCTTCCAGTAGCTGCCGATTTTTTATTATAAAAATTTGTTCTCTACGGTGATTATTAAAACATTTTGTTTGGTTGTAACGTACCTATTTGATTAAATCAATCAATTGCAAAACTCTATGCAATAGAATTATATCAAAACAGGTGTGCGAAACTCTAAGCAATTGAATCAAATGAAAACATGAGAACTTAGAATTTTGAGAAAAATCATAAATATAATACAGTACGTTTATTGAAAAAATAATCAAAACTATAGAAATTTTTTGAAAGGAAGTGTATCGACAATATTTTTCCCACACTTTCCGAGTACAGAAATTTATAATAGGCTCATTTAAGCGCGTGTTGTAGAACTCTCCAAAATCGTCCTAAGTTGAAGACATAATCAAAATTCGACTTAGGCAAAAATTTCATTTAAAGACATTTTTGGGAGTCTGCAGAGGCGCAGATCAGTCCACAAGGGCCCTTTTGGGTTCTATAAGGCGTTGGAAATGACCAGGTGAAAATTCGAAGAAACACCGAATTTTCACTTAGGAAAAATGTTTTTGGTTCAGAATATGAGAGTAGAAGTATATAATGACAAAGATTTATGAATAATATACTTTTTCAAAGGTACCATAAATTGGACTTTGAAAAATAATATTTTTGGAAGGGCGTCAAAATTTGGCCCAAAAATCGATTTATCGAAAGTACGCCAAAATTTCACTTGCAGACTAATTTTTCAAAACTGCGTTGAAATTTAGCTTGAGAATCGATTTTTCAAAAATACGCCAAAATTTCACCCGCAGATTAACTTTTCAAAAGTACCTTGAAATTTGGCTTGAAAATCGATTTTTCAAAAGTACGCCAAAATTTCACCCGCGGATTAACTTTTCAAAAGTACCTTGAAATTTGGCTCGAAAATCGATTTTTCAAAAGTATGCCAAAATTTCACCCACAGATTAGTTTTTCAAAAGTACCTTGAAATTTGGCTCGAAAATCGATTTTTCAAAAGTACGCTAAAATTGGTCTTAAAATGGATTTTTCCAAAGTACCAGAAAGCCAGTTTAAAAAGTACCACGAAAATATAATTTAAATTATTTTTTTATTTTTATTCCTCAACCAAAGACATTGACCTTTGAGGTACGGTCATTGAAAGCCTAATTCTAAAGTATGAGCATGAAATTTTAACGATGCGCTGCATCCAAAAGGCAAAATAGAAGATTTTGTCAAAGCCGGCGTAGTGCCGATAAGCAAAAATTGATAAAAATCAATGCACATGTACAAGGCCGGTTTCTCGCATAGAAAGAGTTTGGATTGACCCAGCGGCTCGCAATTTGGTCGAGTGCGTTGAGTGGTCCAGACAAAGCGATGGTAGAAATGCCAATAATAGGGCTTTTCAAATGACAAAGTTATAGAGGAAAACGCCTTGTGCATAAAAATCCAAAAATTCAATTTTGCCTAAAAGTCGCTCGAAGGTGAGACGCTGCCAAATCGATAATATTGAACGACTGTGATAAGGGTTAGTAAGTCGTGGACTGATCGAACGCCACTCAACTTATGCAGTAATAAGTCCTCTGAATGTGTTTGAGTACGTGAATCTCCACGATACAAGAACTTTAAAGCTAAGTAGTCTCTAGCGAAACTAAATTCATTTAGTAAAACTTTTTTAAGTTAATTTCAGTCAGCCTTAATTATTCATTTACCCAGAGTCTGAAATGATTCTAAAAGCTCGCATTTTGATTCTGAGAAGGTATGTATGAATCTTTTCTACCTAATCGATCGTTAGCGTGAGCGCTCTCGCTTGTATGGTCTGAAAGTCACTACCTTGATTGGGGAAGGCACGATTCTTATCTTGAGAATTTTGTATAACCTATTCTGTTAAATAAACGGATTCTTTGAACTATTGTTTCTTAATTGATCTTGAGGCCTGTTGACGGTCTATAATCCCTGGAACTTTCGTATAGAAAACCGGATGTGTCGAGTTAATTCGCATTAACGTTCGACCTTCTGGTTGCTTTACGGAGGTTTGATAGGGATTTTTTTATGCGTTTTTTGAGAAATATATTCCGTTATTAATGGACCAAAACGTGATTTCCGCGCACCAAAACTAATCCCTCCGCAGAGAAATTCTTCGGTTGGGATTTTTTTATGCAAAAATTCAGGAAATTAAGAGGTGCCTAAACCCCTAACGAGGGAATTCAGATCCAGAGAGAGCGTAGTTTCCGATCTGTGGTAGTGCAGCCTTGGTCCATTACTCGGCTACCGAAGTGCATCTTATCTCGAACCCGCCTGGGAGGTAGAAGAACGGTGTAATACGCGACTGGCGCCCCCTGAGAAATAAATTGGTGTCGCGTCATGGCGCCCAACGTGGGGCGTTGTTAGTCAGCAGGGCTTTCTGGAAAGGATATGGATGAATCAACGCCTTTCCAGTTTTACGACGAGCCGACATCTGTGATGGACAACGTCTCTAGAGGGTTAGAGAGGCCGTGCGCGGAGGATGTACTGGGTAGTTCGGGGGTAGGCCCGAGTACCACTGAAGGAGTCATACAGCCCTCCTCAGAACAAGTGTTTGCCCAAATGGCAGCAGGTCTTGCCAAAGCTCTAAGCGAAGCCACGCATGAGCATAAGTATCGGTCGAAGCATCCAAATGCGGAATTTCATGGCTTCGAACACGAAGACCCTGAAACCTTCATTAATCATATGGAGGAATTTTTCGTCCGAGTACGAATTACGCAGGATAACGACCGTCTATATAAAATATCAGAACAGCTCAAAGACGATGCCACGAAATGGTTCGAACAATACCGAACCCTAATTACCACGTATCCTCTATTCCTCGAGCGGTTCAGAAGCCGTTACGATTCGGGTGAAGTACTCACCGAAGCAGTAGCTAATTTATATGGCAAGAAACAAGATGCCGAGGAAAATACGTCA
This sequence comes from Rutpela maculata, assembly GCA_936432065.2. Lineage (NCBI taxonomy): Eukaryota > Metazoa > Arthropoda > Insecta > Coleoptera > Cerambycidae > Rutpela > Rutpela maculata. The sequence continues at coordinate 291,366,841 of OW386285.2, read as the reverse complement.
GTATTTATTTCCAGGAAGGTATGCCTCTTCAAGAGAATCGATCCGTTTAAGCCGGAGGCGATGAAGGCGGCTACCATCTTCAATCAGTTGAGACCTGATATGAAAATGCTCCTAAAGAGTGCCGTTATACTAGATACAAATACACTAGTGACGATGACCGAACAAATGGCCAAAATCATGGATGAGAATAAAGAATTCGAGACTCTGCATAATGTCAGAAAAAGCAAGGACCAAGAAGCGTCCACCTCTACTGCTTCAGCTCAAGGGAATCAGCAATCGAGCAGTAACTGGAGAACGGAACCCTCCGCATTAGCGAAGCCGTCCTCCAGTTCCTTTGGTGCATCTAGGGCACCATTCAATGGATCTCAACGAAGAGATAATCCGCCAGCACCAAGGGTGCATTTTGCAAATAATATTTCCTCGTTGCCCAGAGGGGATATACCGAGAAGGGGTACTGGAGACGTAAGGAACTCCCGAGTCCCGTATCGCCCTTGCAGATATTGCCCAACGGAGCAGTGGCATTTTCATGCGGAATGCCCAAATAATCCCTATCGTAATATGAATACGGGAAACCAAGCGGGGGTCAGAGGCGATGGCCCAGGCCGAACTGTACCAGCCCCGCCTACCAGGCCCCACCAGGCTCGAAGCGACCCTCGGGGAAGCTCCGAAGCAAGAAGTTTGAATTAAATAACTTCGATGACCTTCCTGACGTTAATTAATTGTTTAAGGATCAAGAAGTCAACCTATCTCCCCACCGATTCACTCCATTAGAATCTATCAATCAAACTAACGACGCTTTCCCTCTGCCTCGCATTAAGATTATAATTAATAATCGAGCGATTAACGCTTTAATGGATACAGGTTCGACAAGGAATATTATCTAACCGAAATTTTTGAACGACATTGATCAACTTACAGCTCCCCAAACGTTTGTTATGGCTTGTGGCGATGGTTTAGTAGAATCCCTCGGGACTACGACCATAAATGTTAATGTACTAGATGTACCCTTTCAGACCACGTTTCAGGTCATTCAAAATTTAAACGAAGAGCTCATTCTGGGAGCCCCGTTTTTATATGCCAACAATGTCGTATTCGATTATCAACGTAAATGTGTCTACGTCGGCACTGAAGAGCGAATAACCGTCTTCTGGAATCAAGCGGCACATCAAGCAAGGAAGCAATGCCGGCTTCCCGAAGAACTGATCATCGGAAACGAAAATTTAAAACCTCTATTCGAGGAATTCGCTGAATTGTTCACCGCGGTGCCTACCCAAGCTACCACGGTGACAACGAAACATAAAATAAAAGTTAAAGACGACCGCCCGTTTAATATCAAACCTTATCCTATGTCTCCTACTAAGAAGAAAGTTATGTACGATCAAATTGAAGAGATGCTGAAAGCCGGAGTCATAGAACCGAGTACCGCTCAGTACAGTTCGCCTCCCATTATAATAGAAAGGCCCGGCAAGAAGCCTCGCTTCTGCATTGATTATCGTCACTTAAATGAAGTAACGGAAGACGAAGCATCCGTCTTACCTAAGATATACGAGAGTATAAAGGATCTAGGAAACGCCAACATATTTACGGTGTTGGACCTCAAGAGTGGATACTGGCAAATCCCTCTTGAGGAGTCGTCAAAAAATTATTCTACGTTTACAACATTGGATGGAGCATCTTACCGATTTAACGTGATGCCTTTCGGATTGAAGACCGCTCCATGTACGTTCCAAAAATGTATGGCAAGAGACGCATTGACCGGCTACTTGCATCATTTCTGCAAAGTATATCTCGATGATATTATCATCTATAGTGAAAACATAAATCAGCATGTAAATCATCTGAGAGCCGTCTTTGAACGCCTGCGTTTACATAATTTAAAGGTGTCACCGGAAAAATGTGTGGTAGCCACGTCAAGCATAACCTATCTCGGGCATCAAATAAATGCCAACACCACTCAGCCGTTAGAAAAACACATATTACAGATACAAAATTATCCGGCCCCTACGACGAGGCGCCAGCTTCAGAGTTTCCTTGGCCTATGTAATTGGGTACGTGAATATATCCCTAATGTAGCAATAATTACTAAGCCCTTGACCCGACTACTCTCGAAAGACTGGCGCTTCAAGTGGAATCCGGAAGCCCAAGAAGCTTTTATTTTACTAAAAGAAGTATTGAATCAACCACTAGGACTACACCGGCCCGATTTTAACAAAATGTTCATTTTACAAACCGATGCATCCCTGATAGGATTATCGGCCGTCCTTTATCAGCTAGGGGATAACGACCAGAAGCACATCATCTCTTATGCAAGCAATACGCTGTCTCCAACAGAGAGAAATTATCACATAAACGAGTTAGAATGCCTGAGCGTCGTTAACTATATAAAGAAATATAAAATTTATTTGGCAGACCATCCTTTCATAGTTAGAACTGACAACAGAGCATTACTATGGCTGAATAAGCATAAAGATGAAAAGACCAAATTTACACGATGGTCGTTATTACTTCAAGAATATAGCTTCTCGATAGAGCATTGTCCTGGTAAAGAAAACATACTGGCGGACTATTTGAGCAGAAATCCTCAAGGCCCGAACGTCGAAGCAGACGACGAAGAGGAGAGAATGTATCCACCAAAATTCTCGTACAAGGAACGAATATCAGTGATTACCACATTGGAATTAAACGATCAGGTCAGAGAAGCGCAAACGCACTCCAGAGATATCCAAGACCAAATTGAACGATGGAATACTCTAGTGCGACAAGCAGATAAAACCGAGGCAGAGGTGAAATTCGTCAATACACGACAAGTGATAGGCGGCACACTTTGGACGAGAGGCGAAAATGTCAAAGAAAAATTATACGTACCAAAACGTATGGTCATGAGAGTAATATCTCATTTTCACGACCGACCGGAAGTAGGTCACCCCGGCCGCGATGAAACTGTTAGAATCATCTCGGGCCGCTATTATTTTAATAATTTGTCGAGACTAGTTAACAAATATTTAAATGAGTGCATTATTTGTAATTCCGTAAAAAGCAGACAGTCACAAAAGAAGGCTCCTCTCAGAAGCCATGCTCCATCGCATCCGTTCGAAGTTCTAAGCGTCGATGTAATAGGACCGCTTCAGCGAACCAAAGATGCAGATAACCGATATATATTAATGGTAGAGGATGTATTTAGTAAGTGGGTCGAAGCCAAGGCATTCACCCAAGTCAGTGGAAAAACAATAGCACAATTTATCGAAGAGGAACTAGTGGCGAGATATGGCGTTCCGAGGGTCATCATTTCCGACCAGGGAGGCCACTTCAATTCCGGCTTTTACGATACGTTCTGTACACGTAACAATATTGAAAGATTCTTCACAGCAGCTTACCACCACCAGGCCAATCCAATAGAAAGGAGGGTGCAAGAAGCTAAGAAGATCTTAAAAACCTTATTATATGGTTCACCCAACGACGAGTGGGATCGACATGTTAGTCAGATGGCATATATCTTGAGAACAAGAAAAAACGCCGCTACGGGGCATACGCCCAGTTTCGTAGTACTCGGCTATGAATTACCGCAGATAGGTGATTGGAATATGTTCGCTTATAGACAAGAGCGTCGTAATCAAGCGGAAGTTCCCCGCCTTGAAAGAGTTAAGGAGATTCGTAGAAATCAAACAAATTACCAATGGCGTTACGCGCCCAAAGTGGCGGTAACGCCGGTCGTATATAAAGTGGGAGATATGGTGATGACTAAAAGGATCAGGAAGGATCATACCTTCACACCGTCGTGGAGTGGGCCACACAAAGTTTTAAAGAGATTGTCCGATGAAGTTTACCTCATTCACAAGGGGGTAACTTCGACGAGATTACATGTCGATGCCATCAGGCCGGCACCTAAGGGAGATCCCGATGTTGAATTGGAATTGTCTGAAGAATCAGAAGATAGTCCGAATGAAACTCATCTTAGTGACGACGCTTCCTCATCAGACAATGAGATCGCGCCCAGGTCAGAGCGACGTAGCGATGCCACACTAGTTCAAATCAATGTTCCCGCAAGTGCTCAAGATGAGCAGGATGTAATAAGTCGAGATCCCGATGATGCTCGAGATGAGCCAGACATAGAAGAGTCGCCTCTAGATATTTCCGAGGTCGACCTTTTTCGCTTTTTTTTTTTTTTTTTTTTTAAATATTTTTTCTCAAAATTCTAAGTGGCGATTTTGACCTATATGCGGTCGAATCGAAAATTTAAAGTCTGCTCCATGAGCAGACATGGAAAGACGGCGAACCCGACGCAAGAGCGCGATCCGGTAAGCCTAGCTTCTCAAGAGCGAGAGCCGCCAAGTTCGAGTAATGGACGTAGGCATAAGTACGAATCAGTACGAGTTTCGGAAGCTGTTTTTCTTATGCAAGAAGACAACTTCTATTTTAATCATTTTAAGTCAACAAAATTAACGTATACCCCAAATGGAAACTACGAGTTTCAGAAGCCGTTCTTCGCTCAAGAAGACGCTTCAATTTTTTTTTTTATACTTTTTTTCACAAAGTAGTGATGACCGCACGAGTATCGTAAGCCGATTTAATCTACCTTACGAAGAACCAATTTCTAACCATTATAAGTTAACAAAATTTATGTTAGAAAAATATTTCATTAAAAACAACACATTGTGTTTGTTAGTCGACGCGTCCCAATCGACGACTTGCTAAAAAGTCAATCTAGTTACTGAACTGAATTTTCCATGTGCAGAAATGGAAAGATGACCCAGCCTGTCGCAAGGGCGCGGCATGGTGAAGTCTGGAACTCAAAGGCGAGGACCGTCCAAGCTGCGGCATGGAGATATAGACAGCCTCTTCTAGAAAGGGCCGAAGTTAAGCAAGAGCGAGACCAGGGCGAAAAAGCGAGTGCAACGAATTAGTGAGAGTGGACGCTAATCAAAATTGTGCTACGCTTCGCACCTCGACGCGGGTGTAATTAAGTTGATAAAAATGTTGTATCAACTTGGCGTATTGTTTAAAAAATGTATTTATTTTTAAGTTAGATAGGCGAATCAGCCGTCTGCCCCAATTAAGGCCGTTATTTTTAAACATCTGTACCATAGGTCAGACCGTCAAATGAAGGCATACAGACATACAAGTGAATATGGAAATTAAAGGCAATCGATGGGTAGAAAAGATTCAACCAAAGGAGGGGAGTGTTGTAGAACTCTCCAAAATCGTCCTAAGTTGAAGACATAATCAAAATTCGACTTAGGCAAAAATTTCATTTAAAGACATTTTTGGGAGTCTGCAGAGGCGCAGATCAGTCCACAAGAGCCGTTTTGGGTTCTATAAGGCGTTGGAAATGACCAGGTGAAAATTCGAAGAAACCCCGAATTTTCACTTAGGAAAAATGTTTTTGGTTCAGAATATGAGAGTAGAAGTATATAATGACAAAGATTTATGAATAATATACTTTTTCAAAGGTACCATAAATTGGACTTTGAAAAATAATATTTTTGGAAGGGCGTCAAAATTTGGCCCAAGAATCGATTTATCGAAAGTACGCCAAAATTTCACTTGCAGACTAATTTTTCAAAACTGCGTTGAAATTTGGCTTGAGAATCGATTTTTCAAAAATACGCCAAAATTTCACCCGCAGATTAACTTTTCAAAAGTACCGTGAAATTTGGCTTGAAAATCGATTTTTCAAAAGTACGCCAAAATTTCACCCGCGGATTAACTTTTCAAAAGTACCTTGAAATTTGGCTCGAAAATCGATTTTTCAAAAGTACGCTAAAATTGGTCTTAAAATGGATTTTTCAAAAGTACCACAAAGCCAGTTTAAAAAGTACCACGAAAATATAATTTAAATTATTGTTTTATTTTTATTCCTCAACCAAAGACATTGACCTTTGAGGTACGGTCATTGAAAGCCTAATTCTAAAGTATGAGCATGAAATTTTAACGATGCGCTGCATCCAAAAGGCAAAATAGAAGATTTTGTCAAAGCCGGCGTAGTGCCGATAAGCAAAAATTGATAAAAATCAATGCACATGTACAAGGCCGGTTTCTCGTATAGAAAGAGTTTGGATTGACCCAGCGGCTCGCAATTTGGTCGAGCGCGTTGAGTGGTCCAGACAAAGCGATGGTAGAAAAGCCAATAACAGGGCTTTTCAAATGACAAAGTTATAGAGGAAAACGCTTTGTGCATAAAAATCCAAAAATTCAATTTTGCCTAAAAGTCGCTCGAAGGTGAGACGCTGCCAAATCGATAATATTGAACGACTGTGATAAGGGTTAGTAAGTCGTGGACTGATCGAACGCCACTCAACTTATGCAGTAATAAGTCCTCTGAATGTGTTTGAGTACGTGAATCTCCACGATACAAGAACTTTAAAGCTAAGTAGTCTCTAGCGAAACTAAATTCATTTAGTAAAACTTTTTTAAGTTAATTTCAGTCAGCCTTAATTATTCATTTACCCAGAGTCTGAAATGATTCTAAAAGCTCGCATTTTGATTCTGAGAAGGTAGGTATGAATCTTTTCTACCTAATAGATCGTTAGCGTGAGCGCTCTCGCTTGTATGGTCTGAAAGTCACTACCTTGATTGGGGAAGGCACGATTCTTATCTTGAGAATTTTGTATAACCTATTCTGTTAAATAAACGGATTCTTTGAACTATTGTTTCTTAATTGATCTTGAGGCCTGTTGACGGTCTATAATCCCTGGAACTTTCGTATAGAAAACCAGATGTGTCGAGTTAATTCGCATTAACGTTCGACCTTCTGGTTGCTTTACGGAGGTTTGATAGGGATTTTTTTATGCGTTTTTTGAGAAATATATTCCGTTATTAATGGACCAAAACGTGATTTCCGCGCACCAAAACTAATCCCTCCGCAGAGAAATTCTTCGGTTGGGATTTTTTTATGCAAAAATTCAGGAAATTAAGAGGTGCCTAAACCCCTAACGAGGGAATTCAGATCCAGAGAGAGCGTAGTTTCCGATCTGTGGTAGTGCAGCCTTGGTCCATTACTCGGCTACCGAAGTGCATCTTATCTCGAACCCGCCTGGGAGGTAGAAGAACGGTGTAATACGCGACTGGCGCCCCCTGAGAAATAAATTGGTGTCGCGTCATTTTGACGCCCGGTAGTGCGTTCTTCTACACGCGCACATATAATCTAATATATATAAATCTCGTGTCACAGTGTTTGTTATCGAACTTCTCCGAAACGGCTTGACCGATTTTTATGAAATTTTTGGTGGGTCTGAGAATAGGTCGTAGGCTATTTTTTATACCCCTAGGTGATAAGGGTGGCCCTATCCAGAAATTTTCTTTTTATTTTTTGAACAAAAATTTATAATTTATAAGGCAAAACAACGTTTGCTGGGTTAGCTAGTAATGTATAATTTTCGAATTTTGATAAGATTACTTCGTCCTTTAGTTTAAATTTTACCGTGCCACTGAGATATTGTGATACTGAATTGGCGGTCTGTTTTTGCTCACAGACTGTAATTTACAATCGGCGGTATGTGAAATGGCCAAAAATATATACTGGGTGCTCAAAAATATAGAAAATACAAAAGCAGTTGTTAATTTTTGCTTAAAATAATGTTAAGTATTTACTTTACTTAATAAAGATTTTTGCTTCTAGCTTTATTTTCTGTTTTAACTATATTTAATTTCTGAAAGCAGATTCTGAAGATCTGCTAAGAGACCAAAATGATAACTGAATAAGATTCGTTGGTACGTTTTCTTCAGTTCTCTTGTTAATTTTCTAATTAGTATTCAAGATATGCAGTGGATATTCAATATTTTTATTTTCTAAAGTGGTTTGTTTTTATTATGATTACGACAATGTCAAGTTTTAAAAGTAAGTAAAATAACAAAATAAGACCAAGGGCGGATCCAGAAGGGTTACTGGGAGGGGGTGGGGGGCACTAACATTTACAAAAAATTTTAGAAATCAGAAAAAAACTTTTATCGCCTCATGGGGGGGGGGGGGGGTGGGGCAAATGAAAATCCAAAAATAATAGGAAAATCACTTAGTGTAAAGAGATTTTTACAACTTACCTTTCATATACGTGAAAGAATCGTCAATACGCAGAGGTGAATTAATAAGTACATCGGTAAGTCTCTGTATTCTGTATTCACACAAACAATAAATGCATATGGAATATATTTACATGACATACATGGCACATATATAATATACGTGATATAGATATATTTCAAATGCGTTTATAATTGTTTGTGTAAATACAAAATATGGACATTAATAGTGGGATATCACGTATGGAACATAAACGTATTCGATATACGTTTATTAGTGCGGTATTATATACGATACATAAACATCTCAGATTTATATTCATTTAGTGTTGTGGCATATACGGAATATAGACGTTTTAGATATACGCTTAATAGTGGGGTAGCATATGCGAAACATAAACGTCTTAGATATACGTTTAATAGTGGGAGTATCATATATGGAATATAGACGTCTTAATAGTGGGGTTTCATATACAGAACTCAGACGTCTCAGATATATGTTTATTGATGGTTTGTCATATACGAAATATAAACGTTGATTGGGCGGATATTTTGAAGAATTTTCAACGGATCTATAAACTTCAATTATACGGGTGGTATAAACAAAGAAAAAAACGTTTATATAATGGTTTAGTGTTCACTGGGAACGTGAAAAATTGTCAAAAAACAATATTTTGACGATAAAAACCGGGATTTACTCGAAATTTATGCGGTAAAAAATATTTTAAATTGAAAATTCGGATTCAGCACATAAAAATACATAAGGAATGATAAGTTTAGTCCTTGGAACAGAATTTTTTTTTTGTAGATCTGCACAGGTGCACTTTGCGCGTAAGTATACAAAAAAAATTCTGTTCCAAGGACTAAACCTCTCATTCCTTAGGTATTTTTGTCTGCTGAATCCGAATTTTCAATTTAAAAAAATGTTTACCCCGTAGATTTTGACTAAATCCCGGTTTTTATCGTCAAAATACGGTTTTTTGACAATAAAAACCGGGATTTACTCGAAATCTACGCGGCAGAAAATTTTTTTAATTAATAATTCGAATTCGGCACACAGAAATACTTAAGGCATGATAGGTTTAGTCCTTGGAGCAGAATTTTTTTTGGTCGACCTGTGTAATAGAAAGCGATTGAATGTAAAACAACATCTTCGCGACAAGCAGTATGCTTCACCTGCCCCGCACGCTGCGCTGTGTGTATGTACGCAGAGCATTGTAAAAGTAGTTGGGCACTATTGCACAGATCATCTTGTAATACTATGTACAATATCACGTTTTCTCAGTTTCTTTTTAAGTTTTTATGTGAATATTTATATTATGTTTTTAATTGAATAGTGGTTTGAATTATTTTATTGCTTGATGGAAGTCGGCCATATTGGATCAGCCGTTTTGAATTACCTTCTTTTGACATCATAATTTGTTTCAGCAACCTCAAAAATCCACTTATATGTCCATTTGAATAAAATTGTTTTAAAATTTTTCAACTTCTAATAATTTTTGTTAAAAAAAGTTTTCTTTTGTTTAAATAATTAATAAACAATTTCCTCAAAATTACATGTTTATAACTTCATATTTTAAGCTATGTAAAAGTGATATTAATAGGTTTTAGGAAAGCTTTAGGAAGCTTCCCGTACTTATTTCGAAATAATGCATATTTTCAGCCTCTACTGACTCCACTGTAACTTCGAATACAAAGTTGAGTGATCCACAAGATTCTACATTGGGCCCAAAGTTATTCATATTATACAAAGACGATATTGGCAATCGGATGCTAAGCGTATTTTCAGTACTATACGACAAAGATAAATTTTTGCCGATTTTCTATATATCGGAAGAATTACTGATGTGTGAATATAATATGTGAGAAACTGTACGTAATTTCTATGATAATCATTCACATCATTTGAAAGCAAAAAGGCAATTGTTATGATGCTTAATAACAATCAAGAAGAATGTCCTAAATTAAATATTAACATAAGCGGTTTCATATTAAATACTAAAGGTAAAATATGATTTTGGGAGTCTCGCGTTCAAGCTGGAAGCTGCAAGCGATAAGTTGATGTCAAAATTAAATAGAGTTTGTTAGTTCTCAAATATTAAATCAATGATGATTGGAATAAATTAATAAATATATATCATGCCAAGGTACAATCTAGACTATATATGAAGCATGTATTGGGGATAGTTCGGTCCTATTCTCATGTATTTTTATTGTTAGAAAACGAATATTAAGGTGCATTATAGCATGTCATGTAGAGATTTGTTCAGAGATTTTAAAACTTGTATGTTTACTTATGTTGACTTAGCCTCACCACCCATATTCTTCATGCGGCAGTTATACACACCCACTTCTGATTGGAGTAGTAACTGAATGGCGTTGTGTGCTGGCCACACGAGGGATTTAATTTATTTGAAAAATCCACTTGTGATGGTTAATTGCATAACCAATTCTTCATCATGATATAAGTTTTAATTCATCAAGAAATGTGTTTTAGTAGAAACTATGTTTATTTACTAAATACAGTAGGAGGACTACGGCTTTTTTGACGAATAGTATTTGTTACTATTTTTATGAATTATTACATTAATATCATTTAAAAAATCGGTAGTGGAACAGTTTTGAAAAAAAAAAAAAGAAATTGTAATAAAATTGGTTCAGAAGATCTAACCAGATAGTACCTATAACATTGACTGGACCAGTAATGGCTGTTGAATTAAAATAAATTCAAGGTGATTTTGCGGCCTATGTTTTTAACGAAAAAAATCCGGAATGCCGGTCTCTTGATTCTCAAGGCAACGCTTTAACTCACCGAACCACTGAAGAGTTATACTATAATTTACTTAAAAACTGTGTAGTTAGAAATAGTAAAAAAAAAATTACAATTTATGTAATTAAATAGCGGCTAGATTTTGCTGGGCAACCCGGATGTAAGGTATGATGTTATCTTTAATATTTCATTGAAACTCAAACCACCAGTGCTGATGAAAGCGTTACTCAATTTTAGTCGGAGAACTTACTTCGTCTTTCCAAAATAAAAATTAAGTGTATATAGTAAAATGCAAACTTTGTATCGTTTATCCAAAGATCCTTTTATAAGTACTGTAAAAAACAGTGTGTAGATTCTGTATATTTTTATATGAAAAACTGTTGCTTATATTCCACATTTTTTGTTTGCAATGCCAAAGTGTAATGTTTATGTTTACTTTTTAATTAATTTCTAACATGATTTGCATCACTTAACAGTAAAGTGTAATTGACGTCACCATGTTACCTTACCACAGCTACATCTAAAAATGACGTCTAAATGACAGCATTTTTATAGCGTCAATATGACGACTCCAATGTCACGTCATTATTACGTCATTAACTGGTCTATTGACGTTTACTGACGGCAGATCACCTTAATCACAATGACGACACTTTGCTACTTGGGAAGACAAGGCAATTATTATAAAACTTAATAACAGTCGAGAAGAATATCCTAAATTGAATATTAACATAAGTGGTTTCATATTAAATGCTGAAGGGCAAATTAAGTTTTTCGGAGTCAACAATAGATGAGTGCTCAAGCTGGGATTCACTATGGTAATATATGCCATGCCCAGGTACAGTCTAGACTACATATGAAGCATGTATTGGGGATAGTTCCGTCCTATTTTTAAGTATTTTTATCGTTCAAAAACGAATTAAGGTACATCACAGCCATGTAGAAGGTTTGTTCAGAGATTTTAAAACTTGTATTTGTACTTATATTGACTTAGCCTCACCATCCATATTCTTTGTGTGGCAGTTCTGATTAAAGCAATAGCCAGAAACCGGTCTGCGAATGGTGTTGTGTACTGGCCACTTGAGGAATTTAATTTATCTGGAAAATCCAGTTCTGATGGTTACTCGCAATATAAGCATAACCAATTTTTTGTCATGATATACGTTTTAATTCATCAAGAACTGTGTTTTACTAGTAGGACGATTATGACTTTTTGACGATTAGTATTACTATTTTTATGAATTAATACATTAATTAATTAATATCATTTAAAAAGTGGAATAGTTTTTAAAAAATTAATAAAATTGCTTTAAAACATCTAACTAGATAGTAAGTACCTATAATATTGACTAAATCAGTAACGGCTGTAGAAATAAATCAAGTTCAACGTGATTCTGCGGCCAATATCTTGCCTTTTTTCATGGTCATTGCATCGATAAAAAAAATAATCCACGTAAGAAAATACTGGATATATATCACCCAACCTATTTGAATACTGTTTTTTATGTATAGGAGTTTATTACTTACTTATAAAAAAAGCATGGAGATCACCGTTTTTTCTTTGGACGCCGTGTCATATTATACCTACACGCCAGCCAGCCTAATTGTTTTGCTCTAACGCAAATATACAGTACTATGACCAGCACGGTTTAGCTCAACTTTGTGTGCCAATTAGGGAAATGTAAACTGTAATATGTTCCTTTACAACTATATGTGTATTGGCCAGCAGGAGACAGACGTTCCCAAACTTTTCCTAAATAAATTATTCATCTGGGTCATTTTTTTTTCAAAATTCCTACATTTAAAGAAAAATTTGTGAATAATAAAATTCTGATTTACACATTTTTGAATTTTAAATATTTCAGCCAAAAAAGTACCGTGTAGTTCGTCTTATCGATATTTGATACATGTTCAAATGCGCCTATGTCTGATCATTACCGAATTCATTTTTATAGAGCTGGAGTTTACAAAAATTGTTGAATAAAGTTTAGGAAAGACAAATAATGATAGTGTGGAATCTAGCTAAAGAAATATGATGATATAGATCTTAAAATTCTATTTTATCTACCTTGTATGTTTCAATTAGTTGTAACACATTTTCTGCGTCAAACTTTGACGCAAGTACTCTGCTTCCTCCTGTCACGAATGAAATTGTAAGCAATATAACACCAGAGATCCAGTATAAAGATGAAAAATGTATAGTCACATCATGCTTAATATGATCGAGTTCCCTAAAAAATAAAAATTAATTTTTAATTTTAATTCTATGAAAATGTCTACTAAAGAAAACTGTGACAACTCTAAATGAGACATTTTTCGATAGACTCCAAAGACTTGTTCATAATAAGAGTTATAATTTTCTTCGTATTCGTATTCTTTCGCGTCCTGTCATTTAAGGTCATATTAGTTGAAGAGAGGACAATGTAGAATGGTTAATGATTCAGGTAAAACATGATGGTAAAAAGTGCAGTATTTATATTCAGTATTTCAATATATTTGTCAAGCCTCCAGTAGAGTGAATTAATTTACAAATTGCTCACTTAGATCTATTCCAAAATGACATAGAGAACCCGAAGTGTCGTGATTAGTGTGCATTTGCCTGGTCTGTATTGTTGATAAAGATGATAAAGAATAATGGTTTTCAAGTAACGTAGTAAAGCGAATACCTGGAGAATAAATATGATTCATTTAATATACCTACATAATGTTTGGTAAAACGATGATGATCCGAAACAAGGAGATATAGGGGATCATTTGGCATATAAATGACTTAATACCTATATGAAAAGTGCTATTTTTTTTTAATATTGATTTTGTATTTTTTTTTAAATCTACATTTTTCATCATCTATGTAATTATTACTCATTAAGGTTTAAGTTTTGATGTTCCGAAATACATTTTTTCTATATCTGAAATGAATAAACTTCTAAAAGCAATAGTATATTACATAGCGAAGGGAAAAGTGTTTCATTGTTGTCGAGAGTTGAGATAGCAATTAAAGTTTCTACCAATGTATGTATACTATTTTATTCACAATCATCTCCCTTAAAGAGCAAAAAGCCAAGAAAAATCGTTTACTAATTTTTTAAATAGCATTTTATGTTTTTATTAAGCAGGCAATGAACAAAAAATTTTTATGTCAGACGACAAATCGCTACCCTAATATTACAAGGTTGTATGTAACATTTTTACCGTTTTCTACTTTTCAGTATTACGAAGATCTATGAGATGAATACTATATTATAAGTTTGGAACGGACTCCCTAGCCAACATAAAACTCTGGTAATCTTGAAAATGTCAGGGTGTATGTTCGAAAATATTGATTTCATAGTACCAAAGGTGTATGTTAAACATGGAACTTGGTAATATTAGAATTTTTAATCGAAATAATTTCACATAGTTCCATGTTTAACATACAACATTATGTTTCGATATGGAAAACGTTTTTTTCTGAAATCGATCGGTAATGTCTACATTTTCGGCGCGATTTCAGATCGAAAAATGCACAATTCCAGTATTTTAGTCCGTCGCTAAGAAACTATCACAAAATAGACCGGAAAAGATCCGTTGCCAAGCAACGATCAACAAAACCGTACGGGAATGTTACTTTCCCGGCCTAGGCCGAGAAAGTATAATTCCCGTACGGTTTTTTATGTATATTTTGGACAGTAAATAAATACACACAGACAAACCAACTCACATTAAAATTGCATTTATTAATAAGCAGTTAGATTGTAATGAAGAAATGTTATGCATTAATACAAATTTCTTAATTTATAATAATGTTGATTGTGATTTCAGAAAAAATAGTATGTGTACTTCGGTGTGAAAGCACATTCCCGGACTTCGATGCTTGTTGGCCTCGGTTAGCGCCTCGGCCAACAATTTGCATCGTCGTCCGGGAATGTATTGCTTTCACACCTAAATACACAATATACTATTTTCTGAAATCGATCGGCAATGTCTACTTTTTAATCGCGATTTCAGACCGGAAAAGATTCGTTGCCAAGCAACGATCAACAAAACCGTACGGGAATGTTACTTTCCCGGCCTAAGCTGGGAAAGTAACATTCCCATATGGTTTTTTATGTATATTTTAGATAGTAAATAAATACACGCAGACAAACCAACTCACACTTAAATTGCATTTATTAGTAAGCAGTTAGATTGTAATGAAGAAATGTTATGCATAAATACAAATTCCTTAATTTATAATAATATTGATTGTGATTTCAGAAAAAATAGTACGTGTACTTCGATGTGAAAGCACAATCCCGGACTTCGATACTTGTTGGCCTCGGCTAGCGCTTCGGCCAACAATTTGCATCGTCGTGCGTCGTCCGGCAATGTATTGCTTTCACACCTAAACACACAATGTACTATTATAGGAAAGAAATTGTAATGTATGTAAATGTATATGTAAATTGTAATTGTAATTTAAGGTGTCTAACATTTTTTTTAAAACTCGTCTGGATGTTACAATTGTTTTGAAAACTTCTATATTTCATCCTCATTTATTGGTATTATCATACATACCATCAAGTTTTAGCAGTCACTGAAAAAAAGACGAAAGAAGAATAAGAATAATATGAGGTTCTTCAACAAAAACAAGGCTATTTTTTCAAAAACTTTATTTAAAATGATACAAAATTATTTTTTATGTTTCAAATGAGATCCAGAATTTCTAATGCATTGCCCAGCTCACTACCGGGTGGACAGAATCCGACAATTCTTAGATCGAACATATTCCGATTGGTGAATCGAGCGTGAATCGATTGGTGAATCGAGCCTACAAGGTCCCCAGGTTTAAGTCTACTTTACTTTCACGTGAAATGAAAAATTCAAAACCATACCCAAAAGTGAGGCAAGCTGTTCTACTATTACGAACTGAAATAATACTACGACGACTACGGTTGAAATAAGAGATCGAGTTGTGAAATGTACTAGAAATAAAGAATCTCATTTCGAACGTATAAAATAATAATTTTGTAACATTTTAAGTAAATTCATTGAAAAAAAAATACCTCGCGATTGTTGAAGAACCCCGCACATTTAATTTTCGATAAAATGAAAAAAATCTGCTGCCGAGGGAATCACTACTTCCACATCCAGATTTTCTATCCAAGTCTCTCACAACCACATTCAAAAAATGGACAATGAGCGTGTCGAAGGAAGCAGAATTGACTATTTCACTTTTTTTTTAAATGTAAGTTCATTTACATGTTACGTACATTGCATACTACCACCAAATTCAAATTAAAATGCTATGGGTACAACACCACCACACCGCACCGGTTCGTTTGCGCACCAATTTTGAAAGTGAAAATAACGATTTGTTTATATTTTTATTGTATTTCATTATTATATTAAAATATTGCTTTGTGAGTTTTTATTTTTTAAGTTGTTCTTTTTTGTCAAATAGGACACTTATGTTCTTCGCTCTTCGCTAATTTCATCGTTCTTCCCAGTGGTTCATTTACGCACCAAGTGTTAATTTTTTTTTGTTATCTTTTTGTGAAAGATACTTATAGTGCCGGAAATTATTTTATTAAAGAGTTTTAATAAATAAACATTGGTTTTCATTCAAGTGTTTCCTATTTTTGAACCGTTGGAATCAAATAGGTTAAGAAAAATGTCACTTTACTTATTTATAAGCGACTGAGATTCAAAAACAAACGTATGTGGACCACAAAAAATGCAAATAGATCATTATTTTCTTAGCAAAATGTTAGATATTTCATCTATTTTCATAATTCGTTTGTTGTTCTTGGTTCTATAAAAAAACCTAAGATTTTTTAAAATTTGTTTATAGCTATAATTTTGAAAATTATAAGCAAATTAAAAAAAAACGGTTTAAACGAAGATAAACATCTTTTCTTAATACCATTGTAAAATACATTTAAAAACCTGTATTTTGAGAAACAAATTGTCTTCCCACGAGTCGATGCAACAATAAGTGATTAAAATTTTGAAATCTTTTTTTATTTTTAGTCGTTTAATAGTCAGTGGTTAGTAATTAAATAAATTGCATAGTTTCATCAACTTTAGTTAAAATTGATGCATTATTTTATAAATTAATAATTACACAGCCACACAAAAAAAAATAAAGTGTCTTGACCCCAGAGACTGACTAGGTAGACTTTATGTTTTTCGGGTCGCTGAATCCGAATCGGGGGTCCATTTGATCCCATGTCATCAGGTTCAAGGTCATTTGAAGGTCAAATTGAGATATGACCGTGAAAAATTCGGTAAAAAATTTATGTTTATGTTTTTGAGGTTGCTGAATCCGAATCCGGGGTTTATTTAATCCCATGTCATCAGGTTTAAGGTCATTTGAAGGTCAAATTGAGATATAACCGTGAAAAATTCCGTAAAAAATGTATGTTTATGTTTTTGAGGTTGCTGAATCCGAGTCCGGAGTTTATTTGATACCATCACGTCAGAATCAAGGTCAAATGAAGGTCAAACACATGAAATTCAATAATACAACCTTTTTTGACCCCGGATTCTGAAAAAGCAGAAAATTTTACATCCAAATACATCCTGAACGGTTTATGGAACCGATTTCTTAGGTCATTTGTTGGTTATCAAGCGGTCAAATGCTTATTTTCCATTTCTTAGCTGATATATCGATTGTAAATCGAAAACTTGCGTCTATGACTAGTGACCTTTAAGTTTTTGTGGTGACTTATCACGATCCCGGTATCCATTTGATACCATGATGTATAAACTGAGGTCAAACGCTATAATTCGAATGATATATTTTTTTGGACCCTGAAAGATCATCTGCAGGTCAAATACAGATTTCTTTTGAATCTTTCAACTGAATTGTGAAACCGACAGCATTAGCGTTACCCGATGTACACCACGAGGATGTTGCGTGAACGGATTTTGTACATCATAACGGGCTTACTCCGTTGCCCGCCGTCACCGCGAGGAGGTGCCTTGGATGCAGACACAAGTGCCTATGCTGATTTGGGTGTAAAGGTTGTTCCATGCAAAGAAATTTCATGATAAGTTGCAGAGCGAGAATAAAGGTTGTTCCATGCAAAGAAATTTCATGATAAGTTGCAGAGCGAGAAAATGAGTTCCATAATTACAGTGGCATGGTTTGGAGTTGTGAAGCTCAACAACAACAATTATAAAGAACAGAATTTTTGCTATGAGAGACTAAGTAATAAAATTATGGGGTTACTCGGTTATGGGATTATTGAGCAACGTGGTCATTCGAGTAAACGGCTTCATCAGCTTTCATCGTCTGTAATCCCCATTTTTTAGCTACGGGATCAGGTTTTTAGAGCTATTAGGTCATTGGGTTATTGAATTTTGAGGCTATCGAATTCAGCAGATTTGGATTTAGGTCTTTGGACTTAAAAATGTAGTTTAAAACATCTGAAAATAGTTTAATACCTCCATATGAAACCAAAAGTTCGGTTCGACTCAGATCAAGACGTATTTGGACGTAAGATTTTTTGTTCTTTGAGAATACGGGGTTAAAAAATGTATATCATTCGAATTATGGCGTTTGACCTTCGATTGACCTTGGTTTATACGTCATGGTATCAAATGGATACCGGGATCGAGATAAGCGACCACAAAAACTTGAAGGTCACTAGTCATAGACGCAAGTTTTCGATTTACAATCGATATATCAGCTAAGAAATGGAAAATAAGCATTTGACCGTTCGATAACCAACAAATGACCTAAGAAATCGGTTCCATGAACCGTTTAGGATGTATTTTGATTTTCAGAATCCGGGGTCAAAAAAGATTGTATTATTGAATTTCATGTGTTTGACCTTCAATTTGACCTTGACTCTGACATGATGGTATCAAATAAACCCCGGATTCGGATTCAGCAACCTCAAAAACATAAACATAAATTTTTTACGGAATTTTTCACGGTCATATCTCAATTTGACCTTCAAATGACCTTAAACCTGATGACATGGGATCAAATGGACCCCGGATTCGGATTCAGCGACCCGAAAAACATAAAGTCTACCTAGTCAGTCTCTGGGGTCAAGACACTTTATTTTTTTTGTGTGGCTGTGTTATTAAAAAAAATTCATATTGCTAGTTTTACTCGAAATTTCATTGGGAACAATTTGTTATTTTTATTTTGCTATGTGATTACTGGGACCGGAGATAATAAGGAAAATAGCAGAAAATATCAATGTTCAAACACAAATTGTTTAAATTTTACAGGAAACATAACAATGAACAGATTTAGTCCAAAACTCCCCATAGCACTTGTTATTATACATATAACACATTAAAACATCAAAATTGCTGCAGCCAGAGAATGCCTTATTCACCTATTTTGATGCTTAATTTGACTCCACTAAATACCAATATTTATTATTTTAGGTAGTTACTTGTCTACTAGTCTTTGAAAATGGATTTCAATTCATTCATTTCAATAAAATATTTGTTATTCTCTATTAACTCAGTATCTCAACTAAAAAAATAGTTTAACAAATTTGTCATTTGTCACTAAAAACCTGCATACAGAAATAACAATTAAATTTTATTTTCATTGTTCTTACTAATTGTTTTCGGATTTAAAAGATTTTGAGGAAACAATAAATTAACGACACAATAATTAATTTATTGACAAACGCCGTACATGTGCAGAAACTGTGTTTTATGCGGTACAAGTTCTCATTTTTATTCCCAATCCCATTCAAAATTTATACAGGCTTCATAACATACTGTTATTTCCTGTTATCAGTTGTGTACTGTGTTTTGCGTTGTAAAATCCACAATTTTCGCGCAGATACTGTCTTACGGCATTCTATATCTTCATATCCTTTGCAGATAGAACCGCTGTTGGATAAAAAGACGCAGCACAGCACAGCATAGCACAGCACAGTATCTGCACATGAACGAAAATCTCAATTTAAAAAAAGAAAAGTTGGTTAATATGTTTCCCTTGGAGCAACCGTATTTATTAATAATGAAACATTTGTTATATTACCCCCACTTAAATATAAAATTTAAAAATTCACTATGATTAAATTTTATGCAAATTAAGCTGTTAGTACTTACAATATAGAGATAATTGAGTTCAAAAGTCCAAAATGAGTTAAACAAACTCCCTTAGGAAGTCCAGTGGTTCCACTGCTGAAATATATAAAACATATATCGTGACAATCTGGTATGACCATCGGTCTGAATTTTTTTTCTTCCGGTGAAGCTATTTGCAATTCAGAAAAATTCTTATATTTTGAGGAGTTGCCTATTACTATTATATCTGCTTTAAAATCGGCTTCCAAGAGACTATCTTCTATCAGTTTTACAGATTCCTCTTCAACAAATATGCACCTGGGTCGCACAAGTGATATGCAGTGTGCACACTCTCTTGAGGATTGTGTTGGATCAATCGACGCCACTTTAGCTCCCAAATAAAGTGAAGCTAAGACAGGAATAATAATGTCCAAATTATTCCTTGAACAAAATAATATAACGTCTTCTGGACTGATGCCTAACTTGCTCATATGTATTGCTGCCAGAGTGGATCTATCCTTGACACTGGCAAATGATTCCCTTTTTCCGGTAGCGGAGTCAATCTTAAAAATAACAAAAAATGTGTGTGATGAAAATTGGAAAAAAATTATAGACTACAAGGAAATGCTAAAAATTTAAAGGCTGCAGAGTGGGACAAAAATTTGAAAATCTGGCCGAAATTTTGAAACTTAATAAATAGTACAGTCAATCTGTCATTTGACCCGTGAATAATTCGTACATGGAATTTTTTGTTTATACTGTGTGTCTCATTTAAAATGAAGACACCCGGATATTTTCGTAATTTTTGAAATCCAGATTTGAGCTTTGGCACAATTGTAGTCCTATATAAGACATACATTTCGAGACTAACAACTTAATTTTAAGTAACAAACTGAGACAACGGCAGCCCCCCAAATGGGGCCCATTCCCGATATTTTGCTTCGCGTTGAAGATATCGAAAAAAGTTATTAGAAAAAGTTGTTCAGAATCTAATTGTGAGCCCCAATATCAAATTTCATTACGAAATTCGCATTATTAGTTTTTTCAATATTTTTCTGCAGTCCGCACAATGGTTACAATTTTGGTTTTCAATTTAATAGGATGCCATGGAAACAAAAACTATGATTAAATTAAATGTCAATCTGACAAAACTTTGAGTTATAGTGTAAAGTTCTAGTTTACAATCGTAAAATGCGTCTTTATTTAAGAGAAAAAATCGAAATAATAAGGTTATTTGGTGATGGAGTTCGTAGTAGCAGAGAAGTAGCCACCGAATTTAACCGAAGACATCGTTTACGAGTCGATATTACTCATGAAACTGCAGCCACCATAAATGCTCGTTTCAATGAAACTGGCAGTGTTATTAAAAGACCTCAGAATGATCAACCCCGTCGAATATATCCGCATCCTGAGGATAACGTAATCTTAGCTGCAAATCAAGCGAATCCAAGAGCGAGTCTACGAAATTTAGCATCTCAACCGAATATCGACAAGGAGAAAATTAGAAGATGTTTCATACGTCATAAAATCAAGCCTTATAAACCAAAATTTTTACATACTTTGAAAGAAGGTGATGAAAATAGATGGTTAGATTATTGGTATTGGGCCCAGGGAAATTTCTTAGACGACCGGAAATTTCTAAATAAAATTTTGTTTACTGATGAGGCTACATTTACCACTAATGGGATGGTAACTTCTCAAAACTGTAGATACTGGGCCACAGAAAATCCTTATGGTTATTAATTGTAAAGACCAATATTTAAAGAAAGTTAACGTATGGTGTGGAATTTTAGGAGACCTAATAATTGGTCCGTTTTTCTTTAATAACTCGTTAAATGGTGAGCGTTTGGTTAACTTCTTCGGTACGGAATTATGGGATGCAATTGAAAATCTTCCTCTTAATGTACGACAGGAGATGTTTTTTCAGCTAGATGGTGCGTCAATACATTATTCCATAAATGTTCGTCAGTGGTTGAACGAACATTTTCCAATGCGCTGGATAGGAAGAAGTAGTCCTTTTGAACTCTGGCCTCCTAGGTCACCCGATATTACACCATTAGATTTTTATTTCTGGGGAACAGTGAAGAATAAAGTTTACAAAACAAGGCCCAGAAATAGAGAAGAACTTCGTGCTAAAATAAGACGAGCCTGTCGCAAAATCAGTATTCCAGAGCTGAGAAGAGTAGCCAAACATAATCGTAAAAGAATTGAGAAATGTATTCAAATTGAAGGAGGATTAGTTGAGAAAGGCTACATCCGATAATTAATTAAAATTTTCACTTGTAATCTCCCTAGTGCTTGAATTATTTCCGGAAATTTTTTCGAGGTCCGAATTTTCTTTAAAAATTCGTGAGCGAGAAAAAATTTCCGGATTTTAATTCAAGAGCGAGGGAGATTCGGTAAGAAAATTTTATACCAAAATTACTTGACAAAAAAGAACTTTCGAAATGTTTGCAAAATCTTGTAGGTTGGTGCCGGTGTTGCATTTGATGCATAAATAAGATGGCCTTGACTGGCATTTTGACGTAATTCACTGACAGAAATTTTATTTTATTTCCGCTTTTGAGAGAAATGTCGTGTTTTGGACAGCAAAATACTGAGATAATCAGAAAAGACAAACTAATTCCAACAAATACGAAAAGATCTAAGGCAACTATATGGAAACAATTTTTAGAATTTTGCCAAGAAAAATCATACAAAATTGAAGGAGGAACCTCTGTCATAGAACTGGCTGCAATTTTGGAGGATTGGGGGTTTAACATGAAGAAATCAAACTCGGAAGATTATAAAGAATCTGTTGTAAAGGTGATAAAAATTGTTGATTGTTTTAAATACTTATATACCATTAAAATATTTTTGTTAGATGGAGAGGTTAGAATTAACAAATGTAATATTACTTTAGGTTATGTGGAATTCATCCGCAAAACAACTTCAAGAAATGTGCTTCAACAAATATCAGCTCAAATTTAATCCTTTCTCGGACGTTGAGTTTGCTGCAGCAAGAGCTGCGCGTGATTCGAAACGCAGGCAATTGCAAAGAGATCCCACAAAAAGAAAAAGTAGTGCTGCTGCTCTTACTAATGAAGAGTATACTAAAATTTTAAAAATATGGGATGAAAATGAATCTGCTGGCTTGCAGCGAAAGTTTTTTCACGTAATATCACACGAACTCGCGTGGAGAGGTGGTGAAGGGACAATGTCTAAAGTGAAACATTTTCATAAAGAAATAGACCATAAGGGAGAGTTCACAGGAAGAATTGAATATAACCCTGTGGTTATATTCAATTCTTCCTGTTTTCTTGATCCGCACAACTCAAGGCGGATCAAGAAAACTAGCCGATAGTAAGTGGTTGGTAAGAAACACAAAAAATTTCGATGAATGCCCTGTACGACTATTTGAAAAATTTATGGAAAAACGTGGAGATCTAACAGTGGATAGATTGTTTGTGACCCCCAATCCAAACTGGAATGAAAATTTTTCGAAAGGATGGTATAAGAATAGTCCTGTTGGTAAAAACACGATTGCTTTATGGTTAAAAGAATCTGCATCCAAAAAAAGGAATTGATGTTAAGAGAATCAAAGTAACAAATCATTCTGCGAGAGCCACGGCAGTATCAAACTTGGCAAAATATGGTGTTCAGGAACAACAAATCATTAAGATTACCGGTCACAGCAATTCCCAGTCCATAAAGCCCTACCTTCAGATGGATATGGATCATCACCGAAATATAATTCACGCTATGAGAGGTGAACATTCTTTGGGAAACAGTCAAAGCCTCGGTCAAAGCCATAGGCAAAACGAATTCACAGAAGGTGAACAAAGCCAAGAATCAACAATACATCCGAATAATGTTTATAACAATTGTGTGTTTAATATTTCCAATAATTATAAGAGTTAAAGTAATATCTACTTATTAAATAAAATTACTTTTAAAAAAAATTAATCTACTTATTTATGTTATTTTGTTATTATATTATAAAAAAAAACTTTAGTTATTAATTTACGTTCATTTACTTTCCCCGCGTTCTAGTAAAATAAGGTGTAAATGAAATGTCTAAAATAAATATATCATACTAAAAACTTTTGTTATTAATTTACGTTTATTTACTGTCATTGCTGTCCAACCAGGGTAATTTCCACTTATTAATCACATAGGTAGGTGCTCATGGGTAAGAGTGATTTCCAAAAAATTCGATGGTTGTCATAGCAACAATGGCAAAATAAACGTGTCCAATTGGCTAATAATGGTTGGTATAAAATTTTCAGTTAAATAAATGTAATGAGTAATTATTTCAGAAACTGATCGTTACTTTAAACTGTTGATTTTTTTACTTATTTCAGTTACCAAAAGTTAATTGTTTGTTCCCTTTTCTCCTAAAATGTATGTTTTGTCAAATCGACACTTGTTCAATAAATTTTTTTGCAATTCCATGGCATCCTATTAAATTGAAAACCAAAATTGTAACCGTGTGTGGACTTTGCAGGAAAATATTGAAAAACTAAAAATGCGAATTTCGATATCTTCAACGCGAAGCAAAATATCGGGAATGGGCCCCATTTGGGGGGTTGCCGTTGTCTCAGTTTGTTACTTAAATTTATGTTGGTAGTCTCTAAATGTACGTCTTATATAGGACTACAATTATTGTGCCAAAGCTCAAATCTGGATTTCAAAAAATTACGAAAATATCCGTGTGTCTTCATCTGCATAATGTAGGGTGGGGATCATTAATTGATGCTTTCCACAATAATATCGTTCAGGTTTCTCTCGATTATCTCCCTTCCTGTTGGTTTTACCCTAAAATTAGATACTGTTAATAATTTACGATTTGCAGCCGTCAAAATGGTAAAAAATTGTGTTTGGCTGCAGATTCTTGCAAACCCAAAACTTTTGTTTGAAAAACTTTGATTCACGTTCAACTTTTTAAATATTACACCAGCTCGAAGTTTGGAAAAGTTTCTTGAAATTCTGAAAAATGTCTGCTGAATTGTTCCAATGTTATTAATAGTCATTATTATACTCTACGCAAAAGCGAAGAGTATATTGTATTTGATCGGCACATTTTTAAAACCGTAAATATCACTCGTAGAGAAAAAAAATCATATCATTGTGTTAGTGAACGAATTCTCAACAACTTTCAAAATGTCCGTCTGACCGTCCGTCACACTTCTTGTAAGTACGATAACTTAAGAAAGAAAAGTCTGATTGTATTGAAACTTGGAAAGTCAGTTACTGTTAGCTAGAGGAGAACTCTATTGTTTTTGAAGAAAATCAATCAGTAAATAAAAAAGTTATTAATCATTTAATTAAAAAAATATATATTCTCTTAATTTTTATCGCTTGCACTTAAATAGAAATGTTATCTCTATATATTTTTTATACATTTTACTAATATATATTTCATAATAATATATCTAATGCGTTGAAATATGATTCTCGAAAGATATATATATATTACATATATTCAATTTTTGTAGGAATGTGTGATGGTTCAGTGGCGAATGTTTTGCCTTGCAAGATCTACTCCATGTCCAGGAGTATGTACCCACTCCTGACGGACTTAACAGGACAAATAAGAGACTGCTGTACACGATGGTGATCACGCCGGCCATCACAGCAATGCGAGAATTAAAAGTTTTAGAACATAAATTCATAAGCCTCATTTCTGATTCTGGCAGATACACCTCCCTCAGAGATTTATATGATCGTTGCCACGACATAATCCCACTAGCGGACTACGTCCGAGAAATATCTCAAAAATTCTATCAATTCAAACTGGGCGATAGTCCGCTAGCCCGCAACATAACTCGAATCAGACAGCAATCCTTTTCGATATTCGACACACCCTACCATACCAGGCGTTGCCTATTTTCCATCAACCTTTTCTCTAGCCATACTTTCCTATACCATAATCTATAATTTCCCCACCTTTGATCTTTACTTCAACTAAACTAAACTAATCTTTATTTAATCCTTTCTCCATTTGTTTAATTTTGTTCTTGTTTATCTTTTTTGTCCTCTCTTGTTTTTAAAATCCCCTTCCTTCAAATCTGAACATTTTATAAGAAAACTTGTATTTCACCACATTTTCCTGGCGGCAGGTAGACCACCGGGATGGAATTGTTTCGAACGGGTTTTTTCGTTGAGTTTTGTTTTCCCATGCCAACAATCCACATTTATTAGTGCTTGTGTGCAACAATTAATTTTAAGAAGTTTTATTTTAATTATTTTTAAGTATCTTTGTATATTACATCTAAATTAAGTTTTTAATTTTTTAAACGGGAGCACTCGAAAACACTGGTTAAACCGAACCAGACCTGCCCCGTCCAGACCCACGCTGCGCGCCGTGGTTGTCTGCATGGCTCCGGGCCAGGCTTCGGGGAGGCGCATAATTGTAGCTCTAATATAAATAAATTTGTGCTCAGCTTCAGCCTTGTAATTCAAAGATTGTGTGTTCAAATCCCAGACAGGTCGGATGTTTTTTTAAATTTTTTTTCATATATTTTTTTTTCATACATTATTTTTTCACAACAATGTTGGTATCACAAAATTTAGAATGTCCAAAAACTAACATTATTTACAATAAAACTGCGAAGAATATCCTATAGAATGTTTAACAGTTCTCTGTCGCCATTGCTCTTGTTTCTTGTTTTCTTGTTTTTTTTTCTTGTTTTTCTTAACCGCATCTCAAGTCACCGAAGTAACTCCTTGAAAATCCATAATGAATTTGTGTTACGTAGTAATTATCTATTATCAATATTGTAGATTATAAAATTTCCTATAAGTATTGATTAAAACAATTTTCTTCCACTATCGATGGTTTATAAATTACAGCAGCTTCAAAATCTCATTATTTTTTAAATTTCGAGCTGCTGTAATTTTAAAACAGTTCACCATGGAAGAAAATTGTTTAAACAAA
Source organism: Rutpela maculata (assembly GCA_936432065.2). Taxonomy (NCBI): domain Eukaryota; kingdom Metazoa; phylum Arthropoda; class Insecta; order Coleoptera; family Cerambycidae; genus Rutpela; species Rutpela maculata. The sequence goes on along the minus strand of OW386285.2, from coordinate 291,340,130 downwards.
ACTTTTGGGAAATTTTAATGTCTGCAATATTGATAATAATTAATTACTACAAAGAAGCAACGGAGGTAGAGACAATTGCAAAAGTCTGAGCGAATGTAAATTCTAGAATATTAAAAGTTAAAAAAAATTATTTAAAAGAGAGTTGCCGTATTTTCTGCAATATTGGTGGTACCTAATTTTAGGGTAGAACGAAGTGGAAAAAGTGGAAAAATATAACCGAGAAAAACTTATATTGACCTTCATTTTTGCAACACGTCGCACAGTGGTCAATTTGCCATATTTAGGAGGAAAATATTATTAATACTTCATTTCTAGCTACATGTTTGTTTAGAAGTATATTTCTGTTTAAATATGTTAATATGTTATGATATGATGCATAAAAAAATGCATACATAAATATATACAGGGTGAGTCAGTAGCGTGGACACAGCCAATATCTTCTTAACCGTTTGAAATTAGAAAAAATGTCCCAGATAAATATTGTGGGAGACAAAGAGTGTAATATTCAAAAATTAGTTTGAAATCTACAGGATGTTTCACAGAGTGGTAGTAAGCTAATATCAGAATTTTTTAAATGGAACACACAACAGTAAAATCTGCAAAAGACGCATTTTCGTAAATTTGAGCGCCATTTCATTTAGAATGTTAGTCGAGACCATGTACTAATTTACAGGACTCTCAGAGTTGAACCCAATTCTACAGGGTGTTATGGATGATTTAAAATTTTACATATTTAAACTGTTATAATTCAATTTTTTCAAACGAAACACCTTGTATATTTTTATTTAATATGTCTCTGCAATTAATTACCTATATGCTGATACTTTATAGTGACAATTTTTTTTCGACGATTTAAAAAAAAAGTCTATTAAATATACACCGTCTCTCTTTTATTACTGCATGCAAACTTATATTTCGGAACTTTCTCAAAATTTACTCCCTCAGTACGCGAAGAGCTCTTTCTAATTTTTTTTATTACGGAAGCCACATGACGTTTATCACTTGCGTGATATGCGGCTTGAGTTGCTAAGGTTAACTCTTCTGGAGTACGTTAAAGTAATGTTTGCACTTTTTTCTTTTCGACTTTTGTTCACGACTGCTAAAACTCTGACGGTTGACCTACTTTCGACCTAGAAGGCTCACATACATTTTCTTTATTAGTTTCATATTTTAGTTCTCCATTTATCCAACCAGAATGTTTCTTTTAAACGAAGCCACATTAAGTTTACAAGACCGCCAGCGTTTAAGTAAATTACATAAGAACAGCTTAATAATTTGAATAAGTTCTTAATTTTCTCCTAACAGCCCGCGCTAGTCTTCTTTCTCTTATTCAATATATTCAATTATCCTTACGGATGCTCCATCAGCTGACAATTTTTCATTCAGCAGCTATTCAAACAGTCGGTAAACAGGTAAACTCTCTTCACGGAAATGACAACATCTGCAGTAAAATTAAATATCTTCTAATAAAAGTACAAGAAAGTGAACTCTCAGTATATGTTCCAAAGTATAGAGACAGCGCAACAAACTCTCTTAATAATCACTAAATTTTGCCGACAAAATTATATCACTTATCTATATCGGGTGATTCAGTTTGGTATTCGCCCCCCTGTATCTTTTTTTATTTTAACAGAAAACTACAATTAACCATATATATTTGTAAATCGTTTGTCAAGCTCTATCGAATGACGTCCTTAAATCATCTCTTTGATCACATGCCAAAATAACGATAGTCAACTTTTTTTTTTCAAATGGTATGCTATACATTTTTTTTCCGATTGTTGTAGATCTTCTTTTTCTGCATTCAACCATGTGAAAAAGTATACATTTCCATAAGGAAAATTTCGAGAAAATTAATAAAATACGAAAAAACTTCATTTAAAGGTTTTGTTTCTGATTCAACATAGTTAGCCATGGAAACAATTGAATTTTGTCATTGTTAGTAATGTCAAATTGAAAATACTGTTATTTGTGACTGATGTTTTTGTTTTATGTTATACTTCTAAATAGATTTACACAATGGTATCTTACACTAATGAAGAAAAATTGGACATGATATTAATTTATGGAGAGTGCGGAAAAGCAGTAAAGCAGTCAAACGTTTAATCAAGATCGCTTTCGAAATAGGCCGGTACCATCAGACAAAATGTTTGCAAAATTGGCAAGAAATATGAGCGAAAGTGGAAGTTTTGAGAAAAAAATAAACGTTTTTAAGCCCAGAACCGCACGAGATGAGGAACATACAGTTGCAGTTTTAGCCCGTGTTTTCGTAGGTAGACCTGCATATTTCTATTCATCAGTTAGCGACAGAAACTGATATTTCATATTCTTCAATTGAAAGAATTCTGAGAGACAATAAACTGCGACCACATAAAATACATTTACATCAGGGCTTGCTTCCAGGAGATTACGAGAGACGTCTACATTTTGTAGCGTGGTTGGCAGTTGCTCAAGAAATGACTATTAAGATCGCATCATGTGGTCAGATGAATTCCGTTTCCATAATAATGGAATTGTCAATAGACATAACTGCCATTATTGGTCGCAGGATAATCCTCACGGGCTTCGGGAAACTAATTTACAAAATATCTGGGGAATTAATGTATGGTGTGGAATTCTCAACGGACAAATTATAGGACCAAAGTTTCACGAAGGCACGCTTACTGAAGAAAGATATCTACAGTTTTTAAGAGAAGAGTTGTTAAATTTCATAGAAGACGTTCCATTACATATTAGGCATAACATGATATTACAACAAGATGGGACACCGCCACATAATGCTATAATTGTAACGAATTACTTAAAGGCAGCTTATCCAGGTAGATGGATCTGAAATCGTAGTTGAGTCAAGTGGCCTGCCAGATCACCGGATCTCACATCCGTGTGATTTTTTCCTTTGGCCATATCTAAAAGAAAGAGTGTACTTTACACCTCTAAATGATGTCGAAGATCTTAAAAATAGAATACGAATTGAATGCCGCAGATTAAATGTTGAAATTCTTCAACATGTATGTATCCAGGGCGTGATAAACACAAAAGCGAACGGAGAACTCTTCGAACATATGAAGCAATAAATAATGTTTTTATTTTCTTAATTGTTAGTTAGTTTTCAAGTATTGGTAGTTTTTTTATTGGTAATTGTTATTTATTATTAGTTGTTATTTTAATATTATTGTTGAGTGTTATTATCATTAATTAACTAAAGATACGACATTAAATGTTTGTTTATATAAAAATGAATTACATAATTATTTAAAAACAGAAATTTGTTTGGTCAAAACATTAAACTTTGTTTCAAAATTTTTATGCCTCATCAGTGCCGTACACAATCCTCGAAAAAATCCCTCTCTTTCGAATCTGATTTGCCTAGTTGGTACTAGCTACATTACTTACAATGTCAAAATTCAGTTGCTTCCTTGGCTAACTATGCTGATTCAGAAAAACCTTTGAATGACGTTTTATCATATTATATTAATTTTTTCGAAATTTTCCTTATGTTGAAGAATGAATTTTAACATTTTAACATCTGCAGCATTCAATTCGTATTCGTATTCTAGTTTCTTTTCTTCTCAAAACTTCCACTTTCGCTCATATTTCTTGCCAATTTTGCAAACATTTTGACTGATGGTACCGGCCTATTTCGAAAGCGATCTTGATATAAACGTTTGGCTACTTTGTTTTTTCCGCACTCTCCGTAAATTAATATCATGTCCAATTTTTTTCCATTATTGTAAGATACCATTGTGTAAATCTATTTAGAAGTATAACATAAAACAAAAACGAATAACATAGTCACAAATAACAGTATTTTCAATTTGACATTACTAGCAATGACAAAATTCAATTGTTTCCATGGCTAACTATGTTGAATCAGAAACAAAACCTTTAAATGAAGTTTTTTGGTATTTTATTAATTTTCTCGAAATTTTCCTTATGGAAGTGTATACTTTTTTCACATGGTTGAATGCAGAAAGAGAAGCTCTACAACAATCGGCAAAAAAATGTATAGCATACCATTTGAAAAAAAAAAAAGTTGACTATCCTTATTTTGGCATGTGATCAAGAAGATGATTTAAGGACGTCAAAAAAGATACAGGGGGCGAATACCAAACTGAATCACCCGGTATATATAAAAGAATACCCTGACTGACTGACTCACTGATCTATCAACTCATAGCTCAAACCGCTGGGTCTAGAAACTTCAAATTTTGCATAGAGGTTCCTCGAATGGGTAGACATCCACTAAGAAGGGATTTTAAAATGAACCGTTTCAACCTGATGAACACGTCTATATATCCTTTATTTTCTTGTTTCCTTCAACACAAAAGCTTCTTCGCCTCAAAACAAGCAATAATTTTTTATGTTAAAGATTTTATTGCAGGATCGTTTTTTGGGTGTAGACGATGTCACATCAAAACCTGTGGCAAACTGCTTGTGTATAAAATCTTTAAGTAAATAGTTGGATGAGCATATGCACCACTAGCAAAACTAACAATAATAATTGCTTCATTATTATATGGTCCTAAAACTTATCTACAAGTTGATGATTTTTATAGAGAAAATATTTTACTACAATTTTGACACCCTGTATATATTTCTCGAGATATTCTTATAAATTCGTAAACTTTTATCTCATTTGCATTAATTATATCGGCTAAAAAACTGTTTTTTGGCCCATCAAATATTATTATTGCTATTTTTATTATCACTTACTTATCGGCATTCACTGTGCAAAGTGATAGTAGTCTTTTCTTCCTTAATTCTTCTTAAAAATATCAAGCAGTTCATTATTGCGATATTCGCGCTATGCAGTTTTTTTACAATAAACGCAAATATTTTCCATTCATAAGCCCAATGCAAAGTCTAAAAGTAACAACTCTAGTTGGCTCTAGGACAAGGATGGACCGGACCTACATTAGACAATTAGACACGTGCCAATTTCTCGCTATCGACAGAAAGGTTAATAGTTTGCGGCACGCTGTTTGAACTTTACACGACAAGGAAAATTTTTAAAATACATCGTTATTAATGTCAATTTTACGAAACGAACTGATAGCCCAGTCAAACTGGAACAAATTTCCACGTTTGACGGAAAAAACTGAGTTTTGAAACTTGGCAGAGATGTTCATTAAGGCCCACCAACATACCAATAGTCTCAAATTCTATCTCTTGCGCTCGCGCCGCCATCTTGAAAAAATGGCGCTCCGTTTAAGTTTTTTGCTTATATCTCTCTAATCATTTAGTCCAGTCAACGAAAGAGTTGTAGAGAACATGGAGAAGGGGAGAGTTTTCCTCTTCAGGAATGTGTTAGGAGTAGTTAGGAGGTAAACATACTAATAGTCCCCGCCCCTAGCCTCGCCGCTTCAGGGGGGAGGGGGGTTGAGAGGTTCCTTGTTTCGATTCTTCGCTTATTACTCGGAAACGATGCGTCGTACGGAAAAAGGTAATGTCTGCAAAATGAAACATAATTAAAACTACAAGAAGGCCTACATTCATTTTCTTCCTATGTGTTATAGTTTACGAGATATTCGCCGGCCAAAATAGATAATTAATAAATAAATTAATTAGGTACCTTGAATATTTCTATCAAAGCTAATAAATCACAGTCACAAAACAATATTTATTTTAAAACACTCGACTTATTTACTAACGTGATGTTTTGTCGAAATCTATACATTTCATACAGGGTGTAACACAACTTACCCGAAAAACTTTAACCGTACATGCACCTTCTTAAAAAAAAAAATTAATAAAATTCCAACACAGAAAAAGATACACATTGTTAAAGTTACATATTGATGAAAATGGTAATTGACTGAACTCTACTTAATTGAAGGGCTGTTGTAAAAAAAAGTACCTAAAAAAATTAAAAAAAAAATTAAATTGAAAATTTAAATTTTAAACAGTAGGTTATTTTAACATTTCCATTAATTTGCAATTTTAACAATGTGTATCTTTTTCTGTATTGGACTTTTATTAAATTTTTTTTAAGAAGTCGACTTCTTATTTAAAGATGGTTAAAAATTTTCGGGTAAGATGCGATACACCACCCTGTATACAGTGTGACTCACTTAAAATGAAGATACCCTTATAACTTTTTTATTTTGTTTCCGATTTGAATCTAATTTTACTCAAGTATAGAACAAATTAGGATCTACTTATGACCAGAAAAACATTCGCCTGCTACAAGGGCAAAGCCACCTGCGGTATCAAAATGTACTAAAAAAAATTAAAAATCATATTAGTGGGTCTTGACGAATTTCACGTATCCACCACAAATTGCGGATACTGAGGATTCCCTTTGCCAGATGAGCTTATGTATGAGAAATCCTCCCATTAATAATCAAATTTTGGTGTATGTACGATTGAGGCGCCGATTCGATGTATTTTTTAGAATTTTTAACATTCAAAATGTTTTATTATTTTCCGCATATTTCGGACCGCAGGTGGCTTTGCCTTTGTAGCAGGCGAATATTTTTCTGTCACACTGTATATTTAAGGAAATTTATAGATTTCGACAAAATATTACGTTAGTAAATACGTCGAATGTTGTAAAATAAAGATTGTTTTGTGATTGTGATTTATTAGCTGACCACGGTAAACCGCTTTGAAGGGAATATTCAATGTACCTAATTAATTTATCTATTAATTATCTATTTTGACTGACAAATATCTCGTAAACTGTAACACATAGGAAAAAAGTGAATATAGACACTCTTGTAGGAAATTCAATTATGGTTAATTTTGCATAGATTTTCTTTTTCCGTACGACGCGACGCATCGTTTCCGAGTTGTAAGCGAAGAATCGAAGAAAAGGAACTTTCCACCTCCCATCCCCCTGAGGCGGCGGGGCTAAGGGCGGGGAATTTTAGTATGTGTACCTCTTAACTACTCCTAACACATTCCTGAAGAGGAAAATTCTTCCCTCCTCCATGTTTCCTACAATCCCCTTTTGGGGATTCATTAATTGGACTAATTAGCGACATCGAAATTATGTTTATATAAAAAATAAAGCTTATAAAATTATCTATAAAAAAATGTTATATGCATTTTCAAAGGTAAAGAGTGTTGTACTCTTCATGTGTATTTTTTTCATAAAATGTTTTATAACCTTTTTATCTACTTATTGATTAGTTAAGAGAGTAATAGGAAAAAATTATATTTGCATAGAATAGAATTCAGAACAGGAATGGATTCTTCTCAAATTTATAACGATTACACAGGCACACAAAAAAAACAACTTTATTTTCCAAAGGTGAAAGACACCTTATGTTTTTTACTCCAAATATCACGTCAAAAATATATGTTTCACTGCTCAATTTTTCGCAAATTGACATTTTGTCTAAATTCGGAATTAAATGGCTATTAAATCTAATAGAACGACACGCGTTGAAAATAAACTTCTGGATCATTTAAAATGGCTTTAGTCACATACTTTCAACGTTCTATCGTACCACAGAAATGATTGGTGGTGTACTTTTCCCCCAAAAAAACTACTACTACTACCTTTTTCTGATTTTTTCATACTATGCTTGTGATGGCTTGACAGATCGGGGTTATTACAGGGAATATTGATAAGTCGAATATCTTTTGATCAGGAGACGCCAAAACAACCCTCGGTTGGAGCTACCCCCTAACGATTTACAAAACATTCCAAAAATACTGCGAAACTGCTGAAGAACGGTTTCTTCCAGTTTTCGAGGGCGAGTAACATTTATTACAGGGAATATCGAACATTTTTGACCAGGAGACGCGAAAACAACCCCGGGGGTTGTAACCACTCCCTTCTTGAATGGCGAAATATTCGGAAAATGCTATGAAAGGGCTGAAAAACGGTTTCCCCCCGTTATTGAGGTGAGGAACACGATGGTTGCAATATTTTATAATAACCCTGATCTGTCAAGCCCTCACAAGCGTAGTACGGAAAAATCAGAACAAGGGTAATTTTTTTCATTTAGGGGTAGTTCCAAAAAAGTGGGAGAAAGTATTGCAATTATCATGCTACTCGCTCTCTAGAACTGGAGGAAACCATTCTTTAGACCTTTCTCAGTATTTTCCGAATTTTTTGTCATGCAGGAAGGGAGTGGTTACAACCCCCGGGGTGATTTGACGTCTCCTTTAAACGAAGTTCAGAAGTTTCATTTCAACGCGTGTCGTTCTATTAGATTTAATAGCCATTTAACCCCGAATTTAGGGATGAAATGTCAATTTGCGGAAAACTGAGCAGTGAAACATATATTTTTGACGTGATATTTGGAATCAGCGGCTCAAAAGACATAAGGTCTTTTACCTTTGGAAAAAATATATATTTTTTGTGTGCCTGTGTTATTTATCTAAGGAAAAATGCTAAATAACATTGAGGGGGAATTTTAGATGGAGTGAACATAATTACATAATTATGTAAAATTCTGAACTCGTGATTTTTATCAAATATGTGACATATAATGTTTAAAATAGATGTTTAAGACAGATGCTTAAGAAAACGTAGTTAAGTGAGGAAGTGTCAAAAATTTCAGAAAATTCCGACACTTTTTATTTTTAGTATGCGGCTCTAATAATGGGAAAAAATTTAAAATAATTAATTATGAAATAGGTAACAGTATCACAGAGAGCAAACTGTTATATTTACATAGATTCTATACACTTTCATAATAGCTCTGTTTCTTCATCGTCGCTTTCTGAAGTTTTCAAACTTTCGGCTGCTTCATTAACGACTTCAGACATTTCTGCAGCTTCAGAAGTACCTTTGAACTGAGAATTACTAGATGCTTCAGAAATTCCTGTAAGCATATATAGATGTATTTTCATAAAGTTGCATTAAATAATCAATTTACTGTTGTACTCTATCGTTTTACATACTAGGTTTCTTTAATATGTTTATTTTGAATATGTCTATTTTGAATATGTCTATTTTGTTTTTTTCCAGTGCTATCATCCAGTGTTATTATTATAAATTCAGTAATTTCGTACAGATATCGGAACTTCAAAAATAAAAAATACATGAGCGTATAAATTGGATTGAAAACAAATAATAATTTGAATCAATTTTAATTTTTCGAATTAATGAAACCAGCGACATATGTCACGCACGTGCAAATTATTACATTACAAACGTGAATAGAAATCGATATAATTTTTTATTATGACTTTTCTGCTGTTTTTTGTTACACCGCTTACTTTAAGTGGATATCAATCTGCGTTTTATATCGCTATTTTTTGAAATAGGTTTTCTTTTAATTCGACATTAAATATTTACATGCTAGTGTCTGTTATTGTTCTGTTAAACTATAATACGGTGTAAGAGTACTTGTCCTCTATCAGTAAAATATTTATGTCGTTCGAAAATTGAAACCATTCTTTATCCGACTTCCGCCAATTCTAAAGCCGCGTTCTCACTACGAACGTTTATAAAACATTTCTTTTAAAACAATTGTTTTGAAACTCCAGGGTTTCAAAACATGTTTAATAACATTTGGTTTCAAAACATTCCAAAAGGAATACCAAACTATGTTTGAAAACATTTAGTCATCATGGCGTCTCCAAGCGAGGACGGTCTTATTGCAGCTGCAATTTGTGTGGTGGTAAGTTCCAACAATAAAAAAAAATGGCTAAAAAGAAATGATTTTGGATCCTTCCGTCGTTACCCTGCCAAAAGTTCCACATAGAAACTTATAAAAAAAAAGTGAAGCGGTTTTATCGTTTCTATAAGTAAATAAGTCTTCGATACTAGAAGACGCGTTTTTAAAAAAAATCCAAAAAACTTTTAGATTCACAAAAAACAATTTTATTCAAAAACGTTACACGAATACAAGTTATAAGCTCAAGCGTGGATAAAAATCTGGTGAGCGTTCCCACAGTACCAGTATTTATAAACTTCGTCTTATCTTATTAACTAGAAATAGGTCATTAGGCATAGTCAGCAAAGATAGGGATGATGCTCACATAACTCCTCCATCCCTAAGCTGAAAAAATAAGGGAGTTTGTTTTTTCAGTATTTTTTGACATTTTCTCCAAGGGTACTTCTTGGTTTCCTTGTCCGGCATCTTTCCTAAAGTTAAGCAATGCATGAAGCATTCTAGGTTTCTTAAAGTATATAAATTTTAGAAATAAAATTAGCAAAATAAAAGTAATTATGGCTAAACATATATAAAGATCAGTGTGATCACTTCCGTTGATGTCACTGAGTGTTTTTAGTTTATGTAGATGGGTTTCGTCAGCCATGCTTCTGATATCTGCGACTCGGTCCATATCTACTTGTTTGTAGGGGGTGACTTCTGGGTTGTTGTCTTCCGTGGTCAACGCTCTTATTGGTAGGATCTCCAAGGGTGTTCCTGGAATAAGTCCGACAACATTGTGGAATTCGTGTCCGTTGATAGATATGCTACATTTTTGTGGTATGTATATCAGATGGGGTTGGTTAATAATAGTATAACCGTGTCCTCCGCATTGTTTTTCTATGGTCATGTTGACAGCTGGTATTGCTACTACGTAAGCGTTGTTTATTTGTTCAAGAATGTCGTTTTTTATGGTAACATCCGTGGTTTGGCAGGACATGGATCCGGTGCCGCTAAGTACTTGGGGTAGGCAATCTCTTTGTGAAACGGTCTGTATTACATGGTATAAACACAGGTCTTCGATGCGTGGGCATGGTAGTTCTTCATAGTGGTGATAAGTCGAGTTTAAAAGGATAAAAGGATTTAAGGGAATTATGGTTTTATTTAACGTGGGTATAGGGAACAAGTGGTAATAATCGTATAAACTTTCGCTCAAAATAGGAAAGTGAAATATGAAACAAACAGTTTGTTGTATATAGTAAATTTCTGTTTTTATTAGTTCATAATAGCTCTGAATATTTTTGAATTCTGGGGTTCCTTCGATATATAGTGTGTTCATTATTCGTGTTAATTCAATTAGCTCGTTAATAGGTAGAATAGCACTATGTACTGATTCTAAGTGAGCAAACAGTATTGCATTTTGTATGTTGTCTAGTATGGTAATTAATGATAGGCAGTCTACTATCATATTGTCTAAGAAATTTTGTAGTCTTAAGAATAGCGTGAATTTATTCAAACTTTGTTCAATAGTTCTTAATCTGGCATTTATTTGATTTTGGTTAAGAGTGATTTTTTCGAAAGTTAATATTGTTTCATTCATAAAATTTTTTGTAATTGTTAAGTAATTTTCTAGATCTGTATGCATTTCTTTTTGGTTTGACTCTAGGGTAAATATGGCGTTATCATATCGTTTTGCGTCGTCCGAATCTAAAGTGCCGAAGGCCCATTTCGAGGCTTTTCCCACTGCATTAAATAGGGCTCTCTTGGTGCGCGTATTTCCTAGAGGTTTTACATTTTTTAGTTTATTCTCGACTTGATTTAGTAGGTATTCTAAATGTTCGTGTATATTGCTTAATTGCGGATATAATTCGTCTTTCGTCTTGATAAGAGGTGTTATTGTTTTCATATTTATTTTTATGCTTAATATGGGGGTGTCAAAGTTTGTTAGGTCAATATACTTTATAAACGAATGTTTTTGTGATGTAATTCGAGCTTTGCCTAAGGAAAAGGGGAGAATGGGATTGGAAATTTTAGCAATCTTGATTTGTGCATGCGCTAGCGTCATCAGCGATAGGATGGCTAGTTGTCTCAGCATCTGAAACAGGTAATTTCCCTTTTAAATTTCTAGCTGGTTTAAGCGTAGATTTATGGCGTGTGCCTTTCGTCGTTAATACTTTATTTTGTTGGTCTTTTATGACATAAATTGATTCATAGGGAGTTGCGATTTTATTTCTGAGGTTTAGTTTTCCGTACGCGATTTCGTGTGTGGTAACCGGTTCTGGTTCGTTTCTATTTTCATTAGCTTTCGAAAGGTCTTTACTTTTTTCGTTGTTTTCGTTTATAACCTTTTCCATCACTTTTAAGTTTGTGTTATGTTTATTTAGGTAATCGTTAATAATATCATGTTCCGACATTTCGAATGCCGTTTTATTTTCAAAGTCCCCCTTTATGATTTGGAAAGGTGTAAATTTTGTTGCTGAGTGTATACTGTTATTGTATCCTAGAATAGCGTAGCTCATTAATGTTTCGATCGTTTCTGATTTTAATATACGTAATCCTTCTAGTAGAGTTGAATGGAACCTTTCTATTGGGGAGTTACTATTAGGGTTCCTTACAGTTATGAAGTGTAGTTCGATGCTATGTTTATTGCAAAATTCTTCGAATAAATTATTTTTGAATTCGGTCCCTAAGTCGCAAGTGATTTTTCGGGGGATGCCAAAGTGTGACATAAATTTTAATAAAGCTTCACAAACATGGATAGATGTAAGGCAAATAGGGTAGGCTTGTCCGAAACGACTAAAACTGTCTATTACGGTTAGGAATTTTTGTTTATTTATAACAAATGTGTCTATGTATATGTGTTCAAAAGGGCGATGCCCAATAGGGGTTGGTTGAAATATTATTTTGTGTGGGTGCCTTTCATATTTGTTTTTTTGGCAGGTAACACAGGTATTTATATAATTTATTACGTCATTGCTTAGGTTGGGCCAAAAATATAATTTTCGCAAAGCAAGAATGGTTTCGTTAATGCCTCTATGTACAGTTTTTTGTTCGTGATGGTATTTAATTTTTTGTTGCTGTAGTTCTGGTTTTTCGATATCGTCGAGGTAATTCTTTGTTTGTACTAGTTTGAAAGCTGAATGTTGGAAATGTCGTTGTAACATAGGGATTATTCCTTTTATGACTCGTTCGTCGACTAGCATTCCGTGTAGTGTTTTAGGTTTTACATATTCTTTAAATGTTTTTACTACCTCATTTTCGAATGAGTCTTTATCTCTATATGGAAAGGTTATTTGATATCTAGTTTTTATTCCAAAGGGTTTTGTAAGTTTTACATGAGTACGAGTAGTGTCTTCGCTGGCTGTCATCATTAATTGATTTTTAAATGTGTTAATTGCGTTTTCTGAGATAGGGATATCTAGTACGGGGTTTTCGATCGCGGAATGTACTGTTTCGTTTGACATTTGGGGTCTAGGTGGGCAAATTTGTGTGTCCGAAATTATATTAATTTTTGAAGTGTTGTTCCTAATTAAATCTTGGGGGGAGACTTCATTATCCGACACATTATCTAGGTCAATTAAGTCATCATATGTTAATTCGGGGAAGTCGGTTCCTAATTTGTTTTGTTCCGATTCATCTAGATTTCCGGCAATAGATTCGTTTTCTATTGGATGTATTTCGGGTTGAATTTCAATACGCGAAAGAGCGTCTGCCACTTTATTTTCTTTTCCTTTTTTGTACATTATGTCGTAGTCATATTCCATTAATTTCAGACGCCAGCGCATAAGGCGACTGTTGGGCTCCTTTAAATTATTGACCCATTGTAGGGGTTTATGATCTGTAATTATAGTGAATTTATGGCCGAATAATATTGGTCGGAAATATTTGGTAAAATTTACAATTGATAAAAGCTCTTTTTCTATCGTGCTGTAGTTTATTTCAGCGGCGTTAAGGGTGCGACTGGCGTATGCTATTGGTTTATCGCTACCTATGGGCCCCTGTGATAGTACCGCCCCGATGGCATAGTTGCTAGCATCGGTTGTCAATATGAAGGGTTTTGTGAAGTCGGGATATTGTAGTAATGGTTCATTGGTAAGTATATTTTTGCAGGTCTCGAATGCTGATAAAAATTCCGGTGAATGAATAACTTTTTCTCCTTTTTTCAAACATTTCGTAAACGGTTTTGTAATCTTCGCAAAATCTTTTATAAATTTTCTATAAAATCCAAGTAGGCCTAAAAAGGATTTTATTTCGCGTGCCGTCTTGGGTATGGGGAAGCTTTTGATTGCGCGGATTTTGTTAGGATTAGGTTTTATACCTTGCGGTGTGATAACATGGCCTAAAAATTCGACATTTTGCTTTAGGAATTCCGACTTGTCGAGTTGTATTTTTAATTTGGCATCTCTCAGTTTGGAAAACACTTGTTTCAGATTTTGAATGTGCTCCTGAAGGGAGGTACTGAATATAATTATGTCGTCCATATAGACGAGACATATTTTGTTTTGAAGTTCACGCAAAACATGGTCCATCACACGTTGAAAGGTGGCTGGAGCATTTTTAAGGCCAAACGGCATGCGCAGATACTCATAATGGCCGTTTTCAACATTAAATGCTGTTTTTTCGATGCTACTTTGTTGCATCTCAATTTGATGAAATCCGCTGGCCAAATCTAAGGTTGTGAAGTAATTACACTTCCCTAACTTGTCGAGTATGTCATCTATGTTTGGTATTGGGTATCTGTCGTCTATTGTTTTTTCGTTCAGTCGTCTGTAATCGACCACGATGCGCCATTTTTTCTTTCCGGACGCGTCTGCCTTTTTTGGGACTATCCAAATTGGGCTGGACCAGGGTGACTGACTCGGTCTGATAATGCCGTCATTTAACATTTTATTTATTTGTGTGTTTACTTCGGTTTTATGGAAGTGTGGAAAACGATAGGTTTTTACGTGGATGGGGATTTCATCGGACGTCTTTATTTCGTGTTTTATTTTATTGGTAAATGACAGTTTTTGATCGGCGTGATAAAAGATATCGGGGAATTTATTTATAAGTTTTAATATTTCGTCACGTTCCTCTTTGTTCATGTGGTCGGTTCGAATTAAATCGTTTAGATTTTTGTGTTGGTTTATCTGGTTAGAATAGAAGGGTAGCGCGTCTTCAATATTGTACATTTCGAAATGCTCGGGATCATACAATGAAACGTCAAAAGGTGTTCTAATTTCTACACATAATGCCTGATCGGTATTGTTTTGAATTTCGAATCTAGCGCGAAAGTTCTCTGCATACGTTAAAGTTTCAGGAATGTATAGTCCAAAAAGGTTTTGTTCAGGAATTAAAATATTTCCCTCTCGTTTATTTACATAAAATAATTTATTGATAGTTTGGTAGGGTGGTATTTCGATTTTCATGTGCGTTTGCGTGTGTTTTTCGCGATACTTAAACGGTATTTTGATTTTTTCATTATATAGGATTTGATTTGTAAAATCCATCTGTAATTTTAGTTTTCTTAATTCATCTAGGCCTATAATTCCGTCGAAATAATCTGAAAAGGGATATAGTGTAAATTCTATTACTTCATTCGTTTGCAATTCCTTAAAGGCTGGTATTTTTGCCTTATACACGGCCTCACGTGCTTGGCCTATTGACTGTAATAGTGAAGGTGCTTTATACATAAAATTTGGAAAATATAATTCGGCTACGATTGGCCTTAGCATGGAAACGTTACAGCCAGTATCAATTAGTAGTTTTAGATCAGGATTGGTAGTTTGGATGTATGGTAGAGCGTTTATATATGCATTAAATGTTATGTCTGTCTGTCTGTTTGAGGAAGTTTGAGAAAATTTGGGTTATCGAGGTTTGGGTCATAATTCGCGTTGTCTACTGGGGCTTCTGTAAATTCTTGGTTATACAGATTGTAGTATTGATCGATTTTTTGATTTGTTTCGTCTTCTGTAATTAATTGATGATTGTCAAAATTGGCATTGTCTTGATATTCAGGATAAAAGTAACCTGTGTTTTCAATATCATTTGCGAAATCGGATGATTCGTCGTTTATTGCGTGTAACTCTTGTACAGTATATTTAGGGGTTTGAGTGCGTTGTACCCATGGAAATTGTTGTCTCACTTGGGCAGAGGTTAGTCTGGGTTGTGGTTGGTTTTGGAAATTTTTATTCGTGGTAAAGTTTTGTCGCGACTGTATTGACATTGGTTCTGGTGCATGTTGTTTGGATTTGGCCTGAACACATTTTGTTTTTGTTGATTTCCAAAAACTTGATTATTTGTGGGGAATCTATAATTTGTATTTGGTCTAGGTTGAATCGGTATGGGTTGACTGGGGAAGCTCTGTTGTGGTGGAAATTGCAAAAATTGATTTTGGAAGTTTTGTTTAAATGGGTTTTGATTCTGAAATTTGTTAATGTTCTGTTGCGCTACAAATGGGTTTTGATTCTGAAATTTATTAGTATTCTGTTGCGCTATTTGAGTATTATAGGGTTGTTTGCTAATTAAATTTTGAGTCTGGATTTGAGATTGCACAAAGTTTTCGTTTTCGAGATACAGGTTTATGGCTTCTTCTAAAACCTTGGGGTTTCTGGACCTAATAAAGTCACAGGTTCGCATATTTAAATTACGTAAAAAGACTTTTAGACTTTGGGATTCGTATTGGTCAATATAAATTAATTTTTTCTCGTTGGTCATTTCTGTGGCAGGTTTTGAATTTAGTTTGAAGCAAAGTTTGCTGCGGTTTGTCTGAATTCGTCTAGCAAATTCAAGGGGACTTTCGTTACGTTGCATTGTCATAGTAAATAAGGTTTGTTCTAAAATGTCTATTGATCGGTTGTCTCCGAACGTCTCTCTAAGATTTTTTCTTATTAATAACCAAGTATTCAACTCGGGGCGAGCGCCTATTAGCATACGGGCTCTGTCTCTTAGTTTACCGGCTATAATGCGCTCAATGCATTTATTTAGTGCTAGGTCCGTACTAAAGTATAGTTCATAAAACTCGTCAACGGCGTTGATGAAGGGTTCTAATTCGAGTTCGGACCCATCATAAGGTGGTATTGAGTCGGCATACAGTTTTAGAACATTAATATTAATTACCTCGGGCATTTTGGGAGTTTGTATTTCGTTTAAATCCGGATTGTTTGAAGATTCGTTTAAATCAGAATTATTTAAAGATAAAGAGCTGAGTGAACAAAGTACTGAGTCTATTGAGTTATCGTTCATGAATCATAAATAAAATAATGATTTCCCAAATAATTATTTTAACCTGGGAAATTTTGAATTTGACCAGACTATTAGCAAAGGTTATTGGTAATAAGTAATTTATGTCTATTGGTACTTTTGAATTTTGTAAATTAGTTTATTTTACAAACTGTAAGGTAACGGAAATTTTCTATATGATAAACTATAATAAAGTGAATAAAAATTAGTAAAATTCTCGGAATTGTATTTTCAAAAAAAAATTTCTTAGTCTCGAATTGATTTCTTTTTCCTAACTTACTTTCTTAACTACGTTTCACACGATAGTGAATCTGCAAGATATTTTACACTGATTGTAAAAACTCGGCAGCTGAACAAAAATGTTCTTACCTAATAATTAAATTTCTTGAGTTTATACGATATATACCCAGGAAGTGGACAAAGGGAAACAAACTCGACTTACCCTGATTGGAAGATGCGTTTGCTGTGCCTCTGGAGAAGTTTACCAGCTGGAACTACACTTGCTCGAACTTTGTCTTTTTCGCACTTTTTATTGCAAATCTACTCGGTTCAATTTGCAGTGAGTCTTTTGTCTATTTTCTTCACTGTGCACTACACGACACGTAGAGTTCTTTTCTTTAAGTCCTAAGAAACTGAAATTTCACGTTGATTATTCTTGCACGATGCACTGCTAATCAACTGACTTAAATCTGCACGACTGCGCCAAATAAGTCTTCGATACTAGAAGACGCGTTTTTAAAAAAAATCCAAAAAACTTTTAGATTCACAAAAAACAATTTTATTCAAAAACGTTACACGAATACAAGTTATAAGCTCAAGCGTGGATAAAAATCTGGTGAGCGTTCCCACAGTACCAGTATTTATAAACTTCGTCTTATCTTATTAACTAGAAATAGGTCATTAGGCATAGTCAGCAAAGATAGGGATGATGCTCACATAACTAAGTTATATTAGTATTATACAGACAGGATTTTATTTGTTTTATTAAGTTTTAAATCGGTTATGAAACAGTAATTCCGAATGAGCTATTTGGAATTATCATATTGCCCTTTCATGGGTACTTATATGAAATATACATCAACAAATCTACAGTTTAGTGTCTGCAAATGCACTCTTGCCCTTATATCTGTAAACATATGGAATTACAGATACAACTTTATAGAGATTCTAAACTTTTCTATAAGTAATATCATAAGAGTTCCAGTCCGTCCTTTCTCCAGTATCTATCGTATGTAACACACCATTTATCAACATGTTTTTATTGTAAATTTCAACATTGTCTTTTTATTAGTATTAATGTGGATATACATGTCAACAAATGTACAGTTTCAATTGTATATTTTACAGATGTATTTTTATTGCAAACTTCCATTTTACTTTTTTATTAGTATTAATTTGGATATGCATGCCGACAAATGTACAGTTTAAATTGCATATTTCAAATAGAAATACTAATATAGTGGTAAACACAAAATACTGCAAAGTCCTCATTTCCTCGGGTGTTCCTGTTCTAGCCTAGAAGCAATGAATGAGTTAGCAGTGAAAGAGACTGCTTTACTTTTAATTTAACAAACACACGTCAGTTCCTTAGGTCACATTAGATTAGATATGAATTAGCGACATGTATATAGCTCCCTCTACTGGAGCCTGGAGTAAAGTTGCTGCTGAAATTTCTATCAGTTTATATCAGAATGGAGCAGCAAAATGAGTTAAGCCGTATTAATTTGTAAATCCAAACATTTACTTATACCACATCAATGAGAATTTATGAGAACAGTATCTAATGTAAAACGTGCGGCTTTCCGTGGTTAAATGGCAAGTGTTTCTATAAGAAACGAGCTGCATTAGGTTAGAACAGTTTTGATTTGCAATTGAAGATTACAAATTATAATGTTTGAATAGGGATTTATGAGATCAGTTTCTATGAGTATTAATGTTTTTTTTTTTTTCAGTAATATATTAAATGTGTTTTCATTTGTTTGAATGGGTAAAAAGAAAGGTCAGTTTTCAACTGCAATTACAAATACAAGTTTAATCACTTCGAATGGGGTTATATGCGATCAAATTCTAAAAGTATTTATGCTGTTTTCCGAATATAATTGTGATGAGGTTTAATCAGTAACAAATTGTTCACTACTTGTTATGATATGGTCGGAAATTCAGGTACACATTTAGTATTCCTTCAAGAGGATTGATGAGAGCAGTTTCTACGAGTATCTATTTGTTGTTCCTCTAGTAAATTATATATATAAGTCTTTATCAGTACAGACTCGGATCTAATTTAAATATGAAAATTATATCAGAATAAAGCCACCAAATATATTAAACAGTATCTATTTGTAAATCCAGACATTTACTTATACTATCTCAACGAGAATTTATGAGAACAGTATCTAATGTAAAACTTGCGGCTTTCCGTGGTTAAATGGCAAGTGTTTCTATAAGAAACGAGCTGCATTAGGTTAGAACAGTTTTGATTTGCAATTGAAGATTACAAATTATAATGTTTGAATAGGGATTTATGAGATCAGTTTCTATGAGTATTAATGTTTTTTTTCAGTAATATATTAAATGTGTTTTCATTTGTTTGAATGGGTAAAAAGAAAGGTCAGTTTTCAACTGCAATTACAAATACAAGTTTAATCACTTCGAATGGGGTTATATGCGATCAATTTCTAAAAGTATTTATGCTGTTTTCCGAATATAATTGTGATGAGGTTTAATCAGTAACAAATTGTTCACTACTTGTTATGATATGGTCGGAAATTCAAGTACACATTTAGTATTCCTTTAAGAGGATTGATGAGAGCAGTTTCTACGAGTATCTATTTGTTGTTCCTCTAGTAAATTATATAAGTCTTTATCAGTACAGACTCGGATCTAATTTAAATATGAAAATTATATCAGAATAAAGCAACCAAATATATTAAACAGTATCTATTTGTAAATCATTAGAACTGTTTTGATTTGCAATTGAAGATTATAAATTATGTTTGAATAGGGATTTATGAGATCAGTTTCTATGAGTATTAATGTTTTTTTAAGTAATATATTAAATGTGTTTTCATTTGTTTGAATGGGTAAAAAGGAAGGTCAGTTTTCAACTGCAATTACAAATACAAGTTTAATCACTTCGAATGGGGTTATATGCGATAAATTTCTAACAGTATTTATGCTGTTTTCCGAATATAATTGTGACGAGGTTTGATCAGTAACAAATTGTTCACTACATGTTACGATATGGTCGGAAATTCCAGGTACATTTTTAGTATTCCTTCAAGAGGATTGATGAGAGCAGTTTATATGAGTATTTATTTGTTGTTCCTACAGTAAATTATATAAGTCTTTATCAGTATGCATTCGGATCTAATTTAAATACAAAAATTATATCAGAATGAAACCCCAAATATTTTAAACAGTGCCCACCTGTAAATCCAAACATTTAAAGATAATATTTTAATGGGAATCCGCCAGAACAGTATCTAATGTAACGTGTGCGGTTTTCCGTGGCTAAATTTTAAAATTATTTGCAATAAATAAGCTTAAATGGATTCGAACAGTTTTCATTTGCATTTCCAGATGAATAGTTTTAATTGTTAAATAAGGATCCATGAGGTCAGTGTAATGTTTTTTTTTTTCAATAAAATGTGTTTTTATTGAAAAAAAAAACATTACACAAAGACACTGACCTCATAGATCCCTATTTAACGATTAAAACTATTCATCTGAAATTGCAAATTAAAACTGTTCAAATCCGTTAAAGCTTATTTATTAAAAATACTTTTAAAATTTAGCCACGGAAAGCCGCACGCGTTACATTAGATACTGTTCTGATTGGTTCTCATTGAAATATATCTTTAAATGTTTGGATTTACAAGTGGATACTGTTTAAAATATTTGGTTGTTTCATTCTGATATAATTTTTGTATTTAAAGTAGATCCGAATGCATACTGAAAAAGACTTATATTTACTATTGGAACAACAAATACATACTCGTAGAAACTGCTATCATCAATCCTTTCGAAGGAATACTAAATATGTACCTGGAATTTCCGACCATATCGTAAAATGTAGTGAACAATTTGTTACTGATCAAACCTCATCACAATTATATTCGGAAAACAGCATAAATACTGTTAGAAATTGATTGCATATAACCCAATTCGCAGTGATTAAACTTGTATTTGTAATTACAGTTGAAAACTGACCTTCCTTTTTACACATTGAAACAAATGAAAACACATTTAATATATTACTGAAAAAAAACATTAATACTCATAGAAACTGATCTCGTAAATCCCTATTCAAACATTATAATTTGTAATCTTCAATTGCAAATCAAAACTGTTCTAACCTAATGCAGCTCGTTTCTTATAGAAACACTTGCCATTTAACCACGAAAAGCCGCACGTTTTACATTAGATACTGTTTAAAATATTTGGTTGCTTTATTCTGATATAATTTTCATATTTAAATTAGATCCGAATCTGTACTGATAAAGACTTACATAATTTACTAGAGGAACAACAAATAGATACTCGTAGAAACTGCTCTCATCAATCCTCTTGAAGGAATACTAAATGTGTACTTGGAATTTTCGACCATATCATGACATGTAGTGAACAATTTGTTACTGATTAAACCTCATCACAATTATATTCGGAAAACAGCATAAACACTTTTAGAAATTGATCGCATATAACCCCCATTCGAAGTGATTAAACTTGTATTTCTAATAGCAGTTGAAAACTGACCTTTCTTTTTACCCATTCAAACAAATAAAAACACGTTTAATATATTACTGAAAAAAAAAAAACATTAATACTCATAGAAACTGATCTCATAAATCCCTATTCAAACATTATAATTTGTAATCTTCAATTGCAAATCAAAACTGTTCTAACCTAATGCAGCTCGTTTCTTATAGAAACACTTGCCATTTAACCACGGAAAGCCGCACGTTTTACATTAGATACTGTTCTCATAAATTATCATTGAGATAGTACAAGTAAATGTCTGGATTTACAAATAGATACTGTTTAAAATATTTGGTTGCTTTATTCTGATATAATTTTCATATTTAAATTAGATCCGAATCTGTACTGATAAAGACTTATATAATTTACTATAGGAACAACAAATAGATACTTGTAGAAACTGCTCTCACCAATCTTCTTGAAGGAATACTAAATGTGTACTTGGAATTTCCGACCATATCCTAACAAGTAGTGAACAATTTGTTACTAATTAAACTTCATCACAATTATATTCGGAAACAGCATAAATACTTTTAGAAATTGATCGCATATAACCCCATTCGAAGTGATTAAACTTGTATTTGTAATTGCAGTTGAAAACTGACCTTTCTTTTTACCCGTTCAAACAAATGAAAACACATTTAATATATTACTGAAAAAAAAACATTAATACTCATAGAAACTGATCTCATAAATCCCTATTCAAACATTATAATTTGTAATCTTCAATTGCAAATCAAAACTGTTCTAACCTAATGCAGCTCGTTTCTTAAAGAAACACTTGTCTTTTAATCACGAAAAGCCGCATGAATTACATTAGATACTGTGCTCATAAATTCTCATTGATGTGATATAAGTAAATGTTTGGATTTACAAATGGAAATGGCTTGACTCATTTTGCTGGTCAATTCGGATATAAACTGATAACAATTTCAACAGCAACTTTACCTAACTCTTATAGAAACTTATTGACCATATAGATTCTCATAGATACTTATTAATTTTTGATAATTTTCAATACGGATTGATGAGATTTTTTTGACAGGGTACAGGCCAGAAAGAAGTATAGCGGCAGTGACGTCTTGAGTGATCTTCAACGTGACGACCAAGATCTGCTAGCTGGAGAACTTAAAACTAATGGTACTTTTAAAAATTTTCTTAGAATGAGTCAGGATTTTGAATATGTGTATGCACTATTCGTTCATATTAACATTTCTAATAACAAATTATGAAATGAGTGAAGGATGTATACCTGGCTGTTATCCGCTCCATCCTCCACATACTCGTTATCCACAGCATTGTGGACATGAATACTATAGACAAGGATAACGCACGCGTGCTTTCAACATTTCCGTGAAACTGGAAGAAAGAAACAGGCGTTATAGATGGCGCAGCGCTCACGAGTACACTGGAGCGCGGTAAAATATCAATTTTAACGCAACCGCTTTATTTGATTATCGTTACTCGTGTAGGGTGACCATACGTCCGGAATTTCGCTGAAAAGTCCAGCATTTTGGAGTACTGTCCAGCAAAAGTCCAGCATTCAGACCATATGTCCGGAATTTCGCTGGAAAGTGTTACAAGTGTCCAGCAAAAGTCCAGCATTCAGATTATAGTGAAGTTACAGCATTACGTTCTGCTTGAAAACAAATTTTTTTCGGATACTTCCCACTCATCAAAAAATTTTGTGATCAAAAAAATTTTCCCCCCGGTCATCAAAAAATGTTGGGATCAAGAAATGATTTTTCGAATTTCTGCCCTCCCCGCTCAACAATTTTTTTCCCAGCAGAAGTGTCCAGCATTCACTTAACAAAAATCTGGTCACCCTATACTCGTGACTATTATATAAAGAGTCTTTGTGATGAAAGATGATTTTATTGTTGGCAGCGCTATTCATTATTTAAAATAATAAATCATTTTGATATAATTCTAATTGTTTTATTTAAATAACGAACACAAAAATTTAAATATATTGAAATTATGTAAATATTTAGCAACTATTTTATTGCCTCGTTTTTTTAAAATATTTGTAATCATTACATTTCAAAATGTATATACAGGAAAGGGGGTAACATTCAGCCACCCGCAGTAACTCATCTGCTGTTTGAATTTGCCGGCCGAAAAAATTACAATATGGGTCGCGTGCGCCGACGTCACAGATTTTGAGAACTTAGGAAAAACAAACAGCTGTCATTGAGAAATCCGCCGATTAAACGTGTTTCTTTAAAGTGAATTTTGCAGTGTTTGTGCCATTTAAGAACTTGTTGTTGGATTATTTAACATCTACAACTATTCTTAATACTGTTATATAAACAATTTTGTTCGTCAGGATGACGGTTAGTTCGTATTTTGCAGAATTGTCTCCTGATGTAGAGGTTAGGTATACGGCTGCCATCGAATTAAATTCTTATATTTTGAGAAAAAAATACTTTAGTACAAATATTGATGTATTTCCAAATGTTACACATAGGGAAGTTGCAAATTACTTGATTTTTGAAAGAATTACGTAGGCAGAAGGACGAATTCGAGGCATTGAGAAGTCTTGAAGCTGTTTGTAGTTAGGTGAAAGAAGTACTCTGCAAGAAATTTGCAGGATAAAAGCTTGTTACAACGGTAAGAATTAGTTATCAACCATTTTTTTCATATATGCTTGCCTAATTAAATGTTTTATAAATAATTACTAATGCAGAAATTAATTTTTCAGGATATGAACTCTTAGGCATCATGAATAAAAGCCATTGACTCCTTGGACTATTGCAGATTCAAATGGTTCCTTGATGCTCACTGGGATTGTGTTGCCAGTCTAGACAAAACATGTTCACTTTTAGTTTTTTAGCAATGAACATGGCTATGGTTGGAGATTAACCGCTGTAAATTTTGTGAAAAAGACACTTTATAAAATAAACAATGAAAGACTGACGTACCTACTGTAAACTGTTTGAAGTATGTAATAAGATGTACACAATTTCTTCCAGCGGTTAACCCCTCGTCTATACCTTATATACCTATAGATTGGACTACGCAAACCGTTGTAATTTTTGTAAATTTTTTATTATAATATATTATATAAAATGTTTAACATGTATTTTACTATTTTATGTAGGTCAATTGTTAATTATGACTTGTATTCTCTTAAATATACTCTCCCTCTGTGCAGTTCATGCTTCGCTCAACTAAAATTTAAATAAGAAATAGTCATTAAAAATAGAGACAAACCAATATAAAATGTTAATTTTCTTTACCATGGATTGTTTATTGCTTGTTTGAGCAGCAGTTATTACTATCACAATCATTCTTATGCATTAACTTAAAGCATTTCTTTTAAATGCCTGGAATTGTTTAACCTAACCTCTTCTGGCTGTAAATCGACGTTATTTTACAAAAACTGATGTTGTCTCGGATTGCCGCCCGTCCACAATTAATAATACAATAAAAACTAGCCATTTTGTATGATATAATATCGATAAAAACTCTAGGATTACGAAAAATTTAATTCTGAGGTTCAGTCAGTCGCCATTTGACAGCTAATGACAGCGGTTTGTTTTTCCTAAGGTCTGGGACCTGTGACGTCACGCGCACGCGACCCATACTTTCAACCATCATTGTCAGTAAAAATAGTAAAAATGTCAGTGTATCAAATATTCTTTAATCTTTGCAGTGTATTGTGTGGTAGCCGTCGCCGCATGTACTTCTTTTTCCGACTAAAAAAATTAAGTGCAATATTTATGAATTTACGGCAAGTTTTTGATAGTTTTTATTTTGTGATTAACAAGCACGAAGGAAAACAAACCGCTGTCATTATAGCTGTCAAATGGCGACTGATTGAACTTTTCCGCAATATTAAGTTTTTATGGACATTATATCATACAAAATGGCAAGTTTTTCTTGTATTATTAATTATGGAAGTGTGGCAAACTGAGACAACATCAGTTTTTATAAAATAACGTCGATTTACAACCAGAAGAGGTTAGGGTTAAAATATCCTAAGCAATTTAAAGAAATTGTCTTACAAGGGCATTCCAAGGGTTTTATTGGTGGTAAGTTGTTGCCTGTTAATGTAAGAATGTGGATTTTGTTGTAGGAACAACGGCCGTAATACAAAAACATGCGACGATCCATTCAGTTAGGTGTTCTCTATTAATATGAGATACAACTTAAAACCTATCAGATGTGAAGCCTAAGGTGGTGATAATAGTAACTGCTGTTAAAGCAAGCAATAAACAATTTGTGGTAAAAAAAAACACCATATTGGTTTGCCAGTATTTGTAATAAGTATTTCTTGTGTTTATACTTTAGTTGAGCGAAGATGGAGCTAGTGCCGAGGAATAAAGAAGTGTAATAGTAAATATTGTTTTAAAGGAGGTACACACCAAGAGGAAAATGTGCAAGCTATGTTAAGATATCTGATGAAGTGCATAAATTAAGAAAATTCAAAGTACAGCTGTCACTGAGTGATCTGGCAACAGAATTTCTTGTTTTAGTGTATTGTGTTGTGTTTAAAAACTCAATGTTCGATTGTTTAATATTCAAAAGCTATGAAATTGGTCGAAATACTGCAGTGAGAGTTCGGACGAGCCATGAAAATGTCGAATTGTAGCTATAAAAATGCCCTTTGAATTATGTATGTATTATTTTCATGTATTTTTTGTTACAATATAGATCTTTCTTTGTATCTCTCATAAGTTTCTTATTGATTCTTCCTGAGTACTAATGAAACCTTGCATAATAAATAAGTAAGTATATTTTATTTTACTTTCAGTTAGATGCATGTATATAGAAGATCAACATAATCGACTACCTCAATTTACTGCTAACGATAATAGAATTGATACATAAAATGTAAAATAAAAAGTTAATATATTTAATAAAATACAATACAATTAACCTACTTACATGAAAAAAAAAAATAAAGTACGTGCTAGATATATAACAATAAGACACGTTAAGAAAAAGTCCTTGCACAAATTAAATGGTTTGTATAGTTCAGTCTATAGGTATATCATAGGCGAGGGGTCAACCATTGGAAGAAATTCTGTACACCTTTTTACATATTTTAAGTACCTCAGTCCTTCATTGTTTAATTTATATGGTATTTTTCACAAAATTCATAACAGTTAACCTTTCGACCGTAGCCACTGCTTACTGCTAAAAAATTGAAGGGATAGACTGGGTAGTCAACGAATCTTGTCTAGACTAGTAACACAGTCATAATGAATACTGAAGGATCATCTGGATCAGCAATAGTCCAAATAATCGATGCATGGCTTTTGTTGAAGATTCTAAGCTAAGAGTTCATAACCTGAAAAAAGAATTTGCGTGTTAGTAATTATTCATTAAGCAACATTTAATTAAGTAGGCATATATTGAAAAAAAAGGGTTGATCATTGCTAACTACTTCTTACCTTTGCAAAAAGCTTTTATGCTGTAAATTCCTTGGAGAGTACTTCTTTCACCCAACCACAAAGAGCTTCAAGATTTTTGAATGCCTGAACTCATCTTTTTGTCTATCTATATCTCACAAAAACCAAGCAATTCACAATATCCTAATGTGAAATATTATGAAATACACTTCGATGATACTAACTTTTTCCATGTACCTAACCTTTACATTGAGACAATTGACAATATTCGCGAACTTAGCTGGAACTTGGTGTACTCGTGTTCGTAGCGCCCTCTTCTTTCTTCACATTTTGCGGATCGGTTTTCATCGGAATTCCCGTTAGCGTCCGTAATCCTTGTCTTTATAATTCATGATTGTGGGCATCAGTGTGCATTCCTCCGTCAATGGTAGGAAGGGGTCGATTATTATCTCTTAAAAAAAAGTAGATGTTTGAAATACATCCACTTCCCTTTCTCACCTACCTCCTTTCCTGTCTTTGTCACCTTTTTACATTCTCTATTAAATTGTCCCGTTAACTTCCTTATATTCTTTTCGGCCTCGCCTACCTCGATTCCAAACTCTTCGTCCAACTCATATCATACTTTTTATTCCTATTTTTGTAATCTTCTTCCGTTGGGTTCCACAACAATTTACGGCCTTTGTACATTTCGATAAGTTTATAGATATCAGCCTGTCTCTACTCCATAGTTAATTGCACTGAACAGATTACAGCGACTGAATGCAGACGACGAATATGACGGGGGCAGCACCCTCGTCAGTATTTTATAACATGTTAGTTACAGTTTCTAAACAGAATTACAACATGTTTTTAAAACCAGTTATGGATTTTCTTTGATGCTTACCGACACAGGAGGGAACAGTGCAACTTGTTACAAAACACGAAAATAGTTTTAAAACGTGTCTGTTTGAAAACATTTTCCCTGCGAATTTGTAACAAGTTATAAAACTCTGTTTTAAAACAAATGTTTTGGAAACATGTTGCATAGTGAGAACGCGGCTTAAGATGGCCGCGAATATATGACAAACCGAATATGTGTGAGCGATCTAACTTATTGCGAATTAGGAAACGTTTTCTCTTTCATCATATAATACATGAACGTTGGCTTTAGTATGATGTATTAGTTGACCAATTATAGCATAAAAATATGATGCACCTTACTCCACTATGTCGCTAGCTCTTGACACGCTAATATGAACGTTAGCTGTATGGCCATTTATCTGCACCATCCTTTATCAACAAGTCTATACTATACAGCAGTGGCATTTTAAAATATTAGGTCGACGCCAATGAAGGTAGAAGAGAAAAGAAATGGACAAATAATATGCTGAAAAGAAACAGATTTAACCTACGCTGTTGCCACTTTTATCTTTAGCTACTTTTAGTCGTCGGTGGAACTCTTAACAAGCTGAAGTGCCTGGCATCAATGTTAATGTATCGCTTTTTGTCACGTACTTTATTTTGCTATTTATATTTCACACTAACCCAGCAAACAAAACTTATTGATATTATATAACCTGGTAGTAATGGGTTACATTAACAGTATCTATTAATGTTATGTTAATATTATGACATTTGTTATAAAATAATAACATAATCATGTTACAATATGTTGTTATGTTTTAGTAATATAATAATTTTGTAACATTTAAAGTTCAGCCAATATAACAAAGTTATATAACAATGTATGGTTTAATAATATTTTTATTACATAAAAACTCTTATGATGAGTATATTATAACTTAAATAGTAAAAATTGTATAACTATTATGTTTGGTAAATTTATATTTAAAAGCGTTTGTGGTAGGGCGGCAAACTCGGGCATTCGGCAGAGGCCATTTTGTTCTTTGTTCGTATTTTCAATGTTTTCATTAAGCTAAGCCTAAAGAAGCTCAACATCCCAGCATCGTTGTGTAGAAAATACAGTTTTCTTGTGCTCTTTGATTTAAATTTAGTTAACATTGGTGTAAAGTGTGCATTGAAGATAAGCAGGTATATAAAATATATTATAATTTTTATGTCTATCAAATACAAATATGACTTTTTCAATTCTAACCTCAAAATCAAAATATGGAAAGAAAAGATATTTAACAAAATAATTGTTGAAAAATTAAAAAAGGTAAAGTCACTTAGTCATTTATCCTGTCACGAATCATCAGTGTGTAGAAATTTAATTGAAAATGCAGATAATTAATGTCAATCATAATTTTCCTGAAAATGATATTTTATTGAACTGAAAATGATATTTTTACCATTAAAAGCAGTTTTTCTCTAAAGTATTCCATATTCAGTTAATAAACGACATATTAAATTAGGTACTTTTGAAGTAACCATCACCATTTTCATTTTCAATGTTCTTATGTAATATTATAACTGAAGTTTTCTGAACTAAACTACCTACCTATATTTGACGGTATTGTATTTTAAAAAATATACATTATTATTATATTGATTCCAGAAAGAGTGGAAAGAAGCAGTTCTTGAGATAATATTCTCAGGATACTAATTTATTTACTAACGAATGTGCCACGAAATGCTCAGGAAGAGCTATTGGAATAATTTAAAGCGTTGACC
Organism: Rutpela maculata; assembly: GCA_936432065.2. Taxonomy (NCBI): domain Eukaryota; kingdom Metazoa; phylum Arthropoda; class Insecta; order Coleoptera; family Cerambycidae; genus Rutpela; species Rutpela maculata. The sequence goes on along the minus strand of OW386285.2, from coordinate 291,310,624 downwards.
TGGAAGTGATCGTGACAAAGAAAGGTAAGGAACTTTAACCAATAACTATATGAATATCTTATTAATATTGCTATCATTGTTTCAGAAGTTTTTGTTTCAAGTTTTTCATATGTGATGCAACACACAATAGAGCAGATAACATCAGAATGGTTTTGCTTAGCAAAACAGAGGCATAAGAGGGAAAAGAAACACAAGGCATCTTTTGAGTGCAGAGGAATAACAACATTTGACACCTAGAGTCTGTAGCTGTAGGTTTCTGGAAAGTGTGTGTGCGTCTAGTTTGACTGGAAATTTGTTATACAGGTTTTTGCATAAGTATTCTTAGAAGCGACAAAGAATAGAACTTACCAATTTAATAAGAAAATCTAAATAAATCTTTGTGAGAAACTAAATAATTTCCAACACATATTAAGCAGATAAATGAAAAATGATCTCAATTTATTATTTTTTAATATTGTTCAGTTTTGTATAGAAGTAATACAACTATTGGAAGTTTTATCCATTTTTACGCCACTGAACACAATTTACAATTTTGTTCTACATGAGTAATTATATTTCCATGATATTTACCTACATATAGCAAATTTAAAGTTTCGAAAAAAAATTACAAATAAGTGGTATGTTCTTTTAAATTTTGTGAATCTTGTGCCTAGTCGAAGTTTGTCGACACATTTATAAAATGTCCTACCGTCTGGACTGCTTTGTATTGACAATGCTATCTTGATCTTGATTTTTTTTTTTTTTCATAAATAGAATGTTATGCCACCACAGATAGCATATTTTGTGTTACGGAGATTGGATGAATATTTAAAAATTTCGTTTTGTATATTTTACACGGTATATCTAAATTCATGTCATTAATTTCGAGATGTAGTTTTATGAAAGATATTTTTAAAAAGTTTATATAGACAAGAATTTGAAATGCTTCCAAAGGAAGCTGCGGCCTGGGATGTCCGGATGAAACGTAGGTCAATCGTGTCTCAGTACTGAAGTATGGGACCTAAATAATAATTTAAGGCATGACTATGTCGACCAAATTAAGAAGTTTTTTAGAAAAATTTGCGATTTGAATTTGGGACAAATAATTAAAAAATGAGCTGCCTCACATAATATATCTTTTTGTGAACATACTACTACTACTAAAATAATTTAAAAATCAATATTTTTTTTCAGAACAAGGGCATACCTGCAGATTAAAATTTTGTTGACAAATTTGAAATTTTTATTTATAAAATTTCTACAAAAATCTACATTTTTTGACGAGATGTGAAATCCTTTGATGAATAATGTTTGCTCTTATTCTGAAAATTAATACCTATTTTATAGTAGCTATGTCTTGAGTCCCATACTTCAGTACTGAGATATGGATAACTTAATTACACGAATTTAGATAAACTGAATAAATATTATTTAGTACATTATTTATGTATGAAGTGAAGTGAATAATAAATCTTTTCCAGCATTGTTTAGCAGATGATTTTTATTTTATTTATTTTTTTATAGTTTTGTTAACATGTGAATTTCTTCCAAATATAGATTTATAACTCTCACTGCTTTTTTAATAATTATTACTGTTGAATCCATTTCCTGGTAAATGGGATGTTTGATATGTTCAAAAATACATTTTTTTAGCGGTAATCTAGTTTTGCAAAGTTCGTCTCGATAAGTTAAAATCAAATATAGAAGCATGCTACTATACCATGTGTCACCTGGAATGTTTTATTCACTATGTAAATAAATTTAAATAGTTAATTTAAAATAACATGAAAAATGTGTGTGTGTTTATGGAGTTGAAGTAATATTCAAATATGCCAAAAATCACGTAAGTACAAATGTGTTTGCAGTATTTCAAATTAACGATTTGTGTATTTAAAATTGGGTATATATAGTGTCGCACTTAAGAGTGTAACAAACACCCTTATAACTTTTTTCTGATTTGAAACAAATTTTGCTCACAGAATAAATTAGGATCTACTTGGGGCTAAAAACATTCTTCCCCTACAAATAAATGCAAAGACAAGAGCAAATGTTTTTTTTTTGCCATAAGTAGATCCTAATTTGTCCTCTATTTGAGTAAAACTTGGTTCAAATCGGGAAGAAAGAAGTTATAAGGGTGTTACACTCTTAAGTGCAGCACACTGTATATTTGGTAACAGAAGTATATAACATTTTGATAAAATCATTGTTTTCATTGTATAATAATAATATTACAAAATCTTAAATATTATACTGCCATAACATAACTTATATATATTTATATAACTGTTATTATAACTAGTTATATTAATGTTATGTAATGTCTCAGTTAGTCTGAGTGGGAAATAGTAACATTAGCGTTATACCATTATTTTGTAGGTGTTACATAACTCGTTACATTTAAAGTTGGTGGGGTTATATAACAAAAATATTTTAAATATATAACGATGTTTGCTGGGAACTTATTATAGGGATCGACCCAAGATTTCTAGGTGCCACTAGTGTATAGACTGGTTACTCATACGCTGAGTTGTTCAAGTTGTATTGGTTTATATCAGTGTGTTGTGTTTTATTTTTCAAATCTAATTTGGCAAACGAAAACCCACCTAAATAGTCGCGAGGATGTCAATAAATTGTGATGAAACGTAGACTATTTAAAAAAAAGCTGTTTTCCTAACACCTTCCTGGTCTATACCCGTTAACCCTTACCAGTACTGATATTAATGTTTGTGGTGTGTTTAAAAAAATATTATAATGTTCTAACTTTTCTTTCCGACTTATTTTTCATATGCACTATGTTTCAACAGAATAATAATACCGAACGATCGTATGTATTTTGGTTTCCAATTTCTTTAATTTGCACTAGTAATTTTTCGAAAGTTATCGCAGCAGACGTATTTTATTTATGGAATAACAATTGAATTCCTATTTCTATTTTTCGTTAGTACATAAACTTGAAATATGATTGTGTGTTCGAATGTCGCCGGTCTATTAGAACCCCAATATATTGTTTCAGTCATCTTACAATAGCCTCCAAAGTATGCCATAAACATCGTAAAATTGAATAAAAGCTTACTAATAAAAATTTAAACGTAACGGGATCAACGAGATGTACATAAAACGTGCATCCCCAAAGATCGAGTTGACGACGTTATTTCCGTTGCAGATTTCGAGCCTGTACTACAATGGGTCTTCTCTTTTGTCGCGCATTGAGTAAGCGTACGCATTGAACGCAAAATCCACCCATCATTTTACTTTATTTCATTTTATTTTAAAAATCACAAAAGAGGGAATATCACCATCCATTACACCACCACAGCTCTATTCATAATATTGCCGTCGTCAATTTGAATGCGAGGTATCCATTAGTAGGTTAATAGAGCTAATAATGATTTTGACAATACCATAATAATATCCCATTTTTTAAGTACAATTTGTTGAGAATATAGTTTCTTTTATTTACCTATCAAATATATCTACGTGAAATAAATTCCCATGTACAGATAATGGGTACGCGAGTAGTACCTACTCCCAACTGACCAATTTAATTGTACTACTTACAAGACAAAAACAGAAACCAATCTATTATTACTTTAACCACAAATATCACTCCAAACATAACTGTTTCTATAAGTATGACCATAACTATAACCACAGCTGTAAGTATAATTACAAACTTCATGACAATTTAAGAACATGAAGTAATGAAATTAACTGTGAGAACGCTACAGGTAATGGTACAAAGCTTTTTTTTGTCTATTTATATAACATCGGCCTATTTCCGCCAAGAGACGAGCTACCCCCAATCTGGAAAGGTGGGGCAAGATCGCCGTGTTTCCTAAATGGTTCAACCATCTAAGTACTTAACTTTATGTATTCCTTAACTTTATGTATTGTGGCGGTCCGCTTAGATTAAATTACATTTTTAATTAAAATCTAGTAAAACACACTTTATTTCAGTACACACTGTACATATATTTACCATCTTTAAATTAATAATGCCCAGACATTTAATTAATTGATAATAGCTATTGCGTATGTATATAAGATATAACCTTTTTGCATATTTATATTAACAAATTTATTTTTATGTTACAACTCTTATCAATATTGTTTTTCATATAACGCACAAAAAGGAACATCAATTTACTAGTCCAATAAAGATATCATTTTTCAAAAAAATTTCTCCCGGCAAGCTGATTTTTTCAGGGTCGATGGAGGGGTGTCTTCCGAGTATCCGACCAAAAAGTCACAGTGCACACCCCTTGGGGGTGTTGCAATAGGGGTGGTTTCTTATTTTTTGTTTTTTTGAAATTTTCTTTTTCCAACTTGTACATAGTAATATTACCTACAACTTTGCCTAATAAAATTTTTGTGTAACTTTGATTTTTGACGGTCCAGCGCCCATTATCTGGGAAAACATTCACCATATTTATTTATTATGGTTCAGGAAATATACAAACAAAAGGCTGAATAGTTGCTTCTTGTAGGGGTGATTGAGAGCTGTCTCCTGAATCTCCAACCAATTTTTTTTTTTTGGAGACTCAGGAGACAGTTCTCAATCAACCTTGCAAAACCTAGCTATTCAGCCTTTTGTTTGTATATTTCCTGAACCATAGTAAATAAATATGGTGAATGTTTTCCCATATAATGGGTGCTGGACCGTCAAAAATCAAAGTTACATAACAACTTTATTAGGCAAAGTTGTAGAGAATATTACTATGTACAAGCTGGAAAAAGAAAATTTCAAAAAAACAGAAAATATGAAACCACCCCTAGTATTGTTAGTTAGGGGACATTCGAATTGCGCTCACATTAATGAGGGTCACACTCGAATTGCGCTCACATTAAAATCAGGTACTTTATTCCCTTACTGAACTGCGCTCACTACTGCCATGTACTAAAAGTAGGAATAACTAAATATTGCCTAAATGTTGGTTGTGGCATTTTCTTAATTTTTCTTATTGGGATACAGAAAAATTAAGGAATAACTAACAAACTAACAAACTAACTAACGAAGATTTTATGAGCGAAAAACCACAAGACAGTCGAGTGGATCAGTTTATAAATTTTTTAGTGGAAAATTATATCGAAAGTGACTCTATATTTCCACCCACAATATGGGCTGCAAAAACAGCAAGTATTTTAAGGACCACAAATGCATGTGAATCATTTCATTCAAAGTTTAAAAGTGAACCGGACCTAACCTAATCAATATGGCGTATCCAATATGGCGGATCCAACATGGTGCATCTAATATGGTGGATGCAATTTGAACCCTGCCTATCACCCATGTCTAACTCTGTGACATAAACAATCATTATAAAAAGCGTTGTTTTACATATGAGAATATATACCACAAGTCATAATAGACATTTACTATATGTTTTGCTCGGTCTCCCTTTGCTTCATGGCACGTCTAACAGCATCACGTCTTGCTTGTTAAGCGTACGATCTCAATAAAATTTAATACTTTTATGTTGTTATGACTGTCTAATGGTTTACTTTTTTTTTTAATATATCCAACCAATAAACAATAATTATACGTGTTGTTTTACATGAGATAAATTTGGAAAAATTGTGTTATCTTAACTAAAACTAAAAATTGACATGTCTTGAAAATGTGAAATCTATAACACTGAACCAAAGTAAGAAATGGTGAGCGCAGTTCGAGTGTCAAATTAAGAGTTCATTAGGGATGTGAGCGGTGGCACCGGTTAGTTATCTATACGGTAATTACTCAGTTTTATTTTAATTTTAATTTAATATCGTAATCTTACGCAGATTTTGGAGTAGGGTCAGAGGTTATTTCTTGTGGACTACGTAGATTGGAAAATTATTTCCAACTCAACAGCGGCAGTAGTAACTTAAACTCGAGTCAAGGTAATCGATAGACACACATACTGTGTCACCTTTACAGTTATCTGATTTTTCATACTTAATTCATCAAGAAAAGGTAATTAAATTTATTTATTTCATACCTCAACCCGATACTTTGTAACTAGAAACCATTTTTTCATTCGTGTAAACTAATTTAATTTGTTTCTTATAATAACCTTTATCTTACAAACATGTGCTAATAAATATTTTTTCTTTCTCTCCTAAGGCAGAGTTTTGCCGTCAATTTATACCGATTTTATTTCGATTTTCTGTCAATTTTATGTCAATTTAAGGGTGGCGGTGCCGTGCTTAAGAAAATGATTTCGTAATTCGACAATTTCTCCTACATCCCTGAACCGATTCAAAAAAATTTTTGATAGGCTTTTAGAGACAACATTATAGAATGGTACTGAGCTACTAGACCAGGCAACGAATGATTATAGAGGGAAATTTTAGAGACAGAAAATTTGACTTCGGAACTTTGTTTGGACTAGTATAAAGATGAACATATCAAAAGTCCCCACTCCTAGGTGGTGAGCGGGGGAGGGGGCACTTTAAAGGTCCCATTTTTTTGGTTTTTCGCTTATATTTCGGAAACTATGCGTCGTAGCGGCTTGACCACTGTATACAAAATTGACGCTGACAAAATCACTACTTACATTTGTCGATATGTTGTTCTGTTCTCGAGATATCCGTCCTCGAAATTCGGAAATTGCGGAAAAAAATTTTTTCGCCTTACGTTTTCTGCTCTATTTGTTAACTCTTCAAATATGTTCCTACGAAAAAGTGGTAAGAAAAGATGTCGTAGCGCATTAAATTTCCTTCAAGAATATATATTATTTTGATTTTTTTAATCAAACCGTTCAAGAGTTATAGCCATTTTGGTATACTCTCCGAAATCCGAGGTTTCGCGAGAAAACTCAACTTTGGTATTTTTCACTTTTTCTTTATTCCAACTCTATTGCACGTGCCAAAATATTAGTAGTCATATATGTACTCAGTGTACACTATGATAAATGACAAAAATACACACATAGCATTATGCATAGCATATTACCTGTACCTGAATAAGGGTAGATTAAGTAATTAACAAGAATTTCATTTCAACTTTATGTTTATTATAATATAATACCTGCGTATAACATTAAACGTAATGCTTGAATGTAATATTAAACCTAATGTTAATGAAATGTTTAACGTTAAATGTAATGTTTTCCTGTGTCTTCATTTCCTTCGGGCTCTCTTTGGGCGGGAGGGTCCTGGCTCTTCGAGGAAACAGGGTTCTATTTCATCTGGGCCGGTTTGATCTTCATCGAGGATAACCGGGAGTAGATTTGTGTCCTCTTCTTCGTCTACCGTGTCAAAGGCAGGGCCTCCATTGAAACAGTTCCCCTGGCAGTTTTGGCAGGCAAGAGAACACCTCATAAATGCTTTTTTGCAACCACATTTTGTGGTTGCACAATCTTTTGTGCATCTACAAAATATCATTTTCAAAATTTCGTCATGTACACTTGTGCAACCGGCAACTCGCTGTGCACTGGGGATAGAAGATTTTTTCGGCGCTTCCATCCATACATGTGAGGGGGCAGCTCATTTCTCAGCCACAATTGAACTTGGTGGAAGGTTTTGAGGGAATGTTGTTTCGCAGCGTCCTCAGAAGGTGGAAGGCAACAACTGATTTAACGAAGGATTGGTACCAGTAAGCGTTAAGAGATTCTTCTTTGGGTGGGGCCCCATACCATTTCAAAAGGCACTTATTCCCAGCTTTTTCTATGTCATCTTTCGTTGCTGAAGCATTTCTGAAGAGTGCAGCAGCTTGTTGAAGGAGAACTTCAGATAAAGATTTGCAAATGCAACCTTGCTCTTACGGAATGCAGACGAGGTCGTATCGCTTCCTGTGAAGGCATACAAGAATAAAATATCTTGCAGTCCCTGCGTCTGAAGCTCCTGGGAAGAAAAATATAATGTTTTGATCTTTCCCTGCCCAGGCTTGATAAAAATGATGTCCTAATCTGGAGGTGTTTTTGCCATCAAGAGTACTATTAGGTTGACGTCCTCACCAATAACACCTACAGTGGTTGTTTCAGATAATTCCACAGCCGTGTCTACAATGAGTACGTCTGCATCATTCTGGGCTTGAAGCACTCTGATTCCCTTTGCCTGTAACTTCAATTTCAGCACGATGACTCGGTTTTTGTTGAAGACGTTTGAAAGAAAATCTTGCTGTTTCACATTTATCTCTGTATCCTCACCTAAAAGAGCAAAAAACGTGAGGCAAAAAAATTGTGTTCCGCAATTTCCGAATTTCGAGGGCGAATATCTCGAGAACAGAACAACATATCGACAAATGTAAGTAGTGATTCTTGCAGAAAATTTTCAGCTTCAATTTTATATAGAATGGCATGCAGATAGTTGAAAGCAATATATAGCATGCGTGACAGGTGGGACAACACACTTTAAAATTAAAAAATCGTCAATTTTTTACCATTTTTCGCTTTATTTGCAATATAACTCGTATATGAAGCATTGCTTGAAAGTATATCAAGAGATAGAAAAGTTGTGAAATTTAATTTTAAACAGTTTATTGTTCTTGACATTTTACCAGAAAATGTTCCGTTTAAGAGCTACAGACGAAAGTACAATGCTACTTTTCTATTTTTTGATTTTTTTTAAAGTAAATATAACAAATATTAATACGAAATATATCGTCGGTATAATGTAAATTATGTTTAAATGTCCAATTTACAGTTGAAATAAAATATATTTGCAGATCAATATATAATTTCCATGGTTATTTTCATTTTACCTAAACGAAACTATTTAAAAATTGCATTTTTGATAGCTTTGTATATTTCCTACCTGACATATTTTATTCCCGTGTTTAACTGCTGCATCGAAAAAAAACTCCCCCACACCTCTAGTTTCTTTTTTGAAATTGCTTCTAGCTCCTCTTACGATTTTTCCGCTCATTGGTACTTCCTGTTTTCAACTTATGCACGACTATTCTACTCACTGATGATAATGAAGAAAATAGATTTTCATGCGTATTTTATACCAAACGCGATTAATAATGCCAACTGTAATTGTCGCAATTAAACATAAAGCAATATATAGTATGCATTCCTAATTATTACTTATTTTAACTAATTTACAAGTACCTCATTACACTCACGCTACCTCCTAATACTCATGCATTAACTAAATATAATTTTACATCAGTAGAAGCTATTAGCCAGAAAAAAAAATCAACATTCAAGGTCATTTTAACAAACTTTTCGAGATACTGTGATTTCCAAAAATATTTTGCTCAATATTAAATGGTTTCATTTTTCTTGTACAGGGTGAGCCGAAAGATAGTTCAGTTATGGTCTTTGCATCTTGTAACCGATTTTGATGATCCTGTTTGTTTCAAGTGGATTTCAACACGTTTTTAGATTATTTTCTTTTCGTTCAAGTATCTACATTTTCTGATTGTTGTATTTTTTGTAAATTTTTTAAGGCGTCGTTTACTAGAGTTAATTCTTATGTAATAACACCCCAAAAAACATATTTTTGAGGTGGCGATTTGATTTGGAATTGTGAAATTGGAATGCATTGAAATTTTAATTTTTGTTTACGACAAATACTATTTTCGCATTTTTCATGTTCCCACCCCTATACAGGGTGCGCCACTTAAAACTCCCTAGGCTTGTAACTTTCTTATTTTTTAAGCGACGGCCATGTTGGGCGCATCAAATTATTGATATTTTTAAGGCATTTAAACATGTGTACAGAGTGATTAAAAAAAATTTTGAAAAAATTGTTAAGAAAGAAAACTTAATTCCCTTGAATATTTTTTTACTTCCTCTACATGACCTGCGTTAATGTTTTCTTATAAAGGTTTTAATTAGCTTCAATTTATGTTATTAGGTCATATTCGAGATTCTTTTTGGTTTTAGAGAAAGAAATTAAAAACACTCCCTCAGATTCCAAACTGTTTATTTTTTAAATAACTGAAAAATGTAAATAATAATTGTATGCTTTATTTGTAAAAGACATATCACAAACAATATTCAACGTAACAAAACAGAAACAAGAAACAATATTTTTAAAAACAAACTTTATTAAAATGTAAATGTAAATAATAGGAAATTGCAAAATTTTTATTTTTTCAATTTTTTTTTTAATAACATAAATTGAAGCTAATTAAAACCTTTATAAGAAAACATTAACACATGTACAAGGTGAGGTAACAAAATATTCAAAGAAATTAAGTTTCCCTTCAACAATTTTTTCAATTTTTTTTTTAATCACATTGTATGCATGTTTAAAGGCTTTAAAAATGTCTACAATTTGATGTGCCCAACATGGTTATCGCTTCAAAAATAAAAAAGTTACAAGTCTGGGGAGTTTTAAGTGGCGCAAAATACATATTTCATTTGTTGTAGTAAAAACTTGATATTTTTTGCAATATCCAAACCTTTCATTTTCCAACGGTGTATATAGAAAAACAATATTTGTTATGATATGACTGAAAAATAAATAAATATTAACGGAAGAGTCTTTGTGCAATTTACAGCGAAATGTTTTTTGGAAGAATTTTTTTTCGCCATATTTCTACAATGCGTAAGAGGAATCCAATTGAATTTTGTACTTTGGTTACAGTAGTCATTAACCAAACCATTACATGCCTGGAATTTAAATAAAATATCACTGCCGGACCTAGAATGAAAATATTTTAAAATTATTCCTAGAATATCACACTCTCTATACTGTTTATAAAATGTTTGATATTGAAATATTAATTTATATCTAGACAGATTCAAAATCACATAAAGAATATTTTTGCACAATTTCATTGTTTAAATAAAGAAGTAAAATTCTTGAGGATTCAATTGTTTTGTAAATGAACTTAAGTGAAAAACTTGATCTGTCTAGACAGGTTGATGTGATTTACACAGACTTCTCCAAGGCTTTCGACAGACTCGATCACGGTGTTCTACTATCAAAAATTGCCACATTTGGTTTATCAGTGGATCTAATAAACTTCATTAAAACTTACTTGCAAAACAGATACCAATATGTTCAACACCGTGGTTACAGGTCCGTCGAATTCTTGCAGGAATCCGGTGTTCCCCAAGGGTCTATACTGGGTCCGCTTCTCTTTAACCTGTTTGTGGATGATATTACGACCGATCTCGATGCCGAAACGTTGCTCTATGCAGACGACTTAAAAATATTTCTCGAAATAACATCAATCGAAGACTGTGTGAGATTGCAAAATAATCTAAACTCCATGACTGGTGCATTATCAATAAACTGCCACTTAATCCACAGAAGTGTAACACCTTGTCATTTACCAGAAAGCATAACATATTTCTCTATGATTATAATCTTCAGGGTGTCATATTGCACAGACCAGCAGACTCTCTTAAAGACTAAGGAGTTCACTTTGATCCTAAACTTAATTTTATAAAGCATATTGAGTCAATAGTAGCCGGCGCCATTAAAACCATAGGATTTCTGACACGAAACTGTAAGTGGTTTGTGAACATTGACACCATGCGCACCCCATATGTGACATTTGTAATATCCCTCCTCGAGTACGCCTCAGTGATTTGGAGCCCTACCTACAACGTTTATATCCTCCAACTTGAAAAAATACAACGTAGGTTTCTCAAATCGGCCACATATATAATTCACGGTTATTATCCACAAATCGGGTTCCCCACGATGTACTGCTTAATCGCTTTAATGTTTGCGAACTGAACAAAAGGAGAATAGCTGCCTCTATAATATTTTTGTATAAAATAGTAAATAATCGCCTCGACTGCATCAGACTCTCCAATCAAATCATATACAAAGTACCTAGAATGTCCTCAAGAAATTGCAACCTTTTCATCTCCCCACTGCCAAAACAAATAATCTTATGTCTTCACCTCTATATCAAATGTACCTTAACTACTTAAACCTGGAAAATCAACTTGATATATTTTGCACTAACCCATCGCAAATAAAGAAATATGTTTTTAATTAACTAATTGTTTATCCTAAAGACTGTCATGTTTTCACTTTTTTTTTCCTTCTTGTTTTTTTTTTTTTACCATTTCATATTACTCTAAAATAAGTGTACGTATAATTTTGTTTATATCTTTATATATGTCTTTGTATCCTAATTTATTTGTAGTTGTAGTTGTTCTCTCTTTGTCCTGTAATTGGGCTTGTGCCTGTTGGATATCGTAATAAATAAATAAATAAAATAAATAAATAAATATCATTTTTTGAAATATTTAAATGTGCTACTTTTAGAGACTTGCCATCTACGAAAAGCGCATTTCATTGACATATTTTGAGAGCGCATCTACAATGCGCAGTGCGCCGTTTACAAAATAGTTTTCACTTTAACCGAGAATATTTCAAAAACTTAAGACCTGACAAAACTGAAAAAAATATGTGTTCATTATGTATCTATTGTAAACCAGCCATTGAAATTTGAATAACTTACATTGAACATTTTTGAAGATTTATATTGAAAAATGTGTCAGTTTATAAGGATATTTTAACTATACCAGCTTTGAATCCATTATATCTCGGAAAATAGATTTTCCTGTCAATAATATTTTAATTATCGTACGGAGAAATTTTTTCATAATTTTTTATTTTAAAATTTCGAAACTTTGTCAAAAGTGTCATGCTTATTCCGTTGGTTGAAACCTCTTTGAAAAGTGAGATCAGGGCCGGATATAGAGAGGGGTATGACTTTGAAGCCGATTCGGCAAATCGGTCATCATTCGGTACTTTTGACATTTGGCAATTACGTACATAAAATCATAAAAAGACTGAAAACAATGAAAACTCAATACCGTAAATAATTCTTGCTTTTCGAGCAACCTCTGTCTTGTATTTAACTTAAATCATCCTGGCTGGCAACAGCATGGCCAAATCGGCTTGTTCTAGCCTCTAGCCCTGAGCGCTGTATGTATATGAGTACATACAGTATCGGAAGATTTTGGATTTGGGTGGCAGGCATAGTTTCAACGGTTTGAGAGACCGCCTACAATAAAGGCGTGTACCAGTGCTCTAGTAGAGGGAGCAAATAATGACGCGCTATTAAGAAAACACGTACATCATTGGATCATTGCTATTAAAAATTTCAGTACCATTTATTCAAAGGATGTAGTTGGCTCTGTTCAGTATAGGTAATATTATTACGTGCTTTAATAACTAAAATTATTTAACTCGTTATACTTTCAAAACGAGTCAAATAATTCTTTACATTTCCCGCAGACAGAGCTGCCCACGTACATGTGGTGGGGAAAGCAGGTGGCACGGGTAGTATGTGTTATACGATAAAAAAGAATAGCCTAGTTGCTTCGCTCTCGCTTGCCGACCCAAATGAAAAATATTCACAGTATATATCTACAATGCCCCGTCATAATTGCTGGAAACGTAAACAGGACACTTCGATTCATCAACAGTGTTCAATCAGATTTACATTTTTACTTCCACGTCCAGTGGAAGTATAGTAACGACAAAAAAAAAATTAAAAATTTTTATTGTCCAAATAGGCTTAAAATGTCATGAAACGTCGAGATTTTAAGTTTGAGCGAAAAAAAATTTTCTGTCTGTCTGTCGGTCTGTCTGTCGGTCTTTCTGTCGGTCTGCCTGTCGGTCTGTCTGTCTATCGGTCTGTAACTTTTTTTTTGTGCGCACGTTTACTCTGAAACCGTTTAAGATATTGACTTGAAATTTGGTACATATATGTACTTTAAGGAGATCTAGAACTAGATTATATTTTCATCTTGTTCCGTCGAAGGGTTGTGGGGTAAATTGGGGTAAATTTGGGGTAAATGGATAAATCAAGCAGGTAAGAGTCCATGAAATTGGTATTTAGTATATACAAGAGAAGCTGAGGTCTCAAAAAAATTTTTGGCATTAGCCACCCCCATTACCACCCCCACCTCCTTATTAAAGGGGATGAAAAAAAAATGTGATTTAGTGCATGTACAGGAACCAGAAACCTCAAAATATTTTTTTACTTCATCCACCCCCCACTGCCACCCCCCTATCACCACCCTCACCCCACTACCGATGTGGGGTATCGTTTTATGGGTTTTTGGGGTAGAGGGTTTCAAATATTATATTATTAAAGTTCCATAAACAATTATTTTCACATACAAAGTTTTTTCGTTGTGAGTGACTTGGATAGAGAATCTGGATGTGGAAGTAGTGATTCCTTGGGCAGCGGTTTTTTTTTTTGTATCCCAAAAATTAAATGACCATATAGTCGCATCAATATACAAAAGATTTTTTTTGCAAATTGTTTATTGAGGTCTAAGGAACATTGGTCAAAAAAAACAGATCGCTGGCATTTTTCTATGAATAAACTAGCAATTTCATGCACTAAACAAATTAAGTAAATTTGTTAATTTGCTATCTCGGAAAGTATTTGAGAAAACCGACTAAAAATGTATACTCTGTAGTTTTCGGGGTCGCTGATTACGATTTTGAAGTGAAAATTGGAAAATTCAAGATTGGCGGCTATAAAATATAAAAACGCGATATATTCTTTAATATATTATTTAATATTTCTGAATTAGCTTCTCAATTTCTGAAGTATAACAATAACGAAGGACCACCTATTTAAGCTAACAGGAAAGCATGTGTGGCCTACCTTGTAATCCCTTACCTTTTGCATGAAAGTGTCCCGGACGCCAAGGGTTCTGTCGGCGGACAATTGTTCACAAGGTCGAGGAGCTCTAGAGCTGTGTTCTCGTTAATTGACCGGATAATTGTTCCACACCATAGATTTAGTTATAGGGAACTAAATCTGGATCGATTGACTTAAGCTTGCTGAACTAGCAGTACACAATGTTGACTACATTACCACACACAATGAGTTTTCAAGACGAACTGAGCTTTAGACTCGCAAAGTCTCTAGGACGCTGGGTTTTGGCGGCAAGGCATTCCATTGGTCCATGCATTGTCATGCTCAATAAAGTAGCGCATTTTCCTTTTTAAATATCTATTTCGCGAACACGAAACAATTTTTTTAAGGCAATTATTATTGTTTTAATTTAATGTAATTTTTAAATTTGAAAATAATGGTCTTAAAGAAATAAATATTTAGTGTACAATTTAAACTTTGTTTACGTGAATTTTACGGGGAAATTACAGAAGTAAAAAGTGTTTTAATATTGTTGGGAAAGAATTGTTAAAAAATTAAGTTCATTTTTTTTTAATTATTAAAGTATAAGTGGATATTAAGGTCTTTAAAACACGCGCGATTTTCAGCGCAGCCGAAGTGCTCGAAATAGAGCAAGTGTTTTAAAGACCAGTTATCCACGAATACTTTACGCTTTTTTTTATTGGTACACTTTGAAATCATAAATACTGGTATTATTACTACAAAAAATAGAAACAATAGAGCGGGAGCTAGGTGGCTTTTTCGGCAGCTCATCGTTTTATGAACTTTGAGATATTTTTATGGTTTAATGGATGATAACGATTCATAAAATCGACTTCTGGCGGGGCACCTCCTGTCAGGAGCGTCACGAACACTGTTTAAAAATCAGTGAAATCATGTCCTCGTTACAAGGGTCATTTTTTTTGCGTGTACACATTTTATGTTTAGAATGAATAAAATAAGATCGCCAGAAAGTGTGGGCCGTCAGGAGGTGCAGCCAGAAAGGTAATAATGATACAATACATCTGAGGCACGATACGGAGTCAAGTTAGCCGAAAGTATTAAATTCCTGTATATTTAAGAGCCTATGGTACTTTTGTTCACACTAAGAACTTTACGGGGAGGCTATTCTATTGTTGAAGGAGCTTATATTTACGTTTTAAAAAGGAGCCAGAACTTGTAACGAAGAGTTTAGAGTTCTGAGATGAAATATGCGAAAAAAAATCCAATTTGCTTCAAAAATCCTAAACATCTTCTTTCTGGCTAGCCTTACTGACGGGAGTTTCTGTATTCAAAACATTTAAATAAACATGCTAAACCTTAAAAAAGTTTGTAACGATCATGTTATATAACTCCGTTTTTTTACATCTTTGACCTTTCTGGTTGCGCCCCTGATGGCCCACACTTTCTGGCGATCTTATTTTATTCATTCTAAACATAAAATGTGTACACACAAAAAAAATTGACTTTGTAACGATGATATAATTTCACTGATTTTTATATCTTGAACCATGGCCAACTCGATGAGCTGACATATGCCAGAAGTCTATTTCGTCGTTATTTAAGTTCGATAGAATTAATCAGCGCATAGAAAATGCTTGTAACGATGAGTGTCCGAAAAAGCCACTTAGCTCCCGCACCATAAGAATTAAGAATGTAAAATGGTTGAATTCGTGATGTGACATCAGGATACCTGTCAGTGTCATGGAAAGGAGAAAAACAAAAATTAATTTGCAATCTATTACATAGGATTAATTTAGTCTAGGAAATAGCGTGCAAATTCGACGACGAGTGGCTGCCAGTCGGTAATCGAAGAGACCATATAAATACAAAATTTTTTTCTTTCTGGAACTTTTTGATATGGTGGGGGGATAGGGAGGGGGGGGGGGCATTTATTTTTAAATCGAATGATTATCGATATCTGTCCACATAGGTAGTTAGTGTATGTACTTCACATACCCCAATTACGCTGGCAGACGAAACTTCCGAACGACGCGCGCGCTAACCGGAAAAAGAAAAAAAAAAATTAGTTTCTTTTTCCGGTTAGCGCGCGCGACGTTCGGAAGTTGCGTCTGCCAGCGTAATTGGGGTATGTGATTTACATAT
Organism: Rutpela maculata; assembly: GCA_936432065.2. Lineage (NCBI taxonomy): Eukaryota > Metazoa > Arthropoda > Insecta > Coleoptera > Cerambycidae > Rutpela > Rutpela maculata. The sequence continues at coordinate 291,293,997 of OW386285.2, read as the reverse complement.
ACTAACTACCTATGCGGACAGATATCGATAATCATTCGATTTAAAAATAAATGCCCCCCCCTCCTTATCCCCCCACCATACCAAAAAGTTCCAGAGAGAAAAAAAATTTGTATCTATATGGTCTCTTCGATTACCCACTGGCAGATGGTAACCACTCGTCGTCGAATTTGCACGCTATTTCCTATACTAATTATTATCACTACAGTTGTTACTGATTGTATATTGCTTTAAAATGAGTTCTAACATTTATTATTTAAATCGGAAGACGCTTATAAAAAAGAATAGGTACGACAAGTTCATCAAGTGGATGGAAGAGCAAAAGGTAACAGATACAGATAAATAATTAACATTTTGACTTTACGTTTCGCGCGTTGTTGATGTTGCCATGGTAACTTTACAACAGGCGCGTTTTTAAAACTCGGATTTAAACACTCTGAGGCGTACTTTAAATAAGCAAAATAGGGTACCAATGAAAAAAAAATAATTTTTTCAATTTCATTTAAGTTGTTTATAAATGAAAATATTGCTCCTCTTGTTCCTCATGTTCATTTCTTTCTTCTTCTTGAACATCGTCGATTTCATTGTCGTAAAATAATGTATTCAACATATTATTGAGAAAAATCTCATCTCGTCCCATTGAAAAGTTTGGTACTATTATTAAGGAATAGAAGGGTTAAGGAGGGTGTCTTTACCGTATGTAAATCTCGGGATTAAGAAAGCGCGCTGTATTTAAAATTTGTATGCCCTTTGAACTAATTAACAGTAAAATTAATTCAGTAACGGGTAATTAAATTACATCTATTTAAAATATTTTTACTGAACAAATTTTGAGCGATTTACCCGAATATTTTAAAAAAGGTTTACTTTATTTAAATAAACTAAGGTTAACCCCCAATTGATAAATAGTATATCTAGGTGCAAAATGGCATTCTAAACACTTTTTTATTCTTGTAATTCTTCTCAAAAATGGAAACTTAACCCAGAAAATCTCATTTTTATGCTTCATAGCCGCCATTTTGGGTCAGCCATCTTGAATTTTCCAATTTTCAGCGACCTCAAAATCCCCCCCTATACATTTTCAGTCGGTTTTCTCAAATAGTTTCCGAGATAGCAAATTAACATATTTAATTAATTTGTTTAGTGCTTAAAATTGTTTGTTTATTAATAACAAAATGAAAAAGTCCCATCGACCTGTTCCTTTTTACCAATTCGTTAGACTTCAATAAACAATTTGCAAAAAAAAAATTAGGCCCATTAATCCTGTGCCAGAAAACTTCTCAGAAAATATCTATCTTGACTAATCATATATAAAGGAAATAAATAGGCAAAGGAGAAGAAGTCACTCGGCATTATAACATAAAAACTACTTAAAACCGGCCTTCTATATAACTTGGCAGGTCTTTAAAACTGTTCAACATAATTTACTCAAATTTCACCGAGTTGCTTACAATAGACACATAATGAATACTTAACTTTTTCAAATTTTTCGGATCTTAAGGATATGATTTTGCAGAGTGAGAGAGAAATATGCGTTTATTTTCGGTTTATTATAAATATTTAAAAAATCATATTTGCTATAATCTATAAAATAGTTTCAGATACTCCCATTGCTCTAAGGAATACAACCATATACAGCTTTTATCATTGTATATAGTTAAATGCCAGACTCTAATAATGAAATTACCAATTATTTTTATTGACAAACTACAACATTCAAGTACAGCAGAAATTTATAATAAAAAATATAAATAATTGTATTCCTTAGAACAATATCAAGTATCTAAAATAGTTTTAAAGATTACACTGTTTGGTTTTTTTAAATATGTATTATAAATCGATAATAAACGAATATTTCCCTCTCACTCTGCAAAATCCTATCCTTAATATTTAGAAACACAGTTATGGAATGAGAAATGTAAAATACTGCATTTCCGAGAAATGTCATAAAAAAGTGAAAAACTAAGATTTTTTCCGATTTTGCAATCCCGAATCGAATCGCGACCTCAATAATCGAACTCAGCAGAATATTACTTCAGTTTTGTGTTCGCGAGTTGCATAGGCCACTTTAATTTTGCATATTTCGAGGGTCTCGCTATCCGTTTATATTTATTGTATGCTTGAGCTTAATAATTTGTTTAATGAGTCACTAAATATCTATGATCTATTAGAGAACTAAGATAATAATGCGCACAATCGACACAACGTAGAATAATGATGTTTAAAATATATTAATATAAATGCTTCCGTAATCCGAATAAACTAATTAATAGTAATACGTGCATCTAAAGAGATTTTCTTTGCTAGTAATTCATCTCCCAATGCTCTAGTACAGCTTCTTTCTCATTTTATTAATCCATTGAATTTAGAAAACCTATATTTCATGACACGTCATCATTCGTTATCCCCCCTTTGACAAAGAGTAACTATGATAACTACAACGCAGGATTAGAATGAAAGTTATTAGGACCCGGATATTGTGCGAGTAAGAAAAACCAGTGAACTGAAGACAATGAGGACAAATAGGGAAGGAAAATTTTCTTTATCCTAGGGTGTGATGTTGTATCAAAGAAATATATCATAAAAAATAAATAGAGCAAGAGTGGAAAATTGGATGTGTTAGATGAAAGAGAATTGTTGTTGGTGATGTAGGATATATAAATACCATGTAGATTTTTAGAAAGTCCTCGAATGAAAACATTTAAAATTATTATTTAAAATGAGCAGAAATATAACAAAAATATACAGTGCGGAGACCTATATTCTGTAACAGGATTTTTAATAATTTCTCGCACAAAATCTGAAGTATGTACATTTTTTTACTGGCTATGTCTCTTATATTTGTCAGCGTCGACGATGGTGTGATTCTAGATAATCAGGTAATCCACATTTACTTTTAAATTACAAGGTAGATCGAGTCACATATCGTTGCAAAGAGTATTTGAAGGAAAAACGTAGACAATCTTTCCTTTTTTATACAACACCAAAACGTCCCAACACTACACTCGAATACTATCACTTGAGCAGCGTTTCACCAACCACGTCAGCATCATCTGGCAATAACTAAGACTGTATAATAATAAAAATTTAATAATAATTTATTTACCAAAAAAATATAGTACACACAAAAATATAAAAGTTATTTATGTAAAAGAAATTAAAAAAATATAATGCAGAAAAATTAAATATCCTAATATGGTAAATAAATGGTGAGTAGCAGAGATGGTGCGACACAAAAGAAATCTTGTCTGTGTTTTCTTATACCATCTCACCAGCATCTATTTATTACATTTTTTTTATATGCCTCATAATGATAGAAAAAGTTGTGCCAAAAAGTAACTATCAACGTATTGACAATACCTACTTTTAGCCAAGACTGAGGGATCATTTTATAGTGAAACCCACAAAAAGTTGCAAACTGAATAATTTTTTTTTAATGAATTCGTGAAAGTGTATAGAATAATATCCTGAAAAGTTTACATTCCGCTCGGATGCAGAACATAAAAAAAAGTGAATAAAACATTTCTTTTAACAATTTTACTTTATTTTTAACAAAAAATACAAGTGGGTAGACCACGTGTTTCTGAACAAAAAATGTTCTAATTAAATTTATCGCTAAAGCCACGGTTTTCCCGGAAAAAAATAGTGAAGTAACTTTGTCACTCTGCTCAGCCAAGCGTACGGTTAAATGCATACTACGGAACCTCTAAAAATTAGCAGTTCGATTGAGGAAAATAAAGCTTTTTTCTCTTTATGATTACACATTCTTAACATTTTTATTAGGAATAGGAGGATAAATAGTGAGTATGGAGGGAAAATATATAATTATGAACGCATATACACAGACGCCACACATAGCCGCTGAATCGCTCGCATGAATTTTTACGTGCCTTTACTGTATTGTATTTATTACAGATACACCTATCCATATTTCAACTAGATCCATTGAATTCCTTATACATTTGTTAATGTATTGGAAAAGTTCCAGAATTTATATTCAAAACAATCAAAGATATTTTCATAGTTATAAGGATAAGATCGTGACAATCGCAATTTCTTATCATATTTTCGAAAAAATGCATGAAAGTAAACGAATTTGTGTTTGAACATTCGAAAAGTATACATTTTTTCTGAAATAGTGATATTTTATTTTTTTCAATGGGTCACTTTCTCGGCAAGTTACAGCCTCCAATATATATATATATATATTTATCAAGAAAATCATCAAGCGATTAAATTAAAATGATTTGCGATGTACTTTTTTTGAATCCACGTTACTACAACTTAATAAACCATAATAATCATGAAGTGTACATACTTTTTAACAGTTCTCAATGAAGAAAGAATTTTTTGAAGGACTTTAATTTTTTTCTATATTTTTTATTGCGACGATTGAGTTCGGGCGTGATAATATATATAAGTATGTTTTTCCCATCCATTCTTTGCTTGTTTTGTTTAAAACAAAAAAGCATCAGAAAGCTACAATTTCCATCTTTTAAATGAACCAACACTCATATAAATTGAACAAATTCTGATTTAGTGACATGCAATTCAGTGCGTCGGTGTCACAGTCATGCGTATTCAAGCGCGTGCAATGCGTGCACGCATGGATCTCGCTCCGAGTTATAACGTTACACTTGACTATTTTTTACCAGGAAAACGGTGGATTTAGCGATAAATTTTGTTAGCACATTTTTTGTTCATAAATACCTACGTGATCTATCCATCTGTATTTTTTGTTTTTTCCTAGCTTGACTTAATTCCAAAATTTGAAGAAATGGACGAAAAAAAATTTTTTTTCACTTTCTTTTCATGATCTGCATCCGAGCGAAATGTAAACTTTTCAGGATATTATTCTACACACTTTCACGAACTCATTAAATAAAAGTTTACACAGTTTGCAACTTTTTGTGGGTAAATACCTTCATCGACTCGGCTATTTTTAACACGTTCAATTACAGATGAGAGGGAAGAGAAACAATTTTTTCAGAAAAAAATTAAGTACTGTATCAAACTGGAGATGATGCATTCTTACAGACTCCAATTAACACATTACGTGAAAGTGGTTCCAGTTATAGGATTGATTGTTGAGAAGAAAGACTGAGAAGAATTGAAAGCAAATAAATAAAAAATAATTAATTGTAAAAATAAATCAAGAATAGGCTTGTAAATAATGAATGAATGTTTCTATAGTTTACTGATGAGAACTAACGAGTTCGAAAAAACTTGTACAACTTTTCTAGAGTTGAAATAGAATGTACGGTTCAATAATTGTTTTGAATGACTGAATTTCAATAAATAATTTAATTATTTTCAATATATATTTTTTTTGCCTTAAAATGCCAGGAATCCTATCATGTAATTCAATACTTCGTCAGTATTAGCTAGAAGAGTAGTTGTTTTGATTAATTTTCCAATAATGAGTGTTTTAAAGTGTTTTCCTAAGTAGTATATCAGCGTGACCCGATTAAGGTACCAATATACAGAAAGTAAATAATTTCATATTAAATAAAAAAGTGTGAATGACTAAATTTGAATAAATGATTTAAGTATTTTCAATATATTTTTTGCTTTAAAATGCTAAGAATCCTATCATGTAATTCGATACTTCGTCAGTATTAGCTGGAAGAATAGTTGCTTTGATTGATTCTCCAATAATGAGTGTTTTAAAGTATTTACCTAACTAGTATATTAGCGTGCCCAGATTAGGGCAACAATATACAGAAAGTAAGTATTTTCATAATAAATGAAAAAGTGTGTAAGTTGTGATTTGTATAATACCTAAATAATATTCTCTAATAATATTTGAAATAGCCTAAAACTCATAAAACGATATGCCACATAGGTAGTGGGAATGAGAGTGATGGAAGAGGGGTGGATTAAGTAAAAAAAATTTTTGAAGCCTTTGGTTCTTGTACACACACTAAATCACAATTTTGTTTTTCCACCCCCTTTAATAATGGGGTGGGAGTGGCTAATGCCAAAAATTTTTTTGAGACTGAGTTTCTCTTATATATAGTAAATACCAATTTTACGGACTCTTACATGATTGATTTACGTATTTACCCTCATTTACCCAAATTTACCGCTCAACCCTTCAACGGAATAAGATCAAAGTGTAATCTAGTTCCAGATCTCGTTAAAATACATACAAATAAAAATTTGAAGTCAACAACGCGGAAAATGGCATGATAAAGATATAAAAAATCGTTGTGTGCCGTGGACTATACGATAGAAGTAAAGCTTCTACTTCAAGCATTTTCTTCGAGGAAATTTACTACGCACCCCAGGAAAGCCACTGCGCATCCATAATTCTTGAGGAAACCCACTGCGCATTCATACTACTTGAAGTAACCCACTGCACATTAATTTTATTCGAGGAAACCTGCTGTGCATACTTACTACTTGAGGTAACCTACTGCACATCAATAGTACCCGATAAAAGCCACAGCGCATCCAAAATAATCGAGGAAAGCCACTGCGCATCCATATTACTTGAGGAAACTCACTGCACATCCATACTAGTTGAGGTAACCTACTGCGCATCGATGGTACTCGAGGAAAGTCACTGAGCATCCATACTACTCGAAGTAACTCTCTTATTATAGAATCAACAAAATAACAGAAGCTCTATAAACACCGTACAGGTTGCATGGTATTCTAATTTGAAATCGCAGAAGCTAGACACAATTATTGTTTATATGGAACTTTAATAACATGATATTTGAAATCGTCTACCCCAAAAACCTATAAAATGATATCCCACATCGGAAGTGGGGGTGGATGAAGTAAAACAAATTTTTGAGGCCTTGGGTTCTCTTAAACATGCTAAATTACAATTTTATTTTTTCACCCCCTTTAATAATGGAGTGGGATGGCTAATGCCAAAAAGTCTTTCGAAACTTTAACTTCTTTTATATATATATATATACTAAATACTAATTTTACGGACTTATTGCTTGATTTACCTATTTACCCCTATTTACCCCCATTTACCCCAACTTTTCTCCCAACCCTTCAAGAAAATAAGATCAAAATATAATCTAGTTCCAGATTTCGTTAAAATACATACGTGTACCAAATTTCAAGTCAATATCTTAAACGGTTCCTGTGCACAAAAAAAGTTACAGACAGACCGACAGACAGACATATTTTTTTTGCTCAAACTTAAACTCTCAACGATTCATGACATTCTAAGCCTATCTGAACAATAAAAATTTTCAAAATTTTTCTTTGCATTACTATACTTCCACTGGATCTGGAAGTAATTAACGTTGTCTTTTTAACCCACTTAATAAAATTTAAAAAAGGAGGAGGAATTGAATCCGCAAGTTTTTTTGTTTTTAACTTATGCTCAATCATTACTCTGAATTTTTCAATCGCTTCCATCTTCTTAAATTGCAAGGTATGGCTCGGCAGTGGTCTCATAATTACATCAAGCCACGATTAGTGACACAAAAAATAATTTTGTGATAACAAATTTAAATTTCATCAGAGTTGCATTAAAATTTGTAGTTAGATATTTTAGGATCAGCTGATAATGAATCTGATGTCCAAAGTCAAGAATTCAGAATAACGAATCCAATATAGCTGAGGTAATTGCAGTAGTTTTGCAGTTTACATGAAATTCGATACATGGTTATTTCGGGATTCTTTGCTTTAAAAGTCAAAACGACGGATATTTAACTGTGTGGAAGCTAAATAAAGGGGGTGAAAAAAATTTTTTGAAAAAAAAAATAACCGCCTTCAAAAAGGTCGCTAAAAATTTTAAAATAAAATTTTACCGTTGCCCAGTGAATTGAACTTTATTACCTAATATCGATATTCATAGCGGGGTAAAAATTAACAACGAATTCAAACGTATTTTCAACTGCCTTCGGTATCGATATTAGATAATAAAGTTCATTTAATTGGAGGACGGTGAAATTTTATTTCATAATTTTTTGAAGGCGATTCAAAATGTTCGTATGATATAAAGGTAAGAACAGAAAGAAAGCAGGTTGCCTGCATACTGGTAGCCGGCGCCGACCAGCGCCAATAAATAATAACGTTTACTAATGATACCGCACACAAACAAAGCAGGTCGGAACTTGTAGCCGGTACTAACCGGCGCTGGCAAGTTTATCGGAATGAATTTTTAGTTCTTGTTCGCTGGTTCTAGGCGCCGGTTATACCCTTTAGTGGTTTATTTATGTCTGATTATTAATTAATTAAATAAGTATGGATGTTGATTTTGATATCGAGATATTAATCGCATCGGTTTTCAAAAGACGTGCAATCTGGGACAAGAGAGATAAACTACATAGCAACAGAAACATGATTGGAAAACAATGGAAGGAAATTAGTAAGGAAATGGCTCTTGATGGTAAGTAGCTAATTTAAAAGATTTAATCAATGTAGGGGTACATGGTGTCCACTTTTTCAATGGAACTGTATTGGTAACTTTTCACCGTAAAAGATAAAAAGTCGGATAAATTAGAGAAAAGTTGCGTATTGTAAAGCTCGTTAATATGCTGTTCTTAGATTTTAAAAATTTTCAGTAATTTCAGGGACATTCTGAAACAGTGAAAATTGCCATTTGCCATACCGATAGTAACGACACAAAAATTTTTGAAAATTTTTATTGTTCAAATAGGTTTAGAAGGTCATGAAATGTTGAGATTTTAAATTTGAGCGAAAAAAAAATTTCTGTCGGTCTGTAACTTTTTTTTGTGCGCACGTTTACTCTGGAACCGTTTAAGATATTGACTTGAAATTTGGTACACGTATGTACTTTAACGGGATCTGGAACTAGATTATATTTCCATCTTATACCGTCGAAGGGTTGGGGGATAAAATGGGGTAAATGGGGGGTAAATAGGTAAATCAAGCAGGTAAGAGTCCATAAAATTGGTATTTAGTGTATACAAGAGAAGCTAATATTTCAAGGCTTGGTATTAGCTTGGTATTAGCCACCCCCATTACCACCCTCCTATCACCATCCCCACCCCACTACCGTGTAGGACATCGTTTTATGGGTTTTTGTGGTAGACGATTTCAAATATTATATTATTAAAGTTCTATAAACAATTATTTCCACATATAAAATTTTTTCGTTATGAGAGACTTGGATAGAAAATCTGGATGTGGAAGTGGTGATTCCTTGGGCAGCGGTTTTTAATATTTACTAATATCTCTTTAGATGAAAGATGAATTGTGTTCGGTTTCCTATTGAAAATTCTCAAATAATATATTTTTATTATTTCGACGCCCAATTTTTGTTTTCCTTATGGACGCCTCTATTTTTTTTAAGGAAAATTAATTGACAACATCTTACTTAAAACGAATTGGTAAAAATTTCAAGTTTATCACATCGGTGCTGGGCACTTTACCATACCAGGCGTTGCCCATTTTCCGACAACCTCTACAGCCACACTTTCCATCGAAATGATACAAATGTATGTTAGAGAATTTTAAATAGGAACCGAACACCATTTGATTTTTATCTAATAAATGTTTTCTAAATTCTATCATTTGCGACTCATTAGCAAATATTAAAAATGGCGTCTTTTACTATTTTCAGGATATCTGTCAACCTATTGAATTTTTTTCAAATTCGAAAATGGCATCTTAACGAGCTTCAAAATGCACAGCTTTTCTGATTTAACCGATCTATCTCTTACTGTTTAAAAATAACCAATACAATCCTATTGAAACAGTGGACACTCTGTATAAAGGGTGTTTAATCAATAGTGCCTAAGTAGTATATTATTGTTTATTCTGATAAGTTAAGGGGTTGTTAGAAATAAATGTTGTGAAAATGTCCCTGACGGTTTTAGCTGAATTAGCTGGTCTTCCAGTAGGCTGCCTCTGGATGTTTTTTTTTGGAATAATTTCAACTTCAGTCAAATGTCTTTCAAACCCTTCTTTGTCTAAAATGGTATTGTGTAAAACACAGACACATTTTATAATATTATCTGCAATATTTACGTCAGTTTCAATTGCTTTTGATAATATACGCCATTTAGAATAAATAATTCCAAAAGTGCACTCAGAAATTGTTCGTGCTCTAGAAAGCCTGTTATTGAAACATTCGTGATCAGCTGACAAGTTTTTGCCCCCATAAGGTTTAAGTAGATTATCAAGGAGTGGATATGCGTCATCAGCCACAAATATATAGGGAGCCTTTACATTTGTCCCAGGTAAGTATGTGGGTTCTGGAATTTCTAGTTGTCCTGTGGTCAATAATCTGTAGAAATCTGAGGATTGAAAAGTATCGCCATCGCTTTGTTTTCCATAATCACCTACATCTATAGCTATGAATTTATAATTTGGATCAACTACGCCTTGCAAAACAACAGAAAAATATTTTTTATAATTGAAAAACATTGATCTTGAATTTTTTGGACAACGGACACGAACATGTTTGCCATCAATTGCCCCAAGAAGGTGTGGAAAATTCCAAATATTGTAAAAATCTTTAGATATGGAATTAAACATTTCTTTTGTTGGTATACCCATATGCTCTGGCTGCAACTGTTCCCATAATACCATTGTGGTTTCCGAAATAATATTCCCTACAGTAGAAGCTCCAAGACGAAAAGAGAACGCCAGAGACTTGAATGAACACCCTGTAGCTAAATACCTGCAATAAAATAAACAATTGAAATTCGACCCTCATAAAAATAAATAACTAAAAGATAATCTTTATTTACGAATGTCAGATACGAATAATTCTTATTTTAATAACTTTCTGTTTTCAGAAAATTTGCTCAGGAAAAAATGGAAGTATCTGCGAGATCAGTTTTCTGTGGAACTGGGAAAAATACCACCTGCTCGGTCTGGAGATGCTGCAGGGACATATACAACTAGGTGGCCATATTTCCATTTACTTTACTTCTTAAAAGACACGGTCAAGGCTAGAAACCCAACAGGAAATTGTTCGGCAAATAGAGGAATTGATAATACGGAAAGTCAGTCAGAAGTTGACGCTCATAACGAAACTGTAGAAGAAGATAACTTAAACAACGAAGTAACTCAAAAGGACAATGAGATTCAGGTTATTGGAATTATTAGTGGCGATAGCAGCACGCAATCAACAGAATTAACAGTAAACAAAAGAATGAGGCAATGGTAAATATTGAGAGACAGAAATTACAATTTCTGAAAGAAAAATCTGAAAGGTCGCGGGTTAAAGATATGGATGATGATGATTACCATTTTTTTGTAAGCTTACTTCCGCACGTCCGCAAAATACCATTAACAAAGAAACTAGCATTTAGAGGACGCGTTCAAGAACTTGTTGACGAATATGCTTACCAACAAAATACCTGTGTGCCGCAGTTTTCTCCTCAATCTTTCAGTTCGTCGAATTACTCTGCACCAACTTCCCCTGCAGTTCCAAACTTGAACTATAGTTCTTTTCCTCACACAGAAAACAAGTTCAAGGAAGATTATGTAATCTTGTAGATTTTAAAATATACAGGGTGTCCCAGGACTATGGGGCAATACTTCAGGAGCGTATAGTTTAGGTCAAAATATCACAAAGTATCTATACTTCTTTTTTCTAGGGCGCACTCCTTCAGAGATATTTTCCCTTGAAGGTTACATACTGAAGGTTTTTTTTGCCCGTAACTTCAAAACTGCTCTATGAATTTTAATAAAATTTGGAAAGTATACGTAATAAGTAAGCACCTCTGCCAAAATATGGCGCCCCTCGTAGCTTGTCTAGGAACCCAGGGGTGGTCCAAATTTTATTAAAATCGATAAAGCAATTTTGAAGTTACGAGCAAAAAACCGTCTTCAGTATGTAACTTTTAAGGGTGAATATCTCCGAAGGAGGGCGCCGTAGCAAAAAAAATATAGGTAATTTTTGTGATATTTTGGCCTAAACTGTACGCTTCTGAAGTATTGCCCCATAGTCCTGGGACACCCTGTATATATTATTACTTATTTTTGACCAATGTTACCATTTGTTTATTTTCTTTTTAATGGATTATCTTTATGTTATTAGTTGAATTATTGTATAATAAAAAATACAGAATAAAAACACTTACCTAATAGTAATCACAAGTCTCTCTTCTGGTAGAATGGGTTGCTTATGCCAGTTGCACCAAGTTTTTGACAAGCGATGTTCAACTTTTTCCAAAATATAATTGAAAGTTTCGATAGTCATTCTCATATATTGAAAAAAACGATTTTCATGCTGTTTTAATTCACCAAATAGATGATGATATTCACCAAAAACTGACCTATTATGGTTTATTGGATGTATTCCGTATAATTTTCGATTCACTCTCAAAAATACATTGTCAAGCAGAAATAAATCATCATCAGACGACGAATTCGACATGTTTACCCGCAGAGACCTCAAAATGAACAAGCAGGTTGGAGCTGCTGGTAAGCGTTCACTATGTGCACCTCGAATAGCAGGTAGGCGCTGGTTGTAGGAGCTGAAAATCGGTGCTTGTTTACCTGCTTTCTTTCTGTTCTTACCTTAACGTACATAAAAATACCAATATTATGAAAAGTTCAATCAATCGCCATTAGAAATTTTGGTTTGTTTTTCGTAAGCTCTGAGATCTGTCTACCTATTATTTTTTTACATTTTTAATTTGTTTTTTGTTCAGTTAAGAATTCAAAAAATTATTTTATCTGCTGATATGTTTTAAATCGAAACTATTATAGTTAAAAAATTATAATAATAATATGAATAGTTTAAGTATTTCGCTCAACATTGGATATTGATTTTCTCAGTTAAAAGTAATTTTAATTAGACAGGAAACAGTTTCAATATATTATTATTAATTAACATTAATTAATTTAAATTATGATTTCTGAGTCGATCATCGATTAATTAACGATAGATGCTGCATTATAATTGAAATCGAAGTAAATACATAAATATTAAGTTAAACCAAAATAAGTACAAAAAACATATATTTATAAATTACTCAATACGCTGTGTTAAACTTGTCGCACGATTCCATTTGGTGTCCATGGCCGAGTTGATATCAAAATAAAATATATCAAGTAATTTTGTGTAATTAAGCGTCAATTAATTATTGTGATTGTGTGACGTTTTAATATCCAAATAAATATTATTTAAGCGTTGATGTGACATTTATTCGCGTTGTATAAATCTCTTGGCATCAGCGGTACTTGATATGTGTGTGCTCTACATTACAGCTTTCTCCCCTACCTTGCATTATTTTGTGTTTTGTGCAGTAAAAGTTGTGTCTCATTCGTTTATCTAGAACCTCGCAGAAGTTAAAAATTTAGGGCATGCTGTGATAACTTTGAAAAGTTCGACGTTTCTTAGTAACTGTTATACATGACAGAGGCGTAGCTAAAATTGGGTTGTTTCTTTTAAACGAAGCATACTTATTAGTCCAATAAATAAGCCGGAAAATGTGGACAAGTGGTGAAACAGCACCGATTTGAAAAATTCATTTTTTCACGTGTTCCCTAGACCCCCAGAACATTCATCAGCATTAACCCCTGCATTAACTCCGAAAATGAGAAAGTTGATCACGAATCCGAGGTCCAAATTGAGGAATTCCATATTCCAGTACGGAATTCGTGCCATTTTTTTTTAATTAAAATTCCACTTTTTCGGGCGGAAATTTAAATATGAATATTGTGCTGCGGAAGTGTGCTCTAGGGGGTTTTTTGGGTCGCTGATCTTGATTTTGAGGTCCAAATTCAAGAATTCCATATTCTGTACTGGAATTTGTGTCATTTTTCGTGTCGAACTCAGTGTCGAATTTCACTTTGAAGAAAAAAATTATGTATGAATATTATGAGTATTTCTACATCATTTTTCAATTCAAGTCAATTTTACTTTGAAGAAAAAAGTTATGTATGCATATTAGGAGAGAATATTATTTAGGTATACTAAGCAAATTACAACTTACATACTTTAATATTTATTATGAAATTACCTACTTTCTGTATATTACGAGCATTTCAAATTAATATACATGAAAATTTTATAAACACTGCTGGAATGCATGCAATTTTTTTCTTCTTTCAAGTGAGGTAAGTAATTAAAAGATAACAATTTTTATAAAAATATAGTATTTATTGTGTTGGTACAAAATATGGTATTCTGTGTGATAAAATAGTTATTAATTTATCATTATTTTTTTATATAATTTACACCATTTACATCAATCATAATCTGAATCATATTCGAGAACTTGTTGGTTCTTCTTCAGTGTCACTTTCATCTTCCTGTTCATCCGATATTTCAGCCGGATAAATCGATTCATTTTCCGTTACGTCTGCAGCTCCATGTGCCTCGCAATTATTGCAGTTGTTTCCGTGACAAAATTTACAAGATTGAGAGCAATATACGCCATTCTTGCGACAACCACAAGCTGCTCCGCATCCAGTTTGGCAGCCACACATTATAGCATCCGTAATCTTTTTTGGTACGGGCGGTTCGGTCATCCTTACGGGATGCAAGACGCCGTCGATCATTCCAACCCCAGTCTGTTGGATTCAATGGTGTGGTTCTGTTATGATGAGAATCTGTTAAGAAGCCGATCCAAGATTGCATTTGGTAGTACACCCGTTTAAGTTGTTCTCTGAAACTATCCACGGTGGGAGGCAAAGTGGCTATATTTACCGTATTCTTCTTCGTTGATTTCATATTTTGTGTATTTTTTTTTCAAAAAGTATTATATCTGGTCCTGCGCAGTTTTTGCTTCGCAGTCAAATTCAAGTTCGTGATCAACGACCAAAAAACCCCCCTAAAGCACATTTTCGTGGAAAAACGTCAATATTTAAATTTTTTCTGAAAAAATCGAATTTTCCATGGCACGTATTCAGTTAATATGGAATTGCTCAATTCGGACCTCGGAATAGTGATCAGCGGCCCAAAATAACCCTTAGAGCACACTTCCGCAGCACAATATTCATATTTATATTTCCTCCCGAAAAATGGAATTTTCATCAAAAAATGGATCGAATTAAATACTGGAATATGGAATTCCTCAATTTGGACCTCGGATTCATGATCAGCGACCCAAAAAACTTCCTAGAGCCCATTTCCGAGGCGAAATATTAATTTTATAAATTTTTTTATGACGCGGGGGTTCAAACCGCCCTAACTTCCTCATTTTAATGCAAGATTCAATGCTGATGAATGTTCCTGGAGGTCTAGGGAACACGTGAAAAAAGCAATTTTTCAAATCGGTACTGTTCTACCACTTTTCTACATTTTACACTTTTTCCGCTTATTTACTGGATTATATGTCACTGTTGCAAGAATAGGTCATTTTAAATTTCAAAATCATTGAAAAATATAGCACAACGTCTTTTGAAACTATGGTAACCACAATTTTGTAGAAAATGAAGAGATAAAATAATAATATTTACATGATAATATAATACTTAATTATAATGACAAGGATTACTAATACCTTTGTTGAGGTTGATGCGTCATTTAAGGCGCTTTCCTTGTTTCTTCCTGAGTCAGTCATATATTTCGGAATATAGAATCAGAGCTGGAACTAAGTCAAGTTGGTGACTGTCATGGGCGCAAGCCTTTAAGGGGCCCAAAATTTTGTTAATTTACGCGGTCTATTCTTCAATCCTCGGTTAGCATCCAATGTGAGGCGCCAATACAGAAAACGCCAAAGGCGCAATCTACCCTAGTTGGAACTCTGCTTAGAATTGACTTCAATAATTTCGAATTAGTTTTGAGATAAACATTTAGTTGTAAACATCAAAATTTGTTAACATTTGTGATATTTTAATTAGATTTTCATCTGTGATTGAACAGATAATACTAATAATATATAATATTGATTTTAATTTTAATTATAATTAATATTAATTTAGTTTCGTAAATATCTTTATTTTAGAGTTTTTTTTTTTAAGTTCTAGCATAACCAGGAATGTAGGTTATCGAAGGAATGCAAATAGTGGAGGCAAAATACATTTTGAATGGAATTGTCTTGATGGAGCAATTTTATGGTTTTAATTTGTTTTAGGTGAGGTAATAAGTGTATCCGGAATCGGGAAATCGATAGGGAATTATATGATGAGTATTTAAAAAAAATTGAATTTATCTTGAAAATTGCGTCCGGGATGTTGATTTGAACGAAGAACAAATATTTTGCCCCACTGTGCTTTTGAGATATGGGTCTGGAGACGTTTATTGCGAATTCTCTGAACAACTCTTCGCATTATATCTCGATTCGCATTTTTGAGAACGGGGGGATAGGGGTAGTATACAAAAAACTGAAAAAATTCATGTATTACTTTTTTATTTGCAACAATTATTAAGTTTTACAAATTAAAATAAAACATGCTAATTATCACTCAATAAGCTTAAAATTGCGTTATACCCAATAAAAATAAAGTTTTTCATTGACAATTGTAAAGAAAATAGTTCAGTCGAATTGTACTTTGACATGGCGAAAATAGATAACTACGATTTAATTGTTTTAAGTTAATGGGTTGGACATCCGATACAAGCCCTTATAGTGTGCCAAGTCATACCGGTGGTAAAGTTGAAAAAAGAAAACAACCGTAATTGGAATTTTTTATGCAAAAAAGTCTTCTTTTTTTTCAAATTCAATTTTCACCACTTTTTTCTGAATAATGACCATATAGGAACCATTTGTAATTGTTGGACCACTCTCGAAGAACAGAATTTTTTTTTTTCAAAAAATTGAATCTATCAAAAAATAATGCAGATATCGATCTAAAATTTTTACCAGATTTTCCCTTCTATATAAACGTACTTTCGTAAAATTTCAAAAATGTTGCTAAAATTTTTCTAAAATTGAAATTTTTTTCAAAATTTCCGTTTTTTTTTTTTAATTTACTCGTGACTTAATGGTATATAGGGACAATATATTTTAACGTTCCGAGGTTCATTTTATAGATTTTTTTAATACTATTAACTTTTCATTTGAACTTTTCCGCTCAGATTATTAACCTTCCATTTAAACCCGGAAAAACGATTTTTGAACTTTACCACCAGCCACCTTCCTTATCCGGTATGACATCACTTGGCCCGCTATAAGAGCTTGGATGTCCAACCCATCAACTTAATACAATTAAATCGTAGTTATCAACTTTCGCCACATTTGATAATTTTCGCGACAATTCGACTGAATTAATCAAAAGCGGTAAAAAACGACAAAACATAGCCAACTTTGAACGGCAATATCAATTATCATCATTAGAACCTTTTTTCACAGCTCATTTCAATCTCTTTCTTTTCTCTGAAGCAATTCCTATACCTATCTCCAGAAAAAAGTAATAAGTGAAGATAAAGAAAAAAAATCGCATTTTTTGCAGATTTGTTTATTTAGTATAAAAAATAATTTTTTCGAGGTTACAAAGGCATTTCCATGGGAAATTCGACTTTCTACAAAAAAGTACTCTTGTAATTTTTTTTGAATTCCGCTTAGTTTTTGAGTTATAAAGAAGATACTAAAAAATAACCCCTTTTCACCCCGTTTTCAATTAAAATAGTTTCAGCATTTTGTGATTTTATCATATTTATGTGACCAACAGACGGATGAAACAATAAAAACTCTTTAACGCAATTGTTCCTTATTTCCTCTTTCTTTGTACATAGTCAATAGCCTAGAAGTTGTGAATAAGAAGACAGTTTCAACTACATCCAAATATTATTTTTCACCGTCGTTTCTCAATTAATTAATTTTTAAAGTGGCCACCCGGTATGTATTTCACTAAAAGTACAGCAAGTTTCTTCCTTGATAGTTGTGGTTGACTACATGCCAAATATTGTTGTCCTACTTCACCTTTTTTTCCGCTGATTATTTTTCTAAAATTTTTCATTTTAAATTTTTTAATAACGTTATAGCTGCTTGTTTCTCTAACAATTGTCTTAACTACATACGAAATGTTACTGTCGATATATTGCCACCAGACACACAGACACCAGGCAGACAGACAAATTGATGAAGTGGACCTTAATTTTTGAAATTTACATAGTCTGAAACGTGAAAATCCAGAAAAAT
Source organism: Rutpela maculata (assembly GCA_936432065.2). Taxonomy (NCBI): domain Eukaryota; kingdom Metazoa; phylum Arthropoda; class Insecta; order Coleoptera; family Cerambycidae; genus Rutpela; species Rutpela maculata. Next base: position 291,276,013 of record OW386285.2, on the reverse strand, counting down.
CTGAGTGATTTTTCCATGTTTACAATGCTTCGATAAGCGAACATGCTGCTGAAAGCGCACATGGCCCGTACCACGGTGTATTACGATAAGTGGAAGATTCGGATCAACGACGAAAAGTCGGAGTCCATACTCTTCACGCGCCGGTTCACCGAGAACCGCATCAATTTCGATAGGGGGTCGACAAATTCCAATTAAAAGGTGTGTGAAGTATCTGGGGGTGAACTTAGATAGAAGACTGACGTTTAACATCCACGTTAACGAGACTGTACGAAAGGTCTACTCCATGTCTAGAAGGCTGTATCCGCTCCTGGCGTGGGGTAGCGGACTAAACAGGACAAATAAAAAATTGTTGTATACGATGGTGATCAGGCCGGCCATCACATACGCGGCGCCGGTGTGGTGCAGCATCCCTGCCACGACAATGCGGAAACTTAGAGATATAGGTCTGGAGACACATAAATTTATGCACCTCATTTCAGACTCTGGTAGGTACACCTCCCTCAGAGACCACTACGCACGTTGCCACGACATAACCCCACTAGCGGACTTCGTCCGGGAAACATCCCAAAAATTCTACCAATTCAAATTGGGTGACAGTCCGCTAACTCGAGACATAACACGAATCAGACACCATAATGCCATACTTTTCGATATAAGACACCCATTACCATACGAGGCGTTGCCTATCTTTCAGCAACCTCCCTAGCCAAATCTTTCCTATACCAAAATTTCCACATCACCACCTTTTGCCTTTCACCACCTTTTACTCTCAAACCTCTTCTCTAGTCTCTCTATTAGTCTTATTTTTGTTAGTTTGTTTCTTTTTGGTCTTTAGTTTCTTTTTGTTCTTTTTAAAATACCCTCTCGACCAATAACTTCTTACAAATCAAAACCTTTTAAATCATAACTTCCCCTTCACCCTACCTTTCCGAAGGCAGGTAGACCATCGGATGAAGGTTGTCATTTGTTCGAACGGGTTTTTTTCATTGAGTTTTTCCCGTACTAGTACCCCTCTTAAAACAGTGCGCGTGTGCGCGTGTGCGCGCTTAAACAGAAATTCGCCATTTTCTATTTATTTATGAGTAGTTCTAAGTATTTTAAAATCGTTCATGATTATTTTTCAATAAATTGTTAGGTTTAAGTTTTATTTCTTATTAAAACAGGAGCCCTAACCTCCACCTATTTTACTTACCGTTCTAGCCGAGGTTGGACCTGCCCCACCCGGCCACGGCGTTGCGCGCCGTGGTGGTGTGGCCGGCTCTGAACCGGGTTCCAACTCAGGCGCATTTTTTGTAACTAAAATGTTAATAAATCTTTTTGAATTGAATTGAATTGATAAGCGAGGGAAGTAAAAAAATAATGAAAATCATTCCAGTGCAATCTCTGGCGCATTGTGGAAAGAAAACACTTTACACGTGTTTTATATATTTCCTAAAAAAAAACTGTAAGACAAAAGATGTGGAGTTTAATGATGTTGTGAGTTGAATTGCTTTTCATTTTTCTATCGTATATTCAACAGCTAAAATAATTAACGGGTTAAAACAAACACACAATACTTCAAACAACACAAAACAAAAAGGTCGCAGTTCTGTTCTAACAACTTACAACTCAGTGGAAATTATTTATGCCCCTTTTTTTATTTTTCACTTACTCAGCATTCTGAACATCTTTTCATCCTTCGCGTACTTTTACACAATATTCCAACTTTCATTTTTAAATACATTGCACTGCTCGTATACGAATACTTAAAATATGTAAACTGTATTTCAGTGCAAATCAAAGTAAGAGAACAGCACGGCACGTTCGTGTATAAGTATTACCCATTTTCATTATTAAATTATGTATAATGAGAACATTGCTATCTGTCTACATCTCCAATGTTTGGAACTAAGGACGGCTTTGCGTATATATGATGCTGCGCTGGACCAATTTCAGATTGAGATTTTCCCGTTAGAGAGCGCTTCGTTTCAGAAAATCCGAGCCTGTTTCATCTCCCACCGCAACTTCAGTTGTGTTGAAAACTCTGCTTGGGCCGTTCGTGAAAATCCGGTGAAAAACTCACGCGCGCGACGTCATTTAAATGCCGCTATACATAAAAGACAAATAAAGTTTCCAAAACTAGTTATGTAATGTTAGTTTCTAGTTGGGTGATTAATAGTTGGTTATAATTGTTGTTTTTTGGATAAACTTAGCACATGGATAATTGACTGATTTGTGTAAGTGTTCTGGGTAATGCTATTTTTTTATGGTTTCATCACACACAACATGACTACAAAAATTTTAAAAACAGTAAAAACTAATAAAAACTTTGTAGGTTAGAAATTATAATGTCTAAATGACAATTTTACAAATATTGCGGTAATGAAGTAGAGGTCAAAAAAGAATTTATTGAAGATTTTTTTTCGCACCCCATATCGCCTAGCACTTATAGCCATGGCTGTGATACGTCTATGACACATTGCTGTATACGTGTTACGGATGTTCTGTCGTCGAAACACTCTTTATGAACTACAATAGTTACCCGTGTACAGTATATAATTGTTGTTGCCTATTTGTATTTTATGTCAAAAGCGAATATAATTCCAGTTTTTCAAGAATATTAAATCACAAATATATAAAAAATCATACATACGGCTTGAATTGAGAACCTCATTTTTTTAAAATTTATGAAGTCGGTTAATAAAAAGCAACAAAAACTATAATGCAATGTATGTATAATGTACTGTCGATAGTGTTATCGTTCTTGAAAAATTGCACAACGTGTTATACTATGGGGAAGAGCCACCGTTTTGAAAAAATGAGTCAAAATCGGTTTTTCACAAGTATCTTGAAAAGTATCGCAAGCATTGAAATGTTCAGCCTTAACAAAATTCTAGCTTATCAAAATTCTTATTTCTCCAGATAAAGATTTGCTGAGTTAGAGTCAGAAACCGATAGTTACAATTTACGACTTTATGAAAGAGTGATTTCTTGGGCACACTTTCGTAAATGTTTTGAAAGTATGACAAACATAAAAATTTCAACTAACAAAGTTGAAGGATAGAAAATTCCATATTTTTAACCTCTCCACCATTAAAATTAGGAACATATTGCAATTGGTTCATAATCTAAAATTGAAAAAGATCTTTGCATTTTTAGATTCTAGAAACACGAAAAAATGGTTTATAAATATGGTATGTGCATATGTATTTGTATATGTGTATGTATGTATATATGTATGTCTGAATATGTGTACATGATAACGTCGAAACCAGCGAACCGATTTTGATTTTGGCACAAGCATAATATTTGTAGCATCCACGAGTTGGAAAAAATTTGGTGCAGATCGGAGGACGTTTAGTGCCTCTTTGGCACACAGTATTTCTTATTTCTCAATTTTTTATTTTACCATTCGAAAGTATATATTCTTGTGATTTCAACGACAGAAGAAAATTATCTGAGTTCCGCGGGGGTTAAAATTTAAAAATTAGATATCGTAAAGGTAAATTAACAGGCTTTAAACGATGTATCGCTTGGTGGAACCTACCACACTTAAGGGTTGAAGTGGCGCGATCAACAATACCAAATAATAGGTCTCTCTCGATAGCAAAAATACGTCTGTTTCGTGTTTGGTGGGCCACCCTGTATAATTGTTTGACTGATTTAGTCTGCAGGACACTGCAACAAAAGTCCTCCGTCAATTACGAAAGGATAATACAATTTTTGCTTTCGGTTAAATTTTTTTGAAACTTTGGATTTTGGTAGTTGATTGATGTTGATCAAATGTTCAAATGGCGACAACTTTCGAAAACGCTTTGTTTTGGAGCTACGGCCCTTTTAAGGGCTAAAAACGTGTATTTTTCATATGTGATATCAATATAATAAAATCCTTTGCACTTCTTAAAAAAACATGAATGCATGTGTGTGGACTTAAACATTCATATAATAAATATTTTTTTTCTTAGTTGTAATAACAACTACAAGATGGCTCTTCATAAATAAATAAATTCACACTTTAAATTTTTTTTCTTATATAATTTATAAGATTGACTTTTAGTGTTCGTCATCGATTATTATATTTTCTAAAAATAATAATTTGCATCTTGTATGCATTCTTAACCCACGCAGTTATTTAATGTTTCTTTCTTATAGATTTTGAATCATATATGAAAAATACACGTTTTCAATCCAAAGTTTCAAAAAAATTTAACCGAAAGCAAAAGTCAATGTATTTTTGAGGGGGGGTCTGTTTGCTTTAGTAAAGATGAACGCGTTGTTAAATGTATAGCGATCGAAAACTCATCTATGAAGAGATGAGACTGACAACAATAAAATATAAGGACCTTGGAACCAGAAACATCTGTCGTATATCTTGTACGTAAAATCATTGTTTGCTTATTACTTCCACGTCCAGTGGAAGTATAGTAACGACAAAAAATTTCTTTAAAATTTTTATTGTCCAAATAGGCTTAAAATGTCATGAAACGTCGAGATTTTAAGTTTGAGCGAAAAAAAATTTCTGTCTGTCTGTCTGTCGGTCTGTTGGTCTGTCTGTCGGTCTGTCTGTAACTTTTTTTTGTGCGCCCGTTTACTCTGGAACCGTTTAAGATATTGACTTGAAATTTGGTACACATATGTACTTTAACGAGATCTAGAACTAAATTATATTTTCATCTTGTTCCGGCGAAGGGTTGGGGGGTAAATTGGGGTAAATTTGGGGTAAATAGGTCAATCAAGCAGGTAAGAGTCCATAAAATTGGTATTTAGTATATACAAGAGAAGCTAAGGTCTCAAAAAAAATGTTCGCATTAGCCACCCCCATTACCACCCCCCACCCCCTTATTAAAGGGATGAAAAAAAATTGTGATTTAGTGTACCTATGTACAGGAACCAGAAACCTCAAAATATTTTTTTACTTCATCCACCCCCACTACCACCCCCCTATCACCACCCCCCCACCTCACTACCAATGTGGGGTATCGTTTTATGGGTTTTTGGGGTAGAGGATTTCAAATATTATATTATTAAAGTTCCATGAACAGTTATTTTCACAAAGTTTTCTTCGTTGTTAGTGACTTGGATATAGAGAATCTGGATGTGGAAGTAGTGATTCCTTGGGCAGCGGTTTTTTTACTATATTTCTAGAGATAATAAGACAAATTTAAAATTTCTAAAAGTATTTTGAAGGAAATTGTACTTTTTATGGGACCAAAAGATGTAAGTAATTTATAAAATTTCAAAATCATTTCTGCCACTTGAAGTTACACATACTCCTGAAAAAAAAACAATTAACCAGTTACTCCAAATAACCTTTAATTTGTTTATTTGTCATTTTTGCCTCAGCGTACTTAAAACTTGACAAAAAAGGTCACTTAATTTGTAGATTCTCTAAAGTTCTGGTTGCTAAAAAGTAAGGAATTTAGACCTTTCTAGCCTTCAGTTGTTGCGTGATATTCGAAAGTTATTAATTTCTTGGAGATTATTAAATACATGTTGCATTATAGCTTCGTTTTATACGCCATATACAATACTCACCTTAAAGTATTCCGATGTGTATCTTGGGGAGCACTGATTGTACAGCAACAAAAATGAACATTTTGTTGCAAATTCTACATTACGTGCATACCTATATAAAACCAACTGAAACAATATAACTCAAGATAAAAATTGATAAAAATAGCTTTTTTATGGATATTTTGGCCATTTCACAGACGTTGATGAAAAACAATTTTGAAAATGAATGAGTTATAATCTTCTAAAATTGAAATAAATTGAATTTCGATCAAATCGGCTACATTTTTAATATATTGTAGATTTCGACTTTCTGATCAAAAGCTCATGGTACGTTTTCGAAATTAGCTAAAAAATTAGCAAGCGCAAGTTACAAAATTTCGGTATGTATGAATTCTTTTAACATATTTTATTTTAGATTGTGATACCTTTTAATAATGTTATAGAATATTTTGAAATAATGCGATTTTTCATTTTAATAAAAATAGTGTACAAAAAATTGGAAAAATTTAGCGACAATTGAACGTAAATGTTTCAATTCGATATCGTTTTCTTACTTATTATTTCTGAAATTTCAATTTTATTTCAGAATTTTCGTTAAAATGATTTTTAAAAAATGAGTAAAAACAGTAAATATCAACATTCTTGATGAATTTTTAAGAAAAAAATTCAAAATATATTGCAAACCTGTTTAGACCTCTCAAATGATATCGTAGGTACTAAGCCCGAATATACATTTTTTAAATCTAATATTTTGACACACAAAAGGGCTTCATAGAATGTTTTTGGGCATCGAAAAGAGGAGCTGCCTGCGAAACACCAAATTCTAAGTAAACGTGAAATTATATGTTACTACTTTCGGAAAGAATTTACTGGGACGGAGTGACGGACGGCTGGACGGACGGACGGACGGACGGACGGACGGACGGACGGACGAACGGATAGACAGGCAGATAGACAGACGGCCAGACGAACAGAAAGATGGACAAAAGAGGCACTCTTTAAGGGTTCTTTTCATTTTTGAGTTCGGAACTCTAAAAAAAAAACGAATTTTTTCCGTTAATATTAACCGAATATTTGGTAGGTTCCAATTAAAGTGGGACAGATTATAGATTTTACATTCGGATTTTATAGTCAAGACAGGACACATATGGAAGAGGTAAGCAGGGCAAGGTCATCGGAAAGCTTACCGACAAAGCAGCCAAAGCCTATAAAAGCAATGAAACAGACTACTGCTACTCTCCCCGTTCTTTCGTTCTACTACAGTGTGTACCGCACTCTTTGAGCAAACTATTTTTTTTTTAATTTCTATTAAGAATTTTATTTAACACAGTTTTTCTCAATTATGAAGAAAAGCGCTTAAATACGCAATTTAGTTGCAAAATAAGGAAATAACAATTTTCAAAAATAAAATAACATTTTATTCAACTAAGTTGAAAACCATTCCACATGTAGACCCCCTACTAGTACACATATTTTAAATCTTTTCTAAATTATTCATAGACAGATGAGATTACATCAAATAGTGCCATGGATTAACGTCAGTGTAATAGATATTTATTTGTGTTTTGCATTTTCAATAAAAATAATAATTACTGATTATTGAATTATGCTAACCATGAATGAATTTATTTGGTCAAATGCTATGGATTCGGACATGTTTCTTATAAATTCGCAGTAGAAGTTTTTAATGAGAAGTATCCAGATGTTAAAGTGACTCACAATACAGTACGTAAATTAATTTATAAATTATATTCACCTGGGGATGTAAAAAATATAAACAAAAAACAGTTAAATGAAAATAACGCTGCTACCCTTGTAGTTTTAGACTCTGTGATGATCGTTAAGGAAGGATCAATATATTAAGATATTAGCAAATCTCATATACAGAGGATTTTAGTCAGCAACAAATTTTATGCATTCAAACCTAAATTTATTCACAAGTTGGAGATGATGCTCCTCGTTTGGACTTTTGTTTAGCTATGGGTGAAAAAAAAAAAATTAGCAGATAAATAATTTCATCGAAACATGTGAAAATTGTAGGAAAATTCTAATTTCCGAATTACCACTGATTCAAAACTTATAAAAGTAAATGTTGGGTGCGGCATAATGCATCACAGAATAATCGCTCCTTATATTTTATGGATGAAAATTTGAATTAAAATACTTATTTAGAAATTTTGAATAATATTGTTTTGGACGAACTAGACAATTTTGAAGAAAAATATTTTTTCAGTAAAATGGATGCACAGCACATTTTACAATTCTAGTTAGACAATGGTTAGACAATCACTTCCACGATAGTTTGATTGGCCGCTATGGACCAACAGGACGACCAGCGCGTTAGCCAGATCCATTGAATTACTTCTTATGGGGGTATTTAAAGCAAAAAGTATACGTAAACGATTTCGAAGGCGATGTAGATTTAGTACAGCAAAATATTGTGGATGCTGGACCATAAATGAATATATGATCTCATATATGTCTATGAAGAGTTTAGAAAAAGATTAGAAAACTGTGTACTAATAGGAGGTCTACATGTGGAATAGTTTTCAACTTAGTTGAATAAAATGTTATTTTTTTAAATAGTTATTTCCTTATTTTGTAACTAAACTCGATATTTAAGCTTTCTTCATAATTGAAAAAGCTTTGTTAAATAAAATTTTCAATAAAAATGTAAAAATAAGGTAGTTTGCTTAAGTCAATTTCATATTTTCTAATCTTTAGAATACTCTGTACAATTCACCTTAAGTTTGACAACTGTTCAGGACTTCTTAAGACAAGCAACACTTTTTATAGAGAATCACTTCTTCTCGGCAAATAAGAAATAAGACAGTTTACAAGAATGCGGTACCCCATCCAGGAACACAGTGTATATACCGGGTGTCTACGGAATCATTACACAAGCTATAGTTTCCAGAGTTTTCAAGACATAAGTCTTAAATTTAGCAGAGGTAATATATAACAAAGCCGCAAATTTTTCATAATTTGACACTTTTCCATCACTTCCGGTTTCCACGGAAATAACTTTGAAACTTTAAAATTTTAAATGGGACACCCTGCATATTTTTACATTTTTGTAGTCCGGAGACAATTTTAAGTACGACTGCGTAGTTTTAAGAATTTTTTGAAACTACTTGATTATTTAGGGCAATTTTTATTTTTGCATATGCACTCAAATCAATCAAATGGACCAAAACAATAAGAGAAAAAGGTAAACATGAGATTTTTCTAATTGGTTTAGTAGCTACAACAAACTAAAATTTCCGAAATCACTAATTTGTAATTATATCAACTTTTTCAAATGGCAATATCTTAGACACCCACTAGTTATATACTAATTTTCACAACAAATCCATTGATACCTTCAAATCAAAAGTCGGTTTGATATTAACCCAAGTAAACAAGTTCTTTGGTGGATAATAATTAAAATATCGAGAAAACACGCTTATCAAGTGGAAATTTAATAAAACTAGATTCAAAACATTCATTTTGTCAACAAAACAATGCTGCAAATAAAAGAAGTATGCCATCCGAAATGATTTATTTTAACAATAAAAGACATTAAAAGATTAATTAAATGATAGCAAATGTTCAAAGTACATCCTCTCTTCTTCTTGACATTTTCTGGTCAATGGTGTTTCGCATAATAGTTGGCAACATAGCAGGAGTTATACTTGCAAAACTTCCGCGAATACGATTTTATGAAATTTGAAGTGTTTGAGAGGTGTATGTAAAAATTTTTAAAACTACACAGTCGTACTTAAAACCGCCTCTGGAATCCAAAAATGTAAAAATATACAGGGTGTTCCGTTTAAAATTTCAAAGATGAGGTCATTTCCGGGGAAACCGGAAGTGTCAAAACATGAACATTTGCCGTTATTAACATATACTACGCCTGCCAAATTTAAGGCTTGTATCTTGAAATCTCTAGAAATTATGGCTTGTCTAATGATTCCGTTGACACCCGGTATATTTCCTCAACTATATTTTTTATCTGTTTAATGAGCCGGGTATTTTTTCTTTCTAAATTTCTAATACGTTATGAATTTCGGGTTGTTATGCGTTGCTCTAGGAAACCCTCTGTATTAGGAATTTTTATAATGTCATATTTTTATGTGCTTAATAAAAACCGAAACATTTTTCATGTAAGTTACTACATATAAAACAGTTTATTTGGAACATGATAGTTTGTGTGGAATATTTAATTTCATGTAAAGAGGATTTGCTCTCGCAATTTCTACATTCGTCACATTTGAAGCTAAAATTTTAAGTTTTGATAAAACTGACGGTGTATAAGCGATCTCATTATAAATCTACACACCCACGCATATTTGCAAACATTTTTTTTTTTAATATTTGAGCGTAAAGTGTAAAATATTAAATTCTGCAAGTAATCCTTTCAGAGTAAGAAACTTTGGGTTCAGGTTATAAAATAAATAATATATATTTTAATTCGTCAAAACTAAGTACTGTAAAAGCGAGTGTATAAGAGTAAATATAAATTTTTAATAACCTTGTAATATACCTACCTCCTCTGTTAACATGGAACAAGAAATAAGAATTGTGGTTAATAACATCATACTAAAAGCGTAATATGCCTTCCACTTTTAACTTCGGAACAATTATTTTATTTATACTTCTTACTGGGTGTTACTTGTTACTAAGTGATTTAAGGAATAAAAAAAATAATAAATATATAGATTCCAAATTGTCCAGAAGACCAACTTTTAATTTTTTATTTTCTTTGTCTCGATAATATGTGTTGGTGTCATTAAAATGCTATTTTTCGCTTCATTTGAAATATAACTCGTAAATGAAGCATTGTTAGAAAATATATCAAGAGATAGAAAAGTTGAGAAGATTGATTTTGAACATTTTACTATTCTTGACATTATTTCAGAAAATTCTTCGTTTAAGAGCTTCACACGAGAGAAGAATGCTACTTTTTCATCTTTTAATTTTTTTCTTTTAAGTGAATATAATAAATATTAATACGAAATAATATATCATCGATATAATGTAAATTATGTTTAAATGTCCAATTGAAATAAAATATATTTACAGACCTATATTATAATTTACATGTTAAACAGAAAAAAAAATAAAAAAACTTTTCAAGTATTGAGGTGTTCAAATTATGGGAAAATAAAGAAACAAATATATATTTTCACAAACAGACTATTTATTTTATAGTACAGTGCACATGCGTTTCATCTATAACTTAGTAAAATAGAATAAAAGAGAATAAGTTTATTTAACAAATTGTTAAATTTTAATACCTCAATACCTGAAAAGTATTATTATTTTTTTTATGTTTAACATGTAAATTAGATATAGGTCTGTAAATATATTTTATTTTAACTGTAAATTGGACATTTAAACATAATTCACATTATACCGATGATATACTTCGTATTAATATTTATTATATTCACTTAAAAAAAAAATCAAAAGATAAAAAAGTAGCATTGTTCTTTCGTCTGTAGCTCTTAAATGAAGAATTTTCTCGGAAAATGTCAAGAAAAATAAAATGCTCAAAATCAATCTTCTCAACTTTTCTATCTCTTGATATATTTTCCAACAATGCTTCATTTACGAGTTATATTGCAAATAAAGCGAAAAATGGCAAAAAATGGCAAAAAATGGATGATTTTTGAATGTTAAAGTGTGTTGCCCCACCTGTCACGCATGTGGATAGTTGGCATATGTTTGTGGATATCTCAAACTATACTTTAAGAAAAAAAAATTGCTGGTAAACGACATTTCACACAAAAAACTATTCCGAATGGTTTACAATTTCTAGAAGTGCCAAGATGGATAGAGAGCGTAAGATTCTAAAACTAGATTTTTTCTTTTGGCAGGCGTGGCTGTTTTTTATTGAAGGGATTACAATAGTGCAAAATTAATTTCTCTTCAAAATTGGCAAGGGGTTAAACTACTTCCACATATCCACATCCACGTAGTGGAGTGAAAGTATAGTAACTGGAAAAATAAAGTGAACATTTTTTTGTTCAAATTTTGTTGTTCATTTTATTTTTGATTATGTCTTTTTAACGGTTTTTCACTAGATTGTTTCCACAAGATTGTTGTTTTAAAATTTTACCATTTAAAATATATATAATTTTTTTCAAATAAAAAATTCGGTTTGCCAATCAGATTCATTTTTTGATACCCAACAGTAATAAATAGAAATGAGGATTGTTAGATGTGGCATCTGGTCGTTTTCTTTCTTTTCTTCCGTTTCCGTTCTTGAATCTAATTGGCAAACTGAATGCATAAGAAAAAAAGTCAATTTTTATTTCTTTGATTTTTTTTTAAATATTAAAATTTTAAAACGACAATCTTGTGGAAAACCGTTAAGAGATTTGCCTTAAAAATATAAGGCAAGAGACGCTGGAGTTGCTCGCAGCCGAAATTACTTTTATGATTTAGGTGAAAAATAAAACTGGAAAATTTTGTTTGGTAACCTTCAGAATTAGATTCTTTACATCTTTCTGAATATAAGTCATCAACCAGAATGAATTCTAATGGTTTTTCAAACGGAATGTTTCTTGGCTAATGCTCTATACGTCAAAAATGATACATTGAAAAAGCCGCTGCCCAAGGAATCACTACTTCCACATCCGGATTTTCTATCCAAGTCACACAACGAAAAAATTTTGTATCTGGAAATAATTGTTTATGGAACTTTAATAATATAATATTTGAAATCCTCTACCCCAAAAACCCATAAAACGATACCCCACATCGGTAGTGGGGTGGGGGTGGTGACAGGGGGTGGGAATGGGGGGTGGATAAAGTAAAAAAATATTTTGAGGTTTCTGGTTCTTGTATACACACTAAATCACATTTTTTTTCATCCCCTTTAATAATGGGGTGGGGGTGGTAATAGGGGTGGCCGATGCCAAAATTTTTTTTGAGACCTTAGCTTTTCTTCTATATACTAAATACCAATTTTATGGACTCTTACCTGCTTGATTTACCTGTTTTCCCCAAATTTACCCCAATTTACCCCTCAACCCTTCGACGGAACAATATGAAAATATAATCTAGTTCTAGATCTCGTTAAAGTACATATGTGTACCAAATTTCAAGTCAATATCTCAAACGGTTCCAGAGTAAACGTGCGCACAAAAAAGTTACAGACCGACAGACAGACCGACAGACCGACAGACAGAAATTTTTTTTTCGCTCAAACTTGAAATCTCGACGTTCCATGACATTCTAAGCCTATTTGAACAATAAAAATTTTTTTAAATTTTTTTGTCGTTACTATACTTCCACTGGATGTGGAAGTAATTAATTTAAATTATGATCTTGAAGCATTGGCAATTGGAATTAAGGATATAATCTATAGTTAATTTTTTAAACTAAAATATACTGAGAAATATAGTTTCAGATTTCAATTTGTGTATTTTTATATTGCTGATTTTCTAATAACTAAAAACAAATATTTCAAACTCAACAAGTTAAGAGGTGCTTTTAAAAGTGTATTTATATTTTAGTTAGATGCATAGCATGTAATAGGTTCGTATAACAAACCAATCGGGTTGGGTTTTCCAGTAAATTAGCATCCGTAATCAGAACGCTGCCGATTTAATCCAATAGTTACCAATTCACACTAGACTTGATTAAAATGTGTCTTTGTTTAAAATCATAGAACATTATGTATCGTATTGTATTGACTTATTATAGTATCATTCTTCAAGAACGTGCTAAATCTATCGGAATATCTTTGATCCTATTTACCATATTAGGGTAAGCAGTGTCGGAGTGGACAGGGGGCTAGGAGTCCAGTGACTCCGAGACCAAACCAGACTTCGGCGCCAAACCTTAAAATAAATTTAAAATTATGCATTTTTATTAATTTCAAAAAATTAAAACCGTTGCCCAAGGAATCACTACTTCCACATCAAGATTTTCTATTGAAGTCTCTCACAACGAAAAAATTTTGTGTGGAAATAATTGTTTATGGAAATTTAATAATATAATATTTGAAATCGTCTACCCCAAAAACTCATAAAGCGATATCCCGCATCGGTAGTGGGGTGGGGGTGGTGCTAGGAGGTTGCGCTAGGGGGTGGTAGTGGGGGGGATGAAAAAAAATATATTTTGAGGTTTTTTGGTTATTGTACACACACTAAATCACAATTTATTTTCATCCCCTTTAATAATGGGGTGTGGCTAATGCCAAAAAAATTTTTGAGACCTTAGCTTCTCTTGTATATATCAAATAACAATTTTATGGACTCTTATTTACTTGATTTACCTATTTACCCCAAATTTACCCCAATTTACCCCCCAACCCTTCGACGGAATAAGATAAAAATATAATCTAGTTCCAGATCCCATTAAAGTACATACGTGTACCAAATTTCAAATCAATATCTTAAACGGTTCCAGAGTAATCGTGCGCACAAAAGCGTTACAGACAGATAGACAGACAGACAGACAGACAGACAGACCGACAGACCGACAGAAATTTTTTAAACTTAACTCGACGTTTCATGACATTCTAAGCCTATTTGAACAATAAAAATTGTCAAAAATTTTTTGTCGATACTATACTTTCACTGGATGTGGAAGTAAAATTATAATTGCAATTTTTTTTATAAAAGCCTGCCACTCACTGGTAACCCAGGTGTTAAATACTTGTTCCTGATGGTGTTCTTGTTTTTTTTCTGTGGACTGTAGTAAGTAGTTCAAGTACAATAACCTTGGTTTAACCTTTCATTAAATTAATCTTCGAGAATTTAATTTAATTATTATTCTTAGGGCCGTTACTTTCGGTCTCGATTAAACTTTAACCATCTGCCAAATCATTGAATGTACAATTATTTCCATGGTAACTGAATTGGTTTGACCCACCGTTAACGTTTAATCGAAAGTAACGACCCTTAAGGTTAAAAGTGTTCATACAAGATAGTTTTAAGAGTGATTTTAACCTCCTCACAATAAAATTGTGGGAGGTTACTACATTTAGTCCAAAATCGAAAATTGAGATGACATCAAATCTTTACGTTTTGAGGTCCCAGAAACCCAAAAAAAGTGGTTTTTGAAAAATGTCTGTGTGTGTGTGTGTGTGTGTGTGTGTGTGTGTGTGTGTGTGTGTGTGTGTGTGTGTGTGTGTGTGTGTGTGTGTGTGTGTGTGTGTGTGTGTGTGTGTGTGTGTGTGTGTGTGTGTGTGTGTGTGTGTGTGTGTGTGTGTGTGTGTGTGTGTGTGTGTGTGTGTGTGTGTGTGTGTGTGTGTGTGTGTGTGTGTGTGTGTGTGTGTGTGTGTGTGTGTGTGTGTGTGTGTGTGTGTGTGTGTGTGTGTGTGTGTGTGTGTGTGTGTGTGTGTGTGTGTGTGTGTGTGTGTGTGTGTGTGTGTGTGTGTGTGTGTGTGTATGTGCCGTCATATTTATGGAGACCTGTGTGTGCATCAAACTCATTTCTGGGATACTCCAAAACTGTGGCATACATACACGCGTATGCCAGAGTCTTTATCCACCAGAACTCTGTGATTCATCATATTTTAGCGGGCCATCTATTATAAATCCTTCGGGTGACCATTTATCCATCACGGTTCACAATAATCGTTATCATAGAGAATAAGTTAATCGACTATTTTCTCAAAAGGCAAAATGTGTGAAAAGTTGCCAGAAATGCATAGTTTTACGTGTGGTACTTTCTACAATATTTGTGGCATGCACGGATTGTGTATTATTATACTGTGCTAGAGCGCCCTCTACGTTATATTTTTTACAGCAAGCACTTTTAGGAGTTTCTGCTTCCGACAGATTCAAGTTAGCCACAAATGGGTATTTTTGAGTGGATCAAATTAAAAGTGATACTTACTAAAAATAAATATAATACTAATAATGTGCTCAACATACACTTATTGTTAGCCATATATTTAAATGTTCATGATTAATGTATACATTTTTCGGAAACAATAAAAAAAATGTTAAATTAACAAATGTTAAAGTAAAAGTTGTTCCAAATGAAATTAACTATTATTTTTTACTAACATAAAATTTTGTTCATGCTTTTATACGAAGCGACAAGATAAAGTGGTATTTTTTAAATGGAACACCCTGTATATTATTTTAGTTTTAGATTCTACTTCAAATTTTCATCATCGTCATATAAGGTACTATGTGTCTAAAATGTCTATTATCTCAGTGATAAGCATTTAACAAAAAAAAAAAAAATGACAGATGGAGGTTAACATGTTTTAAGTAAATTACCGGCCTGAGGGACGTAGGAGGTGGAAAACGTAGAGGCGGTAGTGCGTTTTTGCCCGATTTCTAGTAAATATCTCTACATTAATATCTGCAAAAAATTTAAATAATACTTTTTTATGGCCATCATCAAAAATGTCATTTTCTTCAAGTCTCAACACTCGTCAAAAACCTCCATTACGTGGAGGAAGTAATACAATGAAAATATCGATAAGCCGATCTAACAGTTTGATGAGCTAAATATTTCACTGTTTTCAAAACCACCTTAGTTACATCTTACCCTTCAATTATATATGGACGGTAATTTCAGTTGTACCTGTCAGATATGCAAAGTTAGCTTAGCTTATCAATATCTTCCTTCTTAATGGTAGTACTACCTTGTTACCAAAATGGTCCCACTTAAAAAAATTTACTTTTTAGTACAAAGAATCATTTTATTTCTCTATGTAATTTCGGGATTTCTGGCATTATGTGTGATTATAAGGATTTTTTGACTAAATTGATATTTGATATTACTCATATGCACAAAATATATAGTTTTTAAACTATTAAATATTTATGTTGAATTTTAATAATTTTATTTTCATGCAATTTTATACAAATTGTTTCAATTGAACTATTTAACGGATTTAACAAATGATATTAGGAAACTATAGCTCCGTCCGTTAATATAAGGAATATAAGTAATAAATTAAAATTAAAAACACTCTATATATGTAATTTTTTCTGTCATATCAAAGTATAAAATATATCTGGATTCCATAACATCTAATTTGAGTGCTAATGAATGGATTTTGATGAAACCTTGTTGTGTTTGTAATGAAGTTAATAAAAATGTTGAAAAAATATTAGAGTAGGAGATGATCGGAAGGGGTAGAAAACACCCCTTTTATCATGGGTTCTGTAACTTGTAGAATTAGGTCAAAAATGTAATAAAACAATATGTTTACCTTTTTGACCCAAAATAATATGTTTTTACTCTTATGAATTTTTTCTAAAAATGCATATTTTTCGAGATATGGCCACTCCAAAATCCATAAAAGTGGGGGAGGGAAAATGTAAAAGTTGAAAAAAAAATCTGAAAAAATTCAGGTATCATCGAAATACAAGCCTTTTTTTATTTGCAGATTCCCTGTAAAGTGTGTTTTCACCGAGTTTTTCCGGAAAAACATGAAAAACCACCCTTTTTTTGAAATTGTAGCGCTAAAATAAGTAACTTAAAAATTTGAAAAAATTTAAACTTTATGCATTGAGGACTTCTAAATATTTTTTGTCTCTTGGAATGTTTTTGTAACTTGCTAATTTTCCGAGTTGCAGGCAGTTTTTCACGATAAATAATGTACTACATTTTTTGCACATTACAAAATACATGAAAATTCAAAAAATGACCGTGAACTATATATATTATTATAAAAACATATGGAACCTATATAGTTGTACCATTTTTAAAGGTTCAATATAATTTTTAGATTAAGAATGTGAAAAAGTTTTCCGGAAAATTTTTGTTTTTCACAATTCTTATTTGGTAATGATAAAAGTGGGAGAACTGATTCAAAGGATTGAAATAGGTTTATATAGTTACAAGTATAACACTTATTTTATTTAAAGTATAAATATTGTAACCATAATTTTATTTATAGTAAAGACATCAAATGAATTTGTTTCGTCAACTTCTAAAGTTTCATTTGTTCCGTTAGTATCTATTAAATCTTCCGCAGGTTTACAATTAGTACAATCTACACCATTGTACTTTTCACAAGCTGAGGTGCAATGAAGTTCAAAAGTTTTGGCTCGGATATTCTTTTTGAGAAAGACATGATGCGAACGGTTCAACGGTTGCACAGGAAAAATGAAAGTCGTATTTAAGTTTATAATACCTAGTAAGTGCCCGCACTAGTCAATCGAAAAGTATTACTATTACAGTGATCGTAAAAAAACACATTTTTTTTTTTTTTGTTGAAATAAGTTTAGAATGCAATGAATCGTCGAGACTTAAATTTGACAGAAAAAAATTTTGTATCTGTTCTTCTGTCTGTAACTTTATTTGTGCGCACATTTTCATTCGAACAGTTTAACTTAATTGACGACTTCACATATTATCGACGATTTCAAACATTATATTAAAATTCTATGAGCGATTAGTTTCGCTTACTAGAGTGCAAATATAGTATCAAGATGTTTTCGATTAAAGAGACTTGGATGGGAAATTTGGATGTGGAAGTAGTGATTCCTTAAAAATAAAAGATGTGGTGGTGTAACTGATCTCGTGGGTATCCGGTATATTAGAGTTGAAAAAAAAAACCGAACGCTTCGCCGAAACGTGAAAATATACGTTGAAACAATCATATCGTTTTTTTAAATATTTTTAAGTTGTATTTTAACAAAAAAATTAACAATACATTTTTTTGTATGTTATCCTACTTTTCTGGGCAACTATGTATGGGAAACTATTATTGAGACCACAAGCAATATTCGTCATTTCTTTTAACCGAGGCAATGAGATTTAGTATGTTTTTTAAGTCTTTAAACATTCAATTTTAGAAAAAAATACGATAATCTGGGGATTGTTGTCAAATTATATAATTTTTGCTTTGATAAATTCAAAGAAATTTTCTGGCTCTTTAACTTTCTATAATTGCTAAATTAAATTTTTAAGTATTTCAAAAAGATATTAAATCGCATTGCCTCAGCCCGAAAAAAAATCACGAATATTGCTTATGGTCTTAATAATAGTTTTCCATACTTACATAATTTGCACAGCAAAAAATATATATAATGAAAAATAATATTAAATACAATCGGACTTTTCACTCTTATGTTACCGTGCTTAAAGGAAACGTGACGGACGGACATACCGACAGACAGACGGACGGACGGACGGACGGACGGACATTTTGAAAGTCGTTCAGAATTCAGTCACCAACGTTTTCCTAGTTGCGAAGAGTATAATAATCTTCCAGTGAAATTTTTAATAGGTCCTGTTATGTTTTCACTTTTTCTTTTAAGCAATTTCTCAAAATCTTTCATATTTATCTTTTAGTAAAGCATATATTGGATAGAATTAAATATTGGATAAATTTGGTGTGGTTGTACTACTGGTGCAGATTATAATTACTTTTACGGATTATGTATGTATGATCTTATTGTTTCTGAAAGCCTAGTATGAGCATGAAAATAAAAAGTTTTTATTTGATCCATTTTCTTATAATTAATATAAATTTCTTGCTTTTCGTGAAAAAAACTTGCAGATAAAAAGTTTCCTTTCTTCCGAATTTAATCGGTGGACATACTGTATAATATTAAGAGAATTTAAAAAAGTAACAATAACTAAGTGCGTATTTATTAAATCAAACATGAAAAGAAAGCATACTTGATAAAACATGCTAAAATGTACAAACACAAAATAATATATAAAGTGCATATAATCTATTTTCATTACGTGTTCTAAATTTTGAAACTAACTACCTGCAGATGAATCATTGGGAATAAACTGTAGATATTATCATTTTCGCGCTATTTTTACAGAATTTAACTGAGCGACCGTAATAAAATTTTACCTAGGTACTCGTAAAGTGTCTAATAATAACGAGAAAGATTTGACTAACTGAAGGCTGACTTATTTTTTAAATAGAAAGCAGATATATAAGTACGTATTTTTCTTAAAGAAATTTTGGTTTCAAGGAAGGAAGTCAAAAATGTTTGCTAATGACAAGATTTTATATGTCGTGAACAAATTGAAAAATAACATTATATGAGACTAAATAATAAGAAATAATGTTTTATGATTTTTCTCAAAATAAATTTAACTATATTATTAAATTTTTATTATTGCCCAAATGAAAAAAAAAAAAATTATAGAAAAACTGCAAATGCATTATGATCCTTATTTGATGTAATAGCAGAATACTTGATTGAAATTGGACCATATCCATCATACAGAGTGATCGCTAGAGGCGTTTTATATTAACTGCATATTGTACGAACTGTTTCATTATAATTTCAGAACAAAATTTTATTAAGTTTTTGAAGAAGCACACAAAAATACGACGTGCCATTATTCATAATTGTTTACATAAATTCGTTTGCATTGCGGTTTTGCTGCACTGCAACGATAATAACTACAGCAGTTTGTAAGTCTTACAAAATGAATGTAAATTGAAACTTTCAGGCTTTTGGTTCTTTTTTCATCATTATTGGAACTATGTTTTCTATGGAGCTGTCTGAAACAATAATTTAAGAAGCCTAGTAAAACGCACTAACTAATGACACGTACAATGTAAAAGAATCTTAGTGCATGGGATATATTTACTTGAAGGCAATTAAAATCAATCATTAAATAGAAAAGTCAACTCTAAATATTTACTATAAAACTTCATGTAAAGTTCACTTTTAGTCTGGCTACAGCTAAAAAACAGTTTGAATGCTGTTTTATTGAAATATACGTTTGATATTTTTAATGGCAATATTGAGTAAGAACTAAAAAGATAATTGCATACATATTTTCATATTTTTTGCGGTTTTTGCAGACAAATACTTTTTGTTCTATTTTTGCAATTCCATATAAACCGTCGAAATTTGAATCCGATAGAAAATTCTGCATAAGAATCTAGCAGCATGATCCATTTCCTCTACGCTTTCCATGAAAGATTAGTTTTTGGTATCATTAAAAACAGATCTCAGGTTACCCATTATTGTTAAACTTATTTCCTTTGATCTATAAAAATTATTTATTTTCAAGTATTTCACCCAAAAGATGTAATAAACTATTAAACCAAACTTATAAAAATAACGTCGATATTATAGAAATACAATAAATAATAAATATCTTTTCGATAAGTTTAAAATAAGATTATGTCAAATAAATATAAATTATGTAATTTTTTTATTTGCACGGCTGAATGTATTATTATGGGAAATCCATTAAGTCCTTAAAAATTGCTTTGCATCACAACGTTATCTATATCTTAATTTGTAGAGAGATCGTTTTTATTAAAAACTGAAGTCATTTATATATTTTGATGAATACCAACAGAATTCAAATATCTCTTTTAGTTATCAATAAAATGGCACCAGGAATTTTAAGTGAGACACCCTATATATTTACCTAAAACTTCTTTTTTGTTTCCATAGGTAATTTTGTAGCAATATGAGTAATATATGGCAGCTTGTAGTAAATGTTTTGAATTTACTAGTACGATTTTTTGTGTCAACAATTTAAGTTTCAGTGAATAATAAAATAAACAGCCAATGGGGTGGGGTGGTGATGTTTATATTACGAATACTTGACCAACACCTCCTCCTCGGTAGCTAAAATTGTTTTTCAAGCTGACACCTAGTTCTTTTATTTCAGAGGTACGATTTAATATATTTATAGTATCATATTCACTTATAATAGGATGTTTTTTGTTGTGAATCCGATTGCTTTGCATTTAGATCCATTAAAGGTTGTCGAGGCATAAAATGACCTGCATTTCATTTTCAAGCCCAAACCATTTGCAGAGCTAATAATGACTTTATGACCTGCCACATGTTGAGTTGAAATTAACAACTTTTAAAATTTTCTGCCATATTTAAAACACATAATTTTAATATTTTAATATCGGTAGCACAGTCGAGTATAATATCGGTAGCACAGTCGAGTAGCGGCGCTGTTTTTAAATATTTATACATTTTTGGCTTAAGGTGTCAAATATTGGATCCCCTTCATATTTTTATTAGTCGTGCTAGAAATAATTAGGCAACATAATTGCTTCCTCCGCATTCATATTCAAAGACCAACCGAAAAAAGTCTGTAATAAAAGTCAATGAAACTTATGTATACATTGCAGTAAATGCAATTTTCTATCTGCCTTTTTCGAGAAATACATGTCTTTTTATTTCTTCTTCTTCTTTAATCGTAAAAACATGATCTACTTTGGGCAATTTTTATTTGCCGATTGTACAATACCTACAGTATTTTTTAAAAAGGTGTCATACTGTGTTTTTCGCAGTTCTTCTAAAATATCTCTGGTTTTAAACAAAAATTCGCAATATATTGAAAACAGATTGTTCGTTATGAAATTGCGAACAAAACTAAAATATTCTTACTCAAATTGTTAAGTTGCGGAAAATAAAAACAATTACGATCAATCATCCTTAAGCAATTCACGAAAATAACAATAATAATAATAATAAATGTCTAATTTAAAATAAAAAAATGTATAATAGTGCCTAAAAATCGCAATTGTTTAAGTACATTAAGTCGCCGAACAACATAATTGTTTTTAGAATTTGGGTTTTTGTACTTTTTAGTGGTATTAACAGAAATGTTTAAAAATATTTACATTTTGACTGAAAATTAGGTATTTTGTTTCCCTAGAATCATATTTTTCGAAAGTTTCATTAAATCATATATATTATCACTTAAGTTATTGTCAACTGTTTAAAAAAGATCGATCTTAATTGTTTTGTTATTTACGAAAAAGATGGCACAGTTCCAATTTTCTTCGCAATTTCATAACCAACAATCTGGTTTTCTGTTACGATACCAGATAACTTAAAAAAATGTGCTTCTAGTGGAACTAATTAACGTCATATCAAATTTCAAGTAGAAATGCTTATAACAACGCCTAAAATACAATAACAAATTTGAAAATTGAGTAGCAATTGTTTTGGAATACCATCAAGTCGTAGAGAAAATTTTTTTTCTCCTTAGACTATTAATAAATTAGTCTTTCAAATAATTTTTTTTAACTATTTTTATAGAATAAAAGGCAAAGAAATTATGACAGAAACATCTTTGAAATACTTATTTTAATTTAAAAAGAAACGTGACTAGAATATGAATAGAAACTAACAGTGGCGGCTGGTGATATTTCAATATTTTTTTTCTCGTGTGTGGCGCTTGGGACCCATACGAAATTTGGGAAATAACATCTAGAGAAGCACTTCTCTAATGACCCCTAAAAAATTTTGAAAAAGCAGTTTGCGAAAAAATTTTTGAAAATTCGTTAGCCTCCCCTGGGTCTAGGGACTCCTGTTTATTTTCATTTTTTTTTCATATGCATTTGACTTTTCATAAAAATACAACAATAGATTTTGGAGTTTGTGAAAATATTTTCATTACTAACTGAAATACAATGAACTGAAATTTTGTAATTTACAATTTAACAAATTACAATATTTCAATTCGTTGTATCTCAGTTAGTAATGAAAATATTTTCATAAACTCCAAAATCTGTTGTTGTATTTTTATGAAAAGTCAAATGCATATGACAAAAAAAAATAAAAATAAACAGGAGTCCCTAGACCCAGGGGAGGCTAACGAATTTTCAAAAATTTTTTCTCAAACTGCCTTTTCAAAATTTTTTAGGGGTAATTAAAGAAATGCTTCTCTAGATGTTATTTCCCAAATTTCGTATGGGTCCCAGGCACCACAGACGAGAAAAAAATATTGAAATTTCATCAGCCGCCACTGGAAACTAATATTAATTGTAATAAAAATTAAAAACTACTGCCGAAGGAATCACTACTTCCACATCCAGATTTCCTATCGAAGTCTCTTTCAACGAAAGAAATTTAATAATATATAAGGCATTAAAAATAATAATAATATTAATAAAATATTAAAAAAACGATGTCACACGGTGGTTGGTGTATTAGAGGGGGTGGTTAATGCCAAAAATTTTTGAGGGCCTTGGTTCTTTGGATTGACAAAATTTTATTTTCTATCCTGTTTAATATTAGGTGAAGGTGGCGATGGGGGTAGTAGAGGGTGTGGCTAATACCAAAAAAATTCTTTGAGGCATTTGGCTCTTGTACACACACTAAATCACAATTTTATTTTTTTACCTCGTTTAATAATGGAGTATGAATGTATGAGTGGTAACGGAGGTGGTAGAGGAAGTGGCTAATGCCAAAAACATTTTAAGGCTCTTGGTTCTTATACACACACTAAATCCCAATTTTATTTTCTACTCCCTTTAATAATAGGACGGGGGTGGGTAGAGGCTAATATAAAAAAAAATTGAGGCCTATGTTTCAAAATTGAATCGCAGAATTTGAACCAAACGTACTAACTAACATACATACAAAGCAAGTTAAATAAAAACTTGTAATAAATGGGCGACTTACCGTACATAAAAGTTTTCTAAAAGATTGACATAATTTCAAATTATCAAATATGTAACAAATTTTCTACAGATACGTATAACGTAATCTGTGATTATTAATTTAAAATTATATCTAAATTTTAGCTAAAATGTTATGAACTACAAGCAGATACACTTATTTTTTTATTAAATATAATTATATTAAGGGAAATTCGTATTTCTACTGATATATCACACACACATGCATTAAATATATATGTGGCGTACATCATAAACAGTAGATTTATGGAATACATTTTACACACCTACAAATTTTAGTATTAATGGCAAACGTCGTCATAAATATATGTACCTTATCACTTTTTAACTACGGAGTGTATCAAGAAATTATTATTCTATTTTTACAAAATACTTTTAACAGGACTATAAAATAGGACCAAATATACTGTATATAAGATACCACAAATGGCGCGAAATACCTACTTTAATTTAAAAAAAAACGTGACTAGAATATGAATAAAAACTAATATTAATAGTAATAAAAATTAAAAACAGCTGCCGAAGGAATCACTACTTCCAGATCATCCAGATTTCCTATCCAAGTCTCTTACAACGAAAGAACTTTAATAATATATAAGGCATTAAAAAAATAATAATAATAAAATAATAAAAAACGATATGTCATACGGTGGTTGGGGTAGTCGAGGGGCTAACTCCAAAAAATTTTTGTATTCACAATTTTATTTTCTACCCTCTATAATAATAGCGCCAGAGTGGCGATGGAATTGGTAGAGGGTGTGACTAATACCAAAAAAAAATCTTTGAGGCCTTTGACTCTTGTACACACACTAAATCTTAATTTTATTTTTTTACCCCCTTTAATAATAGGATGGAGGTGGGCTAATATAAAAAAAATGAGGCCTATGGTTCTTGTATGCACACTAAATTGCAGTTTTTTTATTCGCTTTAATAATAGTGTGGGGGGTGATAGTGGTGGTAGTTGATGCTAAAAATATTTTTGAGACCTTAGCTTCTCGTACATGCCGTAAGTCCCAATTTTATGGACTCCTACTTGCCTGCTTTACCTATTTACCCTTATTTACCCCCATTTACCCCCTTCAAATGAATTATATCAGAATATAATCTAGTTCCAGATCCCGTTAAAGTACATACGTGTACCAAATTTCAAGTCAATATTATAAACGGTTCCAGAATAAACGTGCGCACAAAAAAGGTACAGACAGACCGACAGACAGAAATTTCTTTTTGTTCAAATTTAAAATCTCGTTTCATGGCATTCCAAGCCTATTTTAATAAACAAAAGGTTTTTTTTGCTTTTATTATTATTTAGGTGTAAAAGTGAAAAAAATAAGTTAAGTTGAATTAATTGCTTTAAATACAGCTTTTACAATTATAAACAAAGATAATAATTGGTCAATACATTGTTTTAAAAGCATGTTGCGCTCGAAAAGTTCATACAGGCATTAATTTAGTTTGACAGAGATGGTAAGAATTTTTTTCTATTCACATAACAAGCTTTTAAGACAATTAATTCAACATAACTTATTTTACTTCCACATCCAGTGGAAGTATAGTAACGACAAAAAAATTTTTAAAAATTTTTCTTGTTCAGATAGGCTTAGAATGTCATGAAACGTCGAGATTTTAAGTTTGAGTGAAAAAAAAAATTCTGTCGGTCTGTCGGTCTATCTGTCTGTCGGTCTGTAACTTTTTTTTTGTGCGCACGTTTACTCTGGAACCGTTTGAGATATTGACTTTAAATTTGGTACACATATGTACTTTAACGAGAACTAGAACTAGATTTTATTTTCATCTTGTTCCGTCGAGGGGTTGGGGGGTAAATTGGGGTAAATTTGGGGTAAATAGGTAAATCAAGCAGGTTAAAGTTCATAAAGTATTTAGTATATGCAAGAGAAGTTAACGTCCCAAAAAAAAATTGGCATTAGCCACCCCCATTACCACCCCCACCCTATTATTAAAGGGGATGAAAAAAAAATGTGATTTAGTGTGTGTACAAGAGTCAGAAACCTCAAAATATTTGTTTATTTTATCCACCCCCACTATCACCCTCTATCACAACCCCCACCCCACTACCGATGCGAGGTATCGTTTTATGGGTTTTTGGGGTAGAGGATTTCAAATATTATATTATTAAAGTGCCATCAACAATTATTTCCACATACAAAATTTTTTCGTTGTGAGTGATTTGGATAGAAAATCTGGATGTGGAAGTAGTGATTCCTTGGGCAGCGGTTTTTTACGTTTTATTAGGTACATTTAAATAATATTTTTTTTTACGTTTAATTACATTTAATTTTATTTCAAAATTTTTAGTTACATCTTAGTATTACGTTTTAATATTTATATATTTTATATTCATTGCATCGTTTTTACTTAAAATAATACTGGATCCTCCGCTATTTCTTAGAATTCAACGTCTGAGTCAATACACTATCCGATATAAAAATTATAATTTAAACCTGATCGCCATTTAAAATGCAGTGTGTGAATGAATAAATTATACGATCAAATTATAGTTTAAAACCGCTGCACAGGGAATCACTACTTCCACATCCAGATTTTCTATCCAAGTCTCTCACAACGAAAAAATTTTATATGTGGAAATAATTGCTTATGGAACTTTAATAATATAATATTTGAAATCCTCTACCCCAAGAACCCATAAAACGATACCCCACATCGGTAGTGGGGTGGTGGTGGTGATAGGGGGTAGTGGAGGGTGGATGAAGTAAAAAAATATTTTGAGGTTTTTGGTTCTTGTACACGGTACACACACTAAATCATAATCTTTTCTCATCCCCTTTAATAATGGAGTGGTGGTGGTAATGGGGGTGGCTAATGCCAAACATTTTTTTGAGACCTTAGCTTCTCTTGTATATACTAAATACCAATTTTATGAACTCTTGCCTGCTTCATTTACCTATTTACCCCAATTCACCCCAATTTACCCCCCAACCCTTGGACGGAACAAGATGATAATATAATCTCGTTCCAGATCTCGTTAAAATACATATGTGTACCAAATTGCAAGTCAATATCTTAAACGGTTCCAGAGTAAACGTGCGCACAAAAAAGTTACAGACAGACCGACAGACATAATTTTTTTTTGACTCAAACTTAAAATCTCGACGTTCCATGGCATTCTAAGCTTATTTGAACAATAAAAGTTTAAAAAATTTTTTTGTCGTTACTATACTTACACTCGACGAGGAAGTAAAAAGACCAAAAATGTTAAAAAAAAGGCTCGAATGCTGAAAATGGACTGATGTATACCATTAATTAAGCTAGTTGTCTAGTTACAATATTTAAGAGGTGGGGAGATAATTTTTTTTTCGAACGTGCGTTATGTCCTCAATGGTGCTTTATGCGATGTAATTTAAAAAATTTTAGTTGTGGATAATTTTCAACTAGCAGAGAGAGAAATATAATCATTTTTGAACAAAAACTAACGTATCACGGATTCAGATGCAAGTAGAACATAATTCTTTTTTTAAACGTTGATTATTTCATATACTTTCATAATTCACTTATCGTTTTTTGGTTTCACAAAAAAATGACGTAGTTATTTGAAATTGTTTATACGTGCAATATCCATAATTAAAATTAAAATCCAAAAAATTGGTTTAAGTTTAATTTTTTTTTCTTTCCAAACACCACCGTAAAGTACATGCACTTTAAAAGAAAAAAACCGCTGACCAAGGAATCGCTACTTCCACATTTCCGATCCAAGTCACTCACAACGAAAAAATTTTGTATGTGGAAATAATTGTTTATGGAACTTTAATAATATATAATATAATATTTGAAATATTCTACCCCAAAAACTCATAAAACGATACCCCACATCGGTAGTGGGGTGGGGGTGGTGATATAGGGTGGTAGTGGGGATGGATAAAGTAAAAAAATATTTTGAGGTTTCACTAAATCACAATTTTTTTTCATCCCCTTTAATAATGGGGTGTGGTGGTAATAGGTGTAGCTAATGCCAAAATTTTTTTGAGCTTCTCTTGTATATGCTAAATACCAATTTTATGAACTCTTACCTGCTTGATTTACATATTTACCCCAAATTTACCAATTTACCCCCCAATCCTTCGACGGAACAAGATGAAAATATAATTTAGTTCTAGATCTCGTTAAAGAACATATGTGTACCAAATTTCAAGTCAATATCTCAAACGGTTCCAGAGTCAACGTGCGCACAAAAAAAAGTTACAGACCGACAAACCGACAGACAGACAGACATTTTTTTTTTCGCTCAAACTTAAAATCTCGACGTTTCATGACATTCGAAGCCCATTTGAACAATAAAAATGTTTAAACATTTTTTTGTCGTTACTATACTTCCACTGGATGTGGAAGTAAAAATACTCTTTTTAGTACCATATTATGGTATGGTTACCAGAACTACATGTGTATGCAAAATTCAATTGGCCGTCGTTAAGTCGTTCAAAATTGACTTGCAAGATTTGAACTAAACATACTAACATACAAGCTAACAACATACAAACTAACATACATACAAAGCAAGTTAAACAAAAGCTTGTAATAAGTGTGCCTATCTACTTATCGTACATAAAAGTTTTCTAAAGGATTGATCTAATGACAAATTATTAAATACGTAACAAATTTTATATAGGAATATATAACGTAATCTGTGATTATTAATTAAATAATGTATCTAAATATTAGCTAGAATGTTGTGAATGACAAACAGATACACTTATATCTTTATTAAATATAATTGTAATATTGGAAATTCGTATTTTTACTGATATTTTCATACACACATTCATTAAATATATATGTGGCGTACATGATACACAGTAGATTTGTGGAATACATTTTACACACGTACATAGTATTAGTGGCAAACGTCGTCAGAAATATATGCACCTTATAACTTCTTAACTACGGAGTGTATCGAAAAATGAGACATATCTACGCAAAGAAGAATTTTTACCTGATAGGCAGGCAACCGTATTAGCAAAGCTTCCACAAATACATTTGAGGATGGTTTGTCACAAATACGGTCAGACCTGTATGTGTGTGTGTGTGTGTGTGTGTGTGTGTGTGTGTGTGTGTGTGTGTGTGTGTGTGTGTGTGTGTGTGTGTGTGTGTGTGTGTGTGTGTGTGTGTGTGTGTGTGTGCGCGTGCGCGTGCGCGTGCGCGTGCGCGTGTGCGTGTGCGTGTGCGTGTGCGTGTGCGTGTGCGTGTGCGTGTGTGTGTGTGTGTGTGTGTTTGTATTACATTTACTATGGCATCGTGTGTGTGCATTTCACTACACTATAGCATCCGCTGACTTAATGGCATCATACACACGATGCCATAAAATTTGGAGTAGTTTTTTAGCGTTTCTGGTATCATTATAACCGGATACCATTGACCTTCAATTTTATTTGTGTATGATGCCAGAATGTCGTGTATTAAACTATTCACACACAGATATTTACTATGGCATCATATCGCGCGTAGTCTGGTGCTGCCCCCTATGCAGCATAATTCTCTTACGCTTTATAACGTATTTAAGTTGTTGGCAAGTTCGCAAGCCGGTGTGATGCCATAAATAATAAAGTGTGTATTTAAGTGTTTTATTTTATTTTGTGAGCCACATGTATGCGAATGCAGCATGGTAAGTACATTAATATTATCTATTCGCTGTAATTATAGAGATTGAATAATTCAAATTGTAATTTAGTAAGGTCAAGTAAAGAAAAGGGCAAGAGCAGAATATAGAAAATTGTGTTTATAATAAGAATAATTTGCCATTTACACGTATAATATCTCTTTGCTGTGGATACATTATTTAAAGAAATAACTATTTATTGACACAGTTTTGCATGGGGTAAATTTTTAAGTTAATGTGCATAATTATAGATTGCGATCCAAATTTAAATCATAGTTAGCGGGTAGTAAACTTGTGAACATCTGAATTTACAATATAAAAACATACAGCATGTTGTAAAAGTAAATGTAAGTATTAACGGTTATTGAAAATTTAATTTACTTCATGTTTTCTTTAATATTTCATAACCCTTATGTGCGAGAGACAAACCCCGCAGATTTTTTCATTTTGCACATTTTCTTATAATTATTTGTCTCGAGTGGGGAAATATTAATTTTTTAGCAAAAACGATAATTTTCGGATCACCAATTTTCTAGTTTATTTACTGCAACTCGTGATAACTTTTTCCTGTTAAATATTTTGTTCTGAAATTTTAAGTTATTCCACATCTAGTGGAAGTACAGTAACGCAAAAAAAGTGAAAATTTATTTTTCAGATAGGCTTAGAATGACATGAAACGTCGAAATTTTAAGTTTGACAAAGAAAAAAATTTCTGTCTATCGGTCTGTAACTTTTCTTGTGCACCCGATACTCTGGAACCGCTGAAAATATTGACCTGAAATTTGTATATATTTTAACGAGATCTGAAACTAGACTTTATTTTGATCTTATTCCGTTGAAGGGTTTGGGGTAAATTGGGGTAAATGAAGAAACTATGAGTCCATAAAATTGGTATTTAGTATATATAGGAGAAGCTAAGGTCTCAAATAATTTTTTGGCATTAGCTACCATTACCACCCCCTCTCCACTATTAAAGAGAGTGAAAAAAAAATAAAATTGTGATTTAGTGTGTGTACAAATGCCAAAGGCCTCAAATTTTTTTCACTTTATCCAGTATTAACGAGGTAGCGCGGTTGTTGAAAATTTAATTTACTTTGTTTTCTTTAATACTTCAATAACGATTATATGCGAGACTCGAGAGACAGATTTTTTCATTGTGCACATTTCTTATAAACTGTTTGACTCGAGTGAGGAAATGTTAATTTTTTAGCAAAAACGATCATTTTCAGATAACCAATTTTCTAATTTATTTACTGCAACTCGTGATAACTTTTTCCTGCTGAATATTTTGTTCTGAAATTTTAAGTTAATTACTTTCACAAGGTACAGTAACGCAAATTTTTTTGTTTTAATTTTTGTCGTTCAGATAGGCTTAGAATGTCATGAAACGTCGAACTTTTAAGTTTGACAAAGAAAAAAATTTCTGTCTGTCTGTAACTTTTCTTGTGCGCACGATTACTCTGGAACCGCTTAAAATATTGACTTGAAATTTGTATATATTTTAACGAGATCTGGAACTAGACTTTATTTTCATCTTATTCCGTTGAAGGGTTGAAGGGTAAATTGGGGTAAATGGGGGTAAATAAGTAAATCAAATAACCATAAAATTGGAATTTAGTATATATAGGAGAAGCTTAGATCTCAAATAATTACCACCCCCACTCTACTATTAAAGGGGGTGAAAAAAATAAAATTGTGATTTAGTGTGTGTACAAGAACCAAAGGCCTCAATTTTTTTTCTCTTTATCCCACTACCACCCCCTTTCACCATCCTCTCACTCTCACTACCGATGTGGCATATCGTTTTATGGGTTTTTGGGATAGGCGATTTCAAATATTACATTATTAGTTCCATAAGCAATTATTTCCACATACAAAATTTTTTTCGTTGAGAGACTTGGATAGAAAATCTGGATGTGGAAGTAGTGATTCCTTGGGCAGCAGTTTTTTTTTAAAATTTTTCATTAAGGCAGGAACATGGGTAAAAACTATTTGTTACTTAATATTTATGTTAAAATGATTTTTAAAATCTAAAATATCGAAATTACGCAGCTATACATTCGTTCCCTCGAGGAGTTGAGTTGAGGTCTTTGGTTCCGAAAACATTTTTGAGACCTTAGCTTCTCTTATATATACTAAATACCAATTTTATGGACTCTTACTTGCTTGATTTACCTCCCATTTACCTCAATTTACCCCCCAACCTTTCAGCGGAATTTCAAGTCTATTTGAACAATAAGAATTTTCAATTTTTTTTTGCGTTACTATACTACTAGATGTGGAAGTAATTTGCTTATTTGGAGGGAATAAGTCATAAAATGACAATTTTGGGTAATCTCAGTTGTAATTAAAAACTAGAACATATAAATGTAACATAACTTATTCAATAAGACATTACAATATTAAAAAAACACGGGTCAAGTGCGAGGGTTTCGTACCACTAAGACACTAAAATAACTTATATTAACTAACATACAAAGCACGTTAAAGAAAAGCTTGAATATATGTCGCACTTGAAGTTGTAATACCCTTATAACTTTTTTAGTCTTTTTCTGATTTGAATCAAATCTTACTTACAAAGATAGAACACATTAGGATCTACTTATGTCCAAGAAATATACGCTACTGCCATTTTTTTTTTCATCATCGATTTTCTCATCAACAGCAACAATGTTCTTATTAACCAGGGAGAACAGTTTTAGTTTGAAAATACTCGGAAAATATAATAATTATGTTTTATCTATAATAATAAATATATAAAATTATCTTAATAATATGTTATATTTTTTAATTTGATAAAATAAATATTGAAGAGTTGGTCAGTAAAAAAAAACATATTATGTTTTAGAAATCCATTGTTTTATTACAACACTTTTTTCTACCAAAAATATAATGTTTTATTTCTCTCATGTAACAGTGCATGTGGCATCATACATTGAAACGTCTATATATAGGTACTTATGGCATCTGATGCCGTAATCGACTTTAAATTATTTTCCCTCTAGCTCCCACAAAAGTGAGTGTATCGCTATGGCGATTATATCAGGTTAAAATATTATCATTCAAAGGTTAATCTATCTAAGTAGATTGAATGATGCCATTTTTTGGTCTGTTGCACAGATGCCATAACATATGCCGCACCGGGTATGTGTGTGTGTGTGTGTGTGTGTGTGTGTGTGTGTGTGTGTGTGTGTATGTATGTATGTATGTATGATAGCACAATAGCGGCGAAGCTACTAAACGGATTTCGATGAAACTTTGCATGAGGGTTTCTTTAGTGCTCCAGAAGATCTGAAAAGGTTTTGGTTGAGATCGGATTACGTTTAGTACTGTTTTGGCACAAAAAGTTGTTTATTTTATGATTACTTACAATTTGTAATCGAACCATTGAAAAGCAGTAAAAATTCCAATTTCAGTGATATATCACACTTGCACCCTTTCGATTTCGTTTCCGTTAAAGAAATTAAAAAGAATTCGTCATGTGTGCACACATGACAGCATCCATAAAATATTATTGGTATTATTGTTAGGGGAAAGGGTATTTTGCCATCTGTCCAAAATATTTGGGTTGGTAACCTTTGTGAATGTTGATTTATAGGTTATGGTACGTGAAGTCACAGCTTACCTGAAAAATATATATTTCGTAAGATTTAAGAACATTACGTAGCTATTATTGAAATTTCTGCCTGGTTCCCGTACTTTCAACTAAAATCTAGTACAGTGTAATGTTTATGAAGGTCTAAATACTTTGTCCTAATAAAATAGGACTCTTTTTGTAGGTTGGAAATCTGACCTGTAATTAGCAGTCTGTTTTTATTAATCACCAAAAAATTATTAAAATTATTTGCGTGAATTTATAAATATTTGCTTGGAGCCACTGTGGCTCCAAGCTAAAAATGCGCATACAAATATTAAAAATGAGAATAAACTTGAAAAACTTAAACATGATGCAGACAAATATATTTCTTAACCTAAAAATCAACATTCGTAAAGGTTACCAACCCAAATATTTTTGACAATGTCAAATTTATTTTAGTTGGTTTTTTAAAAGGTAATAATTGTTTATTGCCGTGTTCGGATATTACGTCTGATTGATGGGACGCGTCACAATCGTTCATTTAGTGCAAATCGAGCTAACTGAGTTAAATCTGAAACGTTCGAATATTACAAAATAAAGAACTCGGACGAAGCTCGATTTGCTAGGACCTTTTTGATCGAGCAGGAAGATTTTAATTTGACGCATGCGTAGTCTGCTTGAACTGTCCATAATGTTATTGACATTTGGGCGAAATTCTGCATTATTATTTTTATTCGCTATTCAATGTTCTACAAAATCTTCGAAACGTTATCTGTTAATACCCTTATAATATCCGGGAATTGATTAACATGCAACATAAACAAACATGATTTTAACAGATTGCTTGTAGTCCACTTCAGTTCGTTCGATATTTGTTCATGAAATAAATGGCACCAAAGTCACGTGTAATTTATCTGTTTGCTCAGTGCTCTGATTTCCGATGTAATATCCAAATACAGCTGATAAAGATCCACCGTGTGGGGAGGTTCCAGCCGCTTCCAGTAGCTGCCGATTTTTTACTCAGCGTTTGTTATCTCGGCGATTTCTAAAGACACTCTCTTTCTTCGTACATGCGGAATGTGGTTTGTGCCAGGTTAAGGCGCGGAAACGAATACGTTAATATAAAATATACTTAAAAAATATGTTGTGTTTTAAAATGTGTTTTAACCGCCTTCCATTTCACCTCAATGACCCTCATAAGTCTAGGGGATCTAAATTTATTTGAGTAAAGGAGACGGGGCCCTACAGTTTATAGTGGAATCCGAACCACTTGTTGGAGAAGATTTACCAGAACATTTTTTCGCTGTTTGGAACTCGAACCCACTTCGCTAAGTATGCTCAGAGTGCTAACGCCTTATAAGGGTTTTGTAGTTCTGTTTTTTTTTAAGTATAAAGGTTTTGTTTAAAGCTTTCATTTGCCCAATTAACGTTTTAGTGCCTAATAATAATATATTCATATTATTTTCACTCAGTTGTTTAATGTATTGTAACTAATTTTAAATAAAAGCTCCGAATATATACAGATACGCGTTTGGGGTAGCTAAAATAGCTTTTTTTGTGTGGCAAGGGCAAAAAAGTTTTCCTGGTCGCTCCACAGTGGGGCAGGAATTAGAAAACGGAAATAATTCTATTTTCCATGACAATCATTAAAAAAATCGTGTATATAGGTTTTTGAGTGTGTACATTTTAAATCTGACGTTGAAATGGAGAAATAAAAAATGGCGGTTTCAATATGGCGCGTGAAACGTTTACTTCGGGATTAAGTGAAACATTTTTAACACAGGTTTCTGGTGTTACTGAAAACAAAACAGTGTGTGCGTTCTGAAAGAAAAATTCCACATAATTACATACAGTATGTGGGATTTTTTTAACTACTATTTCTATTTTTTTTACGATTTCTAGATAATTTCGCATTTTGTCGTCTCCCTAAGTACAAAATAATATTCCTAATTTTAATTGTATCAATCTCTCGCACAGGGTGTCCGAAATTGCCTAATCCAAACTTCATAGGTGAATTGAACGGTTTCGGTTTTAGTTGTTATTATACTCTTCGCAAAAACGAAGAGTGTATTGAATTTGATCGGCACATTTATACAACCGGAAATATAGCTCATAGGGAAAGAAATATCATATCATTGTGTTAGTGAACGAATTCTGAACAACTTTCAAAATGTCCGTCTGTCCGTCCGTCCGTCCGTCTTTCCGTCACGTTTCTTGTAAGCACGATAACTTAAGAAAGAAAAGTCGGATTGTATTATAATTTGGAAAGTAAGTTAGTGTTAGCTGGAGGAAGAACCCTATTGCTTTTGAAGAAAATCAATTAGTAAATAAGAAAGTTATTAATCATTTAATTAAAAAAAAAATTTTTCTTCATTTTTGACGCTTGTACTTAAATAGAAATCTTGCGAAATGTTATCTCTATAATACATATTTTTTTGTTTATACATTTTACTAATACATATTTTATAATAAAATATCTAATGCATTGAAATATGATTCTCGAAAGATATATACTACAGACATTTAATTACTTCCACATCCAGTGGAAGTATAGTAACGACAAAAAAATTTTTAAAATTTTTTATTGTTCAAATAGGCTTAAAATGTCATGAAACGTCGAGATTTTAAGTTTGAGCGAAAAAAAAATTTCTGTCTGTCTGTCTGTCGGTCTGTCTGTAACTTTTTTTTGTGCGCATGTGTACTCTGGAACCGTTTGAGATATTGACTTGAAATTTGGTACACATATGTACTTTAACGAGATCTAGAACTAGATTATATTTTCATCTTGTTCCGCCGAAGGGTTGGGGGGTAAATTGGGGTAAGTTTGGGGTAAATGGGTAAATCAAGCAGGTAAGAGTCCATAAAATTGGTATTTAGTATATACAAGAAAAGCTAAGGTCTCAAAAAATTTTTGGCATTAGCCACCCCCCATTACCAACCCCCACCTCCTTATTAAAGGGGATGAAAAAAAATTATGATTTAGTGTATGTACAAGAACCAGAAACTTCAAAACATTTTTTTACTTCATTCACCCCCACTACCACCCCCCTATCACAACCCCCACCCCACTACCGATGTGGGGTATCGTTTTATGGGTTTTTGGGGTAGAGGATTTCAAATACTATATTATTAAAGTTCCATAAACAATTATTTCCACATACAAAGTTTTTTCGTTGTGAGTGACTTGGATAGAGAATTGGATGTGGAAGTAGTGATTCCTTGGGCAGCGGTTTTTTTATAATAATATGCGATGGTCCAGCGGCTAGGCTTTAAGCTTGCCTACACCACAATTTCCCTTTCACCACCTTTTACTCTCAAACCCCTTTTCTATTCCCTCTATTAATCTCGTTTTTGTTATTTTTGTCAATTTTTGTTCTTTTGTGCCTTTTTGTTCTTCCAAATCCCCTTTTGACCAATAACCTCTAGTAAATCCAAACTTTCTAAAATCACAACCTTCTCCCACCTTTCCAGAGGCAGGCAGATCGCTGGATGAATCTCGTGACTAGCTCGAACGGTTTTTTTCATTAAGTTTTTCCCATATAACAACAACCTTATCTTCGTTAAAATTTAGTGCGCGTGTGCGACAGTGCGTGGGTGCTAAAAATCCCAACTCATTCTATTTTAGCTTTAAGTAGTTCTAATTATTTTAAAATCTCTGTTCTCTGATTATTCGTTAAATAAATTGTTAGGTTTAAGTTTTAATTTATCTTAAGAACAGGAGACCTAACTCCACCATCTTATCTGTTGCTATAGCCAAAGCTGAACCCACCCCACCCGATCACCCATCTGGGGTGATCGGCTCTAGACCGGGCCCCCAGCCGAGGCGCATACATGTCCCCTAATATGAATAAATATTTTTTGAATTTGAATTTTTTAGGCTTGCAATTCAAAGATCCTGTGTTCGAATCCCAGACAGGTTGGATTTTTTTTCTAATTTTTTTTTTCACAACAAAGTTGGTATCACAAAATTCAGGATGTCTAAAAATAACATTATTTACAAGAATTCTGCGAAGAGTATCCTACAGAATGTGTAACAATTATATAAAAAGCTCAGTAAATTGACGAAGAGTACCTACGTTTTTAGCTCGTTTTGTCTTATAATCTATAAACAGTCAAACACCAATGTAAATTTTCACCTTGTCAAATTTGGCATATGCAATTAGGGGCACCCTGTATACTTTCATACATATATACAAGAAAGTAGACTTTTAATACATTTGGCAATAGTATCTAATCATTAATAACTACTGTTAATATGATGCCTCATTTGATGAATCATCTGATGTTGCTAATGAGGAAACATCATCTTCTTCCGTGTTTGAAATTTCGGATATTGAAATATCTGGGGCAATTAGTAACCAAAGAACTTCTCTAGGAAAACGTTTTAGTGGTTTTTTGAGAAGTTTTGTGACTAGTAAGTGATCACTAACATTAAATAAAAACATCTTCATTACATTTCTCGCGAGAACATTTCCTCAAGTAGTTTTCACGATATAGCTTAAAATCCATATTCCGAGTCTCCTGAGCCTCTTCTGATAATTGGCCAATCAGAAGTAATGAAGAAGCAATCACGTTTGGCACGCGAATAAGTAACGTATGTATAGTTTGAGGCATATAAAATCAAGGATACATTTCAACGAAACCCTTTGCAATAACAAATGTATACTTTCTAAAGTTGTTAATATGAATATCATATCCACTCGATATTGATACTAAACTGATGTGCATCTTTTTTATTAGGTTTCTGTTCACCGCTGTAATTTCAGATGTCAAGTCTGCGTTTTCGAAAAATCGCCTTGTAGTATTCCCGTCATTCGAATTTCCGAAGCCAGGCTTAGGTTAACTAACTATCAATCCCATTCGATTTTTAAATTCCTTTATTTTCACCCACAATAGACTTATCCTCATTTCTTGCTTGCCACTTTTTTATTGGAAGTTTATATCCTCATTCACGGATTATCTGCTGCACCAACTAATATGGATAGAAATGCACTAAGGCATTTGTTGAAGACGTTACTAACTCAAAGGTAGGGGAGTCGATATTGGAGCCGACAAGGTAGGAAGGAGAAGCAAGAAATAATGGAGAAGAAAGAGAGATTAATAAAATATTTTATATTTATTTTATAAAAACTAAAAGCAATGACATTTCTTTGTGTTATTTTTGTGTTGCCCTTATAACGAGAGTGCATTTTCCTAACGTGTTACGTGTAAGGTTTTTTAAATTTTGATGACTAATTGTTCTAATGCTTGTAATCGGTATATTCATTTATAAATTTGATGAGCTTTAGCTGAAAGTAAGTAAGCGGGCACAGTGACTTCGCTGGTTTTGCGTTTGACAAATTCAAACTACAAATGTCAAAATTTTTAGTTAAAATCGCAAGAAAATTTTAAGGAGTACACATGAATACTAGTTTGACTTTAATTTTTAAACTAAAATAGTTCACCTATAATAATACATCAAATTCACAATTTGGACGTATGTGGAAGTAAACTTTTCTTACGGTTACAAAATATATTGTAGTTTATTGATATAGTTGCACAGGCTTGTTTTTGAAATTATAATTACTATATAACTTAAACAATTATAGTAAAATAACGTAATAAATTGAGTATACCTGACGGTATTGGATCCATTGTTAATTAAGTAAAAACTATATACAGATATAAATGAGTTTATCCACTTAACAGTTCTATCAAATTTAGCGCATCGATCATAAGCAAATACTACTTAACAACGACAGTTTCATGGAGGTGGTGGTAGGTGAGGTGACCTTGAATGAAGTTAGATAGTGGCGCAAATGATACACTGATATGCTTTCTTGCCATATGTCAACACCATATAGTCATTTAGTTCGTTTCATTTTACGATTAAATGCCACGTTTTCGAATTCCTGCCCCACTGTGCACCGAGGCCAAATCCGACACTGAGTCATTCCAATTGATATAACGAAATAACGAAATATCTCGAAAACGAGGCACTAAAAAAAATCGAACAAAAGTTGCTTGGTTTCGGGGAAGAAACGACAAGGTATAATTATTATACTCTTCGCAAATGCGAAAACGAAGAATATACCGGGTGCCATAGGCTAGTGGGTCCCCCTAGATTTCTTTTATTTTTTAACTTATCCATTTGAAATTTGGTGTGAGAAACTACCTGTAAAAGTGGATTTTTGGACATAAAAACGGTATGAGACCATTTCCGGTTTACCCGGAAATGACCGCAACTTTCGATTTTTAAATGGAGCACCCTGTATATTTTTACATATTTGGATTCAAGACAACATTCTGAGTATACCATGAGATTTTCGTGAATTTTTGAGTCGATGTTCAGTTTTTTAAAGCATTTTAAGACATTCGTCTAGAGTGCTTTGGAATACCAAAATTTGTTTTACGGCAGGTAAAGTCCAAGGGAAAAATGTATTTTTTCCTTTAATTTCATTAATAATTATTTACGAAGCCTCCAAAATTAAACAAATGACTTTTTTATCCAAAACTTTTTTTTTCAAATGGGAAGGTGGTGGCTCCTAGTGTTCAATAAATTATTGATTTTTTTCTG
The DNA here is from genome assembly GCA_936432065.2 of Rutpela maculata. Taxonomy (NCBI): domain Eukaryota; kingdom Metazoa; phylum Arthropoda; class Insecta; order Coleoptera; family Cerambycidae; genus Rutpela; species Rutpela maculata. Next base: position 291,236,406 of record OW386285.2, on the reverse strand, counting down.
AATTCATTGATATCCATTTCAAATCTATGCTATTTGTTTTTCTATTTTATTAAATTTATTTAAAAATAATAAATCACTTAAAATAGTTTTTATTGAAGTTTTACCTTTTTTTGAATAATAGCCTTTTGGTTCTCTCTTTTGTTTCTTAATGGGTATAAGTACTAATGCAAAAATTATTTTGAAAGTAATTTTTTTATTTTTAAATAAATTTAATAAAATAGAAAAACAAATAGTATACAGTAGTGGCATGTTAAAATATTGAGTCAATGCCAATGTAAAGTAGAAGAGAAGAGAAATGGACAAATAATATGCTGAAAAGAAAGAGATTTAATCTACGCTGTTGCCACTTTTCTCTCTAGCTACTTTTAGTCGTCAAGATAATCTTTCCTCTTTTACTGAATTTTCTTTGTGATACATTTGCGTCAACTCATTCTGTTTCTGTCATTTCTTCATAATTAGACAAAGATTATGTTTTGAGGATATGGGTGAACTATGGATAAAAAAAAACGGCACGCCCATATTTGCCTGCCTGTTTAATTCAGACATCCCAATGGGAGGTGCGCACGTGTAGACTGTGGGAGGAGCTTCTTACCTGTTGCCGGCAAAGCATACCAAGAATTGACATTTGGGGAGATTGGGGAACGTAAATTATTTTACGCCATGTTAAAATACGCAGCATAAATCTAAATAAGGATAACAAATCATGATGTATCTATGAGCTACTGTTAATTAAATTATTTTAACAAGAAACCAATTGCAAATAAAGCCGTATTAATCAATAATTGGATTTCATCCGATTTCGCATTTTCTTTTTACCCCACTTTATCCCATCACTGCAGAGTATTCGCTTAGACATCCCCACCTAAAATGACTGTGATCTGGAAAAGGGAGAAATCCTATTTATTTAAAGAATTTTTATTTATGTACCTAGGGAATGCTAGTTTAATTTTCACGTCACATGGCTAAAAATGTACAAAAATAAAACAGTATTTTAGTTATTTGAGCATTAAAAAATGCATCAAATAACTACCAACCAGCAAACTCCAATACGCGTAATATCATTTTTGACAAGAGTAGTACATCCTAACTCATCTTGAAATGTACTAAACAATTTTTAGGAAACTGCTGTTTTCATCATAAACGTCTCAAGCTGTAGGAGGGACAATAAGAGGGGATAGAGGGCGGAACTCTTAACATACACAAGTGCTGGCATCGTTGTTGTTATATCGCTCTCTTTCGCGTACATTATTTTGCTCTTTATATTTCACTCTATCTTATTATGGGGATCGACCCAAGAATTTTGGCTGCCACTACTGTAGATCTGAAATGGATATCAATAGATTCAGAAAAAAATCTATAATTTATTGAACAATGAGCCACCACCTCCCCATTTGAAAAAAAAAGTTTTCGATAAAAAAGTGATTTGCTCAATTTTGGAGGCTTCGTGAATAGTTATCAATTAAATTAAACGAAAAATTATATTTTTTTCTTGGACTTTACCTGCCGTAGAACAAATTTTGGTATTCCAAAGCATTCTAGACGAATGTCTTAAAATGCTTAAAAATACTGAAGGTCGACTCAAAAATTCGCGAAAATCTCATGATATACTCAGAATGTTATCTTAAATCCAAATTTGTAAAAATATACAGGGTGTTCCATTTAAAAATCGAAAGTTGTGGTCATTTCCGGGTAAACCGCAAATGGTCTCATATCGTTTTTATGCCCAAAAATCCATTTTTACAGGTAGTTTATGTACCCCAAATTTCAAATGGATAAGTTAAAAAATAAAGGAAATATAGGGGGAGCCACTATCCTGTGGCACCCGGTATTGCATTTGATCGGCACATTTCTGAAACTCGTGGAAAAAAAAGATTCATATCATTGCGTTAGTGATCAAATCCTAAGCAATGTTCAAGATGTCCGTTTATCAGGCCATCTGTCCGCCCATCACGTTTCTTGTAAGCACGACAACTTAAGACAAAAAAATCCTATCGAATTGAAATTTGTAAGTTGTGTTAGCTAGAGAAAGAACCTAAAGGAATGAAATATTTTTAGAAAAAATATACACATGAAGAGTGTTGTAACCTTTGGTAAGATTATACAAATACAAAAATATTGACGGCATCATCGGGTGATGATTAAAATTATAAGAATAGTAATTAGTTCCAAAAAGTTAACGTATTTTCAAAAAAATGCGAATAGTATACCATAGAATATTCAACAATTAGAAAATTCCAATAATACGAGGAAGTGTTTACATCTAGTTTATTTTTGATTCGATATTCGCTGTCAAGTTCATTTGAAGGTTAGGTCTGTCCTTTCAAATCAGAATACATTTTAAGTAATTTTCACACGGTGGCACTAGAGCTCGAATAATATGTCTACTATGGCCCATAGTCAGGATTTCTTTTGGAAGATGATTTTGTCGATCAATACATAATAGTAATACAACCAATATCGGAAATGCGCCGAAGGCGAAAATTTTGAATTTTTCAACGTAAAACAGTCTGAAATTAAAAGTTACAATTTCTACCTATAAAAGAATTGCCCTAAAAAAATGGTTTTCTCAATGGTTTAAGCAATTTTCATCTTTGTTGATATATCGCAGGCAGGTACATATTCAATTTATTTGGATCGAATTTATTGCGTGCTATATAATTGCAAGTAAGGAAACGTAAATTACAGAGAAAGAAAAAGAAACTACAAAAATAAAAACTCAAATTTGCCCTCAACAAGCACGTCTAGTTCCCATACTGTCTGTAGTGCTCAGAAGTAATAAATGTGAGCAATTTTTAATTTTCAGCTTTTGTGCCGCCGGCAAAACCGAGTGGTACTGGGCGGCACAAGTGCCGCCTACTTTATACGTTACTTTTTACGTATACTATGCACTGTTTCAAATGAAACTTTATATTTTTTACGCCATCTTATTCCATTAAAAAAATAACAGACAACTTCTGTTTGAAATATTTTGTTATATGGCTTCAATTTCGCAAGATATTAAATAAAATAAGAGTAAACTCTTCGGCGATTTGTTGAACTTTTTATATAATTCTTACATACTCTATAAAATTCTCTTCGCAGTTTTTTTGTGAATAATGTAATTATTGAACATTTTAAATTTTATGATACCGACTTAGTTGGTGAAACACTCATCAGTATAAAAAATAATAAAAACAACAACTAACCTTTCGTGTTTCGAACCCACGCCCCTCAAGCCAAAAGTGTAACCATTAGATCACCATTCACTACTGTTAAAATTGTTAATACATCTAACATCCTCTATTTGAAAATCATATTTCGATGTTTGGGTATTCTATTATGAAATGAATATTAGCAAAATATATGATTGATAGAAAAATATTGTCTCATAAGATTTTTATCCAAATACAAAAAATAAGTAAGAAAGCAATTTTTTAAAGGATGGGTGTCCACAACATAAGAAAAATTCCCCTGAACGTGCCAGTAATTTGTTATTGATATATGTTATCTGTTAAGACGCGTTCTCACTATGCAACATTTTTATAAAACATTTGTTTTAAAACAATTGTTTTGAAACTCCAGAGTTTCAAAACATGTTTAATAACATTTGGTTTCAAAACATTCCAAAAGGAGTAGCAAACTGTGTTTGAAAACACTTAGTCATCATGGTGTTCAGTGGGGCGGGCATTCTCAAACACACGGGGATGAGTCAAGTGAAAATTTCAAGGTGATTATGATTTAGATATGCACTAAAATCTTCTGAATAAAACTTTCATCCAGTCAATATATGTATTCAAAGGAAAGTATTTTGTTCGCAAAAGAAATTTGGCGGGGATGTGGATTTTTGTGTTCCGGATAATCCCCTGAATTTGCGAATAATGCGTCGTGACGTCATTTTGAAAAAATTGCTTAAAACAATAAAAATGGATATATTTTCGTAACGGTACATTTCATAGAAGTGACACATCTATGCAAAAACATTCTCCATAAAATTCTCTCCAACTTTGTTTAATTACATTTTTTTTATACAGTCGATAATTTCGTAATGTACTGTTATGAAAATATAGTCATTTTTCTTGTTCTATACAAATCAGCTTGTCTATATCTCCAATCCATAGTTAATTGCATTGAACAGATTACAGTGACTGAATACAGACGACGAAAATGACGGGTGGCAGCACCCTCGTCAGTGTTTTATAACATGTTACATAGTGAGAACGGGGCTTTATTAAGAGATTAATATAATATGTAAATATAAAAATGTAACAATGTTGAGCTCATAGTTAAAACAGTACGAGAGTACGAACAATAACGGGAATCATCGATTCCTCGTTATTCTCGTCATGATTTAATTATGGACCCAACGTTGATACACTTTTATGTTTACATATTTTATTCATCTCTTAATAACACATGACATATATCAGTAACAAAGTGTTGGCACGATTGATTGATTTTCAGGGGATTTTTCTTTCTTTATCCTTTCAGTTCAAAGCATGAGTGTCCACAACATATGAATAATTCCCCTGAAAATCAATCAATCGTGCTATTGTGTTATTAAGAGATTAATAAAATATGTAAATATAAAAGTGTATCAACGTTGCACGTTCAGGGGAATTTTTCTTATGTTGTGGATACTCATTCTTTTAGATGGTTAATTCATTTTGAAAAAATTGCTTAAAACAATAAAAATGGATATATTTTCGTAACGGTACATTTCATAGAAGTGACACATCTATGCAAAAACATTCTCCATAAAATTCTCTCCAACTTTGTTTAATTACATTTTTTTTATACAGTCGATAATTTCGTAATGTACTGTTATGAAAATATAGTCATTTTTCTTGTTCTATACAAATCAGCTTGTCTATATCTCCAATCCATAGTTAATTGCATTGAACAGATTACAGTGACTGAATACAGACGACGAAAATGACGGGTGGCAGCACCCTCGTCAGTGTTTTATAACATGTTACATAGTGAGAACGGGGCTTTATTAAGAGATTAATATAATATGTAAATATAAAAATGTAACAATGTTGAGCTCATAGTTAAAACAGTACGAGAGTACGAACAATAACGGGAATCATCGATTCCTCGTTATTCTCGTCATGATTTAATTATGGACCCAACGTTGATACACTTTTATGTTTACATATTTTATTCATCTCTTAATAATACATGACATATATCAGTAACAAAGTGTTGGCACGATTGATTGATTTTCAGGGGATTTTTCTTTCTTTATCCTTTCAGTTCAAAGCATGAGTGTCCACAACATATGAATAATTCCCCTGAAAATCAATCAATCGTGCTATTGTGTTATTAAGAGATTAATAAAATATGTAAATATAAAAGTGTATCAACGTTGCACGTTCAGGGGAATTTTTCTTATGTTGTGGATACTCATTCTTTTAGATGGTTAATATTTTTTTTCAATTACTGACTGATTTTGTTAAATAAATTGTTTGTCTTCCTCTAGCTGACACTAAATTATTCCTCAAGTTTCAGTACAACCGGACTTTTCTTTATTAAGTTATCTAGCTTACAAGAAACGTGATGGAGGGACATACTGGCGGACATACGGTGGGACGAACGGACATATTGAAAGTTGTTCAGAACTCGTTCAATAACACAACTATATGATTTTTTTTGTCTAATAGCGACATTGATGGTTTTAGAAATATGCCGATCAAATTCAATATACTCTTCGTTTTCGTATTTGCGAATAGTATAACTACTAGCGCTTTTTTCGATACCATTTTTTTTATTGAAGGAAAATAAAAATTAATCACATTATTAAAATACGGATCATTGCACATACAAAAATGTTTCGGACGTGCTTTTGCTAGATCGTTGCTTTGATTCGTTTTAATGCTCTGCATAACTTTATGTAAAAGGGGAATGTTGCAGTTAGTATGGAATTCCAGGAGTTCTTAAAGCAGACGCAAACACAATCCTGATTTCATATTAGTTTCCCCCTTGCGTATATTATTCAACTAGGTCAACATTTCTGCCCCTTCCAGTCTGCTTCTAATTTGATCGTCTAAAATCTAGGAACATATAGGGGTGTTCTCAGATTTTAATTTAATTAATACTGTTCCTGTGTATTGTTATCTAGAAAAATTCACACTTTCGCATGGGTAATGAAATGCAAACAAGAAATAAGTAATAATTGGCCCAATAAATGTATCCGTCAAAATACCAGAATTATTCCACTAATTAAAGAATAATATTTCTATTTCCCTTCATGGGATTTTCTATAATCTATAATCCTCTTTTAAAAATAATGTTCGTGAAATCTACAAAATAACATAACTATCCAATATACTATTGGAGAAGAACCTTTACGCCTGTGACTTTTGAGTCAAAAAACTGTTAGAGGGTATTTTTGACAAACACGAATAAGAATAAAAATATTAAAAAATAATTTGTTTTGTTGATGTTACGAAAACCGAATCTCTTCCCTTTCTGAAAGCTTTATTAGAAAATCTTTTATATGGTATTATATTAAATATACAACATTAAGAATATGCATATTTTATATTCAATATCCATAAATACTTAATATTTACACAAAACTGATGATATGACTGATAGTTTTATTTTAAACAATGTTAAATTTATTAAGTTCTTCTTTTAATATTAGTAACCAGGCTGTGTAAACATTTACGAAATAATTTGATATGTATCGTCATTCAACAATATTATTGCCGATTTTTCAATTTTCCTTTTTTTGCTAACTTCCTCTTTTTTTTAAATTGTTATCGAGTCCCTGCTTATTTCATGATTGTTCTCAAGCGCGTTCACAAATCTTCGATCTCTGAATGTCATTCTTCCTAATGTAATTTTTATGTTCAGTCAGTCTTACACTGGAATGTCTAGATGACTCACCCACATAATTTTTGTTGAACTTCCACGTAATTCTGTAAATGCAGTTATTAGAATTTTGCTCGTGGTTTTGCGTTTTTTATTTTCATCAAAATAAATCTCAGTGTTGCTCATTTGAAATATCGCCCGAACATCCAATTTATCACCTGTGCGGCGTAGCTTTTCAGATAATCCGTGTACGTAAGAAATTAATTTTGTAATGATGTTCAGGTTTTTGTCATACTAGCTTGTTATTTTCAATATTCATGAAAGTTCTATCAACAATAATTTCACGGTAGTGATTGTTGTAAGAATATTTTTGATAATGCGTCTCATTGTGAAATATTTCCTTATTAGAAGAAATTATCATATAAAATACAAACACCCCTTTTGAAATGCATCAACTGATTTGGGTTAAAATGTAAATATCTGTTGGTATGCGTTGGTTTCCAATAAATGCTTTTTTGAGTTTATTATTTATTCTTTTAATTAAAACATCTAAAAATGGCAGTTCATTTCTACTTTAGATTTCTAATGTAAATTTAGAGAAGACTCCTCATCACTTACATTTTCTAAATAATGTGGTTCAGGTCTGTTGTGTGAAATAAACCTTTCACATAATAGTGAGGTACAGACCCTAAAACAGCGAGCAAAACAATAGGGAAGATGCATGAAATTTTAAAATGCTCGAAAAAGTGATTTTCTCTTAATTTCCATTACGCAGAAAACGATTATAACAAAAGAAATTCAAAATAAAATTTATTTTACGTAAAATTAATATTTAAATTTGGCGTAATTTGTAAACAAAACCACGTAACTACAAACGGTTTCTTATTGGAGTGAAGTCAATGACGACATCCGTTAGTCGGGTAATTTGTCCAAAGTAGACGCAGTGTCCTAACCTCTTGCAGGCGTCTGTTTACGAACTAATTTTGGAGAATCTTGAATGTAAAATTACCATATTTGTAATGATACTCTTAGTTTTACATTTAGGCACAATGCTATATTTGTAAGTTATAAGTCATAATAATGTTGTTCACTAGCTCATTAACCAAATAATAACACAATAACACCACAAACAAGAACTTGGTAAACTGACTGTAAACAATAAACAGTAAACTGACATTTGACAAACCCATCGAAATTGCCTTTAGTTATACAAAACTACTGAAGCACGTTTATATGGAAAAAGAAACTTCCATTCACTATTCCGTCCTTGTCTGACAAAATCTGATTAGTTGAAGAAAATGTCCGATTGGCTTAACCGTCTGTACACAGACCGAGAAAAAAGGACGAAATAGTGCACGCAAGTTTCTCTCTCTGTGTCACTTTCTCTAGTCGAGTGCACCTTCCAGTTTGTTATTGGTTGCGCTCATCACGGCGAGCGATCAGGTAGCGCTCACTGATCATTTTGCATGAACGGTATTGGCCCGACTGATCACAGGTGATCGCTCAGGTAGCGGTAGCCATACATGATCAGTGATCACTGATCAGTTATTTGAATTTGAAAATATTAGACAAAAACACAACTTTTGTCTTGTCCATTAGCATATAAACCTAAGTAAACATTTTCTGTTTGTGCCGGTAATCGGAAGGTCATAAAAATAAACCAAGAAAAATTGGAAATTATTTACGAATGTGAAGATTATTAAATATTATTGTCTTTTGATTATAGTGGCCAAATAAATCAAAGTTGCGACACTAGGACTACATTAAACTATTCTTTATTAAAACTATATACAACATACATACACGTTTTTAAATAAATTTTATCTATCAATTGGAGGTAAAATGACCAGGGCCGGTTTTGTGACTAAGTCTCATAGGCCCGGGCCTAGGGGCGCCATTGTCTTTCGTCTTAGTGGTTAGTGCCCATAAACAAAAAATTTTTCGGACTGAAATAGTTTTTCTTGGATTTCGGACTAAAAAAAGTGTTTTTAGGACTTCCCCCTTCGCTTCAAAAAATTTTGCAGTTTTTTTTGAAATTCTCCACCCCCCGCTCATTAAAAAATTCTTTTTGGACTAAAACAAGTTTTTCTTGGATTTCTCCCCCCCCCCCCGCTCTACAAAAATTTTTCCGGACTAAAAAAAAAATGTTAGTCTCCTGCCCATAGCAAGCGGGAGAGGGGCGCAAAATTGACCTGGGCCTAGGGGCGATTTATATCTAAAACCGGCACTGAAAATGACCATATATAATAATCAATATCACTAACAACCGTATTTTAATTTTTAAGTACGTACTAAGCCTCTGCCTAATGGTCATTGTAAAATAATAACATTTCTATAAGAAAAATATAATATAAAGTTGTTGGTTCTAATAATCTCAACTAACACTTTGCATGCTAATTCAGATTACAGTTGCTTTCTGTCTATCATGATTTCTGTTTTGCAGTCTGTCCTCATTTTGAAGCGGCTCTACTCAGTGGCTCTACCAACTCTTCGGCTATCAATCTCACAACATTTCTGTTATTATCTAAATCGTCCTCCGCAAAAAATAATGCTACTTCGTCATCCATATTATTTTCTTCTCAAAATAACGTCAAAATTTCACACAGAATACAAATCAAAATTTTATTTTGACATACGCGTACTTTGACAACCGAAAAGTAAAGTTCAGATCTCAGCTGTTCCATGTATCACTGTGGCAGAAAACACCGTTCATCACACAACTGATCAGTGATGTAAATGATAAGTGACTGCTCAGTTAGCGCTACCGCGTGATGAACGCAACCATTAACTTCGATGGACAAATCATAACGGAAAACATCAGTTAATGGCGCCAAATAACTGCCGTTTTGAAATGTCCAAATTCCTCACCGATGAAATTATTTATTTTCTCGCTGTATTAACATTTAAAAAATCGTACATTTTACATTTTTATAACTTTCTTTTGATGCTGTATCGATTTTCATTATAAAAAAAAATCATTCAACTTCTCTATTTAGTAGAGCACAAACTATAAAAAATCTTCCCCTCAGTTAAAATAAAATCTCCATTGTTTTAACTCTATGTGCTATCAAAATACCAGTTTGAGAGTGCTGCTAATTTTTCCTATTTTACATTTTATTTATTTATTTTATTTATTTATTGATTCGAGGAAATTGATACGTATACCAATTATTGAATTAATAGAAAATGAGTATTTACTATTTTCCTTTAAATTGTTTATTTGACAGTAACGGGTATATTATAATACAAACTTTGGAACGAATCAGCCAACATTAATCTACCTAGACTAATTTTAAAGAGAGGGAAATTTCCCATCAAAGAGGCCTTTTGACATTTTTAGAAAATTCGCACTGGCACAGTTGTATCCTTATTTATCAATACTATATATTATGTAATTATAATGATGTATTGTATATTTTTAATGTCATTCATATATCACCTTTCTTTTCTAACCATTTATAACACGTTTAATAATCACAGGTCTACAAAAAAGGGTCTTGCCCTAAGATTCTCTGGAGTATTTTGACGCGCTGAAGTCAATTTTGAACAAAAAATGTTTCCTATCGTGTCAGTTTGTTAGGGGATAAAACGGGAGATAAAGGGAAACTGACACGATAATTTTTTTTTATCCAAAATTGGCCTCAGTGCGTCAAAGTGCTTCTTGAGCTTTTTTACCTTCTTTGAATTCAGCACACCAAAATACATATAAAATGGTCAGTTCAGAATTTTTTTTTGTGTGCCAGTCGAGGTGCCGGCGCACCGACACTTTCCTTCATAGCAACGACCTAATTTTATTCATTCAAGTTATGAATATAAATATCACATACAAATTATTACTTATTATGCCAGGAGAAAATACCACCGACTGGATATCAGAAACTCATAAGAAAAGGAAGGAAACTTTGCATATGATAAATCCACGTATAAGTAACAGAAAACTAACTAACTTATATTATATTAGTTTTCTGTTTTTCTGTTACTTATACATGAATTTATCATATGCAATGTTTCTTGATAATATTCCGAAACCATCAGTAAAACTGCCTGAATTATTCGCAGAAGATATCAGTGTTACAATAAATGACGCCAGCGATGAAGACGACTAATATTATCATACATCATTAGCATAACATGTTTTTTTATTATGTATTCTTATTAATAAACACATAATATTTTTATGTGTAATACATAAAAAAAATTTCGATGGAGTTTAGTAGAAAATATATGTATTGTGAAAAATAGATATCGTTATTTCAAAAAAATACATAATACACAAAATTTGACTACGTTACCCCTTCGATAGAGTTTTGTGAAAAATATATGCTATAGCTTATTGTATGGTGTACAATTAATAAAAAAATGGTGGTGGTCGCTAACATGTGAGTACGTATTTAAAATTTTCAAAAAATTCAAAAGCATCAATTTTTTTTTCTTCATGAAAAGATTTCCTGAAAATATCATTAATAAATTGTCTTGGGTAGTTTTGCAATATATAGTGTTAGTACAGTGAACGAAGGTAAAAATCAACTATTACCTCCGATTTCGGTGAACCTCCATCGATTTGCATGAAAATTTTGGATTGAGTATATTTTACCCTCAACTTCAAAAGTGACATATGCTCTTGCGCTTTTTGCATTTTAGGGGTGAAATCCATCCCTTTTGTTAAAAATGGGGAAAAATGCAGATTTAAGCATTCTGGCGTAAGTAATCTCGTTTAATTAGATAAAATAAATATTTTTCAACACTTATATGCGTGATTTATGATTTTAATTATTTTTTCAACCCTTTTAGCAATCACCCCTTAAAACGAAAATCATGAAAAAATAATTTTTTGTATTTCTGAAATATGAAATCGCATATTAACATTACACAAACGGTTTGTTTAATGTTAATGATATAATTTTTGGTTGACTGTGAAATTTCAACCCTTAAAAACCACCCCCTTAATGCAGAATCATTGAAAAAATTGGTTTCAAGAAACTTTAATCATTTGAATAATACATTACTGAATTGAAATCTCATTTACTGAGTATTAAAGTAATTATTTATTTATTGCGAAATTTTCCACCCTTAAAAACTACCACTTGTCATAAAAATAATGGAAATTTTTTTTATCAGCTTTAATAGCTTACTTATGATAAACTTTATTAATATATTTCAAACTTTATTAATATTATTCTTTCCACATTCCCCAAACTACCCTTCGTGCACAAATTGATGAAAAAGCACAATTTAAGGAAAATGTATTAAAATAAATATTAAAATATATGAAAAGTTTATTCATTTTTTATTTAAATAATGTTTCACAAATTAATCAAATATTAATAGTACATTAAATTTAATTTTTCACTCTTCATCAGAGCTCTCTTCACCAACTTCTCCTTCTTCATTAATTGGAGGGCTATTTTGGCAATTGTCCCCACTGCATGATCCGCAGGTTGCATTGCAAAATAACCCTACTCTTCGACACCCACAAGAAGCGCCGCACCCTTTTTTGCAGTTGCAAAAAATCATTTTTAACAATTCTTCTGGAGCAGGTGGATTGGGATTTTTAATTGGAAACAAAGACTCTCCAATTTTGCACCATCCCCAGTCAACTGGACGAATGTCTTTGTTTTCAAGCCATATCTGGGTTTGTAAATAGACTCTTTTGATGTGTTCATCCAATGCAGCAACCGTTGGGACGAGAGATGACAACTTTACTGCACTATTTTTAGTGGTAGCCTTAATAAAGGACTCGTAACGCATCTGTTCCAGATGAGCTGATAGGCTTTCGATGCGTTGCAGTTTACTCATATTCACATCTTTTGCACTTTCGTACAATAATATTGTGCAGTACCTGCGAGCTTCTAAAATGGCATCGATATCAACGGCACGTCTACTTCTTACTATCTATCTTTTTTCCTATATATGCATACAAAATCTCTGCTCAAAAAATTTTTCCAAAAAAATGTTATTGGTTTTTTTACAATAACTCCGTTAATTTTTATGATATCAGGTTCACCCAAAAACCATTTGAAAGGTAATGTCAAGGGCTATAAGATCGTATTAAATTTAATCTTTTAAAACCCTTATTTTTTAAAAGATAAAAGGTTAAAGGGCCCCGGTTACATGGTTCTCGCAGTAAAATTTAGGCTTTAAACGTTTCTATCTCGGTTATTTTTTATCCTACAAAAATAAAAATAAAACTAAAATCTTTGTTAAAAAAAAAAACTCAAATTTCGTTCTCTATTATTTTTTACGTATATCGAGTATTTTTGGAGTTATTATCAAAAGAAAATGAAATTTACGAAAATTTGAAAAATTCTGATTTTTTTAAATCATATTTTTTTTCAAAAATATGCATTCTAAACCGGTCAACATTTTTAAAGTCATTACTTATGCTAAAATAAAGAAAGTCTTATAGGGATTACTATAAATTTTAATTTTTGTGGAAATGGCGTAGGTTTTATTTTTCACTTTTTCCTAAAAAAATTCGAAAGGGTCCTCTTATTTTCATCATAACTTGCTTAATTTTGATGCTATCAACTTCTTCTGTAGCTCATTTGATAGGTATTTCTGAGTACTTTGAAAAGTGTTCAGTAAGTATACTTTATAAAATGTATCGTTTTCCCGTTATTTAAGCTTGAATACTTAGAAAAAAATATACATTCAATTACCTATAGCTCACTTTGAATTAATATTAAAAGGTTTTTTAAGGAAGGAATTTATTCGTTTTCTTATTAGCTTCAATTTTGGTAATGACAACTTTTTTGTAAAAACTTATAGTTTTTGAGTTATTTATGAAAAACCGCTTTAAAACATGCATTTTTTTCACGAACTCAAAAAGTATTGATTTATTTTAATAACTTTATATAACAAATTTTGCTTAGAATTGGTCCCTCTATCGATTCCTGGGGTTATTTTTCACAAAATAATTTCCACCCCCGAGAAGAGGTGGCATCCACCCCCAGGGTAAAAGCGCAAGTTGGCACTATGTCACTTTTGTTTCTTGAGGTATCTTCTAACTACTCACAATTTTTCATGAAAATCGATGGAGGTTCAACGAAATCGGAGGTGAAAACCTTCAGTGACTGTACTATGTTTTGGCTTAGCAAAAAGATCGTGACCTGCTGGATTAAAGCTCCAAATTTTGCACACTTCTTATATACCCTCAGTACTATCAATTCAGGGGGAGGTGCACGATTTCAGTGTTCGTCATCTTGAAATACGACGCCATCTTTGTTTTATTTGGACTGTACCTGTAAATTTTCGACTTTTATTTGGTTTTTACTAAATATCTCCCCGACTTCTGGGTTGGTAGAAAAAAGGATTTAATTTAAACTAAATTTGTTACAATTTCAGACCAGAGCCGCTTTTGTAATTTTAATATTTTGCGAGATACAAGCTTCCAAATTTTGGACTTTTTTCAGGTTATTACGAAAATCTATATTTTTGTCGGTTTTACTAAATATCTCCAATGCAGTCAGTTTTACAGCAAACATTGTTTTATTAATGTTTAAGAAGAATAAGTAGGCTACAATGTGAGCAAAGAAAGACATCGATACAATCACAATTTGCTGAAATAATATATTTGACCATGTTACAAACGTTTCAATAAAAAAAATTACAGAATTATCATTAAGAAAATAATCATAAAAATTATATTTATAATGTTGTTATTATTATATTTATAATGTTGTTATTATTATATTACTAATGTTGTTGTTTACTGTTCACAATGGCCTTGGCAATGACAAAGAGCTGTGCAGGCAAGTGCAGCCTCGCTACAAACGCAATTCTTAGAGCACAGGGGTACAGCCTTATATCCACACTTGATTAATTCGCTACATCTTTTGCTTGCTTCCGGTACTGACATCCAAATTGGTTGCCATGTCTCTTCGTTTCTTTTCCATCCAAAATTAGCCCGAAGTAGGTGCATTCAAACTAGTTAAACCAAATGCTAGATTGATAGATGCAGCGATTAGTGTGTTGAATGAGGGCATCCTGTGTGGGCGGTAGACTTTGCATCATCTTTACTTTTTTTTCTTGTGTGCTCATCAACAAGCTGTCTGAGCTTATTGATGCTGCAAAGTTCTGTTGTACCATCGTACAAGATGCATGTGAATCGTTCTATACGTTGAAATGCATTTGTTTTAGCATCTACTGGCTGAAATTGATGTTTTGCAGATAAGATAAATCCTTTTGTGCCTGGAGAGTATGCTTTCCATGTCTTCCATGCTGACTTTTTCCCCTCACCAAAAAATTGTGAATTGTGAATGCATGGAAAAAGTGCAATGCTGGCGACATATTTTTTCCGAGCTATTGGCAGATGGCGTTTATATGATAATATCGGAAGTGTTTACTCTTACCAAATGCAATCCAAGGTTGAATATTAGACTTGTAAGTTTGTAGCTCGAAAAAGATGCCTGCTAGTACCACAATAACATCTGTGTCAACTGTACTCATGAGGATGTTGGTTGCACTCTTTTATAATGCATCCAATATATGAAGACACATTCTGGTATCAGCTTCTTCGTGATTAGTTTCGGACATCGGTGCACTGCTATTTTTTAAAATAACAGATTTACCATAGGTGACGTATATTTTTTACATTCTTGTACGTCATAAGCTGCGACTGCATCACTTAGTAGGGTAAACAAATAAAATAAAACTAATTAAAAAGATATCACTGCCAGAAACACTGGAAAAATGTGATGACGCAGTATTTAGATGCTTGTATCTCGCAAAATATTAAAGTTACAAAAGCAGATCTAGTCTAAAGTTGTAGCAAATTTAGATTAAAATTGATTCGAACAGTGTTGCCGTAAACCCAACCGATTTTCGTAATAACCTGAAAAAAGTCCAAAACTTTGGAAGCTTGTATTTCGCAAAATATTAAAGTTACAAAAGCGGATCTGGTTTCAAATTGTTACAATCCAAAGATGGCGGACACTGAATTGATAGCACTGTGGGTATATAAGAACTCTGCAAAATTTGGCGCTTTTAATCCAGCAGGTCACGATTCTGCCTAGTATTTGCTCCAAGCCACCACACTAATATGTGAAATATAGTCGAGTAAACTCTAAGTTGGCGGGTCCAAAGGTCGCTTCATCATATAAACTAAGAGAATAAGACATACGCAAGTAGTTCATCTCTATGTCACTGCGATAGCTTTATGCGCATCGCATATCAAATCGTACGTTGTGTTACTAACTCATACAAACGCTACCTTAAAGTTTACCGGACTATACAAACAAATTGGTTCACTTGATTTAAAAAAAATTTTTTTTTTCGGATTTTCGAAAAAAATCTTTTCCCAGATATTATGAAGTTCTTGAGGTAAAAACTTCTTGTGGTAGTATCATACGTAAAGATACATCATTGAAAGGAACCACACGTAAAAAGGTTGCAAAGACCCGGGCACTTATCTTAACTTGCCATGGCCTTTGATAACTTCCGAGCTCGCTTTCAAAATATCAGAACTCTTCACTTGAATGATCCATTTCAGAACATGAAAAATTGTGCATTTACTCGTCGGTGTCGTTGCATTGTTTTGTTACTATAAGAGCAGCACACAAATCTTACACAGTCGTTCTGATTAAATTGTAAAATAAATTTTAAATTTCCTATTTAATTTTTTTTCTCTTCCATTAAGTATACGAAAAACCGCTGCCCAAGGAATCACTACTGCCACATCCAGATTTTCTATCGAAGTCACTCACAACGAAAAAACTGTGGAAATAATTATTTATGGAACTTTAATAATATAATATTTGAAATCCTCTACCCCAAAAATCCATAAAACGATAACCCACATCGGTATTTGGGTGGGGGTGTTGATAGGGGGTGGTAGTGGGGGTGGATGAAATAAAAAAATATTTTGAGGTTTCTGGTTTTTGTACAGACATCAAAAATTTAATAGGTGGGGATGGGTAATGCCAAAAATTTTTTTGAGACCTTAGCTTCTCTTGTATATACTAAATACAAATTTTATGGACTCTTACCTGCTTGATTTACGTATTGGGGTAATTTACCCCCCAACCCTTCAACGGAATAAGATGAAAATATAATGTAGTTCCAGATCTCGTTAAAGTACATATGTGTATCAAATTTCAAGTCAATATCTTAAACGGTTCCAGAGTAAACGTGCGCACAAAAAAGTTACAGACAGACAGACCGACAGACAGAAATGTTTTTTCGTTCAAACTTAAAATCTCGACGTTTCAAGGCATTCTAAGCCTATTTGAACAATACAAATTTTTAAAAAGTTCCACAATGAATTTACGAGAATTAATATTTAACGTTGTTTAAACTTTTGTGAAAATTTAAATACATGCATATATTTTTTTGCTATTAACATACATATTGTTAAAAAAATAGAATCAGTGCTACTAACAGTTGTTTTCTGTTTGTATTGTGTGTATTTACATATTATTTCATGGAAATTATTATTTTCCAAACATATAATATTTTATTATTCCAACATACGTTTAATATATTAACTGTCATTACAAAAGCTTTTTGTATTTGTATTTAACTGAAAATTTTAAAATGTATAATTTGTAGTATACATTTAATTAGTCAATATCAACATAATTTTATAAGCTCCATATTTTCACCAAATTGCAAATTAATTATTGAATACTATTAGTCCAAAGTGCAAGGTTTCTTGGATATAATAGACAAAATTTAATATTAGATATAAGTTTTAACAATTACTAATCTGTACAGTAATCTATAACAAACCTAATATAGACGGCGACTTTTTAATGGCAATGATATACGCTACACGTTTTAAATGAACGTGATAATGAGGATAGATTTCACTATTAACGAGCTAGTGAGCTTATAGTTTTGAAAAAGGCTGTCTCGTATATTTACAAAGGAACCACACTTCCTATTAAATCTTCTGCAGACAGGTTCTTAGGATTGGGTTTCTAATTTTATGTAGATAGAAAAGAAACAACAACTAGTTTCGCAACTTAATATTGTTATACATATCTTCATACTGCAAATGAATCAGGCTGATAGCAATTTGTATTTTAGCTTGAAACTTAGTACCTACCGACACGTTTTTAATTTTATACGACACATCAACCTTATTACTTTGAAAAGTGACAGTTTTTTACGCAATTCCCAATCTATTTTTTCTCATAAACCAATTGGTATATATAAAATAAATTGGAACTAAATAATGTTTTAATAGACGGAGAGCTGCGCACGAAGTTTCGATATGACTTAGGTTATGAAAAATTTCCATCACAACACGTCATACACTAAGGAAGGACCCTGATTTGGGAATTTTCTGACAGCTCAATCGGGGAGGGACGCCGCCATATTGAAAAAATGGCGCACAAAAACAGTTTCTTTGAAATATCTCGCTTCGGGTGCCTCGTACGGCAAAAAATCTTCTTATGAAAATAAAAGAGCATTAAATATTCTACAAAATATGTCGTATACATTTTTTCGTTAAATTGAATAGTTTCGGTGCAACAGCCGATCGAAGTCAAAACAAAATTATGATTTTTTGTAATTTCTCAATTTAGTGCGACTTTTATGAAGGAGTATTTTTGTGTTGAGACAAAATTTGTTTTCATACCTGAAAATACTCAAATATAGTTGATTTTACTTGTCTGCTACACATTGTCCTATGCTCAATACTCATTTCCACACCACCTTGAGGTAGAGAATATGGAGGTTTCTTTTTACGTGGTTGTCCCCTGTAGGCCTAATCCACGACTAACCTGCTTCTTGAGGCGTTTTAGGTGCTTGACGTCGAAGGTCCAAGTTCGTTGTAGTCTTCAACAATACTTTCTTCGGAAATTGCCTCCATTGCGCTGTTCACTGATTCTACGTATTGATTGTTATCCATGCTTGCGAGAAATATTTCGACTGGAGAATCGACTTCCTCGTTGGCATGAAGCTCGTTGACTGTTGCTAGTGCATTGTCGCAGCTCTGTCCGTTACAAAATTTGCAAATTACAGAACATTTTAACCCTGCCTTTCTACAACCACGAGTTGCACTGCACTCTTTCTTGCATTTACAGAAAAGAAATTTAAGTAGCTTTTCAGAAGCAGGATCTTTCAGCATTGATACTGGTGTAAGCCAGGCTTTGCTCTGTTTCCAGACCGATTCTTCAACATTTTTACAAGCCCCCTGCCACTCCTACACTTGATAATATGTCCTGAATGAATGCTGCCGTGCTGCTGCAGCTGTAGGTGGTAGAGACGCGATGTTAAACTTGCTTTTTATGAGCGATCTTACGAAACATTGGTAACGATAAGCGTCCAGAGAGATATTATCTCCATGTTTGACTCCATACAGTGCCAGAATAAAGCGTTCTCCAGCATCAGCGATAGCGTCCGGTTCAGCATTACTATCTTGAAAATGTGGAATACTGTCCTTTAAATCCTGATGCTTTTGTAGGATGCTCAGGAACTTTAATTTGTTCTGATTAAAACGTGTACAAGTTGTGTCACACCCGCTAAAAGCGTGAAGAAATAGAATATTATCAGTGATGATTTTACCTCTTGACAAACTATGGGAAGAATACATGTGGTTGTAAAAAGGCAGGGTTAAAATGTTCTGTAATTGCAAATTTTGTAACGGACAAAGGTGCGACAATGCACCAGCAGCAGTCGACGAGCTTCATGACGACGAGGAAATCGACTCTCCAGTCGAAACATGTTTCGTAAGCATGTAGAACAATCAATAGGTAGAATCAGTGGACAGTGCAACGGAAACAATTTCCGAAAAAAGTATTGTTAAAGACTACACCGAACCTGGACCTTCGACATCGAGCACCTAAAACGCCTCAAGAAGCAGGCTAGTCGTGGATTAGGCCTATAACATTGAGCTATGCGTAGCAGACAATATTTGAGGATTTTCAGGTGTGAAATCAACTTTTGTCTCAACACAAAAATACTCCTTCATAAAAATCGCACTAAATTGAGAAATTACAAAAAATCATAATTTTGTCAAGAATGCTTGACTTCGATCGGCTGCTGCACCAAAACTATTCAGTTTAAAAATTTAATGGTCTCTTGTTGTTATAAGAATATTTTTTGCCATATGAGGCACCCGAAGCGAGATAGTTCAAAGAAACTGTTTTTGTGCACCATTTTTTCAATATGGCGGCGACTCTCCCCGCTCGAGCTGTCAGCAAATTCCCAAATCAGGGTCCTTCCTTAGTGTACGACATATTGTGATGGAAATTTCTCATAACCCGAGGCATATCGAAATCTCGTGCCCAGCTCTTGACTATAAGGTCAGCAATTTAAAATAATTTGTCAAGAAAAATTATGTTATATTCACAGATATGCAACATGACATCCAACATGATCGACTGAATTTCTTTATTGTGAAATAATTTACATAACTGTGCATGCTTTTTTTAAATTAGACAAGTATATAATTTGAAATGAATAATTTGCTTTCTATCTCATTTTTTAAAAATTTTTGGAAATAACTAAAACAGTGTGAACTCTAACCGACTGTTTAATATGGCAATTCAACGTAACACATGCACATGAGGGACTAAAATTCTAGTAATTTTATACGCCGCGCCAAAAGAGCATTTTTTATAGTCATATATATTTTAAAAATGAAATCAAAATCACCCTGACAAATCTGAAGAAGAAATCTAATTTTGCATATATAAACGCCAATAAATGAATAAATCTTGTCGACATTTCGGATTTTACGTTTTTGAAGGAGTAATGCAAAATGTGAAATGCTTGATGTAAACTATTAACGAGACTATCAAATAAGCATGAAGAACTTCCATGAAAATGGAAAATTTTGGTAATGAACTACGAAGAATGCGTTTGCTCATTTTGCTGATTAAATCTTTGCCGGCATCTTGTTTTTAGGATTAGAGCAGAAAATTCGGCCTGGCGATCGACAGATTCGTACCTACGGATACTATAAAATCGTAGATCGCATACTTGTCTCACGATTTTCGGTTTGCAACGAAAAGTACGAAATTTTAGTTCTTCTTTCCCTAGCTATTTCTGAATAATTAGTATTCTCCCTATGGCAAACAAGCAGCATAATGAAAACTGAAAGAAAAAATGAAAACAACTCAGATGCATTTAAAATGTATGTATTAATAAAGTAATTCATAAAAAGCATCAAACAGTAACAGATACTATATTTAAGAGAAGTCAAATACATTGACATTTCTAAACATAAACTATAGAAAAACTATTAGTTTTATTTACATAAAGAAGTGTTTACGTAAAAATTTTTTTCAGCGACAACATACCACTAGAAACTTGATTGTTGATTTTTATATATTATGACCTGATTACGAATTCTATTTGTGCCCAAAATTCCTGGTGCGTCAAAAGTTATATGCACTTTTTTACGCGTTTTCACAAATTTTCTACTTATCTACTTAATATATCTTTTACTGATAATCGAATGGGAATTTTAAAAATACTGGCTTATCTGAAATAAAATTCTTTAAAAATATAGACCTGTGCAATATGTATCGGCCAATCTAAAATCTTGGAAAAAAATCTCGAAAAAAATAGAAAACCACAAAAATGGCTGAAAAAATCAAAATTGAATATCTTTTCGATAAAAAGGAGTAATTTCACCAAAGTTTGCAAAAATTAAACTCTTCTATGGTCAAATGCAATGCATCAAATCCAGGCACTAAAACGGTCGGCGGACGATATAAATATATTTAATTCTTCGTCAAATATTGCACGTCTCTTTTTTTCCTTTCGGTTGAAGGTTCTTTTATGTACTTTAAGGGGATAAAGTTCATTATTTTTTTATTTAAAAAAAGTGCATTTTTCTAAAATTTTCAAAAATGCATGTTCTTTCACCCTCCTTTTAATCAATTTTCATCGAAACAAAATGAAATATACTATGGAAAGTCTCGTATAACTTCAAAAATTTAATACAAAATGAAACTTCGTTAATTTGAAAAGGAAATGTATAGTATATTTTATTTTGTTTCGATGAAAATTGGGTGAAAAAAGGGAAGGTCAAAGAAAACGCATTTCTGAAAATTGTAAAAAATGCACTTTTTTTGGAAATACCAAACTATCGAACTATATCTCCTACAATCGAAAAAAAAAAAGTGACGTACAACGTCTCCTTGATACTTGACGAAAAATTAAAAAAAAAAAATTCCGTCCGTCATCTTTGATAGTTCTATTTAACTTACAGCATCCGGGTTTGGTGCATTATATTTGACCATAAATTAGTTTTATTTTAGACAACATTGGTGAAATGACTCCTTCTTATCGAAAAGATATTTAATTTTTATTTTCTCGGCCATTTTTGGTGTTTTCTATGTGTTTTTTTTGCAAGATGACCGATTGACCTATACATATCGGTCAGGTCTACATTTCTTAAAAATTTTATTTCAAATATGCCAGTATTTTTAAAATTCCTATTCTATTAACAGTACAAGATATATTAAGCAGATAAATAGAAAATTCGTGAAAGCGCGTCAAAAAGTGCATACAACTTTTAACGCACCAGGAATTTTTGGTCGTAAATATTTTTTTCATACTAGTCATAATACATAAGAAGCAACAATAAAATTTCTAGTGGAATGTTGTCGTCGAAAATAATCAATTCAACTGTACTGTACTATTGCACAACCAAATAAAAATTTTGTAACAATATAAATAAATAAATAAATTCATTCTTTAATACTTCTATCTTGAAATTCCATTGCAAAAAACTTTCAGATGTGTCACTATTACATTAATTGGCACGACAAAGTGGCCCATTTCCGATTACAAAAAAGTAATGACAAAGTTTCAATGGTGACAAAATATTTATATTATTCATCGGTGTATTAAGATTAGTGATAAATTGTTTAAAACAAACTGTAGCTTTTTTATTTTTGTCGTATAGCAGAAACCACTGTGTAATACCTAAAATAGTTATGATAAGAAATATTTTAATAATTCTTACCCTTTCTTTCACAGAGAGGAGTTACTGAACATATTGTTAACTACGAAACTTACTCAAGAATAACAGAAATTTCAAAATTAACCCACTTATATTTAGAGTTGGGTAATGTGAGATTGCCATCACAAAAACTAATAGATTGTTTATAATTATTCTTTTAAATACAACTACAGTTTTAATTATAAATGTTCAGAGAGCCAATATTGTGGCAAATGAGGTATAGATATCTCTATATTTAAGGGCTGTGGTATGAGGGTGGTGCTGATGCACACTTCGCACAAATATTATAAAATGGTTCATATATTTGTTAAAATAATTAGCACTTCTGATTCTCTACGAATTCTAAGGGTGCTAAATAATAACACAGTTGCAATTAACGCTGAATGTTGTGGTGCCAAGTTCACAGACTCGCTTGCCAGATAAAGGGATTGGGACTATTAGATTCTAAATCATCCAATTAGTCCTATTAGGATTTTATTTACAAAAAGTATAAAAAATGAGATAATATTCAACACTTGATACAAAACAACAATCACTTGTAGAGCCATCAATGGCGAGATATTATATAGCACAACAAATAATTATGTTTAAGAAAAATTGAACCGTTCTCCAAAAATAGTCTAAAAATTATTAGATAAAATTTTACCGTCACCCAGTTAAGTAATTTTATTACCTAATATTTATTTATTTATTTATTTGATTACACTGCCCAATAGGTACTTGATCCAACTGGATGCTGGGGGGAGGGGGGTACAGGGAAATTCTGCAAAAAATATGTGTACATAGAAAAGCATGTACAAATAAAAATGCATCACAGATATTTAAAATAACTTATGGTAGATAACAGGATAGAAAAACTCAAACCATGTTTTTTAACATTATGCATATAAAAAGATAATGCAAGGAAAAACAAACGGGCTAAATTAGTGTCTATGGTAATATGTTTTTAAAGCATTCAGGCAGCAATTAAAAATGTCTATATCACCGCAGATTGCATTGCGGTTGTCGCATATTATATATATAAATGGGTGAGGATATTTGCACTAGGCGTAGTTACGTAAAATACAGAACTGTGACGGGATGATGTTCTTGAAATGTTAAAGGACAGTTTTGATAATAATAGTGGTGCATCAATAATGGTAATTTTAAAAAGAAATATTTGAGATAAGCATTCTCGCCTACGGCTGAAACTAACTAAAGGAGGTCTTCTGGTGGAAAACCTTCAGACATAAATTTAAGAAATTTGCGTTGCACCGATTCTAACTCGATGATATATACATTATAGTGTGGGGTCCAAACAAGTGACGTATATTCAAGCTTGGATCTAACATAACAACAATAAAGCATCTTAAGTGTATCTGGGTTTGAAAAGTCACTGGAGTTTCTAATAACTTATAAGTCTTGCTGGCTTCTGATACTATGGTACTAATATATATGTTGAAAAAGAGAGTGTTGTCAAAAGTAACGCTTAAGTCACGTAGTATTTCGGGACGGTGGAGTACATCATTATATAACCGTAAGAAATAGGAATGGATTTACGAGTAAAAGACATAATATTACATTTATGGGAATTTAATAAAAAGTTTTATTTAGTACACCAGTTACTAATTTTGTTTAAGTTTTCCTGCAAGTGAAAACAATCTCAACGATGTAAATTCTAGGAAAAAAAACATTAAATCATCTGCATATATCAAATAATTAACCTTGTCTGCTAAGTAATCCGCTATGTCCTTTATAAATATTATCAAAAACAGTGGTCCAAGAACTGACCCTTGTGGTATTCCGGCTTTTAGCAACGTGTTCGACAGACTTAAATCCGTTGAATGTAACATATTGGACTCCATTTGATAGGTAAGATCTGAATAGTGTTACCAAGTTTTCGGAAAGTCCAACATAATTTAGTTTTTTAAGTAACACATTCGATATTGAAGTCTGTAAAAAATATGTCTGCATTAGTTTTTTGATTATTTTTCTACTGGCCTCAATATCAATATTAGGTAATATAATTGATTAGGCGAAGGTAACATTTTATTTAAAGGCGGTTATCTTTTTTTTTCACCCTTTTTAGTGGCCTCCTTATTTATTATTTAGCTTTCTCACAGTAAAAAAAACAATCGCGGTTTTGAATTGTTGACATTTAACGTCAGGCTCGTTACCAGAAAATCGGGAAATCACTTTTCATATAAATATGCAAAAATATTGCACATATTGCAAATAAGTCTGCAATTTTTAATTTTTAACTTTTCACATCGAATTCGGTATCAGCTACTCCTAAAATACCTAACTACAAATTTTAACGTAATTCCCATGAAATTTGAATTTTTTTATCGCAATATTACATTTTTCTTATCACTGGCGCATTCGGTATATTCTCGACTTTCCTGTCGAAGTCCAAAATTTAATCAAAGTTAAAAAAATATCCGAAAATATCATTTTAATGGATCTTTTTTGTTTAGAAAATTCATAACAATATTATTTGTAATCATACCCAAGCTAACAGGTAGTTTTCAAGTAATTTGTAGTTTTTTTAATATATTTTAATTTTATCAATTTTTTAAATTTTAAATTTTTAAATTTTTTTATTTTGATGAAATTATGGACTTAAGGTTTTTGAACAATTCTGAATAACTTTCATTAATAAAATTTTCGATAAAAGAATGCGTAATATGATTTATTGATTTTTTCGACTTATTTCGGTACAGCAGGTGGCTTTGAATTTGTATGAGGCAAATGTTTTTTTTTGTCCATAAGTAGATACTAAATTTTTCTATACTTCAGTAAAATTTGGTTCAAATTCAAAAAAAAAAAATAAAAAGTTATGAGTGTCTTCGTCTTAAGTGTGCCACACTGTATATAAAAAAAAGAAAACATACATACGGGTCGAATTGAGAACTACCCTTTTTCTAAAATTTTGTGAAGTCGTTTAAAAAAGAATAATGTTATGTTTCGATTATAATGAAGATATCTAGTGAAACAAGTTTTGGATAAATCACTAGTACTAAAAAGTAAACTAAAATCTATTTGTAAAACTCTAACGTTGATTGTGGATTTGTATTCTCAGTCGATTCTGTAGAGTTGCCAACAACGAAAATTAAATTGTGCTGTGACAAATTATTTGTTGCTAGTTTCTTATACTTAATACGTTTATATAAAACAAGAAAACTATTTTAAGTTGATTGAAACTAATTGTTATTATCAGAGAAGGTAAATTACGAAAACGGACAAGTTATTGGGACTATTGATATACTTTTAGCAAGTCTAAGTTCGTTAGCTGTTACCGAATATAAGAAAGTATTATTTACGAATGCGTCCCGGATTGTTGTTTTGATGAAAGCAATTTCGCATTTTATATACTGCCATGCAATAACTCCGTTATTACTGAGCTGATTTTATCAAACTCTGTTTTTCTCTGCTAGACCAAAGATGTGAGGCTATAAAACTTATAACACGGCGACTATACAGGAAGCCTGCTGTAGAAGGCGTCGAAAGTTTATCATCAAAATTTTATATTGTTCTATCAGAATCTGATTTAAATAACTTAATTTTATTAGTATATTAAACAAGATATTTCATAAAAATAATAAAAATGGTACTATACTAAATCCGTAAAAAAGATTTTTTTAAGGGGTCGCACAGTGGGAAAAATATACCCTTTTTTGGACAAAAATCTGCCGACAGTAGAGATTTCAATCAAATTAAATAAAAAAAAATGGCAAATACTCTTAAGACATTGTACTTTAGAGTAGTGCTGCGGCAAAGTGGCTTTGGATTAACCTAACCTAAAAATCGCAGATATTACTTCCACATCCAGTGGAAGTATAGAAACGACAAAAAAATTTTAAAAACTTTTATTGTTCAAATAGGCTTAGAATGTCATGAAACGTCGAGATTTTAGGTTTGAGAAAAAAAATGTCCGTCGGTCTGTCTGTAACTTTTTTGTGCGCACGATTACTCTGGAACCGTTTAAGATATCGACTTGAAATTTGGTACACATATGTGTTTTAACGAGATCTGGAACTAGGTTATTTTCATCTTATTCCGTTGAATGATTGCGGGGTAAATTGGGGTAAATGGGGGTAAATAGGTAAATCAAGCAGGTAAGAGTCCATAAAATTGGTATTTAGTACATACAAGAGAAGCTAATGTCTCAAAAAAAAATTTAGCATTAGCCACCCCCCAATACTACCCCCACCATTATAAAAGGGGGTGAAAAAAATTATTTCATCGTAGATGACCATTCGAAAGCTTATTTTAAAGAGGAAGATTAAATGATGTATTTATTATAAATAAATTGAAAATGTTTTTGAATCCTATACATAACCTCAAAATCTGCCAAGAAAGTAATTTTTTAAGTAACCTAAAATATTTCAAAGTCCTGGCATGATGGAACAATTCTGAGGCCAGATTCGGATTCAGCGCGAAAAATTACATCAGAAATTGAATAATGTTTGGGTTAAAACTGAATGAATCTAAAAATAATTGTGGACTTTGGTTCTTGTACACATACTGAAATATTGTAGGTTACTTAAAAAATGACTTTTTTGAGGTTATGTATAGGATTCAAAAAAATTTTTAATTTATTTCTAATAAATATCTACATCATTTAATCTTCCTCTTTAAAATAAGCTTTCGAATGGTCATCTACGATGAAATAATTTTTTTCACCCCCTTTTATAATGGAGTGGGGGTAGTATTGGGGGCAGCTAATGCTAAATTTTTTTTAGCTTCTCTTGTATATACTAAATACCAATTTTATGGACTCTTACCTGCTTGATTTACCTATTTACCCCCATTAACCCCAATTTACCCCACAATCATTCAACGGAATAAGATGAAAATATAACCTAGTTCCAGATCTCGTTAAAATACATGTGTACCAAATTTCAAGTCGATATCTTAAACGGTTTTAGAGTAATCGTGCGCACAAAAAAGTTACAGACAGACCGACGGACATTTTTTTTTCTCAAACCTAAAATCTCGACGTTTCATGACATTCTAAGCCTATTTGAACAATAAAAATTTTTTTAAATTTTTTGTCGTTTCGATACTTTCACTGGATGTGGAAGTAATATCTACGATTTTTAGGTTAGGTTAATCCAAAGCCACTTTGCCGCAGCACTACTCTAAAGTACAGTGTCTTAAGAGTATTTGCCATTTTTTAAATTTAATTTGATTGAAATCTCTACTGTCGGCAGATTTTTGTCCAAAAAAGGGCATATTTTTCCCACTGTGGGTCGGTTCGCCCTGAGTTGGCCTTTCTTCACTTTGACCTAAAAGATCTATTGTGAATACCCTATAACTAGTTGTTGCCCAGGATTCCAAGACTTTTCGCAAAGTTTGTGATTTTCCTGGGAGCTAATTCCCCTATGCCTATAGGAGTTAATTCCGCCTGTTCTAGGTACTTTAGCCTAATATGGATTAATACCTTGCATTTACAAAGTATATGTTTCGCAGTCTCAGTTGCAGCTTCACAGTATCTGCATTTGTCATCTTCTGCCATGCCCATGTTCTTGATATGATATCTCAAGGGGCAATGGCCAGTTAGAAGGCCTGTAGGTAGGAGTTTTCAAGTTCGAGAAGGTTTGTGGCATTCTTTGTTGGATACCTTTTCGCTTGACTTTGGCCTGGAGTATTCCTCCAGTAGTACTTCTTTTATGCCTTTTCCCATTTTTGGACCTCCTCTGTTATGTGTCCCTTAGATAAGCCACAGAACGGTTCGGGTCCAAAAAATGGGGCTTCAACCCCTTTTCTTGCGTGACTATCAGCTAATTCGTTGCTTTCTATTCCCTCATGCCCTGGCATCCACATCAACCTTGTTGTTTTTTGCCAGTTGCTTCAGTGATTGTCTGCATTCCCAGGCAATTTGAAAGTATATAGATCTTTGCCCTTCGAGTGCCTCTATTTAGGCATTCCTGGGCACACTGGTCTGTAGCATAGATTTCTGCCTGGAAGATGGTTGAGGTGTTACCAAGGGCTTTAGATAGCCTGCATTTAATCCCTGCTACGTCCATCTTGGATCCATCTGTGTACCAAATATGTGAGTCTTTCTCCAACCGCAGTACTTCGAACTTGCTCACCTGATGGCTGTCAATCAGCCAGCATATCAAATGGGCAGTCAAAGTCATACTTGAAACAGGCAAGGCGATGCAATTTCTGCAGCATTCCTTGTGCCATTTTCTCTGCTGTTTTTGGCCACCATACACATGACGCGTGGTTAACCATGTGTCTGACAACCGAAAGGTAGGACCAATGTATCATTTTTGGCTTCAGACTCCAAGTCTTACCAAATAGCCTACGGCACGTCCAAATAGCCATCGTTGCTTTGGTAAGTGAAGGACGCGGTGTGAGTTCCAGGTAAGTTTTTGGTCCAGGATTACTCCTAGATACTTGATTTCACTGGAAAAATTCAGTACTGCTCCATTTATAGGAGCTCTCAAATTTAGTTATCTCCTTTTGGTGAACAGAACAATAACTATTTTGCTCGGATTGACACTAAGGCCCTCTGACGAGCACCATTTAAATATAAAGGCATTTGCATGTGGTTTGAGATCATAACCTCGTGCCTGTCTCTCACAGTAACGACAAGATAACCAAAGCGTTGAAGCCATAATTACTCAGCTTATGGAGGAGATCATTGACCACCATTGACCACAGCAAGGGCAATAAGACTCCACCTTGTTGACAGCCCCTAACTGCAGTCACGGTGGCCGACTCGTTCCCCATATTTGTGGT
Source organism: Rutpela maculata (assembly GCA_936432065.2). Taxonomy (NCBI): domain Eukaryota; kingdom Metazoa; phylum Arthropoda; class Insecta; order Coleoptera; family Cerambycidae; genus Rutpela; species Rutpela maculata. Next base: position 291,206,954 of record OW386285.2, on the reverse strand, counting down.
AATTATTCTATTTCTTAGCATGGATTGTATCCATTTGATTGTTGGGGACTATATTCCCCTTTTTTCCGCGGCTCTCTGTATGGGGGATACTACTAAATGCACGTGAAAAATGTGGCAATCCGATCCAATTGACATTTGAATTTGGGAAATACATTTTAAAATACTTATTAAATCTGTGACGTATACTTTCCGGTGAGGCCGGAAAGTGGTCACTTTTTGACACTTTAGCAACGGTTCGGTTGCTCGAGCGCCACCTTTACAATTTTTACGTGGGGCAAAGGTCCCACACTAGCCTCTTAGCACAGCCCGTTGCAGTAGGGCTGGAGTAACTACAGTGGAGAAAAACAGAAAATTCCAGTGGGTCAATTGGGATGTATCAGATTTTCACACACACACACACACACACACACACACACACAGTAAAACGCATAATTCTGTAAACAATATCTATTTATTTCCTATAAGCTACAATATCAACTCTAAATTAGTCTAAATCTACTAATATATACCAGACAGCACCCAGGCTATGATATGACTATCGTGCAGTTACGGTGCAGCTACAGCGATGTTACTTATGGCAGGCGGGAGCGAAGCAGCGGTATGACGTGGATTCGAGGTATGGCGGTGAAGGATGGTTAGCGGCGCGGAAATGACAAGGTGACGGGTTACGATGCAGGTGACGAAAAGCGGTTAGGTTATGTACAGTCGTCGGATACCAGGAAGGAGCAAGCAAACAGTAACTAATGCAACAATAAGAAAAATGGCTACTCTAGGTGTCAGGCTTGGCTAATACCAGGAACCCTAAAGCTGAAAAAAGATGTATGATTAGTTAAGACAAGACGGCGTTCTGCAGCTCCTAACCTGAAAACAGTTAAAAATAATAATATGGCCACGTCCCGATTTCTCCGCATTAGCAGATACTACGAAGACCTCGGAGACGCTTCCACTGTGCCCACAGGGTAAGCGCACTAGCACATACTACGAATACCCTGGGTACACCGGAGTCAGCCACGCTAGCACGACTGTTGGCACCTGGATGTGAGTTCGTACCCTGGACCTGAAATTGGGTGAACGTCTTGCTTTCTACGCATTAGCAGATACTACGAAGACTCCAAAACGCTCTCTCTATGGACACAGTTTGCGTGCACTAGCAGATATTACACGCACCCTGGGCACACAAGAGTTACCAGACAGCAATTAGAATTCAAGACCCTGATTTCTCTGCATTAGCAGATACTACTAAGACTTCAGGAACCTCTACTTTATGACCACAGGGTACCCGCACTAGCAAATATTACGGATACCTTGAGGACACAACCAGTAAAATAAATACCAAGGCAAATAAAAGTTCACAGTATCAGCCAAACCGCTACCTATTATAATTATTACTATTATTCTTACTTATATCCTCTAGTTGCTCCTGGCGCGTGTGGTTGAATATGGGGCGGTACACCGACTGACTTCTGGACTGGCACGTCTACCCGCTTCGGAAGCTCGTGAGGAACTTAACTTTCGGTGCCGCTTTCAATAGCTAGTAGGCTCGTATCCCTTCTCTCGCCCGGTAGTGGGGGTAGTGAATGCGCGTAGGCCATGAGCGGTGTAGACGGCACTTGTGAAATCTTCGTTACAATGGATTTTACGGACGTACAGTTTCGTAAAATGGTACATTTTAAGAAATATTGACAGAGTCCGAAAAGTTGGACTTGAAATAATTTACGGAAATATTCACTTACGCTTAACGGCTGGTCACGGTTGGGCACCTCTGCTCGCTGCTACTGCTTCGGATCGACTGACTGACGCCACAGAGAGCGTGTGCTTAGGACGGTCTCTTGGCGCTGTGCTGGTGGGGTCTAACGCGGGAATGTAGTTTTACGCGGTAATAAATTTGTTCGTAGCCGGTTGGGTTTAAATAAGTAATACAAAAATTAAATAACAATATTTATAATATGTAAAAATAGGGTACTTGTTTGGGCCTCGGAATTTGCTTCATTACAAATCAATGTCATTTTATTTCACATAGCGCTTGACGCTCTTAACAGTTCAATTCATCATTATCCTCCTCTTATGGATTTAGTATATAATAATAATCGCAAAAAAAGTTGTCAATCTATGATTCATGTATTGGAGAATCCACTACTAAACTTTAGGATGGTTGGAAGATGATTTACTACAAAAAAAAGTTGTTTGCTATTTGCTGACAATGTAGTTAACCAATTGCCAGCCCAACATGAAGATGCATTAAATTTTTTAAAATATGTCTCATCTATATAATTATCTCTTTTTCTTCAATCAGTCACTACATCTGAAGTACTGAGTGCGGTATATTAGTCTATAAAAGCACTATAACCTTAAATATTTATGATCGATGTGGTAACATAATGCACGGCACTTTAGATGTTATTAGTAACTGTATAACATATAACACGTTACAAAGTTTTGTTTTAGTCAAGTTTTTTTCCTTTATGTTTTAAGATAACCAGAATTACACCAATTCTTTAAAAGAAGATATGCTAAAATTCATAATAATAATCATCCAATATCGTAGTGTATAACAAAAATATTGAAATCATATTAAAATATGGATTCATGAACTTTTTCGAAAATTATTCCTCATTAAATGACAATTCGGCTTCAACTATAAATGCTGTCCATAAATTTGCAGGGGACATTGTCCAGAGTTTTGAGGAAAGGACCGATACAACAGTCATACTGGTTGACCTTAGCAATGCATTTGACTGTGCCTCTCACTATTATTAAAAGCTATATTATATTTCTATGGAATTAGAGACACTATTTGAAAACTGTTTGAGTTATACCCAAGTACACGTAAATAATACGTACCAATGATAATGTATATGATTTTAGGACTCTGCAATACCGGTTACCTCAGGGAAAGATTTTAGGTCCCCTATAATTCTTTATATTAGTAATCGATTCATTGTTATCTTTTCCCAAACAAAGTTGTAATGCACGCAGAAAAAATATTTTGCGCCAAAATATGGTACGATGATTTAGTTCAATAAATAACATAGTTTCACGAACTTTCGTTAAAATTGTGCATTATTACGTTATATTTCTTAAATTGTCAAAATAGGCAAATTTGGGTGGTTTTTATTTTTATTCAAATTTACAAACTATCAAAAAGTTTTTTCATATGCGTCTTATTCGAAATTTTATTGCGAACAATTTGTCATTTTTACTTTTGTGATACGATTACTAGGACTGAAGATAATATGAAAAATAGCAGAAAATTTCAGTGTTGAAAAATAAATTGTTAAAATTTTACAAGAAGCAATGGATCGATTTAATTCAAAACTGTTCATATCACTTGTTATTATACATAACACAGATTAAAACAATAAAATTGCTGCAGCCAAACAATTTCATTCAAGATTTGTTTTGATTCCACTATATTAGTCTGTTTAAAAAAGCTATATATTGGTTTTTCTTTTGAGATTTAGTGCATATTTTATAGAAATCTTGCATAACTAGATATCTTCGAAATTTTATTGCGAACAATCTCAATTTTTAACTGTTCCAGTATGGCCAATATGGCGAAAGATATTTATGTAGAATCGATAAAAAATCGAGATTTTACAATTTGAATTGTTTAAACAAATATGCTTTTGACTTTGAATGATGTCCAAAATTTATTGTCATACATCTTTATACGTGTACTGTAAAATCCACACAAAAAAATCCCTTGTCCAATCACTTGTTTAAAAAAATATATTTTTACCCCACTATTATCGTTATTAATTTATGCCATGACAGTTTCTATATCTGATTACTATTATTATTATTACCATTAGTATCTCATTATTTAAATTACTTTAATGTATTCTTAACAATAAACTGCCATTATTGCGGCATGAGACAAAGCCTTTATCTCGGATAGATTATCTGTTGTATAAATAAATTCCATTATTTTTCTTACCAATAAAGTTCTCCAAAGTCAATTCAGTATTCCTTAGATTAATGATAACATAGTCTTCCCGCTGACCCTATCCGGAAGGTCCAAGCACTTTCATATAAATTGGGTTCAGTCGTTCTAATTTGTACGAGTGTTGTCACTCTCAATTGAGTGTATTGTTAACCATTATTCAAGGCAATCGTCGTTACTAAAATAATCTCTTTTGTTAATGTTTTTCTCGGATTTATTTACATCCGCGCTATACTTCCTTTGTTCAAAAAGATATGGTTGGATGGTTTCATTAAAAGTTTATATTAAAGCTCGACAAATATTTAAAACAATCTCTTCGAATCTTTAAGAAAGTGATGACAATTTCAGAGTAATAAATGGCTATTATTAATTCATTTTGAGAACACATGCTTAACTACTGTTAGACAAGCAAATTAAACAATATACTGTATCGTAAATGTCCACAAATATATTATGTCAGTATGATAGTAGGTGAGTACAAGACTACTTACAGAAAATAAAATTACCGAGAAATAATTTAGTCCATAACTGAACCTATATTAAGAAATGTTGACATGAGGCGAATTATTTGTTTATTTGATCAATAAGTAAAATATTAGATTTTTTATATAGCTATTACCCTCAAGTAACGTGACCTCTGTTCTTTTACTGGTCGTATCACTGTGGGCAAGGAGGTGCCCAAAAGTTACCAACTGTAAGTTTTTGAAATTGATGTAATGCATTTTATAACGTTTTATAGAACAATGGGAGTAGTGGTAAGTTGCGGTGATTTTTAGGAATTTGGTGCTGAATATCGGAATCGTATAGAATTGGACCACCACCGAAGTAATGAAAAATTAGTGAAGAAAAATCTCGGATGCAGTAGGGTCGATTTTAGGGGGTGGAAATGAAAATAAACAGCTTCGTTAAAATTAGGTAAATCTAATTTTATATTTTGTGTTATATTTTAGCCCTGCATAGTTAGTCTATACTTAATATTGTTTATACTGACTCAAGTGTGAACTCAACGTCCTGTAAATTACAGTTGCTTTCAATTACTGTTTTTTCAACAATAACCTTTTGAAAACACTGATGCATATGAACATTTAATGAAACATTCTGTTTGGTTTATTTCTATTTTCATCCATTTCATCAAAGGAATTTTTTCACTAATATTTCATTAATTTGGAGAACGACGTATTAGAATTTCATTAACTCAAACACATTTTTCGTGTTCTTCAATACGTCTCTTAAGTTTTCTTTTTGTTTGTCCAACTTTATTCGTCGACCTTTGTTCGTTTACTGGTTGTATCACTGTGGACAAGGAGGTGCTCAAAAGTGGCCAATTGTCAGTTTTTGAAATTGATTTAATGCATTTTATTAACGTTTTATAGCGTAAGCTAACAATGGAAGTAGTGGTAAATTGTCGTGGTTTTTAGGAATTTGGTGTGGAATCTCGGAATCGTATGGAATTGAACCACCGCAGTAATGAAAAATTAGTGAAGAAAAATCTCTGGCTTTTAGGCACATGAACAATTATGATAAATCACCTTTAATGAAGCATTCCATTTGGTTTATTTCTATTTTCATCCATTTCATCAAAGGAATTTTTTCACTATTATTCCGTTGATTTCAAAAACGAAGTATTAGATTTTCATTCTGTTTATATCGATTTCAATCCCTTGAAATTACCCTATTCATCAGACTTTATTCACTGTCTTTCCGTTCATTCGATGGTCGAATTCTATACAAATATTCATCTGAGTTCACTGTGCATATTAATGATATCAAAATGATAGTTGAATTAGTATTTATCTGCTGTCACATTATTAGCAAAAGTAGATTAATTATTATTTTTCATGTTCTTCAATACGTTTTTTAAGATTTCTTCTTGTTTGTCCAACTTAGGACAAGTTTCGCAAGTAAGCTTATATACTTTATACATTTTATCTTTTTTGTTCTTATCGTTACTGGTTGTTGGTCTTGTAAGCCATAATCAGATCTTCTTAAAAAACATTTTGATTTTGTCAAATGGTTCTCCAGTGTAAGTAAAAGAATTTTAAAATTGCTTTAATAAAACCAAATTGATGTTATGGTGCTAAAAAGTAGAGAATATGGCATTACTTGTATTAAATTGTTGTATATGGGGATATAGGCCAGGCAAATCTCAGTGTAAAATGGGTTTGGCGTGAACTATTTGGGGACAGTTATTTGTTTATCGCAATGGATAGCTCTATTAATGTAGGATAAGTACATAAAGTCGCAAAAAATCCCGACGTGAGCTAAAGCCGCCATTTAGAAAAAATGACCGCCAGAGATATTTTCTTTAAAATCATATATCTTAGTAACCGTTGCTCCGATTTTAGATTTCTTTTTTTTGTTCTATTCCTCACTTCATATTTTACAGAAAGTATAATTATATATTTTTGATAAATTATACGATAAACTTAGGAAATTAAAAAATAATTTAAATATTACGGAAATTTAAACTTTTGTAAATTCGAGACATTTGTACTAAAATTTCTAGTCAATTTTTGAAATAATAATTTTAATAAAAGTTCTAGAGCACACAATTAGCTTTAATTCGTTTTTTGGCCGATGCTATTGACACAAATATTAATGGAGTATTAGGTGTTTATATATAAAATTGTAATCATTTTTAATAATGTACATTAAGGTATAAAGGGTGACCAGTCAGTGTTCTCTCGGAAGATTGTGCAAAACGGCTAACTTTATAAAAAAACTTTCTTAACAAAACTTTCAATGATTCGTCTCTACTACAACATAAAATTATTTTCAATTATACAAGGTGTCACAAAAATGAGTCACACAAGAAAGTATAATTTTTTTAAATAGAACAGCCTGTATTTCCTTAACGCCGGTTAAGCCTCCAAGGGACCTGTACTACACCCTAAAATATTTTGCCAAGTTATTTTTTTCTGTTTTTTTTTTGTCAGTTTACAAATATTTTTGACTGGCATATCTCCACGATTTATTAATCGTTATTTCTAAAAATGTGGGATGTTGTTTGCTAATGATGTATTTACTGAAAAACAATTTAAAATATTTTGCCAAGTTATTTTTTTCTGTTTTTTTTTTGTCAGTTTACAAACATTTTTGACTGGCATATCTCCACGATTTATTAATCGTTATTTCTAAAAATGTGGGATGTTGTTTGCTAATGATGTATTTACTGAAAAACAATTTTGAAATAAATCTTTAGTGTATAGGGTGTCCAAAATATTTTCTTGATATTTAATTATTATTTTTCTTATTTTTTTTTAAATTGAATGCCTAGGTACACTTTTTTTTACATGAATGAATAAAACATACAATTCCTCACATTTTAATATCTCTTTATTTCTATTTCAAACGTTTTTTGAGATATGATTATAGCAAATAATTTTTGCATCAATTAAGGTGCTCTTTATTTTAGCTTTAAAATCTATATATTGTTTAACATTTTTTTAAATTGTTTTAAATGGAATGCCTATAATTTTTTTAAATGAACGGTTCTTGAGCAATAATTTTTTTCACGATATTGAAACTAACCCAACAACTGCTCAAAATGTCCATCATTTTGATTCAGGTAAGACTGAGGTCTCTTGATAAATGAGCGCCTTACACAGTGTAACATATCAACATTTATATGATTGAAACACCGACGAATCCTTTCCATCATATCTTCTCGAGTCGCTGGTTCTACTTTATAAACGTCTGACTTCACAAATCCCCAAAGAAAAAAACCACTGAAGTGAGGTCGGGTGACTTAGGCGGCCATGTAATGAGACCTAACTTAATTTAATAAAATAATAAATTAGATTTAACAGTTTATTAAAATATTGGACCTCCTCTTCTTATCCACCTTTCAGGAAACTGATTACCAGTGGCCTGACGAACATTTCTACTAAAATGTGGTGGTGCACCTTCAAGTTGTAATCATATATTATTTGTAATGTAATCAGGAATAATGCTCGATTATTTGTGGAAACGTATTTTGCGTAAAATCTAAGAAGACTGCTCCATTCACATTTCCCTCAAAAAAAGCGAGGATGATTACCATAATCTTGTACAATTCCTCCCCTTACATTTAAACTCTGGTTCTGATTTTTCTGTGCAATATGAGGGTTTTCTCTGGCATAATAATGGAAATTGTGCCTATTCATAAATCCGTTGCGATGAAACGTTGATTCATCCGTGAACAATACGAATTTGAAAAATTCTTCATTTTCTCCAATTTGGTTTTGAGCCCACTGGCAAAAATTTAATCTACGATTTAAATCCACATCCCAAAGCTCTTGATGCAGCTGAGCTCGATGGGGTGAAACTTTATTTTTACGAAGACATAGGGAAATACTAGATTCACTGACCTCTAAATCCCTACTTAACTCCCGAACATTTGCCGTAAAATTTTCGATTACCGCTAAAGCTATAGCCAGCTCATTTTCTTTATTACAATACATTTCGTCGTCTCGCCTTTTTTTCATATGCAAAATTTCCAGTACGTTTAAAACGTTCTCTCAAATTTTCTAGACCTCACATCAGGACATCTTCTATAGGGATATTTTTGACCATACATTCTTGATGCCAATAAACAATTTCCATCACATTCACCAATAACATAACATTTACATAGATGTTAAATCTTATTGACAATAATTATAATTCGTATTTTTATATATTAACAATATTAATTCAACTTAATCACGATAATCTTAAACACATTAGAGAAATGTCGTAGAGTAAAAACAAACGCAAAACAAAAGACCAAAGCCATACTAGATTTTAATGCTAAAATAAAAAGCACCTCAATTTACGCAACTTATTTGAAATAATCATATCTCAAAAACGGTTTGAAATAAAAATTAAGTGTATAATATTAGAATTCGGGGAATTTTATGCTTTATTCATCCATGTAAAAAAATATAAGCATTCCATTTAAAAATTTGAGAAAAACAAATATTTGGACACCCGGTATAATAACAATTTATTTCAAAAATGTTTTTCAGTAAATGCATCATTATCGATAGCACCCTACATTTTTAGAAAAAACAATTAATAAATCGCGGAAATATGGTAGTCAAAATAATATTTGTAATTTGCCAAAAAAAAAAAACAGGAAAAAAATTATAACTTGGCAACGCTGCATTTGATTGGCAAAAAATTTTAGGGTGTAATTCAGGACCCTTAGGGACTTAACTGGCGCCAAAAAATTAGAGGGTATTATATTAAAAAATCATACATTCTTGTGTAACTCCTTTTTGTGACACCTTGTATAATTGAAAATAATTTCGCGTTGTAGTAGAGATGAAACAGTGAAAGTTTTGTTAAAAAAGTTTTTTATGAAGTAGCCCGTTTTTGCACAATCTTCCGAGGAAGCACTAACTGGACACCTTGTATATTTCCAAGAACTCAAGTCTTATTTTCTTCAGTTATCTTCTATTCTATGCCCAAAGATGTAATAACACTTTCGATTGTACATAAATAGGGGAAGAGAACACAAAAAGGAAATCTAAAATCGGAGTAATGGTTACGGAGATATGTCCTTCTAAAAAAACGGTTCTGGCGGCCATTTTTTCTAAATGGTGGCTTTAGCTCACATTGGGATTTTTCGGGACTTTTATATCCTCATTCTACATGAATAAAGCTATCCATTTCGATAAAGAAATAGCTGTCCCCAGATCAAAACTGGATTTGCCTGCACTAATAACAGGACTTTTTAATATTTTTTAAACTAAACCATCTTGAAATGAAAGAATTATTAAAACTGCGAGTAAACACGTAGTAGCACAGCTTGCAATTTCTGGTTGAAATATAATCAAGACCTGTGAATTTTTTTGTAGAAATTGATAGAACTAATTAATGAATGTCATCACAGTATAGAGGTGACAATAAAAAGGTTGAGCCATTTTGAGGGATATTACTTACGGAATTTGCTATGGATTTACTGTCTGCTGAAGTCTCATCAGATATTATAAATTATTCATTAAATTTATTTGATATAACTTAGATTATATTATATTATAACTCAGAAGCATCATTGGTATCGCTGAAAAATTTAATATATCTTGAATTATTATTGTTTTCATTATTAATTATTTTATTACATTTATTTTGCTTGGGAAAAAATAGAGAATTATTATAGCCTATTTTTGCTTCCATAAATTGTTTTTAGCGATGTTTCTTTAACATTTAACATCAGATTAAAACCTCGGCATCGTTAGTATACTTGAGCTTTTGTAAAGATCATTTAAAACAATTTAATCTGTAAAGGTATTTACATGAAACACCCCTCTATGTTTGGTATCTTTTATTTATCAGTTATCTTTCTGTTGGATAACCACCCTGTATGTTATCATTGAAATTATATCAGCTTTTTCCTGGCAATAGTAACAACTACATTTTAAACATAATTTTCATCCGTTGCGTCGTTCCTTATTTTTTAAAGTGATCACTCTGTACATTTTTCACTAAAGTGTGTTAGGTTTCCTCCATATTATTTAGCTAAGAAAAAGCTGGTTATAATCGGTCTCATAATAACGTAAACATAACACTAGTGCTTTGAGCGGTAAAATTTTTCCGAGATCGTTAATACTAATATAAAGAGTGTAAATCAAACCCTCGATGTACACGAATATACACGAATTGTATTAATTTTGGCAACTTAGCTCCAGACAAAAACTATAAATAAAATTCAAAAGCACGAGTGATATTTGGGGGAATATTAAACAAATAAATTAATTAAATACATAAAATATATCTCTAATATTAAACTTTCATTCATTTCTTAAAAAAGTAGTACGTATTGCAAATGCATTTGTCAATAAATTCTAGTTCTTCTTGTTGCATTGCATTATGCACCATAGAATTGTAAAATACAGAGGGTTATCAGAGCTGCAAAGAAACAGACTGGGAAGTGAAAAGCCTAATTCCATGTAACCAAATAAAGCAACAATATAATATCATGCACATTTACAGTTCTGCCTGCTATATATTTATTTATTTAAAAATTAAATATTCGTGCAAAATTTGATATCTGAATGGATTACAGCTCTATTATAGGATACGATTATACAGTAAAAATTACAGTAAAATAACAATAATCACAATTAATCCTATAGACTTTATTATACCAAATTAAATATACTGTAAATTAAAATAGACGTAAATATTACATACATACCCTTCAACGGATTATCGATTGTCTATTTAACTATTGAACATTCAATAGTGTACTCTTTTGCAGTTTTTTGAACGTAAGTAAATTCTTTAGACATAATTGCAATACTTGTAATTTTAGTCACCTTGATTTCCCAAAGATTCGTCAGTATGCTGTGTGTTTGTGCAGTCTTATTAAAGGTTACAACACTCTGTTTTTCTCAAAATGTTTCATAACTTATGGCACCTATTTGATAAAACATTAATTCTAACCAAAAGATACCCACAATTTTACGAACGGCAGCTCTGGGTTATGGGGAGTGAAGGTCGTGGTTTAATACTAATTAACTACAAATCAAATCATAAGTGTTAAATTAACTTATAAGGTCACTTGACTTGATACGCGCCCACTAAAATTCGAAAGTAGAAGAAGAATTAAAACAGATTATAGGTTTCATTGTTAATTTTCACAGCAAGTGATATAGTTCTTTTAAGAAAATCAAACACTAAATTATCAAAAATCGTTGTTGGACTATCCAGGACAAATGTATAGGAAACGACATCGTTTCTAACGCAACTTTATGAAATTTCAGATGAAGTGTCAAAAGTACCAGTACATCATATGCGAGGTATTAAGCGAGTTGTCTAAAGTGCCTAATTAATTTCAATTTATTTTCCTGTGCTTTGCTTGCGTAACCAGTGTTCTATTACACCATTAGATATGGTGAGTATATTATTTATTGTAGGATTACATTGTATTGTCCCAGCAAGCAAAATTTAAACGTTATATAACTATTTTGTTTTATTGTAATTTTATAAATGTAGTAAAATAGCAATAAAACAAAATTGTCGTAGAAATGACAATTATAAAACAAATTTGTTTATTGGGGTATTCTCTTGTAAATTGTAATACGGTTTCAATCTGTTCAACGGAAATTCGAAAATACTCGCGGATTATTTTTGGTTCCCAAAAATATTTCCTGCATCTTTTAATTGAGTTTCTCATAATTTAATAACAGGAGATCTTCCTCATGCTGTTCATCTTCCTCGAGAAGGAATGCCATTATTGCGGTATTTGGGACTCTCTGATCCATCTTGCACAACTTCTAGCAAACTGTCTTAAGTCTTGCAATCCACGTGAGCGCAAGACCTACTTCAAGTTTAGCTGAATTGATCTCAGTAATAGTCCAGTAATAGTCCACAATTAGACATTTTAGAAGAAATAATTTATAAAGTAATGATATTTGAGATGCGTACTCTAGATGGGGTTAGAAATAGAACCAGAAAAGATCCCCCCCCCAATTTCGGGGTGGAACGTCCCTACCACCCCTAACGGGTTGGTTTCTCATTTTTATCTTGTAAACCGTTTGTCGGAAAAGAAAAAAGGATAGGAAATAAAAAATTTGTCGTTAAATTCTGCATAAAAAATGTCCTATTAACCTTGCAGCTTATCCTCACCTATTTCGCGCTAACAGCGTCCGAACAGAGCGCACAGGTAAAAATAGATTCTATTCGAAGTTTCACAGCGAATATCTTAAAATAGGTTACTTTAACAAGAAAAATGCATAGGAATGATTTTTTTTTATTTATTTTTCTTTATTTCTTTTTTATTTATTGAAAATATCATACAAAGATAAGATATTCGCCGTGTAATTTCGAATAGGATTGATTTTTACCTGTGCACTCCATACTACTACCTCTCTGTTCGGACGGTGTTAGCGCGAAATAGGTGAGGATAAGCTACAAGGTTAATAGTACATTTTTATGCAGAATTTAACGACAAATTTTTTATTTCCTATACCTTTTTTCTCTTCCGACAAACGGTTTACAAGAAAAAAGTGAAAAACCAGCTTTAAGTCCCCGCTAGGGGTGGTTTTTTGCAAAAAAAAGGGACGTTCCACCTCTAAATTTGAAGGGAACTTTTCGGGTATCTATTTCTAACCATATCTAGAGTACGCATCTCAAATATTATTACTTTATAAATTATTTCTCCTATTCAGTGTATTTTAATATAATTTGCGTGTACTATAAGGTTTAAGTCGTGCGACGCGCACTGTTCTTACATTGTACCAACTAAATATGCTTCAAGTTTAAGGGTGGGTTGTATTGCAGTTAGTTAAACCTTGGTCATATAATTAGAAGTCAGTAGATGATCGCATAGTACTCGAAGAAACCCACTGCGCATCCATAATACTCGGGGAAACCTACTGCACATCCATAGTACTCGAGGAAACCCACAGTGCATCCCTACTACTCGAGGTAACCCACTTATTATAGAACCAAGAAAATAAGAGAAGATCTATAAACACCGTACAGGTTGCATGGTATTCTAATTTGAAATCGTAGAAGCTAGACACACACGCGATGATGCGTCTCTGACGCTAGCTCCTCATATATCCTTGAAACATTGGTGTTAATTTAGTAACAACTTACTAAAATAATCTTGAAAGGCAGGCACGCTGTTCGTTTGTTCATAGCACTCGAATTACAATGCAACTTGTATTACAATGCAACTTGTTATAAATCTTAAAATTCCACACCTAGATTTTCTGTCCAAGTCTCTCACAACGAAAAAAATGTTGATACTATATTTGCACTTCACTATGTGGAAATTATTGTTTATGGAACTTTAATAACATAATATATGAAATCGTCTACCCCAAAAACCTATAAAACGATATGCCATATTGGTAGTGGAGGTGGGGGTGATGATATAGGGGTGGTTATTGATCCAATAGTGTGGGTGGTTGAAGTAAAAAAAAATTTTGAGGCCTTAAGTTCTTGTATACACGCTAAATTACATTTTTTTTTCACCCCCTTTAGTAATGGTGGTGGCTAAGCCAAAAAATGTTTTGAGACTTTAACTTCTTTTAAATATACTAAATAATTTTACGGACTCTTATTTACTTGATTTACCTATTTACCCCCATTTACCCCAGTTTATCCCCCAACTCTTCAACGAAATAAGATCAAAATATAATCTAGTTCCAGATCTCGTTAAAATACATACGTGTACCAAATTTCAAGTCAATATCTTAAACGATTCCAGAGTAAACGTGCACACAAAAAAGTTAGCCTATTTGAACAATAAAAATTTTCAACATTTTTTTTTGCGTTACTATACTTCCACTGGATGTGGAAGTAAAATGAGAGTAAACTTATGAAAAACTTAAATGTTGTGATGCAGCTGCGCAAGAGCAACGTGTCATTTGCTTGCTTATTTCAATTTAATAACTATTTGTATATTAAGAGCGTAAAGTGCACCATGTCACTCCAGAGAATAAGTTGACAGTGGAGAGCGACAAGCTCAAGTTACACACATGATTTTATCAACAATCATTTGAAAATATCAAATTAAAAGAAATAATAAATGAACAAAATTGAGTTCATGTTCATAATGCGCTAAGTTGGGATTATGACTACCGTTATTCGTCAATTGTTAAATGTATAATGCAATGATTATACGATAGTGGTAGATAAAACAACTTTAAGGGCGAGTTATACCAATAGGGGTTTCCCACTAATTTTATTTTAACATTTTATGTTGTGAAAATGATATAATAAAACATTCTATTAATTTACAACAATTTACTTTTCTAATAAGAATCACTTCTAAGAAAATATCGTTAAAACAACTTGTGGTAATTTCAGGGCTTTTTAAAACTGGCATTTTTACGCCCCAGAATTACGTAACTACCCGGAAAACCAATGAGATTATGGATATAATTAGTTGGTAATAGGTTCTAACTGTGTGTTAAAGGAAGCTTTCCTCTAAAATTCCTCATAATTTCCTCTTTTATTGGTCTAAAGCAGTGGACTTGTAAATATTGGCCAATTAGAATCCAGATAAAAAATGCCATATAAGTTATTCGTAAAAGCGTCAGACGTTGATATTTTGTAGTTTAGGTTTAACCTTCACCCAGTCAATCAATGAATCAATTAAAACAAATTTATAAGTATTAGGGAAAACAATAATGCGCCTGGGTCAGACCTCGGTTCAGAGCCGACCGCACAACCACGTCGCGTAGCGTCGTGGTGAATATGCGGTCGGATGATAACCTTCACCGCTTCTGCACTGATGGTACACATCAGATGACAGATGACTAACCTAAAATTTTATTTATATTTTGATGTTTGGATCAAAATGAGTAAAGTGGAAGAGGGATATGTTAAAGGTGTCGCTGATAATTTACCTAGTCAAAAATAATATTGAGCTAGCATTTTCACTAGTATTATTACACAAAGGTACAAAACAAACTTTTTTAGGCATTTTGATAATCCATTACAACTCATAATAATTAAAAAGGGCTGTTAATAAATAGAGGTTATTTTTTACAATTAATTATTTTTTATTTATTTGCTTTTATCATGATTAGAGAATATTATTTAGGTATTATGCAAATCACAACTTACACACTTTTTATTTAATATGAAAATACCTACTTTCTGTATATTGTTGCCCTAATCTGGGCACGCTAATATACTAGTTAGGTAAATACTTTAAAACACTCATTATTGGAGAACCAATCAAAACAACTACTCTTCTAGCTAATACTGACGAAGTATTGAATTACATGATAGGATTCCTGGCATTTTAAGGCAAAAAAAAATATATTGAAAATACTTAAATTATTTATTGAAATTCAGTCATTCACAACAATTATTGAACCTTACATTCGATTTCAACTCTAGAAAAGTTGTACAAGTTTTTTCGAACTCGTTAGTTCTCATCAGTAGAGTATAGAAACATTCATTCTTTATTTACAAGCCTATTCTTGATTTATTTTTTACAATTAATTATTTTTTATTTATTTGCTTTTATCATGATTAGAGAATATTATTTAGGTATTATGCAAATCACAACTTACACACTTTTTATTTAATATGAAAATACCTACTTTCTGTATATTGTTGCCCTAATCTGGGCACGCTAATATAATGAGTGTTTTAAAGTATTTACCTAACTAGTATATTAGCGTGCCCAGATTAGGGCAACAATATACAGAAAGTAGGTATTTTCATATTAAATAAAAAGTGTGTAAGTTGTGATTTGCATAATACCTAAATAATATTCTCTAATCATGATAAAAGCAAATAAATAAAAAATAATTAATTGTAAAAAATAAATCAAGAATAGGCTTGTAAATAAAGAATGGATGTTTCTATACTCTACTGATGAGAACTAACGAGTTCGAAAAAACTTGTACAACTTTTCTAGAGTTGAAATCGAATGTAAGGTTCAATAATTGTTGTGAATGACTGAATTTCAATAAATAATTTAAGTATTTTCAATATATTTTTTTTTTGCCTTAAAATGCCAGGAATCCTATCATGTAATTCAATACTTCGTCAGTATTAGCTAGAAGAGTAGTTGTTTTGATTGGTTCTCCAATAATGAGTGTTTTAAAGTATTTACCTAACTAGTATATTAGCGTGCCCAGATTAGGGCAACAATATACAGAAAGTAGGTATTTTCATATTAAATAAAAAGTGTGTAAGTTGTGATTTGCATAATACCTAAATAATATTCTCTAAATAGAGGTTATGTTATATATTTTTCACGGATATCTTATGCAACAATGTAACCGACTTTTTATTGGATTTCAGGGCGTTGACGTCACAACGCGCTAATTTATGGCTGTTAAAAATGAACTTAATATTTTTCAAACTTCAAGCTTTTTTTATTTTTACTATTAGTAAAATTAAAAAGATAATAAATATACCATAAATAATTTTTTTACGTGAATTAAGTACTTCAGCAATAATTTTTTTTTCTGGGAAAACCCTATTAAGTTAAAGCCAGGGTGTATTTAATAGGTGGTCCGACGTACGGCACTTTCCTATTATAATAATGGCTTCATAAGTGCATGGTTACTATTTACTTTGGTAGATGGCGCGAGCAATAAGGTCCTACAATTACCTGGGCATGTGCATCGTATAACTAACATAACCTCAAATTTTAAGTTTTTTTCATTTATTCTCATTTTTAATGTTTATATAGGCATTTTTAGCTTGGAGCCATACTGGCTCCAAACAAATATTTAAAAAATCACGCAAATAATTTTTCAATATTGTTGATTAATAAAAATAGACTGCTAATTATAGGCAAAAAGTGGCTTATTTTATTGTGACAAACTATTTAAAACTTCATACACATTGCGTTGAACTTGATTTTGGTTGAAAGTACAGGAACCAGGTAGAAATTTTAACAATAGCTACGTAATACTTGTAAATCTTAAGAAATATATATTTTTGAGATTAGCTGTTGCGACACTTGCAATGCTGCATGTAGTGTTGCATATATTCTTTCAATGTTTTAATTTAGCCACTTAATGTCAGATGTCACTGGACTCTTGCTTCACTAAACAAAAACAAAAGGCCGGGAATGTATGCAACACTGTATGCACGTATGCACAGAACCTGTAAAATGATCTATCTGTGCGTAAGTAATGAGAGAACTTATTGGTCCTGCCATCTATTACATTATGTACAAAGTAAACACTTATGAAGCCACTGTGGGGGTTGTCGTCGCACCACCTATTTAATACACCCTGGTTAAAGCTAAGTTCAGTTTGATTTTGACCTTGCCGCACTTGAAATTAATTGGTACATACAACCTGGCCTAAGTACATTACTGCTCGTTGTCATGGGAGATGAACATTAAAGTGACATTATCCATAGCTCCTCGCGAAACCTCAACTTAGTTGTCAAATGTGAGCAAAAAAGCCTACTGTAGATACACTTATTTACCTGTGGTACATAATTATTTACCTAAATTATTTGCCATTGAACTTATTTTTGTTAAAAATATGTATACTACTACAGTAAATGAGACGTTATATGATGGCGGAAATCATTGGGAGATTTTTGGAAATTTATGGAGATGTTCATTTTGATGTCCCAAATAATACTATAGATTTTTCGAGTCGTGGTGGTTGTGTTCCCGATTGGGGGGGGGGGGGGGGGCAAAGGTGCTCCAAAACCGTTTCTTGATTGTAACTTAAGAACGCTTAGAGAAAATGGAGGTTATTATGAAAAATGTGCCTCTTAAAATTCTGTCCTAAAAAGATCTTATAGATTTTTTTGTAGATCAACTGTGACTAATAGTGCTATAACATGATATTGCGAATTGATTTTTGATCAAACTGATTTTGGTTTAAACTTGGTTGATACAACCCGTCCTTAGAAAAAGTGATCAAATTGTAAAAAAACCTAACAGAAACTAAAATTTTATCAATATCAAAGTCAGTGCAGATTTTCGTAGTCTAACAAAATAATTAATTTCTTGTGAATTCTTATAGATAACTTACAAATTGCGCATAACTTTCACATATTATAATAAAATCTGTACTATTTTTTATTGTTTTATTTGTATCAACAGATCTTTATGTTATTCAAAGGTGAATGTCTAATAATTATTACAACAACAAACAGTGAAACTTTTCTCATTAGATCAAGGCTATGGATGGAAACATTCGGTTTTATCGACAAACATAAAATCAGACAACGACTTTCAATATTACCAAGACAATCTTACGATAGTAGCACTGGCGGACGATAGTTAATCATTTATATTTGGGGATGCTGAATGAGGCAGAAAATATTTGATGGCGATGTTTTGAAAAGCAGTAATTAAGAACGGCTATGAAAGAAAATTACTGTTTTTCGAATCATGAAATTATGATGAAGTGATAAAATCAGAAGTTTAATGGAGAAACTCATCATTTTTAATTATATTGAAACATATGAAATTTGATTTGAGTTATTTATGTATTGAGAAATTTGTTCTAATAATTTTCAGAAAAGAATTACTGACAGAAAGTCATCAGTGCTGTTCGGCTAGCCTTTCATACCGAAATCAAATAGTTTCATAATAGTGAATTCTAATTTGTAAATACATTTTATGACAATATCTGCATTTTTTGTATTTGTTACGATTATTCTGTTGATATTTTGTTATCTTTTTACTATGTGCATTATTGATATGCTACTTTGTTATTGCAGTTATTGTTGTTGTTAATAGCTATGTTATGCTATATTACTGTTATTTAATAAATGAGAGGAATGAAACAGATTCTTGCTTCGGTTTCTTCTAACAGTAATTTTTTTATTAATTTCACTCTCTCCATAAAAATCGGTGATAAAAACATACTAGTTATTACTGAAGAAAAGTAAATGCCTAGTTTAATAATTCAACGGTTTTGCTCAAATTAAATATTTTCGAAAAATACGATATTGTCAAGCCTCATAGTAACTGTAATTTATTATTTAGATCAGTATTGCCAAACTAAAACCAAGTTCAATGTTTTTTGCTCCATATTCTCCGCTGTCGGAGCTCACGGTTCAAAGAAAAGTTTCATATGTTTTTCATACTCCGTTGTTTAGCCGTATACCCCTGGCATTACAGACCATATAGAGCCTTACCTGAAAAAATTCGTGGTAATACTGCAAATAGGCTTACTTTACATTTTTTGAAGCTCTGAATCCGAATTTTTAACTTCCCACCAAAAATTGCCCCGCAACCTCCTCAAAAATTTGAAAATAAAACCAAAAAGCCGTTTTCTTTATCTTTTTTTTTTTCGTGTTAGAAAAATTCGGAAAGTAGACAAAATTTGCAACAAAAAAGGTCCTTTGATATTTTAACGTTGAACGAACAGGGAAGCACTAACACGCCTCGAAACATGAACCTCGGCGCCGCGGAGCTGCTGCTAAGTTACACTTCGGTTACGTTCTTTCAGTCAGGAATATTCTCGCATGAATTGTTGCACTCGAAGCACATGATGGAATATTTCAACCCGCTTTTCTTGCAGCTACGCGCTCCGCGGCAGCCTTTTTTAAACCTGGGCTAGATAATCATTGGAAGTTTTGGTAGAGCAGGAGAATTCAAAGTAGTGACAGGAGAAAGTCCGTAACTGGTTTTTTCCAGCCCAATTTTTCTGGCTCGATAATATTTCCTTGCCAAAGTTGGACTTGGTGATACATTTTCAGTGAGTGTTAAGCAGCAGCAGCTTCAGTTGGGGCCAAAAGGCAATGTTGTGTTTACTGCTGTACGCGGTCTTGATGAAACACTGGTGTCTAAAACCGTTCAAAGTCATGTGATTTTATCCTTGCAATCATACAAACGAAGAAAAAATGATTGCCAGCTTTTATGATAGCTTGTGGATTCGTATTTGGATTCCGGAACAGCTGAGCGAGGGAATACAAATATGGGTTTTGGACGAGGACTTTGATCAATTGAAACAATTTAAACTCACATCGACCATGTTTAAAATATTATGAGAAAAAAGTTCCCATGCGAAACAAAACGTTTTTTTAAAGCAATTAAAATAATAAACAGTATAAAGTGAGGATAAAATGCCTAAGAAACTTTGATCGCGATCAACGGGTTGCTATCAATTCTCGAGCAGCATGCAGGTGTCATAGGTCGGACAACAGTATGCTAGCTCGAGGGGCGTGGCAGGGAAGAAGTTCGAAAAGACGAAAGAGTAACTGTGGAGTTTCCGTGATACCTAAATGCACGTGCGGTGCATGTTATATCATTACTTCCCTCCCATTCGTCGTACGTTAAAATGTGAAAGGACTTTTTTTGTTGAAGATTTTGTTTACTTTTTCTCTAAAACGAAAAAAAAAACGATAAAAAATCAAACACCAATTTTTTGTATTTTCTTCTCTAAATTTGAGGGGGTTGCGGGGGGAATTTTTTATGGGCAGTTAAAAATCTTTAATTCAGCGAGCCAAAAAACATAAAGTAAACCTATTTTCAGAACTGCCATGAATTTTTCCAGGTAAAATTCTCTAATGCCTGGAGTAGTAGGCTATGTCGCCGCTTACCAATCATACAGTGTTGTCAGTGTGTTCGATTTAACTAGTTTTAAAGTAAATTTAGAGTAAAAAAAATAAAACTGTGTAATGAACGATTATTGCTATTAATTTAATTACAACAGCGGTTAAAGATATTTTCTATAGTAAATCAAAAAATGATAATTTCTTCCTCATAAATGACAGTGTTGCAACACTGTAAAGTCCATGTTAATACAAGACGAGTGAGCGTGATATGCTGGTCTCCTCCGTGTTCTGTTTATAGTTGTGTTGACTAAACTGAAAACATTGCATAGTTCTAATTAATTTGAAATAAAAAAATGGACAATTCATAGGGATTTTTTTATTCTTTTGGGCCAACATATACCGCAGACCGTATTTGAAGTCCTACGTGTTTCCTCCTCTTTTTCGGAGTTTGCAGACTGGACTAAATTTGAGCATCGCAAAAATATAAGGCTCACGTTTTTACATCCCATCCAAAAAAAATCGCTGCCCAAGGAATCATTACTTCCACATCCAGATTTTCTATCCAGGTCACTCACAACGAAAAAACTTTGTATGTCGAAATAATTGTTTATGGAACTTTAATAATATAATATTTGAAATCCTCTACCCTAAAAACCCATAAAACGTTACCCCACATCGGTAGTGGGGTGGGGGTGGTGACAGGGGGTGGTAGTGGGGGTGGATAAAGTAAAAAAAATATTTTGAGGTTTCTGGTTCTCGTACACACACTAAATCACAATTTTTTTTCATCCCCTTTAATAATGGTAATAATGGGGTGGGGGTGGTAATGGGGGTGGCTAATGCCAACATTTTTTTTGAGACCTTAGCTTCTCTTATATATACTAAATATCAATTTTATGAACTCTTACCTGCTTGATTTACCTATTTACCCCAAATTTACCCCAATTTACCCCCAACCCTTCGACGGAACAAGATGAAAATATAATCTAGTTCTAGATCTCGTTAAAGTACATATGTGTACCAAATTTCAAGTCAATATCTCAAAAGGTTCCAGAGTAAACGTGCGCACAAAAAAAGTTACAGACAGACAGACCTACAGACAGACCGACAGACAGAAAAAATTTTTTCGCTCAAACTTAAAATCTCGACGTTTCGTGACCTTCTAAGCTTATTTGAACAATAAACATTTTTTAAAATTTTTTTGTCGTTACTATACTTCCACTGGATGTGGAAGTAATAAGAAGGTTCATTCACCCCTGTCCATCTATTATTACTCATTTACTATTATAACTAACTATTATAACGTCAATTTGGTCTTATCCTGGTTTGAGATTAAGCTGCAGCTTGTGTGAGCACTGGGTGAAGTCTTTAATATCTACGATGCTACTAATAGTACGGGAGTCAGCAACACCTTTATTTGAAGGATCTGCTTAAAATCAATTTCTTATTTTTGTTTGTTTTATTTAGTCTGTTTTCACAAAATCGATTCCTGTAGGCACACCAGCGAGAAAACGCCTGACAGCACTATTTTGCTCTTGGCAAAGCCATGTTTTTTTTACATGTTTTTTTATTACATATTTAATTTATGTTAATGACAGAGCAAGTCGGTCTACAATGAAGATGACGGGAAATCATTTTACGTCATACTGTAATATTAATAGAGAACACAAAAAATGCCTGGTTTAAACACTTTTTGTTAACATAATAGAAATGCTGCTGCCGAGCCTTTTTCCGCTAACGAAGTGGCGTGAGTTTGTTTTGGGGATAAGGTACACTAAAATGATAGAAGAAAGGTAAACCAAGTTTAAACGAATACTCGTATAGCAACTAAAAGTTCCGCTGGCTCCGGTACTATAAGCATATGCTGTAGTGATAGATTCAAATATAAATAATTTAGTGAAGTTGATCGTATAAAACAATCAAATATAATATTTTTATAATATCCACCTAATTATAGGACACCCTGTATAAAATAATGTGTTAAATATTACTAAAAGTACCTATTCATTATCTGAAACCGCTAATAAATTTTAGTGAAAGCGAATTTGTAAACGTTTAAAATTTAAACGCTTTTCAAATTAGTAAGTAGATTTATTTAATAAAGTATTTCTATTACTTATAACTTGTTATAACAAAATAATGTTTAAATTATATACAAAGTGTGTTTTCTTTGTGACGAAAGCAGTTATCTTAATACTCTTTTATTGTCCCTCTTAATTTTATTTAATTGGTCATTAAAACTCTGTCGCTTACTAAGAAGAGTGTTCGCCTGAGGCTCTGTTACCCTTACAGGGATCTCAAAATTTTCAGTTTCGCTCGCGGCTTTAGAGGTTTATGTGCTTTAGTTACGTGGTATAAAGGTTGTTTTAGAAACTTGACATATCATCAAATCTAACAAACAAGACTTAGTGCATGCTAAATTCGGCCAGAAACAAAGCTTATTATTAACGCTCTACTGCAATCCTAGAGCAACTATTTTTACATGAATTAAAACTAGCGGTTGGCTAGATAGTCCATAATTATAGTTTCTACAAAGAAGACGTTAGGCAGGGTAACTAGTTCCACATCGTGGATGTATAGTAATCGTAAAAACAAAATTGAATTTTCCTTTTGTTGAAATAGGTTTAGAATGTCATGAAACGTCGAGATTTTGAATTTGAGAAAATAAAATAAATTTCTGTCTGTCGGTCGGTATGTCTGTCTAATTTTTTTTGTGCGCACCGTTTTTTTTTTGTTTTATTTCGTTGAAGAATTGGGAGATAAATATGGGTAAATAGATAAGGCATGTAAGTAAGGGTCCATAAAATTTGTATGTAGTGTACAAAAAGCCACGGTTTCAAATTTTTTTTTGGCATCAGCCACCCACACTGTCACCCCCATTATCACCTCCACATCATTATTAAAGTGGAAAAAAAATTAAATTGTGATATATTGTGTATAAGAACCAAAGGCTTCAAGACTTGCTCTGACATACGCTGCCTCCACTACCACCCCCATTCCATTATTAAAGAGGATAAAAAAATAAAATTGTTATTTATTGTGTGTACAAGAATCAAAGGCCTAAAATATTTTTTTTGGCATCGGCCACTGTCACCGGAAATTTGGATGTGGAATTAGTGATTCCTTAGGCAGCGGTTTTTTTTAGTAAGCGAAACTTTGGTAGACCGGTGATGATGGACATCCCAACTAGCAATTTGGTATTTTATAAAAGCTGCAGAAATGTTTCTGACACAAATTTTATAAAACAACATTAGTCTTAGAAACACTTTAAAAACGTTATTACGACAGCTATAAATGTAAAATTGGCACCATCTTATAAAATAGTTTAGTCATTGTTGATATTTTGTAAAAGCTATTACAACCATTACAAAATAATTGTATAAACAATTCCGCAGGCTCTACGAAAATTCGGTACCGCCCTCCGATTAAAGAACTTATATCTAGATACATAACTGTACTGATTTATATGTTGCTGAGATAGTTACAATCTAAGGCACTTTTTCCCATTAGTTCTTGATTGGCTAGTCGATCTATTCGCGACCGATTCGGGCACGATCGGTTCAGTTCGATTATAATAATCTCAGTTTGACACTTTTGACAGTATCCGCCATTAATGTTAATAAGTGTTTTTCGATCAAAATGTGGTGAAGAAGTCTTTTTATTTTAAGTTGTGATTTGCTTAATACCTAAATAATATTCTCTATTCATATTTACACAGTTTAGTGACAATATATTTAGTGCAAAGTGCTGTGCCGTTTACAAAAAGCAGTTTAGAAAAGAAGAAAATGGATCGTTCCATAGTCGTAACATGATGAAGTTCAGTTTACAGTTATAACGTGAATAGCAATTAAATTTTAATATCCTTTCAATACATATTTATCTTATTGTAATATCGTATGCCTACGTCACGTTGTATAAAGAGCCGGTAATGCAGGAATTCCAATAATTCATTTTATTGAAAATATTTACCATTCTACACATTTTCTACACACAACGCCACTGTTGCCTATGGGATATGATGTTCATCTATCCATTTTAATGGACATATAATGTGACTATGTTAGGAGCAAACAAAGTAATAGTGAAAAGATAGCCTGTTAGGTATCTAGATATAAGTTCTTTAATCAGAAGTACCGCCACTATAAAAGAGTTTTATTGAAGCTTCATTTAATTGCGTTATAAACATACTTCTCTGTTTGTTATTATTGCTATAAAGCACCAATAAAATAAAACAATTTCTTAAATGCATTAAAAAAGTCGCAAACATATACTTACAAATATATAAAATGCTAATCTCTATTATATACCAAGCTTTCAGTGATTTTACTGGATAATGGATAAGAACTTACTTAATAATTACACAGCCCCACAAAAAAAAAAGAAAGTTCAAACCAGCGAACCAGACCTATGTATCTCTATGTATTTTCGGTCGCTCAATCCGAATCCGAGGTCAAAAAAAATCGTACACCAACAAAATCATCACAAAAAACACCCCTGGAATGGTGTAAAAAGAAGATTAAGCTACGAGAATAGTTGTTACATCTTAATCAATCGAATTATACAAATTAAGGTTAAACAGCAGCGTGTATAAAATAGATATGGAACACACCCCCAGGGAGGGGCGGAAACTAACCCCCATATATAAAAAAAAATCGGCAGCTACTGGAAGCGGCTGAAACCTCCTCACCCGGTGAATCTTTGAAGCCGAAAAGAGCACTAAAAAATATGAACGATCTCATTTAATTATATTTATTAAGTTGAAATATTTTTTTCGTATTAAATCAGAAAAAAGTCTTGCGTTCGGTGGGATTTGGACCTAAGAACTTGAGTGTTAAATTTATAGTCTGCACAACATTAATATTTTATTCAATGTTTTTAATACAAATATATGCTTCATCGGATCCTAGCCGGGGCCAGCCAGACAACCACGGTGAACACCGCCGTGGCGAGTGTGAGGCTGGACGGGGTAGGTCCGGTTTGGCTTGGAGAAAAATAGAAAAGTAGCTCCTGTCTTCTGTAGGCAGGCTTAAAGACTAGGTTAAAATTATAATGTGTCCACATGGACCTAAAATTAATATAAAAATAAATACAATTCTATAAAAACTTTCGTAGGCAAGAGCACTTAATAATTTTGATTACTGATACGGGAAACAACTAAACGAAAAAACCTGTTCGTTGGTAATGGGATGGATGGCAGGGATGGCCATCTTTGGAAAAAACCATATAACTCTTGGTGGACAGCTTCCCTGCCAGATGTAGCCAGGGTAGTGTTCATGGTGGATCGTTTAAGTTTGAGTTGGTATATTTTGTGTTATCTTTTGGCCTCGACCAATTTTTCACTAAATCGGTCGGGGAGTGATAGCTGTCAAATTTTTGGTTCCAATGTTTCTCTGGGGAATTTGGTTTTTGAAAAATGTTTAGGTTGGTACCAATGTCTTAAATTGTTTTTAGGTTATGTAGTACTATTTTTAGGTTATGTTGCCGGAAGAATTTCCGGCGGGATGCCGGAAGTAGCGGAAATAATTTTTAAAATATAATGTCACTGTCACTTTTAAAGTTTTATTGGAAAAAACTCACCGACAGCGTTCCGGTGGGGTTGCTTACACGTAGGGCTTGTAAGCGGTTCAGGATGGCCTCTCACACTATCCGTGGGCTTTATAAACGTCGAAAAAACTTGTAATCTCTCGATGCACTTGACACGTCAAAAATACTCAGCATACAGTCTGCACGCTTTAACACACTAGCAGAGAACTTATACCACAAATGGACCCGTAGTATTTTTTGGGAATTTTCTTTGAGTCCATTTAATAAAATTTGACATTTTTCTGAAAATTTGACATTTTTCTGAAAAGTGACATTTTTCCGAAAATTTGACATTTTTCTGAAGTGACATTACTCCGAAAATTTGACAATTTTCAAACATTTGACATTTTTCTGAAAGGTGACATTTCTGCGAAAATTTGACGTTTTTTCGAAAATTTGACATTTTTCTGAATAGTGACATTTTCCTGAATTTTTGACATTTTTCTGAAAAGTGACATTTCTTTGAAAATTTAACATTTCTTTCGAAAATTTGATATTTTTTGAAGTGACTACTCCGAAAATTTGACAATTTTCAAACATTTGGCATTTTTCTGAAAGGTAACATTTCTTCGAAAATTTGACGTTTTTTAGAAAATTTGACATTTTTCTGAATAGTGACATTTTTCCGAAAATTTGACATTTTCCTGAATTTTTGACATTTTTCTGAAAAGTGACATTTCTCTGAAAATTTGACATTTTTTTCGAAAATTTGACATTTTTCTGAAGTGACATTACTCCGAAAATTTGACAATTTTCAAACATTTGACATTTTTCTGAAAGGTGACATTTCTTCGAAAATTTGACGTTTTTTCGAAAATTTGACGTTTTTTCGAAAATTTGACATTTTTCTGAATAGTGACATTTTTCCGAAAATTTGACATTTTCCTGAATTTTTGACATTTTTCTGAAAAGTGACATTTCTCTGAAAATTTGACATTTTTTTCGAAAATTTGACATTTTTTTCGAAAATTTGACATTTTTCTGAAGTGACATTACTCCGAAAATTTGACAATTTTCAAACATTTGGCATTTTTCTGAAAGGTGACATTTCTTCGAAAATTTGACGTTTTTTCGAAAATTTGACATTTTTCTGAAAAGTGACATTTTTCTGAAAATTTGACATTTTTCTGAAAAGTGATATTTCTCCGAAAATTTGACGTTTTCCTGAAAATTTGACATTTTTTAAAAATCTGACATTTCTCCGAAAATCTGATATTTCTTGGAAATTAAAAAAAAAATTTCGTGACTCGTCTTGTAGAAATATTTTTTTGATATCATCGTCAGTTCGCGTGTTATAAGAATTTTATGTTTTTACGACGTCATCAGAACGTAGGTGTATTTTTAATTCACTCGTATTCGATCCATCTACAATATTTCCACCTACGTTTCAAACTTTAATTGGATGTTTCCAATAGTTAAGTCGATATATGCACCAGTTTCTAAGTATTTTTCTTATTTGTGACGTCATGTAGACGTAGGTGTATTATTAATTCACTTGTATTCCGTCCGTCCACAATATTTCCACCCACATTTCAAATTTTAATTTGATGTTTCCAATCGTTAAGTCAATATCTTTACCAGTTCGCCTGTTGTAAGAATTTATCTTATTTGTGACGTCATGTAGATGTAGGTGTATTATTAATGTACTTTTATTCCGTCCATTTACAATATTTCCACCTATGTTTCAAATTTCAATTCAATAACTTCAACGGTTAAGGCGATATCTGTACCAGTTCGTCTGTTGTAATAATTTTTCATTTTTGTGACGTCATGTGACGTAGGTGTATTATTAATTCACTCGTAATCCGTCCGTCTACAATATTTATACCTACTCTTCAAATTTCAGTTCGATATCTTCAACCGTTCCCGAGTTATCAGCCGAAATCACTGAACACCTCTGTCATTATTAGAATATCACCCTGTACATTGCACTGCTTTGAGGACAAAACAAGTGAAATTTTTGCTTTTTAATTTTTTTCACGGAAACCAAATCGAAAAAGTGCAAGTGTGATATATCGTTGAAATCGGAATTTTTACTGCTTTTCAATGGTTCAATTACAAATTGTAAGCAATCATAAAATAAACAACTTGTTGTGCCAAAACGGCACTAAACGTAATCCGATCTCAACCAAAACCTTTTCAGATCTTCTGGACCCCTAAAGAAACCCTCATGCAAAGTTTCATCGAAATCCGTTTGGTAGCTTCGCCGCTATCGTGCTAACATACACACACACACACACACACACACACACACACACACACACACACACACACACACACACACACACACACACACACACACACACACACACACACACACACACACACACACACACACACACACACACACACACACACACACACACACACACACACACACACACACACACACACACACACACACACACACACACACACACACACACACACATATACCCGGTGCGGCATATGTTATGGCATCTGTGCAACAGACCAAAAAATGGCATCATTCAATCTACTTAGATAGATTAACCTTTGAATGATAATATTTTAACCTGATATAATCGCCATAGCGATACACTCACTTTTGTGGGAGCTAGAGGGAAAATAATTTAAAGTCGATTACGGCATCAGATGCCATAAGTACCTATATATAGACGTTTCAATGTATGATGCCACATGCACTGTTACATGAGAGAAATAAAACATTATATTTTTGGTAGAAAAAAGTGTTGTAATAAAACAATGGATTTCTAAAACAATATGTTTTTTTTAACTCACCAACTCTTCAATATTTATTTTATCAAATTAAAAAATATAACATATTAAGATAATTTTATATATTTATTATTATAGATAAAATATAATGATTAGATTTTCCGAGTATTTTCAAACTAAAACTGTTCTCCCTGGTTAATAAGAACATTGTTGCTGTTGATGAGAAAATCGATGATGAAAAAAAAAAAATGGCAGTAGCGAATATTTCTTGGACATAAGTACATCCTAATGTGTTCTATCTTTGTAAGTAAGATTTGATTCAAATCAGAAAAAGATTAAAAAAGTTATAAGGGTATTACAACTTCAAGTGCGACATATATTCAAGCTTTTCTTTAACGTGCTTTGTATGTTGGTTAATAAGTTATTTAGTTTTCAATCACAACTGAGATTACCCAAAATTGTCATTTTATGACTTATTCCCTCCAAATAAGCAAATTCTAGTAGTATAGTAACGCAAAAAAAAAATTGAAAATTCTTATTGTTCAACTAGACTTGAAATGCCATGTAACGTCGAGATTTTATGTTTGAGCAATAAAAAATTTCTGTCTGCATGTCTGTCTAACCTTTTTTCTTTGTGCGCACGATTACTCTAGAACCGTTTAAGTTATTTACTTTAAATTTGGAATGTATGTATTTTAACGAGTTCTGGAACTAAATTATATTTTGATCTTATTCCGCTGAAAGGTTGGGGGGTAAATTGAGGTAAATGGGAGGTAAATAGGTAAATCAAGCAAGTAAGAGTCCATAAAATTGGTATTTAGTATATATAAGAGAAGCTAAGGTCTCAAAAATGTTTTCGGAACCAAAGACCTCAACTCAACTCCCCGAGCGAACGAATGTATAGCTGCGTAATTTCGATATTTTAGATTTTAAAAATTATTTTAACATAAATATTAAGTAACAAATAGGTTTTACCCATGTTCCTGCATTAATGAAGAATTTAAAAAAAAAACTGCTGCCCAAGGAATCATTACTTCCACATTCAGATTTTCTATCCAAGTCTCACACAACGAAAAAAATTTTGTATGTGGAAATAATTGCTTATGGAACTAATAATATAATATTTGAAATCGCCTATCCCAAAAACCCATAAAACGATATGCCACATCGGTAGTGAGAGTGAGAGGATGGTGGAAGGGGGTGGTAGTGGGATAAAGAGAAAAACCAATTGAGGCCTTTGGTTCTTGTACACACACTAAATCACAATTTTATTTTTTTCACCCCCTTTAATAGTGGGGTGGGGGTGTTAATTATTTGAGATCTAAGCTTCTCCTATATATACTAAATTCCAATTTTATGGACTCTTAGTTATTTGATTTACTTATTTACCCCCATTTACCCCAATTTACCCTTCAACCCTTCAACGGAATAAGATGAAAATAAAGTCTAGTTCCAGATCTCGTTAAAATATATACAAATTTCAAGTCAATATTTTAAGCGGTTCCAGAGTAATCGTGCGCACAGGAAAAGTTACAGACAGACAGAAATTTTTTTCTTTGTCGACGTTTCATGACATTCTAAGCCTATCTGAACAACAAAAATTAAAACAAAAAAATTTGCGTTACTGTACCTTGTGAAAATAATTAACTTAAAATTTCAGAACAAAATATTCAGCAGGAAAAAGTTATCACGAGTTGCAATAAATAAATTAGAAAATTGGTTATCTGAAAATGATCGTTTTTGCTAAAAAATTAATATTTCCTCACTCGAGACAAACAGTTTATAAGAAATGTGCACAATGAAAAAATCTGTCTCTCGAGTCTCGCATATAAGCGTTATTGAAGTATTAAAGAAAACAAAGTAAATTACATTTTCAACAACCGCTACCTCGTTAATACTGGATAAAGTGAAGGCCTTTGGCTTTCGTACACACACTAAATCACAATTTTATTTTTTTTTCACTCTCTTTAATAGTGGAGTGGGGGTGGTAATGGTAGCTAATGCCAAAAAATTATTTGAGACCTTAGCTTCTCCTATATATACTAAATACCTATTTTATGGACTCTTACCTGCTTGATTTACCCCAATTTACCCCAAACCCTTCAACGGAATAAGATCAAAATAAAGTCTAGTTTCAGATCTCGTTAAAATGTATACAAATTTCAGATCAATATTTTCAGCGGTTCCAGAGTATCGGGTGCACAAGAAAAGTTACAGACACCGATAGACAGAAATTTTTTTCTTTGTCAAACTTAAAGTCTCGTTTCATGTCATTCTAAGCCTATCTGAAAAATAAAAATCACTTTTTTGCGTTACTGTACTTCCACTAGATGTGGAATAACTTAAAATTTCAAACAAAATATTTAACAGGAAAAAGTTATCATGAGTTGCAGTAAATAAACTAGAAAATTGGTGATCCGAAAATTATCGTTTTTGCTAAAAAAATAATATTTCCCCACTCGAGACAAATAATTATAAGAAAATGTGCAAAATGAAAAAATCTGCGGGGTTTGTCTCTCGCACATAAGGGTTATTGAAATATTAAAGAAAACATGAAGTAAATTAAATTTTCAACAACCGCTACCTCGTTAATACTTACATTTACTTTTCCAACATGCTGTATGTTTTTATATTGTAAATTCAGATGTTTACAAGTTTACTATCCGCTGAATATGATTTAAATTTGGATCGCAATCTATAATTATGCACATTAACTTAAAAATTTACCCCATACAAAACTGTGTCAATAAATAGTTATTTCTTTAAATAATGTATCCACAGCAAAGCGATATTATACGTGTAAATGGCAAATTATTCCTATATAAACACATTTTTCTATATTCTGCTCTTGTCCTTTTCTTTACTTGACCTTACTAAATTACAATTTGAATTATTCAATCTCTATAATTACAGCGAATAGATAATATTAATGTACTTACCATGCTGCATTCGCATACATGTGGCTCATAAAATAAAATAAAACACTTAAATACACACTTTATTATTTATGGCATCACACCGGCTTACGAACTTGCCAACAACTTAGATACGTTATAAAGCGTAAGAGAATTATGCTGCATAGGGGGCAGCACCAGACTACGTGCGATATGATGCCATAGTAAATATGTGTGTGTGAATAGTTTAATACACGACATTCTGGCATCATACACAAATAAAATTGAAGGTCAGTGGTATCCGGTTATAATGATACCAGAAACGCTAAAAAACTACTCCAAATTTTATGGCATCGTGTGTATGATGCCATTAAGTCAGCGGATGCTATAGTGTAGTGAAATGCACACACACGATGCCATAGTAAATGTAATACAAACACACACACACACACACACACACACACACACACACACACACACACACACACACACAACACACACACACACACAACACACACACATACATCAGAACTTTATGTGCGTTATGGGAACTTAGCTTCTGCCAGTGATTTTCTTAAATACATATATGGAACTCATTTCAGGTTCATTGCTACTATAGCTCAGTATATTTGTTAGTTTGAAAATATTTCATCTAAAAATTTGTACACATCTCTTTCGTATTTAAGGTACACTATAAGGACCCCAAACTTTACATGTCATCTGAGGACTTACGCTTTGAGGACACGATTTTCCCGCCTTTTAATGTCCTCGCAGAGACGGCCTGATAAAATAAAATGTTAGTGACGACCAAAGTGTATACACCATTTGAATGAGGACGGATATTTAAGGAACAGTTTTGCTGTTTCTGTTAAAGAAATATTACATGAAAATAGTTTCGGACTTCTATTGCATGGAATTTTTTGGCAATTATTTGATTTATATTTTCAAAATAACTCAATGAAACAAAAATATTGTACTTACAAGTTGGGTTGGTTTTATGGAATCTGTTTTATCGTACAAAATATCCAACACCCAAGAAGATTAATCACAAAACAAACATAATTGATGTACATTTTTGAGCAAAATTCTGTTGGCGAAATTTTAATAGATAAATATCAACTTATTTTTTATAATATGGCATAAGATTGGCCACTCCAATTATTTTCACTAGGCAAAATGAGAATAGCTTAGTTAATATAATATAACTAGGATGTTTAATATTTGAGCTATATTGATTGCAATTAGGTGATTGCTTATAATTTCAGGTTCTCTGAACAAAATCATAATGAGTGTTTTTTTCAGTGTTTTGAAGAATTTTCCGCAGAATATTCATAACAATAAAAGAAGTTGATATATTAAATAAATAAATATTTTTTAATGGAATGCAAGAAACGTATTTCGTGCAAGCAAAAAAAAAACAAAATCTTGGCACAGCGCTTTTGACTTACCGAGTCATCATCAGTAACATTCGTCGAAAAAGTAAAAAATGTACATAATTAAGTAATAATTTATTCAAGTCTAAATAATGTCATAAGAGCAATTAATTTTTCATGGAATTACAGTGACAATTTGCACTAGTGCGATTTTTACACAGTTACTTCCACAGCCAGTGGAAGTGTAGTAACGGCAAAAAAAAATAAAATTTTTATTGTTCAAATAGGCTTA
Source organism: Rutpela maculata (assembly GCA_936432065.2). NCBI lineage: Eukaryota > Metazoa > Arthropoda > Insecta > Coleoptera > Cerambycidae > Rutpela > Rutpela maculata. The sequence goes on along the minus strand of OW386285.2, from coordinate 291,173,249 downwards.
GAATGTCATGAAATGTCGAGATTTTACGTTTGAGCAAAAAAATTTCTCTCTGTCGGTCTCTGTAACTTTTTTGTGCTCACAATTACTCTGGAACCGTTTAAAATCTGGAACTAGATTATATTTTCATCTCATTCCGCTTAGGCGGGTAAATTAGGGTAAATGGGGGGTCAATAGGTAAATCAAGCAAATAAGAGTCAATGAAATTAGTATTTAGTAAATATAAGGGAGCTAAGGTCTCAAAAAAATGTTGGCAGTAGTCACCCCTATCCCACCATTATTAAAGGTGGGTGAAAAAATATTGTGATTTAGTGTATGTACAAGAACCAAAGTCATCAAGATTTTTTTTCACTTCATTCACCCCTACGACCACCACTACTAATGTGGCATATCATTTTATGGGTTTTTAGAATACACGATTTTAAATATTGTAACGAGTAATCACCGTAATCACCCCCTTGGGGATAGGCAGCACTAAATACATGTACAAAATATATGTTGTATGTTATTCCATCTGTGAGACAGTAGAAACAGTAGAAACGTTCTGGAACATTAGAGAAAAGAGACTTCTAGATAACGCCGCGACGTTTCTAGAATAATTCAGGAAGCAATCGCTAGGGGTATATAAGGCCGTATTCTCGGCCGGACGAAAAGAGTAGTTTTTGAAGTTTGATTGACAAGTGAGGTTAAGACTACAAAGTGAAAATAAAGTGATAAACATTGTTATTTTTATTCAGTAAAGTACATTTAAGTTAATATCAGTATTGTGAAGTATACAGTAAATTATTTAATAAAGTGTGTTAGTGGTTATATCTTGTTATAATTTTTGGAACCCACGGAATTTGCAAGGGTGGTTTCCTAGGGGTAGAAATACGTTACAAATTTGTGTCAGAAAGCGGAATTTTATGACAAGAGGAGCTCTGAAGTTGTGCTGAAGTGTTCGAGAAGTATTCTCGAGGGTTAGTGCTAACACAGAGGATTCATTTACTGGACATTGTTCGAGCGTTATTTTCGAACAGGAAAATAGTGTTGAGTGCATTTTTTTTTAGACATTGTAGAACATTTTATTAGGACATTAGTGTGATAATTAAATCCTTTAAACTGAGAAGTGATAGAGACACTGAAAAAGACTCATTTGTGTTAGCGCGTGAAAATTACTAGAACTTTTCTATTTGGACATTAGTGGAGATTTAAATTCTCTGAACTGGATAGTGACAAAAGACTCTGAATAAGACTTTTTCGTGTTGGTTCGAGATTTTTCTGGAAAGTTCCATTACCGATATTGACGTGACAGTTACATTTATTTTAACATAATCTTATGCCCATAGAAACAAGAAGCATGGCAGCAGAGAAACAAATACAGGGCCTGCTTGCGGAGTTTACAAGGATGATGACGCAGCAACGAGAAGAAAAAGATGAGCAAGAAAGAAGACGTCAAGAGGAGGAAAAACGGCGTCAAGAAGAAAGAGACGAATTAAAGAAAATCATAGAAGAACAGGAAATAAGACGCCAAAAAGAAAAAGAAGAACAAGAAAGAAGACGTCCAGAAGAGAAGGAAGAACAAGAAAAGATACGTCAAGAAGAAAAAGAAGAGCAAGAAAGAAGACGTCAAGAAGAGAGATACGAATTGAAGAAAATCATGGAAGGCCTGGAAATAAGACGCCAAGAAGAAAAACCGAACTGAGAGAAATGATGGATGACCTGAAAATACGACAGCAAGAGGAGAAAGAAGACCAAGAAAGACGCCAGGAAGAATTATGGAAAATTCTGAATGAACAAATAAAAATACAACAGGACGGAATCATTTCTGTCAAGGAAGAAGTTAAAGAGGAGATAAACAAGGTCGAAGACAAAGTAGGTGTGGTCGAGACAGAAGTTAGTCAAGTCAAAGGAAAAATGAGTGAGGTCGAAGGAGAGGTAGAGCGCCTTAAACGTCAGTTGAGAGAAAAAGGAGGCCAGCTAGTAACATCGTCGGGTCCTCGGTTAAAACCTCCCTCTTTTGACGGCCAAAGCTCATGGACGACGTACAAGGGACAATTCGAGGCAGCTGCGTCTGCGAATAACTGGGATAATGAGGAAAAGGCCATGGCATTAGTTTTAGCACTGAGGGGCCAAACATCGGAGTTACTTCAGACTATCCCAGTAGAGAAACAACGGGACTTTGAAGTTTTGGAAGCTGCCTTGGACTTGAGATATGGCGACCAACACCTTGCCCAAGTGTACCAGGCTCAGCTGAAATCCCGGACACAAAAGGTTGGGAAAAGTTTACAAGAATTCGAAGCTGCAATAGAGAGACTGGCACACCTGGCGTATTCGAGTGCACCTAGATAATTTCAGGAACAATTAGCCGTGGGGGCCTTTTTAGATGGCATAAGGGACGAAAAGGTTAGGCGAGTTCTGAGGCTGACGACACACCAAAGTAGTAGCGAAGCTTTGGTGCGTGCACTTGAAGTAGAAGCCGCATATAGAGATACTCCAAGGTCGAGAGTGCGAGCTGTGACTCTCGAAGAATCACAACCAGAAACGAACCAGAACCCTATGTTGACTGAGATGCAGAAAATGTTTACCAAATTATTCGATAAACTGGATGACCTCGGAAAGCAGGGAAAACAGCAAAAACAGCAAAACAAAGGAAAGCCTAGTGGTGGTATTAAATGTTACAACTGCGGCAAGGTGGGACATATGAAACGAGACTATCGACAGCAGAACTCAGAGAGTCGAGTAAATGCTGTGAATGTTGAAGAGAAGCAGGAAAACTAGAGATAGCCAGCACCAAGGGGGCTGTGCTGGCTAGGGAATGCGGTGGCCCCAGAGAATTCCAAGCAGTCTGTTGTTGCAAGGATATGTGAATGGAAGAAAATGCGTGTTTACTATTGACACCGGTGCTACGCCATCAATAGTGCGGCCAGGGCTTATATCAGGCTTGCAGATTGACAAGAAGCAAAACGGAGTAATCATTCGAACAGCCACGGGGGACAGGGTTGCGGTCCATGGAGAGGTCAAATTGGAACTGCAGGTTGAACGGTTGAGGTTCAGTTACAAGGTCATTGTGGCTGACATTACGGATGATTTCATTTTGGGTCTGGACATCATGGGAGAGCAGGGATTTATTGTTGACGTAGGGGAGCGAGTCTTAAAAATTGGAAATGAGGAATTTATCCTAGCAACCGCAGACGACCAATTCCATAAAGCGAGGTTGTTAACAACACAGACGATCAAGATTCCTCATTCAGAACAAATGATCGATGCTGCCTTAGAAGGAAATCCTGGAGGGTACCGTGTTGGCCTGTTTGAAAGTGACGAATCGATTAAGTCCCTACCCAATATTATTGTGGCGAGAACTTTAACCCGAAGACAAAATCTTAATGAGTCGTTAATTTAAATTCCCACTAAGGGACAATCAAGGAAGGCAAACCGATTGGCTCCTATGAACCGGTCACATGGGTAGCAAGGTGTGAGAAACTAACAGAGGGAAGTTCATCTACGAAAATAGACCAGGAAGTTTTGACCTTGATGAGTACCCAGTTGGAGCATTTATCTGAGGATGAACGAAGGGAGGCAATCAAGTTCCTGGAAAAGGAAAGTTCAGTATTTGCCAAGAATACAGAAGCCCTTACAAAAACAGACATATTCCAGCATCGGTTAAATACTGGCGACTCACCCGCTATTCGACGACCACCTAGGAGGCTTCCATTAGCGAAACAAGAAGATGCCTCGGCAATGATAGACAAGATGCTACTGTATGGAGTGATTGAGGAGTCAACGAGTCCCTGGTCATCGCCAGTAGTTTTGGTTGCTAAGAAGGACGGAACATTAAGATTTTGTGTCGATTATTGAAAATTAAACGATGTCACGAAGAAAGACAGTTACCCATTACCACGAATTGACCACACGTTAAGCACGTTGGCAGGCTCACGATGGTTTTCTACGTTAGGCCTTAGGAGTGGATACTGGCAAGTGGGGCTTCATCCTGATGATAAGGAAAAGACAGCGTTTTCAGCAGGCAGTGGTCTTTATCAATTTACCGTGATGCCTTTTGGACTTTGCAATGCGCCAGCTATCTTTGAAAAATTGATGGAATTCGTACTGCGAGGACTAACCTGAAGGACGTGCCTGGTTTACCTTGACGACGTGCTTGTTATGGGGCAGGACCTTACAGAACATTTAAAAAATCTTCAAGAAGTATTTGGGCGAGTCAGGAATGCCCATCTGAAGTTGAACCCGAAGAAGTACCTGCTATTCTAGAAAGAAGTCAAATTTCTTGGTCACGTTGTGTCTTCGGATGAAATACAAACAGATCCCGACAAAATTTCTGCCGTACGAGATTGGCAAAGACCATCCAACGTTCATGAAGTACGAAGCTTCCTTGGCCTCTGCACTTATTATAGATACTTTGAGGAAGGGTTTGCAGAAATTGCGAAGCCATTACACCAGCTGACAGAAGACAAAGTACAGTACCAGTGGACACCGGAGTGTGAAACGGCATGGAGAAAATTGAAGGCAGCTCTATGCACTGGTCCTGTGCTAGCATACCCACAACGGGAAGGACATTTTATTTGAGACACGGATGCCAGCATTTCTTCGATCGGTTGTGTACTGTCCCAAATCCAGAATGGGCAAGAAAGAGTGATCGAATACGCACGTTACAATATTATATTATTAAAGTTCCATAAACAATTATTTCCTCATAGTGGAGTGCAAATATAGTATTTTTGTTGTAAGAGACTTGGATAGGAAGTATGGATGTGGAAGTAATGATTCCTTAGGCAGCGGTTTTTTCAGAGATTTTCGTTCACAAAACTATACTTACATAAATGTACACACAAAATGTTTCAACTTTAGAAAAATAAATACCTATATACTTGATTTGGGTAGTGTCAATTTTAATAAGAAAATATATTTATCAAGGCAAACTTTATTTAATAATCATACAAAATAAAAGTTATTGTCCCCAATGTGGGATATTGTTTTATGGGTTTTTGGGAAAGACGATTTCAAATATTATATTATTAAAGTTCCGTAAACAGTTATTTCCACATACAAAATTTTTTCGTTATTGGAGCAAATCTGGATGTGGACGTAGTACTTGGGTAGCGGTTTTTTTAACGGATCGAGATGATATTAGGCATGTGACCAATATGACATTTTTTATCCATCTGTTAAGTTTCTACGACTTCCGGTTTCACCGGAAATGACCCTCACTTTGGGTTTATAAATGGAACACAATGTATATTTTTATGCTAATTCTGTGACTCCCTAAGTTTTTATCTACTTTACTAGACGCATTTATGCAAAATTTAGTAAATATTATAACAGCTATGCATCTAGTTATTAACGTCGTAGATTAAATACTGCCAATCTTCGATTTTCCAGAAAATGACATTAACTTTGTTTTTTAAATTCCGCTTTAAGTGCAAAATGGAGGACTGGCAATATGCCAATGTTTTTTCTGTACACCCGTGGATTTCAAAAATATATTATAAACCGCATGTTTTGTTTTAAAACCAGTTAATGATATTTCAACCAAACCAGATTCTGGTCATGTTGGATCTACCTTTTAGTACATACCAATATATGTTTAATTTATTTAAGTAGAGTAAGAATTGTTTTTAATTAGAAAAGATATAAGTTTCCCCTCTATGTCATCCAGTATAACTAAATGTAAAATTATGGTCATTTAACGGAACAAGACTGAAAATTTCAATGTAACATTTTTGGTTTGACAATTTTATAGTTCTCATATAAATATAGAAACCAGTTATAACTATAGGTACCATAGGATATGAAATGTAGTATACCTATTATATTTTAGTTTACATACTTTATTCTGCTTAGATACAAATTTACCTATGTAATTTCTTACTTAAATGAAATCAATAGCTCTAATAGGAAGCGAAATACAAAAGTCTGTGCCACTAACACATTTACATTATGAGGACAGAGACCTGTTAATCTCTCTCCTCATATAAACGAGGAACTCGGCTCACTTCATACACAAGAACTAGAACTTTGGATATGCATTTCTCGGATGGTCTCACAAAGTTAGTAAGGTCCGACCGTTATACACTGGATCAGCAGTCCGCCCCCTTCTTTAAATACGTCAGAAACAGTGAACTAAGCATCAGTTGGCTACGGATGTTATGAGGACAAATTAGTTTTTCGTCATATAGGTACACATTGAATTGCTCATGTAGATTGTCGGTATAAGGACAAAACGTTTAGTGGACATAAAATATTACTCATCGAATGAAAAAATGTCGCATCGCCGCTGATGTACCGGTGTGTGTCCTTGCTTTGTATGTTAAGTTCATTACTACTATAGCTTAATGCATTTCTCACTTTGAAAAATTCCATTTAAAAATTTATACACATCACTTGGACATTTATAGTACACTATAAGGACCCCAAACCATATACACCATTCGAGAATTTACGTTTTAGGACACGATTTTTGCACCATTTGATGAGCTCGCAGAGACGGTCTATACGTAAATAAATTATACCATTTGTGTACATTGTAGTCCTCAATTTACGAACGAATTACTTTAGTATAATTTATTCACATATGGGCTGCAACATATCCACGTAGTGGGGTGGAAATATAGTAACGGTAAAAAAAAATGAAAATTTTAATACAGGTCACAATCTTTAACGGATCGATTTGATTGTTTTTTTAAAGGCTTCCTCCACTATCAGAATAGAACCTGTTGAATTTCATAATGATCTATCAATAAGTTTAATTATAATAAATAATTATTTAACATCGTCACAAGTTTTTGCGGCCTATTTATCTCGCTTTCGATATTTCGATATCGCAATCAGTTGCTACCATTATACCATTCCGCCACTGTTAGTAAATTGTTTGTAACAACAAATTAACCAAAAATTTAACAAAAAAATAAAGTAAACATCATTACACTTCACCCTTAGGCCGATTTATTGAACTTTTGATGAAGTTGTTGCACATTCTATGGGATACTCCGCAGTTTTTTTTGTAAATAAATAACATTTAAAATATTTAAACTGCAATATATAGTGCATCTTTTAGTTTCGATATATCAATTTTGTCTTAAAATATTATTAAGGTATTTTTAATAAGATTGTTACAATAATACGTACTTGAATTCTGCTAAATACTTTATTAAGCTTAGATAAAAATTTACCTCATTATTTCGTACTTAAATGAAATCAATAGCTATAATATAAGGCGAGATACAGTATGTACCACCAACATATTTACATCATGAGCACGGAGACCGGTTAGTCTGTGTCCTCATATAAGCGAGGAACTCCACTCATTCCACACACAACACCTAAAAGTTTGGAAATTCAAATTTTGTATACACACTTTTCGGATGATCTCACAAAGTTGGTAAGGTCCGACCGTTATACACTGGATCAGCGCCCTCTTCGTAAAACACGACAAAAACGGTGAACTAAGCATCCGTTGGCTACGGGCGTTGTGAGGACAAACTAGTTTTTCGCTATATAGGTACCCATCTATTGGATTTCTCATGTAGATTCTCGTAATGAGGACAGAACGTTTAGAGGACCCAAAAAAGGTCCTCGCATGAAAAAGCGTCCTCACAGCTCCGGTCTGGTACCGGTGTGTGTCCTCGCTTTGTACCCTATGTCCACACACACACACACACACACACACACACACACACACACACACACACACACACACACACACACACACACACACACACACACACACACACACACACACACACACACACACACACACACACATACGTACATAGGGTACAAAACGAGGACATCAGAACTTTATGTGCGTTATGGGAACTTAGCTTCTGCCAGTGATTTTCTTAAATACATATATGGAACTCATTTCAGGTTCATTGCTACTATAGCTCAGTATATTTGTTAGTTTGAAAATATTTCATCTAAAAATTTGTACACATCTCTTTCGTATTTAAGGTACACTATAAGGACCCCAAACTTTACATGCCATCTGAGGACTTACGCTTTGAGGACACGATTTTCCCGCCTTTTAATGTCCTCGCAGAGACGGCCTGATAAAATAAAATGTTAGTGACGACCAAAGTGTATACACCATTTGAATGAGGACGGATATTTAAGGAACAGTTTTGCTGTTTCTGTTAAAGAAATATTACATGAAAATAGTTTCGGACTTCTATTGCATGGAATTTTTTGGCAATTATTTGATTTATATTTTCAAAATAACTCAATGAAACAAAAATATTGTACTTACAAGTTGGGTTGGTTTTATGGAATCTGTTTTATCGTACAAAATATCCAACACCCAAGAAGATTAATCACAAAACAAACATAATTGATGTACATTTTTGAGCAAAATTCTGTTGGCGAAATTTTAATAGATAAATATCAACTTATTTTTTATAATATGGCATAAGATTGGCCACTCCAATTATTTTCACTAGGCAAAATGAGAATAGCTTAGTTAATATAATATAACTAGGATGTTTAATATTTGAGCTATATTGATTGCAATTAGGTGATTGCTTATAATTTCAGGTTTTCTGAACAAAATCATAATGAGTGTTTTTTTCAGTGTTTTGAAGAATTTTCCGCAGAATATTCATAACAATAAAAGAAGTTGATATATTAAATAAATAAATATTTTTTAATGGAATGCAAGAAACGTATTTCGTGCAAGCAAAAAAAAACAAAACCTTGGCACAGCGCTTTTGACTTACCGAGTCATCATCAGTAACATTCGTCGAAAAAGTAAAAAATGTACATAATTAAGTAATAATTTATTCAAGTTTAAATAATGTCATAAGAGCAATTAATTTTTCATGGAATTACAGTGACAATTTGCACTAGTGCGATTTTTACACAGTTACTTCCACAGCCAGTGGAAGTGTAGTACCGGCAAAAAAAAAAAAAATTTTTATTGTTCAAATAGGCTTAGAATGTCATGAAATGTCGAGATTTTACGTTTGAGCAAAAAAATTTCTCTCTGTCGGTCTCTGTAACTTTTTGTGCTCACAATTACTCTGGAACCGTTTAAGATCTGGAACTAGATTATATTTTCATCTCATTCCGCTTGGGCGGGTAAATTAGGGTAAATGGGGGGGTCAATAGGTAAATCAAGCAAATAAGAGTCAATGAAATTAGTATTTAGTAAATATAAGGGAGCTAAGGTCTCAAAAAAATTTTGGCAGTAGCCACCCCTATCCCACCATTATTAAAGGTGGGTGAAAAAATATTGTGATTTAGTGTATGTACAAGAACCAAAGTCATCAAGATTTTTTTTCACTTCATTCACCCCTACGACCACCACTACTAATGTGGCATATCATTTTATGGATTTTTAGAATACACGATTTTAAATATTGTAACGAGTAATCACCGTAATCACCCCCTTGGGGATAGGCAGCACTAAATACATGTACAAAATACATGTTGTATGTTATTCCATCTATGAGACAGTAGAAACAGTAGAAACGTTCTGGAACATTAGAGAAAAGAGACTTCTAGATAACGCCGCGACGTTTCTAGAATAATTCAGGAAGCAATCGCTAGGGGTATATAAGGCCGTATTCTCGGCCGGACGAAAAGAGTAGTTTTTGAAGTTTGATTGACAAGTGAGGTTAAGACTACAAAGTGAAAATAAAGTGATAAACATTGTTATTTTTATTCAGTAAAGTACATTTAAGTTAATATCAGTATTGTGAAGTATACAGTAAATTATTTAATAAAGTGTGTTAGTGGTTATATCTTGTTATAATTTTTGGAACCCACGGAATTTGCAAGGGTGGTTTCCTAGGGGTAGAAATACGTTACAAATTTGTGTCAGAAAGCGGAATTTTATGACAAGAGGAGCTCTGAAGTTGTGCTGAAGTGTTCGAGAAGTATTCTCGAGGGTTAGTGCTAACACAGAGGATTCATTTACTGGACATTGTTCGAGCGTTATTTTCGAACAGGAAAATAGTGTTGAGTGCATTTTTTTTTAGACATTGTAGAACATTTTATTAGGACATTAGTGTGATAATTAAATCCTTTAAACTGAGTAGTGATAGAGACACTGAAAAAGACTCATTTGTGTTAGCGCGTGAAAATTACTAGAACTTTTCTATTTGGACATTAGTGGAGATTTAAATTCTCTGAACTGGATAGTGACAAAAGACTCTGAATAAGACTTTTTCGTGTTGGTTCGAGATTTTTCTGGAAAGTTCCATTACCGATATTGACGTGACAGTTACATTTATTTTAACATAATCTTATGCCCATAGAAACAAGAAGCATGGCAGCAGAGAAACAAATACAGGGCCTGCTTGCGGAGTTTACAAGGATGATGACGCAGCAACGAGAAGAAAAAGATGAGCAAGAAAGAAGACGTCAAGAGGAGGAAAAACGGCGTCAAGAAGAAAGAGACGAATTAAAGAAAATCATAGAAGAACAGGAAATAAGACGCCAAAAAGAAAAAGAAGAACAAGAAAGAAGACGTCCAGAAGAGAAGGAAGAACAAGAAAAGATACGTCAAGAAGAAAAAGAAGAGCAAGAAAGAAGACGTCAAGAAGAGAGATACGAATTGAAGAAAATCATGGAAGGCCTGGAAATAAGACGCCAAGAAGAAAAACCGAACTGAGAGAAATGATGGATGACCTGAAAATACGACAGCAAGAGGAGAAAGAAGACCAAGAAAGACGTCAGGAAGAATTACGGAAAATTCTGAATGAACAAATAAAAATACAACAGGACAGAATCATTTCTGTCAAGGAAGAAGTTAAAGAGGAGATAAACAAGGTCGAAGACAAAGTAGGTGTGGTCGAGACAGAAGTTAGTCAAGTCAAAGGAAAAATGAGTGAGGTCGAAGGAGAGGTAGAGCGCCTTAAACGTCAGTTGAGAGAAAAAGGAGGCCAGCTAGTAACATCATCGGGTCCTCGGTTAAAACCTCCCTCTTTTGACGGCCAAAGCTCATGGACGACGTACAAGGGACAATTCGAGGCAGCTGCGTCTACGAATAACTGGGATAATGAGGAAAAGGCCATGGCATTAGTTTTAGCACTGAGGGGCCAAACATCGGAGTTACTTCAGACTATCCCAGTAGAGAAACAACGGGACTTTGAAGTTTTGGAAGCTGCCTTGGACTTGAGATATGGCGACCAACACCTTGCCCAAGTGTACCAGGCTCAGCTGAAATCCCGGACACAAAAGGCTGGGAAAAGTTTACAAGAATTCGAAGCTGCAATAGAGAGACTGGCACACCTGGCGTATTCGAGTGCACCTAGATAATTTCAGGAACAATTAACCGTGGGGGCCTTTTTAGATGGCATAAGGGACGAAAAGGTTAGGCGAGTTCTGAGGCTGACGACACACCAAAGTAGTAGCGAAGCTTTGGTGCGTGCACTTGAAGTAGAAGCCGCATATAGAGATACTCCAAGGTCGAGAGTGCGAGCTGTGACTCTCGAAGAATCACAACCAGAAACGAACCAGAACCCCATGTTGACCGAGATGCAGAAAATGTTTACCAAATTATTCGATAAACTGGATGACCTCGGAAAGCAGGAAAAACAGCAAAAACAGCAAAACAAAGGAAAGCCTAGTGGTGGTATTAAATGTTACAACTGCGGCAAGGTGGGACATATGAAACGAGACTATCGACAGCAGAACTCAGAGAGTCGAGTAAATGCTGTGAATGTTGAAGAGAAGCAGGAAAACTAGAGATAGCCAGCACCAAGGGGGCTGTGCTGGCTAGGGAATGCGGTGGCCCCAGAGAATTCCAAGCAGTCTGTTGTTGCAAGGATATGTGAATGGAAGAAAATGCGTGTTTACTATTGACACCGGTGCTACGCCATCAATAGTGCGGCCAGGGCTTATATCAGGCTTGCAAATTGACAAGAAGCAAAACGGAGTAATCATTCGAACAGCCACGGGGGACAGGGTTGCGGTCCATGGAGAGGTCAAATTGGAACTGCAGGTTGAACGGTTGAGGTTCAGTTACAAGGTCATTGTGGCTGACATTACGGATGATTTCATTTTGGGTCTGGACATCATGGGAGAGCAGGGATTTATTGTTGACGTAGGGGAGCGAGTCTTAAAAATTGGAAATGAGGAATTTATTCTAGCAACCGCAGACGACCAATTCCATAAAGCGAGGTTGTTAACAACACAGACGATCAAGATTCCTGCTCATTCAGAACAAATGATCGATGCTGCCTTAGAAGGAAATCCTGGAGGGTACCGTGTTGGCCTGTTTGAAAGTGACGAATCGATTAAGTCCCTACCCAATATTATTGTGGCGAGAACTTTAACCCGAAGACAAAATCTTAATGAGTCGTTAATTTAAATTCCCACTAAGTGACAATCAAGGAAGGCAAACCGATTGGCTCCTATGAACCGGTCACATGGGTAACAAGGTGTGAGAAACTAACAGAGGGAAGTTCATCTACGAAAATAGACCAGGAAGTTTTGACCTTGATGAGTACCCAGTTGGAGCATTTATCTGAGGATGAACGAAGGGAGGCAATCAAGTTCCTGGAAAAGGAAAGTTCAGTATTTGCCAAGAATACAGAAGCCCTTACAAAAACAGACATATTCCAGCATCGGTTAAATACTGGCGACTCACCCGCTATTCGACGACCACCTAGGAGGCTTCCATTAGCGAAACAAGAAGATGCCTCGGCAATGATAGACAAGATGCTACTATATGGAGTGATTGAGGAGTCAACGAGTCCCTGGTCATCGCTAGTAGTTTTGGTTGCTAAGAAGGACGGAACATTAAGATTTTGTGTCGATTATCGAAAATTAAACGATGTCACGAAGAAAGACAGTTACCCATTACCACGAATTGACCACACGTTAAGCACGTTGGCAGGCTCACGATGGTTTTCTACGTTAGGCCTTAGGAGTGGATACTGGCAAGTGGGGCTTCATCCTGATGATAAGGAAAAGACAGCGTTTTCAGCAGGCAGTGGTCTTTATCAATTTACCGTGATGCCTTTTGGACTTTGCAATGCGCCAGCTATCTTTGAAAAATTGATGGAATTCGTACTGCGAGGACTAACCTGAAGGACGTGCCTGGTTTACCTTGACGACGTGCTTGTTATGGGGCAGGACCTTACAGAACATTTAAAAAATCTTCAAGAAGTATTTGGGCGAGTCAGGAATGCCCATCTGAAGTTGAACCCGAAGAAGTACCTGCTATTCTAGAAAGAAGTCAAATTTCTTGGTCACGTTGTGTCTTCGGATGAAATACAAACAGATCCCGACAAAATTTCTGCCGTACGAGATTGGCAAAGACCATCCAACGTTCATGAAGTACGAAGCTTCCTTGGCCTCTGCACTTATAGATACTTTGAGGAAGGGTTTGCAGAAATTGCGAAGCCATTACACCAGCTGACAGAAGACAAAGTACAGTACCAGTGGACACCGGAGTGTGAAACGGCATGGAGAAAATTGAAGGCAGCTCTATGCACTGGTCCTGTGCTAGCGTACCCACAACGGGAAGGACATTTTATTTGAGACACGGATGCCAGCAATTCTTCGATCGGTTGTGTACTGTCCCAAATCCAGAATGGGCAAGAAAGAGTGATCGAATACGCACGTTACAATATTATATTATTAAAGTTCCATAAACAATTATTTCCTCATAGTGGAGTGCAAATATAGTATTTTTGTTGTAAGAGACTTGGATAGGGATATGGATGTGGAAGTAATGATTCCTTAGGCAGCGGTTTTTTCAGAGATTTTCGTTCACAAAACTATACTTACATAAATGTACACACAGAATGTTTCAACTTTAGAAAAATAAATACCTATATACTTGATTTGGGTAGTGTCAATTTTAATAAGAAAATATATTTATCAAGGCAAACTTTATTTAATAATCATACAAAATAAAAGTTATTGTTCCCAATGTGGGATATTGTTTTATGGGTTTTTGGGAAAGACGATTTCAAATATTATATTATTAAAGTTCCGTAAACAGTTATTTCCACATACAAAATTTTTTCGTTATTGGAGCAAATCTGGATGTGGAAGTAGTACTTGGGTAGCGGTTTTTTTAACGGATCGAGATGATATTAGGCATGTGACCAATATGACATTTTTTTATCCATCTGTTAAGTTTCTACGACTTCCGGTTTCACCGGAAATGACCCTCACTTTGGGTTTATAAATGGAACACAATGTATATTTTTATGCTAATTCTGTGACTCCCTAAGTTTTTATCTACTTTACTAGACGCATTTATGCAAAATTTAGTAAATATTATAACAGCTATGCATCTAGTTATTAACGTCGTAGATTAAATACTGCCAATCTTCGATTTTCCAGAAAATGACATTAACTTTGTTTTTTAAATTCCGCTTTAAGTGCAAAATGGAGGACTGGCAATATGCCAATGTTTTTTCTGTACACCCGTGGATTTCAAAAATATATTATAAACCGCATGTTTTGTTTTAAAACCAGTTAATGATATTTCAACCAAACCAGATTCTGGTCATGTTGGATCTACCTTTTAGTACATACCAATATATGTTTAATTTATTTAAGTAGAGTAAGAATTGTTTTTAATTAGAAAAGATATAAGTTTCCCCTCTATGTCATCCAGTATAACTAAATGTAAAATTATGGTCATTTAACGGAACAAGACTGAAAATTTCAATGTAACATTTTTGGTTTGACAATTTTATAGTTCTCATATAAATATAGAAACCAGTTATAACTATAGGTACCATAGGATATGAAATGTAGTATACCTATTATATTTTAGTTTACATACTTTATTCTGCTTAGATACAAATTTACCTATGTAATTTCTTACTTAAATGAAATCAATAGCTCTAATAGGAAGCGAAATACAAAAGTCTGTGCCACTAACACATTTACATTATGAGGACAGAGACCTGTTAATCTCTCTCCTCATATAAACGAGGAACTCGGCTCACTTCATACACAAGAACTAGAACTTTGGATATGCATTTCTCGGATGGTCTCACAAAGTTAGTAAGGTCCGACCGTTATACACTGGATCGGCAGTCCACCCCCTTCTTTAAATACGTCAGAAACAGTGAACTAAGCATCAGTTGGCTACGGATGTTATGAGGACAAATTAGTTTTTCGTCATATAGGTACACATTGAATTGCTCATGTAGATTGTCGGTATAAGGACAAAACGTTTAGTGGACATAAAATATTACTCATCGAATGAAAAAATGTCCTCGCATCGCCGCTGATGTACCGGTGTGTGTCCTTGCTTTGTATGTTAAGTTCATTACTACTATAGCTTAATACATTTCTCACTTTGAAAAATTCCATTTAAAAATTTATACACATCACTTGGACATTTATAGTACACTATAAGGACCCCAAACCATATACACCATTCGAGAATTTACGTTTTAGGACACGATTTTTGCACCATTTGATGAGCTCGCAGAGACGGTCTATACGTAAATAAATTATACCATTTGTGTACATTGTAGTCCTCAATTTACGAACGAATTACTTTAGTATAATTTATTCACATATGGGCTGCAACATATCCACGTAGTGGGGTGGAAATATAGTAACGGTAAAAAAAAATGAAAATTTTAATACAGGTCACAATCTTTAACGGATCGATTTGATTGTTTTTTTAAAGGCTTCCTCCACTATCAGAATAGAACCTGTTGAATTTCATAATGATCTATCAATAAGTTTAATTATAATAAATAATTATTTAACATCGTCACAAGTTTTTGCGGCCTATTTATCTCGCTTTCGATA
Source organism: Rutpela maculata (assembly GCA_936432065.2). Taxonomy (NCBI): domain Eukaryota; kingdom Metazoa; phylum Arthropoda; class Insecta; order Coleoptera; family Cerambycidae; genus Rutpela; species Rutpela maculata. The sequence goes on along the minus strand of OW386285.2, from coordinate 291,157,526 downwards.
TTTCGATATCGCAATTAGTTGCTACCATTATACCATTCCGCCACTGTTAGTAAATTGTTTGTAACAACAAATTAACCAAAAATTTAACAAAAAAATAAAGTAAACATCATTACACTTCACCCTTAGGCCGATTTATTGAACTTTTGATGAAGTTGTTGCACATTCTATGGGATACTCCGCAGTTTTTTTTGTAAATAAATAACATTTAAAATATTTAAACTGCAATATATAGTGCATCTTTTAGTTTCGATATATCAATTTTGTCTTAAAATATTATTAAGGTATTTTTAATAAGATTGTTACAATAATACGTACTTGAATTCTGCTAAATACTTTATTAAGCTTAGATAAAAATTTACCTCATTATTTCGTACTTAAATGAAATCAATAGCTATAATATAAGGCGAGATACAGTATGTACCACCAACATATTTACATCATGAGCACGGAGACCGGTTAGTCTGTGTCCTCATATAAGCGAGGAACTCCACTCATTCCACACACAACACCTAAAAGTTTGGAAATTCAAATTTTGTATACACACTTTTCGGATGATCTCACAAAGTTGGTAAGGTCCGACCGTTATACACTGGATCAGCGCCCTCTTCGTAAAACACGACAAAAACGGTGAACTAAGCATCCGTTGGCTACGGGCGTTGTGAGGACAAACTAGTTTTTCGCTATATAGGTACCCATCTATTGGATTTCTCATGTAGATTCTCGTAATGAGGACAGAACGTTTAGAGGACCCAAAAAAGGTCCTCGCATGAAAAAGCGTCCTCACAGCTCCGGTCTGGTACCGGTGTGTGTCCTCGCTTTGTACCCTATGTCCACACACACACACACACACACACACACACACACACACACACACACACACACACACACACACACACACACACACACACACACACACACAGACAGACATTTTTCAAAAACAACTTTTTTGGGTTCCTGGGACCTCAAAACGTAAAGATTTGATGTTATCTCAATTTTCGATTTTGGACTAATTGTAGTAACCTCCCACAATTTTATTGTGGGGAGGTTAAAAAGATCCAAAACAGCAATGACTGCTGAAAAACTCGAAATGTCCAAGTTTTGTTAAAGTGATAAGAAACTGCATCAGGTCTGACGCAATCTTCATAAACTGCCCCTATAGGATTGAGAACAGCCACCCTTAAACCCTAAAATTTAAAGGACACAAAACAAGAAAAAACGTAAAATCCAACAGGATTTCTATTTTGCGTAGTACTCTAAAATAGAACTAGAAACTTACGTACCATCAACGTCCTATTTTAGAGTACTACGCAAAATAGAAATCATGTTGGATTTTACGTTTTTTCTTGTTTTGCGTCCTTTAAATTTAAGGGTGGTTGTACTCAACCCTATAGGAGCAGTTTATGAAGGTTACGTCGGACCTGATGCAGTTTCTTATCACTTTAACAAAACTTAGACATTTCGAGCTTTTTCAGCAGTCATTACTGTTTTGGTTCGATATTTTTATAAATGTTTAGTTTTCGCCCCTTACTAGGGGTGAGTTTCATATCTATTGTATGTGCGCTGCTGTTTAACCTTTAATTTGTATAATTCGATCGATTAAGATGTAACAACTATTCTCATAGTTTAATATTCTTTTTATCCCATTCCAGGGGTGTTTTTTGGCTCTAGCTAATGATTTTGGGGGTGTATTTTTTTTACCCCGGAATCGTATTCAGCGGCCGAAAATACATAGGGATATATGGGCCTGGTTCGCTGGTCTGAACTTTCTCTTTTTTTATGGGGCTGTGTTATTTTAGAGACGTGTTAACCATACAGCTCACACTGATGCGAAGAAAATTTTACTGTCAATTATACCATGTATTTTTGATGAATTTTAAGTGCCCCTCATATTTACTGAAGGTTTCTAATAATTTTTGGAATTTTATAAAAATCGATTTCACATTTAAAATTTTTTTCTCTAATGAAATTTAATGCCAATTTATTTTAATCATCATGATTTTATAATTATATTTATGCAGTTAATACTGCATAAATATTAATAAAAATGTGATTTTTAAACTTTTTATGTCTTGTCATATTTATGATCTCGAACGTTGGTCTCATGAAATGGCTTTCTTCTATAAGATACTTTTGTGTTTAATACAAGCATTCTAGGATAATTAAGCTATAGGCGATTCTTACAAAACATCTATAAAATAATGTGTCTTAAAAGAGACGGTCTTGTGGCAGAGCCGTGTATCTTAAATGAAAAATATAAATTTTTTCTGCAAAAGTTTTTATTTTGCATTTTTCTTATAACTTATAAGTGAAGAAAAATAACCGTAAAAATAACCGGAACAAACATTTTGATAAAAACTGTAATTTATTGTAACTATTACCGTTAAATTGCGTATTAAATTCTCATGTTAACACCCTTGCTCGTTTTATGAAAAGTTTCCCTAGTGCTTGAAAAATTTCTGGTAATTAATTAAAGCACGTGGGGGATTCGGCAAGAAAATTTCACTCCTAAATTAAATGAAAAAATAAAAAATATAAGAATGACATCTAGATTAGGTTAGATTATGTTAGTTAGTAGGCTTTGTACTACATAGAAAGGTTGGGTAGAGAGAGTAAAGAAGGAGGACAGTTCAAATAAGAAGCAAGGGAAATGCATGTAGAATTTTGATTAATGGTTGATCAATATGGCAGATAACCTTATCGATCGGATCGGTAATGTTTTTTGTAGTATTGGAATTACTTTTTCTTCATGCAGAACTTTTATAAAGAATAGAATTTCCTGATAAGTCACTAACAAAAAAAGTTTCCCATGTGGTGCGCACTTTCTGCCAGGCAGGCAAAAATATTTACTTTTAGACATTACAGAGGTAAAAACGAAATTTATTTGAAAAATTATATATGTAAAATAAAATCTTCCAATACGGTTCTGTCCATTTAGTTAGAGCCCACTTCATCTCAGAAAATAGATGTTTGTTGTTTTTCATGCATATGCGCGTTGAGGGCCAATATGCTGCTAGGTAACTTTTACGAGATGCTTATACAATGAATTACTTACTTTCGCAATACCTTGGCAACTTTTTTTGTAATAAATAGTTTAGAATTGTGTTGTAAATGTAGCCGCTGAGACAGTATTAGTGCAGTTTGGATAATTAACCTAAAAATCACTTTTTAAAAGTTTTTTCCATTGTCCTAAATCTGATATTTTTAATTTCTACTTTAGCATGTACGATCTACACCAGTCTGCTCAGTGTTGGACATAAGTTCTGAAGAAAAATAAACACACAGCTGACACAGGAAATCAATTGTTTCAAATATATTTTATTGCCTAGTTAGCAGCAGCATTTTTATGTTCACGCAAACAATTTTATTTTGTAACTACTTTATTGTCGTTGCCATATTGCAGTAGATTGCCACGCTATATAATAATTATGTAGCAGACTCTAGAACAACAATTTACTTACAATAGCAAAACTGTCTCAAATAGTGCTTTAATATAATTGTTTTATAAGATAACAGGAAACAATTATAAAATAATTTTAACATAATATTTATAACTGTGCTGAAAATACGGCCGAACATTACTAAAAAAGCACTATAAAGTTATTTAGTTTTATAAGCTGAAATGTTTTATAGCTTAGTCACGGAAACGTTTCTAAAATAATTTCTTAACTGCTTTACAATATATTTTATAATTTTGTTGTAAAAACGTTTTAATGGTAAATTTATAAAACAGTTCAGTTGCAGTCAACCAAATAGTGTTTTCTGCGACTCAAAATGAGTCCATTAGGTGCAAAACTCTCTATATGCGCGTAGGTTACTTTTGAGATAAATAGGAAAAACATATTTTTACCTATATATTGGACCAATTGATTCAATATATTTTTCTGTCTATTGTATCATACTTAAACTTAATAGTCTTAAAATAATTTTAATCCTATTTATTATAGTTTAGTTTTAATTTTAGTTAAAAGAAATCATATAGTGAGTTTTGCACCGGGCTTATGCAGAAAGTGAGTTTTGAACTGTCGCATGCACACAGAAAGAGAATATTGCGGAATAAAATAATAAATTATAAAATAAATTATTTTGTATTGCTAATAATAATAATAATAATAATAATAATAATAATAATAATAATAATAATAATATAAACATTAAAATAATAATTATATTGGAACAAACAGTTATGAAAAAAAGAATACGGTTTTGTTAGTATTGAACACATGACTAATACACGTGACCTGCATAAAGCGTCTTCATTGGCCAGCATGCAGAAAGAGAGTTTTGCATCTAAATTTTTTCTTCGTAATGCGATTTTTGCAACGAAATGTATATTTTAAACAGGATATTCAATGTTATAAAGATATATTTGAACCATCCACAATTATTTAAACGACAGATTATAAACAGACCAATCCAATGGTGTATTTAACTCATTTCTGGATTTTTTTGTCGAAAAGCGAGTTTAGCACCTAACGGATTCATATAATCTATAAGCATTTTAGAAGCATTAAGAAAATAACAATAAAATAAAACCAAATAATCATATAACATTTAAATTATAAAACAAATTTGCTGATTGAAATAAGGAACAACCTGTACCATTCAAATGCACTGAATGCAAGTATCTCAAAAAAAATATTCACTGAAAGAATAACTTACGTTGAATAGTTTTGAAGATCTGTTAGGTTATATTGAAAAATTTCCCATGTTTTAAGGAGATTTCAGCTTAAATCTTGTAAGTCAATTTTGAACCACTTAACTACAACCAATTGAGCTGAAATTTTGCATACACGTCTAATTCTGGTGACAATACAATATGGTACCAAAAGTATGTTTTTTAGTTTTAACACTATAATTTGATCGTATAGTGTTTTTCACTCACATATTGCATCTAAGAAATGGCGGAGGATCCGGTTTAAACTATAATTACTTCCACATCCAGTGGAAGTATAGTAACGACAAAAAAATTTTTTTTAATTTTTATTGTTCAAATAGGCTTAAAATGTCATGAAACGTCGAGATTTTAAGTTTGAGCGGAAAAAAAATTTCTGTCTGTCGGTCTGTCTGTAACTTATTTTGTGCGCACGTTTACTCTGGAACCGTTTAAGATATTGACTTGAAATTTGGTATACGTATGTACTTTAACAAGATCTGGAACTAGATTATATTTTCTTCTTGTTCCGTCAAAGGGTTGGGGGTAAATTGGGGTAAATTTGGGGTAAATGGATAAATCAAGTAGGTAAGAGTCTATAAAATTGGTATTTAGTATGTACAAGAGAAGCTAAGGTCTCAAAAAAATTTTTGGCATTAGCCACCCCCATTACCACCCTCACTCCATTATTAAAGGGGATGAAAAAAAATGTGATTTAGTGTATGTTCAAGAACCAGAAACCTCAAAATATTTTTTTACTTCATCCACTCCCACTACCACCCCCCTGTCACCACCCCCACCCCACTACCGATGTGAGGTATCGTTTTATGGGCTTTTGAGGTAGAGGATTTCAAATATAATATTATTAAAGTTCCATAAACAATTATTTCCACAATCAAAGTTTTTTCGTTGTGAGTGACTTGTGAGAGAATCTGGATGTGGAAGTAGTGATTCCTTGGGCAGCAGTATTTTTATATCGGATAGTGTATTCACTCACACGTTAAATTGAAAGAAATGACAAAGGATCCGGTATTATTTTAAATAATTAAAAATTTAAAAACAAAATTAAGTGTAAAAAAAACTTTTAAAAAAGCTTCTTTTTTATTTAGGTGTACTAAAACGAAAACAAAAAAGTTATGTTTAATTAACTGTCTTAAAAGCTTGTCGCGTGAATAGAAAAAAATACTTATTTAGATACTTACTATCTCTGTCAAAGAAAATTAATTCCTGTCTGAACTTCTCGCGCGCGACATGTTTTTAAGACAATTAATTCAACATAACTTATTTTTTTCGTTTTAGTACATCTAAATAATAATAAAAGCTTGTTTTTAAAAAATTTTTTACACTTGATTTTTTTTTTCAATATAACTTACCAGACCTTCAAAACTGTTCAACGTTATCTAAAAGTGAGTGGTTTTCAAGACATGCATCTTAAACACATATTTAAAGAAATGTATCCGCTCATCCATTTTTGAGATAGTCGTGGTTAAATTGAGGGTTGAATACATTTGAATTATGTGAGGACTCCGAGCCTCTGTTATTGACGAAGGCGTATGTGTACCCCCTTTTGAAATTTGTTTGACAGAGACTTTCTACTTTCATTATATTAGTCTAGTAACATTTCAGTTTAATGGATTAGTATTATCTACGAGGATTAATATTATCATCCAAAAATATAGTTAGACTAATATTTTATAAAATTTGCTTGATGTTAAGTTCTAAAAGCATGTGACCCTTGTTGCGCGATTTCAGGTCAATATTAACTCTGGTAATGGCTTTGCTTCTTTAAGATGGAGACAGTAATAAAAGTATACTGCAGAGTGGAAATTGAAATAACTATATGGACAAGTACTACTGCCATGGACATTTAAGAAATAAGTAGTATAGAGTTTTCAATATATAAGTCGTAGTTTTAACAAATTTTTGAGACTATTTGATTCTCTCAGGGCTATTTATATTTTTGCATCTAGAGTGCAGTGAATACACTCAAATCAATCAAATGGACTAAAACAATAAGAGAAAAATGTAAACAAGAGATTTTTCGAGTTGGTTTAGTAGCTACGACAAACCAAAATTTCCGAAATCACTAATTTGTACTATGTCATCTTTTAGTCACCCGGTAGTTAGATACTAATTATCACTTCAAATCCATTGATACCTTCAAATCTAAAATCGGTTCGATATTAAACCATAAACACAAGTTCCTTGGTGGACAATAATTAAAATATCGATGCTTATCAAGTAAGTATGCAGTAGAAATTGAATAAAACTAGTAGACTAGTAGATGGTGACAGAAAATCAGAACTGATAGACTACCGTCTGCAAGTAATTTAGTCAGTATTATGTATACAATAAAGCTCCATTTTTGGTCCTTTCAAGGTTTGCACGCATGCACGGGATGTAGGAGACGATTTCCGGTTTGCATAAAAAAGCAATGTTTTCAACTAATAAATTACCATCTGCAAAGTTCATAATTAGAAATTAAGGGAATAAAAATATGTCGGAAGCGCTTTTGCAGACAGTTTTGTCATGCACCAAACCTTATACAGGGTACTCCAAAATGTATCAAATTTTAGTAAAAAGAAAATGATAATTTACCGTCTGCAAACAATGTAAAATGATGATTCTGGTTCATGAAGACGAGTAGGGGAAAAGTGCAGACGTTTACGATATGCACATCACCATATCGTGCGCATGTCAACTTGTTATTTTTTCTACAACTTTGAACAATTGTTTACCGTCTGCAACTAAAAAGAAAACATGATTTAAAAATAGAGCTTCGATAAAGAATTATTTGTAGATAGATTAAATGTGTACAAAGCACTTGCCGCCTACGTTGTGTAAAAAAATGGGGGTAACTTTTACCAATTATTTACTGTCTGCAACTTTGTACAATTAAATATTATTGATTCAAATATGCAATTATTTAGTTTGCAGACAATGCGCACATGCACGAGAGTCACAATAAAGTGTCAAAATTTGTCGAAATGCGTTTGATATCTCTCCGTTCGCGATATTTACCAAAAAACAACTATCTACCGTCTGCAACTTGGCACATAGAAAGATTACTGGTTTAAATACGCAATTATTTAATTTGCAAACAATGCGCACATGCATATTCATCTCAAACCATGGGCCACTAAAAATACTAGGCCACTAACATAAGGCTCTAGCAGGCACAACGTGGAGCATTCTGCAGGTGCAACGTGCAACTCTCGACTAGTTTCGATAGATTAGTTAGACGTTTGGAAATCATTTAAGATTTCACATGCAAAATGTATAGCACAAAACAAAATGGTTTACTGAAGCACTCTTCTGTGAATACAGCAAGGTTTGTACTTTGCTTTTTTTTATTAATTTAATCTACTAATTATTGTAAATAATAGGAAAGAATATATAATGTTTTATATTCAGATTGCACCCGCCCACGCGTAACTTATCTGTTGTCAATGATATGAAAAATTAAAAAAATAATTTGTTGCTTGCTTGCTCCCTTCATGTTTCCGAGAATTGGAGTAACAGTACCGTAGGACAATATATGTGGCAAATATATGGAGCAGCGCATCTTTGCCTAAGCCATCAAGCTTAGAAGTTGAGGAGTATGGCTGGTGCAAATCGGAGAACTCCAATATTAAATTTAACTGGTCCAATAACCTCTTGAAAATCCAAACATTTTAAATCACAACTTTCCTTCCACCCTACCTTTCCGGAGGCACTCTAACCATCGGACGAAGACGTTACTAGTTCGAACGGGTTTTCCTTGAGTTTTCCCCATACCAGCAACCAGAACTGAAAAAGTGCGCAGTGCGCGAGTGCCGCGACCCAAAACACTATGTGCGTAATTTTAAGTTTGTTTTTACTTTTAAAATTAGCCTTAATATTTCAAATCACTTCTTGATATTGTCAAAATAAATTGTTATCTTTAAGTTTTAATCGTTAAACAGGAGCGCTAACCACTCCACCCCAATTATTGTTTAAGCCGAACCGAACCCGCTCCACCCATCCACGCATTTACCACGACGCTGCATGCCGTGGTTGTGTGGGTCGCTCCGGACCGGGATCCGGTCAGGCGCATTACTGTACAAGTAACTATTAATAAATTTGTATTGATTGATTGATTGGTTTGATGGAGATGAAATGCCACAAACCGTCAAAGAAATTTTTGTAGCTGATAACGACAATGGTACGAAAATACTATAGTTTTCTTGTTAATTCCAATGAATTCCTAATGCTGATTAATTTTTAAATTACAGTCGCAATAACAGAGTGGTCGAGGGGGATAACGGAGAACGAACAAATAGTGCTCACCAACAACAATGCTGATGATGATTCAGATGAAGAAAACTTGTTTTTAGAACATGTCAATGATAGCGAGGAAGAAATGTATGATTTCACTTCAAGAAGAAACCGACGGCGAACAATTTTTTTTTAAATAATAATTACACAAGCACACAAAATAAAAAAAGTGTAAATTTTCTGAAGTTTTACATATATACTCCTATGTATTTTTGACCGCTGAACACGATCTCGATGTCAGTTTTGCTCCATCAGGTCAGGATTCTTTTTTAACCACGAAAAACAGGGGAAAATAGGCCAGAATAGGGTTTAAAACATAAATTAAAGATTTAAAAAAAGTAGACCATGTATTCGATGTATTTTTGACCGCTGAACACGATACCGATGTCAGTTTCAACCAATCGGGTCATAACTTCTTATTTATCCCGATTTATTCTTTTCTGTGGTACCGTACCCTTTTGTCTTCAAATGATTGCGTAATGGTTTTCTTTTTCGTTTTATTCCTTTCGTTTTCACATCCCTTTTCAATGTCCAACAGCAGTTTGCCATCATATTAACATCCTATCGACCTTTGATATCTACGCTCCATTTCCTTTATGTCTTGGTGAAAACATTCACCATGCTCTTCACTATAATACTACTATATACTTGCATAAGTTAGCTTACACAATTTCGTGTTGCAGATGGTACAGAGTTGTTTTTAGTGCATATCGCACACGAAGAGATATCAAACGGAATTCGCCGAGTTTTGACACTATTGTTGTTCTCGTGCATGTGGGCATTGTCTGCAAATTGAATAATTGCGTATTTAACCCAGTAATCTTTCTTTGTACCAAGTTGCAGACGGTAGATAGTTGTTTTTGGTACATCTCGCGGACGGAGAGATATCAAACGGATTTCGCAAAATTTTGACACTCCATTGTGGTTTTCGTGCATGTGCGCATTGTCTGCAAATTAAATAATTGCGTAATCGAACCAATAACTTTTCTTTGTACCAAGTTTCAGACAGTTAATAATCGGTAAAAGTTACCCCCATTTTTTACAAGTTTATAGAATTCAATGGACAACCGTGCATATTGGATTCGTCTGCAAATATTTTTTACAATAGTTTTGCAACCTAAATTTTCTAATAAAACTATAATTAAACGGTAAACAATTGTTCAAAGTTGTAAAAAAAAATAACAAGTTGACATGCGCACGATATGGTGATGTGCATATCGTAAACGTCTGCACCTTTCCCCTACTTGTCTTCATGAACCAGAATCATCATTTTGTATTGTTTGCAGACGGTAAATTATCATTTTTTTTTTACTTAAATTTGATACATTTTGGAGTACCCTGTATAAGGTTTAGTGCATGACAAAATTGTCTGCAAAAGCGCTTCCGACATATTTTTATTCCTTTAATTTCGAATTATGAACTTTGCAGACGGTAATTTATTAGTTGAAAACATTGTTTTTTTATGCAAACCGGAAATCGTTTCCTATATCCCGTTCATGCGTGCAAACCTTGAAAGTACCCCGGATTGATCTTTATTATATACATAATACTGACTATATTACTTGCAGACGGTAAGCTATCAGTTCTGATTTTCTGTCACCATCTACTAGTCTATAGATTCAAAACATTTATTTTGTCGACAAAATAACGTTGCATATAAAAGACGTGTGCTGTTGAAACAAAAAGAAGTTTGACAGATAATAATACGTGTGTATTGTTAACTTAATAAGTTTGCTCTTTATCTTTGAATTTGTTGTTGTTTGTTAATTATTGTTATTATTGTTTAACGTGTATACAGGGGTTGAAAAGTGGGCATGTTATTAATTTTTGGAGAATGCCACAAAACTTCCAGAAATGCCGCAGTTTGTATGCCCAAAGGTATCCTAATAGACATGTTCCATGTTTTCAATATTTTCCAATTGTAGATAAACAAATCAGGAGAGGAATTGATATGTAGCTTTTATCGTTGATGAAGCGACAGAAATTAACGTGTTGGCTTTTGTAGAAGTGAGTCCTACTGCCTCTACTAGAGAAATTGGCCACGAGGTGCAAATTAGTCATGAATCAGCAAGAAGGAGTCTCAAGAAATATGGTTACCGTTTGTTTAAATGTCTAGTGCACCAGCATTTGTACGAAGATGAAGGCCAATATTAGGTTATTGTGACTAGTTACTTCAGAACAATGCTAAACCGAATTTTGATTCTTGGATATTGTGTTCTGATGAGTCGAGATTCACCAACAATGGAATGTTCAATAATCAAAACAATAGATATTGGGCGCAGGAAAATCAACATTTAATTAGGCTAGGTAATTTTCAGGAAAGATTTGGGATAAATGTGTGTACTGGGGTGATTGAAACAAGAATTATTGCACCTATTTTCTTTTAAGGACCTTTGACAGGGTAGATATATTTAGAATTCCTCCTAAATGATATTGAAGAAATGTTGATGGACTTACCACTTGCAGTTTCTGTACAGATGTATTTCCAACAAGATGGGGCTCTGCCTCATAATGCCGCTCGAGTTATGCCTCATTTAGTGAACCGGTATAATGGGCAAATAATTGCAACATATGGACCTGTACGTTGGCCTGCCCGCTCACCAGATCTAAGCATTTTAGATTTTTTTGTGTGGGGTTATGTGAATGAACGAGTCTTTTATACACCCCCTCAAACATTCAAATTTTACAAAATCTTATTCGCGAAGTTTCTGCAAGTATAACTCCTGCTACGTTGCGAAATGTTATGCGAAACACCATTGACCGCGCCAGAAAATGTCAAGAAGAAGGGGGGATGCACTTTGAACATTTGGTACCATTTAATTATTCTTTTAATGTTTTTTATTGTTAATCATTTTGGACAGCACACTTCTATTTTTGCAGCGTTGTTTTGTTTTAAAATACATTTAGATTATTCTTTTGTTCTATTAGACTATAACTGATAAACTTATTGTTATTAAAACATGGTCACCGCAATCGACAATCTCAACGCTCAAAATTATTTAATATATACAAAATATTTTTTTTTAAAATTATTAAAAAATATGTTAATATTAGTTACCCTGACATGTGAGATAAAAGATATTTGCTCAAATATATTATTCTTACTGAGATAAAATTTACTTAAAAAAATACTTTATGCCTAGCCATATAATTATCCCTGTATATCTTCTTTCACTAAACATTTGTCAGGTTTTTTCCTTGAAGATGGTATCAACCACATTCCAAATAATAGTTTTCTTTGTTGGTTTTTTATTAATTCACAGGTCTAAAAAAAAAAAAAATAATTTCTAAACCCATTATGCTGTATCCGAATTTTCGATTTAAAAAAAATTTTACCACGTAGATTTTAAGTAAATCCCGGTTTTTATCGTCAAAATACGGTTTTTTGAAAATATTTGATGTTTACTCGAAATCTACGTGGTAGAAAATTTTTTAAATAGAAAATTCGGATTCAGCACACAAAAATACTTAAGGCATGATAGGTTTAGTCCTTGGAGCAGATTTTTTTTGTAGACCTGTGTTATTGGTATTCGCCATGTGTATTTTTCACTAAAAGTACGTCATGTTTCTTCCTTGGCAATAGTGTCTTGTGCCTACCAAATATTGTTTTTCTCCGTCAAATGGTTTTTTAAATATATCGTCAGCGGACACGCGATAGACCAACAGGCAGACAGACTGACGAAATTGACGAAATTAAAAGACCTTTATTTTCGTATTCAATATAATCTGAAACAGGAAACTCCGAAGAAGTTCCAAAGAGTGATTATTTCATTTTAATACCGTAAGCGTTTGAGAATGTATATGTCGTAGTCTTTTGATGAAATACGTCATTTCGTGAAAAGCCTAGACAGTACATGAACTCCTGGCATATCATGCAAATGCTTGAGTTGCACAATCTGCCTAGGCATTTCGTGAAACTCCGTGGTTGTCTCGGCACATGGTGTTTACAGTCGTTCTACATGATCTGCCGCAAATTAGATGTTGAATGTTTATTAAGTGACTGACACCCGGCAGATTGTGTTGTTTGAGGTTAGATTAATTGCCGTGTCGGTCGATTTATTTGTCCGGAAGCTGTGTTGAGCTGTTTGTTTTGTTTACTATGAAAATTAAGAGCGAAAAAGACTTTTCAGTGATCATTACAAAGAGAGAAATGGAGATTTAATAAATTTTTAAGTTAGGTTCATTTATTTGGTACCTTTCAGGTTTTAGATTACTAATGAAATTATGAATTACGAATAAAACATCTTAACCTAATCTAACCTCAAAATTAATGAAATATATTTCGTACCTCATTTAATTCTGTGATGGTATACGGTCAGTTATTCGACTTTGCTTCGTAGTACTCTTTGTGGTGATCATTGAACATATTTTTTTCGCTCTTACTTTTCATAATAAACAAAACAAATAGACAGCAAGCAATAGAGCACAATCTGCCGGTCTAATTTGCGGCAGATCGTGTAGAATGACTTTAAACGTCAAGTTCCGAGATGACCACGGCGTTTCACGAAATGCCTAGGCAGATATCATCCTCAAGAATTTGCATGATATGTCGGCGATTCATGTACTGCCTAGGCTTTTCACGAAATGACGTATTTCATCAAACGACTACGACATATATATTATTTAATGTGTGTTAACCAGAATCGATTCCGGAAACAGATTTTTTTTAATCCTCGATATTAGTCTGGAGGACAATTTTCTATTTTCCTTTGACACCTACCTTCTTAGGTTACTGCTGACTGAATCCGATGTTAATTATAGTCCATGAGCCGCAGACAGCTATTTATAATAGTTTTCTTTTTGAAGAACAGCGTTCGATAGAACTGGAAAAATTCAAACCAAAAAAAAGTGCAAAAAGCAACTGTTTTTAATATGTAAGAACACTTCAATAGTTGTTCTAAATAATAACATTTCATTTAGTCTAATATAATCATAAACAACCACGGGATTTCTGATCTAAAGTGTAAAATGTGAACAAAATTATGTCGAACTAGTGCATCATTTGGAATATTTTTAAACAATTTACTAATATTTGGTCTATTCCATAAGAGTCCAATAGATAATAGTGTAGCACTCGTAATGCCTCATTAAGTTGTTGGATAGCAGGAAATCTCGTCAATCTGGTTTGCGGAAAGAAAATTCATGTTCACATATTGCATGTCTACTCTGGATTCATAAATTATATTATCATAATTATTGTAATAAAATGATTTGAATTATAATTAATTTCAGCCATAATTAATAATTTATTTTCAACTCATCTTCGTTGTTATAACATAAAAGATTTTGATTATAAATTATTTATTCCCTGTGCCAATTTTTAATTAACTAGATCTAATTAACTGTATTATACATTAGTGATATTATGAAAACTAATGAATCAAGGGTCAGTATTTGCGGTATATTAATTAAAAATTATGTGTCGCAATAATATGAATAAAATAAATATATCATAATTAAAATTAAATATTTATAATCAATATGCAATCATTTGCTTTTGATATATTACAAAATTTCATTATCCTCTATAATTTTATGTTCACGATTATTCATTAATTATTATCAAAGAATTGCAAATATAGTTTCTATTATCATTCTTTTTTGATTTAATCAAATAGATATATTACAACTAACAATATTTCATTATCCTCTATAATTTTATGTTCACGATTATTCATTAATTATACCAAAGAATTGCAAATATTGTTTCTATTATTATTATTTTTTTATTTAGTCAAATAGATCTATTATAACTAACTAGATAAACACTTTTAACCATCTTCGCGTCCCACCAAATTACGTTTCATAACACTTAAATATTGTATTAAAAAAATCTGTGTAACCACTTGTATGTGCTTATGTGGGTATATATGCGTGCGTGTGTCTGTGCGTGCCTGTTTGTATTTTCTGTTTATTATTAATATGATAATATCTGTAAAAATTCTATTTTAAATTTGGTAAATAACATTTTAGAATATTCCCTATTAAAATTGGGTCATATATGTATTATACAGTGTTATACAGGGTGATCGCCAGAGGTGGCCGTCATGTTTCGTGTAAACTATGTTTCATTAAAATTTTGGTGCAAAATGTGAATAAATTTTTGTAGCAAATGTAGAAAAATTTAAAACCGAAATAACTATTTATACAATTAGTAAGGAAAGCCGTTATCTTATGAATGTGATATTCTATCGCCTATGCATCGTTCTGCAATCACGTGACTAAGTTGTCTACAGATAGACAGAAAGTAGCTTTCTGACGTATTACTCAAACAACAATTTTATTTTATTAAGAAACTATCCATATGCCGCCACAGGAATCAGTCAATTGCATTTAAAATAAATCAGGCTAAAACTACTTTTATTTATATATTGATTATATTGTAATAATTTTTTTGAAATAAAATCTAAATCAGGAACAGCACATTGTATATAATTATGACATTAATGTAAAACCTCCATCCGCAAAAGATAATGAGACCAAAATGAGTACACATTTTCCAGGTCTAAGCCCAGCTTGTTAATCAAAGCTTCTCTCTGAATTTAACCCTTCTTGTTTGTACGAAATATCAACGATCACATATTTACAGTTTGATATGTTCTGTTTCTGAAAATGCCATATTATCTGATTGACTTTCAGTAGACTGCTGAAGTATACATACATTAAATTATGAATATAATATTAACATATTAATATTTCTAAAATAAGCATTATAACCAACTGAAAATTCATTGGTGCTACTTGTAAAGAGATTTCTTTGGATGTATTACTAATGACATACTCACTTTAATTTAGATTTTGCTTCAATTAAGTATTTTCGCTCTAAAGAAACCAATAGATAGCAGCAGGGGTCAACCCGGACTTAGTGCCGGTTTTCATTTGAAATTTAATGCTGCCAGTATTAACCTTAAATACCGGGTGTTCTATTATGTTTCCCTTATTTTAATACCTTATTTCATACCTCTTAAACGGATTGAGATGACAATGTGCGAGTTTCACTAGCCTGGCTTAAATGACTGAATGAAGTTTTTCCCGCCTACTGTTAATTTTTTTTTGCAGTTCTATAAATCTCTAAAATAAAATGGCGTTCTTTCAAATTGATTTTGTGAATATTTTTCGAGTTTTTTTTTATATCCATGTTCCTAAGTTGTCCAACGTCGTTTAGTTTTGACTGAGGAAAAAATGTTTAAAGAAAATCCAGTAAAATCATAAATTTTGAATGACACATTAACAATTTCAAGTAGGCTTTGAAAACTTTTAGTCATAAACATAAAAGAAAAAATTTTGAATGTCCAAAAAAATCTGGCAAAAATAGTTTCAAAGTTGCAAAATTCTGGGTACCTTAGACTTACTCATATTTAGATGGGAATCCATTTCACTAATCGATGATCCTAAAATGTTCTAACAAACTCATATAAAATGTATTCGCCGAATCCCGGTGTGACGTCACGAACGTCTGAACTAAGATTTATTTAAAGGAAATTGAATTATAAGCATATATAGTACATCTATTGTAAATTTATAGTAATATAAGTTAAATAAATAAATTATAATGTTGAATTGTTTTGGTTTCAAGTAAAAAAAATCGGCAGCTACTGGAAGCGGCTGGAACCTCCCCACCCGGTGAATCTTTGAAGCCGAAAAGAGCACTAAACAATATGCACGATCTCACTTAATTATATTTATTAAGTTGAAATAATTTTTTCATATTAAATCAGAAAAAAAAGTCTTGCGTGGCGAGTGTGAGGCTGGACGGGGTAGGTCCGGTTTGGCTTGGAGAAAAATAGAAAAGTAGCTCCTGTCTTCTGTAGGCAGGCTTAAAAATTAGGTTAAAATTTTAGTGTGTCCACATGGACTTAAAATTAATATAAAAATAAACATAATACTATAAAAACGTTCGTAGGCAAGAGCACTTAGTAATTTTGATTGTTGATACGGGAAAAAACTAAACGATAAAACCTGTTCGTTGGTAATGGGATGGATGGCAGGGATGGCCATCTTTGGAAAAAATATAACTCTTGGTGGACAGCTTCCCTGCCAGATGTAGCCAGGGTAGTGTTCATGGTGGATCGTTTAAGTTTGAGTTGGTATATTTTGTTTTATCTTTTGGCCTCGACCGATTTTTCACTAAATCGGTCGGAGAAGTGATAGCTGTCAAATTTTTGCTTCCAATGTTTCTCTGGGGAATTTGGTCTTTGAAAAATGTTTATGTTGGTACAATGCCTTAAATTGTTTTTAGGTTATGTAGTACTATTTTTAGGTTATGGAAGTAACGGAAATAGTTTTTAAAATATAATGTCACTGTCACTTTTAAAATTTTATTGGAAAAAACTCACCGAAAGCGTTCCGGTGAGGTTGCTTACACTTGTAGGGCTTGTAAGAGATTCAGGATGGCCTCTCACACCATCCGTGGGCTTTATAAACGTCGAAAAAACTTGCAATCTCTCGATGCACTTGATACGTCAAAAATACTCAGCATACAGTCTGCACGCTTTAACACACTAGCAGAGAACTTATACCACAGATGGACCCGTAGTAGGAATTTTCCTTTGAGTCCATTTAATAAAATTTGACATTTTTCTGAAAATTTGACATTTTTCTGAAAAGTGACATTTTTCCGAAAATTTGACATTTTTTCGAAAATTTGACATTTTAAGTGACTACTCCGAAAATTTGACAATTTTCAAACATTTGACATTTTTCTGAAAGGCGACATTTCTTCGAAAATTTGACGTTTTTTCGAAAATTTGGCATTTTTCTGAAGTGACATTTTTCCGAAAATTTGACATATTTCTGAAAAGTGACATTTCCCTGAAAATTTAACATTTTTTCGAAAATTTGACATTTTTCTGAAAAGTGACATTTCTCCGAAAATTTGACGTTTTCCTGAAAATTTGACATTTTTAAAAAATTTGACATTTTTCTGAAAAGTGACATTTTTCCGAAAATTTGATGTTTCTTGGAAATTAAAAAATCAAATTTCGTGACGTCTTGTAGAAATATTTTTTTGATATCACCATCAGTTCTCCTGTTATGTTTTTATAACGTCATCAGTGTATTTTTAATTCACTCGTATTCCATCCATCCACAATATTTCCACCTACGTTTCAAACTTTAATTGGATGTTTCCAATAGTTAAGTCGATATCTGCACCATTTTCTAAGAATTTTTCTTATTTGTGACGTCATGTGAACGTAGGTGTATTATTAATTTACTTATATTCCGTCCATCCACAATATCCACATTTCAAATTTTAATTGGATGTTTCCAATCGTTAAGTCAATATCTGTACCAGTTCGCCTGTTGTAAGAATTTTTCTTATTTGTGACGTCATGTAGATGTAGGTGTAGTATTATTTCACTTTTATTCCGTCCATTTACAATATTTCCACTTATGTTTCAAATTTCAATTCAATAACGCCAACCGTTAAGTCGATATGTGTACCAGTTCGTCTGTTGCAAAAATTTTTCATTTTTGTGACGTCATGTGACGTAGGTGTATTATTAATTCACTCGTAATCCGCCCGTCTACAATATTTATACCTACGTTTCAAATTTCAGTTCGATATCTTCAACCGTTCCCGAGTTATCAGCCGAAATCACTGAACACCTCTGTCATTATTAGAATATCACCCTGTACATTGCACTGCTTTGAGGACAAAAAACTATAAATTTCACTTGGCGGAGATAGTATCAAATATAATTTGGGCATATGGGAAAATCGAAATTTTGTGTTGAAACGTATATAGCAGCGAAACCGTTAATCCTACAGACATTTTTTTGAGAAAGCAAATTCATCATCATTTTATTATCTTTCTAATAGATCTCTACTATTTTTTTGCCAAAATCAATATTTATCTAGATATTCGCAAGAGAAGAGAAAAAAACACGTTTCCTTGGAAAAACTGTAAATTTTCACTTGTTTCGTTCCTAACGTCCTTATTTTTTGTCTTATGTCAAAAAATAAAAAATAATTTTTTGTAGCATTAAATTCTCTACATATTCGTTAGGGCGAAGTATTTTGGCCTAGGGACCGCCGTTTAAGAGTTATGGAGGTTTAAAGAGAAAACTTCGAGATTTTAGACGAATTTCAAAAAAGTCTCCACTTTGGCCGACCGTATCTCGGTAATTTTTGGAGCAGCATAAAAATCCAAAAAGAGACTTTCAGGTAATTCAATTCTCTACAATTTCGTTAGGTGAAGTTTTTTGCCGTAGAAGTCGCCGTTTAGAAGTTACGAACGATTTAATGAAAAAAGTGCATGACACCGTCATGTTGAAAGGCCCGCCGGACCCAAACGAAAAGTCCCATTAATATTTCGAGTGCGGCAAAACGTTCCTGACATTATGTAGTTTTCCTTAGAGAGTTTTTATTTTTGAGCTATCTCTCACAGTTTCCGAGTTACAGATGAAAAACCGTTTTCAGAGTTGCGGCATCCGAGGGTAAATTTTGGTCGAAAACACGACATCTAAATTTACTCGTATTTTAAAAAATACGATACCGCGACGGCCGTACTATGTAGCGATGGAAAGAGAAAGACTTGTAGTTGATCCGCATCGTAAATTGCATGTCGAAATTCGAAAATTCAGCTCGGCACGAACGAATCAAAAGTGACATTTTTGCAATTTTTCCTTTGACGTTTCTCGATCGCGAATTTGTGTTAGAAGAGTGTCCATCTTATATCTCGATCCGCCGCAAAAAAGAGATAGACAGTCTTTGCGCGTTAATAACTAATTAACCGTAGATAATTAGTCGTTCGGAAAAAAGCCTTTGCGGCTGCAAATTTGCAAAGAGTAAGGGGAACAGCCCTGTATTATTTTGTGGTATACGTTCTCTGTCACTCTATCGAACGTTAGGTTAGACCATAAAATTTATCTTACACAAGAAGCATGTTATTTTGTTTTTTAATTTTTTTCACGGAAACCAAATCGAAAAAGTGCAAGTGTGATATATCGTTGAAATCGGAATTTTTCCTTCTTTTCAGTGGTTTAATTACAAATTGTAAGTAATCATAAAATAAACAACTCGTTGTGCCAAAACAGCACTAAACGTAATCCGATCTCAACCAAAACCTTTTCAGATCTTCTGGAGCACTAAAGAAACCCTCATGCAAAGTTTCATCTAAATCCGTTTAGTAGCTTCGCCGCTATCGTGCTAACATACATACACACACACACACACACACACACACACACGCACACACACACACACACACACACACACACACACACACACATACACACACACAGACATTTTTCAAAAACAACTTTTTTGGGTTCCTGGGACCTCAAAACGTAAAGATTTGATGTTATCTCGATTTTCGATTTTGGACTAAATGTAGTAACCTCCCACAATTTTATTGTGGGGAGGTTAAATATGATAGAGCAAATATGCAAAATAAATACATTTAAATGGTTGCAGCTAAATCTTTTTTATTCATTAATAGAATTTTGTCAAATAAGTATATATAATCTTAAAATAAAAATATATACTTAATACTAATTATGCCGAACACTATCTAAAACAAATATGGTAGTAAAACACAAATAGTTTAAGAATAAATAAATTTAGTTTTCTTCGTCAATGTCTAATTCGTCCGAGTCCTCATCGTCGCTTTCATCATTCACTTATAATGAGTGGCATAACTTCTTTTGTATGAACCTCTCGATCATATGTCTCTAAAATCAATTTATTTGTGTGATATACACACTTGGATCAAATTGAGCTCGACGCTTGAGGTAAAGCCGCATTCCACATAGCAAGAACGGCTTCGTCACTAAAACCATCTTTCATGATGTGTTTGTCGTAATACTAAATTCCCCAAACAAGTTCTATTGGGTTGAACTGACAGTGATAAGGTGGGAGCCGCAGTACTTCATGTCCATGCTCTCTAATTAAATTACCAACAACATAGTGTTGCTCTGTTCTGTTAGCTCCAACTATTTGGAGCAATTCGGCTTTAAACCCGGTATCGAAAATCTATATTTCTGGTTTTTAACCCGGTTTGTATTTTTTCTTTCGTCCATGATCGGGTTGGTTGTTTTTCTTCAACCCAAGAGTGGTACTTAGCATTATCTAAAACAATAATGCTTGGATTTTGTAACCCCAGCAATAGTCTTTCTGACAGCCACTTTTCAAAATTTTCAGAGTTCACTGAACTCGCATCTTCAAAGCCATGAATAGATCCTGCATGTACAACTATAAATCTTTTATCTTCTGTAGCTGTACGACACCTTTTCAATTTACTGGAATCATCTTGCCAAGAACGTTTTAATCCTCCTCTGCTAGAAATCCAAGTTTCGTCTAAGAACACTACATCACACTACATAATTTTCAAATTTTTTACGTATTTGCGTAAAAACTCTAGCAGTTTTAGATAAATTTGTGGTTTTTCACACAGTACTTTTTTATTGTCATCTTCTTTAAAGGAAAAGCCTAAAATTTTTAATTACTTTATATAAACTGACTGGCACGGCCAATATCAACTGTTACTCTAGATTTTAACTCTTCTAAAAGGATACCCAAGGAAATATGTTTATGATCAGACACCATATCGTAAATAACATTTTTTACTTCATAGTTTACAGCGTCGAGTAACTCTGTTTTGGATCTTTTACGATACCTTTTAACCGAAGCTTGAGGTTCCATATTCTCTTTGTCGTTTTTAGCTATTTTTCTTAGTCCCTTCATCGGTTTTTAAAGCCTCACCCACTCGCCTTTGAACACCTTTTATTGACAATAAAGGTCCGCCATTTTCATTTGCCTTTTGAAAATATTCCAACAAATTCAAAACTAACTGCTGTGATTGCGGATTTAAAAATTCACCAGGATGCATGTTTACTATTTTAACAATAGAACAAAACTAAAATTGCCCTCTTAGGCCGCATTCGACAACGACACCCGTTACGCAAATTGGTTTGCTGTCGAACAATAGAAATTCCGCACGTCACGTCGGTCATAACTTGACCACAAAGATTAAAACTTACGTTACAGATTAGGTTACAAACAATATTTCTATAAAGACAAGGAAGAATAGAGCTCCGAACGGTATTCCTTACACTATACAATCGGAATTCTATCAGCGAACAGACTTTATACAGTGTTGTTAAGAATGTGTTAACGGCCAATAGTTTTTGAAATTATTACAGACTTTAGTGTTGGTGGTAATTTGTTAGTGTCTTAAAAAACGTCTTCTATCTAATGAAATGTAACATATTTTGTGTGTCGTTCAAAAATTTAAGATTTTGCTAGGTTTTCTTTAAAAATTAATTTCTCAGTCAGTTTTTAACCGACATTAAAAACATCGTTGGATAGCTTAAGAATATAACATTCAAAAAATTCATAATATATAGGGTGTTCCATTAAAAAAAAAGAGAACGAAAGTAATTTAAGTCTCTATTTTGTTTTTGGAGATTTCTAGAACTGCGAAAAAAAATTAAAAGTGGGCAGAACAAAATTATTTAAAACAGTCAAGTAAAAACTGCATGTTCTTATCTCAATCCGTTTAAAAAATATAAGCATTAAAATAGTGGAACATATAACGGGACACCCGATATTAAAACGATCGTATTAAATGTCAACTTAATACACTGATTGCATTTTTTACTTACTACGGATTAGAAATGTGCAGCGCTTTTCCACGAATCCCCTTATTTTCAAAATAAATATATTTTTTGGTAATCTACATTGATAACACACTAAAGCTGCTCGCCTAGAATCAAATTTGATAAATGTTTACGCTGAATGTCTTGAGGTTAGAGTATGCTTGTATACCTACACATTTTTCAAGCTAAAGGCTACAAAAATTAACCGTGTTGGCCCATGCTGCCATCTACTAGCCATTTGATATCTACGAAATAAACTCCACATTATCTTCATAGATTATGGTGCTTTGCATTGGAATAGTAGTCAATGACTACACAGGTGCCTGCTCATGTCTATTTTCTATTATGCATTGCAATAATATTTCTAATATATCTACTATTCTCTAAACTTTCTAAGAATTAGTCTGTTAAATTTTATTTTACTACCTAGTAAAATAACACCCATAAATGCTTTTATTGTGGTCCAACAGTGCACAAACAAGATACTGAGGGACACTAGATGACGTTAGGATACTGGAGGAACCTGGATATGAAGCATAGTGATATTCGGGATGTGAGTCAAATAAAAAACTCTCTGTGGCAACCACAGATACTGACAGTGGAAGGAAGGTCTTCCAAACTCTCACAAGATATATTCGTCTGAGCTCTTTTCAATTCCGCTTCATTCCTTTGCTAAGCAGAGGTATCTGTGAGATGATGTATATTTACAGATATCCTAAATGATAAACCCCTTGAGTGTACTTCCTAAGTCAATAGGAGAGAGGGTTGAAGAATTTTGAGCCTAGGCATGAGAGGGTAGTACTGTGACTTGGTGCGTCACCTTGAAAAGGGGGAAAAACGAATTGAAATCTATCGTAGAGGCTATACTTTGGTTTACCGTATACCGCTACGTACGTACCTATGATATCAAATGTAGAAACAGTTGTCGCGGGCCAGGTACGGTTCTGTTCCTCATAAATAGTTCCTATCGGTGAACAAACGTATGTTATCGACTTCTCGACATGTATCAGGGCAAACATTACCCCAAAGAAGAAAGAAAAATGCATCGAGATCTCTAGTACGGGTTGTATGTGCTACTTTGTAGATGTCCCGCTAATAATCGATATACAATTATCCTGGAGCCCTTTGTTTTACTTAAGTCACACAATTCTGGTGTCTACAGTCAGCAACACCACGGAATGTGGAAAGTGCTTGTAGTTAATTCGCCGGTTTTCTTCCCATGTCTTGTTAAGGGTTAAGAAGAAATCATTCAACAACTTCAAGCCGTGAAAAAATGAAAAATGTATCTAGTTTTTTCATTGTTTGGCATTAAGACATAAAGCCCATGCAGCCTTGCAACTCGTATTTAACAATCTATGATACATATTTTGAAAACATCACTGGACAATCACAAAACTTAAGATCTTTGGTCTTAAGCCTAGCATTTAAGCACTGAGTCGGCTAATTGCATACAGTGGGACCGGTAAATTAGATTATTTTCTTCCTTCTCGACATTTAAAAGGAAATATTTTTAATGTTGATTGTCGAAAAGTGGAAGTTGTTACTTCGTGATAACCATTAAGATCTAAAAACACTGTTTACTTTTTTTTTTCACTAGTTTAATGTAATTAAATGTTACTGCAATTCTGAATCAGCCAGTGTGACACGCTCAGTACCCAAACTGCAACACCGTTCAGTTACAATAAACTAGTAAGACACAATAACAAAATACGATATGTTTTGCTGGATTACAATCATTCATTATCATTACCTTCATGTTGTAACAACGGCGCATCCGGCAAAACTTCAAAATTCCTATTCACAATGCAATATTGGGCACTTTTCAATATTCACTACTATTATATCCACCGGTAGAAGGAACTGGTTAAAAGACCTATTTTTCTGTAGAAGTCCTAGGCTGTCTGTGGTTAAAAATTATGAAACGCCTCAGTTGAATTTCCCGGTTGTTTTGAGAATTTGTTTTACTTGTTGACAAAAAATTATTTACAATTTACATTCTGTAGCACTGTATTATTTTTATTTATTATGACCATTCCTTTTTTGTTTACTACAGTTTTTCAGGACTCCATTTTAATAATCGTTAAACTTTTTATAAATAAATCATAAATAAATAAACAAACTGCAATTAAATCATCATAAAATAAAAGTGAGGTTATTAAAAACACCGAGATTTTACCGAAAATTCAACTCAAACCTCTGATGTATGTGTGCCTCATCGGTTAAAATAGCTGATCACACAGGTAAATTTAAAAACAACTTATTTTGGATGATCGATGAATTTTAAAATGGCTCGGTGTGAACAGGTTGAAATCGGTGTATATACACACGTCTGAAGGACGCGACACAAATTTATTTATTAAAAGGCACCAGTCCCGTTCTCCCTTGTTCGTATGTGGTTTTCCACTCCCAGTTGGGTTCTATATATATTTAAGAGATATTCGACAGACGAGAAAGTTAAAAGTTGCATTTACCGTAGATTCCTAACGGCGCTACCTCCAAAATAGGTTTCTCTCTTGATATAGTACAATAAAAGTCGACCTTCTCTATAAGGGGTGCTCACAAATAATTCCCGGCAAGCTGATTTTTTCAGGGTCGATGGAGGGGGTCTCCCGCGTATCCGACAAAAAGTCACAGTCCACACCCCTTGTACGGTGGTGTGGACTGTGACTTTTTGTCGGATACGCGGGAGACCCCCTCCATCGACCCTGAAAAAATCAGCTTGCCGGGGTGGCAACCACTTGCAATAGGGGTGGTTTCTTATTTTTTGTTTTTTATGAAATTTTCTTTTTCCAGCTTGTACATAGTAATACTCTCTACAACTTTGCTTAATAAAATTTTTTTGTAACTTTGATTTTTGACGGTCCAGCGCCCATTATATGGGAATACATTCACCATATTTATTTACTATGGTTCAGGAAACATACAAACAAAAGACTGAATAGCTGGTTTTTGCAGGGTTGATTGAAAACTGTCTTCTGAGTCTCCAACAAAGAAAAATTGGTTGGAGATTCAGGAGACAGTTCTCAATCAACCCTGCAAAAACCAGGTATTCAGCCTTTTGTTTGTATGTTTCCTGAACCATAGTAAATAAATATGGTCCCATATAATGAGCGCTGGACTGTCAAAAATCAAAGTTACAAAAAAATTTTATCAGGCAAAGTTGTAGAGAATATTACTGGTACATATACAAGCTGGAAAAAGAAAATTTCAAAAAAAAATAAAAAATAAGAAACCACCCCTATTGCAACACCCTACAAGGGGTGCGAACTGTGACTTTTTGGTCGGATACTCGGGAGACACCCCTCCATCGACACTGAAAAAATCAGCTTGCCGGGAGAAATTTTTTTGAAAAATGATATCTTTATTGGACTAATACACTTTATCTTATTTACCTAACAATTGAATGGATCTTGTGTCTTAGAGATCTCTGATTTTCCTTTATAAAAAAAAAATCCCTCACGAGCCTTCGTGATGTGACCGGTTATTAAGTTAGAAACTTGTGGGTGTCTGGAGACATCCGATGCTCAATTCCGGCCTAAAACACAAAAGCCCTTGAGGGGGCTTCCATTCAATCAATAGAAACACGACAGTTCGAACAACACCATTTACTGATTAGATTCAAAAGAAGCACAAATGATATGCAATATTCTATCTAAGAGAATCTATATATTTCAATGAAACGCGCCTTCCCAAGTAGGGCAAGGACTTTTGTTTCACAACTACCATGCAATTGAGAGCGTGCACTAGGAATCGATTTGGTAAAAAGATTCACACAATTTCCTCGGAAGTTTATGTATGCACTTTGGTTTTAGGATTGACTGAAAATAATATAAAAACATTATATTTTTTCAAAATTTTGGAATACTAGTGGTTAGTTTTAAGGTTCCTTTTAGTGATTATATCATTCACAAGAGCATAGTTCGATTTGAGTTCAACTATATATGAGTTATTACAAGTTTTCGCCTCGCGACGTACCGGCCCTCATATAGGTTCAATATAAGGGATGTGCCACGAGTTCGCCTTTGAGAGCTTTTGGCAAATGGACTTTTTGTGTTACTTATGCACAAGACGGATTTGTCTATAACTTTGCCATTTGGAAAGACCTGAATTCGGTTTTCCTACTCTGCCGATTCTCCAACGCACTCGTCCAACTGACGAACCGCTGCTGGATGAATCAAAATTTGTTTTATTTGAGAAACCGGTCCATTTTTGCTAATTTTAGTCTAATAATTGCCTATAGATTCTAAGCGTCTTTGCCATATTTTTCGGTTTCGGCATATCAGTACGTAGCCTCGTTAAAATTTCATATTCATTGTTTTGAATGATATCCACAATGACTATGTCTCCACTCTCGTCATGTTTCGTGAAGCGATAAAAAGTCCAAATTTGGCGCACTTTCGAAAAAGTATAATATTTTTTTTCTGAACCAAAAATGTACTTTTCCATGTCCATAATATTCTTTTACTCTCATGGCCTGGGCATAAACATATTTTTCTAAGTGGAAAATTTCTGGGCGTCACATGTTGTGCCTTTTTTTGCCTTTATTTAGTTATGCTCTAATAGTTTTTTTTTAATAAATTTTTCCTAAGTCGAAATTTTTCTGAGATTTTGGGATGTTCTATAACTTACTCACCGGTAAATATTGAAATGTACCCATTATGACAGAGGTGTTGTGCTACATACAAAATTCTAACAAGGCTGTTTTTGCTGTATGGAATGCCCGACAGCATCACGCCATCTGCTCTGACCTGTAAGGTATATGGCCTCACCAAAGCTCTTTCTCATCAGCTCCTTGATGACATCACCCCAAAGTTTTGGAGAATGTCCTCTTGGCCTCTTGCTATCCCGTTTCCCTAACCTAGCAACCGTGACATATTATCCTTTCACAGATAGAAGTGGAAAGGAATTGAGGGAATTCGAGAGAATACGACTATGGAGAAACGCTTTGGGGGAGTTACTTCATAGACGTTTTGTTATCCGTGCATTATTTTAGTAGGCATCTCTTTTCTGTATTAGTATGGTACGTCACGTCTAACAGCATCACATCATCTATGGCGATTATTTTTTTAGACGTACTGGCATGCCAACTCTTCTAAACTGAGAGTTGGAAACAGTGTTTGACAAATTGCATAATTCGACATTTTTTAAATATTGTAGACTACGAAGCAACCTAATAAATATGATTTATATTCAATGGAAGTAGGTTTAACATTAAATATAATGAAAACAATGTCATGATTATTATATTATAGGTATTTAATTGTTGCAAAGTTTGGAAATTAGACGGGTTGGTCAACATGTGCAGTGAATTCCAGTGCTACCAATCTAGACACTTTTTACCAAACTTTCTTTCGCGCAAATCGTCAATTGGGACGTAAAATTTTAGGGAAGCCAATTTGAAAAAGAAAAGTTTTGGTAGTTTCTTAAGGATCATAAGAATCAACATAGTTTAAAGTGATTATCAGAAGTACTCTGTCGTTCATGTGCTCCTTTGGTTCATCTTTTTCCTGTTGCAATAACGTAGATCTCGCTTGCTAACAAAATACAGCAATACCCGGTATATAGATTTATGATCGGTTTAATAAACATTTACGTCCGTATATCTTAATATTTATTTTATTTAACATATTAAAACCAATCAAGAACTAGCAATAATAAATTTAACTTTTCTAAGGGTATACATAACTATTACACTGACGTTTTAGTTTCTATTATTTGACTCACACGAATTGACAAACCGATCGTAACATCTCATGACTGAAATACATCCAATTGGATTAGATAATCTGATAAAGCCGTTTGAAAGAACGAATCCACAAGCGAAGTGAATGCTAATTCAGTCAAAGACAAAAATAACAAAACAGATATATCTTATATGGAGACATCCTATACGTTAAATACATCCGTGTTTTGGGTAAACTATGAATTATATAATCCAGCCTGAAAAGCAAAAAATGCGGGTACCACCCTTGAATAATTCCTACAAGGATTTTATATTATGTCGGGACTGGGATTCCACAATCATTAGTTAATGTTGTCCATAAAAATGTCGTGGCCACAGCTGCCGTCATATTGAAAGGATGATGGTCAAAATAGTTTTTTTTTTTTCGATTATCTCCCTTCCTGTTACATCTATCCTAAAATTAGCATTGCCAATATTGTAGGGAATAAAAAACTCCAACGTTTATTTAAATAATTCTTTTACTATTTACGGCCCCCAGGAAGGTGAAAATTTGTACTTTACTCCAGATTTTTCAATTATCTCTCTGCCTGTTTTTCCTGGTTATTATCATCTATAATATATAAAAGAATACCCTGACTGACTGACTCACTCACTGATCTATCAACGCACAGCTCAAACCGCTGCGTTTAGAAACTTCAAATTTTTTATAGAGGTTCTTCGAATGACGTAGGCAACCACTAAGAAGGGATTTTTCGAATTTCGACCCCCAAGAATTTGAAAAATGGTTGAATTTTTAGGCTTTTTCGTGAACGGTTAGATATAGTTGCGTGAAATTTGCCAGAAATATGTTTTGTTGAAATCTATTAGATAAGTGTAATACGAAATTTCGATTTTCACTTTTTGAAGGGGTGAAGGGTACCCGTATCTCTGAAATCGCGTAAGTCAGAAACGTGATATTGTAGTGACGGGCTCTTCTGAGGAAATAAGGAGACACGTATTCGATGGTTTTCAAAAAGAAATCCCCCGAATGGGTGAACGGGGAGGGTGATGTTTTTAAGCTTTTCGGAAACGGTTAGACATAGAAGCGTGAAATTTGGCAGAAATACTACTTATTGGAATCTATTGGACACGAGTAAGATAAAATTTTCATTTTTTGAAGGGGTGAAAACGGGGATGGTAGATGTTCTAAAGGGTACCCGTATCTCTGAAATCGCGTAAGTCAGAAACGTGATATTCCAGCGACGAGCTCTTCTGAAGAAATAAGGAAACACGTATTTGACGGTTTTCAAAAAGAGACCCCGAACGGGTGAACAAGGAGAGGGATGTTTTTAAGCATGAAAGACACATACCCGCCATGTGTTTTATTGTCGATTAAAATAATAATATTTTAACACAAAAATAGAATAATGAGTTGTTATGAAATTGCGATGCATAGTAGGTTTCCCCGAGTACTATGGATGCGCAGTGGGTTTCCCCGAGTACCATGCATGCGCAGTGGGTTTCCTCGAGTATAATGGATGCGCAGTAGGTTTTTCCGAGTACTATGGATGCGCAGAAGTTTCTCTTGAGTGCAATGAATGTGTAGTGGATTTCCCCGGATACCATGGATGCGTAGTGGGTTCCCTCGAATGTACTTCCTGAGTACTATAAGAGTGGTCAGTGAGTATCTAGTACTTCTTTATAGGCATAAGTTAGTATGTCAATGTTCTTAATTCCACGCGCAAGAAGTTTTCCACGTGAACG
Source organism: Rutpela maculata (assembly GCA_936432065.2). Lineage (NCBI taxonomy): Eukaryota > Metazoa > Arthropoda > Insecta > Coleoptera > Cerambycidae > Rutpela > Rutpela maculata. The sequence goes on along the minus strand of OW386285.2, from coordinate 291,127,552 downwards.
AAGTCGCGGGCATCAGCTAGTTATTGTATATTATAATTTTCTGTTGTTGAATTAAATTTTTCACATGTCAATAGTCTTAAAATTACAGTAGTTTGAAAATTGTTCAAGCTGAACTTTTAGAAAATTTTATAATCTACAATATTGGCAATAACTTAATTGCTGCGTAGGAACTGCGGGACAGAGATAAATGCAAAAAACTGTTGTGTCGACAAATCAGTGAGAACTCAAAAAATTGGACAAAACTAATTATTCTAAACAATAACGCTACTCTAAGTCAATTTTATAGATTGCAAAATTAATAATGAGTACTAATAACGTCAGAATAAGATGAGATGTTAAAGTACCTTAGCTTTACTTTTATCTTCGATTAATTCCTTTTTCAAAATTTACGAAATCTTTCATTTAGTTTAATTAAAAACATTATAACTATTTTTAAAATCCATTCAAAATTAAATAAAATCTTTCCCCGTACTGTTTTAGACCTCGGCGCGTCCACTTTAGAAGACTATCTCAGTCTGCGTTTGCAGAGCACGTACTTTTAATATGTTCTAACTCGCAAGCTCCACATCAATGCCAACAGTCAATCGTCACCGTCCTTTGTAAAAAAAAAACTGAAACGGCAAATTTCCACACATGACGTGTTACTAGTTAAATGTATTAATTATTCTGCCAAGTTTATTTTAAGTGCAGTACGGTTTTGTTGATCGTTGCTTGGCAACGGATCTTTTCCGGTCTGTTTTCTGATAGTTTCTTAGCAACGGACTAAAATACTGGAATTGTGCATTTTTCGATCTGAAATCGCGCCGAAAATGTAGACATTGACGGTCGATTTCAGAAAAAAGTGGTTCCCGTCAAATTAGCTGAATTTTTAATATGTTGCAGATTTAGACTTTCTAATCAAAAGCTCTCATGGTCCCAACTCAATCCTATGTCTAGTTTCCGAGATACAGCTCAAGAAATGTTCAAGCATGACCTCTTGTACAAATAAAAAATTTTCGAATTCATTATTTTTCTCATATATTTTATATTGTGATACATTCTAATAATCCGTTCTAATATTTTGCACCAGAAATATTTGTTGTTTTAATAAAAATAGAAAAAAATTAAAGTTTGAAAAATGTTGGCTAAGGCGCCGGGAAGTCTATATAAAAATAACAAGTGAAAAAATATTCGGTCAAATTGGCTAAAACATTTTTTTCATAAAGTATGTGTCTTCCTGATCAAAAAACTTTAATTGAAAAACTTTCGAAAATTGCTCCTTTGACTTCTAATACCCCATCAATAAATTAAAAGTTCGAAAAGATAGAGAATTTTACAAGAATCTAAAGCTCTATCTCGGAAACTAGACGTAGGATCGAGATGGGCTCATGAGAGATTTTGATCAGTAAGTCGAAATCTATAACATATTAAAAATTCAGCCAATTTGACAAGTAGCATTTTTCCATAAGAATAGTGCATGGTCCTTTCAAGCTGCTGTAATTTTTAAACAAGCGACTGCGAAAGAAAATTGTTTAAAAAAGATGTTTACGAAATTATATAATCTACAATATTGATAATATCTAATTATAGTCTAGGTGCCCGTGTACAAAAATGCAATTTATACATATCCTCGTATAACTTCTTTTACGGCATAATTGCGCCTAGTCTATCATCTTTTTCCTTTGCGAAAATTTTCGTAAACGTGGCGTTCCTCCTCGGCATGAAAAAGACGATTTCCACACATCGTACTGGAAAATCGGCAAATATATTTTGTCGGACAATTTGAGAATTGGATTCTACATGTATATTCTATACAGGGTGTTTCGGAAAGATTGGGACAACGCTTAGCCGTAGATTATTGACATCAAAACAAGTCGATTTAACTCAAAAAGTAGTGGTCTAACTATTTTCGTTTTTAAGATACAAGGTGGCAAAGTGCAAAAAATTGTATTCGTAATTTGTCTCTATCTTAGAGACTATTATACGTATCTACTTCAAAGTTGGTAACAACATGTTTTTCAGGTCGCTAATTACAATGGTGCTATTACCGATGCCATATTTTATAGATGGCACTAGTTACAGGACTTTTACGTCACACTTTAAGCCATAACTTTTTTGAGGTTAGGTTTTGGACATCGTCTTCTACTATAATCGAAACGCAATTTAGTTTCCTAAAGAAAAGGTGTACTTGTTTAAACGCGAGAAATACGCGATTTACAACTTTATCACACACCAGTTCGAGGAAATTCAATTATACCTAAAAGCGGTTTTCTTATCTAGTAGGTGTACGTCAAGTATGATGTCTTGAAGTCGTCAATAGTGCTTGTTGTAGATACGTATAATATTCTTCAAGATAGAGACAAAATATGAAAACAATTTTTTTAATAATACCACTCTGTATCTTGAAAACGAAAAAGTTAGACCGCTACTTTTTGGATTAAATCAACTTGTTTTGATGTCAAGAGTCTACGCTAAGCGTTGTCCCAATCTTTTCAAAACACTCGGGGTGTTGAATTTCTTCGAACTGGTGTGTGACAAAGTTGTAAATCGCGCATTTCTCTGAAAGGGTGCTTTTACGGCTCCGATAGCCGATCCGTGGTTTGAGAAAGCAGACTGTATAATTTTAAATTTAATAAATATGACTTAAATGAATTGAATGACTTACACGTGCTAATCGTGTCTCGGCGGAATCCTCTGTACTTCTCGGAGCTCCTGGTTCAGACTTCTTTTAACTTAACACACTCTTGAATAACGACCATGAAAAGCACGTGAAATATTCACCATCAATAATAAAAATAAGCGGAAAAACACAAGCGAAAATTAAGAATAATTTAATGCAAATTAATTGACAAACTCGTGGCAGCGTATACTAATCGAATGAATATGGACCCTTTTTTGCTCCCACACGGGGTCAGTACAAAAAAGGCCATTTAAAGGTAGGGACATCTACCGATGAGAACGCGCTAGACTAATAAACTAAATGAAAACAATTTTAATTATAAACAAAAATAATAATAATAATGAAACCCGAACAGGTGCATTTTATCGCGTTTAAACAAGTACACCTCTTCTTTAGGAAACGAAATTACGTTTCGATTACAGTAGAAGGCGATGTTCAAAACCTAACCTCAAAAAAGTTATGGCTTAAAGTGTCACGTAAAAGTCCTGTAACTAGTGCCATCTATAAAATATGGCATCGGTAATAGCACCATTGTAATTAGCGACCTGAGAAACATGTTGTTACCAACTTTGAAGTAGATACGTATAATAGTCTCCAAGATAGAGACAAATTACGAATACAATTTTTTTACTTTGCCACCCTGTATCTTGAAAACGAAAAGAGTTAGACCACTACTTTTTGAGTCAAATCGACTTGTTTTGATGTCAAGTATCTACGGCTAAGCGTTGTCCCAATCTTTTCGAAACACCCTGTATATTTCTACAAACTGTCCGACAAAAATTTTAGAACGTTAAGGGTGTCTACCACCCTAAACATAACATAACATAACTTTAAAACATTTATTGATAACCAGCTGGTTTTTTCAAGATTGCTTAAAAAAATATGTAGAATCCAATTTTCGAATTTTCGGACAAAATATATTTGCTGATTTTCCAGTGCGACGTGTGGAAATCGTCTTTTCATGCTGAGGAGGAACGCCGGGTTTACGAAAATTTTCGCAGAGGAAAAAGTGATAGACTAGGCTCAATTATGCCGTACAAAAAATTATACGAGGATGTGTATAAATTGCATTTTTGTACGCGGACACCTAGACTATTACTATTTGGGAATAACGGCAACAGAAATAACTGCAAAAATATGCAGTGAAGCATGAATTTTTACCATTCTAACATAACAGCCGTAGCGCCAGCGATATTTTTGTGGAAAACATCAATCAATGATCAATGATCCTCTATTTTCTAAAAAAAAATTGTAGAAATTCTTCACGTGTCAAATGACATATTAGCTATACTATTATGCTAAATAGTATTAAACGTACAAAAATATTAACTACCTTATTCTCGTGGTATCACATTCGTATCTAGTGAGCCAGAAACAAACAGGTTTTCATCAATCAAACGAATGTTTGCAGCCCAGAAGAAATCGTAACATTATTCCTATTTAATAAATCGAATAGGGAAGGCAAATATTCAAGTGCAAGAATTATTTTTTGAATACATATAATGCGTTTAACCAAGTGTGAATACATTTCTACGAAATCAGTTAATATTAATATTAAAAATTATGTGGGATATATCGTAATATTTCATTGAAATTATTTAATCACATCGGGACTTTTGATCTTTTTATGCGAATTATAAATGCTCCAATAAAGCAGTTCAAAGTGATACACTTTGCTTTTGTGCAATGAAAATTAGGATATGCTTATTTGGTTTTATGTAGGAGCTAGATGCCAATAACTGGCAAAAAATTAATGTGTTCGAGTTTTGAGTTAACGGAAATACAAATGCACTTAAGATATTAAAAGGGTAGTGAATAATATAATTAAATTATAAATATGTAATTATCTAATGGACAAATTTAAGGGCGAGTTGTACCAACTAAATTCAAGCCACATTCAGCTTGATCCATGATCAAAATGTATTGTTAAGATTGTTGATTAGATAATAGATTATTATCTATTTATGGACCTGGGTCTGAAAAGATGAGACTAGACAGTCTTTAGACTCATGCAGCATTTTTTTTAATGCTTCTTAAATTCTTGTTTAGATGATGCCTCTTTCTGTGCGATAGTACTTGCTTATTTGCAGCTTCATTTAATACCACTAAAGTTTTATTTTATAAAAACACATATTTTTTCAAGCATACAAATCTGATACAGAATAATGCTAGTAGATCATTTAGTATGGAAAAAATAGTACAGTCAACTGGGGGTTTCACCTTTATCTTTAGTGTTAATGAATGGATTTTGATGGAACCTTGTGCAATGTGTTTGTAATGACGTTAATAAAAAGGTTAAAAAAAGATTAGAGTAGGAAATGATCGGAAGAGAACACCCCTTTTATCACGGTTTCCGTAACTTGAAAAAAAAAACAATAAATTTACCTTTCTTGGCCCAAAATAAGATGTTTTTATTCCTGTGAATTTTTTCGAAGAATGCATATTTTTCGAGATATGGCCACACGAAAATTTCTAAAAATGGGGAAGGGAAATGTAAAAGTCAAAAAAAAAAAATCTGAAAAAATTCAGGTAAATATATCATTGAAATACTAGACTTTTTTATTTGAAACTTTTCTGTAAAGTGTGTTTTCACCGAGTTTTTCCGGAAAAATATGAAAAACTAACATTCATTTTCTTTGAAATTGTAGCGCTTTAAAAACATGTAATTTAAACATTTCAAAAAATTCCGACGTATGCATTGTAGCCTTCCAGACAAAAAATGTTTAGAGGGTCTCAATGCATACGTCTGAATTTGCAAATTTTAACCTCCCCACAATAAATTGTGGGAGGTTACTACAATTAGTCCAAAATCGAAAATTGAGATAACATCAAATCTTTACGTTTTGAGGTCCCAGGAACCCAAAAAAATTGTTTTTGAAAAATGTCTATGCGTATGTATGTGTGTGTGTATGTATGTTAGCATGATAGCGGCGAAGCTACTAAACGGATTTGGATGAAACTTTGCATGAGGGTTTCTTTAGTGCTCCAGAAGATCTGAAAAGGTTTTGGTTGAGATCGGATTACGTTTAGTGCCGTTTTGGCACAACAAGTTGTTTATTTTATTACTACTTACAATTTGTAATTGAACCATTGAAAAGCAGTAAAAATTCCGATTTCAACGATATATCACACTTGCACTTTTTCGATTTGGTTTCCGTGAAAAAAATTAAGAAACAAAGTAACACGCTTCTTGTGTAAGATAAATTTTATAGGTTCGATAAACGTGTTAGAGAGCGTATACCACAAAATAATACAGGGCCCTTACTCTTTGCAAATTTGCAGCCGCAAAGGCTTTTTTTAGAGACTATTGACGGAATCGTTACTGTACTGATCTGACGAGAGTGAAATTCTACATCTCAACGCGACATTCCGACCGACTAATTATCTACGGTTAATTAGTTATTAACGCGCAAAGACTGTCTATCTCTTTTGTGCGGCAGAACGAGATGGAAGATGGACACTCTTCTAACACAAATTCGCGATCGAGAAACGTCAAACGAAAAATTGCAAAAATATCACTTTTGATTCGTTCGTACCGAGCTGAATTTTCGAATTTCGACATGCAATTTACGATGCGGATCAACTACAAGTCTTTCTATTTCCATCGCTACATAGTACGGCCGTCGCGGTATCGTATTTTTTAAAATACGAGTAAATTTAGATGTCGTGTTTTCGACCAAAATTTACCCTCGGATGCCGCAAATCTGAAAACGGTTTTTCATCTGTAACTCGGAAACTGTGAGAGGTAGCTCAAAAATAATAACTCCCTAAGGAAAACTACATAATGTCAGGAACGTTTTGCCGCACTCGAAATTTTAATGGGACTTTTCGTTTGGGTCCGGCGGTCCTTTCAAGATGACGGTGTCATGCACTTTTTTCATTAAATCGTTCGTAACTTCTAAACGGCGACTCCTACGGCAAAAAACTTCGACCTAACGAAATTGTAGAGAATTGAATTACCTAAAAGTCCTTTTTTGAATTTTTATGCTGCTCCAAAAATTACCGAGATACGGTCGGCCAAAGTGGAGACTTTTTTGAAATTCGTCTAAAATCTCGAATTTTTTCTCTTTAAACCTCCATAATTCTTAAACGGCGGTCCCTAGGTCAAAATACATCACCCTAACGAATGTGTAGAGAATTTAATCCTACAAAAAATTATTTTTTATTTTTTGACATAAGACAAAAAATAATAACGTTAGGAACGAAACAAGTGGAAATTTACATTTTCCAAGGAAACGTGTTTTTTTCTCTTCTCTTGCGAATATCTAGATAAATATTGACTTTGGCAAAAAAATAGTAGGGATCTATTAGAAAGACAATAAAATGATGATGAATTTGCTTTGTCAAAAAATGTCTGTAGGATTAATGGTTTCGCTGCTATATACGTTTCAATACAAAATTTCGATTTTCCCATATGCCCAAATTATATTTGATACTGATTTTTAAAATCTCCGCAAAGTGAAATTTATAGTTTTTTGTCCTCAAAGCAGTGCAATGTACAGGGTGATATTCTAATAATGACAGAGGTGTTCAGTGATTTCGGTTGATAACTCGGGAACGGTTGAAGATATCGAACTGAAATTTGAAACGTAGGTATAAATATTGTAGACGGACGGATTACGAGTGAATTAATAATACACCTACGTCACATGACGTCACAAAAATGAAAAATTATTACAACAGACGAACTGGTACAGATATCGACTTAACGGTTGGAGTTACTGAATTAAAGTTTGAAACGTAGGTGGAAATATTGTAGATGATGGAATACGAGTGAATTAAAAATACACCTACGTTCTGATGACGTCATAAAAACATAAAATTCTTATAACAGGCGAACTGATGATGATATCAAAAAAATATTTCTACAAGACGTCACGAAAATTTGTTTTTAATTTCCAAGAAATATCAAATTTTCAGAGAAATGTCACTTTTCAAAAAACTGTCAAATTTTCAGGAAAACGTCAAATTTTCGGAGAAATGTTACTTTTCAGAAAAATGTCAAATTCTCGAAAAAATGTCAAATTTTCGAAAAAACGTCAAATTTTCGAAGAAATGTCACCTTTCAGAAAAATGTCAAATTTTCGAAAAAATGTCACTTTTCAGAAAAATGTCAAAAATTCAGGAAAATGTCAAATTTTCGGAAAAATGTCACTTTTCAGAAAAATGTCAAATTTTCGAAAAAACGTCAAATTTTTTGAAGAAATGTCACCTCTCAGAAAAATGTCAAATGTTTGAAAATTGTCAAATTTTGGGAGTAGTCACTTCAGAAAAATGTCAAATTTTCGAAAAAACGTCAAATTTTCGAAGAAATGTCACCTTTCAGAAAAATGTCAAATGTTTGAAAATTGTCAAATTTTCGGAGTAGTCACTTCAGAAAAATGTCAAATTTTCGAAAAAATGTCAAATTTTCGGAGAAATGTCACTTTTCAGAAAAATGTCAAATTTTATTAAACGGACTCAAAGGAAAATTCCTACTACGGGTCCATCTGTGGTATAAGTTCTCTGCTAGTGTGTTAAAGCGTGCAGACTGTATGCTGAGTATTTTTGACGTGTCAAGTGCATCGAGAGATTTTCGACGTTTATAAAACCCACGGATGGTGTGAGAGGCCATCCTGAACCGCTTATAAGCCCTACAAGTGTAAGCAACCCCACCGGAACGCTTTCGGTGAGTTTTTTCTAATAAAACTTTAAAAGTGACAGTGACATTATATTTTAAAAACTATTTCCGCTACTTCCGGCATCCCGCCGGAAATTCTTCCGGCAACATAACCTAAAATTAGTACTACATAACCTAAAAACAATTTAAGACATTGGCACCAACCTAAACATTTTTCAAAAACCAAATTCCCCAGAGAAACATTGGAACCAAAAATTTGACAGCTGTCACTTCCCCGACCGATTTAGTGAAAAATCTGTCGAGGCCAAAAGATAAAACAAAATATACCAACTCAAACTTAAACGATCCACCATGAACACTACCCTGGCTACATCTGGCAGGGAAGCTGTCCACCAAGAGTTATATGGTTTTTTCCAAAGATGGCCATCCATCCCATTACCAACGAACAGGTTTTTTCGTTTAGTTGTTTCCCGTATCAATAATCAAAATTATTAAGTGCTCTTGCCTATTTTTATAGTGTTGTGTTTATTTTTATATTAATTTTAGGTCCATGTGGACACATTATAATTTTAACCTAGTTTTTAAGCCTGCCTACAGAAGACAGGAGCTACTTTTCTATTTTTCTCCAAGCCAAGCCGGACCTACCCCGTCCAGCCTCGGTGGTGTTCACCGTGGTTGTCTGGCTGGCCCCGGGATAGGATTCGATGAAGCATATATTTGTATTAAAACATTGAATAAAATATTAATGTTGTGCAGACTATAAATTTAACACTCAAGTTTTTAGGTCCAAATCCCACCGAACGCAAGACTTTTTTTTCTGATTTAATATGAAAAAATATTTCAACTTAATAAATATAATTAAATGAGATCGTCCATATTGTTTAGTGTTCTTTTCGGCTTCAAAGATTCACCGGGTGGGGAGGTTCCAGCCGCTTCCAGTAGCTGCCGATTTTTTAAATTACATATTTTTAAAGCGCTACAATGTCAAAGATGGGGTAGTTTTTTATGTTTTTCCGGAAAAAATCGGTGAAAACGCACTTTACAGAAAAGTTAAAAATAAAAAAGTCTTGTATTTTGATGATACATTCACCTGATTTTTTTTTCAACTTTAACATTTCCCCTCCCTCATTTTCAGGAATTTTCGAGTGGCCATATCTCGAAAAATATGCATTTTTCGAAAAAAATCACAAGAGCAAAAACATTTTATTTGGGGCCAAAAAAAAGTAAATACATTGATATTGATTTTTTTTTTCCATTTTGGACCTAATTCTACAATTTACGAAACCCGTGATAAAATGGGTGTTTTCTACCCCTTTCGATCATTTTCTACTCTAATCTATTCTTTAACTTTTTTATTGACGTCATTACAAACACATTGCACAAAGTTTCATCAAAATCCATTCATTAGCACTCAATTTAGAGATTTTGGTAATTTTAGCGCTCTGTTGACTGGGCTAAAATACATTTTAGAAAAGAAAAACTTAGGCAGTCAATGAAAATTTCAGTTTGAGATTCCACCTTTAATATTAAGGAAGGGTACAGAATGTGTTTTCTAGGGGCGTAAAGGAATAAAAAATGTTTTTTTTTTTAATTCTCTTTTTTGATGATAGGTGGTACCTCCAATTTGATTTTTTGAAGGTGTGGTACTTCTATATCCTCATTAGAAACTATGTTTTTTAGCGTGTTTAAAGTGCGGTGATTAAGTACGCCAGTGTGTACGTGATTGCGTGTGTATGCTGTAACGAGCCAAAATGTCAAAAAGACTTCACGTTACATTTCTAATAAAAATCTATTAGGAAATTCATTAATTATCGATATTTTTCTAAGTAACCTCTCGTGCTGAGACGCCAAACTTACTACATCTTAGAATTAGAGTCCTATAAGCAGCTATTATTTTGAAATAAAATTCTTTTTCGTACACTACCTCATTTGTCTTAATGAAGTAACGCTGAATGAAGTAACGGATAATAGATGGCACATGCTTAGCCATAACTTTTAAATTAAAAATATAAATTATTGTTAAATATGACCAAACCAGGCATAAATTAAAATCTATTCAGTCTTAAATACATGTAGAACTATCTAAACAATATATAAATCCTTGCTTTAATTGCTTTAACTCAATATTCCCGCAAAAATGTTGTATAAAGTATGCCATGCGCAGTCACTGAAACAGCTGATTCACGTGATATCAAACGGATATGACTTTTTCGTTTGATCGTCAATGACACCAGACGTGTCCGAAAAATATGTAGTACCTGTAACGGGGATATTTGAGTATAAAAGTCTACGGACGCGTAGGGCTTTTTATGTACTACTATACAATTTTTCTGATACAATGTCTGTATAATTTGTCGGTTACCAACGAGACGATGACACGAGGTTTCGTAAATTGTCATCACATTTTGCTAAAAATAATAAAATTCATTAAAACACGTAGAAAAGCATGGTTTGGTTACTATTTTGCAATAGATTGAATTTAAACAAAATATGGGCAAATTTAGTACCAATAATAGCTATCACGATTATAATACTAGAAAAGGGACAAATTTGTGCTTGCCAAAACACCATTTGACAACTTATGAAAATAGTCCAAGTTATATGGGCATTAAACTTTTTAATAAATTACCGGATAATATTAAGATACATGACAATTTTATACATTTTAAAAATACTGTTAAACACTTTCTAATTTCAAACTGTTTTTATAGTGTTGCTGAATACTTAGAAATATGATGAAACTTTTTATAGTCTTGCATATGTACCTGTGTATAATTCAATGTGAATGTATTGTTCGTAGAGGTATGTTCACGTTATAATGTATGTGTATGTGTGTATATATGTATATATACATATTAATTTATTTTTTAAATGTTTTCGATCTATGTACCTATAATTGTAAAATAAGAACAATTTTTATTTGTATTTGACTTGACGTATCCTATGCCAATTGTAATGGTCTTCTGGATTTAATAAATTATTATTATTATTATTATTATTATTATTATTAGACAAAGACCACGGCGCGGCATGCAGAAACTTTTCGGTCGAGTATGAAATGGGGGTCGCCATCCCAGGAGCTGCCTAGTATTAATTTAACCTTTCATCATCGTGAAGCATGAGCATGTATAGGAGAAATTTTCGACTGCAACGGCTACATTTCCACCTTTTCACGACCATGATGTAAGAGATAAGAAATTCATCACTACAATGTCAGATACGGAAAAGGGAGCTGGCAGAGCTTTAAAGAAGTTGTTGATACATTTTTAGAAAACAATAAGAACGAAGACTAAAAGAAATAGTATCCAACATGGCAGGACAATTCAGAAAATTAGGTTGTCTAATGAATTTAAAACTGCATATCCTGCATTCTTTTATATACCAGTTTCCAGAAAATGTAGGTGATTATAGTGAAGAGCATGGTAAATGTTTTCACCAAGACATCTAAAGGAAATGGAGCGTAGATATCAAGGTCGATGGGATGTTAATATGATGGCAAACTGCTGTTGGACATTGAAAAGGGATGTGAAAATGAAAGGAATAACACGAAAAAGAAAACCATTACGCAATAATTTGAAGACAAAAAGGTACGGTACCACAGAAAAGAATAAATCAGGATAAATAAGAAGTCATGACCTGATTGGTTGAAACTGACATCTGTATCGTATTCAGCGGTTAAAAATACATCGAATACATGGTCTACTTATTTAAAATCTTTAATTTATATTTTAAACCCTATTCTGGCCAGTTTTCCCCTGTTTTCGTAGTTAAAAAAAAACTGACACTGGGATCGTATTCAGCGGTCAATAATACATCGAATACATGATCTACTTATTTAAAATTTTTAATTTATATTTTAAACTCCATTCTGGCCTGTTTTCCCCTGTTTTTCGTGGTAAAAAAAAATCCTGACCTGATGGAGCAAAACTGACATCGCGATCAAAAATACGTGGGAGTATATATGTTAAACCTCAGAAAATTTACACTTTTTTATTTTGGGTGCCTGTGTAATTGTATTCTTCACCATCAGCGTTGGCAGTTAGCATCAGTGTTACGTCAGTCCTCATTTTCATATTGCTTTTCATCATTGCTTACATCAGAGTTATTGAAATCATTAGCTCTAATCAAATCGAATGTGCTTGATCCTGCTTGCTGCTTAAGCAAATTTTACATACAGACGAACAATTTATTCCTGCTTTCATACAACATGTAGTACAATCTCCTGTCCAAGCATATGATATGTTTAATATGGATTCAAGTGCGGTTTCTAAAGTTGTTCTTATAGGTTGCAGAGACTCATTTGGAACTCATATATTTTAGTCCAGCCTCACTGTTCTATCTTATTAACAAGCCATTGTTTAACTTAATAATAGGTTCTGTGAGAATGTTACGCACCGGCTGCTAGAAGGAAATATTTAGAAATAAGGAGTTTCTTTTCAATATGCATTCTCCTCTCCTCTTGAACATTTGTAGGTTTAGTATATGTATTTAACAACTTCGGTGAACCGCAATTATAAAGCCTTCTTTTCACTGTAAGTGTTTGTTATGAGAAATTTTTTTACGAAAGTTTTTTACTATTTCAATAGCATCTGCTCGAAGACAACTTTATCACTTAAAACCACCTCTTCACAAATAACATATAAATCAGGTATCTTCTGATTTTCGGATATTATTTCTAAATAAACTAAAAAATTTTGTGCGTAGAAAGAACAGTGCATCTATTACATTCAAAGTATATTTTCACACTGTCTGGCAGGACTTCAAACACTTGAAAAGAAAATGACACACACACACACACACACACACACACACACACACACACACACACACACACACACACACACACACACACACACACACACACACACACACACACACACACACACACACACACACACACACACACACACACACACTCGTGCGCACGTGCAAACGTGCATGGAATCACGAATGCACATACGTACATACTCACAGCACTCTCCATTCTCTTAAAAAAACCATTTTTAATGGGGATGTGAAAGTATCCCAACTTCAACCCTTTATATTTCGGTCATTGTTCATTGCTCAGAGGTCAGTAAAAAGTCAAATTGCAGGTATTTGACTTTATTATCAGGAAAATAAGAGACTTTTTTAAAATAATATTTTCCAAGATCATTTAAAAACCGCATTTTTCATTCCTTTACAACCCTAAAAAACACCTTTCTGCACCTTTTGGAGTTAGAGACTCATCGGCTTCTACATATTAAGGGTGAAACCACCAATCGCAAATTTTCATTGACTGCCTAATTTCTTCTTCTTCCAAAAAACAGTTATTATATTTTATTCGCAGTATATTATCAACAGAAAGTACGTACGTTTACTTATCATTAGTTGTGCATGTGCATCCCATTTGAAGCTTGCCACGCAGCTTGCATCTCCGTGCCTTTATTTGCATACCCTACGTTATATATAAAAAAAGAACCATTAAATGACCCAGATTAATTTCGTTCCAATTTTTTTTTCATTTTTTTTCTTAGGTGCCAAATTGTCTCTTTAGTTACTCTAATATAGCCCACAACAATCACCTTTCATAAACCACGTATGATGAATCAAATTTCACTAACCAACTGTTACAAGCTTTGTACCCCAACTATAAGAATTCCCTTCAAGTTCTATGTATAAGTAACAGAAAACTAAGTGAGTTGGTTAGTTCGGCTATTGCCCCAGAGATGGCGCGCGCGCTATCATAATCTAGAAACGACGAGAAACGTAGTGACATCTACTAGAACAATGTAGAAAGATGCAGAAAGATCCAGAATCAATTACCCAGGAGTATAAATAGAGAGCTAGCAGGCAGTTCAGTTCAGATAATAGGTTCAGGTGATAAGAAGTGATCAAGTGATTGAATTATAACACTCAGTGTAATATTATTGAAGTAATTATTTCGTGTAATTAGTATGTAATTTAATAAATTAATGTTTAGAGTTACCCCGGATCCACGATACAGGGTGTTTACAAAGGTGTCTAATACGTAACACAACTTAATATAGTCAAGGGATAATTAAAGCTCTCGCCTTAATTATTTATTTGTGATTAAGTTTGGGCATATTTTATTATCTACAATATTGATAATAATTAATTACTACACAGGAGAAATGGAGGCAGATATAATTGCAGAAATCTACATGGAAGTACAAATCTTCTCCTTTCTGACGCCTTTAAATGATAAAATATTAACAATAAAGAAAAATAGTTTAAACAAAAGCTGTAGCACTTTTCATTTTTTACAATGTTGGTCAAACCTTATTTTACGGTAGAACTGACAGAAAAAGAGATAATTGAGAAAACCCCATTTGAATCGTCATTTATTCAACATGGCGGCCGTAGCGGCAATGATATTTTTGTGGAAAACCTTAATTAATTATTGTGGCAACCCCGCCCACATGACACAAACAAAGAATTCCTTGTAGAAATTATTCACGTTTTTTGCTGTACAGACTGTATTATTATGGGTACCTAATCAAAATAAAATAAAATTAAAATCTCAACTCTTACTTCCGTGTTTAAGATTATATTCATGTTCCTCTAGAAAATATCTTTAAGAAGAGTTTCGTGTTATGTCTTTGATAATTTCTTAAAAAAGCAACCATCTCGGGTGATGATAATTCAACACATCACAATCTTGGAATGATTATTATGATTCTATAATTCTGTCGTTTGGAGGTCCCTTGTATACTTTAGAAAACATAATTTCTTAAACAATGTCTCTAAATAATAATACTTATTAAAAAAATAAGGTTAGTAACATCATATAAACACTCTTCTAATGGTTAGTATGCTCCATTCAGCAGCATAAGAAGATAAAAGTACTATAGGTACGTTTGTTAGTTTATTTTGAAGGTAAAATATCCTGTGAAAATATTATTTGACAGGCCTGTTCAAACAAAAAATTAATTCAGTACTTATTTTACGCTGAACCTGATGACTTTCTGTATATTTCCTTTACAAACAAACGGATAAATTATGATTTTTTGAGATCGCGAGATATTGCTTTAACGAAAATTGAATTTAAATTGATAAAAACATGCTAAATAGAAATGCCAAGTTGAATATTACTTAGGAAATGAAATCACTCAGTCCCCTTCTGTCATTGGGATTTACATTTTGCTTCGAAAAAAAAAACAATTTGATCAATCATACGTATAAAAAATGAGCTGTCACAGTAACTCTTACACAAAGGAAAGCAATGTCAGTTAGTCACAGTTAATATTTCTCCATATATTTAAAAAAAATTACTTTTGACACGGAGAAATATGAAACAAGGTTTGTGAAAGGAAATATCTTTATGAAATTGTTATTATGAATTTTAAAAATTAGTTGAAAATAAGTTCCAAGGAAGCGTTATAAGAACTTGAAATATATTAAATGTTTACTTTACGTTTATCAGGTGTATGAATTTTTTTATTTATTTCGATGTACACTGGATTTTGCTGCTTACGACATTTATACTATGTTAAATGTGTTAAATTAAGTGCATAGGCACTACGGATTCAACGGTAGCTGCGTTTTTAATAACAATAACCGTACTAAATAGAAAACAGCGACGAACAGATTAAAATACATTTCTAACGAATTAACTGAAAAGGATATAAACTGTAAATGAGAGAATTAAAATGACATCTAGAGTTACAAGCGCAAATATATTGTTTACCAAGAAAAATAAACCACTACGGGACCTGATCAAGGAAATAATCATAGCATTGTACTGCCAGCGATGACATATGGAGTTAAAAACGAGGCAATGACAAAAACCAACAGAAAAAACCTGAGAAGAGCTGAAAGGGACATGTAAGAGAAATGTACGCAATGAAGTATCGAGGACATGTCCAAAGAAGGGACCCAAAATCAAATCAAATCAGAACCATTTTGTGAAATTGTCATACGATTGTAATATTCGTTTGAATTGTACCCGAAATGGTCAGTGGCGTGTTGTTCGTAAACTATGGTCATATAAACTTTTTATGCTGACCTTCAAATAATTCTTTTTTTATGATTATTAAGGATATTCAAACGAGTTTAATGTGATTTGAACCAGTAATAATCAAATTAATCAAGTATGGTCATGGTATTTTCATGCGTGGGTTATCAAGTGAGGTTTTTCAGGTTGGAATTGCGCTCGGTGTTGGGTGAAGAATTCTGCATATAGTGGTACATATTAGCATGGCAACAGTTGGGTGATGTAGCTGGTGTCTAATTAATGCAGGTTTAATCTCTCAGTGCGGGAAGTGAAAAATAGGATGACAGGGACCGTTGTTGAGTGGAAGTTCTACATAGAGTGTTACATATTGGCATAACAGCGGTTGAGTGATATAGCTAATATATAATTAATACAGGCGATTAAATCTCTCATTGCAAGGACGTGAAAAACAAGGCGACAAAGACCGAGTACTTGACCGAAAACCACCCAGGAAGTAATAAATCATAGTGAAGTGGAGTGTATACAAAGACAACAACAAAGCTAAGTCCAATCAATACAACACATCTACTGAAGAAATTGCTAACACTGAACAGCAGCAAACCAAAACTAGGGAGACCATGTTACACGTAGAAAACAACAATCAAGAGGATCATGAAGAAACTGGGAAAGGACCAAATATACTGGGAAGGAAAAGCGAGGGGAAAAAATGAATTCCACAAAGAAATCGTAGCGATATATACTCTACCAGAATCAGAAACGGAGGAATCAAAAGACTCAGAAGGAAAAGAAGGTTTGTAGAAGCAGAAATTAAAAACGAGGAGCACAAACACTCCCCATCATGATAGAATGCGGCCACGCATATCACAAATACTTACAGATATATACTGTAGCAGAACCAGAAATGGAGGAATCAGAAGGCTCAGAAGGAGAAGAAGAAAATATGTAGAAGGAGAAACATAAAAAAAGAGGAGGATAAACATTAAACATCGCGAATACAATGCGGCAACGCATTTCACAAACACTTACACTGTGCATCCCCCACTCTTCTACCATGCATCATGTGGCTTTCGCTGCTGACAACAAGTATGACCCAAAGCCAACCCAGCATCGGAAACCGATGAATCAGAAGACTCAGAAAAAGAAGACTCGAAGAAGCAGAAACACAAAAAGAGGAGCATAAACACTCCGTATCACGATACAACGCGGCAACATAATTCACAAGAAGACTCAGAAGAGGCAGAAGTCCAGAACCAAAAACACAGAAAAGGAGCTTAAACGCGCCCTCACGACACAACGCGGTAACGCATCTCACATATACTTAGACCTCCCATCCCACATTCCTTTACCAAGTGACATGTGGCTCGCGCTGCTGGCAACAAGCATGACTCTAGTCCAACACACCGTGGACGTAGTAGGCCCAGCTGTATAATCCTTGGGAGTGGCAGAAATGCCTACCGCACGCTGGTAAATCAATCAATCAATAACCGTTAACGTGTAAAAATAGTGCTATTAAATCATTTGTTCGTCTTTTGTTTTGTTTTAATTTGTTTTTTTTTTTGGTTTTTGTCTCCTGAGCAAGGGAAGAACAATGCCAGACGTGTACGTCGCTGTTTTTAAGAAGTATTTGCGAATTAGTCCAAAAAATGGAAAAATGCATAGAGCGAATTCTAATGACTCTTAATCATAATTACAATTAATCGGGGAGCCCTCCCTAGGTGTACGTGCACCCCCCCCCCCCCCCCACCGATCCTTGGGGACAATGTTTTTTATAAAGATTAAAGTCTAAGGAACAATTTAAGACATGTCCCCCCCAAGAAAAAAAACTGGCTGTACTTTCAAAATGGCGGCCATATGTTAAAAAAAACTGTTGCCAATGTCGTTTTTGTCATTTAACACAAAAACTAAAAAAGATGGACAAAAACTTTTTCCACAAAAAACAACGTGCATAAAATTTTCTACAATTCCGTTCCTATACAATATTTTGATAGGAGTTACCATTTTCCAGATAAATGAGTCCAAAATTAAGAAAACATGGAAATTCATTTATCGGTAAATCACTTAGAGGAAATAACTGTGACAATTATTGTAAGGCGTATAATATAACTTTATATTATTAACATAACAAAAAATAAAATAAACTGAAAAAGTTAATAATAATATTATACTTTGAGGACATTTATCTCGAAAACGGCAACAATGGTATCTGGAAAATGGTAACTCCTATACAAATATTGTATAGGAACAAAATTGTAGGAAATTTTATGCACTTTGTTTTTTGTGTAGAAAGTTTTTCTCCATCTTTTTTAGTTTTCGTGTTAAATGAAAAAAACAATATTTGCAATTTTTTTTAAACGGACGCCATTTTGAAAGTAGAGCCAGTTTTTTTTTTGGGAGACATGTCTTAAATTATTCCGTAGGCTTTAGTCTTTATGAAACACATTGTCCCCAAGGATTTGGGGGTGCACGGACACTTAAGGTGGGCTCCCGTAGTATTACGTTTTATATTGAATTTTATATTTTATTTTAAGAGCTGAATCATTTATCTGGAAAATGGTAACTCCTATCCAAACATTGTATAGGAACAAAATTGTAGGAAATTTTATGCACTTTTTTTGTACAGAAAGTTTTTCTCCATATTTTTTAGTTTTTGTGTTAAATGACAAAAACAATATTTGCAAATTTTTGTTTTTTTTAAAGGACGCCATTTTGAAAGTACAGCCAATTTTTTTTTGGGGGACATGTCCAAAATTGTTCCTTAGGCTTTAATCTTTATGAAAAACCTTGTTCCTAAGGGTCGGAAGGGGGGGGGGGGTGCGCGGGCTCCCGTAGTAAATAGTTGAATCGGAAGTGTGCTCAGTATTTTTCAAATTACTTAATTATAAGTCAAAAGAAACAAATCTAAAAACATTTTTGAGATAAATGTTGTACCTAACACCTCCACAGTTTTTTCTCGTTATCTAGATTGAAAAGTGTATATACTAACAGTTAAAATGGCCTATTCGGAAGCAAATTCAAGATAATTTTGTGAGCTTTAATTTAAGTTCCTAAAATATGCATTCCTAAAATATGTATTTATCAAGATATTTGCGAAAAATTCAGAATTACTTATGCAAAATCATCAAATTTTACCAAAAAGATGATTTTCAAACATGTGTAGTAAAAAAAATAAACGGTAAAAAATAATATTCATCCGTGGTCAATTGACGATTTGCACGAAAGAAAGTTTGGTAAAAAGTGTCGAGATTGGTATCACTGTAATTCACTGCACATGTTGACCAACTCGTCTAATTTCCAAACTTTGCAACAATTAAATACCTATAATATAATAATCATAACATTGTTTTCATTATATTTAATGTTAAACCTACTTCCATTGAATATAAATTATCTTTATTAGGTTGTTTCGTAGTCTACAATATTTAAAAAATGTCGAATTATGCAATTTGTCAAACACTGTTTCCAACTCTCAGTTTAGAACAGTTGGCAGCAGAGGATTTCAACTTTAATTATCTATTGCAAAGTAAGTACTGCGATTTAAGAGCTAGTATTTGGTGTGGCGTGTTTTTATACATAAATACACACTTTAATGAAATAAAAAAAAAATGGGAAAGTTCCCCATTCGGATAAAACAGTATATTGTTTTATTAGGAGTAAAAGTGACTTTTGTGACGAGTGGCTTTTACTCCGAATAACACATGCTATTTTTGCTTCAAACGTCGATTAGCTATAAAAAAAATAAAGATAAAAAATTTCGAACTTCACCACCAAAAAGTCATTGTGGTAATATTGCTTGGCCGGCGTATCAAATAAAATACACGTTGCTATGGATATTACTTTTTCTGCCGCTCACAGCGTCAAAAATAGTTATTTATTTTTTGGTCGATAATACAGTTTGCAGTCCGAGGTGTCTTGGGCCGAGGTATTCGAGACTAAGAAAATCGACGACTCGTGGTGCATATTATATTTTTCGCAATATCCATGAATCATTAAACTAGAAAAAAAAACTTGAGAAAAACTAGTGGAAAACTATAATTATTTGCTAAGCAAATAGTAAAGGTAGCGATGCTTGGAATATCCATGGCAATCATCAATACAATAAATTTAGAATACGGCTTCTATTCAAATGACAACTACTGTCAAGATAAATTAAATCATACTATTATAATACCTCTGAACATCTTTGAAAATAATGTCGGATAAAGAATATGTAACAAGTAAGGCTTGTCTGAATTTACTTCCAAACGAGTTAAAACATTTAATGTTGTTATATAAAAGAGAACATTTTCCCAAATTTACTTTATTTTCCTAGGGACGTTATGAAAAATAACCACCCATTGCCAATGACAACAAGTATTTGGTACATAAACCGTCACTTACGATCTACAATACAATTAGAATTAGAGTATACTTACGAGGGAGGTGTGACAAAATAGTTATTTATGTACCAGGGTCGTAAATGCAATTTTTTTGGTCGAGACTAGAGCTTGCAAGTATTCGAGACCAAAAAATCGCACTGTACGACTCGCGGTGCATATTTATATATATTTCTCGTCATATCCATAAATCATTAAACTAAAAAAAAAAAAACTGGAGAAAAAAGATCTTACGCCTATAATAGTTAGTTCAATATTTTTCCCAACATCCCAATAATATAGAAATAAAAGACAAAGACGCAAAATACAGAAATATAACAAAGAGACTAATAAGAATAAATTTTAATAGTGAGTATTATAAAGTTCAATTCAAAAACATAATCATTATAAAAGAAATGCGGGAGAGTTAATAAAAGAATCAACTTATGAAAACATAAAACTTAATAGGACGATAATAAACCAAATTCATACATAAAACAAAATATTGACAGAACCCAAGAAGATTACTTACCTACTTCTCTAAAATTGAACACAAAATGGCCTAAGATAATATAATGAAAAACTAGTGGAAGCATTATACTCTTCGCCGGTTTACTGAGCTTTTTATATAATTGTTACACATTCTTCGCAGTTTTCTTGTACATAATGTTAGTTTTTGGATGTTCTAAATTTTGTGATATCAACTTTGTTGTAAAAAAAAATATATGAAAAAAAAAATTAAAAAAAAAACACTGTCCGGGATTCGAATAAAAGACCTTTGGATTGCCAGACAAAGCTTTTCAATTCAATTCAAAAAAGATTTAATTTTAATTAAGGTTGCAAATTATGCGCCTCGCCGAATTCCGGTCCGAAGCCAGCTGCACAACCACGGCGCGCAGCGTCGAGGTAAATGTGTCGCTAAGTGATAAGTGAACTAAATTTGGACAATTATAACGAAAGGAAACACTTTTAAAAACTTAAAATTAATATTGACGGTTTTTCGTTGCGGCGCACTTTACGAAGCAGTGCTCTGCACTAATTGCGTTTTCATTACTGGTACGGGGAAAACTCAACGAAAAAACCCGTTCGGACTAGTAACGTCCTTCATCCGGTGGTCAGACTGTCTCCGGAAAGGCAGGATGGAAGGAAAGTTGTGATTTCAAAAGTTTGGATTTTCAAGAGGTTATTGGTCGAGAGGGGATTTTGAAAAGGAATAAAAAAGGACAAAAAAACAAAAATTAACAAAATTAACAAAAAGGAGACTAATAGAGGGAATGGAAAGGTTGAAAAGTAAAAGGTGGTGAAAGGGAAGTTGTGGTATAGGAAAGTTTTGGCTAGGGAGGTTGCCGAAAGGTAGGCAACGCCTGGTATGGTAATGGGTGTTTCAGGTTGAAAAGTATGGCATTATGCTGTGCCAGACAAAGCTTAAGCCATTGGACCATCGACACATCACTACAAGTACTGAATGCCTGTGGTATATATCATTCGAGTATTATATTTCAACGAATTAGATATATTATTATGAAATATTTATATTAGTAAAACGTATAAACAAAAAATATACAGAGAATAATATTTCGCAAGATTTCTATTTAACAAAAATTAAATATATTTATTTAAATGATTAATAATAATAATAAGTTATCGTGCTTACAAGAAACGTGACTGACGGACGGACCGACGGACAGACGGATGGACACACGGACATTTTGAAAGTGGTTCAGAATTCATTCACTAACATAATGATATGAATTTTTTTTCTCAACGAGCAATATTTACTGATTTAGAAATGTGCTGATCAAATACAATATACTCTTCGTTTTTGTGAAGGGTATAATGATGTGGATGACAATTTGGGAGAAAAAACAAAAGCTATTATAAAAAATTATTAGGTGTAATTATTTTTGTGCTCAGTGTCGAAAAATTAAATAATAAACAATGTAAATGGTAATAGTGCACCAGGCTTGAATGGTATTGGAGTAAGGACAATCAAGGAACCTCTGATTTATATATTTAAACTGTTGCAATATATTATTAACAGACCTGTGCCGAGCACAGACAGAAAGTGTTCGTGAGCACTAAGCACTAGGCAGTCAAAAAGTGCTTTTATTTTTCGAGTACAAAGGCACTGTAAAGTGCTCGTGATTACTAAGCACTTTGAAAAAGTGCTTTAAAATCACAAGCACTAAGCACTTTTAAAAAATGTTAATAATATTTATTATCAAATTAACAACTTAATATTATTAAATTAATATTATAAGAAATTCGTATCTTGTGTAAACATTACTATAAATTGTTTTTATAATCATCGATAAGCCCTCAAAGATTTATGGGTGAGTATAACAGTAAGTACGATGATAGCACTACTTATTAGAAAGGGTGAATCCACTTTACGCTAATTGAGCATGGCAAACACTGGCTTATAGAATTGAACAGTCGTGCCTCCACTTGCCATGGGTCAGGAGCTATCAGTATTTAATGGCAGCAATAACTATATTGAAATACATCATTATCGTTCAAATTTACATCAAAACGTTGTCGACTAATGAACGACAATCGCCGACATTATTTCTATGTTTATGTATCGGGGTTTTAGATTGCTTGAAGAGTTCGAACACAATAATTTCTATTTTGTCGTTAAAAGAGGTTTTTTTAAATATTTTATGCTTCTGGCAGCTGACTGGTTTCGCTAGTTGTATAGCAAATAAATGAGTTTTAAATTATTCTTAAAAGGCCCTTCAATCAGTGAGTAATATAATATTTTCCTAATATTAACATGTTTTTATTTTGATAGAAATGTTCTTATGTTTTATTTGTTGTACGTAATTTATAAAAAAATGACCCAAAAAAACCCAAAAACGAAGGTAATATACCAATAATATGAAATGTAGCACATGTCATAAAGTGTATGAAGAGGAACGCGTCACCACCCCTATCCAACTTCTGGCCGCTTCGAGAAATAGTATATGTAAGCTATATTCTTGTAGGGCTACAAACTATAGAAGCCACCAGGTGTGGTTGTATCCATAGTAACTCGATTAGTTTACCTAGGAAAGCACCTACTTGTCGGCTTATCTCTCCTAAGAGATGTCTGACAACATATGTCTTAGATAAGTGTGTGAATTGGAAGTTATGTGTTTTTTTTTGGCATAGAAACAGGGGATTTTACAATCTCTTGGAAATGAAGTGGTCCATGTTCATTTTATATAAATACACAGAATACATATATAGAGAAAAGAGTAAGGAAAGAAGATAGTGGAAAGATGAGTTTATGAAGTGTCACTCTGCTCTGGAAGATCAGTTTTGACCGAAGCCAGTGTGAGAATAGAAGTTCAATCTAGAAAATGGTCTAGGAGATCCACGAAGCAACGGAGGAGTTGTTGGAAAATACCCAAAAGTCAGTGCCCCGAGAAAGTCTATTAGCAATAAAGTCTATTAGCAATAAAGCGCTAAATCCGCCAGATTTTGGGATTAAAAATCTCTTCCTGCCCCAACCAACTGAATATGTCTGGAATTAGGGAATGCAGGGATCAGTGGCGGCTTATCCTATGAGGCAGATTAGGCAGTGCCTCATCAGTAAATTTGGAGTAAATCTAATTGTTAATTTCATAAACGGTATTATTTTTTCAACAATTTATATAACTTTGAACTGGGATTAATAAATTTTTGTTAGGTATTTCCAATTAGAACAGCGCTTCGCAGTCCGTGCGATGCACCGTGCCAGCTTCGTGTCCGCTAGATACCTACCGCAGACAGAGGCACATTCAAATGTGTAAGATTCTGCTGATCCACGACGTGACTGAAAATTACCACAGAAAGAGGCGCCTCTTTTCAGAATTAAAGATCGACAACTTTTTTGATAAAATAATTGACTACATTATCTCTAGCGATGAAGCCCACTTTTAACTCTCTGACGCCATAAACAAGCAAAATTGCAGTTACTGCGCACTGACAACCCACGGAAAAAGCATGAAAGGCCATTACATAGCCCAATAATTACGGTTTGTTGTTCAATGTCGGCCGCGGGTATTATTGGCCTGTCTTATTATACTCTTCGCAAAAACGAAGAGTATATTGTATTTGATCGGCACATTTCTAAATCAGTAAATATCGCTCGTAGAGAAAAAATTTTCATATCATTATGTTAGTGAACGAATTCTGAACAACCTTCAAAATGTCCGTCAGTCCGTCCGTCCGTCCGTCCGTCCGTCACGTTTCTTGTAAGCACGATAACTTAAGAAAGAAAAGTCCGATTGTATTGAAATTTGGAAAGTAAGTTAGCGTTAACTAGAGGAAGAACCTTGTTATTTTTGAAAAAAATCAATCGGTAAATAAAAAAGTTATTAATCATTTAAATAAAAAAAAAATTTTTTCATAATTTCTGTCATTTGTATTTAAATAGAAATTTTGCGAAATGTTATTCCCTATAATTTTTTTTGTTTTCATATTTTACCAATATATATATTTCATAATAATGTATCTAATCCGTTGAAATATAATTCTTGAACGATATTCATTCAAGTTTTGTGGTAAGATGAGATGCCCAATGGCTAAAGCATTTGCCATTCAAGGAGTCTGTATCCGAGTGTCTGGCGTGGGGTAGCGGACTAAACAGGACTAATAAAAAATTATTGTATACGATGGTGATCAGACCGGCCATCACATACGCGGCGCCGGTGTAGTGCAGCATCCCGGCCACGACAATGCGGAAACTTAGAGTTTTAGAACATAAATTTATGCGCCTCATTTCAGACTCCGGTAGGTACACCTCCCTCAGAGATCTCTATGCACGTTGCCACGACATAACCCCACTAGCGGACTTCGTGCGGGAAACTTCCCAGAAATTTTACCAATTCAAACTGGGCGAAAGTCCGTTAACCCGAAACATCACACGAATCAGACAGCATAATGCCATACTTTTCAACCTGAAACACCCATTACCATACCAGGCGTTGCCTATCTTTCGGCAACCTCCCTAGCCGCATCTTTCCTATACCACAATTTCCTTTCACCACCTTTTATTTTCACCACCTTTTACTTGTACCCCCTCTATTCCCCCATTAGTTTAATTTTTATTATTTTTGTCAATTTTTTTCTTTCGTCCCTTTTTGTTCTTCCAAATTCCCTTACCAATAACTGCTAGTAAATTCCAACTTTTAAAATCATAATCTCCCCTCACCTCATCCTTCCAGAGGCAGGTAGACCACTGGATAAATCCGTGACTCTCGAACGGGTTTTTTCACTAAGTTTTTCCCGTATGGACAACAAAATCTTCTTCATAAATTTAGTGCGCGCGTGCGACAGTGCGCGTGTGTTAAAAATGCAATTGTTTCTTCGTAGTTCTAGCTATTTCTAAGTATTTTAATACCTTCCCGGATTCTTGTTCAACGAAATTGTTAGGTTTAAGTTTTTTATATATGTTGAACAGGAGCCCTAACGCCCCAATTTAATCTGTTGTTACAGCCGAAGCTAAACCCCACCACCCGATCACCTACCTATCGCGACGTTGCACGCGGTAGGGTGATCGGCTCTAGACTGGACCCAGCTGAGGCGCATTCATGTATTTAAACATTAATAAATATCTTTGATTTGATTTGATTTTGCCTTTCAATCCAAAGGTCTCGTGTTCGATCCCTCACAAGGCGATTTTTTTTTTCATATATTTTTTTTCCACAACAAAGTTGGTATCACAAAATTTAGAATGTCCAAAAACTAACATTATTTACAAGAAAAATGCGAAGGGTATCCTATAGAATGTGTAACAATTATATAAAAAGCTCAGTAAATCGGCGAGAAGATGCTTCTACTAGTTTTGAAAATGCACTCGGCGCTACAGTCATAGTTAATAGTGAGCGTCATTGTATAACGCTCCAGGATTTTAATATCAGAGATAAATATCTTTAGGGGATTTAATGGTGAAAGATGGTTTCAGCAGAATGGAGGAATTGCATATACTGGTTAGCATATCTATACAGAGCAACTTTTTCTGAAAAAACCATATCACGGTTTGAAAACATCAATTGGCCAGCTGGATCACCTTGCCTCAGTCCTATAGACTTTTTTGTGGGGTTATCTCAAATCAAAAGTGTACGTCGACATGCTTGCAACACTGAACGAATTCAAAGACAAATAGAGAAAATCACTGCAATACCAGTAGATATATATTGAACAGGTTTCGGCAAATTGAGGTCTGCTTTAGAAGAGTATTTGGAAGACATCTGGACAACATAATTTTTAAGAAATAAAATCCGCATGTTCCCTCTGTTGTAGAGTAAATGTTTTTAGAATTATTTCATGCCTTTTTAATATGTGTTTAATAACTGATATGCATTATGAGACACTCGGTATAATTATATTTTTTAAAGGGACCCTCTATACATTTTCTAAAAATATATCTGATTTCCTCCTCGGTAATAGCATCAACTAAGTTCCAAGTATTATTTTTCACCATCGTTTCTTCGTTAATTATTACTTATTACCAGTGGAAGCATAGCAAGGAAAAAAAATATTGGAAGTTTTCATTGTTCAAATAAGCTTATGATGTCATGGAACGTCGAGATTTTAAGTTTGAGCAAAAAAATCTGCCTGTCGGTTTGTCTGTCTGTATTTTTTTTGTGAGCACGATTACTCTGGAATCGTTTAAGATATTGACTAGAAATTTAGTACACATATGTATTTTAACGAGATCTGGCACTAGGTTATATTTTGATCTCATTCCGTTGAAGGGTTGGGATAAATGGGGGTCAATAGGTAAATCTAGCAAGAGTCCACAAAATTGGTATTTAGTATATATAAGAGAAGCTAAAAAAACAAAAAAAATATTGGTATTAACCACATCCATTACCATCCCTCATTGAAGGAGATGAAAAAATAAAATTGTGATTTAGTGTGAGTACATGAACCAAAGGCCTCAACAGTTTTTTACCTCATCCACCCCCACTACCAACGCCTCTTCCCACCCCCACTCCCATTACCGATGTGGCATATCATTTTATGGGTTTTTGGGGTAGATGACTTCAAATATTATTAAATTTCCATAAACAAATTTTTCTCATTGTGACCCTTGGATGGAAAATTTGAATGTGGAAGCAGTGATTCCCTGGGCAGCGGTTTTTTAGAGCGACCACCTTGTACATTTTACACTAAATCTATAGTAGGTTTCTTCCTCGAAAATTGTGTTAATGACATGCCAAATATTTTTGTCCTACGTCAAATTTTGTAATCATTTTCATTTTTCAAATATCCACCCTGGATATTCTTCACTAAAAGTATATCCTATTTCTTCGTTGGCAATAGCGTTAACTATGTACCAGATATTTTTTCTGTCAAATAGTTTTGTAGATATAACGGCAACCGACCGACCGACTGATCGACTGATCCACCGACTCCAGGAGGTTGACGCTTTTGATATAAAACTTCGATGAAGTAATTTCCCGTTGACTACGCGCTTTTCACTTCAGATGATGCTCACATGGTTAGCGAAACTAATGTCAAATAATAAATAGTATTGGGGTGTAATGCTGAAGTGTTTTGATGTGTGTGGAAACTACACCTAATATTTTCTATAAATTATTTCCCTATTCACTCATTTTTCTAATAGACAATTTTAATAACAGAAACTGCTGCATTCTGATGATGTCCATCAATGTCAGTATGTCTTATAAATGGTTAAATATCGAAATGGATCTTTTGTGGACAGAATATAAGATAGATGTTTTGCATTAACATTGAGGACATGACTTTTTAAGGTTTTGAGTAGACAGCCAATATCTGGTCCTATATTAATAGTTTCTTTAAAGACGTCACAAAGGCGGGACAGGGTGATAGATCTGCCTGTCATCAGCATAAAAGTGTATAACAGGCTTGCAAACATTTGAGGTGTAAAGCATGAATTTCAAATAGAGCCGTGAGATAACCACGTCGGTAGTATTTAAACTATTTGACATCTGCTTCAGCGAAAAGTAATTAATTTCTGTTGAAATGCGCAGCTACATGAAGGAATCTAGGAAAAGTTGAAGTACTAGCTCAGTTCAAAAACTTAAATTGAAACGCCAAGCATATTAAACAAAATATTTGCTTTATTTTGACTGTAGAGTGCAGTATAATGTCTGCACACTTATAATTTGATACCTGGATAATTAGTTTACAACAGCATAAGTACATTTAAATTACAACATTCAAATTAATAGTGCACTTAGACTTTGTCTAGGAAATAGAAATTTTATTTCAGAACAATGTTTTGGGTATTATAAATGTGAAAAAAAAATCGACCAAAATCGACTACCGGTGAAACTTTTTGAGAGGAGAAGAAAGGATTAAAACGGTTTATTTCAAACATCTTGAGAACTACAAATTCTGTCAAAAAGTGTTAAATAGGAGCTTAGGAAATTATCTTGACTTTGAGTCCCATTGGATTTTGTCAAATATTGACCGAGACATGTGTTTTTAGTGTTTTTTCACCTCTTTCTAAAAGTCAAATTTCAACGGGAGCTTTTCGATCCTATCAAAAACTAAGACATTGTTAAAAAAATATGTTTACTACAATATTAAAAGGGAATTTAATTTGGTTATTTTATTACTACACCTTCAATAAAAAATGGTCAAGTTATGACTATTTCTTGTTAAAAAGTACGCTTTTAAGAAAATCGAAATTGCAAATTTAGTTCGTTAAATTGCGTTCTGACAAAAAAAGTTCATTTAAATCCTTTTGTAACTTTCAAAATAATGAATCGAATGATACGGTAACTGAAATATTAAGCTACAAGTTAAAATAAGGCATTTTAATAAATGCAAGGTCTAAAAGCAAAATGTTAAAAGAACATCATATCAGAGCTGCGGTACTGAATTACCTAAGTACTTAAAATTTGTACTTAAGTACAAAAAGTACTTAAGTATTTTTACTTCAAGTCCCAACAAAAATGCAGATACTGGTATTTGAACTTTTAAGTATTGGCCATGGTACTTGTACTTAATACTTAACTTTTTATTTTAAGTACTTTTTACTTATACCTACTCGAAGAAAAAAGACGTACTTAATATGGAAATATACAACAAGCTACGTCTTTATTAGCCTCTATATCAAAAACATCCACAACTTCTATAAATACTTCTACTTTTTTAAGTGAACTAGAAGTTTTGAAGTATTTAAATGATACAAGGGTTAATTTGGATATGCTGGATGATTATAAATATCTCAAATTAGTTTTTATAAAATACAATACAATACTCCCATCTACCGCTGCTGTCGAGCGTCTTTTTTCATTTGCTCTAATAATTAACGCCCCACGAAGACATGCTTTGAGCGACAACACTTTTCAAAAATTGGTTGTTCTTAAAGCCAGTCATAATAAATATTAATATTACATTAGTATACCTATTTACTAATACTTTATTGGTTTATCTATTATTTATTGGTTTCTTTACTTTGTAGAGCTGTAAGTTTTTTTATATGAAACATGTTCTTTTTTTAAGTACAATGTACAATAAATTTTTTGTTTGATCTATTGCATGTTGTCTATTTATTATCATCGTTCCAACGAATATAGCTGCAGATAGATGACGAAAACACATGAGATTATAGGTATTATATGTAATTTTATTAAAAAGAAATTTGGTAGGTATATGTCCTTTTCATTTAAGGGCTTCTTAGCTCTTAGGAAAGTTATCAAATTCTTTCACTCTAGTAGAGGTGACAGGTAGAGGTCCTCTACCTTGCAATTGAATCTGTTTTTCATATAATTTGACTAGTAATATTTTTTTTACAAAAAGTTGTTTCGCTGATTACATAAAAAATAATATATATAAATATAACGTAATAATACAATATAATGATAACTGACGAAGACAGCTTTTTGCGACAAAATATATAAGTACTGGTATTTAAATTCAACATTAAAGTACTTGTACTTAAAATGGTGGCTTATTTAAGTACTAAGTACTTTTTTAATTACTTAAAGTAGCATATTGATGTACTTAATACTTGAATTAACCGAATTCAAGTAATACTTACTTAAATTTTTAAGTATCACCTAAGAGGCTTTTACTGGGTACTGGTACTTATTTATATTTTTAGAAAATACTGGTATTTAATACTTAAGTACATTTTATCGGTACTTACAGCAGCTCTGCATCATATATATTTTGAACAGGAATATACCACAGAGGCACATCAAATACTAAATTCCTAGGCCAGCAATTCAAGGCTGCCAGAGATAAACAATATAATGGCATTATATAAATGGGAATTCTTATTAATTTTGTAATTATCGCTATTATTTTGTAATTTATATTCTTTGCAAAATAAATTACTATTATTATATTATTTTTTTTAAATAAATTATAATTCAAAAAATTTCAATGTTTTGGAAAACTCGTCCGGGTTTAGTGTGTTTATATTTGACCACAGATGAGTTTTATTTTTGCCAATTTTGGTGAAATTACTCCTTCTTATCGAAAAGATATTTAAATTTATGTTTTCGGCCATTTTTAGCGTTTCCCATTTTATTTTACAAGATGGCGGATTGACCTATACATATCGGACTTATTTTCTAAGAATTTTATTTCAAATAAGCCAGTATTTTTAAAATTTTCATTCGATTACTAGTATAAGATATATTAAGCAGATAAGTAAAAAACCCGAGAAAGCGCGTTAAAAAGTGCTTATAACTTTTGATGCACCAAGAATTTTTGGGCGCATTATCTTTCATAGGAGGTCATAATAGCCCAGTCACTTTATATACATAAAATACAACCTAAGATTTTCCAACGGGACTCTCTTTATTTGGGGTCACAAATAATTTCTCAAAAGTCCATAAAGCCAACTGGACGGCTGCAATAGTTACAACGGGTCAAATGTCAAGAAAATCGGTTTTTCTCAAATATCTCGGAAATCATCGATTTTACGATAATTTTGCTTATTATAAAATTTGTTCGTGAGATAAATCTGAATGAAAAAGTTCCTGTACAAAATTTACGTAGAATCAATTGTTTTTGAGATTATTGAGGAAACTCAGACATCGTGCTGTATTCGTTTCCTCACCAACTTTGAGGTAGAATGCAAGGCGCGTTTTTTTTTACACGATGTCCCCTATAGGCTTAATCCATGGGTTAGAAGTTATGTTATTTTGTTGATTATAGTTCGTCTTTGCTGACTTCTTCTTCGTCTCCGTCCATCCCTTCTATTTCCACTTCTTCAATATTTTCATCTTTTCATCTTCATCTCAGCGGAAAATAACGAAATGAGTTCGTCTTCATCATCGTTGAACTCAGATGCAACGGTTGTATCCTCGAACATCGTATTGAGACACGACTGGCCCCGACACACTACGGAATATGGCAATCCTATTTTTCTGCATCCACAATTGGTGCCACAACCTTTTGTGCAATTGCAGAAAATAGAATTGAGAAGTTCATCTGGTGTGGGAGGAATCAGAGTAGGTAGTTGTTGGCTCTAATAAATTATTGTTTAAAATCCAACCCCATTGCTGAGGGTCTAAATCTTTTCCCAGCCAAGTTTGAACCTGGTAATATACCCTGAATAGATGTTGTTGAGTAGTTGCTGCTGTGGATGGAAGTGACAACAATTGCACAGGCTTATTTATTACCAAATTTTTCGAACAGTTTTCTATTTTGAATGCCGCCAATGCTTCTTGTAAATCTGGTCTTTTTGTAAAGTTTTAAATGCATTTATTTTTCCTTTTCGAAATAAAGCAATGGAATGTTAGAAAGCTACTACTAAAAGCCCTTACTATTATTATTATAAAGAAGTGTCCATTTCAAGAACATCTCAGACAAAAATTATACGGGTATATGTGCATAAACGATGTTCCTCTGTATTCTAGGTTTTGTTATCTATATACAACACTCTACGTATATAATAGTGGCGTATGCACTTTGCTCCGAAGTTTCTCAGACCAATATCTCGAAAACTATTTGTTCTACGTACATTTTGCATAATACCTTTTTTATGCATATTTATCTCACAAACAAATTCTATAATAGCCAAAATTAACGTAAAATCGATAATTTACGAGATATTTGAGAAAAATCGATTTTCTTGACATTTGACCTGCCGTAACTATTGTATCCGTCCAGTATTTATGGACTTTTGAAAAGTTATTTGTGACGTTAAAATAAAGAGAATTTCATTAAAATTGGTAGTTAGGTGTTTTAGAAGTAGCTGATTACAAATGTGATGTCAAAATTTAAGAATTCAAGATTGAATATGCTTGCGTTATATTGCAATATTTTCACAGATTTACATGAAATTTGATACATAGTGATTTCAGGATGCTCTGATAACAAGATTAATGTTAAAACTTATGTCATAACTTCGGACATCTGGATGTGTAGAAGCTAGATAAAGAGGCCACTAAAAATGGTGAAAAAAAAATTGATCCGACTTCAAAAAATTTCGCTAAAAATTATGAAATAAAATTTCACCGTCGTTTTTTCTAGTTGATTGATTAATTATCTAATATCGATATTGAGGTCGGTGTAAAAATGAACAAATAACGAATGCAAACGTATTTTTAACCGACTTCTGTATCGACATTAGGTAATAAGGTTCAGTTAACTTAGCGACGTGATACGTGAAATTTTATTTCATAATTTTTAGCGAAATTTTTTGAATCCGGTTCAATTTTTTTCAAAATTTTCTTTAATGATAATTATAATATACCTTCAAAATTAAGAAACTCATATTATAATATATTAAATTTATTAATGGGATATTTACAATTACTTATCTTTAGCACATTTAAAAAAAAATTGCATGATATTATTCCTCGTATTTTGCTTAAGTTAAATTATTAATAAAAATTTTTATATGCATTTATATTTCTGATTTTATTGCATTTTTAGTAAACTTATGGCAGAGTAATCTATCAGTGATACATAAAATTTGTTTTGCTTACTTATGGTAGGTAGTTGTACCAACCTATTTTTAACCCAGGCTAAACGAAATGTAAAGAACTAAGTAGAAAACTTTTTAGAACAAAGTGCATTTTGTGAAGATCTTTGTGATAGTTCTAGATATTATTATAATCAAAAAAACTATTTATTGATATGATGTATGAATTTCTGTGCACCCTCTTTGATGTCGATAAAAAAATTTCACTCAAAACAAAATGAGTAGGTACGGTTATTTATCACGATCCAATTTTTTTTTGCTAACTTATGATACCTTACCTACCCATTGTTAATCCAGGTTAAAGGCAATTTAAAGAACTAAGGATGACAACCTTTTTCTAGAACAAAATGCCTTTTTTATGAAATATTCAAATTTTCCAGATCTTTCTGGTATTTCAAGATATTATTATTGTCAAAAAAATTTTTTACGGTGATATTGTAGAAGAACTCACTACCGAGCTTCAATCTGACGCAACAATTTATTTCTAGAAGGGCGCCAGCCGCGTTCTGCCCCATTCTTCTACTTCCAAGCAGGTTCTAGATAAGATATAACTCGATAGACAAGTAATAGGTCAAGGCCGCACTACCTCAGATCATTAACGACGCTCTCTGTCGGGATACTACTTATTTACTGGTAATAATGGATTTTACGCCTAAGGAGTTTTGTAATTTTTGCATAAAAAAAATCCCTATTGGAGATCTCACTCTGTCGGGATTCAAATTTGACATGATTGTTAGTTGTTTACCTACTAATAACGGATTCTACACTTAATGATTCCTGAAAAATCGCATAAAAAAACTTCCTGTCGAGCTCCCGTAAGGCGACCAGAACACAGTTTCAGATTTACGGAGTCATGAGACTCCGATTAACTCAGTTGTTTCGGTCTTCCAAATGAAAACTCAAGGGATTAAGACTAGCAGCAAGACCTGATGATGATGATAAAATGCAATTAGTTCAAAGAATACCATTTATTTAACAGGTTTAAAACAAGTACAGTTAAATTCAGCAATATCCTATCCAATAAATTATATAATGTGAAAGAATCACGCCTCCTCAACTAAGGCAAATTAATTTTAACCATATAAATGAGAGCGTGCGCTAACAATCGATTTGATAGAAAAGATTCATTCAACTTCCGCATTTAATGCAATCCTTTAAAAAATATAAATATTAATTTTGTGATTATGGTAATTATGGCTGACAGAAAATAATATAAAAATATAAAATTTTGGTTAGCTTATGATTAGCTTAAAAGTTCTATACAGAGTGTAACGCAACTTACCCGAAAAATTTTAACCATACATGCACCTTTAAATATCATATCATATCATTTATTTCACCAATTAAAATACAAAACATATATATATGGCACGTCAGTTAAAAAAATATAAAAAATAATATATAAAATATAGGCATTAATCTATAAGTGAACAACATTAACAAAAGTAAAAAAAAAACATCAACACATTATGTTATGTTTTTGTATCCTATACAATACAAAACAAAATATTAAAAGAGAACAGAGAAATACGTAACGAAATACAATATAAAAATAAGTGGCCGTGCAACATTATTGTTGTATGTTCAAACAAGAGCAAGAAACTGAAGGAGCAAGGAAGTGGTGCATACCACGTCAAATGGATGCCACTAAACCAGCAATGTTTTCGGGGTTTGTCAAAAACGCCACGAACTCGTCAGTAGAGTAAAAACCGTGGATTAAAAATAATTTTTTCACTATGCACTTAAAATGGTTATAGGTCAATAATTTTAGTGGATTTGGAAGAAAATTATATAGCCTGAGGTGCGGCGAATTTTTAGACGATCTTGTCAGTCGATGCCTAGCTGGCCTTAGTAAATCGGCTTGTCTAGTGCTGTAATTATGAAAATTTGAATTCCTTTCAAAAGAATTTAAGTTTTTGTGATATCCAGTAAACTAAGATAAATATATAAAGAAGGTAACGGCATAATGCCCAGTGAAATAAATAGAGGCCTACAGTGGTCTCTATACTCTGCATTGGCAATGATTCAAATTGCTTTCTTTTGTAGATGAAATATTTTTATAGTATGACAAGAATTACCCCACAAAGTGATGCCATAACTAATGTGTGAATGAAACAGTGAAAAATAGCTCGCTTTCAAGGTTTCCAAAACCAAATGCCTTCTTAGCTGGCGGAGCAAAAATATTGTGCTGGCAAGTTTGTGGCTTAGCTGATCAATATGACTAAACCAGTTTAGTTTATCGTCCAGTGTGATACCTAGGAGTTTCACACTGTCACCCTTTGTCACTGTGTTACTCGTGGAAAAGACAAGCTTCTGAGTTTTTTCCTCATTCATTTTCATTTTATTAGTGATGAACCAGGTTTTGGCTTGATCAGAAATTAAAGAAGTCTGTTGATGTAAAACGTGAAGGTTACTATGGGAAGTTAGCAATGTGGTGTCATCAGCGTAAGCAACACACCTATGGGGCAACATAAAATGAAATATATATAATAAAGAGGAGTGGCCCCAATACAGAGCTCTCAGGCATTCCGTGCTTAACTGGATTAAGATCCGAATTTATATTATTTACACTGACGCACTGTTTTCTGTTACATAAATAGGAGCGTAGTAGTTCAAATGGACTCCCACGAACCCCACAAAATTCATGCGAGACACAGTCAAAAGCCTTGGACAAGTCAAGCAATGTAATTTCTACATGCCTGCTCCGCTCAAGGCCCTCAACAATGTCCCGCACCACAGAGAAGAACGTCATTAGATTCAAAAAAGTTCAATAGTCGGTTTTTCAAAATTATTTCTAAAACCTTTGCAAAAATTGGTATGATGGAAATTGGCCGGTAGTTGTCCAAGTCATCGGAATTACCCTTTTTAAGAAGTGGTATAACTTTCGTGATCTTAAAAGCTTCTGGGAAAACACCTTCACCAAGGCAGCTGTTAATTAATAAAGTTAAAGGTTGAACAATAATGTCTACTGTTTCTTTTAAAATTCTAGAATTCATTCCATAAATATCTGTACAGTTAGAATCTTTTAAAGCTTTAATGGTGTTGGAAACTTCCAGTTCTGACACGGGGTACAGAAAAAAGAGTTATTTGTGGGTGGCAAGTCACTTAAAAAATCCAGTGCAGTCTGATCTGTAGTTGGTAAAGAATTTATTATATTCTCAGCTATCGAAGCAAAAAAGTCGTTAAAAGCTTTTTGTGTAAATGCATACTCAGTATTGTCAGAACTCGCTTTGTTACGTTCAAAGTTGATTAATTTCCAGCTGTCCCTAATTTTATTGTCTGAGCCGTTAATAAAATTATTGTAAGCACACTTCTTAGAATCATTAATACATTGCCTGTACTCTTTACGTAAAATATTATATACTGCCCAATCGGCAGGATCCTGAGTAGAATTACAAATTGTTTTGACATTGGATAATGTGTCCCGTTTACCTTTAAGAATTTCGTTAAACCACTTTACTGGTGGGTTAGATTGATTAACAACCTTTTTTAACGGGAAATGTGTTTCAATGAGACTTTTATAGGTGTTCTGGACTATAATTATGACTGCCAAAAATATTCCAATTTATTTGAGACAAAGAACATTTGATTTTTTCTATGCCGTGACTAGTAATATTCCTTCTCCATATAGCTTTAGGAGGTGCCATATGACCTTTCACTACAATAAATTGGCCTAGGTGTTCCGAGAGACATGGATCCGAAACACCGGCCACAAAACCATCCCCCCAATTTGTGATGATGTTATCGATACACCTAGCTGTATTTTTTGTTATCCTTGTAAAGTCAGAGATGCAGGTTTCAAGACCAAACGATTCAACTAAACAGGCTAAGTCGGTTAAATTTGATGAGCGACCTCTAAAATCAACATTAAAGTCGCCTAATAATATTACACGTTTTTGTTTCGACAGGCATTTGATAAAAACGTTTTCTAACAACATTAGGAAATTATCAAAATTCCCAATAGGGGATCTGTACAAAGTAATGATTATCGTTTTTATATCAGTTAGTTCGACTGCACAAAATTCGGCATCTTTTTCACAGCTAGATGAGTCTAGTGACACATATTTAATGTTATGATCGAAAATGCCCTTGAATGAATTTTTTACCTAAGTCGAATTTTTATTATGGCTTCGACTTATGTCGATTCTGGGAGGTCCTACAACAGTATCATGTATGAATTTTTGTGCACCCTATTTGATATCGATAAAAAAATTTCACTCTAACAAAATGAGTAGGTACAGTTATTTCTCTTGATCCATATGCTTCAAGAAATTTCACATTTTTGAGGACACTGTGTATAGGTTTACTAGTTACTCACTTCAAGCTCACTATTAAATATTTCATTATTCGTATTATAAATACAATTAAACGTTTTTAATTAAAACTTTATATAACAAAACAAAATAATTTCGATAACATTAAACAAAATATAACTATTACAAATTATATAATTTTTAGTCTGTTGATAAATTTACATTTGATAATTCGTTGTAATCCGGATTAAATCTGTTTTATACAATTATTTCATGTTTGTATTTGTTACAGGTGAACTGTCAGTGTGTAGTGTCTGACTCAGTGCGAACTAAGCTCTAAAATAAATACCATCCTAGTGGTAATTTCATAAACTGTATAAACTCTCCAACAATGGCCTACTTTATAACGAGGAGTATTCTGCTATTCGTTACACTTTTCGCCGATCTCAGCATTTTCGGTAAGTGAGTAAACTCATAATAACTAAATGAATGTTACAATTTTAATTTTCTTGTTAACCCTTGCCTCTTCCTTATCTTGTCCATTTTAAAGTTTTCTATGTTTGAGTACATAATTGTTATTCTAGATATTACACAAATTTGAGGCGTAATAGGCTATGTTCGATGTACATTACACAAGCGCAGCTTGAGTAGGAAAAATTTAAATGTATATTAGTTTTAAGCAGCTTGTTTTTAGATTTAAACTCACGGACTTACTAGGCTGGGGTTTTCATATCGCATTACTTGTAAAAGTGCTACTTTTTTTTATACACTTAGATTGTAAGGTCGTAATAACCATCCAATATTTTTAAGATAAAAATGGGTACAACGTTTACAGTAATTTTCAATAATGGCACCAAAACTAGATATCTACATTATGCCAAGGATATCCACATCTGTAATTGTACTAAAAACAAAAGTAGTAGCTATCTCAAACAGAGAAAACTATTAACATACAAATTAACTTACATATTAAATCAGAACAATATTTATGACAATAAAATCAATATCAACCTTATATGTACATTACTCAAAAGATTAGTCGATCACTAGATATTAGTTAAGAAGAATGAAAAACAATCTCAGATACAATAAGTATGTACCAAAAATGCATCTCCTGATATACAAAAATTCACAGATTTCGCAATCCTTGCAATTAGAAATGATAACACCATATATGAAACATAATAATATTTTATCTTCCGACGTGTCAAAATGACTTAATTATAGACATCATTTTCAGTGTCAAAGTGTGTCAGAAGGTAAAATTTTGTATGAAATTTGGATCATAAACAATCATACACCATGTTATCACAGCCACTCGAACGCTGCATATCTCAGTATTTCGTCATCTGACTCGACACTTGGATAAAACTCGTAACCTGGCCCCATATACGAACATCAACATTTCCAATGTTAATATTACAGTTAAAAGTATCTAAAATATAAGTCGTTCTTCTGACATTGAGTATAATGGGAGCACATAGAGGTGTAAGGAGTTGTAAGGTGAAATAAAAGATAAGTAGGAGTTAAAATTAATATCTGTAAGGGACCCCTCACCGGTGATTTTTTTGAAATTCAGGGAAAATGTAGGTCATGTCTCAAAAATGCGATTTTCATGGTGTAATTGACATCCAAAAGTGACTATTTGCGACTAAATTAAAAAAAAAAAAACAGTTGGCCGCAGATTTAACAGGCACTCAAAAAATGTCGGCGCCTTTGACCCATCAAACATGCCGCATCGCAAAGCCAAAGATGCCGACATTTTTTGAGTGCCTGTTAAATCTGCGTTTATATCTCATTTATAGTTCTATAGCAATTTTCTTATAGTTTTTTTATTTTAAATAGACTACATTTACGTACTAGATGTTTCTTACTATAAGTAAATAGTGATATGAACACAGTTGTATGTGCAAAAATGAATTTTGAGATATCCGTATAGGTTTTTCTGTATAGAACTTACTAGTGCAATCAGCACAATCTAGCAATAACAAGTCAAAAACAAGCATGCAGCAATGTGTATATGTGTGTGTAGTGTTAAGAAGGGAGTTTGATAAGTACTTTTGCGTAAGATACATGTTTTTCATGAATACCACCCGTCTTAGTGTTACCAAATGTGCACCACAAGGAGGTACAAAACATTTTCATAAATACACAAAAAAATTTGCTACAAACTCCAACAATCGGCCCTTTCAGGGCCATATGATGTGCAAATCCGATCTTTAACCTGCTTGTGGTACACATTGGGTAACGCTAAGACAGGCGGTATTAATGAAAAACGTACATCTTATGTAAATGTACTTATCAAACGCTCCTCCTAACACTACACACACACACACATATATATATATATACATATTCAACGCACGCACCCACACACAGACACACACCTGCTGCAAGCATGTTTTTGACTTTTTATTGCTAGATTGTGTTGATTGCACTAGTAAGTTCTAGACACGAAAGAATATCTCAAAATTCATTATAGCACATACAACTGTGTTCATTGCACGATTTACTGGTGTTAAGAAACGTCTAGTACATAAAAATAGTCTATTTAAACTAAAAAAGCTATAAAAAAATTGCTATAAACTTATAAATGAGATATATACTTTACTCGCAAATAGTCACCTTTGGACGTCAATTACCCCATGAAAATCGCATATCTAAAAGTTTCGATCAGCATGGCATGTAATACGTTTTCCATGAAAAAATTCACCGAAACCTCGTTTCCATAAGAGAGGTGCGGGGTCATTTTTGGTGTTGATTCAAATGAGTGGACTAAAATCTTAAAAAATTATCTAAAAAATCTGAAAAAAGTGACTCAATACGTTTCATGTCTTTAGTTAAGAATCTGATATTATCATTTTCAAATTTAAAATAACAGTGTTGGCATGGCGAACTGAAGGTTATTTCTCAAATTGTTCTGTACACAATATTGAAGTAGCCATTTTATATTTAGAAAATGTAATACCAGATTCTTAATTAGAGAGTTGAAAATTATTAAATAATTTTTTCTCGGATTGTTTCAGCAAATTCCAAAAACTGATATTAATTTTATGTACACTGAATGTTCGGGTTTTTGTCCCATAGTGGGCCGTATCGTATATGAAGGCGAACGGGCCAATCTTACAAGGAATATACATTTTTTTTCATGTAACTCGCCCAGCGCACACCTTACAACGAGTGACAGAAACAGTCAGAAAGTGTTATCACAAAATGGACATATTGATTTCCAATGTAAATACAACCCTCTTCTAATAAACCACAAACAAATTATTTTTCATTATAAATGGAAAAACTTTCCCCTCGTAGTCCGCCCATGTTATGACGCCCAAGAATCCCATGTCCTGGTTCTGAGATTTGCCAAAATAACTACACCTTGGAGGCGGTTGGAACCATCAGTATGAACCTGCCTCTGAAATAGTTCCCACAAACACCAAAACACTTGTATACTATTACCCGACAATTTTAGTCGTCCCCAGATGATGTTAACATGGTTGGCGAAACACGTGTCGAGTAACAGTATTCAGTTATTTTGATGTTTGTGGAAACTACTTCAGAAGTAGATTTTGTATCAATGTGCATGAAAATTTGTACGCCTTGACATATCATGTAGAACTATTCTTCTTTTTGACTTGATTTATCGCTTCGATCCAGGCTCACTAATTAATTCGAATAGATTTCAGCTGTAATATTTTAAGACCAGTTCGGAATGCGAGCACATATTTCCCACTTTTGGCAAAAGCTAATGAAAGAATCAATAACCTTTCGATTATTTACGCGTCGTAATATTTTCATAATATCTGTGTTAAATCATTTTAAATTCATATTTCAAGTATTGAGCCCAGAAAATCTTAAACTTATTATAAGTAGTACGAGCTAGTGGCGTTTTAATTTAAATGCTTGATTATGAGAGAAATGCTTCTGCATAGCGTACGGGAATAATTTCGTTTAAAGACACTCAACGTAAAACCACAGTAAAAAAGATGAAAAAAGAACAAGCTGTAAAATGAGGAAAGAAAAATGGGAGGCAATTTAATTTTCATTCAGTTGACTTTAATAGTTATAGATTTTTCTTTATACATTCGTTTTATAAATGTGAGGAGAAAATGTAAGTATAATTAAAACAAATTGAATTCAGAGTTATTAGAGTTAATGCTCATTTCGAGGTATTTTCATTTAAATTAAAAGTATTTTAAATATTACTTGAGCTTTGGTGTGTTAAGATTTATGTTATTTATTTATTTTTTTTTTTTAAATTAGGTACTTCAAATGCAATTGATAGAAGCTATTAAAAATATCAGCTGGGCAAAGTATACAATAGTTTAATTAAGTTACTCAAAGATTAAATCAGGTACACAAAGAGTAGAAATATATTAAAATCGTTTGCACAATAAAAATAATAAAAATAAAATTTGACATGCGTTCTTTTTTATTGGGCGGGGCGGGGCGTTAATTTAGTCCCACACGCAAGCCACCAAGCAGCCCTGTGTTAAACTATAAAGAAAGAATTTTCTTGACATCATATTGTTCAGCTTTATTTAGTTTTTTGAAAAAAGATGTAATTCACGAATCTCTAGAACACTTCATTATGAAAAGGAACTAGAATTATACAATCACATCACCACAGTGGTTTCTGAGATCACTTTTTTTGGCCAAAACTAAATTTTCGTTCTAATCGTGAAATCTGTTAATGTGAATGCATTTTATATTTGGTGGTAAGAAATTGAAAGTTATTAGATGTTATTTCTTTGGTACAATGGATATACTTGGTAATTACAATTTTTTGAGATAAATAATATTTCCAGTCACTTCGGGTGTTTTTATTGTAAGCTTGTCAGAATAATTTTTAACTGTAAATATAAAACCATTGGGCGCTCATAAAATATAAACGTAAATCAAAATGATTAGACGAAGTAATATTTTATGAGCGCCCAATGGTTTTATATTTACAAAGTTGAAAATTATTTTGACCACCTTATAATCAGTGAAAATAAATTATTTTCTACTTTTTAGTCGAATTTTAAAAAAATAAAACCATTGTTTAAAAAAATATATTTACTTTTTTTTAGTTAAGACAAAAAAATCCTTTCTTTTGATACCCATGTCAAGGGAGTTGTGAAGAAAAATGTAAACCGCCATCTTGGGGAGTCCGACATATTGAGTTTAGAACGATGTTAGATATACTACATTGTACTTTCATCGGAATCAAAACTGTGTACCAAATTTCAATAGCCAGATTTGACACATATAAAATATACAGATTTCCAAAATTAATGAAACCATTTAAAAGAATGTGTATTTGTATATGATGTGGCAAGTATTAGTACGTCGGGTACATGGCTATATAAACCAAAACGCTGCACTTTTTGTTTTTGTTTGAAAGCTGTTGTAAATAGGACACTTTTCTGTCCCTATACAGGTTCCGCGCAATTTAAAAAAAAAAGTATATATTTTTTAATTTTTCGGAGTTCTTTTTGTAATTTGATGATTTGTGAACTCCGATTAAAGAACTTATATCTAGATACATAATGGCATTAGTTTGTGTGATCCTGTTAATAAGCGTTTTTCGATCAAAATGTGGTGAAGAAGTCTTTTTATTTTAAGTTGTGATTTGCTTAATACCTAAATAATATTCTCTGTTCATATTTACACAGTTTAGTGACAATATATTTAGTGCAAATAAATACTGAAGTGCTGTGCCGTTTGCAGAAAGCAGTTTAGAAAATAAGAAAATCGATCGTTCCATAGTCGTAACATGATGAAGTTTAGTATACAGTTATAAAGTAAATAGCAATTAAATTTTAATATCCTTTCAATACATATTTATCTTACTGTAATATCGTATGCCTACATCACGTTATATAAAGAGCCGGTAATGCAGGAATTGCAATAATTCATTTTAATGAAAATACCATTCTACACATTTTCTACACACACAACGCCACTGTTGCCTATGGGATGTGATGTTCATCTACAACAGGAATGGAAAATAATACCAAACAATTTGAATTATTGAAAATATTGTCCTATATAGCAGAGGTTTGTCACTGTTGGCCTTCTATGTAAAAAAAGTGTTCACTTGGTATAAGCTGGTCTTGTACATGAGAACAAACCGATTCACGTAAGGCTATCTCAAAGATTTTCGTAAAGCTACAGTTATTAGGCGATAGTTTTTAATGTTATTCTTTCCACTTGTTTTGTTTACAGGGCACATGAGATATGGCGTCCAAATTTTCAACAAAGTTCCAAGCCTCAATGATAAATTAAAGATAAAAGTAAATGATTTCGCAATTACTTAAGCACAGTTTCTACTATGACAGCTGTAAGATAGTCTGGTCTTTTAGAGAATTTGGGTTTGTCTTTTAAGTCCCTTGTTTACGTCATCAATCGTGAACGGGATTGAGTAGAGAACATTACCGCTAAAATTATTATTATAAGCCACCAGGAGAAAACAGAATAAGCTATATTTCGAGCTCATCGTCTCCAAATTGAACTTCGTTGATACTAGGTGTCTCTTAACAGTAAGAAGAACACCTCTGCCTTTTGAACAAAATTTCAAGAGCTTACGATCTGATCGAAAAATAATATATTCTCTGCTAAATATTTCATTTTTACTGAACTAGTGGAAGCCGCATTAAATATATCAACTGTATCTGTTCTTAAACCTCGCAAATATTCTAAAATTTTGAGGCAGGATATTTTGTGTCGCGAGAAGTTTGAACGATAAAAATAATGCGTATTCTATATTTCTTCATTAATTCTTATTGAAATTACCATTACCTGGCGGATAAAAGCACCAAATTTGGTATGAAGGTACCTTAGGGTATACT
This sequence comes from Rutpela maculata, assembly GCA_936432065.2. NCBI lineage: Eukaryota > Metazoa > Arthropoda > Insecta > Coleoptera > Cerambycidae > Rutpela > Rutpela maculata. Next base: position 291,082,971 of record OW386285.2, on the reverse strand, counting down.
AATAAATATTAGCCTAGGAGCCCTCTGTAATTTCTAAATATTTTCATGTACAGCACAAAAATCCAAAATGGCCGGCAAATACAACAAAATATCACATGTGAGTCTTTCTTTTCGAGGCACCACTACTACCACCATAAAAAGTGTGGAATTCTCTTGCACTCTTCAAGAGATGAAAGCATGAAGCAACATCTCAGCAGGGAAAGAAGCTGAAATTTCTTTAGAACAATGTGGAACTATTTAGCCAACTATATATAACTACGCAGAACCGGGAATCTGATTTGGATCAGTTTTTTGCGCATGAGATACAGTCATTCCCTTCTACTATTTCAAACTCTGGTAAGCTTCATTTGCCAACCAACAAGGCTGGAATAGTGCGATGTTTTGAGCAGCCAAGTCAATCAGAGGCCCCCGCAACCTATGACTCCAAATTTCTGGACGGTGGCGTCATCGTCCACTGCCTACCAACTACTAGTGCCGACCTACAATCAGTATTCTGATAAAATATTTCTACCTTACCTTCATAAGCAGCTGGAGAATGCCCAAAGATTAGATGTTGTTTGGGACACCTACATTCCAGATAGTTTAAAGGAGTCTACACGGGAAGAAATAGGTGAGGGGATTCGAAGGAAAGTATCTAGCAACACCAAACTGCCACGAAATTGGATGGACTTTCTCCGTGACTCAATGAACAAAAAGGAATTGCCCAACTTTTTCACTAGGCAAAGATGTATATGTCACAACAGGGAAACCAGTTGCACAAATCGGTTCGAACACATCCATGGAAAACTGCAATCATGAAGCGGCAGACACGAGACTTGTGGTTCATGTTCTCCATTCGCAACAGCAAGGAGCAAAGAGGATCATTGTGCGTACTGTAGACACAGATCTGATTGTCATCCTTGCTGGCACATTCTATGATCTAATAATGACTCAACCTTTGGCTGATATCTGGGTGGCCTTTAGCACGGGCAAGCATTACATTACAGCAACGCCATCTGTGCCAGCCTGTGGAAGCCAAAATCATGAGCACTATCTGTGTTTCACTCATTCTCTAGTTGCGACACAACCTCCGCCTTCAAAGATAAGAGTAAGAAGTCCATTTGGGAAGCATGGTAAACATTTCAAGACGTCACTGATACATTTGTGTATTTGCCCACTCATCCATTTCAACTTCTGAATGCCGACTCTGAACATATCAAGATTCTGGAGCATCTGACTGTTGTTCTATATGATAAAACCAGTCCTTTCGGCAGTATCAACCAGATAAGAGAGGAGCTTTTCTGTCAGAAGAATCGAGCAATGGACAAACTTCCAGCGACTGAGGATGCATGTCGTTTATTCACTTACATATAACATCGCTATGCTTATAAAATAATAACATAGCATATATTGCTATAATGCGCTTCTTCAATATATCTGAAGGGCAGTTTATCAATCATGTATTTGGACGACCAGCACACAAACACAGCAAGTGATTCCTTCTCCACAGGATTCGGCTTCGAATGAGGTTTCAGAGTCATGGGTGTCAGCTTGGATGACAATTTCAGGGGATTGATTAAATGTTCCTGCAAAGGAGACTGTAAAAACTGCAAATGTGGGAAAGCCAATCTGGACTGCTCCCCACATTACAAGTGCAAGTGTAATTTATTTATAACTGTTGCATACTGAATTCCATCGAATGAATAACTATAAATATTTTTTTGTTATTGGGAACTCTTATTAGCGTTGTATTTGGATTGATATATTACTGTAAGAAATGATATGGATATATTTTATTGTATTTTATTTAATATGTAGACTACTCTAAGTTAAGTGTGTATTTAGTTGGCTTAAAGCTGTGATTCAAAATTAACAGTATAATAGATTGTGTTAAGTGATATTTTATCGTATTTGTCGGCCATTTTCGATTTTAGTACTGTACATGAAAATGTTTAGAAATTCCTAAGCTAATATTTATTAGTATACCCCAAGGTACCTTCATACCAAATTTGGTGTATTTATCCGCCAGGTAACGGTAATACAGCTCTAAGCCACCTCACTATAAAAGTGAACATCTGTCAACGCAGCTTCCATATATGCTCGAATAAATTTTTCCACGCAGGTGTATAATTATTTTTGACCTAAAAGAGTCGGTATTTTTCAGTGACACACGGTGTAGATACTGTTACAGTATTACTGACATTTCGGTGGTTTTGTTGGTTTTTATTTATTCGCATTCTGCCTGTCTCCTTGTTAATTGTGCTCATATGTCAATTTAGTTATGTGGTCCCTTTTTATTTATTCATCGCTTTTGTAAATAAATGTGTTTATTCAACACGGTAAATGTATATTGATGTTATGTGGTCAGACAATAAAATCCTTCGACTGAAAAAACAAAATCCGCATTATAATAATTTATTGTTTCTCGTCTTCAAAATACAGCCTAAAAAATTTACATGTAATGGATTTACATGCCTAGCGAGTAACGCTTGCAGCGGCGGATCCAGAATAAATTAACAGGGAGGGCACAACCATCAAAAATTCGCCGCAAGCTAAAATATGGTATTTTCCAAGGGTAAACGCTCTAAAATGAAAAGTCAGAAATTTGACTTGGAGAAACAGTTTATTCGAAAAAATTTTTTTTATGCAATTTCAACAAATATTTTAACTTGCCTTAAAGCCTATTTTGAATCATATTTACAGCCAGTTTCACAATCGTTGGTTATCTTATTGGTTGACTAACCTGAATCTGAAAGTTAACTTTTGGTAAATACATACGTGTTCCACAACATTTATTTTATGATTAGTAACGTAACCAATGTAGTCCAATTAATAAGCCCGAAAATGTGGAAAAGTGGTGGAACAGCACAGATTTGAAAAATTCCTTTTTTCGCGTGTTCCCTAGACCACCAGGAACATTCATCAGCATTGACCTCTGCATTAACTCCGAAGATGAGAAAGTTTGAAGAGCTCCAAAATGTAGCTGTCTTAAAAAAATGTATAAATTAATATTTCGCCTCAGAAATGGACTCTAGTTCTTTTGGCTCGCTGATCACGAATCCGAGGTCCAAATTGAGAAATTCCATATTACAGACTGGAATACGTGCCACTTTTTGACGAAAATCCCACTTTTTGACGAAAATCCCACTTTTTAGAGCGAAAATTTAAATATGAATATTGTGCTGCGGAAGTGTGCTCGCTGATCACGATTATGAGGTCCAAATTGAGAAATTCCATATTCCAGTATGGAATTCGTGACATTTTTTGCTAAAAATTCCACTTTTTCGGGCGGAAATTTTCATAAAAAAATGGCACGAATTCCATACTGGAATATGAAATTCCTCAATTTGGACCTCGAATTCGTGATTCCGAGGCGAAATATTAATTTTATAAATTTTTTTACGACAGCTACTTTTTACTACTAACTTTCTCATCTTCGGAGTTAATGCAGGGATCAATCCTGATGAATGTTCCTGGGGGTCTACAGGGAACACGTGAAAAAAGGAATTTTTCAAATCGGTGCTGTTCCACCACTTTTCCACATTTTACACTTTTTTCCGGCTTATTAATTGGACTAGTGGTTAAGTTTAAGTTTTGAATAGTTGGTATGAGTTTTTGAAGTTTTTTGACAGATAAGTATACCACATATATTTTAAATAGGAAGGAGAAACTAAGTTCTGTAATTCGTAAAATATGTTCTATGTGATTGTTGATTTGTTTATATAAGTATCTGAAATTGGTAAAAAAATAATTATTGAATTTGTGTAGTTTATCATCTTCCAATGTGTTACTTATACCTAGCATTTAAAGAAATGGAAAATAAATGTATCCATAAAAAAAGATGTGAATTTTACTCTTGAAGAAGTATTATTAGTGGATGTACTATATATAGCCATTTAAAACGATTTAATAAAACTTCATTAATTTGTTTCAATTAATTACATAATTTGATATTTTAGGTTTTAAGGGACATGAAAATAATTTATAAATGTTTAGTTAAAGTAAGTATTTATAACTACAGGTATATTTACACGTAAGTACCGTGAGATTGTTTTTTTTAGGGTTATTATATATTTAGGCAGATATATACCTAAAAATTGCTGAACATATCCATGTTTTAAACTGGAAAACTAGCCCATTTAATTTGTACTATTTTTAATGTCTTCGAAGTTTAAATTTAACAAAAATTTGTATTTGAACTAGCTGCGATCCACTGTGGCTACGATCTGTATCTTGATTGTTGTATACTTTTAGTTAACCACACATTGTTGGTTTAATAATACCTCATCTACTGGTTTTATTAACAATAAGATAACCAAGACCTTGAAATTAACCAGACATTTTGAAATCCAAACGATTGTGAAACTGGCTGTAAGTAAGTTCAAAAACCAACAAATATAATTATACGGGCCATATGGCAGTGCCATCTTCAAATGAACTTTTCTAAACCATTTCTTCTTGCCAAAATAAACGACAGGGGGCACGTGCCTCTGTGCCCCCCCCTCTGGATCCGCTACTGAATGCTTGTGGTGTCGCCACGTGCTATTATTTTATAGCTACGCGGTGCTTGTCGGTTAATGACGGTTAAGTTAATGAATTTTAAAGTAACTGCAGAATTATTTAAAATATTGTGTTCGTAGTTCTGTTCGTTATCTGGAATGATCTTGCGGATCTAAATGTGAAAGGTACCATTCTGCGCGCAATTGCAATTCGGTAATATTTGTATTACAGAAAACAAGTGCAGATTTACGGAGGGGGGGGGGATGGGGTAAAACGCCTCCGCAAGGTTCTGTTAGCCATCAAGTTTCGTTTTGAATTTTAAAAATTTGGGAAACAAGTTACCAAGCAAAAGGACAGAGTATAGAAACTACTGTTACTGTACTTTGTGACAAAAGTAATTTCTTTTAGATTTTCCCTCCTCGGCCTGGAATTTTTTTTCAATTATCTCCCGCACTAGCAAGATTCAGATATGGTCACTTTATTTTAAACGAACTGCCCCCACCCCAAAAGGCTGGGGACTACTGTTCTTTTTATATTTTTCATTTATATTTGTGAATGAATATTTTATTTAGTTGTGTTTATCATGCCCCCTCCCCCAATCTCAAGGCCGAGAACTGCCCTTAACAGAAAATAGTCTAATTTTATGTTTACACTGCACTAACAGGCTTATTTTACTTCCACATCCAGTGGAAGTATAGTAACGAAAAAAAAAAAATTTTTATTGCTCAAATAGGTTTAGAATGAAACGTCAAGATTTTAAATTTGAGCGAAAAAAAATTTTCTGTCCGCCTGTCTGTCGGTCTGTCTATCTGTCGGTCTGTCGGTCTGTAACTTTTTTTGTGCGCACGTTTACTCTGGAACTGTTTAAGATATTGACTTGAAATTTGGTACACTTATGTATTTTAACGGGATCTAGAACTAGATTATATCTTCATCTTATTCCGTCGAAGGATTGGGAGGTAAAATGGGACAAATGGAGGGTAAATAGGTAAATCAAGCAGGTAAGAGTCCAAAAAATTGGTATTTAGTGTATACAAGAGAAGCTAAGGTTTCGAAAACATTTTTGGCATTAGCCACCCCCATTACCACCCCTACCGCATTATTAAAGGGGATGAAAAAAATTTTTGATTTAGTGTGTGTACAAGAACCAAAAGCCTCAAAATATTTTTTTACTTCATCCACCCCCACTACAACCCCCCTATCACCACTCCCACCCCACTACAGTGTGGGATATCGTTTTATGGGTTTTTGAGGTAGACGATTTCAAATATTATATTATTAAAGTTCTATAAACAACTGGATAGAAAATCTGGATGTGGAAGTAGTGATTCCTTGGGCAACGGTATTTTTTAACATATCTTAACAAATTTCAACCCAATGGAAAGCTTATTTATTCTAGATTTAGGTGCTGCTAAGTTATTCTTAAAATTGTTGTTAACAAATGCTACAGAAAAAAGCGTTTCCAAAAACTTCAATGGAAATTCCAGCATCAATGCATTTTTAAAGCTATCGCAAATAGATGCATTGTTAGTGATGTTTGAATTCCCCGCGGTTCAAGACACACGCAATTTTGGTAGATGAGTGTATTATGATAGTTAGTATGTATGAATACTACTTAGTGCAATATAATTTTTTGATTGATGTAATCTGTCACTAATATTCTAACTGTATTTTCAATTATAAAATAAACACTCAGATAATTATAAATATCGTGTCTTCCAGTTAATTCTATCATGCATACTTCTATTATATAGAATATGCAATAAAATGTGAAGCAATTTTTAGTGAAAAAATTATCTGCATTGATTTATTGCGGTAAAAGATACGATTATTTTTGTACACTGCGTTGTTTTTCACTGTTAGACCAGGGAAATTAGATAAAAATAACTTAATTTTGAAATACAGCTCGGATCGAGATGCGGTTTTCGGCATCGTTTTCGGAAAAATATTAGGAAAAAAGTCTACATATAGTGAATAAGCCGTTCGAAGAAAATTGCATATGTGGTACATAAAATGCATCTAAAGTGCATAATTTTCTGAAAAATTCTAAAAATTTATAGAAAGCCGTGAAAATCTCATAGAAATCGCTTCCCGGGGGTTTTCGAGGTCACTGAGTCCAAATCTGACATCGAAATTTACCAGAGATGCTCGGGGGTAGCTCTTCGGGGGTGGTAGGGGGTGGCAAAGGGAGGGGGTAACGTGAAATCAAGTGAAAAATTCAAAGTGCCCAAAAATCACGGAGAAATCGCTTCCCGGGAACTTTCGAGGTCGCTGAGTCCAAATCTGACATCGAAACTTACCAGGGGGTGGCTCTTCGGGGGTGAAATCGAGTAAAAAATTCAAAGTGCCCAAAAACCACGTGAGAATCGCTTCCCGGAGGCTTTCGAGGTCGCTGAGTCCAAATCTAACACCAAAACTTTGGAGGATTATTTGATATAAGATTTACAAATATAATACATCATTGTGAGAGAGTATTCATGATGTAACAGTCAATCGATGATAAAATCATCTAAATGATAACGGATGGACCTAAAACGCTTATTAATTATCTAAAAAACAATATCGAATAAATGAAAAAATTTGCTTGAATAGTACATGCATGGTTATTCCACTTTTTTTTAGGTTATTTACAACAAAAATCCATCTTAACGACTACAAATTACAATCAGTCAGTGAATATACAGAATATTTAACGCAATCAATTATGTCGCCACTTTCGTCATGCTCTTCTTCACAATCGTCACTTAGATCGGCGCTGGCTGTTTGATTGGAACAATTACTTGCAATACAGTTTTTGCAAGCAACTGTACAGCTTAGTCCGTATCGGCGGCACCCGCACATTTTGCCACAGTCCGTCTTGCAGCTGCAAGAAATCATTTTCATGATACTGGGAGGACTTGTGTCCATGTTAAAAGTCACGTGGTTTGAATTGCTTAAATTAGTCCATGACTCAATACACATCCAACGTGGTCGACAACGTGACTAACGCACTGTAGGGGACGCTCTCAGTGTTGCCAGGTCAAAATTTTAAAAGTTATCAGACAACGCTTTAAAAAGTTACTAGATCTGACTAAAATTTCCCTAGATTTAAAATTAAAGGGAGGGAGTTTTAAATTTTTTATTGTTGGATACATACTCCGATTAAAGAACTTATATCTAGATACATAACAGGCTATCTTTTCACTATATACCTTGTTTGCTCCTAACATAGTCACATTATATGTCCATTAAAAAGAATAGTAGAACATCACATCCCATAGGCAACAGTGGCGTTGTGTGTGTAGAAAATGTGTAGAATGGTAAATATTTTCATTAAAATGAATTATTGCAATTCCTGCATTACCGGCTCTTTATACAATAAAGTGTTGTAGGCATACGATATTACAGTAAAATAGTACAGTAAGATAAATATGTATTGAAAGGATATTAAAATTTAATTACTATTTACTTTATAACGGTAAACTGAACCTCATCATGTTACGACTATGGACCGATCGATTTTCTTCTTTTCTAAACTGCTTTCTGCAAACGGCACAGCAATTAACAATTTTGCACCAAATATATTGTCACTAAACTGTGCAAATATGAATAGAGAATATTATTTAGGTATTAAACAAATCACAACTTAAATAAAAAGGCTTCTTCACCACATTTTGATCGAAAAACACGAAAACCACTTATTAACATTAATGGCGGACACTGTCAAACTGAGATTATGATAATCGAACTTACCGATTGTGCCCGAATCGGCCACGAATAGATCGACTAGCCAATCAAGAACCTATGGGAAGAAGTGACTGAGATTCTCAGCAACATACAAATCAGTACAATTATGTATCTAGATATAAGTTCTTTAATCGGAGGATACATATTTTTATTGTGTTAAAAAAATATATTTTTGTTGTTAGTTTGTATTCTGTAGGACATGTAATTTTTTGAGGCTGTTATATTAACAATTAACAGCATAGCCAGAGGTGTCGCTAGGATTTTTTTTGGGGGGGGGAGGTTAATAATTCCCAACTCTCATTACAGGAATTTTCCCAACTTCTCAAAAAAATTTTCTCTAACATGAAAATTGATGAGCGGGGGGGGGTGCAACTTAAGCTTGAATTTCCCAACTCGACCACGATATTGGGGGGGAGGGAGCGAAATTTTTCAATGTATATCTATACTAGTGCACGGGTGCATGATGGTCGAAAACGTGCGAGAATATTTTTTTTGCGACGACCCCCGAGCATCCCTGGTAAGTTTCGATGTCAGATTTAGAGTCAGCACATTGAATTTTTCACTCGATTTCACCCCCTCCCACCCCCGAAGAGCCACTCCCGAGCATCCCTGGTAAGTTTCGATGTCAGCGGCCTCAGCGGCCTCGAAAGCCCCTGGAAGCGATTCCCCCGTGATTTTTAGGTACTTTTAATTTTTCACTAGATTTCACCCCCTCCCACCGCCGAGCATCTCTGGTAAGTTTCGATGTCAGATTTGGACTCGGCGACCTCGAAAACCCCCGGGAAGCGATTCCCACGAGATTTTCACGGCTTTCTATCAATTTCTAGGATTTCTCAAAAAATTATGCACTTTAGATGCATTTCATGCACCTATACAATTTTCTTCGAACGGCTTATTCACTATATGTAGACTTTTTCCTAATATTTTCCCGAATACGATGCCGGAAACCGCATCTCGATCTGAGCTGTATTTCAAAATTAAGTTATTCCGGGCAAATTTGATCTAATTTCCCTGGTCTGTGTGTTTTAGGTAATGTACAATGTATAATATGCAATGCACGTCACACGCATTCTAGACGAGTTAGCTATCTGCTCAGATGATGAGGTGAAAATATACTCTTACTTCCTCATCCATTGCAATTAAAAAATAATATAAGAATTGTTCTTTTCTCGTCATAATGAAGCCGACACTAGAATATTTGTCATTATTTAATATTTATCAAACCTGGAATACAGTCTTTTAGTAATAGAAGCTACAGAATACCAATATGCCTCTATTTTGTTTTGTATCTATATCGATTAAATGCTATCCACGAATTGTGGTTTCACATATTTGATACCAATTCATCGTGCTATGCGACAATTAATTACGGAGAAAGCAATGAGTGTTCAAATGAATAGGGAAATTTATTTTTCTGTACTTATGCTCTGACTGGCTGTGACAGTTAGTTTTCTATTTAAGAAAGGAAAACTCAATATTTAAAAATAATGTTCAGCGCTTATAGATAGGTAGATAAGATAGATAAATCAGTTTATTCCAAAACAGATTTTGATTTAACAAAAGTTTGAAACAAGACAAAATACTTTTTACACAACATAGAATATTAAATATAGTAGGTATAATAAAATAAATATTTTAAAATAAAATTGAACTTATCTGCTACAGGACATGTTTACTTTACATTTAATAAAACAGAGTTCACAAATAGCTAACTTTGAAGAGCATTAGTTAATTAAAAGAAATTCACCGATGATGTATGGCTCCGTATCACGGATGTATTTAAAAAGCTCTGATTTAAAGGATTTAAAATTATTTACATTTTTTATGTATTCAGGAAGTTGGTTATAAAAATATATACATGAGTAATAACTTCCTTTTTCAGTTAAAGTTAATGAATGTGTAGGATAATTGTAATTACTTTTTCCTCTTGTGTCATATTTGTGGTTTATCAAATTGATATTAAATTTTTCCGGATGCTTTTTTAGAAAAAGTATACATTCAAATATGTACACACCTATAACCGTTAGCAGATCATTCTTTCGAAACACCCCCCTGCAACTTTCAGTACAGTTCATCCTAAGCATTATTCGTATGGCTTTTTTCTGAATTTTAAATATTTGGTGTATGTCAGATGCCCTTCCCCAAAAGAGTATACTGAATTTTAGTACAGAGTAGAAATATCCATTGTAAACCGACTTAAGTGTTTTATAATCCATATATTTGGTTAGAACACGAAGAGCATAACAGGCAGATGATAATTTGTTAGAGGTATTTTCGATATGGTAATTCCATTTTAAGCATGAATCAATATAAATACCCAAGAATTTTGTATAGTTGGTTATGTTTATCTGAATATTTTTTAAGTTTATCGTATCGGAAATATTAGACTTATTTTGAGTAGTTCTAAAAAAGATACATTGTGTTTTGTCAGTGTTTAAAGTAAGATTGTTATTTGAATACCACTTATCCATTTCACAGAATTGTTCGTCACTTAAAGTAATTATTGACGGTACACTTTTGCCTCTAATTAGTATATTGTTATCATCGGCATAACTAATCATTGTATTTTGTAAATCGCTTAGTGCAATGGGTAGATCATTAACAAAAATTATAAATAATAGTGGTCCAAGAATACTCCCCTGAGGAACGCCCAAGCTGGTATACACCCTACTTGAATAGACCTCAGAAGGACCATCTCTTAATACGACCCGTTGGGATCTGTTCGTAAGATAGGATTTCAGCCAAGATAATGCCACTCCTCTAACACCATACGTAAACAATTTATCTAACAAAATATTGTGATTTAAGCAATCAAAGGCTTTGGAGAGGTCAAGAAACACACAGCAAGTAAGTTCTCCGCTCTCCTAGGCATTTAGTATAGCCTCTGTAAATTCAAATATTGCAGTTTCGATCGATCTCTCCTTAAGAAATCCATCTTGAAATAGAGAAAACAACTTGCAGGAATTAATCAGTCTAGTAGAGTAAACTTTTTCAAAAAAATTTGAAAAAGACGAGAGCTGGCTTATTGGCCTATAGTTTTCAACTAACTCAAAGTTCCCCTTTTTGTGGACCGGAATTACAATGGAGTTCTTTAAATTGCTTGGATATTTGCCCTCTTTTAGGGAAGTGTTTATAATATCCACCAAAGGAGAAGCTATATATGTTATGCATTTTTTTAATAAAAACAGAGGGACTAGGTCTTCCCCACAACAGTTTTTGTTTTTAAAGTTATTGCTATTAGGTGCAATTCTTCTTCACATACAGGTTCTAGATAAATTGATTGGTTGTTGAAATTAATTTTTTGTGAATTAGAAGTCTTGAAGTTATTCTGAAACATATTTTGTGCAGAATTTGCAAAATGTGAATTAAATTCTTGTTTTTTTCGATCACCGTTAGGGAGATTCGCTTTTGAGTTATCGCTATTTGTCAGCTCTTTAACAATTTGCCATGTAACTTTTGACCTATTATCTTTTTTGGTACGAATGAATTTTTGAGTTTTTCAGCAAATTATTATATTGGTTTTTTATGTTTTTGTACTCAGCTTTACATTCTTCCGAATATTTTGATAATATACTAAAACGGTTTAGTTTTTCTTTACATTTTTCTATTTCTTGCGAAGACGCTTGTTGATTTTTGTTTTTATATAAAATTATTTATTGAAAAGTGGATATAAAAATAATACATGAATATGTTTATAAAACTATCCCACTTGGAATCCACATCCTTTGCATTAAGGGCTTCTTCTCAAGACTCTAAGTTTAAAGCTTGGGAAAATAAGTTTATGTTGTTATCACTAAAATCCTATTTTAAAATATAGTTTACTTGCTCCTTATTTTTAAATGGTTTTAATATTACATATTGTGCGAAGTGGTCAGAGATATGAGAATCAATTATTTGTGTGCAAAAGGAGACACTACTGTTTATTATAATATTATCTAAGCATGTTTTTGAGCTTTTTGTTATTCTGGTATAGTCTTTAATGGTCCGAATTATATCGTAGGTTTTTAATAAATTCATGAATTCGGTTTTACATCCACTTACACCCAACAAATCTATATTGAAGTCCCCTACAATTATTAATTTAAAATTTTCGTTATAAATTATTTGGCATATGATAAAAACCTTTTGAAATCTCCATTAGGAGGTCTATACATAACTACTATAACACTTTGTTTCAGTATATATGCTTTCCACAGCTGCACATTCAAGAATGTAATCTTCGCCTAATTGACAAATGTCTCTTCTTTCTTTGCTGATAATTTTTGCTCTACTATATAATGCGACACCACCATGTTGTCCTTTACTCCTGCTTTGGTTGGATATACGTTTATAGCCACTTATCGAAACATTATTTATTTGAACTTGACTAAGCCAGGGTTCAGTTAAGCATAAGAAATCTGCTGGATATGTTTTCATTAATTCTTCAATTTCATCCACTGAATTGTTTAAACATCTAATATTTTGATGGAGAATAGTAAAGCAAGAACTGGATTTAACATTCTGATAATTTTTTCCTGCTTTCACTTGATCTATCCCTACTTCCTTAAAGTTTGGGTTTCGAGCTTGGACTGCTGCCTCTGGGCTAAAAAAGTTCTTCTTAGATCATATTCTCTTAGCGAAACGCTTGTCCTCCAGTATTGGACATCGTAGACTTTGTGAAATAGTTCCTCAGTAGGTAGCCCTATACAAAATGCCGAATTATTTCCTAGAGTGTTTAGTTTTTTAACTGTGATATGCTCTTATTGGGGGACATTTTTTAAATCCTTTAAATATTCCTTCATGTCATCTTCGGTAACATCTCTTCCAGTTACTCTACCCACATATATGTATTTGCGATGCACGGCACTGATAATTTTTTCTGATTTGCCCTCAATTTGTCCTGTGGCAAATTTAGTTGCTGGAATCAGAGATTTCTGTGTAGGTCTTTTTCGCTTATGTACTACTTCGGTGAAGTCATCCTCATTATTCAAAGGTTTATTTGGCAAATTTTGGGAATTTGAGGTACTAGGAGTATCATTTGCTAAATTGATAATATCACGCATAACTTTTGTTTGTATTTTTTCCAGCTCTGTGGTGTTTTCATTTGAATTGTAATTAGTGTCTTGTTGAACCATTTTTTGTGCTTGTTTGTTATATTTTTTATTATCTTGACTATTTCTCTATTATCTACTTTTTCAGCTAATAACTCAATTACCTTGTCTCGATATAATATTTCTTAATTCGTTTACAACAACATTTTTTTCGTCTAATAGTTGTTTTAAATAATTTACCTCTAATTGGACTTCTTCAATGGATTCAGTAGGTGTTGTCTGGTCCTGAAAGTTTAATTGAACACTGCAACATTCAACAATGCCCCTTCCTGTTATTTCTAAGCCAACAGCCCTTGTTGCACAAGAGTTGTGATACATTTTATTACAGGTAGCACACTTATCTCCACTGGCAGCAACACTTTTGCAGAAAGAACACTGATTTTTACCACTTTCATCACTTTTACTTTCAGAGAGCTCAGGAATAGCTGTTTGTCCTGCAGCCATCATGGCTATAAGAGACAAACGCTACTAGTATTACTAGATTAGCCTCAAAATGATATCAATGATTTAATCCCTTTTCAAAATTCGATCCGATATTTTGTCAGAATTTTGTACGGTCGGCCATCATTTACAAGGTTTTTGACTAAATTACGCGTAGATTTGTTTCACGGCAAGTCTGATATAATGAATTTACTACCTGCTTCTTTTTATCAAGACATATTAAGAGCTACGTATTAATTCTTTAGAAAAGTGTGACTGCAATGAATCCAGAAATTATTAATCTAACTGATTTTGGTTGGAACTTGAAGAATAATGTGTTAATCTATAAGTTAATAACCATATATGTCGTTCCAATGTAACTGCCGAAACTATATTTTCTAAGCGTAAACTTAAAAATGTACTGGGTACTGTAATTTTAGCAAAGCTATGTTGTAATGTATAATAGGATAAATGCGTTAGGTGTTAATTTAGTTTAAGCGCGCAAAATGTATGTATATTACTCCTATATGTTTATTTTTCATCTACAGAAGTAAACTTAAATTGCACATTATTTTCTGTATCTCATCAATATTTTAAGTTTTATAATATAATAATATTTCCCCTCTTGTAAATGTCTTTAACAATGCCTCTTTTTCCCACATGATAAGAAATAATAATACTTACGCATAAATAACAAGCATAATAATGTAAATGTTTTGCAATCACAGTATATTGTAGCGCAAATCACTAATCAGCCAGAGTGCACGAAACGTGCCCATACAATGCTTAAAATGTTAAGTGAAAACACCGAAACGCTGTAAAAAAATTATCATATTTTTTAATTAGTTACTGCAGACTTCAGGTCACAAAAATATGCATACATCTGTAACAGTTTGAATAATTCTTCGATGCTGAAATTCACACACTTTTCGGACACGCTCTGCTTAAGAAAATTCTGTACAATTCATTAACCATAATTTCGAGGATAATTTGGCAGCACCGAAATATATAAAGAATAAATTTTACACTGGTTTTAAAATACTTTAGAAATGTTAAAAGATAAGCTTGTATGCTTTGTAACCATAAAATTAATCAATTTTCAGTAATAAAAAAAATGATTTCTTTTACACTGTTTACATTCACGGACTGAATAGCGATTTAAATCTAGATGCGCAAGGAAAATAGAAATAATGGACATATTTTTCTAAAACTATATGGTCGAGTCGTGGTTTGATTAGAAGCGTCTTTTGAGATGCTAGATTCCCGACTACCGGAAATAGCATTGGTAGATCTATTTTATTTTTGCGTTTTAACGGACTGACTTTCCCCTTGTGCATCCAACAATATTAGTTTTGTTTTCAACTTTATAAATATATAAGTTTCAAGTCTTATCGAAAACATTTTCATTATCCTCTTTAGAATTAAATATTGAAATTGATAAATCATTTTGTTCAGATTTCTTACATATAAAAATATATATATTTTACTGAAGTTGATTGATGTCTACATTTTCGGCGCGATTTCAGATCGAAAAATGCACAATTCCAGTATTTTAGTCCGTTGCTAAGAAACTGTTAGAAAATAGACCGAAAAAGATCCGTTGCCAAGCAACGATCAACAAAACCTTACGGAAATATTACTTTTCCGGCCTAGGCCGGGAAAGTAACATTCCCGTACGGTTTTTATGTGTATTTTAGACAGGCAGACAAACCAACTCACATTAAAATTGCATTTATTAGCAGTTAGATTGTAATGAAGAAATGTTACGCATTAATACAAATTCCTTAATTTATAATATAATAATATTGATTGTGATTTCAGAAAAAATAGTATGTGTACTTCGGAGTGAAATCACATTCCCGGACTTCGATGCTTGTTGGCCTCGGCTAGCGCCTCGGCCAACAATTTGCATCGTCGTCAGGGAATGTATTGCTATCACAACCTAAATACACAATATACTATTTTACGTGTATGATTGTGGCAGCAGAGTAGAGACGTAAGCCGAATCCAGATGAATTTATGAGTATTAAAGGACGTTTGTCACTACGGTCATGGTCAGGTTCCCTTCTAATGCATTCTATGTATTTTATTGCAACCCTTTCACACCATCCTATACAGCAGAAAGTATTTTTAAAATATAAATATTATTTTAAAGTATTATTTATATAATAACATGTTTCCATTTTCCACCATTTTCCAGCTGCATTTGCACACATGTTTTTTAAGTATTATTCACTAGACAGATGTTGTGTGTCTGTCATGTGAGATGACTGTCACGTGAGACGACTGTCATACGAGACAACTTGAATCTCCCAAATACCTACTATAAAATATCTTCAGTACGGATATTCATTACTTATTAATTAACTTGACATATTATCTTAAAAGCGGCTTTATTAACAAATACTTTGGAACAACTGTTACTTTACTATGATTACATTTTAGTCTATTGTCCATGTACTGTAGAAAGGGTTTTTATTGTTTCTTATGTTCAATTGACCTCAAGATATGAAAAAACCGCGGAGTGCTACCATTTAAAGTGGTGCGTTTTTGAGATCGAAGTAAAAAGGTCCACTTTTCATATTTTTTTTGCTCGAAAACTATGAATTTTTTCTATAAACACGTCAATAGAAAAGTGTGTAGAGATTTAAATTTCCAATCGAAATGGCACCTTCAGAAGTCAAAAAATTTTTTTTTTACAAAAATACGTCCTAAAAACAAAACAAAAAAAAACGAAAAAATGCAATTTTTTTTTTAATTTTAGCCTGTAACTATTTTTCGGGTACATTTAGGCATAGACATTGCTACATAACAAAAAAAGCTGGCGTTTTACCCGTAAAAATGAGATTTTGTAAACAGTTTTACGATTAATAGTGACCGAGATATAACGTTTCAAAGTTTGCAACTTTTAACTTTTTTTTGCTAATTTTTACTATTTTTTTTCAAATTTCGTCCTGTAACTTTTTTCTGAGTGAATTTAGTTGTAGACATTATTATATTAAAGTGAAAGCTGACTTTACGCCCGTTGAAATGGTGGCTGGTAAAAGTCTCTACGACAAATAGAAACGTAGATACAGCGTTTCAAAGAGTGTTACTTTTATTAACTTTCTTCCAATTTTTACGTTTTTTTTTAAATTTCGGCCTATAACTCATTTGTCAAATACAGATATTGCTACATGGAATGTACTCGCAGCATTCTTGTTTAAATGGCCTGCAATAGAAGTTTATGTGATCAATAGTAACCAAGATACAGTCCAGATATAGTAGATTATTGCACTTAAAAAATAACTTTTTACATTTTTCCACTTCTGAACTTTATTGGGGATAGTTCATTTTCACTTGAAGCTTTTCTTGTTTTGCTGCATTTATGTTGGATTGACGAATATATGATTTATAACATGCTTCATGAACTTGTAAACTTAAAACACCACTTAAATGTTCTTGAATTCCATCATGCCTGCCAAGACTAGCAGCTACTATAGTATCCAAACTCTTTTTTTGTATTGTTCTAGTTGCATCACTTGCACTTTTATTACAGTTTAAAATACACTTCTCCATTTTAATATCTCATTTACACATGAAATTCAACTGTATTTTACTAAAACTGTTAATAAACTGAGCGTGATATATTCGTAATACTAACACAACTAAAATCAGATTCTCTCACATACAAAAAGTACATGTTGCCTATAAAGGCTTAGACACACTAAATGTTTTGACAGCATGCATATCTTATAGGTATCTTGATTCCGTCTACATGATGTCATCACGAAATGTGCCAGTAAGCTGATTTTCTGAGGCCGGAAATACGAAAAATGGATAAGGATAATAAGGAGAAAAAACAATACTTTAAGATGAGTTAAACTTCTATTGCAGACCATTTAAACAAGAATGCTGCGAGGTCATTCAGTGTAGCAATATCTGTACTTAAAGCATTTGACAAATAAGTTATAGGCCGAAATTTAAAAAAGAACGTAAAAATTGGAAGAAAGTTAATAAAAGTAATACTCTTCGAAACGCTGATCTAGGTTTCTATTTGTCGTAGAGACTTTTACCAGCCACCATTTCAACGGGCGTAAAGTCAGCTTTTACTTTAATATAATAATGTCTACACCTAAATTCACTCAGAAAAAAGTTACAGGACGAAATTTGAAAAAAAAATTGTAAAAATTTGCAAAAAAAGTTAAAAGTTGCAAACTTTGAAACGCTATATCTCGGTCACTATTAATCGTAAAACTATTTACAAAATCTCATTTTAACGGGTAAAACGCCAGCTTTTTTTGTTATGCAGCAATGTCTATGCCTAAATGTACCCGAAAAATAGTTACAGGCTAAAATTAAAAAAAAAAAAAAATTGCATTTTTTCGTTTTTTTTGTTTTGTTTTTTGGACATATTTTTGTAAAAAAAAAAAATTTGACTTCTAAAGGTGCCATCGATTGGAAATTTAATTCTCTACACACTTTTCTATTGACGTGTTTATAGAAAAAATTCATACTTTTCGAGCAAAAAAAAATATGAAAAGTGGACCTTTTTACTTCGATCTCAAAAACGCACCACTTTAAATGGTAGCACTCCGCGGTTTTTTCATATCTTAGGGTCAATTGAACATAATAAACAATAAAAACCTTTTAACGTTTTAGCTCCTTTCAACCCTCTTTTTTTGTACATAGACAATAGCCTATTTGAACTGAGGTCCCTAGCGGTGGCCATCTTAGCGAAACTGAAGCGCCATCATACACTGAAAAAAGTACTTATGTGATTTTAAGTGTGTCTTCATGCAGATCTGTGACCAGTGATAATGACTAGAATTTCACAGACTGGATGTAAAATTACACCACCGTTGTCTATAAATTTACACGGGAGTTAGTAAATTTACACTCAGTGTGGATAATTACATTGTGATTTAATAAGACAATTGACGTAAAATCACATTAGGACAGTAATAAATTCGCGCAAGTTATGTATATTTCCATGTGGCATGTATTTTTACATGTATTTGTCTGTGGCGATTTTTTATTACATTATTCTACCAGTAAAATTCTAATGTAATGAGGCTGTAATTTTACGTGCACCTTTTTCAGTATACAGCCGTGTTTGACGCAAATAAGCACAGCAGTGGCGGATCTGAGGTAAAAGGCCCAGGTGGCAAACGCTTTGAAGGGCCCATTTTTTCGGATGATAACCTATATAAAAAATTTCCCTACTTTTTTATGAGGGCCCTGAGGGCCCTTTTGCACAGGGGCCCAGGTGGCATTTGCTCATTGGCCGCCCGGTTAGATCCGCCACTGAAGCACAGTAAAGGTACTCTATATTTAGAAAACATTAACATATTCAGGAGATATTATGAAACTTCATTAAGAGAGAATATTCCATGGTAACAGAAAAATAGTAGTTACTACTAAAGCAATTACACAAAATTAATTCAATTTCGTTGGTGTTGTCGCTATACAGTCCCATTATATATATTTACAATTATCCAATAATGCATTATCGTTTTTAATTTTATACTTTGTTGAATTAAAATATTCCAATCTAGTTTAAATTATTTTGCTGTCAAATATTTTCTGGTGACGTGATAGCTAGCATAATTCATTTTGATGAACACCGGGCAAATGGTGTTGCGTAGCATGTACATTCGTATACATTACCCTCACTAATAAGGTTTAATGGAGAGCAAGGCTTTTTTTAGGTGTAATATTTTCATGTCACTCAATATTGAGACATGAAGAACTGTGTGAAACGGGGGTGTCATATTTAAACCGACCTAGTGTAATGTACTGTACAGCACACTTAGATCAGTTAAAATATATCTAGAACACTTGAGTGTTAACCGTTTATAAGGTTTTATGGTTTCTGATTAAAATTTCACCACGCCTTATTTTCGGAATGGATGTACAAGATCATGTGTAGAAGATATTGGACACAAATATTATACACTATTAGTCTAGTAAAAGGCATAATTTATTTTGAAAAAATTTCAAAACCAGACTCAGTTTTTAAACAGTGCCGATAACATCACCTTGTACATCATTTGAATGGCCTTATTTATATTAACATCCTAGCGAAGTTTAGCTATAGCTATTCCACTACTCAACCAGGACATGAACACACAGACAACAATATAACATAGTCAGGAATCAGGAGCCACTAAATCGATCATAGGGTGTGAACTCGAAGATATAGTTTTTAAAAAATACAATCATTATCCGAAATGACCTTGCGGATCTGAATCCAGAGGGCGCCATTCTGTCCGCGATTGCAAAAATGCGTAAAAAATTTTTTCCGAAAATTTTTGTGTCACTAATTATTGATTAATTTTATATTCCCACCGCATTTACAGGCTTAATTTTTAACATATCTTAATGATTTTCAAACCAACGGAAAGCTTATTCTTTCTAGATTCCGGTGCTGCTAAATACTTCTCATAATTGTTGTTAACAAATGCTACAGAAATTGTTTAAACAAAGAGAGCCCAAAGAGTGCACGGTAAATTTCAGCATCGAGACATTTTTGAAACTATTATCGATAGATGCATACTTCTATGACATGAAATCTGCAAAACATAATGGAGCAGTTTTTAGAGAAAGAATTATCTACATTGCGTTCTTTTTGTAAAAGATACGATTATTTTTGTACAGCACGCGTTGTGATCCGGCTCGTCTTTTGGTAGATATACAGTGTACATGTATGTCTGGCATTGCCTCGCTCTCTTTAGGCTTGTTGACTACCTGCTGAGGTGTAGTGTAATAACAAAAAAATCTTATGAGTAGCGTATACAGTAACTGTGTTGTTTATAAATTCATGTAAAATATATTTAAAATCATTTTTGTATTAGTTTAATAGCCTGTATAGTTCCATTATTATTGCAGAGTATCCGATGAAATTACAAAAATAATAGCGCAATTGCATTTTCCTCATCATAATCATAATGAAGCCGACACTAGAATATTTACGATCATCCTATATTATCAAATCTGGAGTATGGTAGAATAATAATAGAAGCTACAACATATATTTTTGTCTTATCCCTGTATGTCGTAGATTTGATGTATTTATTTATACCGATTCATCATGCTGTGCGAGAATTAACTATAGAGAAGACAATAAGTGCTCAAATGAATTTGGGTAATTTATTTTTGTGCATTTATGCTTTGACTGACTGTGATACAGTCAGTTTCTATTTAAAAAAGGAAAAACTAACGCTGTAAAAAATGTTTAAGACATACAGAAGATAAAGAACTACAAAGAATACTTCAATGATTTCATTACTTTTCAAAATCTAGCCCGGTATTTTTTTAAAAACCGCTGGAAGGAATTCACTACTTCCACATCCAGATTTTCCATCCCTGTCTCTCAGAACGAATAATTTTTTTATGTGGAAATAATTGTTTATGGAACTTTAATAATATAATTTTTGAAATCGTCTACCCCCAAAAACCCATAAAACGATATCCCTCATCGGTAGTGGGGCGGAGGTGGTGATACAGAGGTGGTACTGGGGGTGGATGAAGTAAAAAAATATTCTGAGGTTTTTGATTCTTGTACACACACTAAATCACAATTGTTTAATTCCCTTTAATAATGGGGTGGGGGTGGTAATGGGGGTGGCTAATGCCAAAAAAACTTTTGAGACCTTATAGCTTCTCTTGTAAATACTAAATACCAATTTTATGAACTCTTTCCTGCTTGATTTATCTATTTACTCCAGTTTACTCCCCATCCCTTCAACGGAATAAGATGAAAGTATAATCTAGTTCCAGATCACCTTAAAATACATACGCGTACGTACCAAATTTCAAGTCAATAACTTAAAATGGTTCCAGAGTAATCGTGCGCACGAAAAACATTACAGACAGACAGATCGACAAACAGAATTTTTTTTCACTCAAACTTGAAATCTCGACGTTTTATGACATTCTAAGCCTATTTGAACAATAAAACTTTCAAATTTTTTCTTGTCGTTACTATACTTCCACTGGATGTGGAAGTAAATGTTATATGGTCGACGATAAGTCTGATATAAGGAATTTATCGCCTACCGAAGATTCTTTTTATCAACATATGTTGAGAGCTGCGTATCAAATTATTCTGTGGAAGAGTGCAACTGAGATAAACCCAGAAATTCCCGATCCAATTGATTTTGGTTGGGATTTGAAAAATAACGTACTTATTCCTAAATTAATAACTATAAATGTTCGTCCCAATATAACTTCTCAAAATGTATTTTGTAAATGTAAATTTAAAAAATGTATCGGAAACTGCAGTCGTAGCAAAGCTGGGTTGGAATGCATAATAGATTGCTAGTGAGAGGGTAAATGTATTAGCTGTTAATTTAGTTTAAGTATAATGTATGTATATATATTATTATTTTTGTATTTCTATTTCTCAAGCACAAAAAGTAAATTTAAGTTCATTTAATTAGTTATATGGTTTTCTGTCTCTAATCAATATTTTAAGTTAAAATATAATAATTTTGGTTCTCAAGTAAACTAATATTTAAATACCTTCGTTTTTTTTCATAATGACAAATGATAATATTTACGTATAAGTAATACGCATCGTAATTTTTTTGCAATCACAGTATATTATCAGCAAGTAACCGATCGGCCACAGCGCGCGAACGTGTCAGCCAAAACGATAGCGGAAATAACGGAGCTCTGTACAAAAATAGTCATATCTTTTACAACAATAAAACAATGCAGATAATTCTTTCACCAAAAACTGCTCCATTCTATTCCGCAAATTTCATATCATAGAAGTATGCACCTATTTTAATAGTTTTTAAAATGTCTCGATACTGAAATTTACCGTGCACTCTTCGGGCATGCTTTGTTTAAACAATTTCTGTAGCATTTGTTAGCAATAATTTCGAAAATTATTTGGCAGTACCAAAATATAGAAGGAATAAGGTTTCCATTAGTTTGAAAATCATTAAGAAATATTAAAAAATAACCCTGTAAATGAGATGGGAACATAAAATTAACCAATTTTCAGTGACACAAAAATTTTCGGAAAAAATTTTTTTATGCTTTTTTGCAATCGCGGACAGAATGGCGCCCTCTGGATTTAGATGCGCAAAGTCATTCCAGATAATGTACATATTTTTTTAAAAGTATATCTTTGAGTTCACACACTGGCATTTTAGGAGCGTCTTTTGAGAAGATTGATTCCCGACTAACAACCATTCCCTGCGACGTTGCCATCTGCCGCAGCTGAGTCTCGAACTTAGGAATGGAGAGCGCCTAGAGGTCTAACCCACTGCTACCATTCCTGCAATACGGGAAAAATACCCTATCCAAATTCCGGGTAGCAACGCTAACACCGTAAGCATTGCGCCACTGAGGTCGATAACGTTGGTAAGCGCCAAAGGCCACATAAAATAAGCATCAACAGCACTTAAGGGCTGTTTTGACAAAAAACTATTGTAAGGCCATAATTTCTAAGTCGCTAAACGCATAAAAACCCACAGGTTAGATTTTCTAATGAAAGTGCTTAATTCATTGTATATGGATATCGTTGTCGTAGTAGTTTTGTAACTTGTGAACTACAACTCATATGGTTTATATTTTTTTTTACAAGAATCCAAAAAAGTTCATATTTTCAGAATTGTTTTTCTGACATGATTTTTGGAAAATACATGTAATTGTATATGACCTTTACTTTTCAATTTTTTACGTATACCCTGTATACATATACAGAATGTTTCAGAAAATCTCAGTAACGCTCATGTTTCCGGAATGAGGCTCTGAATTGTTTTTCTTACATGACCTTTGGGAAAACATGCAATTCTCTATAAATTTTATTTTTCCATTTTTTTAGGTAACTCCAAAAATAACGAGGTTAAATGAGGTTTTTGAGTTCTCGTGACCTCTCTGTATATCCCATCCAAGATTTTTGTCTAGATATCTAAGAATTTAATACTTTCGGATAATGTAATGTTATTGTCAACTTCAAAATTTGGATGGCAGTGATCTTTATATGTGAAAATTATGTAAAATGTCTTTTTGTCATTTAGTACTAATCGATTACTATGTCACCATGCGTCAAGCTCGTCACATGCTTATATAAAATAAACTGATCGAAATATGTTGTGGTAAATCACTGACGTATAACATGAATAAAGGGAGTCCCGGCACAGAACTCTGGGGAACTCCCATATCAACGTTGTTTTTTTTCTGAAACAGTGCTATTATATTTAAGTTATTATTTTTCTTTTTGTCACGTAACAGTATTTTATCACGAATGTGTATATAAAAAGCGTTTGGTGTAGGAATTCAACATTAACTATATCGAAAACACATGACAGGTCAAATACCAAGGACATTATATATTATTTACTTTTATGCTCTCGATATACAAAGTTTAGTATATCATAAGAAGCCGTCTCTATGGACATATTTTCTCTAAATGCATGGTGACTTGATGGTACAATGTTAGACTTGTATAAATATGTATTATACTTACCTATTAATCTTTCAATAAGATTTTGAAAAGGCGCTAAGGAGTAATATTTGCCGATAATTCTCGCTACTTGCTCCTCTTTATAAAATGGAATTGCACGAGCCATTTCAAAGACATCAGAAAAGACGTCAGTATCAAGAGATTTATTAATTAGATGCGCCAACGGTTCACAGATTATATCACCGCACAGTGGCACGAATCGTGATTTTTTCGTTAAAAATTATCTATAGCACTTGTTTCGCAACCGATTAGGATAATTTTTTTTTAAATACTCTTTACTTTATTTCAAAAAAAAAACGTAAGAGAGGCGATTTTTTAATTATGTTAACCAAAATTATTGAGCTTAGCCAAAATGGCCATTTTTTATTTAAATCTTGAAACTTACAAATAAAAACTTTTTTCTTATCCAATTTACATAAATCTTGTTACTCAGGGGTTTTTGAGGTCGCTGATTACGAATATGATATCCAAATTGTCGGAATCAATGGCGGCTATAAAATGCTAAAAAATTATGAAAAATCAAATATTTCAAGTTTATGCCCAGAAGTTTTGAATATTTCTGATAAGTACTTTTAAGTTAAAATAGACTGAATTTTAAGTTCAGGAATAAATTGAAGATAGAGGATTCAATATGGCGAATTGTAATTTCTTATCCAATTTACATAAATCTTCTTACATGGGGGTTTTTGAGGTCGTTGATCTATCCAAATTGTCATAAACCAACCTGCAAGATGGCGGAATCAATGGCGGCTATAAATGCTAAAAAATGAAATATTTTTGTTAAAGTTTATGCCGAGAAGTTTTGAATATTTCTGATAAGTACTTTTAAGTTAAAATAGACTAAATCTTAAGTTCCAGGAAGAAATTCAAGATGGCGGATCCAATATGGTGGCAATAAGTTGATAAAACTTAATTTAAAAATAAATTAAATGCATTAAACAAAATAGGTTATACCTAGTCTTATTCCTATTATTAAAAAAATTAAAAAGAAAAAATTTTCTGAAATTTTCAAATACATCCAATATGGCTGCCATACATTAATAATTATCAATCATGAATATGCGATGATTCGGTCCTCCAATAATTTTGAACATAACTTTAAGTAGGTTAATTATTAATATTTCATTTTTTATCTGCTAATAATATTATTTAAATGTATTTAGGATAATCAACAGTTAAAAAAATTATCAACTGAATTGGAGTATTAATATTATTTAAACAACACAAATTAAACAGAGAAATTTAAGATTTAAATAATGACGAAAAATTTCTGCACTAAGTTAGGTTTAAAGTGCATGGTGTAAAACTCTTGCCTTAGGTTATGTTCGGTTTAATATTCTTGTTTTGAAGTTAAGCAGATAAAAAAAAGAAATATTAATATGACCTATTTAAGATTATGTTCGAAATGTTCAAAATTAAGGGGGGACTGAATGGCATATTTATGATTGATAGGTAATTAATATATGTTCAGATATATCCAATATGGATATATCTGAAAATTTCAGAAAATTTGTTCCTTTTTAAATTTTTTAATAATTCTTAGGAATAGCCTATTTAGCTTAATGCATTTAATTTATTTTTAAGTTAATTTTATCATCTTATTGCCGCCATATTGGATCCTCTATCTTGAATTTCTTCCTGGAACTTAAAATTGAGTCAATTTTAACTTAAAAGTACTTATTAGAATCAGAAATATTCAAAACTTCTGGGCATAAACTTGTACAAAAATATTTCATTTTTCATCATTTTTTAGCACTTTATAGCCGCCATTGATTCCGTCATCTTACAGGTCGGTTTATGACAATTTGGATATCAGATTCGTAATCAGCGACCTCAAGAACCCCCGAGTAAAAAGATTTTTGTAAACTGGATAAGAAAAAAGTTTTTATTTGTAAGTTTTAATTAAGATTTAAATAAAAAATGGCCATTTTCGCTAAGCTCAATAATTTTGATTAACGTAATTAAAAACTTGGCTCTCTTACGTTTTTTGGAAATTAAACAACGAGTATTTAAAAAAAAATTATTCCAATCGGTTGCAAAACAAGTGCTGTAGATAATTTTGAACGAAAAAATCACGATTCGTGACACTGTGCACCGGTATATCCACTCATAATCGATATCTATCTCGATCGTGAACCCGATTAAGACCTCCGATACAGCAGCGAGACATCTTCGGCAGGTTCATACCCTCCTTATGTAATACTCTCATAAATACTAAGATGATTAAAAATACTTCTCCCGATTATTTTTACATTTATCATTCAGTTGCAATTTTCACTTGTTTTGAAGATAATGACCATCACAGCGAACAAATTGGTTGATAGAGTTTCACATAATTGATGAAACGAAAGCTTCCTTGAAAATAATGAGTCCGAATAAAAAATTCCCTTTTGTGGCCTCTTATCTTGTGATAAATGCAGCAGTTCAATTATTACCAATTATTGCTTGAGTTCTTGTTTCTGTTTTTACGTCGATGTTCTGTAAATCAGAGAAATTCTAAAGGAAAGACGGTCTTCTTTTGAAATGCGAGTTAAATTTAGAAACAGAATAACAATCTCCGTGTAAAAATCATTAACGTGTATCTAAGCCAATTTGTAAAAGTTGATTTTTCAATTATTGGATTTTGTTTGTTTTCTTATTTGAAGGAAAATCAAAGCATATACCATTTTAAAAGTGTCTTTGAACTTCCAGTTTATTTCCTCCACCATACTTATATTTTCAATTCAATTTAAGCTCTCAAGTTATATTGCTTTTCAATTAGAAAATATGCAATAAGAAAATAGTCCCGATACGATATGATGTTTAAATCTCTTATGGTTTCACGCAAAGGGAATTTGTTTGTTAATACGATATACTCCAACGTTTTCTGAAAACTCGTTTGAAAGCATATGTTGGTATATGCCATCGATTAAATAGAATTAAGAAATTTTAAATTAATTTATCAGTGAGTATTACATTACGCTTTGATTATGTATTATTGATCTTCATATTATTTATCCTGACCTGAATCCTAAACTACAGTGGCAGTTTTCATTTCTCTATTCGTTTTAGGATTAAAGAATCTCATTAAAGCTATGAACAGTAATATGATTTATCTAAATACTTTTTTAAAATGTACTTACTTATTTTAAAGCCGGCCTATTTCCGCTACCAAGGCCTATCACCGACGCCAGGAGACGAGCTACCCCCCACCTGAAAATTTTACCGAACCTCTTCTCTTTTTAGAAGAGTGGGACCGACTGCTTTACATCTCTTCCGAAGGATGGTATACAACTGTGTAATCCTCGCTTTAAATTACATAAAATCTACGCATGTGCTGATATACAAGCCACTAGAAGGTGGGACGAGATCGTTGAGTTTCCTTGGAAGGTCACCCATCTAAGTACTAACCACGATGAACGTCGGTTAACTGCACAAACAACCCACACCTATAGACGTTCAACTACCGTACATTCAAATGGGATCAAAACGGAAGCGCCTCTGGTGGTTGGAAGCGCAAGCGGTAGCTATATTGGCGGCCGGCGGGAAGTTTTAAATATTCTTCAATCTCATTTAAATGCTTTTTAAAGCAGTACTATGCCACATTTGATAATTATATATCAAAATATGACTAGCACAGTTTCTAAGACACTGAAATTATGCTGCAGAAACAAAATATTTTGGGTAATAAAATTAATGATTCAAGAGGTTTGAATAACATATATTAAAATTAAAACTGAATGGTGGAAGCCCTTCTTTGTAATAATTAATTAATCATGATGATCTAATAAATCACTTTTTACATTATTTTTTATCACTAATTTATTGTAACTAAACGTTACTGCAGTTTCAACACTAAGCGTGTCATTTTTAAATATTTCACATTTCACAAGAGATCCTCGTTTCAAAATGGCACGCTTAATGTTGAAACTGCAGTAAAGTTTACTTACAATAAATTAGTGTAAAAAACAAAGTAAAAAGTGTTTTATTAGATCAACATTGTAATGCACCTTCCGCATAAATAATACCGGCTTTCAAAATGTCGATGACAAACAGTGGATTGTTGATTACTTTTAACCACTTTTTAAATCTATTGAGGTCTTTAGATGGATGGGTGAACCGATGCTTATGAATCATATTGTCCTCACAATTAATAACACAACATTTTATATCCCATTTCCAAACAACAAACAACTTTGACCATAACTTTGACGTTTGTGACACTACGTCGCTGCCAACTATTCTTTTTGCTACCAACGCTATTGATAAAATTTCTCTAGAGCGCGACATCTTTGGGTTGGAAGCGCAACTACACTTATATCACGTGACCGTACAAAGTGATTCCATTTGCTTCCATATAAGTTGAAAGTCTATAGGTATGGGTTGTTTGTTGTGGTTAACTGCAAGTATTGAAATATAGTTTATACAAAATGAAAAGTGGTACACGTCATCGCACAAGTGATCCAGCTTTCGACGACATAGTTGCCAGATTGTCATAAAAGTACCGGCCTTTGGAGAAATAATAAGGTGGAATATTAGGCGAAGTGCGATTTTCGATTTTAAGCTACACTAAAACAGTTAGATTTGCTGCAATTAAAGGCTCGACCCCATTTTTTCTGAGTAATAGTATTTAATGCACTTCCTTTTAATTAAAAAATACTATTTAACTTCATTTTGTTGGTTTATGAGATAAATATATAATAATATGTTTTTTTATTTTATTACACACTTAATAGTCCTCTATCAAATGTACATCCGTGGGATCTTGATGATGCAAGTGTGGTAGGTGGTCCCAATCTCTTTGTTTGACCTTGGATAAACATACTTTCGATGTTGGCACTTTCAAAAATGGTGCGTTTGAGAGCTGCGCGCGAAAAACCAAATGGCCGCCGTCGCAAACACTTTGACCCATTTATCTAAGTAACCATTGGGATTACGAAAAAAAGTTTTATATAAAAAATATTGCTAAATCAGTTATACGGAGAAAAGGTTATTACAATTTTTTATGTAGAACTAATCGTTCTCTGAAAAAGTTTCATTTTATAGTTTCCAATAATAAAAATTAATATGTCTAATGATGAGAGATTTGCCAGTGCATATTAACATATTTGACACTATTTCTCGGGCCACTGGAAACAATAATTATAACTAAAACATTACAAACATAAATAAATTAACAAATACCTCCGTCTCCCCTATATTTTACAGTATAGGTAGGCATAGGAAATTGAAAGAAAAAGCACCTATATAATTTTAACGTTTTACTTTTTACTTCCTTCTCTTTTCCCCATCTGTGTAGCTGGCTGATGGAACAGATCCAAGGCCAGAAAAGGAAAAAAAATTAACGTTTAATGAAGAAATTTATAGAAATACAGTAGTTACAGATTTATATAGACAAAGTACAGACACGCAATACTTTTCACTTCTACAGTGACATTTTTAATTAAAATCGTCGTCACTTTCAATGCAAATCTCACTTAGCCCCAAATCTTCATCATCGCCTTGCTCGAACTCTCCCATATTATCACATCGGTCGAGATTACCTTCACACATTTCGGTACACCTGAGTCCATTCAACTGACACGTACGTGGAGGAGAGCAACGCCTTTAGAAGCATGAGCAGCGAGAAAGTTCCAAGATAAGCTCTGGAGCACAAGGTTTGGTACAAGCAACTGGCTCGTATGTGCTCCCTACTTTCTTCCATCCAAAATCTGAGGGTGGTGGGTTATTGGGATGCTGAATTATGTCCTGATTTCACTCAAAACATTGAAGGTGGGCCCTTAGCAAAGCCGGATCCAGTGCAGATCTTGTTGGAGGAAGGTTCTCATCTTGACATTGTTTCTGGGTGAACAACAACCATCTCGCAGCTCCTATGTCGGTCAGTGTTGTTTTGAGGATATAAAGCTGACAAGTGAATGCTTCCAAGTTAGCCCCGAGATCTTCTGTGAGAGACAGTGTAGTCTCCAATGTAGCCAAAGCTTCTAGCAACTTATCACTTGCAGAATTAAAAGTTTTCCACCACTTTATTTTACCTTTGCCAGCAAATAAGCTTGTTACACCTGCTCCTGAAAGTGCGTGTAATTCAGGAAGTGCAGATGCTTTCAGAGTCCAAGTGCTCTGTAAATTGAACCTAGCTCAACAAAACTTTTCATGCCATGGCCAAGGAAAAATGCAAACTTTTTCGAAAGTTGGGGATATCGTCTTAGTGCCAAAGTTAGGACATCAGTATCGGGGGAGAATACATGAGTAGTTTTAATACCTCTTTGTGCTAAATATACCGTATGTAATATGGTCTTTGTGCCCGTCTCCTCCTGCGTACTTGAAAGACTGCATTCATCATCGCCATGTGATGAAGCTGCTTTGTCCCTCCAACTGATTACAAACCTTTTGTTATTGGTCACGCCAAATTGAAGAATATGACCGGAAAGGAACTCTGTCAGTTCATCCTTTGTCTTATCGTCGGACAAGAATTTATTAATTGCTCTACTTCCAATTTTCGTTTCTGGTCCGATTTTGTACTGGATTGGATCTGAGCCTTTTTGCCGAATCATGGCTTTCTTCAACAAGTTTTCTTTGTAAGAGTCTAAAACAACATGGAACTCACTGTAATTCCCGAATTTTTGCCCGATCCATTTGCTGAAGCTTAAACCGAAGTCACGGCATGTCTTCACTCTGCTAGGTTTGTGGTAGGTGTGAAGAAGCGCCATGCCATCTATTATCGTAGCTTTTTCCTGTAGCTCCTATTTTCTTCTAAAACTGCAGGAGTGGTGGAAGCATGATCATCATCGTTTTCTTCGGCAGGTATACCTTGCATTGATTCAAGAGCATCCATAAGTTTGAACTTAGCTAGACAATGGTGAATATTCCCGTCCACTGCAAATAATGACTTCGGTAGTGCTGAGAACTCGTAGTTGCGCAAATAGTATCTCAAATCAACGTCAGGTCTGCTTCTGGATGCTATCAATAATCTTGAAATCAGAGATAAATCTGTTTTTATGGCTATAGATTTGTCTTTGAGGGTAATTTTAACTTTTTCCGCTGCCGTTTTACACGTTTTAATAAAATTCTTTTTCAATCGATCCCAGAACTAAATGTTGTTAGTAAGAACTAAAAAAAAATGAATAAAGATTATTTCAAACAAATAACTATTAATAAATATAAAGCCATGAAATAATTTTAAAAGTTAAGTTTCTGGGAAAATGGTTAGTCCTGCATAAAAACTTATAATAACCTTTTTTGTGTAAAATTGATTTAGCAATATTTTTTGTATAAAATTTCTTTTCGTAATCCCAATGGTTGGAAAAAGTGTTTGCGATGGCGGCCATTTTGTTTTTCGCGCGCAGTACTCATGCGCATCATTTTTGAGAGTGCCAACATAGAAATTATGTTTCTTTAACGCCTAACAAAGAGATTCAGACTACTACCACACTTGCATCATCAAGGAGCCCATGGGAGCCTATTTTTGTACCCTTGGATGGGACTAATGAACAGAAATTTATTCGATCGCAAAATAAAAATTTGGAGTCCCAAAAAGACAAAACGAAAGTAAACGTACGGAAAACTATCGATCATAACAAATCAATGTCAATATTGTTCATCGATCATCGGCAACGTCGCATGCGTCAGCCCAATGCTACCAACCTCAAAACAGTTTAATATTAGGTTTCTTTTTCTAAAATTTAATGTAGTGGTATGATTACACTGAATTTATAGCGCCATCGATGACGTACAACGCTTTTTTTTTGTATAAACTATTAAGTGCAGAGTTAAGACGTCTCCACGCATCTAAATAGTTCATCGATAGACAAACGTTCTTACTTACCGACTATGGATGTCGGTATGATTTCCTGTTAAATTTTTGTAAGAAAACATTAATTTTGATATATTCGTCTATTGAATGCTCGTTGATGTGACCCAACTTAATCGCAGTCAC
Organism: Rutpela maculata; assembly: GCA_936432065.2. NCBI lineage: Eukaryota > Metazoa > Arthropoda > Insecta > Coleoptera > Cerambycidae > Rutpela > Rutpela maculata. The sequence goes on along the minus strand of OW386285.2, from coordinate 291,050,882 downwards.
AGCCAAGAAAATTGTTAAATCTCTAGACTTATTGGAATCATGAGACGAAATTAGAGATCCTCATAACTCTCAGGCGTTAACTTAACAGGGAATGTTTTTGTGACAAATTGCATATTATTATTCTCAAAATAAAATGCTAAATATCTGTTTCATAAAATACTTTGTACAGGAAATTATAATTAATATAATACCTTTCAAAGTAATCCTACTTCCAATAATTTTCCACTACCAAAAGCACTTTTGGTCGGCACTTAAAGCTTTTAAATTAGGTTCCACATATTCTTTTATCTCCCGTATCCTTTAAAGACGACATATTTTCAAGAATGAAAAGATTTCAACTTAAAATACCTGAAAGTTGCATGTATTCTGGAGACTCCATGCTGCCATACGAGAAAGAAGAGAGACATTTTGTAGTACATGCATAAGTGCGTGAGGACTTCCATCATGGTCGATGCTTGCCTCGGGTTGTCCCAAGTAACGTTATTCTATAAGTCTAGGATATTCTTTGCACCCGTAGGGGGGGGGGGGCTTCGGCTATATTACGTCATATAGGTTTGGCATTCAGTTGTGCACATTTGGCGAATCTCAAAAAAAAAAAAAAAATTATATAAATATTTCAATTTTAAAGAATTTTAGACTTTTGGCTGTTCATACTTATAGCTATTGTTTCATAGATTCTTTACTTATCATTTTTAAAAACCATAGTTGTGAGGTGAGGTACGGTTAGGGATGGGACATCGAATTGAAATATCGATGTTGACTATCGATAATAACATCGCAAGGGAATATCGATATGCCCAAAACATCAACTGCAAAGCATCGATGATTAGAGAATATTATTTAGGTATTACGCAAATCACAACTTACACACTTTTTTATTTATTATAAAAATACCCACTTTCTGTATATTGTTGCCCTAATCTGGGCACGCTAATATACTAGTTAGGTAAATACTTTAAAACACTCATTATTGGAGAACCAATCAAAACAACTACTCTTCTAGCTAATACTGACGAAGTATTGAATTACATGATAGGATTCTTAGCATTTTAAAGAAAAAAATATATTGAAAATACTTAAATCATTCACACTTTTTTTTTTATTTATTTAATATGAAATTATCTACTTTCTGTATATTGGTACCTTAATCGGGTCACACTAATATACTACTTAGGAAAACACTTTAAAACACTCATTATTGGAAAACCAATCAAAACAACTACTCTTCTAGCTAATACTGACGAAGTATTGAATTACGTGATAGGATTTCTGGCATTTTAAGGCAAAAAAAAAAAAAAAAAATTTATTGAATATACTTAAATTATTTATTGAAATTCAGTCATTCACAAGAACTATTGAACCTTACACTCTGAATTTCAATAAATAATTTAAGTATATTCAATAAATTTTTTTTTTTGCCTTAAAATGCCAGAAATCCTATCACGTAATTCAATACTTCGTCAGTATTAGCTAGAAGAGTAGTTGTTTTGATTGGTTTTCCAATAATGAGTGTTTTAAAGTGTTTTTCTAAGTAGTATATTAGTGTGACCCGATTAAGGTACCAATATACAGAAAGTAGATAATTTCATATTAAATAAAAAAAAAAAAAAAAGTGTGAATGATTTAAGTATTTTCAATATATTTTTTTTCTTTAAAATGCTAAGAATCCTATCATGTAATTCAATACTTCGTCAGTATTAGCTAGAAGAGTAGTTGTTTTGATTGGTTCTAAAATAATGAGTGTTTTAAAGTATTTACCTAACTAGTATATTAGCGTGCCCAGATTAGGGCAACAATATACAGAAAGTGGGTATTTTTATAATAAATAAAAAAGTGTGTAAGTTGTGATTTGCGTAATACCTAAATAATATTCTCTAATCATGATAAAAGCAAATAAATAAAAATAATTGATTGTAAAAAAAAGCATCGATGCTAAAAGTTTTGGCGAGGGGGGGGAGAAGAATTTGCATACTTTTGTGTTTGTACAACCTTATCGAATTAATAATGATACAATTAATACACACTATTCATGTGTATCTTTTCCTCAAAATTTTTCATAACTTTTATACTTAAACAATAGATAATTCTAATTTACTGTCCAAATTTCAAACGTTTTTTTTTCTTAAGCAATTGTGGATGGACGAACAGACAGATAGATAGACATTTTGAAGATAACTAACAAAATGTTATCAATTCTTTTCTCTCCGACCGATATTTGCGGTTTTTACGAAAAGTAAAATAAGAAACGAATTTACGAAAAGTAAAATAAAAAACGTCTCTATACTCGCCGTACTCACAACACATTAAAAGTTCTCTAATTGATCAAACAATGCCGCTAAACGCATAGAGCAATGATGCAAACAAAATGCAAGGTCAATGCGGCCGTTGCTTTGGTCGTTGCACAGTGGTCCTAAATTGAGTTTTTTGGTTCAAAAATGGCTAGAGAGCTTAAATCTTGTCGGAAATGAACATTTTTTTTAAATTAAAGCTTACCGAAATTCCAACAAATGCCCGGAGCCCGAATTTTGAAAAAAATTTGCTTTTTTATTATATTAAGTTAAAGACAAAAAAAATTTCTTTACCCTTTAACTTGATATAATAAAAAAGGAAATTTTTTTCGAAATTCGGGCTCCGAGGATTTGTTGGAATTTCGGTAAGCTTTAATTTAAAAATAAAAAAATTTCATTTCCAACAAGATTTGAGGAGCCATTTTTGAACAAAAAAACTCAATTTGAGACCACTGTGCGTCGGTTCCGATTTTACAAACAAAAAATAATGTACAAAGTGTCAATATGTCACAAATTACAATTTACTTTGTTACTATTACATCGCGCATTTTTTAGAATAAAGTATTAGATTTTAAGTCCGTCTCTGTCATGACGCCCAGAAATCCTATGTTTGCTCATTACATTCCTAACTTTCCCACGTTTCCCACTTTCAACCATTTTTTCTCACATTCCCACTAGTCTTCTCTACCTTCACACTACGTCCGAAATAAAGACGCAATTTTTAATCATCTCCAGATGATGCCAACGTGGTAGGCAAAATTCGCGTCAAGTGTTAGTATTCGAGTGTAGTGTTCAAGTGTTTTGGTGTTTCAGAGGCAGAGAAAGCCGAATCTGTTTTTGAGGCATATTTTCCTGTGAATTCTTATGAAATTAAAAATTCCTATATTTGGTATATTTGAAAATAGTCGTTTTTGCTTTTCAATAATAAAGTGCCTGCTTACGTTATCGACACCAGTTCTAGCAAAATATAAACGAAAGAAATAATTTCAATATCATAGTTGCAACATTACAAATTTTAAAATTCGCTCTTTTATTATTTTAACTTTAACCCATTATTTTCCTATATATATTCCTTAAAGGAATATTATCCCATATTATATTAAATGAAACTTCTCATTTTTATATCTTGTTAAAGTCAGGTAAAATACTAATTGGATACTAAGTATGTGCTGACCAGGGGCTACAATTATGAGTAATATCTCTCTTTTATATTCATATGCATCTCATCCTTACAGAAAACTTTATCGAGTCAATGTGAATTAATTTGAATTTCAGCCATTTAATTATCTTCTGAGAATTCAACAAATCTCCGAATTGGTTTTGCAATTTGCATAATATGACGTACTGGTTTGAACTCCATATTCCTCAATTATATAAAAAATAGTTCTGAAAAGTATTTTATCTTTTATTGACGATTATATGTCTTTACAGTCTCCCAGAAGGATTCGACAATATCTCTAGAGCCTGCAGTTTGAGTCAAAATGACATTCGTGTTTATTTATTATTAGGACTCCTTGCCTTTATTTTTAAAAATATATTTTTCTGTTTGTAAATGCGGCTTAGGGTGGCCCTTATTTTTCAATATATTTTATTTTCTTTATGACGCCCCTTATATTTGTTCTAGTTGGTAAAAAAATAATTTCTACCAAATTTAAAATTTTTTGGAACACGGGATCATGTGGCACATTACAGTTACAATTTTTTATTTTTTTATAACTACCGTAAATTGAAGACACAAGTGGATGAAGGGTCTATGTAACAACAAAGTGATTTTGAGATAATTGATCAAGTTTTTAACAACCTACCAACTTCAACAGTACTTTATAAATTTTTCCTTTATAAATTCATAAAACAGATAGGTATTTTTGCATTAGAATCAAATGTAATGTGCCTGAGGGAATTTTGTGTACTTATAGCCTTGGTTCATATAAAACAACTCGTTTTTTTCAACAGTTTTTTTTTTTGAGATAATTGATCTCAAATTTTTAACAACCTACCAACTTCAACAGTACATAGGTCCTTTATAAATTTATGAAACAGATATTTTTGCATTAGAAACAAATGTAATGTGCCGGAGGGAATTTTGTGTACTTATAGCCTTCATTTATAAAAAAAATCGGCAGCTACTGGAAGCGGCTGGAACCTCCCCACCCGGTGAATCTTTGAAGCCGAAAAGAGCACTAAACAATATGAAGGATCTCATTTAATTATATTTATTAAGTTGAAATATTTTTTTCGTATTAAATCAGAAAAAAAGTCTTGCGTTCAGTGGGATTTGGACCTAAGAACTTGAGTGTTAAATTTATAGTTTGCACAACATTAATATTTTATTCAATGTTTTTAATACAAATATATGCTTCATCGGATCCTAACCCAGGGCCAGCCAGACAACCACGGTGAACACCGCCGTGGCGAGTGTGAGGCTGGACGGGGTAGGTCCGGTTTGGCTTGGAGAAAAATAAAAAAGTAGCTCCTGTCTTCTGTAGGCAGGCTTAAAGACTAGGTTAAAATTATAATGTGTCCACATGGACCTAAAATTAATATAAAAATAAACACAATTCTATAAAAACGTTCGTAGGCAAGAGCACTTAATAATTTTGATTATTGATACGGGAAACAACCTCGGAAACAACTAAACGAAAAAACCTGTTCGTTGGTAATGGGATGGATGGCAGGGATGGCCATCTTTGGAAAAAAAGATATAACTCTTGGTGGACAGCTTCCCTGCCAGATGTAGCCAGGGTAGTGTTTATGGTGGCTCGTTTAAGTTTGAGTTGGTATATTTTGTTTTATCTTTCGGCCTCGATCAATTTTTCACTAAATCGGCCGGGAAAGTGATAGCTGTCAAATTTTTGGTTCCAATGTTTCTCTGGGGAATTTGGTTTTTGAAAAATGTTTAGGTTGGTATCAATGTCTTAAATTGTTTTTAGGTTATGTAGTACTATTTTTAGGTTATGTTGCCGGAAGAATTTTCGGCGGGATGCCGGAAGTAGCGGAAATAGTTTTTAAAATATAATGTCGCTGTCACTTTTATAGTTTTATTGGAAAAAACTCACCGAAAGCGTTCCGGTGGGGTTGCTTACACTTGTAGGGCTTGTAAGCGGTTCAGGATGGCCTCTCACACCATCCGTGGGCTTTATAAACGTCGAAAAAACTTGTAATCTCTCGATGCACTTGACACGTCAAAAATACTCAGCATACAGTCTGCACGCTTTAACACACTAGCAAAGAACTTAATACCACAAATGGACCCGTAGCATTTTTTGGGAATTTTCCTTTGAGTCCATTTAATAAAATTTGACATTTTTCTGAAAAGTGATATTTTTCCGAAAATTTGACATTTTTCTGAAGTGACATTACTCCGAAAATTTGACAATTTTCAAACATTTGACATTTTTCTGAAAGGTGACATTTCTTCGAAAATTTGACGTTTTTTCGAAAATTTGACATTTATCTGAAAAGTGACATTTTTTTGAAAATTTGACATATTTCTGAAAAGTGACATTTCCCTGAAAATTTAACATTTTTTCGAAAATTTTGACATTTTTCTGAAAGGTGACATTTCTTCAAAAATTTGACGTTTTTTCGAAAATTTGACATTTTCCTGAATTTTTGACATTTTTCTGAAAAGTGACATTTCTCTGAAAATTTGACATTTTTTCGAAAATTTGACATTTTTCTGAAGTGACATTACCCCGAAAATTTGACAATTTTCAAACATTTGGCATTTTTCTGAAAGGTTTTCTTCGAAAATTTGACGTTTTTTCGAAAATTTGACATTTTTCTGAAAAGTGACATTTTTCTGAAAATTTGACATATTTCTGAAAAGTGACATTTCCCTGAAAATTTAACATTTTTTTGGAAAATTTGACATTTTTCTGAAAGGTGACATTTCTTCGAAAATTTGACGTATTCCTGAAAATTTGACATTTTAAAAATCTGACATTTTTCTGAAAAGTGACATTTCTCCGAAAATTTTACATTTCTTGGAAATTAAAAAAAAAAAAATTTCGTGACTCGTCTTGTAGAAATATTTTTTTGATATCATCAGTTCGCCTGTTATAAGAATTTTATGCTTTTACGACGTCATCAGAACGTAGGTGTATTTTTAATTCACTCGTATTCCATCCATCTACAATATTTCCACCTACGTTTCAAACTTTAATTGGATGTTTCCAGTTAAGTCGATATCTGCACCAGTTTCTAAGAATTTTTCTTATTTGTGACGTCATGTGACGTAGGTGTATTATTAATTCACTCGTAATCCGTCCGTCTACAATATTTATACCTACGCTTCAAATTTCAGTTCGATATCTTCAACCGTTCCCGAGTTATCAGCCGAAATCACTGAACACCTCTGTCATTATTAGAATATCACCCTGTACATTGCACTGCTTTGAGGACAAAACAAGTTAAATTTTTGTTTTTTAATTTTCTTCACGGAAACCAAATCGAAAAAGTGCCAGTGTGATATATCGTTGAAATCGGAATTTTTACTGCTTTTCAATGGTTCAATTACAAATTGTAAGTAATCATAAAATAAACAACTTGTTGTGCCAAAACGGCACTAAACGTAATCCGATCTCAACCAAAACCTTTTCAGATCTTCTGGAGCACTAAAGAAACTCTCACGCAAAGTTTCATCCAAATCCGTTTAGTAGCTTCGCCGCTATCGTGCTAACATACATACACACACACACACACACATACACACACACAGACATTTTTCAAAAACAATTTTTTTGGGTTCCTGGGACCTCAAAACGTAAAGATTTGATGTTATCTCAATTTTCGATTTTGGACTAATTGTAGTAACCTCCCACAATTTGTGGGGAGGTTAAAAACTCGTTTTTTTCGAAAATGTCACATAGACCCTTCATCCACTTGTGTCTTCAATTTATATCCTCCGCCGATCATTGATCCAGGTCAGCCTTTTTTTCTTTGGTTTAAAAGGAAAAGTTTGTCTTCTTCAATGCTAATCATCTCCAACGCATTGGGATGAGCGATATCGAATAAGTCATCCACTTTATTAAGAAAATCTTGCTCCTTTTTTTCCTGTAATGATTTCGACGTTTACAAGTTTTTTGTAGTGTTTTCCATTCTTGATACAATAATTCCAATTTCTCAATGCTACGCTGAAACTTTCTCGTTGGGATTCTCGCCTTTTCCCATATTACTCCTACTTCTTTCAACACCAAATGTGCACTAGACCGTAAATTTAATTTGACTTTGCGAAGGTTATAAAATAAAACTCTCAGAACTTGTCCATTTGATGGTAATTTGGCTCCAGTAATTTGACTTTCTTCATGTTGAAGAAGATACAACTTTTCCTTTTGTCCTGTTGCCATTTTATTTGTAGATTTTTATTTATTACTTTTACTTTATTTCACAATTTTAGCACAATGAGTTCGTTTTATAGACTAGTAAGAACTTGTTTACTTTCCATGGGCGCAAGAAACTAAAGAACTAAGCATATCAGGTGATATCTCCCCACTACAATATCTATTGCTCCTATCATTTCAGGGTTGGTGGAGCTCAGAACTCATGTTCTAAGCTCTACTCGCCCTATATACCTTGCTCAATTGTTTAAATAAGAAGGATATAAATTTACGGCAGTTATAAAAAATAAAACATTTTAACTGTAATGTGCCACGTGATCCCGTTCTCCAAAAAATTTCAAATTTGGTAGAAATTATTTTTTTACCAAGTGGAACAAATATAAGGGGCGTCATAAAGAAAAAAATATATATTGAAAAATAAGGGCCACCCTAATGCGGCTACACAAGTTTTTCGAGTAAAACCCAAAGTTTTCATTGTATTCTAAAAATTTACCATTTGTACTAATTTTCCCCAGACAAATTATTTATACTATTTTTGTGTACAAAATATGACGCACATGTCAGTTCTGGTCCCTCATCAGTAAAATAATTTTGTCTAGAAAATGAATGGCCAAAAACATTTCTTTGATTTTTTTTTAAGAAATTTAAAAATGTCACCTCAAATTCCACAAAAATCATTTATAAAGTAATTTCAATATATCAACGTGATACACGACGTCACTAGTGATATTCTGACGTCATAAAGTACCAACTTAAGAATTATATCAGGGCGCAAATTCGGTATGCACATACGGAACACACAAGTTGGTATTTATTTTTTTATTTGCTCTACAACTACGTTTACATGGTTACAATAAGTAAGTAACAAGAACAGGCAAAAATATAACTGTATAAAACACTAGAACATAATACTAGTATAGTCCATGTAAATATAAATATATATGTAAATGACATAATCCTAATATGGTTTGTGTAATATAGTACAGGACAATTTAAGTAAACGAACAAAGAACAAACATTAATCTAAATTTATACATATTTAAAATTTGACACATTGTAGTAAGCACTTGCCAAAAGATGGTTTCCTTTGCTTAAAATTGTCTCTTTGGTAAAGATTTCAATTTTTGGGCAAAGAGTTCAATAAAGCAATACTCAAATTGTTTCCTTTTATTGAATCTAATCTCTGATAAGATGTTTGTATATCATTGCGATTTCGAATACTATATTCATGATTTTCGCCATTTATTGCATATTCGCTCAAATTTATGTGCTTGCGTGCTATGCGCTTTATGTGAAGTAAATTACAGCAAATAATTTCGGAAAGCAAAGTTAATATATTAAATGTTATGAACCAAGGTTGGCAACTTACAAGTTGACTCAAACCAGCCAGAGCTCTAATTGCTCTTTTTTGAATAATAAAAATGTTATGTACTTGGTTAGATGTTCCCCATTTTATCAAACCATATACTATGGCACTAAGGAACAAAGCATGATATGAAACAATTGCTGCGTCTAGATTAACTTTGTTTTTTATTTGTCTGATGACATACTTTTTTGGACAATTTAGTTGTTAGATCATTAATATGGGGATGCCAACTTAATCTAATGCTAGTCCTAACAATTTTATAGTTTGGGGATTATTAATTATTCTTGGTGGAAAAGGGTAATGTATGCGTTTTATTGTTAGCATTAAACCAGTTAGGAGACTTGGTTAAAATGTTGATTTGCAAATCAACAACATTAGTACCAGTATCCTTCATATGATCCGCGAAAGTTGTGTCGTCTGCAAAAAGGACTGTTAGTATTGCATTAGGTAAATCATTAATATAAATTAAAAAGAGCAGCTGTCTTAGTACACTACCCTGCGGCACCCTGTGTTCCACTGCTAGCATTTCGAATAACTCGGCTTAGCTGGCGTTTGATTGTATGTTTGATCGATGTTCTTTCAGTTTGTTGGTTTTATTGGTAAAAGTTTTATAATTAGGTAATATTTAGTTAGTGTTTTTCAGCACTAATATTATTCTGAATAGTTTAACTAAACATTATATGTAAAAAAATTGACGAAGTAAAACTATAACGTCAGTTTAAGAGTGACGTGCACCTCTTTATATACTGAACCACTTTATCAAAATCAAGTGTATTTCAGCTCTGGCTAGCTAAACAAGATACGAAAGACGCAATATTTCTCAATCACCGACACTAATCTACTCTCACCTGTACAAATAATATTAAGATCGAAGTAGTAATTTGGAAGTTATAAGAAAAAACTTTTTTGAATATTTAACATTTAAGGATGAATGTACTCGAATGGGGAGGTCCCAAGAAGAAAATGCACATACGTTTAGTTTTATTTTGACCCAAACTACACGTTCCCAAACTATAGCCTTGTACTACCGGGTATTTTTTAAACAATACAAGAAATACTACACGCTTAAAACAGAAACTGATAAAATAAAGTAGATTTATTTGATATAAATATTTAGTATTTAAGAATACTATATTTTATTTCTGCTTCCATAACACAGGCACACAAAATATACTAACTAATACTAACTACCTACCTCTTTATTTGTCACTAAAATCAATATTCATTCTTAGTTAGTCGTATTTGTTACTTGTGCATGATAAGCGTTCACTTTCGAAAGTAAATAATGCTATTTTGAATATATGCCACGAGATTGTGTAAATACACCTAACAACTTTTGTTATATTTGTGGTGAAGTGACTTTTGCGCATCAAAAACGTAATTTTACTCCCAAAATTAAGAAGGCGTACCAGTTGTATTTGGGTTGTACAATTGGAGATGAAGACAAAAAAATGGGCACCTCATATATATTGCAGCAATTGTGCGAACAAGTGGAAGAGGACGTTCAATGGCTTTTGCTGTGCCCATGATCTGGCAAGAACCTACAGATCATCTTACCGATTGTTATTTTTGCGTGATACCTCCTATTAGACGGGGTACTAACAAGAAAAAAAGGATGGTAATACAATAGCCCAATTTACCATCTGCCATTCGCCCGGTTCTCCATAGTGATGAACTACCTATTCCTAATCCACCTCAAGAATACAGCCTTGATTCTGACGAAGAATCGGATGATAATGTAAATGACGACTTAGTCCAGCCATCAACATCACAAGATCCCGATTTCTCTGCCAAAGTGTCCGGTGGTGAAAGACACAAAATTAATCAACGCGAATTAAGTGATCTTATAAGAGACCTTGATCTGTCCAAGGCAAAAGCAGAGCTTTTGGCATCTCGAATACAACAATGGAATTTACTACAAGAAAATGTTAAAGTTTCCAGGTATCGAAGTCGTCAAAAAGATCTTATACCTTTTTTCAAAATGGGAAATGACTTTGTTGCCTGCAAGGACATTGACGGTTTAATGAGTGCTTTACACATTCCCCATGATCCTAGTGACTGGAGACTTTTTATTGACCCCTCGAAACTTAGTCTAAAGGCTGTGTTACTCCACAATGGAAATAAATTGCCATCAATTCCAATCGCCCATGCTGTCCACATGAAGGAAAATTACAGTAACATGAATGTATTGCTACAAACTATAGAATATAACAAGTATAAGTGGCAGATTTGTGCAGACTTAAATGTGATAGCTATCTTACTTGGTATGTAGCAAGGGTATACCAAATATTGTTGTTTTCTTTGTGAGTGGGAGAGTCGAGCGCGATTAGAACATTACAAAAGAAACATTTGGCCGCCAAGACTGGGTTTTGAACCAGGAGCAAAAAATGTTGCTAACATTCCATTAGTTGATCACAAAAGGTAATACTGCCACCACTCCACATAAAACAGGGGCTTATGAAAAACTTGGTAAAAGCTAAGGACAAAGAAGGACGTGCTTTCAGTTATTTAAAACAAACATTTCCCAGACTTAGTAATGCGAAAATTAAAGAGGGAATTTTTGTGGGTCCTCAAATCAAGAACCTTTTGAAAGATGCTGAACTTGACAACATTCTAGAAGGTAATGAAAAAGCTGCTTGGAATTCCTTTAAAATGGCAGCAACACACTTTCTTGGTAACAAAAAAGCAGAAAACTATAGAGACCTTGTTGGGAGTCTTCTTTCTTGCTACCAGAAATTAGGATGCAATATGTCACACCTAGATTACTACAGGATATTCAAAATATGGAAAAAAGAAAATGGACTTCTGCGATATTGGCAGACTACTGTTGGACATGTATAAGAGATGCTCCAGAAATAACTTATAAGAGACGGGCTAAGAAGCGCAAGAAGAATAATTAATTTTCTGATTAAATGGCTTATATTCTAATTAAATATATAATATCTAACATGTATTTGAAATATATATCAAAATGGTAAATATTTTTTCGCATGATGTAATTAATTGCTTTTTTATTAAAATTATACCATAATATGTGAGTTAGGTCAGTTATTACAATTTTTAGAGCCAACAATTAATTTTTTTTTATGACTATGTTAGACGTAGCTGGGACCAAAACAATGCAAATAAGTGGTTTTGGTTAACGATACAAAATAAAAGTTAAAATTTGTAGGTGTGTGTAATAGGGTGGGAGTGGTAATGGAGGTGGCTAATGCCAACATTTTTTTGAGACCTTAGCTTCCCTTGTATATACTAAATACCAATTTTATGGACTCTTACCTACTTGATTTATCTATTTATCCCAAATTTACCCCAATTTACTCCCCAACCCTTCGACGGAACAAGATGAAAATATAATCTAGTTCTAGATCTCGTTAAAGTACATAATATGTGTACAGTCATGTGTACGTATGTGTACAGTATATGTGTCAAGTCAATATCTCAAATGGTTCCAGAGTAAACGTGCGCACAAAAAAGTTACAGACCGACAGACAGACAGATCGCTCAAACTTAAAATCTCGACGTTTCATGGTATTCTAAGCCTATGTAAACAATACAAATTTAAATTTTTTTTTGTCGTTACTATACTTCCGCTGGATGAGGAAGTAAAAAAAATATTCTATGCATTACACATGTAGATACACTAGCTTAATCGAGTATTTAATTCGTACATACCACCGGACCATTGTCTATAAATTTAGCATCGCTGTTATCGAATGGACCCCAGCTGAGAAGGGAACTCTGGTTGTTTTAATAACTAACTTCAAACTGCTTTGTGGTTCTCTTTATGCTTGTCTTTATTACAGCGGTAAACTGCCTTTTTTATGCGAATTCGTTAAAACTTCAATCAATATTCGTTCTCCCAATATATATACTTTATACAATGTTTCCTCTCTTTGAAAAGGCTAATTTCGGCTAATTCAACACAAATAAAAATTTAATTTCAATTGATTCTCCAACAGAGTAATTCAGTAAATCACTAAAATGAAACAGTACTGCATTTTGTAGATAATTGCGTTAAAAATTAACTTTTAATACACATATCAACAGACTTATTAACACAAAAGAGAATGATATACAAAGAAGTCCCGTCAAGACGATCATCATCATCATTACGAAAAAACCATTTCTGGTTGCTACTGACTCTTAACGACCCGATATTTTTACTCTGCCAGCTCTGAGTTTCTTGGATTCAATTCCCCGTAGTCTCGTCATCTGACAATCAAGTTAGTGGCCTTCTGCAAGGGAGTACCACAGGGTTCGACTGTAAGCCCCGTGTTGTTTACATTGTATGTGAATTGACTTCAATGTGTGCTGACAATCATTCTACGATTAGTTCAGATCAAATAAACAGTAAATTAAAAGTTAAATGTAACAAGTTTATAAACAAAGTATCAAACCTTCTTTAGTCATCGTCAATTGTATTTTAAGGTAGATAAAACTCAGATAAGTCAATTCCGTAATCATCTGCAATTTTATGTCTCTAAATATTAATAATTTATTTCTAACTAACACTAATGAAAATGTAGAATATTTGAGGTTTTATGTTGATGAATTTTTTAACTGGAAATCACAATGTGAATGTCTGTTTCTGGAGAAATTCTACTAACTCACAGAATGTGCTTGTAGCACAAAAACGTATATTGCATTAGCAGGTATGTCTATTACTCAACCTAGTAAAGAATATTTTGAGGATTGTAAAATCTTAACTTTACCAGCACAGTTTGATTTTGAAATGTATGTCTTTGTTTCTAAAAATTAACAAGTATTTACATTGAATAAGTATATAGCGTAAATACACATAGCCAGGATGATTTTCGCATACCATAAGCAAAATTGAACATTATTGACAACTTCTCAAATTATATAGTACTTAAAATGTTCAATAATTTACCCTCAGAATGCAAGTTAGTGAAGAATTTGATTGATTATTTGTCTGAATTTAAAACAAATTTAAAATTGTTCTGGATTTCAAAATGTTTATATTATGTATCTGATTTACTTAAATTAGGTTCTAAGGTGATTTGCTTAATTATTCCTAAAGAATATAATATTGTTTTTATGGAAAGTGAAAGATTATTATTTAATTAATATTTAAGTCGAGTGAAATTTTATTTAATTCTTCAGAGATGTTTTCGATGTTTCAGGCGGTTCAAATTAATGTTTGTATTTTTTATTCATTTTCATGGATTTTTATTTGTTTAGTTTTTACTTAGTGAAGGAATAGGAAAGGCAACGTAGTTCATTAATATTATATATAATTATTTATGAAGTTTTGAATATTTGTTTTTACCAATTGCTAATTGTCTCTCTCCTTTAAAAAGGAGAGACAATTAATTGTCCAAATGGCCTATGATCTAACTTAAAGTATGCTCTTCTTTGTCTTTGTGGGGTGACAAAATGTCGCGACGTTTCGTCGCGACGCGTCGCCGCACTCAGGCTCTGTAGTCCGTGTATTTCTGCTACAAAGTTAGGGAATCTTCCCATTCAGCCCGAATTCTATTCAAAAGGCTAAAATCCTTCCCTGTGACATTGCTTATTTCCTCCATAGGAATATTAATACAGAAGAGTATTTACGTCTCAAAGTCAAGACCGGGGCAGAAGGTTAGGATGTGGATGAAAGTTTCTTCCACTTTTCCGTCGGAATTGTCAATTATTATCTTTGTAGTGTGTAGGTGTTTCCTTGAAGAGTCAGTTAACAGACCTACCACGATTGACATGTTTTCTGCTTAAGAACAGAATTTGTTCTCCTAGTTTCCGTAAGCGCCCTGAAATAAGGTGCTTTGGTTGCCAAAGTCCTAAATAGGAGACCTAGAACTCAACAAACTGAGAACGAGACCAGTTTTTTGTAGCCTTCTTGGAATTTGATCTAGGGTAACCAAGAGCCGGCTCCGGACCGAGTAAGGTATGCTGAAAGCCTTCCTTTGCCAGAGCATCTGTTTGTTCGTTAATCCATTAAACTATATATTGCTCGGGTATCCAGACAAGTTTGACCCAGTTAGATGAGCCAAGTTCGCAGAGCACCTGTTTATGTAGAAGAACTTACTACCGAGCATCCGCGTGACGCGACACCAACTTATTTATTAATGGCGTCACACGCGTTCTGTCCTATTCTTCCACTCCCAGGTGGGTTCGAGATAAGATATAACTCCATAGAATAAGTAATAGGTCAGGACCGTACTACCGCAGATTACACAGCCCCACAAAAAAAAGTGGTCTGTCCGGCGGACCAAATCAGTATATTCTTATGTATTTGGACCTGCTGAAACCGAATCCGTAGTCAGAATTGTCAAATTGGCTCGTTTTTCACCCCCAACCCCAAAAAACACCAACAAAAAAAAACAAAAGTGGTCTGTCCGGCGGACTATACCAGTGTATCTTTATGTACCTTGACCTGCTGAATCCAGATTCGAAGTCAGAATTGATGGATTGGCTCGTTTTTCACCCCTAAACCCGAAAAACACACCCCCCAATAAAATGGTTTGTCCGACGGACTAGACCAGTGTATTCTCATGTATCTCGACCTGCTGAAACCGAATACGATGACAGAATTGTCAGACTGGCTCGTTTTTCACCCCCAACCCTAAAAAATACCCCCAAAACAAAAACAAAGTGGTCTGTCCGACAGATAATAATAGTGGATTCTTATGTAATTTGATCTGCTGAATCCGAATTCGAAGTTAGAATTGTCAGATTTGCTCGTATTTCACACCTAACCCTAAAAAAAAAAAAAGTGGTCTGTCCGGCGAACCATACCAGTGTGTCCTTATATATTTGGACCGCTGAAACCGAATTCGAAGTTATAATTGTCAGATTGACTCGTGTTCACCCCCAACCCCCCCAAAAAACACCCCCCCCTCACAAAATAGTCTGCCCGGCGGACCATACCAGTGTATCCTTATGTATTTGGTAAGGATACACTGGTATAGGCCGCCAGACAGACCACTTTGTTTTTGTTTTGGGGGTGTATTTTGGGGTTGGGGGTAAAAAACGAGCCAGTCTGACAATTCTGACATTGGATTCGGTTTCAGCAGGTCCAAATACATAAGAATACAATGGCCTGGTCCGTCGGACAAATCATTTTTTTTTGGGGGGGGGGGGGGTGTTTTTCGTTATTGGGGGTGAAAAACGAGCCAATCCATCAATTCTGACTTCGAATTCAGCAGGTCAAAATACATAAGGATACACTGGTATAGTCCGCCGGACAGACCACTTTGTTTTTGCTTTGGGGGTGCTTTTTGGGGTTGGGGGTGAAAAACGAGCCAATCTGACAATTCTGACTACGGATTCGGTTTCAGCAGGTCCAAATACATAAAGAATATACTGGTTTGGTCCGCCGGACAGACCATTTTTTTGGGGGGTGTTTTTTGGGGTTGGGGTTGAAACACGAGCTGTACATACGGATACACTGGTCTAGTCCGCCGGACAGACCACTTTTTTTTTGTGGGGCTGTGTTATTAACGACGTTCCCTCTCGTAATATTTGAAATTCGGTCTTTCTCTGACGAGATTTTACTTATTTACGTAGTAATAATGGATTTTACGCTTAAAGATTTCTAAGATTTTCACCTACAAAAATCCCTATCGAGCTCCCGTGGGGCGACCAGAACATTAAGTTTCAAACTTGTGGGGTCATGAGACTCCGATTAACTCAATGTTTCTGGTCTTCCAAACGAAATCTCTCAAGGGATTAAGACTAGCAACTAGTCATAATATCAATAAAATGCAAAAAGTTCAAAGAATACCATTATACCAGGTTCAAAATAAATGCAATAACCCTATCTAATAAATCATATAATCTGAAAGAATCGCCTCCCCAACTATAAGGCAAGGTAAATTTTGCCGTACAAATGAGAGCATGTGCTAACAATCGATTAGATGGAAAAGATTCATGTATCTTCCTCGCAATTTAATACAAGCTTTTTGAATAATAACTAAGGCTGACTGAAAATAACATAAAAATGTTTTACTAAAAAAAATTGGTTCGCCTGTGATTAGCTTTAAGTTTCTCATATGTGATTACATAATTCACAAGAACGAAGTTCAAAAGTGCGTTCAAAAATGCGTTAGTGCGTTTGACTAATACATAAATAACTTTCGGCCAGTCTCACGACGTACTAGTCCATGTGCAGGTTCAAATATAGGAAAATGACACCACTTCGCCTTTTTGGAAAAACTGTTTTTTGACTTATTTTTGCACAAGGCGGTTTTCTCTCTAACTTTATTATTTGGAAAGCCCTCTATTTGGCTTTCCTACTATCGCTTTCTATTGATTATTCAATGTACTCGTCCAAATTACGAGCAGTTGGATGAATCCAAACTTGTTTTATATGAGAAACCGGCCTTTATCGGTTTCGACCTTTTTGATAGGTTGCATTGTTAAAATTTTATATTCATTCTCTTGAATGATACCCATAATGGCTGTATCTTTTCCATTATAATTTATAGAGGAATTAAAAAGTTAAAAATATTTTCAAAGTATTTCGTAAACGTATATTTTTTTTTTTTTTTTAAATGCCTTATTTATATTAACGTCCTGGCGAAGTTTAGCTAATGCTGCTGTACCACTTAACCAGGACGGCGAGATGAGTTACGGTAACCCATCCAAGTGATGGACTCGCCCGGCCGTGCTTAACTTCGCCGATGGAGCACAGTCACTGAGAGAGAGAGAGAGAGAGAGAAAACAAATTTATTTGACATTTCTTGTTACAAGAATGCACCTCATCGGATCCCGGCCCGGAGCCAACCAGACAACCACGGCGCGTAGCGTCGTGGAAAATGTGTGGTTGGACGAGGCGGGTCCGATTTGGTTTAACGATAATGCTTGTTGCAGCTAGGACACCTGTCCGCCTTAGGCAGACTTAAAACTAGGTTAAAATTAGGGAATGTGCTCGCACGAGCCTAAAACTAATGAATAAAAAAACTTAAAACTAACACTTGCACTGCACTTACAAATTTTTGGTTGCTGATACGGGAAAACAGAATTAAACGAAAAAACCCGTTCGAGCAAATGACGTCCTTGTGGTCTGATCGCCGTCAAGGAAGGTAGGGTAGTTAAAAGTCATGGAATTTAAAAAGTTTGGATTCACAGGATGTTATCGGCCTAGAGGGAATTTAGAAAGACAAAAAGGGGACAAAAAGGTGAAAAGAACAAAATTGTACAAACATAAAGAAGGGGTTGGAAAGTTAAAGTCGAGGAAAGATAAATAATAGAGTAGGGTTAGGTTTTCGTAGAGGGAAGTGTGGCTAAGGAAGTTGCCGGAAGATAGGCAACGCCTGGTATGGTAGGGGGTGTCTTATATCGAAAAGTATTGCGTTATGCTGTCTGATTCGAGTAATGTTGCGGGTTAGCGGACTACCGTCCAGCTTAAACTGATAGAATTTTTGCGATGATTCTCGGACGTAGTCCGCTAGTGGGGTTATGTCGTGGCAACGTGCATAGAGATTTCTGAGGGAGGTGTACCTACCAGAGTCTGAAATGAGGCGCATAAATTTGTGTTCTAATACTCTCAACTTCCGCATTGTCGTGGCCGGGATGCTGCACCACACCGGCGCCGCGTATGTGATGGCCGGCCTGATTACCATCGTGTACAGCAACTTTTTATTAGTCCTGTTGAGTCCGCTACCCCGTGCCAGGAGCGGGTACAGACTCCTGGACATGGAGTAGACCTTGCGTATCGTCTCGTTAATGTGTGTATTAAACGTCAGTCTTTTGTCTAGGTTCACCCCCAAATACTACTTAATTGGAATTTCTCTACCCCCGATCGAAAGTGGTGTTAGAATCCGGTTTTCTGTGAAGCGGCGCGTGAAGAGAATCGATTCCGACTTCTCGGCGTTGATCCGAATTTTCCACCTGTCGTAATACGCCGTGGCACGTGCCATGTGCGCTTTCAGCAGCATATTAGCCGCCTGCGCGTTATGCGAGTGCACGTACATGGCTGTGTCGTCGGCGTATTTGGCAAGGTTCGAATTCGGGAACTCCGGGAAGTCGGAGACGTACAAGTTGTACAACTTTGGAGACAGGCACGACCCCTGGGGGACGCCCGCGCGAATGTCCCGCCGAGTTGATAGTTTATTATTCACCCTGACCTGTAACGATCTACCAGACAGGAAGGAGTGAATAAGTTTCGTGATGTGCGTAGGGAAGTCCAATGAGTTTAGTTTGTAGAGTAACCCCGGGATCCATACGGTATCGAAGGCTTTCTCAACATCGAGGAGCACCATGACGGTGCTCTTCCCGAGGTTGCATTGCACCTTGACGTCATTCACGATCCTGACGACCTGTTGCACAGTGCTCCTGCCCCGCCTGAAGCCGAACTGGCACTCATCATCAATGTGAAGTTCATCCTGAGCAGCGTCTAGTCTGATCAGGATGACCTTCTCCACCAACTTGGAGATCGCCGACAGCAACGAAATCGGTCGATAACTGCCGACGAGCTTCGCGTTCTTGTTCGGCTTCAGAATTGGCACGACCACGGCGCATTTCCACTGACTAGGCCAGTGTTGCAGTCGCAGGATCGCGTTGACAATGTACGTCAATTGTACAATGCCTTTTCTCGGGAGATATTTGAGTAGCCTATACTCGATACCGTCCGAACCCGGAGTTTTATTATTAGGTAAAGTCCGGACAATGCCCGCAACTTCCGAGGGCTTGGCCATGACTTTTAGAAATTCGCGTCTCGTCAATTGGATGTCATGGCCAATCAGCTCGTTTACGTAGTGTTCGATGCGGTCGTGTTCTAGGTTGTTCGGTATCTGTACGTTATGTATATTTTGAAATTGGTCAGCTAAGTCGTTGGCTTTACGTACGTCCGTCATTGACGTCTGCCCGTTTGGCGTAGTTAAGGCGGGTATGGCCTCCCGCGTATTCTTCATGGCCCTTGACAGCTTCCACAGCGAGTTATCTTGAGGGTTCAACGCCTCCAGCCTATCCCGCCATTTCCGGTTTTTTGCGGTATTGATGGCGGTCCTGATCTGCCGTTGCAGCCTACCCATCTCGGCCTTAGCGTCGACATCGCGATTTCGCTGCCAAAGCCGTCTCAGTCGATTTTTCTCGCGTATGTCTTGTATGACCGCTGCGTCGAGTCGGTCCTTGTACGGATTAATCGTTATGGTTGTGGCAACACTCTGCTTGGCGTCCTGCAGTACCCTTGTGAACTCACTCACTACATTTTCCAGCTCGGCGACTGTGGTGATGTTGTTTGCAAGTGTTAGGTGAGTGTTTATGTGTGTCTTATAGAGACGCCAGTCGGCGTCTTTATAAGATGTGATCTTGCGTGTCATGTCTTCCCTCGACATGTTATCCAATTCTAAGAGAATTGGATTGTGGTCGGATGCGAGTTCCTCCAGCGTCACGGGTGGCGTGGAGTTCCTCACACCCTTATTGACCACTATGTCGAGGGTGGAAGGTGTTGTACAATTATCCGGAAAATGTGTGGGATCGTCCGGATACTGCAACACGACGTTATGATTACTCACGTAATCGTACAGGATGTTGTCGTTTGCGTTATTGCGATTGCAGTTCCATGCGTGATGTCGCGCGTTAAGGTCGCCTATGAGCAAGCAGCGCGGGCTTGCGTTCAGCAAATTCTCAAGACAACCCGCCGTGAACCCGTTCAAGGGCCGGTTATACGCGGTAACGATATTCATGCCGTCTTCCAGCGTCACACACACGTTCTCCACGGAAGTATTCCGTAGAGTACGGTGCGTGTGCGCAATGTCTGACTTTATAAGTACGGCCACGCCGCCTCCCCTATTGATGTCGGTCCTATCTTTGCGGATCGTCGTATACCCTCAGACGTGTAGCTTGTCGCGTCTGTCGAGTTTTGTTTCGTTCAGCAGCATAATGTCTATTTTATGCCTCATGCACAGTCACTGAAACCGGTACCGTACCTCACCTCATATTGTTTCTCGACAAAAATTATCCTTTTTTTTTTTGGCACATGACCACAATATACTTTCACTCCCATGGCCTGGACCAAAACATATTTTCCTAAGTGAAAATTCTGTGTTTCTTCGAATTTTCACCTGGTCGTGTCGTTTTAACGAACTCATAGTCCTGTTGTGCTAGTTTATGGTTCTGAACTCTCCCAAACTTGTGTTATTATCGAGAATGCCTTTGAATGAATTTTTTACCTAAGTCAAATTTTCATTTTGCCTTCGACTTAGGTCGATTCTGGGAAGTTCTACAACATTTACAGCCCTGAATTAATAACGATTTGCTATGTTTATTAGAATGTCTTCTGGTAAAGATCTCTCTGGAACACCGTGGCAAATGCACTCAGGATACAATAACCCTGTGCCTCTCACCGTATATTCTTGCTCCAGCACCTTCGATTGATTTATGAATCAGATAGGTCTGAGTAAGTCCTCGAGTGGGTTCGAGAGATATGCTCTACATTTTACAGACATAATTGTCAGACTCGCTTCGGTCGTAGTTAAGTTATGAGAAGTCAAAAAATAAACAAATTCACAAAGAACATTTTTTTTCAGAACTTAGTAATTTTTTAAAATGTAAAACTTAATATGAGATAACATTAAGCTACTGTCAAAAGGCTTTTTGAAGTTGATTCAGCCGCTTTCGAATTATGCACGAAAAAGCATAATAAGTACATAAAGAGACAAACCTTTTCTTTTTTGTAGCGCGCTAAAGCCAAAACCTACTTAAATCTATTTAAAAGAAAATAGTGATTATAAATATATTAAATAAATATATGGCTTAGAGAATACTAGTTAGGTATTATGCAAATCACAACTTACACACTTTTTTATTTATTATGAAAATACCTGTTTTCTGTATATTATTGCCCTAATCGGGGCACGTTAATATACTAGTTAGGTAAGTACTTTAACTAGTATATTAGCGTGCCCAGTTTAGGGCAACAATATACATAAAGTAGGTATTTTCATAGTATATAAAAAAGTGTGTACGTTGTGATTTGCATAATACCTAACTAGTATTCCCTAATCATGATAAAAGCAAGTAAATAAAAAATAATCAATTGTCAAAATATATGGCTTTTCAGGAAGGTTGAAAATATGGCTAACTTATTGCAAGAGCCGTAGAAGTAGATATTTTATTGCACCAACGTGACCGCTTGAAAACAATTTGTATACACCTTGGTCTGCCTATTCTAAACTAGGTGCTCGGTAACAAGAGAGGTCATTACGGGAACACATATTATACTCCACATTGAAATTGATTTATTGGAGGAGCGGTGGACGCTACACGGATATTTTGCGGCAATGTCTGAGAATAATTTGTGTACACCTTAGTTTGGCTATTCTAGACTAGCTCTTCGGTAACAAGAGAGGTCGTTACGTTCACACATGCACACCAGACGAAGACGTTCAACAGTTTTGTTGCTGGAACGAACCTGAATAGATTTGATAGTTTTCATTTCAATCTACGAATTTGGAAGAGTGAAGTTTGAACATTTTAAGTTTAAAAACTTGAAAATAATATCTTTGCATCCGACATTTTTTAAAATTATCAGCATTCACTTCAAAATATTAAGAAAGGGTCGAGCGAAAAATTGAATGTATCTGGACAGGTATTTTCTAAAAAGTTTTAACAGCAAAATTAACGAAAAACATTATTTAAATGAGAAGTCATCATTCCATAATTAAATTAACAATAGAATAAAACTTAATGAATACCATTTCTCATTCTTTAAAACTGAACTTAATAAAAGCGATCATTATTATAAGGTATGGTCACCCTTAACAATAAACACAGCCTTACATGGTTCTAGAGGTTGTTAAAGTTTTGTTGATATTAATATTAATATTTATAATATTTTAAAAATTCTCGTTGCACTAACATAATAATAATAGCTTAATCCTTAAAGAAATCATTGACATAATTATACACCCACTTACAATTCTTATTAATGCCCGTATTCGCGAGGAACACTGCCCTGATCTACTAAAAGTTACGAGAGTATTACCTCAAAAGCATGAGTTTTTAGGACTTAGTGCCTTTGAGGACATTTGTTCTACACATCAAGAACTACCAGAATCCAGAGTTTCAAAGAGTTTGACCGAAAGCCATTTCCCATAAGGATTCTGCGGGGCTCTTTTCCTTTAAGCTCTGCTTGTTTGGTATGCTGTGTCCATTTCGTGGAAGCTTGCTTCTTCTTTCTTTTTTTTTGTATTTTTTATGTTGTGTGAAGTATTTGTATATGTAATAATGTGTATACATTTTTTATATTTTTGTATTTTCTATTTTTGGCTTGCCAAAAACGTGTTTCATAACTTGGTCAAACAGAATTTATCTGTCTAATACTAATAACTTCCCTGTTTCGATAGCAATATTATTAAGAAACTGAGGAGGGACCAGACAAGCAAAAACTTTTATGAAGATTAAAATCCATAGAAAGTTTTGGTGAAAAAAAAAAATAAAAAGAAATTTGAATAAAATTGGTTAAGAACTTCTGGCCAGATGGTACATATAATATTGACCAAGTCAGTGATGGTAATCAAACTAAATCAAGTTCAAGATTTTTTTCCAAATATATCTCCCTGTTGGTCTCTACATCGGTAATAAGAAATAAACAATATAAATAAAACACCATGTAAAATCATTTATTACCTAACCATAAAAAAAGTAAAAATCACCGACTTGCTTTTGTCGTCGTGCCATAGTATACCTGCGTGCCGATCTGATTGTTTTATCCTATAGACTGGCGGTACATGACAAGTCAGGTGCAACGTTTTTAAAATGCAAGTCAATCATATATATGGATGAAATTACCATGAATATGCCAGAAACGCAAATTTTAGGCAGTCG
This sequence comes from Rutpela maculata, assembly GCA_936432065.2. Classification (NCBI taxonomy): domain Eukaryota; kingdom Metazoa; phylum Arthropoda; class Insecta; order Coleoptera; family Cerambycidae; genus Rutpela; species Rutpela maculata. The sequence goes on along the minus strand of OW386285.2, from coordinate 291,027,099 downwards.
TTGCGTGCAGAAGGGTGTGCAAATCGATTGTTTTTGTTTTCTTGTGTTTTTTTTTATTTTAAAATGGATGCCAATAGTTCCAAACGAAAAGCCTTGAAAAAAAATCCAAAATCAAAATCATCCAAAATCAAGAACACCAAAAAATTTTACGATTTAATGTGCGCATCAAAAGTTGTTTTGCGCGCGGAAACTGCATGCCAATGAATTTCCGCTGAATTCGTTTTCACGGCTTTTCATTTGGCACTATTGGCATCCATTTTAATATTAAAAAAAACAAAAAAAAAAATCGATTTGCACACCCTTCTGCACGCGACGACTGCCTAAAATTTGCGTTTCTGGCATATTCATGGTAATTTCATTCATATATATGATTGGCATGCATTTTAAAAACGTTACTCCTGACTGGTCATGTACCGCCAGTCTACTAGCGCAAAAAACGCGGCACATTAGAGAAATATAAACTGTTCCTGAGAACTATGTGTCTATTGAGCCACAGAAAGGAAGCCTTTTCAAACTTTTCGTAAGTAATACTTTTCATAGTAACATGATAATTTACACTTATTAACTGCCTATTTCTATTATTCTGATTGTTGTGTTCGTATTATCATCAGTTCTAATTGTTATTCCGTTTGAATTTAATTAAAGTCAATACTATTTGCATTAAATAAATTTAATAAAGTGTTGAAATACAACATCGTATTAATTCATGATCAATTCGAAAGAATATGTACCAAAAAACACTAAACCGTTGCGCGTTGGTCTGCCTAAGCATATCCTGACGAGAGGCCTTTAATTAAGCGAATTAGTTTAATTAGAGGCCTCCAGCCAGGATATGCTTAAGCAGACCAACGGTTTAGTGTTTGTTGATATATTCAATGGTGTAGCGCACATATGTGGTAAGTGTAAAAACCGCTGCCCAAGGAATCACCTTCAGATTTTCTCTACAAGTCTCTCACAATGAAAAAATTTTATGGGTGGAAATAATTATTTATGGAACTTTAATAATATAATATTCGAAATCATCTACCACAAGAACCCATAAAACGATATCCCACATCGGTAAGGGTGTGGGGATGGCGATAGGGGGGTGATAGTGGGGGTGGCTGAAGTAAAAAAATACTTTGAGGTTTTTGATACTGGTACACACACTAAATCACAAATTTTTTCATCCCCATTAATAATGGGGTGGGGGTGGTAATGGCGGTGGCTAATGCCAAAAATTTATTTCAGACCTTAGCTTCTGTTGTATATACTAAATACCAATTTTATGGAGTTTTACCTGCTTGATTTATCTAGTTAACCCTATTTACCCCAATTTACCTCCCAACCCTTCGACGAAATAAGATGAAAATATAATCTAGTTCCAGATCCCGTTAAAGTACAAATGTGTACCAAATTTCAAGTGAATATCTTAAATGGTTCCAGAGTAATCGTGCGCACAATAAAAGTTACAGACAGACAGAACGACAGACCGACCGTCAGATAGACAGACATTTTTTTTTCACTCAAACTTAAAATCTCAACATTAATGACATTCTAAGCCTATTTGAACAATAAAAATTTTCAAAAATTTTTTCGCCGTTACTATACTTTTACTGGATGTGCAAGTACAAGTATGTTTTTAAGAAAATGCAGTTTTAAAGTTAACACCTCTGTATGAAATCAACAATATTTGCAGCGAATTTCTAACCATGATAAGCGTTCGCCGTTGAGTTTTTTTTTTAAGACTGGTAAGTAAAATTTACAGTTACTTTCGATTTGGACTCAATTACAATATTTTTTCTTGTTCTTAACACATTTGTGCATGTCACTGTTGACTGTGAAGCACTAAAATCATGTGGTGTAAGAGAAAATTTGAACTATTTCTTTCAAGAAAATAATGAAAACATGATCTTTATAATTCTGTTATTTATTAATTTATAAGTAGAAAAATGATTATATTGAGAAATTGTGAACTAAGAATATCAGAAGTTCTGCATCTTAAAAAACAATAACGACGCTTCTCATGCGTCATCTTCTGCTGGCAGTGGTCGAGAAATTTCAGTAATGTCACTGGTGTATTAGCCGCAATCTTTGGGCATAATACTAGCACGCAAATGTTATAGAAGATCAGCTCCTAATGCATTTGGTTTTGATTCTAAAAATCTAAACGTACTAGAGGTCCAGATGTAGATTCAACACAAACGAAATGAGTGTAGGGATGACCATTTATTTGAGCACTCTATTTTACTTATGGCTTATTTATTGAGAAAAATTAAAACTTTATATATTACATGTTTCCAAGTAATTCGAACATTAAGACTAAACAGTTGAATGATAAATAAGAAAGTTATGGTAAAAATTATTTTTCAAAAAATTTGCACATTTGAAAATGTGGTATTAGGCCCTCTTAATTCAATTTACTTTGCACTTCAAACTTTGCTAAAATTCAGTCCAATTAATACATATCTTGTTTTTCCATCGCTAATATTTTTCTCAATCCAACAATTTAATACACTTCTTACTTAAAAATTAGTTTTTCAATTTATCTAGATAACTAAAACCTTAAAATTAGACACAAGTAACTACACTCAAAAATAATTTGTGATCAACTTACCGCATATTGCTATGGTCGCCAATGCCACCACTTTCTTCACCTCTTGTTTCCATTTTAATTATTGTGAACTGAAAAAATCTGTCATATCATGTTAATTATGAAGATAAACCAAAACATGAGCCTATAACTTAAGAATACAAAGGTTATTCTGTGGCAAAGTATTTTTTCTAATGCCAAAAAAAATCAAAATTAAAGCAAAGTGTACACTTAAGTTATTCCGTTGAAGAAATTTATAAAACACAAATGTGGTAAATGACTTTACAATAAGTGCACATGGACATTCAGAATTTGATGTACTTACCACAAACGGTAGATGACGCCCCAGTACCGGTTCTAAATTTGATTATACAGTTATCAGATGTGTTCATAATAAATTCTTCCGAATTTATTGTGAAATAATCGAATGTTCGATAACGAAGGGTTTCACGTAGTCATCTCTAGGCCTATTAGGCGTGTTTAGAAACATGTTCGTTCCTGAAATCTGATTATATAACTTATTATATTCGTTCACATATTAGTTTGCTAATATGTGAACGAATTACCATTTGCTATGCTCTAGATGGACCGAACTATTTTTCTAGTCTGTATGCAAAGTACTTAAGTACTTAAATTAACATAAAAATATATAGCTCCTAAGGGGGAATGAAATGCAAAAACGTATATAAAATTATATGGTTTAATTAAGACAAAGAACCAAATATGGAAATGGGGATTAGATTGACTAGGGCAAAACTTGTATTTTTATTGTCAGCTGAATTATTTAATTATAAGCCGTCTCCCATCGTTATGTTCATAGCTATAGTGAAGCATGATTTCCAAACCATTAACTTTAATGGTGACAATATATTAAAAGCTTAGATTAACCTTTTGCAGAACAAACATGTAGTATTTTTTGTATTGTAAACAATATTATAATTAATTTTAGTCTTGAAGTTATTAATGAAATTAATGAAATAATTTCGTTCACTAGAAAATGTAAAAATTTCGATTTGATTATAGATTCTAAGCCTTGAGCATGTCAATACATTGACGGAAGATTTTATAGTATTTTGAAATAGTTATATTATATGTTAATTAAAATATTTATTTTATTGGCTACCTATATTTTTAAATTGGGAACTTCATTCAATTAACTTTTAACGTTTGCTCTACATACCTAGATATTGTCTAAATGTTGGTTGTGGCATATTCTTATTGTAATGTATATATAACACAAATTTGATCTTGGATTTCATAAACTATTACTAAGCATAAAACTGCAATTTTTCAACGTCAATTCTGATGCATGTCAACTATAACTGTAAGTTTGTGTTGATCTGAAGTATTTTATGTTGTAAAAATGGGTAATAATAGTAGGATTAATTACTTCCACATCCAGTGGAAGTATAGTAACGACAAAAAGAAATTGAAAATTTTTATTGTTCAAATAGGCTTAGAATGTTATGAAACGTCGAGATTTTAAGTTTTAGAGAAAAAAATCTGTCGGTCTGTCAGTCAGTCTGTCTGTAACTTTCTTTGTGCGCACGGTTACTCTGGAACCGTTTAAAATATTGACTGGAAATTTGGTACATGTATGTATCTTAACGTGATCTGAAACTAAATTACATTTTCATCTTATTCCGTTGAAGAGTTGGGGTAAATTGGGGTAAATGAGAGTAAATAGATAAATAAAGCAGGTAAGACTCCACAAAATTGATATTTAGTATATACAAGAGAAGCTATAAGGTCTCAAAAAATATTTTGGCATTAGCCACCCCCATTACCAACCCATTATTAAAGGGGGCGAAAAAAAAATTGTGATTTAGTGTGTGTACAAGAACTAAAAACCTCAAAATATGTTTTTACTTCATCCACCCCCACTACCACCCCCTATCACCACCCTCACCCCACTACCGATGTGGGATTCGTTTTATATATATTTTGGGGTAGACGATTTCAAATATTACATTATTAAACTGCCATAAACAATTATTTCAATTTCAACAATTTTTTCGTTGTGAGAGACTTGAATTGAAAATCTTGATGTGGAATTAGTGATTCCTTGAACAGCGGTTTTTTATGTAGGTAAGTGTTTTCCTTGCATAACTTGTAAATTCAATTTATTATGCATGCAGGTGTAAGAATAGCTTACTAACTCAATATGTCTTGTCTGTATTTGATTTGTTCAATAAATATGATTTATCATTATTATTATCAGCATCAACCACCATTATGATAATCAGCCCGAAGTAGTGGGGATATTTTACCCTCATGTCATCTGATCCCAACCAATGGAGATATTGGACAGTGAATGGCGTCTTCTAAAGCGCAGTCCCATGCGAGCACAATACGGAGTGAACCCAGCTGAGCTGCCTTTGGTATTTTTACCGCCAGTGGCGTTAAAGGTCAATCTACAGACAAGAATGGTATTGAGTTCTTTAAGATTAGGCAATCTGATGCCACCAGGAATGCCAATTATTAAGGCCACTAATTTAATTATAAGACCTGGGTACCGTTTACTAAATTCGAAGAAGTCTGTGCATTTATATCTTTTCTAAATTTATTTCGTTGTAACATATCTCTCTGCTGAACAAGTTAACTCAATAATATAAGAGCTGTGCTGTACTTGGTGACATCGTCTCAGCAGGTTTTCATGCTCTGCCTTCGAGATTTTAGCTTTAAGTATTCTAAATTCCTTATACCAAAGGAATACCTGCTTGCGTAATATCATGGAGCAGCTCTAAATAAGAACCGTCCTTTATTCTTCTTTTCATGCGTCGTAATGATTTGTGCCAGTAAATCGTTTCTCCTAAGTGTTCGAATAGCTTTATGCAGTGTCATTCTGTCATACAAACATTCCAAACTAATAAAATATCTCCCTCCCAGATCATATGGGAGGTAGATACGTTCTATAAAAGATCTTGGGTACAGGCTTCGACACATATTCATCAATTTTCTTGTTCCTATATCTAGCACCTGTTTCTGGTTTACCGTCCAACGAAGGACATCAAGTGAGTACGAGATAATAGGGACTGCCAGCATATTTAAGGCAGAATTTTTTTTCTTGTATGCCACTAACTAGCGATTTGTACTATTACGGAGAGTTTCATTAGAATTGCGACCTGAAGGCATCTTTGGGAGGAATTTGTAGAAATTGTATGGAATTGAAATTTTTCGGCCGTATTAGCACGGCAACTGACCAAGTATGATTCGAGAGATATGTTTACAAAAAACAATATGAAATATTCTTTTCTAGGTGAATGTCTTTTTTACTTCAATGACTTTCTTAGGATTAGTATTTTAGAAACAAATTCAATTTAAAACTCTTTACTTTCTGACAGAACCAGCAACACAATATTTCTGTTGTCATCAAAATACAAATATTAGAAATTCAATCAGCTGTTGGTCAAATACTATATAACGGTCCTTAATCCAGTTTTTGCTGCCATAGAACACTAATTTGTTTTTTTTATTATTAGCAATAATAAATAAATATTATTTAATTGTTTATAAATAACGTTTTCCTAAAATATATAGAACGCGCTAGTAAATCGTCTTTCTTACGCGAAGAAGAAAACTAAACGGTGATACTTCGTCGTAAAGAGAATGTCGACATACACTTTCATTTCGTTTGTACTATACCTTGAATTAATCACCATTTTCGCTATTTTTTTGGCATTTTTTAATGTAGTTCATCATTTGGCCAGATCGAAGATCACAAAATCAACCTTATACATCTGAAAGCAAAAAAGGTAATGATAGTAGGATAGCAGGACGTAATATAACCTCCTTTATTCTTGAAGATCTGAAGTGCACCTTCCTAGAACCTAGCCCGGAGCCAACCAAACAACCACAGCGCGCAGCGCGCCGTGGTGAATGTAAAATTGGGCGAGCCAGGTCCGGTTCGGCTAAAACAACAATTGAGGAAAAAAGTTAAAACTCCTGTCTAAGATAAAAGACATAAAATTAATAATTTGGTTTGGTAATAGTATATAGAAATACTTAAAAATAATTAAAGATTACACTATAAATTAGCGTCTCACACGCGCGCTGAATAAATTTTGGTTGTTGCCTCGAAAAAAACTGAATGAAAAAATCCGTTCGAGAACTGCCTGCTGGTCGTTTCCCTGCCAACAGGAATGTGTGGTCGAAAAAAAAAAATAAGATTAGAAATGTTTTAATTTTTGGAGTTTTTGGTCTAGAGGGAATTTAGGGACAGAAAGGACAAAAGAACAAAAGAACTAAAAGGTTAAACAAGAACAAATTGAACAAAAGAGAGATAAGAGAAGGGATTGGAGATGTAAAGTTGAGGAAAGATAAAGTAATAGTAAGTTATGGTAAGGGAGTTGAAGGAAAATAGGCAACGCCTGGTATGGTAGGAGGTATCTGACGTCGAAAAGTATGGCATTATGCTATCTGACTCGGGTTATGTTGCGGGTTAGAGGACTATCCCCCAGTTTGAATTCATAGAATTTTTGTGAGATTTCTTGTACATAGTCCGCTAGTGGGGTTATGTAGTGACAACAAGCGTATAGATATCTGAGGTGTGCCAAGTATGCTTGCTTCTCAGTCACACATTCATACTTCTCAATATTTTTATATAATGAACAGAATCACTTTAAACCCACAATGTAAGCCGTAAACCAAAAGTCCAAACAGATGTTCTAGCTATGTTTTTGGTTAATATGGTATCTCTATACAGAGTTCCTAAATCAGCATTTCAAAAACTGTAGTAATATTTCCCTTATGAAATGTCTTCTTAACATTTGTTTTATTATGATTTAGTTAACTGAAGTATTGACTACAGTTCATTTATTATGCAAAACTACATCAAGATTCCTCCGCTGCTGGTAATCAATTATGTTGACCTGCTACTACTAAACTCATTATTAACCATATTATAATTAATTTTATACGGAATTAGCGTTAAAATTGACATTTTATCGACTAAAATTATATAATCGGCTCCTTTTGATGGAAGTTTGCCTAAAGCGTGGGTAGCAACAATTTTTATTTTTGACAAGGAAAATTATAATTATATTTTTGTTTTCAGTTTCTTTCTTATGAATAATTTAAGATCTTATAAATTCTACACGCATAAATTCCACCATTCTAACTGTTTGAATAATTTACACCAAAACTTTTTCAGTGTTAAAAGAAGGCAATCTAATCTCCAGAGAAATTCAAAGATTCGATTTTCCACTCAATATTATGTAAATGAACGAGACTTCCTCAAACGGCTATACATCAGTTTTTTTATGGATGTAGTATTTAAGTATTGACATATTGGCCCATTCCTTTTATTTATTCTTTCGGTCGAATGTTGACAATAGGAACGTGGTCTCTGAAGTTGGAGCTTCGCTTAACCATTAAATCGTTTTTGTATTTGTTTCATGTAGAGGGCTTTTTAAAATGCGGCGAAACAGTCTTTGGTAAACTTTTAAATGACTTTATTACATTAGATAGAACTAAGTAATAATTATTTTTTTCTACGACTGTTAAAGAAACTGTACTTTTTCATTATTTTATGGCAATAGTGAAAAAAAGTAAAAAGCGTTAAAAAAGTATACTTATTTACATTACTAGATGCGAAAGTTTACTTTTAGATGTGACGTGATTTTTGAATGGTCGAGGTTTATGTTAAACATTTTTTCGTCATACCTCCTTCGAAAGTATACTCTAATTCCATTATTTTGTCGACAGTAAGTGGCGCTTTGTGTACCAAATACTTGTTGCCATTGACAACGGGTCGTTATTTTTCATAACGTCCTTAGGGAAATAAAGTAAATTTGGGAGAATTTTCTCTTTTAGAAAACAAGTATTAAATTAAACGTTTTAACTTTTTTGGAAGTAAATCCAGACAAGCCTCACTTGCTATATCTTCTATATCCGACGTAATTTTCAAAAATGTTCACAGCTATTAATTATTATAATATAATTTAATTTATCTTGACAGTAGTTGTCATTTGAATAGAAGCAGAGTCCTAAATTTATTTTATTGACGGTTGCCATGGATATTCCAAGCATCGCTACCTTTACTATTAGCAAATATGAAATCTTACTCAAGTAATTATAGTTTTTCTCAAGTTTTTTTCCAGTTCAATGATTCATGGGTATGACGAAAAATATAATATGCACCGCGGGTCGTACAGTGCGACTTTTTGGTCTCGAATACTTGCAAACATCGATCCTACGGGCCTCGGATTGCAAACTGTATTCTCGACCAAAAAAAGGGCACTTACGACCCTTGGTACATAAATAACTATAAATTCTGGTGCTTTCAAACTAAAATAAATAAATATATTTGGTGGCGATAAGAATGGGATACAAGAAGCAGCCGATATTGCTTGTGCCTCGCTATACCCCAAGAAGTCCAATGCAAGGTATATGCAATCATATGAAAGGTTATTATTATTATTTTTTTGTTCTGGCCACGAAAGTTCTACTTTCGTAGTTAGCAACTCCTCAGCAACCAGGTAACTCGAATGTTTACTTTCGTTACCGCGCGTGTTGATAGGGTTACAAAGGTCATTTATATAGACGGTAGTAGAAAATAAGTAATTTACGTTACAAGACCGATAAGAGGTGTTCTCCAGGTCAACCCAAGTAGCGAGCCGCAGGCGAGTCCTGGAAGTTTAGAGAGATCTGCAAAACACTTTCTTTCGGTCATGTAACGCAGGTACAATATTTTTTTGCGGCCGACACAGTCATAGAAAATCAATTTTGTATTATTTTGTTTAATAAATTTTCTAACAAATACAACGACAAACAATAATAACCAATTAAACAAACTATTTTTACGACCGAAACTATTATACATCTTCAATTTTTTTTATTTCTTAATAAATTTTCTAAGAAAATACTACTACAAACAACAATTAACTATAAGTAACAACTTGTGAATAGACTTTTGAAAACTCGTAAAAGTTAAGTGTGTTTAGTGTTTAGTTAAGTTGTCTCACGATCTTCGCTTTAGAAACGTCTAATTATGAATATGCGTTTTGACGCTTAAGGTAATTTTAAATTTTATTTGTCTAACTATGGAAATTGAGTACTGTCTTAGAAAAAATATCGTAAAACTCATGCTTAAAGGGCCTTTTTTCACTGATGGGATTGCCACACTCACCTACGGCTCGTGCGTTAAATGTTCCATTCGTAAAAAAAAACACTTTATGCACTTGTTGCATAAATTACTATTTCTGCAATTGTTAAAGAAACTGTGTTTTTTTCATTTTTTTTGCGCTAAATACATATGTTCATGGCAATAGTGAAACAAAGTATCAGCCAAAGAAAAATAACATTACTTCATTCTGATACATAGCCAAATCATAAGAGCAGTAAAGCTATAACCGCAAAGCCGTAAAGAGTGTAAAAATAAACAAATAACAAATTGAAATAGTTTCCCTGGTTATTTACTTAACCAGTTAAGTTACGTTAAAAACAAATTTTATTTGACGAATTGCAAATTACATGATTCAAATAATAGTATATCATATTACTAGGAGTAGAACGCACTCTTTTTTTGTCTTGAGCCTAGGATTTGCGGCTGAGGCGAAGCCGAAGCCGCAAACTGGGCGAAACACAAAAAAGGCGTTCTACTCCGTGTAATATATACTATTTTTTCTTCAAGCTTATTAAAATGCAAAAATTCATTTATTTATCATAAATGTACAAATATTCAAACTACAGTCTTACATGTTGACACAATATGACAAGTGGCTAGTGGATAGCGCGCCACCGGTAGCTTTCGGTATTAACATTATGTTACTAGTAAAACAATACCCACTACGGCGGCGCTTTCGGAACTAACATTATGTTACTAGTAAAACAATGTCCACTACGGTGGCGTTCGGTACTAACATTTTGTTACTAGTAAAACAATGTCCTACTTCTACTTCTGTTTTTGGTGACATAATTTAAACATTTTAATACGCTTGAAGAAAAAATTATTTACTCTTTTCATAACGTGTTAAGTCCAAAACTTTATCTAATCCCGCCTAAAATAGAAAAGAAATGGTAATATATTTTGAATACCCTCGTGAATACTATTTTGAGGTTTCAACCATAGCTACTCTTGCAGCCGTACAAAAAAAATTCTGTGCTTATCGCTTTACCTAAGCGGATTGACTTTTGGATTGACTTTTGTATAAGTAAACTTGTTAATCTGAATTTTTTGAGACAGTTATGGAAAATGTGACGTTTCGTAATGTCAGAAATGCATTTATAATTTGACATTTCAGACCGGGGTTAGATATAATATGTTATGTTCGCCTAGTGTTATACAAAAAAAAAAAGGAAAAATAGAATGTGTGTCCCCGGATGGACCTAACTATATTTGTAATTGTCCTTATTTCGCATTTTAAGAGAAAAGTCACTCCTCATAAAAAGTTTTGCTTATCGTGAAAAGTCATTAGCCATACTCAGACTTTCAAAATAACATACAGGGTGGTTAGCAAATAAGGAAACGTCAATTTGTTCCAAGAGTAAAGTACTAGTTTTTTGAGAGAAATATAAAAATGTTACTGAGAGAAGTTGTTTCTAATGTTAATAGTAGTCCATATATGAAATTTGAACGTCGTATCTCAAAGTTGATATTTTTGCGAAAATTATGATTAATAGTATATTGTTCAACGAGCGGTAATGTAGGTAATAACTCACGCAGATGAAAGGCAAGTGCTGTAATTCATCAAGTGAGTTATTATCATTACCGCAAGTTGAATACAATACTTTAACTACGATTATAACAATAAATATTAAATTGAGAAAATTTTGTTTAAATTACTCAGTTTGTTTATTAATAAAACTGTAAAATTTAATTTTTATTCACCCTTTTATATTTGTTGTCTTCAAAGATTTAGCCACCTTTAAGCCGAGGTAGAATGTGATTTCTAATCGAAATAGTGCATAAACTGCTTGTAGACAAAAAATCAGCTTTGTAGATTAATATTACCCGGCGGAAAATGCAAAACTTCTCCGCGAACTGTAATAGCCCGGAGCGCATATTCGGTCAAAAGTCTTGTTTTTTATGTTTGAGAAAAAATTAAGCGTCGGAAAGCTCAATCAATTCTCTTTACATAAGCTGGCTACAAATTTTTCGAAAAAAAAAAAACGATAATTATCCAGATATTCGAGTAAATGTAAGAAATTACACGTTTTCCTATAGAGTGTATGTAAATCTTAAAAAATAATTTTTCTCAGAAACCTTTCGAAGGGCCAAGATTAACGAAGCGTCAAAGTAGTACATGATATTAAGTGAACATGACATATGAGATCGATTTCAGTTAATTACCGATTAATTACGGTGACAAAATGGAGAAATTTTACCGAAAAAAAGAAAAAGTCCCAAATCCCGCCCCCTCTAATTCCTTAATTTTTATGGAAATTCAAAAAATAAAAAAAGGAGTTTTAGCAAATTTAATTCTATTTAAGTTAATTAGAGTAGTCTTTTGGCGTAGGAGCAAAGATTAAAAGGTTGCCAACTGTAGAAGCTCAAAATTTGCGATTTTTGCCGTACATGGCCAACATTTTAGTAGTTCTCTCCGAAACGAAAAAAAAGTCAAAATTTTGATAGTAGCAAAAGATTCGTAATGGAAAATACTCATTTGACCTTGTTCTTTATTTCGAGCCAACTCCCACCGTTTCGGAGATATCTGCGAAAAATAACAAAAGACAGCTTACATTTCGGAGTCGAAAAAATTGCAAAAACATGCAATCTTGACACTTTCATATTTTTCGAAAAATGCCATTGGGACGGCCGTACGATGTCGCGACGTAAAGAGGAAGTCTTCCAGATAAACCTGATCGTAAATTGCACGGTGAAATTCGAAAATTCGGCTCGGCACGAACGAATCAAAAGTAGCATTTTGTGACATTTCAGAAAATCTTTACCGATATTAACGCGAATAATCTGTCACTACCTCCCTGGCTCCACCTTCGTGTGTTGCGCGTTACGTCGATTGGACAGGCTGGGCATGAAGATAAAGGTGATTGACTCTGTACCTAGTGAGTTATAATAACTCACGCATTATAACTCACGCTGTTTGTTTATGGATATTATTAATTGATCAAAAGAAGTTCATTAATTAGTATATAACCTAATAATAGTAGATAAAATAATTTTATTAATTCAACGAAAGCACATAATCAGTCGTATTCATAAAACAAAGGATATGCTTATTCTTGCAAAATATAAAGCATTTATTTATAATAATTTGAAGAAGAACCTTATACTTGTAGAGTAGAAGCATATCCTTATACACATAGAAAAGTAAATGGATATACATAAACCTGACCCTTTACTTTAAAGAAAAAGCAAATCCTTCAGAAAAACTGAGGTTGATCAGTAGGAGACTTAGCGCAGTAGTGACAGTTGTTTTATCCGAGTTTGAGCGCGATGGCAGATAATGTGGATGTGAGGGATGTTAAACGCTACAAGCCCCGCTTATCTACACTTGTTCGTGACTTTAAAATATTATACCGGTTTGAAGAAAGAAATGTACAATGGCTTGCAGATAGATTCTTAGGTACAAATGAAGAAACTCGGGGAGATGCGTTGTCATCTGTTCATAAAATGAAGATATGTTTGCGTTATCTCAGTGAGCCTGACTATCAACAAGGTATCGGTCAAGAACTTGGTGTTACTCAAGCCACGGTATCTCGGACTGTGAATGCAGTAGTTGACAGCATAATTGCACATTCCAATGAATGGATAAAATTTCCAAGTACCAACAGAGAAATAACAGAGGCAAAACAGTTATGGCAAATGAAGTATAAATTGCCGACAGCTATTGGTGCAGTCGATTGTACACACATAGGGATACTGAAACCAAAACTCCATGGAGATGAGTACATTAATCGAAAAGGTAAGCCTACTCTGAATGTGCAAGCCACTTGTGATGCCAAAGAAATGTTCACTAGTGTTGACGTGAGTTGGCCTGGATCCGTGCACGACTCGAGGATATGGAAAAATTCACAACTGTGCATACAATTACAAAATAAAGGCAATACTGTGCTACTTGGTGATGGCGGATATGGGATAGAGCCATGCCTCATGACTCCATTACGAAATCCCACTCCTGGTGCTGAGTTAAAATATAACAAACTTTTCAAAAAAGAGAGAGTAATAATTGAAAGATGTTTTGGCCAACTGAAACGTCGGTTTCCAATCTTACAGTATGTGTGTCGCGTAAAATTGGAAAATGTTCCAAGAATGTTGCCTGTGTCGTGCTCCATAACGTTGCAAAAACGTTAGGCGATCCTGACTTCCAAGCAGCTGAAGAGGCACCAGAAGAAGATGAAGAATACCATGACAATAATAATGATGAACTATCTCCTCGCCATCGAGGACAAGAAATCAGAAGAAACTTGAGTATTGTAATTAGCAATTTTAATGATAATTAAGTTTACAAGTAAATAAACAATAAACTCAAATTCTATTTGTCTAAAACTAAACATTGTGAATTAAATAAAACGTTCTGGTGAATTTTTTATAAGCTGAAGTACGTTGTATTTCCCTCGCCAACAATTTTCGGTGTAGATTCCTTACGCTGCATCAGTTTCAACTTTGTTTCATAGAATTCCCATTGTACTACACTCGTGCGGTACTGCTGTAACAGTACTAAGCGTTGGAGTTATTTTGTAGTTAGTCTTCTAGTTTCATCTGTTTCATACTGTCGCTAATTTTCGTTCTGCTGGTAACAATACTGGTCGAACAGCTGTGACACCACTAGATGATTGCTCAAGAGATGCTTTACTCCCTCTTTGCTGCGCCGATGATTCACTCTCTCTTCGCTGTGGAGTTGGTTCTATCTCTCTTTGCTGAGTCGATCCTTCTTCATCAATACCAATCTGCACGGCCCCTTTAATTCTTCCAATAGTAGGATTGTTGTCACCTTCCATAGCCTGTAGTAACTGCCTCTCCCAATACAACAATTTGATCGTTTTATTTCCAGTTTTCCTTACATCCGTTTTTTTCTTCAACCTTGTTTTCATGTTGTTAATTTTTTTGAATAAACCTTTCGCATCAAGTAGTTTATCAAATGTTGCTTCGTATTTGTTCGCCAGTATTCCAATTGCCTCGTCCTTCCTTCGTTTTATTTGTGGTACTTGCGATTTTTCCAAAATAACGGTAGCAGCGGCAACTCCTTCTGCTATAAACTGTAGTTCGTTACTAGCGTTTTCTATGCTTTCACTGTCACTTTCACTGCTTGAGGAATGCATCTTCACTAATACGACAACAATAGCGGGCCGGGGCCCTAATGAATATCAAATTAGGTAAAACGAACAACAAGATAACAAAAATAGCAACGCGTCGATAGAATTAGTTGAAAAGTACGTTAATAAACTTTCGTTACAATATGTAGCACAACTGAAATACCACTGTATAGGCCTACTGGATCGGCAAAGTGACAGAAGCAGGGACATCACGTCAGGTTAGGACACGTTCTAATATGTCATTCAGTGCTCAGACGATCAACCCTTTACTTCTGCTTGAAGGATATCCTCGTAAGTATAAGGTTATCATTATGAATTCGGAAAGAAGGAAATGCTTATACTTCTACCTTTTATTTTAAAGCATAACCTAATACTTCTACCTTATGCTTCGGAGGATATCCTTTGTTTTTATGAATACGACTCAATTTATTGAATAAAATGATAACGAAACTATTCTATGTGTTGTATCCATGACAACATACACTGACATTTATTTATAAAAAAGTCAAGTCCTTGTCAGAGATCTTTTTAAGTAATGTTGACTCTAGAACAACGAATTTATTCAGTTAAATGTTACGGTATTGGTGAAATATTGTACAAATATGCAAATGAACTTTTCAATAGAAAATATCCCGAGGTGGACGTTTCAGTGAACTGTGTTCGAGAGTTGATTTTAAAGTTCGATAACACTGGGGATGTGACAGATATAAAAAAACAGAAACAGATTCATGATGAAAATGATGCTGCTACATTGCTTGCTATTGATTTGGTAAGAAATGAACCCAATAAATCTTTAAGAAAAAGGTCATTAGATTTAAATGTTAATAAGAGCCATTTGCAAAGAATTCTGACAAATAATAAAATACATCCATATAAACCAGTAAGATTACATAAGCTTGAAGAAGTGGATGACGCCTTTCGTTTAGAATTTGGTTTGTTAATGGGGGAACAAATTATGTTAGATAGATTTTTCTACAGAAGGATTTTATTTTCCGACGAGGCAACATTTACTACGAATGGAGTTGTTAGTTACCAAAATTGTAGGCACTGGTCGGATGAAAATCCAAATTTCCGTATTATTACCAAAAGTCAACGATATAAAAAAGTAAATGTTTGATGTGCGATACGTTATAAAAAAATTATTGGATCATATTTTTTCTACGCAACCGTAAATAAGAACACTTACATAGAGATGTTGGAAAACTTTTTAATGCTGCCCTGGATGATATAAATTTACAGGACAAGAGAAAACTGTATTATCAACATGATGGTTGTCCTATACACAGTGCAATTAGTGTAAGAAACTGGTTAGATCAGCATTTCCACAATAAATGGATAGGACAGTTTGGTCCAATAGGATGGCCTGCATGCTCCCCAGTCATAACCCCTCTTGACTTCTTTTTATGGGGATACCTGAAGCAAAAAGTTTATGCCCATGATTTAAAAGATAATTTAAACCTTTTAAAGGAGGAAAATATCAGAAGCACTAATAGCCGACATAAACGAGGATACAATTTATTTAGTTTATGTAAAATTTAGAAAAAAACATTGGAAAATGTGTAGTAGAAGGACAACTCATAGAATAGTTTCGTCATCATTTTATTCAATAAATTATGTACTTTCTTTAAATTCATAAAATTATTTTAATCATAATTTTCGCAAAAATATCAACTTTAAGATACGACTTTCAAATTTCATATCTGGACTACTATTAACATTAGAAACAACTTTTTCAGTAATATTTTTATATCCCTCTCAAAAAACTAATACTTTACTCTTGGCACAAATTCACGTATACTTATTTGCTAACCACCCTGTATGTTATTTTGAAAGTCTGAGTATGGCAAATGGCTTTTCACGATAAGTAAAATTTTTTATGAAGTGACTTTTTCTCTTAATATGCGAATAAAATGTTCGAAGCTATTATAATAATATGATTTAATTTATCTCGACAGTAGCTGTCATTTGAATAAAAGCCGCGTCCTAAATTTATTTAATGTCCTACAAGTCTGTTATTTTACAATAACCACCCTATTTTGAGATACATTCTATGAAAAATAACGCCCTAGGGCGTTATGAATATCTATAACGCCCAAGGGCATTATAACATTATAACACAACCCAAAACAAGTAAATTATGATACCGTTAATGACAAACAAAATGCGTTGCTATGCAACGGCCGCGTTTACAAACAATTTTGATTTTTACTCTCTTTTAAATAAAATCGTTCTGAACATAATAGATCTCGTAATAGATGTCAAATTAATAAATCGTAAATGTCAAAAAAAAATCGAATTAAATAACAGACTTGTAGGACATTATGTTGAAGGCACCACGGGTGTTATAGGATAATGACGCCCTCGGTCGACGTACATTCCCTCGGGCCAGAGGTCTTCGGGAAGTACACTGCCGACCTCGGTGCGTTATTATCCTTATAACACCCTTGATACCTTAATAACTATTATTGACGGTTGCTATGGATATTCCAAGCTACATTTACTATTTGCTTAGCATATGTGAAACCTGACTAAAATAATTGTAGTTTTCCATTAGTTTTCTCAATTTTTTTTCTGTTTAATGGGTCATGGTATGACGAAAAATATAATCTGCACCGCGGGTCGTACAGTGCGAATGATCTCGAATACTGCAAACCTCGGCCCTACGGGCATCGGCTTACAAACTATATTCTCGACCAAAAAAAAAAAAGTGCACTTACGACCCTTGGTACATAAATAACTATAACGGTCCAAGGAAGGATTGGTGAAAGTATTTTTAACCGACTTCAATATCGATATTAGATAATAAAGTTCAATAAAATGTGTGGCACTAAAATTTTATTTCATAATTTTTAGGGACCTTTTTTTGAGGGCGGTTCAATTTTTCTTTCAATTTTTTTTTTCATATTGAATGTTAGATATTAAGTGTACGAAAGAAGTTGATAAGATATCTCATCGATGAAATTTCCTGTTGATATACTAACTTGGTCAGGCTTGGATTTACAGTGTATGGAAAGAACGGATGATTCCTTTGAAAATTATCTATTGAATATTCAAAATAATATTTTTCAATACAAGGTAAGTCTTTTAAAAAATGTTTATTTATTTATTTATTGTAATATAAAACATTAGACATACATAAAATGATTAATGCTACCACTCTGGAGAGTGAGTTGAATTTCAACTGATAATTAAAAAACATCTAATCCAAAAAATCAATCATAAAAAATATGTGCATATTAAATATGGTGGCAGTTAAATATTATTAATTTATCCCTGTATTCATGCAGATTTCAATTTATTATGTCACTGTTAGTGGTGCTCCACAATTAATCTAAATTAGTAATTTTACTCAGTGCGACATTTACATTAACTGTGACACATTTCTTGCGAAAATTATGATTTCAACATGGAAGTATATTTTACGGCACAACGAATAGTTGTTTATTGGTCAGAAATTGTGGCGTACTGTAAAATACTCCACAATTCTAATTCATATTTTTGCATAAATTTCCACAGCAAATCAATGCCAATCCACAGTTACAGACACACAGCGATTTTTTATTTGATATTCGAATTCAGCGTGTTACGAAATAAATTTCTGTATATTTTCTTTCGTTGATGATTTTTAATAATTATTGTTCGGTTATAATAAAATTATTTAATTAAATCAAGCTTCATATGAATCATGAAAGAAATATTTCTTATGATTCGGCTTAAGTTTGAAAATTAATTTTAAACAAGCCTAGACGCGAATTTTTTGAATGAACCTGGTAAATAAAAGAAAGCAATAAACTCAAGGTATCAATTTGAGATTATCTATAAAACGTTTATTGTGAAATAAACTAAATGTTAATAGTGACATAAAAAAGGTTTACTTTATTCGACAACCCAATATTTCTGATACATTTATATTAGGTAATAAATACCCACAAGTTTTTTTACTGTTCAACACCTTTTTTTATACACTTGTTTTTTATTTATTTGCTTTCGTCATGATTAGAAAATATTATTTAGGTATTAAGCAAATCAAAACTTACAATATTTTGTATTTAATATGAAGTTACCTACTTTCTGTTTAATGGTCTGGTCACTCTAATATACTAGTTAGGTAAATACATTAAAACATTCAATATTTGAGAAAAGTGTGTAAGTTGTGATTTATATAATACCTAAATAATGTTTTCTATCATCAGAGTGAATTTTAATATGATATTGAAACCAGGAGACCTAACTGTTTTAAATGAACTTCAATTAGAATCAATGACCAATCAATGACTCCACACCGGTTAGGCTTGACTTCGACTGAAACTTTGAAGTGCTACTTTCTGATCGTCAGCTATAGAGCTCTGAGGGATCGCAACTTGAAAATGGAAGCATGAAAAAAATCCTCCCAGCATAGCAGAGGAGCTATTCGACCTCCGTAAACCAGAATTAAGGCTAATAGCAGGCCATTTTACAGGACATTGCCCCCCAACTCAAGAAAATAGACAATCTTGAGAAAGAAATTTGTCGCTTTTGTATGGAAGTAACTGACACTGCAGAACATATACTTTACTTATGCAAGGTCCTGGTCCGCTAAAGACTACAACAGTTGGTTTTCATACCTTCCGAAGTGGGAAAGATGGTTCTCTAGAAAATCTTTTTTAGAATCCTGTGATTGGCTATCTAGCCGTGCGTATGTACATATAAGATTTGCTCCTGCGGTGGTGTGTGGCGGCTGCTGGTTGTTGAGGTCTGCATGCAGAGATTCTCCAGGACGTTGTGCGGTGGCTCCTGATGATCGAGAGCCGTTGCTTGATGTTGCGGGATATGACCTTTAGATCCTTTAGATATTAACGACTCATTTCTAATCAAAGTTAATAAGTGGAAGCATTTATAAGTATGCTAATTTGCTCCTTTAGTTTAGCTTTTAAGACAATTTTGTAATGATTCAAATACTGAAACATACATCATATATATCCGAAGGAATTCTGTAAAACAAAGAAGTAAGTGTTTGTCTTTCTTTCTTGTCCCTTGTTTAGACATATTTCAGTCAGAACCTGGTATGAAAATATTCATTACCAGCAACAAATTGGTACTATACGTTTCGATGTTATCTAACAGTTCAGAATTAACAATTAAAAATATAGTAGGAAATTAAATATATTTTAATAAGGATACAGCAGGTGAACAATATTACCGTTGCTTATTTAACTGACATGCAGCGAACAGGTCTCGGCACAGTAGCAGTAGTCTTCTGAATACACTTCCTCACCATTTATCAGGCCCACTATGTTTGGTTACCACTTGAAACTCCATGCATTGCATTAAATTAAATGTTATCTCCATTGGAACCTTATAAAATCTCTGGGTCCCAATTGTTTACATTACTGCCTATAACAAATGCAAGGTTATATTGTAATCACATTATCAAGTAATTAATTAAATAAAGGACTAATAGATTACCTGGATATTATAAGGTATAATAAATATTTAATAAATTAAATTCGTAAATGTTATTCAGATTTGTTTTGATTTTGATTGGCAAATGTCAAAATTTAAGTTAGGGATTTTAATATTGATATCAATGGACAGCCTGATTGCAAATTGGCGCAAAATCACCCTTTTTGCTTTCAAAAAGACAAAAAAGGAGGAGACATTTTTAATTTGGCTGGTTGCTGAACAGGTGTTAATTTAAATTCCATATTAAAATAAATCAACCTAATAAGAGCTAAGGTCAGTAATTTCTATTTTTAAATAATATTTTAAATTTTAAATAAATATACATACCTTGGTAGTTGTGGTGGGGGTAATACTCTTTAGGTTTTTTGTATGCTCTATGCTACCACCCTTCAGCCTCTATCTGCTCTTATATTGTGCCAACTGGGTATAAAGCTGTCTATATGAGCCATTTAAACCTCCATCTTAATATATGCACATGAGATTAATGATTAATTATTGGTGCCAGGTGGTCTAATGAAAATTCTTGCCTTGGGTGCAGAGCTTATTTTTTTTGGAATCGCAATCACTTGTAGAGGGTCTGCATGTAGTAAGCGGAACGCTGGCTATTATTTCACCACATACGGCTGAGTGTTTTTCTTCTTTTTGAACTAGCCAGATCGTAGTGCCATTACGTTCGAAAGAAGCAACTTAGTCTTCAGCGACACAAAGGCATGAGCCATCGTATATTTGTACATTTGCCTGTATATTGGTCATCGTTTATTATTCGTTATTTTATTTAGTGTATACTTATGTCATTTTATTTTTTTATACTTAATCTTGATATAGCTTCCTATTTTTTTATTTTGTCATTGCATATGTAAGCCAAAAACAGCTGTTTGCGGTCCTGAAAGCTATTGATGTTTAAGGCCAGATGATATATTCTGCAAATAATTTTTATACTATTTATATCATACTCTATATAATTTATATAATTACTTACCCATATACATAAGTATATTTTCTGCTATTATAATCTGTGATAACTGGGATACCTCCACTTGTATCGTGATACTTTTGTTTATGCTACCTATATTTCTATTATACTTTTTCTTTGCAATTTTTGTTTTGTCTGCTCTTTCCCTACCTCTGCCAATTAATCTTGGCTGGCGCCCGAAGTTTACAATAAATTTCCATCTGTTCATTTAATATACACAAGCTATCTTTTGAAATTTTATGATTGACATAAGAGACCTTGCCCACGACCCGCTGTCGACATATGAGCTGCCGAGTAGCCGAATTTTTAATGATCATTTTGGACCATATAAATTTGGTCGTGACTGTTTACGACACAGTTTCAAAGATGTAAGGAAATATTTGTAATGTATACTTCCATTTAAAGAGCATTGTTTGATGATATTTGTTTACCTATATTCTGCTATTTGAGAAACTGCTGGCTATGCTCTTACTGCCACACAGATAACGTCATTGTCATGTCAATATCAAAAGATGCGCTTTCGAAAAATCAAATCGATCTGTCTGCAGTTTTTTTCACAACTCATTCGTTACAGGAATATGCATTTTATTCCTTACTTGTGCAAATCCCTGTGTAAACATAACTGAAACTCATGTTAAAGTTAGGATATACAGAAAATTATAATATCCTGCTGTAATGCATTATATGGAACTCGTAGCTTTTACCAGTATACGAAATTGTAATATTTTTATCACGAGGCAGTATTAACTTTGATCAAAGAACGCTGTTTGGCATTAAAATACATATGTTGAACGAAATACCAATTCTAGAAGCTGCCGCATCTAAAGCCAAGCAAATCTCAAATGTAAACGGCGAAAAATATTTTCCTTTCTATTTTTTTAAAATGGAATTCAGAAAAGCGCTTTGTTGTGGAATATATTAATTATACATCCATACATATGTATGTAGATGTAATATATTATTTAAAATATTATAGCAGCTATTTTAGTTGTGTACAGTCTGTGATATATTTAGAACCATGTAGATCTAGAATTAAAAGATCAAGGCACAGGTTTTCCATCTCCCGTCTAATTTAGTTAGTAGATAAATCACATCGAAACAATGATTGATATAAACGATTCTAAGGAAATTAACGATCAAGAAAACTTAACAGGAGATTGAAAAACGTTTCGTTATATCTTAATAATATATTTATAGAGAGAACTGTACTAAATATTATGTTTGAATTAAATCGAATAAAGTTATTTGACTGAAAATGATTTCTCAATTATGCTGTTTATGGAAAAAAAAATGATATATACAGGATGTCACTTAATTATGATACCCCCTTCAAGACTAGATTCTTTAGTTAATAATTACAAAATTTGGTCCGATATACCTAAGCGGTATGTGTTTCCTTATTAGCTTGTAGGCCCTTAGCGGTGACTTTGGTTTCTCTGTTCTTATCTAAGATTAGATCCCTTTATTTTTGGAATTAAACATAATAATCTCCAGTAACAATATTTGATTGTATTGTTTTAACATAATATTTACCTCTATATTTCGATTTTCTGATATTCGTATATAATTTAATTCAGAGTTATAAGATATATAAATATTATTATTATACCGGGTGTAAACGAATAGTGGGCCACCCTTGTAACTTCCTTGTTTTTAAAGATATCGGGATGAAATTTTGTAGAAATTAGGTAAGATTTTCAACTTTTTCAGACCTATCCGCCATATTTATAATTTCCGGTTTCACCGGAAATGGCCCCAATAGTCTTTTCTAAATGGACCACCCTGTATGTTTTTACATTTTTGAAATAAGATCACATTTTGGATACATTTGTACTATTTTGAACAATTTATACAGTGTTGCATGAAAAATAATTCGAATTTTAGTTGTCAATCTAGATGGCTGCGAATATGTTAAAATTATTTTTGTTCCAATGTAATTCATATAAAAAATATGAAAACGTCAATATGTCCAATAATACACCATACAGGGTGCTGTAAACTCATTAAAGTCACGTTTTTCAAAATGACTCATTTGTTTTAAATATTATGATATGGGCTACCCAGATAATCAGAAAGCTCTATTTAGTAGGGGTTAAACGGTACCAAAAGTTCCGTAATGTGTAATCGTTACCAGCAGGAATGACACTTTTTCTTAAGAAATTTATGATTTATATCTAACTTCAATTAAATTTTGATCAACCCTGTATATTTGTGTTAATATTTTATGATATGCAACAAGAATGAGCCAGAGGCCCATTCTGTCTCCTGCGGAGGGTGGCATATCATAAAATATTAACAAAAATATACAGGGTTGATCAAAATTTAATTGAAGTTAGATATAAATCATAGATTTCTTAAGAAAAATTGTCATGATATGATATGCAACAAGAATGAGCCAGCGGCCCATTCTGTCTCTTGCGGAGGGTGGCACATCATAAAATATTAACAAAAATATACATGGTTGACCAAAATTTAATTGAAGTTAGATATAAATCATAAATTTCTTAAGAAAAATTGTCATTTCTGCCGGTAACGATTACACATTACGGAACAACTTTTGATACCGTTTAACCCCTACTAAATAGAGCTTTCTGAATATCTGCCCATATCATAATATTTAAAACAAATGATTCATTTCGAAAAATGTGTTTTTAATGAGTTTACAGCATCCTGTATGATGTATTATTGGACATATTGACGTTTTCGTATTTTTTATATGAATTACAATGGAACAAAAATAATTTTAACCTATTCGCGGCCATTTAGATTGACAACTAAAATTCGAGTTATTTTCTGTGCAACACTGTATAAATTGTTCAAAATAGTATAAATGTATCCAAAATGTGATCTTCATTTCAAAAATGTAAAAACATACAGGATGGTCCATTTAGAAAAGACTATTGGGGCCATTTCCGGTGAAACCGGAAGTGATAAATATGGCGAATAGGTCTCAAAAAGGTGAAAATCTTACCTAATTTCACCATACAAAATTTCATCCCGATATCTTTAAAAACAAGGAAGTTACAGGGGTGGCCCACTATTCGTTTACACCCGGTATATTGACGCAAAACAACAATGCTCAATCTATTTCAAAATTTTATCTCTAATAGACATCAGTGTGTAAGTGTGGGAACTGTTTCTAGTGCCAAATTAATAGTTGAATACCGTAAGGTATAGTTTTAAGGCCAATACTACTTTCCATCGATAGTATTTTTCCCAAGAAGTGATTCCGACTCCACTATAAACTTTAGGGCCCCGTCTTCTTTACTTAGACCAATTTAGATCTCCTAGACTTAAGATGGTCATTGAGATGACATGGATAGCGGTTAAAAACCGTTTTAAACATACATCTTATATTAATTATTTACTTCGTTTTCATATTATATGATTTGTTGCTGCCCTCATACGAAATGAATTAAAAACAATGGAGGAAAATTACTTCCAATATTAAGAACTGATTTGATTATAAATTTACAGGCCCACAAAGAAAGTGGTCTGCGCGGGGGTACTGACCATACCTATTCCTTGTATTTGAACCGCTGAACATGAATATGACCTTAGTTTTTCCCCAGCACATCAGGTTTTTTCTTAAACAGCAAATAAATGTATAAATATTACGATTCAACAGACTTTCCTGCTGTTAAAAAAACTCCGGACGTGTTGGGTAAAAACTAAGGTCAGATTCGTGTTCAGCGGCTCAAAATACAAGAGATAGGTGTGGTCAGTACCCCCGCGCAGATCACTTTTTTTGTGGGACCGTGCCACACTGATTGTGGCACAGTCCCACAGACACAGGTACTGACCACACCTATCCCTTGTACTTTGAGTCGCTGAACACGAATCTGACCTTAGTTTTTCCCCAGCACGTCAGGTTTTTCTTTTAATAGCAAATAAATAGATAAATATTACGATCCAACAGACTTTTTTGCTTAAAAAAAAACCTGACGTGCTGGGCAAAAATTAAGTTCAGATTCGTGTTAAACGGCTCAAAATAAAAGGGATAGGTATGGTCAGTACCCCGCGTAGACCACTTTTGTTTGTGGGCCTGTGATTAATAGTTAATTAGCCTACATAAAACTGATTACAGGCACTATGTACCATAATTTCCCTCCATATATAATGAAATTGATGAAATTGGAGATATATATGGATACAGATATTTTTATAACGCACTAGATAAAAGTAATCTATCACGCTGTAATCGAAAACTACTTAAATTAGTATTATTTCAGTTTGGTAGCAGTTACAGACAGACATGTTAATATCAAATAATTGATAGTAACTCAACAGCCACAAGAAGAAAGTATCCCAGAACTTCACCATGAACATGGGAGTTTGCATTCGGGCAAATGTTAGTCTAGGAAATAGCGTGCAAATTCGACGATGAATGGTTACCGTCTGCCAGTCGGTAATCGAAGAGACCATATAAGTACAAAAATTTTTTCCCTTTGGAACTTTTTGGTATGGTGGGGGGATAGGGAGGGGGGGCATTTATTTTTTAATCGAATGATTATCGGTATCTGTCCGCATAGGTAGTTAGTATATGTACTTCACATACCCCAATTACGTTGGCAGACGAAACTTCCGGTCGGCGCGCGCGTTAACCGGAAATAGAAACTAAAAATTTTTTTTCTATTTGAGGTTAACAAGCGCGCCGATCAGAAGTTTCGTCTGCCAGCGTAATTGGGGTATGTGAAGTACATATACTAACTACCTATGCGGACAGATACCGATAATCATTCGATTAAAAATAAATGCCCCCCCTCCCTATCCCCACATCATAACAAAAAGTTCCAGAGAGAAAAAAATGTTGTACTTATATGGTCTCTTCGATTACCGACTGGCAGACGGTAACCATTCATCGTCGAATTTGCACGCTCTTTCTGAGTTCAAAGCCCCGCAAGACTATGGGAATGTACTTATGGAGGAATGGGAACAATTGGACCGAGCTGAATAAGATATTTAGAAGAGAAATTGTCTAGACGTGTGGAAGAAGTCATCGAAACCAAGTCAGAGGAAGCACAAGAAAAAAAAATCTTTTAAATTCCTCTTGAAGGCAAAAATAATTTCTATTTTTAACCGACTTCATAAAATTTAAAAAAGGAGGAGGTTCTCAATTCGACCAGTATGTATGTTTTTTTATATATTTATTCAGTGATTAGTCTAGCGTAAGCAATTTCTGTCAAACCTGCTGCAAACTGTAGGCTATGTTCTGGCGGTAGTGTTGTAGAAGAACGCACTACCGAGTGTCTAAGTGACGCGACACTAGTTTATTTATTAAGGGGCGCCAGTCGCATTCTACCCCGTTCTTCCACTCCCAAGCGGGTTCGAGATAAGATATGAGTCGGCAGACAAGTAATAGATCAAGGCTGCACTACTTCAGATGATTAACGACGCTCCCTCTTGCACGATTCTATTTATTTACGAGGCAATAATGGGTTTTACGCCTTTGGATTTTTGCAATTTTTGCATAGAAAAATCCCTATCGAGATTTCTCTCTGACGGGATTGAGTTTTGACGTGACTTACCTACTAATAATGGATTCTACACTTAAAGATTTCTCAGAAATCGCATTAAAAGATCCCTATCAGGCCTTCGTAAGGTAACCAGAACGTCGAGTTTCAAATTTGCGAAATCATGAGACTTCGATTAACTCAACGCTTCTGGTCTTCAAAACGAAAACCCTCAAGGGATCAACACAAGTCTTAACATCAATAAAGTGCAATTAGCTCAAAGAATACCATTTATTTAATAGTTTTAAAACAATACAGCGAAATTCTGCAATATGTTATTCAAAATTATATAATGTGAAAGAATCACGCCTCCCCAACTAAGGCAAATTAAATTTTACCATACAAATAAGAGCGTACGTTAACGATCGATTTGGTAGTAAAGATTCATGCAACCTCCTCAGAATTTAATGCAAGCATTTTTAAAAATTTTTAATTTTTTGTAATTATCGTAATTATGGCTGACTGAAAATAATATAAAAATATTTTACTTAAAAATTTTGGTTCGCTTTGGATAGCTTAAAATGTTCTATATCATGATTTTATCATTCACAGAACTGAGTTCGACTAATACATAAGCTTAACGACGTCCGGCCAGTCTTACGATGTACTAGTCCCCATGCAGGTTCAATAAAGGAAAAATTACACTGACTCGCCTTCGAGCGACTTTTTTGCAAAATGGATTTTAGAGTCATTTATGCACAAGGCGTTTTTTTCTATTACATTGTTATTCGTAACCCAACCCATAGTCAAATTCATAGTTACCCAACACGAAACCGGGACAAAATAAATATCAACTTTTTAAGGTTAAATAAAACAGAATGGAACAAATTATTGTGGTATATTATTATACAATGTTCTGCCAATGCAGGTGAAGCAACTTAACTTCAACAAATTTAAAATCTCCATAAAGAAATTTTTGCACAGAAATGCATTTTATTCAGTTGAGGAATTCATGGAGGCCGATTTTAATAACTGGTAATTGTTAACGTGATTGTTAGTATTTGTCAGTTACTTCAATTCAATTCCAACAGACTTTTTCACAATTTTTTCACATACATACTATGGCTTTTTTATAATTGTATAATAGGTTGTTTTGTTAATGAGGTTTTGTTGGTACCTAGGTAATTATTAGACAATAATCACCTGTACGTACCGGATCTTACAGAAGGGAAAGAAATTAACATAATAGCTACTAACATTTTACCTATAAAAATTGAAATTAAAATTAGAATAATTGAATGAGCAGATATTGTGAGATGGCAAATTCAATCACGTCTCTGTTAATTTGACATAATTTTGGCAAATGCGATAAAATTCTGTACCTCATACAATTTACATACCTCGCTAATTTTTTTGGG
Organism: Rutpela maculata; assembly: GCA_936432065.2. Lineage (NCBI taxonomy): Eukaryota > Metazoa > Arthropoda > Insecta > Coleoptera > Cerambycidae > Rutpela > Rutpela maculata. The sequence goes on along the minus strand of OW386285.2, from coordinate 290,999,025 downwards.
ATAATTTGTATTCTTTATAGCTAAGGGTAACAGATTATAGAATTTTGGGCCTAAATAATTCATAAATTTTTTATTTATATTTGTTCTATTTTTGGGTATTATTAAGTGCTGGTTTACTCTAACTCTAGTATTGTACTCATGTATGGTATAATGTTTTACTTTCGTATGCTTGTGCATAAAACAGCAAGTTGACAAAACGAATAGGCTGCGAACGTTACATATCTTATCAGAGTATAGCAGTTTTGATGTGTCTAGTCGTTTTTTTTTTTTAGATTATTTTAAGAATTGTGTTTTGTGCCACGGCAAGCTTTCTTAAAGAGTTGTAAAAACCACCCCATACTACTATGCCGTATCGAATGAACTTATTTGTTCAAATTTGATTATTTTATACTTACTTATTTACCTAGTCTAGCTGTTTTACTTTCCTTATACTATAATCTGACTTGTGTAAATACTTTGTTTATAACGTACCAATGTAGTTTTGTTAAAAACCAGTCACCCTTCTCTGTGGCTCCCACCCTCACAGAGGGGAGCTGGTAGTACCGGTAGCCACTCCCCAAGCCCGTGGGGTGACTGACTACTGGGTCCGAGAATCGTGTCCCCAGAGCAGATGTAATGAACAGAAGATGACGGCCTTCTTCATTCTGCCGGCTAAGACCTAACTGCCTTGTGCATAAATGACTCAAAAATCCATTTTGCAAAAAAATCGCTCGAAGGCGAGTCAGTGTCATTTTTCGGCATGCCGGTATTATCTTAAGTTCCGAAAGCAGTGTGTGTCTCGCTCCACTGAGGGCTCCTATAATCAGTACCACTATCTTAACAGTATGATCTGGATAGAGTCTGCGGAGTTCGAAGAGCAAATCTCGACAATTTGTTCGTTTTTCCTCCTCCTTCAAGACAATGTCGTTCTCCGCGGGAGCCGAGAACTCCACGACAAACATTGTCTTGAGTTAGTGGTCGAGAAGGACTACGTCAGCTTGTTGGCTTGTATTAGTTCCAATAAATTAAACACTTCTCATTTCCCACAACGGACTCAATATCCCCCGGAGCGTAAGGCAACACTGGTGTCTCGTCTATCCCATATGAGTGCCTTAGGTCAGGGATTCCCAACAAGATTTTTCAAGGACCCCCTCATCGGTCGCTATACTGACAAGGACTTCTTAAAAGCTTAAATTCTTCTTAAAATGAAGATTATGTAGAATCTACCACTGCAAGTCAAGTAAAATACAAAACAATTGAATATCTCGGTGACATTTCGTGGACCCCTAGGGGTCCGCGGACCACCTGTTGGGAATCCCTGCCTTAGGTGATAATAAAGCACTCGTAATGCTCCATCGTGCCTCTGGATATAGGCCGAGACTGCATATGTCGGACAAGCCGACAACAAGCGCTTTAAAATCTCTGGCGCCCTGCGGCAGGCCTTGCAGCTGACATCAGGGACCTCTGTATCCATGACACGACTTTGATAGACGAGAGTGTTGAATACACTATCCTGGCAAGCCATTATGAATCCCTCGGTCTCAGACTTCAGCCCGGCTGAGCTTAAGAAGGCAAAGGTCAGCCTTTCGGATAAGCTAAGGTTCTCTATATTTTTATAGGAAATTGCATGCATTGGCTTATCCATGTGAAGCTGCAGAAAGATGTGTTCTGCAGATTTAATTTGGGCTTTTCGTCGAGCAGGTTCCAACTCGGTGAGAGAGTCGCGATTTACCCGCTCGACGTCGAAGGAGAGACCAAGTTCATCGGCTGCTCTCTGTGCTACCTTAAACCAAAAAAGGCTCCTACCCCTGCATTTTCAAGGTCCCGGACCATGCATTATTATTATTCGGAAAGCCCTGCATTTTGCTTTCCTACCATCGTTTTGTATTGACCATCCAACGCACTCGTTCAAATTATGAATCCAAACTTGTTTTATGTGAGAAACCGGCCTTGCGTCCATTTTCACTGATTGTTTGTCAATATTTGCCTATAGACGCTACGCGCTTTCGCAACATTTGTCAATTTTACCCTTTTTGATACGTAACATAGTTAAAATTTCATATTCATTCTTTGGAATGCTGTCCATAATGACTACTTTCATGGTCATTGTCTACTGTGGAGGAATTCAAAAGTTAAAAATATTTTTGTAAAAGTATATTATTTATTTTTCGTTGATCAGAAATTATACTTTTATTTTTGGTTCATTTTTCCATGACCACAATATACTTTTACTTTCCGGGCTTGGACCAAAACATATTTTTCTAAGTGAAAATTCTCGAATTTTCACCTGGTTGTGCCTAATGTCTTAACGAACGCATAACGGTCCTTTTTGGGCTAGTTTGTGGCTCTGAAGCCCTTCAGACTTGTATGATATGATCAAAAATGCTTTAAATGAATTTTTTATATAAGTCGAATTGTTATTTTGTCTTCGACTTAGGTTGATTCTGGGAGGTTCTACAACAGTCTCACACTAAATTTATCAAGCTACATCTAGTGTAAGGTGAACAAGAATTGGAAACAATTTCTTATAGTAAGAGCATATTCGAAGATTTGGCGGAGTCGTCGGTGATATAAATTAAAAATTTAGTTCTCCATTTATAATAATGATAATTTTTCACAAACAGAGCATTATTATAACTTCCTACCATGTCATATACCATTTCGCAATGAAAGAGAGGCTTGCATGGAGGCGAATCAGTCGAAGAATGTTTTCTACAACAGTATGAAGTAATTACTTTTATTGAGAAATGCGCTCGTTGAACTTGCTTCTGCAAACAAATTACACAGCATACTCTGGCTCATGTTGTTGTTTTCAATGCTGTTAATGATGACGATTTCATTGCATGATGGTTTTTAATTGGGGTGCGATAATGCCAGCAAATTTTTTGTAGATTTGGGTGGAACCTGGTACAATGTTGGAAACCGTAAAGTAAACGACTATTTGATATTATGTACTATGGACTAAAAGTATAGTATTATAAACAACTAAAATGAAGTTATGATGTATTATTTGTTTATCCTCCAGGCAGGGACCTTGAAACATGTGAAGGTACTAAAAAGGTTGAAAAGAAATTTCTTTTTAACTTGAACCGCCTTCAAAAAATATATCTAAAAAGTAGGAAATAAAATTTCGCCCAAATACCTGTTAACCTATTAGTGGAAAGTAGCAAGCAACCTTATTGCCAAATATCAATTTGAAATCGGTGCAAAACGCATTTTTTATATTAGCAATTTTTTTTCCACCGACTTCAAATTGATATTTGGTAATAAGGTACAATTCCTTGCTATTTTTCACTAATAGGTAAACAGGTATTTGTAAAACTGAGTGACATTTTATTTCTTTATTTTATTTCTTACTCTTTTTGAAGGCGGTTCGATTTTTAATTGTTATATCAAGAATATTGTTTTAGTCGTGAGTGAAGTTGTCTATTTACACGTTTTGTGTGTTAAATTGATGAATGTTGACCCCGAAACCTGGCCCTGAGCCTGCCAGATAACCACGCTTGAATCGCAAATAACTATAAGCGCGTTAGGTTAACATAATGACTACATGATACAGTGCGTGTAATTGCCCATTAGGTATGCACACTCACGTAGCGCGAGAGATATGACAACACAGCAGAGCAAATTCGCCCGTTGACGAAGCATCCCAGCTCTCAGTTATTTCATTTCAGCCAGATGGCACGCCCGATGTTGTAATTCTTACTCCCTATACCTAGCCCGCAACTACACACACTGTATATACTTCCAGTATAGTTTTGTACACAATTGGGTTGTTGCACTAAGTTAAAATTTGAGGAGAATCTATGTTAAACAATAACAATTATTCATAAAAAATCATTCGAAACATGTAGAAGTTGAAAAGAAAATCTTATAATATTATAATATTAATTACAAAAATACATGCATTTAAAACGGAGATGACATAATAACGGCAGTCTGTAGAGAAGTTAGTTATAAAACGACGAGAAACGCGTACTAATTTAGAAACTCGCTGATAGTGACGGAGAAAAAAGACAATCACGACAGTTTAATCTGACATTATATTTAACGTCAAATTCAACTGACGTTCATAGGTTACAATTCGGTATAGTTTAACAGCATCTAGTTATGGATAAATATAAGTACAGATAGTGTTTTCTGCCGTACTGTGTAAATAATACCACCAATTCACCAGAAAAACTGTTGTGTTCCAATAATAAACGCTGAACGTAATAATGAATGATTCAAAGCCACCAGAGAAGGACCAAGTCTTCTTATTGTGGAGACCATTTCAATGTCAAGTAAAGTAACAAATTACAATATATTCTAAGTGTTTTATTTATAGTAAGTTGTATCCTAATGTAGGTATTTGATTTTTAATATGGGTTTATGTTGTAGGAAAAACGACCGCATTACAAGACTTGTGTGGCATTCTAGCTGTTACAAATTTAAATTACCCGCCAAACTGGTGGATAAAACAGGGTGTTTTTATGTATTTTATCTAGTTTATGTTGGAATAAAGTGCAGTTGTTTTTGTTAGCTATTGATTATTTATGAAACTCCCTAGACGCCCCATAATACTAGGATGATCAATAAATTAAGAAAGGAAATTTAAACACTCGCCGTTGAAAAACTATATGAAACAAACTGTGAAAGTCGTCTAAAGTCGGTGAACACAATCGGTCGGAAATGGCTACGAATGCGTTGGATTGTAGTTATAAATACATATCATTGTTAATTGCTTAGATAGATACTAGCATAAAGTAGGTAGGTACTTACCTATTTATTATTTTTTGTTATAATACAGACCTTTCTTGATATCGTCGTAAGTCTCATTCTGACTCTTCTTAGAAGTGAGTATCAATGGATAATAAATAATTTCTTTAGTAGATAAACTTATTTTGTTGTTTTCAGTTAGATACACATGTATATAGTTAATAGGAAATAAAACAATGAAAAGGAAATATTTAATAAAATACAAAGTATAGTTAACAAATTCATCTAAATTAAATAATAAAATACATATTAGACATATTATGTAATATTAATAAGATAAGCTAAAGGAAGTTCTTGCAGAAATTACAATAGTTTGTATTGTCTATAGCAGCTGTAACGTAAGTACCTTGCAGCTTTTGCACTTCCAACCATTGCAATGTCAAAACGATCGTCTCTTTTTAAAAATTCGCTGACCATAAATATATCTACCGCAAGTAGAATGTCAGAATTAGCTTTTACAGATATACTGCCTTAGTCGTTTTGTAAAAAAATATTAACAATAACTGCAAACATCAATCACTGCTAGCTAACGTCAAATTTACTTTTGACATATTAAGTTATTTTCTTTCTTGTCAGCAATGTCAACTTATTCATCTTCATCTATTCTGCTTATAAGTTCACATCTAACTGCCGTTATGATGTCACTACCGTTTTCGCGGCACATTCAAATAGACGAAGTTTAACAATTTTTTAAAATATGTTGCGCTAAGAATTTTTCTTCCAAATTAAATATATAACTAAATTAAGTCCTCCACTACCATATTTCACCATTTTTGAAAATTCGTCAACAACCCAATTAACATATTCTAGTATAAAGTCCTATATCTATTATGAATTTTAAATTAAACAGAAAGATAAAGGAAAATAAGTTACTATATGTAAAAGATGTAAAGAACAATGGTTGGCAATAAAATGTATTTATTTTGTTAAGTTGGTAACTGTCATGAACTCTCTCTGTCCTGTCAAAAGTGCTGCCGCAATCTATGTTCAAGTTAAAGTTAGTAGTTCTTGGTTTATATCCACTATTAACAGTAGAAATAAAAACAATGTAATATTCAAACAGTATTTTGTATCACCAACATCTGTTTAATTAATCCAAAATGGAAAAATTGGTGTGAGATGCTTCATGAATTTTACAGGGGTGATTGACATATTTTAGTAGACAAAATGTTGATTTCTTAAGTATTGCTCTTTAGTACTCTTCTTATCATAGCCTGGAAAAGCTACCTTCCTGAATACCAGCACATTAGATCACGATGTCTATTTTTTTAGAATTTGCCAATAGACTGGTTTATAAGATGTAAACACTATGCACGTGTCTTCAACACAATCACATTTTTTATTTTTATTTTTTCATTTTTTATTTTTTTTTATTATTGTTCCCTGGCCAATGTGTAGCAAACTATAAGCATTTCACGCCAAAATAATATTTTTGCTACTTTTAAATTTAAATGTTATGGTAGTTTCAAGCAAACAATGCACCATAATGCTTTCAATGCTAACAGTTTGCTATGTAATGGAGGACATACCGTAGCAAATTGCTAATATTGTTTGAAAGCAACTTATAGTCTGGCTATTTAGGTAACACTACTGCGGCCCTGAAAGCCTTCAGTGATATCCTAAGAGGAGCATAAAATAAATCCTGTAAGAGTCCCAGGCCAAGGCTGTCCGGAAGGGGGTTACATATTTGGAAAACGCAGACATACATCCATATCCACCGGTGTTTTCAATACCGGAGCTGGGGCTTGAACACAGGACGCGATAGACAGTCGGTCAGCATATTCACCATTCAATACGCCTCAACCGACTGAGCTACCGTGCTGTATAAATTGGTTTGTCTACGACTAATGAATAATTCATTTATAATAGATACGTTTTTGCACAAGTAATAGAGCTCATTACTCACGGTCGTGAGTAATAATTCTTCACACAATAGGGTAGAACCAATCACAAAGTTCATTTTCATTATTCAACAGTCGTGGAGCAATCATAAAAGACGACTTATAGTTAAAAAATATCGCACATGCCATGACTCACTTCAATCTGTCATGTAAATACCAATATTATGTATCATATGGATATCTAGATTTATTTAAATTTTAAAATTACTATCAGATTTTTCTTACCAATGTGCATAAGTTTGTTGTGAAAATAATTCAAGCGATGAGTTGACGCAGAAAAAGTACAGTATCCTACACGCGTGTAATAGCCATTACTCGTTCGGATGAATTACTATAGTCGCCTTGGGCTTGTGCCGTAAACGTCATCCTCGCGAATAATAGCCATTATTACACTCTCGTTCAATAATGTATTTTTAAACAACTTTTCTCGCAAAACGAAAAAGGGTAATTGAAACAAAAATAAATAATGGTATTAAGAGAGTGCGAATAACAAAACAAAAAAAAATAAAATGGTTAAACCGCGCAAAAAATTAGAGAGAGGTAGAGGGGCTGGTTCCAGGTCCATTGATGATCTAATATATGGGTTCCAGAGAATACTCTATATCATCTCTATTTTTTAACTCGTCCATTTGAAACAGGGGGACCTAAACTAATGCTAAAAATGAATTTATAGGTATGATATCACATCCATTTACCCGGAAATTACCTCTTTCAATTTTTAAATGTAATACCCCATATATCTCTAAATATTTGGATCCAGGACAATATTCTGTGTATACAATGGTATTTTCGCGACTTTTTGAGTCGATGTTCAGTTTCCTCAAGTATTTAAAGATATCTATCTTTAATAAAGTGCTTTGGAATCTCAAGATTCATTTTACAAGGGGCAAACTCCAGAGGAAAAATATGATTTTTCTATTTATTTAATTTATAACTGATTGCCAGAGCTGTGCCGAGTACCAAAAAAAAGTACTTGCAAAAATTCGAGTACGAGTACCCGATTCATTTTACTTATGAGTACAATACTCGTAAGTATTTTATTAATAAGAAAGTATAAGTACGAGTAATACTCGCAAAACCATCATAAATTCGAGTAACGAGTACGAGTACCCATAACCATTAAAATAAGTTAATATTTTCTCTTCACAGTCTTTAGATAGAACTTTTTAACTATATAGATAAGAACAGATAAAAAGACACTCAGTCAAGTTTAAAATAAAATAAAACCTTTTATTTAATAAAACAAATTTAACGAAATAACCATTAGGCATTATGGTTCACAGAAAATAAAAACATTATTATTTATAACATAGGTATAGGACATCTCACTTTTTATTAGCAGAACTTCATAGAAGACCTCATTTTGAAATAAAAGTCTCTTCAAACGTTGCTCCTTATTATTGTTTTTGTAAATAATCGCTCATAAAAATGTGAAATTGTGATATTGCTGCGAATGACTTAGTATTTCGTAGCAAATAATTCAATACTAAAAATCATCACCTATCTATTATATTATTTCTGGTTTTTAGTCTTTCTGCTTTCCGCCTCACATATAATATACACTGCTGAGCTGACGACAGATGACAATTGACTAGTTAGTGCCTGAGCCCTGAGTGGTAAACTAATGACTGCACACTAAAGTAAACTAAATCTCAGAGACTACTGTACCAGAGAAATAGAGGGGGTTGAGTACTCGTGAAAAGTAACAATTTTTGACGAATACTTTGTACGAGTAATTTTTAATGTGCTGCAAATACGAGTATTAAGTCCTCTAAACCAAAAAGTACTTACGAATAATTAAAAAAGAGTACTTTTAGTACTCGAGTACAAAATACGAGTAAAGTATCCGTCGCCCAGCTCTGCTGATTACGAAGACAACAAAGTTAAACATATCACTTTTTTATCGAAAACTTTTCTTTCAAATGGATGGTAACTCATAGTAACTAATAAAAACTGCCGCCTAAGAAATCACTACTTCCACATCCAGATTTTTTATCCAACTCACCAATTATATTAAAGGGGATAGTAGTAGGGATGGCTGATAAGAAAAAAAATTGAGGTGTTTGTTCTTGTACACACACTAAATAACAATTTTATTCTTTTACCCCTCCGTCAGCGCAATAAGATCAAAATATAATCTAGTTTCAAATATTTTTATAATATATAAGTTAGGGTGTTCCTTATTTTTCGACTTTCATTTTTTTTTTTGATATAAGAATTACACACCCGAAATTTCAGCCTCCTAGATGAACCCCTTCCCGTGCCGACAGGGGTGTAAAAACCCCAAACAGGAATTTTTCAAATATAACCTTGAATTATTCTTTAAAACCCCAAATGACTGTTATTTGGTGTAAAAATAAAGTAAAGGCAATATCAACCCCCATGATCCATACCTACCCTTATCATTAAGTAAAAAAGTAAGTAAAAAATATTTTTTTATGTAGTATTTATTGTACAAAATGATTAAAATATTTGCTTTAATGTAACTTTCTTACAATTTGGATATATTTTTCTGTGCTCTTTCACACATTGCAATACGTATTGTATGTGCTTTTCATCCTTTGTTAGGAGACCATGGAAATCCTCCATTAATTTTACCGACCTTTCGGCAGTCTTGTTGACAACTTTAACTGACATTATTATTTCTCGTCCATTCGTATAAGAATCTTGCGTTGCCCATGTTTTTAAATCGTGATTTAAAAATTCCGAATCAGTATTGAAACGAGAAATTAGATCCATGATATATTTTTTTAATGAATGTGTCAACTGTTCTCGCTGAAAAGTGAGAACAATTAGATACCAAATTCAGCAAAAAAATTACTAACTTAATGATTATATTAACTCTTTCAGCCTTGGTTTTTTGATAAGCAAGAAACATTTTTTTGGCATAGATTATTAATTAATACCCCGTCAATAACTCTTCAACCAGATTTAGACTTATTTCCTCCACAGATTTATGAACTAGGAAAGAGTGTCAAATGCCTCCATCAGGTCAAGAAGAAAAAAAATTAAATATGAAAATTTTATTTTTATTTTACTTTACATGGAAATTTTTTAAACAATTTTTAAATTTAGATAGATAAACATAAATGCACTTTGCACTTCTCACACTGAATTCGTGAACACCCTCCACAAATCTCGAGTTTACAGCGCTGCTCATGCCCATTCGCAAGTATTAGCCAATTGCTATCGAATCTTATATCGTCCACTGGAATGGACTGTGGTTTTTGGCGTTTTATTGATACTGGTGAATTTCTATTACCACAGAGCATAAATATTTTTACCCCCACGGGTTTTTGGCTTTCCCTTATATACTATTTGACTGATAGTTGCCCCTTAAATGGTATTGATTCATCAATACAATGATTTTTTTCAATTAATTCTTCTCAACGATTTTCAAATAATTTTATTATTGGACGTACTTTCCAAAGCTTATCACTATCATCGTTACGTTCTTTCTTGGGATCCACAATATGTAAGTTTTTCTGAGGGATTCAAATCTATTACCATTTCATCCAGAAATTTTATTCTTGTCGCAGGTGCCTAATAAAATCTCAGTCTAGGAAAACGAAGTATGTCCATTATAATATGCAAGGCTACAAGTTTTCTAATTTCACGCGTATTGATGTTTTTCCCAATTTTTCCGCCATTTCAGCAAATATTTCCTTTGAAAAGTATTTAGAGAAATGCACGTTTGACTGTCATGGGTATTTTCATTCTTTTTGTCAGGAGGAATAAATACAATTTTTAGTGGTGACGAAACCGATGTGATCATCAGATCGAAGTTTTTATAAGGCACAGTTGAGTTAACAACTCACGTGGTCTCTAAGGGGATAGTGTACCAAGTGTATTACCAGAAAAAGCATAACAAAATTAATCTGCTTCACCAATTGAATGGAATGTGACGTGTATGTGTTTTTACTTCAAAAATGCACTATTTTGCTTAACTGTCTGCTTCTGGTGGTAAGGGTAAATATCAACCATATGGGTTGAAATTATTATTTTCTTCTTTTTATATCAAATATGTATAATTGAAGTAACGGTTTGAAAAAAATTCCACATTGATGTTTGTATTTAAAAAAATTGCTTTTCACAAACTTCTAGGTCCCGTCGGCATGGGAAAGAATATGTCTAGAAGTCTGAAATTTTGAATGTGTGATTCTTATATGAAATGTAAACTTTCTGGGGGGTGAGATCTAAAAAAATCAAAAAACTTTTTTTCATCAAGTATAAATAAGGAACTCCCTGAAATAGATGTACCAAATTTTAAGTCAATATTTTAAACCGTTCTAGAGCTATCGTGTGCACAAAAAATTTACAGACAGACAGACAGACCGAGAGACAGAATTTTCTTTCGCTTAAACTCAAAATTTTGACATTTCATAACATTCTAAGCTAACTTGAACAAAAATCCATCCACTATGTTTTTATTAATGGCAATAGTGATCAAATTTTGTCAGGTAAGAAATGGCTATATACCGAGTTAAAATATTTAAGCTAGCTCTTTTATTAACAAGCTGTTTATTAACAGCTTTTAATACGAAGGAGGGTCAAATCATTATTATTATATTGTTATCATTATTATTATACCTAAAAATGACAACAGCCCGCTAACTATAGGTATATTTTGAATTTTTTTTTATTATTTATTGTTTTGAAATAGTACGCTCCTGCTCATATACATTTGTCCAACAGCTGAAAATTTAGTGTTTACTCACACCTATTGTTTGACAATAAAACTCCATAATGTTTGTAACAAAACAAATTTATTTGCATTGGTATGACCTAGATTAATAATTGTACCTATCCAACTTCGGACAAATAAATTGAACAAACGCTTGCGTTGTACGGGATGATAAGCCACTGCAGATTCATTTATATTACGTAGTGATAGTGGCTGATTTGGAACACCGCATACTCTGTATTTCAATACGTTCAACAAACATTTAGGTTTTATTCCAAAGTTGTAACTCTAGGACACGCTGGAAAGATGGATTCTAATGCAATCAAGGAGATAATTTTAATGTACTAATACAATTTTAAATGAATTGAAAAGATACTTTTTAAATGTGAATAATTTGAATTGAAACCAAAATTATTATCTCTTAAAAATTGAGATGATATCTATTTACTTGATATGTAGAATCCTGAGATTCTTCAGTAAGTGTAAATGAAAATTATTGTATTTTATTATGGTTTGGTTCATTGCCCATTGTCAGAGAACTGAACATATTTTACAAAAAACAGAAAACAGAAATTGTAATTTATAAGAGTTGATTTATATATTGTACAGTTATTACACTCTTCGCAAAAACGCAGAGTATATTGTATTTGATCGGCACATTTCTAAATCAGTAAATATCGCTCGTAGAGAAAAAATTTTTATATCGTTATGTTAGTGAACGAATTCTGAACAACTTTCAAAATGTCCGTCTGTCCGTCCGTCTGTCCGTCTGTCCGTCTGTCCGTCTGTCCGTCCGTCACGTTTCTTGTAAGCACGATAACTCAAGAAATGAAAATCCGATTGTATTGAAATTTGGAGAGTAACTTAGTGTTAGCTAGAGGAAGAACCCTATTATTTTTAACAAAATAGATTGGTAAATAAAAAAGTTATTAGTAATTTAAAATTTAAAAAAATATTTTTTACATTTTTTTATGGTTTGTAATAAATAGAAACCTTGCGAAATGTTATTTCCTATCACTATTTTTGAATACATTTTACTAATGTGTGTTTCCTAATAATCACAATAAATTTTCTAATCATATATACTCATTAATAATTTTAGTAATAAGAAATGGTGGTGTAGCGGCAAGAGTTTCGTCTCGCAATCCAAAGGTCTCGGGTTCGATCCATCACATCGTGATTTTTTTTTTCATATATTTTTTTTTCACAGCAAAGTTGGTATCACAAAATTTAGAATGTCCAAAATTAACATTATTTACAAGAAAAATGCGAAGAGTATCCTATAGAATGTGGAACAATTATATAAAAAGCTCAGTAAATCGGCGAAGAGTATAATGATTCCAGTAATTAATGCTTTATCAAACAAAAATTATATTTAAAACTATAAGGATAAAAAATACAGTAGTGTGTTAACTGTTCCTCTTGATAATGATTCACTACATAGTAAAAGCTTCCTCGATAAATTTTTTTGGAACAAGCAAATATATCATCCCAACCCAACTTCTACTACAAGATAAGTTCAGCCAACAATGCCTCCGTCACAGAAGAATATATGTAGTGGTATGGTAACATAGTGTTTGTTGTAAGCACGATAACTTAAGACGGAAATGTCCGATCGAATTGAAATTTGGAAAGTTAGTGTTGGGAAGAAGGATAATCTTGTTGTAAATATGAAAGTTATGAAACATTTTCACATAAAGATGCACATAAAGAGTGTTGTAACTTTTGGTAAGATTCTACAAAGACAAAAATACTGCATAATATATAGACAAATATTTCACCACTCAAGAGGGTATCATCGCGTGATGATTAAAATTTTAAGTACAACAATTAAACCTAAAAAATTATTTAAAAAAAATTGCGAAGACTATACTATAGAATATTTAACAATTATATAGAAAATTTCAATAATCCAGACATCTAGTTTAAGTTATATCACCTTTTACAGTCAAATTAATAAGCTAAAACATGCTTCATTTAAATTATATGTCAGTGCAGTTGTTTATTGCATTGGTATGTCTTTTAACTTGCAGTATTTAATGTACGGTTTTTCGGTGGTGGTTTGATTTTTTTTTAATTTATAATGGTCAAAGTTAAAGAAAGCTAACGATTGGGTTCTAAACCACGTTTCGTGAGTGCTGTTGAATTTTGTTTTAACGTCTTTATATTATATTTATGTAGGTATTGTTTTGCTGATATATGTGCCGTTACAGTTGTTTTTATATGGTGTTGGTTTCGTCTTTTAGTTGTAGTTTAGGTTTGAGTTTCGTGAAAAATGTTATTGACGTGCTGTATGGTATATGTGCTATTATTGTAGTATTATGTATGTTTTAATACTAATATTTTCAGATACATTTGCCATGCAAGGCATAGATATACATTTGATGTTATTTTGATTTGTTCAACTCTTTTTTTCATTGAATATTCTGTATATTCTCCATTCTATTATAGATTAATAAAAATTAATCGGGTAGCAATTTGTTTAAATTACTGTTTTTATTTTATTGAGATTGCTTGATCTGTATTTTGAGTATGAGAGTTGAATGGCAAGATCTGCTGCTATTGACCACACTTTTTTGTAGCTGTTAGGTGCTTATGAAGATATCTTTAAATTGACGCTTGACGGCTACAAAAAATGCATGGATATTAGCCTTAACAGATCGTGCCATTTAATTCTCACACCCAAAATACAGACCAAACAATTTCAAGAAAATTAAACTACTGTTATATAAATTTAGATTTGTATTATTTTATTTAAACACAATTGACGTCTATTAACTCTATTACCAAATAATTTAATTTTAAGCGTTGTTTAGATTTAATAGATAATAGATTTTTTCTCAGTTAATTATGTTTTCTCTTTACTAAGTTTCACCATATTTCTATACATTCAGAAGTTTTGTATTGCAATATAATAGAGCAGGTATTTTAGATATTTCAGATAAAAATCATAGAATTGGTAGACGTATTTCAGCCTACTGATTCAAATTCTCTAGATTCCTCACGAAAAAAATTCGCCTTCTTGAAAAATGGCTTCTAAATATAATTTTTGTTCATTTTCTTTACTTTATAAAACCAAGACGAAATAAAAATTGTTAATTAGACCTTTACCTACAAATAATATTATATTTTTTCTTAATTTGGCCAATCTTGAAGACACAAAATAACATCAAACTTTTGTCCAATACGGATAGAGCTATGCACGTCGTCAGATAAGGGCTTTCGTTTCATCAGTTAGAAGTGCTCGTGCAACAATCCAACAAACAACAACACCAACAACAATAACGATGTCTATAACTGCATAATGTTATCCAAATTTTACAAAAGTTCTACGTCGTTTTGTTTCTCCAGGGTTGAGCAAATAAAAATTGGTAATGACAAAAATTGTAAATAAAACTGTAAACAATTGCATAATTGTGTTTGCAGATTCTTTTTGTAAAACTGTCGGTTTTCAAAAATGGTCAAAAACTGAATTTTAGTCAACATTTTCCAAAATGGCGTATTGTGCATAACTTCTTTTTTGAGAAATATATAGAATTTCAATTATAAGGCTAAAGAGAATATGAGAATATGCATGATAGAAATTATCTTGATTGTTTATATATATTTTTTAAACTTGAAAACAGTTATAATATTAACTTATCTATAATGATTGAACTATAAACAAATATATACAGATTCGTTTGAAATGGGAATTTTTTTTTTTAAATCTGGTGACTGAAACGATAGTAAACTGGAATTACTGTACGTTAAGTTTCATTTTAATTGAAGTGATATTCCGTAATCTCTATTGCATCTTATATAATGTGTTATTTCAGTAATTAAGCTTAACTAATAATACCAAGAAATGCGGTAGGTATTTTTTTTTAGATATGATATAGAGAGATGTAATCAAAATAAAACGTAATGACACGGAGCCATAAAAAACCAGTCCCTGAATGAATTCGTATCGATATGTTGAGTCTCTCGACGATCCGCTACTGGTTTTATAACAACACGTGATCATACCCTGGGCCCTCGTATAATACCAACGGCCATAAATTTTCCCATAAACACTGAGAGTAATAATAGCTTATGCCTGGACGTAAAAGATTTACTGACATTTTTAATACTGTAGATGTACATACTTTGCATTCTAATAAAACTGACATTTTATGGGCCTTTTACATTTTTTTTATTTAAGTGTAAAATTTATTGAATTATGTATGGAGTATATCTACATGTATATTACTTTATTTTCTGTTGTGTGTTGATCCCATTTTGCGAGAATTTACTGCTCTAACTATTTATTGTTTAAGATAAGAGAATTACTCGGAAAATCTAGGGTAATGGTAAATGCTTCGGACCCTGCAGTTGGAAGTTATGTAATTAATTTTTAAACTTATAATTTTTTATATTTTGGAATTGGAAAACACACATAGATATTCTAGCAAAAATATGGCTAAGCAATGCGTTATAAATTATTTTAGAAGAGGTTAATACAAAATCAGTACTAACAGCTTATCATGCTTATTGGTACAATCAATAGGTACTTTTTGCAAAAAATAGCTTGACTTAATGAATTGAATTGATTTTTCTTTTTTAAAGTGTTCGGGGGTTCATTCCGAGTATTCTGTCAAGTTGGCGTGGCCCGCGTAGGTTGACGTTAGTCGCCATCCTTGTTAAGTTAAAATTACTTAAGCTAAATTTTACTGCTGTATGATGAAATTAATTTACTTATGTGATTGGCAAGTTCCATACCGATAGTTTATTAATTTATAGAGCACATAAAGAATTATTTGTGTGGTGACTATATTAGCTATATTTTCAACAGAGATGGGTAAAGGACTTTCCATTTGAAAACTTCTGGAACGAAATTTTCATAAAAATGAAAGTTTTCAATATAATATTTGAAAATTTGGATATTTGAAAGTTTAAAAAATTTCGGGAAAGTTTTCTTTAGGAATATTCAAATATTTTACTGAAAACTTTTATCAAAATTTGGTTCCGGAAACTTTTATATGAAAGTTTCCTTTACCCATCAATGATTTTCAAATACAACGACCGACAACTAAAAGTGAATCACTCAGCATTTTTTTAAACTCAGATAAATCTACTTTTAACATGTATAATTTCTTAATGCGATTTAAATAATTTTTTGTCGTCTTATGGAATTATTCATGAGGAATATTTTTGCTTGTCCATTATATGATCATAACATTTCTGCAGGAACATGTGTTGTTTCTTATGCTAAATTCAACACAGCCTGTATCCCAGACAGCACAAGGTTATCCTACGGACGTCCTAGGAATATAAAAGCTAGGATATAGCAATATCCTGAGGATATCTTAAGATATGCGAGGGATATACTTGGAATCCAGAAGTTGTACTTCTTTCCGTATCCTCAGTATATTCCACGGACGTACTTTTGTATATCCTTAGGTTAGGATGCACAAAATCTACTCTATGTGGTGTGTGTTTATGTTTATTCCATTAGAATTTGAAGACTGCTTTTCGTACTCTCTACCTCTTGTACTACACCAGCTAGCCTTTCGCACATCATATTCAGGGTGTTTCAGGTATGCAGTCAATAATTTTTAGGGGTTCGGAAATCCCTATTAAGGGAGCTAGGGCCTTTTGATGTAAACCAAGAAAAAAAAAATCGGCAGCTACTGGAAGCGGCTGGAACCTCCCCACCCGGTGAATCTTTGAAGCCGAAAAGAGCACTAAACAATATGAACGATCTCATTTAATTATATTTATTAAGTTGAAATATTTTTTTCGTATTAAATCAGAAAAAAAGTCTTGCGTTCGATGGGATTTTGACCTAAGAACTTGAGTGTTAAATTTATAGTCTGCACAACATTAATATTTTATTCAATGTTTTTAATACAAATATATGCTTCATCGGATCGTAGCCCGGGGCCAGCCAGACAACCACGATGAACACCGCCGTGGCGAGTGTGAGGTTGGACGGGGTAGGTCCGGTTTGGCTTGAAGAAAAATAGAAAAGTAGCTCCTGTCTTCTGTAGGCAGGCTTAAAGACTAGGTTAAAATTATAATGTGTCCACATGGACCTAAAATTAATATAAAAATAAACACAATTCTATAAAAACGTTCGTAGGCAAGAGCACTTAATAATTTTGATTATTGATACGGGAAACAACTAAACGAAAAAACCTCTTCGTTGATAATGGGATGGATGGCAGGGATGGCCATCTTTGGAAAAAACCATATAACTCTTGGTGGACAGTTTCCCTGCCAGATGTAGCCAGGGTAGTGTTCATGGTGGCTCGTTTAAGTTTGAGTTGGTATATTTTGTTTTATCTTTTGGCCTCGACCAATTTTTCACTAAATCGGTCGGGGAAGTAATAGCTGTCAAATTTTTAGTTCCAATGTTTCTCTGGGGAATTTGGTTTTTGAAAAATGTTTAGGTTGGTACCAATGTCTTAAATTGTTTTTAGGTTATGTAGTACTATTTTTAGGTTATGTTACCGGGAGAATTTTCGGCGGGATGCCGGAAGTAGCGGAAATAGTTTTTAAAATTTAATGTCACTGTCACTTTTAAAGTTTTATTGGAAAGAACTCACCGAAAGCGTTCCGGTGGGGTTGCTTACACTTGTAGGGCTTGTAAGCGGTTCAGGATGGCCTCTCACACCATCCGTGGGCTTTATAAACGTCGAAAAAACTTGTAATCTCTCGATGCACTTGACACGTCAAAAATACTCAGCATACAGTCTGCACGCTTTAACACACTAGCAGAGAACTTATACCACAAATGGACCCGTAGCATTTTTTGGGAATTTTCCTTTGAGTCCATTTAATAAAATTTGACATTTTTCTGAAAATTTGACATTTTTCTGAAAAGTTATATTTTTCCGAAAATTTGACATTTTTCTGAAGTGACATTTTTTCGAAAATTTGACATTTTTCTGAAGTGACATTACTCCGAAAATTTGACAATTTTCAAACATTTGACATTTTTCTGAAAGGTGACATTTCTTCGAAAATTTACGTTTTTTCGAAAATTTGACATGTTCCCGAAAATTTGACATTTTCCTGAATTTTTGACATTTTTCTGAAAAGTGACATTTCTCTGAAAATTTGACATTTTTTCGAAAGTTTGACATTTTTCTGAAGTGACATTACTCCAAAAATTTGACAATTTTCAAACATTTGGCATTTTTCTGAAAGATGACATTTCTTCGAAAATTTAACGTTTTTTCGAAAATTTGACATTTTTCTGAAAAGTGACATTTTTCTGAAAATTTGACATTTCTGAAAGTGACATTTCCCTGAAAATTTAACATTTTTTCGAAAATTTGACGTTTTTCTGAAAGGTGACATTTTTCTGAAAGGTGACATTTCTTCGAAAATTTGACGTTTTTTCGAAAATTTGACATTTTCCTGAATTTTTGACATTTTTCTGAAAAGTGACATTTCTCTGAAAATTTGACATTTTTTCGAAAATTTGACATTTTTCTAAAGTGACATTACTCCGAAAATTTGACAATTTTCAAACATTTGGCATTTTTCTGAAAGGTGACATTTCTTCGAAAATTTGACGTTTTTTCGAAAATTACATTTTTCTGAAAAGTGACATTTTTCTGAAAATTTGACATATTTCTGAAAAGTGACATTTCCCTGAAAATTTAATATTTTTCCGAAAATTTGACATTTTTCTGAAAAGTGACATTTCTCCGAAAATTTTATATTTCTTGGAAATTAAAAAAAAAAAAAAATTCGTGACTCGTCTTGTAGAAATATTTTTTTGATACCATCATCAGTTCGCCTGTTATAAGAATTTTATGCTTTTACGACGTCATCAGAACGTAGGTGTATTTTTAATTCACTCGTATTCCATCCATCTACAATATTTCCACGTACGTTTCAAACTTTAATTGGATGTTTCCAGTTAAGTCGATATCTGCACCAGTTTCTAAGAATTTTTCTTATTTGTGACGTCATGTGACGTAGGTGTATTATTAATTCACTCGTAATCCGTCCGTCTACAATATTTATACCTACGTTTCAAATTTCAGTTCGATATCTTCAACCGTTCCCGAGTTATCAGCCGAAATCACTGAACACCTCCGTCATTATTAGAATATCACCCTGTACATTGCACTGCTTTGAGGACAAAACAAGTGAAATTTTTGTTTTTTAATTTTTTTCACGGAAACCAAATCGAAAAAGTGCAAGTGTGATATATCGTTGAAATCGGAATTTTTACTGCTTTTCAATGGTTCATTTACAAATTGCGGGTAATCATAAAATAAACAACTTGTTGTGCCAAAACGGCACTAAACGTAATCCGATCTCAACCAAAACCTTTTCAGATCTTCTGGAGCACTAAAGAAACCCTCATGCAAAGTTTCATCCAAATCCGTTTAGTAGCTTCGCCGCTATCGTGCTAACATACATACACACACACACACACACACACACACACACACACATACATACACACAGACATTTTTCAAAAACAATTTTTTTGGGTTCCTGGGACCTCAAAACGTAAATATTTGATGTTATCTCAATTTTCGATTTTGGACTAATTGTAGTAACCTCCCACAATTTTATTGTGGGGAGGTTAAAAATAGTATCAAATGTCATCAATTTAAAAAAAAAATACGATCAATTACATACCTAATAAAAAGCAATCTTCATGGGATCAGTGCTGAAGTAAGAAGTTTTTCCAAATTGCACGGAAGAGCGAGACATCTTTATTTTATAATTTAGAAACCTGGGGATTCATATGTTTCTTAAGGTTCATATTTCTTCTACGGTGTTACAACAAGATAAGCTTTCTTCTGTATTTTTGACCGATAAGACAAACAGAAAAATTACACATCGAAAAGTTTAGAGGGAGAGACGGAGCCCCCTTTCTATTTTGCTCAGATTACGTGCAAAAACTGGTCAATGTAGCTCAAAGGCTTCTTGATATATTAAGTAAAATTGGGATTTCCAGACCTACCTTTATAAGAAATTTTTTAAATATTTGTTGAGATAGAATCACCCCTAAAAATTATTGGCTGTAACACCCTGTATAGCGCATCTTGCCCTAAAAAATTTCTGAAGAAGGATGTAATAGTAGAATCTGTATTACCATATCCAATACTCACAAATCATTGCGTAATAAATAATTTGGCGAAATATTTTCATTAGATATAAAACCCTCAGATTCATAATTAGCGAGATCTTCTTTAATTTTATTTTCAGTAATAATGCCGGTCGAATAAGCATATTAGAGCTCTAAAGCCTGCATAAAATGCCAATCTAACTGACACTAATCTTTTTGCTTACCCTTCGTGCAACACATGCTAAGGATAGAGAGAGAACGCACAATATCCTTCGTTCCTCCTCCCGATGTACGTACAAAACGCCTCAGTTTTTAGCTGTAAACCACTTAGGGTCAATTGCAGTATGGTTTTAACTCATCCTTCGTCATCACCCCAAAGCTTTGAACAAAGCTGTGTTTCAAATTGGCTGTTGTTTCCACATGAGGTTGTTTATTATTCTTTAACCTGTCCTAGGTTTAATTGGTCCCGTGTATAACGAAGTTAAATGTATTTATGTTTCGTTTACCTTACCACGTTCACAATGTTACTTCTATAATTCAGAAATGCAAAGAGACTTGAATGTGTGTTAGGTTTATATATTACTTTATTTGTTTGATGCCATATTTAAATTTATCAATAAAAAAATATATATAGACATTTCTGAGTGGAAAACGAGCTTAGTTTTAATATACAATGTGCTGAAAAGCAGCTAAATTAAAGGTACTTAAGAAAATAAGCAAGAATCGTTAGTAAAACCAAAAATGCAGACCCTTGAAGTTGCTTTACTTAATATTTCTGATTTCCACAAAAAAAACTACTTCAATTTTTGCTTGTTAATCAGACAAAACAAACAAAAGAAATGAGTAAATATTAAAAATAAACAAGTAATAATAGTAGATTGTAATACAAGTGTGGCAAGGGCTTCATTGCAAAACGATGTATAAAAGTACATACGAGTTTTGCAATGAAGCTTGCCACATGTGTGTTACATACTATTTTTTCTACGGTTGTGAAATTTCCCTTTTTTAAAGTCTCAAAAATTTTAAATTTGCTATCTGTCAGATTTTATTTAAGGTGACATTTTCCAAAGTCATTCTGAAGTTAGAAAATTTGACTTTGTAACTGCATTTCATGTGTAATTAATGTACATTTATAGAATTTAATTGTTATTACCGGTAAGTAATATAAAATTCTTTAAGGTAAACACACTATTTTATTCCGGTGTGTGAAGATGTAATCAAGGCGTGTGGCAAATTCTTTGCCGCACGCGCGGCAAAGTGATATTTTCTGCAGTCATTTTGAAGTTAGAAAATTTCACTTTCAGCACAACCGTAGAAAATTGTAGATTGTAATACAAGTGTGGCAAGGGCTTCGTTGCAAAACGATGTATGAAAGTAGGGTAAACGGAAAAAAAAGCCGCCGAAAAAAAATCCGCGGAAATAAAATCCTGGAAAAAAAAGCCGAAGGAAATAAAAGCCGCGGAAAAAAGCCGAGGAAAATAAAGCCGCGAAAGAAAAGGCTGCTTTACAGAAATCAAGGTTTCTTTCACTTCGACGAATCTAGGAAAAAAAAGCCGCGGAAAAAAAAGCCGCGGAAAAAAAAAACCTAAACTCTGCGACAAAACAGAGTAGCGAGTTTTCTAACTACATCTCGTCTGCAAATTTGTGATAGAGCATTGTGATTGGCGTATATGTTCGGTATATTGTACAGAATGTGAAAAGTGATCAGATCCGCGACTGGTGGGAAGTGGGTTAACATTTCGAATTGTTAGTTATTTAAAAAAAAATACGTAGTAAACTAAAATAAAAAAAAGACAAGTCGAAAACAAATTATTTTCGAATATACAGGGCGAGCCAAAACGAAATTACAGGATCAAGTGCCCTCTTTTTAAATGGAATGGTATGTATATCAGTACATTTTCGAAGCTTCTTTCTAGACTCTATACATTTCTACATCCAACCACTTGGATGTAATTAATTTTTTTGTTGAAATAATGCCATATGCAGATGCATATTGAAAAATTCACCAGTCACAAATATGGGTTTTAGGAGAAACTTATGTGAATGCTGCAGAGACATCTAATTAATGTTTTGAATCATTTTTATTTCCTAAAAATGTACAGGATGGACAAGACTTATTTTTCATTTAATAACTTTTCTCAAATGGAACATCCTGTTTATTTTTAGACGATATGAAGTAGAACTGAAAAACGAACACTTTTTGTAAGTACTTCACTATGGCTAATTGCAACCATTTTCGTCTTATTGAGCAATAAGTGCAAAATTCAAGAATAAACAAAAAATAAAGGTTTCTTCAAATGATTCATTAGAAAAAATTATAATAAATGCTCCACATGTTGCCCATTTTGATTGACACACGTCTTCATGCAATTTTGAAATGAGGCGGTTTAATGGAACCATTTCTTCTAATCCATTGAAGTGGGTAAATAGTATTTCACTGGTCCCTTACTGTAATAGTTTTTTGTAATATTTTTTGCTCAGTTTGGTATAAATTGTCTTGTACAAATGAACATTTATCGCACTTATTAGTCGTCAGTAAATCATTTGTATTAAATTTAAAATATTTCTAGTTTTACAAAATGAATTTTAATAAAGCGGAACTGGTAGACACGACTTTTGTTTTGTAGGAGTCGGGCAGAAATTGTTTGCTTGTCAGTAGAATTCATAAGAAGGATTTCTGATGTTAGCAGCTTCCAAAACCTTCTCGATAGATTTGTGGAAACTGGAAATTTCGAATATAGAAAAGTAAAAGAATAAAACGTGTTGTAAATCAAGAAAATGCGCTTTCTGTGGTGCTGGCAACGATTGAGAATTCTCATATTAGTCAGAGAGTAGTATGCTCTTTAGTAGGAATATCTTTCAGCAACATGGTGCTCCACCACATTATTTAAATGCAGTTAGAGACCACTTAAATAATACCTACCCACTTCAATGGATTGGAAAAAATGGACCCACTAAATGGCCTGCTAGATCCCCAGATCTTACAAAAATGGATTTCTCTTTATGAGGATATGTGAAGGAAATTGTTTATAAAGACACATCAACAGAAATACAAAATATGAAGGAAAGGATAATAACTCATTTTAGATCTATCACACCGGCAATTTTAGGAACAGTAGAAACCTCATTTCAAAAGCGTGTGTGTGTCGATCAAAATGGGCAAAATGAGCACTTCTTATAATTTTTTCTAATGAATTATTTAAAGGAAACTCTATTCTTAAAGCTTATTCTCGGATGTTGTACTTATTGCTCAATAAAACGAAAATGGTTGAAATTAGCCATAAGGAAGTATTTACAAAAAATGTTCGTTTTCATTTCTTCATCACATCGTCGAAAAATATACCATTTGAAAAAAATTGAGAAAATTTAATTTAAAAAGTTCTTAATTAAAAAATAATTTTGGCTACCCTGTACGTTTTCAGGAAGTAGCAATGACTCAAAAATTCCTACAGCTATAAGACTTTAGCAACATTTTCAAAGCAAGAAAATGTTGTACCACTCTGACTGTTGCAGCACTGCCGCAACCTTATTGTAAGGTTTCCGCGGTAGCTGCTATAGCTAAATAACTGCCAGTTCTTGTTGCCGCGATCTTGGCGCAGCTTTATTGCAGCTTCTTGTGTTACTTGGGAAATATGTTATGTTACCGATTAAGAAATAAAACAAATATGTTAGTTATTTCTCATACATAATTTGCTTTTATTTGTTGCCCATGTCTAATTTGTAACGTATAATACAGTTTTTCGCCATTTAGATCCAATATGGTACTCATTTCACCTGATTTTATTGAATGAATACTGTGAAATGTTATTTTTTATAGCAAGTGTGGAAACTAACTAAACTTTCTAAAAACGACGATTTTTTTTCACATAATTAACAATTATAAATATTAACCTCTAACCTATGACTTTACACATTCTGTACAGCATATAGAATAAAATGACACCAATCACAATACTCTCTCACAAACTTGCGCACGGACCACCAAAAAATGAAGTTAGAGAATCCACTAATATATGTTTTTTTATTTAAAAATATCCTTACATATAGATTAATTTTATATATTTGTTCTTGTACGATGAAAATAATATTTATGTCCTTGTTGCTTGCCAAAAAATAATTCCCACGTCCTTCACTATATCGGCTATTGATATGGTATTAAGTAGTCAAGCAAATTGGCATATGAAATGCAGAAACCAAACCTAGGCGAAATATATCGATAATTACAAAGTAATAATATTTGCAATTTTCTCAATATTTTCTTTCGATTTTTTCACAAAATTTGAAAAATACGCGTTAATATATATTTCAAATGTTAGGAATAGTATAGATAGAGGTATTTGGGTGTTATTAACCGAAAACTAGGGTGGAATCGAATCTGAGCTCTCCTTCACGAGCGAATTAAGCATTTGGAATGGGAGTTAAAAATCACTCTCTTAAAGAAGCTCCTTGTACGAGTCTCTACCGTTGCCATAATTCTATTTTTGCACATCTTGTCTCATCTTTCATAAGTTTTTAATGTAGCTTTGCTATCAGCAGTTCTCTACGCGGCTTTTTTTTCCGCGGCTTTTTTTTCCACGGATTTTATTTCCGCGGCTTTTTTTCCGTTCCCAGGGTCGCATCTGTTTACGTATTTGATGGTTTTTTGTGTCAATGTGTTTTGTGTAAAGTGGCTTTTTTATCCGCGGATTTTTTTTCCCCGGCTTTTTTTTCCTTCGGCTTTTTTTCCAGGATTTTTTTTCCGAGGATTTTTTTTCCACGGCTTTTATTTCCTAGATTCGAAAGTAGGAACACCAGCGCAGCGAGTGTTCCTATCATACGAGTTTTGCAATGAAGCTTGCCACATGTGTGTTACATACTATTTTTTCTACGGTTGTGAAGTTATTTCCCTTTTTAAAATCTTTCCAAAATTTTAAATTTGCTGCCTGTCAGATTTTAGTTAAAGTGACATTTTCCGCAGTCATTCTGAAGTTATAAAATTTGACTTTGTAATTGCAGTTCATGTGTAATTAATGTACATTTATATAATTTAATTTTTATTACCAGTAAGTAATATAACATTCATTAAGGTAAACACACTATTTTATTCCAGTGTATGAAGATGTAATCAAGGCGTGTGGCAAATTCTTTGCCGCACGGTGTGCGGCGAAGTGATATTTTCTGCGGTCATTTTGAAGTTAGAAAATTTGACTTTCAGCACAATCGTAGAAAAAATATTTTTTTTATTTTTATTTTCTATTTGATAATAATTGTAAAAAACTTAATTTTTGTTAACAAATTGTTTAACAATTAATAATTAACAACAATAATATGCAACAACAACATACTTTATTTATGATTTATACTAATTATATTATCATAATAAATTCATTGCTTGACATATATTCGCACGAAAATTAGATATATTTATATATTTATTTGACTATATTATATATACAATGTTTATAGCAAGTCAATAGGAAAGTATGAATTCCACATAAAAAAACCGCTGCCCAAGGAATCACTACTTCCATATCCAGATTTTCTATCCAAGTCTCCCGAAAAAAATGTTGATACTAAATTTTTGCACTCTACTTTGTGGAAATAATTGTTTATAGACTTTAATAATGTAATATTTGAAATCGTTGACTCTAGAAACCCATAAAACGATATTCCACATCGGTAGTGGTGGTGGTAGAGGGTGGTACTGTCTAACGAATAGTGACTAAACCAAAAAACAAAATTAAGATTAAGACGTGGCAAGGATTATCAAGTTCATTCTTCTTCTTCTAATGGAATTTTATTTTAGAATTCACATATCAATAAGAGAGATCTGGCTAATTCATTTTTAACTAACCTGTATCTCCCTATTATGCTACAACATTTGAAGAACGATAAAATCAATGAATTGAATGGTACCCTTTCATAGTTTGATTCAAGTCATGAGACAGTACTTAAATTTTCAAAACCTTTTCAAATGCAAGAATTAATAGGGTAGTAAATCTAAGTTCGTTATCAATTTAAGAACTAAATTTTATGTTGGATGTTGAAATTGACGTCATCAACCCCATTTAAATATTGTGCTTGTCTGCCTCTAGATAATTTCTTATCAAGAAACATAATTTTGGACTCTTCGAGATTAATATTTAAACGGAGTCATAGATATGGCTTTTAAAGTGCTTAAAGCTCTATTAATTTTTTCATTGTCATTTTCCATTTCATCTGGGTTAAAGGCAAGGTAGAATTGTTCGTCATATGGATAGAGATGAGATGATTAATGTTCAAAATAATATTTCTGCAGGATATATTTTAAAGAACAAGGGACCTAAAATAGAGCCTTGAAGAACTTCATTATTAATATAGCTGACTTTTAAATTTATCTTCTTGTTGTCCATCACTGACATAATATTCAATTAGTTTAACTGAAGTTTCACCAAAGCCTATAAATTTAAAAATTACTCCAACGTAGGAATCAGAACTGTCTGAGCTATATGCTGCACGCGAGCTCAGCGGAACTCTACTCAAGTACGTTTAGATAGTGCGGTAGCGCACGCGCGCTTAACAAAAAGAATAATAGCTTTTGGTTAACTTTATCATATTTAATACATCAAAGGGTAGTGTGAATTGGACATTTCCGCATTGGAGATGAATAGAGACAAAAAAAAATCTTATTCTTTATGACATCTTGCCAAACATTTTGTGATTCACGCATTATTCCAGTTAGTCTTCGTTCGCTGTATGTACTGCATTATGTAGTCTGTCGTGGCTGCCTGCACAGCTTACAAAAACTCTCTTTCATCGTTCTCTTGTGATATCCGTCCAACGTTTTGGAGAGCGTGCTCTTAGAATAGAATAGA
Organism: Rutpela maculata; assembly: GCA_936432065.2. Classification (NCBI taxonomy): domain Eukaryota; kingdom Metazoa; phylum Arthropoda; class Insecta; order Coleoptera; family Cerambycidae; genus Rutpela; species Rutpela maculata. Next base: position 290,971,809 of record OW386285.2, on the reverse strand, counting down.
ATATTTATTGATGCAACAAAAGCATTACAGTCATATTATGGGACAAATCAGTACATAAAAGGATATAAGAGAAATGTTTACATAAATATATACATATAGCCAGGTATAAAAGTAAAATATTTTTAAAACTTGATAAAAATATATATATAAAATTACCTGAAATATTCAAGTTCATTCATTTTCTTAAATGATCATTTTTAAACATTGATATTATTATCAGGATATTCCTGAGCATTCTTAAAAGGTATTTTTTGACAATGTTCTTGAAAATAAAGACGTTCATTAAATTTTTATATAAGTACTAAAGGTAAGTGGTCATAAAATTTCACGCCAAATTTATCGCGCGCATTATAAAAATGAATGCTTCATTTTTATCAAATTTATGTTGATTTTTATAAGCATATAAAGGTAATTCGAGAATATAATATGGGTTACTGGTAACTCGACGTATTCCCATCATGGAGTGTTAGAGTACCCAATTTGCAATCATTTCAACTCACATGTGTTATATGCAAAAGTTTTTTGTTTTCGAGATATTTCAATTTTTCAGTTTTATTGAAAAACCGCAAATTTGCATATTCAAAATTAAATTTAAAAATTATCACTAATTCAATGGCACTGATTTTAATTTCCTTACTTAAATAATTTGTCAACAATGCATTACTAACAGTAAAATGTCAAAAAACGCCCAATGGTCCAAAGGTGTAACAGAAAATTTAAAATAAATCGATTTTTTAATTTCTGCTACAATGACGGCGATTTATTACAAAAATTATTAATACATTAATCGTAAGAATTATTTAAAGAACATCTCTTTTTATTAGCTTTCCAACAAGGTAAAATGTTATGAAAAAAAAAATGCTAGTTCCACGAAAAAGTTCAACAACAGGTGAGCATGTAGGGTGCGTTCGTTGTTTGATATATGGTGATACCATAAGATAACCTAAAACCAATTTTACGTTGGAGTGAATCATGAGACACATCAGAAAAAATACGGGTAACATCGTAAGCATACAATGAAATTAAGGCCTCAGTCAGAATATTGGGTAGGCTCTTAATATAAATAATGAACATAATAGGTCCCAATAGGGAGCCTTGAGGAACGTCCATTTTATTTTCTAATTTTGTAGATGTGTAGGAAGTTTTCCTATTTTCATCAAAATAATTAATTTTTACCAATTGGTTACTTTCACTAAGATAGGAGACAAACCAATCATATTGTTTGCCTCTTATCTATGTCTCTAATTTGTCAAGTAATAAATTATGTTAAACACAGTCAAACGCCCGACTCAGGTCACAAAAGGGGCTCTCACCCTTCTCAACTCTTCAACCTCAACTTCTTCGTCTTCTCCATTTGATTTTCCCTAAACTATCAACCGTTCTATATTATTCTCTCTCTAGATGATGTGATAAAAAAATGAGTGGATTCGGGAAAGTACAAGTTTGGAGAGACGCTTTTGGTGACGTATTTCTTGGAGAACCGAATTATTAGTGCGATGGGCTGTCCACGGAATTCGCAGCAAATGTCTTTAGATCTACATTTTAAAAGCATCAATACGTCATCCGTCTACTTTTCTAACTGCCCATATCTCAGAGGCCAATAGAAAGATTGTGGAAACTAGGGCAACTGACCTGTGTAATATTTCCGCCCCACCAAATTTTGCTCACCTGGCAAGTTTCTGATATTGATATCAGTATTCTTCGCCGAATCTCATATCTGTATTTCCTAGGTATACTATCCTGTTTACTACCTCACAGTCACCTACCCTTAACGGCTACTTACTACTTGCTAGGTCTGCAATCATAGTTTTATTTTAATGTATACCACACCAAAATCAGTGCTTATTTTCTGAAATCTATCCAGCAGGTGTATGAGCTCATCTTCGCTTGCTGTAACTAAGGTGGTATCATCTGCAAGTCCCAAGTTTGAAATCTTATTTACGCATGTAGCTGTTCCACCCTGTTCAGCCCTTGCACACATCTCGTCGCACAGTGGGGCAGGAATTCGAAAACGTGGTATTAAATCGCAAAATGAAATGAGCTAAAGGACTATACGTTGTTGACATGGCAAGAGGGCATATCAGCGTAGCATTTGACCCTCTATCTAGCTTCATTCAAGGTCATCTTGCTTATTACCTCCTCCATGCAATAGTTATTGTTAAGCAGTATCTGCGTATGATCGATGCGCTTTTGTTATTGACTTTTAAGGTGGTTAACCTCATTAATATCTGTAGTTTTTGCTTAATTAAATATGGATCCATACCGTCAGGTATGCACTGAATACATTACGTTATTTTACTTTAATTGTTTAAGTTATATAGTAATTATAGTTTCAATCACAAGCCTAAACAATTACATCAATAAACTAATTTTTTTTTCTGAAATCGATCGGCAATGTCTTCATTTTCGGCGCGATTTGAGAACGAAAAATGCACAATTCCAATATTTTAGTCCGTTGCTAAGAAACTATCAGAAAACAGACCGGAAAAGATCCGTTACCAAGCAACGATCAACAAAACTGTACGGGAATGTCACTTTCCCGGCCTAGGCCGGGAAGGTAACATTCCCGTACGGTTTTTTATGTATATTTTAGACAGTAAATAAATACACGCAGACAAACCAACTCACATTAAAACTGCATTTATTGTAAGCAGTTAGATTATAATGAAGAAATGTTATGCATTAATAAAAATTTCTTAATTTATAATAATATTGATTGTGATTTCAGAAAAAATAGTATGTGTACTTCGGTGTGAAAGCACATTCCCGAACTTCGATGCTTGTTGGCCTCGGCTAGCTCCTCGGCCAACATTTTGCATCGTCGTCCGGGAATGTATTGCTTTCACACCTAAATACCCAATATACTATTGTAACTTCATAGGCTATAGTTTATTTCCATATACGTCCACATTGTGAATTTGATATATTATTATAGGTGAACTATTTTAGTTTAAAAATTAAAGTCAAACTAGTACTCGTGTGTACTCGTTACGATTTAAATTTAATTCCTGAAAATGTATTTCATGAATATTTTTAAAACATGTAGTACAGTCGAATTGATTTAATTCTATTCCTTTCGGCGACAACATTCCACTAGAAATTTTCTTGTTGATTCTTATGTGTTATGAACTCCTGATTACGAGAAAAATATTTGCGCTCAAAAATTTCTTGTGCGTCAAAAGTTATATGCACCTTTTGAAGCGCTTTCGCGGATTTTCTGCTTATCTGGTTAATACATCTTGTACAAGTAATCGAATAGGAATTTGGCTTATTTGAAATAAAATTCTTTAAAAAATGGATCTGTCCGATATGTATAGGTCACTCCGCCGTTTTGGAAAAAAAGAGAAAACACCAAAAATACCCGAAAAAATCAAAATTCGATAAGAAGGAGTAATTTCACCAAAGTTAGCAAAAATAAAACTCATCAATGGTCAAATATATTGCACCAAACCTGGACGCTATAAGTCTATAACGATCAAAGATAGCGGACGAAATATTTTTTTTATTATTCGTCAAGCATTAAGGAGGTACTGTTCTTCACTATTTTTCGATTGTAGGTCCTTTTATGTACTTTAAGATGATACAGTTAGTTTTTTTTTAATTTTCAATAAAAGAGCATTTTTTACAATTTTCAAAGATGCATTTCTTTCCTTCCTTTTTATTTCATATATTATTATTAATAATACATTTCCTTTTCAAATTAATGTATTTTGTATTAAATTTCTGAAGTTATACAAGACTTTCTATAGTATATTTCATTTTGTTTCGATGAAAATTGGGTGAAAAAAAGGAGGGTCAAAAAAATTAATTTTTGAAAATGTTAAAAAATGTAAACTTGCTTTGGACCTGCCACAGCTTTGGTTAACGCATCAGCCACCATAAGATTCGTTTCAATATATTCGACTTGAATGATCGACTCGTTTATTTTATCTCGAACAGAATGATGCCTGATATCGATGTGCTTCGATCTAGGTTTATAGCCATCGTTCTTCGCCAAATGTATAGCTCCATTATTGTCACAATTGATAATAATTGGTTGCTTCGATAATTTGCCATCCAATTCATCAATAAACTGTTTAAGCCATGATGCATCTTGAGTCGCTGAACTCAATGCCATGTACTCAGCTTCAGTGCTAGATAGAGCTACTGTAGGTTGTCTTTTGCTCCCACCTGAATTGCAAAACTTGAGTTTGAGCCCAATTGTGCCTTTGAGATACCTCATTATGCGTTTTACTGATGCCCATTGAGATTTTCCGAAATTCGTGTTATATCGACTCACATCTCCGACCGAGAAAGCGATGTCTGGTTCCACTTTTTTGAAAATAAAAAAAAATTGAACTATTTACCCTTTAAGTACCTAAAAGAACCTACAACCGAAAAAACAAAAAGTGGCGCACAGTGCCTCCTTGATACTTGACGAAGAATTAAATAATTTTATTTCGTCTGCCATATTTGACCGTTCTATTTGAGTTACAGCATCCGGGTTTAGTGCATTATATTTGACCATAGATGAGTTTTATTTTTACCAACTTTGGTGAAATTACTCCTTCTTATTGAAAATATATTCAATTTTGATTTTTTCGGCCATTTTTGGTGCTTTAATTTTTTTCAAGATAGCGGATTGACCTTTACCCTCTGTATCCCATTTACACACCCTGTTAGGTGTCGTATCTAGTACTCAGATACGAAGAAGCCACTGGCACTGTGTTGGCAAAACAATTGTCATGTAATTATATATTTGTAAAAATATATAAATAAATTTCTGAAAATCATAATATAAGTTTTATTTCGTTCTACGTTAATATGGATTTTCATCAAGTAAAGGTCGAAACCATCAATTAATAATAACTGAAACCGAAACCATTCAGTTCATCTGATGCAGTTTGACCTATGTAATTCGGGACACCCTGTTTGTTAGGTTAATTATATTAAGATTAAGAGTATTATTTTGTATATAGAGAGACAACAGAATGTGAAATTGCCTAGAAATAGTAGAAGCAAATAAATAGAAATAGTAGTTAAAAAATCCCACATACTTCCGCCGCCATATTAGAATACGTCACATTCAAATTTTTCTTTCAGAACGCACACACTTTTTTTTGTTTTCAATAACACCAGAATCCTGTGTTTACTAAAATTGTTTCAATGAATACCCTAAGTAAACGTTTTCCGCCGCCATATTAATTTTCACATTTCAACGTCAGATTTAATATGTACACCCTCAAAAACACGTGTACATATTTTTTTTTTAAGTATTGTTCCAGAAATTAGAATTATTGCCATGTTTTCGAATTTCTGCTCCACTGCGCGTAGCATCCAAAAAAACCGCTGCCCAAGGAATCACTACTTCCACATCCGGATTTTCTATCCAAGTCACTCACAACGAATTTTGTATGTGGAAATAATTGTTTATGGAACTTTAACAATATAATATTTGAAATCCTCTACCCCAAACACTCATAAAACGATACCCCACATCGGTAGTGGGGTGGGGGCAGTGATAGAGGGTGGTAGTGGGGGTGGATAAAGTAAAAATTATTTTGAGGTTTCTGGTTTTTGTACACACACTAAATCACATTTTTTTTCATCCCCTTTAATAATGGGGTGGTAATTGGGGTGGCTAATGCCAAAATTTTTTTTGAGACCTTAGCTTCTCTTGTGTAAACTAAATACCAATTTTATGATCTCTTACCTGCTTGATTTACCTGTTTACCCCAAATTTACCCCAATTTACCCCCCAACCCTTCGACGGAACAAGATGAAAATATAATCTAGTTCTAGATTTCATTAAAGTACATATGTGTACCAAATTTCAAGTCAATATCTCAAACGGTTCCAGAGTAAACGTGCGCAGACAGAAATTGTTTTTTCGCTCAAACTTAAAATCTCGACGTTTTATGATATTCTAAGCCTATTTGAACAATAAACATTTTTAAAAAAAATTTTGTCGTTACCACACTTTCACTGGATGTGGAAGTAAATTCAAATATTAATAATCTGTAAGTATAATTTTTTCTACCTTTTCTGCCAAACATTTGAGTAATCTGAAATAAATTTGTCATATTAGAACATACTAACTAATGAAAATGAATATATACAGGGTGAAGGAAATTACAAAATACATTTTTTGGTTCGAGAAAAACTCAGTGGAGAGGACGCCCTCCAAAACGTTGGACTGGTGTAACACAATGGAAGAGATTGGTTAGCCTGATGTCGCCAGTCATGCCACACAGCCAAGGAGAGCCATTAAAACTCATGGGTCTAAGACGTCTGCCAAGATATTGTGAATAAAAAAATTAATAATCAAATAATAGATGTGTAAAGGAAATCCTACTTATATGGAACACATATGTGATTTATAATCATCTCCAGATGATGCCAATTTGGTTATCGTAACATATGTCGAACTCACTAAATTAATGAGTACATTTTTATTTACTAACTGTAATAATACATGTTTCGAGAACAAGAATTGTATCCTCAGCCTCTGTAGTAATTTATATGAAATGAGTGATACGAGAATTACTTAAATTATATTTATCTTAAAATGACGTTGCAGAATTGTAGTCAAATTGAATGAGTATAAATTCTGTACTGAACTCTATTTAAAATTAATTTTAACTAATCTTAAAATAATTATGAAAGGAAAACTAATCTCGTTTGCATCTCCGTGCTCCAAGCGTTTAAATTCATATTTATATTTAATTATACATTTCACCAAGACAAGTATTGCATACATTCCACGTAGAGACAAGTATTGCATATGAAGCAAAGTACAAAATTCAAAATGTAGAGACAAGGGAAGTGATGACGCATTTATTTATTCTGTACATTTAAGTAGAAGTAATATACAGGCATTACTTGACTTTTATCAAACAGGCATAATAATTAGCTCGAAATTAAAGGTGTAAGTTTAAATGAAAGAAATTAAAATAAATTAAAGAACACTAGCTGAGATAAATTACACTTCTTTATTGTAGGTTACTCAGATGCCTTAATTAATTAATTTCATTCTTATTTACCTTTTTGAGATTAATTGTGAATAATTTTCTTCAGTGACATTTAGTAACGTAGGTGGATCCAGAAATTTTTTTTTTAATATACCGAGGCGTAACTTAATTTATTCATGTTATATTAATTAAGATAGCCAATTTTCGAAAATATGAAAACATATTGGGGAATTATGTAGGTTTATACTGGGTGCCTACGATATTACCTCTTAGGCTATAACTTTCTTGTAAAAAAAAGATATCGATTTCAAATTTTGGGACGTTGTATGGTCGAATACGGTGCTTATTTTGATTGCTTCAAGATCTGATTTTCATTTCCGGTTTAATCGGAAACAACATAAACTTTGGTATTTTGAATGGAACACCCTATATATTGTTCGAAATTTAGATTGCTCAAAACATTTTAGGTACAAAACATATAGCATACGTATATATTTATCTTTGACACTTTTCGAGAAAATGGCTGTTGATAATGTTATACCGATCACAAATTATTCCATCTTCACCTAAAACAAATGAATGTAGGAACAAATCTGTCATGGTTATTTAAGTTTTTTGGCGAGTAAAATTTGACAACGTCATAAAAATTTCATTTTCGGCTGAACTGAAAGTACTACGAAAAGTAAGTTTCAGACTCGAATTACTTAGATACTTTTAATGGAAAGGGTATAGCAAAATGGCCCCAGAAGCGTTTGGGCCTCATTCGGTGACAGTAGATCGACAATAGGAATAGAAATGTTTTCCTCGAGTTTTGGCCCACCGTCGCACAGTGGGGCAAATAGCTCATTTTTTGGACAAGCGATAATTCCCAAGCCTGGAATTAATGAAATTTAAAATTTTTTTTTTTAAACTCTTCGTTATAAAATTGCCTTTAATTCTATCTAGCCCGAATTTTGAAATTTCAAAATTAAAGGACTTAAATTTTGAAAGTAAATTAAAATTTTATCAAAAGATTGTTTAAAATTATAAAAAATTGTTACTTGGGGAGTTTTTTTGGTTTCTAATCTCATTTCTGATTCTGAATTTTGCTATTTGAAAAACCAAGATAGCGGATCCAATATGGCGGCCATAATATTTTTTTAAATGAGATGTACATGCGCAAATTGATAAAAATTGTTACTTAGGGTTCTTAAGGGTTTCTGACCATGAATATGAAGTCTAAATTATGTAACATCGTAATCCAAGATGGCGGATCCAATATGGCGGCCACAATATTTTTTTAAATGAAATGTACATACGCAAATTATTAAAAATTGTTAATTAGGAGTTTTAGGGTCTGCTGAACATGAATCTGAAGTATAAATTACGTAATATCGAAATTCAAGATGGCGGATCCAATATGGTGTTCGTAAGTTAAAATAAAATGATAAATCAAGAAAGAAATTGCTAAAATTTGTTACTCAGCGACTTAATTCGCTAATCTTGTTTCGGATATTTTAGTTTCGTCACTTTGGAAACCATAATATCGGATCCAATATAGCTGTTATAAATTAAAAAAAAATAAGACGTACATGCAAAAATCATTAAAAATTAGTTCCTAGAGGTTTCTGATTCTGCAGTTAAAATTTCGTAACTTTGAATTCTAGTATGTGCTAAAATGAAATAATTAATCAAAAATTAACCTTAAATGTCCAATCATAGAGTAGTAAAAAAGACAAATACTTTTAGCTAATACTATTAGGCAAGAACTATTAACTTCAATTCTAATATTTGGTCAAGTCATAAAATGACAGAAAGTAAAATATTGTAAGCCATGAACTTAAAATAACCTAATGCTTCTAGTCCTAAACAAACAGCTAAAAAAGTACGATAAGATATAAATCTAACACAATCTAATACGTAAAATGATGAACGAGTAGAATATTTAACTTACGGACACCATATTGGATCTGCCATCTTGGATTTCGATATTACGTAATTTGGACTTTAAATTCATGATCAGCAATCTTTAAAACCCCTAAGTAACAATTTTTAACAATTTGCGCATTTACATGTCAATTAAAAAAATATTATGGCCGCCATATTGGATTCGCCATTTTGGATTACGATATTACGTAATTTAGATTTCAGATTCTCTATCAGAAACCATTAAAAGTCCTAAGTAACAATTTTTAACAGTTTGTGCATGTACATTTCATTTGAAAAAATATTATGGCCGCCATATTGGATCAGCTATCTTGGTTTTTTGAATCGCAAAATTCGGGGATCAGAAATGAGATTAGGAATCAAAAAAAAACCCAAAGTAACAATTTTTTATAATTTTAAACAATCTTTTGATAAAATTTTAATTTACTTTCAAAATTTAAGTCCTTTAATTTTGAAATTTCAAAATTCGGGCTCGATAGAATTAAAGGCAATTTTATAACGAAGAGTTTAAAAAAAAAAATTTTAAATTTCATTAATTCTAGGCTTGGGAATTATCGCTTGTCCAAAAAATGAGCTATTTGCCCCACTGTGCGTCGCCACGGGTAACCCCTGTACCCCAATAAACATGACATCTCGTTTTAATTTTTTATCTCTGCAAGTTGTGCGTTAATTATTATGAAAAAAATAGACGATGTACGTGTAATTTAAATGGATTTTAGGGAAAAAAATCAGCTGAGTTTGCTGTCTCCTTCGAATAAAAAAAAGTATTTAAATATTGGCATATTTATTTTTTCATGAAAATAATGATTAGCATACACAAAACTTTTACCAAAAATACATCGTTATGAGTACTTTATTGTAGATTTTTTTCAAATTTTTTGGAGCGGTGCGCCATAATTAAAAAAATAAAAACTCTTACGACGCATTGTTTAGTGGTGCTTAACCATTGAAACTTTAATTCACACAAAAAAAGTGGTCTATCCGGTTGACCAGACCAGGAGTGAAAACGAGCCAATCTGACAGTTCTGACTTCGGATTCGGTTTTAGCGGATTTAAATACATAAGGATTCACTGGTATGGTCCGCCGGACAGACCATTTTTTGGGGGGGTGTGTTTTTCGGGGTTAGGGGTGAAAAACCAGCCAATTTGTCAATTCTAACTTCGACTCCGGATTCAGCAGATCAAAATACTTAAGAATACATCGCCAGACAGACCATTTTGTTTTTGTTTTGGTGGTGTTTTTTGGGGTGAAAAACGAGCCAATCTGACAATTCTGACTTTGGATTCGGTTTTAGCAGGTCCAAATACATACGAATACACTGGTCTGGTCCACCGGACAGTTTCAATGGTTAAGTACCACTAAACAATGCATCGTAACAGTTTTAATTTTTTTTAATTACGGGGCACCGCTTCAAAAAATTTGAAAAAAATTTACAATAAACTACTCATAACATTGTATTTTTGGTAAAAGTTTTATGTATGCGAATCATTATTTTCATGAAAAAATAAATACTCTAATTTTTAAATATTTTTTTTATTCGAAGGAGCCAGCAAAATCAGCTGATTTTTTTTTTCTAAGATGCATTTAAATTATATGTATATCGTCTATTTTTTCATAATAATTAACGAACAACTTGCAGAGATAAAAAATAAAAACAAAATGTCATGTTTATTAGGGTACAGGGGTTACCCATGGCGACGGTGGGCTAAAACTCGAGGAAAACATTTATTTTCCTATTGTCGATCTACTGACACCGAATTAGGCCCAAACGCTTCTGGGGCCATTTTACCATACTTATTCTGCTATACCCTTTACATTCTACTAACATTTGTCGATATTTTTTGTTTCTGATGTCCTTTGTCTAAACTTTGAAATATCGGAGACTGAATGTTCACCCGCATTGTAAATATTACAAAGGCTAAACAGTAACATGTTTAAATAGTACTTTTATTCAAGAGGGCTGGCTGTGTATAACAAACGAACTGTTTACCAATTTTCATTTGGATTTTGACAGTACTGCTGCATTATTTAAGAGTTTCTCTCGACAGTTGCATTTAATTTTCGCGTTTTATTCTTGATTTACCTTTTATACGTGTTATAAGTGTTACCTGGTTGTTCAAAATGGCTGTGTTTAGACGCGAGCACCAAATTTAATCGCCGATATCTCAAAAACTATTAGGTTTAGACAAAGGACACTTGGAAAAAAATATTCAGAAAGGTTAGTAGAATGTAAATTTAAGGTTCAATACAGGGTGTTCCATTAAACGTACTTTATCAAATATATAACTCGCCAAAAAACTCAAATAACCATAACTGATTTGTTCCTATATTCATTTGTGTTATGTGAAAATGGTATAATTTATGATCGATATAACATTTTCAACCGCCATTTTCTCGAAAACTGTTAAAGATAGATAGAGTGTCAGAAAATTTTTCATTTGGATCGGTAATGAGAGCAAGCGAGAGCGAAGCAACTAGGCTATTCTTTTTTATCGTATAACACATCCTACTGATGCCACCTGCTTTCCCCACCACATATGCGTGGGCAACTCTGCTTGCGGAATTTCAATTTGTGTCCGTCTTGCACTTGCAATGTAAAGAATTATTTGACTCGTTTTGAAAGTAAAACGGGTTAAATAATTTCAGTTATTAAAGCACGTAATAATATTACCTATACTGAACAGAGCCAACTAGATTCTTCCTTTGAATAAATGGTACTGAAATTTTTAATAGCAATGATGTATGTACATGTTTTCTTGATAGCGCGTTATTATTTGCTCCCTCTACTAGAGCACTGGTACACGCCTTTATTGTAGGCGGGTCTGTCAAGCCGTTGAAACTATGCCTGCCACCCAAATCCAAAATCTTCCGACACTGTATAGAGTATTATACATGTTTTGTACCTAGAATTTCTCAGGCAATCTAAATTTCGCATAACATACAGGGTGTTCCGTTAAAAATAACGAAGTTTAGAAAATCAGATCTTGGAGCAATCGGAATGTGCACCATATTCAACCATACAAAATTTGAAATCGAAATAAAGTTATAGGCTGGGTAGTAATATCATAAGGACCCCGTATAGTAGTGCCAAAGTAATAACTATATGGTAAAAGAGTGAGAACTTTAAATTGTTCAGCAAATTTTTGAAATTGTAGGAATTGATTGTCTTAATTAATTTACTTATTATACTCTTTGCAAAAACGAAGAGTATATTGTATTTGATCGGCACATTTCTAAATCGGTAAATATCGCTCGTAGAGAAACAAATTCATATCATTATGCTAGTGAACGAATTCGAAACAACTTTCAAAATGTCCGTCTGTCCGTCCGTCCGTCCGTCCATCACGTTTCTTGTAAGCACGATAACTTAAGAAAGAAAAGTTCGATTGTATTGAAATTTGGAAAGTAAGTTAGTGTTAGCTAGAGGAAGAACCCTATTGTTTTTGAAAAAAATCAATCAGTAAATAAGAAAGTTATTAATCATTTAATTTAAAAAAAATATTTTGTTAATTTTTGTCGCTTGTACGAAATGTTATCTCTATAATATATTTTTTTTGTTTATACATTTCATAATAATATGCACTGAAATATAATTCTCGAAAGATATATATATATTACAGACATTCAATTTTTGTAGTAATGTGTGATGGTTCTTGCAATCCGTGTGTTCATGACCCAGACAGGTTGTTTTTTTTCCATTTTTTTTTTTTTCATATATTTTTTTTCAAGACAAAATTGGTATCACAAAATTTAGGATGTCCAAAAACTAACATTATTTACAAGAAAACTGCGAAGGGTATCCTATAGAATGTGTAACAATTATATAGAAAGCTCAGTAAATTGGCGAATAGTACGTTTTTAGCTTGTTATTATTTAAATTGTCGCAAGTTTGTGTTGCTTAAGTATAATTGTACTTTTGAAAAAATTTGTGGGAAATATTTTTCTAATGATAAAAATTGTTTTGACAGCAATTCGAAAATTTTCTTATAAATTCTACTTTTAGGTTATGTATACACTTTGCGGCGTTAATTATGTTTGAATAAGGAGATATAATTTAGTTAATAATAAGTTAGTGGTTTCGTTTTGTACAATATATATAATATATATTTATTAATGGATAATTTTCACCTTCAAGCCATAATGTTACAAAATTTAAAGGATGTCGAGACTCTCATAGCATATGAAAAGCAGCATTTTATTGGAACATGCAGAACCAGAAACACCGGAGATGAGTACAATGGAGCATTAAAAGCTGCTCGTCCAATTATTGAGAGATGCAATGGTCTCTTGAAAATAGTTTCTTTACTAAAATTACACAAAAATTAGTTAGGAATTACTTTATACCTTCTAACCCAACATGAATTTCCTACTATTTACCAATATAAAAGAAGATATATACACATACAAATTTGATTCCTACGAGGTTCAAGAATGAAAATTACCTTGACTTTGACCCTAGAAGCACCTCACGAACATTTTCTGCTCTTTAGTGACTCTAGGTCTCTCCCTTCCAAGCAAACTTTTCTCCTCTCCCAGAGACTGGTGGCAACCCTGCCAGTACATTTGACGCTTCGTCGGGCACTGGTTGGCGGGTAGCGGTTCTCATCGCGTCATTTTCTCCATGCCCTTATTTACCTTTTTACTTTTAATGAGGTCGTTCTAACCAGCGTAGCACCGAGATGGACACTCAAAACAAAAGCTTCCTGCTAGAGCTATATTTGGCATGAATCATGCAATGTTGTTTGTAGGCTTGCAGGTCTCTCAGAAGCCTCCATGAAATGTCATCCAAATCTCAACTGGCAGTTCAGAAATGTCCTAAGGCATTTTATTCTCTCTGCTATCCTGGATATTTAATTATGCTCCACCAAGCAGCAACCTAGGAGATGGTAAATGCCTTCTCTCTATCAACAGCATAGCCTCTAATTTAGCTACTACCGGTCTCAATCCATGATCTTCTAGTTACTGTGCTATTGACTTAAGAGCAATGCTGATGGCCATGTATCTCTCTCTATATATCATCAGAATCATTAGGTCGTCAGCAAAGGACACTAAAAATTCTCTTTGGATTGTGAATTTATATTATTTATTAAAATTGGTAGTTAGAATATTTCGGAAATTTTAATACTGAATGTAAACGAATGGACTCGGGCGTTTTCAAATGTACTATGACTAGTCCCAGGCGTAACCGTAGTTTCAAATGTTAGTCATTGGGCAAAGCTTTCGTCAGGATATCTGCGATTTGGTCTTTCGTGCTGAGATACTCAATGTCTATTATCTTTTGTTGATAGATCCTGGACGAAATTTTATTTAACAAAACTGATTGTCCTCAAAAATCTTCAGTGGCCTCGATCAGGTGATTCCGAGATCAGTTAATAGATTTTTCAACCACAGCAATTCCAATGCAGTCATCGCGGGAGCAACTTACTCATCTTCAATTGATGATAAGAGCAAGCGATATGTCTTTTCGTAGCCTAGGAAACCGTGTTTTCGTACACCGTCATCAAAAATCCCTGTTTCGCTCCCGTAGTCGCCATCTGCATAGCAAAGAAGTAGTTCTTGCTCTCCTTTTCGAATACGAGGGCTCAAATCAAGTCTACCTCTTATGTATCTCAACACTCCTTTTTGTTCTTTTCACAGTGTGTCTGTTTGATATTTCTGGTATCTGCTAAAATAGTCTACGGTGGTAGTCAAATCTGGTCTCGTAGCCATCATCGCATACATTAAGCAGCCAATTAGCTCTCGGTATAGTTCCAACTCGCCACAGATTTCTGCTTCGTCATGTAACCACCATAGGCTTCAGTTCCATTGAAGTCTGCACTGGTTAGCATTCCTTCATATCGGATTTTCTTAACAGTTTACGATCGGTAGATTAATTTCTCCATTAGATATGCCGATTCTGAGATAAGAGTGAAGATCGCGCAAATTCATCATAGATACTCGTCCGTTAGTCAGCGCTGATTTCACGCTTTCGATTTCTATCTTGAAATTTTCAGTTATTATCATATTGTCGACGTACAAGAAAAGATAAATCGTGACATTTCCAAATTTTTAAAAAATTTTTGCTTTTGACATATCCGTTAAATGTTTTATTCCAAGTTCGAGGGTCTTATTTTAAGCAGTACAGAGGTTTCTTCAACTTGCAAACTCCGTTTTTATTGTGCTCGAATTCAAGTAGAACTTTCAAGTAGTTTTCTTCTTTTATCTCCCCTTGCCAAAACGCGTTCTTTACATCCACTTATACGGAATGAGATCTTTTTTATTGATCACCGAAAGTAGCATTGTCAGCGTCGTGAGTCTGGCAACTGATAGGTAAATCTTTCGTAATCGTTGCCCTTTCATTGAACACAACCTTTTATGGCCAATCGTGCTTTGTACCTCTCGATATTTCCCTTACTATCACGTTGGATTTTAAAATTCTACTTATCGTAGATAGGACGTTTTCTGGAGGCAAATTCGTCATTGTTGTTTTTCGTCAAAGAGTCGATCGCGTGCTTAATATCTTCGTAGCTGTTCGGAATATTATCCACAAGCGACTCACCATTCAGGGCAAAAGTTGCGTAATCGTTGAGGTATTGTGGTTTCATCTTTATTCTCTGGATTTTGCGAGACTTTGCAGTATAACCAGGCTCTTTGAGCGTTAAATCTCCCATGTTGGAATTTCTTCTGCTTTTTCTTCTTCTTAGAAGACAATTTCACTCAGTTCTTGGAGATGTTTCTGCTCCGATTGATCGATGTCCTCGCTCACCTGGATTTCCCTATTGTTTACAAACTTACTCGTGAGTTCCTCAAATGAAAATCTCATCTCATAAAAAGTAACGTCCTTCCAGAACTTGATTTTCCTATCCTCTGGGCACTATAGTCTGTAGCCGTTTGTATAGTGGCCAACCATGTAGCATTTCTTTGACCTCGAGTCAAATTTTATAGCTAAGATTTCCTTTGGAACACAGGAAATTACGCTACACCCAAAAGTTTTCAGTTTTTTGACGTTCGGAGTCACATTGAGCTAATGTTGTCGTAGAGCTTCGATTGATGTCAAAACTGATTCCGACCAAATCCTTTTTGGAGCTTCGAGTTTAAGATCATGAACCTTGCCTTCTCGATGATTGTCCGATTCGTCCGTTCCGCAATTTCGTTTTGCGTGTATCTGATAGTGAATTCGAAATGTTTCCTCTAAAATTATTTTAATTTCTCTGGAAATATACTCCTGTACGTTGTCACAATGAAAACGATTAATTTTTACATTGTAATGAGTGGTACTATGCCTCATTAATTTTGAGGTATCTAAATACCTTTGTCATTTTTATGGGATCAAAAAGATTACTATGAATGAGCTGTAGAGGTTTTGTTGCAGGAACACGTTTCTGATCGTGCGGCAGTCGTGTAGGTTTTCCCTCGATGTACGTCTCACATAATTCAGTGCCTGCACTGATATCTTTAAATAATCCTGACAAAGATTTCTCACTGTTAAAGGTAAAACAGACACACGTAAGTGTTTAGCCTTTGGAGCTGGGCCAATGCTTATGTTTATCTTCGTGAAATAATATATTACACAGTAATTTGTTTATTAAGTGGACTGTAAAATAGGTAATGAATTATGATACATGTTTCATGAAGCAAATTTTACTAATTAATGGCGGTTCGCAATTCACCATTAGTAGTGGAATTTGGCGAAGAGCTACTCTACTCAAGATTTATCTAAAGCTAATGTTAAACTTTATATGTATATAGACTAGTTCAGCGCGAACACATTTTGCACACCAAATTTGAATTTTGAATCTTTAACGTATCAACACGCACTTAAAAAAATAATATTTCTCTTAATTTACCTAGTAGTGATATACCAATATGATATTATTACATTATGTTCCAGTTCTACAGGTATATCATTGAAATTAATAAATTATCGACTTCACAGGCAAATTAGTGCTCGGACTCTGGTAATAAACATTTTGATTAACTTTTGGAATGTATGTATTCATCAAGCACATACAATAATTAAACCGGAGGTAATAAACGCCATCCAATTTTAATCTAAAATACGATAAACAAACATATTAAGAGCGCGTTTGTGCCAGGTATGCCAACTAAAATCTGTAAGTGGTATTTATTTTACTTTAAATTAATTCAACATAAAATCGCATATTTTACATTGATAGCACTAATATAAAAATAAACAGAAAATGTGTAGTTTTATAGCGATATGCAAATAGTGTATAACTAGTTGTATATTTACATATTTCCAATTAACTAAGACTCAGTGTCGTTTTTATCTGTTTTTCTTCAGATCTTAAAAGTACAGTATTTTAATTTAATTTTAATTAAGAAATTGTATCTTAGTCAATTCTGTGTATAATTTTAATATAAAAAATTAATATTTTAAATTTTTTCCTGATTTTTTAAATAAACTTCAATATTGGATTAAATCAAGCTGTGGTGAAGTGTACACCCTGTAGCCCGCATTTTACCGGCTCTTTGATATTTCCTATAAACATAGTGTATTCCAGACCAACTGCAAGTTTGCCTGTAAAGAACATATTGACAAGAGTGGAATGAAAATGGATTTAAAGCATTACTCTCCCATCGTCTTCGCCCATATACTTAGAGGTTTGAGGAAGATGTGATATTTGATACATTTAAGTAATCTAGCAAATCTTACCTGTGTCTCAAATTACAAGTTATTAGGCCTATTGGAACTACCTTATAGGACCAGATTTCTCAGACTGATCACCGCTACTGCCGAAACCGCATCAATATCTAGGAAAAAAATTAAAATAAGATTTCGATGCACTTCTTTCAGAAGGTTACTTTGTGGGTAGGTCTGATGTTACCAATTTGTGGCTGCAGATCCATATTATGGAATTTTCCTTTAAATATTCGACTACATGTTGTCACTGATTGAGGCTCATCAGTACTTTTACTAATTCTAGTATTTCCTGGTCATCTATTGTATCGCCAAATTTTTCTTTGAGTAGTGGTAATTGGATAAAGGGACTTAATTTAAATTAAAAAATCACAACCAATGTCAATCTTATGAGTTTCAGCAACAAATGAAAATTACGTTGGCTGTAGTTTATTTCAAAAGTTTATCTGGTAGATGTAATAAGGGAATTTAAAGCGAAATACTGGGGACAAGAAACGCTTTTTCTTAAACGGAAGAGGAATGCTCACCCTCAAAAATTTGACAAAAAAAACCGTTTAAACGTTTTTTGTAGGCTTTAAAAAAATTTGAAATATTTTTCGATGAAAACATTATTTTTTGAAATATAAAAAAACATTTTTTCCATTCAATTCACTTTTAACAAAACAACACATAATTGCTCCAGATTCATTAATTACTTAAAGAGTAAGTATTTTAAGATTTGTGTTAAAAAAAAAGTTACGGTTCAAATAAATATCTAATTTTATATCACTTTTTTTTTCAAAACAGTCTACTTGTACAGTTACCACGTTTGTTTCTTACTTTGCTTATGTTACCTTACGTTACTTCACATCAATTACGTTAACCCTGTATATTTACACAAGGAAATGAATTTTCTCATCTGCGTCTCAGTATGTATATGAAGTTACTTCCCAATTTGATCTAAATATATCTATAATATATCTATGAAGAGTTCAAATTTTAAAGTTAACAGTTATACAGTAAAACTTATTTTTTAGTTTTCTTTATCTGGAAATGTCTCCTGTCAATAGATATATAAATTACGTACATTTTGCACTTGATAAAATATAGTAAAACTTATATAAAGAAGGGAAAAAGTTTTATGAAGTTATGATGGAAAATTTGTAAATCTTGGCTTGATATAGTTTACACATTTTAAAGGAAAAAAATGGGTCAAAGTTATTGTCATATTAGCTTAATATGTTTTTTTATTTTCCAACTTATGTAATATACCTGGAATATTTTAAAAACTACTGAAGAGTGTACTGAATTTTGTATATAAAAAATCATATGTAGTATTCAACGTAGTACTTCTTCGTATCGTTTACATGCATATACGCGATACTAACATAAAATTTTTATAAACCACCTTTTACGATCTTGTTGCTGTAATAGTTTGAGTACAGATTGTTATGAAATGGATTTCTATATTAGTGTATTATCCAACGACCATTTAATGATGGCTATTAAATGTGAATTGCATACACTATTTTTTCTACGACCAGTCATAATAAAATAAAAAATTAACACTTTATTTCTGAAATTTATTAATTATAGATTACAATTTAGGAAATATTATGAAAACTAAACTTAGGAAATAATATGGATTATTATTTCAATTTCACTTTCACTGTCACACATGTTCACTGATTTTAATTGTAAGAAGCAAAAAGTTTGAAAATTTGCTAGGTAAACAAGTATGACTTGTCAAAATTGATAAATTTTAGATCTGTCAGATGTTCAAGGCAGTAATTGATATTGATAGAATATTGCTGTGTGTCGCGTTTTTATTGGTTGTAAACTTGTATCTTAATGGAAAGTTTGTATCTTAATGAATCTCATTAAAGTACAGGTAGGGAATGTCTGTCTAATAAACTAATTAAAATATGAAAAAGTAATTTATTCTCCAGGATGATTCTTTAAAGAATTTGTAAAGTTATAATGTACTTAAGTTATAATGTACTTATAGGGCGCAGCAGCTCAATCGGTTAAGGCGTATTGAGTGGCGAATATGCTGGCCAACTGTCTATCGCGCTCTGGGTTCGAGTCCCAGCTCCGGTATTGACAACACCGGTAGGTATGTATGTCTGCCTGCGTTTTTCCAAATGCGTAATCCCCTTCCGGACAGCCTTGGCTTTGGATTTGGTTGTTGTTTACTATCTGTGGTGTATGTTTATGTTTATGATTAAATTAAATAGGTAGATTAAACTAAAATATTTAACTATTAGCTGAATGTTCAGTAGAATTAATTCAGTCTTTTATTGCAGTCCTTGTACAACTGGGACTAACAGAAGTAGTCTTTACCTCAATTAGTAAAAAAATTGTTTTACATGTTAAAAAAAATATACCCAACGATAAGTTTTGCTTCCTTATATTTCAGGTACATAACAACTTCTATTGAATATATTATTTTTATTTGGTAATTTTCAGTCTTGAGCGACCAGTAAATATTGATTGATCGTCCTCCAATTTCTTGACAACACAAACAATATTTGAGGATGCGATTTTAAAAACTACAAATTTAAAATTTAAGTGGCACCCTAATACATTTTTATTGCATTTTTCATTATATGCACTTTTAAATTCTTATATACTTTATATTCCAGTTTCTTAATTTTATTTATTGAAAATTATATAATATAGCATGGCAATATTCTGTAATTCTGTAATAATTTCTTGAGAAGTAAATTATTTCACGAAACGGAAGCGCAGCGAGCTAAAGCGTGTTGTATGACAAGCATGCCTGATTACATTGTCTATCGTGTATTGAGTCCGATCCCCCAGATCCAACATTAGCCCAGTCGACGAAGGTATTTACCCACAAAAAGTTGCAAACTGTGTAAACTTTTTTTTAATGAGTTCGTGAAAGTTTGTAGAATAATATCCTGAAAAGTTTACATTTCACTCGGGTGCAGAACATAAAAAAAAGTGAAAAAAAAATTTTTCATCCATTTTTTCAAAATTTTGAAATTAAATCAAGCTAGAAAAAAATACAGATGGATGGATCACGTATTTATGTACAAAAAATGTCCTAACAAAATTTATCGTTAAAGCCACGTTTTTCCCGGAAAAAAAAGTCAAATGTAACGTTATAACTCGGAGCGAGATCCATGCGTGCACGCGCTTGAATACGCATGACTGTGACATCGACGCACTGAATTACATGTCACTAAATCAGAATTTGTTCAATCTATATGAATGTTGGTTCATTTAAAACATGGAAATTGTAGCATTCTGATGTTTTTTTGTTCCAAACAATACAAGCAAAGGATGGATGGGAAAAATATGCTCATATATATTATTACGCCCGAACTCAATCGCCGCAATAAAAAATATAGAAAAAAATAAAAGCTCTTCAAAAAAATTCTTTCTTCATTGAGAACTGTTAAAAAGTATGTACACTTCATGATTATTATGGTTTATTAAGTTGTAGTAACGTGGATTAAAATAATTTAATTTCTTGATGATTTTCTTGATAAATATATACAGGGTGGACCATTAATAATAGGCCATAGTTCAGGATAGATTCTTTGGATATGAGGATATAACCAAACATGCTTTAGTAAATTGTTGATGTGGAAAAAGATACAGAGTGCCAAAATTGTAATTTTTTTCTTTTTTTTTGCAATATCTCAACTACCTCTTGATCGTGTTCTCCCAATTTGGTACGGAAACATTTTTTAGGCTAAGAAACAATAATTTGTGTATTACATTACGCCAGCCCGTGGAGGGTGCCTCATGAGCTATACCTGATGATGATTATTTTTTCTTTTTTTTATTACGAAACGTAGTGGCACTTTTGACTAGAAAATCTCATTCAGGAGTCATTTCTACGTAAAAAAGGGACACGTGATAGAACTTGATAATTTCAACCGTTTTCGAGAAAACTGCCGCATAGATCTCAAAAATTCTTTGGAAACAAACCCAATTTGAAAAGGAAAAATTGTATTTGTTTTTTTAGTCTAAAAAATGTTCCCTTATCAAATTGGGAGAAGATCGGTCAAGAGGTAGTTGAGATATTGCAAAAAAAAAGAAAAGAAATTACAGATTTGACACCCTGTATCTTTTTCCACAACAACAATTTACTAAAGCATGTTTAGTTATATCCTCATATTTTGGTCCAAAGAATCTACCCTTGAACTGTGACCTATTATTAATGATCCACCCTGTATATTGGAGGGTGTAACTTCCCGAGAAATTGACCCATTGGAAAAATAAAATATCACTATTTCGGAAAAACTGTTTACTTTTTGAATGTTCAAACACAAATTCCTTTTCTTTTATGCATTTTTTCGAAAATATAATTAATCATGTCATGATAAGAAATTGCGATTGTCACGATCTTATATTTATAACTATGAAAATATCTTTGATTGTTTTGAATATAAATTCTGTAAATGTATAAGGAATTCAATGGATATAGCTGAAATGCGGATGGGTGTATCTGTGATAAATACAATACAGTAAAGGCACGTAAAAATTCATGCCAGCGATGCAGCCGCTATGTGTGGTGTCTGTGTATAATAATAATAATAATATAATAATAATAATAATAATAATAAAGTTTATTTACAAAAAAGAAATACATGATACACTTATAGAACTATGATAACTTGTAAAATAAACTAGATACAGCCACAAGATGATGTAAGATCATCTGACCGTGACTAATATAGGTAAATGGTATAAAATACTTTAGAAACTAATATTCAGCATTATCAACATGTAAAAAAAAATAAAAGAGATAAAAACTAAAAACTATAGAAAGAGAACTATAAAGAAATATAAAAATATATATATAAGTTAATAGCAGTATATAAAAGACCTTCCAATTCATATTAGGACCAAACATTATTTATTACTGCAAGCAATCCCTTATATTAGGTTTTGATTTTTCAAGTCAATTTGTGCAATTATTTTTTGTCTGTCTAACATTACATATTTTTTTAATTCTATTTTAAACTTGTTTTTTTGTCAGAGATTTTATATGTTTAGGGAGCCCATTGAAACATTTTGAGCCCAGAAATCTCCAACTACGTTGCCCTGTAGTGGTATTCATTTTTGGCACATGTATACATCCTTTAGTAGATTGCCTAGTTCCATAAAAGGAAGTTACCAGTGTGGAGTTTCCTACATATGATTCCAAAACACATTTTATAAAAAATAATTGTCTCAAATCTGGACAATTACTCTCGTCGAAGAGACGGTTAGATGAATATAATCGACTTTTACCTAACAGTATTCTTAAATACTTTTTCTGCATAAGTTCTAAATTAGACATGTGACGGTTTAGAGCTCCACCCCATGCGATTATTCCATAGCTCAAGTGAGATTCAACAAGGGCTGTGTACACTGATCTAAGTTGAAAAATTGGTAGATATTTTTTAAGTTGCTTAAATCTAAATAATATGCATCTAAGTTTATGTACGACGGATTTGACATGCTCGTCCCACCTTAGGTGGGGATCTAAAGTTACACCTAAGTATTTCATACTATTTGCTTTCTGGATATGTTGTGTGTGTCCAATTTTTAGAGTACTAAAATCAGGTAATCCATTTACGTATAACGAAAACGGTAGGTACTTAGTTTTTTTAATATTTATAGTTAACAGCTTTATATCGAACCAGTTCTTAAATAGTATAAGATCCTTTTCAACTTTATTTTTTAGTGAGTCCCAAGAGTTGTCCTTGTAAAAAACTGCTGTATCGTCGGCATAAGAATAAATTTGACCACTTGTAGGAATATCAAAAATAGAATTAATATATAATATAAAAAGGACTGGACCTAAAACCGTTCCTTGAGGCACCCCAAATTCTATTTTTCTTGATTGACTGCAGGTATTATTAACATGTGCTCTTTGCTGTCTATTTTCTAGATAGCTTTCTACTAATTTTAAGGCATTATTTCGGAAACCATAATTTTCTAAGGTGATGAGAAGCTTTTCGTGGCTAACAGTGTCAAAAGCTTTTTGAAGATCGAAAAAAACTGTTAGACATTTTTCTTTTTTATCAAGTGTATTATATATTTCAGTAGTTAAATCTTTGATCGCATCATTAGTTGATTTTCCTTCCATAAAACCGAACTGGGACTCAGAAATTATATTGCATTTTTTTGTAAAACTGCATATTCTGATTTTTAAAACTTTTTCAAAGACTTTTGCTAGAGACGAAATGATGGAAATCGGACGGTAATTGGAAATATCAAGTGGATCTCCATTCTTAAATGAGGGTTTTATAATGGCACACTTAAAGGCCGAGGGACATTTGCCTTGTTCCATCATGCTGTTTATTAAGTTGCTTAATGGTAAGGAAATAAAGTCTGATATATTTTTTAACGTAATTGCATTTATTCCATCCAAGCCAGCGGATTTTTTGCTTTTAAGGTCGTTGATAACATGTTTTACTTCTGTGACAGAAGTGGGGGACAAAAAAATAGAATTATTAATTCTATGCTCAAAATTAGCTGCCTGGGTATGTTTACTCTGTATTTTATTAGCTAAATTTTTACCAATATCAGTGAAAAAGTTTACAAACTCATTTGCAATTTTTAAGTTATCGTGAGTCGTTTCACCTATTTCGTTCCTTATAGAATGTATTTCAGTTGTGGATAACTTCGAGTTGTTTGTTATCTGATTAACGGTATTCCATAGGTCTTTGGAATTATTTTTTGTTTTGTTTATACAACCTTTATAGAAGTCTTCCTTGCGCTTTTTTATTAGTTTGCTTAGAACGTTTTTATAGTTTTTATATTGTTCTTTTAATATGGCATTATCAGGATTTTTCTTCAATTTGACAAACAAGGAGTCTCGTGTATTTATAGAGTGCACTAAGCCATTAGTGATCCATTTTTTCAGTTTTACATTTTTATGATTAATGTGTTTTGTATAGGTGCAACTATTTATATGATGTATCAAAGTGTTAACAAATTCATTTGTTTCAGATTCAATGTCGGCTCCTACAATAAAATCCCAGGACAGAGAACTTAAAGCAGCACTAAGTTTTTTAAAATTTATGTATTTATGTGACTTTTGTTTAGTACTGCTAGATGTTAAATTGTTACTTAATACTAATTGGGACACTATAATGTGATGGTCCGTTATATCACTTTGAATAATTATTGGAAGCACATACTCATCCACATCATGGTTGCTCTTAATAAATATATGATCCAAACATGACTTTGATTCATTTTGTATTCTAGTATGCTCATTTATAAGCGATTTATAACCATGTTCGTATAGTATATTTAAATAATCAGTTGCATAATCTGTATTCGACAAAATATCAATATTGATGTCTCCCACTATAAAGTTAATGTCACTTGTAGTATTAGCAAGACTTAAATAGTTATCCAATGAAGAATTAAATGTATATGGACATGTCGAAGGGGGTCTATATGTAGCTGTAATGGATATATGCTTACCACAAAAATTAAATAAATCTGCTTTAATTGCATTCGTATCACCTATTTGTATTGTATTTACTTGGGTATTTATCTGTTTATGTAGATACATTACACATCCATCATTCTTATTAATGTCCCCCATATTATAAAACATTTTATATCCAGGGATGTTAAAAATTTGTAGGTCTTTAAGATCAAAAGTTTCAGATAGAATAATGCAATGATAACTATTGTCAAATTGACTCAAAAATATCAATAATTGATCGAAATTAGAAGACTTCTAATATTTATATGTAAAATTCTAAAGTTTTGAAAGCAGTTATTGATTTCCAAGACAATATTAGTTTGGTACCCATTTTCTAGAATTTCTGTTTTTATAGGTGAGAATTGGACGTCTCTTATATACTGATCCATTGTTATTACTATCTTATAGCCTACTTTTTTATAGACTACTTATCTACTAGTTAGGAAACAAATTAATCTACTATTACTACTATTGGATAAAGCTATTAAATTTTATTATGGTATTTTTATCACTATTTTATAATTTCTACAAAGACCCAGTTATGAGACACATATTTTGTAGCACTTTGTTACTCTATAGTCAGCAATTAATTACAAAAATACATACATTTGAAAATAATCAAACAAATACTGTGTGCTTATGCAATATGCAATAAATGTAATAAATGAATTACGCAGATATACACACATATATACACATATATAAACATATATACACACACATATATATACATATATATATATATTTTTTTTTTTTGAAAAATTATCAGATAATCTAATTACTTGTACCTTAATAGTTAGTTGTTAATAGAATTGATCGAGTTATTTTACTTTAGCCTTTTCAAGTGTTTTTATGGAACTTCCAGGATCTGCACTTGTGGAAATCGATCTAGTCACTTTCCTTTGTATTTCCGATTTTTGTTTTGACACATTGAACCTTTTCTTTTCTGGTATATTGCTTGGATTTTTGACTTCGTTATTTAGTGTATAATCTGTTTGAGGTTGACTATTTCTTGATATGGGTGTTTGGGTAGGGGGTCCGCTATTTGTAGGATGATCCTCGTTATTATCTGATGATATTTGATCGCGTTTATAATTATATATTTTCCCTCCAGACTCAATATTTATCCTCTTAGTCACTAAGAAAAATGTTAAAAATGTGTAATCAGAAAGTGAAAAAAGCTTTATTTTACTTGTTAGAACTGCTAAGAATTTTTAGAGGTTCCGTAGTACGCATTTAACCGTGCGCTTGGCCGGTCAGAGTGACAGAGTTACTTCGCTATTTTTTTTTTCCGGAAAAACCGTGACTTTAGCGATAAACTTTATTAGGACATTTTTTGTTCAGAAACACGTGGTCTACCCACCTGTATTTTGTTTTTTTCTAGCCTGACTTAATTAAAAATTTTGAAAAAATTTTTTTTCTCACTTTATTTTTTATGTTCTGCATCCGAGCGGAATGTAA
Source organism: Rutpela maculata (assembly GCA_936432065.2). NCBI lineage: Eukaryota > Metazoa > Arthropoda > Insecta > Coleoptera > Cerambycidae > Rutpela > Rutpela maculata. Next base: position 290,945,383 of record OW386285.2, on the reverse strand, counting down.
ACTTTTCAGGATGTTATTCCATACACTTTCAAAAAATTATTCAGTTTGCAACTTTTTGTGGGTTTCACTATAAAATGATCTCTCGTCTGGGCTACATTGGCAATATCGCTGGGTAATAGAAGTTGCCTACGTTTTCTCAAATGTGTCATCCTCTTCTTGACAGCCTTCACTTTGGATTTGGAGATTGCATAATATAATATGGGATATGTTATATTATTTATTCATTTTATTGTAAGTGGTAAGAAAGCATCAGATTATACATTAATGTAAATTAATTTTTATAATTACTTAATCATGAAGTCGAATATTTCATCTTGAACTGAACTCTGTTGTCCTATCTTTCGGTGTTTCTTAATTCAAAAACTCACATATTATTTAATTATGTTTCAAAATTAATTCCTTTGTGCCTTGTTAAACATGCATATAGCTTGTTAATATATGGAGTTTGATATTTAATTGTAACGTGTCAATAACTGCCACATTTACCAATATTCTATTTTACACGTTACAAATTAAATTTTCATTAGTTGTATATTGGCAATATATAGCATCATAGCAGCCAAATAGAACAATTCTGGATATAAAGTAGGCACGATTTTAAAAAAAACGTCAATTTAGTTTTCGAGTGAGAATTTTTTGCATGAAATTTCATTTTGCCATGGAAAAATTATTTTGGGTTTTAAAAATACAATTTAATCAATATCTCATTGTTTATTTGGGTTATTTAAAGTTTTCTTAAATATTTTTTTATCATTTTTTAAAAAGACAATACGGGAACAATATGCATATGAAGTACAGATAGCCTGTGGAAAATCAAAGTTTGTAAATACATAATACTTATACATTAAATATAAAACATTTTAAAACAATTTTTCTTGTCACTTAGATACAGATGTATTTTACATTTTTCACAAGTAAACGGCTTTTCCCTGTACAAAACTTGCAACGTTCTCTATTTTCTGTATGGACAGCCCAGTGTTCCAGCTTATCTTGAACTTTTATGGGTGGAATATCTTCATGAAATTTTTTTTTTTTTTTTGTCAATTGCAAAGATGAAGACCAACGTCCTCTTTTTATTCACATAGCAGCCATCCCAATTTTAAAAATTTTAACTAATTCTAGTTTGAACTGATATAAACTAGGCATATCCTGCAACTGTATGTACCATTACGATATATTTTTTCTTCTTTGTTATTCTTCAATTGCAAACAATTAGATCTAACATGTGAAAAGCAATACGGTGGTACAATTTTTTTACTTCGCAGCTTGATGGGAAACAGCTCAAAGAGTGAATCCAGAAGATCGACTCCACCATGTGCTTGTTACTACATTTTGAAAAAAATGTAGTATAGGTTTTGCATTTTTCCAGTGGACCATCGAAACCCAACAAAACCGTCAGATCGAAATGAAAGTCATATCTATCGACTCGAGAGCGAATTTAGAAAATTCCGTCCGTCGTCGGTCTGTCGGTCAGTCACGCTCAGTCCCCCTAATCCATTTTCGTATTTCGATAAAACTTGGGTGGTTGATAGGAGGCCTTTAGAAAACCCTAACGCTGGAAGCTCGGCTCCGTTCGGAAACCGGAAGTACCCGATATAGACGTTTCAAGTGTTTCGAGAAAAATTGAATAACTCTGTAACGAGCAGTCGGATCGAGACATTTCAAAAAAGAGATGGTGCCGCTGACAACGATCTACAGATAAGTATACCAGAGACTATGTCGAAAAACAAATGGAAATTGATTTTGTTTTGCAAAAAACTGGTTTACTTGAAATCAGGCTAGGAAGCACGATAACTGTCCAGGATATTGATCGATTTCGATGAGACTTGGTGGGATCAAAGGTACACGGCCACAAATGAAGCCCAAATACCTGTTGATTGTATAGTGGCAATAGTGAGCCGTTATGAGGGGCGAGAGGAAAGAAATAGGCGGCAACTAGATCTCCCGTCTTTACTTCACTTTTACATTAAGTGAAAGAGAAGATATCGGCCATTCGATGTCGACTATCTGCCGTGGCCTGTGGGCGTAAACTTATGAGTGTGTTGTTTAACCCAGGACTGCAATTAGAGACACCGCACTCGAGCTTATACTGTTCGGGGTGAAGATATAATTCGATAATTACTTTATATTTCTTTATTTGGTAATGTGTTTTTGAAAATAATTTTAGTAAGTTTTGTTACCAATTCATAGCAGTGCTTTGGGGTATATTGTAATAGACCGTCAGATAGTGACAGATTTTCACATACAAGCCTTGAAAAGCAAATCGATTTTGAGTAGAATGAAGGAAAATTTACGAGTGGCCCTTGGGCAAAAATCGATTTTCCTTAACAGAAATAAAAGGTATCTGTTGCCCATATCTTCACGCAAGCCATGTTCACTGAATGATTAATTAATAGAACCTGACTTCCAAAAGGCTTTAGTGTTGCAGGTGGTTGAAGGGTTGAAATAAGGGCGTAATCTTGTAAGGAAAAATCGAAATTTTGACCGATTTTTCCACACAAGCCTATCGAAAGTATGAAAACGTACATCGTCACTAGCCCGAAAAACATATTGGCTTGAGTGGCGCTAATGGATAAGTACATTTTGGGGTCGGAAAATTTAATGGAATTTTGTTTCGATTTTTCAGTTATTTTCTCATGCAAGCCTTTGAAACTATAGAATGTTATTGATGTGTTAGGCATTATAATACAATTGGCTTGACTATCGGATCTGGACGGAATAAAGGCTTGCGTCGGAAACTTGCAGGAAAATTGTAAGCAAATTGCCATCATTTTCTCACGCAAGCCGTTTGACATATGTTTAGAAAAAGTGATTCTAAGACCGTATAACAAAAGGCTTGCGTGTCGTACATGGTCATCATATTAATTATATATAATTTATTTAACAAAGAGCTGACAAAAAAAATTTAGAAATTTCCACCATTTTTCCACACAAGCCGTTTAGCATATGCTTAGAAAAAGTGATTCTAAGACTATTGTAACAAAAGGCTTGAGTGTCGGACTTGGAGCATATTATTTATTTAAAAAAGAGCTGACAAAAAAATCTATAAATTTTCACCACACAAGCCGTTTGGCATATGCTTATAAAAAGTGATTTTAAGATCCAACAACGATAGGCATAATGGAAATGGAACATATTATTTATTTAAAAAAAAAGCTGACAAAAGGTCTAGAAATTTTTATACAGGGTTATTATTTTGATTATATAAGTTAGCATACATTTCCTTCTATAAGTATAATAATATTATAAGTATCATAATATTATCAAAATAGTGCGCTGGATATAGATAGACAGAATAGTAATAGTAGATATACAGAAGATAATAGTAGATATATAGAATAGTAACACTAAGGAAGAAAATAAACAGGAAATTCGATCCACCAAAAACGATATCTTTAAGGAATAAGTGAAAATTAAAGATGAAAATAACGAGAAAATGGGATTTTGAAAAATACAGTGCTAAATTGTGGAAGAAAATTTAAAAAATTCAACCTTATATTTTACGGACTCCAGGAAGAAGAAGAAGAATTAACATTAATTCAAAATTTCCTTGAGATCTTAAACGAAAAATTAAATATTGACTGAAATCTTTCTGACATTCGAGATATTCATCGTATAGAACAGAAAAAACTGAAGCGAGTAATATTCCAGCGCGGTGCCGTTTAAAATACATTGTGTGGAGCATATTCTTTTATAGTAATTTATGTTATAAGTCCGGTAGGTGACTTATTACAGTACTGAATATATACGAATACTATAATGAAACCTACCAGACGTGTATCGTATACGTATACACACTAAAAAAAATGTTTGAGGCTAACAAGAATTTTGTTGCGTATTTACAAAGCAATTTCTTGGTTGATATTAATAAATTTTCGTTGCTCCAAACAGTTTTTCAAAAAATTGTTTGAAGCGACAAATATTTATTAACATCAACCAAGAAATTGCTTTGTATATACGCAACAAAATTTTTGTTTGCTTCAACCATTTTTTTTTTAGTGGGTTATATTTTATTTCATAGTTTTTATAATCCTTCTTAAAATGAATAAAAAGTTATAATTATTGAAATTTAAGAAATATTGGTTCATAATCTAACAATTGCATCACCGTAACGATGTTATAGCCATTGTTTTCCATAGCTAATTATGATGGTCTTTAGCTTGTCAATGTCTTTAAATAAAACCATAATTTTTGCACTGTTTTGTATATGGAGATTTTAGAGATTTTAAATAAATCTGTGGAAGCAACGGGAAAGTTATTAGCATCTAATTGAATTTTGTTATTAAGCAGGTATAAATATTTTGTTCATTAACAATTTATCGTTTTTATTATTTTTTTTATTAAGTATTGTACTTAATTAAAATGTAGGGATTAATGTACTTAGTGTAAAGTAAATAATCTGTATATTGGTTCCAAATAAAATAGAGAATAGTAAGTAACTTTATTTAATCAAAACGATAAAAATTTAGTAAAGATAAGCCCAATTTTTTTGTTTACCATTCTTCATTTACTAATGTTGATAGAAAACTATTTTACCTATAAATGCTTAACAATATTAATGTATGTATTAATATAGCTCCAACTTAAATAAAAATTACTAATTTTAGTTAAGCAAAATATTAAAAGTAGAAGCCTAATCTATAGTTATCTATTCTTCATTTGCTAGAGGTAGTATATTCTACAGTAAAAAAAACTGCGGTGAATGATTTTTTTCAACATAACACTTCAGGACGCATTTTTATAGTTGGCTAGACTCCGCTCTTATGTGATTTTTTGAATTATGACAATTATATTTCTGTTACAGATATTGAATAACCTATTAATCGATATTATTATATCTCTGTTTTTCAACAATATGGCAAAAATATGTACTCAGTTTGTACATTTTGTATCTGGGTTAAAATCCTGCCTTTTGCAACTGTTTATCCATTCACCTCTTATGGTATTGGATGCTAGATCTTTGGGTCCTGGAAAAACGTGAAAAATAATATTTTGTTGCAATAGTCTTAGAATCACTTTTTCTAAGCATATGCCAAACGGCTTGTGTGCGAAAATGGTGGAAATTTCTAGATTTTTTTTGTCAGCTCTTTGTTAAAAAAATTATATATAATTAATATGATGACCATGTACGACACGCAAGCCTCTTGTTATATAGTCTTAGAATCACTTTTTCTAAGCATATGTCAAACGGCTTGCGTGAGAAAATGGTGGCAATTACATACAATTTTCTTGCAACTTTCTTATGTTCGGAAAATTTGAAGGCCACGCTCTACACTCAAGCCATTATTTTTTACGGACTCTTAAATTCATAAGTTTTTATTGCAATTAATTTCGTTGATAAGTGAAAAATCGAAAAAAATTTCCGTTAAATTTTCCGACCCCAAAATGTACTTATCCATTAGCGCCACTCAAGCCAATATGTTTTTCGGGCTAGTGACGATGTACGTTTTCATACTTTTGATGGGCTTGTGTGTAAAAATCGGTCAAAATTTCGATTTTCCCTTACAAGATTACGCCATTATTTCAACCCTTTAGCCACCTGCAACACTAAAGCCTCTTGGTTTTCCGAAGTCAAGTTCTATTAACTAATCATTCAGTGAACATGGCTTGCGTGAAAATATGGGCAACAGATACCTTTTATTTCTGTTAAGGAAAATCGATTTTTCCATATGTTATCCTCAGGGGCCACTCGTAAATTTTTCTTCATTCTACTCAAAATCGATGTGCTTTTCTACCCTCTTCGAGGCTTGTATGTGAAAATGGGGCACCTAAATCTGTCACTATCTGACGGTCTATAAGTGTAATATTATAAAAAGTAAACGAGCGAACAATATAGTTAAATCCGGCTCTGCGTTCTGCACCCATTGTCTCTCAACGTCGCTTAATCATTCAGTGAACATGGCTTGCGTGAAAATATGGGCAACAGATACCTTTTATTTGTGTTAAGGAAAATCGATTATTCCATATGTTATCCCCAGGGGCCACTCGTAAATTTTTCTTCATTCTACTCAAAATCGATGTGCTTTTCTACCCTCTTCGAGGCTTGTATGTGAAAATGGGGCACCTAAATCTGTCACTATCTGTCGGTCTATAAATGTAATATTATAAAAATAAACGAGCGAACAATATAGTTAAATCCGGCTCTGCGTTCTGCACCCATTGTCTCTCAACGTCGCTTAATCATTCAGTGAACATGGCTTGCGTGAAAATATGGGCAACAGATACCTTTTATTTGTGTTAAGGAAAATCGATTATTCCATATGTTATCCCCAGGGGCCACTCGTAAATTTTTCTTCATTCTACTCAAAATCGATGTGCTTTTCTACCCTCTTCGAGGCTTGTATGTGAAAATGAGGCACCTAAATCTGTCACTATCTGTCGGTCTATAAATGTAATATTATAAAAATAAACGAGCGAACAATATAGTTAAATTCGGCTCTGCGTTCTGCACCCATTGTCTCTCAACGTCGCTCACAAATGCGATTGCTTCAACTATACTAATCCAGAAAATTTTCTTTTGTTTTATTTTCCACAATTCCTGTTTATTTGATTAAAAGTAATACATTCATTTTACGATTTTATAAACATTTTTTATCACCTTCCATGTACTCTCGATGTACTAGTTAACCCTCGGAAAATGCTGGGGACTGTCAGCCAGTACTGAATAAATATAACAATCTTATAGGCCACAGTAAAAAATCTTAAACTCGAGAAATAAAGAAACACAATGTACTGAGTATTAAAGCTTATAAATTGGGCCATCCTATCTACGCCAATGCACCAACCCAAAAAACAATCAATTTCGATCGCTTCAAATAAATTGTACGTTAGGTAAGAAATGCCTCTACTCTATAGTCAATTGAAACCGGAGGAAATTACTCAGTTTCTCGCTGTATCTGTTCTACTTTCTGCTATTATCCCAGATCGGCTATTCCGAATTAGTCTTTCTGTTCGCTTTTATTTTCCCTGTAATTTTGCTATATGTATTCCTTTTCACACTTTCCCGCTTACTTGATGTAAATTGTCGATTTTCATTTAAATAATACATTAGTGCCATTAATACTTCATGCAGAAACAAAAGATTCTTAATTGAAATGAAGAGTTATACACAAAATGCAATTATTTTAAAATACTTTGCGGATTATGTGCTGTAAAATTCTCAAAGATATATTGACACCTCCAAACCAAACTATTTTATTAACTTTATAATAGAATCTGAAAATAAAATAAAGACTACTTTTTTTTTTCCGGGATGGAAATCCTTTATGGACACCTGAACGGTAGTGTGGGACTCACCTCTAGGCATACCCACTAAAACCACCCCTCTTCTGTGTATGATGTATCCTGGAACCGCTCTCGCTTCTCTTCAGGATACACGTCAATCGTTATTCAATGTATAGATGTTGTTTTTTCCCGTGTCTTTGTTCCCTGTATTCCCTCTAGTTGTGCAAAGGGTATAGGTCGGGATTCCTCTCATCTTCTCCTTTATGCACGACGATCCGTGTAATAGCTGTTTCGGCCTTTGCCCAATTGTCTTCAGATTGCAGCATGAATTCCACAAGCTCATCCGGCCCTAGACGATTTATGCCTCGCCTCTTCTCCACCCATCTGTTGCAGTGGAAGACTGTGTGCTCTGCATCGTCTATTTCGCCACAATATGAGCACTCTCGAGAGTCCAGCTTTCCTATTCTCAACAGGTAGTCGGCAAAACAGCCGTGACCTGTCAGGGCCTGCGTGAGATGATACCCTACTTCTCCGTGTTTCCTCTCAACCCACTCTTTGACTGTAGGGATCATACGGTGAGTCCATCTTCCTTTATGGGCATTCTCCCATCTGTTCTGCCATCTTTCGAACAGTCTTTCCCTGGCGGTTCCTCCCTCGACTCCTTCGTACACTTCTACCCTTTCCTTGACCAGTAAATCCACTGGAGGGATCCCTGCTACCACCAGCACTGCCTCGTACGAGACTGTCAGATAGGCGCTACATACCCTCAGTAAAGTAAAATAAAGACTACTGGAGCTGTATAAATAAAAATATTAACAAGAATCACAAACAAAGAATTGAAAAAATTGTATTAAAACAAATAACACTGCAATCATTGAGGATAGTGAAGTAAAACTAAAATTTGTTGGGGAATTGTCATTTTGTAGTATTTTTTTTTATGAAACTTGTCGGAAACGTCATAAGGAGTGTAGCAAAATATTTTGTATTAAATCCTAGTCCAGGAAGTTATTTGTTTAAATAAAAGAGTGTTCAAAATTGTGTTTTTTCTTTGCGGTGTTTATTAAATATCTCTGGTTGCATAGCTCATATTGTAATGAAGAAGAAAGCAAATTGGTGATAATCAAATTGCCAAGAAAGCTAGTATTGTCGAACCTTTTTGATCAATTTTTTAAGTTGCAATAAATAAAAAATCGATTGAAGCCATTTTTAAACGATTGATGATAACTTAAGCAATAATGCATATATTTTAAGGCCTGTATTTTCACTTAAGTATAAATAGACTTTATTTGCCGAATAACTATCCTATAGATAAGATAGCCGAGGCTTGTTATGTGTGGAATAACTTGTATCCGTACTTTTATTCAAAATGTACCCTCGGTTAACTATTCCATAGATATGAATTTAGATACTTCCCAAAGTAGAAGTGTCGCCAACTTAATACATGATAAAGGAAGGAAGTTTTATGCCTTAAATATAGATGGAAAAGCCTTACTGTGTTTTTTTCCGGTTTATTATATTTGCGCCATTTTCATGATTATTTATCATATTGCTTGAAATAGTAGCCTGCAAGTCAGAGCGTCATATAACTAACAACCTGAAATTTTTGGTTTTTAAGTTTATTCTCATAGCATTTTTAGCTTGGAGCTATATAGTCGCTTCAGATGAACATTTAAAAATCCACTAAAATAATTTTTCAATATTCTTGATAAATAAAATAAACTGCTAATTATAGGTTGGTCTTCTAACTTACAAAAGTAGTCTTATTTCCTTAGGACAAAGTATTTCAAATACGCATGTTACAATGTAAGTAGATAAAGGCGTTATCCGAAGGTCTAAGTGCCGGATAGTTTATTCTATGAATAAAGTCAATTTACCTGGTGGATATCACTATTTGTAGGTGAAAATACTGATTTTTTTTGCTTATCTCAGGGATAAAATTTATTCTGGAGAATAAATATCACTATTTGTAGATGAAAGTACCGGGATTAATAGAACTAAATCGTTGTATCAAATTTCAAGTAGGCATATTGGTACCAACGTGAAAAAACAAAATCAAAGTCGAAAAATCGTCCATCGTTTAAGTGCATCAAGTCGTACAATTTTGTTTTCAAATTGTAGTTTTTTTATGTTCTTTCAAAGATAAAACAAGAATAAAGAAAATTAAACACGATAATTTATGTTGAACTTAGAATGTTTATTTCAAAGATACATATATAAAATAGAACATGTACGACGGTTATGATTCAGTTTCAGCATGAAGATTCTGCCAAGCTGTTTTATATATGTTTCAAATTATAAAGAAAAATATTAAGTTCAACAGAGTTTATCGTATTTAATAGATATTCGAAGTTGGCAACGCCTGACTGCAATTTTTACTCATTTCATAATGGCCTTATTAAAAATATCTTAATAATATTTTAGGGTAAAACTGATATATCATCTAATCTACATAAAGTTGGTTCGAACCTGAGAGACACCTTGTATATTTCAATTTCGAAATCTTGTATATCTTCAAATTTTTGTATGCTTAATCAGAAACTTTGGTAACATTTTGCCCTAAAATTAAAATAAAACTTATTTTATATGAAAATGAGAGTTTGCAGACCCTAGGGATTACCCTGTATGAGAAATATGGGCCCTTTTCAAGAGGAAGTATTCTACTATGTTGTTTTACAATGTTTCAAATTTGAATACAAATTTTAAGTCTAACAAAAGTTATCGTGTTTACAAGAAACAGGCTACATACATACACACATACATATATTTGAATTCAGTCTGTTATGAAACGGATTTCTGCACAAAAAAAGTTTTTCTACGATGATTAGTAAAAATGTTTGTCCATTTATAATATACATATTTGAATAAATCAAATAGGTACAATAAGAAAATATTTCCTTGACAACTGTTTGACAGTTACATTAGCAATGTATTAATAGAAGGAAAAGAGTTGCAGTTCGATTTTTGATATGAGAAATATGAATGAAATGATTTTTTGTTAATAACATTTAAATCTAATTTAAATCATCATTTTTAAAATTAGATTTGAGTTATTTGGACGATTCTAAACAATTTTTATTAAAACATTTTTTCATAGAAAAATTCCAATATAATCTTTTAATAAAAAATAAATGTTTTATCTGCCAGATCTGGCAACTGACTGATGTAATCTGGCAATTGACAGTTATAATCTGACAATTAAAAGATTAATTTTTTATACCTTTTTTTATACACTTATATTGTCCTCAATATTGTTTACCAAGAACTTTACGGTATCTAAAATAAATGTACTGAAATAGCCAGTGATTGATGTCACCAATATTTCAGTTGCAGTCACAAAATGGGTTATCGACAATTTTCATTTTAAACAAGATTGATCAAAAGACACCGTGGCCAAATCGGCAACGAATATAGGTTACAAAAATCTGTGTGTTTTATGAAAATTCGTGAAAGAGTGATTTGGAAGATATGCGGCCATATATTCGATAATATTGACAGTTTTTTGTTTGCCATATGTATATTTATAGTCCGGTGATTTTAGATTAAAAAATAACGATTTCTCGGAAAGTTCTGGGACAAGCCAAAAATTAGTCTACCCCCTACAGAATTTTCTCAGGAATCCGAAAAAAATAGTGTTGACCACTCAAAATGGCGGTTTTAATGGTTATTTAACTTTTTGTAAACAAAATGAATTTTGCAACTTACTTGATTGCTTATATCTTCGCTTCTAAAGGTCGTAGAAAAACGCTCGACCGTCAATTTCTTCGTCATGGGTTCCCCTATAAGGTAGGTATATGCAAAGAACGAATTTTTGATTGTTAATAACATTTTATGACAAGAAACTGAAAAAAATGAATTTCCCGATCGTCGAACTTCGAAGTAATGTAGAAACAAATATAAAATCTGCATGTTAACGATATTATGAGGTATAGTACATATTTTTACCCTTAATGAAATGCACCTTGTCCCGTTGCAAAATATTAATTATTTTTTTGCAATTAATTTATAAAAAAAATTCAAACTGTTATACTAAAAGATCGTATTAATATTTTACAGTTCTGTTTCGGTAAAAACATTGTATTTGACGTACATTTATATAATCAAAAAGAATATTGCAAAAAAATTTTAATTTGCTTTTTTACGCAAGAACTGAATTTTGCAACTTAAACAAATGTAAATATCTCAGTGGATTTTGCATAAAATTTATTGCAACTAACGGCATTTTAATTGTCATAAAAAAACACGAATTAAAAAAAAAATTTGCTCCGATGCTTTGGAGCCAAGATATGAAGAATTCACGTTTTTTGCGATTGCGGCGAAATTTGAAAATATTTATACTTGAAAATTTAACTGAATATACTTCAGAGTGTGTGTTATCACTTACAAGAAGTGCCAAGTCTATATATCCAGATGGGCCATGGAAAAAAAATTGAGAAAATTGCATCCTTGATGCTCGCGATCACGCTAGATGCCAGATTCCCCTTCCCCTTTACTGCTAGTGGCGTACTTGGACAGTTTTACCGCGGCGGCAGCTTTATTTCTCTTTTTCTCGGCTTCAGGAGTGGCTACTAGATGGACGTTTTTTTTTTTAATGCAACTTATGTTTTTCTCAGCTTTCCGATTCTTCGATTATTTTTCAATTATTCAATTACGTTGCTCCGCAAAAAGAATTTGTAATACAGCGCCTTTATTATTATACTCTTCGCAAAAACGAAGAGTATATTGTATTTGATCGGCACATTTCTAAAATCGTAAATATCGCTCGTAGGGAAAAAATTTTCATATCATTGTGTTAGTGAACGAATTCTGAACAACTTTCAAGATGTCCGTCTGTCCGTCCGTCACGTTTCTTGTAAGCACGATAACTTAAGAAAGAGAAATCCGATTGTACTGAAATTTGGACACTAAGTTAGTGTTAGCTAGGGGAAGAACCCTATTGTTTTTGAACAAAATCGATCGGTAAATAAAACTGTTATTAATGATTTAAATTTGAGAATTTTTTATTTTTTATTTTTATGTTTGTGCAAAAATTTACATTTCTTACATTTTTTGCGTGTTAGGTGGTTCTTACGCTTTTGACTCGGAATCCAAGGGTTCCAGGTTCGAAACCCACATAGGGTAAGTTCGTACTATAAAATTTAAAATGTTTAAAACTAACATTCTTTACAAAAAACTGCGAAGTTTATCCTATAGAATGTGTAACAATTATATAAAAAGTTTAGTGAACCGGCGAAGAGTACGGTTTTAGCTTGTTCTATTATTATAGATAAAATAATTTCAGTAGTTTATAATCAAACATCTTATAATTATTTCCACATCCAGTGAAAGTATAGTAACGCAAAAAAAATTGTAAAAATTTTTATTGTTCAAATAGGCTTAGAATGTCATGAAATGTCGAGATTTTAAGTTTGAGCAAAAAAGTCTGTCGCTCTGTCGGTCGGCCCGTCTGTAACTTTTTTGTGCGCACAATTACTCTGGAACCTTTTAATACAATGACTTGAAATTTGCTACATGCATGTATTTTAACGAGATATGGAAGATTATATTTTGATCTTATTCCGTTGAATGGTTGGGGGAAATGGGGGTAAATGGATAAATTAAGCAAGTAAGAGCCCATAAAATTGGTATTAGTATAAATAAGAGAAGCTAAGGTCCCAAAAAATTTGTTGGCATTAGCCACCCCCATTACCACCCCCAACCCATTATTAAGGGTGGTGATAAAAATAAAATTGTGATTTAGTGTGTATACAAGAAGCAAAGACCCCAACTTTGTTTTTTACTTCATCCACCCCCACTACCACCATTCCCACCCCCACTACCGATGTGACATATCGTTTTATTGGTTTTTTTCCGTTGTGAGAGACTTGGATAGAAAATCTGGATGCGGAAGTAGTGATTCCTTGGGCAGCGTTTTTTTTTACAATTTTACCAACATCCTATAATTTAAGCAATCACGCATTATTGTTATGTTATGAATTAGATGTTTAATTCGCTGTTTAGAACAAATTAAATCAATATTGATGTCTGTCGGTTTAAATTAAATGAAATGCAAGAAAAGGAGGAAGTTATTAAAAATGTTGATATAAATAATGACGATGATGACAATGATTGTCTGTACGTAGAAATGCGAGACGAAACGGACAGCGAGTCCGACACAGGAAATCAACCTAAAAACAAACGAGGACAGAAAAATAAACTTTATTTTGTATATTGAATAAATTAATTTTTAAATACAAAATGTATAGGTACCTTTTTTATCCCCAATAAGGGTAAAAACTATTCACTCATTAATGTCAAAAAAATTATATGTAATCTTTACATATTTATTTTATGAAGCAACGTAATTGAATGATTGAAAAATAATAGAATAATCGGAAAGCTGAGAAATAAATAAGTTGAATTAAAAAAAAACGTCCATCTAGCCACTCTTAAAGCCAAGAAAAAGAGGAATAAAACTGGCTCCGTGGTAAAACTGTCCAAGTACGCCACTAGCAGTAAAGGGGGAGGGGGATCTGGCGTCTAGCGTGAGCGCGAGCGCCAACGCTGCAATTTTCTCGATTTTTTTTCCATGGCCCATCTAGATATATAGACATGGCACTTTTTGTAAGTGATAACACATACTCTGAGGTATATTCAGTTAAATTTTCAAGTAAAAGTATTTTCAAATTTCGCCGTAATCGCAAAAAACGTGAATTCTTCATATCTCGGCTCCAAAGCATCGGAGCAATTTTTTTTTTTTTTTAATTCGTGTTTTTTATGACAATTAAAGTGCCGTTAGTTGCAATAAATTTTATGCAAAATCCACTGAGATATTTACATTTGTTTATGTTGCAAAATTGATTTTTTGCGTAAAAAAGTCGCAAATTAAAAATTTTTTTGCAATATTCTTTTTGATTATATAAATTTACGTCAAATACAATGTTTTTACTGAAACAGAACTGTAAAATATTAATATGATATATTTTAGTATAAGAGTTTGAATTTTTTTTCTTATAAATTAATTGCAAAAAAAATAATTAATATTTTGCAACGGGACAAAGTGCATTTCATTAAGGGTAAAAATAATATTGTTAACATGCAGATTTTATATTTGTTTCTACAGTACTTCAAAGTTCGACGATCGAGAAATTCAATTTTTTCAGTTTCTTGTCATAAAATGTTATTAACAATCAAAAATTCGTTCTTTGCATATACCTACCTTATAGGGGAAACCATGACGAAGAAACTGACGGATCGAGCAAACAAGTAAGTTGCAAAATTCATTTTGTTTACAAAAAGTTAAATAACCATTAAAGCCGCCATTTTGAGTGGTCAACACTATTTCTTTCGGATTCCTGAGAAAATTCTGTAGGGGGTAGACTAATTTTTGGCTTGTCCCAAAACTTTCCGAGACATTTTCCTAATATCACCGGACTATTACTCTTTTTCCCATTTTTCCTTAAATTCAGTCTGACATTACAAATTAAGTTTATTATGGTCAATACCCAATTTCAGGACTTTTAGTAGTTCTAGCTATTAGGTCTGTTATTGTTTTATATTTCATAATGTGTTTGCTTGGGTTTCAAATTGCAGTTGGGATAGATTCAGATTCCAACATGATAAAGATTGTTACAAAGGAGTTGTGATTTGTGACTGACAACTCTAGACCTTTATTGATAGGTATTCTGCCATAACATTTTGAATTTACCCCAGTTTTATGTCTTTAAACTCAAAATTTTCGATGATGTGAAACTCGAATTCAGGTGGATTTTTAGTTAAGTTCTTAAGTCTGCCATATAAAATGAATTACCACAGAAAAACGTTTTGCCCTGATTTGTTCCGAATCACGACATTTGTTGCATTCATTCCCTGAACTATACATTAAAAAATGTAGTAGAGAGCACATCATATATTTATTTCTACATCATAAACAAAATGAATAAAGTTGGACAGTTCCGGTTTAATTTAATAACTAGAAATAAACATAAAAAGTGATAAATACTTCATATAAAAGTCAATCACATGGTATTTAAATTGGCTAAATAATAAATGCTGAGGTTATTTAACAAACATTTATTGGCATAGTGGATATGTATAAATAAAGTGGGGAATCAACATTTATCCTATATAAACACAACTAAAAATGAAATAAATAATGGAATATCTAAATGAAAATATTCCATTCTGTAAAGAGTTGAAGCTGTGATATTGAAGAATTTTCTGTTAATATCAAAGCTCTGAATATCACACGTTCTCTAAGCGTTTAACAATCATGTAGTTAGAAATCTACCTCCTCGAAAGACGCACATAAAATGTCAGGATGTGCACTAGAAGATACAGTTCTTTCGTTATCTGGAATGACCTTGCGGATTTAAATGTGTAGGGCGCCTTTTTGGCGGCGATTGCAAAAAAGCGTAAATAAATAATTTATTCATGTTCAGAACCAATGGTTTTACATAAGAATTTTTGTATTACTGAAAATTTTGATTAATTTTATGTTCCCGCTGAATTTACAGGCTTATTTTTTAACATTTTTCAATGATTTTAAAATCAATGGAAGCTTATTATATCTAGATTCAGGTGCTGCTCAATTATTCTCGAAGTTTTTGTTAACAAATGCTACAGAAATTGTTTAGACAAAGCATACCAGAACAGTCCAGTGTAAATTTCAGTATCGAGGTATTTTTAAATTTGTTGCAGATAGATTCATAATTCTATATGAAAGGAATAGAGCAGTAAGAATTACACAGCCCCACAAAAAAAAGGTCGTGATCTGAATGACTGACCATGGTATTTCTATGTATTTTTACGCTTAATCCGAATCCGAGGTCAAAAAAAATTGCATACCCCATAAATTTATGTGCAGAGCCAAAAATATCCCTTAAATGGGGGAACGTTATGAATATCAGTATCGGAAAGGAGTATGAATGGGCACTTTACAGCCCACGTGCTCTCATTTATTATTGCCCCCCCCCCCTGAAGGGGTTGGTACGCCTGCTACCCCCCTTCTATACCCTTCCGGACATAGATCTGCACCATGAAAGCTTCTAGCTTACAAGCTCTTGAGAATGCAAGGCAGACATGGTGGAGGGTGAACACAGCCAAAGAACCAATTCCCTAGAGAGGTGGAGGAGATAGTGTCAGAGAGTGAACTAAAATGTATGACTAGAAAAGCATGAAAGAGTGGCAAAAGATCCATCAGAGATCAAGACAGAGTGGTAGAAGGGGAGGTAAGTTCATAAGAAAGTGGCAGAGTATATAGAGTGTAAGAGGAAGCCTTGAAGAGAGACAAGAATTTTAGAAAACCAAGTATGATTGAAAATAAAATGGGGTGTATGGACGAAAAAGACATGATATACTGGTGATATCATGAGAGAATTCATCAAATAGAACAAAGGATACAGGGAGTATGAGTCTGCACACTGGAGACTGAGAGATAAGGTGTCGGCGAATGCAAGAGTATGCGGCGAAGACAAGAAGGCAGAGAAAATAAGCGAGGAAAATTTTAAAGGAATATGTTAGAAAAAGCGTGTGTTCAATTAAAGTACCGAACGCAGAGCTCGGGTAAGAGGTTAAGCCAGACAAGGTGGAGCAAATGTTCGAGGATTGGAGAAGGGATAACAGAAGGTGTATCTTATCGAGGTTCTTGACCAGCTTTAAGGGTTGGTCTTGCTGTGCAAACTCAGTATCGTTGGCAGATCTCTCTTCTCTCAGTTTGAAAAACTCCAGGGTGCATCTTTTCGGTCTTAAAAGTTTTTCGAATACTTCTTGTGAATTGAATCCACCCCTTGGATGGGTACAAGCAAAGCAGTTTTGGGCTGTTCTACACAGTGCACTGCGAACATTGCGCAGTAACAACAAGAAATATTTGCTCTCCCACATCCTCCTCTACTTGCGTCCAGCAGAGGGTAGTTTTCACCCTCTAGGGGGTTGGTTCTTTGGCTGTTTCCACCCTCCACCATGTCTTCCTTACATTCTCAAGAGCTTGTAAGCTAGAAGCTTTCATAATGCAGATCTATGTGGTGTACCAACCCCTTCGGGGGTAGGGGGAGGTTGTTACATCCTTGGTGGAGCCCTTGGTAATAATAAATAAGAGCACGAAGATTGCAAAGTGACCATTCATACTCATTTCCGTAATGATACTGATATTCGTAACTTTAACCCCCAATTAAGAGATATTTTTGGCTGTGCACATAAATTTTCAGGGGTGTACGAATTTTTTTAACCACGGATTCGGATTCAGCGTCGAAATATATATATATATATATATATATATAGGAAGACCATTTTCAGCCATCCAGATCACGACCTTTTCTTTTTGTGGGGCTGTGTTATCTGCATTGCTTTATTATTGTGAATGATATAATTGTCTTTGTACAGCGTTCCGTTGTTGCCGCTACCGCTTTAAGATTATAAGAGCATATCTCGCACATTGTGGTCGATCAGTACTTGCACTACAATATTCTGTAATTGCAAAATATCTACAAAACGTTCTTATTATGCTTATTACTTATATGTAAATATTATCGTTTGCTTTTACAGAACAACACTTCAAATAAATTGTGAAATTTCCACTCGCTGAGGAAAATCCCTAGGTAACAAATTCTGAACGGGGTAAAATGATATTGTCGCAATTTTTCTTCCTTGAGTATTCTAAAAACTGAAGCATTGCTTTTTTCAACAGTTGCCGAAGAACGTCTTGTACTCAGATGAGGATCTTCAGCAATTTTTACTAAAATGTCCTCCTCTTGATCGACACTAATTATTTTTGGGCGGCCTACATCACGCTTGGGTCGAAATTTGCTAGTTTCCCCTAACCACTCGCAAACATTTCTAAAAGTTTTGTGATTCGGTTGAAATTTGTTGCGATATAATCAGTGGCGGCTCTTGATATTTTGGGCAGAGGAGGCTTGATATTTAAAAGACAATTAACTTGTAATATGAATACAATTTGTACATTTCCTCACCACCCCTGGATATGCTGCTAGAGGAGGCTCATGCTGCTAGAGGAGGCTCAGCCTCCCCTGCCCCCTCTGACGAGCCGCCACTGGATATAATTCCAAATATCTTCGAGAAACAGCATGCGCATTGTATTTTCTTGTGCCTAAATACATACAATGTCTCACATTTACGTATTCGACAAATTATATGACGTGGCATTATCAATAAATAAGTCTTGTGAACTCCTATTACGTTAAAACTAACGTTTGACAGTTCTAGGAAAACTAAATATCGTTAGCTATGAAAACTAAAATTTTCGGACCAATATGCGTCTGTCTGTCTGATCGTCCGTCGCATTTTTATAAGTAGGATAACTGAAAAAGAAAAGTTTGATCGTAATGTAATTTGGACAGATAATGTCAGAAAGTTAATGTTAGGTAGAGGAGGGACCCTATTATTTGAAACACATTGATCAGTAAATATAATCTTTTTTAAATATTTTAATATAAATAATGTCATGGAGAGAGTTAAAACCAGTGACAAGATTTACTTACTCATTTAAAATATGGCATTTACATTTAAAGAGAAGAACTTATTTTCAAAGGGTATGCAATGCTCAAAAATTATATAAACACTTCAAATCAGTAAAGAATATCATGTTTACATTTAGTTATTAATATTATGCTATTATAATGACAACACCGTAGTATTTTCCTAATTCGGTATTCCTTAATAACTCAAAGCAAAGGTCCCCTACTTTTTAGATTATTGGACTAAAATTTAGAATTTGTTTGTCTCCAGTTTAATATCAAACACTTTACTATAATTTGCAAGTGACAAAAAAAAATTTCTTCTGGTAACAAACGCGCAAAATTATAAAAAAAACCGCTGCCCAAGGAATCACTACTTCCACATCGAGATTTTCTATCCATCACTCACAGCGAAAAAATTTTGTATGTGGAAATAATTGTTTATGTAACTTTAATAACATAATATTTAAAATCCTCTACCCCAAAAATCCATGAAACGATACCCCACATCGGGTGGGGGTGGTGACAGGGGTGGCAGTGAGGGTGGATGAAGTAAAAAAATATTTTGAGGTTTCTGGTTCTTGTGCACACACTAAATCACAATTTTTTTCATCCCCTTTAATAATGGGGTGGGAGTGGTAATGGAGGTGGCTAATGCCAATTTTTTTTTTGAAAACTTAGCTTTTCTTGTATATACTAAATAACAATTTTATGGACTCTTACCTGCTTGACTTACCTATTTACCCCAAATTTTCCTCAACCCTTCGACGGAACAAGATGAAAATCTAGTTCTAGATGCCGTTAAAGTACATATGTGTACCAAATGTCAAGTCAATATCTCAAATGGTTCCAGAGTAAACGTGTCCACAAAAAAGTTACAGACCGACAGACAGACAGACAGATAGACAGACAGACAGCCAGGCAGGCAGGCAGGCAGGCAGGCAGGCAGGCAGGCAGGCAGGCAGGCAGGCAGGCAGGCATAAAATTTTTTTTCGCCCAAATTTAAAATTTCGACGTTTCATGACATTCTAAGCCTATTTGAACAATAAAAATAAAAAATAAAATTTTTCGTTACTATACTTCCACTGGATATGGAAGTAATTAAGGAAATTAGCTATACTTATTTTTAAAAACCCTGTGTAGTAGAGATTCTTGAGATAAAAACGTATACAACATGCTCATTATCATCTTTAATACTCATCAATTCTTGTGGTGTCTAATAAACTTTATAAATAGTATTAAAATCTGAATGAATTACTTTTGAGTAATTCCTTAGAATAAACAGAGAACAGTTTAAAGCGTAAGAAGAAATATCAAAAGACGTTTCTTTTATGTATTGGAACAAATCGAGGTGCAATTTTAAAACAGCATGATATAAGTTCAGCTAAAATATGGCATTTCCTAGGATATAGAAGGAGACTGTAAACAGCTGCTGGCGACAACAAAAGGAGTCGAAAAAGAATAAGTACAAGTTCCCGACGAATGCGGCAATGGAAGGTCTGAATGAATGTAATTGAAAGGTGCTTCTTGAGAACCGGCAATAACGAACTCAAGAGTCGCAGCAATTTTCAAAGTGGGTAAAACGTTGGTCAATAGAGACGACACGTTTTGATAGAATTCCGATTTTTTTAATAAACGGGACGCATGGACGTGTTTAAATGGGGGAGAAGTTATTGGGGATGAGAAAGTGGAAAATATGTTTATTATTTTTTAATTATATTATTAATGATAGGCAATTTATATGCAATATATATTATACAACTAATAGTAGGCCTGGTGTACTACAGGTTTATTATTTGCATTGATATAGCCAATAACAAAAAAACAAAAAAATTCAAGATAACGGCCATATTGTTATATATTTTTAAAATTCTTCCTTTTAAAGATACCGCGCGCGGTATCTTTAATGCCCCAGCTAACGTATTATTTCATTTTTTTAACCACCTGATGATCAACTTCAAGTTTCTCTCAACACAAACTAATGAAATACTCTACTTCACGCCTGTTGATATCGTTTTTCTCATACGAAACTTGAAAGAAAATCATATTTGTATGAAATATTAGATAATCATATTATGCACAAATAGTAACAAAGTATATTCTAAGTAATACATTTATCGACGCTCAAATTCGATATTCTGTATTTGAAACAACAGGAGGCATGTTTTTTAATACATAACATTTCTTAACAAGTACCTGACAACTTGGAAGAGAATTTTACTATTTTGAAGGAATTTGTTTGTCATATGTAGGGTTCTGAAAGAATCAAGTATATTAATCTCGTACGCGTAGCTGCTTTCATGAAGGCGTATAATGTCAATCAGAAATAGGATGTCTTGAAGATTGACCAGAATTTCGAAGGATCTATGTTACCTCCATGTATGACATAGTTGAAACAGCATTTTTTGCGAATTTCTTACATTGCTCAATTGTGGAGTCATGCACATCTTCATACGCCAAGTTTGTCTTCGCCAACTGATTATGGATGGGAACATGATGAGAAGTATATTTACAAGTGGTTTCAAGGCGATCAATTACCGAAAATTGAAAATATCATAAATGGTATTCTATGCATATAATCTTTTAGTTCTACATAAATTCTCTTTATTCACTTTAATGATTTTCAATATCTTTCGGCAGATATTTGTGAAGAAGTAAATGAAAACGATGACGCTCGAGAATCTGTGGAAAATTTAGATTTAGGAGATCATACAGATAGCACTTCCAAAGAGGAAGATAATTTAGAATATAGCAGTGAGAGTGATTCAGATGAGAATTGATTTGTTTTATTCATATTGAATGTGTCAAAATAATAGAAATATTAAGATTTTTATATTGATTCTTATTATTTAATTCTAACCATTCTCTATCAGTGATTGCAATCTCTACGCATTCTCTAATATGTATGTCTAATATTTCATACAAATATGATTTTCTTTCAAGTCTCATACTTTAACTGGGGCATCAAATATACCGCGCGCGGTGAGCACCTGGACACTGCGGTACACTTAAAAGGCCTAGCTGACAGTTTTTGTCCAATGTTATCAGCTGACACTTTTTAATTTTTTTTTTATATCGCAGACTATCATATAAATGAATTTCAGCTTTGTTGAGAGCAGCTCCTTACCCTATGCAGCTGACACTTTTTTTTTTCATTCATATTACATAAATAAATTATTTATAGTTTTGTAGCTTTTTTGGATTGACGCAAAAAACAAAATAATTTTACCAAATTCGCAGCCTCCCACGCTCTTAATCTCCACGGTCGCGTCAGCTGACACCTATTTTAGTTGTTTTTCGAACGAAAACTAACATTAAAAAAAACAAAGAAGTCGTGCTGAAATGACACATAAAATATTGACGCTACCTCCCAGACAATAATATAATATTTGAATATTTGAACCCTTACTCTGCAAGGGTTCATTGCACACTTGTTGTTCGGCTGAGCTTTAGCTGTGCATCAGCTAAAGCTCAGCAGGAGGGATGTCAAAAACTGGACCGTCCACAAATATAAAAGTGGCGAGCGTGGAGGCGTCTTCACTGTGATTGTATTTTAATACTCCAGTGAAACAACGTGCAGCGTGGTTAGTACTTGGATGGGTCAAATCCATCTTGAGAAACACAGCGATCTCGTCCCACCTTCTAGCGGTTTGTATACACTGAAGCTATGTAATTTCAAGACGAGGATTATGTAGTTGATATACCATCCTTCGCAGGCGGTCCCTTGTCTATTAAATGTTAGACAAGTAAAAGATCCCTACGCTTCCTACGAGAAGAGGTTCGGCAACATTTCCAGGTTGGGGGTAGCTCATCTCCTGGCGTCAGTGATAAGCTCTGGTAGCGTAAATAGGCCGACGTTAAATAAAGAGATAAAAAGAAAACAAATCTAAAAATACTGAGTATATTCCAAAAAATTGACATGGAAGAACACTCATTATAGACTATGTCCATAACAAACTGACGAACTGCCCACAAAGAACAGCATGCAGTGAAAAAGTATAACAGAGCTTCTAACAGGAAATTTCCCTGTCAAGAGGCACCTGCACACAATCGGAAAATTCATCAGCGATCTTCATTGCAGATTATGCGGACGTAAGCAAGAAATAGTGGATTGTATTGTATTGAAATGCGAAGTACTTTCCCGTAGAAGTTATAGTATCCACGGACAAATACAGACAGACCAGGAAACCATCAATACTAACCAAATATCAGACTTCTACCAGGTTACTGAAATGGGTATAGTGAATCAGGAGAGGGAGAACGCAATAAACTCAGGAGACTGCAGTGCACTTGTAGCGGTTTTATAGACGAGTATGAAAAAAAAAACTTATCCGCTTTGAGAGAAATGAAATGTACAAGATCGGAACTAAACTTTAAAGTAGACAGTAGCGATTGCTTGTCCTCTTTAAAGGTTAGCACCAACTGAAATGAGTGCAATGGAAGATTATAATTAGCATGAGCACACATTGCGCAACGCACTTAGTTTTGATTGATGCCAACTGAATCGAGAGCAAATGGCAAAGTTCCCCGATTTTTATAATTTTTTACATATGGGTAAAAAAATTTAAATAAACGAAAGCTGGTGATGACAAATCAATTGTAGTTTCAATTTAAAAAATAATCAATAGAATCACTCAAGTGGAAATCTGTGGTGGAAGGTACAAAGAAGGCGCCTTGCATGTACATAGTTAGCAACGCAGAACTGTATTTTGCATACATTTACTTCAAGATATCTACGATTAATACCATATTTATCTTATGAAGTTGGAAGTTCCAATTTCGTTCTAAAATTGTAATTTTTCATTGAAAACACATCATGATATTCTGCAGATTGGCAGAAATGTGAACTATAAACGTTCTTTAATTATATTTTTTCTTTTGCGTAAAAGTTATCTACTAGCCTGGTTACACGTTATAATGTAAATATTGGAATTGTAATTTGAAGACGAAATTGGTTACACGAGGAATGTAAAAATATTTTCATAAATATTTCATTTTTATTTCATTATTTAAGGTTGTATTAAACGTGAATAAAGACGTACTCGCAAAGATATACGCTTTTATTAAGCAATATAAGTACAATTGAAGCCATAAAAATTATGGCCACCTTATTATAAGCTACTTTATAACTTGCCTGAAATTTCGTTGATGTTATAAAAATTAAATTAGCTTCAGTACATAAAGCAACCAATAATCTCTTGAGACAGTATAATGAAATTACAATTTGCTGTCGAATGTTAACGAATGATGACACTAATTTAAATAGTTCTTGACTTCAATTGGCTTAAATCCTAATGCTCCACTTATAAAAATATTAAACTGTTGGATTGCCCCTCCTTGCAAATTAAAAACTATAAAAAAAACAAAGACAATTTTGAACTTCTTGAGCTTCAAATGAAAACGGTGATCGATAGGGTATAGTTGCACATAAACTATTTCATAGAGCAAAAGTTTTCTACAAAAAAGTTAGTGACGATATAGCTTCAATATTATTAGGTAGACAGATGAAACTTTCACCCCAAAATTTGTCTTCTGCATCTTCATTGTATATTATGAATATCTTTAAATACATCTGTGACTCTTAAACTTCCTCCATCAATTAAAAACTAAAACAAACTGCTCATTTTCATAAAATTCAGATTTAATTTCAATTTGTATTATATTTTAACATATTTCATGCCTATTTTTTCGTTAATGTAGGTGTTTATTATACTAACATAATTATTTGTATTAATGGTTCAGAACGAATGGCTAAATATTTATAATTATAATACTGAACAATGAATATATATCAATATTTATCATATCTTCATTCCACGTCTCATGAGACTATAATAACGCCACTCGACAGTGAATGAACTCCCATAGGAAAATTTCTAGATATTGAGGGAGCCATTGATAACACTCCGTTTAACTTCTTAAGCAATACAATGAAGAGACGCAAGGTCAGACAATTGATAATGAAATATACCGGCTCGGCACACAGTAACAAAAATATTTAACCCGCGCTGGGCTCCACGTTAGAGAAGGTGTATGTAACTAGGAAAATGTACGCATGGGGAGATATTTTCACCTCTTCCGTGGTGTCCGGCGAAGAATGAATTCCTAGCGCAACTGGAACAAAAATGAGTATAAGTGTAAAGACATGTAGACAACATCACCATCTTAGTCAAGAGAATTCGAAGACATGGCATCGAAAATAATTCAAATACTCAACATGGTAAGCAAATGATGTACCCCCATGGCAAAATTCAAAAAAGGGAAACTGCAGAATATGAGGAAATAGTATCAGCCGGGAAGAGAATTACAGGTGATCGATGATTAAATATGACTGACTCCAGTGGCCCAATTCTTTAGTTCACACGGAATAAACCATGTAG
This sequence comes from Rutpela maculata, assembly GCA_936432065.2. NCBI lineage: Eukaryota > Metazoa > Arthropoda > Insecta > Coleoptera > Cerambycidae > Rutpela > Rutpela maculata. Next base: position 290,920,332 of record OW386285.2, on the reverse strand, counting down.
GACGGAATCCGTGTTGTTCATTCCGCATACGAATTATACAAATCCATAAAAGCATATTCTCGACTGGCCGTCAAAAGTACAATTCAAACCGTGTAGTAATTCGAGGAGTCTGTGCTTGATTCAGGTAAACTTATACTTTTATTTAGGTTTTTTTTTTGTTTAGGAAGTTGGCATCAGTCGAAAGTGTGGTTATGTCTATCACCAGTTGTCACATTCTTATTCTTGTTTATTTTAACCTATTTTATAATCCAAAAGTAAGTACCTACAATAATTAAAATCGCGAATTCTTAAAATAATAGTATCTAATATAACTGCTAATAGTAAAAGTAGCTTTTTTTGTACCCAACACAACTTTTGTTGAGTTAAAAATAAAAACACGTATTTATTTACACTACATAACAAACTAATCATTGGATCAAAAACCTGCATTTTCTAGGTAAATCTCCATTTCTTCCCAGTTGTTTACGGGTTGCAAAATAATATTTTCGTCCAGATCCATGTTACTACTGTATGGAGTGTATTATAGTCCTTTGAGGTAAACCAGAAAAGGCAAAAAGCCCAAAAGTTCTGCGGGGTAAAAGCTTTACCTCACCTAACCTCTAAATGGTAAACACGGTGCAATCCGCACACGACTTATTTCCGTCTACTGTTATAGCACCCGAAATTAGCCGTATAGAAGCCTGTCGAAAGTATCCGCACGCGACCACTGGAGAATCCAAAACCAATTTCGTGGGCGAAATTATCATCTTTCCGCATACGGCTTCATTCCGTGAGATGCCGAGAATTGCCCCCCAGACTCTAGATATTAAAGCAAACTTAAAACTTACTCGACAAAGTGACTACCAATGCCACGTCTGGGGATTACAACCAAGAATTATGTACAAACGTGTTGTGGTAATAACCTGTGTTCCCTTGATCTGCTGACACAAAACTGGAAAATAGAAGCCGATGATTATACTAAAATTCAACAGTATTTCTAGAAGAAATCACAGCCGCAGAAGTGTGTATAAAAATGGTGTGTATGAAATAAGAAAACAAAGATGCTAGGTAAAAAGGCGCAGAAACAGTTTTGATGAGACCTGAACGGCTTGCGGGATATCTAAAAGAATCGGTACAGAGACACTACTAGAACTGAATGGGGAAATCAGAACTGAGCCAATTGCACACGTTCATTAATGAACCTCTCAAATCAAAGACTAACGAGTTATTAAAACTGCGTAGAAAACAACTACGATGTTCAATGAGAATACTGAGAGGACACTGTTCTTTAAATACTCGAGAAAGTCAGGGGTATACCGTTGTCTCTGTTAAAGTCATATCTGGAGAATATAGTCCCTTGAGGTAAAGCTTTTATCCCAAAAGTGCGACTGGACCTCAAGACATGTACCCCCCGTTTTCGAGGGCGGGGAATACGATGGTGACAATATTTTCCGACTTATCCCCCAACCACTACCCCTAAACCGAAAAAACCTCCCCTCTTTCCGATTTTCCGGTGCTAAGTATTTTTTTATCGGAAAATTTTATTAATGAAAGTTGTTCAAAATTATTCAAAAACCTCATATCCAATATTTCATCAACATAGAAAAATTGAAAAATTGAAAAAATATATAAAGGACTACTAGGTAATTACTTGACAACTATCTAACAGCTTGGGTTTAATTTCAAAGAAAATTGTCATGAATTTTTTAAACAAAAAAAAAACCGTTTAAATGATGAAACAAAACATCACTATTTCTTAGTTTTGATTAAATTTTGGATTTAGTGTTTTTGGATAATTCTGAACAACTTTCGTTAATCAAATTTTCCGATAAAAAAATGCCTAGCACCGGAAAATCGGAAAAAGGAGTGATTTTTTCGGTTTAAAGGTAGTGGTTCGAGGTTAGGTCGGAAAATATTGTCACCATCGTGTTCCCCGCCCTCGAAAACGGGAAGGAAGATGTCTTGCGGTCCAGTCGCAGAACTTTTGGGCTTTTTGCCTTTTTCTGGTTTACCCCAATCGACTAATAGAAAATAGTGTATCTCACAAAACAATATGACATCTTATTTTAGATCAGTAAATCGTGGAGTGCCTCAGGGATCTGTGCTGGGACCTCTTCCGTTTATAACTTATGTAAACGATTTGTTTTATTACTTATTCCCTAGTAGTATTTTTATGTTTGCTGATGATGCAACTCTTACAGCTAGTGCCAAGAATATTAATCATTGATGAATCTGAATCGGAACTTTTGTATAATAACTCAAACTAAATCGTGACAAAACACAAAAACTATTTTTCCCTACCAGATATGACGTAACGAAGGAAGAAAGTCTCAATTTACTCGGTATAGTTCTTGATGATATTTTAAGTTGGAGCAATCATATTGAGCAACTCAGCAATAAGCTATTTATTTTTTTTACGAAGATTAAGAACTGTTTTACAACTGCAGACTTTGCTGTTAGGGTACTATTCATTAATCCACCCCCAAATAAGCTACGGGGTTATACTCTGGGGCAACTCGAGCGGCGCTGTAAAAATATTTCGACAACAGAAAGAGTCTATAAGAATTATAACTAGAGCAGGTTTCAGAGAACATTGTCAACCATTATTTATTAAATATGGTATAATGCCTATTCCTTGCCTATATATTTACTACTCTCTTTTAGAGATTCATAAAAACAAGAATGTGTATGAAACTCCATCTGAGCTACATAACTACAACACGAGGTCGGCCAATTTGTTAGAACCTCCTAAATATCACTTAATAAAATCAATTAAAAACTTATTAAACTTGAACTTATATAATAAATTACCTGAAAATATAAAACAACAATATGTTCAAAAATTTAAAATTATCATTAGAAACAATATTTTGAAATTTTGTTTCTATACAATTGAAGATTTTATGACTACCCCCATGACTGTTATGTAATATACTGTGTAACTGACGTCGTATGTTTTAAGGCAGTTTTTTATTTATCATATTATCCTTGTTTTTTACATTTTATGTCTGTTGTACAAACTTGTATGTTATATTTTCCACTTCATTTTTAATATTTTATGTATATTATCTATAGATAATAACAAAGTAATGACTTGCTACAAATATATTTGTATATGTAAAGTAGTCAAATAAAATAAACGTCTATCTATCTATCTATCTAAATAAACGCATAACCAACTTAAGGACGAGGGACAATCCGGAGGGCAGGATTTGTGGTAAAGAGAAAGAAATACCCCAACAAATTTTATGTGAATACCCAGTCCTGATGGTTAGGAGGTTTGTGCATTTCTAGGAACTATTAGCGACACCGGAGAAGATATCGATATAGCAAAAGCTCTCATCGACCGTATACTCGTTTATTTGAGATGAACGCGTCTAATGCAATAATGAGATATGTTGTACAATAATAATAAGTTCATATTGATATTCTCGAGATGGTGTCTAAAAAATTCCAGTCTAGCAACCTCTAAAAAAGGTCGGTGACTTTTAAATATTATGAAATTTTTACAATTATAGTCATACGCTTCAGTTGCTGATATATACCTGCTTGAGGTTGAAAATAAATTCAGGATACTGTATTAGTTAGTGTTAAATGAGAGAAACGTCACAAAATGTAAAAAATTCAGGAAGCCGTTTGTGTTCCCCATCGTTCTTTATGATTTTGATACACAGATCGTTCAGTAGGAAGATAAATGATATATTGATATTTTTGAGAAGTGTGTCTAAAAATTCCATTTCAAAAGCGCAGTTATTCAGGAAATACGCCCTCTAACAGAACCGTCTAGCATCATCCACTTTCGTATTCTGTCACTTTTTGGCAATGTCAATTGGATATAGGAGATATAAAAAAATTAAAAGTTAAACGAAGATGATTAAGTGGTGAAGAGGGCTCTTTTCAAGGCGTTAAATTTATCACCAAGGAAATTATGACTGATTCAGTGGCTTGGTGCTTACGTATTTGGCTTGAGGCTAAGGGGTCCCGGGTTTGCATACAGGCTAGGATATGGGTGTTTAGTGACGTTTTAGTATGCTACGGAGGATGTAGAAGTCAGCACACCTAGTTGCTGTTATCTCTCCTGGGTTCGAGTCTCAGCTGCGATAGATGACAATATCGCAGGAAACGGTTATCGTGTTGTTGTCTGCGTGTGCCTGTCCTGGTTGAGTAGTGAAATGACTATGCATAAACTCCGACAGAACGTTAATATAAAGAGGACGTTAAAATAAAAAATTAATAACAAAAGAAAACAAGCTAAAAACGTACTCTTCGCCAATTTACTCAGCTTTTTATATATAATTGTTACAAATTCTATAGGATACTCTTCGCAGTTTTCTTGTAAATAATGTTAGTTTTTGGACATCCTAAATTTTGTGATACCATCTTTGTTGTGAAAAAAATTATATGAAAAAAAAAAAAATGAAAAAATATCCAACCTGTGTGGGATTCGAACACGGGACCTTTGGATTGCAACGCAAAGCTTTAGCCGCTGCGCCACCACATATTGCTACGAAAATTGATTGTCTGTGATATACCTATATCTTTCGACAATCATACGTATTTCAACTCGTACTTCTATGAAATATATATTAGTAAAATTCATAAACAAAAAAAATATATTATGGAAATAATATTTCGCAAGATTTCCATTTTAGTACAAGCGAAAAAAATTAAGAGAATATATTTTTTTAAAATTAAATAATTAATAACTTTTTTATTTACCGATCGATTTTCTTCAAAAACCATAGGGTTCTTCCTCTAGCTAACACTAACTTACTTTCTAAATTTCAATACAATCGGACTTTTCATTCTTAAGTTATCGTGCTTACAAGAAACGTGACGGACAGACAGACGGACAGACGGACAGACGGACAGACGGACAGACGGACAGACGGACATACGGACTGACGGAAAGACGGACAGACGGACGGACGGACAGACGGACATTTTGAAAGTTGTTCAGAATTCGTTCACTAACACAATGATATGAAATTTTTTTCTCTACGAGCAATATTTACGATTTTAGAAATGTGCCGATCAAATACAATATACTCTTCGTTTTTGCGAAGAGTATAATAAGGCGTCCCCGATGAGGCGACTATTACGACTAATCATTTCCAGAGACCACATGTTTACTTTTTACAAGGTTTTGTACAATATCACGAGTTAAAATATTTTTTGGACCCAAATACGTGGCCGCAATATATGGAACTGAAATTAATTTAATGATATTTATTTGCATCATATATTCACGGAGAATTTAATTAATATACTTGTAATTAGTCTAGCGGAAGTTAATTTTAATTGCACATGTAACACACAAAGCATATTGGAAGTATATAATATACTTTTATACAAATTTGCTCAATGAGAGAATAGCGGGAATTTGAAAGTATGAGATAATGATTAAAGCGTAAGATAAAAAAATTTAATTAAATTTCAGCTTTACGTTTTACTCACAAACAATGTAAATGGGATTTTTCTACTTGAAAAACTCAAAATGAAACAGATTTAAAATTGTAGCGATAACATCTGTTATTAAGCAAGCATGTCCAGAAACAAACTCATGTAATATATTTTTTATTCATATCGTTACAACTCCCGCTTTTGCCATGTACGTTTCACTTGAAGATTTAAATCTTTTATTCGGCTTTATTAAATATACCCACGGTAACTGTAGTTTGTACCGTACTTGTTATAATGGAAATATATATTTTCCTAAGTAAAGTATTGAAGTACATTGAGGATTGGTAATTACATTCTGAACAATGTACAGTCGGTAGGTAGATTCTTAGTGCGAATAAGTGTGGGAGTTTCGAAACTTTGGGAATTTGTAGATTTCGATGCCCTGAATGAAATAAGAAAAATCGGCAGCTACTGGAAGCGGCTGGAACCTCCCCCCCTCCGGTGAATCTTTGAAGCCGAAAAGAGCACTAAACAATATGAACGATCTTGTTTAATTATATTTATTAAGTTGAAATATTTTTTTCATATTAAATCAGAAAAAAAGCCTTCGTTCTGTGGGATTTGGACCTAAGAACTTGAGTGCTAAATTTATAGTCTGCACAACATTAATATTTTATTCAATGTTTTAATACAAATATATGCTTCATCGGATCCTAACCCGGGGCCAGCCAGACAACCACGGTGAACACCGCCGTGGTGAGTGTGAAGCTGGACGGGGTAGGTCCGGTTTGGCTTGGAGAGAAATAAAAAAGTAGCTCCTGTCTTCTGTAGGCAGGCCCTATGACTAGGTTAAAATTATAATGTGTCCACATGGACCTAAAATTAATATAAAAATAAATACAATTCTATAAAAACGTTCGTAGGCAAGAGCACTTAATAATTTTGATTATTGATACAGGAAACAACTAAACGAAAAATCCTGTTCGTTGGTAATAGGATGGATGGCAGGGATGGCCATCTTTGGAAAAAACCATATAACTCTTAGTGGACAGCTTCCCTGCCAGATGTAGCCAGGCTAGAGTTCATGGTGGATCGTTTAAGTTTGAGTTGGTATATTTTGTTTTATCTTTTGGCCTCGACCAATTTTTCACTAAATCGGTCGGGGAAGTGATAGCTCTCAAATTTGTGGTTCCAATGTTTCTCTGGAGAATTTGGTTTTTGAAAAATGTTTAGGTTGGTACCAATGTCTTAAATTGTTTTTAGGTTATGTAGTACTATTTTTAGGTTATGTTGCCGGAAGAATTTCCGGCGGGATGCCGGAAGTAGCGGAAATAGTTTTTAAAATATAATGTCACTGTCACTTTTAAAGTTTTATTGGAAAAAACTCACCGAAAGCGTTCCGGTGGGGTTGCTTACACTTGTAGGGTTTGTAAGCGGTTCAGGATGGCCTCTCACACCATCCGTGGACTTTATAAACGTCGAAAAAACTTGTAATCTCTCGATGCACTTGACACGTCAAAAATACTCAGCATACAGTCTGCACGCTTTAACACACTAGCAGAGAACTTATACCACAAATGGACCCGTAGTATTTTTTAGGAATTTTCCTTTGAGTCCATTTAATAAAATTTGACATTTTTCTGAAAAGTGACATTTTTCCGAAAATTTGACATTTTCCTGAATTTTTGACATTTTTCTGAAATGACATTTCTCCGAAAATTTGACATTTTTTCGGAAATTTGACATTTTTCTGAAGTGACATTATTCAGAAAATTTGACAATTTTCAAACCTTTGACATTTTTCTGAAAGGTGACATTTCTTCGAAAATTTGACGTTCTTTCGAAAATTTGACATTTTTCTGAAAAGTGACATTTTTCCGAAAATTTGACATATTTCTGAAAAGTGACATTTCCCTGAAAATTTAACATTTTTTCGAAAATTTGACATTTTTCTGAACTTTTGACATTTTTCTGAAAAGTGAGATTTCTCCGAAAATTTGACATTTTTTCGAAAATTTGACATTTTTCTGAAGTGACATTACTCCGAAAATTTGACAATTTTCAAACATTTGGCATTTTTCTGAAAGGTGACATTTCTTCGAAAATTTGACGTTTTTTCGAAAATTTGACATTTTCCTGAAAAGTGACATTTTTCCGAAAATTTGACATATTTCTGAAAAGTGACATTTCCCTGAAAATTTAACATTTTTTCGAAAATTTGACATTTTTCTGAAAAGTGACATTTCTCCGAAAATTTGATATTTCTTGGAAATTAAAAAAAAATCGTGACTTGTCTTGTAGAAATATTTTTTTGATATCATCATCAGTTCGCCTGTTATAAGAATTTTATATTTTTACGACGTCATCAGAACGTAGGTGTATTTTTAATTCACTCGTATTCCATCCATCTACAATATTTCCACCTACGTTTTAAACTTTAATTGGATGCTTCCAATAGTTAAGTCGATATCTGCACCAGTTTCTAAGAATTTTTCTTATTTGTGACGTCATGTGGACGTAGGTGTATTATTAATTCATTTGTATTCCGTCCGTCCACAATATTTCCACCCACATTTCAAATTTTAATTGGATGTTTCCAATCGTTAAGTCAATATCTGTACCAGTTCGCCTGTTGTAAGAATTTATCTTATTTGTGACGTCATGTAGATGTAGGTGTATTATTAATTCACTTTTATTCCGTCCATTTACAATATTTCCACCTATGTTTCAAATTTTAATTCAATAACTCCAACCGTTATGTCGATATCTATACCAGTTCGTCTGTCGTAGGTGTATTATTAATTGTAATCCGTCCGTCTACAATATTTATACCTACGTTTCAAATTTCAGTTCGATATCTTCAATCGTTCCCGAGTTATCAGCCGAAATCACTGAACTCGGTCATTATTAGAATATCACCCTGTACATTGCACTGCTTTGAGGACAAAAAACTATAAATTTCACTTGGCGGGGATTTTAAAAATCAGTATCAAATATAATTTGGGCATATGGGAAAATCGAAATTTTGTGTTGAAACGTATATAGCAGCGAAACCATTAATCCTACAGACATTTTTTGACAAAGCAAATTCATCATCATTTTATTGTCTTTCTAATAGATCCCTACTGTTTTTTTGCCAAAATCAATATTTATCTAGATATTCGCAAGAGAAGAGAAAAAAACACGTTTCCTTGGAAAATGTAAATTTCAACTTGTTTCGTTCCTAACGTCTTTGTCTTATGTCAAAAAATAAAAAATAATTTTTCGTAGCATTAAATTCTCTACACATTCGTTAGGGCAGAGTATTTTGGCCTAGGGACCGCCATTTAAGAGTTATGGAGGTTTAAAGAGAAAAAATTCGAGATTTTAGACGAATTTCAAAAAAGTCTCCACTCTGGCCGACCGTATCTCGCTGATTTTTGGAGCAGCATAAAAATCCAAAAAAAGACTTTTAGGTAATTCAATTCTCTACAATTTCGTTAGGTCAAAGTTTTTTGCCGTAGGAGTAGCCGTTTAGAAGTTACGAATGATTTAATGAAAAAAGTGCATGACACCGTCATCTTGAAAGGTCAGCCGGACCCAAACGAAAAGTCCCATTAAAATTTCGAGTGCGGAAAAACGTTCCTGACATTATGTAGTTTTTCTTAGGGAGTTTTTATTTTTGAGCTATCTCTCACAGTTTCCGAGTTACTGATGAAAAACCGTTTTCAGAGTTGCGGCATCCGAGGGTAAATTTTGGTTGAAAACACGATCTAAATTTACTCGTATTTTAAAAAATACGATACCGCGACGGCCGTACTATGTAGCGATGGAAAGAGAAAGACTTGCAGTTGATCCGCATCGTAAATTGCATGTCGAAATTCGAAAATTCAGCTCGGCACGAACGAATGAAAAGTGACATTTTTGCAATTTTTCGTTTGACGTTTCTCGATCGCGAATTTGTATTAGAAAAGTATCCATCTTCTATCTCGTTCCGCCGCAAAAAAAAGTCTTTGCGCGTTAATAACTAATTAACCGTAGATAACTAGTCGTTCGGAATGTCGCGTTGAGATGTAGAATTTCACTCTCGTCAGATCAGTACAGTCCCAATTCCGTCAATAGTCTCTAAAAAAAGCCTTTACGGCTGCAAATTTGCAAAGAGTAAGAGTAAGCCCTGTATTATTTTGTGGTATACGTTCTCTGACACGTCTATCGAACGTTAGGTTAGACTATAAAATTTATCTTACACAAGAAGCGTGTTATTTTATTTTTTAATTTTTTTCGCGGAAACCAAATCGAAAAAGTGCAAGTGTGATATATCGTTGAAATCGGGATTTTTACTGCTTTTCAATGGTTAAATTACAAATTGTAGTAATCATAAAATAAACAACTTGTGCCAAAACGGCACTAAACGTAATCCGATCTCAACCAAAACCTCTTCAGATCTTCTGGAGCATGCAAAGTTTCATCCAAATCCGTTTAGTAGCTTCGCCGCTATCGTGCTAACATACATACACAGACACACACATACATACGCACAGACATTTTTTAAAAACCACTTTTTTGGGTTCCTGGGACCTCAAAACGTAAAGATTTGATATTATCTCAATTTTCGATTTTGGACTAATTGTAGTAACCTCCCACAATTTTATTGTGGGCAGGTTAAAAAATGCAAAATGTGATCTCAGCCGCCGGCTCCACCATATTGAGAAAATGGCGCACAAAAACAGTTTCTTTTAAATATCTCGCTTCTGGTGCCTCATACGGCGAAAAATGTTTTTATGAAGAGAAAAGAGCATTAAATTTTCTACAAAATATGTCCTATACATTTTTTCGCTAAGCTGAATAGTTTTGGTGCAGCAGCCGATCGAAGTCAAGCATTCTTGACAAAATTATGATTTTTTGTAATTTCTCAATTCAGTGCAAATTTTATGGAGTATTTTTGTGTTGAAACAAAATTTGTTTTCATACCTGAAAATCCTCAAATATAGTTGATTTTACTTGTCTGTTACGCATAGCCCAATGTTCAATACTCGTTTCCACACCACCTTGAGGTAGAGTATATGGCGCGTTTTATTTTTACGTGGCACTGATTCTTACGTATTGATTGTTCTCTATGCATGCGAGAAATGTTTCGACTAGAGAATCGACTTCCTCGTCGTCATGAAGCTCGTCGACTGTTGCTGGTGCATTGTCGCAGCTTTGTCCGTTACAAAATTTCTAAATTACTAAACATTTAACCCTGCCTTTCTACAACCACATGCTGCAATGCACCCTTTTTTGTATTTACAGGAAAGAAATTTAAGTAGCTTTCATAAGCAGGATCTTTCAGCATCGTTACTGGTGTAAGCTCAGCTTTGCTCTGTTTCCAGACCCATTCTTCAACATTTTTACAAACTCACTGCCACTCCTGGACTTGATAATATGTCCTGAATGAATGCTGCCGTGCCGCTGCAGCTGTAGGTGGTAGAGATGCGATGTTAAACTTGGTTTTTTCAAAAAAAAAAAAAAGCGCCATATACTCTACCTTAAGGTGGTGTATTGAACATTGAGCTATGCGTAGCAGACAAGTAAAATCAACTATATTTGAGAATTTTTAGGTAAGAAAACAAATTTTGTCTCAGCACAAAAATACTCCTTCATAAAAGTCACACTAAATTGAGAAATTACAAAAAATCATAATTTTGTCAAGAATGCTTGACTTCGATCGGCTGCTGTACCGAAATTATTCAGTTTAACGAAAAAATGTATAGAACATAATTTGTAGAAAATTTAATGCTCTTTTATTTTCATAAGAACAGTTTTTGCCTTATGAGGTCCCTGAAACTGTTTTTGTGTGCCATTTTTTCAATATGACGGCGCCGACGCGGCGGCTGAGGTCACATTTTGCATTTTATCTTATTTCATTCAGGGCATCGAAATCTACAAATTCCCAAGTTTCAAAACTCCCGCACTTATTCGGACTAAACCCCATGATTTATGCTCTCACCGCTGTATTAACAGCGGTGAAGTTGCCTATTTTAAAAAACACATCTCTAGTTAGCGCTGCATGTGAGAAAATGGAGGAGGTAGATGGTCGTCTGATCCTGCATGTGCGCGCATGTGCCTGCCATAGAATTAACGATGTCCTTCTTTGCACTACGTAAATTGATGTTGACATGTTTCTTTCCTCTTCTAAAATTATTTAAGTTAACTGAGCTCTGGATTCTATATGACTCTTCGAAACCGAAGATACATATCAATCCATCAATCTATGGAAGTAAGCAGAGCTTTCACTGCTATTTTGCAGTTCATTATCTACAGGATATTGCTAGAAAATCCGCTTTGTGGTCATTCTATATGATGATGTAGTACTTGAACTTTAGACTATCAATGCAGCAAGCGACGACTTGTTCGCGACCATAGATAAGTCATTGACAAATCGTCCTACATTTGGTGCGTTAGCCCTATAAACTCCATATACTAAGGTGGATATGGAGTCAGGCAGAAAACGCCATCTCTAGTTCATTGGGGCTGGATACAGCGAGGTGAAGTGTAGACTCCACAGTGAATCACACAACCAGTAGTTTGTCAGGCTTGTAGAGAACTATGGAAATATATGTGCAAGGAAGAATCTATGTCTAGGAACAATTGAACTAGAATCCATGACCAAACCCACTGACTTTATGCCAATTAAGAGGGACTTTGACGGTCCGTTTGATGTGATAATTGAGAGCCGCCAGACGAGCAAAATCGAACTTCTGCAGTTGAAGAAAAGGTCACTCATCTGCTACACAGATAGATCAAAGATGGCTGAAGGGGTTGGCGCGAGGGTAGCGTAGAGCCTTAGGCAAGAACCCAACCATCTTCCAAGCAGAAATATATGCTATGACTTACATGTCCAGGAATGCATTAATTAAAGCATTCGAAAGGCATTGATCTATATACTCTCAGACAGCCAGGCAGCGTTAAAAGCTCTCAGGTCCTACACCTTGGAGTCTAAAATTGCCTGTGAATACAGACAATACCCGAATCAACTGGCAAGAAACAACAAGGTTACCTTGATGTGTGTGCCAGAGCATGAGGGAATAGAAGGAAACGAATTAGCTGACGCTCTTGCAAAAAAAGTTGCTTAAGGCCAATTCTTTGGGCACGAACCGTTTTGTGGCTTATACAGTGTCCTCCGATTGAGTTCGCTATACGTGAAATGGACAAAAAATTTTCGAATTTATTTTTTCATATTTGGAGGTTCACCTCTGCTTATTTAAAAAGTAATTTTGGATGTACTTTTGTTTTTTTTTAAATCATGTAGGCATGACAGTTAATCAAAAACGAATTTCATGTTAGGTAAAGTACCTTTTCTGTAAAAGATACAGCAAAATGTCATTGAGGAAATTTATTTAGACTAAAAAGTCATAGTCCTATGCAAAATTTCAAGAACATACGCCTACTTTGATGATTTTGATTTTTTCAATATAATTGCATTTTACGAAAAAAAAAATAGTATACCAGTTTACTAACGTGTTTGATCTAGTGCATAATGGAGTAAACACTTTAGTAAAAAAAAAATTTTTTTTCGTAAAATGCAATTATATTGAAAAAATCAAAATTATCAAAGTTGCATAAGACTATGAATTTTTAATCTGAATAACTTTCCTTAATGACATTTTGCTGTATCTTTTACAGAAAAGGTACTTTACCTAACATGAAATTCGCTTTTGCTTAACTGTCATGGCCTACATGATTTTAAAAAACAAAAGTACACCCAAAATTACTTTTTAGATAAGCAGGGGTGAGCCTCCAAATCTGAGAAAGAAATTCGAAAATTTTTTGTCCATTTCACCTATAGCGAACTCAATCGGAGGACACGCTGTATAAGGAACATATAACGGAGGAGGTCCTAAAATGAGAAAAGGACCAGAAAGAGTCCTACTGGAGGAATACTCCGGACTAAAGGCAAGCGAAAAAGTTTATCACTTATTCCCCAAAGAATGCCACAAGGCTTCTCGAACTCGAGAAGTTCGACTTAAGACCGATGACGGACCTTTTAACAGGCCATTGCCTCTTAAGATATCATCTTAAGAACATGGGCAAGGCAGACAACGATGCAAATACTGCGATACTGTAATAGAAACTAAGGAATATATTCTTTGCAAATGCAAGATGCTATTGCGCACTGCGCTAGAGTACTTAGAAAAGGTGGAACTAACGCCTGAAGAGATAGGGAAATTAGCCCCCAGGAAAATCACAAGCTTTGTAAAAATCTTGGTAGTCCTGGACAACAACTAATTTTAAGGTAATTCACAAAATATCTTTTCGGGTCGATGTGAAGTGGAGCGACCCCTTGAACAATCTACAAACAACCTAGAATATGACCTATTTGAACTTCAGACTCTCAATGCAGCACACGATGACTTGTTCGCGACCAAAGATAAGTCATTGTCAAATCTTCCTCGTACATTTGGTGCATTAGCCCTATAAACTCCATATACTAAGGTTGATATGGGGTCAGGCAGAAAGAGCTATCTCCAATCCATTAGGGCTGCATACAACGGGGTGAAGTGTAGACTCCACAGTGAACCACACAACCACTAGTTTGGCAGGCTTGTCAAGAACTATGGAAATATAGATTCAAGGAAGGATCTATGTCAATTAAATGCTCTCGTAAATCTGTTGGTATCCCATGCGCATTGATGTGCTGTAAAGGACCAGGCTGGAACGCTGAATGAAAACAAAAAGTATTTGTTGTTTTTTTTGTTAACAATTTTTGCTAGTTTGCAACAGAATGAACTTACTTTGCTTCATGTAATAAAACGATATTTTTTGCTGAATTTTGATATTTTTTGTTAATTTTGACCCTAGGTATGTGTTACCCAAGTGAGAAACACATGTAAACCATGTCTTGACAATTTGTGGGAATTTTTTATTTCATGTTCAAAAAGTACAGATTACTAATCTAATTTGTCTCGTTTCTCAGGACATTTTGAACAGAGTGTTGACAGTAGTGATCGATCCGATAGACTGTTATTAATTTGACTGCTATTTTAGTCCAGTTGCTGAGGGTGGTTCTGTATGCATTTTGATATCCAGAAAATCAACCAGTTCCATCATGTGGGCACCACTGCCCTTATAAATTTCCACCAGGGTATCAGCCTGGCAAAGCGGGCACAAGCTCAGAATCTGACAAATGGTGGAAATGCAATTGTCATAATTTTACTAAATGACTTTTAACTCGTAAACCGTGCGTTTTATTAACTTTTATATATATAAACACTTTTTGTTCTACATACTATAAGGAACAATTTTGTTCCTTTTATAAAAGCCCAGAAACTTAACTGTTACGTAATTATTGGGACTTGTGATTTTACACATCATTTACACCATACCATTTGTTTTCTGGAATAGAGATATTAATAAGCATCTTTTGCAAAGACAGCTGAATAAGAAAATAGATATAAAAAGTATTAGCTTGATGCGGGCTTCCACGGCACGGGGTGTAGTGAGCGATTCAGAGCTTTGTGTAATATGCCAAACAGACACTAATGCAATTTGAACTTCGACCAATAATGGCAAGTAAATCCAATCATAAGTCTATTTCGACGAAAAAGTAGCAGGCAACAGTTCAGCATGTTACTGGCTCACCACTAGAAAGAGGATTCAGTATGAAAGATTTATTTACCTACCTACCTATGATATAGTAAGACCAAGAAAACTTTTTGATAATGAAGGGCTCATAATCAAAGCACAAAGGACCACCCTTGCTGATGAGCTCAAAATGGTTTTGCAACTAGACGACGAGTCTCCCTTGAAATCAAGTTTAATGTCAAAAGTTTTTGTGATTGATGTCTTGGGATATGCACGAAAACTCCCTTCAAAAAGGATTGCTTTTTTTGATGATTTTGCGAATGCATTTTTTGATTATATTTACCACCTGGCTGGAAAGGATCTACAGCGCATTGACTTTGCATTTGATTCATACGCTGACATGTCACCGAGAAGTTATGAAAGGATTAGTGGAAATTCTGGTGGTTCGATTTATATACTTGACATAGATGTTAACACACCACTTCTTATAAAGGAAACTATTTGGCCTTTCTCAGAGAACAAGATTAAATTTCAGGAGTTTCTCAGGGTAATTATTTTTAAAACTGCTGGAAGGAAATGGCCTGGTACTTCAGTTTACTACATTGCAACATCAGGAGCAAAGCTAATGGCATGTATGCCAAAAAAGTAGGACTCAGCATCATGATCAACTTTCTTTCTCAAACATTGAAGAGCCGGATGTATGAATTATGCCACACGCTTTTCATGTAATTAAAACAGGCATCAAGCAATGTGTCATAGTGCCATCTGCCTCAGATGTATTAGTATTGGCACTTCACTTCTTTGACACATTCTCTTCAACCGGATTGGAAGAACTATGGATGCAACGACTTGGCTTTGTTACCACTACGAGGCATGTTCCCCCACACATCATTGCAGAGCGTCACGGCGATGTTTTATGTTGTGTTCTTCCGGCAGTACACATATTAACTGTCTGTGATTAGCAAATTTGAAACCAAGAATGCTACTCTTAAGTGCAATCCCACTTTTTTCCTAATGACCTTTGAAAAAACATCAGAAGAAGTGGAGCTGGAAGACACCTTAATTCAAGTTGAATAATGTTTATTAAATGTCATAAGGAAGGGTTCTTCATGTAGGACTATGGGTGAACTGGCACACTGGATGTATTGCCACAGCAAAAACACACCACTTAAAGATTTATCACCAACAAGTCGACTCACACGACAACAAATACTACGTGCATTTTTCTGCACGAATTTACAAATTAATTGGCGCCAAGAAAATTTCAAACAGCTTGACCCGTTTGTTGGTGGATATTCTCTAGAACTACTGTGTGAATATAGGTTTTACCTGGACGATCTAGTTGAAGGTTGTAAATGCCTCAAATGTGCAAAAAAAAGTTGTGCACGTGTCAGGAGCGGAATTACTTGCTGCGGATTCTGTCTGATTGTATGACTCATAAATACAAACGAAATACAGTACTGTTTAAAAAAAAGTCAATAAAGTTTGCACTTCCCTTTACAATTCACGTAAATTTTGAAAATATCCACACTCCCCTTTTGCTGAAATATAAATGTGCGTACACATATACGTACCCTAAACCATAGGAAAATGTCGATACTACAAAGAATGGCTGTTAACTTACAAACTCAGATTCCTAGCTTCGTCAGTGTATAATGACACTTCTGATTCCTTGTGATGTAGGGAACGATTTTCATCTTTACAGAAAAAATTAAAAAGTAGACTGTTTATGAGTTATAAGCATTTTTTATATTCCTAATGTTTATATTAGTCTCTCGAGGCCAAGTATCATCATCTCCTAAATGGTCAACTTTAGAAGCTTTATTATAAGAACTAAAATTGTTCCTTATAGTATATAGAACAAAAAGTATTTATATATTAAGGTTAATAAAACGCACAGTTTATGAGGTAAAAGTCACAAAGAAAAATTTTGTCAATCGCATTTACGCCATTTTGAAAATGGTGGATTCTGAGCTTGTGCCCACTCTGCCATGCTGACACCCTGGTGTAAATTGATAAGGACTATGCTACCTGCATTACCCAAGTGGTTGATTTTCTGGACATCAAAGTGCATACAGAACCACCCTCAGCGAGTCGACTAATTTGTGCTACCATCTTTCGGCCCCCTTTAATAGAGAAGTATTGTGATCCTGAAAAAATTGCTAAGGGCATATATTTATAAATTGTAAATGGGCTTAAATTGCTGCTCTTATATGTGGAACTACTTAACTATTGTTGTGAACTACCTAATACATACAGTTTTATCAAATGTAAAAATGTAAAACAACTTTGAGACGTTATTCCACAAATTCTGTCAACGGAACATCAGTGGTGAATTCGCTTTCGAATAAAGACAATTTAATATTTATTAAAAAGAGCAATTATTCATTTATTTTTTATAACGAATGTACATATTATATAAGTTTAAAAAATTTCATTACATGCTGTTCATATACTTTTATTTGATGAAAAATGGATTTAAACGAATTTCTTCGCTTATTATTTCCTTTACAAATCCATATCGGTTGGAAAATTGGAGACAAAGCTCTCCTTGTCCTCTATAAAATCAATTTATATAACGTTTGACAAAAGAACCTGATCGCAAGGCCAATTATAAAAACAATTATATTGGAATTGTTTGCCTTCTAACATCGAATCTGGCCTTTTTGTCAACGGAAAACCTCTTTCTCGGTTTGAAATTTATTCTTATATATTTTTAATTATAAATGTTTTCATTATTGGAGCTATGACGATTTTTTCTAAATAAACACTTTCTCTTATTAAATTTATAATTTGTCTTTTGAAAGTTACATATAAATTAAGTATTGTTTGATTTTCTGAATTAATAGTACAGGAGTCCATAACACAAAATAAGTGTATAATTTTACTTAACTGAAAAGGCACATAAGCGTTTTACATACATGTTGGGAGTCAAAAAGAATTCAACTGATATGTACATAGGGTGGGCCGAAAACGCATTAAAAAATTCAAATACTTTATTTTCTATTCTGATAGTCTAAAAAAAGGTACCTTATGAGTCTTTCATGAACTCCCTAAAGATTTTTTAAAACAAAGTATTCCTTGATGGGGCGCAGTCATTTTGAAATTTATTAATATAATATGTAGGAATTCTTTTTATTTTTTTGAGCACTATGCTTATTACAATGCAAATCAATAGTAATAACCCAAAACCACCACGGGGAGGTGGCTGCATATGAGTTACACCCATCCCAACACCCAACGTTGGGATTTGACGGCTTATAATCAATTTTTGGTATCTTATTGCGGGATGCTATCCGAGATCTAATAAAACCGTCTCTAGCTGCGAACCCACAAATAGCAGCTGAAGCTTCTGTAACTAATTTTACTCCCCGTTCTACACTTTGCATGTGGCACGAAAAACGTGGAAACTGCAAGGCCTCAACTTCTTCCTGTGGCAACCATAACACGTAGTTCTGCATCAGCCAAGGTTGTGATGATAGGTGGTTCTGTTACTGCTATATCATGCTATTGAATCGTATCTACGTAATTCTCACAAAACCTAGCTCTGGTATTTTAAATAATCTTACGTTTTCTGATTTATTTTTCCTGGCCTTAATAATTCTGAGCAGTCCCAATTCACGAATATGTTTTCGCTTATCAGTAATCATCGCCAATATAATATTTTCGGGATGTGCGAAGTATGCGTTTCTGTGTATGACAGAGTCTATAATGTTGCGTAGGTCTTCTGTAAGATAGCGGGAATTTTTAAATCAACGTAAAAAGATGTTTTGTGCCGTCTATACAGGATGGTTTGGCCTTAATCTCAAACCATGTCAGAGCATAAACCTTGACAATGTAGTCTATATTTGTAAGTTTTCGCTTGGATCCTCAGTAACAGCATATAAGCGTAGGATGCAGTTAGCAGCTGCTAACCAACGTGAATGTCCTAATTTTCCAGGATTTTTTAAGGCAAGACTTTCTGAACATTGACCACTTATCACTGCTTTGCAAATTTCCAATAAATAGCATTGGTCTGTACTGAGATCGAATATTGCTTCTTTATTACTGGAGTTTTGGGCGTCTATTTTCTGACATTTCACAACTGGTCGTTTTTCACATTCTGACAACATTTTGCCAATAGGTCCAGAGAAACATCGCGGTCCACTTGTATGTTCATTCAAATTCTGTAACAAATGGCGCAATGGCAACTCATTTCCATGCAACTGACCCACTAGCCATTGCAATGGTCTATTCAGGGAAGTTTCAATAATTCTAATTACACCACCTTTTAAACCAGTGTTAACTGCTGTTCCATCACATCAATTGCTAAAATACTATCCGATCTTATATTATTGTCTTGCAGAAATTTTAAAATTGCCTGAAAAATATTAAGTGCTGAACCAGTTTCTGCAGACACTTGGCCAAAATAAACAGAGCCTGGCTCTAAAATGAGAGTAACTTGCTCCTCTGTTGTAGTTTTTCTGAAAAAATTTGTTTTTCTTTAGTATTTACCAAAGTTTGATCTTTACGGACATCAAAATAAAGACCCTGCAAAGATGGAGCTTCTTCAATTCCTTCGTTATACAATTTTTGACGATGACTCGCTACAACGCTCTGGGTTCGACCCCCAGCCCCGGTATTGGCAACACCGGTGGGTGTGGATGTATGTCTGCGTTTTTCCGAATGTGTAACCCCCTTCCGGACAGCCTTGGCTTTGGATTTGGGGGTTGTCTACTATCTGTGGTGGTGGTGTGTTTATGAAAGTTTATTTGTCGTCTTATTTTATTTTCGTCTATAACTTTAGACATATCCTCTGAAGTAATAAGACCCATATCTTTGAGTACAGCATTTGTAATAGCGGCAGCTGATCGAGATGATACTCCAGTTCTGTCGCAAGCCATTACTAGCGATGGCACTTTAATCCTCATTTGCGACGGCCTGCTTACCATTAGAAAATCAATATCAGTTTCATCAGCAGATGGAGATTCCGAAACCGATATTTTATCAGAAACGGATGGTAGCTCTTTTTGCTGTTTTTTTTTACGGTGATTTCAATATGGATGAATCGCTATTATTTTCTTCTACGAACAATGGCCTTTTCGTAGTGGTAGCGGACTGTATTTGACTGTCATAGCACGACAGACTGCTTTATGATAACCTCGATCATTACTCAATTCGATAGAATTAGCTAGTGCGGAGGCATTAGAGGGGATTGCGTTGGCGCACAGCACGAATTACTATCAATGTTCTTGATGTCTTCGTTGTGTACGAAAGACGCTGGATACAAGTGAATACTAAATTAGAATAAAAATTCTTTTAGCTAATGGTGTTTCATATTAAAGAATTTTAGAAAATTTCAAAACCCCTCCAAAGACTTTTTGGAAATGAACCAATTTTTTTTTTGGTTAATAAGACTAACTAGAGGAAGTTGAAAAAAGATAATCGATTTTTTGGTTATTCATATTGACCTCTCTTTATTTCTGTTATTATTGAAAATAA
Organism: Rutpela maculata; assembly: GCA_936432065.2. Taxonomy (NCBI): domain Eukaryota; kingdom Metazoa; phylum Arthropoda; class Insecta; order Coleoptera; family Cerambycidae; genus Rutpela; species Rutpela maculata. Next base: position 290,899,926 of record OW386285.2, on the reverse strand, counting down.
AAAAAATAGATTCTGGAAGAGCGAAAAGTTTTGCATTTAGAGTTGTAAGCGGTCAAATTGACCATGAGAGTCATCTAAAGGTCAAATGTCTCTCGAAATTTTCAGACTGGTATCTCGTCAGTACAGTGAGATATGAAGAAAAAATGATCTCTATAAAAGTTGTTGAGGCCATCGGCGGGACACCACCTATAGTGACCTTGGATTTGACCTTGAAGGACCCTTTTTGAGGTCATTTGAAGGTCAACTTTGGTTCTTTAAATTGGAACCCTTATTTTTACCCCGGTTTCTGAAAGAGCGAAAAATTTTGCATTAAACTTGCAAGGGCTCAAATTGACCTCAGGGTCTGGTGCCTAAAGGCAGACAATGGTGAACGTGATGACCTTAGAGATAGGTTTTAAGGTCAACTCGAGGTAATTTCATGGCGGACTTCGCCGACTAGGGGGTTCCCGAAAGGATTATTTATCTTTAATACATCCTTTGTTATAGCCACTTAAACAATTAAGGATTTACATGAAAATGTATGAATTGTTACATCTCTCTTTCTTTTAAATATACCATAGTACTTTTATGATCAAATTATTTCAGTTTTTTATCGTGATTATAACATAAAAAAACTACTTTGAAAAATGACTTTCGTCAAAAATTTTTTAGAATACACGTACATTTATTTAGTTTTTTCAAATTTACATAAAAGCAATCTATCGTACGACAAAATTTCATTAAATTAAATTGAAGCTTATGTTTTCCCATAAAGTCAAGTATTTCAAATTATTCTTTCATGTATTTCTAATATCGTCTAAACGTTGGTTGTGGCATTTTCTTAATTTTTCTCTATTCTTATTGGGATGCTCTGCCACATGTATTCTTCTAAACAATGTCTGAAATCTACAAAATAATACAATTAACCAGTATTTCTAATATCGCTATCGAAACGCAAAATAGTATACTGTGTATTTAGGTGTGAAAGCAATACATTCCCGGACGACGAGGCGTTAGCTGAGGCCAAGCATCGAAGTCCGGGAATCTGCTTACACACCGAAGTACACATACTATTTTTTCTGAAATCACAATCAATATTATTATAAATTAAGGAATTTGTATTAATGCATAACATTTCTTCATTACAACCTAACTGCTTACTAATAAATGCAATTTTAATGTGGGTTGGTTTGTTTGCGTGTATTTACTTACTGTCTAAGATATACATAAAAAAGCGTACGGGAATGTTACTTTCCCGATCTAGGCCGGGAAAGTAACATTCCCGTACAGTTTTTGTTGATCGTTGCTTGGTAACGGATCTTTTCCGGTCTGTTTTCTGACAGTTTCTTAACGACGGACTAAAATACTGGAATTGTGCATTTTTCGATCTGAAATCGCGCCGAAAATGTAGACATTGCTAATTGATTTCAGAAAATAGTATATTGTATATTTAGGTGTGAAAGCAATACATTCCCGGACGACGATGCAAATTGTTGGCCGAGGCGCTAGCCGAGGCCAACAAGCATCGAAGTCCGGGAATGTGCTTTCACACCGAAGTACACATACTATTTTTTCTGAAATCACAATCAATATTATTATAAATTAAGAAATTTGTATTAATGCACAACATTTCTTTATTACAATCTGACTGCCTACTAATAAATGCAATTTTAATGTGAGTTGGTTTGTCTGCGTGTATTTATTTACTGTCTATAATATATATAAAAAACCGTACGGGAATGTTACTTTCCCGGCCTAGGCCGGGAAAGTAACATTCCCGTACGGTTTTGTTGATCTTTGCTTGGCAACAGATCTTTTCCGGTCTGTTTTCTGATAGTTTCTTAGCAACGGACTAAAATACTGGAATTGTGCATTTTTCGATCTGAAATCGCGCCGAAAATGTAGATATTGCCGATCGATTTCAGAAAAATGTTCATTTTGTAAAAGCTCACATCGCTGCGAAAAGTGTAACTTCACGGAAATAAAATTTATTTTGAAATATTAAAAATAAATGGAAATTACACCATCAGAAAGCTGAGAATTTTTTTTTAAATCGTACATTTTCTTTACAAAAAGCAATGTTACAGTTTTTGGCGTTCCAATCGTAGATGTACTGGACAGTTCTACATTTTCTTCAGATTTCTTCATAGTATTTTTAATGGTAATGTTTTCATAGTAGTTTTTCTTGCAAATCAAGTTGCTGAAAGAGAAAATTCAAATTTCCATACAACCATGCGATTGAAAACCGGTTTTCCCAATGATTTTCAGGTGTAACAAGCAGTTTTCCAACTTTAACTTTTAACTGTGCGAGATGGCCGGGAAATTCAAATAACAATTTTTAAAGAGATTAAAATAATGATCAATTTGGAGTAGTAAAAATTTGGTATTCTTGTATTATTTAAATATGTTATTTACACACTTTAACTTTCATATTTTAGCAAAAACAAAGTCGATATAAAAGGTTTCATCCAAATCCATTCATTATTTTTGGATTTCTATTCCAGATTCAATGAATCAACAGACAGCGCCTGAAAATGTGTTAAAAACTAGTGGAAGCATTATACTCTTCGCCAATTTACTGAGCTTTTTATATAATTGTTATACATTCTATAGGCTACTCTTCGCAGTTTTCTTATACATAATGGACATTCTAAATTTTGTGATAACAACTTTGTTGTGAAAAAAAAAGCATATAAAAAAAAATTAAAAATAAACAACCACCCGTCAGTGATTCGAACACGCGACCTTTGGATTGCAAGTCAAAACTTTAGACATTGGACCATCACATATTACTACAAAAATTGAATGTCTGTAGTAGATATCATTCGAGAATTATATTTCAACGGATTAGATATATTATTATGAAATATATACAGTGTGTCCTCCGATTGAGTTCGCTATAGGTGAAATGGACAAAGAATTTTCGATTTTTTTTTTCATATTTGGAGGTTCACACCTGCTTATCTAAAAAGTAATTTTGGGTGTACTTCTGTTTTTTTTAAATCATGTAGGCCATGACAGTTAAGCAAAAACGAATTTCATGTTAGGTAAAGTACCTTTTCTGTAAAAGATACAGCAAAATGTCATTAAGGAAAGTTATTCAGATTAAAAAGTTATAGTCTTATGCTTTCAAGAACATACTCCTGCTTTGATGATTTTGATTTTTCAATATAATTGCATTTTACGAAAAAAGAAAAAAATAGTATGCCAGTTTACTAAAGTGTTTGATCTAGTACATAATGGAGTAATGAATTTAGTAAGCCGGCAACAATTTTTTTTTTCGTAAAATACAATTATATTAAAAAAATTAAAATCATCAAAGTAGGCGTATGTTCTTGAAATTTTGCACAGGACTATTAACTTTTTAATCTAAATAACTTTCCCTAATGACATTTTGCTGTATCTTTTACAGAAAAGGTACTTTACCTAACATGAAATTTCTTTTTGATTAACTGTCATGGTCTACATGATTAAAAAAAACAAAAGTACACCCAAAATTACTTTTTAGATAACCTCCAAACATGAAAAAAAAATCGAACATTTTTTGTCCATTTTTCCTATAGCGAAATCAATCGGAAGACACACTGTACATATATTAGTAAAATGTGTAAACAAAAAAATATAGAAAATAGATTTCTATTCAAGTACAAGTGACAAAAATTAAGATTTTTTTTTTAAATTAAATGATTAATAACTTTTTTATTTACTGATTGATTTTTCTCAAGAATAGGGTTCTTCCTCTAGCTAACGCTAAGTTACTTTCCAAATTTCAAAACAATCGGACTTTTCTTTCTTAAGTTATCGTGCTTACCAGAAACGTGACGGTCGGACAGACGGACCGACAGACGGGCAGACAGACAGACAGACAGACGGACAGACAGACGGACAGACAGACGGACAGACAGACGGACAGATGGACAGACAGACGGACAGACAGACGGACAGACAGACGGACAGACAGACGGACAGACGGACGGACAGACAGATGGACGGATAGACGAACAGACGGACAGACAGACAGACGCACAGACGGACATTTTGAAAGTTGTTCAGAATTTGTTCAATAACATAATGATATGAAATTTTTTCTCTACGAGCGATATTTCCGGTTTTAGAAATGTGCCGATCAAATGCAATACACTCTTCATTTTTGCGAAGAGTTTAACAATATCTTGCGAAAGTTGCGATTGCAGAAAAACCGTGTGCTAAGTGTGCACCTACTGTCCAAATTAATGAAAACAATGAAGAAGATAATTTTTATAGAAATATAGTTATAGTTACAAATGATCATATATACAAAGAGAATCAATTATTTTAAGAGTTAAATTGTTTTGTATTTATTTCATTATTTTTAAAATTTTTTAATAATTTTTAATTTTCCTTAATTTTTTTCAAAATTTTGTCATTTTTCTAATTAAATTATAGTTTTTGAAGCCACAGAAATCTTCAAAATCACATTATTGTGGTATATTTAAACAAAGTCAGGTTCGTAGCATTTCAGTTATTTTCTTGATTTAATGGATTTTTCCGAATTCACTTATAGCAATAGCAGCAATTTTTGAATCGTAGGAGGTTTAGTGTTTTACTTATAAAATAATTCAGCCAAATATATGCTTTAACGACCGGTTTAGAAATAACGCGCTTCTTTGACATTACGGTCTCATTATCAGCTATAATGTGCCGAGGACATTGATAATACGAAATAATTTTCCGAAAGCACATTACTTGGTAATATCCCGAACCGTAGGCGGATATGCCTAAAAGCAACGTGCTTGAGGAAGTTGTGATAATAACCCAGACGACAGAGAACATTTTATAGTGAAACCTACAATAACTTGCAAACTGAATACTTTTTTTTTAATGAGTTCGTGAAAGTGTATAGAATAATATCCTGAAAAGTTTACATTCCGCTCGAATGCAGAACATAAAAAAAACATTTTTTTTTCTATTTTTTCAAAATTTTGAAATTAAGTCAGGGTAGGTAAAAATACAGGTGGATAGACCACGTGTTTCTGAACCAAAAATGTCCTAATAAAATTTATAGCTAAAGCCACGGTATTCCTGGAAAAAAATAGTGAAATAACTTGGTCACTCTGCGCGGCCAAGCAAATGCATACTATGGAAACTCTAAAAATTCTTAGCGGTTCTAATGAGTAAAATAAAGCTTTTTCTCTTTCTGATTACATATTTTTAACATTTTTCTTAGTGAATGGGAGAATAAATAGTAAGTGTGGAGGAAAAATATATAATTATGAACGCATACACTGACACCACCGCAGAATCGAAGCAGATCTGCCGCGCCGCATGAATTTTTACTTACTGTATTGTATTTATTACAGGTACACCTAGCCACATTTCAACAATATCCAATGGATTCCTTATACAATTGTTAATGTATTGGAAAAGTTCCAGAATTTATATTCAAAACTATAGAGAATTATAAGAATAAAATCGTGAAAATCGCTATCTCTGAGCATGATGGGATTGATCATATTTTCGAAAAAATGCATACAAGTAAAAGAATTTGTATTTGAACATTCGAAAAGTATACATTTTTTCCGAAATAGTGATATTTTATTTCTTCCAATGGGTCAATGTCTCGACAAGTTATAGCCTTCAATATGTATATTTATCAAAAAAGTCAAGCAAGGAAATTAAAATGATTTGAGATGTACTTTTTTTTTAATCAACGTTACTATAACTTAATAAGCCATAATAATCATGAAGTGTACATACTTTTTGACAGTTCTCAATGAAAAGAGAATTTTTTTGAAGGGCTTTTATTTTTTCTATATTTTTAATTGCGACGATTGAGTTCGGGCGTGATAAAGTATATTTTTCCCATCTATCCTTTGCTTGTATTGTGTAAAACAAAAAAGCATCGGAAAGCTACAATTTCCATCTTTTAAATGAACCGACATTCATATAGATTGAACAAATTCTGATTTAGTGACATGTAATTCAGTGCGTCTTTGTCACAGTCGTGCGTATTCAAGCGCGCGCACGCATGAATCTCGCTCTGAGTTAAGTCAAGTAACGTTTACTTGACTAGTTTTTTTCCGGGAATACCGTGGTTTAGCGATGAATTTTGTTAAGACATTTTTTTGATTGATTGATTGATTTACCAGCGTGCGGTAGGCATTGCTGCCACTCCGATGGTTATACAACTGGGCCTGCTACGTCCACGCTGGGTTGGACTAAGGTCATGCTTGTTGCCAGCAGCGAGAGCCACATGGCGCATGGTAAAGGAACATGGGATGGGAGGTGTAGGTATTTATGAGATGCGTTACCGCACTGTGTCGTGAGGGAGCGTTTAAGCTCCCTTTTTGTGTTTTTGGTTCTGGGCATCTGCCTCTTCTGAATCTTCGTGTGAAATATGTGCTGTGTCTTGATAAGGCGTGTTTGTTTATGCTCCTCTTTTTGTGTTTCTGCTTCTTCAAATCTTCTTTTGCTGAGTCTTCTGATTCCTCGGTTTCCGATGCTGGGTTGAATTTGGGTCATGCTTGTTGTCAGCAGCGAGAGCCACATGACGCATGTTTTTTCCTCGCTTTTCTTTCCTAGTTTTTTTTTTCCTCTCGATTGTTGTTTTCCATGTGTAACATAGTCTCCCTATTTTTAGTTTGCTGCTGTTCAGTGTTAGCGCTTTCTTCTGCTGTCCTTTTTGCTTTAACCTTCTTGATCCTTGCCTTTATCTCTCTGCTTACTAGGGTATGGTCTATTTGTGTGATTGAGCTTCCATTACTCCAGGTGTCAATGCAGGTTTGACTTTTGCTCCATGTATTTCTTATTGTTAAGTCAAACATGTGTGCTGGGTTTTTCAGCGCGTTTCCATTTTCCTTAGGCCATGTGTGGAGTATATGTGCATTGAAGTCTCTTAATAGTATAATGGACATTTTTCTTGATTTTTCATAGCGTTAGTGTGTGCCGGTTTTCTTTTTCTAATTGATGGCTTAGTGCTCCATATAGACAGTCCTCTCTTCGGTTATTACTGATTTCTTTCTCCTCTTTGCCTCCTGGCACGATTTCACTGCACTATATATACCATTATTTACTGCGTTAGAGGGGAAGCACTGTGTAAAGTTTTGGTTTGTATACCTAATTAAACACTATCTAATATTTCTTATCAGTTACTGAAAATGTTCCGAGATATGTATTATTTTACAAACACATCCACTTATACTTTTTTTAACTATATTTTTTACACGTTGTCACTATTTAACTTTTATAAACTTTTACGGGTATCCATTGGTGACAGAGCATTATAAAGCAGGTCTGGTTGCTTCGACAGCAAGATGATAAGTCCAATGTGTTGTCGCATTGTGTTCGTTATTTAATGTTTATGCTCCTCTTTTTGTGTTTCTGTTTCTACAAATTTTCTTCTTCTCCTTCTGAGATTTTTGATGCCTCGGTTTCTGGTTCTGGTATGGTATATCGTTGCGATTTCTTTGTGGAGTTCATTTTTCTCACTCGCTTTCTTTTCCAGTATGTTTGGTCGCTTCTCAGTTTGTTCATGATCCTCTTAGTTGTTGTTTTCCACGCGTAACCCGGTTTCCTCATTTTTTTCTTTTTTCGTTTCTTCTGGTTTCTTGAGTCAGTTGCATGAATACCCTTCCTGCTGTCTTGTCTGATTGATCAATGATCAATGATCTTGATAATTTTGTATGATTGCCGTGGCTATGTTTTCGTGTATATTTTCCGTCCTTATTTCGATGGGCTCTCTCGTCTGGTTACCTATGCAACTGCTCTACTGGTCTTTTCATAGTGTTGCCGTGTGCCGGGGTTGTTATGTTTTCTCCTTTTAACTGATGGCTTAGTGCTCGATTTTTGTACCAGCAGCTGATGTGTCTTCGTTGTTACGTTTTGTAGTGGATACATTATTTTTGTGTTCTCTGCAGAGTTATTATTTCTTGCTTACTTTTTGCGTATTCTTACGTTTTTAATAAAATTCCTTAACCTTACCAGAGCCGTACCAGATGTGAAGTGGAGACAGTCAGTATGTTCTTATAACATGCACTAGATTTTTTAAATTTTAATGGCACTGAAACCAAGCTAATAATGGGCAACAATTTTATCCAAGTTTTTATTATTTTTGAATTGATTTAATTTGGCGCGGCGTACTGTTACTCTAATGGTACATCCCTGGTAGTATTTGCTGGAAGAGAATTGTTTATTAACTTATTTCTAATTTATTGCATTTCAGGTCTGTTTATGAAATTCTTTAAGTTGTCTACAAGTACTTAAGACATAAATATTTTAAGAGTAAAGTGGAAATATCTTGATTGATTTATGGCCTTTCCTTCCTTCGGGTCGGTCGGGTACCTACTCGATATTTGTCGACTGTTTTCACTTCTTTATGCTGCACTGAAAGATTTAATCACTCGTATTAATTAAATATTAGCACCTATCACTTAATTGTTGCTATTCGGACACTACCACCGCATGCACAATTTTTCACTTCACAACGAATGTACTTTTGACCTATTTGGGCCAGCTTATTACCGGTTTTTCTTCCGATTTAAAGGAACGTTAAATAATAGGCGTCTATTCACCGTAACGTCTCTAGAGGGACCCAGTAACAAAAATCGAATTTTGTTCAGACATTTTTTGTTTATGAATACGTAATCTATCCGTCTGTATTTTTCATTCTTCCTAGCTTGACTTAATTTCAAAATTTTGAAAAAATGGATGAAAAATATTTTTTTTTCAATTTTTTTTTATGTCTGAATCCGAGCGAAATGTAAACTTTTTAGGATATTGTTCCATAAACTTTCACGAACTCATTAAAAAAACATTATTAATTTTGCTAGTTTTTGTAGGTATATACCTTCATCGGCTGGGCTATAAAATTATGAGCTATTTATCAACGTTCGAGACGCATTCGCATAGAAATTTTTTTGCAATTTATTTTATTTATTTATTCAAAACTATTTATTAAAACCACAATTATTAGAAGAGCAATTTGTAAAAATTAAATGTAAATGCAGATGACGTATTCGTTTCCATTATTGAAGAGGTGTGTTTCCATGCATATTGTTAATTACTTCATTATGATCTGGTATTGTCAAAAAAATAAATTTTAAATTATTTAACTGTCAAACTGGATGACATGAGTGATAATTGTCCTAGGACGATTATCAGTGTAGTGTTGTTCTGACGTACACGTGATTAGAAATGAGCAAATTTAAGAGGATTTATGTTTGAGCAAAAAATTTTCAAATAAATATTATTAAAAAAACAACTCTCTTTACTAGCGTTGCAGGCGATATTCATTTGTCTGTGGTGTGATCGATGTTCGAGTTATGACGTCATCAGCAATTTTAAAAAGTAATGAGTAACGTTCTGTTGCACGTTTGATACTACTCACAATTCTTTTTCATGTTAGACAAAAGAATGACACAGAACACATGTGTTTTCATTTTCATGAATTTCAGTGAAATGCCGAAACTTACAACTATGGATGGAAAGTAAACTTCATGTTAGCGAATAATACAAAATATATATAAAGCATGAGTTGCAATTGCACTTACTTTAAATTGTGCAGATACAGCTTCCAGCGTTGCTTTTTATTTTCGGCTTGGAAGGGATGGTTACGTGGGTCACAGGGGGTGAGCGAAAGAAGCACTTGTATATAACGAAGCAGATGTAAAAATTTAACTATACGTGTGTGCACAGCAATAATTTACTCGTAAAACTTTCTGCTTCACTCTTCATATGCCAAGTGCGTGACAAGTCGGCAGCGCAAATACAATATTAAATTAAGATTAAAATAAAAAATAAATTTAAAGCAAATATGATAGTCCTGTACCTGTACTTACTTCTGTAGGATATTTTGGGTATGGAGATTTTGTTTTCAGGAATACTTAGTAGCTGTCTTAGTAAGTATTTCTGACTTAGGTGGACATCCGCCACCTGGTACATTTACCCATTATGACGTCATCAAAGATGGCGGCAGCTCGATGACAAGAACTGCTTATATCTCTGTTAATACTTGACCGATTTTCGTAAAACTTGCACCTTTTACCCCAATTTTACCTTTATGAAGCTAATGGAAGGTGCTGTCGATCCAAGTAATGGGTATTAGGTTCACCTGTATCTATATAAGTAAAAAAATCTAAGGAACTGAATTTCACCCACTTCTAATTGTTGTATCATCATAAAATTTGGCAATTGTGTGTAGCTCTGATGACAATGCAATATAGTATACTCAATATTATAATATGTTCAAAATGGCCGCCGCCTCAAGATGGCGGATTGTCATTTTTTTTTACAACCCCCTTGATGGCGGATAGGTTTTATCAATTATCGTCGGATTTCCTTGATATCAAAAGAAAGGGCTTGATAAGTAGAAAACAAGTATGTGATCAAAACTTAAAAATTCAAAATGGCGGCGTCAAAATGGCGAATAGGTTTTATCAATTATCGTCGGATTCGACTGAAAATTTGTATATGTGGTTAGTGTAAGCCGTGTTTTTAATTAAGCATAATATTTGAGTATAAAAGCATGGGGCATTTTTAATTTAATCTAATGATATCTTCAGAGTTTTAATTGTCGAACCTGTTCGAAATACCGTTCGAAAAGATGATCATTTTTTGCTTTTTAGTGCAGTATTTATAAAAGCATGTTTTTTTAGTTTTTTAAACAATTAATTATATTTGTCAGTAGAGGAAGCTGATTTTAGAATGCTGATTCATTCAAAGCATGCATGCCAGTGTGGGTTTACTAAAATCGTTCTTGTGAGTGCTGACACTGACATAATGATTTTAGCATTATTTCACTGGGCTACTCTTCATCAACTTGGTGTAGAAGAAATGTGGGTACGCACTGGAGTTGGTGATTCCACGCGACTTTTGCCTTCATCAAAAAATGTTCCAAAACTAATGCTCTTTGCTTCCAGCCATTCATGTACTATCTGGATCAGATTATACTAGTAAGTTTGGTACCAAGAAAGCAGCTCTTAATAGTGCATCTACAGCATATTTGGAGAACTTTGGAGTATCACATGACTGGGATGAGATAGAAAAAAGCTTTAAACCTGCAGAAGAATACTTAGTGCAGCTATTACGAAGATATCTCGATGAACTCAGACTGTGGTTGTATCCTCATGGAAAGAATACAGATATTGAAAATTTGCCACCTACAAGCCGAAGCGCTAAGGGGCATTTGTTGAGATCTTATTTCTACACATACCTTCAGCAACACTGTATGAATGACATGGTTGTTCGCTTAGACCTTCCTGAATTTGGTTTTGATGTGATAGAAGATGATTTAGTGAGAGAAAAGAACTTAAAAAAATATCTCGATGACTTTGTTGGGGCATGTAGTTGTTCAAAATGTGCCAAATCCTCATACATTTGTAGAGAAAATGAATTAACCTGTTGCTCCTTCTGTACGTGTAAGAGTGTTGAGAGGTCAGATTCATCTTGCAAAAATCCATTTTAGATAAAATATGAACATGTTTGTAATATTATCCCTATTCAATATTGATTTTTATTATAACATAATATCACTTTATTCATGGTTTCATCTGGTATTATCATTATTACCCTTTTTTTCCAACAGTAGTATTGAATTTGTTGCAATATATAACCTGTTCAGTCAAAATATCGAGGAATCTTTGTGTATTAATAAAAAAATAACAATAAAACAAAAAATCTTTAATAAAGGATTACTATTCACCTTATAAATATTGATTACAACATATTAACTCAATTTCCATGCAAATCGGTCAAGTATTAACAGAGATATAGAAAGTCTTGGGATCGCGCGGCTGCCATCTTTAATGACGTCATATCGGGAAAATGTACCAGGTGGTGGATGTCCACCCAAGTCAAAAATATTTCTGAAAACAAAATCTCCCTACCCAACATTTCATACAGGAACTAGAGCCAGGTCCTGGATTATAATCCACAAGTTTCCTCATAAGATACTTCGTGACAACGGTGACGTCATAATTAAAATAAAAATTTCAAATTATGAAATGAAAATATGCAGGACCATATTTTATGTGCAGACATGTTCATAATATATCATATTACTTCCGCATCCAGTGGAAGTATATTAACGCAAAAAAAAAATTGGAAATTTTTATTGTTGAAATAGGCTTGGAATGTCATGATGTTACGTCGAGATTTTAAGTTTGAGCAAATAAAAAAATTCTGTCTGCCGGTCTGTCTGTCTGTAACTTTTTTGTGCGCACGTTTACTCTGGAACCGTTTATTTACTTGAAATTTGGTACACATATGTATTTTAACGAGATCTGGATCTAAATTATATTTTGATCTTATTTGGTTGAGAGTTTGGGGGGAAATTAGGGTAAACAAAGATAAATAGGTAAATCAAGTAAGTAAAGGTCCATAAAATTGGTATTTAGTATATTTAAGAGATGCTAAGGTCTCAACATTTTTTGGCTTCAGCCACCTCCATTACTGGATTCTAAGTGGGGGTGGAAGTAAAAAAAAACTTCAGGCCTTTGGTTCTTGTACACTAAATCACAATTTTACTTTTTTGATGAAAAAATCCACCTCCACTACTGATGTAGCATATCGTTTTACATTTAACCAGTAACTTTTCTAATTGGATATGAGCAAAAAATATATAAAATGTTTGCAGAGGACAATTTATAGGTAATGTTCATTTAAATAATATAATATGAAAAAGTGGGGGGAAAATGTATTGAATTGATAACATCTAGTTTGCTTTGAGTATATATTGCATGTTATTGATAAATCTTATTTTGGGTATTCAGCAGATGACTTTAATATACTTAATGCCTAACAGTAAATATGACAAATAAGAAACCATCAATTCTTTCCATATTGATTTAAGTCTGATCACGCATGCATACCAACAAAAAAATCTCCCCAGTTTTGAATATAGGGTTTATTGTTTCTTATATTAAATCTTCGACATTAAGTATGTGAAAGTTATCTGCTGAATACCCGAAATAAAATTTTTCAGTTATTATGTAAGCAGGAATAATAGTTATTTATGATGTAAGTGTTAAAAGTGATATTGTATTCAGAAATGAAATAAAATCAATTTTAATGTGGAAGAATCTACCACACAGCGTCTAAGTGACGCGACACCGATTTATTCATTAAGGGCACCAATCACGTTTTCTCTTATTCGTGTGTGGTCTTCCACTCTCAGGTGAGTTCAAGAAGATGTAAGACTTACAATACCGTAGATTATTAGATTATTACGCTCCCTCTGAAAATTGGTTCTTTCTCTCTATGCAATTTTTCTTTTTATGCTTAAAAATCTCTCAATTGCTTTCTTAAAAAAATCTCTCTCGAGCTGCCGTAATGTGAACCGGGGTATTGAGATTCAAACTTGTGGGGTCCTGAGACAACCGATTTACTCAATTCCGGCCTATCAAACAAAAACCCTCAAGGGATGAGATTTACAACAAGTCATTCGATCAATAACATGCAAAAGTTCAAGGAACACCATTTATTAATTAGGTTTAAAATAAATACAATTAAATTATGCAATATCCTATCTAATAAATTGTATAATTTGAATAGAATCGCCTCCCACAAGTAGGGAAAGGTCGATTACCTCTCCAAGAGAGTTTTAAACGCTACCATACAATAGAGAGCGTGCGCTAACAATCGATTTGTTAAAAAGATTTGCACAATTTCCTTAGAAATTGATGAAAGCATTTTTGGTTTTTTTGTGGCTGACTTGAAATAATTTTAAAATATTTTACTTTAAAATTTTGGGTCGCTTGTGATTAGCTTTAAGGTTCTTTATCGTAATTTTATCATTTACAAGAACGAAGTTCCATATGAATTCAACTATATATATGAGTTTACAAGTTTCTGTCTCACAACTTACCAGTCCTTATATCATAGCTTCAATATAGGGGACGTGACACGAGTGCGCCTTACTTTCAATCTTGTATATTATGCCCAAAAATTTTTATTTACTCTTCGACTTAGGTCAATTCTGGGATGTTCTATAAAATTAACACGTATATTCATACACTATTTTGTGTATGAAAACTACTAAAACATATTGTCTGTATTTTTTTGCAAAATTTTAAAATTTTATATTTTTTGTATTTGTCTGTCAACAATGATAATGTGTCGTTACGCTAGACCTACTGGATAATGTTAAATTTACTTTTACACTAGTTTTAAAAGTAACTCGCTCGGTGCCGGGCCCTTTGATTTTTTTGATTTTTGTTAATGACTTACCATCATTCACATCACCATGTTTGCCGATGATAACTCCTTTGGCATATCTGCACCGAGCCTTGTGGAGCTCCTTGATAATGCTATGGCTGTTATGACAGAACTTGCTGACTATTGCTGCAGAAATAGTCTCATATTAAACCTTGAGAAAACTGTGTGCATGTATTTCTCACAAAGAAAATCATTACCTTCCAACACTCAGTTAAATTTTAACAACAAGACCCTGCCATTTAGCTCGAATGCAAGATTTTTAGGTATTTCAATAGACACAAAACTAAGCTGGGATATTCAAATCGAAGAAGTATGTAAAAAACTTAACAAAGCATATTACTGCATACGCAAGCTTAAGAACTCCCTAGATTCCGAGGATTTATTGCAACTGTACTATTCAATGGCTTATTGCCATATATCCTACAATATTATAATGTGGGGACGTGCGAATAATATGCAGGAGTTTTTGTCTACCAAAAGCACATAATTAGATTAATTTTTAATCTTGATTTCACCACATCGTGTAGAAACTCTTTTAATAGTCACATAATATTAACGGTACCGTCCATATATCTTTTTTCTTTGCTAAAGTACATTAAAAGTAGCATTAACCAATTTAATGTCCTACAAGTCTGTTATTTTACAATAACCACCCTATTTTGAGATACATTAAATGAAAAATAACGCCCTAGGGCGTTATGAATATCTATAATGCCCTAGGGCATTATAAAATTATAATACAACCCAAAACAAGCAAATTATGATAGCGTTATTGACAAACAAAATTCGTTGCTATGCAATGGCGGATTTTTACTCTCTTTTAAATCAAATCGTTCTGAACATAATAGATGTCAAATTAATAAATCGTAAATGTCAAAAAAAATTCGAATTAAATAACAGACTTGTAGGACATTAAACGTTGAAGGCACCACGGGTGTTATAGGATAATGACGCCCTCGGTCGACGTACATTCCCTCGGGCCAGAGGCCCTCGGGATTGTACACTGCCGACCTCGGTGCGTTATTATCCTTATAACACCCTTGGTACCTTAATAACTATAAAACTACTGCTATCTACCATAATTATAATACTCGTCATGACGACCTGTTAGCTCTCGGGCAGAGGCCCTCGGGATTGTACACTGCCGACCTCGGTGCGTTATTATCCTTATAACACCCTTGGTACCTTAATAACTATAAAACTACTGCTATCTACCATAATTATAATACTCGTCATGACGACCTGTTAGCTCTCCCTCATCATAATACGTCTCATTTTGAAAAATCACCTTATTACTCTGATATTAGTTTTTACAACAAATTACCTAGTGAGATTAAAGATGTCAACAATTTTAATAAATACAAATCTAGTCTCAAACAATTTTTACTTGAGAAATGTTTATATTCATACAAAGAATTTTAATCTGTATTTGTCATATGTTTTGTTTATTGTGTTTTATATTTACTACTTATTGTGTCACCTTGTAAACTAAATTTTGTATTTCTTTTTTTATCTTATTGACGTTCACATCTGTATTGTAATAGCCCAAGTGATTATATATATATAAATAAATAAATAAATAAATAACACTGGTGTTATAAAATGAAGTTTTTAACATAGTTAGCAAACGTTAAAAAGCGTACTTTTAGTAGTGTTCATAAAAATAGTAATTTATGCAACAAGTACATAGCGGGCCGTAGAGGTGGATATGGTAGGTGGATGCGGAAATCACCTGACTGAAAAAAAAGTACTTTATGAATGAGTTTCATACAATATTTTTCTACGGCAGTCCTCAATTTCCATATTTAGACAAATAAATTTCAAAATAAGTTTAAGCGTCAAGTAAATCCAGACCAGCATTACTTGCTATATGTTCTATATCCAACATTACTTTCAAAAATATTCAGAGCTACTATAATAATATAATTTAATTTATCTTGACAGTAGTTGCCATTTGAATAGAAGCCGCGCCCTATAGCTGTATATGTACTAAGGGTCGTAAGTGCACTTTTCTTAGTCGAGAACAGTTTGCAAGCCGAGGCCCGTAGGATCGAGGTTTGAAAGTATTCGAGACCAAAAAATCGCACTGTACGACCCGCGGCGCTTATTATATTTTTCGTCATACCCATGAATCGTTAAACTAGAAAAAACCTGAGAAAAACTAGTGGAAAACTATAATTATTTGAGTAAGATCTCATATTTTATTTTTACACCCCTTTGACTACGTTAGAAAGCAGTATTGACCATAGCTTTAATACAAATGAGCTATAAAGTTTGCAGTATCTCCACTATTTAAACCATTCACCAAACTAAAATGCAGTATGAGCTCTGTGCCCAACTAAAATGCAGTAACTCCCTGCATTTAAGACTAGTAATAGTTGGTACTATACTTGCATGTTCAAAAGTGTTGACACCGGGAAAACTACTTTAGTTGCACATATAAGCTGTTTGTGTTTAGAAAACAAACATTTTTTTTATATCTCTGTAATTATATAAGAGATAAAACTATGGCTTGACATATTAACCAATTATGAGTTGTGGTTTTATTCCGTTTTGTTTTCAGTTTTCCTTAAACTGCTTCTATAATACCGATTAGGTACCAATAGTAATATTGCAAATAAAATCAGTAACTTTGTAGGTATTTATATCTTTGGGCTACCAAAGTCTTGATCTTGAATATTTGAATAACTAACAATTTAGAAAAAAACTAAAAACTTAAGTTCACCTTAGCTGACGAAATGTGCACACATTATAGTACATGAGTCGGTAAGAAAAACGTTCCCAAATGAAGATTGTCTGAAATCATTATGGAATAGCCTAAATGAAGAGGGGGGAAGCATCCGATATAGCTCCGAGCGATCAGGGTCGAGGCGTTTCTCAGGACATTAAAATTGTAATTTTTACCGACTTGCCGTTGGAAAAATTCTCTGAATCCCAAAAATATTTTTTTCAGACGAATTGGCTGAAATTTTCAATCGTGGCGCCAAAAATCAGTTCCCGGAAATTTTTTTTCTGTAAAATTTCCGGGAACTGAATCACTTTGCGATATTTTGAACCTGGCCATACTTTTATGGCGACTGATAATTTCCATCACCAGGTCGAGCTATCTTTACAAAAAAAGAAAAAAGTCTACGATTTTGCAGGCTTTGTGAATTGCGTAGTCTGCAAATTCAGGAAAAGTTGTAACGAAAGAGATGAATGAAATTGGCCTGACAATTCTTCAATTTATAAAATTAAACATGCCAATCCGAGGCCATACATGAAGGATATTGTTGAAGTTACTGCTGAAAGAAGAAAATACGAATTAACATAAAGGGCATAGCCGGGTAAGCATGGTGTGACTGCCCCCAAGCGTCTGGCGCTTATATTTGTGAAGTAGGAAGCAATCTTGGAAAGTAGCAATTTCACAAAATATTAGCCCGAAAAAGGGACCGGTTTGGGGTGAGTAAGGGAGGGTTGATTTTAGCAAAACTATTTTTTTTCTAAGAAACGGCGCATTCAATCGTTTTGTAAAAAATATATGTTAAAGACCTACTGAGAAAGTACTAAATAAAAAATCATGCTCAAATTCCAAAAACAGATACAGTAAAAAAAACATATATATTATTTTCAATTTTTTTTTAGGGTAACTTATCCCTGGGGTACCAGCCTGAATTTTTTTCTGTAGCATGTCTATGGACTCACTTATGTTATATTTTTTTCCCAGTCTTGTCCGAAGATTACGCCATACTTAAAAAAAATGCCGAAGTGTGCAGTGCCGTATGCATATTTTGTGGACAATTAACTCCTTGCAAGTAAAAAAGGCCAAACTGCAAAGTAAATATGGATATCTGAGTAGTGTATACATATTAGTGACTAGTAATTATGGAGATGGTGAACGTTGTAAGAGAAACCAACATAAAGCTGCAACGCTGACAGTTAATTAGGTGCTCAATAGAGTTGACTCTTGCTCCGCAAAAATCAGTTTATAGCCGTAATGTTAAATATCATTAAGGGTAAAACTTAAAGTCAGCGGTACTATGGAGTACCTTGTCAAAGACTGTCATTATTCACATATTACCGTCGGCGGGGATAAGAGCTTGGTTGTTAACAATTTGCAGCACTAAATCGTAGCATTACTAACCTGAGAAGGATATAGATGTTAATCTTCCTCACTGTCATCTGCAATCACTGTACTCATGCTATCCTTCTGGAACAATAGGGAGAGAACTTCTGCCGGTTTAGGTATGCTTGCTAAATATCATCCGTACGAAAGGTAATACACGACAGCAGCTACATGGGAACAACATTCAACAGTTTGATACCCATTGGCACATTCACAGAAATATCTTCTAACGCCGACACTGTGGAGAATATAGTCGAGGAAACATCGGTAAACCTTCGTTTTGATGTGACGTGAACAAACTTGTATTTTGAGTACATTGGACTGGTCCTTAGCGTACTGAAGATTAAGTGTTCCGTCTTCATTTATGACTTCGAGGTACGAAATCGTTTGTTTATATTGATACGATCCGGTAAAAAACAGTTTTAAATCCGTCATTTCTGGGAAGTCCAGTACATCTTTGCTGGAAATATCTACAAAAGGCAGTTTTGCAATGTCTTTGAATGTGCCAGTGGGAATTGAACTGTTGGATGTTGTTCCCATGTAGCTGCTGTCGTGCATTATCTTTCGCAAGGGCGATATCTATCAAGCATACCTAAACCGGCGGAAGTTCTTTCTCTATTGTTTCAGAAGGATAGCATGAGTGCAGTGATTGCAGATGACAGTGAGGAAGATTAACATCCATATCCATCACAGGTTAGTAATGCTACGATTTAGTGCTGCAAATTATTAACAACACATGACTGTTAAGACCAAGCTCTTATCCCCGCCGACGGTAATATCGATAGTACCGCTGACTTTAGTTTTTACCCTTAATGATATTTAACATTCCGGCCATAAACTGATTTTTGCGGCGCAAGAGAGTTAAACTCTATTGATCACCTAATTAACTGTCAGCGTTGCAGCGTTATATTGGTTTCTCTTACAACGTTCACCATTTCCATAATCACTAATCACTAGTATGTATACACTACTCAGGTATCCATATTTACTTTGCATTTTGGCCTTCTTTACGTGCACGGGATTAATTGTTGACAAAATATGCATACGACACTGCACACTTCGGCATTTTTTTTAAGTATGGCGTAATCTTCGCACAAGACTGGGAAAAAAACATAACATAAGTGAGTCCCCAGACATGCTACAGAAAAAAATTCAGGCTGGTACCCCAGGGATAAGTTACCCTAAAAAAAAATTGAAAATAATATATATGTTTTTTTTACTGCATCTGTTTTCGGAATTTGAGCATGATTTTTTATTTAGTACTTTCTCAGTAGATCTTTAACATATATTTTTTACAAAACGATTGAATGCGCCGTTTCTTATAAAAAAAATAGTTTTGCTAAAATCAACCCTCCCTTACTCACCCCAAACCGGTCCCTTTTTCGGGCTAATATTTTGTGAAATTGCTACTTTCCAAGATTGCTTCCTACTGCACAAATATAAGCGCCAGACGCTTGGGGGCAGTCACACCATGCTTACCCGGCTATGCCCTTTTGGCGCAGATAATATATGCAAATCTTTAAAATTTTTAAACAAGAATGCAACACGGCCACTCCACCCTCCTCCTAATATAGCAAATCCTACAGGAATAATAATGGAAAAAAAAGAAACTTATTGAAAATATTGTTTACACTAATTCCATAAAATAGCAGATATTTTGGGAAAATATTTCAGTGAATGACGATGCAGTGGACCTTAGAATTTAATACGATGAAAAATTGTAATATGAAGTAGTGTTTGTCCTTTTTTTAGTTATGTTCCAAGAAATGAATTTTTTTTCATATTCTGTTTTATTTTGCCAACATTTTTTCGAACATTTCTTATAACATATTGTGGCATCTCCAAATTAAGCTTTGCTAATCTATACCAAAAAGCAGTAAAGGCTAGTACATGCATATACTGCGAGTCATAGTTGCATATTCCTCTTAAATCTAAATAATACACTTGACTAAAAAGCAGTAATCGCCAATTTCTACTTAAATTTCTAAATATTGACATTATTATTGTGATATAAGTTTAAAACAATTATATTGTATAACTTAGAACAATTTTCAAACATTTTCAATAAGTTTTTTGTGGTGGCCCAGCTAAATAAACTAAAAGAGACGTTTCCTCAAAAATAGTAAAGGTGGAAATACTGCTCTCTAAGTTAGGAGGGCAGAATTAATAGCTCTGAATATTTTTAAAAATAAAGTAGAATATAGAAGATATAGCAAGTACAACTTCCAAAAAAGTTAAAACGTTTAATTTAATACTTGTTATATAAAAGGGAAAATTCTCCCTTTACTTTATTTTCCTAGGGACGTTATGAAAAATAACGACCCGTTTCCAATGGCAACAAATATTTGGTACACAAAGCGTCACTTATGATAGACAAAACAATGGAATTAGAGTATACTTACGAGGAAGGTATGACGAAAAATGTTTGTTTGCTTAGCAAATATGAAACCTGACTCCAATAATTATAGTTTTCCACTAGTTTTCTAAAGTTTTTTTTCTAGATTAATGGTTCATAGGTATGACGAAAAATACAATATGCACTGCGAGTCGTACAGTGCGATTTTTTGGTCTCGAATACTTGCAAACTGTATTCTCGATCAAAAAAAGTGCACTTACGACCCTTGGTACATAAATAACTATACCCTTTTTAACCCATTACATATGTTTTACGCACTTAAAATAATGAAGAGAAGTACAGTTTTTTAACAGTCGTAGGAAAAATATATTTTTTTTATTATTGCATATTACACAGGTCTACGAAAAAAAAAAGTCTTGTTCTAAGATTCTAATCTAACTTTTCTGAAGTATTTTTATGCGCTAAAGCTAATTTTGGACAATTTTTTTTTTTCTACCGTGTCACTTTTTCTCTGCCTTATCACCTAAAAAGGGCAAAAAATGGTCTTGTCCTAAGGTTCTGATCTAACTTTTCTAAAGTATTTGAAGCCAATTTGTGGCAAAAAAAAATTTCTATCGTGTCAGTTTCCCTCTCCCTCCCCCAAAAGAAGGGAAAAAAACAGGTTTTGTCCGAAGATTCTGACCTAACTTTTTTGAAGTATTTTGATGCGCTGAAGCCAATTTTGGACAAAAAAATTTCTATCGGATCAGTTTTTCCCTACCCTTCATCCCCTAAATTTTTCTTTTGTACAAAATTTGTTTCAGTGCATCAAATTACTTCTAAAAGGTTAGATGAGAACCTCAGGACAAGACATTTTTGCCCTTTTTAGGGGATGAAAGGGGTGGTAGAGGAAAACTGCACGGTAGAAATTTTTTTTTGTCCAAAATTGGCTTCAGCGCATCAAAATACTTCAGAAAAGTTAGATTAGAATATTAAGATAAGACCTTTTTTTTTTGTAGACCTGTGTTATTTAACCAAAGCTTTTATTCCAAAAGTTTATAAATCGTTTTTGACACCTACAGATCTTTATTTAGGTTTATACTTATCGAATTTAATGCTTTTTTAGGTTCGTGGGTCATATTTTGTAAATTTTTGTCACCGCAGTAATATGATATTCTCAATACGATTGAGAAAAGTTCCTTTAAAAAATAGAACTAAAAATTTTGAATATGACGACCTCTAGTGAAATATAAACTATGAATGTATTCTATTATTGGTGGGTTTAATTTATATAGCAAACATGCTTATAAAGATCTAATGTTTACCAGATTTAGGTCTGTGTACAAGACCGTCATCAAATATAATCTCCACTTATGACACGATATCACAAAAAGTGTATTTTGTGTTACCTGCAAATATTGTAAATAATTCTTGTAAAACGTTTCCCATGTTAAAATAGCATAATTCACAATCGACACAGGCACACAAAATAAAAAAGTAGTCTGCTCCTGGAACTCCATTGGATGAACCCAATGTATTTCGACGTGCTGAACACGAATCAGCTTCATCACCTACCATTTTTTTGTCAATCGCGAAAATGACCTAAAATCAACTCATGATTATATATTATATATTTATTTTCAGGATTCACTAAAAACTGATGAATGATGGAGCTAAACGGACACCTGATTCGTATTCAGCACATCGAAATACATTATAATAATAATAATAATAATAACAATAATAATATTTATTTTCATAAAGTTCTCCTAATGTACAATAACACTTATTTAGCAAGTATTTGTTCAATTTAATTTTGAAAGATTTCAAATATCTGACCTCTTTTATTACAGAAGGTAGTTTATTAAAAATGTTTGGACCTAAATAATCGAGTGAATCCTTAGACACTTTATATTTACAAAAGGGAATACAAAAGTTATTATTTTGTCTAGTCCCAATTTTGTGGACATCTTTGGTTAACATAAAGTTGGATTTATGTTTAAAAACATACACACACAATTCATAAATAAAAACACATACAAGGGTTAAAATTTTAAAATTTTTGAACAATCCTCTACATGATTATATACTGGAAACATTTGCAATGCACCTTAAAATTCGTTTTTGAACGATAAAAATATCTGAAAATGGGGTGGAACTACCCCAAATACATATTCCATATCTTAATCTAGATCCTACCTGTGCGTGATATATATTTATTAATTGTTCTCGTGTCATAACTGATCTAATATTTCTGAACAAATAACAAACTGTATTTAATTTTGATATTAAGTTGCCACAGTGCGCCTTCCAGTTTAGACACTCGTCCAATGTGATTCCTAAAAAACTTATTTTGCTCCGCACTTTTTAATGTGGCACCATTTATTTTAATATTTAATTTGGAACATTCTTTTTGCCTGTTATGGAACCTTATAACAGTTGTCTTATCTTTGTTCAAATAAAGTGAATTATTTCCATACCAATTACATAAGGTATCCATCACATTATTACATTCATATGTCAATAAATCGTCTGATATATCGGAGACCAACAAAGATTTGTCGTCGGCATATAGTACTGAAAATGCGTTTGGTGTCCAGTTTTCAAGGTCATTCTTATAGAATATAAATAGTATTGCCCCAATACAGACCCTTGAGGGACACCAGTATTCACCGATCTGTACTCAGAGTTAGTTTTAGAGGTGGGTTTAGTATTAGCGTATGTCAGACTAACATATTGCTTTCTATTTTTCAAAAAAGAAGTTACCCAGTCATATACTACACCTCGTATACCGTATAAATATAATTTGTTTAATAACTTGTCATGATCGACGCAGTCGAATGCCCTACTGAGATAGCAAAAGATCCCA
The DNA here is from genome assembly GCA_936432065.2 of Rutpela maculata. Lineage (NCBI taxonomy): Eukaryota > Metazoa > Arthropoda > Insecta > Coleoptera > Cerambycidae > Rutpela > Rutpela maculata. The sequence continues at coordinate 290,876,448 of OW386285.2, read as the reverse complement.
ACCTGCCTGCCTCGATATGTTCTATTAATTTGTTGTAAAAGGAGTACACGGCAGTACTGGTAGATTTATTTACAAGGAATCCATGCTGATTGTCCGAAATTATATTATATTTTTCAATAAACTTTAAAAGTCGAGCAAGATATGAATATTTAAACATTTTTGAAAAGCAAGAAGGAATCGTGACTGGTCGATAATTCTCCATATTTTGTGGATCAAATTTTTTGTAAATAGGTATGACTTTACCTAATTTTAAGTCTTTCAGGAAACTGCCAGTAATGAAGGATAGATTAACTAGATATGTAATTGGATCTATAATAGCACCAATAACTTTCTTAATTAAAAACATGGGAACCTCATTAGAACCAGAGGAGTACTTATTTTTTAATTTGTTTTTTAATAAAGACAGCAGTTCGTCGACATTGAAAGGCTCCAGGAAAATATAACATTGATTTATACTTATCTCTTGATTATTAATATTCACATTTTTTGTAGTTATATTCTGTGAGATCTGTAAAGGCGCATTTATAAAATAATTATTTAAAGCCGACGCCACTGCATTAGGGTCTGTGAGTAAAGTCCCCTCCTCCAAAACTTGTACGTTGTTATTTTTATTGCTTTTATTATTTTTATTTGATATTTCAGAAATTACATTCCATGCAGCTTTTGATTGATTTGTAGAATTAATTATTTTATTTTGATAAAAGCATTTTTTAGTTTTCTCAACCAGCTTTATATGTCCTTTTTTTTTAGGCTATGTAAATCTTTCAGTTTTATGCTTGACATTTTTACTTCATTATTGACCCATTTTTGTTATTTCCGCTAGGTTTGTTATAATTCTTCTTGAAAGGAAAATGTTTGTTAAAATAAAACATAAAAATATCAAAAATTATTGATAAGCCTCATCGATTATATATATATATCATAAATTTCGGCCCAGGATTCATTAAGCAAATCTGAACAAAAATTGTTTACGGAATTATCACTAAAATGTCTTCCAAACTGAAAGGTTTGTGGGGCACTCCAATTCAGTTCTGGATATAACTCAAAGAGTATTGTTCTATGGTCAGAAATATCATTGTCTACCACGCACGCTAGGTTAGTGTCTACTACGTTTGAGAAAATATGGTCGATAGTCGTTGATGAGTTGTTGGTTACGCGGGTAGACCACCCTACCAGAGGATGTAGATTAAAACTACGCAGAATGTTACGCAGTTTATGAAAATTATTTATATTTGTCAAAGATGAGTCAATATTAAAATCCCCACATAAAATAATGTTTAGGATAGGTTTCAACGAAAATTCTAAAACATTAAAAATATTATCATAATATATATGTTGATATCTCTACTAGGAGACCAATAATACGTTAAAATTATAGTTGTTAAGTTACTTGAAGTCATTTTCCAGGAAACTGCACATATTTCAAACTGTTTTTCAACGCAGAAATGAATGGTTGCCCAATGGAGTACCAGAAACAGATCATTTTCTTTTTGTGGTTGCTACGCAATATGTGAATATCCCCGGATCCTCCGCCATTTTATAGAAAATCGCGGATACAAAAATCGCACAAAAAAGTGAAAAGTGGACTGTTTCTAGTTTGGGTAATTGGGTAATTGCTATGTATTTTATGTATTTCTATGTATTTCGGCATGTTGAATACGAATCAGGTGTTCGTTTAGCTTTATCACCTCCCAATTTTTAGTAAATCGCAAAAATAACCTAAATTATGTGTTTTTTTAGGTTATTTTCGCGATTAACAAAAAAATGGGGGTGATGAAGCTGAACGGACACCTGATGCGTATTCAGCACGTCGAAATAATGGAGTTCCAGAAACAGACCACTGTTTTTATTTTGTGTGACTGTGATTAATATAATATACATATTCATTTCATTCAGATCCCACTCAATTGACGATTTGCACGAAAGAAAGTTTGGTAAAAAGTGTCTAGATTGGTATCACTGTAATTCACTGCACATGTTGACCAACTCGTCTAATTTCCAAACTTTGCAACAATTAAATACCTATAATATAATAATCATAACATTGTTTTCATTATCTTTAATGTTGAACCTACTTCCACTGAATATAAATAATCTTTATTAGGTTGTTTCGTAGTCTACAATATTTAAAAAATGTCAAATTATGCAATTTGTCAATCACTGCTGCCAACTCTTCTAGTAAACTGAGAGTTGGAAACAGTGTTTGACAAATTGCATAATTCGACATTTTTTAAATATTGTAGACTACGAAACAACCTAATAAAGACTATTTATATTCAATGGAAGCAGGTTTAACATTAAAGATAATGAAAACGATGTTATGAATATTATATTATAGGTATTTAATTGTTGCAAAGTTTGGAAATTAGATGAGTTGGTCAACATGTGCAGTGAATTACAGTGATACCATTATACTGTGCGCCATGACACTTTTTACTGAACTTTCTTTCGTGCAAATCGTCAATTGGTATTATTCCCAAATATTTTATTTCTCCTGCTTTTTAATAACTGATTATTTGAAGTTCTATTCTGTACAATTTTTATTACATATTTTAATATGTATTTCTTGTGACTGATCAGCATTTGTATTACGGAAGCTAAATATTTTATTTTGTCAACGTTTAAATTTAGTTGCCTTTTACGACAGATGCCCCACAGTATATCCAGAGTCCACACTCCCCTCGATCGTTCTATATACGACCTCCCGTGATGCTTCTGCAAATATTATTACTGTTATTATGTATCCATTATAGAAAACAAGGCGCCCTTCTGTTATTTATGTTTTGTAAGCAATAATATTTATATATACACTTTTATATTAGAACAGTATTCGACCCCACATAGTACTTATCATAATTTGTAATAATTCACTCTTTATTTTTCAATTTTAACACATTCGCTTTGTCAATTAGATAGTTTTTTATAACTTTTATGAAATAAAAAATAATTATGGTAGAATTATATATGTGTTCATAGGTGTCATGAACCTACAAGGCTTTCAAACGCTGTGAGTTGTTGACGATCTCTTTCATTTTCATAATTTACTTATTTATTAGCAAAACGTTGATGAGAAGAAACATAAACATATGATCCAACATAACTCGGTCTAACTTCTCCGTATAGGAGAAGGTCGGTACCTAGAGTCTAGTCTAGTTTTTTTTAATCCTATCACCTATGGCCTCCTCCCATGGACTTTCTAGAAAGAAATAGTCATTCCATTTCATAGTGGTACTAAGTATCTACATGTTAAATTTAATCAAAATCATTAGAACCATTTAAAAGATAGAAATTAAACCCTACATCGTGATTGTGATTACCCCATTAGTGGATGCGGTAAGACTTTTGCTTGCACTTTAACTCCACGGGGTGCAATTTGGCACGGTTGGTCCTTACACCAAAGAGATTCATTTTCGGTCAACATTTTCGCTTAAGAACCAAGATCGCGGCCATTTCTTTACAAGAAAAACTTTAAACTGTAATCAATTATATTAGTCCAACATATGTGTTGAGTTTAATTTTTGGTTAAATGATATCTGATTAACACGAATATGGTCTCTATTTTTAACCGATTTACAAAATGAGGACGTTCTCAATTCGACCTGTATCTGTTCTTTTTTTAGGTTCGTTCAATCATGACATGGATTCGCTTAAGCGGTTTCTATGAAATCTCAAACTGTAAGGTGTGGCTTGGCAGTGGACCTTGTCAAGCAACGTGTAGTGTAAGGCGAGCAAAATAAGGAAAATAAAATTTTTTGCTCGAAAATTTCGAGAATATGCCAGATGCGTGCGCAATAGGAAAAATGCAATATTGCGATATAAAATTAAAATTTCGTCGGAAATGAATTAAAATTGGTAGTTTGGTATTTTAGGAGCAGTTGATACCAAATCCGATGTCAAAAGTTAAAAATTCAAAATTGCGATTCTGATTTGGTTGTGATAATAATTGTAATTTTTGCAAATTTACATGAAAGTGATTGCGGTACAACTTTTTGTGCGGCATCTCAACTTCAGAGGATGCCATCTGGCACGGTTCTTTTTTACTCCAAGCAGATTTATTTTCGATTGGGACGAGTCAACATTTTACTTTTGAAACCAAGATGGCGGACATTTTTTGTAAAAATTTACCTTGTCTAAATCTCCCATTTCGGGTATAATTTTTCGTTAGTATTAGCTAGAAGATTAGTTGTTTTGATTGGTTTTTCAATAATGAGTGTATTAAAGAACTTACCTAACTATTATATTAGCGTGCTCAGGTTAGGGCAACAATATACAGAAAATTTCATAATAAATAAGTGTGTAAGTTGTGATTTGCTTAATACTTAAATAATATTCTCTAATCATGATGAAAGTAAATAAATAAAAAAATATAAATTGTAAAAATAAATCAAGAATGGGCTTGTAAATAATGAATGAATGTTTATATACTCTAGTGATGAGAACTAACGAGTTCGAAAAAACTTGTACAACTTTTCTATTTGAAACAGAATCTAAGGTTCAATAATTGCTGTTAATGACTGATTTTCAATAAATGATTTAAGTAATTTCAGTATATCATCTTGCCTTGAAATGCTAGGAATCCTAACATGTAATTCAATAACGCATCAGTATTAGCTAGAAGAGTAGTTGTTTTGATTGGTTCTCAAATAATGAGTGTTTTAAAGCGTTTTCCTAAATAGCATATTAGCGGGATCAGATTAAGGTACCAATATGTAGAAAGTAGATAATTTCATATTAAATAAAAAAGTGTAAATGACTGAATTTAAATAAATGATTCAAATATTTTCAACATTTTTTTCGTTAAAATGCTAGTAATTCAGTATTAGCTAGAAGAGTAGTTCTTTTGATTGGTTCTCCAATAATCAGTGTTTTAAAGTATTTGCCTGACTAATATATTAGCGTGCCCAGATTAGGGCAACAATATGCAAAAAGTAGGTATTTTTATAATAAACAAAAAAGTGTGTAAGTTGTGATTTGCTTAATACCTATACAGGGTGTCCCATAAGTAATTATACACAGAGCAACGGCAGATTCCTTACGTCAAAATATTACGATTTAACCAAACTTACCTTAGTCCAAAAGTTGATAATAACAAAGATACAAGGTGTCAAAGTTAAATTTTTTGTTTCTTTTCTTTTAAATAATTTCTTTAAAAATTTAAATATTTTAACAAAATTTGGTGACTTGGGGTTTTTTGAGGCGAGGGATTCAAATATGTTCATAGTTTTGCTGTTGTTTGTAGAGGGCGCCACCTACGGTAGTTTGCGTGTCGTTTATACGTCATATTTTTTTGGTGATTTTTTAAAATTTTTTTAAAATAAAAATTCCTGTTTTTCTGTCATTTTTACGCAAAAAAGGCATACTTTCTAAATGTCGCTACGAGTAACCGTTTTCGAGATATTTGGTTTTAAAGAATTCAATGCAACCAATTTAAATCATGATTTAGCGATGTACGATTTTTCAAAGTAGGCTTTGATTAAAACAAAAACAATATGTTAAATCGCTTTTGCCAGTGGCGTACAACATAATTGATAAACCCCTTCACCCCTCCTAAATTACATATTACGTCACTGTGCGAATATCAATTTCAACTACTTAATTCATATTTTCCAATGTCTTATACGTAACATATGCACTCTTGTTAAGAACCCATAAAGTGGATAATTGTCGAGATATTAACCATTAAGGAGGTAAAAACACAGTACTTGATTAATTAGCATAATCAGTCATTACAGCAAGAAAATAAATTTTATTACATAATAATATTGCATAATTACTTTAATAAATTTTCAAAATGCGCTCCACCAACATCGATACATTTCCTTATTCTTTTTGTTAAAGATTGTCTAACTTTAAAAAATATGGCAGGTTGATTTCTAATAAACTGCGGCATTTTGTATTTGTTGCCATAATTCCTGTCGATTATTAATTGTTTGGGAATAAACCAATGTCTTCATATGTCCCCAAAAGTAAAAATCCATAGGATTGAAATCGGGGCTACGAGCTGGCCATCGAAATTCACTTCCCCTTCCAATCCACCTATGAGGAAACTGCAAATTTAAATAATTGCGGACTTCAAGGGAATAGTGAGGTGGAGTTCCATCCTGCATAAACCATAAATTCTGTCTTATGTTTCTGGGCCATGTATTCATTTCATCATAAAGTTCAGTTTGCAAGAAGTTCAGATATGAAGCACCATTTAAGTTTGGTGGTAATTCATATGGCCCCAATAACTGATCTCCCCTAATTCCACACCAAACATTAATTTTGAATTCTTGTTGAAAATGTGATTCCCTAGGTGTATGTTGATTTTCCACATCCCAGTAATGGAAGTTCCTCCAGTTAAATACTCCTCTTCGGGTGAAAGTTGCTTCATCCGTAAATAAAATATTTTCGATAAAATTACGATTTATTGTTTGTTTATTTTGAAGAAATTGTGAAAATTCTACACGTGCGGGAAGATCCCTAGGTAACAAATTCTGTACCGGAATAAAATGAAATGGTCTCAAATCTTCTTTGTGAAGTATTCTAAATATGGAAGATTTACTTACTCCAGTAATTGCAGACAATCGCCGTGTGGAAAGTTCAGGATCTTCAGCAATTCGAACTAAAATTTCATCCTCCTGATCGGCGGTAATTCTTTTTGGACGCCCTTTGTGGCTCTTGGGACGAAACTCGCCACTTTCTCCTAATCTGTCATAGATATTTTTAAATGTTTGATGGTTTGGTAGGGTCCTGTTGGGATATAATCGTAGATATGTACGGCGGGCATGTCTACCACAACAATTTTCTTGTGCGTAGACGCATACCATATCTCGCATTTCACTGTTTGAAAAGTTGTTGTGACGAGGCATGATTAATCCAAACAAATTTAAAAATTCAGTGATTATCTAAATCCAATCAACACAATACAATAATACCTAATTGGCACAGGTCACCTAGATTTATGTACAACAATTGTTAAATTGCATTTATTAGCACAACAAAATTTTTAGGTATGACATTTAAAGAGTAATTGACACAAGCCACCTAGATTTGGGTACAACAATCGTACATCCCTAAATCATTTAAATTGGTTGCATTGAATACTTTAAAACCAAATATCTTGGAAACGGTTACTCGTAGCGACATTTAGAAGGTATGCCTTTTTTACGTAAAAATGACAGGAAAATGGGAATTTTTATTTTAAAATTTGTTTAAGAAATCGCAAAAAAAAGTATGACGTATAAACGACACGCAAACTACCGTAGGTGGCGCCCTCTACAAACAACAGCAAAACTATGAACAGATTTGAATCCCTCGTCTCAAAAAACCCCCAATCACCAAATTTTGTTAAGATATTTAACTTTTTAAAGAAATTATTAAAAAAAAAAACAAAAAAAAATTTAACTTTGACACCCTGTATCTCTGTTATTATCAACTTTTGGACCAAGGTAAGTTTAGTTAAATCGTAATATTTTGACGTAAGGAATCTGTCGTTGCTCTGTGTACAATTACTTATGGGACACCCTGTATAATATTCTCTAACCTAATTTTCTCGTAGTCTGGAAATAGTAGTTTGTGCAACAAGAATGTATATGATATCCATATCTCACGAGAAAGAAGTTATATACAGTATACTTTTTCTATGACCAGCTTAAGAAAGAACTATAAAATTAAAAAAAATTTTAACTACACAAATACACATTGCCAGATACTTGAATTTTTTACTGTGTACTTAATACATGAACTGAGATTGGTCGGTTTCATATCCATCCTAGATAACATATGAAATATATAGGTTCAGTTAACTTGAATTGCCTACGTATTCATTCTACAGACTATACAGAAAGTAGCTAATTTACATAAGGGAGTGGAAAAAATTATTATTTCAATAAATTTCTTCGATTTTGTTAAGCTCTGTTACACAATCACAGACGTCAGGCATTTTTTAAGTAACAATATCCTCGGATGTAAATTCACTAAAAACTCAGTATAAAATTTTTGCACGATATTGAGATCGTATTGCTTCTCCCCTTCATAATGTGAGAAAATAAAAAACATAAATGCAGCAATTTTTCTCAGTCTTTTCATTTATATATTTGACTAAAATACATATGCCCCATTATTTATATAAAAAATTATCGACAGGTATCTATGTGAGTATCAGATTTACTAGCATTGCATTGCGGTGATATAATATATTTAAGAAAAATGTACGAAAATTGTCAAATCAGTTTTGAATTGTAAATATGGTCTGTATAAATTCCGCTTCAAAGTAAAAATAATGCTCCCTCCTGAAAAACAATTTCCCGAAATACCGTAGTTAAAAGACATGAATTGGCGATTTCAAACTTTAAAATTTAAACAGCGTATTAAAAATGCTGCGACTTCAATTTTATGAAAATATTGTTGAACCCATCCTGGTTTAATCAACACACCCGCATATATACATATTTTACGTTTTGCATATTACCGCTGATTTGCCCTTATGGCGGAAATATAACGCATGATTGATCTTTTTCTCCCTCATAGAGGCCGGTAATTTTAACTGTAAAGTGAAGCAGTAATGATCAAATGAAGGATTCGCTGGCAAACAGCATCGGTTGAGTGGAATGATTGCTGTATCTTGTTAGACTGATTGCGATACGTTTAATCTATCAGTTTTAATTCCGCGTCTTTCTTCGTTCTTATGCTCTGTTTGAACAGTTCTTGAACACATACTATGTCGGAGAAACATTTGTACGCTGAAGTGCATAAATAATTATATGAGTGCTTACGTGTATACCGAGTGTAACACGAACATGGTATATCCCCAATGTTTTCTTTATTTTTGCAAATAAATAATTGAAACTTACTACATCTACAACTGATAAATGTCACTTTCTGACACATATACAGGGTGATTCTTTTAAGGCGGCCATTAGAATATTTCCAACTTACAGATGAGATAGCCATTTGAGATTTGGTACCCTACCCTAGTCGACCATTGCGAATCCGAAAATAATAATTTCAAAATGGCGGCACTTTCGAAAATACTGGAGTCGATACCAACTTGCTTATTTTAAATGGAACACCCTATATATTTTCGACTTTTCGAAATGACCATAAAATTCCGAGGCAAAACATGTAGCACACCCTATACCTAAACCGAGCAGTTTCGGAGATATTTGACATTTTATAAAAAATTTGACAGCGTGCAGCGGTTTGCATAAACCGTTATAAATTTCTTCGTGTAGGAGATCCTTATTTGCTCTTTGGTGCGAAAGAACACACGATGAGCTATTCTCTACAAAAAAAGTACATTCCAAATTAGTATACCAAGTGTCTTATTTTTCACGTTACATTTTGTCAAATTCAAACCTCAAAAACTTTTTTATTTCAAATGGAACAACCTGTATTGTTTTACACCAAATTATATTTAATTAAATTACCTTTTTTCTAGTATAAGCATTGAAGGGGTTAAAGTTTCAACATTTCGAAATATTGTCGATTTTCTTAAATGTCCAAGAATTTTTAGTAAAAATTTCCATTAACAATCATTAATGTCAGTCATTCTCTTTTGTTAAAAAATACCAGCACGTTTAAATTACATCCACGAAGACTTTTAGATGTTTATTATTTATGGAAAATGTGATGAAGTAATAATACCAAGAATATGTAACACATTTGCTACTAGACACCCACTTTATTGTTTCAACTGTTTCATAGGCTTTTACGTTTTTTTGGATACAAATATAATTTTCAACAAAAACTTGCGAATAATTCAAAAAGTACATGTGTTAGATATAGGACATGCTGATATAAGTCCACCTCAAATTTAATTCTACATCGATTGCCATAATAAAATTTGGCACGTGCCATTTTACAGAGCCACATATTCTAAGATATTCTAAAATTATCCAATACAGTTTTACAGTGTATGGTGGATGGTTTCTGTCTTGTGGGTATCGGGTAGCAAAATGTTCTTGGTATTACTTTATCACATTCTCCATAAATAATAAACAAACCTAAAAGTCTTCGTGGGTGTAATTTAAACGTGCTGCCGTTTTTTAACATAAAAAAATGAAATGACTGACATTAATGATTGTTTCTAATTAAGGGTAAATCGATGACAATTTTTATTAAACATTTTTGGACATTTAAAAAAATCGCCAATATTTCGAAAAGTTGTAACTTTAACCCCTACAATGCTTATACTAGAGAAAAGAGAATTTAATTTAAATAATTTGATGTAAAAAAATACAGGGTGTTCCATTTGAAATAAATAAATTTTTGAGGTTTGAATTTGACAAAATGTAACGTGAAAAATAAAACACTTGGTATACTATTATGGAATCCAATTTTGTAAAGAGTAGCTCATCTTGTGTTCTTTCTACGTACCAAAGAGCAAATAAGGATGTCCTACACGAAGAAAGTTATAACGTTTCTTGCAAACCGTTGCACCTGTCAAATTTTTTATAAAATGTCAAATATCTCCGAAACTGCTCGGTTTAGGTATAGGGTGTGCTACATGTTTTGACTCAGAATTTTATGGTCATTTTGAAAAGTCAAAAATATATGGGGTATTCTATTTAAAATAAGCAAGTTGGTATCAACTTCCAGTATTTCCGGAAGTGCCGCCATTTTGAAATTATTATTTTCGGACTCGCAATTGTCGACTATGGTAGGGTACCAAATCTCAAATATCTACCTCATCTGTAAGTGGGAACTATTCTAATGGCCGCCTTAAAAGAATCACCCTGTGTAATATGTCGTAGTCTTTTGATGAAATACGTCATTTCGTGAAAACCCTAGGCAGTACATGAACTGCCGGCATATCATGTAAATTCTTAACGTTGTACAATCTGCCTAGACATTTCGTGAAACTCCGTGGTCGTCTCGCAACATGACGTTTAAAGTCGTTCTACATGATCTGCTGCAAATTAGATGTTGACTGTTCATGAAGTGACTGATTCCCGGTAGATTGTCTTGTATTGTGTGTTTGAGGTTAGGTTAGTTGCCGTTTCGGTCGATCTATTTGCTCGGATGCCATGTTGAGTTGTTTATTTATTATGGGAATTAAGCGTGAAAAAGACTTGTGCAGGGATCATTACAAGGAGAGATGGAGATTTAATTAATTTTGAGGATTAGTTCAGATTTATTTGGTACGTTTCGGGTATTGATTGCTAACGAAATTACGAATATAACATCTTAACCTAACCTAACATCAAAATTAATTAGATGTTTTTCGGACTCGTTTAATTTTCTGATGATACGGTCATTTATTCGACTTTACTTCATAGTACTCTTTTTAATGATCATTGAACAAGTCTTTTTCACTCTTACTTTCCATAATAAACAAATACGCAGCAAGTAATAGAACAAAATCTGCCGGTTTAATTTGCGGCAGATCGTGTAGAATGACTTTAAACGTCAAGTGCCGAGACGACCACGGAGTTTCACGAAATGCCTAGGCAGATTGTGCAACCTCAAAAATTTGCATGATATGCCAGCAGTTCATGTACTGCCTAGGCTTTTCACGAAATGACGTGTTTCATCAGATGACTACCACATATAATTTTTTTTATACTTCCGGTTTTAGCGGAAGTGGTACCAACTCTTGATTTTCAAGTGCGTATTAATGCATTTTTTTAATTCTACGTGATTTTCCGAATCCAATAGCCGTATTTCTTTGGCGAGTTGAATATCAGTTTCAAATCACTTACGTATCACTTAGAGCAGATCATAAATATTTGTCAAAGAAATATAATTTTGATTGAGTTCAGGCGCCAACTGCAAGCATTACAGCTATAAGCTGTGCTTTTTTCTATATTTCTATTTTTATTACAATTTAAAGGATTGTAAGATTGCTTCTGTATGTATACTAAGATTTTAAACAACTTTAACCATAGTTAGTTACACTAACAGCCAGTTTCACAATCGTTGGTTATCCTTTTGGTTGACTAACCGGATTCTGAAAGTTTTAATTATTAGTAAACACAACTTTACCAGACATTCTTACCTTTATAGTAATAAATCATTGGTCAAATCCTAACTATTAATTAACCAACAATGGCAAAACTGGCTGGTAATGCCATATATTTTTATAATAAACCATTAGTCAAATCCCAACCATTAGTTAACCATCGATTGTGAAACTGGCTGAAAATACAACCATTGAAATAATAATTATAGAACATAAGAAACCCATAACCCTACTTTTCTTTAAAAGTGATATATCTGATTCAACTAAAAAGCTAGGTCACATAGAAATGAACTAGATCATAAACTCTTATGGAAGGGGCAAAGTTCAATTTCCCAAATAAATAACATTGATTCACTTTGATCGAGCAGGATCAATTCCTGAGTTCCAAAAAAATACGCCTGTGGATACCACATAAGTGACATTTCAAATGTCAAACTTTTCTAATTCAATTTTTATTTTCTGGTTTAAGTGTGACATGACTGTTCCGATTTATTCCAATCATTACATGTAATGCTAGAAATATTGAAATGGCGTCGAAAATACTAAATTATGTGATTTAGAAGTAAACAGAAATCTTCAGAATGGTTTTCCGGATGAGACTCAATTTTTTCAAATGGAACTCTATTGGTACCAAGGTGTCGTTCTACACTGCCATTAATAAGGGATATACCTATATTAGTACAGCCAATCTGTCACTTGACTCGTGAATAATTCCTATAAGGAATTTTTTGTTTGCATATTGAAGGGGAGATTGCTATAATCATTAATAAATGTTTTCCACAAGAATATCGTTACTGCTATGATAGCCATGTTGAAGAAATGACAGTCAAAATAGAATTTTCTTAATTATCTCCTTTCCTATCTTAAAATTAGGTATTACAAATATTGTAGAAAATGAAAAAGCTACAAATTTTCATTTAAACTATTTTCTTCTTTTGTTAATATTTTATAATTTACTGACGTCAGAAGGGTGTAAAATGCTTCGCTGCGGATTTTAGCCAGTTTCTCTGCCCCCGTTACTCTTGCGTAGTAATTAGTTATTGTCAATATTGTGGATCATAACATTTTCCGCAACTAGGATGTAAACAATTTTCATCCAGGGTAAATTGTTTAAAAATTAGAGCAGCTCGAATTTTGAAAAAGTTTCTTGTTTCCTGCTCCGTTGTTCCGACGTTATTAATACTCATTATTAATTTTGTATAATTAATAAAATTGACTTACAGTAGCGTTACTTCTTTAATAGAATGAATGTTATCTGATTTTTTCGAATTTTCACTGATGTGTCAACGCAACAATTTTTCTTACGATTTACACTCTCCTAAAAATTTAAAAAGCATACCTACTATTACCAGCAATTGCATTCCTATTTCTTTTGTTTAAAGTTGAAATATATCCTACTACTGTGCGTGAACAGAAACATATTAGTTCCTTTTAGAGAAACTTCAGTTTTTTTTATGAGTAATTCAAAATTGAATTTAGGTCATCATTTATTTTGTTGTAAGCATCGACTATATTTTCAGGCCTGAACGTTGATGACAGTTGGGTGCCATCAGCATAACATTGCATTTTTATGAAATATATGGAGCTTATAATATCGCATCGGCGGTATGTATTACAAACAAAATAAGCGGTAGAATTGAGCTTTGTAGTACTCCAGATCTAATAGAACACGGACTCGAATAACTATCAGCAAAAATTGTAATTAGCCGATGTTTAAATATGAGGAAAAAAGCTAACACACTATTTTGAAGAATTCAAGGAATTAAAATCAAAAAGGCACTTTTTTACTTTAATTCCTTGGTTTTTTGAAAATTCTAATGAGACAAAGAAAAACTGGTCGCGGGTTCGAATTCAGCGATCAAAAATACATGAGAAAAGTATACTCGCGTTCCATTTTCCTCATTTGCAAACCTGACAGATTTAAATGTATCTTTGGCTGCTGAATTCGAATCTATGGGTAGTTTTTCTCTGTCATATCAGAATTGTTAAAAACTAAGAAATTAGTCAGAAAGGCACTTTTTTTACCTTAATGTATACTTTTCTGTGTAAACTTGTGTTATCAAAACCATATTAACTTAATTTAGCACATAATAAGGCTTGGTTCAAAGTGTCAAATGTCTTGAAAAAAATGGAGTAGAATTAATGCTATAGCCTCGCCATTATCAAGTGTGAAAATATTATCTGTGATACACATTAGAACTGAAGTGGTGCTATGGTCTTAACGAAAGCTAATTGAAATGAGAACGTTATACCACTAGATATGATTGTAATCGTAAATCTGACAATGTATCATTTTCTAATAGTTTTGATATCGCTGGATTTGTGGCGATGGGCCTTAAATCGTAAAACTTCTGGGTTCATTGTTCATTTTGATCTGATTTTATTAATGAGAGTTTCCAACTATCAGGAAAATAACCCACTTCCAGACAATAATTTAATATAATAATATGTGTAATATATTTGCAGACAGCTGCAATATTTTGGTGCAAATATTATCACTGCCACATACATTTGGTTTTAACTGTTGTAATAACTTGTAATCTGTTAAGTTGATTAATCGAAAATTTAATAAAAAGCAAACAATAAATTTAAAACATTTGAAATGTCGATTCTACGCTTAAAATACCATGGGTGAAGGAGGACTGAAACGAGGAGGTAACTGGGAGAGCTTGACTGAATGATCGAGAACGGCTCAAAAAAATCAAGAAAAGAAAAATCCCTTACTTCTACACTACACACTACATGGAGATCGTTACAACTTTCAGCTTTTATTGGATAATTTATTCCCCTAAAATCTCGCCATTTGTCACAATTATTATTTTTGCAAATTTACCTTAAAATGCAATTTCCTGTTGAGCAGTCGTAGAAAAAGTATAGAATTCTACTTGCGTGTAATAGCGATTACTTACTCGGATGAATTACGACACTCGCCTTCGGCTCATGCCGTAAACGCCATCCTCTTGAGTAATAGCTATCATCACATACTCATTGAATAATATGCGCGTTTTTATGACAGATGAGAGATAAAATAACCGTAAACGTCAACTTTGCGTTGTCAAATATGAGCAAGAAAGTCTGCTTTATACAGGGTGTAATTAGTTTCATGTCATTAAAAAGCTGGTAATGGTATCCGACTAGACAAACAAAAAACTCACTGACTTTTTCCTCTAGGGACACTTCGGAAAAAATTCACCTAGATCAAAAATTTGAATGTTAAGATTGTAGATATTTGAGAACCACTGCTTTTCTGGGTCAGTGGACGTATAGTTCCGAATCACAGAAGTTTCTTACTCACTTTTAAAAAGCCATAAAAATAATGTAAAGATTACCGACTTGTGCCCTCGCCGCAGCGCAGTTTCAAAGCAAGGAATGCGGCACTTTGATCGGACCGCTTGAACCCAACTTTTTATACCAATAATGAAAATGTAAATAATTCGTTATCACTTTATAAGCGCCGGCCTATTCTTTTGTCGACATATCCGGTGCTACCTGCACAAATGTCAGAGAATCATGCGCGACCAGACGCGACGATAATAAAGCCTACCAGCAGTTCTCAAACAATATTATTAAAAATTTTTGAAATGTTTGTTTTTTTTTTTTTCCAAAACTATAGGCCTTAGACCCCATGATATATAAAAAATTTTTGTTTGTCTAGTCATTCCCCACTACCAGTTCTTTTTAATGACGTGAAACTAATTACTCCTGTATGTCGATTGTAGATAAATATATTTTTGTGAAGATAATGACAATTAATTAGGAATTGAGATATTTGTAGAGTATTATTTCATTGGATCAACTACTTGAAAAATTAATTCTCACCTTTTCTCTTTGAAGAAATGATCCTGTTAGAGTAACACTCTTTAGTTAAACGCCAGAACGAATCTAGCGATTTCAGCACCAAAAAGTGTTGTACTGTTCAAGTTTATTATTCAATTCATAGCGATACAAAGGAATTGAATACAGCAGTGTTTATTAGTGCAGTATATACCAACACAAAGGTGTTTACTCACGTCCAAATACAAACTCAATCAGCAACTAAAACAAAACGATAAACGGTTTTCTAGTTTGACTAATTTGAGTTGAAGCCAAATTGCAGGTACTAAACACGTACACAATCAAAATATTGCATTCAGAAACAATGTATTTTACTTTATGTTTCTCTAATATAAGTTGGTATCGTGTATCGACGTACGATAGACTGAACATTGACGGACATTCTACCTTATAGGCCAGGCTTGGAACGCTTAGAATTGAATGAAATATGGAATGTTTGGTCATTGGAGTTTCTCAGCATTTTCAGCTGTATTTTGACGTAAATGAAGGGTACTTAGATTTGCAGAAGATAATTTGAAGTGGAAAGCAATTAAAAATGGTAAAATATGTAATTTTCTTAACATTTTTTATTATAATTCGAAAACAATTCAATATTTCGTAAAAAGCCCTCAAAGATAAGCATCCGATGAACTCTATACAAGGTGGACCAAATTAGATGGGATTTGGGGTTTTCTCTAAAACTATGGCATATAGACAAAAACCAATGTAGATGTCCTGAGCTTGATTTTCGAGATATAAACAACTGATATTTTTGAATGACCTCTATATCTCAATTACCAAGTGTCGAATCGAAATCGAGTAACACTTTCTTAAGGCACTTGAATCCGTTGCTGATACGAAGAAAATTTTGCAATTTTGCTCAGTTTCTTTTAAATGGAATACCCTATAAATACGCTTCCGAGCTTTATTTTAATAGGTAAGTTATAGACAGTGCCGCCTAAACAAAATTTTAGATATCCAGAAAAGAGACAGGCAGACATAAAAATATTCAAAAGGCTACAAAAAAAATATTCAAAAGGCTACAGCAAAAAAAAGAGTTTGGATCATTTGTAAAACCTCGAGCAAAAATATATAATAAAGCAGAAGGAGAATCTGTAGAAATTATTGTTTTAGGAATTATAAGAGAAAATCTTAATATATCGTCTCACGAAGAAGAAAATTTAGGAATCCCAAAAACAACTGCGTTGCGTTGCTTAAAAAAAAATTCAAACCACAAAATTAGGTTTAGTCACCTCATATACCCAAACGACTTTCAAAGGCGTCTCGATTTTTGCCAGTGGTTTTGCGTCAGTGCAATGAAGTGCCAGGATTTGAAGAAACAATTTTATGGACAGACGATACCCATATAAGCAGTACCGAAGTTTTTAATCGACATAAAAACCACCATTGGGCTCATGAAAATCCAGACGGTAACAGCTACAGTTAATCGTCATGGACGATTTGGATTTGGTGCATGGTGTGGTTTTATTGGATACCAAATAATACCGAAAATTTTATTAACATTCTACGACAAGAAATAGAGCCCTTTGTAGACAATATACCTGTAAAACGATTTCAAAGATTAATTTACCAACAAGATGGCATCCCATAAGTCAAATGAGACACGAAATTATTTAAATGCTGGGGAGGATTGCGTAGGTATCACTCAGGACTAGTTTATTAATGTCTAGTTAGCTAAGTTAACTAAATTTATAACTAACAGTTAATCTAGCTAGCTGGACATTAATAAACAACAAAGTAGTTTAGATATTGCTTAATTTTTAGGAAATAATGATCCTATTTTATGGCCAGCTAGATCTCCCGATATAACCCCTGCCGACTTTTGTCTTTGAGGTTATTTAAAATATATTATATATAGAGAACATTCTAATAACATAGAATAATTGGAAAACAAAACAATACAGTAACTCCTGTCATGATAGGAAATGCCACAAATGCTGTAAGGAGAAGGTATTAAAAATGCATAAATGTCAATGGAAGACAATTCGAACATTTATTGTAGTTTAGTTTTTCCTATTTTTGTGAAAAGTTTTTTATATTATAAGAAGTGTTGTTATTGTTAATAGTTTACCATGGTCTCCTCACAAATATATTAAATTTTTCGAAAAAAAAAAAAAACTTTTTCTAGAGACAAATATGACATATGATATATCGTTGGATAGCTAATTTAAGTTGTGATCGAATGATGAAACAATTGATGTGTTTAATTTAAACAGAACACAAGTTATGCCTATATCTCGAAAACTGAGGCATGCATAATTTTCTTCTTATCAGCAATGGATTCTACTTAAAAAAGTGCCTTAAGAATGTGTTACTCGATTTTCGATTCAACACTTGGTCATCCAAAAATGCCAATTTTCTAAAAACTCTCTGTAACTCGATAGTCGAAAAAGATGGACGATCGCGGTTTGCGCCACTGTTTGTTTCTCGAAAATCGAGCTCAGGACATCTATATTGGTTTATGTCTGTCTGCCATAGTTGGTAGAGAAAACCTCAAATCCCATCTAATTTGGTCCACCCTGTATCAGTAATACAATCTGATATATTGCGGTTCCAAGTTAGAATAACAAAAGCAAAAAATGCCTAAAAAAACCCTACTTTTTACATATTGGCTCTGCAAACTTAAGGAAATTAAAGGCCCCTTAAACTCCAGCATATGATGAAAAAATAAGCCCCCACGAAAGTCTGTAAGGTCAGATATGCGCTACTGAAGTAAGGTATAAAATACATATTATTTACTACCATATCCACGTAGTGGAGTGGAAGTGTAGTAAAGGTAATAAGAAATTAATTTTTTTTTTTTTTTTGTTCAAATTGGCTTAGTATAAACGTAGGAAATACCTTCCTTCCTCCCAAAAAAATACAAAAAATCTTGAAAAATTCAAAATGGCGGCTCCATGGCGTCTATAATTTGAATCAACTTTCAACAGCCCCTTACTAATCCCACTTAAAGAATAAAAAAATAAAACAATTTTTTTTTTTTTGTAAAAATTGCAGCTGTTGAAAAATTAGCAAATTTAGCACGTACAATTCTCGACCTCGACTTTTCTCTAGAATTTCGTGAAAACAACAGATAAATTGTTGGGTTATAAAAAATCCGACATAATATCGGAAAGTACATCATTCAAGCTTTAATGTCCGCTCAACAAAATATTGATATCTTATTTATTAACAACGTTAGCGCCATTTGAAGTTTGTATGACAGGCGAAAATACACATTTTTTAAATTATGTGTTTCAAGGGGCTGTATTTTACAAAATAAATTTTTGTAATTTTTTTCACTTCATGCGTATTATAAGTTAGTGTTTCGAGTGCAAGATCCTATAATCTGAAATCGTTTAATAAAAACGTATAAGAACGACCACTGTTTGATTAAAATAAGTGACAAATTTCATATCTCGTAATTTAATCTTTAAAGAGCATTTTGGAAAACAATATATACATCATTTTATGATAATATCGAGTTTATAGTACTTTACCTACGGCCACTACTGTAAATAGTAAAAAACACACTACTTGCCATCTATGTAAGTTGAATTTTACGTATTGTAAACAAAACGCACTGTAAACAAATCGCACGGTAAACAAAACGCACGGGTCACGCAAATATAGGTGGCTTAGTTCGCTGACGCGGGGTTTAAAAAAACAAATGCGCCTACCAAATTTTCAAACGCTGTCAAAACTGACATAATATTTGTTGAATAATATTGTTGACTAGTAAACTAAATTCAGATTTTGCTAAATAAATAAATAAACATGATCGTAGGTAAAGTATAGTACATAATTCGAGTTGAAAAGCAATTACGCACTCATGGAAATACGCACTCGCCGCTACGCGGCATGGTGCATAACTTTTCCATTCGTGCGTAATATGCTTCTTACAACACTCATTACGTAATATACTATTACGTTATAAGTCCGGTAGGTGACTTATTACAGTAAGAGTTATTTTACGGACGAGGCGACGCAGGAGCCGAGTCCGGAATATAAACGAGTACTGTAATGAAACCTACCGGACGTGTATCGTATAATATTTTATTTCATACTGTCCAGTAAATCTTTTTTAAAATGAATAAAAAGTTATAATTATTGAAATTTGAAAAATATTAGTTTGTAATCTAACAATCGCATCACCGTAACGATGTTATAGCCATTGTTTTCCATAGCTAATTATGATTGTCTTTAGCTTATCACTGTCGACTGAATAAAACCATAATTTTAGCATTGTTTTGTATTATGAATATTCCGGAGGAAATTTAAAATAAATCTGTTGAAGCAACCGGAAAATTAATCCAGAAAAAAAATCATCATATTTAGTGTAAATTAAATAATCTGTATATTGGCTCCAAATAAAATAGAGAACTTTAGAACTAGAGAGCTTTATTTAATCAAAATAATAAAAATCTAGTAAAGAGAAGCCCGATTTTTTATTGTTTGCCATTCTTCATTTACTAAAGTTGGTAGAAAATTATATTTTACAAGTAGAGATATCTATAAATACCTAACACTATTAATATAGCTCCAACTTAAATAAAAATTAGTAATTTTAGTTAAGCAAAATATTAAAAAGTTTGTAAGTAGAAGCCTAATCTGTAGTTATCTAATATTTTTCATTTACTAAAATTGGTAGAAAAGTAAGTAAGTTTTATAAGTAGTGGTAGGGGCCAAAGTGCTTACTTCACAATTGTGTCAATATAAATTAATATAAGTTCAAATAAAATAAAAATTACTAACTTTAGTTAAGCAAAATATTATAAATTTTGTAAGTAGAAGCCTAATCTATACTTATATAACATTCTGCATTTACTAAAGTTGGTAGAAAATTTTATTTTACAAGTAGAGGTATCTATAAATACCTAACAGTATTAATATATGTATTAATATAGCTCCAACTTAAATAAAAATTACTTATTTTAGTTAAGCAAAATATTAAAAATTTTGTAAGTAGAAGCCTAATCTGTAGTTATCTAACATTCTTCATTTACTAAAATTGGTAGAAAAGTATGTTTTATAAGTAGTGGTAGGGGCCAAAGAGCTTACTTCGCAATAGTATCAATATGAATTAATATAAGTGACAAATAAAATAAAAATTACTAATTTCAGTTAAGCAAAATATTATAAATTTTGTAAGTAAAAACCTAATCTATACTTATGTAACATTCTTCATTTACTAAAGTTGGTAGAAAGTATATTTTACAGTAAAAAATTCGCTATACAGCGGTGAATCTTCAATAGAACATTTCTCCGGACTCATTTTTATAGTTGACTATGACTCCATTCTTCTGTGTTTCTTTGAATTATGACAGTTATTTTTGTTATAAATATTGAATAACCTATTAATAGATATTATTATGTCTCCGTTTTTCAACAATATGACAAAAAGTTGTACTCAATTTGTACATTTTGTACAGAATTTCGTGATACTTAACTGACTTACTTCGTAATTATACTTTAGAAGCGGATGATAAAATGTTGTTCCGGAAAATTTAAGAGGCTCTTTTAGAACTTTCTGCCAAACGAGAGGAAAAATCGAATTGTCTCGAGGTATTATATATATTATTTGAAACATAAACATTTGATCATCGACGATTTTCATTCCACATATTCATCATTAAGGAGAGAAGTTCTGAAAGAATTTGAAAAGCATTTGAAAATAATGTTAATAAATAATTGATGTAGTTAGTTTAAAAATAAACTTTTCATGTATTAAATAATTGCTAAAACTGTGTATTTAAATATTTTATTTCCTATATTTTTAGGTGAATAATTCAAAAGTCAAAATTTGCCTACTAATAACACTAATATGATAGTGTTGCTAGGTAACGCATTACAGTATCAGATACCATAATGTTCGTAAGTAACACATTACGGTATCAGATACTGTAATGTTCGATTTACCGGCCGCAAATGAGTCCGGGAAATAATCATTTACCGGACAGTATGAAATAAAAGTGTTTTTTGATTTTTGTCATTTGGTCTTGTCAGTCAAAAGCTATACCACTTTTTGTGTAGCGTTAGTTGCAAAATCTGTAGCCCTGATAATTTTGCACAAATGAATAATTGGTATATGTATTTTTTGTTTAAAATTTTCTCCTGTTTCTTTTTATCCTCTTATAATTTTCCGAGAAAAATTAAATAACAAAATTATTTACTAAAATCCATATTTGTCCATCTAATTTATTAAATAATAAGAATTAGACAAGGGATAACTGGGTAAACTATTCGGATTATCATTTCTACCATTTTTGAGAATATCGTCTTTCAGCGAGTTCAGAAAATTTCCCAAACAAGAAATCTAAATGCATTGGACTATATGTTGAAGTTAGATATCATTAATATTTTATATGAAGTCATGTACTACATTAAATCATATCAATTATTTAGATTTACTGCAATTTAGAATATTGTATTTGGTCCATAAAAAGAGGAAGTTTTAGATTGAAAACGAACTGATTTTTTAAAGTTTATTAGACATTTATATTTATGTGTATCAGATAGTACAAGTCCATTATTCTATATTATACAAGAGCTTATGTAGATTTAAGAAAAGTGATGACGATAATTCGGAAACGTTCGGAAGTATATGAAAAAATTATAAGGTTGCATAGTTTTAGATATCCCCAAAAACCATCCCTTGGTCCCTTTTTAAAAACTATTCTAGATGTTTTCACAGTTACAATATAATCATATTCACAAGGTGTTAAAATTATAAAACGAAATTTATTTTTGAACCCTCTTGAAAAATCACAATGTTCTTAACAGAGATGGAAAGTTAGAAGGAAAACTTCCTAGAAACTTTCGAAGTTTTCAAAATGGAAAATTTCCAGAAAGTTTTCCATTGGGTATATTGATAGGCTATTTTATGGTGAAATTTGATTCGTGATGATGCAACAATCTTCATTGTGATACCAAATAAGTGCATACAATTATATTACTTACATGACTTTTACAAACTTTTATCAAATATGGAAAGTTGCCTCGATCCACCTCTGAATTTTAATATTCTTGGCGTTTTCATAGATACATTATTACCATATTTACAGCTTCATAATTTTAATACGAAATTTATTTTTCTACCCCCTCAGAAACCACCCGCTTAGTGCTTAGAATTTTTTCACAATTTCGTTGGTTTTTTGAGGTGTGTTGCAAAGTTGCAAATTGCCCCCTGTGCTTCTTTACAAAATTAGAGCTTACTACTTCGAAAAAAACTCTTTTGATATTCCGTATTTAACTGCTCCGAAACTGATATCAATGGAAACTAGTTAAACTGACAATTATAAATGAATATTAAGGCTGCCATGATTTAGAGCATAATTTAAGAGACTCATATTGAGACAGCATTAGTAAATCAGTAAGCAAGTGTTCAAATTAATTTCTAAAACAGGGATACAAGTTTGAGTTGAACAATACTACGTAAGTTAGCAAGTAATTTAAGGGATTGTGGAAAGCACTGAGGGGTCTTTACGCATATGAGGTCGGTATTGGAGATCTCGGGTTGAAACAGACCATAAATAAACAATAGTTCCGGCGTTACAGAGGATTGAAGTAGCCCTTGGAGGGCTCAATTATATACATCTAAGCGGCTTTAAAACTTCTTCAATAGAAAATTTATATACTTCACTCGTTTCAGGTTGTTAAATGATTGAGTTTTCTTTTTAAATTTTTATGGAGGTATCTTTTTTTAATGCATTGTATTTAAGTGCATCCTGAGTACAATGTATTTATATTTATATATCTCTAGGTACAGTATACAAATTTTATTTGTGCTTACGTCTGTGGGTCTTACTCTACTACTATTTTATTGATATATAAAAACTGCAACTATAATGTTATATTATAGTTGCAGTTTCTATTTAAAAGTTGACTAACTTTAGAAATACCATACAATAATAAACTATTTTACAATATATTTTATTAAAAGCAATCGCATTTCCAGGCAATTAGGTCATATATACTGGGTGTCAATGAATCGATGATACAAACTTCGGATCCTGATTCTTCACGGAATTTTTAGGCAGAAAAGCAAAAGCAAGAAAGCAAAAAAATATATATATATATGAACAGTTGTCCCAAAGTCCCTGGGATGTTAAATGGGTGACTAGAATTCTTATGATTATTATCTTCGGAATTCTCTATTATAATACAATATTTGGTAAATAAATATATGATATAGAGAGTGTTGCATCATGAGAGAGACATAGCTTAATAGAAGGTAAGAACATCAGTGGCAATCAGAACCTCCCATAGAAATGTCTCATTGTGCTTTCACTGCGAAGTTACAGGGTGTTTCATATTTTTTGGCAAAAACTACTTTTTGTCATTACTTTGACAGGCAATGGGATAATGGATTCATATTTGGTGCCGCTAATACTGTAGTGATTCTTCAGAAATATTTTTTTACTTCATCCACCCCCACTACCACCCCCACCCCACTACCGATGTGGGGTATCGTTTTATGGGTTTTTGGGGTAGAGGATTTCAAATATTATATTATTAAAGTTCCATAAACAATTATTTTTAATTTATACCTGATTACTTATTAGGGCTACATTTCTTACAAAAATTGATCTTTAAAACGTGTCGGAATTAGGATTCACCCAGACCACCTAGCCTCAATAGAATTTTTGCAAATTTTAATTACAAAATTATTTCACGTGACTTTCATTTAATATCGTTCTGAAATCCATATTGTTGTACATTTAACACCGTATTTAAATAACCTAAAATGTGTAACAAAAAATAAAATAGGCCATTTTTCGTATTCGAATATCGTTAGAAATTTCAAAAAAATATATACAGGGTCATGTTTTTTAGTGGTAAAGAAGAAACCTAAATCTTAGTGACTCCGGACCTGGATTTTTTTTTCATGTCTTACCATGTACTTCTGAAGGATTAACTGTACCAAATATGAATCCATTATTCCATTTCCTGTCAAAGTAATGACAAAGAGTAGTTTTTACCAAAAATTATAAAACACCCTGTAAATTCGTAAGGAAGGCCCAATGAGACATTTATATGGGAGGTTCTGTTACCACTGATGTTCTCTACCTCCTATTAAGCTATGTCCCTCTCATGATGCAACACTCTGTATGTAAGTGAGAGTCATCATATGATGTAGTCATACTAGTCGTATTGTAATCATTATCATGGGCGTATTTAAACAGAGGTAAGAGGGAGAAATTAAGCGTAAGTATCAACTTTTTAATTTTAGTTTTCAACCTTTCTTATGACGTATTATGTATTATTAAAATAAACAAAAAAGGTGTTATTCACATTTTCTGTGAAGCAGCCATTTTTAAAATAACAGTTTTGATATTCTGTTCATTTTTTAATTCCATGGATATGTCTATGGAATTTGAAGTTGATGGGCGATGGTGAGTTATTTTAATGCGCATCATGGCCACAGTATCTGCTTACTTTTTAAAGGTTAAATACTAGATAGTACCTATATTTCACTCAATTTTCCTTATAATGTCAATGTTCAAACAAGTACCTCTGTATTGCATAATTAATAATTTTTATAACAAGACACGCTTGCATTTTATAAATTTTTGTATACACATACGCTGAGTCTCTACAATAGTTAAAAGATAGCTTTCATTTCAATAATGGCCAGATCCGTTGAAAATAAGAATAATACACGTTTTTATGTATTTTTAATAATACAATCAAAGTACGTCATCAGTATGGTAGAAAATCAAGATTAAAAAATGTTACATTTAAATTTACCCCCTTACGTCTATTACAATATACCCATGATGATGATGACAATACGACTAAATTATATGATGGCTTTCTGTACATACGTTCAATTACCAAATTTAATTGTACTATAAAAGAGCATCCCGGAGATAATAATCATGAAATTAATTTTAGTCACTCTATATAGAGGTCGTAACAGGTCGTAACATACCAGTGGGTGATTTTCGAACACGTGTTTATGTAGACTATTTGCTTAAAAATATTATCAGGAATCAGCGCCCCAAATTTGTACCATCGATTCATTAACACCCTATATACAGAGTTTGTCAAGTCCGGAAAGAGGCCATTTTTGACTGTTGAAGAGAAATTTTGCACATCCCACTTGCTGTTCTTTATTCTCGCTCAACCCACCAGCGCTTAGTTCCACTGATAAAAGTAATTTTTAATTACTTAATTCTGCATGGAGTCGGTTTCAATTATAGCTCTTTGGAACAGAATATTGTACTATAAAAAATTGTACCATTTTGAACTATTATTAAGCGTTAATATTAAAAATGGCCATACCTCCGCTAGTTGGTTTGTACGTACGTACAGACCAACGTACGTTCGCAGTCCTTGACGGACCCACTTATTTTTATTTAGTTGCTTCCTCTTGAATCAGAATAGAATCTTGTTAAATTTCATAATGATCCATGGAGTAGTTTAGTTAATATCAGTAATTACTTAACACCCTCACGAGTTTTCGCGGATTACTTCTCTCATTGTCGGACTATTTAGTTTAAGATTAAATTAAATAATTTTTCCATTTAACTCGCTCTGACTCAAAAACAGAATAACGAAAGGGTCACCAATTTCACATTGAACGTAAACTTGATATCCTAGTAACAATAACTTCCAGGGAAAAAAATTATTTGTCTTTTCGGTTACCTACTCCTTTTAAGTTCTTTATGCTTCGAAAAGTTTAATTTAAAAATTTGTAATTTTGAAAATCTGCATTTTTATAGTTTTGGCGCACCCTATATAACAAAATCGAAATTGATCAACTTGAATCGTATTTGTATAACAAGCAAAATAAATCATAAAGAATGACTTTTTCTCGAAAAACGGAAAATATTTTTTTTTACAAGTATAGTTAAATCTATGCGTTTAAGCATATAAGGAATTGAGCTGGGTACAGAAGTTTGAATAAGTGCATAGTCATATTCTGCCCGTCAGTTTTGTCAGTTTTCTTTTATGTTTGCTTTAAACAAATTATTAAGATTGGAATAATGTTATTTGTTTCAGTTTTTTTGATAGCCTCTCTTGCTAATTGATCCGTCCTTTCATTTCTATCGATCCTCGAATTTTCTTTGGCCCAAATAAATGTGACGGCAACACCTTTTTTAACTAACAGAACTAATTTATGTTTGATACTGAAAATTAGATAATTATTATATTTTATTAGATTCCTTGAGAGAGACAATAATGCAGCTTGTGAATCAGATACTATTATAGAGTTTCCTGTTTCCTGTATAATAACAGTAAGTACACAATCTAATGTATATAGTTCTGCTGTGAAGATTGAACTTTGGACAAGAATTCTATGTGTAAAAGCTTGACTGATGTTTAATACGTAAACAGCACAACCAGTTCCTAGTTAGTTCTTTTGTCTGTGTATATTATGTATTTATTATTATGGGAGCTCAATATGGACTTCATAATAATACTATTCTCAACTGAATGTTCTCCATACTTGGGAATAATGAGAGTGGGTTTAAATGAAATAGTGTCATATTCATTCTAGAAAATTGGTTATTTAGATGTGATGTTTAAATTATTATTAACTCATTTGTTTCTAAAAAAGCATCTAAAAGTGTTGGATTATTTTTTAGTGACCAAAACCTGCTAGTAACCATTCGTATGTAAGCACACAAATTCTTCTAGTTAACCCATTTGTATTAAGCACCCTTACTTTAATTAGAAAATTATTTGCTAAATATTGCCTTCTCAAACTAAAAGGCTGTTCCTGTGCTTCAGCCAAAATGGCAGATCTCATGGCATCAATACATAATTTGACTGGTTTGAAATGCATTCGATGCAAGGTTCGTAAATTTGGCTTGTATCCAGATTCATGTAGTATACATCCATAATTTAGGATAGATCGTATATAAGACCTGTAGAATATCAGAGATATTTCGGGGTCTGCTCGCCATTTATTTTTTTCTATACATTTTAGCATATTTATTTTTTCACATTTATTTTTAATGTGCGTTATATGCTTAGTCCATATTAGCTTCTTATCTAATATGATGCCAAGATATTTATAATCATTGAGTACAGGTACTTTATAGCCACATAAGTTCAGAGTTTCTAGAGTTCTCAGTCTGTATCTGGTGAAAATCATCAAAGCAGACTTTTTCGAAGAGATTGTGAAGCCGGGCTCTATAGTATACATTTTAATAACATACATTTTGTATCGTAAGGATCTTAGATATTCTTCATAAGAACCATGGATAGGATAAAATGCGAAGTCATCTGCATACTATCTGACGTGTACGATATCATCGAAAACTTTATGAAAGTCGGCAGTGTAAACATTAAATAGTAGAGGGCTTAATACGGACCCTTGTGGAATACCCTATGACAATTCTCTAAGTGTCACTCAAGTTTTGCCTTAGTCGTTCTTTCGAATGTTTTAGTAAGACAAAACATGAGGGAGATAGGTATGTATGATGATATATTTAATCTTTATTTTTATCAACTTTTAGAAATAAGCAAATAATAATTTCTTTTAACTGTCTAGTGGAATTTCCACTCCTTGTGGAGTACCCTATGCCATAATTCTTGGTCCATGAAGAAAATTATTACGGTCGTCGATATAGATCTCCCGATTTGTATATACCTCCACTAAATTTGCAGCTACTTTTTTACCATGCATGCCAATTTATCGTTAAGTATATTTAAATCCACCGAGTCATATGCTCCCTGTAGGTCTAAAAAGAGGCAAGCCAAATATTTATTTTCGGAAAAAGTACATTGAACATCAGTAACCAACTGGGCCACTGCATCTAGTGTATCTTGGCCACGTCGAAATCCATATTGAGATTTAGGTAAGTATGAATGATATTCCTAAGTGCCACTCAAGTTTTGCCTTAATCATTCTTTCCAATGTTTTGTAAGGCAAAACATGAGGGGGATAGGTCTGTATGATGACATATTTAACCAATCTTTATCAGGTTTTAGAAATAAGCAAATGATAATTTCTTAATTTTTCTCTATTTCTTATTGGGATGCTCTGCCACGTGTATTTTCTTCTAAACAATGTCTGAAATCTACAAAATAATACAATTAACCAGTATTTTACTGGAAAATAACCTCCACGCCTGTGACTTTTACGTCAAAGGATCAGTTAGAGGGTGGTTTTTGACAAATAATGAATAACAACAAAAATATAAAAATGACGTATTTTGCTGACGTTTCGGAAAACGAATCTGTTTCCTTTCTCAAAGCGTATTATAATGTTTGTATTGTGTGAATATTAAATACACAGCTTTAAGAATATATTTGTTACATTCAGTATCCATAGATACTTACTGCTTACACAGAACTGTTGATATATCTAGTTGATAGGTTTATTTTAAACAATGTTGAGTTTGTTAAGTTCTTCTTTTAACATCGGCAGCCAGGTTGTGCAAATATCTACGGAACAATTCGGCACCCATTTGTCCTCATTCAATAATATTATAGCCGCTTCTTTAATTTTTCTTTTCTTGCTATCTGCCTCTTTTGTTAAAATTTTTGCCGAGTCCCAGTTTATTCTATGTCCGTTCTCCCAAGCGTGTTCACAAATCTTCGATTTCTGAATCTCATTTTTTCTAATGTAACCTTGTGCTCACTCAATCTAACACTGAATGGTCTGGATGACTCACCCACATAATGTTTATTACACTCACACGGAATACTATAAATTCAGTTTTTTGAATTTTGCTCATGATTTAGCTGTTTCGTTTTTGTTAAAATAGATCTCAATGTATTGCCCGTTTGAAATATCGTCCTAATATCAAATCTATTGCCTATACGGCGTAGCTTTTCAGATAATCCGTGTAAATAAGGAATTAACGTCGTGTACCGTTGTTCAGGTTTTTGTCGTATATGATTATTATTTTCTATACATGTGAAAGTTCTATCAACAGAAGCTTCAGGGTATTGATTGTTTATAAGAACCTCTTTTATAAAGCGTTTCTCATTGTCTAATATTTCATCATTAGAAGAAATTATTTTGGCCCTATCATATAAGCATTTTATGACACCCTTTTTAACATGCATCGACTGATTTGAGTTAAAATTCAAATACCTGTTGGTTTGTGTTGGTTTTCTATAAACGCTTGTTTCAACTGTATTATTTACTCTTTTAATTAAAACATCTAAAAATGGTAGTTCATTTCTATTTTCTACTTCTAATGTAAATTTAATAGATGGTTCTTTATTATTTATATTTTCTAAAAGAAAATACATGTGGCAGAGCATCACAATAAGAAATAGAGAAAAATTAAGAAAATGCCAACATTTAGACAATAATTTCTTTTAACTGTGTAGTGGAATTTCCATTCAACAACCAATTGTACAAAAAATGTAATAGAATTTTTTGTGCAGTTATAGATAGATAGTTTTTTAATAATTGTGTATGTAAAATTGTCTTTTCCAGAAATTGTACTTTGTGTTATTTTAATTGCACCTGCGAACTCTGATGAGGAGAATTTTCTTCCTAGAAAACTATCATCACTGTTATTTAGTTCAGTGCTAGTGACTGGAAATTGGTTAGGTACAAATGAGGGTACTAATTTATTAAACATTTCTTCAATAAAGCCTTGACATAGAAGGGTCTTGGGATAAGTTCCGTTTGAGTCGTTTGTGTTTTTCATTACTGACCAGATTGGTGAAGGAGGAGTGTTTTTATTTAAGCTGTTTAAAAAAAATTTTCCAGCACTGCTTGCTTTTTGGTTTGAACATGTACTTGCTTTTATTATAGATATTTTTGTAGATCAGATAGTTTTCTAGGTTGGCTACTATTTTATAATTATTAAGAGCATTTTTCGTTCATTGTATAAACTAGTTTATTCGTCGTCCCACCACATAGACAGAGACGTTAAAGAAACAAAAGGTTTCTTAATAGGTATGGAAGTTGTAACAGCATTATTTATTGCATTCGATAGAAATGTGAACTGGTCCCATATTGTCAAGGTCCGTTTAGAAGTTACCGAGTTCAATTTCTAGTTGCACATTGAACAGGGATCAATCAGCAGCAGATTCCTTCCAATTTGTTGTCGGGATTATTTTTTCTGAGACAAAGTTAATCTTTAACTCGGTAGCGATTGGGTAGTGATCCGAACCCGTAGGATCGGGCAATACCTTCCATGTACATTTGTTGTCAAAATTAGCACATACTAAATTTAGATCAACGTTCGAAGGAGGGTGTACATGACGGGTTACTCTCGTTGGTTCCCTATTATTTAAAACTACAAGGACTACATTATCTAGCGCTTCGACAAGTATCTTTCCTCTATTATCACTGTAAGTAGTTCCCCACAAATTATTGTGGGCATTGAATTCGACCCTAAAATAGTATTCCCCTGAAATTGAGCAAAAATATTATTCCAATAATTTTTTGTAGCACTGAGATGCGGCGGCCTATATATAGATACAATATTACTATTAGTATTTTTTATATTGACCGCACAAATTTGGATGTTGTTATTAAAACTATTAGTTAGTTTGATTTCTTGATACAAAATTTTTCTTGAAACAAGTATTCCAACTTCTCTATGTCCATTGTCTCAATCCCCCGAAACCCTTTCCGGATAGCCTTGGCTTAGGATTTGGGGGTTGACTACTATGTGCGGTTGTTTGTGTGCTTATGATTTAGTTATTTTAACACTCAGAAGAGCTGGTCTCCGCACTGCATCGATCGAGCTACATTGGACTGTAAGAAGTCGTATTGCAACCACATTTTTATTATTTTTTCCTTATTTTCATAAAATAATTTTGCAAATTCCTACAGCCCGCTTTACTGCTCAATTTATCATAAACCTGCAATGTTATTTTAGAGTACGATGAATAATGATGCTATGGTTGTTTATTTTCCAGAGGGGAATTACATGTGGTTATTTGAAAATATTAACGTTTCCACTATTTTCCCTACAGCTTGTTAAATAAATTCGAATATTTAATAGCGCTGTTTTTAATTCGCAATTTACACAAATGACATTTGTTAAATTACTTTATATCCCGGAAAACAATAGCACATTACACGATCAGTAATTAGTGGGCCTGCCATATAATGAGAAGAGTATTTTAAATAATCCAATGCATAATTTATTAGTTGCAGCAGCAAATAAACCAAAAATAGAATGTTATGTCAGTATTATTTTAACGCTGACTCGCTCACTGGCTTAATAAAGAATCTTCCAAAGCTTTTTGTGGTGGATTTTGTTTTATCGCTGGTATTTAAACCTGCATTCGTCAGATATTGTAATAAGATATATGAAGCTGGAAGTAGTGTTCATTTGAAACTTATAATATTTTGACATATTTGTTTATGAGCTGTGCTAGCTGCTCATTATTCCTCATCTTCACCTCTACATACATTGCATGGCAAACCCTTGTGAATAGTACTGTACCTAGAGGCACAAAATATGTAAAATTTAGAAACAATCTTCTATGTAATGAAAATTTTATTTTTGGGGTAATTATTGTAGTAAAATATATCATCTTCGGTTTATTATATTATTATAATTGCCAAAAATAATGACGTTATTTTGAAGTTAAAATCTCCAGTTACTGAACTAGAAGGCGACATAGAATAACTCTAAACAGTTTTCTGTGAGTGAATACCGGCTTCGGCAGGTATACACAAACTATGTCCAACGTCTGATAGTCAAAGCATATTAACTAAATCCAAGGGGGTATTAGCGGTCTTTAGTTTTAATAAAAAACACCTCAAATCTGGTCTCATGCCAACTTTCGATTTTGCTTGAATTGCAGTGACCTCCCCATTTTTAAGGTTGGGGAGGTTAAAAAATAGTTATGCATTCTAATTTAAGATTTTTTGTGTGCAATGCGTACATTCATTTAATTTATAAGATATATTAACCATATTGTTAACTTTACTCTTCATTTTTTATTTATTTGTTAATTTCTTTTTATTATTTATTAAACGTCGGCCTATTTCCGCTTCCTAGGTCAATTACCGACGCAAGGAGGCGAGCTACTCCTAACATGAAAATTTTGCCGACCTCCTTTCTTTTTAAAAGAGTGGGGAACTCTAACTTGTCTAACATTTAATAGACAAAGGATCGACTGCTTCACATCCCATCCGAGGGATGGTATATCCAATACGCAGTCCTCGCCTGAGTATTAACTAATACACAAGTTGCTAGAAGGTGGGACAAGACCACTCTGTTTTTTTTTTGGAGATGCACCTATCTAAGTACTAACCACGATGAACGTTGCTTAAGAATATGTATCTAAATACGTGTACAGTTAAGGCGCATCTACACTCGCCGTATATATTAATAAATTATTATTTTTTAAATAGTATATAAACCATCGGAAAATAATATTACACATTTTGTGTGTGGCTGTGTTTATATTAAAAGTTAATTCTGAAATTTTCGCGATAAGCAATTGAATATAGACCAGAAAAGATCTCGGCATGAAACGAAAATTATATTAATGCACAATTTACAAGAGGTCCTTCGACAGAAACTCAAATAACAAAACCTGAGGATCTATATAGATGAGCAAACGCATCTTCAGTCCTAAGTGGGGAATAAATCCGAACACTAGTCTCTGGACTTATGCTGTTATAATCATAATATAGGCGGGACTAGTGTGGTAGCGCTCCCACGACTCGCCTATGTCAAGTTTAAAGTCTAAGTCTATTCAAAAATGGAATATAGAATGTGACAGACCAAGGCATACAAAAGCTGTGATTCTACCGGCAGAGGATTACCAGTGTCTCCCCGTTTACATGTTGACTGTTCCATATATGGTCGTGTTCCCACGACTCGCCTATGTCAAGTTCAAAGACTAAGTCTATTCAAAAATGGAATATAGAATGTGACAGACCAAGGCATACAAAAGCTGTGATTCTACCGGCAGAGGATTACCAGTGTCTCCCCGTTTACATGTTGAATGTTCCATATATGGTCGTGTTCCCTAGTCGAGATGACTGATAACGTAATAAAAGGCATATTTTTAGTTCCGGTGGTCTGTAATGGTACACAGACAGATTGAAGACGCAGGAGGGAACGGATACTGGCATACGTGGATGCATACCAAGGGCTCGTATATCGGCGAAACTTGGAAAGTATTCGAGTGTGTTCCAAGCACAGATATATGTCATATGCCTGCGACAGTCAAGGGGCTTTGAGGGCTCTTATAAACAAAATGACCTCTAAGCTGGTGCTGGACTTTCGAAATTTTTGACTGAACTGTGCAAATTCAACTCAGCCAAACTGATTTGGGTGCCCAGACACATTGATGTGGAGGTTTATGAAGAAGCAGATCGCTGATTCGCGGGCACAACATATCAAGTATTATTAAACATTTAATGTAGAATATTAATATTAATAACAGTGCAATGACGTCACGTTGCTCTCAACCTGATGTCTAAAAGTGCCAATTTTTACTTTAAATATCTCAGCTCTGAAAAAAACTTTCATTCTGAAATTTTCAAGGCATTATAGGTAGGCCTAAAGCTGTAAAGAAGGTAAAAAAAATGATTAAATGTGAATGACCCTATTGTGAGTCACTAGGAACGTCAAGGTATAGTTATCTTGAAATGCAATTCTTGCAGCAAGATGAGCTACGCAATCTACCTAGGAATATACTTCTATTCTTCGTGGAAAGCTGGTCTTTTGTTTATGTCGCGAATATACAATGGGCCGACAGGCCTAAATACTGTGGACCTCACAATCTGCTCACGTTCTTAATAATAAATTAATCAAATACATAAGGAGCTCAGTAGTTACAACCATCATTTAAAAATGTATTTAGAATGGTCAATGGTTAATGAATGCTGACAAAAATCACGTCAAGTTTAATAATTTTTTTTTCAAAAATATAGTCCAATTGCAGTCCGCATTTTTTCAGAATCCACTTTTGTGTAGCAAATTACTTGTAAAGTAATAATCTGTTATAATTTAACAGACGGTAAATGGTTTTACTTCATCACTTACTCACTTTTGTAGCATATTTCGAAACAAATACTGACATAGTTATTGCGATTATTCTTTACTTTCGCTCAATCCTGTATACATTATATTATTGTGCCGGGCGCTTTGTACTTTGACAGTCAAATTTTCGTTATATTCAGATCAAAATAACATCGGTTTTTCTATACGTTATATTCTTTAAATGTATCCTTGGGGTGCTACAACAGGCCACAAAAGTGCTCCCTTGGAATCGGTTTGCCTTATCGACTGCGAAATTACTGTTTTCATTTTGATAAAATTTGGAAAGCAAATGAACACGTGAATACAGAAATATGATTATTTAATTATGGAACAGAGTTTCTGATATAATTCTACTAAATAGACTTAGTTAAAAAAATTACACATTATTTTAATTTTTCTCTACAGCTAAAATAGGTAACGGTACAATGCATATTTATCATCAACCACAGGCTGTAAGCCTCAAAATACCTTATTTGATAAACTTTGGCCATATTATAATTAGAACGCAGACAAACTTTTTTAATAACGCAGTGCTCTAAAGTTTGCACACAATAGAGCGAGTTTAAAAAAGGGAGTGAACATGTATTTTTGTGGAGACAGTTATTACTGTTAAGCATTAACATCGATCTGTAAAGGTTTTAAAGCTATGCTACATTTTCTATGTATTTCTATATAAATTGAAACGTGTGTGTTATTATCGACACTATAATTAATAATCCCAAATAACTATGGCAACTTGTTAACAATATAAGAAATAACAATATCGTGTCAAATAATATGATATATAAAAATAGACGAAGAAACAATCCAAAATACATTGCAGACCTCTTTACGAACTTTTTTCAAATCCTTATATACAAAACTCCCATTCTGATGCTCCAGCCAAGATGTTCCAACTGATAGTTCACGTTTAAAACAAATCACTGAAATTGAGGTATTTAATGGTAAAAAAATTTAATCTCAAAGCTACTGTTGGCCCGAATAAAATACCTGCTTTTTCATTCGTGATTGCATATGTTTTCTTTCAATACTACTTACTATAATATTAAATGTTTTTATTAAAACATCTACATGCCCCTCTTTCTAGAAAAGTTCTAAAGTAATACCAGTCTACAATAAAGTTGGAAAAGATAATTTGAAAATAATTGACCTATTAATATTATCAAAAATTTTTCTTTTTCGAAATGTTACTACATAATTTTCGCTTTTTCCATCTAGAATAGAAAATCACACCAAAGCAACATAGTTTCGTGAAGGAAAGATTCCAAACTGAAAGTAAACGTCATATTCACATATTTTTCGAAAGCATTTGATAGACTCAATCACAGTACTTTCCTTAATAAAGTAGATAATTTTAGCCTGTCAAAAAGTTTTATATGATTTTTCTTAACCTTGAAGATATAAAACAGTTCGTTCAATGTTGCGGGTTGCAAGTCCCTTCTGGGGGTCCCACAAGGATCCATACTAGGACATTTGTTATTTAGTATATACTTTAATGATATTATGAATGATATGGAAGCAAATTGTTTACTTTGCACGAATAATATGAAATTATAGATTATCATTATGTGCCCTGATGACTAATAAACTACAACTAGCTTAAACAAAGTTATTAA
This sequence comes from Rutpela maculata, assembly GCA_936432065.2. Lineage (NCBI taxonomy): Eukaryota > Metazoa > Arthropoda > Insecta > Coleoptera > Cerambycidae > Rutpela > Rutpela maculata. The sequence continues at coordinate 290,840,137 of OW386285.2, read as the reverse complement.
TTCATGTAAATGGAACAATCTGCCTTTAAATCCCTCTGAAGGTAACGTTATGTCCTTTTCTCTAAAACGTAATATCATAAACTATGAGTATTTCGATCTTACCTTTCCTTTTTCGATCATATAAATGATATATTAGCAAATTTCTTCAAGTCTCTTGATTTTGCGATACGAAATAAAACAATCTAAATACCATTAAATTATTATACTTTTGTTAGACCTCGAGTTGAATAATATTACGAAGGGGCATTATCAATAAATGCGTTTTGTGAACTGTTAAATAACTCCTATCACGGCAAAACTAACGTTTGACAGTTCTAGAAAAACTAAATATCATTAGCTTACTAAGTAAAAACATTATTGTTTCAGCCTACTATGTACAAAACCAATAAGGCATTAGTTAGATGCCAAAGTGATTATAAATTTATTTGTTAGACAAGTAATACTAAATTTAAAATACCATGTAGCTGCTTTTTTGAATTCAAATATCTCGAGACATAGGCACTCTAGAGCAATGTATTGAGAGTATCTTTTTTACGTAAAAATTATTGAAAAATAAAATAAAACCAAGAAAATATTTGAACAATGGCGTACAAATTAAGGGGGGGGGGGGACTCCTCCTCCTACCCTTACCGTGGACACCCGGGCAATAGTGAGGAACCAGTTCTTTAGCTGATATTTGTGTCTTGGACCACACATATGGTAAAGAAGTATTAAGTAATTTTAAAATCATATGTGAAAATAATTTTTTAATTTTTAATTTCAAAACCCTGTATCTCAGTAAGGCACATTATATCTAATTGTTTTTAGTTAAATCTTCGTTGTTTGGCCTAAGGATTCTTAAGCTAGCGTATGACCAATTAATTATTAATGAAACACTGTGACGTAAACAGTCACGACCAAATTTAAATGGTCCAAATTGATCATTAAAAATTCGGCTACTCGGCAGCTCATATGTCGACAGCGGGTCGTGGGCAATGTCTCTTATGTCAATTATAAAGTTTCAAAAGATAACTTGTGTATATTAAATGAACAGATGGAAATTTATTGTAAACTTCGGGCGCCAGCCAAGGTTAATTGGCAGAGGTAGGGAAAGAGCAGACAAAACACAAACTTCAAAGAAAAAGTATAATAGAAATATATGGTAGCATGCACAAAAGTATCACGATGCAAGTGGAGGTTATCACAGATAATTAAAGCAGAAAATATACTTATGTATATGGGTAAGTAATTATATAAATTATATAGAATATGATAAAATTAGTATAAAAATTATTTGCAGAATATATCATCTAGCCATATGTCGATAGCTTTCAGGACCGCAAACAGCTGTTTTTGGCTTACATGCGATGACAAAATAAAAAAATAGGAAGTTAGGTATATCAGGATTAAGTATAAGAAACATAAAATGGTATAAGTATACACTAGATAAAATGACGAATAGTAAACGGTGACCAATATATAGGCAAATGCACAAATATACGATGGCTCACGCCTTTGTGTCGCTTAAGACTACTTGCTTCTTTCCAAAGTAATGGCACTGCGATCTGGCAGGTTCAAAAAGAAGAAAAACACTCACCCGTCTGTGGTGAAATAGTAGCCAGCATTCCGCTTACCACATGCAGACCCTCTACGAGTGATTTCCAATAAAAAAATAAGCTCTGCACCTAAGGCAAGGAATTTTCATCAGGCCTCCTGGATTGCGATTCCAATAAAAAAAACAAGCTCTGCACCCAAGGCAAGGAATTTTCATCAGGCCTCCGCCTGGCACCAGTTAATCACTTGCTATGTATAGATTTGGTTGGGAATTTTAAACGGCTCACATGCCCAGCAGGCACAACATAAGAGCTGACAGAGGCTGAAGGGTAGTATTTAAGGGCATACAAAAAACCTAAAAAGTATTCATCTACCAAGGTATGTATATTTATTTAAAATTTAAAATATTAAAAAAAGAAACTACTGACCTTAGCTCTTATTAGGTTGATTTATTTTAATAGGGAATTTAAATTCACATCTGGAGAACACCTCCCTGTTCAGCAACCAGCCAAATCAAAAATGTCTCCTCCTTTTTTGTCTTTTTGAAAGCAAAAAAGGGTGATTTTGCGCCAATTTGCAAATCAGGCTGTCCATTCATATTACTATTAAAATCCCTAACTTAAATTTTGACATTTGTCAATCAAAATCAAAACAAATCTGAATAATATTTATGAGTTTAGTTTATTAAATATTTATTAGACCTTATACTATCCAGGTAATCTATTAGTCCTTTATTTAATTAATTACTTAATAATGTAATTACAACATAACCTTGTATTTGTTATAGGCAGTAACGTAAACAATTGGGACCCAGAGTGCCGGTGGAGGTAACATTTAATTTAATGTAATGCATGGAGTTGCAAGAGGTAACCAGACGTAGTGGGCCTGACAAATGGTGATACAAGTGTGTTCGGAGGGCTACCGCTACTGTGCCGAGACCTGTATGCTGCATGTCAATGAAACTAAGCAACGATAATATTGTTCACCTGCTGTATCCTTATTGAAATATATCTGCATTCACACTATATTTTTAATTGCTAATTCTGAACTGTTACAACACCATGTAGAAGGGGTTAAGAAGAATAGGTTAAGAAAAATATTCGTAGCTTATATTATCGAGAAATGGAAATTTTATCACTACTTACTTGCATGTTTATATATTAAGTTAATTTTTATACTAACAAAACCAAATGTTGAGCAAATGGTGAGAATAAATGGGCAGGTTCATCTGAAGCACCAGCCTAAAAACATATAAAGTGAAGTAAGTCATCTTCTTCTTGCTAATGTTTTTATAACATAAATATTTAGTGTCCGCTAAAATGTCCGCACCATATGGGAAACTCCGTTGTTATAGACTTTCTAAAAAATTTTTTTTGTGATAAAAGGTAGTGCATGTTTTCAAACGAAAAAGGGGCTAGATAAATGTGTGTTAGTCCTGGCGCTTAGGTCGGAAATTTTTTTTTTTTTAAAGTGCCTCAAAAGTAAACTACCTTTATTTCTGAAGATATCGAAAAATGTTATTTAAAGAAGTTGCTTAAAATACGAAGTTATATCCAGATATGAAGTTTGGTTATTCTATTTTAAAAATAAAAATATTCCACTTTTTTACTCATAATTCCTAAACTATATTTTTAAATCTTTTTCTGTTATCAATAATTATCTCTATTCAATAGTTTCAGCCTATGCAGTGGATTAAAATACACTTTGAAGAACTTTTAGCAGTACTTTTTTGACCAAATAAATATTTTGGGAAAAAATGCTGAATTTCTTGGTGCAAAATTGTTCTCTTTTTTTACAATGTAAACTTTTTCAATTTTTTTTAATGCAAATCGCTTGAAAAAAGTTTCATTTAGCGATCTGTCTCAAGAAATTTCGAAAAAGTTAGAAAATAGAAAACAACTATGCACCAAGAAATTCAGCATTTCTTCCCAAAATATCCAGTTGGTCGAAAAAGTACTGCTAAAAGTTCTTCAAAGTTGAAGTGGAATTTTTATTTTTAAAACAGAACAACTAAATTTCATGTCGTGATATAACTTCGTATTATGAGCAACTTCTTTAAATAATATTTTTCGATATATTCAAAAATAAAGGTAGTTCACTTTCGAGACAATTTCAAAAAATTAATTTTCCGACTAACATACATTGGTGTAGCGCCCCCTTATCGTTTGAGAACATGCACTAACTTTTACCAAAAATAAATTTTTTCAGAAAGTCAATAGGTAACAACAGAGTTTCATATATGGTGCAGACATTTTGGCGGACACTGTATATTAAATTCTTAATAATTTTTAATAGGCTTTCTGTATGTTGTTTGTTACTTAATCATAGTGATAGTTATGTGTATTAATGACGAATCCGATACTAATTTTTGTATTATTGTAATGAATAATGAAGATTATGATTACGATTTAAAACAAAATTAAAACGACAAAATATGCCTAATATAGTCGACAAAAGGGAAGCTCACATAACTGAGTATGAATATGAAAGTTACTTTTATTATGATAGTTTACTATCAAAGTTTATCTTACAACAGAATGTGCTTTGAAAGTCCACGTTAGGAAACGCATATCCATTTGGGAAGCGCAGGATTAGTCTGACTTGGTTATAACAACGTAATATCAGAGTCGCACCGGAACCGGACAAAGCCAGTCCAAGTGCTGTCCAAACAAATTTACTAAATAAACACACCGAATAGCTACAAGAGAGCTCTCCATCAGCTAAATACTTCACAACCTACATAACAACTACAAATGAACGCTGCAAGACTACCAATTTGTTATTCCGACTGGAATATCTCTTTAAATAAATTAATTGTTATTTTCACGACGATTTAATGAAATTCATATACGTTAGTGAATTTAAATATTTAGGGTGTCGTCAGATTCTAGACAACCGACAATACAAGTGTGTGTTGCTAAAGATTTTGAGCCTTATGTACTATATATTTAAGGGCGAAAAATATGGCCGTTGATGAGTGCCTCTAATTTTATTTGGTTAAAACACATATTAATTGAGTAAATTATATGTAGAACTAATCTAACGTATCTCAGGTATATGTCCTATGAATTGAATTGTCTTAAATACATCATATAATAGAGTAATAACACAAAGTTGTGTTTTGTCATCTTTAATAGCAAGGTGCATGAGAACGAAAATAATAACTGTAAATTTCGTTATTCCACTTGTATTGTTGGTTGCCTAATATTTGACGTCACTACTAAACGGGTCCATTATTATACTAAGTGCTGATGGGGATTATGCTAGTTTTATTTTAATACCCGCTACGTTACTGTTTACTAGAACACAAATTGGTTTCGCAGTTTGTTTCTCTATTTATTCAACGTCGGCCTATGTCCGCTACCAAGCAATTTTAGGGGTTGTTTTTATGTTTTTAGAGGTGAAATAGAATTTTCCCCAGCCTGTTGATACTACGAAGAGGTATTTTTATTAATTTTGAGCCTTTTCCAACCATTTCCTTTGAGTCTTATTCCCCATTATTGTCTTATCACCTATTTTTAACATTGTCCTTTTCCCGAACCTCTTCTCTGTCGAAGAGTAGGGATATTATACTTGTCTAACATTTAATAGACGAGAGACCAACTGTTTTACATCCCCTTCGAAGAACGGTACATCCACTACGTAACCCTCATCTCAAATTACATAGCTTCTACGTGTCCACTAATATACAAGTCGCTAGAAGGTGGGACGAGATCGCTATGTTTTCTATTAGACGATTCACCTATATAAGTACTGCAATGAACGTTGCTTAACCATATGTATCGAAATACAGAAGAAGAAAAAGAAGTTTATTCACAGGTAAAATACAATATATGTGCTTCCTGGAACCTGGAAAAGCCAGCCAGACAATCACGGCGCGCAGCGCAGTGGTGGTTTTAGAGCTAGATGAGGCAAGTCCGGTTCGGCTTAACGACAATGAAACAATATTAAAAACTACTACCCGCCTATGGCGGATTTCGGAGTTCCCGAATTCGAACCTTGCCAAGTACGCCGACGACACAGCCATGTACGTGCATTCGCATAACGCGCAGGCTGTTAATATGCTGCTGAAAGCGAGTCGATTCTCTTCATGCACCGCCAAGCGCGGATCTAGAAATTTCAAAAAATTTTTTCTCGTCTGTGGCGCATGGGACCCATACGAAATATGGGAAATAACATCTCGAGAAGCACTTCTCTAACGACCCCTAAAAAATTTTGAAAAAGCAATTTGCGAAAAATTTTTTCAAAATTCGATTACCCCCCCCCAGGTCTAGGGACTCCTGTTTAAAAATATTTTTTTTGTCATATACATTTTACTTTTCATAAAAATACAGCAACACGTTTTGAAGTTTATGAAATTATTTTCATCACTAACTGAAATACAACGAATTGAAATTTTGTGATTTACAATTTAACAAATCACAAAATTTCAATTCGTTGTATCTCAGTTAGTAAAGAAAATATTTTCATAAAATTCAGAATGTGTTGCTGAATTTTTATGAGAAGTAAAATGCATATGACAAAAAAAAATTCCCTAGACCTGGGGGGGTAATCGAATTTTGAAAAAATTTTTCGCAAACTGCTTTTTCAAAATTTTTAGGGGTCATTAGAGAAGTGCTTCTCGAGATGTTATTTCCCATATTTCGTATGGGTCCTATGTGCCACAGACGAGAAAAAAATTATTGAAATTTCTAGATCCGTGCTTGTGCACCGCTTCACTGAAAACTGGATTCTAACGCCACTTTTGATCGGGGGTAGAGAAATTCCAATTAAGCAGTGAGTGAAGTATTTGGGGGTGAACCTAGATAAAATACTGCCGTTTAATACACACATTAACGAGACGATACGCAAGGTCTACTCCATGTCCATGAGTCTGTATCCGCTCCTAGCACGGGATAGCGGACTCAACAAGACTAATAAAAAGTTATTGTACACTATGGTAATCAGGCCATCACATACGCGACGCCGGTGTGGTGCAGCATCCCGGCCACGACAATGCGTAAGCTGAGAATATTAGAACTCAAATTTATGCGCCTCATTTCAGACTCTCGTAGGTACACCTCCCTCAGACTATGTCCAAAAAACATCGCAAAAATTCTATCAGTTCAAACTGGGCAATAGTCCGCTCACCCGCAATATTACCCGAATCACACAGCATAATGCCATACTTTTCGATATAAGACACTCCCTACCATACCAGGCGTTGCCTATCTTCCGGCAACTCCCTTAGCCACACTTCCTTCTACGATAACTTACCTCTATCCTTACTCTTTGTCTTTCCTTAATTTTATATTTTTCTAATCCCTCTTTCCTCCTTTATGTTTGTACTATTTGTTTTTTTGTCCCCTTTTTTGTTTTTTCCAAATCCCCTCTAGGTCGAAAACTTCTTAGAAATTCCAATTTTTTAAACCAATTTAACTACTCTTCCTTGTCGGCGATCAGACAGCAAGGTCGTCATTTGTTCGAACGAGTTTTTTCGTTTAATTGTGTTTCCCGTATCATCAACCAAAATTAATTAAGTATGTGTCTCGCCCAGCGAGTTGTTTAGTGTAATATCAATTAGTTTTAGGTTCATGTGGATACGTATTATTACTTTTAATTTAGTTTTAAGTCTTCCTAAGGCAGGCAGGAGTTCTAACCACAAACTATTGCCGTTAAGCCAAACCGGACCTGCCCCGCCCAACCTTACACTTTAACAACTAAGTTGGCATCATATCATTAAAAATGCCTAAAACTAACATGTAAAACTTATAACGTGGCAATCTGATAGCAAATAATTAATACCCGGTCAACAATCACGTACAGACCAACTGACAGAGAACTTAAAAAGTTACATTATCTCAGTTATTTATTGTCCTTTTTCGAGGGCTCATTTTAAAGATAATTAAAATTTCGATAAAACATGTTCTTAATGTATTTACTTTAAAGTAAACAGTATCGGTTCGTTTTTGAATAATGGGTCATCATTATTAAACTTCTCACTTAAGTTATTAATATTTAATTATTTTTATTATAATTTACTTCTAAATTTGAATAAACTAATATATTTAATGTTAATTAGAGAATAGCGTATATTTGTGCGACGCTACTACAAATAGAAGGCATTAGAAAGGCTAGGCAACGAAAAATATAAGAAATTAAGAATCTGATAGTTAGAAAAATGGAACTCTATTTTGGCTGCTGTGGCTCTTAAAACCGTTACGGAAGTTCCTGAAGTTATGAATTTTAGAATATTGAGCATTGCATAATTACTTCCACGTCCAGTGGAAGTATAGTAACGACAAAAAATTTTAAAAAACTTTTATTGTCCAAATAGGCTTAAAATGTCACGAAACGTCGAGATTTTAAGTTTGAGCGAAAAAAAAATTTCTGTCTGTCTGTCGGTCTGTCTGTAACTTTTTTTTGTGCGCACGTTTACTCTGGAACCGTTTAAGATATTGACTTGAAATTTGGTACACATATGTACTTTAACGAGATCTAGAACTAGATTATATTTTCATCTTGTTCCGGTGAAGGGTTGGGGGGTAAATTGGGGTAAACTGGGATAAATGGGTAAATCAAGCAGGTAAGAGTCCATGAAATTGGTATTTAGTATATACAAGAGAAGCTAAGGTCTCAAAAAAATTTTTGGCATTAGCCACCTCTATTACCACCGCCACCTCCTTATTAAAGGGGATGAAAAAAAATTGTGATTCAGTGTATGTACAGGAACCAGAAACCTCAAAATATTTTTTTACTCTATCCACCTCCCACTACCACCCCCCAATCACCACCCCCACCTCACTACCGATGTGGGGTATCGTTTTATGGGTTTTTGGGGTAGAGGATTTCAAATATTATGTTATTAAAGTTCCATTAACAATTATTTTCACATACAAAGTTTTTTCGTTGTGAGTGACTTGGATAGAGAATCTGGATGTGGAAGTAGTAATTCCTTGGGCAGCGGTTTTTTCATAAGTATTTGAGATTGATTTTGGAAGAATTGCTGCAATTTTGTAAATTTATGGAGAAAGTCGTCCATTTTTAAATACTTTGAAAGGCGTTAAGAAACATTTTAAAAGGTAAGGGTGATGCTATTTAATATAACTTATTTAGAACATTATTAGTGACCTGTTGAATGTCGACAGATATTTCCCCGCTTCTTAAAACTGCCTAAAAATAATAAAGAACCAGGCAAATGTAAAGACATTAATATATTCAATTTAGCATTTACAAATAAATAATAATAATAAAAGAAAGTAGAAAAGAAGTACTGGAATTACAGTGAAGTTCACTTTGTGTTCGACACATACAAAGAAGGCTACATAAAGTAAACGACAAGGCAAAAGAGAGCAAAGGGAATTGTTTCTATTCGATATAGAGTTACTGAGAGCACAAACATGGTCAATATAACTGCATACCTGGCAGAAAAAGTTCTACATCATGCTCAATTAACGAAGACTTTGTAGTCGCATAGCGTTCGGAAATTGAATCATCACGATCATCTTCGAAGTACGCAGACACTAAGGCAGACACTAAAATAGTTCTCCATGTTATTTATGCCGAAGATGGAGGAACAAACAAACTATATATATATTTGCACAAGACACACATATTGAAGTTCTTGACATAAAAAGATACTCGAAACTTCCCACCGCATCGTACTTTGTACCCAATTCCAAAGTAATTATACCAGTTGCAGATTTGTACACTTCATTATACACATTAAAGGCTTCTTGACTGCTAGCTTTTCATGCTTTATCATCTGGATCTAATTGCTCAGGTACATTATTAGTCAAAAGTAAACTTTCACATTGGAAAGCATTTATTTATTGCAGCTACAGAAGATACACTGTTTCTTCAATAAAAACAGAAAACACAATTTCTGATCAAGTAATGACAATACTATAAACATGCATATGCCAAATCTACATAACGGTACAGTCTAAATCGAACATAACGAAACTTCAAAAGTTAGGTTGGTCCACGGTTTCTGAGAAACAGACAAGCCGGGAAAAGTTGCCACCAACAAGAAGTGTTTTTCTACATGCAATGAAAAGAGTTATCTACCAAGTAATGATCAGAAACCAAGACTGTAATCCTCAGCCAATAATTCCATCCCCCTATTAAAGATAGACTATGAAAAATGGACAGATGCTCTCTGCGAAATGCCATGCGTTCCAGACTTCATTCTTAAGTTGATCAGATGCTCTTGCATAAAAAATAAATGTAATTAGCCATGTAAATGTTCTGTAAGCAACCTACCGTGTACCGATAGGTGTGAGTATGGAGGCCCAGACGACCTGTGTGACAGCCATTCACATATTGTACCAGAATAGTCAGATAATAATGATGATTGATAACAAACGATATCACCAATCACATCATTTAGATAGATGCCTATTTAACGACACTACTGGCATTTTCTAATTATTTAGATTTGTAATATCATTTTACCATTAAACAAAATAATTTTTTTTTTGTAGGCAATGTAATATTTATTGAAAATATTTACATCGTGTAAAATTGCATTCATTCACTGAAAGTGAAAGATTACTAAAGATGTACTTTCATAAGTGAAATGTCGAAATGTAATTCTAACATCACTGCTATCATGATTAACGAACCATGATTTTAGCAACATTTATTGATTATATTTCCTAATAACATAAAAAAAAGGTAATTACAGTTACTGCGTTCCAAAACCATATGTACCTAAATATTTTAAATACTGTTCACTTAAGAGAAAATACTGAAATTACCTTTTTTTATGGACTAATTATCTTTAATATGAGCTCACAAATGAAACAAACAACGAACAAACGAAAATCGGCAAAGAAATAACTGAGATAATGTCGATTTTATAAATCTAAATGGTGGCCATTTTGTTGACGACATTAATGCTATACGCCACGAAGTGACACCATAGAAATTATTCATGTATAGAGAGTTTTTTATTAAGAAAGCAACCCCCCACCTCCCCTTCATTAATTCCGCGACGAAGGATAATTTTTCTACATATGCTCCTATACAATAATTAAAATCGATTTTAAGCGGAATTAAGCGAGTAAAAATACTTTTGTCAGCGAAACTGAGTGCTAGCAGATTGACCGAGAATTGAGCACACACCCAACGGGTGGGTGAGTAATAACCTAATAGACAAAATAAACGTGTTGAATTAGTATTATCAGAACATAATGGATAATTGTTTAAACCGGGCTATCGGCTAAAACAGTCGGCTGCGAGCTCTAAAACGAAAACTACATACAGTCGATACGGCACTGTGGAAAACAAAGGAGATGTTGAAAACGTTCATTCTGTAAAATCACTTGTTTAGTTGAGTGGTTGCTTGTTTCATTTGTTCCGTAAAAGTTTAGCGCTTTATTTTGCTAATGGTTATACTGTTTCCTTTAAAAAACAATTTCCAAGACTGAGGCAAATCACTACGAAAGTTCAAAATTAGATTCAGTTATGTCCAACTTGGTAAAGTGTAATGCAAGGAATAAGAGAGCTAAGTTCAAAACGAATCTGCTTCTATTCGCAACGCAATATGGTCTTTTTCATCCCCTCGATGATGGAAGTTTTGTCATTCGTCAGCTGTAGATATAGTAAAATTCGCGTAACTTCTTTTGACATCATAATCGGAACAAAATTGAATAAAAACTAAATGACAGTATAGCATTATTAACTGAATTCACATGGCTTATCAATAAATTCCAAACATCTAAAACTATATTGGGTGTTACATTTAAAAAGATAGTAATGGTAAAAATAGTAGCCCAGACGACAGGGAACATTTTATAGTGAAACCTATAAAAACTTTCAAACCGAATAATTGTAATGAGTTCGTGAAAGTGCATCGAATAATATCCTGAAAAGTTTACATTCCGCTCGGATGCAGAACATAAAAGAAAAATTATTATAATTAGAACATTTTTTGTTCAGTAACACGTCTGTCCACCTATATATTTTATTTTTTCCTACCTTGACTTAATTTCAAAATTTTGAAAAAATGGATGAAAGAAAATTTTTTTCACTTTTTTCTTGTTCTGCATCCGAACGAAATATAAACTTTTCAGGATATTATTTTATACACTTTCACGAACTCATTAAAAAAAAAAATTCAGTTTTCAAGTTTTTGTAGGTAAATACCTTCATCGACTGGGTATAGTAGCATTTAAGATTTATTCCAGAAAAATTTGATTGCAAAATTTTCAGTACGCACCCAACGAATATCAATGCCACTCGTATCCCGTTGAAAGTGAGATTTCATAAGAATGTGATCGTTGATAATCAATAAGGCTGATTTCATTGAGTCAAACATAAACATAAACTTACTACAGATAGTAGACAACCCATAAACACAAAGCCAAAGCTGTCCGACATTTCAAAAAACTCAAACATCCATTACCTATCGACATTGCCATTGCCGGGGATCGAACCAAGTACACAACAGGCAGTGTGACAAGCGTGCGACAAAACACGCGTTAGCTCACTGTGTTACAGTGCCGGTACAATAAGTATCATAAACATAAACCCATTGCCTTTGGAAAAATTGCATACATTACACATGAAACCCATAGATATATGAAAACTAGGCTGCGCGTCTAGCTCAAAATCTGCTAATCAGTGCCAACATAGAGCAAAATTTTGTGGTCTCCGTTTTTATTAAAAGACTGTTACTGTACGGTTTTCACGGTAAAAACCAACCACCAATTAAATTTTGCCAGAAAGAGAGATCTGAGTCCGAATAATTTGCATCTATCTCTCTAAACTTTGGGTAGCAGGTTTCCAGCGCAGGCCAGTTTTCATATGTGGGTGGTTAAACCTAACCTTAAGTATCACAATAGTACATATGGGGTGTCCCAATTTTAAGGGACCATTCTTCACAAACATAAAGGAAAAGCATTTTTTTAGCGGAAAAGTTACTGTAAACATAACTTCAATCTAGCTTACTTTAGACATACAAAAAGTTACATGTTTGAAACATTTTAAACTAGAACGTGAAAATATGCCAAGAAGTAGATCCCAGTGCTGGCCACTTGACAAATTTGATTTAGCTGCAAAAGTTACTATTTGAATTATTTGTAAAAAAAACTACTTTTTCTACCAACACTATTAAACGTTGTATTTTAACGTTTGTTGTCAATGTTAAAAATGCTATTTTGTGGCATCAGTACTAAAAGTGGTTTACATTTAAGAACAATCTTTGTGAATTCATTATGGAAAGTCAATAAAAGTTTCCAATATATTTTAATTTTAAATAGAAAACTAGTTATAAAATGAACCCATTTCGGACCAAATCCTTCTCAGAACTTCGGCGAAGAGCACTGATTCCGTTTCGGCTACATGCCATACAGACATTGGCTACCCAGACTAAGACTGCTCACTGTATTGCTATTTCTAATTGCTCTAATTGTTCAATAATCATTAATACTAATTAAATGAAAAATATTACTTAACCTTCATAAACCCAAGCGGGGTGCAATTGACGTCAATTTTTTGGAATATATTCTAAAATATTCGCTTTTGCTCAATTTCCTCTGAGCTATCTTTCATAAATATATTTCGAATTTAGTATAAAAAAGTTACAATAAATTGCTATTCATTGTAAAAAGTTATAGTGAGTTTTGTTCCTTGGTGCAGGTGCAGGAAATCTCGAAAGTTTTGTATTTGGTGCAATCAGTACGTATGTGCAGAACATTAAAAAAATATAACCGTTTATAATAAGTGTCATAATTTTTATATTTAAAATTCCACAGTTTCTTGGTCTTTCTTTACTCATTAATTTTTTTATACTATAACATATTTTTTGGTAGAAATATTATTTGTTCCATACTCCGAATGTGTTCTTTTATTTATCAATGTTTACAGCACACTTATGTATAAATATATTATTTCTTACAATCAAAATGTATTTATTTTCTGATGTACCTTGATAACAAACATTAAAAAATAAATTTGAGCAAAAAATATTAGGGGTATATTTACACCCCACTTGGTATTAGAAGTAAGTTTTTGAACATGGGTTTATGAAGGATGACTCTCCTCTACCGTACTGGACTTCCATCCTCCATGTTCTTAATTTTAGTAAGATTAACATCGGCGTTTACCAATAAACTGGCCGAAGAATAACGGAAGCAGTGTCCAGTATAAAATCGAGAACCTAGTAAGTTTAGAAATTCTGCAATGTCGGCAGGCATTCTCCCAAACCTATTGATCACAACTGGTGTCTTGACACATTTATTATTCATATATTTATTGAAAGGTCATTGATGGTTAATGTCCGCTGGATTGAAGACATTATACTTTTTACAATATTTCACCCAGGCGCGTGCTGGCCCACCGGGATAACCGGAATTTCCCGGTGGGCCTTCGATAAAGGGGTAGGATTTTTTTTGAGATTTTCTACCCCCGTTCACCAATTTTCATTTTACAGATAAAAAATCGGCAGCTACTGGAAGCGGCTGGAACCTCCCCACCCGGTGAATCTTTGAAGCCGAAAAGAGCACTAAACAATATGAATGATCTCATTTAATTATACTTATTAAGTTGAAATATTTTTTTCGTATAAAATCAGAAAAAAGTCTTGCGTTCGGTGGGATTTTGACCTAAGAACTTGAGTGTTAAATTTATAGTCTGCACAACATTAATATTTTATTCAATGTTTTTAATACAAATATATGCTTCATCGGATCGTAGCCCGGGGCCAGCCAGACAACCATGGTGAACACCGCCGTGGCGAGTGTGAGGCTGGATGGGGTAGGTCCGGTTTGGCTTGGAGAAAAATAGAAAAGTAGCTCCTGTCTTCTGGAGGCAGGCTTAAAGACTAGGTTAAAATTATAATGTGTCCACATGGACCTAAAATTAATATAAAAATAAACACAATTCTATAAAAACGTTCGTGGGCAAGAGCACTTAATAATTTTGATTATTGATACGGGAAACAACTAAACGAAAAAACCTGTTCATTGGTAATGGGATGGATGGCAGGGATGGCTATCTTTGGAAAAAACCATATAACTCTTGGTGGACAGTTTCCCTGCCAGATGTAGCCAGGGTAGTGTTCATGGTGGCTCGTTTAAGTTTGAGTTGGTATATTTTGTTTTATCTTTTGGCCTCGACCAATTTTTCACTAAATCGGTCGGGGAAGTGATAGCTGCCAAATTTTTGGTTCCAGTGTTTCTCTGGGGAATTTGGTTTTTGAAAAATGTTTAGGTTGGTACCAATGTCTTAAATTGTTTTTAGGTTATGTGGTACTATTTTTAGGTTATGTTACCGGAAGAATTCCCGGCGGGATGCCGCAAGTAGCGGAAATAGTTTTTAAAATATAATGTCACTGTCACTTTTAAAGTTTTATTTGGAAAAACTCACCGAAAGCGTTCCGGTGGGGTTGCTTGCACTTGTAGGGCTTGTAAGCGGTTCAGGATGGCCTCTCACACCATCCGTGGGCTTTATAAACATCGAAAAAACTTGTAATCTCTCGATGCACTTGACACGTCAAAAATACTCAGCATACAGTCTTTAACACACTAGCATAGAACTTATACCACAAATGGACCAGCAGTATTTTTTGGGAATTTTCCTTTGAGTCCATTTAATAAAATCTGACATTTTTCTGAAAATTTGACATTTTTCTGAAAAGTTATATTTTTCCGAAAATTTGACATTTTTTTGAAGTGACATTTTTAGGAAAATTTGACATTTTCCCGAAAATTTGACATTTTTCTGAAAAGTGACATTTCTCTGAAAATTTGACATTTTTTCGAAAATTTGACATTTTTCTGAAGTGACATTACTCCGAAAATTTGACAATTTTCAAACATTTGGCATTTTTCTGAAAGATGACATTTCTTCGAAAATTTGACGTTTTTTCGAAAATTTGACATTTTTCTGAAAAGTGACATTTTTCTGAAAATTTGACATATTTCTGAAAAGTGACATTTCCCTGAAAATTTAACATTTTTTCGAAAATTTGACATTTTTCTGAAAAGTGACACTTTTCTGAAAGGTGACATTTCTTCGAAAATTTGACATTTTCCTGAATTTTTGACATTTTTTCGAAAATTTGACATTTTTCTAAAGTGACATTACTCCGAAAATTTGGCATTTTTCTGAAAGGTGACATTTCTTCGAAAATTTGACATTTTTCTGAAGTGACATTACTCCGAAAATTTGACAATTTTCAAACATTTGGCATTTTTCTAAAAGATGACATTTCTTCGAAAATTTGACGTTTTTTCGAAAATTTGACATTTTTCTGAAAAGTGACATTTTTCTGAAAATTTCACATATTTCTGAAAAGTGACATTTTCCTGAAAATTTAACATTTTTTCGAAAATTTGACATTTTTCTGAAAAGTGACATTTTTCTGAAAGGTGACATTTCTTCGAAAATTTGACATTTTCCTGAATTTTTGACATTTTTCTGAAAAGTGACATTTCTCTGAAAATTTGACATTTTTTCGAAAATTTGACATTTTTCTAAAGTGACATTACTCCGAAAATTTGACAATTTTCAAACATTTGGCATTTTTCTGAAAGGTGACATTTCTTCGAAAATTTGACATTTTTCTGAAGTGACATTACTCCGAAAATTTGGCAATTTTCAAACATTTGGCATTTTTCTGAAAGATGACATTTCTTCGAAAATTTGACGTTTTTTTCGAAAATTTGACATTTTTCTGAAAAGTTATATTTTTCCGAAAATTTGACATTTTTTTGAAGTGACATTTTTAGGAAAATTTGACATTTTCCCGAAAATTTGACATTTTTCTGAAAAGTGACATTTCTCTGAAAATTTGACATTTTTTCGAAAATTTGACATTTTTCTGAAGTGACATTACTCCGAAAATTTGACAATTTTCAAACATTTGGCATTTTTCTGAAAGATGACATTTCTTCGAAAATTTGACGTTTTTTCGAAAATTTGACATTTTTCTGAAAAGTGACATTTTTCTGAAAATTTGACATATTTCTGAAAAGTGACATTTCCCTGAAAATTTAACATTTTTTCGAAAATTTGACATTTTTCTGAAAAGTGACACTTTTCTGAAAGGTGACATTTCTTCGAAAATTTGACATTTTCCTGAATTTTTGACATTTTTCTGAAAAGTGACATTTCTCTGAAAATTTGACATTTTTTCGAAAATTTGACATTTTTCTAAAGTGACATTACTCCGAAAATTTGACAATTTTCAAACATTTGGCATTTTTCTGAAAGGTGACATTTCTTCGAAAATTTGACATTTTTCTGAAGTGACATTACTCCGAAAATTTGACAATTTTCAAACATTTGGCATTTTTCTGAAAGATGACATTTCTTCGAAAATTTGACGTTTTTTCGAAAATTTGACATTTTTCTGAAAAGTGACATTTTTCTGAAAATTTCACATATTTCTGAAAAGTGACATTTCCCTGAAAATTTAACATTTTTTCGAAAATTTGACATTTTTCTGAAAAGTGACATTTTTCTGAAAGGTGACATTTCTTCGAAAATTTGACATTTTCCTGAATTTTTGACATTTTTCTGAAAAGTGACATTTCTCTGAAAATTTGACATTTTTTCGAAAATTTGACATTTTTCTAAAGTGACATTACTCCGAAAATTTGACAATTTTCAAACATTTGGCATTTTTCTGAAAGGTGACATTTCTTCGAAAATTTGACATTTTTCTGAAGTGACATTACTCCGAAAATTTGGCAATTTTCAAACATTTGGCATTTTTCTGAAAGATGACATTTCTTCGAAAATTTGACGTTTTTTTCGAAAATTTGACATTTTTCTGAAAAGTGACATTTTTTTGAAAATTTGACATATTTCTGAAAAGAGACATTTCCCTGAAAATTTAATATTTTTTCGAAAATTTGACATTTTTCTGAATGGTGACATTTCTTCGAAAATTTGACATTTTCCTGAATTTTTGACATTTTTCTGAAAAGTGACATTTCTCTGAAAATTTGGAATTTTTTCAAATTTGACATTTTTCTAAAGTGACATTACTCCGAAAATTTGACAATTTTCAAACATTTGGCATTTTCCTGAAAGGTGACATTTCTTCGAAAATTTGACGTTTTTTCGAAAATTTGACATTTTTCTGAAAAGTGACATTTTTCTGAAAATTTGACATATTTCTGAAGTGACATTTCCCTGAAAATTTAACATTTTTTCGAAAATTTGACATTTTTCTGAAAAGTGACATTTCTCCGAAAATTTGACGTTTTCCTGAAAATTTGACATTTTCTTAAAAATCTGACATTTTTCTGAAAAGTGACATTTCTCCGAAAATTTTATATTTCTTGGAAATTAAAAAAAAAAAAACAAATTTCGTGACTCGTCTTGTAGAAATATTTTTTTGATATCATCATCAGTTCGCCTGTTATAAGAATTTTTTGCTTTGACGACGTCATCAGAACGTAGGTGTATTTTTAATTCACTCTTATTCCATCCATCTACAATATTTCCACCTACGTTTCAAACTTTAATTGGATGTTTCCAGTTAAGTCGATATCTGCACCAGTTTCTAAGAATTTTTCTTATTTGTGACGTCATGTGACGTAGGTGTATTATTAATCCGTCCGTCTACAATATTTATACCTACGTTTCAAATTTCAGTTCGATATCTTCAACCGTTCCCGAGTTATCAGCCGAAATCACTGAACACCTCTGTCATTATTAGAATAACCCTGTACATTGCACTGCTTTGAGGACAAAACAAGTGAAATTTTTGTTTTTTAATTTTTTTCACGGAAACCAAATCGAAAAAGTGCAAGTGTGATATATCGTTGAAATCGGAATTTTGACTGCTTTTCAATGGTTCAATTACAAATTGTAAGTAATCATAAAATAAACAACTTGTTGTGCCAAAACGGCACTAAACGTAATCCGATCTCAACCAAAACCTTTTCAGATCTTCTGGAGCACTAAAGAAACCCTCATGCAAAGTTTCATCCAAATTCGTTTAGTAGCTTCGCCGCTATCGTGCTAACATACATACACACACACACACACATACATACACACAGACATTTTTCAAAAACAACTTTTTTGGGTTCCTGGGACCTCAAAACGTAAAGATTTGATGTTATCTCAATTTTCGATTTTGGACTAATTGTAGTAACCTCCCACAATTTTATTGTGGGGAGGTTAAAAAAAATCAGATTTCTGCCTGGGGTCCTTGGTAAGGTATTTTCCCGGAGTCCAATATCGTCCCAGCATGAGCTTGATTTCACTTATAACTTACTGGTAATAATCAAAGCTCCTGGTACGTTGGTTTTTGTGCCTGGTGTATGCAGAACTAGTATAGCTCCCAAATTCCCGATATTGTCCAAAGTCAACTAACACAATTCTTCCCGACGACAGATATACCAATATTTGTGTCATGCATTTTATCATACGCTTCTTTATCAATTTGTTCCTAGGTCAAAATTTTAGATACTTTTTGCCGGAATCCTCCCTCTTTCGTTTCAAAAGTGCAATAAGCTTGTAATGTTTTCTAATGCTAATTGTCAATTATGTTTATTGTCGTTTTTATCATGGAGTAATTCAACTAAAGAGTTGACTGTTTCCATATGTTGGACTTCTCCTCGACATAAACCAGAAACGCATTGTCGCTATACTTGCCGAATGGTCTTACTATAGTAGCGTTCCAAAAACATTATTGTAGGAAATTTCGTAAAGCTACCTCGGATTCGTAGGTAACAAATCTAAAGTAGCTCCCTTAGCGGTTTCTTGTCGGAATTTGTAAGTTCTTGATTTTGGTCCATTTTACAACAGAAACACTTTCCAAGCCAGGTCGAGAGTTATTTGTAAACAAACCAAGGAAATAATATTTTACTACCTTACTTACTACCTACTTTGATGTAGATTTTCGAACATACTCTGGTATTTTACTTTCATTATTTGAAAATGTTATAAATTTAAATACTCGTTTAGTTCTTCACTTTTTAGCACCCTTAGTCTACTTTTAGTAGTATTTGTGGAAAAAATAGTGTACAATATGCTTGCTAAAAGTTATTTGTTAGAAGGAACATTTCCTTTCTTACAAAAAAAAACATCGCTTCTAACATTTAAATAACTATTGAATACCTCTCTTATAAGGAGCTGCATTTAAATTAAAAAATGTTAGTAATATAATCAAATATTTTAACGCATTAATGCATTCTTAAAATTTTTACCTTACTGACAATATATAATATATACATTTATAATCCAATAAAGTGTAATTCTACTACCATGGTGGCTAGTGAGAAACAATTTTAAACGTCATATTAAATTTTCCTTTGAAATAATTCTGTGAAAGATATTAATTTTCGACTGCGACTAGACTAATAGGGCTCATTAGCTTTGTTCCTGCCACTTTGTTGATAATTGGTTCTACCAAATAAAATATTACTCTTACTGGCCCTGAAAGTTGCCAGAATTCGTTCATTTATAACTGTTATCCTATTCAGCAGAAATAAGCTCCTCACACGAAAAGTCTTCTAGCGGGCAAACTTTTCAATACAAAATAAAACTAATGACAAGATGGCTCTCAAGATGTTGCCAAAAACGTGTATACCAGTAATTTGATAGGAGTTAGGTGCTTTGTTAAAAGTAGCACAACTGAATGAGCTTCCATCTTTTTTTATATTATAATTGTGTAAACGAAGGCTGATTATTGGTATATTTATTTACTTATTATACTATTTAACAAAGACGCAATTACAAAACAGGAATAATACAAAAAATTGATAAGCATATCATTAAAACATTGATATTTGACAAGTTAAATAACAGATGTAAGTACACACAGATAAAAAATAAAATAAAGAACATAGTATGTAAGCAACCTTTCTAAAACCTTGTCCCGTGAATCTATAACGATACAGGTATTGGACCTGGTACCAATCTATTCGCAAAGAAATATAAATTACTAATTGACATGGTGATAAGTTGTAATCGTGTGAGGGAAAAGATATGGTTTAAAAGCAAAATACCGTCAAGGAATTACAGCACAGAGAACTGGATTTGCTTTTTTTTAATCCACCACATTTTTGATAGACACCAATTTACTTATTGCACTTCTACGACAGCCAGAAGTAGGGAGACTGGGCGAGCGAGCCCCTCAAAAAGTCCAAAGAAGTCTGCAGTTTTCTTATGAAAATTGAATTTACGTCAAATTGACTACATTTTTAATATGTTGTCTATATAGGGTTCCTGGTCAAAATTCCTTATAGTCCCAACTCAATCCTACCTCTAGTTTCTGAGATATAGGTGAAAAAAGTTACAAGCAGTCGCTTGTTAAAAAAATTTCAAATTCATGAAAGTTATTAATAAATTCTATATACGTGTACTTTCTGATAGTGTTTTAGGATATTTTGAACTAATAATATTTTCAGTTTTAATAAAAATAGCCTACAAAAAAAATAAAATTTGAGAAAACTTTGGTAAATGCGACAGGAAATATGTCCTAAAAAAACAAGTGAAAAAAAATCGGTCAAATTAGCTAAAAGTTCTCTGAGTAAGCTTTGTGTCTTCCTAATCACT
This sequence comes from Rutpela maculata, assembly GCA_936432065.2. Taxonomy (NCBI): domain Eukaryota; kingdom Metazoa; phylum Arthropoda; class Insecta; order Coleoptera; family Cerambycidae; genus Rutpela; species Rutpela maculata. Next base: position 290,819,098 of record OW386285.2, on the reverse strand, counting down.
AAACTCTTATTGAAAAAATTTCGGAAATGGCTCCTTTGATCGCTATTACCCTCGCAAAATCTTAAAAACTCAATACAGTTATTGTTTTATTGTATATGTTCGTAGTATATAGTCTTAAAAGCCAAAGGAACCAGTTCCGAAAATTGTTATAATAAGAGTGCTATGAAATGATCCAATTTACAAGCAATTCAGTAAGGGTTAAAGCAGTATTCTGAAATTCCACCATATCTGCAAATAAAATGAGAAATACACGAGAATGCGCAACTGTAATTATTATTTCGTACTTTGTAATAATTTTGAAGAAAATCAGGGCATTACTTTATGTGTCGAAGATAATCATAAGGTACGAAAAAATTGTGATTATGGTTTATTAACAACTATTTTTATATTGTTTAATTTGGAAAATACCATGCTTTCATGTAACTTTTAGTTTTTATATTCATGCCATTGTCATTGCTGCAACACGAAGGTGTCCTAAAATATTAAATAATGATCATAATAATTTACTGGTTTTTAGATCAATATACATATGATATTACACGTCAAGAAATACATAAATACATACAATAAAAGGGTCTGGCTACTATATACAATTTTACTCAGTCAGAACTACACTAAAATAAAATATATTAGTACAACTAATTATCACAGAACAGTTGAACATTATCAGATATCATCCAGATAATCACTCTATGAATAAAACGATTTACTAATCAAAAATAATTTTAGTTTTCTTTTAAACCATTTCTCTCATAATTATGGTTGGCTTATTTTTTTATAAAATAAGCTATAAATGTGAAGACGCAGAAAAGTTAATATTTTGGCACGAGTCTGTCGGTTTCAATGAAAAAATGAGCCTTATAATTGAAGACCTAAGTGGATAAAGGTGTTATGTCGCATTTTTAAAAAGAATTACTTTATGCAATTTTTGAACACCTCTGGTATAGATTTAACACCCAATAAACGGTGAATTCTAAATTTGTAATATTTTACAGAAACTTTTTAATTATAAAGGCGCCATGTCATACATACAACCAGTAATTTTAGTGGATGTACACAGTTTTGGACAGAAAAATCTAGTTTAATAAGAGCTTGATATTTTTCTTTAATATTAGTGTAAACAAAAGAATATAACCCAAAATGATCTATTTTATGAGGTATTATTCATTTGAATCGAAGACAAAATAAATAAGTTCCAACTCAAAACCGTTTTGTTTAACTTACTCAAAACTTTAAAAGTGTGACATAACACCTTTATCCACTTAGGTCTTCAATTATTTTTAGTGAAATCAATATTCTATTACAATTATCAATATTTCCCCAGAAGATTGATTGGAAATATTGTTAAATTTATCTTGGAGATCCGCCGTATTATCTGCATCAAGTCTTAAAGTGATATCATCTGCGTACATTATGATGCAATCTTCAGAAACCTACGTTGGTAAATCATTGATAAGTAATAAGAAATATGAGAGGATCCAGCACAGATCCCTGCGGAACACCAAGTTGGGTTTTAAATTTACCAGAAAAGCTGTTTCCAATTCTAACAATTATTTTCCTGTACTTGAGATAAGCAATTATTCAAGAATTTATCTCTACAGCCAACAGCATATGGTTTCTTTTCAACAAAATAAAATTCGAGACAGTCGAAAGCTCTTGACATGTTGAAGAAAAATGCACTCACTGATTTCTTGTTTTCAATGGTGTATATACTCAGAAAATTCATAGGCTACAGTTTCTGTAGATCTACCACCATAATCTACTTTGACTTTTTGTCATTATACTGAATTTACTTAAATAAAAACCTACCCTGGAACACTACTTTCAGAGGACTCTAAGGACTTTTTTCATATTATTGAAAAAACTATCGCCACTTAAAGGGGATGACAGGAATTTCCGAACACCATGTATCATCTTATTCAACTGTGCTATAGATATTTTACTGATTATTGAAATGAGGTATTGAGTAGATGTTTAGGATGGATGCGTAGTTATCTTTTACATTCAAAAATTTATAATATTAATGCACGTATACATGGCATTCTAGGAATCGAAAACATTCCTGTACAAAATTAATTAACATATTACGTTGATAAAACATAAAATTCATTTCATTGTGATAAAGTAACGGTATATATGAAAATGTATAACGGGGGTCTTTTTCCAAAATATGTACATCTTTAATATAACAGAATTTACCTTGTTTCACCAAACCAAACATTAACATGCGGGACTCAAAGCTGATTTGTAATTGGCTCCATGTATACCGTTGCCGTGACTGCGTCCATGTTATTTTAATTTTAGGCGACCTCTCGCCATCCGTTTCAACTTTTAAGCTGATTTGGATGAGTGTGAGAGCATAGCGCTGTAATCCATGGAGCGCACTTGCAAAGCTATTTCACTACTGAGGAACTAAATCGAACAGGGGGATTAAAAGCCCTTCATGACATGGCTACTCGAGTACTTGCACACATTTCGCATCTTACTAATTCGTTTGTTTATGTTACAGAATCTAAGCCTTCTTATTTCTCTCCTTTGAATTCACAAATTCTAACATAGCCGTTCTAATTGTAAAGTAAACCTACTAAAGTTGTTGTGTAAGATAATACAGGCAGATTAGGATGAGTAATTATTTAGTTAATCTTGAAAGTTTTTAAAAGTTGCTCCTAGATGCGGCTGGAACATTCGGTGTGACGCTGCCCCTGAAGTCGTTTCCACAAACATTAAAATACTTGAATACCACACTCAAATACTATCAGTCTACGCGCGTTTCGCCAACCATGTTAGCATCATCTGGTGATGACTAAAACTAAAGTATAACGAAGCACGTCCTCGTATTTATACCAAAATAATATCGTGGTTGCACTCACTCAAATTCTGTCATCTCTACTGAAATGAACCGAAACAGACTCGGTTCAACGAACCGTAACCTAATAACCAATAAAGTGGATTATTTGGAATAGGCCCTTTGTCACTATTTATACTATTTTTACATTTTGCAATTTCTCGGCTTTCAAAAGCCTGTCATTTGTTGCATTTCTAGTTTACCTTAAGTTACTGATATACCGGCCACGAGTCAATGTACGCCCCAATTTTTTTGAATTCAAAAATTTCTTTTTCGGTACACATAAATTAGGCAAGAGTGAGCTACTTTTATAGTAACAGGAACGAATATAAAGTGACATCAACATAAAAAAATGTTTTGGCCTTTAACTTAATATAATAAAAATAGCCCAGTCGATGAAGGTATTTACCTACAAAAATTTGCAAAGTGAATAATTTTTTTTTAATAAGTTCGTGAAAGTTTACATTTCGCTCGGATGCAGAACATTAAAAAAAGTGAAAAAAATTTTTTTCATCCATTTTTTTCAAAATTTTGAAATTAAGTCAACCTAGGAAAAAATAAAAAATACAGATGGATAGAACACGTATTTATGAACAAAAAATGTCCTAGCAAAATTTATCGCTAAAGCCATGGTTTTCCCGGAAAGAAATAGTCAAGTGTAACGTTATAATTCGGAACGAGATACACGCGTGCTCGCGCTTGAATACGCATGACTGTGACACCGACGCGACGCACTGAAATACATATCATTAAATCAAAATTTGTTCAATCTATACGAATGTTAGTTCATTTAAAAGATGGAAATTGTAGCTTTCTGATGCTTTTTTGTTTTAAACAATACAAGCAAAGGATTGATGGGAAAAATATATTTATATATATTATCACGCCCGAACTCAATCATTGCAATAAAAAATATAGAAAAAAAATAAAAGCCCTTCAAAAATATTCTTTCTTCATTGAGAACTGTTAAAAAGTATGTACACTTCATGATTATTATGGTTTATTAAGTAGTGACGTGGATTCAAAAAAAAGTACATCTCAAATCATTTTAATTTTATATATAAATATATATATATATATGTATATATATATATATATATTGGAGACTGTAACTTGCCGAGAACTTGATCCATTGGAAAAAATAAAATATCACTATTTCGGAAAAAATGTACTTTTCGAATGTTCAAACACAAATTCGTTTACTTGTATGCATTTTTTCGAAAATATGATCAATTGAATGGTTCAAAATAAAATACTAATTTATTGAAAAAATGGGAAGTTTCAAAAAAATAATTTTATATTCCTGAAATTTGGTATAGAGGTATAAAATTGCATTCTAAATAACTTTTCTTAGTGGAATTTTTTCATATTTTGAAAAATAAAGGTACTTTATTAGTGGTGATTTTTACAACTTTGCTTATAAAACACCCTGTAGAACACCAAATCAAGTCATTTTTGGTATACTTTAGTTTTACAACAAGCAGGACTCAATCCCCAAATACCATTCCAAAATTCCAAAATTGTTGGTCCATTACACCTTTTGTTACATCTATCCTGGTACACACTGTATATGTAGAATCCAATTGTCCGACAAAATATATTTGCCGATTTTCCAGTCGGACGCGGGGAAATCGACTTTTTCATGCCGAGGAGGAACGTAGCGTCTACAAAATTTTCGCAGAGGAAAAAAGTGATAGACTAGGCGCAATTATGCCATACAAGAAGTTATACGAGGATATGTATAAACTGCATTTTTGTACGCGGGCACCTAGACTATAAGCTTTAATTAAAAAAAAAGTTCATTTCCGACAAGATTTGTGCTCTTTAGCCATTTTTGAACCAAAAAAGTCAATTTGGGACCACTGATTGGGGCCCATGAATGGGTCCCAATCCAACGATCTGGAAACAATTCATTAACAACAATAATAGCATTGCGTGGTCCAGCCCCGTTTTGTTAGAAGTAAACCTCGTCAATATTGGTATTTGGAATTTGAATAGTATGTGGAATTACTATGTTTTGGAGAAATTCTAGATATCTTAGATTTTCGTCAAATATTATTGGACCTTTGATATGCTCGCCCAGTGCGCCTAACCAAACATTAAAGCCAAACCGCTCTCGAAACCGCCCCTGTCTCATAATATGATGATTTTCAGTTGCCCAATATCGAACGTTGCTCCGATTAAATGACCCAAGGTTTGTAAATCTTGATTTATCAGAGAACAAAGTGATTTTGATTAAATTCTCATTTCTTAGTTGGCGGAACTGTAACCAATTACAAAAGGTTATTTTTCGTTGATAATCATTCTCATACAAAAATTGATGCAATTGATATTTATAAGAACGATAGCCGTATTTTAATTACTTCCACGTCCAGTGAAAGTATAGTAACGACAAAACATTTTTTTAAAATTTTTATTGTCCAAATAGACTTAAAATGTCATGAAACGTCGAGATTTTAAGTTTGAGCGAAAAAAAATTTCTGTCTGTCGGTCTGTCTGTCGGTCTGTCTGTCGGTCTGTCTGTCGGTCTGTCTGTTTGTAACTTTTTTTTGTGCGCACGTTTACTCTGGAACCGTTTGAGATATTGACTTGAAATTTGGTACACATATGTACTTTAACGAGATCTAGAACTAAATTATATTTTCATCTTATTCCGTCGAAAGGTCTGTAAATTGGGGTAAACTTGGGGTAAATGGGTAAATCAAACAGGTAAGAGTCCATGAAATTGGTATTTAGTATATACAAGAGAAGCTGAGGTCTCAAAAAAAATTTTGGCATTAGCCACCCCCATTACCACCCCCACCTCCTTATTAAAGGGGATGAAAAAAAATGTGATTTAGTGCATGTACAGGAACCAGAAACCTCAAAATATTTTTTTACTTCATCCACCCCCCACTACCATCCCCCTATCACCACCCCCACCCCACTACCAATGTGGGGTATCGTTTTATGGGTTTTTGGGGTAGAGGATTTCAAATATTATATTATTAAAGTTCCATAAACAATTATTTTCACATACAAAGTTTTTTCGTTGTGAGTGACTTGGATAGAGAATCTGGATGTGGAAGTAGTGATTCCTTGGGCAGCGGTTTTTTCTGACGTATCCTTTGAAATCTGGTAATTTATGTTCAATCGAAATACAGTACTAAAGCTAATACATTAATTTTAGTTTCTTCATCCACAATAAGTCTTTCTTCAATTTCTATATCAGATTCAGTTTTAAATTGATGCTCCAACCAGGCCAAATAGTTTCTCGGAGGTTGTCTTCTTTCTGGATATCTCTGTCCATACAGAGTTTGTGCTCTGTTTGCATTCGTTGAGTCTCTCCATAAGTAATCAACATACCAACTTTTTCATCCCTTGAATATTTTTAAGCCATTTTATATTAATTTACTTGTTTATAACAAATTCAATACACTTACTTCCGATAATCAGTGAGTAATGTCAATAATGATTCAATTGTTGTGAATTTCTGTCATTCTCATGGCTATCTACAATTTTGGATAGGTACCTTATTAGTATTATCTGTTGGTGCTCATCTTTTAAAAATACTTTTATAATTAGGAAGGATATCGTTAAGAAATGATTAATGGCGAAAAAAATTAAAGTCTATGAATCAATATTTTTGATTAATAAAAGAAAATAGCACGGTCCCATTAAGAAATTTTCAAAGATGTTAGGGAAAGATATACGACGGGGTCCATATGTATGGAATAAATTCATTTTAAACATAATTATGAACTTTTAGGAAAAGTCCTGAAATAGGTCGGGTAAAGCAAACTTTCCAGTAAACGTTTCCAGGAAATTTTCGGGAGTTTCCGGAACAAAGTTTTAATACAAATCAGAGATGGGTAAAGGAAACTTTCCATATGAAAGTTTCCAGAGGGGAAATTTTGATAAAAATGAAAGTTTTCAGTAAAATATTTGAATATTTTGAAAGTTCCCAAAGGAAACTTTCCCGAAATTTTGGAAACTTTCAAATATTCAAATATTCCAATGTTTCATTGAAAACTTTCATTTTTATCAAAATTTGGTTCCGGGAACGTTCAAATGAAAAGTTTCCTTTGTCCATCTCTGGAAATTTTCCATAGGACCCCTACGGAAATGAAAATGAAAATGAAATTCCCTCTCTTGAGAAAAACCTAAAACTATCAATAATTCAAATAACTATTTTGATCTTTACAGACAAGTCTATAATCTTACTGATAACTTCCTTGGCCTATTTGGGACTGAAAATATTGGCAATGAACTTTCAGTGATTTTGACTTTCAGTGAAATCAATATACTCATTACCTACTTTTTGACTAATATTATTTAATTTGAGTAAATAACTAAGATATTTCAGCGATTTGGCGAAATTACTAGGAAAACGGTTTCTTCTTGCATTATGCGGCTCCAAAATGGTGTAAAAATCTCTCTGGTAATTTCAATATCGCATTTTTATCACTCACAATTGCTGTGAAGTAAAATTCACTAAAAACTTACGATTAAGTTCAATAAGGTGATATGAATTGTTACTATAAGAGCTAAAAAATGGAGGTGGAAAAGAAGTAAAACCGCTTTCAGTCCATACAACGTTGAAAGACTACTTAAATTTGTATCACGCATAACAGGAAAGAATGTGGACCAGCATGTGATGACAGGAAGGCCCGTTTGAAATGTTCAATTATTTGAAGCTTCGGCAATGGACAATCCTGTGAAAATATACAGGAGATAATCGACGAATCAGATGAGGACAAAGATTTCAATTCACCATTCAAAACGCTTCTTTCAAACACAGATATTGATGCCAATTCTATCAGAGCACAGCGATATGGAGTCAGGCATAGAGATGCGGGTGGTAAGATCGGCAACTTGTCAGTTGAGCAAAATGACGTAATAAAAATGGTGTCCCGTCAATTGGATGCAGGGAATAGGATGCGTGACAATTTGATGCGGCAAGTTAGACGCGCGACAATTGAATGCGATAAAATAGGACGTGTTACATTGGACGCGTTTATTAAAAACAATCATATTGCATAGCCTTGTCATGATTAGAAACAGTGGTTGCTGATTATGCGAATAGAAGCATTTTGGACTACTTGCGAGGAATTGCCCAACTGCAAGTGTAAATAAATTATATTTTATAATTTCCATGTTATTATATTTTGAAAATTTTTTTGGATGATTATTTTCTTATGTTAACTATATTTTTAGTGTAACCTATTTTTCATGTTGAGTCTGTTTCTATGTTGAATTTATAATTATTATTAATATTTAGGTTGGGTTAGGTTAGGTTAGAGTGTGACTGTGCATACATGATTTTTTTTTTAAAATGCGTCCAATGTTACATGTCCTATATTACCGCGTCAAATTGTTGCGCGTCGGGACAGCTTTGACTGGTCCGTGTGTTTAACAGGCAACCGAGATAGGTGGCGTCTTGCTGTTAGATGTGCCATACAGCAAACAGAGGTAATCTAGAATATAGCATAAATCACAAAACATCTAACAAGACGTTGTGAATAGAAAGAACCTAGTGTACCAACATCGACCAGATGAATCAGGAAAAAACAGCGATAAGCATTCAGTTGTGGATTAGGTCCACAGATAAAAAGGTCTCGCCATTCGACTCGACTTCAGGGTGATATGAAAATGAGTATTTTAGCTGCGGCAAAAATAGTAGTTGATGAGAACCATTTATAACGTAATTAGAAGCGAAAAACGAAAGTTTTTTGAATTAAATGAGAATTATGCTGCAATTTACTAATCTGCTGCGCCCATCTAATTATTTTACAAGAAGAATATTTAGAACATAATGTGTCGCAAATTTGATTCTCTTTACATTTTATAGCAACTATTTTTGTCTCAGGATGCACTGGAAATGTAGATATTGTAATGAAAATTGTTTTTATCGCCATCTTGCCGATATCACGGTGTGAGCAACAAAAGTGGAAGGGTGCAAATCTAGCATGTTAATAAGGTCACTGGTCACTTCAAATTTGCGAAGTTTGAGATCTCACTAACTTATTCGGAGGAGGAACTATGTTTACTCCCTGGCGCTTGGCCTATATTTGTTTAATAGGAGACTTTCTAAATTCATTTATTCCAACGTAAATTATAAGTATTCGTTTAATTTCTTCCTAAAAAAAATCATTTTGAACAAGAAAATCCTCATGCTTTGGACGTATTTTTCTTCAAATTTTCTGTTAAAATTGTAATGTAATGTAATATTATATAACATATTAATTAACGCTAGGTATGTTTCATACAAAATTCCTAAATAGTTCGTCAGCTATAAATTTCATTGACATAACTCGTAAACTTCTACTTTGTCTGTTCGGAAATTATTCTTCGAAATAAATTAACTGGAGCAAATCGAAGTTCGACCAATCGAACAAATTGAATTTTATTTATTCAGTAAGCACACACTAGATACTAGTTACAAACATTCGCTGGGATATATTTTCATTGATGGTAGATCGTTCAAGTAAATAATTGCAAAGATGTGGTGTATTTACGTTAAAATGTTTAGAATAATACAATAGCACAACAACACTAGAAAATATTCGATTAAGGAGAGGATTTTGCAGAGTGAGAAGGAAATATGCGTTTATTTTCGATTTATTATAAATATTTAAAAAACTAAACATAGATAATCTTTAAACATGTTTTAGATACTTGCTGTTGTTCTAACGAATACAACTATATCTTTTTTTTTATTGTTTTCTGTTGTACATGAATATTGTACTTTGTCAATGAAAATAGTCCCTAATTCCATTATTAGGGTACTTGGTTTAACTATATACGAAATGTAAGATAAAAACTATATATGGTTGTATTCCCATTTTAAAGATTATATCACTTATGATTTTTGAAATATTTGTAATAAACCGAGAATAAGCGCATATTTCCCTCACACTCTGCAAAGTCCTATCCTTAAGTAAGATATTTTTAAATATTAGTAAAGCCAACAACAAAAATATATGTTAATCAAAAAGTTTACAGAGACACCATCTACCTCTACGCAATGCTGTATGAGTATTGATATCTAACATTGTTGATAATGTCAGATTAACTATCCACGTGAATTATTCTAAGGCCTTCGACTAATTGCATCATTTTATATTGTTGGATGGCTGCATGAATTCTCTGTATCACAAGATTCCATAATCACATAAAATTTTAGTTAGAAAATAACATCCAATACAATAAGGTTTTACACGTTTTGCCATCTGTACCACAGAGCTCAATTTTGGTCCACTATATATTTATCAAATAATTTGTTTCATATAATATGGAGTACTGCATAATTTAAAGAGATATACGCAAATTTAATCAGACATTGAATTTGACGGACTGTTTCGCCAACCATGACGTCACCATCTGGGGGTGATTAAAACTCTAATCATTTCTCATGTGATTAAAACTTGAATCCTCTCCTGGTTAGCGAAACGCGTGTCGAGTGAAAAAATTCTAGTGTAGTGTTTTTGTGTTTGTGATAACTACTTCAGAAACGTCACACCGAAGGTTCTAGCCTCCTCCAGGATGACTCATTTCTTGATTGTCTCAAAATATTGCAGTAGATAAATATTAATATACCAAGAACTACAACGTGTACTTTATTATATATTAATTATTCTCAGCCTTCAGGCAACAAGGGTATTTTTATTATAACGTGTCCTTAATCAAATTTAGGGATCGATTTACAATTATATAACTTATTGTAGTATGCAGCTTGAAGTTTTTATATTTGTAAGTTTATTTATTTTAATTTTACTCTTCAGTATACTGTGTTTGCAAAACTCTGAAACTAATCTTAAAAATATCTTTGTAACCTGCATATATCTTTCAAATTTATTTTGAATAATTACGTAATTTATTGTTTAAATTTTCTTAGTCTAATTGTTACTACGTCCGCATGTGTGATTAATTTTGATACTTGACCATTACATTCAATAATTTTATTAAAAGTGGCATTAGAGATATTCATTAACTTGTTTATATTCAGTAAAAATACAATAGTTTGTAATGCAGACATAATAATTACTGTGCCTATACATTCTGTTTACTTCATATAAATAAAAAACGAAATGGCACGAAATCTATTAAACTTTTGTTCTAATGAAAGGATGAATGTAAAATACGAATATATAAACGAGATAAAGCAAGTTGTAGTGGAGTCGGTTTAGGAAAGGGTTGGGAAATTTTTTAAGATGGATGCAGACCCTGCGGAACTTGTTTTTCATGACGGGTATCCAGACAGGGGTGGAACCGTGTTTTTTGACCGAAAAGGGATTTTTTTGGACATTTTAAAGGTCAAATTTGCAGTTTTATTTTGTTTTGACCACTTAAACAATTAGTTAAGGAACGAAAATGGTAGCTTTTTATTATCAATATTAAAGGAACCGCCAGTTTAAATTTGGTGAAGATCAGACAACTCCCTCCCCCCCGATATAGATATATATACGAAAATAATTGAAAAAATTAAATTTCGGCTATCTTGATCATATATCAACCGATTTGACTGAAATTTGAAATGGAAGTAGTCCTTATCACACAAAAACAGTTTACCAGATTTCAGCCAAAAATATTGAATAGTTTGGCTGAAATTGCAGTTTAAGTGAAATTTTATGAAATTTTCAAATCGAAATATCTCCGGACCTAAAAGTTGGATTAAACATTGCTTTCTGGCAAAGGGTAGGTTATTTTATGTACTTTTACATGACATAAGTCAAGATTCACTTTTTGCATTTGGTCGTTTTTTAGTCATTTGCACTAGATATACACCGGGTGCTAGAGGCTTGTGCCTATATTTCCTTTATTTTTTAACTTATCCATTTGAAATTTGGGGTGCATAAACTACCTATAAAAATGTATTTTTGGACATAAAAACGGTATAGACCATTTCCGGTTTAACGAAAATGACCGCAACTTTCGATTTTTAAATGGAACACCCTGTATATTTTTACATATTTGGATTCAAGACAACAATCTGAGTATACCCTGAGATTTTCGCGAATTTTTGAGTCAATGTTCAGTTTTTTAAGCATTTTAAGACAATCGTCTAGAGTGCTTTCAAATACCAAAATTCTACGGCAGGTAAAGTCCAAGGGAAAAATATAATTTTTCGTGGAAAATTTTTCGTTTCACGAAAAATTATATTTTTTCCTTGGACTTTACCTGCCGTAGAACAAATTTTGGTATTTCAAAGCACTCTAGACGAATGTCTTAAAATGCTTAAAAAAAAACTGAACATCGACTCAAAAATTTCCGAAAGTCTCGTGGTATACTCAGAATGTTGTCTTGAATCCAAATATGTAAAAATATACAGGGTATCTATTTAAAAATCGAAAATTGCGGTCATATCCGGGTAAACCGGAAATGGTCTCATACAGTTTTTTATGTCCAAAAATCTATTTTTACAGGTAGTTTGTCCATCCCAAATTTCAAATGGATGAGTTAAAAAATAAAGGAAATATAGGGGGGAGCCACTGGCCTGTGATACCCGGTGTATATCTATTGCAAATGACTAAAAAACGACCGAATGCAAAAAAGTGAATCTTGACTTATATCATGTAAGAGGACATAAATAACCTACCTTTTGCCACAAAGCAAAATTTGATCCAACTTTTAGATCCGGAGATATTTCAATTTGAAAATTTCAGAAAATTTGACTGAAACTGCAATTTCAGCCAAACTATTCAATATCTTGGCTGAAATCTGGTAAACAGTTTTTGTGTGATAAAGACTACTTCCGTTCCAAATTTCAGCCAAATCGGTTGAGATCTGATTAAGATAGCGAAATTTAATTTTAGTTCCTTAACTAATTGTTTAAGTGGTCAAAATATAAAATTAAAACTGCAAATTTGTCTCTTAAAATGTCCAAAAAATCCCTTTTCGACCAAAAAAATACACTGTTCCACCCCTTTCTGGAAATCAAGATTTTAGGGTTTTGTTATACTCGTCATGACAAACAATTTCCGCCAGGTCTGCATCCGTCTTAAAAAATTTCCCAACCTCGCTATTTTCTTGACTAAATCGACTCCACTATTGTAGAATTCGTGACTTTTAAAACCAGTATTAAACCAATATTAAACAGAAAGGTTATATTAAATAACTGTTTTTGTTGAATCAATTGCTGTAATCTCATTCAACTACCAGAAATGCAATTGCACTCGTCAAAATTTTACAACGAAAGAAATTAAAATGTACTTATCCAAATAACCTAGTGGAAGGTATCAGATTTGAATTGTGCGCCATGCCATTACTGTTGTGTTCGTTTTTGACATCCGATATTTCACATGCATCATTTTGAGCTCGAGGTAAAATAAAATGGAGCGTTACACGGTTGTATAATGTATTGTTATTGTTGAAATGTTTTGCGAAAATCAGCGAACTTTAGTAAGAACGCAAATAAAACTAGTCAATTTTTGGTAGAGAGTATGTACCCAGTAGCAAGAAAATCCAAAAGTTGTCTGCGAAAGTGTTGAACGTGTAGGATAAAATGTCGCGGAAGACGCCAGACTCTCCATCACGTACCATTCGCAGCAACTTCCATTTTCAACGTTGCAGCTAACTCTAATGAAATAATTGCATTTGCGTTCTTCTATAAAACAGGTGACGCAAGTACTGGAGCCAAAGGACCATCAGCGACGCCGTATAGTCGATAAATAGATGTTAAATATTATGCAAGTTGGTAGTGAAATTTGCCAAAAAAAATATCTTTAATGATAAAACGTATTTTCACATGATTGGATACGTGAATAATACTAAAATCAATTTAGATTTTGTTTGAATACAAATTTCCATACAGCTGAATTTCTGTATGAAGCATATTTCCGATATTTTAAACAAAATGTCCAAAGACCAAGAACGTGGAAATACAGTACCAATTAATTGCAGTATGGGGCGACCACTCACCAAAGGCAAACCCATAAATTCAATCGAAAAGCTGAACAAGCAACAAAACATCTAAATCAGGTAATATTCAGGGAATCTCCTAATTTGTATATAAGAACAGCACCTTGGTATCTTTGTTGAGATCTTCAATGACAGATACGACTAGGGAGTCGTCCCAAAGGAATGATTAACATGGATGAATGATTTATTGATACATTAAATTATTATACGATTACAGTACGGTTAGAAGTTGCCATCAAAGTCGCAGTTCGATGTCAAAGTGAGTACATGGTTACCTTCAATTTCTACAGCTTTAGGATTTTCACTTGCGAATTTCTCGAAAACTGCTAATCCTAGAAAAAAGTTTCCTCCATCCCTTGTCTTTATTTCTTTTCAATATATTTGGTACCTCTTACGAAAGAAAAAATCCCGCTTACTACACTTACCCTTGCAAATTCTCACACTCTGTCGACGTACCCTTATAAAAAAAATATATATCCACATTTATTTAAATTTGACCTTCATATTAACACATTTTGTTAATAAAGATATAAAGTGATAGCACGTTAAGAATTTGGGACCAACTCGTCAATTCATTATTACATTTCTGAGTTAGACTGAGTTAAGCGAAAAAATAATTGTTTTAATTTATTTTTAATTATTTGCCGAATAGACGGTGCGAACGAGAGAAATGGTCAGTGAAAACTCCGTGACATGTTAATAACCATTTAACATCAGATCATTATGAAGTCAATAGGCAAAGAGATTTAAAAAAATCAAGGATTCGTCGCGACAAAGTGTTCTCGTGCATACGTATGTACCTATAGACTAATTGACAAAGACGTATGGCAATTGCCAATAGCAATTTTAGAACTTAATAAAAATTCAAATAAACCTAAAAATGGTACCATCTTTTCGAACAAGCTATAAATAAAATCGAGTCCTTTCAGAATTACCCAACTGAAAATTGCTATTAACGAAACTGAGCGCTGACGCGCTGAGCGAAAATAGAGTTTGCACCTAGCCGGGTGTGCAGTGGTTCAGTAGTTATTTAGAATTCAATTATATTACCTCCCACTGGGACACCCGTTACAATTTTAGCAAATATATTATTTCCCCAATATTTTCCTCTATCCATAGCTTTATAACGATACGGGTCTAAATTAACGAGTTTTCGGTGGAAAGTTATATGACATTAAGGTGTCGTCTTTGTTATCCTTCGGTTTTATCTCTCATCTCATCTATCTGGAAATTAGCCTTCAAAAGCAGAAATTCAGTTTGTCATGTAGGTGAACCCACATTCTGGATTAAGCCACTCACTATATTTATATGACTCCATCAATTTAGTATTGTAACTGGACAGAAATTGGTATGAAGCGTCGGAATGATATGTTTGTGTTTGTACTATAATTTCTTTCACAACGCCCAGAACTATGTATCTTTGCCTGTGGGTGTGTGGATCATTTTTAAAAAAATAAATATCTTTTTACCATTTCTTGTAAGAACCATAAATAATACTCAATATTTTTCCAAAAAATAGTAGACATGTAAACTGATGCAGTAAAATTCATCGTTCAAACTTACATATGCTGATACATTTTTAGAGAAAACTGAAAGCAGTCAAATATACAGCGATGCACAAAATTTTATTAACATATAATACATGTATACCGAACTTAAATGTTTTCTAAATTTTTTTTTAATGTCATTGGACATAATCCATTAGCTAGTTGCATATATTAAAAGCTAACTTAAACAACGTAGTGGAAAAATTACTTGATGACTAATAACAAAGACGTAAACAGGGATACCCTCTTGTCGCCCAGAGGTCCATCAGGATTAAGACCACGGATAGGAGGTAAATTATACATAATTGAACAAATCTAAACCTATAATGCCCTAATTGTTGGTTTACGCAATATTTCTTTATATGTATGTGCATATTGTTCAGGGAGAGTAGATGCAGGAGATTAATTGGAAGAGATATTTTCAGTTTTAACAGGCTATCGATAAAATCATTTTTCTACTCCCCTATGTAAATTTGCTGTTTTCTGTATAGTCTGTAGAATGGATAAGTAGGCAATTCCAGTTAACTGAACGGATATATTTCATATCAGCTCTAAGATGGATATGAAATGAAACCGACCAATCGTTCGTGTATTAAGTACATAGACAACTATTCGTTGCCTACGGCGTCGTGCTCAAACTTCTTTATCGTGCGATATGGATATCATATCCACTCTTGTTGCACAAAATACTATTGTAGCATTACTATGACTTAAAAAAATGTGATCTAAATCACAAACGACTCCACATGACGCACATATGTCTGTATCAATAATTGGTATCCTTTTCAGGTGGAAAGCAAGCATAGCCAAATCTCATCTAGTAACATTAGTGATGAGTTTTCTACTTTCTTCTAAGTGCTGGAACCAAGGGTTTTTATTTAAATCGTTTTCAATCTGGGTATATCGATTATTATTTGGGTTGTCATTTTTGTACTGATTGTAATACTCCCTCCACTTAATAGACACATGCTTTTTAGAAAAATGCATGCAGTCCGACAAACTTAAACGAATAATTTTGCCAGATACATCGCTTTCCTTGGCAAGTTTATCCACATGCTCATTGAAGTGGATGCCTACATGGGCTGTTACCCAAATAAAGTCTATTATATGCTTTTTATATAGATTGCAAAGAAGGACTTAACTGTTTATATTGAGGTAGTTATTTATGTGCTGTTTTTAAATTTTGCAAGACGCTTAAGAAGCCCGAGAAAATAAACGGCTGGCTTAACTTCGTTACACTTAACATAGTCCAGGTCTCTCAAGATTTCTGTGACCGTACTGGTAAACACCGTTGTAATACTGTCTAATTTAGTTTTCAGCTCAAAATTTTTACACGGAATATAAATAGCACATGATCACCAATTTTCGATCCATTGGTGAATATATGCAGACGACTGGAATATTCCACCCTGACTTGTTAAACATCAAGTTATTTACAGTGTTAATTTCTGAATAAGATGGTATTATTATACGAGGTTGGTAGAAAAGATCGAAGTATTCCAAATTAAAATGGATATGTCCGAATATTTCAGAAGGGTATTTCATTATCCACTTGTTTCGCAAAAACCGGAACAAAGAGGTGGGGTGTTTTTCTTCAATCAATATTTATTAGTTAGTTATGGGTTACGTAAAAGCAAAAATCATCCGAATATTGAATAATACTACAGGGAGATTGTATATGACTGTGAATACTGGGGAAATCCTACTGAATTAAATCTATAACCAATTTTATCATTGTCAGATCCTCTTAAATAAATCATCCTATTTTTATACAAGTTAACAATCACCTAAGCTGTATAACTCGGGATTGACATTTTCGTCATTTCGGCAAAAGAAATGTCCAAATCTATGCTCCCTTAAGATCTAAAAATAGAGCTTCTAAGTACATGTTATTCGAAAAATTATTTTGAATATAAGTAACGACATCGAGCGTACCCAGGCCTTTCTTAAAACCAAACTGACAATGAGGTAATGATATGTTGTTTAACCACCATTCTATCTATTTTTTATCAATCGTTCGAGAGTATTCAATACGCAAGACAGGGATATTGGCCGATATGAACTAGACAATTCATGATCTTTACTAAGTTTAAGAGTAGGCACAATTACCACCTTTTTATAAAGCTTCTAGTTCTACGCCTTTAAGCCAGATGTCATTTAAAATGTCTAAAAGGAAAAATGTACAGGTTTTGGCTAGGTGAGTAGCATTGGACACTTGATTTCATCATAACCTGGAGCTGTATTGCATGCACTTTTGATAGCGAAGTTCTGTAATTGTAAAAGGTTGGGAAAAAAATGGACTTCTACAAGGTCAGTATTTTTCATTGGCTCATTATTTGGAACACTAAGTGGGGCAACTCGATTGAAAAATTCATCGAACCAAACCTCAGAATAAGGAAGAATAGAATCATTGATCAGTACCCTATTTAACCTTTTAGCATGAGACTAAAGTACTTTTGAACGGGTTGACCCATTTAAATTTTCACTGTATTTTTTCCATTTTTTTCTGGCTTTAGATTTAAATAATTTTCTGGATTGGGCTATTTACTTCTTTACTGGTGATAAAGTTTTCCATAGAACTAAACGGTTTGAGATCATTTAGAGTCTGTTTTCTCGTTTGCAACATTAGTTCGTATTCATCATGCCACAATGGGGGTGGAAGACGTTTTTTTGTTTTAAAAGGTTTAAAGGTGGATATTGCCTTTTCAGCAGCAGAGTTAATACTGTCGATAAAAAAATGTGATTTTTGTCAGAAGTATTTTCAAACATTCATAATAAACAAGTAATATAAAAACTAACGGAATTGTCTTTACTGACATATAGCCCCTACTAGATAAGTTGTTTCTTTCAAATTAACTACTTAATTACTCCCACATCCACGTAGTGGAGTGGAAGTATAGTAATCGTAAAAGAAAAATGAATTTTTTGTTCAAATAAGCTTAGAATGTCATGAAACGTCGAGATTTTAAGTTCGACCAAAAACAGATTTTTGTCTGTCCTTCATGTCTGGCTGTCGGTCTGTGTTTATTTAACTTATTTTGCGCGCACTATTACTCTGGGACCCTTTATGACGTTCACCTGTAATTTGGTATACCCATGTATCATAACGAGACCTGCAATAGGATTATTTTTGATCTTACTCCGTTGAAAGGTTGAGAGGTAAATGGAGGTAAAGCAAGGAAGTAATAGTCCGTAAAATTGGGGTTTAGTGTATGCATGAGAAGCAATTTTTTTTTGGAATCAGTCACCTCAATTACCACCCCCCCCTCCCATTATTAAAGGGGGTAAAAAATAACATTATGATTTAGTAGGTAAAGCAATAAAGTGCCATAAAATTGTAATATAGCGTATACACGAGAAGCCAAGGATTACGATCCCACCCCTTTATTAAAGGGGATTAAAAAATAAAATTGTGATTTAGTGTTGTACAAGAACTAAAGATTTCATTTTTTTTGCA
Source organism: Rutpela maculata (assembly GCA_936432065.2). Taxonomy (NCBI): domain Eukaryota; kingdom Metazoa; phylum Arthropoda; class Insecta; order Coleoptera; family Cerambycidae; genus Rutpela; species Rutpela maculata. The sequence goes on along the minus strand of OW386285.2, from coordinate 290,800,350 downwards.
TCAGCTACTCCCACTACTGCCCCCTACTCACTCTCAATACCGATGTGGCATACCATTTTATGGGGCTTCGGAGGAATTTATTATTAGAGTTCTATGATGAATTATTTCCACATAAGTATAGTAGACTGCAACTATAGTATCAATATTTTTTTCATTGTAAGAGACTTGGATAGGAAAGTTCGATGTAAGTAGTGATTCCTTAGGCAACCGTAATGAAAATGAAATTTTCTTTTTGTTCAAATAGGTTTAGAATGTACATCGAAATTTTCTGTCGCCGTCTGTAACTTTTTTGTGAGCACGATTACTCTGGAACAGTTTAAGACATCGATTTGAACTTTGGTGCACCTACGTATTATAACGAGAACTGGGAATGTATTATATTTTGAACTTATTCCGAAGATAGCTTGGAGAGTAAATTGGTCAAGCAAGAAAGAAAGAATCATTTCATAACTCAGAAAATACTCTGATGTCTAAAGATTTTTTTCCAAAGAATATTCAAGGACTCAAATATAGTACATACTTATATACATTTTCAATAGTATATTAGGAATTGCACTAGGTCCTATAGTTAATTTATTAGGTATTTTAGATATTTTGTCAGATATTTTCTTCCCATGGGGTTTATCAGAGTTTTCACCTGAACACATGGTAGAAAATAGTTAGCAACAAGTTCAACAGTCTCTTCTGCATTATTAATAGGCCAACTAAATGAAATGGTGAACGCAGCTCTGTCTTAAATCTCACTCGATAAGAGAAGTTAAGCAACGTAAGTTGCGGCTAGTCTTTGGACAGGCGACCACTAGTGAAACACAGTTACCTGACCTCGCCTTCCAACGACTTGTATATCAACTTGAACTAAGTTATTCAATCTTATGCGAGGAATGCGCAGTGGATAGACCTTCCTTCGGAGGATATCTAACTCAGTCTCTTGTCTATTAGAGGCAAGTAGAAAATCACTAACCTTCTGCAAAGAAAAGGTTCGGAAAAATTTCACCGTTGGAATAGCTGGTCTCCTGGCGTTGGAGATTGGTTTCGTATTGTTTATTTCTATTAGGGAGAAATAGTATATTATTCAACGAGCGGTAATGTAGGTAATAACTCACGCAGATGAAGTGTAATTCATCAAGTGAGTTATTACCATTACCACAAGTTGAATACTATACTTTATCTGCGATTATAACAATAAATATTAAATTGAGAAAATTTTGTTTAAATTACTCAGTTTGTTTATTAATAAAATTAACCGTAAAATTTAATTTTTGTACATTTTATGTTTGTTCTGCGATTTTTCGGGTAATAAATTATGTATTGGTCATCAGCTACTTGTCGTCATTCTGGTAGTGTACATATTAGTTCATTTTCTCTAACCGAATTAATCATTCTTGACACAATTATTACTTAACTTGATTTGAAAACGTCGAAACTATGATAAACTACCTTCCTCCCCTCAATAATAATTGACCGTTCTATTTCACCGTATCGGAAAAGAATTTCTCTCGGACAGAGCCAACGTCGTGTGTCGCGCCGATCGCGCGTTACGTCGATTGTACAGGTTAGGCATGAAGATAAAGGTGATTGGCTCTGTACCTAAAGTTATTAGAAAATTATTGTATCATTATTTTACTTTAACAGTAATTGTCGCCCAACCGAAAATGTAGATTATTATATTATGTGTTTATTTTCAAATGTTAATTTTCAAATATTTGTTCACGTTTGAGATATCTCTCAATTTATTTCGATTTTAGTTGACAGCAGAGTAAATCAGAATATACTCTAATTATACCGAGACAGGATTACGAATATCTGTCATTTGTCACCGTCTCACTTGCATAAACGGGATCCATTTAAAGTGCAGTCTAATGCAATTAAAATTATTTTATGAAGCGAAAATTTACAATAAAAACAAAGCGCAAATGAAGAACGAGATGAGAAAACGGTAAAGAGCGGAGGTCGATTGTCACAAAACGGGATTTTAAAGGGATCAGTTAGCAGAGGGCGGCTTGACACCACCACGAAATACAAAGACATTCCGCACGATATAGTGTTTCATCTCTCTTACATCAAAAGTTCGTACTTAATTGCCACTATAAACCTTTGTCAGTTGGTATAAGCTTAACAAACGATTACAACACTTACTATGCCATTAAGATATTAGTTAGTGTTAATGTATTATTTCAAATTGAGATATCAGTAGGTAAAATGGTTGCAGATTAGGACAAACATTAAACTACACGAGAATTGCCTTTTGTTACGGAAACGTGATTTATTTCTGATTTATACTGGATCTTTGCAACTAATACAGGGTGTGTACAGAGTTATTAAAAAGATTTAATGGCAGAATCTATGAATAAAAATGAGCATTCCTAGACACAACTGCTTCTTTTCTGTAATACAAGGTGGCAATGCAAGATACGTGTTTCAGTTTCATCGCATACTGAAGGGATATACGCGAATTTTCATGTTTCAAATTGTGTAGGCTACAAAAATTAAGATCTTTCAATTCCTGCCTCTCATGTACCTATTGGCGTAATGGCTAAAAAACTATTTGACAGAGAGAAATAATATTTGGCAGGTAAATTGATTATATTCATAGAATAAACTTGATTACTTTTTGTGAAATATGTACATCCAAGAAAAAAATAATTAATGAAGAAAATGTGATAGAGGATAACAATAGTTGGCACGTAGTTAACACTAACTGTCAAGAAATACTTTTAGTGAAAAATATACAGGGTGGTCACTATGGTAGTTTTTCTTTATCGCTAGAAAATGTCACAATATCCTTCCTCAACAATGCCTTTGTTATAATAAAAAATTGTCTATGAAAAAATGTCAGACATACTGAACATTGTTTACAATCACATTCAACTATTGCACACAATACTGTGATCGTCCGCACACGGCAAATTTAATAGTACATAGTCAGTGGGAAAGATAAGATGGATCGCATCACCATCTTATTCTCCAGTGGAGGAACTGAGAAGCTTCTTCCTGTTCGACTGCTCATATGATTCTCGAGAATACGGGTAAGGCCCAAGTAGCTAATGTGTGCCTGGAGACTCTTAACGAATGAGACCTGCAGAGTAAGCAGTTTTTTGACACCATCTTATTAACACTGAACTGATTTCTGGGGCTGCCATGCTGATCGAAGAAGCCATCAACTAGGACGTACAATGGGTGCCCTCACCATCATGTATACGAATATGTTTTGGCTGACGTGTTAATGTTCATTTTCGATACCGTTTCTGGTCCAGGAATTCCGTTGTTCAAAGTTTTGTGAACTCAACTAAACAAAATTTGCAGGTGCGTCAGATAGCCTTTTCAGCGACGTCCTTGGAAATCATATTGAAATAAATAATTTTCTTTAAGAAGTGACTATGCTTGATCTTGTATATTTGAGAATTCACTTCCTTGTAGGGGTTTCAAATAAGTCCATAAACATATGAATTTCATGAATTTAAGGACATTCTATTTTGTGGATGGAAGGATGAATACCTATTTTACTAATGTTTTGATCAAATAGGTCACAATTCACTTTTACGAGGTGCCACTGAGGTTCTCACAAATTCACAATATCTTTTATTTCCATTGCTCAAATTAGTATTACGTAACACAAAGAGGACATCTAGGCAAAAAATTATTGTCTTTGTGTTCTTCGGCTTTGCCAAATTTTCGAACTCGACCGAGGGTTATGTGTCGAATCTGCCCAAGGCGCCAGATAAATCGAGGAAGTACATTAATAGAGTACTGGGCCTTGCCACTCGGCCGATTTCATCTAAATGAATCGTATTACATGAATTTTTATATGTAGAAGTAGGTAAATTTTATATGTAGAAGAAGGTACAAAGAATTATCCACAAAATAGGACGAAAGCAATGACGAAACATTTAATCAGAATGTATATCGATCTGCATGCAGACGTACCAAAAATTGTCTATAAAACATCATAAAAAATAAAGGAACACAGACTGACCTAATTTGATTTAATGTATGCATTTTGATTAATTCATATTCGAAGTCATCATTATTTTAAAAATTATCTATTAGCATCATGGAAAGCTGTGGAACACAAACTGGTCCAATTTGACCCCAATCGTTCTGTTTTCATTGACCCTTATCTGACACCATCATAACTTAAAAAACTTGTTGATATATTTAATTACATCGATTGTGTGCAGATGTACCTAAAACTATTTATAAAAATGATGGAATTCAAACTGACAACATTTGTCCCCAATCGATGTACTTTTTTCACCAGATAGTGGCAATAGTGGCAACTGCGTGCCAAATATTATTTTTTGCAAATTCAAAACCTGCTTTAACGATGGTAATAAGTTAGATTTTGCCTTAAGAAGCAAAATATCAGTGTACAGTACTAGTAGTACCACTGTGGTAAATTCACTCATTTTCAATTTACCAAAAGCAATTTGGGAGGTATAAGCGGAAATACAACCGAAAAATCAGAATTTTCCTAATTAGTAGACATAAAATACGTAACTCTCCTTAGTTGTTAGTAAATGAGAAGGATTGTTTTAAAATTATCACATTTAGTGGTCCAATACCTAGATAATTGTCAGTTTTCACTAGCTGATTGCTAACATCAGTAGGTTTCCTTTTCTTACTGTATAAACATTTTGGTTACATGGTAAAAATGTAGGTAATGCATTTTATGGGTTCCTTTATCGTTACCTAATTGCACAAACATATGTTACTTTTAACTATATCCACATTCATAGAATTGTTTCATGATGAGCTCAAATATTTGTAGAGTATCATATTATATTAAAATATTAATGTAGGTAGGTACTTTAATAAATGTAAACAATAATACATATTGCTGATTGGACAAGCGTACCGTTTTCATAATTTGTAATTTAGGTTGCAAATATTTGGAAACAGAAAATTGTACATTCCATTTTATTCTATGTTGTACCTCGTCAGGCAACGCAGATTGATTCACAGTATTATTCATTAAATTCTTTGATATAGAAAAATATGCAAGTGTCAGTCTTGCGCTGTTTATTATGAATAACAGTTTAACAAATCAGACATACTAACGAAATGAAATGGGGAATGGCTTATTCATTTCTGTCTAGGCTGTTACTTAGCGGAATCAGATTGATTATATTATGATAGAAACTAAGTAGAGACAATTAATAAAGCCCTGTAAAATTTGGCACTTACTGTGGTTCAGACCATCAATTACTCATCTGCACCTTATCGTTGATGCATAAGCTTGGTCTAGAATCATAATTTTCATTTTGTTGTAATTTAAAGTTAAACCGTAACGGAGCTTATTATTTGAGGATTATCGAGTGGGCGTACGAGCTTATTTTCACTTTGTGACATTGAGGTTGTAAGTTAGACATTTTAATTCCAATTAGAGCTAGTCCGTCCTGTCAGTCCACCAGCATAGGTCTCATTACGTGTTCACTATAAACGTTAAGGCACCTTTATCAACTTCGCGTCGTATATAATATCCCAAAACTTCTTCTTTAGCTCATCTTATTATACCCTCTATTGATAATTATGAATACATTATTTAACTCCAATTTGTTTGCAACACCCACACGAAAACCATAGAATGAACACTGAGCAGATATATTTGGTAAATGACATATTTCTTACAAAGGCAACTCGACCCTATACTTGAGAAAAAAAAATTAATGAAATATTAAATATTGAAATATTAAAGGTTATTAAGTATAATAAAACTTATTTGGATGAAAAGCTTTCCGAAGGCAACGAATTAAGTAAAGTGCACGTTCATAATAAAAAAGTTATATGAAAAAATTTATCAGATTTCATATGCTCTTGTCGGTTGACTGTATTCCATTGGCTTTGATGTAAAATACAATACCGCATGCGATTGTAAATAATATTTCCTTTTCTAAAGTTCACAGATATTCAAATAGCAATGGAATGTTTGTAAATCAACTAGTTGCTAATAAATCCATTTTAAGGAATTCTATCCCTCCGAATTTAAATCATATTCTGTTGAACCTATAGATGAGTAATAGAATTTATAAAATTCGTTGCTTTCATTTACGGTATAAATTTCTCTATGAGAAATTGAAACATATCTCTTTAGCATGTAAAATTAACAACAATATGGACACTTCTGTCACTGATCTATTTTAACAAGGTTAGTGAATTTTTTACGAGCTTATTTAAAAGAAAATGTTGACTGATTAGAAAATGGGATAAGCGTCTTCAAAGTTATATCTTTATATATTATATCACCTGTCAAATAATATTTAACCCACACTTCTAACCAGAGCGTAAAAATAGTATCGATGTCTAAGATCAGATACAGATTTATTTATTTAAAGCACTGCTCTACACGAGGATAGGCAGAAAACCAATGATGAATAATAAAAACTATATACAAGCAAACAAAAGTATGAGCTTTAGAATATAAACAAAAGAGAAATATTCTTGTACAAATAATGTAACATAAAAAGGGTAACAATATATGCAGACACTGTAAGTCTGTAAATAACAAGAAGAAGACTAAACAGAAAACAAATAATTTACATTAAGTAAAAGGTTTTTGTCATTAACACTGCAAATACATATATCAGGATTATTACCAGATATTATTGCAAGCTAGAGCAGCGAATGCTTTAGCATATTGTTACGAGGTGGCGGAAGATTGAATATTTAAGTTTTTCCTAGAGCTTTCTCTGGAAACAATTTAATTTAGAAGTTAATTGTTCATTACGAGTTATATTACAAATAATTATAAACATTCTAGAGAGAAAGTACAGGAAAATGAATTGCCGAAAGAAGATAGAAGGAAAATGAAATCCTAGACATTTTAAAACCACATTTTCACCTTTACCAAGGCACTAAAAATAAAAATTCTGCATTTTCGACATATTTTGTTAGTCAACCTGCCTCCTACCCATTTTTTTCCTTAATTTTCTAGCGCACAATCTCTACTCCTAGCACAACTATTTTCAACTATATCACACCCTTACGCCATTATATAAATAGGGATTGTTTTCGGGCAACCCAAGTTCACGCAGAAATATTTTAAAATGTGTCAAAAAAAGTTACTGCTCTTTAGTATCACGTATTTTAAATATTCTAACTCCATTTTTAAAACCAAACGTAAAACCAGTTAAAATATGTAGACAGGCAAAGACTACATGATTTATTAAAACAAATAATTGAATTTTCAATATACATATATAAAAAATATACCAGATTAGACAAAAAATTAACTGAATACTGTGACGTACCTCTCAGAATATGAGGTAGATTTTTTATTATATGCGTTATCAATTTGAATATCCCAGATAAGTCTTGTATGTAGGTACTTAGATATTTTGTTTGTTTGTTAGATTGGACGTATTGGTTAAGAATATTTCAATTTGATGATTTTCTCATTAAATAATGCAATGCTCTACCTTCGGTTGAGTAAAAATTAAATGACTTAAATGCTTTGACACCAAGCACACATAACTTGATTGTAATTCTGACTATCAGGTGCTTCAGGAATAGTAGTATCATCCACGTCCTTGGTAACATATTTGGATAAATCATTAACACAAACTAATTTCAAAACCCAATTTTGGGGAACACCGAATATAATAATATTAGGTATTGCGGATTTAATGTGAAAGATGCCAATAATTATATTCCATCTTTCTATCGGGTGACTCAGCCGATAGGGACACATTTGTAAGTTTTGACCAGGCAAACGGATTTTTTAAAATTCAGTGTAGTGATATGGGATGAAATTTCCAATTATATGATGTAAAGAACCAAAATGGTCTACTTCCGGTTTTGATGCAATTAGCATGAATATCAGATTTTTATGTGGGAAAACCTGTATATTTTTGCATATTTGGATCCTGCTGGTCAACCTGTCAACCTGTTATTTAATTAGATCTTTAAATTACGAAAAAAATGATATGCATAATTCTACCTTCTCTTTGTTCTTTTATATATAAAGAAAGAAATGTTTTGATAATTATTTTGAAAGAGCTGTCAGTAGGTTTGTTAAATAAAATGAAATAGGTAATGTTAATATCTGAAGAGATAATATTTTAAAGGTGCTTGCAGGCCGATTTTTAACAATTTTGGCAAAATCGCGACCTTCTATGATTAAAACTAAAAATTAAAAAAATCTATATTCTTTAAAAATCAAATTAATATTTGAGGGTCAGATCATATGTATTTTGGCCAGCAGGATTCACATATGTAAAAAATTTGATTTTCATGTCAATTGTACGAAACCAGAAGTCGGCTATTTTGGTTCTTTACATCATGTAATTGGAAATTTCATCCCATATCATTACACCAAAAAAAAATCCATTCGCCCATTCAAAAGTTACAAGAGTGTCCCTATAGGCTGAGCCACACAGTATAACAATCTAGAAGAAAATATATTTTCTATTATCAGTACTGGATAATTTATTTACTAGAAACATAGCACAAGCCATGTTCAATAAAATTTATTTAAATATTGTCAAATGATATTCTACACATATTATAATAGCAAATAACATTTTTTATGGTTAAAAATTCTATCTTTATACTGTTTTCGCTTCATCCCACGTATTTCTAACATATTAGGCATCGACTGGGACATGCTGTATAGATACATTCACGTTCCAAAATTGCCTCTTGTATTATTTAAATCAGAGTAATTTTGTGTGAATTCCGTCGGCTCTTCATAAATCATCTAAATATTAAAACTAATTTTCAAATTCTTCCTACACAAGAAAGCCGTGTGGGAATTCAAATCACGCGCCAATAAATCACCAAACAAAACACTCTCAGCCGTCCGCGAACAAGAAAGTGTGTCAGAAAATTTATTTTATAGCTTGGCAAACAAACCCTCAGTTTAATAAGATGACGTCATATACGTCCTAAGCTTCTAACAAATTGCTTCCTGCAAACAACCAATCCAATCTCTTGGCTAACTATGTCCAGGGATATTGATAAAACATATATAAAGCGTCTGAACTTAAAGATTCGCTCTTTCAGACGAAGCGTGCCTCATCTTGGAAACTTAGCAAACAGAGACGGCCATATAAACATGCGATTGCAACTATCTCAATTTAATTATTGAATTCAGTGTTTATTACGTAAATTAGGTGAAAATATATAACAATAATATGCATTTTTTGTCGTCTTTCATCTATTTGTAAATACTTCTGAAGTCGTTCCCGCAAACACCAAAACACATGAATACTATTACTCGACTCACATTTCGCCAACCACGTTGGCGTTATCAGGAGATGATTAAAACTAAAGTGTAACTAGAAATGTTCCTGTATTTATACTAACATGATGTCATTGTTGAATGCACTCAACCAATTCATCTCTATCTAAACTATGTTGTCGATTCAACGAACCGTGATATAGTAACCAATAAAGCGGATTATCTGGAATAGGCTTGTTGTCACTATTCATACCATTTTTACATTTTGCAACTTCTAAACTCTCAAGAGCATCTAGTTGCCTGGTGTTTGTTTTATATCTAATTAATCGTAAGTTATTTACTCGATTATTGATATCTATTCTATGATTGTTACTAAAGGCATGTTGGACAACACTAGATTTTTCAGTTTTTTCACTTTTAAGATGAGCCATGTGTTCCGTTAATCTTGCTGAAATTTGACGTTTCGTTTGTCCTTCAAATTACAAACCTTACAACTAATTTGGTAAATCTCAGACCGTTCGTCTGATGCAATTTTTCCTTTGGGTTGCCTAAAAGTTGCTGCAATGAACAACTGTCATATCTACGATGGCTCTGAAGGGACATGACCACAACTTTTTTCCAAATGTCGCATTAAAATGGTGAACTGCAATATTTTTAGTCGCAGTGCCTGTTAAAAACTTGCACTGCGAGTTATAAAGTCACACTGCGAATTTTAAAGACGCACTGTGAGATTTAAAGTTGCACTCCAAGATTTAAGTTACACTGTGAATTTGCTGTTATCTTAATTTTCGTCTACGCCACTTTTTTGCTAAAACTGATATTTTTTATTGACATACTTGCAAAAAAAGGAATTACTATTCTTCAAAAGTACCTTTAGAGTATAAAGTGAATTTTTTAAACTGGCAAAAAAATGAGCATTGAGGTAATGATATATATTAATGAAAAACAATTTGACAATTAATTTTTTTATTTACTGGCTAATTACAGTAACAAAATGGCGGCAATTTTGTTAAAAAATGAAAAGACGCACACTGATCCTGTCAAAAATTTTCTGTGTTTTATGCCACAGAAACGTTTGAAAACGTAATTAATTGTTAATTTTGATCCCTTTCAGACATTTAACATTCATGCTAAATACCTGGGGCGACTGTAGATGCGTCTTCACTGTGTATGTATCCTTGATACTCCAGTGAAGCAACGTGCAGCGCGGTTAGTACTTGGATGGGTGACCCATCTTGGAAAACATAGCGATCTCGTCCCACCTTCTAGCGACTTGTATATCAGTGTATACGCGGAAGCTATGTAATTTCAAGACGAGTATTACGTAGCGGATATACCATCCTTCGGAGGGGATGTAAAGCAGGCGGTCCCTTGTCTATTAAATGTTAGGAAGTAAAAGATCTCTACTCTTCTTACGAGAAGAAGTTCGGCAAAATTTCCAGGTTGTGGGTAGCTCGTCTCCTGGCGTCGGTGATAGGCCCTGGTAGCGGAAATAGGCCGACGTTAAATAAATAGATAAAAAAAAAACTAAATACCTCGCCTTATAATATTCGGATACCATTTTCAAACTTCCATATCTCCGAAACTATCTATGCTACTAAAATAAAAGAAAATAACTAATTCCGCTTCAGTTTCTAAGCTTTCCCTAAAGCATTTTTTCGCTAAATGTTATATTTTTAAAGTTATTTCCACCGAAATCCACTGAGATATCTGTTCGCTCATACCAAAGGCGCAAAGTCGTTATAAATTAAAAAACGACAAATTTTTGTAATATTTTGTGCAGCTTTTTTTCTCAAAATTTTAATATCTGCCAGTTACAATTGTTACTTCAATATCTTGGTGTCACCCCCAAAAAAGGAGTTGTATCCACCCGCTATACAATAAACGTACGAAATAAATAGGTAAATGTTGCAGCCAGTACCATAAAGAAAACGTTGGAAAAGGTTTCATCCTTGTCTACCGGGTTCCGAAGTTTTGCTGTTTTAGGCCCTCATCAACTCTACTATACCCATTTGTTGAAGTATTTTGTTTAATTTAGTTACAAATTCTTTCAACATGTTAAGCTATTTAAATACATTTTTACTAGTTGAAATGCTGACAGTAATATTGCTATTTATATAGGAAGGAAATAGTAGGGTCAATAAAAAATAGTGAGGAAATAGCGCCTTACACCCCAATGAGGAAACACGAAGCAGCTACGGATACGTGTTTCGGAATTATTGTTCCTCATCAGCGTAGCGTAGCAACAAAAAGGATCTGAAAAGGACAGATAGGACAGTACAGTACTGTGCTTTCAACCTTCAATTATTGTTCCTATCTGTCCTTTCCAGATCCTTTTTGTTGCTACGCTACGCTGATGAGGAACAATAATTCCGAAACACGTGTCCGTAGCTGCTTCGTGTTTCCTCTTGGGCTGTAAGGTGCTATTTTCCTCAATATTGCTATTTATGTTTCTAAACAGCGTATTCTTTTTATTTTGGTTTTTTTTAGTCTGAGCATATTTTTAGGTTTGTTGTATTTTGTTTCATTTTATTTTGGCAATGTAATGAAATGTTTAATAATTTAACTATTTATGGTAATATTTACTCTCTGTTAATAAAATGAATTAATTTATTTACAAATTTTTATTAATAAACAGTATACAAATATTTAATTAGCAATTGGCATATACAATTATGCTTTGTCAAGCTCCAGAATTCATAGATTCGATTATCCAAATATAGTAATTTTTAAATCATAATTATTTTTAATTCAGATTTATAACCAGTCTATAATAATTCATAAATATTTTGTCTTAAATTCACATACAAATCTACCGCGTGATGAACATTCTCTGGAGCACTATAATTATAATCATTTATCAATATCTTACACATTCATGAACATATTTGTCACAACATATATCGTTTTTTATGATGAGGGACTGTTCCTTGAATAATTTTACTTCTTCGTTTTTTTATTTCCACGGAGTAGTTCTTTGTCCTATATAATCCTGGCAACTGGTACATAATTATGGGCTTTCCTGTAGGCGACCTGCTGTTTCTAGAAGATGATATTCTCTGGGTATTCCACTGTAAAACAACTTGATCTAATTCTTCCTGAAATTTAAAAGTGATTTTTGAACAAAAAAAAATTATATGGTTAATAGTGAGACTTACCTTAATTAGGTTTAGAAAACAGAACTGAATTAAAGATTTATCGATGAATGTTCCATTAAAATAATTATCATCTTTCAAAGATTCGAATAAATTTATCCAAAACTGAGCATGTTCTTTTCTTAATATACACCACCATGATTCAATTCGTTGGTTATGTTGGGTAGTTCCGTATATGAATCTCGGTAAAGTATTTTTATTCGAGAAATTTAGGTTCCTTAGGAATGTCTATATATGTTCTATATGACGATTTTCGGTTCCTAAGTCGGTACGTACACTCCTTGGACAGTTCCCTAATTTTTCGAGAGAAGTTAAAAAATATCCAGAAATTACACGAGGTTTATTATTAGTGTAACATACCTTTAACCAGATAACATACCGAGAAAAGCCATCTATACACCCTCTAATAGCAATTCCATACGGTTTCGACTTGTCATATAACCGTCAATATGCCACATATAATTTGGACCCTTACTGTAATATTGTCGACGTTTCAATCATCGTCTCTTACGGATTGCAACACCCTCTGGATCTAGTTCTTTCACTAGCATTCCCACTGTTTCACGAGTCACTACAGGACCATGTTGAATACATTTCAAATGCATCCATCTATAACCACGTAACTGTGAACTATATTGGAGTTGCTCATGAATGTAAGACAGTAATTCATCTATGGAGGAATATTTCTTCCTTCTCCACAGATTTAAGTTTTTTAGAACACGTTTCTAATGTCTTTTACTTAGCCAAGAAGAAAATTTCTCATTTCTTGTTGAAGTCCCAAATCAAAATAATATTTTATTAAACTATTTCTATCAGACCATTCCATTTCAGTTTACTTACCGTTTCAGTAACTTACTGAAGAGGACAGCATAAATTGATAGAATTGCTGAGCACACACTTACAGTTTACGTTTAGCGTCGTTTAACACCGTGCCAGCCACTGCTAGCAGTTATTCTATATTACTGAATCCTGGGCCATTGTGCATACGTTATTGTCAGAGATGTCTAGCAAAAAAAATTGCAGTGCAACTTTAAATCTCAAAGTGCGTCTTTAAAATTCGCAGTGCAACTTTATAACTCGCAGTGCTAGTTTTTAACAGGCACTGCGACTAAAAATATTACAGTGCGCCATTTTAATGAGGCATTTGGAAAAAAGTTGTGGTCATGGTCCTTCAGAGCCATCGTACATGTCAATTGAACTTACATGTTGCTCGAAAAACATATTATTGAACTGGAGGTAATTTTCATTAATTCATGCAAAGTTTAGTAAGGTCAATTATAATACGCAATCACTTTTCGATTGCTATTATTTAATTTGAGAAAATCACTAAGATACTCCATTTGTGGGATTGTACACTTGGAAACAATGGACAAACATCAAAAGATATCAACATTTTATCTAGTTTCAATCATATCTTGTTAGTTTTTTTATATGAAAACATTGGAATTAATTACTGAAAAACTAGGTTAAGAAAATGAAATGGTATTCCTAATTAATAATGTCATCGAGCTCTGTGGCCCCGTCTTGCGAAAAGGTGCCTTATATACCTGTGCAATTGCATGTAATTACTTGTATTGACTTCCTGGTACTTGAAAAAATTCTTTTTTGGTTCCATTCGATTAAGCTTGATGGGAATGGAATTTGTTAGTACTTTTATAGCCTCCCAGTGTGTTTAAACAATTGGAAAATAATTGTTGAAATTTCTACGAAGGTAGAATTTTGATTGCTTACGTATCGAGAATGGCAAAAATACACCTTTTGTGCAGCATCGAATTGTCTACAGGAAATTTCGTGGGAGTATATCTACCGGGTGACACAGGAGATATGTAACACTCCGTAGCATGTTTATTTAAAAAGATATTATTTTGAAATTTGGTAAACTTATATAATGCGTGATTGTCCTTTTTTTGGTACAAACAAGACATTTTTTCCACTTCCGGTTTCACCGGAAGTGACATCTACTTCGTTATTTTAAATGGCACCCTGTATATATTTTTTTTCTATCTGATTCTACTTAAATTTCTCTTTTCAACTATGTATAGCAAGATGACATTAGTTTTTAAAATGGCTGCTGAAAACCATTTTATTGCTCTAAGTCAAGTTGGCTATGGTATGAAATGTGGCGGTAATTAATGCTTAATGTGCTGCGATATCAAAAGAACCCTGGTACACAATTTTGTGTTTTATATTTGTTTTGTTCTAATCAGCAGCCGAAGAGACTTTGTAGATTTTTTATATTAAATAAAAATCTCTATACTAAATCCCCGAAATCATAAAAACTAAGATAGAAACACTAATTTTAAATTTGACTCATTTGTAAAATATTTATTCATCTTTCACTTTTACCCAATACAATTCATTGTTATGTCTGATTTTGCTTGCTTTTAGATAAAATTGTTTTCGAAGAATCTCAAAATGGTGGCCATTATTTTCCCTGCAGCTTCGAATTCTTGTAACAGTACCTCTAAGCACATTTTCTAACTGCAATTCAGTAGTCTCATTTATTGCTAACCTAACTCTCATTTTTAAGTCTTCCCTATTTTGCAGTGGAGTTTTATAAACTATTTCCTTGAGATGGCCCCATATGAAAAAATCAAGTGGCCTAAAATCCGGACACCTCGGGGGCCATCTAATTGGTAAAAGTGAAGTATGATTAAATATTTTACAAATGGATAAAACTTAAAATTAGTGTTTCTGTCTTAGTTTTTGTGATTTCGTGGATTTAGTCTAGAGATTTTTCTTTAATATAAACATTGTACAAAGTCTTTTCGGCTACTGATTAGAACAAAACAAATATGAAACACAAAATTGTGTACCACGGTTCTTTTGATTTTGCAGCACACTAAGCATTAATTAACGCTACATTTCATACCATAGCTAACTTGACTTAATGCAATAAAATGGTTTTCAGTAGCCATTTTTAAAAAAATGCCATCTTGCTATACATAGTTGAAAAGAGGAATTTAAGGAGAATCAGATAGGAAAAAAATATATACAGGGTGCCATTTAAAATATCAAAGTAGATGTCTCTTCCGGTGAAACCGGAAGTGAAAAAAATTTCTTGTTTGTACTAAAAAACGGACAATCATACATTATATAAGTATACCAAATTTCAAAATTATATCTTTTTAAATAAACATGCTACGGGGTGTTACATATCTCCTGTGTCACCCGATATATATATAGGTATAAGAGAATACCTTGACTGACTGACTGACTGACTCACTGATTTATTAACGCACAGCTCGAACCGCTGGGTCCAGAAACTTCGAATTTTGCATAGAGGTTCCTCTAATGACGTAGGCAACCACTAAGAAGGGATTTTTCAAGATTCGAAGGTTGAAATTTAGGCTTTTCCGAAAACTGTTAGATCTAGATGCATGAAACTTGGCAGAAATATATTTTATTGAAATCTATTAGATACGTGTAAGACGAAATTTCGATTTTTACTTTTTGAAGGGGTGAAAACGGGGGTGGTAGATGGTTTAAAGCCCACCCGTGTTTTTGAAATCGCGTAAGTTAGAAATGTGATTAATCGAGCGATTGACTCTTCTGAGGAAATAAGAAGACACGTATTCGACGGTTTTCAAAAAGAGACCCCGGAAAGGGTGAACGGGGAGGGGGAGGTTTTTAAGCTTTTCGGAGATGGTTAGACCTAGAAGCGTGAAAATTGGCAGAAATACTCTTTATTGAAATCTATTAGACACGAGTAAGACAAAATATCGATTTTCACTTTTTGAAGGGGTGAAAAAGGGTACCCGCATCTCTGAAATCGCGTAAGTCAGAAACGCGGTTTTCAAAATGATGATAATGAATTGTTATCAAATTGCGATGCGCAGTGGGTTTCCACAAGTACTAAGGATGCGCAGTGGGTTTCCTTGAATGCATTGGATGTGCAGTGAGTTTCTCTGAGTACTATGGATGCGCAGTGGATTTTCTTGAAGTACAATGGATGCGCAGTGGGTTTCCTCGAGTACAATGGATGCATAGTAAGTTTCCCCGAGTACTATTGATGCGCAATAGGGTTCCCCGAGTAGTATGGATGCGCAACAAGTTTTCCTTCAGTGCAGTGAATGCGCAGTGGATTTTCACGGGTTCCATGGATGCTCTGTGGGTTACCTTGAGTGTACTACCTGAGTACTATAGGAGTACTCAGTAAGTATGTAGTATTTCTTTGTAGGCATAAGTTAGTATGTCAATGTTCTTAATTTTACGAGCAAGAAGTCTTCCACGCGAATGAAATCGCGGGCATCAGCTTGTTTTTATATATTATAGTTTACGAACTACATTCGCCTGCATACAACCGTAAAAATTACTGTTTATCGAGCTACTCTCCAAACGGCCTAAGCGTAAAAGAGAATGAAGGAATTCTTCGAAATATTGGAAAATTTCATGAAGTTTCTAAATCACATACACGATTCTTTGACAATGTTTGGATTGTTTTCCGATATATTTAGAATGCTGATAATGCTAAACGCAAAACGTGCATCATAGTTTATTTTTAGAATTTGCAATTAAATATTGGCTGTCTTATAATATTTGGAATGTAGCTGACGCTATTTCCGAGCAGAAAAAATGATTTTTAGCGAAAAATATACACACCTTTACAAAAGTAATTAACGAAAAAATTTGACGGAGAATAATATTGGCATAAGTTAACACAATTGTCAATGATGAAACCTGCTTTACCTTTAGTGTGAAAAATATACAGGGTGGATACCCTTAAAATTGCTCATCTGTAAGTCTTTTTACTAAAAACACATTTTTTCACTTTCTTAAGCTTGCTGCTCTTTTTGAATATCACCATGGTTAGTTCAAGCCCTCAAATATTCTATTATTTGAATCGTGATATTGTCTTATATACTCCTCAATGTATCAATTGTGCTAGAATTTTATCCATTTTCTGACACCACATAATGATAATGCTATAGAACTCAGAAAATCGACAAAATCTAATAAGGTAAAATTTTTTCAAATCACAATGAAATTTGATTGAAATCTTGAATCCCAAAAGACGTTTAATCGTCCAACGGTGTAAATTTTTGGGAAGAGTAACGGATTTTTCAAACTACAATGAGATCTAACGGAAAGTTTTCTAGGTTAATTTAGGAAATGCGCTAAAATCTGATTTTTGCTAACAGAAGTCGAATTATGGTTCAGGCGTTTCTAATCATTGTGAATAGTGGTTCTCATTAGACAACAAGAGCTTTAGAGAAAAGCAGCGGATGACAATTTAACCAAATTGTATTCATTTCAAATAGCGAATTCTTCGTTTTAAATAATTTCCACAATGTCTCACAAAATAAGTACAGACGTCTCCATGAGGGCAATTCGAAAGCTCAGCGAAATCATGTTATCGGGTTATATGCCACGAGTACGTTTGCAAAAATTGGAAAACTCATATATCTAGTTTACTGCTTCAAAAAAGCCTTTGGAGTGTTCAGTCCTGACGAATCATATAATCGCCTATAGACAATTATAAAGCTAGTCACGAGCGATCCAAGATTTCAATAAATAACATTTCCTTCAATTACAATCTTAACACCGAACCAAACTTCCCAAATATATTCTTCAAGGAAGTTCAATATTTTTATATCAGACGATTCAGATTGTCACTTAATCCCTGTATGTCGTTGAGATTAAACATTCGCCGGATGTGTCTCATACGTACCATGTGTGTTATGCAGATCTGATTTATCTTCACTTAGTTACTTACGTCTGTTCAGGGTTCTGATTTCAACACAGAGAAAAACAAGATAAATTCTAATATTTTATTAAAATATATACCAGAAAAAGTGGTAACAAATACAGCGGCGAATAGAATTTGTTATTGCTTGTCTCTTCCAGAACTAAGGTCTTAAGTCGTATTCTAAGAGTTGTAATGAAACACTCTGAGAGTGAGAAAAAACCGCCAAATATTGCAGAAGGCATGACTGGCATGTATACATCAAATATATTTTTGTTTTCCTTCAAATGCGAGGTGGTAAGATGGACTACAATAGAACTGCGCTCTTACGGGAACAGATACCTTCTGAGTGTCGAGTAGATTATTTATTAGTTTTGTTAATTTATATTATGAGACTGAAAATAAAATATAATGTAGTGCCTAAATACAGAATTAATTAATTATATTATAATATTATCATTAATAAGTATAGTTTAGAAATCTTTCATAAAGCAAAATCGATTAGTCTTCATATCCCCTCTATTATTTGACTGAGCGGAAAGAGTTAATATCAGAACAAAGGATATGTGTAGGTGGGTAATAAGAAAGTTTTCAGCTAAAGATAAGGATGACAAGATTCTCAATAGGGACACACAATTTAGTGCTGACACCTTTCGAAAGTCGATACCAAGTCTTGAGTGGCTTCAAGAGATTAGGAATTTTCAGATAGCATGAGTCGCTTATATCTTGTTCACTATATCAGTACGCCTAGAAACTTGAATGGTGTGATTATATATCATATAGGACTTGTAGAAGTGACACAGTTATAAAGTCTTTAATCTAGATTAATTTAAATAAAACAATTCTGTTCCAAGTATTATGAACGTTTAACAATAAAATAACGTGTTCAATGTTGTTTTTATAATTAATCATGATTTTTAATAGAAGCGCTATAATAGCTATACATTCTCATATAAAATTGCCAGAAACATCCAGAGACATCATTTTGTGACGTTAAAGTGAATTCATTTAGCGACATTTATCTGACCACATGTAAGCTATATTTGATGAATTGAAATAAATCTCCATTTGAGATATGTAATAAAACAATTTGGTTTTTATGTCATCTCGGCCCAGCCACAGAATAATGATCTTTAATCTGACCCTTATTAACATCCATCCAAATCAATTGACGTTTCCTGAATGAATTTGAACATTGCAATTTATGTTACTTATTTTCTATAAATTCATTGGATTAAAAGATAAAAAGTGACTGATATTGTCAGTGACTTGTACGTGGCACCATCTAGAAATATATATCTGCAGCAAACTACGTGGTAATGCATAAACTCGCTGTGTTTAAAAATGTAAGAAATTATTCTTTTGAGGCACACTTTTAAATAAACTACCAACAGAAACATTTTAATGAAATCCGCAATATTTATTCAATGTAATGATCTCATTTCTTCTTAGAGAAGCTCATAAAAACAAAAGAATGCCATCACATAATTACATTTTCGAATATATATTATCTATAAAATGTTGACGAGTTCAGCAGAGTTATTTCTCAGTCAAATACTTCTTTAGATATAGCGTTAACAGATCCATCACACAAACAAATAGACAAACAGAATAACTGAATTGGAAAATCTTAATTATCATAATCTGGACAATCTGGAATGTGTAACTCCTAAGTAAATCTGGGTTAGTGATTTTTTCACTGTTGCAAAACTTCTCTTTGATAAGCGAGAGATGTACAGAATTAGCAGAAATCTTCCCTCTATTTGTGGCATATTACTTTCTTCTGTCTTCTATTTTAGAGTAACCATTAAAGTATAGTAGGTTTCTTCTTTTTCTTAACTACATACAAAATATAATTTTCCTGCATTGTGTTTCGTTCATTAATAATTTTTTTACCTGTATACTTTTCATCAAAAGTGCATCAAATTTCTTCTTTAACACTTGCATAAACTACGTATAAATATTATTTTTATCCCTCTAATAGGTTCTGATATGAAGCCAATGCGCACTACACAGACACATGACATGAATTGAAGGACCTTAATTTTCTAATCTGCATATTCTGAAATATAAAGATTCGAAGAAAACTCGGAGAGCGATTGTTCTGCGATTACAATACTTTCTTTCAGTAAACGAGAAGGGAATAGCTTGGAAAATACCATAAACAAAATCATATAATATGATTAAACAACTTTAAAGTAACTGTAGGAAATCACATCCGCCATCCCAAGATGCCTCTCTGTCTTCTCTTTTATAAAAAAAACATAAACATAAACACACCACAGATAGTAGACAACCCCCAAATCCAAAGCCAAGGCTGTGCGGAAGGAGGTTACACATTTGGAAAAACGCAGACATACATCCACACCCACCGGTGTTGTCAATACCGGGACTGGGGGTTGAACCCAGAGCTCGGTAGACAGTCGATCAGCGTATTCGCCACTCAATACGCCTTAACCGATTGAGCTACCGCGCCGGTCTTTTGGAAGATTAGTTCCCACTGCAACGCAAGGTTGAATTAAAATAACATGAGCAATTTGCATTCAGCACACTCGCTGGCCATGTAGAAGAACTTAGCGTCTGAAGGACGTTCCAGAATTTATTATATTAAGGGCGCCAACCGCGATCTCCGCTTTGGCTTGAGGTGATTAACTTCTACTCTTAGTGGGGTTCGGTTAAGTTCCGAGAGATTATCTAGGACCGGAGTCTTATAATAGATGAGATACGTCTCCGTACTTACCGTAGATTCCTAACTGATCTCTCATAGTCTCCTCCTTCTTGCAATGCACTGGTCTTATATCTAACACTGTGTGTGGAATTATCATTTCTAGATATCCTAATTACTTTTTTAGAGTTCCCCTCTTCAGTTTGTGCGATCTGATCCATATTCTGATGTTCTGAAGTGAAGGATCCCTTTCATCCAGTTGTCGACCTAACAAACAAAAGCTCCCGAGAGGTCAAACTTACTTAAAGTCAAAAATTCAATCAGGAAAATGTAAGGGTGCAAGTAATACCATTTACTGGCTTAATCTAACTTGTACAGAAAATGTGTAAAAACCTATTTATTTATATGTAAAAATCTGCCTACCAGACATGGTAGGGGCGGAAGTTTCCTTTAGAGGATCTGTATCTGAACCACCATGCAATGAAGAGTAGTGAAACACAGTGGTTAATTAAGAAAACAATGGAGGAAAATAATATTTAGAGTGTAGTTGATTATATTGAAAAGGAAGGAAAGCTTATATATTGTTAATGAATAGAAAAATGTACAGCAGCGTGGCCAGTGGTTACCCAAAAGAAAATACGAGTATGTACCAAGATATCGAAATTGGAAACAACACTGTGTTTCTTAGATTCGAACGAACTTTAGATATATTAGATCATATATTTAGATTTCTTAGAAGGTATTTTTAATAAGAATATTACTAAACAAGTAAGAGCTGCAGTAGGACATTGCCCACTGTGAATGAAAATAAAAAATATTGGCTGTGTACTTAATCTTAGTGGCACCACGGAAAAGTAAACCGAGCCGCATTCGAGCAAAATATTAATCAAATAGGTATTCGAAGTCGGCCATGCCCGACTGCAACTTCCACTCGTTTTAAATATTTTTATAGTTGTGAACGCTGACTAATTAGTCCAAACAATGAATGCCCAAAAGGAGATTGTAGAGAACATTGAGAGGGGGGGACTTTTCCTCTTCAGGAATGTGTTGGGAGTAGTTAGGAGGTAAACATACTAAAAGTCCCCGCCCCTGCCGCTTCAGGAGGAGGGGAAGGTCTCTTTTTTCGATTCTTTGCTTATAACTCGCAAACGATGCGTCGTACCGAAAAAAATATTCTATGCAAAATTAAATTAATTAAATTTCCTCCAATAATGATTTTTCATTTTATTCCTATGTGTTATAGTTTCCGAGATATTCGCCAGTCAAAATCGATAAATAATAAATAAATTAATTATGTATCTGAAATTTTTTCTCTATCAAAACGGTTTACCGTGGTCTGCTAATAAATCACAGTCACAAAACAATCTTTATTTTACAACACTCGACGTATTTACTAATGGAATATTTTGTCAAAATCTATACATTCCTTAAATATACAGTGTGACTCACTTAAAACTTTTTTATTTTGTTTCCGATTTGAATCAAATTTTATTCAAATATGGAACAAATTAGGATCTACTTATGACCAGAAAAACATTCGCTTGCTACAAATGCAAAATCACCTGATCTAAAGTTTTATAAAACCAAGTTTACTCTTCCGGAATGATGCAGATATTGAATAGCAGCCAGTAAAAACATGCAGGAACAGAATTTCTTTCAGTCCTAGCTGCTGCATTTGATGGGTGGAGTAAACATTGGTTTGGACTTTTCCTCTGCCAGGTTTTATGAATAAAATAAACATCACTGCGATAAAAAAATGAATAATATGAATTTTAATTTTTTTCCGCTTATTTTGATACCGCAGGTGGCTTTGAATTTGTGGCAGGCGAATGTTTTTCTGGTCATAAGTAGATCCTAATTTGTTCTATACTTGAATTAAATTTGATTTAAATCGGAAACAAAATAAAAAAGTTATAAGGGTGTCTTCATTTTAAGTGAATCACACTCTATATTTAAGGAAATGTATAGATTTCGACAAAATATTACGTTAGTAAATTCGCCGAGGTTTGTAAAATAGAGATTGTTTTGTGACTGTGATTTATTAGCAGAGCACGGTAAACCGTTTTGTTAGAAACATTTCAGATACATAATTAATTTATTTATTAATTATCGATTTTCGCTGGCGAATACCTCGGAAACTATAACACATGGGAAAAAATGAATATGAACATTCTTGTAGGAAATTTAATATAATTTAATTTTGCATAGAAAAATTTTTCCCATACGACGTATCTTTTCCGAGTTCTGAGGAGAAAAATTCTCCCCCCCTCCATGCCCTCATTCATTGAGTGGACTAAATTAATAACCTTCAACGTCTCATGTAACTTTCTGTTGTTAGAATTGAAACAAAGAATGTATAATTCCTTTGCTGTTAAATTATAATTTGCATACTGCATCATGTGATTCAAGCATATTGATTTAATAAAGCGGATATTTTTTCAATTAATTACACATTGGAAGAATCGCTATATAAATGTTGGTATTTCTTATTTCTTACAAATTTTTGTCCATAAAAGGGAATAAACTAAATGTAAAAATAAATATGAGTTTAACCAGAGGTATTTACTGTATGCTCGATCTGCTGATGCTTAAAAAGTATTAAAAATAATTCCCTTTAAATACCTCTATTGGCCTGAAGTATCTACACAAGTCTAACAATTGAGGTTAATATCGATTTAGTTTTATAGCAAAGTCATTTTCACAAAAAAAAGCCACGTACTATTGTTGAAAGGGCCAAAGAGAAAATTGTATATAAGCGAGCTTGAGCGAATTATCAAGGTTTACACGATACTGTCTCTATGTTCTAGGTCGTAATATCTTCTGCTGCTGAACGGCGGATTTTCTGTTATATTCAGAGATTTAGCGCATGGAAATTTGAATATACAATATGAGGCAGCTGATATAAAAATAATACGTACTGCATTCTGGTTACGACCATTAATTAAACATGTAAACGCAAAAACTTATGAGGAGACATTTTATGCAATGTGAAAAAAAAATTAAAATAAAGCAGCAGAAAATGTACCGCACACAAGCTCAACGTGAAACCAAGTAACTTTTAATTTATTTGCTTTTAACATTAAAACTTTAAATTTTAATAAAGAAGATTGGTATATCTAGATATAATAAGTTTTAGGCGTTATAGATTTGCATAAAATTTCATACCGTGATATTAATATATGTTGTCAAGGGACATAACAAACTAGTTTATTGTCTGCATATAGTCCAATTCATAATGGTCAGCGCTTTCAATGCAGTGGCGGCTGGTGAAATTTCAATATTTTTTTCTCGTCTGTGGCGCATGGGACCCATACGAAATATGGGAAATAACATCTAGAGAAGCACTTCTCTAATGACCCCTAAAAAATTTTGAAAAAGCAGTTTGCGAAAAAATTTTTGAAAATTCGTTAGCCTCCCCTGGGTCTAGGGACTCCTGTTTATTTTTATTTTTTTTGTCATATGCATTTGACTTTTCATAAAAATACAACAACAGATTTTATGAAAATATTTTCATTACTAACTGAGATACAACTAATTGAAATATTGTAATTTGTTAAATTGTAAATTACAAAATTTCAGTTCATTGTATTTCAGTTAGTAATGAAAATATTTTCACAAACTCCAAAATCTATTGTTGTATTTTTATGAAAAGTCAAATGCATATGAAAAAAAAAAAAAATTAAAAAGGTACAGGAGTCCCTAGACCCAGGGGAGGGTAACGAATTTTCAAAAATTTTTGCGCAAACCGTTTACTAAAAAATTTTTTAAGGGTCATTAGAGAAGTGCTTCTCTAGATGTTATTTCCCAAATTTCGTATGGGTCCTATGCGCCACAAACGAGAAAAAAATATTGAAATTTCACCAGCTACCACTGTTTCAATGATAGGAGATCTGCATTAGTTGAAAAAACGAGACAAGATCTTACAGATTGTAGTGGAATTCGAATCATTTCTTGGGGATATAATAAATAACACAGTCCTGCGATGGTAAAATTGTCCTAAATCAAATAGGTGAGTTTCATATTTTTGTGGTTGCTGATTACCAGAGAAACAGTGAAAAAAATCCATCACGTATGGTTTTCTCAAAATAAGTGAATTTTATTTTAATATTAAACAAAATCCAGCTGATATAATGCCATGGAAAGCTTCCAAAGATGTAGTGAAGAACTTTCTTTAAACGAAAGACCCAAATTACCCGAAATATGTTTAACAGGTATAAAGAATTGTACATTTACTGTACTCGCGTTTAGACTATTTTTTGGAAAACCTTGAGGCAGTATGTGAAGGACAAGGTGGAAGATTCCATCAAGATATTAAAGAAATGGAAAGAAGACACCAGGGAAGATGAAATATAAATATGATTGCTGATTATTGCTGGATGCCTAATAGAGACGATCCGTAGAATGTTCATAAGAGGAAAAGTATCTACCAAAAGAAGCTTTGAAGCTCAGCGAAAAAGATACTTAGAAAAACTTATTAACTTTCAGTGAACTTGAAATGAACATTTTAGCAGACAAAAATTAAATGTAAAAAAACTTTTGAAAAATAAGCTTTATTATTATTTAGGTGTACTAAAACGAAAAAAATCAGTTATGTTGAATTAATTGTCTTAAAAATTTGTCACTACGGAGGTTCTTATTTTAAGACGTTGGATTTTTTTTAGCCTCACCCCTAAAGTTTTTCCAATCATTTTAAAAATGAAGTGTGCAAAATTTTAACTCGATCGGATAACGCTAACCCGTGCCTCAAGGCCATTAAAAGTCACTGAAATACGTAATTTTCATCGATAGTTCATCGGCCTCACCCCCTAAAGTGGTTCCAATTATTAAAAAAATGAAGTATATAAAATTTTAACTCGATCGGATAACGTTAACCCTTGCCACAAGGTCATTAAAAGTCACTAAAACACGCAATTTTCGCCTATTTTCAAAAGTATCTCGTTACCGGTTGATCATATCGAAATTTTCTACATTTTTAAAACTTTCATTTTCTAAAACTTCATTTATTTGTATTTTTTCTCGTACAATTAATATTTTCCGAAATAATGGAGTTTTGATTGGCGTAAACAGGTACTAGAACATTCATATTCTCGGTATTGACGTCTTAGCGGATATTTTAAATACCATGAATTATTCGAATTGGCTTCTCAATAATACTTTACAATTGAAATTTTGTACTACTGGCCATATAAAATGGGCCTCTCAAATTTTTATAGTGTAATTTTGGCTTTAAGTATTATTTTCTCATATTCTACGTCGGCGTCGTTTCGAAACGACCTGAAACTGATCTTCTCAAATTTGTATTGCTTGAAATAAAAAAAAAATCTGTTTTCAGATATTTACATCAAATCTAACTCTGAAGTATTACACACAAACACGTACACCATAAACTCACACCACATATAACTACACAACTACCAAATCCGAAACCAAGGCTGTCCGCAGATATATATCCGAACCCACCGGCATTGTCAGTGCCGCACAACCTTTCCAAAGCTTTTCCCATCAGCTCCTTGCTGATATCAACACAACGTTCAGCAGATGGGTCTCTTCGCTTTTTGCTATCTAGTTTTCCTGAAATATCAACTGTTTTATATTATCCACTCTTCGGTTGATGTAACCAAAAAATGAGAGTTTATCTCATTATCCTCAAAAGTTCTCTTCTTTTTTGGCTGTACTTTCAAATATTTTTTTATGGACATCTCTATCTATCTCCACCTCTGGACAATATTGTTTATTACACGTTAATATACGCAAATAATATTTAACGCTTTTACAAATTGTCATTTTAACTTCTCTGAAATTGAAATAAACTCACTTAAAACTTGTCTGCTAAATGGCAATATACTGCCGATAATTTTAAACATAAAACGGTTAATGGTTCATGGAAAAGCAGATGGCAAATGGTGAGAGAAACTTAACCGACTCAGTGGTTCACTGCTTACGTGTTAGCATTGAGACCATGGATTTCCTGGTTCGAGGGCTTCTGGCTAGAGTATGGATGTTTAGTGCCCTTTTTAGCGAGTTAACGAAACTGTAGCAATGGCCTAGACCCGATTGAATGAAACAACGTGGTTAGTCGCTGTTATCTCTACTAAGTTCGAGCCTCAGCAGCAGCAGTTGGCAATATCGCAGGGAATCGTAGTTGTTAAAAAATGACCAATGAAAAAGAATTTGTTGAGGTCGTACGCCTAGCAGAAAACCGTGACAGATACCGCGTTGCTATAAGATGTCCCTACAATAAAGGGAAGCTAATTCGATTAATTCATCGTACACAAAACGCGTATCCTGGCATTTCAACGAGAACATGAATGTTCTGGTGCCTGAAGCTTCATTATTCCTATTCAACTATTAAATGTATGAGGAAAATGCAAAGAAATGAAATTTTATAAAAACATTTTTTTTTCCATTTATGTATGTATAACATTTCGATGTAATAAACAGTTTACGAGATACTATTGAAAATAGATGAAAATTGCATATTTTAGTGACTTTTAATGGCCTTGTGGCAAAGGTTAGCGTTATCCGATCGAGTTAAAATTTTACATACTTCATTTTTTAAATACTTGGAACCACTTTAGTAGGTGAGGCCGGAAAATTTGTAAGAAAAAAACTATCGATGAAAATTGCGTATTTCAGTGACTTTTAATATCCTTGAGGCACGGGTTAGCGTTATCCGATCGAGTTAAAATTTTGTATACTTCATTTTTAAAATATTTGGAAAAACTTTAGGGAAAAAATCCAATGTCGCAAAATAAGGACCACCCTACTTGTCACGCGCGATAAGTTCATACAGGAATTAATTTAGTTTGACAGAGATTGTACCTAAATAAGTATTTTTTTGTATTCACGTGACAAGCTTTTAAGGCAATTCATTCAACATAATTAATTTTTTTCGTTTTAGCACACCTAATAATAAAAGCTTGTTTTTAAAAAGTTTTTTTTATATTTAATTTTATTTTTGAATTTTTAGTTAGGTCTTAATTAGTTTCATATTCATTGCGTCTTCCTTACTTAAAATGAAAAGTACCGGATACTCCGGCATTTCTTAGAATGCAACATCTAAGTGAATATATAATATGATAAAACCGCTGCCCAAGGAATCACTACTTCCACATCCTGATTTTCTATCCAAGTGACTCACAACGAACAAAATTTGTATGTGGAAATAATTGTTTATGGAACTTTAATAATAAAATATTTTAAATTCTCTACCCGAAAAACCCATAAAACGATACCCCACATCGGTAGTGGGGTGGGGGTGGTGATAGGGGGTGGTAGTGGGGGTGAATGAAGTAAAAAATATTTTGAGGTTTCTGGTTCTTGTACACACACTAAATCACAATTTTTTTTCATCCCCTTTAATAATGGGGTGGGGGTGGTAATGGGGGTGGCTAATGCCAAAATTTTTTTTGAGACCTTGGCTTCTCTTGTATATACTAAATACCAATTTTATGGACTCTTACCCACTTGATTTACCTATTTACCCCAAATTTACTCCAATTTACCCCGACAAACAGACAGACCGACTGACAGAAATGTTTTTTTTCGCTCAAATTCGCTCGACGTTTCATGACATTCTAAGCCTATTAGACTAAGCCTATAAGTAGAAAAATCCATCTCTATAAAGTGCAAGAAGCATTTCATGTAACAATTGGGGAGACAACGTTTTTAGGGTATTTCGACCCCGCTGAAAATGAATCTGCCTGTTGCCAAAGCGAAATTTGGACCGGAAGTCCGGTATCCAAGATGGCGATCAAAACTCTGTTTTCTTATATCTCCCTTATCCGTTGACTTAAAATAATGATCTAAACGCCTGCTTACGGGTTTTCTAGGATGCCAAACACATTGCAATGCTCAAAATTTACTTACCTTAAATTTGGAGTGCATGGGTCCCAAGATGGCGCCCAAGATGGCCGCCGAAACTTTATTGTGTTTACGTGCACTCCGTGCGTCTTGTTGTGGTTGGAGAGTAAAATCTGTCAGATATATAGTTTTTAGTGGTTGAATGTGTGTGTGTTACGTGTTTTTAAGTAATATTTTACACCTTCCGAAATAAAATTTGGTAACAAAATTGTGTTACTGAAGGTAGGGGAGGCGCGCGTAATATGGAAGGGGGGAAATAGTGGACGAACCTTATAAGAATTTCAAAGAATTTATTTATATAAATAGCATAATTTCAAAAATGCTTTACATATGAATTGAAGTGTTAAGTTCGTGCCTTCGGAGTCCATAATTACGATTACAAAAAAAATATATGTGCTGGAATTCAATCAGGTATTAAACGAAGGTATTTGGAAGTGAGGTTATGTTCTCCAACAGGAAATTCGCTGCTTTCTTCAATCAGTTTCACACAGGGGCGCGTCCACTATTTCCACCGGATTTTAAAATTATGTGAGAAATAGTGTGGATGATGAGTGGCACAGCGAAAGAAAGGAAGTATCTCCCAGTCCATGAGATCTGCAAAATTCTTCCCAATGCTCAAAAGAAGAACGTCTTGGCGTTCCACGCAGTCAAGGGTTGCGACTGGACATCTCACCTTGCAACGATAACGAAGAAAGCAGAGTGGAGCAATGGAACGTCCTGCCAGCTTCTGAACGACCTAGGGCACTCTCCACTGACTCCCTCATCAAAGGCCAATGCAGAGAAATTCTTGGTACAGCTCTACAAAGTTGGTACAGTTTTTTCTTTAGGTGTTTCAGCAAGTCCAACTTCGCTTTATTTAATGTTAAAACGTTTCTGCTTGTCTGAACAGGAGAGAAAAGACGTATCCAGCGGGGATGAAGCCAGACATCAGTTTTCGGTGTTGTGAAAAAGCCGGAAGCCTTACCTCCAACAAGCGATGTGCTGCGACATTACCAGGGAAAGGCATAATAGCAAGCGGCGGCATACTGTGAGTAAAACCAGTTGTTTTTCGGCACTGACAATTTAAAAAACGTTTCAGGTGAACGTGTGGGAAAATGCTCATCATGCCCGACCGGTGGTGATGGATCCTGAGTCATATGGGTGGAGGCTTCACCAAGACCAGTACGTTTCCATCCTTATGACCCTAGAGCCCGTCCCCAAAACCTGTACGGATATCCTAGCCTGTAATTGTTCATCCCAGTACAATGTGCACGTGCAAGAAGAATAGACTGACTTGTACCAAGTTGTGCCAACGCTCTCGACAATGTTTGAACTCTTTAACTGGTTGATTTCTTATCTTCCTTGCAACCTTGCCATAGGCCAAAAAACACTTGAGTGATTGTTTTATCTACTTTGCAATCTTGCAATAAACAATGTTTGAACTTTGAAATGGTCGTTTTCTTATCTTCCTTGCTTACTTCCGAGTAACAAAGTTTCGGCAGCAATCTTGGGCGCCATCTTGGAACCATGCACTCCAAACTTAAGGTAAGTAAATTTTGAGCATTGCAATGTGTTTGGCATCCGAGAAAACCCCTAAGCAGACGTTTAGATCATTATTTTAAGTCAACGGACAAGGGAGATATAGGGCAACAGAGTTTTGGTCGCCATCTTGGATACCGGACTTCCGATTCAAATTTCGTTTTGGCAACAGGCATATTCGTATTCAGCGAGGTGGAAATACCCTGAAAACGTTGTTTTCCCAATTGTTACATGAAATGCTTCTTGGATTGTTCTTTTTTGAAAACGTGCCTAGTCTATATTTGAACAATAAAAATTTTTAAAAATTTTTTTGTCGTTATTATACTTCCACTGGATGTTATAGTTTAAACCGATTCCTTTGCCATTTCTTAGAATGCAATGTCTGAGTAAATACAATATTCGATCAAATTATAGTTTAAAAAACTAAAAAACACACTTTTTGGTACAATATTATTGTATTGTTACCTAAACTACACCTGTATGCAAAATTTCAGCTCAATTGGTTAGTATGTTTAGTTTGAATCTTGGAAGTCAATTTTGAACCACTTAAGGACGTCCAATTGAGCTGAAACTTTGCATACACGTGTAGTTCTGGTGACAATACAATAATAACATACAAGCTAACTAACATACAAGTTAAATAATAACTTTATTGTGAAAAAACCTTTCGTGATGGAAGAAATGGAACTCAGCACTAAAAACAATGTGAAGTTCATCTAAAATATTTAAGGCCTGTGTAATTATTTTGTAATAAGTGAGGCTATGCCTAGTGTTAAATTAGATGCTCTAGTAGTCCAATCATATTAGGACTTTACCGGGCAATAATTCCCCTAAATAGGAGAGTTTGGGAGTATACGCAGGACACTACTGCCTAATAATTCTTCTTCTTATTCACAACGTCTTCAGCAAGCCTCCGCTTGCTGGATAGCAAGCCTGGCGGTATCACGCCATCTGTTGCGATTGCCCATCATTTGATGACATGAGCCCAACGTTTTGGAGGGCGCCCTCTTCGCCTCTTGTCATCTCGTTTTCCCTGATCTATCAACCGTTCTATATTGTCTTCTCTGCGGTTGATGTGGCCAAGAAATAACAGGATTCGATAACAGAATAATATTGTGCCAGACCCACATTTCGAAAGCATCAATACGTCAGACCAAATTTTAATCAAGTTGCCGATCCTGTCATATAAACTGCTGGTTAATTTAAAGTGAGGTCGAGGTTGAATTTAAATCCACATTCTTAGAGAACGACAACATAATAGAATAGAGTAGGAAGGAATTAGTAGGGTCAAAAACAAATAGTGAGGAAAATAGCGCCTTACACCCCAAAGAGGAAACACGAAGCAGCTACGGACACGTGTTTCGGAATTATTGTTCCTCATCAGCGTAGCGTGGCAACAGAAAGAATCTGGAAGGAACAGTTAGGAACAATAATTGAAGGTTGAAAGCACAGTACACAGTACTCTAATTTGTGCATTCATATCTAGATCGGTCCATTTAAGACCTTCACCGACAGTCGGCATACAGAGCCCTATGTGGACTGTCCAATTTCAACCTGGCGAATCAAAACGGACTAACTTTGACATTTGAACAGTGGATTAGGCCTCCTGGGGACACCGCTTACAAAAAAACGCGCCATTTACTCTACCGCCAGATGGTGTGGAAAAGAGTGATTTTATGTCAATACTAGTCAATAATAATACTAATCGTAGGTACTTTGCCACAGTTGTTTACATTGAAAAGCTGTTATACTTGTAACAAGTTAACAGCTTGTGCATCTGGAATGCTGACAAATATTTATAATATGTAGAAACTTTGATTTGGCATATGATTTCGATAACTTTTCCGCAAGAATCAAAAAGGGCTCCACTTTGAATGGTCGTAGCATCGTAACGGTTAACTTTAAAGACAAACGGTAAAGAACTTTTTTGTAGCAAATTTACTCCATTTTTTATAATAGGTATTTTGTTGATAAAGTTGATGGTTTGGGGGATATTTGCAAAAAACCGAAAAATGGTACCTTCTTAGGGCCAGAAGGGCCAACGCCGACTTCGCTCGAGGGGGACAACTTGGGAGAGTAATATCTGTCCAAATAAAGCGATTAAAGCAATTTCCAGCTTTCCACTAATTATTTCCTTATTGAGGCTTTTTTTTGACCTGTCGCCTGGCCTATAATAAATTACTATTTAATTTAGAAATAATTACAAAAACAGAGAGATATCAATGTATGGTTTTCAGGATTTAAGAGATAATTTTTTAGTAAATGTAATAACCAATCAAAATTTTGCATTTAATGTCATGTGTCAAAATTCATCCAATCAGTAAAAGATTACAGCGATAACACCACTACATGTGGTGTTATCAGGCAAGGCACACATGATATGTTCAAATGTCAGATTGAAATTCAACAAATGTCAAATTGAAAAGCAATTTAGAAAAATGTCACAAAGGTTTGGTAACGTTTCAAACGATTGAATTAATCAAATTGTATTAGAAAATACACCCAAAAACACAATTAAAAGTAAAAAATATCCGTGGAAAATGTTTTTAGAATTTTGTTCGTACAGAAAATACGAATTGAATGGAGAGTAAAAAATTATTATCAAGCAACACGCTTTCAGCAGTCTCTATGACAAAATTATCTCGGTATTATCACTGCTCTAGGTGTATTATAGATGATAATTCATTTGCGTGAAAAAAGTGTGATTTTCTAACCAAACTTCATAACTTCAGAGATTCTATAAAAATTATTTTATATTTTTTTTATGTGAATTTTTTTAGTCATTGGTTTATGGAGGAATTAAGAATGGTGCGGCTGCCCTAGAAGCTTATTTTTAATAAGAAAACGTTGGCAGGGCGCTTAAAAATTAAGTCTGACATAGTATTTAAAAAAAGGAAGGTGTGCTTAATTTTAGAACAAAACCAAGGAGGTGTTATGAAGTGTACTTCAAAATAATTTATAACAAAGGGTCTCTCATATGTTAATTAACAAAAATTGTTGGGGAAACACATTTTTTCAATAATAATGGGCATATTATTTACCATAAATTGTGTAAATTTCAAGCAGATGTTTCAAAAAATAAATTCATTTTTTTAGCTAATTTCAAAAATTCATTAAAAATAGCAATTAACAAATGGGCAAGCGTAGAGGTGTCTTGAATGTGTATGTATTTCGATACTCCACTGAAGCAACGTCCAGCGTGGTTAGTTATTTGGATGAGTGAAATCCATCTTGGGAAACACAGCGATCTCGTCCCACCTTCTAGCGGCTTGTATATCAGCGTATATGCAGAAGCTATGTAATTTTAAGACGAGGATATACCATCCTTCGGAGGGGATGTAAAGCGGGCGGTCCCTTGTCTATTAAATGTTAGGCAAGTAAAAGATCCTTACTCTTCTTACCAAAATTTCCAGGTTGGGTGTGGCTCGTCTCCTGGCGTCGGTGATAGGCCCTGGTAGCGGAAATAGGCCGACGTTAAATAAATAGATAAAAAAAGCAATAACAATTTCACCTTTTAAATTTGAGGTGTTCGTTTGTGCCATGGGAGCTGAGACTAAAACAACAACATGCGTACGTACATACATACATACAAACCTACATACAAACAAACATTTTTATTCGATATTTGAATTCAGCGAGTTATGAAACGAATTTGTCTAGTTACAATAATAATATAATTATTTAATTGAATTATACAGGCATTAAAATATTTTTATGATAGAACGTCGAAGTTCGAAAGGGTGTCCAATAACAACCTAATAAAAACAAAGGGGTGAAAATGGAATGATTGAAATCTACATGCATACGGTATGTTTGTGGCAAGTCAACAAAAAAACAGTATAATTGTAAATGAAGTTAATTTAATGTTGTAGTTTTAATTTAACTTCAGTGTAACTTTAATTATTTTTTAACAGTTTTCTAATTTCTCAGCAAAGTTGACAATATTCATTTATAAAAGGAGTAAACAGCGAGACATATTTTCCCGCCCAAGGGTCGGTCAGGGCGACTTGCTAATTGTGCACAAACAAGTGTAGATCTCGGAGCAAAGGGATTTGTAACATGAGGGGAAAACAGTAAGCATTTATATTATGTAAAATCTTCATACATACAGGCACATAATTTTATAAATTTATTTTGGTTTGTTCTTCAGAAATTATTAATAACCATTTTTTACTTAGAAGAGTAGTTAAAGTAGACAACTTATTTCTTAGAGTATGATTATAAGTTTTGTGGAAGCCCGAAAGTATTTTTACAATTAACATGATTAAGATCACCAATTTATGTGTTATCACACTCCTTATTGCCATTAATTGATTCAAATTCTATCGGGATAATACGGTTCATGTAAAAATGTTTAAATGTCAAAATATAATTTTCTAAAATGTATAAATGTAATTTAATGTCAAAATGGTAGGGATTAAAGGACATCCCACACCTCTGAGGGGTTTTCAAACACCGATAGAATTTCTTGAAATTTTTGGGGCTGTCAAAAGAGAGCATTTTATTCAATTGGACCGACCTAGCTATACAAGGTGATATAGAAAATTCGGTTCAAAGTATGAATTATCAGTTGTGGGATCTCATATTCTAAATTCAATTAGCGTCATACTTTTCCGGAAAAATACGCCTATTATTATTTTGTGTTCAAAAAATGTGTATATATTGTTTTAGACAGTGGCGTTTTCTTTGGGGGGGGGGGGGGAGTAGATCACTTTTCCAGTGGTTCACCGACAATGATAAAAATTAATGGAAATTCCAAACTACGTGTATGATTATCTGTTATTGTCTTAAAAGTAAGCATTTTAAAATAATAAATATGCAGACTAACTTAGTATTTATAACAAGAACATTACCTATCAATTAGTTAGGTTTCGTGCCGGTTGTCCTCTAAAACGTTTCATTTTGACAAAACTATGGTCCAAAACAACAACTTTGGAACAAAATTATTATTATTACGATATTATTTGAGGCCCTCTTTGCAACATCTAATACATAAGTTAATAAACCATATGATGGGTATTTTACTGCAAAAGATACCAATGATAGGATCAAGCTGGATATTATCAATTGGAGGAAGCAAATATGATATAAAAAGACCATGTCTTTCAGCTTGAGTAAATCTAGAAAATATTTTTGCTCTTAACAATTCAGATTCAAACTGTTGAAGTTGGAAAATAAATTTTTTATTTGCTTCTCTTTCCCCGGTGTCTTGAGTGTATGCTGGAACTAGTTTTACTTGGTATGTGCCAAATGTTTTGGAAACTACATACTCTAAAGGTAAAATAGGAAACGCTACATTAACATTGTCCATATTAATCCAAGGAGCACCACCACGACGTAAGTTATAGTTTCCTATTTCGATTCTTCTCTGCAATAGATTTTCACGGTTACGTGCTATAGCTAACATTCTTTCAGCAAGTTCTTCATTAGCATCCTGCATTTGAATTAAGCCTCTAAATGCATTTATAAGAGCACAAGCTATTTTTAAAAAGTCGGCCAAATGAAAACAATGCTGCATTGGTATTAAGCCTCTAAAAAACTTGAAAATTGATTTTAAATGGCCATTTCGCGACTCTACTATCCAACAAGTCTTGGTTATTTTTCTGGAAATATTTGCCTCTTCAGTAGTAAATTGCCTTTGGTTTCTTAAAAATACAGTTGGCTTTCGATATTTAAGTGTAAGTTTTGCAAAAAATCAACAGCATCTCTATAACCGCTATCTACTACAAATACGTCACCATCTTGAACCCATTGTCGTATATTTTGGCCATCTTGTTCCATTTCATTCCTTATAACCGCAGCATCATTATTTCGTTCTTCCGAAAAATAGGGACCATGTACATCTATAATGTACCCATCTGGTGCTACTATAAGGCCGGCCTTAAATAATGTGACTAGAATATGATTGCCTCTGGATTCTAAAATGTGAACTTTTCGGAGTACAGTCAGCATACAAAATGGCACAAGGTTGCTCAGGAACTGGATTGTAAAGTTTATTAGAAAATCTATTTACATGTCTCTATATCCTATATTTTGTGGTAAAAAATGATTCATTAATGAATTTCTTGCGATTATTATTTCAAGGCTTGCGCTTTGTGTAGATGGAAAATTCATTATTAATTTTATAAATCCCTCTGATACACCTTGCCTTAGCTTTACTGAAAAGGAGATTAAGTGTTTTTTTCTTAACCTTCTGAGTTTATGATATACTTCCACAGGTTGACAGTAATTGAAAAGCTCTCTAAATTGTTCTTTTGTTAAAGATGTTAAACTTTGAAAGTCATTTTCGTTAAAATTTTCTTCGCTTTCATATAAATTGAGAGAATTGTGTGTTACACACTCCCTAAGTGTATTGAACCACTCACTTAACTCCTCGCCTGTCATTACAATTTTCATTGGTATCGAAATGTGATTCTCCATATGCTGTAAAGGAATGAGTTCAGCATCTGTTAAATGTATTAAATGTATTAGCATGTTACTGCTGAAGGCAAAAAAACCTTAGTTTTTACATAAAATTCCACTCGGGTATGAATGGACAAGCTTTGGATTGCAACATTATTGTCGCCATCGTTGCAAATAAAACAGCCCCTCCTGCAAAATAGTACCTCCATAGAAACTGCTAATGGATTATTGTCATTTTCAATGCACCTTCCAAGGCGTAGGTTGCAATTTAAGCACAATCGAGAATTTTCGTTTAAATCCCCATCTACCAAACGAAATCCCCCTCTAAAAAGGATTGATAGTTCTCTTAGGCGTTCATTGACACCATTTTCTACATTCTGTAAAGGTATTCTTATTCTCGCGCCGTTTACATTACAATTATAACATCTAACCATTTTCTACTAAAAATACTATTTGCAACAGACGTTTTATGGTAATAAAAAATAATTGTTATACCTTCTTAATATTTGGCCACTAAAACACTATAACAAAGTAATATTTTGTTAAAAAAATATTTTTAATAAACTAACAAGTAGACATTACCTACTTACTTACTTTACTGTCAAGACAAATTGTTTTTGGAGAAAAGCCAACTACGTTTAAACATTTAAAATGTTACTTACATTCTAAGAAGTAAAAAAATATAATATACATTAATATGGACAATGTTGATGTAGCGTTTCCTATTTTACCTGTAGAGTATGTAGTTTCCAAAATATTTGGCATATACCAAGTAAAACTAGCTCCAGCATACATTCAAGACACCGCGGAAGGAGAAGCAAATAACGAATTTAGTTTTCAACTTCAACAGTTTGAACCTGGATTGTTAAGAGCAAAAATATTTTCTAGATTTACTCAAGCTGTAAAACATGGTCTTTTTGACAGCCCCAAAAACATACTAAAATTTCAAAAAATTCTGTCGGTGTTTGATGTCCTTTGATAGTTATTTATGTACCAAGGGTCGTAAGTGCGCTTTTTTTGGTCAAGAATACAGTTTGCAAGGCGAGGCCTGCAGGGCCGAGGCTTACATGTATTCGAAACCAAAAAATCGCACTGTACGACCTGCGGTGCATATTATATTTTTCGTCATACCCATAAATCAGTAAACTAGAAAAAGACTTGAGAAAACTAATGGAAAACTATAATCATTTGACTCAGGTTTCATATTTGCTCAGCAAATAGTAAAGGTAGCGATGCTTGGAACATCCATTGACACCGTCAATAAAATAAATTTAGGATGCGGTTCTATTCAAATGACAACTACTGCCAAGATAAATCAAATCATATTATTATAATAGCTTTGAACATTTTTGAAAATAATGTTGGATATAGAAGATATAGCAAGTAAACTGGATTTACTTAAAAGTTAAAACATTTAAAGACAAAATTTTCCCAAATTTATTTTATTTCCCTAGGGACGTTATGAAAAATAACGACCCGTTACCAATGGCAACAAGTATTTGGTACATAAATCGTCACTTACGATCGACAAAACAATGGAATTAGAGTATAGTTTCGAGGGAGGTATGACGAAAAGATTATTATATATATTTTCCAATGTCCTTTTAGGTCTTTGTAGTATAAGAAAAAAGCAAAGAAGTTATGACTCAAACAATATGCGTCTTCACATTTCTTTAATGAAAATGTTTTCCTTTTATACCGTAATTAGTAAGTAATTAAAAGAAAAATCTCAAACACTTTTTTGCTGATATAAAATATTACCTGAATATGAAAACAACTTTATACAAAAGAGACGGGCACTTCTTTAATATGCGCTTAATGACATAAATGATAACAAGTGATATCAAAGAAGAAATAGGTAACGTAAGTAAAGAACAAGATCAATGTACTTAGAGATTTTAATATGGCCCTGTTAATAGGCGTAATAATTTTTAACGGGTCTTACATATTATAAACCTAGACAGTATTGAAAACATATACATTCCTCATTTAATATCTGATGTTGACGTTACTAAATGGAGAAGAAAAAAGAAAAGCCATTCCCCAATTCATTTGTTTGAAAAAGGAGGAGGGTCGATTTGGGCGGTTTTTGCCACAAATTATTTTTGGATGAAAAAATCAGAAAACATTTTTTTAATATCTACTAACAATAATAAGTCGATTTTACCCTAAACGGACGATCCCCCCCCCCCCCCCCAATCCTGACTATTAGTCCATGCCAAAATTGCAAGAACCCCAAAAGTGCAGGGGTAGCGACCAAACATGACTACCCCCCCATTTTCGAGGACAGCCAGCACGATGGTGGTAGTTGCGCGGTCCCCATCTCCCTCGAACTACCCCCTAAATGCCAAAAACCACACCTTTCCTCGATTTCTCGTTGTCAGGCATGCGAGGACTTGTTGCATCGGATTTATATTAAGGAATCTGAATATGTCCTGTAAAATTTTGCAACC
Source organism: Rutpela maculata (assembly GCA_936432065.2). Classification (NCBI taxonomy): domain Eukaryota; kingdom Metazoa; phylum Arthropoda; class Insecta; order Coleoptera; family Cerambycidae; genus Rutpela; species Rutpela maculata. The sequence continues at coordinate 290,761,430 of OW386285.2, read as the reverse complement.
AGACATACTAACAACCCACGGGGGTTGAAACCACCCCCTCCCTCAATGCCGAAATATGCAAAAAGCATCCAAACGTGCTGAAAATTGTATTCCACGCGTTTTCAAGGGTGGGGAATACGATGGTGATATTATTTAGCCTTCCACCCCTAAAAACTACCCTTTTATGCCCAAAACCATCGGTTTTTCTTATAATGAGATCACAAGTGCTCAGTGGATCAGGTTTTCTAGGGAGAGAATTTTTTTTTTTTTATTGCAGCTTACAAGGAATTTGATAGAACGGGCTATGCGCATGTATATTATATTCGTGTATGTACATAGTCCACTTTTTTATTATATATTATGTACATGATTTTTTTCACATTATGTACAACATGATTTTTATTCTTATTCTAGACATGCGTTATATATTACTATTATTAAATTTTAATTTATTCTTCGGTGTTTACAAATTAAATCATAGAGAGAGGGAGTCGTTTTCCTCTTACGCGGCCTCCATACGCACAAAATATGTGCCGTAGCCTTCGGTTGTGTATTCTCGGCATATACCTTCCATTTGCTACTTCCTCAGTATTGAGGACCCTTGAGAAATATAATTAAATGCAATATATATATGGGTTAAGGACTAACTGTACGCATACGTAGGTATTGGAAAATCCCGATTCAACTAGTCCTCGCATGCCTGATAACGAAAAATGGGTGGCATTATGCTGGTTAGGGGTGGGAGGATAAATAATATCAGCCTCGTATTCCCCGGCCTTGAAAACGTATAGAAAACAATTTTCAGCATGTTTGGATGTTTTTTGCATGTTCTGGTATTGAAGGAGGGGGTGGTTTCAACTCCCGTTGGTAGTTAGGATGTTGCAAAGTTTTACAGGACATTATTGAGTTTCCTCAAAAATAACCGATTCAGCAAGTCCTCGCATGCCTGACAACGAAAAATCCGAGGAAAAATCGAAAAAAAGGTTTTCAGCGTTCAGGGGTAGTTCGAGGGATCCGCGACTATCACCATCATGTTCCCCCCCTAGGTGGGGGGGAACATGATGATGGAGAGGGTGGTTTTACTATTTATTCGTTTGCGGGAAATATAAATGCAAAATGTCCAAGCTTGCTCACCAGATTTGACAACGATATCCTGGGGTTTTTGGGGTCGCTGATTCCGAACCCGAAGTCCGTTAACCTGTATCACATTAAGTTTAAGGTCATTTGAAGGTCAAGTTGGGAATTAGTGTGGTAGTGTGGTATTTTATCAAGCAAATATAAGTTTGAAAGCGATATATCTCCCCAAGAACGCTGCTAGCAAGTGATGGCATATTCAGAACTGAGGAGGGGGGCTAGGGGGGGGGATCGTCCATTTAGGGTAAAATCGACTTATTATTGTTAGTAGACATTAAAAAAAATGTTTTCTGATTTTTTCATCCAAAAATAATTTGGGAAGAAATCGCCCAAATCGATCCTCCTCCTTTTCATTAAGGCACCTACCACAGTGGTCAATTTGTCATATTTAGGAGGAAAATATTATTAACACTTCATTTCTAGCTATATTTTTGTTTAGAAGTATATTTTTGTTTAAATATATTAAATTTATGATACGATGCATAAAAAAATACATACATAAATATATACAGGGTGAGTCAGTAGCATGGGGACAGTCAATATCTCCTCAACCGTTTGAAATCAGAAAAAATGTCTCAGATAAATATTGTGGGAGATAAAGAGTGTAATATTCAAAAATTAGTTTCAAATCTACAGGGTGTTTTACAGAGTGGTAGCAAGCTAATGTCAGAATTTTTTAAATGGAACACCCAATAGTAAAATCTGCAAAAGACGCATTTTCGTAAATTTAACCGTCATTTCATTTTGAATGTTAGTCGATACCATGTAATAATTTACAGGACTCTCAGAGTTGAAAACAATTCTACAGGGTGTTCTTCACGATGATTTAAATTTTTACATATTTAAACTGTCATAATTCATTTTTTTCAAACCAAACACCTTGTACATTTTTATTTAATATGCCTCTGCAATTAATCACCTATATGCTGATACTTTATAGTGACAACTTTTTTTCGAAGATTTCAAGAAAAAAAAGTTCGTTTTTCTTTACCTCTTTTATTGCTGTATGCAAACTTATATTTCGGAACTTTCTCAAAATTTACTCCCGGAATACTGGACGCGGAGATCTCCTTCCAAGTTTTTTATTACGGAAGCCACATTACGTTTACCACTTGCATGATATGCGGCTTGAGTTGCTCAGCTTAACTCTTCTGGAGTATGTTCCAATAATGGTTGCACTTTTTTTCTTTCCGACTTTTGTCCACTACTACTAAAACTCTGACGGTTGACCTACTTTCGACCTAGAAGGCTCACATATATTTTCTTTATTAGTTTCATATTTTAATTCTCCATTTAACCAACCAGAATGTTTTTTTTTAAATGAAGCCACATTAAATTTACAAGACCGCCAGCGTTTAAGTAAATTACATACCTAAGAATAGCTTAATAATTTGAATAAGTTCTTCATTTTCTCCTAACAACCCGCGCTAGTCCTCATTCTCTTGTTCAATATTTTCAATTATCCTGTGGACTATCCTTATGGATGTTCCATCACCTAACAATTTTTCATTCAGCAGCAATTCAAACAGGTAATTTCTCTTCACGTAAATGACAACCTCTGCAGTAAAATTAAATATCTTCTAATAAAAGTACAAGAAAGTAAACTCTCAGTATATGTTCCAAAGTACAGAGACTGACCTACGATATACAACAGAAATTTCGGTGAAACTTTTTTTAAAACTCAAATATAAGTGCGCAAATGTAGGCTTCCGCGAAATAAATCAGTAATATGGTTTTGCCCAAGAGGACACATACCTCGTGACATTTTTTCGATAGTTAAAGGCATGTATTAACAGCACACAAAATATTTTTTTGGCTTCTGATGGTCCGGTTATTCAGGTATCGACATATATATTAATTTTAATTTTTGGATAAATTTTATTTTTGTATTACTTTCCTCCTAATATTGGCAAATTGACCATAGTGGCTACGTACAGCAACCGAATAATGTATAGAAGCACTATTTATTTAAAGAATAACTTTTCTTTTTTCCTCCTCATTTAGTATCTGATGTTCCTTAAGTTGAATGACTACTTTATCTTTTTAGTAAACCTAATCGACTTTTATTCAGGGCCAGTCGAAAAGTGAGAAATTTTAAAAGGACACCGCACGTTTTATAGGTAAATTGGTGGCCTGTGAAATTTGACGAATTTTTGATATGTTATAGTTTAATTGATTCCGAAAAATAAGTTCCTTTGTTAAAACTTCAAATTATAAACAGTTTCTCCGATAGATGGCTCCAAAGACTGGACTTTCCCCGCGATATTGTATCAATGATTTCTCAAAACGTAATGTGGGTATTCAAATGATAACTGCTGGAAGACTATTTACCATTATTTGTTGTTAGATCGACGTGCCCGAACTTCCAGTTTTGCCGGAAGTGAAGTCAAATCACGTTTACTTCAATTTAATACATCATATACATAAGTAGCTTTATTAGAATTCACTATCTTAGTAAATAAGTAGGTATGTGCATTGATTGATAGAACATTGATGCTAGCTTGATACCGGGTACATCATAATCTTGGTACAAAACAAAGTTGATTTGATTTTTCCAGATATAAAATTGTAGTTGTGTTAAGCCGATGAAAACTAATTATTTGTGAGACCTTTGAGTAGAATAGGCAGTTTTTGTTTATTTATGCATTAAACTTTATTATTATTTTTAGCAAAAATTGCATAGCTGATTATTTTTATTTTTTTAAAAATTTACTTATTTTAATCATTCATTAATAAAAATCAAACTAAAAAAACTTTATTTCAAATTAATTAATAAAGAACAGCATTTCTCCCCTAGCACGTGTCGAAGTCAGCCAGATATACATGGCGTGGGGCGCAATGAAAGGCTGGATGAAACGAGGCCAGATTAGATTAAAATTAGTTAAGAAAATGAACACAAGCTTTTTTTGTTTAAATTGCTCTACTGTTCAAAAATTACTAATAATTATTCTAAAATTGTGGCAGTGAATAGGGATTTAAAAGGACAAAAAGACATTAAGAATAGAAGTTTCGTACAAATATAAGTAACTGATTTAAATCTAGTCTAGTCACTAAACTTCGACAATATCCATTGCGGCACGGTCTCCAGTATCTTCAATTACTCTTAAGCATCGAAAATAATAACAAACTGTAACGCGCACTCAATGCTTTAGATTTACGAAATAACTGAAGCAGAAAGGAAAACTTGCGTGCACCATTCTGTCCTTTTCTGACAGGATCTGATTGGTTGAAGGAAACGTCTGATTGGTTAAAGGAAACCAGTGGGAGGAAACGTTAGCCGTCTTTACGCAAGCGGAAAAAGGATGGAATAGTGCACGCAAGTTTCTTTTTCTGCATCAATTTCTCTAGTCAACTGCGCGTTCCAGTATGTTATTAATTTCGATGCTCTTACGATATGCATGGATGGATATTTTAGGTATGTTTCGTATCGTACATATCCTAAACATATCCTACGTATACGTGACAGATTGAATGCGCAACGACACAAGGAATTTAAATGGCGGTGTCTCAATCGAGACGAATATCGCATGCCAATACCCGGTCCGCTGTACGTACTTGCCTGCCGCTATCTGTACATGCGTTCCGATAAATAAGTCTTTTTTATTATAAAACCTAACATGTCGCACGTAGGATTTATTTTCTGCATGAATAAGGTTTAATTAACTCGAAATAAAGTTTTTTTGGTTTGATTTCTATTAATGAATGATTAAAATAAGTAAATATTTAAAAAAATAGAAATAACCAGCTAGGCAATCTTTGCCAAAAATAATAAGTTTAATGTATTATAAATAAATAAAAAGTGCCTGTTCTACTTAAAGGTCTCAAATAATTAGTTTTCATTGACTAGACACAACTGCAATTGTATATCTTGAAAAATAAAATTAACTTTGTTATGTACCAAGATTATGATATACCCGGTATCATCAATGTTTTATCAATCAATGCATGCACTTACTTATTTACTAAGGTAGTGAATTTTAATAAAGCTACTTATCTATACCATGTATTAAATTGAAGTAAACGGGTGTTGTGTATTCGAAAAACGCGATTTGACGCCCTTCCGGCAAAATCGGAAGTTTAGGCACATCAATCTAAGACCAGATAATGGTAAATAGTCTGGTTCTTCATTTCCAGCAGTTACTATTTCAATAACTGAAGTACATTTTAAAAAATCATTGATACAGTATCGAGGGGAAGGTCCAGTCCCTGGAGCCACCCATCAGAGAGACTGTCCATAATTTGAAGTTTCGCCAAAGGAACTTAATGTTCAGAATCAGTTGAACAACAACATATCAAAAATTTATCAAATTTGACAGGCTATCAATTTACCCCTATAGAACGTGCAGTGTCCTTTGGCTATTGAACAACAAACACCCTATACGAGGTATCGAAATTTTGTATAGATGTATTTGAAATAACTGCGAATCGAATATGCTGTCCAATTTTCTGATAAAAAATTGCCTAATAGTCGATCTCGAAATTTCGACCCATTTAGAGAAACTTAGTAGGCTTCGACAATATGAGAATTGCCAAATAGAGCTCATGGAGCACTATATCTCAATAAAAAAAAATTAAATCGAGCAACGCGTTTCACATTTATACATTACACATCGCTAATGATGTAAGATTGCTACCTTCCGCCTTCAGATTAAGCACAAATGGCATGCTTCTTAATAATATCTATACTATTCAAGTAGGACTGTCTCGACAACTTAGCAAGTTTCAAGTGTATACATAAATCCACTGTAAGGAATTATGATTGTATCTTCCCCCTCGATAAATCATAGGTTATGTTAATGACCGATCATGCGCTCTAAATAACATGACTGTCACTGACGGGCCAAACTAAATCATCTGGCATTATATGGCGCTCTCCGATTTATATACCTCTTCACAGCGTCGCTAGCTTTTCATAATCGCATATCCCTACGCATTGTAGATCGTAGTAAATCTTGATAAATAGTAAGCGCGCCAAACATTGAAAAGGGTACATATTTTGAAAGCATCCCCTAACACATAAAATCAACATTTCCTCCCTCATAGGTACGGATACTTGCAATAAATTTTGAGAAAGAGGCGAACTGTGTGGCTTGTACAGTATTATTTATGTTTATTGTTATAGAACAATATGTTTTAATAAATTGTAGATAACAGTTCAATAAAAAGCAGAATTTTTAGTAAATGTATCCATACCAATTTTAGAAGGAAAACGCATACGAAGGAAAAATGTATACGTGAATCTACACTAAAAAAGATGAGAAGGCCGATTACATGGATAATCGATGATCCATTTGTTACCAGCGATTATTCTGGTAATGGTATACAAATGTATGAAATGCTTCGAGTTTTCTGTAAAATTCCATATAATTGTGTAATATACTGACGGGCAGTTTCTGTAATTCACCGGATTAACTTTGTAATTATACATTATATTATGTAGTTTATACATAATTATATGAAAAATTACATTAATTGAAGTAAAGATAACATGAATGTGTGTAGTTTTAATTTACTTAATATAATAAACCACAAATATGTTTAACTTTACCCTGAAAGTTTTTTTAAATTGTTCCTGTAAACATAAATTAATTATGTATAATTTCATAGAAAATTGAACTAATTTTAACTTAACTTTCAAAGTATCTTTACATCCATTTTTTACAGTGTACACTGAAAATTCATTAGAAATTGGTATGCTACAAAAATCAGAATAATTTTTGTCAAATTGATTTTAATTACAGCTTTTTGAAAAGGCAGGATTCTGCTCTAAAAAATGTTACCATTTTTAGACAGATTTGAACTTTTATGAAGTTATAAAATTACTATTGAAAATTGCCATTGTCAGTAGGTTTGAACGTACGGAAACACTATAAGTCAGGCATGGCCACCCAGTGAAATCAGTTTGAGTAGGTAAATATTTAAATATGTATTTGAATTATTCTAAAAAAAAAAAAACAAATTTGATAAAATATATTATGATAAAAACGAAACCAAATATAAAAAATAATTAAAACGACATTGCAGATCTCCACTTTGTCCGAATTTTATTTTTACAAAATCACGTTCACGATAAACATCAAATTGTGGTTCTCGGTATCGTCTATCCTTTCCTTTTTTGTTGGTTATTAAAAAATAAACGTAATTTTTGTTGTTTTTAACTGATCTGTCAATATCAATAGCCACCCAGTAACAGTTTCTTAAAAATTGATCTGCTATAAAAGTAGCAATCCTTGATTGATCCACTTGAATATTGCTTCCGCACCGTGAGGAAAAAAAAATCAGAATTTTTTTTTCAAATAGGCTTAGAATGTCGTGAAATATTGAGATTTTAAGTTTGGGCAAAAAAAATCTGTTTGTCAGTATATCTGTTTGCCTATCTATCTGTCGGTCTATCTGTAACTTTTTTGTCCGCACGATTACTCTGGAATGGTTTATGACATTGACTTGAAATTTGGTACAAGTATGTATTACAACGAGATCTGGAAATGGTTTATATTTTGATCTTATTCCGTAGAAGGGTGTGTGTCTTATTTCGTTGAAAGAGGGTGTAAATGGGTTATAGTGTATCTGTCTGCCTGTCTGTCTGTCGGTCTGTCTGTAACTTTTTTGTGCGCACGATTACTTTAGAGCGATTTATTATATTGACATGAAATTTGGTACACGTATATGTGTCATAACGAGTACTGGAAATGGTTTATATTTTGATCTTATTCCGTAGAAGGGTGGGTACGTAAATGGAGGTAAACAGGTAAAGCACGCAAGTAACAGTCTATAAATTGGGATTTATTATTTGCACAAGAAGCTAAGGTCTCAAAATAAATTTTGGCATCAGCTACTTCCACTGTCACCCGCATTACCACCCCACACCATTATTAGAGGGGGTTAAAAAATAAAATTGTGATTTATTGAGTGTACCAGATCCAAAGGGCTCGAAAATTTGTTTAACAAAGGACAAGGATAGACAAGCCATATATTTTCACCCGCTAATTTCATAAAAAAAGTTCTTAAAATAGTGGAGGAAAAATAAATTTTGACCTCGAAAAAATTAGTAAAAGCAAGGAATTTGGTAGAGATGTTCCACTTGCCATCCTAATGAATACACTAAAAGTCCCATAAAATCGAAGCTGTGCTTCGCGCGCCATATTGGAAAATGGCGGCTCATTTTCAGATTTCTGTATATCAAATCCTTTAATGTTGCAGATAGGAAAAAAGTTTCAAATAAAAAATGTAGGCAATGATAATACGAATAATTTTTGATATTAACATTATTTTCTCTAAATCGAACGATTTTTGAATTATGAGGTGCAGAATGTTATTGAATTTTCAGAAATCCTAATTGTGTACGAAATCCACTGTAAAATGTGTGTCTATAGGTTGTAAGTAAAACAAAAAACAAATTTTTAGGTATATTACCGTTGCAGAATAAAAATATACTGTAATTATAAAGCTTATAACAAATAGAACATTAGTCCGTCATTATCAATGTCGTCGTCAGGTAACATATCTTCTGAGTTGCTGCAAGATAATCCCTGGCAATATCCACATACGGTAGAACACTTTAACCCTGCCGATGAGCAGTCACAACGTTTTGTGCATCCCAATTTGCAACCATAGGATATGAGCTTCAGCAAATTGCTAAGGACTAGACCTAAATTTGTCAAAACTGGTTTCAAAGCCCCATGGCTTAACTGCCAACCCCAGGTAGTCGGTTCTAAATTATTACACATCCACTGCTGGACTGCCAAGTTAAATTTGGAATGTAATTGCTGCTTACTGATCAGATGATTGTATGAAAAATATCTATACTCATCAAGCGTCTGGGACTCTGTTGCCCCATAAAAGGCAAGTAGAAATTTTTCCCCTGCAGTTGCAATGTCATCTTGGGATACAGCATCCTCCGTGAATAATGTAGCAGTCTGTTGTAGATTCGGGTTTTGTTCTAAAAGGCGTAAGCCTTTAATCTTGCTCTTTCTATAGGGCGCGGAGGTTGTGTCACAACCTGTAACACCATGTATGAACATCAGACAGTGTAATGTATTCCTGTGCAAATTTCGTTGTTTTGGAGTGTAAAAAATTGACCTGAGCCTGGTCGAAGGAATCAAATATGCATCTCATCTATTGACAAAGTAATTAGGAAGTGTCCTGGCAAACAACAACTACTCGAGAATCATGCCTTGCTTTCTCAATAGCTGCTGCTACGATTGACACATCAGCTTCGGCCTCTTCTACCTGAACACCCCGACTTCTTAATTGGATAGCTAGATATTTTATAAGAAGTTTTTTATTTGCACTGTTTGCAAGAAATTCCGCTTGCGTTGTTGTGGTGACAGTATTCTAGGTATTCTCACTTATGTTTATATCTGTTGATATCCTTCTTGCCGCTCTTCTTTCTTGTTCGTTCCCCTTCGTTGTTGGGTATATAGGTTAACCATCAAATACCACAACGTGTGAGGTGTGATTGTTAATGTCTTGATAGGTTGCGGGCCTGAGCCAAACAGTACTGTGAAGAATATGTCCCCCATCTAGGACGTAAATACAATTGTCTATTTCTAGTGATTCCTCCATTTTAAAAGCTGCGACAAATGATAATTTCTTGCCTTTCCTCATACCAACCTCATTGAAGAGAGAAGTAGGAGATGATGCGAGTTCATATTGGAAACATTCTTATAGCTCCTTTGTTCCTTTAACTACACACACAATTCGGTTGAATAACTGTTGTGGGTTCACAGCAACAATATTTTCTCTCACTTTGATTGATGGGTTCATTGACGATATAGCCTTTACTTTGCTATTTCTTCGAAATTAAACGTAGGCCCTTCTGAAGTGCTTGATCACAATCTATAGTATACAATGCAAAGTGTTTAGAGGATAGCTCATAATTCAAAAACCGTTCGATTTAGAGAAAAGAATGTTAATATCAAAAATTGTTTGTTTTATTATCGGCTACATTTTTTCTTTGAAACTTTTTTCCTATCTACAACGGTAAAGGATTTATATACAAAAATGTGAAAATGGGCCGCCATTTTTCAATATGGCGGCCGTAGCACAGCTTAAATTTTAGGGGACTTCTAATATATTCAATAAGATGATAACTGCAACATCTCCACCCTTATTTGTACTAATTTTTTCAAGGTTCGCATACTTTTAAGCCTATTTTTCTTGCACTAAAATCATTAAACGTTATTTATTTATAGTTGAACATATGATATTTATGTTTCTATACATTTTACATTTGAAAAGCAACAGTGAGTCGTAATAACAGCATTTCAAGGTAAGCATGTTTGCAGTTTTTTAGTAATTTTGATGTTTTTCCGAACTTTTAATGTACATTTCAGTTAGATGCGCTCGATGAACCAAGAAAATCTATACCTCATTTTATTGTTGAGTATTTAAGCTTTTAAATAATTGTCAATGTTCATCGAGCGCTTCAATGTATAAAAGTCAAAATCTTTTCCGCGGAAGTCGTAGTGGTGTCAATGTTGCGTGCGAATTTAAACGTATCAGTGCTCAAAACCACACATTGTCATGTGTATTGAATAAAAATACTTTTTTCTGAAATCGGTCAAGAATGTCCACTTTCTCGCCGCAATTTCAGATCCCGAAATACGCTATTCTAGTATTTTAGTCCCTTGCTAAGCAACTATCAGAAAACAGTCTGGGAAAGTTACTTTCTCACCTTAGGCAGTAAATAATAAACACTGAATCTCTGACTTGTTTCTTTCATTATGTATTTAACAAATTCCTTAATTTATATTAATATATTTATTGCGATTTCAGAAAAAATAATATGTGTACCTCGTAGTAATAGCACATTCCCGGACTTCAATTCTTATTTTCCTCGATTTAACGCCTCGGCCAACAATTTACAGCATCACACAGTGGCCCCAAAATGACTTTTTTCAAATAAATCTGCAGGTATTAATACTTAAACAATCAGAAAGTTTTTTTTTAAATCTTCGTTTTTTAAATGGCTTTCGATCTGTCAAGCCAGATTTTCGATTTTTGATTTTTGAAAATTTTCACTATGCACTATTCCAAAGAACTGCATTTTATTATTTGTCAAGACATATACTACTCGGAAAATATAATGACATCATATGACATGGCCAATGGGCGAAGAAAGGCCCTTATCTACCCTTGTCCTTTAAAAACCTTTTTACCTTTCAAAATAGGTGAAAAGTATATTGGGAAGAAATGAAGAAAAAAGATGGAGGCAACTTATTTATTTGAAATTTTTTTCTGGCATCAGCAGTTTTGAAAATCTCATGTGAAAATGTAGAACGCCCTAACGAATGAAATGACATAGAAAACGATGTAAAGTTAGTAGACATTGAACGTAAACTTATATTTGCTTTAACATAAAAACGCGACGTGTCGTGTTGTTGGTAATTTATAAGTAGCAGCACTGTAATCGTATAACGATTTAATCAGTAGCTCATGTTTAAATTTGTTATAAATATTAGTAGAACAGCAGATCTTCCATGTACACATTTGTTTTACATAGTAATTAATTTTCTATATAATGTGTTAAAATAAATGTTAATTTTTTGAATCAATTGCAACAATTTTTTCTACTATTATGTAATTTTCTAATAACTTCAATCTCCAATAGTGTCATTCCGTCACTGTTGGTAAATTGCTGTGTTTATGACAAAATATTGACCAAAAATTTAAAAAAATAATAATTTGTCCAATGAACTTACGAAGTGTGCCCTTTGGATTTTTACCAACAATTTCAATGTTTAGAAATGGGAACACTTAAATGAATATTAATATAAACAAATGAGTACCTACTTGAACCATTTACTATAGCTGTCCAAAAAAATAGAAATATTTGTTTTTGTTTCAGAAAGTTTTATAACAAAATGTGATCATTGCTTAACTACAAATTTTTATATATAATCTACCAAACTAGTAGTCTAAGTTGATCTAATCATCTCCTGATTATGTTAAGTTAGTTGACGAGACGTATGTTAAGTGAAGGGTGTAATGCCACTGCCAGATGGGAGGTTTTAAAATTTGTTAAGAATAAATAACACATTTTGAATTACTTATTTATTGCAGTTAAGACAACATCAAGTTCTTATGACTGGCATGTTATTGTTATACATTTGTTTTTAGTATCATTTAGAAATATTCTTAAAGGTACAAAAAACATTCACGTGGTTTATTTGTAAAAGAGCTGAAATAAGATTCATTTAAAAACAGATTTCCTTAAAGTTTCTCTACTGATGCATTGATGTCAACAATAAATTCAATAGCCTTCTTCATCTGTTTTCTTCCATTTAAACACAATATATAAAGTAACAGAAGAAATATGTCATTCTTATTTGCAATGACTTTAATTTTATTTCTGCTTTGCTCGATAAGGAATAGTCACTAATAATACTAACATCTGTTCTTCATACTGAAACATACATCACTTGATGTCAAACATCTTGACATTGGTATTCATGATATGTTCCTATAAAAGTGAAATTAAAAGGTGCTTATTTTCTTGTTTAAGAATTCATCTCAATATACCTACTTAAATGTGAATACAATTTTTGTCCCGAAGGTGCAAACGTGGCACCCATCATTGAAAATAGTATACCTTAATTACCAGTAATCTGCAGAAAAATAATAGATATATATGCAAGGTTACACTTCCTATATGCTTGACTATTAGGAAATTTTTTGTTTTTACATGTATTATATGTTAAATATTGGGTGAATGAAAATTATTTGCTAAATACCCAAGATAATATTTTTAAAGGTATTTAAGCATGTCCTTTAAAAAAAATACAGTCGATCCTGAGACCGACTCAGGTTCTTGGTAGGTACACAAAAATTAACATATATGCAAAGTTCTGTCTATCCTCTTATTTATTCGTTTATATTATCTAATTTCATCGTTTTATGGTAGGTAATTTAAATCGCAATAAAATCTATATATCATTTTATTAATTAATAAATTATTTCAAAGGTATGTCATGTTAATTTTGCTGGTAATATACCTATCTTGAAATGAAAATGTAAAAAATTCTCTGATCACGTATAACTGATATGTAGAATGTCAACCTTAATCATATTTCGTTTGTCACTAACGTCGAGGAATGAAAAATTCATAACGATACTAATTTGATTTGCTACTTGAATTTTCCGGTGATATTGTGCCACAATTACGATATGTATGAAGCCATTTTAATCAAGTTTTAAGCCTCTTTTGCTCTTTACTAGAAAGAATTAATTTTCAAAGCCAATAAAATGTTAGTAATATCAAACTAGATCTAAGCTAGATATCATATTTAATCTGACAGTCGTGAGGAGAACCTGGTTTTGATTTATTAAGTTCTTTAATTGTTGATATTGTTTGTATTTATATAAGTATAGTTAAAATGCCGGGTATCATTTTAGTACTTTTGGGCAACTCTCACAATTTAAGATGGTGTCACTTGTTATAGTGAAAGCCGCTATTAATAGTAATAATAATACATTTATTTATTGATACATGGGAATTAATAAATGTTTTTTTTTCGGTTGCCCGCTGCCGCACAATGCTTTTTGGCCTCCGACACCACACGATTACCGCGCCGGTCAAATCATTACAGCTACTCTCCACTACCTCTAAGGTTAGTGACTGTGAAAACCTGAATCGTGTGCCCTTAATAGATGAAGGTAGAGAACCGCCATCTACGTCTGGCCTACCAATTACTTGGCAGAATTCTGACAGTCGTTATAATCTTCAGTTATGACCGAGTAAATTGAGTACAGCACTTTGAGTTCGTACCGCAGATCACGATATTTGGTCCGTTTTTCTCCCTCCTTCAAAGCGACGTTTGTCTCAGCAGGTGCTGAGAACTTGATTACAAACATCATCTTGTTCTGATGGTCGAGGAGGACTGTGTCAGGCTTGTTGGCTTGAATTAACCTGACAGTCGGGAACGAGTAGTTCCAAAAAATTCAGTATCTCTCGTTCTCGACAACGGACTCGATATCTCAGGCAGCACTGGTGTTCGTATACCCCATACGAGTGCCGTAGATGGTAGTACAGCACTGGTAATGTCGCATTATGGCGATTGATCTAGGCGCATACTGGGAATGCTGTCGCGCATACTGGGCATGCAGAAAACAAATGCATCAGCTATTCCTGAGTCTGGCGACAGGCCCTCCAGTTGATATCATGGATCTCTATACCAATTATGCTATTTCGGTAGACCAATGTGTAAATTACACCATCTTGGCAGGCCACAATGAATCCCTCGGTCTCCGATTTAAACTCAAATGACCTTAAAATGGTGAATGTCAGCCTAGTAGTATACATCGTACATGGGATTATAATAGATATGCCGCCTAAACAGATTTTCCTGTTCGGCAGCTTTATCATCATTATGTCTTCGATTTCGAACTGGACGGCCAATTGGGGGGCTTTTCAATACACTTCCAGTTCGATTAAAACGTACATTTATGGCTGCTGTAGTTCCACATTGATTAAGATTTCTCTGCGGATGTCTTGCGTTAAATTCTTCCGCAATTTTTCTGCTTGTTCGAACACCATCACCAAATAATTTAATTGTTTCAATTTTTCCTTAAATCAAGACGTACATGTGGCATTTTGTTACTGATATTAGCAGAAATTGCTCAATTTTTCTATGGCTAGTGAAAACTGATAAAAAATCCCGAGTGAAAATGACAAAAAATTTGAACATTCGAATTTTGTCTCGAAACTCGGTATCCAAGGCTAAAATAAGATTCTGAACAACTTTTTTTAATAGCTTTTTCGACATCGCAAAATATTGATCAGCAAAATATTGAGGATCTATTCTATTCACGAGACTGAGGTAGGCTGACATTTAGGTTAAGTGCTCTAAGAAACGTAGCTCGTAAATCTCTACCTTTGTGCCAAAATTGAAATCTCTACTTCTAAAAATAAATTAAATAAAGGAATGTCTTCATCTTAACTATGTCATACTGTATATATGTACTATAAAACACTACGTGTGCAGAAAATTTACTTAGCGAATTATATTTGAGAAAAATTCATAGGAAATGGACCAATATTAAAGTTTCACATACTAATGTTACGTTGAGAAGACGAAAATATAACCTTAAATTAGTTTTAGATCATTGAAATAAAACCTACTGAGACAGATATCACCACCCTGGAGCATACGAACTTGTATATAAGTATAAGAGAATGTTATTTCCGGGATATTGCTACCCAGTTCTTAAATGCATCAAACTTTAAAGCCACTAGTTCTCTTTCACGAAAGTTTTCGTTTGATTCTTCTTCTATTTTTTGTTCATTCATCGAAAGGGATTTTTTAACAAATTTGTCACGTGCAGCTCTTATAGAACTGACGTATAGATTTATATTATATTTTTCACTCTATTTCCTGCACAGTCAATTTAGCCGAACAGCGAGTATATAAAAGAGAATATAAGTCAAACGTTGAACTTCCAAAAGAGAAACATCACATAAATTAATACTCCGATAAACGAAGCAGTATTTTCAGGTTTTCATCGCCCTTGATATACTTTATGAAGACAAAGTGCTCAAGTTGCGACAAATAAAAATAAGGGCATTAGCGTGCTGAAGTAACTGTACTTCTGCTTATTTAAATTTACTGTTATGGTGTTAAAATGTCTTTTGTTTGAAATGCCTCCGTCCCCATGCTAAGTATGCCCTTTGTTTTGGCATTATCCATGAGCTACATTATCAGCCATTCGCAGAGTCCCACTGGAAATAGATATTATTTAATTAAACTAATACTGGTTTTCGTTAGACTAAATCCCTAGGCCCAATCTAACCCTTTTCGATATCTATGCAGAATTTATTGTATTCATTTTGTGATAATTCATTTAAATTTAATCGGAGGATATAGAGAGGCTTATATTAATTGAAAGTGTGTATAAATGTAGCAGTAATTAATTGTTAATTTGTACACACTTTCTCTTTACAACTGAACATCTGAACTTTTACTAATATAAAAAAATATGCTTTCAATTAATTTTATTTTGCCGTCAACAGTTAGTAAATAATCACTGACATTTTCGAATTTTTACCTTAAAAAATATATACACTTATATATTCATTCATTCGTACGTTTGTTCGTTCGTTATTTCAATCGCTCGTTATTTAATTCATGCATTCATTTATTTATTCATTTATTTATCTGTTTGATACATCATTCAGCAGGTAAAACCCAATTACGGAATAAGAAATACTAACTAATTTAATCATTTGACTGTGAACAAAGAACGATGTAGGTAATATATATGAATGTATATATCTGAATTAAACTAAACTAAACTGAACTAATATAATTTTTAATATACAATACATACATTGTAGTGTCTGATTTACTTCAGTGCATGCAGAAGTATCGCAGTACATAAAAACAACAAACCGTTGGAATAAGTTTAGAATTTTATCAGGAATATTTTTTTGAAGTTTCGAAATGAACGTGAAAGCTTCAGTTCTGGATATATCGTTCACGTCTACCAAGCAATCATTTTTTCTTTTCCAGAAAAAAGGAAACACATCCCGTTAGGGATTGGAAACCTCGCAATGCATCATACATGTTTTCTCCAAGTTTTTGTGCTGTCTCATGCCCCTTTAATACTCTGAAATATTTATTAGCCCCAAATTGTATATTTAAACTATTTAGCCCTTCTCTGTACAAACAGTAAAAATGAAACCGCAAGTACTACCACGTCAATGTCGACAGTTCTAATGCAAATGTCCTTCCAACCTTGATGAACACAATTATTAATATGCAACATTAGTCATGTATTTGCTTCTTCTTGGTTGCAGGATTTTAGAGCAGTATTACAATACCTAACTATTTTTCGCAATTTCTTCACCAACAGTTGACATTAATGTTATTAGATGTTGTTAGATAATTTGCCAATAAACAAAATAATTATGTTTTATTTTCAGCGTTTTTCAGAAATTCTGACCAATTCGTTGGTAGTATATTGTTACTGCGGACTTGTCTTATTCCGACTTCTCTAGTTTCTCTCGTATGACTTTTTAAATTGACCTCTGTGTACACAACCCATATACTATGTCGACACGTTTAGCTTTTAATTTGACAATATTATGTTTAATATGTGCCTGAAAAACTTTTGCTGAATATTCTTCAAATTTCTAAACAAAAAAGTACAAAAGTAGATGGACTAAGGCGGGACCGTCGTAAATTAGTTAGCCATAGTTACTTTTCGGTGTAATATTTGCCTCATTTTTAGTTAATAATGGTATATTTGTATATTTTGTCTACGCGATTCGCTTACAGCTGAGATTTAAAATATTATGCATCCTAGTCTTTTAATTCATTCTATAACTTAACTCTGATTGTTACTTTATGGTCAAAGGATAATTATTATGAACATATAGAACATTACTTTGCGTCTTTTGTAAAATATTAGAAGAAACTGACTTTGTGATATTTTACCCGTACAGTCTTAAATTTTAGTTTTAGAAAAAAAACTTATAAGAACTTTCTTATTCAAAATTTAATGCGAAACAATTTTTCTTAATAACTTATTTTCATAAAATCAATAGTTTAGCTAGAAACGTCGATCTTTTAAATTTCCTAAAACTACCGCCATCTTGAAAGCAGATGCCATTTTGATTTGGCACTGCTCGGAAAAATAGTCGTTTTCTAAAGGTTTTTACTGTGTTTGCCGCCATACTATAGAGAACTATTAAAGAGCAGCTCTTGGCGTGGTAAACCAATGGCAGGATAAGTCCCGTCAGCCTTTAAAGACGCATATTTTAAGTCCTTTCCATATTTTGTATGTGTACCTTATAAACTAGAGATAAACCATATTATTGAATGATATTCAAGACGCGGTCTAACACAAGTAATGTATGGTTGCTTTAATGCAAGTTTCGAGTTTCTTATGACAAATTAAGTTCGATATAGTTTGCGAACGTTAAATTTTTATCAAACATTACACCAAATTCACACAAAATGTTAGGATAGAACTGTATGATTGTTTAATTTGTAATCGAATAAAATAAAACTTTCATTTATTTTAAACATCATAGCATTACATTTTGCTTCATTTTATGGTAATTCGTTTATTATACAACATGTATTAATGGATCAATATTATTTTGCAGATCAAAGTAATTATTTTATTACGTAATGTTACACAAAAGAGTTTTAAATCTTTCACGTATAAAAGGCAGTTACTGTCATTTATAAACAAATGTTAAAGAGTGGACCTATGTTTGAACTTTGGAAGACTCCTGATGAAGCTAAAACTTCGATAAATCTAACACTACAACACATTGCCTTCTATCAGTTAGATAGGGTTTAAAAGGTATAATAGAGTTATCCGAAAATCCATAAAATTCAAATTACGTTCTTCCATAACCACTCAAAAATGTATTTATTTGGGCTAGTTATGTCTTGAGACTAAGGCTACGATCTGAATATTCATCTCTTTTTAAGCACAATTCCCTTGATTTCTTCAAATAACGCTGTGAGTTCTTGAACTACACATTTAGAAATATAGGACATACACACATACGAGCACATTATAATAACTATTTCTTTTCGAAAAAATCTCAGTTCATTATAGAGAGTTGAACCAAGAACTCCTCGGTTAAAAGAATTTGCAAGTACGTGAATGTGCATTACGTGATTGTGAACTTTATGAGTTATCTTTTATCTTGATAAGAGTAAGTTAATCTGACGCGAAATTTACAAGAGACCTTTCCCACACAATCCCTCATCATGATTTTAATATTCAGTATGCCTCTACCTTTCAACTCCCAGAGCTTATGTAAAGTTTCAGGTTTCCACAACGAGTTGTTTGAAGAATAATGTATGACCATAGGCAAATACACAAATGGCATGCCGATTAACATAGCTTTAAAATATGCACTTCCATCAGAATTTGTATATTGACTAATAGTCAATATCAACCCACATCTACAGGTTGGGAAGTTAAAATTGCAGTGCTACACAGAGACTGTATATGAATAATTTTGTTTATTTGTTTTATACTTGAAATAAATTGTTTATTCTGTTAGTGACCAATTTATGATTTAAAAGTATCTATCTGTTGATTCACGTTGATTCACGTTGATTCACGTCTGCAATAAATAAAATTCTAATTCATTTTATCTGCCACCCTATCATTTTAAGAACAAAGACATTGTGCTCTTATCCATTACAGTTCAAATGCTTAAATATAGTTTTCCAATGTGTAAGTTAAACTAATGATGTACTGATGTGGCTTTTCTTGCATATTTTTTGGTTTATTTACGTTCACAGTTCCCTATGTCTTTTAGGCATATTTATACTTTTCAGCGCTTCCAACCTGAAATTTTTTTCTGAACTTCTGCTTTGTCGTGAAGTAGTGACTTTTACGTGCTCACATCGAAAGGACAATGTTAAAAATAACTGATTTTTGGCCCCCATCGCGCAACGCATAACACCCAGAGAAAATGGTTGGAAAAGGCTCAGTATTAATAAAAATACGTCTTCCTGGTAATAAAAGGCTGGGTAAAATTCTAAAAACATAAGAACAACCCCTAAAATTGCTTTGAATAATAGCTTATACTGAATGCGAAAATTATATTTATTTTATGATAACTAGCAAAAGTGTAAAAACTTCTTCTCTTCACACCCCCATTCAGGGGGTCTATTGACGCCATCTTTTTGTAGGTATTTCTGTCAGTTTATTTATTTAGTGCGGCAGAAGTTGTAATCCCGTGTGCTGCTTAGTGTTACAAGTAAATAATCAGTTTTATTTTATTTTCTGATCCCCATAGAACGTGAAACAACCCTGGAAATCATGTCTGATTGGTGAAATGCCCACACGATCATAGTCACTCTAGTTAGGGAGGTTATCTTATAACCGTAATCCATAAAATGGGCATAGAAGATCCCAAAATTACACAAATTGTACTACAAGCAGAAGGAATCATAAAATGGTTGTCAGAAAGAAAGCCGGAGGCAGGAGGTTGAGGAGGGAGGGTCTGCCAAATTTACTTGAACCCATCAAAAATTGGCATTTCTATATATTCATTTCAAATACAACGGCGAATTGGCACAGAGCCACAGAAAGACTCATTTACTCAATTAATCTCCTCCCCCGTATCTGGGAATACTAACACAAACTGAAGTATATAATCTAGCTGGTACCTGATACCAAAAATATAAGGAAATTAAAGTGTAGCTGATTTTTTTTTAATACAAAGAAATTTTGATATGATATATTGAATAAATAGCTTTATAGAATATATCGCTCACTCGACGAGTTCATAAGTTCTAGAAGGTTAGTTGAAGCATAAACTAACGAACATATTAATTGATGAATGACAGCCATTTTTGTTACTTTTCCAACCGTAATTGGTTAGCTCTGGAAGTGAGGTTGTTTGTCTCTACGCTATTCCATGGCTTAATGTTGGGTCTGAAAAATTGCAGCAAATTTTCTCTTGCAAGTTGTTTTTTTAAATAAGGTATAACATCACCTTATCAGAAATGACTCCTGCATGAGATTTTCTAGTCAAAAGTGCCACAACGTTTTGGTAAAAGAAGAGAAAAAATATTTATCGTCAGGTATAGCTCGTGAGGAGCCCTCCACAGGCTATCGTGATATAATACATGAATTATTGCTTCTTAGCTTAAAAAATGTTTCCTTACCAAATTGGGAGAATATCGGTCAAGAGGTAGTTGAGATATTGCAAAAAACAAGAAAAAAAATTACAATTTTGACACCCCGTATATTTTTCCACAGTAATAATTTACTAAAGCACGTTTAGTTATATCCTCATATGTTGGTTCAAAGAATCTACCATCGAACTATGACCTATTATTAATGGTCCACACTGTATATAACATCACACTACTCTAGTACTAGACGTACACTAAAATTTGAAAGGAAAGACAAATCTTTGCCTTTCAAAGTAAAAGGCTCGTCTGACGGGATAATTCTGGGCAAAGGGACAAATTCTGGACATTAATTGATACGCATTCCAGCACGTTTCGCTTAATATGGAAACAGGTATTTTGTGTTAGTGGACTGTGAAGGGATTATAATTCTTTTGAAAAACAAGAGGACCGTCCTGAAGTAAAAAAACTGACCAGAAAGACAGCAAGATCAAGTTTGTGTTAATGGGAAAGAACATGTTTTATTTCATTTCAGTTTTTTTAAGAGGAAAGAACGCCAAACGAAAGGATGGCAGGAAAGAATGCTGATGTGTGGGTAGCTATTCTGTGACATATTCTTACCACATATTATATAAAAGGGGTGGTCTTAACGTGCCAACGTCAAATAAGAGGAAAAAGGACTACTAAAATAATAATTGACTAAACAAACTAAATTGGCACGTTTTGATTACCCTTCGAGAGGCGGCAAAAATTTATATACCTGGCTTAGCTCAGTTAAGATGGGGTGGGCACGTGGTTATCCAGCTGTGGCGGTCACTTGAAAACAAACTACGGCATATTTTAACAAAATGTATATTTAATGATCAACAACACATTGACAAACACCTAGTTTTATAAAATTAATCAATGGTACCTAGAGAGTCACAATTTCATTAAAGAGCCAGAAGGGTTGCTGAACGAAACGATATGGGGACTCCTAACCTATATGTTATGGGGGTAACGTGTAAAAGGCCTTTCGCTCGTTGTACAAAAACCCCAGTGAAAATCACACTACTAATACACTTAATTATTCACATAAATATTTAAAAATTCCCTGAATACCAGGACTATTCAAAATTCCTATCAAAATTCAACGAGTATTAACGGGAGCAATGCGGCTATCCAAAAATTCGTACTAATGTAATTTACTCTAATAAACCACGAAACAAATGCCAAAGGGGCAATATAACTAGGCGGTAAGTCTTATATCAATGTGATTTACTTTAATGAGACAAATGCTATAAGGGCAATACTTATGGATAAATAATCTACGTACAAAATATTGACATACACAAATATAAATATAAAACGGCTCAAATAACTATATCACTGTGGGTTATTCCCATCACATAAGATCTAAAATAATAATGCAAAATTTAAGTCTGACAAACACTAATAAAAGCGCACACAGAGTAGGTCGGTGGTGTCACACTACGCTCCAACTTCCGACGAGAGGACAAAGATGAACAAATACAAAGCTACTTACAATCAGGTGCTTTCTTGGGTTGAGCTTACAGTAATACTTCGTGGGTTCCGATACTCTAGCTAGACCACTGAAGTGGATCGAACGATTAAGGGTTGTCGACACGGGAGCAAAGATGTTTCAGCTCTGTCACCAGGCGTTGTTCCCAGACTGCTGTGACTCACAAAACATAGGCTCTCGAAGGTGTGTCGAAAGAAGGCTCCTGAAGTCCTAGGAGGAAACTACCAAGGACTCGGAGGGTTACCTACCCTGTCCACTCACAATTCAGCTAGGGGTAAGCTACCAAGAGCTCCAAAAAGAAAGTCCTCAAGACATCAATAATAAATCCCAAACATCCAGGGCGTCCAAAACAACTAACTTCTAGGGTGCAGGCACCAAGAATAAGTTTTCAGGGTGTCACAAAAAAATGAAGTTCCAAGGGTGCTCTCAGAAAAAACGGTAGAAAAAGAACCCTAAAATATAATAACAATAGAACTCAATCCTCGTTAAAGAGGTAAAGACATCAAGGCGCAACTTACGGTTTACCCGGTTCCTTTAGCGAATCAAGATGGAAGACCAAGCCGGCTTGAATCCCAGGAAATCTGGTTTCATCGGGGCTTCGACAAAATATCACAACACAATTTTCAATAAAACGACCAACCAGAAGCCCCTACGACTGAGAGTTACGTTTAATCCGTGTTTCCATGAAATTAATAATCACAAAATTATAAAACGCTAGCCCTCGCCGGCTTGTTTTCTTCCCGCTTGAGCAACAACCAAACAAAAACCAAATGACAGAACTAACCGCTAGCGCTACGATCGTACTTCCTATTTTCCAAGTTCAGAGGACGTTGACAATAGGCAACTCTATATACACTCAATAACACTCAGTGGCGTATCCAAGCCGCCGAAATGGGTTGCTAAGGGCCGAGAAATGTTCCCCTCGTATCTCTTGTTACTGACGATGCAATAGTACGTAACAGTTGTATCAACGAATAACTTTTATTAGCGATATGATCAATAAACCGTTTGCCCTGCATCTATTATTTGTTGCGTTTCTATTTAACCTTAAGTTAGTGATTAGATGTCTATGTTTGTTATCAAGGGCATGTTGGGCAACACTGCACTCTTCAGTTCTTCTTTATTTAAGATGGGCTATATGCTTCTTGGATCTTGTTGTGATTGGACGTTTCGTTTATCCAATATACTTCAGATTACAATCCTTAAAACTAGAATATTGACAAAGTTTATAAGTATGAACTTTGTTAATATTTTTGGATGTGAAATCAGTTGCCATTACCAGCATGATTTAGATACACCTCGTCTATACCTACATTTCAGTAATACTATATATACTCAATGTATTTCTGTTACTTTCTATATAGACCAAAGTTTAATTAAACTATTTAGGTATCCACGTTTATATTCCAAATTGAGATACATCTTTGTTATGCAATGTATAATTTTTTAGTGAATAATTTCCGAAATCATTAGTTTTATAAATATGAAAAAGCAGCCTAGACGCTAAAATTATACGATTTATAACAACAATCGATTCTGTCAGGCGCCAATAATAACAGTATAACGCAAGGAGCGTTAATGATAGAGGGATATAGCAGGGTCATGTCACCAAGTATCTCTCATAAATATGTATAATAATATATTCGCTTCATTTTAGCACCAACCTCAGATTTATGTACCTACTGACAGTATTAATTTATTTCTGCTATTTCGCAACATTAAAGCGATTATTATTATATGTTTGTGTATTGCAGTAATACGTTTTATTAAAGTTATGATTGATTGTAACTGAAATACATGCTATAAATTTTAATGAGTTGAGTAGATGAGAATTAAAATTGGTAGTTGATTTAATATACTTATACCAAAATATATATCATAATCATATTATTCATATTCACAATGTATTGTTATTATGAAATATAGAGTGAGATAGTGTATTTGAATCATCGATTCCTGATAAATGAATGACATAATCTTTGAAAAATTTACCATGTACATTTCTTGGTGTTTCTATGAGAAAATTATGAAACTAAAAAATAATTGTATTTTAGATGAATTAATTTTGTCTCTAGTTATCCTAATAATTTTTATTTTCTTGTTCCAGGTGAGTTATCTAGAAATATCATCATGAATAAGTAGTAAGTATATAACTTGATGAAAATATTTAGTAAAGTAAACTGTATACTTCGCTTCAAGTTATATTATTTATTTCAATGCGAAATAAATAGTTTTATAGGGGAATGAAATTTATGTTTCTTATGGATAGGATTTTGTAGTGTGAGAGGAAAATATGCGTTAATTTTCGATTTCTTAAAAATACTGAAAAACCAAACATAGTATAATATTTAAAACTGTTGCTACTATTCTACCGAATGCAACTATATGTATTCGTTATTGTAAACCATTGCACTTGAATATACTTGTCAATGAAAATAATTTCTAACTTCATTATTATAGCATGCCATTTAAGTAGGTACAACATTTATGATAAAAACTCTATATGGTTGTATTTCTTAGATCAATCGAAAGTACCTGTACCTATTTTCAAGATTATAAAATTTATAATTTTTTAAATATTTATTTATTTCTCTCTCACTCTGCAAAATCCTATCCTTAAATACAAAATTTATGACGTCTTTCATGTTGAAATAGTGATATAATGGTCGATTTTTTTAATACTCTTAACAGGAGAGCTCCACGTATCGAGATTTAAAAAATAAAAAGAACTCTCTGACTTTCATAATAGTTATTCAAAGTGATTATCCAATAACTAACTAGCAGTGACCAAATCTCTTATAATAGAAAGTCTATACGAAAGCTCGAATATTCTTGTGTGTATACTTGTGGTTTTTATTGTTATTGTTATTATTACTATTATTATTAAAAGTACCAATGTATGAATGTACCAATTAGAGGAGCGAAAAAGAGGTAAAATTGTGTCGTTTTTTTTTATGAGCTTAGAACAAGATCAGACACAGTGGGTATTACCAACAACATCATTTTACACACAAAAACACAAAATACATTTTTTAGTGGTCACAGATATTCTTATTTGAAAAAAAGTGTAAAATTTAATTTTTTTTTAAATCATGTTTTTTTGTACATCCATTGCCATATCTCAAAAATGAATTGAGCTATCGATGTGAACTTTTTTTTGTTATAAAACACACACTTAAGCGCTTCTCTTTATTCATAGGATTGCTAATAAAAAAAAATGTGAACATGCCAAAAACGTAGACGACCCTGAAAGTTTAGAAAATACGCCATCAAATTTTCACTAAGCGAGGAACTTTTTTGTTTTTGAAAATTTTGTGTAACATGCTGTGAAGAAAATGAAGTCAATAGACTAAAAAAGTTTTTAGAAAAAAAATATTTTCATTATTAGCAATAGTTTGCTAGTTACGAATTTTTTAGTATGGAGGAATTGTCGAAGCATACGCGCGCCGTACTTAAGAATAATAATGATTATGTATTGTATGTAACGGAACTTTTCATTATTATTTTTTTATGTTTAGGACTATTTTATCACGTTTTAGGATCTGAAAGGATAACTTATTTTTTCCAGTGACACATTAAGGACTAAGGTTGAAGGCAAAAATGAATTAAAAATCTTAAATGCATTGGGATCTCGGAAACGGTGAAAAATAATATTATAGTAAAATGGAAAAAATGTTGCGCAACTAGGGGGTTAATAAAATCCCATAAACAGAAGTTTAGGAAAAGTAATAATTTTGGAGTGTTTTGATAAAAAGTAATCTATCGAGTTTTCCTTTTTTGCGTTATTATTGGAGCTAAAATAAAAAAGACAGTTTCTTAAAGCACGTGGCAATCTTAATATTTGTATCCGACATTTCCTGTGTCAGAGTCCCTATCCGAAACTCCCATGCATTGAATTTTTACCCTAGATCCACACAATAACACAGGTCGACAAAAAAAAAATACTGCTCCAAGGACTAAACCTATCATGCCTTAAGTATTTTTGTGTGCTGAAATCGAATTTTCCACTTAGATTTTGAGCAAACATCAAACATTGTCAAAAAATCGTATTTTGACGATAAAAACCGGGATTTACTCGAAATCTACGCGGTAAAAAAATTTTAAATTGAAAATTCGGATTCAGCACACAAAAATACATAAGGAATAGTTTAGTCCTTGGAACACAACTTTTTTTCTTGTAGATCTGTGGCACAGGTGCACTTTGTATACAGGTCTACAAAAAAAGAAATTCTGTTCCAATGACTAAATCTATCATTCCTTATGTATTTTTGTAGGCTGAATCCGAATTTTCAATTAAAAAAAATGTTTACCGCCTAGATTTCGAGTAAATCCCGGTTTTTCTAGTCAAAATACAGTTTTTTGACAATAAAAACTGGAATTTATTCGAAATCTACGCGGTAGAAAATTCTTTTAATTGAAAATTCGGATTCAGAACACAAAAATACTTAAGGCATGTTATGTTTAGTCCTTGGAGCAGAATTTTTTTTTTTTTTTTTGTAGACCTGTGAATTGAGTAAACGTGTTATTTTCGCCTAAATTAGGTAACAAAAAAGAAAAAAACATCCTAAATTAAGTCTTTTTTAATTTCCTAATTATAGTCTCTAAACTCTGTTTCCATGGCTTGTGCACAAGTTTATCGTTTTCCTCTATTACTACGCCACATAAAATTCACTCCATTTTACAATGAAACTTAGATTGCTTATTTATCTTAAATATTTTTTAAGTAGATAATCCACACGCAATTCGCACAATGACCATACGTTCTACAATATAATACAAGTGGTAATAAGAGAAAGAATATCGTTACACATTTTACTTCCACATTCAGTGGAAATATAGTATGGACAAAAATATTTTTATTGTTCAAATAGGCTTAGAATGTCATGAAACGTAGAGATTTTAAGTTTGAGCAAAAAAAATCTGTCTGTCGGTCGGTCTGTAACTTTTTTGTGCGCACGATTACTCTGGAACCATTTAAGACATTGACTTGAAATTTGATACACGTACCATGTATTTTAACGAGATCTGGAACTAGATTATTCCATTAAAGGGTTGGGGGTAAATGGAGGTAAATAGGCAAATCAAGCAAGTAAGAATCCATAAAACTGGTATTTAGTATATATAAGAGAAGATAAGCTCTCAAAATTTTTTTTTGGCATTAACCACCCCCATTACCAACTCCCACCCCATTATTCAAGGGGGCGAAAAAAATAAAATTGTCATTTAGTGTGTGTACAAGAACCAAAGGCTTCAATTTTTTTTTTACTTTATCCACCACTACTACCACCCCCCTTCCACCACCCTCAGCCTCACTACCGATGTGGCATATCGTTTTATAGGTTTTTGGGGTAGACGATTTCAAATATTATATTATTAAAGTTCCATAAAAAATGATTTCCACATTCAAATTTTTTTCGTTCTGAGAGACTTGGATAGAAGATCTGGATGTGGAAGTAGTGATTCCTTGGGCAGCGGTTTTATAATTTGACCTTCGACGAAAACGAATAACGTTGATAGTACACCGCCCGGAGATTAGTTAGTTTTAGTGGACGCGGGCGTATTAATACTCAATTTCTGCAATTCGCGCGCTCTAAAAAAAATCACTGTACCTAAACTATAAAAGACACAATAAAAATTATGCTATCAAAAACTTTTTTGGTCTTTTGGCTTTATTTTCTTCGCATGTTATACAAAATTTCCAAAAACAAAAAAGTTTGTAGCTTAGTGAAAATTTGACTGCGTATTTTCTGAACTTTCAAGGTTATCTAAGTTTTTAACAAACTTAAAAATGTTTTAGTTAACAATACTATACCCAGATAGAAGCGCTTAAGTGTGTGTTTTATAACAAAAAAAAGTTCATGTGGATAGCTCCATTCGTTTTTGAGTTATGGCATTAGATGTTCAAAAAAACATGATTAAAAAAAAAAAAAAATTCACACCTTTTTAAAAATAACAATGTCCGTGACCACTAAAAAATGTCGTATTTCATGATTTCTAATGAACATCGACCTACTTAAGGAAATGGTATATATCTAGGTTTGTTCTAAGATTAAAACAAAAACTCGAGAAGGAAGCGACTTTTCCCCTGTTTTTTACTCCACTAAATGGGATATTTAAATATTTAAATACATTGAATAAATAATTTGTTGAAATTGAACTTGTTAAATACCAACGACTGTAAATATATGCGGAGAGAGCGCAGGGAACAGTGCGATTTTTTAATTTTTTTACTAAAATATTTATATATTTTCCGCCGATTCCTTATTCGACATCTATGTTCTTTTATCATCAGAATTCGGTTGGTGTAGTAAGTCAATATTTTAGTAGACTCAGTGCTAAACCAAAATATTTGTTTTATCGGTAGTTATTTTTGCTGTTAAGAAACAAACAGTAATTGATTATCACAGAAAAAAAAATAACATGGAAACGTTAAATATCACTTCCGGTTTAGCCGGAAATTACGCTCTGTTTCTAAAAAATAACGTAATAATTTTGTAAATGAGACAGACAAAATTCATTTTCCTAATAAGTATCTATATTCATTTATTTGAAGAGAGAAAGAGAGAGAGAAATATGCATTTCTAAACACTTTGTTTTTGTATAGTGAATGTACTTTCATTCGAAAAAAGTATTCATTCCAGGCACAGTTTGTTAGAGTAAAATTCAGCTCTGCGATTTGGATTATCCTCAGTTAATTCCTGATACATCTGCATCTTGGTTGTATCTTTGCATTTCCTTAAAAATTAATTCCTCAATCTTTAACCGATTTTACAAACTAAATTTCGTTGAACAGCTTAGAAACGTAGCTTTCAAAAAAATAAATACGCAGCTTGTTTCATTTAAAAATTTAACCATAGCAGTTTAAAAAGACGTCATTGTGTTTTGAAGATTTTCAGAATTACGAAAAAAATTAAAATTAGGCATGAAAAAACTTGTGATCTTTTAAAACAGTACAGTGAAAACCACATATTCTTATTTCAGTCCATTTGGTATTGAAATAGGTGGATATAATGAGACACCCGGTAATTTATTATAATCTAGGACGTCCTAGAAGTGGACGATCAAACGAAGAGAGGTTATAGGTGAGATCATTTCCAATCAAAGTAGCCATCTACGTGGTTATCCAATTAAGAAGTTTCCTATTTTAGAAATATCATGTACATTCAACCTCTTTTAGTAGTCTTTCAGATAACTAGTCACACAAAAAAAAATTATCTCGATATCTGAAAAACTCACGAACTTATTCAATTCCTTATTTGAATACTCCGTCTCGGGCCGTGTACAGTACACAATTCGCTGACTTGCCATGCCGGCGGCGCGCCGTATATTCCCTTTATTTAGTGCATATGCTCGCTCATATTCATTTAGTGGGGTTAAAATTTCTCGATAACACTGAATGAACTAAATAGCCAGAGGGGAGCGACAGTTTTTTTGCGTTAATATACATAAAGCTAGATTTTTTCCCATGATAGCTTTGACAGTATCAATGATGGAGGTACCAATCTAAAAGTACTGCAAAAATGAGTAAAAAATTCAATAACATGTTACAAAAAGATATATCGATTTTCTGAAATGTCACAAAATGTCACTTTTGATTTGTTCGTGCCGAGCCGAATTTTCAAATTTCGCCGTGCAATTTACGATCAGGTCCCAAATGCAAGCTGTTTTTTGCTATTTTTCTTTGGAACGGTGGGAGTTAGCTCGAAATAGAAAATAAGGTCAAACGAGTATTAGTCACTACGAATCATTTACTTCCATCAGAATTTTGATATTTTTTTTCGTTTCGGAGATAACTACTGAAATGTCGGCCATGTACGGCAAAAAATCACAAATTTTGAGCTTCTACAGTTGGAAACTTTTTAATCTGGGCTCCTACGCTAAAAGACTACTCTAGCTAATTTAAATTTGCTAAAACCGTTTTTCCTATTTTTTGAATTCCGACAAAAATGAAGGAATTAGAGGGGGCAGAACTTTTTTTTTTCGGTAAAATTTCTCCATTTTGTCACCGTAATTAATCGCTAATAAACTGAAATCGATCTCATATACGATGTTCACTTAATATCATGTACTACTTTGACGCTCCGTTAATCTCGGCCCTTCGAAACAAAAATTATTTTTTTAAGATTTACATACACTCTATAGGAAAACGTGTAATTTCCTACATTTCCTCGAAAATCTCGATAATTATTGTTTTTTTCGAAAAATTTGTAGACTGCTTATGTAAAGAGATTTGATTGACCTTTCCGACATTTTTTTTTATTTTTTCTCTACCATAAAAAACAAAAGACTTATGAACGAATATACATATATTTGATGTCATCCTCTCGTACAATTTACTAACGTTTATATACCTTAATGAAGTGCCAATGGCAAAACTTCCATCTACACCTTCACTTCAGAATGCACAAATTTCATATTGTTTAACATTATTATCAATATATCGTGTCCGAGCATCGCACGAGAACGTTAAATGGTGGCTGAAGCTCTTCGAAATTGCAGATATGAAGTCGGGAGGGCGTATCGATGGATCTCTAATTTCAATTTTTCGACCTCGATGGGTCCCTCTCAAATCGTGCTCGTGATCTTTGATCGAAGGAAAGGAATAAGTATCAAAAACGATTATCACAAACTGTGCATCATTTCTCAAAAACATATGCAACCATTTTTTTAATATGTCTGCATTAGTCACTGGTGCTACTACAAAATCGTCAGCAGCTCGACCACTAGCAATATTAAAAGCCGCTGCCCAAGGAATCACTACTTCCACATCCATCCACAGATTTTTACGGCTATTTATTACGAGAAAATGAGAAAAATGAAAACTTCCTAATGGGCCTGTTCAGCATTTTTTTTAAATTTTATAAATCGAAAGTAGAACACTTTTTAAGGCAATTTCCAAATTTTTAGGTTTTTAGGACGTTTGAGCCCTTAAATAAATTACCAAAGCTGGATCGTGCGAAAACGGGGTGGAGCTTCGCGTGACGTCACTTTGCAGATGCTGATCAGGCGACAATCGAGATTTAATGTGACTTCACAGCTAACCTCAAAAATACATATTTCTTAAGATTTACAAGTATTACATTTATTGCTATTATTAAAATTTCTGCCTAGTTCCTGTACATTCAACCAAAATCTAGTTAAATGTAATGTTTATGAAGTTTTAAATAATTTGTCACAATAAAATAAGTGACTTTTTTCAGGTTAGGAATCTAACCTAGAATTAGCAGTCTATTTACCGGCTCGGTGGCGCAGTGCTTAAGGTGTTAAGCTTGCGACCACGGGGTCCCAGGTTCGAATCCTTGCTAGGGTATGGATGTGTAATGACGTTTTTCAAGTGTTGCCGAGATGGTAGCAGTGAACTAGATTGCCGTTGTGTGAGAGACAACACAATCTAGTCGCTCTCCTCTCCTGAGTTCGAGTCTCAGCTGCGGCAAATGGCAATGTCGCAGGGAATGGATGTGTGTGTGTGTCCGTCCTGGTTGAGTGGTAGAATAGCCTACGGCTAAACTCCGCCAGGACATTATATTAATATAAATAAGGCGATTAAAAGAAAAATTGTATCAATCAACAATATTGAAAAATTATTTTCGTGAATTTTTAAATATTTGCTTGGAGCCAGTTTGGCACCAAGCTAAACATGAATATACAAACATTAAATATGAGAATAAACCTAAAAAACATAACAATGAAGTTATGTTAGTTATATGATGCACATACCCTAAGCTTGTGGCGGGTGTTATTGTATTTCTCTATGGAAACGGCATTTGATTGTTAAATTATATCTGTTTTATCTTCTTGCTAGGTTAAAATGAGTAGTGTTTATGCAGAATGACCTCACGAGTTGGCGAAGCGCTTTGTACTGGAACTCAATTTTTAACATTGAATATCTAATGATTGGATATACTTATGAAGCTGAAATTTTAACAGCTTATCTAGATGATAAAATTCTATTGAATGCCAAAAATTACGAAAAAATAATTATCGGTAACAAGCCAAGTTGATAGTTTAAAAATTATTTAAATTTTTGGAATCTTTCCCTGAAATCGCTAATGAAAAATAAATAAAAAGAAATATATGAGTCGCTTGGTCGTTTTTTTATTTTTAGTGAATTTCAAATCGATTTACCTTTCCAATAAAAGCATTTTCATGAACTATGTTATGTTATCCTCCACTTTCTGTTTACAAAAAACTTAAGTTAAATTTTAAGTGACCCTGACAGAAAAATGTACTACAGAAAGTAGCAACAGTTAGAAAAGTCATCCACACGATATAACACATAGGGTTATTCATAACAGATTTTCTTTTTATCATTTTTTTCTACAATTAAGTCGTGTTTGTTAAAATTGTAACGGTTCAATTTAATATTCCAAATAATGTAGGCATAATGTAAATAGTAGTTAGTTTCTAGGGTATGGAGTTTGGCGAATAGGTATGGAACGCGTATAGGGAATAATTAGAGTAGGGAAGCTGATCGAGTAGGTGTGATAGAACTAGATTGACAGGTAGGGAAATGAGTTGCGCGAGGTATGATTCGGATTTTTGATCGTGGGAAGTTGTCGCAACTAGGCGCTCTGCACCGAGAAGTTAAATTGATTAATTTCTTAATCATCCTTCATGGGATTCAAACTTTTGGTAGCAGGAATTCAAAATCTCATTGGTGGTTACCTTTTGGAGTGTATATTTATTGAAATCTAACCTCTTGGAGGGATACAAGCCTTGTGACCGAAACTTAACCTCTCTCATTACTCGTGCCACCTGTGCCCATGTCATTTTATAAATGTTTGGTACTGGTATATTTGCTTTTATTTCATTTAATTAAGGGTCCTTGTGTTGGGCGAATCGAAAGTAGACCACTCCACGTGTGGGAGCCCTGTCAGTAGTATTTGGACTTGGAGACCTCCATAGCAAATCGGAGCCGCTCTTGGGGTATTCGCCGGTGTCCAGGCTGAGTAGACTGTGTGCTGTAGCTACCGTCGTAAGCAACCTGCTGGGTCATAGGTCACTGTCAAGGAGTACTGGTGCCCCCGTGCTGTACGGCCTCCTATTCTCGAGGTCTCGCTCAGGAAAACGTCTGTCACACAAGTTATATGTTTTTGCTGTACCTTTGATTTAGAGAATTTAGATATTGCGGTCCCGAGAGATAGTTTGCCGAACTTTTAGTAATAATGTTATGGTAGTATTTTGTGTATATATAGATTAGATTAAAGATAGGTGGGATTATATAAGGGAAGGGGTTAAACTTACCTTATTACCTAATTTGTACAGCGGAAATTAATTACGACAATAATTACACTATCAGCTGATTTGCTAAACCAGTTCAACGCTATCTTACGTAAGGTGCGCCTCGAACGTTCTATTTTGTCTTAGTTAATACACAAACCAACGGTTCCAACCCCATGGTTAATTTCTGCTATATGCCTATAGGGCAATATGAAAATTGGGGGTTTTATCTTGATACAGACATAGGTGACCTAATTTACATATAGTAACAGTAGTTTTGTGGTGGCCACTAGGGCCAGTTGCAAGTTGCAATATAATATGTATATATAGTTCTGGTAACATATACTTAAAATACTTACAGGGTGGTCTATTGATTTCAATTGCATAAGAGAATTCCGATTTAGTAATTGCAGTCGACCCAGACCGTCTCCATTGAAGCTAGTCCGGCACATACCCCAAATTCCAGTAAGTAGGTAGGTATCTTGTAAGTACCCCGGCCATACAGGGTGTGTTTACAACTGTACGCTTAGAGACACCAAATTAGCGTAACAAAATATCCATTTTATAAAATTTCGAGAGTTGAGGTAGCTGGTTTGTCAAAAATAAAACAAAATTAATAAAATAACGATTTCGTTAAAATAACTGTCGAAATCGCCGGATAAAATTTCTTTTAGTTATTCGAAACGCACGTTCGCTATTATTATACTTTTCGCAAATATGAAAACGAAGAGTATATTGCATTTGATCAGAATATTTCTAAAACCTTAAATATTGCTCATAGAGAAAGAAAATCATATCATTTGTATTAGTGCAGGAATTTAGTGCTATCTAGTGGAAGAGTTACCTTGTTTTTAAACAAAGTAAATAAAAAAGTTATTAATCATTTAAAATTTAGAATATTGTATAAAAATACATAAATATTTTCTTAATTTTAATGGAATGTAATTAAACAGAAATCTTGGGAAATATTACTTCTAATCATAATTATTTGTTTGTACATACAATTAATATACATATAATTATAATAATAATGATATCTAAACCTTGAAATATGATTCTAGAATAACATATATCACAGACAAATAGTTTTTGCTAAGGTTCAGCCTTGCAATCCTGTTAGTTTGAGACACAGACAGGTTTGATGTAGTTGTTTTTTTTTTACTTTTTTACATATATTTTTTTATGGTGCTAGCTAGTGGATTGTTTTTGAACAAAATCTATCATTAAAAAAAGTTATTTATCATCTACAATTAAAAAAGAAAATTCTTAATATTTATGGCTTGTAATTAAACAGAAATCTTGGGAAATATTATTTCTTATCATTATTACTAGTTTATACATACTCTATCGGCAAGCGTTTGATTAGGTACGGCAATAAGAACAAGCGAGAGCGAAGCAAGCAATGATGTAAATTAAGGGGCACATTTTGCTCGGCTAAGGTACTGGTAGACGCCTTCATTGTGGGCGGTCGGTTAAGTCGTTGAAACTATGCAATACCTAATCCAGGACTTTCCGATATTGTATATCTAAAATATATTTGATAATAATTTATTAATAATATAGTAATATCTATCTGTTGAAATATGATTCTCGAATAATAAATATTACAGACGATAACAATATGTGTAGTAAGAAATGGTGGTCTAGTTGCTAAAGCTTGGGGATCGTGAATTCGAGTCACAAATAGGTTGGATATAGTTGTTTTTTTTTTACTTTTTTTATATGTTTTTTTATACTAGCGAGTATTCCACCAACTAAGTTGGTATCATAAAATTTAGAATGTCCAAAACCTAACACACAAGAAGACTGCGAAGAGTGTTCTATAAATTTATTTAAAAATTAAAAAAAAAAACAGCAAAGAGTATATTGTTTACCCTAGTTTTAATCACATTAGACCTCACTGCATTCAAATCTCTCGAGTTGCACACTTCCTTATTATACTTTAGGAAACAACTGCTAATCGTTGAAAAAAAAATTTCAAAAAAATTAATTCGTCACACACAGTACTTCATCTTGAAAGAAATTGGAAATGGATAACCCCATGTTAGAATCTACATTAAATGGACAACTTTTTTTGATAGTTCACCATCTTTCTGTAGTATATTTTTTTCTGTCAGCGTTACTTGCAAATGAACTAACATTTTTTTGTGCAACAAAAAGTTTTCAGAAAACCATTTTCTTTATTTGACAGAAGATAATAGAATTTATCAAAATATTTTGATTGGAAAGATGTGCCCACTTAAGACAATAAAAACAAAAAAAAAAACAACTACACAATTGTACACATATTTAGTCGACCTGCTAAGTTCAATAATTCATAAGAATCGTTCAGATTGTGATACTAAGATGAAATTTGGTGGACAGGCAGTTCAGAAGGTACTAAAAACAATGGGATATAGTACCAATCAAAAAAATTTCAAGAATGACAGTTGAGTCATAAAATGTCTTTAATACTTTTAATAACATAGACTGTTATCCTTTTTATAAAGTGTTTACAAAAACAAACGGTAAAACTAAAATTTGAAGACATAAAAAAATAAATAAATATACAGTGTGTTCCAAAATCTTAGTCATCAATTTATCGAAAGCCAAAGTGATTCCGAAAATTCTGAGATGTATGACTATAAAACGTACTCTAAGTGATATTTTAGGTAATTGTCAATTTTATGTGTCCCCTTTTGCATGTTTTTTGTAGGTAAAGACGAGGTCTGAACAAATAATGCTAAAAAATGCTATTGTCATAAAGATAACTTTTCAATGTTGCATATCTCAGAGTTCTCGAAATCTTTAAGACTTTCATTTAGTGGTATGGAAATGGGACATCTAGTCAGACTGCATACATGTACTAAGTGTAATTTTACTGCCAAGTAAACTAGTAAACAAAAAGAACTGTTGTTATTAATTTTAATTTAAAATACTATTCACTGTCCGTTCCATAACAGTCGCCATCACATAAACACTATATTGTGCACTTTAACTCGGCTGAATACTTTTGGCTGCAGGTAATTTTACATTTACAAGAAAGAAGTTCTTGACAAGCTACCAAAGCTTCTGGCGATGTACTCCATAGCGGTTGATAAACACCTTCATTTAATTTCCACCCCCATTGCTCAGGATCAGGAATATTCGGACTTGAGATCAAACTTTGTCCCCAAAGAAAGACACCTTGTAGTGGAGTTGCTTAATTCGAATTTTCTTAAGAATCGTTCAGATTGTGATACTAACCTGAAATTGGGTGAGCATAGATAGTTTTTTGAGACCAACAAAATGGGATATATTTAAGTATAGCTGTAATGTAATTCTATTTTTAATAAAAAGTACCTAAATAAATTTTTATGTAAGCTTTATTTTAACTAAATATTTCTACTAGTGATTTCTTCTTCTAGTGATTTTTTATAAAATTGCAAAGAAACGAATGCCTAAAAGTTAAAATTTTCAGTCACTGTCGGCTTCACAGCAGTGTCCATCACATAAACACAGTACCGTACATCTTAACTTTGCACGAGCGCATGAACATTTTTTTCTACATACCTATAACTCGACATTTACAAGAAACCAGATCCTGACAAGCTGAAGTAGCTTCTGGAGATATGGTCCAAAGAGGGTGGTAAACTCCACCTCCAAGAATCAGGATCTGGATGATTATTATTATTATTATTATTGTTACTAATGTATTATTCTTAAGTATGATATTACTCATAATAATAATACTGTCGGTAACATACTAAATGATCTGCGCGACATCATATTAAATAATGCTTGACAATCGTACCGCTGACCATTTGGCCTAATTGTAGGAAAACCGTTTGGTTTATGACAAAAAAGTATAAATGTTATTTTGTAGTGAATTTTGTGTTCTTCAATTTTACTTAGGAGTTTTTTTGTCATAAATACACGGTTTTCAAGATAATTCCAAAAAACTGTCCGCAAACTTATTTTTTTCAAGATGGCTGCCGAAAAAAAAAAAATTTTCACTTGGCACTATATCACATTTTGTTCGCCAAGAAAAACTTTACCTCTGTGCCGAATTTCATGTTAGTATCATAAAGTGAACGATTGTTATGCTTAGCAACTCCACTAATTCTCATAGTACTCATATATATTTTTTTACAAATTATTTTGTGGACGCGTTATGCGATTTCAGGGAAAACAGAAAAACTGAAATAACTTTTGAACCATCAACAATTGGATAACCACACATATGGTTTATTGATTGAAAATGACCTCCCCTATCACCTCACTTCGTATGATCGTTCACACTGTCATTGACCACACTGTCTAATCACACACCTACAAATTTTAACTTTTATTTTGTATCGTTAACCAAAACCACTTATTTGCATTGTTTTGATCCCAACTACGTCTAACATAGTCATAAAAAAAATTTGTTGGCTCTAAAAATTGTAATAACTGACCTATCTCACATATTATGGTACAATTTTAATAAAAAAAGCAATTAATTACATCATGCGAAAAAATATTTGCCATTTTGACATATATTTCAAATACATGTTATATACTATATATTTAATTAGAATATAAGCCTTTTAATCAAAAAATTAATTATTCTTCTTGCGCTTCTTAGCCCGTCTCTTATAAGTTACTTCTGGAGCATCTCTTATACATGTCCAACAGTAGTCTGCCAACATCGCAGTCCATTTGCCCTGATATCTTTTTTCCATATTTTGAATATCCTGGTGGAATCTCTCTCCATGCTCATCACTTACTGCACCACAATTTTCTGGGAGGTAATCTAGGTGTGAATGTAGAAAGTGGACTTTTAATGACATATTGCATTCCAATTTCTGGTAGCAAGAAAGAAGATTCCCAACAAGGTCTCTATAATTTTCTTCTCTTTTGTTACCGAGGAAGTGTGTTGCTACCATTTTAAAGGAATTCCAAGCAGCTTTTTCATTACCTTCTAGAATGTTGTCAAATTCAGCATCTTTGAAAAGGTTCTTGATTTGAGGACCCACAAAAATTCCCTCTTTAATTTTCGCATTACTAAGTCTGGGAAATTTTTGTTTTAAATAACAGAAAGCACGTCCTTCTTTGTCCATAGCTTTTACCAAGTTTTTCATAGGCCCCAATTTTATGTGGAGTGGTGACAGTATTACCTTTTGTGAATCAACTAATGGAATATTAGCAACATTTTTTTCTCCTGGTTCAAAATCCAGTCTTGGCGGTCAAATTTTTCTTTTGTAATGTTCTAATCGCGCTCGACTGTCCCACTCACAAAGAAAACAGCAATATTTGGTATACCCTTGCTGCATACCAAGTGAGATAGCTATCACTTTTAAGTCTGCACAAATCTGCCACTTATACTTGTCATATTCTATAGTTTGTAGCAATACATTCATGTTACTGTAATTTTCCTTCATGTGGGCAGCATGGGCGATTGGAATTGATGACAATTTATTTCCATTGTGGAGTAACACAGCTTTTAGACTGAGTTTCAAGGCGTCAATAAGAAGTCTCCTGTCACTAGGATCATGGGGAGTGTGTAAAGCACTTATTAAACCGTCAATGTCCTTGCAGGCAACCAAGTCATTTTCCATTTTTGACGACTTCGATACATGGAAAATTTAACATTTTCTTGTAGTAAATTCCATTGTAATAGAGATGCTAAAAGCTCCGCTTTTGCCTTGGACAGATCAAGGTCTCTTATCACTTAATTCGCGTTGATTAATTTTGTGTGATTCACCACCGGACACTTCGGCAGAGAAATCGGGATCTTGTGATGTTGATGGCTGGACTAAGTCGTCATCTACATTATCATTCGATTCTTCGTCAAAATCAGGGCTGTATTCTTGAGGTGGATTAGGAATAGGTAGTTCATCACTATGGAGAACCGGGCGAATGGCAGATGGTAAATTGGGGTATTGTATTACCATCCTTTTTTTCTTGTTAATATCTTGTTTAATAGGAGGTATCACGCAAAAATAACAATCGGTAACATGATCTGTAGGTTTTCGCCAGATCATGGGCACAGCAAAAGCCACTGAACGGCCTCTTTCACTTAGCCAACTGCAAAGATTGTTCGCACAATTGCTGCAACATATATGAGGTGCCTATTTTTTGTCTTCATCTCCAATTGTACAACCAAAATACAACTGGTACGCCTTCTTAATTTTGGGAGTAAAATTACGTTTTTGATGCGCAAAAGTCACTTCACCACAAATATAACAAAAGTTGTTAGGTGTATTTACACAATCTCGTGGCATATTTTCAAAATAGCACTATTTACTTTCGAAAATGAACGCTTATCATGCACAAGGTACAAATACGACTACCTAAGAATGAACATTAATTTTAGTGACAAATAAAGAGGTAGGTAGTTAGTATGTCTATTTTGCGTAGAATTCTAATTCTACCTGTTATTTGTGATAGGACCGCCCATAAACTGGGGTTTATAAGGGGTCTACACACAATCCAGCGGCAGGGAGCCAGCCTTGTCGGCATGCTTTGAACTCATTCGTAAAAGTAAACTGGTCCGCTGGAATTCCAATGATCTTTAAAGCGTACCGACAATGTCGGGTCCCAGCAGCTGGATCGTCTGTAGACTCCTATACCTGCGTTACACTTTATTACCTGTATTGGGAAAACCAAAGCCAACTTGAACTTTTGCTTTTTATATTGTTATTTAGCATGGCGAAGTTACTAAGAATTTGTTACTTTTACTTCCAATACATGTAGGCTGTAGAATAGTGAATTATTATAATACATTACGATTTTATGAAAGCATTATTGCACTAAGAGAATACTAGTCCATTGGATAAAACTTAGGGAAAAAACACTGCAATATACCATACCTAATAACCCTCGTGTATGATGCTGAATAAATAAAAAAAGAGCATATTTTACTATAAAATGCGTATTTATTTAATTTATTATAAATACCAATAACTAAATGAATTCTAACCTTCTTTATTTCAATTAATCAAACATTGTAACTCTATATTCTGAAAATTGTTGTATTAGCAAGAAAGAAAGTGGCATGTTCGACACGGCATTT
The DNA here is from genome assembly GCA_936432065.2 of Rutpela maculata. Lineage (NCBI taxonomy): Eukaryota > Metazoa > Arthropoda > Insecta > Coleoptera > Cerambycidae > Rutpela > Rutpela maculata. Next base: position 290,720,947 of record OW386285.2, on the reverse strand, counting down.
TCCATCAGCGTTAATAGGTGCTGGCTTTCCAAAGAATGGCTTTGGAAAATTGGAGACGGTTGATTGGACGAATAATTGGTTGCGTCGAACGACGATTTCACACGTCAACCGCTCGCACGTTCTTTCATCTCTATAAAATTTCCCCAGTATTGCCTAATTATCAAAATCGAATTGCAACGTTAACGACTACGAACTGCAAATATGCAAAAAATCCAAATTAAACAACTGGTTTGTTAACTTTGATGGGAATTTATTTCGACCCGCTTTAACTTTAAAACTTTTATTAACCGAACATTTTACAAATATTTCTATCCACTTCCCAACGCATCAACTGCGGAATTCCAAAGTTAAAATGGCAAACGTGCGTGTTGGGGGCAGATAACTTTTTCATATAGGTGTTATTAAAATATTAATTCCTTTGGGATGAAATTAGTGAGTAGGTAGATTAAATTAAGTTTATCTAATATAATATAACACGTCAGAATATTTTTCTGTTATGAAAAATCTATTCTAATATAGTAGAGTTGTTGATTATACTTTGAACTTTTCTTAGATTCTATAATTAATAATACTCATATTGTCTCCTACAGGAACGAACCGAAATGTAATTACTTGGGGGTAGGTAATACAATCATTCCAACGAAAAATTTCCAATTTCACCAACACGAAACATGTATTTTCTTGTCATTGGAATAGATTAGCGTAATAAAACAAAAATACATATATTTTGTTAAATTGAACCACCTTCATAAAAAAATATGAAACAAAATTTCAGCGTCGCCAAGTTAACTGAACCGCATTACCTAATATTGGTATTGAAGTTTGTTAAAAATACGTTTAAATTCGTAAGTTCTTCATTTTTACATCTACGTTAGATAATAATGGACTCAATTAGTCGTGACGTTACAAATTAGGAGGCAACCTCTATATAGTTTCATGCCAAGCACACTGGAACTTGACTCTTAATGCATAAGTTTATAAGGCTACATTTTCGAGGATAGAAACCTAGCCTAGAATGTTATTTTATTTCTCCCGTGGAATAAATATGTAAGGACTTCTAATAACTATTTCACATTTAAGAAATACGTTAAAATGTATATATCCATGTTTGATTTATAAAAACTTTATTTTAGTTTCATAATACAGTTTTTGTAATACTTTATACTTGTGTATATTTTCTGATACCTTGTGCATGATAAATGGTAATTGAAAGTTCTTAAAAATTTCTTCCACGCAAGAAATTAAATAAAATTCTAAGCTATGTTTCTAGCCTCGAAAATGTTGCCTTATAAACATATGCATTAAGGGTCAAGTTCCAGTGTGCCTTGCAGGCAACCCATGTGTCATGACAGTAGTATATCGAGGTTGCATAATTATGTGACGTCACACTAATGCTGTCCATTAACTGGGTGTCGGTGACATGAGGCATGAGACATGAGTTTTTAGCTATTTTTCTTGAAGGCGGTTCAATTCTTTTCATCCCTTTTAGGGACCTCTTTATTTAGCATCTATCCAACAAAGGAAACAGATCAATAGTTTTGAATTTATAGGCTTTAACGTCGGGCCCGTTATCAGAGCATGCTGAGATCTCATATGTTAAATGTAATATAAATTGCAAAAATACTTCAATTTTGGCAGACATATTGGATTCAGAGTTTTGAATTCTTAATTTTTGAGATCAGATTCTGCATCAGCTACTCTGATATCGATTGACTACCAATTTTAATGCAATTCCGACGAAATTTCACCCGGCGCATTCGCCAAATATAAAAATCTTTTGTCCAATACAGGGAGATATTGAAAAAAATTACTGTAACTCGAAAAAACTTTATGCAGACTTTAAACTTTGGTTATAGTTTCAAAATAGGCCATTGTTCAAGAGTTTTACGGATTCGCGGGAACCTATAGGGGGGTGAAAAGGGGTATGTTTAATTAATAAATCGATTCTTCTTTATTTTCTCTGAAAATATGGCATTTACAAAAAAATAGTTCAAATAAAAGCCGTTTCTGGCAAAATTATGTTTAATTTTTTGTTTTTAAATTAATTTTATAGTAATAATTAACCGAAATACGGCCATTTTTCGATGGCGGGATGGCGGATGGAATTTTTTTCTAAAACAAGTTTTTTAAATGGGCAAAATAAATTGAGCATCTAGGTGATGCTATATATTTACGAGAAACAGCATTTTTGAAAGAAAAATCAATTACTGAGCAATTACAATAACAAAATGCCGACGTTTTGTTAACAAAAATGCGAAAAGGCACATTGAATCGGCCATAACTTCTTTATTTTTTGTGATGTGGAAACAAACAAAAATCATTTTAAAGATTCAATAATTAGAAAAAAACGAAATTCATCCTCAATTTAGTAGCTTCCTTATTTGACGGAAACGTATTTGAAATACCACTTTTTCAAGCTAAAATCCCAAATTTTAATTATTTTAATTATTGCTATAAAATAAAATTTAAAAACACCAAATTACAGATAATTTTGTCAGAAATACTTCTATTTGAACTATTTTTTTGTAAATGCCATATTTCCTGAGAAAATAGAGAAAAATCGATTTTTTAATTAAAAATACCTTTTTCACCCTTCTATAGGTTCCCGCGGATCCGTAAAACTCCTAAACTTTTTTGTTTCGTGAACTTTGGCCTATTTTGAACCTATAACCAAAGTTTAAGGTCTGCACAAATTTTTTTCGAGTTACAGTAAAGTTTTCCTGTACTATTTAACTTTGTAAAGAAAATCGCAAAATACAAAAATTTAAACAAAATAGATAATTAAAATGCAAAAGAAATGGTTTAAAAAGGAGAAAAAAAATCCAAGACCAATCAAAAGTACTTTTGAGAACCTAGTGTTTTTATTTTAAATGTTTCTCTACGATCCTTAATTTTATGGCCGCAAAGTTTTAAACAAACTATTATGTTTTTTCGGCCATTTAAATAAATATTTTGACTTGAAATTATCTGTGATTGCTAGAGTGCGATTACTTAGGGAAGATAGCTTCGTCATAGAATGCGCAGAGGCCGATATCGTTACCTCGTGCTCGTTATCTAGGTAACAATCCCATTTTTACACCAGCATGGGCGTCACAATGTCTATTACCATTAATATTTAAATAAAAAATGGATGGCACGGCACTGATATTATGCCAACTGCTATACGCGATGTGCCAAGCCACGTGATGTTATATTCTCTAAGTAATTGCACTCTAACATCCATAAAGAGCATATTTTCAAAATGTGTTCTAAATCGTTACTTTATTATTAAAGCTATATTAAGTTGTTTAAATAAGCTACATATTGACTTTTTCTTATTTATTTATTTTTTTTTGGCTAAGCATATATTTAATGTCTTTTATATCTAGATCTGTTCAAAATTTTATTGCGAATTCTCTCAATTTTTATTTAATTTTGTAACACGACCAATACGACTGGAGATATTCCTATTGTTCAAATGTGTAATATTCCAAACATCTCCCGAAGTCCAAAATATACATTCATACTTCTATGTACCGCAGATTTCAGCAAAAAATACCCTTTCGGCACTGCCTCTATTTGGATTTTTAGTTTCATTTTTACTCTATTGATAAGATTTTTTAGATTTTAATACAATAATATATACAATCGCTCCCTCTTTCTCTTTGTCGGGTCTGGAAAATACGACAGGTTAGGTGCGAAATTAATTTATTTAATGAAATTTGGCATACAAGCCTGGAGCCCTCTTTGCCTGCCTAGTGTTATCCAGATTAATCCAATGTGGAGTAGGAAAGTTGATTGATGTATTTTATCGAGAATTTTGTACGTACTCATGGGATTTATTATTTGTAATTAGGAAATTATACTGGAGGTATATCCAACATACTAATTTGAAACCATTCGACATGAGGCATAAACTTATTATTTTAATGGATTATTCTTAATAATAATTAAAAGATGCATGAATGTATTTCTAATTACTTAGTTTTGATTTATCCACCTACAAGGTTTTAATATTTTATTTTTCTGTATGTTCTTGGCCAATAGTTCTTGGTGTTTGCTAATTCCTTGGTCTCGTCGAATTTTATCAACTGGCCGATTTCTTTTGAATAATCGACGACCTCCGATTTGATCTATTTTTTTTTAGCTATTATGTTCTTTGAGCTTGGTGTCTGTATGTGTTTAGTCTCTCCAGTGTACACTTGTGTGCATGAACGTGGAACGCTGTGTACTCCTGATCGGCTCTAGCGTTTGTAGTTTCTTTGGTGTTTTATATTTAGGGAAAAAAATGAAACCTTCTGTTAGGCATTACATTTTTGTATATGTGGTAGATAAGCAGGTGTCCTGTATTTCTTTTCTTTTCGTTCCTTGTCCTGATCTTGTTTTTGTTGACAATGTATAAGGTGTCATGTGTAGAAATAGAGCAAACATATCTATATCACGTCAAAATATGAAGGTTTAATCTAACTTATCACTATATCAAGTTGCACAGTTGAGGAAATATATTAAATACTCAATAAATGGATATGATTTGGTTTATTTGTGACGCGGTCATAATTTCTTAATCTTTATTGGAAATTTCACCGCTTCTGCAAAAATATGTGACCTAAAAACTTAAAACGATTTTTTTTAAAACTATGATCCGGCGGTGGTCCCACACTAAATTTATCAAGATACATCCAGTGTAAGGTGAACAAAAATTGTAAACAATTTTTTATATTATGAGCATATTCGAAGATTTGGTGGAGTCGCCTATGATTTCAATTAAAAACTTCGTTCTCGATTTATAATAATATAGTAATTTTTCACAAACAACAGGGTACTATTATAACTTCCTAGCATGTCATATACCATTTCGCAATGAAAGAGAGCCTTGCATGTAGGCGAATCACCTCAAGAATGTTTTGGTTTGGTATTTGAGATGTGATAATGCCAGCAATATGGCAGACATAATTGAAACATTTTTGTAGATTTGTGTGGAATTTGATACATATGAACAAGTTTTTTGTCATTGATTTTGGTCTGAGGTCAAACTTCAAAAATCACATATATCGGCCATAAAAAAAACATTATGTATGTGTGTATGTCCGTGCGTGTGTATCACTGATCACGAATGTCTTTGTAATCTTTGCATTTCTGTAAGGGCTCTTTCGTCATGCGGTTTATTTATGATCTTGCTAGATTCTAAATCTGATAGAGCGAAGTCTCATACATTTTTAGACATAGAGCGACATAGACTTGTCCTTTTGCGAAAATCTTTGTTCCCAAATCAATTACGGCTTTATCTAACGTGGTGCTTTGCAGTTTATGAACTGTTACCACCCAACTTAGAATTACTGGTATCATTCTGCGCGATGTGATGTATTATAGCGAGGTCTGGAGCTGGATTATATTTTGATCTTATTCCGTTGAAGGGTTGGTGGGTAAATGGAGGTAAAAGTAAGAGTCCATAAAATTGGGATCTAGCAAGGGGCAAACCGCGAAGGAAATATTTTTTTCTCGGATTTATGCCCCTCCCCCCGCTCATCAAATTTTTTCATCAAAGAGGAAAACGAGAAGCCAAGGTCTCAATTTTTTTTTGTATCAACCCCATTATTAAAGGAGATGAAAAAATAAATCTGTGATTTAGTGTGTTTTCTCATCAGCCCACTACCACCCCATAACACCTCTCACTTCATTATTAAAACGGGAACAAAAATAAAAGTGTCAATGTGTGTGAAAAAACCAAATGCCTAATAATTTAATTTTGGCATCAGCTGCCCCCACTACCACCCCCACCAGAAATCTGGAAGTAGTGATTATTTAGGCAGCGGTTTTCTATTTTACACCAAGACGAGTGTACAGATTTTCTCACAATGTTTTCCTTCACTCTGTAGAAGTTAAATAAATACAAAAAGCTACTAAAAAGGTTGAAAACAATTTTTTTTTTAAATCGAACGCCTTCCTCTAAAAAGTAAGAAATAAAATTTCACTGTTTTACAAATCCCTGTCTGCCTATTAGTGGGAAGTAGCAAGGAACTGTACCTTATTACCTAATATCACTTTGAAGTCGGCGCAAAAATATCTAAATTCAAAAATACGTTTTGCACCGATTTCAAATTGATGTTAGGTACCTTTATTTTCCTTTCAGACAGTACAGACATGTATAGGAATCGTCACATTTTTGCATAAAATAATGCTACAAAAAATTCATCTAATGTATAAAAACAAATGTTTAATAAATATTGTCTTAATTTTAGTTTAAAACTATTTACATTTTGGCCTGTTTGATGTCGTCAGATAAACAATTATACAATTTAAGACCTAGACAGTTGGGTGCATTTAACGATATATTATTTTTATAATAAGGAACATGAAATTCTGGTAATAAGGTACAGTTCCTTGCTACTTCTTTCTGATAGGTAGACAGGTATTTGTATTTTGTTTCTTATATGTTATAAAAAATTGGCTTGATGATGAACACAGCAATTTTTTTTATTTACTATTAAGCTATGAACCGACGTTGCCAGACTTTGTCTACCTGAAGGTGAATAACGAGTTTTCTATAATGTCCACTGGATAAGTCATGATCGATCCAATTTTAAAATATGACATACATATTTCATTATGTTAAATTCTAATTTTTAAATTTTAAAAACTTAACGGAATTATATGGTGTCAAATTTATGAACATTTTATATTTTTATTTAATATCCCATTTTACTTATGAAATATAAGACAGCGTTGTTCCTAAAAAGAAACGAGCATCATAATGGCACTAGAAAAAAATACGGAAAGGAATTTACACAAAATTTTCCTCCCTGTTTGTCATTCTTTGTTTATTCATTATTTTTACTGTTGGCTGACCATCCTGTATATTTTCTTTATTAAAAGCATCTAATATTTTCGTAATGACAATAGTGACAATTACATTCTAAATATTGTCTTCCGTCATTTTTTTATTAATATACTTTGTAAAGTAACCCTGTGTATTTGAGGAAGCACATACGTATTTTAAAAAAAATAAAAATATATATATTTACAGAACGATGATTAGAAATCCATTATTTGATTTTATTGAATATGTTTGAAATAAAATAAACCTAAACTGTTAAAATTGAAACAGATATTTTAATTTGTGGTATTTCTATCTGGTAATAATTTAATTAATTATAACTATTAAATAGAAATATAAAAGTTATTAAATAATGTGACAATAAACTTTAATTATCATTTATTTCTGTTTTTATATATGTGTATGTATGTATATATGGGTCAAAATAACTCTCTAAAACTAAGTGTGAGTATGCATATTTTTATCTCTTTATCCATATTATTATCCTAGACTTAGTAAACGACACATTTTCTCAGCCGTAGCTGAAAACAGCAGAACAGCAGAATTCAGCGATCCGCGCGCGTTTGAGATTTAGATCTGTTGGAATTCGTTCCAGGTATTTGAACTCCTTAGGCGACCTTGGTGATGTCTTCTTCAACCGTCCAGATTCCAGACCCCAGCAAGGGATTGTAGAAGAATTCACCACCACTTGTCTGAAGGACGCGTGACTATTTATTTTCTAAGAGCGCCGCGCCAGTCGCGCTCCCCCTTTTGACTGTGTGTGGTTAATTTCTGCTCTCAGTTGGATTCGGTTAAGTTTAGAGAGATAACCTAGGATCGAGGTGGTATAATAGACTAGAAAAATATAAGTCAGTACTTGTGTGTCCTTTGAGGATCCCGTTCATTCAGAGACGACCTAACCCATAAAAGCTACAGAAAATTAGACATGTGCAAGAACCTATCTAATATTTAAAAGGATCTGCCTACCAAACATGGAACATGGAGCAAAAGCCTCCTTTAGAGGACGTGTATCCCAAACACCATACATTGGAGAGTGTGTAGTAGTAATCGACTTGACATAAAGAGATGTGTAAGAAAGCACATTGACTTGGGACTGACGGTTTTTTAATATAAAAATATTTTACTAAAATGTTGATGCATTTGTGGCTAGCTTTATAGTGCCAATAGTTATTATACAGGGTGTAATTAGTTTTATCTCTTTATAAAGAACTGGTAAACTGGTAAGTAAACTAGACAAGCAAAAAAACTTATATGACTTTTTCTTTTAGGGGCACTTTGAAAAAAGCTGACCTAAGTCAACAATTTGAATGTTAAGATAGAAGACATTTGAGAACCTCTGCCTTTCTGGGCCAATGGACGCATAGTTCCGAATCATAAAGTTTCTTACTTACTTTTAAAAAGTCATAAAAAAGTACAAGGATTACGACTTTGTCTCGCCTCCGGGCGGTCTCAAAGCAAGAAGCGCCGCACTTTGATATGACCGCTTGAACGAACTTTATATACCAATTATAAAAATGTAAATAATTCGTTATTTCTTTCCACACAACCGCAAGCAGGAGTTTAAACAGAGGATTTGTTTACCATGTGTTTTTTAATTGGAACAAAATTATTGGAGATTTTTCTTGTTGTTTATAATTTATAAAATTTAAATGTGGTTTATCAACATTTGTAACAAATAATTCTTCTGTATTAAAAGCTTAAAAAATTAGTAATTATTTCATGAAATTAGAAAACGAACAGTTAGACGTCCGAGATAGGATAACAGAAAATATTTATGTATTTTAAGTTAGGAAAATTCTGATTCTTTTAAAGAATTGCGCGCATATTTTTTTACCATCAGGTATCTGAAACTAAAAATCGAGTCATTGGTCTCTATGGAAATCAATGTACATAATAATACACAGATCAGAACAACACAGCGAATAAGAATAATACTAATAGTGCCTTTATTGCCCAACAGATAACCCCAATAACAGAACAGTTCTTTTGAATTTTTCACAAAACCACAAAAGTTGTTCATAATAATAGTTTGTACCTAACCCAGCAGCGACATTGATTTCAAAGTGAAAGTAATGTGACAGGGTGGTGGACAGGCCTATTCAAGAAATCTAGAACTTACCAATAAATTTTCGTTGATTTACATAAACTATTCGAAATGACCTCCGTCTGCATCAATACAAATTTCGGCATGTTAAACTAAGGACATACGCACTCCCTTCAACACTACACCCTAAACTATCAACTAACGTTGTCAATAAAAAAAACCTGCCCAAAATCCAAAAAGCAACACAAAAAAAAAGTTGTGCCTATACGTAACCAAGTATTTAACGACTTGACCTGTACCTAAGTCAACAAAATAAATCTTAATTAAAATACAGTGGCCCAAAATTCAAAAAGAACAAAACAACATACAAAAACAACGAACGAGTAGTAGGTTGTATGTACGTACTTAACCAAGAAACGACATAAACTAAAATATTAGATATTCAGATCTACTAAGCACTCGTCTTTGATTTTTACTGCACCGCCAAAGGCGCCGACATTTTATACTTATCTGAACAAATGTCAGGGTATCATGCGTGACCAGACGCGACCATATAAAGCCTATCCCAATATTCCAGCAGTTCTCAAACAAAATTTTCGAAATTTTCGTTTATTTTTTTTTCTTTTAGACCCCATATTACATAAGGTTTTTTTGTTTGTCTAGTCTTTTCCCTCCATCAGTTTTTTTTAATTACATGTAACTAATTACACCCTCTATGATTCACAAGAACTTGTCACTTGAAAGTGCCTTTTACGGTAATATATAAGTTACATGAAGTGTTTTTGCCTGGATGGAGATGCCCGCGTCTATTTATTTATTGCCTAATCGGCTTTTCTTCTTATCTTCGCTAAAACTAAAAATCTGACTTTGCTAACCTACCTTTTTCTGATGACCCTCTGGTGCTTCTGTTACATGGTCGAGCCGCCGGATGGATTGAAATTCTTTTATTTGAAAAAGCGGCCTTGACCTTTTTCGCTTTTTTGTCCGATAAATCCATTTAGGCCTTTGCCACATGTTCCACTTTGTCATTAATATTTTACCAACGTCAATAAATTTAAAAATCAAAATTCGGCACACTTTCGAATTTTTCACTTTTGGTACCCCACTTCTCTAAGAACGTGTAAAAGTCTTTTTATGTTAAATTTCGGCGCCTGTGCCATAAATATGATCAGTTGTGCTCTAAAACGTCTTTTCTGATGAGATTTAGTTGCTACTTTCCGACTTCCGAGGTTCTACAACAGGATCACAGAGACTCCTACTCCAGAACTTTTCTTATATGCGCGGTTCCCAATAGTACGATTTTCTGTACTTCTTGGGCGCTCAATTGGCCTGGTAGTTATTGTAGACTCCAGTCATGACCATTCTTAACAATTCCAAGGGCTCCTACAATTACTGGCATGACTGTGGTCTTTACATTCCACATTCTGCTAACTTCTGTTTGGGAGCCGTTGTACTTGCCCAACTTTTCTGTTTCTTTGGACATCACGTTGGTGTCGCTATTATTATTATTGTTATTATTTTAGTACCTAATTCCATTCTATTTTGTTTCGGTTTTAGAATATTTTATCATTAATATGTTGTATCTTTATGGATCTACATCAATTGGATGCGGTGAATTGGGCGCGCGTCAATTAGACGCGGTAAAATTGGACGCGTTTTTAAAAAATCATGCATACACACTCTAACCTAACCTAACCCAACCTAAATAATAATAATAATTGCATAGAAACAGACTCACCATGAAAAATAGATTACGCTAAAAATATTGTTAACACAGAAAATAATCATCCAAAAAAATTATCAAAATATAATAACATAGAAATTATAAAATATAATTTATTTACACTTGCAGTTGGGCAATTCCTCGCAAGTTGTCCAAAATGCTTCTGTTCTCAAAATCAGCAACCACTGTTTTTAATCATGACAAGGCTATGCAATATAATTATTTTCAATAAACTCGTCCAATGTTAAACGTCCAATTGTACCGTTTACGTCCAATTGTCGCCGCGTCAAATTGTCGTACGCCTCCAATTGTCGCGAGTCCAATTCGCTGCGTCCAATTGACGGAACACCTATCTTTATAGCCTAAAAAAGTATTTTGTTATTTTTTATTATTATTCTCCCCGTTTATTTTAGTTAAGTTTTTATCTGCAAGATATGTATTATTTTCTTATGAGACAATAATAAACCTTTTATTATTACTATTACATATATTTTAAATCTATTTTACTGGTTTTGGTTTAACATTAAAATAGAAATTCTAAAAGCAATTTTTCTGTTCGATGTTTGGTGAAAACCTGGTAAATTTATATAGGTAATGATAATATTTGGTCGGTCTTGCTTTTATGAAGTCAGAGCGTGACTAGATAAACGAAATAATAAAAGCAGTTGCAGCAAAGCTCAAGCAGTTCCGTATGTTTGCTTGTGTCTCTCCTGTGAATAGCAGTAACTACGTATGAACTTATACATTAGCGTCGTTGAAGGTTCAAAGTGGATTGGCGGTTATATTTCTTAAAAACATTTCGTAATGTAAAAATTCATTTCAACTTTTATCTCTGTGATTGAATTTATTTTCCTAAAAATGAAGATGCATTTGCTCTCATGTAGGTTTATCTCGTAGGAAAAGCAATCCTGAAAACACGATTTGTTTATCACGTACTCTAATTTCTGTTAAGTCCTTCCACCTCTCTCAAAATGCCCCCAATATAGAATAAAATGTGATATATTGGCTTCTACTAATTAACTGAAAGTGTTTATTACAAACAATATGCAGCATAAAGGGAGAATAAAATTTATATATTATATTATATTTAAATATCACGCCACTTGAAAAGGTTTTAAAATAGCACAGGGTGCGGATTTGGCTACATTTTTCATTTTCTGCGTTACTTTTAATCCATTACTTAGATAATTTAAGAACCGCTGCCTAAGGAATCACTGCTTCCACATTCAGATTTTCTCTCCAAGTGTTTTACAACGAAAAACTGTTGATACTAGATCTGCAACCGACCATGTGGAAATAATTCTCCATAAAACTTTAATAATATAATATTTGAAATCATTTATCTCAAAAATTCATAAAACGACATGCCACATCGGCATGAGTGTTAAGGACGTTGAATATTTACTGATGGTAAAAAAAATGAGGCTTTTGATTCTTGTACACACTGAATCACAATTTAATTTTTTCGCACCCTTTTAGTGGCTGATTCCGGAAAAAATTGAAAAATTTTGTAGTACAAACTTTTTCAGACCATGTAAGGTGCCAATATTATCCTTGTAGCAAATTTCATCAAAATTAGTTAGCTAATTGCGGCACTATCGTATTCACACACATACATACATGTTAGATCACGATTTACATTAGTGACTTTTTAAAAAGATTTATTAAATTAATGAGAGTCAACGTTGACTCTTCGAAATAAAAATGTAGTTATAAAATGAACTGTTTAATCTGACATGAGTATAAGAACTAACTACAAAATGTTATCTATCTAATTTATATCCTCGGTTGGCTGTACTTAGTCAGCATTAGTATTGTTTCCCAAGACAAGCCAAAGGAAATATGATATTACATATCAGCGATAAATAATATGAGGGAATTCGTTATCAACACGTAGCTGAAATATGATATGCTGAGATAGTTTAAAAGGAATGAAAGTCACGTACAAGTTTTTATACAGTGTACCAAATATTATATAACATACATACATACATACATACATACATACATACATACATACATACATACATACATACATACATACATACATACATACATACATACATACATACATACATACATACATACATACATACATACATACATACATACATACATACATACATACATACATACATACATACATACATACATACATACATACATACATACATACATACATACATACATACATACATACATACATACATACATACATACATACATACATACATACATACATACATACATACATACATACATACATACATACATACATACATACATACATACATACATACATACATACATACATACATACATACATACATACATACATACATACATACATACATACATACATACATACATACATACATACATACATACATACATACATACATACATACATACATACATACATACATACATACATACATACATACATACATACATACATACATACATACATACATACATACATACATACATACATACATACATACATACATACATACATACATACATACATACATACATACATACATACATACATACATACATACATACATACATACATACATACATACATACATACATACATACATACATACATACATACATACATACATACATACATACATACATACATACATACATACATACATACATACATACATACATACATACATACATACATACATACATACATACATACATACATACATACATACATACATACATACATACATACATACATACATACATACATACATACATACATACATACATACATACATACATACATACATACATACATACATACATACATACATACATACATACATACATACATACATACATACATACATACATACATACATACATACATACATACATACAAACGGCAAACGGCAAACGGAGGACTTTCGCAGAGGCAGTATGGCTTTCGCAAAGGGAGATCCACAGTGGATGCCATTACAAACGTGGTGAACACAGCGAACACGGTGATGATTGGGCCATGGGCCACTAGAGGTTACTGCGCTCTAGTCACCTTAGACATCCGGAATGCCTTCAATTCGGCCAGATGGGAAGCAATTATAGGAGCTCTGTCAGAACGAGACACGCCTGAGTATTTAATGAGGATAATAGATAGTTACCTGACAGACAGAACACTTATCTATAACACAGAGAACGGTGACAAGGAGTACGAGGTAACGGCGGGGGTCCCACAGGGATCGGTACTCGGACCATTCCTATGGAACATCATGTACGATGGGCTTCTCAACCTTCACATGCCGACAGGAGCAAAAATCGTAGGATTCGCAGATGACGTAGCGGTGGTGGTGACGGCAAGGACAACAAACACCTTGGAGTTATTAACCGGTGAAACCATCCGTAGGGCCAACATCTGGCTGAAGGCCAACGGACTAGACTTGGCGGTGCATAAAACGGAGGCCGTACTTATTACGAACAAGCGAGTGGACATACCAACGACGATATCCTTGGAGAGCGACATTGTACCGTTTAACAAATTTGTGAAGTACCTAGGTGTGCGGATAGATCAAGGGTTACGATACACGGAACACGTCCTGAGAACCTCAGAGAACGCGGCAGCCACAGCAGCTAGCCTCGCACGAATAATGCCCAATATCGGAGGCCCCAGGGAACACAAGAGGAGGCTACTGGATAGTGTCGTCCATGCAAAAATGCTCTACGGAGCGGAGGTTTGGGCAGGTGCTGTAGAAAGGGAAACCATAAGGCGTAGGCTGGCGTCCGTCCAAAGACGTAGTGTTATTAGAGTCACGTCCGCCTTCAGGACTGTATCGGAAGGAGCGGTACTAGTATTGGCCAGCAGGCCACCGATCGATCTGATGATTAGAGAAAGAAGGGAGATTTACGAAGCGTGCCATGAAAACAAAGAAAGGAAAAAACAGGAAAAAAAGCTTGCTCGGCAACGTCTTATGGAAAGATGGCAGATAAGGTGGGACACAGAGACAACAGGACGTTGGACACATCGCTTGATCCCTAGCGTGCGACAGTGGTGCGATCGAGCCCACGGCCAGATGGATTACTATCTCACCCAGGCGCTTAGCGGCCATGGATGTTTTAATCAATACCTGAAGAGGTTCAAAAAGACTGAGAGCGCCACCTGCCTGCTATGTGGTCATGATCTAGACGACGCTAACCATGCGATCTTCGAGTGCCCCAAAACAGCAACAGAGAGGCTCAGACTGAGCGAGACATTAGGAGAGGAGTTGATGGTGGAAACCATGGTACCAGCCATGCTAAAAGACGAGAAGGCTTGGACAGCAGTGTCTGTCTATATCAAGGACATCATGGAGGGAAAGAGAGAAGCAGAACAACAGGAGAAAGCAAATAGAGCACGAAGAGCCCCCCCGAACCCCTAATCTCGCAAGAGGACGGGGGACGTAAGGAAAGGGCTAGAAATGGACACCACCCCGAAGTAATGCGAAAGCGGTCTCAGGGTGGTTGTTCGGAGTCAAGGGGTCCACTTGTGGATAGCTTGCTATCCCTACGTCCCATAAAAAAAAAAAAAAACATACATACATACATACATACATACAGACAGACAGACAGACAGACAGACAGACAGACAGACAGACAGACAGACAGACAGACAGACAGACAGACAGACAGACAGACAGACAGACAGACAGACAGACAGACAGACAGACAGACAGACAGACAGACAGACAGACAGACAGACAGACAGACAGACAGACAGACAGACAGACAGACAGACAGACAGACAGACAGACAGACAGACAGACAGACAGACAGACAGACAGACAGACAGACAGACAGACAGACAGACAGACAGACAGACAGACAGACAGACAGACAGACAGACAGACAGACAGACAGACAGACAGACAGACAGACAGACAGACAGACAGACAGACAGACAGACAGACAGACAGACAGACAGACAGACAGACAGACAGACAGACAGACAGACAGACAGACAGACAGACAGACAGACAGACAGACAGACAGACAGACAGACAGACAGACAGACAGACAGACAGACAGACAGACAGACAGACAGACAGACAGACAGACAGACAGACAGACAGACAGACAGACAGACAGACAGACAGACAGACAGACAGACAGACAGACAGACAGACAGACAGACAGACAGACAGACAGACAGACAGACAGACAGACAGACAGACAGACAGACAGACAGACAGACAGACAGACAGACAGACAGACAGACAGACAGACAGACAGACAGACAGACAGACAGACAGACAGACAGACAGACAGACAGACAGACAGACAGACAGACAGACAGACAGACAGACAGACAGACAGACAGACAGACAGACAGACAGACAGACAGACAGACAGACAGACAGACAGACAGACAGACAGACAGACAGACAGACAGACAGACAGACAGACAGACAGACAGACAGACAGACAGACAGACAGACAGACAGACAGACAGACAGACAGACAGACAGACAGACAGACAGACAGACAGACAGACAGACAGACAGACAGACAGACAGACAGACAGACAGACAGACAGACAGACAGACAGACAGACAGACAGACAGACAGACAGACAGACAGACAGACAGACAGACAGACAGACAGACAGACAGACAGACAGACAGACAGACAGACAGACAGACAGACAGACAGACAGACAGACAGACAGACAGACAGACAGACAGACAGACAGACAGACAGACAGACAGACAGACAGACAGACAGACAGACAGACAGACAGACAGACAGACAGACAGACAGACAGACAGACAGACAGACAGACAGACAGACAGACAGACAGACAGACAGACAGACAGACATTTTCTGTGTTCCTAGGACCTCAAAACTTGGAGATCTGAATTTTTTATTTTGAAGCATTTGTAGTAACCCCCCCATTTTTATGAGTGAGGAGGTTAAAATATTACAGTATTTTATGTTTGTAGAACACCATCACATGTTGAGGATATATTGTAAGGTCGCTACGTTTGGATTAAAGAAATTTGAATTTCGCACGATATAAATATATCTGTTTTGAACTATATATTCTAATCGTAGCGCTTACAAACTAATGGTTTAATAAATACGCCGCAGAGATTAATTGGTGAAGCCATTAGCATTTACATTTTTTATTGACGTAGTCATACATAATACATGTTGTTGAATTATGTTCTCTGTTTGCTCATAACCAACATTTTATAATGATTTAGAACCATTTACATCATTGCATCAATGATGAATAATATACTTTTATATTAGATTCCATATGACAGAAAATATACTAAACCACGTTTTTTAAATTTTATCAAATACATTATGACTTTCCACTTATGTTATACCTACCGTTAAAAAACACAATGCACAGAAAGTTAAGTATATTTAATCCTATTAGAGATATTGAAAACTTCTCTATTAACCCCATTGCATAACTTGGTTATGAAAAACGTGGAAATACAGTTCTAGATTAAGAAGTGTTTAGTCGTGGGAAACCACCAATGCCCTAAACCTACCATCAATACCTCGCGTTCTGGCCTCTCACTCTAATTACTCCAAGTGTACGTTTCGGTAAGCTTCTGATTGTGTGGTGGATTACATCTTGTGCGATTTGTGTCCATAAGATGGAAAAAATATCTGTCAGTTTTCTAGTGTCCTCTGGAGCCGGTTGATAGTTTTACCCTATTCAATAAATTCCACACATGTTTAATGGGATTCAAGTCAGGAGAACGCGGTGGAATAACATTGCGATTAATTCCTTGAGTGTTAAGGACGTTGAATACTTACTGAGTACGATGCTCGAAAAGTCGTCGCAATGTTGTTGATACTATTATTGCCATAAGTTTGTCCAGTCATGGTACTCCTGCAGATGTATAGATCGGTGCGTCCTCCAATATATATTCCTTCCCATACCATAACACTTGCTTCCTCTAAAAGCTACTGTGTATTGGATACACCATTGATTGTATGTCTCCCCTGGCATTTTTCAAACTAATATGTCTGCTATCGCTGTGCAAGCCAAAACGAAACTCATCGCAGAATAAAACGGAACTCTATTTCGTGTCCTAGTTTCGATGATTCCTTGCTCACCTTAAACGAACTGCATGGTGAGCTTGACTCAATCAAGGGACTCAATATGAAGACGAATTTATAGACCAAACTCCCTGAATCTGTTGCGTAGGTCGACCGATTTTGGACCATTCTTATATAGAATCAGTTACGAAAAACCTATTCCAAAGAGTATTAATGATGTTTTGGCTTACTCCTGATTTTGCAGTTATATGGACTTGACGCAAGCCAGTTTGGAGCATACCAAAGGCCTTATTGGCATTAGGTTATAATAAATGATGCCGTGCTTATGTATTTATTCAAATACTCCAGAGAAACTCTTCAAAACACGTTTCAACGAGGGTAAAAAATGTTTCAAAGATAAGCATATGGAAGTAGAATGATAGTTCAATTATTCGAAGTGAGTTCCGTTGAATTTAAAAATTTAAAAGAAGTTTTTGTAAATAAATTCATTTTAGAGCTATTTGTCTCTAGCACAGGCAGATGTGGTTGTCAGAGAATTACAAAGGTTAAGAATTTATGTTTCAATTAGATTTTTCATTATGGATTCAGTAGATTCGCTTTTCTATTTTTCATGCATTATTCTTTCTACTGTTTACAAAATACAATAAAAAAATATTTTTTACTGCAACAATGAGCAAACAGAAAATAATTTACTATAAAACATTTATTGATAAGGTGATAAAAGTTTTGAAACGAGAAATATATCATATTGAGAAAAGTGGTAAAAACAATTGAGTATGTTATTAAAATAGGGGATAATTATGGGGGATATGGGATAAATAGAGGACAACTGTGCCGTTTTCACAAGGTCAGTAACAAATTTATAATAAATTTAAATAGTGATAGTAACTATAAAGAAGAATTTTCTTTTGGACTAGCTTTGTGATTAAACGAATAAGATAAGTATGGTTTACATTTACTTGCAAAAAATCTTTCTTGTAGCTATGTTATAAAATATTTTAAAGCTCTTGGATTCCTTTATACAATCTAGTTTTATTTATTTCATTCACTAAATAATCCCTCCGTGCTCACCAATTACTGACAGGTTTTTAATAATAGTAAGTTATGTATTATCATTACTTATTCTTATTAAAACCAGCATCATATGAAAATATTAATACATTTTTCTTTATATTAAAATGCGAAATTTATGAATGTATCTTAATACTCTCCCTACTCGGCACAATAAAACCTAAGTAGTAATTGTATCGGTGCGTCTTTTTGGTGAATTATAGTTTTTTTACAATGTTATTTCAAGACAGCCAAGTTAGACATTAGATTTAGCATTACTCCTCGATTAATGATTAAACTTGCACAGCACTCAACACAATTGTAATGTTAAAATTATAGTTTGTAATTAAAGGACCACAATTTAATAGTCATGAAGGAATAGAGACTATATCTGGCATCAGCAATCGCCCAACAGCTAACTAGATCTAGATTTACATGAATAGACTAACTAAATTTGCATGAATCTTTCCACTAAGTAGAAACACCAACTTCACATATGATGCTCATAAACACCAACTTCACATATGATGCTCATCTCTAATTGCTTTGAGCGATTCATTTGTTAATCGTTTTAGTTCACACTGGATCGACCAGCGGAAGTAGAGGCGATGAAATGGGGCAGACCAAATATGTAGGCGACATGATGGGAGAATACTTTGTTACTCAAATAAAGTGACTATGTCATCTATCAAAACTAAGAAAGTGACCAAATACCAGAAGCTAAATATTTGTAAAAGACTTAATAAAAAATATTACATTTTGATAATTTTCAAACGAAACTACTTTGAAATCAAACTAAATATAATTGAAGTTTGTGAATGGTTGTGTCTTGACATAACATTAAGAAGAAAAATGTATTTTTTTTAATGAGCCGTGTTAAAAAAACACTCATCTCAAGGTGCCACAAAAAAAAGTTACTAAAAATTAAGAAGTATAATATTACCCAGTCATCTTGTTAATAGCTTATTACCTAATTTTGATATAGTCGGGGAGCCCTCCCTAGCTGTACGTGCCCCCCCCCCCCCCCCCCGGATCCTTGGGGACAATATTTTTTATAAGGATTAAAGCCTAAGGAACAATTCTAGACATGTCCTAAAACAAAAAAAATGGTGCAAATGTTTTTGTCATTTAACACAAAAACTAAAAAAGATGGAGAAAAACTTTCTGCACAGAAAACGAAGTGCATAACATTTTCCACCCTATACAATATTTGGATAGGAGTTGCCGTTTTCGAGATAAATGTCTGCAAATTATGCGCTATCCGATCTGGGATCAAATTTTCAGTATGGCGCCGTGCAACGGTGGACAATGATTGCCCATTTGAAGTTACAAATATTAAAAGTATTGATAGTAACATCTTTTGGATTCCTCTGGCTCATTACAATAAAATTAAATGTAAATTACTCTTTGATACCGGATTTGGCAATAAAAGAAGGCTTGTTAACATATCCGCATTAGCAGAAGAGTACGGACCTCAAAAATTGTCGGCATTACTGGGCCTTCATTCATTTACTGGATGCGACTCAGTCAGAGCCTTTAAGGGAAAGGAAAGATAAAAAAAAATGTTACTTTCTCCCAAATACACCAAATATATCCGAACATTTCAAGATTTGGGGAGCAGCTGGAATATTGATGATAAATTAGTCTCATCATTAGAGGAGTTTATACGTGCCATACATGGAACAAATAAATGCGCTAGCGTGGACGAGCTTCGCCTAATTGCCATTAGACAGAAATATGGTGACAAAGATTTGTCTTTATCAATTGACACTAAAGTTGATTTTTTTTTCTATTCTAGAATCAAGAGCTTGTCTTATCGAGCATATTAAAAGGAGTGTTTACCAAATGCATATTTGGCGATTAGCCGACTAAGGTATTCACAATATTTCAAATCCTTGGAATGATTATGGATGGCAAGAAAATGGAGAACCTCTTTGGTGTTCAGGAGATAAAATACTGCATCAATCGCTTACTGAAATTATTCAGGAGATGATTCCAAATCAAATCGAAAATGAGGATGATAACGATATCATAAATGAAACAGTAGAGGAAAAAGACTTGGAAGAAATATTCGATGTATCGGGAGACAGCGATAGTGAATCTGAAAGCGAATGAGGTGTTACCTTTTATATTGAATTTTATATTTTATTTTAAGAGCTAAATCATTTACCTGAAAATGGTAGCTCCAATCCAAATATTGTATAGGAACAAAATTGTAGAACATTTTATGCACTTTTTTTGTGCAGAAAGTTTTTCTCCATCTTTTTTTTTAGTTTTGATGTTAAATGACAAAAACAGCATTTGCACCAGTTTTTTTAACATATGGCCGCCATTTTGAAAGTACAGCCAGTTTTTTTTAGGACATGTCCTTAGGCTTTAATCTTTATGAAAAATATTGTCCTAAAGGATCGGGGGGCACGTACAGTTAGGGTGGGGGTCCTGTAGTAATAATAAACAGTCCGTTTTCAGTTCTAATTTAACTCAAAAAAAAATTACGGTTTTTTGGTGCGAGTTTAAGTTTATCCGCTATATGTGATCAATAATTTTTGAGCAACTGAGAAAGGGTGGTTTAAACTAGAAATTTTTGGTTACGTGGAATTGTAGAAGATCTCACCGTCATTGGTCTGAAGGACAACAAAGCTTATACCTTAAGGGCGCCAGTCGCGTCTCCGGTAATGTTTGAAGGTGTCTTTCTCTTACTGTTAATTGCTACTCTCTCTTTCTCCAGTATCTCTGCCTTCGATGATTCTGATATTTGTCTCAATTGTAATCACTTTTTTAATTTCTAATTACTTTTATAGCGCCATGTCGTTAATTTTCATGCTGTAATCGATGACCTGAAACACACTTGAGGAATCTTGTGAAGTTCCTATAAATGCAGTCGACGATCTATCATACAGAATCACATCTCATCACATGAGACGTTAAACTTAAAGTTAGTTAGTCGATATTAAAGGAAGGATTAAAATATTGCAGTATATATTGGAATAAAAGTTCGATAAGAATACATTTGTAAAAATTTGTTAAAAATTACTATATAATTATGTATCAAACATTTAAGCTCTGCATACCAAACATGGTAATTCGGGACACATCCCGTAGAAGATTTTTAATCACAATTATACATTCAACTGTGAAAGTTAGGACATCAATCGACTAACACAAAAAGATTCAAATAATTCTTTACAAAATATATTTAATAATTTTAGTTTTGGTGCTGAAAGGTTTAATCTTGGGTTTGATATTCATGGTAATAATATGGATCATAAAATTTTTTAATTCGCTTGGGGTCAGCTTTATACATCCCTACAGGCGACTATATTATTCGTTGAAATAGAACACTTTGAAATGCCTTTTACGGCAATATATGAGTTATATGAGGCTTTATACTTCTTTGTAAAACTTGTTGACTGCATATAACCCAATAAGCATAAGTGATTTTTAGAGCAGTTTGAAACAATTACCATTTTAATTTTTTTAATTAATTTTGCTATGTTCCTCAACTCCAACATCCACTTGTGTTATGTCGTGCGTGCTGTTAGCTCGATAGTGTGCATCTCGCTTGCAGTGCAGGTGCGTTTGTTGAAGTACGTGGTGATACATTATTGTTAGCTCGTTGGTGTCTTATTTATTTTTTTATTTTACTGGGTAAAAAAGGAAAAAAGGACCACCCCCACTCTAAAAATTTCTCTAATGAAATGGTTAGTTTACTAGTTATCTTGCTAAATAAAAACCAGCAGATGTGAGCATGTAAAAATACTGGCGTTTGTTATATATGCAACTATTGATTAGAAATAATAGTAATATACATATGGGAGTTTATGCATGTCAAGATATGACAGGCAATGTAAAATAAAGATACATTCAAATACATATAATATTTTGTGGTTTATTAGGAGACATTAGAATCTACGCGAGCTAAACAGATACAAACATAACAGTGGCGACGAGAAATCTAAAGGTTATGTAAAAGTATAAAACTAACAGTGTGACATAAAAACGGGACAGATTATTGAACCAGAAGGAGTTGCTACAGTAGAGGTTGTATATAAAAATCAGAAAATTTATGATGATATTTATGTATTACCAATGAAAGTTGATGCCGTTTTTGGACGCGAGTGGCTAAGGAAAATTCATATTGATTGGAAGGAAATTAAGAAATTGGAGACAGTAGACCAGCAGAACGAATTAAACAGATTGTTGGACGCATTTCAAGATTTATTTCAACCTGGAATTGGAAAAATATCTAATTACAAAGGTGAATTACGTCTTAAAAACAATATAATGCCCATTTTTGTAAAGCCGAGACCAGTACCTTTTGCTATAGTTGACAAAGTTGGAAATGAATTAGATAGACTGGAAGATGACGGCATTATCGAAAAGGTAGCTCATGCAGAGTGGGGAACACCTATTGTTCCGATAGTTAAAGCAGATAAATCTGTACGAATTTGTGCAGACTACAAAGTTACTTTGAATAAACATTTACAAGATGACAAATATCCTATTAAAAGAATTGAAGAAATCGTTACAAAATTGAATGGCGGTAAATTATTTTGTAAATTAGATATCAGGAAAGCATATTTGCACATGGAGATGACAGATAAAAGCGCAGCTTTGCAGACAATATGCACTCACAAAGGAATGTACAAGGTCAACAGGTTAATGTTTGGAGTCAAGACAGCACCTAGCATTTGGGGACGATTTATGGATCAGATGTTGGGGAATTTAGATGGAACAACTTATTTCTTTGATGATGTCATAATCCAGGGTAAAAATTTAAATGAAATGATTTACCGATTGAAACAGGTTTTCCTAAAGTTTAGAGAATATGGTTTAAGGCTAAATAAAGGGAAATGTGAATTTTTGAAAATGTCAGTAAATTATTTGGGACATACCATTGACAGAAATGGATTACATAAAAGTGATGACAAAATAAAGGCGGTGATGGAAGCTCCATACCCAAAAAATGTAAATGAACTACGAACACTTTTAGGTTTTGTAAACTATTATCACAGATTTATTCCAAATATGTCAATGACATTAAGACCATTACATGATTTACTACAGCAAGGTATTGATTTTAAATGGACGACTGCGCAGAGTAGAGCTATGGAACAGATTAAAAAAGAAGTTGCAAGTGATCGAGTTTTAGTACCGTACAATCCTGAATATCCACTCATCTTGGCGGTAGACGCTTCACCGCACGGACTTGGAAGTGTTTTATCTCACAGGATCGAGGGAGTTGAACGACCAATCGCATTTGCTTCAAGGTCATTGACTAAAAGTGAAAAATCATACAGTCAGATTGATAAGGAAGCTACAGCTATATTTTGGTCGTTACATAAATTTTTCCAGTTTTGCTATGGAAGAAAGTTTACATTGATAACAGATCACAGACCACTCACGACAATATTTAATCCACAGAAGAATTTACCAGCTATGACAGCGACACGAATGTTACATTATGCTCAATTTCTATCTGGATTTGATTATGATATTGTCTACAGGAAAACAACGGAAAATAGTAATGCTGATTATTTTTCTAGATTTCCGTTAAATGCAACAGAGAAGCAAGGTAATTGTGACGAGTATTCACTATTTCAATTAAGACAAATTGAAATGTTACCAGTGACAGCAAAACAAATTAGTAAAGCAACAAAAGAAGATGCAGAATTGAAGAAACTTTATATGTTGTTACAGACAGGAAATAGTTTAAAGGGAACAGATTTTGCTGGAAAGGAAAATGAACTGACTATTGAGAATGGATGTATTCTACGAGGAATAAGAGTGGTAAATCCAAAATCCTTACAGCACATCATATTAGCAGAACTACATAGTGCCCATATAGGCATGGTTAAAATGAAAGGACTTGCACGTAGTTACTGTTGGTGGAAGAATATTGATAAATGCATTGAGGAGAAAGTTAAAAGTTGTACTAGTTGTTCTAAGTTACAAAAAGAAGAGGCAAAAGTTATTTTACATCCATGGGAATTTCCTAGTCAACCATGGCAACGCATCCATATAGATTTTGCAGGACCATTTATGGAACAGTACTTTTTAATAGTGGTTGATGCTCATTCAAAATGGCTAGAGGTAGTACCTATGAAGAAAATAACGTCAACAACTACCATTAGAGAACTCAGAAAAATATTTGCAAGATTTGGTTTACCAATAACTATAGTAACAGATAACGGAGCACAATTCATCAGCGAAGAGTTCAAGACGTTTGTAAATCTGAATGGTATACATCACAAGTTTAGTGCACCATACCATGCAGCGACTAATGGACAAGCAGAAAGATATGTGCAAACCGTAAAAAGAAGCATTAGATGTATGACGTCAGATCAAGGCGATATAGAATATAAAATATGCTTGTTCTTAATGCAACAGAGGAAGACGATAAACGCAACCACAGGTCGAAGTTCAGCAGAATTAATGCTCAAAAGAAATATTCGTACACGAATCGATTTGATAAGACCAAACATTATTGTGGAAATGCGTGAACACCAAAATCCTGTTAATTTAAATAAAATTCGAGAGTTTGATATTGGAAGTAAAGTATTGGCCCGAAATTATCATAATAAGGATGAAAAGTGGTGTAATGGAAAGGTAATAGAGCGTGAAGGAAAATTACATTACAAAATATTGGTAAATGGAGTTGTTTGGAGGAGACACATTGATCAAATGAGAAGCACATCAGTGGAGCCACGTATTGACAACGAAGTAATTTATATACCTTCAATTACTATGAACAGAGAGAACAATCACAATCCACACCTGGAAAGTCTGAACACGGCTGGAACTTCTTCAGGAGATACCGCACAGAATATCTCGGAACCAGAAATAAACGATGAACCACCTATACCAAAAAAATTAGAAACACCTACTAAAAGTCAAGAACTACCATTAAGGCGGCCAAATAGAGTTAGAAAACCACCTATGAGATTTGGTTTATAAACTTATATTTTTGTATATGCATTATTGTAAAATTGAAATAGTTCATTTGTTTTAATTTAGTAAGGAGGATTGTTATATATGCAACTATTGATTAGAAATAATAGTAATATATATATGGGAGTTTATGCATGTCAAGATATGACAGGCAATGTAAAATAAAGATACATTCAAATACATATAATATTTTGTGGTTAATTAGGAGACATTAGAATCTACGCGAGCTAAACAGATACAAACATAACAGCGTTTTGACCAACAAACAAATGATGAAAGCATGTGTGGTCCTGGGTATGGAGTTTACCAGTTGCAGTAAGGAAATATGGAGCAACATTAAGAAAACATTAATAATACTGTTCAGATTTTAGGTCAACATTAACACACTTTTTCCACACACAAAGATTAACCACAAGAAATTCTTTGTCAGCTCTATGGAAACAGCAAAAATTAGTTTTATAGTGTTGCCATGGACACAAATTATTGAATAATCTGCTTAAACCTACCCTCTTTAAAATGATATTTCAAAGTTAAACTCAGTTAGCTAACCCGAATTTTAATTAGGCATCGAAATCCAGCTATTAGTCGTTTAAACATATATTTGGGTATGTCACATTTTAAATTTTACCTCGAAGTCAAAGGGGATGAAGTACAGTTACCGGCTTAAATTCCGACACTCCATCAGTAGATTAAGCAACGCTGATCGAGTCTGACATTCGGATGGATAACTAAGTACCTGACCACAATCGGTAGGCTATCAACTGAGACAATCCCGGGCTCTTGACTTGCTGAATAAGGCGGAAGATGATTCACGTGATAGGCCGTTGAACCGTCAGAAAGGTGGATAACCCAGCATAGGCTAAAGTTGTTGATCGAGGACCGTGGTTTGGATTCCACGCTAAATTGTAAATGCCTAGGATATTTCTTAATTTTTGGTGACCTCTTTTTGTGAAATTGCAAAATCCAAGTTCATATTTGATAGTAGTGACTTCCCAAAAATCGGTAAAACAGGTTAGAAAATTATAAAATAATTTTAACCTCCCCACAATAAAATTGTGGGAGGTTACTACAATTAGTCCAAAATCGAAAATTGAGATAACATCAAATCTTTACGTTTTGAGGTCCCAGGAACCCAAAAAAGTTGTTTTTGAAAAATGTCTGTGTGTGTGTGTATGTGTGTGTGTGTGTGTGTGTGTGTGTGTGTGTGTGTGTGTGTGTGTGTGTGTGTGTGTGTGTGTGTGTGTGTGTGTGTATGTCTGTTAGCACGATAGCGGCGAAGCCACTAAACGGATTTGGATGAAACTTTGCATGAGGGTTTCTTTAGTGCTCCAGAAGATCTGAAAAGGTTTTGGTTGAGATCGGATTACGTTTGTTGCCGTTTTGGCACAACAAGTTGTTTATTTTATGATTACTTACAATTTGTAATCGAACCATTGAAAAGCAGTAAAAATTCCGATTTCAACGATATATCACACTTGCACTCTTTAGCTTTGGTTTCCGTGAAAAAAATTAAAAACCAAATAACACGCTTCTTGTGTAAAATATATTTTATAGTGGAACCACAGAATACAGTAACTGCACAGAGGCGAAGTCTTTGGCGGTTCCTTTCAGTTTTGATGGCTCGTTTTCTGTGACCTTGCGTACCAGTTGCGTCTACACCACGGTGTATTAAATAGGTGGTCCGGCACTTTCCTATTATAATAATGGCTTCGTAAGTGCATGGTTTCTATTTACTTTAATAGATGGCGCGAGCAATAAGGTCCTACAATTACCTGGGCATGTGCATCGTATAACTAACACAACCTCAAATTTTAAGGTGTTTTCGTTTATTCTCATATTTAATGTTTGTATAGGCATTTTTAGCTCGGAGCCATACTGGCTCCAAGCAAATATTTAAAATTTCACGCAAATAATTTTTCAATATTGTTGATTAATAAAAATAGACTGCTAATTATAGGTTAGATTCCTAACCTGCAAAAGTGTCTTATTTTATTGTGACAAACTATTTAAAACTTCATACATATTACGTTGAACTTGACTTTGGTTGAAAGTACAGGAACCAGGCAGAAATTTTAATAATAGCTACGTAATACCTGTAAATCTTAAGAAATATATATTTTTGAGGTTAGCTGTGACGACACGTGCAATACTGCATGTAGTGTTACATATATTCTTTCAATGTTTTAATTTAGCTACTTAATGTCAGATGTCACTGGACTCTTGTCAAAAACAAGAAGCCGGGAATGTATGCAACACTGTATGTACGTATGCACAGAACCTGTAAAATTTTCTATCTATGCGTAAGTAATGAGAGAAGTTATTGGTCCTGCCATCTATTACAAACTAGTTAGAACTTTATAAACATTACATTGAACTAGATTTTGGTCGAAAGTATGGGAACCAGGCAGAAATTTTAATAATAGCTACGTAGTACTAAATTTTAAGAAATATATATTTTTGAGGTTAGCTATGACGTCATGTGCAGATCCCCATTTAAGGATACACTGAAAAGACAGTGTATTTCGAGTTGGATTGAAAAAGATTACGATTTGAATTGCTTATAATCGGCGCCTATTTTCAATTGAGTTGTACACTAGGTTTTATTTATGAGAATTTTAATTCTCGGTTAATGTTTTCAATATCCCAAAATGAGTGGAAAAAAAAATTCACAAATCCAAACTTAACTTGATAAACATCAACAGTGTCAAGATAAAAGTGAGGTTGATTGTTAAACAATTAAGAAATGGCGATGAGTATACAAATTTGGTTTTGGCGGGAAGGCTAGCCTTCGCCTCTGTATAGTTACTGTACTCAGTGGTCTAACCTAACGTTCAATAGACTAGTGTGTTAAAGCGTGCAGACTGTATGCTGAGTAAATTTGAGTGTCAAGTGCATCGAGACATTACAAGTTTTTTCGACGTTCATAAAGCCCACGGAAGGTGTGAGAGGCCTTCGTGAACCGCTCACAAGCCCTACAAGTATAAGCAATCTCACCGGAACGTTTTCGGTGAGTTTTTTTCAATAAAACTTCAAAAATGACATTATATTTTAAAAACTATTTCCGCTACTTCCGCCATCCCGCCGGAAATTCTTCCGGCAACATAACCTAAAAATAGTGCTACATAACTTAAAAATAATTTAAGACATTGGTACCAACATAAAATATTTTTTTGAAAACTGTCAAAAACCAAATTCCCCCAGAAAAACATTGAAACCAAAAATTTGACAGCTTACTTCCCCGACCGATTTAGTGAAAAATCGGCCGAGGCCAGAAGATAAAACAAAATATATCAACTCAAACTTAAACGATCCACCATGAACACTACTCCGGCCACATCTGGCAGGGAAGCTGTCCACCAAGAGTTATATGGTTTTTCCAAAAGATGGCCATCCCTACCACCCATTACCAACGAACGGATGTTTTCGTTTAGTTGTTTCCCGTATCAATAATCAAAATTATTAAGTGCTCTTGCCTACGAACTTAGTTTTTATAGTGTTGTGTTTATTAACCTCCCCACAATAATTGTGGGAGGTTACTACAATTAATCCAAAATCGAAAATTGAGATAACATCAAATCTTTACGATTTCGAGGTCCCGGAAACCCAAAAAAGTGGTTTGTAACTAATGCCTGTGTGTTAGCACGATAGCTACGAAGCTACTAAACGGATTTGGATGAAACTTTTACATGAGGGTTTCTTTAGTGCTCCAGAAGATCTGAAAAGGTTTTGGTTGAGATCGGATTACGTTTAGTGCCATTTTGGCACAAGTTGTTTATTTTATGATTACTTAGAATTTGTAATTGAACCATTAAAAAGCAGTATAAATTCCAATTTCAACGATATATCACACTTGCACCCTTTCGATTTGGTTTCCGTTAAAAAAATTAAAAACAATTCGTTATATGCGCACATATGACAGCATCCAAAAAATATTATTGGTATTATTGTTAGGGGAAAACGTATTTTGCCATCTGTCAAAAATATTTGGGTTGGTAACCTTTGTGAATGTTGATTTATAGCTTATGGTACGTGACGTCACAGCTAACCTCAAAAATATATATTTCTTAATATTTAAGAATATTACGTAGCTGTTATAAAATTTCTGCCTGGTTCCCGTACTTTCAACTAAAATCTAGTACAGTGTAATGTTTATGAAGTCCTAAATACTTTGTCCTAATAAAATAGGACTCTTTTTGTGGGTTAGAAATCTAACCTGTAATTAGCAATCTATTTTTTTATTAATCAATCATTTTTAGGTCACATGGTTTTGACAATTTTGACATTTTGCTTGAGGGACAACAACACGCAGTTTGCGTGGTTTTATATATTTTTTTCTGATTTTCTTGAGAAACTGTGTGTGTTTTCGTAATAATGTCATATAGTGAATATTATCCAACCCTTATGGGTGATGTAAAGTGTCGCTACGATGAGAAAATCAAAATAATAGACAATATTGACCCATACACCCTTGGAGTGGAGACTGGAGACCTTTCTGCAGATTTGTCTATTTTACCTTGTGTGTCCGTAATTAATATGGTAAATTACTTAGTGTCGACTCACAGCTTCTTCGCAGATCAGCAGTTAAAGGCATACAAATCTTTACAAGCATATAAATATTATGAGGCTGGATTTGTGCAAGAAGTTTGTGCAAGAAAGATAAACTCAAATGTATTCATTGTTATGGGCAAGGCAAGTTTACATTTAAATAACTAAGTGCTAGATTTCAGTGATATATTATCCGTATGTAGTATTCAATAGACTCTGCCAGAAAGTGATTTCTTTACCTTTCTTCTAAGCTTTTTTACATTCAAAATAAACCTTATCTCACAATCGCACCTTGTCGCAAAAAAAGATGGTGTTTTATTTTTATTTCACATTTAAAACTGAGATTACTTCTTTGTTTACATTGGAATAGAAAGTTTGGTTATCCCTCAGGCAATATGGTCGACTTATCGTGACGTCATCCTAAGATGGTCTATATAGAAAAATTATTTGCATGAGTTTTTTAACTATCTGCTCGGAGTCACTGTGGCTCCAAGCTAAAAATGCGTAGTCAAACATTAAAAATGAGAATAAACTTGAAAAACTTAAACATGTTATGTCCCTAAATATATTTCATAACCTAAAAATCAACATTCGTAAAGGTTACCAACCCAAATATTTTTGACAATGTCAAAACTTATTTTAGTTGTTTTTTTTTAAGGTAATAATTGTTTATAGCCGTGTTCGGATATTACGTCTGATTGATGCGACACGTCACAATCGTTCATTGCAAATCGAGCTAACTGAGCAAAATCTTAAACGTTCGAATATTACAAAATAAAGGCCTCGGACGAAGCTCGACTTGCTCAACCTTTTTGATCGAGCAGGAAGATTTTAATTTGATGCATGCGTAGTCTGCTTGAACAGTCCATAATGTTATTGACTTGTTGAAGTTAGAGTGTCATTTGGGCTAAATTCTGTGTTATTATTTTTTTTCATTATCCAATATTTTACAAAATCTTCGAAACGTTATCTGTTAATACCCTTATAATATCCGGCAATTGATTAACATGCAACATAAACAAACATGAGAGGTTATGTTTTAACAGATTGCTTGTAGTCCGCTTCAGTTCGTTCGATATTTGTTGATGAAATAAATGGCTCCAAAGTCACGTGTAATTTATCTGTTTGCTTAGTGCTCTGATTTCCGATGTAATATCCAAATACAGCTGATAAGGATCCACCGTGTGGGGAGGTTCCAGCCGCTTCCACTAGCTGCCGATTTTTTTTCTCTAAAATTGTGACAAATAATATATTTTGCGCCCTTCGCAACAAACATGGAAACATATGAAATCTGAAGAACTTAAATTATTCCACTCTAATATATAAGCCACTCCTGTAAGGGAAAGTTGCCCGAGTTGTCCTTTATAATTATTTGTTGTAATTCTCTGTAATCCATCGAGTTAAATTTAGCATTTGTTTATGGCTATGCAAGTAAGTCTATAAGATCAGCACCCCACTTTCAATGAAATCTCCACTAAATTTGTCACACTTGCTTCTGAAGAATTAAGTGCAATTTCATTAATGGGCAATATAGCTTCGGGGAAAGTTATAAAGATGGGGTGACTTTCTCACTATTGATTTTTCTGAGGATTTTATTTTACATGAGTTGCCAAATGATATAAAATATATAGACATATCACATAACTCACTTTGCTCAAAATAAGCAAAAAATTTCAATTTGTGATTAAAAAGAAGATTATTTTGTGTTAATTCAGAAAACGTATAATAAATAAATGGAAACATTATTAACATAACAATCGATTTTCTATCAAGTCAATACGTTTTTCTCGTTGATATTAAAAAAAAACAGAATAAAATGCAGACAAACTTTATTTATTATTAGCACCAAAACTCATATTTTTCATAGTTTATAATTAGTATATTATTATATGAGCGATTATGATAGCCGTTATTCACGAAGATGACGTTTGAGCCCACGAGCCGTAGGCGAGTGGCACAAATCATCTGAGTGAATAATGGCCATAATCGCGAATGTAATACTATGCTTTTTTTACACCTATTAAACAAATTAATTACTGAAAATTGATAGCATTAATCGGTACCTATTCGTAATAAGTCGAAAACGTAAGCAAACAATATGGCGGTATGGCGGTACACTTGTCACTGTCACGCGAGTTGATTGTCAGCCGCAGCACCAAGAGTTGATAACGGTCGATTTCAAATATCATTGAATCAGCGAAACAATGATTTTTTAATTTGTATTTGTGATTGAACGGATGCAGTGAATTATGAATCGATAATTCACTACAGTGAATTATGAGTACGATTTTTCACCAAAAAAATGCTAATAATTGTCATATAATTAAATAGGTGTAGAAAAAATATGTTAATGTTAATGTTAATGTTAATGTTAATGTTAATGTTAATGTTAATGTTAATGTTAATGTTAATGTTAATGTTAATGTTAATGTTAATGTTAATGTTAATGTTAATGTTAATGTTAATGTTAATGTTAATGTTAATGTTAATGTTAATGTTAATGTTAATGTTAATGTTAATGTTAATGTTAATGTTAATGTTAATGTTAATGTTAATGTTAATGTTAATGTTAATGTTAATGTTAATGTTAATGTTAATGTTAATGTTAATGTTAATGTTAATGTTAATGTTAATGTTAATGTTAATGTTAATGTTAATGTTAATGTTAATGTTAATGTTAATGTTAATGTTAATGTTAATGTTAATGTTAATGTTAATGTTAATGTTAATGTTAATGTTAATGTTAATGTTAATGTTAATGTTAATG
The DNA here is from genome assembly GCA_936432065.2 of Rutpela maculata. Classification (NCBI taxonomy): domain Eukaryota; kingdom Metazoa; phylum Arthropoda; class Insecta; order Coleoptera; family Cerambycidae; genus Rutpela; species Rutpela maculata. Next base: position 290,688,003 of record OW386285.2, on the reverse strand, counting down.
TTAATGTTAATGTTAATGTTAATGTTAATGTTAATGTTAATGTTAATGTTAATGTTAATGTTAATGTTAATGTTAATGTTAATGTTAATGTTAATGTTAATGTTAATGTTAATGTTAATGTTAATGTTAATGTTAATGTTAATGTTAATGTTAATGTTAATGTTAATGTTAATGTTAATGTTAATGTTAATGTTAATGGCTCCGTTGTTGAAGATAAGGTGATACTGATCTAAATTTCATACAGAATGAAAATAATAATAATAATAATAATAATAATAATAATAATAATAATAATAATAATAATAATAATAATAATAATAATAATAATAATAATAATAATAATAATAATAATAATAATAATAATGTTTATTCATCTCGTATAACATTTACAAATACATAACATTTAAAGTTGATATCCTTAAATTTACGGGGAAAAAATAAAATAAGAAATGTATATAGAAAACGACAAATAAACACAAAGGAAACCCTGCGCGTGGGTAGCATTCTATATTTACTTATAGTTTATCAATGTACGATATACTGTATGCAAATGTATGATTTTACTGAAATGGAGAATAAGTAAAAGGTATATAAAAAAGTAATACAATAATGTAGGTGCATGTAGATTGTAGATAACGAAAAGAGGAAAAATAAAATCTGATAGTAATATACAATATCACTTGAATATGAAACTGATGATGAAGAAACTTCGCTGCAATAATATAAAAGCATTTTTCTAATATGTTAAGTTAATCCTTTATATTTTCTATTTTTATTTTGAAAATATTTGGAAAAAAATTAAAAAGAAAACAGTAAATAAGGCTTATCACATATGCTCGAGTTAACTTTGGACCAAACAACTCTGAGAAAAAATACATTTCATAACATTCAGGATCTTCTGATTATTCGTTCCAATGATATGTTTTTTCAATCATATTTTTATATGAATCTTCTTGGTCGTTCTCACTATCCTCAATTTCGCATAGATTTGGAGAGCCCATTAACGTCTTTCGCTACTGGAAGATTCAGATTTTTTTTTTTTCACTAAAACTAAAACAGGTTTCCTCTTTAGAAATTTAGCGGAGTAAACGAAGATTTTCACTTCGGAAAAATTTGTAATCAGGTAGACTTTGGTGAACAATATTCTTCAAGTATGCTAGAATAACGTAGTGAAAAGTCTACCGCAAAAAAGTGTACGCGTCCTATTTTTATTTAACAATTTAAGTGCAAAAATACGGTTTTTTGCGAATAACTTTTTAAATTTTATTTGTACGAAAAATTGATAGCGCCATTCGAAAGAACGGGAAATTTTGCGAAAGAAACATATATGACATATATTTTGCGCATTAAATTGGAGCGAGCAGAAATTTGTTAACTAAGGTCCCAAGTGACGCTGCGCCGACCGCCCGCTGACGCTGGAATAGGCTTGCGGTAGCGCGGGCGCTGTACGTAAGTGGCTATAACTTTTTATTGCAAAAAGCAAATGATATGAAACCAATTGGAGATGAAAACGTATCATTTCTTCGAAGTATTACATGTTTTTAAATAATTTTTTAAGTACTTTAATTATCACATATGTAGCTTGAAAGCGGACCATTGCATGAATTAACGATTATTTAGTAAAAATCATTGTAAAATGAATAATTTATTAAAAAAAATATATACTTGGATACAGAGCTGGAGTACTTCAAATAAAAGTAATTGAAAAAAGTATTTCAAATACTTTCAGTATTTGAAGTACTTTGCTTCAAATCCTTTCGATTCTTAGTATTTGGTACTTGGTATTTGAAATACTTTGCTTCGAGTATTTGGATTTGGTATTTGGTTTTCAGAAATACTGGTATTTGAATTACTTTGCTTGGTATTTCAAATACTCTCCGGTATTTCAAGTACTGTCCCGGTATTTGAAGTACTAGACTTAACAATTTATAGTATTTGAAATATGTTTTTTGATATTTCAATTAGTTAAAAGTATTTGAAGTCCTTGTAGTTCCATGTTTTAGATATTTTAAAAAACAAATTTCACTAAAAAATTGTTACTACATAGCTGTTTTTATTCAGTAATCAGTGTTAACATTATGTGGGCAGTGGGGGATCCAGGGGGTTGGCTATAGATGCTATAGCCCAGGGCGGCAAAACCCAGGGACGGCAAACTTTTTGAAAAATAGCAAAGGCACATAAAAACAAAAAAATATTATTATTAGTATGTACTAAGTATCAGAACATTAATTTATTTAAGAATGTGTTTTTTTTATTTTAACTAGACTAAAGTTCCTTATTATAGTCAACTGTACAGGGTGGTCACGCGAACGTTAGAACCTCATTTAACTTCGTTATTTTTGGAGTTACGTAAAAACGTTTAAAAATAAAAGTTATGAGAAATCACGTTTATTTTCCAAAAATCATTTCAGAAAAACAATTAAAAGTCAAATTTCTGAGATACGAGTTTTACTTTGGTTTTTTTTTAAATGGAATACCCCATATATTTTTACACCATTAGAAAGGCCATAGAAAAACCTTTTTCAATGATGTATGACGTATGGAATTTTTCTTAAAAACTATAGTAGATATTATAAGTTTTATATTTTCTTACAATAAGTCATGGTAGTCCGAAATAGTAGTTTGTGCAAAAAGAGTGGATTTGATATCCATATCGCGCGATAAAGAAGTTTGAGCACGACGCCGTAGGCGGAGTGCTCAAATCTTTTGAGTGCGATATGGATAATCCACTCGAGTTGTATGTACAGCATACTTTTTCTACGACCAGCTTAAAAAACTACAATATTTATTAAACATTAATATATTACACAAATACACACTGACAGTTACTTTGACAGCTTACGCACTAATTTGATTTTAAAATGAATAGTTGCATATGTACTTAATACACGAACTGTGATTGGTCCGTTTCATTTCATATCCATCCTAGAACTGATATGAAATATATTCGTTCAGTTACCTGGAATTGCATACTTATCCATTCTACAGACTGTACAGAAAACAGTAAATTTATATAAGGGAGTAGAAAAAATATATATCAATTATTGAAATTCTCCATTTTATTTAAAATAAAGTGAAATTAAATACTAACATGTATCTAACATATTGTTTATTTTAATTTACATACTTTTGTTTTCCATGGATAATTTGATAAATTGTAAATTTATAGTAAATTAGACAAATTTTTTTTAAGATAAATACCATGTATATAATTAAGAAGCTTTTTTTTTATGGCTTTTCAAATGGTGTAATTATATATTGGACATTATTTTAATCAAATGCATTTTTTATTTTGATTATATTTTGGACTTATGGTTTTTGGACAATTCTGAATAAGTTTCATTAACAAAATTTTCCGATAAAAATATGCCTAATATGATTTTTTTTATTTTCCCCGCATATATTGGTACTGCAGGTGGCTTTGCATTTGTAGGAGGCGAATGCTTTTCTGGTCATAAGTAGATCCTAATTGGTTCCATACTTAAGTAAAATTTGATTCAAATCGGAAAAAAATAAAAAGTTATTGGGCTGTTACCATTTCAAGTGAAACACACTGTATAAAAGCTAGTGATAAAAAAGAATTGAATTAAAAAATTTTCAATACTTAAATGACTTTGACACCCAACTTGCTTCTCAGTAAAAACAGTTTTTATCGGTTTAATACATGCCTTGCATCATCAGCTGTAGAAAGACCACCCTTTTCATTTACTGAAATTATAAATGCTCCTAGAAGAAATGCATTAACTAATGGAAATTTCGAAAATTTGGTGCTATTGAAAGCTAATGGAAATAGATAGATCTCAATTTTATTATTTGTGCTTGTACTTACCTAAAATTATTACTATGTTTTATATACAGTATCGGCCAGGACTTAAGTGTTGCATAGTTTCAACGACTTAACCGACCGCCCACAATAAAGGGGTCTACCAGAGCTCTAGCATAGGGGCAAATAGTGACACGAATCATCAAGCATCAAGGCGGAAACAAATTGAAATTCCACAGACAGGCTGCCCACGCACATGTGGTGGGGAAAGCAGGTGGCACGATTGTAGGATGTGTTATATGATAAAAAAGAATAGAATAGTTGCTTTACTCTCGCTTGCTCTTATTGCCCATACCCAAGCGAACATTTTCCGATAGTGTATAAGTTGATTTTCTTTATTACTTTCCTGACATTTGAAGGGAAATCGACCACAGCAATATTTTTTTTTATTGGTTTTTATATTTATATAATAATAAATAATTTTTTCTATTGTTTTTGAATGATGCTGAGTTAAAGAAAGCTGTTAATAAATATTAATAATAACAAATTATTAAGAGAAAAACTTAATAAATAAAATTTTTTATGGGTATTGGAAGAACTGTGGAGCATTTGAAATATGTTAAAGTACTTGAAATACTTGAGTATTTGAAATACTTTAGAGTAATTGAACTACTTTGAGATTTGAAGTACCTAGTGAAGTACTTCAAATAATCTGAAATATTTGAAATACGGTACTTGCGATTTACTTGAAGTACTTTCGACAAGTATTTGGTATTTGAATTACTTTGCTTCAGGTCATAGTACTTGGGAATTGGAGCAGCAAGTACTTCGTCAGGTACTTGGTATTTGGTACTTCAAATACTTTCATTGGGTACTTTCAACAGCTCTGCTTGGATAGCACATTTAAAGGGATTATCTAAAATATGTATTCAGCCAAAAAAATGAAAAAAACATATTTTTGGCCTTTAAACTTAGTACTTTTCCGAAAAAAGACGTTTTCCGCTGTTGACACCAAATTTCAATCGTCAATATCAAAGCTTAATTTCGTGATATCGGCACTTTATAAGTGATCAATTTGAAGGTAAAGATGTGTACTAAAAGCCCCAATGATTTATTTTATGATACATACGCGTTTTTATATTAATATTTTACGAATGAGTCGAATTATACGTTTTAGAAGAAAAAATTTCGAAAATTTAACAGTATTAAAAGTGTAATAAAATTTTTTATTTTTATTTGAATGCATAGAGGTGGTGTTAGCTAAGGTACTAATCTTGAAAAATATTTCTTGGTTTTATTTTTTTTAACGTAATAACAATTAAACAGTAAAAAAGGCGAAAAATCATTAAAAACACGATTTTTGAACAATTTTACATAAAAAATTAAGTTTACCACAATTAATAATTCTACTAAATATTAAACATGCATAAATGGTGACTACTATGGTGTGTTTAAGTTGATAAAAAATAGTGTGAAATTAATGTTTTTGATTAAATCAATATTTAAAAAAAAATTTCGTAAATTATTGAAAAATTCGAGAAGAATACAACAAAATAACAACTACCAAATTCTAACCGAAATTGGTTTTTTTTTAATTCATCAATGTGTACATAGAGTGCGATAACGTATTCCTAACTACCACTAGCAAGTTCACCATCTAGCTCTTAACTAGATCCGTGAAAGTGGTTCCTTCGCTATGTTTGCTTGGCTGTACTTGGCCGCACATTTTGAAAATCAAGTGCATTTAATAAAACTGCCGAAAATTTCGCTGAGGATCATCAAAGTCCAGAAATTCCTTTGCAGTCAGGCATTACGTGCGTAATGGCTTTGTATGGTGCAAGCAAAAATGTAGCTTAAACTCATTTCGGTATCACTGCTTCGTGAAAGGTACTTCCGGAAAAATAAACAGAAGATGCCTTGAAGCAGCACTGTAAAAGAGTGTATTTAGAGATGCAAACGTGGATGGGTAAGAATTTACATGCAGAGAGCTGAGGTTGGAAGAAAGTCACTGATAATTTAGTGCCTATACCAATGAGTCAACGACCTGCATCAGACGACATACTTAACATGGTATTCTGCAGCTGCAAGAAAGGTTGCGGATCAGCATGTGGGTGTAGATAATCTGGAGTCTTTTTTGCACTATGGCATGCTCCGCATGTAGTGGCAACAGTTGTACAAATTGTTCTCCCTGCCAAGACATCGACGACTTACACGAAGAAAGCGACGAAATGGAGCAAGTACAATCAAAAGATTCAGAATGCTAAAAAGTTTTATCTGCCCTTTTGGTTCAACGTGTTTGTATTTAAAAATCAATTATCGGACAATCACTTTATGTTCATAAATAAAGTCTTTTTTTTATTACATTCTTGATTGAAAAACCGTATGTATCGTATTATATAATAGTTGAAACACTTCTGTTCATTGTAGTTTATAATAAACGTATTTTTATAGTACATTATATTTATTTATATTAAACATTTTACATTTATCTACACAATTTTTATGAATTTGATATTATGTTCGTCATTAGCGTACCCGAAAACCCGTAAAACCCATTAATGCTCATTTTTATGGCGAATTTCGCATTATAAAAACGTTTCGGTCGGCCATTTTGTATCCGTCATTTTGAATTTTGCAAATCTGATATCAAATTCGTAATCCAGCATGCCCAAAATCCCCCAATACCTGATTTTCATGATTTCTCCTCGATTAATTTTCGAGATTTTCATTTGACAACTAATTTTGCAGTATTTTGTTATTAATAAACAAATAAAAGATTTAGCGTACAATACCAACCGGTAGACTTTGAACTTATTATTTAGAACACATTTAAAAAGTTTTTATGAATTTTTATGCAGTTACAAATTATTCCGAACACTAATCCACTAATTGTGCTAACTGCATGTCAAATATTGTTTTTCCACAACATTTTTTCCTTAAGGTACTTGTATACTAAAATGAACTTACAGTTTTAAATATATTTTGGTATACTAATAAATAAAGTGATTTTAAATTTGAATTTTCAATAAAAATAAAATCGTCCCTTTAGTTTTGGGGTAGTTTGACTTTCATAGGCAAAGATGCCTTATTTGACATAGTAGCTCGGCTTAAGTTAATTTTCGATCTTATTACCACAATCTTTTAGAAACATGCTTCAAAAACTAACACAACATTAAATAGCTTCTTATTAACACTCTGTTAAAACCCTGAAAAAATCGTCCATCTAGCATAAAATTTATTAGAACTTTAATCAATTTTAAGTTCTACATTTGTGTAAATAAAATAGCTGTTGAAATTGATTGGCAACGTTGTATAAAATGCTCTTTACATTTGTTGCCTACAAATTTTTCGAATAAACCGATAAATATCGAAATATTTCGAGTAAATGAAGAAAATTTCACGTTTTCCTAGAAAATACATGTAAATCTTAAAAAAATCATTTTCTCAGAAACCTTTGTTTTGAAGGGCCGAGATTAATGAATAAGCATCTAGGTAATATATGATACTAAATGGACATCGTACATGAGATCGATTTCAGTTAATTTATCGATTCATTACGGTGATAAAATGGCTAATTTCTGCTCCCTCTAATTCCCTAATTTTTGTCGGAATCCAAAAAATAAAAAAAAGATTTTAGCAAATTTTATTCTATTTAAATTAGCTAGAGTAGTCTTTTGGCGTATGAATCAAGATTAAGAAGTTGCCAACTTTTGAAGCACAAAATTTGCAATTTTTTGCCCTACATCGTCGATATTTCAGTAAATATCCCCGTAACGAAGAGAAAAATCAAAATTCTGATAGTAGCAAATGATTCGCAGTGAAAAATACCCGTTGACCTCTTTATTTCCAGCTAACACTTACCGTTTCGGAGATATCTGCGAAAAATAGTAAAAACCGCTGCCCAAGGAATCACTACTTCCACATCCAGATTTTCTATCCAAGTCACTCACAACGAAAAATTTTGTATGTGGAAATAATTGTTTATGGAGCTTTATTAATATAATATTTGAAATCCTCTAACCCAAAAACCCATAAAACGATACCCCACATCGGTAGTGGGGTGAGGGTGGTGATAAAGGGTGGTAGTGGGGGGTGGATAAAATAAAAAAATATTTTGAGGTTTCTGGTTCTTGTACACACACTAAATCACAATTTTTTTTTCATCCTTTTTAATAATGGAGGGGGTTAATGCCAAAATTTTTTTTGAGACCTTAGCTTCTCTTGTATATACTAAATACCAATTTTATGAACTCTTACCTGCTTGATTTACCTATTTTCCCCAAATTTACCCCAACTTACCCCCCAACCCTTCGACGGAACAAGATGAAAATATAATCTAGTTCTAGAACCCGTTAAAGTACATACCTGTACCAAGTCGATATCTCAAATGGTTCCAGAGTAAACGTGCGCACAAAAAAAGTTACAGACCGACAGACAGACAGACAGAAATTTTTTTTCGCTCAAACTTAAAATCTCGACGTTTCGTGACATTCTAAGCCTATTTGAACAATAAAAATTTTTAAAAATTTTTTGTCGTTACTGTACTTCCACTGGATGTGGAAGTAAAACAGCTCGCATTTGTAGCCGAAAAAATTACAAAAGCATACATTCTTGACATGTTCATATTTTTCGAAAAACACCAGCGGGACGGCCGCACGATGTCGCGACGTAAAGAGAAGACTTCCAATTAAACCTAATCGTAAATTCCACATCGAAATTGGAAAATTCGGCTCGGCATGAACGAATCGAACGTGGCATTTTTTTGACTTTTAGTGAATTCGAAGGCAGTTGAAGCGACGATTTTGATAAATCATTCGCGATCCGCATACAGTATTTGGTAACTTATTGAAAGTCGGCGTCGAGACGTAGTAAAAGTAGTATAAAAAGAGATAGCCGACATTAATAACCTAATAACTCTTGAAATGTCGAAAGTTACTCTCGCACTCAATAATTGAGCGCCAAGCGCTCATTTGAGTGCGAAATAGTCAAGCCCTCAGCTAGGAGCTAGAATGGGCTTTAGCCCATTCTAGTAACCTAATAACTCTTGAAATATCGAAAATTACTCGACGAAATATAGCCATATTAAATATAGCAGATTAGCATATGACAGTTATAACAACCTTATTTAATACAGTGTTGCCAAATCCTTTTACTTTATCTCTCTCGCGCTTTAATTTATTAAATCCACCTCTAGATTCGCTCTAATCAGTATACAAGTACCTTAATTATTTTTTTGGAGTGTTCAACCTCCATATTTTTCGAACAAAATATGCCATATTTTTTCCGTGGTAGTACGCCGCAATTACCTGCCAAACATAATTTTTCTCAATCAAATAGTTTTTTAGATATAGGGCCAACAGACCGACCGACAGACGGACGGACTGAATGACGAAATTGAAAGACCTAAATTTCCATAATCTAGATAATCTGAAATATGAAAATCAGTAATCTGGACAGAATAGGGATTTTTTTCACGATTACAATATTTCTCTTCGGTAAGCGAGGAATATAAAGAATATGTGAAGTTATTTGCAAAAATCTCCCCACTCTATTTAACACCTTCTATTTATTAATTACTTTTGTTTACTGACTATAAAATTCAAAGAAATATCAAACAAATAAAAAGTGGGAGTGTTTGGAGAAACCGGAGGTCTCTTGCCGGAATAAAGAACCTAACAGAGTAGTAACGCTTACCCAATTTGCTTGCTTTACTTTCCTAAAAACTGGACAGACCTCCTTCGGTTCTTTCTATTTAAAATCATTCATACTATTCGTATCTTCTCCAAATACAAAATACCAATTTTGAGCAGTTGAAACTCCTGCTTTCTAATCGAAACCAAAACGAACTATTGTCTACGATAATCTCTCTCAATTCAAAATTAAATAATAATATCAGCATTACCAACTGCTTGACAATTAAATACCTAGCGGTTAGTGTCCACTCAATATTTCAAATTCCAACAAGGAAAATTCAAACCTGTCAAACACTCAAACCAAAACGAAATTTAAAATAAGCGTAATTCTTACCCGAATAATATTACTGTTATTATTATTTTACGAAAATTGCATCAGATTTTCATCCTTATCAACCATTTTCCAGATATTATTAACATGTCGTTTTATTTTCTTAGGGTATCCAACATGTATACTTTTCATTAAACGTTGTCAGGTCTCTTTCTTAGTAATAGTGTGAATTGCCTGTCAAATATTATTTTTATCCATCAAATACATTTTTAAATATGACGTCAACAGATAGACTCATGCCAGTCATACAGGCAGACCAAGTACTAAGGGAATGGAAAACCTTAATAATATTTCCTTAATAATATTTTCCGAATACTAGTCAAGTTGTTATCGTTACTTACTCACTTAAAATGGGAGTAATATGTCGTTTCATGATATAAAGAGATTATCCACAAAATAAACAAAAATACTTTATCTTAGAAATGACTAGAACAAAAGTGAAAATTAATTCGATGTTTTCAACTGTAATGCATGATACACACGCTTATACCCTCACTTCGAGGTTCTACTTACCTGCTCGGGTCTCATCAGTCAACTGTTAACTATCAAACTGTGCCCTCAATATCTAGTTTCTTGCAAACATGCGAAGTTTGATGTAGGGGGCGCCTTAAGTACGAAACGCGTAGAGTTCGAGCGTAATTATTGATGTATTTATTCGAACTTGTATTTCGTGTTTTTATGTGAAAATAACAATATAAAAATATAAAAAGTAGTGATGACACCTCTGTGGATATTAAGATTTATTTAAAAAAAATAATATTCAAAATCGGGTCGTGGGAGCCGCTGGTGAATCCGGAGAAAAAGAGCCTTGTGATTTAAATACATAGATTAAATTATTTTAATTTAATTTTGTTAAAAACTTTGTTATTTGTTATATAAAATAATGCAAAGTTTTTGATGTCTGTGCCCCATTTTTATTATTTACTGGCATTTGTTATTTATTATTTGAAAGAGCATCTACGTCTTTTTATAACAATGCATTGTAATATAAGTGAACATCTTTAATACTATTATAAAAAGGACTTAACAATAAATCTCTGTTTTAAACTATCACAACAAAATATATAATAAAACTGAATAAAAAAAACCGCTGCCCAAGGAATCAATACTTCCACATCCAAGTATCTTAAAACAAAATACTATATTTGCACTCCACTACGTGGAAATAATTGTTTATGGGACTTTAATAGTATAATATTTGAAATCATGTACCCCAAAAACTCATCAAATTATATGGCACACCGGTAACAGAGGTGCGGTGGTGGTGGGGGTGAATGAAGTGAAAAAAATTCTTGACGACTTTGGCTCTTGTACACACACTAAATCACACTATTTTTTCACCACCTTTAATAATGGAGTGGTAATGGGGTGGCTAATGCCAATTTTTTTTGAGACCTTAGCTTCTCTTATATTTACTAAATACCTAATTCATGGACTCTTCCTTGATTTACCTATTTACCCCCATTGACCCCAATTTACCCTTCAACTCTGCAACGGAATAAGATCAAAATATAATCTAGTTCCAGATCTCGTTGAAATACACACGTGTGCCATATTTTAAGTGAATATCTTAAACGGTTCCAGAGTAATCGTGAGCACCAAAAAGATACAAGACTAACAGACAGACCGACGCAACAGACAAATTTATTTTGCTCAGACCTAAAATATTGACGTTTCATAATATTCTAAGCCTATTTAAATAATGAAATTTTTTTTTGGCGTTAATATACTTAAACTAAATGTGGAAGTAATACGCAGAAAATGCATGACAAAGATATAAAAAATTGTTGTGTGCCGTAAACTACAAGATAGAAGTAAAGCCTCTACTTCAAGTATTTTCTTCGAGGAAACCTACTACGCATCCATACTACTCAAGGTAACCCACTGTGCATCCAATTTACTCGAATAAAGCCACTGCGCATTTATTCTTCTTGAAGTAACCCACTGCGCATCCATATCACTTGAGGTAACCTACTGCGCATCTATAGCAGTCGAGAAAAGCCACTGCGCATCCATACTACTCGTGGTAACCTACTGCGCATCCATTGTACTCGAAGAAAACCACTACGAATCCATACCACTTAAAGTAAACCACTGCCCATCCATACTACTTGAGGTAACCTACTGCGATCTATAATACTCGAGAAAAGTCACTGCGTATCCAAAATACTCGAGGAAAGCCACTGCGCATCAATAATACTCGAGGAAACCTACTGCACATCCATACTACTCGAGGTAACCCCAAAAACCTATAAAACGATATGCCACATCGGTAGTGGGGGTGGGGTGGTAGAGGGTTGGTAGTGGGGGTGGATGAAGTAAAAAATATTTTGAGGCTTTTGGTTCTTGTACACACACTAAATCAGATTTTTTTTTCATCCCCTTTAATAATGGGGTAGGGGTGGTAATGGGTGTGGCTAATGCCAAAATTTTTTTTGAAACCTTAGCTTCCCTTGTATACACTAAATACCAATTTTATGGACTCTTACCTGCTTGATTTACCTGTTTACCCCCCATTTACCCCATTTTACCCCCCAACCATTCGAAGAAATAAGATGAAAATATAATCTAGTTCCAGATCCCTTTAAAGTACATACTTGTACCAAATTTGGTAGATAAAGTAAAAAAATATTTTGAGGTTTCTGGTTCTTGTACATACACTAAATCACATTTTTTTTCATCCCCTTTAATAATGGGGTGGGGGTGTGGGGTCAAAATTTTTGTTGAGACCTTAGCTTCTCTTGTCTATACTAAATATCAATTTTATGAACTCTTACCTGCTTGATTTACCTATTTACTCCAAATTTATCCCAATTTACCCCCCAACCCTTCGACGGAACAGGATGAAAATATAATCTAGTTCTAGATCTCGTTAAAGTACATATGTGTACCAAATTTCAAGTCAATATCTCAAACGGTTCCAGAGTAAACGTGCACACAAAAAAAGTTACAGACCGACAGACAGACCGACAGACAGACCGACAGACAGACCGACAGACAGACCGACAGACAGACAGAAATTTTTTTTCGCTCAAACTTGAAATCTCGACGTTTCATGACATTCTAAGCCTATTTGAACAATAAAAATTTTTTTGTCGTTACTATACTTCCACTGGATGTGGAAGTAATTATAGGTACCTGTTTTAAAAATATTCTTTTATTTAACACGTGTTGTTTTCTGAGTAAAACATCAAAAACCATAATTACACCTATAGATGAAAATGTAATTTGCTGTATCTCGGTCAATTTTCATCATCCGGCAACCAAGAAAAAAAATAGGTAAATGTTCCTGACTTTAAAAAGGAATTTAGATATTCTTTAATTTAGTGTCAAAATGTATTTGCCGATATTGCTGGGAATAAATTTTAATTATTTTCAGTACCCAAATTGTTTAAACTACTTTTTTGTAGCTTATAAAGTTAATGCGGAGCGCAACACAAACACTTTATAGTAAACGCAAAGTGGAATATATACTCGTACACAGCTCGAGAAGAAAATTAACCGTAATTTCATTCATGATGTAAACAATATTTCGTAAGTAGAACCATATAATTTTGTATAATAATTTGACGATGTATAGTCGAGAAGTTATTAAAACATATCCCGACGGGAAAAATATATCATAAATCAGGTCCGTGTAAATAAATAAATCAGTGAAAATCAATTTAGTAGTGTGTTCAAGCTGGGTTATGTATAAAACTGGGATTAACTTAGTACATAAACTAAATAAATGTGCATTTTTCAATAATAGTTAGTGGTTTTTTGTCAAAGTGATTAATGAGTGTAACATAAGCGCTTATTATTAAATTGGACATAATCACGCAATATTAAAAATCATGTCATTATATTTTGCATTATGCTCCAAATGTAATTGTTAAATTATTCTGTTGTCAACGTCGACATCGTCTAAATCTCCACATATAATGCTGATAAAATATGAAAAATAATTCTTTGAAAAAGAACAAAATAGTGAGTTAATGATAACGAAAAATTTTATAGATTTCACCTATAATAATAAGAAATCGACAGTCACAACTACAAAGGTTGTTTGTATATGTATTAAAATTATTAAAAAAATAGAGTTGTTAATTTCACTATTTCTGGATTTAAAATAGATTAATATGCACCTTGGCGCTAAAGTTTCTTTTTATCACTTATGTGGTTTATTTAAATAAAAATTAAATTCCACACCGTGACAAAAACTTTAAGTTTAGTGCCTAGATACATAAATCACTATTATGAATCAATTTGGCAGCATAAGCGATAGAGATCTGATGTGGCATTGTAAAAATTCAAGAGGAGTCTCAAAGTCTATTAGAAAGCCAAATGTCAAAACTCCCGCAAAACATTTCAGGTAACACTCTTCTGCAACGTGAAATTCCTGGAGCTATTTATATGTTAAGTAATACTATTAAATAATACTACTAAATTATGGCTTTAATATTTATTGCTACCAGGTAAAGTGTGTCAACAATTCGGCAGCTCATTAAAATACAGAATATGTAATGTATGATTTACTTATTTCTTAATATCATTAATTTTGGTTTTATATTATATTATAAATATTAAACCACTGCACAAGGAATCACTACCTCCACATCCAAGTATTTTAAAACAAAATACTATATTTGCACTCCACTACGTGGAAATAATTCTTTATGGAACTTTAATAGCATAATATTTGAAATCATGTACCCCAAAAACCCATAAAATTATATGCCACACCGGTAACAGGGGTGGTGGTGGGGGTGAATGAAGTGAAAAGGATTCTTGACGAGTTTGGCTTTTGTACATACACCAAATCACACTATTTTTCCATCACCTTTAATAATGGTAATGGGGGTGGCTAATGCCAATGTTTTTTGAGACCTTACCATCTCTTATATTTACTAAATACCAGTTTCATGGACGCTTCCTTGATTTACCTGTTTACCCCCATTTATCCCAATTTACCCTTCAACTCTGCAACGGAATAAGATCAAAATATAATCCAGTTCCAGATCTCGTTGAAATACATACGTGTGCCATATTTGAAATGAATATCTTAAACGGTTCCAGAGTAATCGTGAGCACCAAAAAAATACAAGACTAACAGACAGACCGACGCGACAGACAAATTTATTTTGCTCAGACCTAAAATATTGACGTTTCATGATATTCTAAGCCTATTTAAACAATAAAAATTTCCAAAAATTTTTTTGCGTTAATATATAACTAAAAGTGGAAGTAATAAGCAGAAAATGGCATGACAAAGATATAAAAAATCGTTGTGTGCCGTAAACTACACGATAGAAGTAAAGCCTCTACTTCAAGTATTTTCTTCGAGGAAACCTACTATGCATCCATACTACTCAAGGTAACCCACTGTGCATCCATTTTACTCAAGGAAACCAATTGCGCATCCATATTACTTGAGATATTGCGCATCTATAGCACTCGAGAAAAGCCACTGCGCATCCATACTACTCGTGGTAATCTACTGCGCATCCATTGTACTCGAGGAAAACCACTGCGCATCCATACTACTTAAAGTAACCCACTGCGCATCCATACTACTTGAGGTAACCTACTGCGATCTATAATACTCGAGAAAAATCACTGCGTATCCAAAATACTCGAGGAAAGCCACTGCGCATCCATAATACTCGAGGAAACCTACTGCGCATCCATACTACTCGAGGTAACTTTAACAACATAATATTTGAAATCGTCTACCCCAAATACCTATAAAACGATATGCCACATCGGTAATGGGGGTGGGGTGGTAGAGGGTTGGTAGTGAGGGTGGATGAAGTAAACAATATTTTGTGGCTTTTGGTTCTTGTACACACACTAAATCGGAATTTTTTTTCATCCCCTTTAATAATGGGGTAGGGTTGGTAATGTGGGTGGCTATGCCAAAATTTTTTTGAAACCTTAGCTTCTCTTGTATACACTAAATATCAATTTTATGGACTCTTTCCTGCTTGATTTACCTGTTTACCCCCCATTTACCCCATTTTACCTCCCAACCCTTCGATGGAATAAGATGAAAATATAATCTAGTTCCAGATCCTTTAAAGTACATACGTGTACCAAATTTCAAGTCAATATCTTAAACGGTTCCAGAGCAAACGTGCGCACAAAAAATGTTACAGACCGACAGGCAGACAAATTTAAAATCTCGACGTTTCATGACATTCTAAGCCTATTTGAACAATAAATATTTTCAAAAATTTTTCTGTCGTTACCATACTTCCACTGGATGTGGAAGTAATACAAATCAATATAACATATGAGCTAGGTTTAATTATATAATTAGCTTATATTTAAAAATTAAAAAAGAATTATTATCTTAAAATATCTGTTCGGTAACTATGTTCTAGATTACCGTAAGGAAAACTGATACGTTGCCCTACACCAAAATCGCTGGATTGTAACAAAATCCTATTCAGTAAAGACCTCATTTTATAAATTTTGTTTAGGTAAAAACAAATGAGTGAGTCTGTAAAATGTGTGTCTTGTAAATGAAATAGATACTTTATTGTTTGCTATACACAGTGGGCTAGAACCACCTTTAAATGAAATATGCATGCACTCCCTCAATTCCTACGGGAAATGGTAGCTTTATCTGTCCCGAAACAATTCCCGTAAAATTTTAAATCATTCCCTTGGCCGTTTCCTAGAAAATTCACTTTTATTTTTTTTTTTCTGAAAACTGATTTTTTGCATTGATAAAAACAAGGATCTACTACATTTTTGAAGCCTCTGAATACCCGGACATATTTCAAACAACCTATCAGTTATGTATCAGTTATCTTCTTCTATCCGTGATCCTTACGTTTATAAAATAGACAAAGACAATATATATTTTCATCGTGCGTTCGTGCATGATTTGTATTGCATTTGCATTTTACATAATTCTTTGATTTTAATCATGGTCACAGAAAATTTTCACTCTTGGAGTCTTGGATTGTTTGCCCAGTGAAGTCTAAAGAGTAACTGACCGAGCGACGCCAATATTCTTTGGCAGTAGTGACGGTCTCAGATATCTTAGGTCGAGCAGGACTACTGCTCTTTACCCTAGTACATCGCTGTAGACCTGGACCGGCCTCGTACGGGGTGGGCGAGCTTACTTTACATTAACCCCACTCACAAATATGAGCGGTGTGGATGATTTCGGCCCACCTCCCCTTGTCCTGGTCTTTTGGACCTTGCTGGCTAAAGCCTTTATCTTCTGGCGCTCTTCTGTTTTGATGATCTTTCTTCGCCAGCTTGTCACCCCCTGGGTAGTCATCTGTCTGTTCGAAAACTTTGGAGTATTTTTGGCTGGGATTGACTGCCGGTATACAGAATGTCAATTGATATCCTGCCATCCGGATCATCGGTTAGGTAGGAATGAGCTATGTAGCTCGAGGAAGTGCAGACCTAAGTGCTTTGGTAGCACTTTCGATCTGCACGGAGCTAGGTGACTACGGGTACTGGATGGCATTTCGTCCGATACCTGCTGGGTAGTGGGTGGGTGGTTGGGTTATCGTCATGTCTCTTCTGTGGGTTGTCTTCATCGGCGGTGGTATAGTTCTCATACTCACCCGTTATTTGACTGAGCGAATGAAAAGTCTACTCAGATGACTAATAGAGGCGCTCGGATTTCCCTATAGTAAATCCAGTTACGCAAATAGTAATGTTATTCATTGGTTACGGATATATTGGTAGACAAAAATTGCTGTTATTCAAAATAACATAGGAATAGATCTAATGATATTGTCTAAATTGATTACTTGGAAAGTTTATATAACCCAATTATTATCAAAACATCTAGAGTTGTCGAGCATGAAGGTTTATTATATGTTATTTCCCCAAACTTGGCTTAAGTTGAAATTTGCATTGGAATGTTCAATTTTACTTTCTTGATTGACATTCTAACAAGCTTATCAATGCGAAAAATCAGTTTTCAAAAAAAAAAAATTAAAAGTGAATTTTCTAGAAAACGGCCAAGGGAATGATTTTAGGGCAATTGTTTCAGGACAGATAAAGCTACCATTTCCCGTAGGAATTGACAGAGTGCATGCATATTTCATTTAAGGGTGGTTCTAGCCTACTGTGATATGTAAGTTAGATCATGTCTAAACAGTTTCTTGTACTGTAATTGGGAAATGGACCAGGAATTTATCACGGAATATTTATTTTACGCGTTATCTAATATTAATAATCCACTGTTTATTTAATATTTTACGTAAACGTTTTAAAATATTGGATGAAAAGCTGAATTCAATATAAATAAATATTTAAAAACAAACATGCATGAATACATATTTTAAATTGATGTTGAAATTGCCAGTTGTCATCTTTTGAATCTATTGTCATGGGCCATTGTCATTTAATACACAAACAGTATTATTTTTACGTATAAATACAACGTTGTATGATTCATGTTTATGAGAAGTCGTGAATCGAAATATCTGTATTATTTTAAATAGGGATTCAATTCTATATTATCTTAATTTTAATTTTTTGAAATCCCGATACAATGAAATTGAGAGTTTGTTTCGCAAACCTAACAAAAGAAAATCGGAGCTTATTTATATATTAATGCAGTATACAAAAAAAATATGGTTGCATATAGTGTAAAAAAAACAAATACAAATGAAGAAACAAGGGAAAAAAACAATAAAAATTATGTGAAAAAATTCATTTCATAACAAAAATTTTCCAGCAATAATCTTTTCAATTTTACTTTGAAATCATAGACCTTTTAGACAATTTAATATCATCACGTAAAGAGTTAAAATATTTAAAACCGTTGTTAAAGAACTTTCTTATAAAGACTTGTTCGACGAGAGTTTGGCTGTAGTAGCTATTTAAATATTGTACTGTGCTCACGGATAACTTGAACTTGTTTTTATTCTTGTGAACATATATGCAAACTTCAAAAAATATTAGTTGTGTTTAAAAAAATTTAATTTTTAAAATTACGGCATCTCTCGTGAAAGCCTAGCCCAGCAATAATTCTTAAGGCATATTTTTGCAGAATGAATATACGGTTTGTATGTGCAGTGCTTGCCCAGTTTTTCTAAGGTCTTCTTCACATTAACGTCCTGGTGGAGTTTAGTTATAGCTACTCCACCACAACGGGATCACATGCACACAACATATAACTACGCAACAACCATTCCCTGCGACATTGTCATCTGCCGCAGGATAGATAACAACGATTAATCGTGGTACCTCACGCAATCACGATCTACTGCTACCGCCTCTATAATACATTAAAAACACCACTATACATCCATATCCTTCCTAAATGTTAATATAGAACAACAAAGCGTTACAAACGCGGGGACATGTGAAGGAAGCGCTCATTGGGGTCGCTGACTTGCTAATTGTTAGTTTGGTTTTTAATAATTGAGTGTAATACTCATTGTCAGAAAATTCACGGTAATTAATTTAATATACATATTAGTGTGTCCCTTATTTTTCGAATGTTTAATTTTTTAACGCATAGGGCCTAATTTTATTTATTTTACTCTAAAACACTCACAGAATAAATTTTAGCGTATTTGGAGCATTGCAACCCGTGCCGACTTGCGTCGAAACATGTCTGTTCACGCCATTCGGGAAGCGTTAGTATTTCATGTATATATTTTCTCCTACATTTTAAATTACTTCAATAAATGTAACTTTAATAGTGAATTCGTTGATTTCTTATCACTTTTTGTTATTGTGTTGAAACTCTTCGCTTTCTATCAAATGTAAATAGTAGCCAATGTCTCGCTTGACTACAAAGAGGGGAAGAACGGATTTCGTCACACCTAAATTAGTTGCAGCTTTAGACAGATGCCAGCTGAGCATTAGGGATTCCGTTTATATTCTTCAGGCTGCAGTTGAAGCACTAGGTTTTAGTATTGACGAATTCCCAATTAATAAATCTTCAATTCAACGGATTCGGGCACAGATGAGGAAGGATAGAACAGAAGCCATAAAATCGAATTTTCATGACGATTTGCCCGACGTAGTCACCATTCACTGGGATGGCAAATTGTTGCCTAGCTTGGACATCAGGAGTTCTAAAGAAGAGCGACTGCCAGTTTTCATTTCATTTGACGACAGAGAACAACTACTTGATGCTCCAAAACTCGACAGTTCTACCAGTAAAAACTAAGCCAAAGCTGTTCTCAACGCGATCTATGAATGGAACCTAAATGATAAGGTGCAAATAATGTGCTGTGACACCACAGCGTCTAATACGGGTCGCTTCAATGGAGCTTGTGTGCTTTTAGAGCAAAAATTAGAAAGAGAGCTGTTACTTTTCGCTTGCCGCCATCATATCTACGAATTGGTTCTAAAAAGTGTGTTGGAAGTCAAAATCCACCAAGTTACTCAAAGCCCCGATATTCCGTTATTCAAACAGTTTAAAGACAATTGGAAAAACATTAATTCTGCGAAAGCACAACCGTGTATTGATTTTGTAAAACAACATTTAAAGGATACGGAAATTGAACAATTAATAACATTTTATGAGTGTGAACTGAAAAAATCTATAGTAAGGGATGACTACCGTGAACTTATTCAGTTATCCATCATATTTTTGGGTGCAGATAAAGAAAAAAAATAAAATCAGGCCTCCTGGTGCGATGCATCAAGCAAGGTGGATGGCTAGAGCCATCTACTCATTGAAAATATGTTTGCTGCAGTCGTAATTTAAAATGAAGGCCACTGACAAAAAAGCATTGCAAGACGTTTGCTTATTTATTGCAACAACTTATGTAAAGCCCTGGCTTGGATGCAGTTTGGCCATAAAGGTGCCTCATCAAGATTTGTGCTTTCTGAAAACGTTAAAGGAGTTAGTCAATTAATTTCCAAAGCAGCTTTGAAGAAGTTTTGCCAACACTTGTGGTATTTATCTGAGGAAATAGCCTTGTTATCACTATTTGATATTTCTGTTGACGATAAAACCAAAACTAAAATGGTACGTAATTTGGAAAGGGAGAGTATATCCGACTTTGCAAAAAGGTACACTCCATCGTCGGAAGAAATATCCGGCTCTACTTTGTATGGTATGTAAAATTAGCTATTTCGTACCTGACCTATATACAATATTTTGTATCTTGTACAACTTGCCAGCCTATATTTGATTTTAGGAAAAACCTTGGAAGAATTTGTATCCGTGAAGAGCAAACATTTGTTTTCTCGGTTGAAAATTGAAAGCAGTTTTTTTCAGGAAACCGTTTCTTCGTGGGAAGAAAATGCAGTTTTTGTACAGGCTAAAAGAAAGGTTGTTTCCCTGAAGGCGGTAAACGACACAGCTGAAAGAGCTGTAAAATTAGTGCAGGATTTTCATGGTCTAATTACAGCCGATGAAGAACAAACACAATTCCTTTTACGCTGTGTGCAAGAACACAGAAATTTGTACCCGGACTGTAAAAAAGAGACCCTAAAAAAAATATCCCGAATAATTTTGATCCTTCTATGTTGTAAATAAATTAAAATATTATTCTTTATTGTCGGAATTTCTTTGTTAACCCAAGATTATACAAAATTGTAAAGATCTAGTCACGCATCAAGCGATAGTCAAAATGAACACTTTTCGAAAACTTTGTGGTCTACTCGGCACGGGTTAGCGTCACAGTAGTGGGATAAAATTTTTTATGTAAGTAGCTTACAGCTATTTAAAAAGAATTGAAGGGTATGCGTTTGAATTTTCGAAAAAAAAAAATTTTTTCCTCATATAAGGGACACACTAATACATATACGGGCAAATAAAATGAAGAACCTC
This sequence comes from Rutpela maculata, assembly GCA_936432065.2. Classification (NCBI taxonomy): domain Eukaryota; kingdom Metazoa; phylum Arthropoda; class Insecta; order Coleoptera; family Cerambycidae; genus Rutpela; species Rutpela maculata. The sequence continues at coordinate 290,666,461 of OW386285.2, read as the reverse complement.
TTTAAAATAATTACTTCATATAATATAAAATGTTTTTATAGATATTTGGTGTATCTAGCTAGCTTGTTTGATATAGGTCTTCGGAATTATAATGTGGCGGAGAAAGTATGTTGTCTGCATGTTAAGACTAACACGTAAGCACTGAGTCAATGAGGCGTTTATGATACCATATATTAAATTTCAGTTAAATTGTTAATACTCACAAGCACATCATTGCTACAACGTGTAGACATAAACCGGAACCTATAACATCTACTGCGCAAAATATTACACAGAGTGTCTATATAATTTCTCCATTGCAAATGACTATCAAAAGTTGTTCCTAATAGTTTTACTGATTCATGTAGATCTATGTCACTTCCAGAGAAGCAGGATATATATACGTTCCTTTGGAAAGTAACTAACAACATTTTTATTTTATTTTTATTTAAGTTGAGCGTATTTTTTCAGACCATCGCATCGTCTCGTTTGAATAAACTAGTTCTGCAGTATTTTTAATTGAATTTAAATCACTGTATATGATAAGTACACCACAGTATATGGAGTTTCGTGTCCTACCTAGATAAGTTATCAAATCATTGATAAATATATTACATAGCACAGTCTCACAGTTTTGGTTCCATTACTGAGGTATAAAGAGAGAAAGTCTTTACTCCAGTCCTGATTCTAGGGTGTTCCTTAATGACATACTAATATTTCAGGGTGTGATTTTTTAGGTCATTTTATGAAGAAAATTTCATATGAAAATATTTTAGTTAGAAAAGTTATTTTATCGCTCCACCAGTGCCGTCCTTGCAAACATGTGCTCTAATATTTTTTACCAAAAAAGTGGTACGCTACTGATATTTTTCCACGTGGATATTTTTTCTTATTAGCCTGGTCAGTTCTACAAGAAAACGGTCTCTTGCTTTTTTCTCGTCAGACGCACATTCTTGATTAAAACAATTAAATTCAAATTGCTTCATTTAGCCGTATTGTTCGACTAAAATAATTTTTGAATACAAAAATCTAGTTATCCCGGAAAAAAAACCGTTTTGACAAACATCATTTTCAAGACAATATTTGTCGACGTAAAGTAAGTTGTTGATGTTCAAAACCATCTCATCGTATTGTTTTTCTCGATTTTTAGTGTTTATTGAATTTATTTTATTTTTTCGGTGTTTTTATTCGAATATCTCAGTAAATATGGTAAAATATACAAATACGGAAATAGCGACAATACATTACCTATATGGTCTCGCAGATGGTAACACAGCCCCACAAAAAAAAGTTCAGACCAGCGAACCAGACCCATGAATCCCTATGTATTTTCGGTCGCTGAATCCGAATCCGAGGTCAAAAAAATTCGTACACCCCCAAAATCTTGAGCTAGAGCCAAAAAACACCCCTGGATTGGGGTAAAAAGAATATTAAGCTACGAGAATAGTTGTTACATCCTAATCTATCGAATTATACAAATTAAGGTTAAACAGCAGCGTACATACAACAGATATGAAACACATCCCCAGGGAGGGGTGAGAAATCGATCGAAAACATCAATGAGTACTGAAAAAGCTCGAAATGTCTAAATTTTGTTAAAGTAATAACAAACTTCCTCAGGTCCAACGTAATCTTCATAAACTGCCCCTATAGGGTTGAGAACAACCACCTTCAAGTTTAAAGGACACGAGAAAAACAAGAAAAAACGTAAAATCCAACAGGATTTCTATTTTCATGAATGCCGTGATTGGCTGAAATTGCGTAGTACTCTAAAATAGAACTAGAAACTTACGTATCATTAACACCCTACAGTGTCAACCCTCAGAGGGTGTGAAAACTACCCCCTAAACTAAAAAGTTACAGTATAAAAATGTAGTGTAAAAATTCGAAACACCTGCGTTGTGTGGAAGTGAGAAGAAACTAGACTATGTTCGACGCTATGCTTGAAAACCAGCCCCACGGGGTTGCGAGATACCACCCCTATATCTGTAGGATGCTGGAAAAGGAGAAACGAACCGGATTTACATTTTTATGCTATGATTAGCAAAAATCGTGATGCACACTTCCAGTGTCCTACGGATATAGGGGTAGTATCTCGCAACCCCATGGGGGTGGTTTTCAAGCACAGTGCCGAACATAGTCTAGTATCTTCTCACTTCCACACAACGTAGGTGTTTCGAATTTTTATAGAAGTCACTGTAACTTTTTATAGATAAATCTTACATAGGGGGTAGTTTTCACACCATCTGAGGATTGACACTGTAGGGCGTTGATGGCATGTAAGTTTCTAGTTCTATTTTAGAGTACTACGCAAAATAGAAATCCTGTCGGATTTTACATTTTCTCTTGTTTTATGTCCTTTAAACTCAAGGGTGGTTGTTCTCAACCCTATACGGGCAGTTTATGAAGACTACGTCGGATCTGATGCACTTTAACAAAACTTAGACCTTTCGAGTTTTTTCAACAGTCACTGCTGTTTTGGATCGATTTTTTTATAAATGGGGGCTAGTTTTCACCCCTCACTGGGGGTGTGTTTCATATCTATTGTATGTACGCTGCTGTTTAACCTTAATTTGTATAATTCGATAGATTAGGATGTAACAACTATTCTCGTAGCTTAATATTCTTTTTACCCCAGTCCAGGGGTGTTTTTTGGCTCTAGCTCAAGATTTTGGGGGTGTACGAATTTTTTTAACCTCGGATTCGGATTCAGCGACAGAAAATACATAGGGATACATGGGTCTGGTTCGCTGGTCTGAACTTTTTTTTTTTTTTGTGGGGCTGTGTAATCCAACAAAAGCCAGAGGTATGAATCAGGAAAGATATCCTAATTGTGCCTTGCCAGACAGCCGATTTTTTTCGACTATTCATCGCCGTCTTAACGAAACTGATAGTTTCCAAAAAAGTATTTCGCAATTGAATTTGAACTGTCAGAACACCCGAAATTAAGGAAGCTGTGCTGCAGGAAATCAGCGTACATCCTGAGATGAATACGAGGAAGATTGCTAGAGCTCTGGATATTTGTCATCAAACTGTTTGGCAAATTTTACTTCATTTTTTGTTATATCTGTACCATATTCTTGTTCAGAGTTAGCTTTTATATTATGTTAAATAAGGACCATAAACATTTTACATCTTCTAATGTATTTATTATTTTTGTTCTCGCAGTTTCTATAACAACCACATCAATTAATATTAAATTAATCTACTTTAACTTTGTGACACCAGGTGTCACTATAAGTATAAGTTTGCAACTATGATTAAATAAATTTTCTCAACAATTCTAAGAGTATAGGCATTACTTCCCAGGGATTTTCCACAGCGTGTGAACTTCTGTCAGTGTTGCCTTCAGAATGTTACACTAAATCCGCAATTTGAGTTACAAATTATGTTCACAGAAGAAGCAAATTTTTCTAGGAATGCTATTCAAAATTTTCATAATATAGTACACTACTTAGAGGTAAAAAATATGCAAAACTTCGGAATAATATCATATTGAACGGATTTCGTTCATTTTTGGCAGCATAATAGTAAATGCTTCACAGAAAAGTTTCTATATTGTGCGGGGGCTTGCTAATTTATAGGGGGTGGATGCCACCCCCTCTTAGAGGATGGCACTTCAAAATATATATATTTATTGGAGCTGAAGTAGAATCAAATTTTAAGAAGAAAAGGTTCTATGCAATTTTTTACATAAATTGGTAGTTTTTAAGTTATAAAGATTTCAAAATTGCAATTCTAGCTTTAAAAAAAGGTACTTCCAAACGGGTTTCGCCAAGTATCTCGAAAAATATTACTTTATCGAAAAAATGTTACAGACCAATTACAGAAAGTGGAAATTAATTATATTTTTTGTTTATTGACGTAGGATTAACAATTTCGGAGATATTTAAGTTTACATTTGGCATCCAAGTGTTCATAAGATAATTATTTAGAGTGAGAGAGAAATATCTCAGAAACTGTGACACCTACGTCAAGGATGCTAATAAGTAGAATAATAGGTTATTTATTAAGCTTTCAACAGTTTTTTTATTTGTTTCTGTAGCATAAAAAACAAAGAAGTTATGACCGAAGAAATGTGCGTTTACACATTGTTTTAATAACAACGTCATCTTTTTGTTACTGTAAGTAGTTTAAACTGTATTTTTTTTCTAAAGCAAGTGCTGTATACAAACCAAAAAATTTGAGCATCTACGTCATGCTATATATTAATGGGAAACAGTGTTTGAAATTCCTTTTTTTTTAATTACTGGCTATAAAGGTATTTTCGATAAAACGTAATTTTGTTTCCTTTTCTCAATAAATATCAGTTTTATTGAAAAATGGGTAGAGATAAAAATAAAGCTCATAAACTGATAATGAATTTCGCTTGTCTATTTATTTACATAGATTTAATAGTTTCGGAGATATGAAAGTTTACAAATGGCGTCCGAACGTTTATAAGAAAAATGCAGTTTAAATGTTAAATATCTCAGAAATTGTGACACCTACGTCACGCATGCTAAGAAATGAAATTAAAGACAATTAATTGCGTTTTCAAATTATTTTTTACTTGTTCCTGTAGCATAATAAATAAAGAAATTATGACGGGAAAATGTGCGTATTTATATTTTACTTCCACGTCCAGTGGAAGTATAGTAACGACAAAAAAAATTTAAAAAATTTTTATTGTCCAAATAGGCTTAAAATGTCATGAAACGTCGAGATTTTAAGTTTGAGCGAAAAAAAAATTTCTGTCTGTCTGTCGGTCTGTCGGTCTGTCGGTCTGTCGGTCTGTCGGTCTGTCTGTCTGTCGGTCTGTCTGTAACTTTTTTTTGTGCGCACGTTTACTCTGGAACCGTTTAAGATATTGACTTGAAATTTGGTACACATATGTACTTTAACGAGATCTAGAACTAGATTATATTTTCATCTTTTTCCGTCGAAGGGTTGGGGTGTAAATTGGAGTAAATTTGGGTTAAATGGATAAATCAAGCAGGTAAGAGTCCACGAAATTGGTATTTAGTATATACAAGGTCTCAAAAAAAATTTGGCATTAGCCACCCCCATTACTACCCCCACCCCCTATTAAAGGGGTTGAAAAAAAAATGTGATTTAGTGTATGTACAGGAACCAGAAACCTTAAAATATTTTTTTACTTCATCCACCCCCCACTACCACCCCCTTATCACCACCCCCACCCCACTAGCGATGTGGGGTATCGCTTTATTGGTTTTTGGGGTAGAGGATTTCAAATATTATATTATTAAAGTTCCATAAACAATTATTTTAACATACAAAGTTTTTTGCTGTGTGTGACTTGGATAGAGAATCTGGATGTGGAAGTCGTGATTCCTTGGGCAGCGGTTTTTTTATATAAAAAGTTCGTTACTCTAATTGGCCAGTAAAATTATCTCAAATACAGTTTTTCGTTAAAATGTAGCATTACCTAGATGCTCAAATTGTTTTGCTCATTTAAAGCACTTGCTTTAGAAAAAAATGCATTTTAAACTTTAAAGGTAATTTTGAAAGACTTGGATACCAAATTTAAATTTAAATGTCTCCGAAATTATTAATCCTACAGCAATAAACAAAAAATGTAATTAATTTCCAGTTTATAGTTTCTGTAATTGGTCTGTAACATTTCTTCGATGAAGTAATACTTTTCGAGTTACTTGGAGAAAACCGCTTGGAAGTATCTTTTTTTTTTAAGCTAGTTATAACTTAAAAACTGCCAATTTATGTGAAAAATTGCATAGAACCTTTTCTTCTTAAAATTTGATTCTACTTCAGCTCCAATAAGTATATAGATTTTTTAAGTGCCATCCCCTGGGAGGAGGTGGCATCCACCCCCTATAAATTAGCAAGCCCCCGCACAATATAGAAACTTTTCTGTGAAGCATTTACTATTATACTGCCAAAAATGAACGAAATCCGTTCAATATGACATTATTCCGAAGTTAAAACCTCTGGTTACTGTACTAATAATCATATGTGGGCGGACGAAAACCCCCATGCCATAACTGAAATCCATTTCCAAGAGAAATATTTGGTTAATGTATGGATAGGAGTTATTGGTAATAATCTTATAGATTTTTTTCTGCCAAGTCCCCTTAATGGACAATCTTACCCGCACTTTCTTCAAGAAGAACTACCTGTGTTACTTGAAGATCTACCAATTGCGTTAAGGAATCAAATGTGGTACATGCACGATGGAGCTCCTGTTAATTTCAGTGTAATTGTTCGCGACCATTTACAAATGTTTTATCCTAATCGTTGGATAGTCAGCAATGGACAGCAAGATTCCCCGATCTCAATAATTTGGATTTCTTTTTGTGGGGCCATCTTAAAACCCTGGTGTATAAAACTCCCATTAACACTTTGAAAGATTTAGTAGAGCGAATAGTTGCCTCGTGTGAAACAATACGAAATACGCCGGGAATATTTGAACGAGTGCGCAGCTCGATGCGTAGACGGGAGGAAGCATGCTATGGTAATTATTCCATAAAATAAAATCTTAAGTTTAAACCTTTAGAGAAAATATATATTTTTCAAAAGATAAAAATTAACAATTGACGATAAAAAATAATTTGTTATTCTATGTTTTTTTGTTATTCTTTTTTCGACTATAGTAACAGAGTCCCTTAAATATGTAGGCAAGTGCGCTACATATTATACCCCCCTGCAAAATAAAAAAATCAACCTACCAAAATATCAATATTAAAACGAACTTTTTACAGTCAGAAGTGACGGGTAGATTGACAACATCATTTAACAAATATGCAGGTTTAACTCTGTTTAAAGATACAGTATAATCCTTTCCACGTTTAACGACCGTTATAATTTTGTCTGTTCTAGAGAGAACTTTAAAAGGTCCTTCATACCAAGGGGATAAGGATGGTTTAAGTTTAGCTTTCCGAATGAAAATAAACTTACAATCTTTAATGTCTGGACTAACAAATGTATTTCGAAAATGATCCCGTTTAGGATTTGTGAATTGTAAGTTATTAAAATATTTTTGTAATTTGCTAATAAATAAAAGCAGTTTAATATCAGAATGTGATTTATTAAAATATTCACCAGGAGGACGTAAAGTTTGGCCATAGACAAGTTCTGCAGATGAACAAAGTAAATCATCTTTAAGCATTGCGCGTAAACCTAATAAAATAATTGGTAATTCGTCAAACCAATGAACTGAGTTAGCTCTGACGATTAATGCAGTCTTAAAGGTTCTGTGAAATCTTTCAATCATGCCATTGGATTCGGGGTGAAATGAAGTTGTGCGAATTCGGTGAAATCCTAAAAACTTTGAAAATTCGCGGAAAAGATTTGATTCGAACTGAACTCCTTGATCTGTCGTGATACGAACCGGAATGCCAAAGCGACAGATATAATTTCGAAATAAAGTTTTAGCAACAGTTTCTGCAGTAATGTCTGATAAAGGATAAGCTTCTGGCCAATGAGTGAAACGGTCAATAACTGTTAGTATGTAAAAAAACCCATGTGAAGGTGGTAATGGTCCAACAAGATCAATATGGATATGCTCGAATCTACCCTTGGGAACTTCGACATTACCAATTTGAGTTTTGATATGCTTATTTATTTTAGAAGTTTGACAATTTAAGCAAGTTTTGGTCCACAAGGTGCAATCAGTGATCATCCTTGGCCAGAAATAGTTAGAATTGATAAGTTTTTTGTAGCACGAATACCAGCATGCGTTAAATTATGAAAAATATCAAAAACTGCGCGTCGTAAAGAGTTTGGTACATATGGTCGACATTTAGAAGAAGAAACATCGCACCAAATTTTATGATCTGAATTAACAATATTGATTTTTTTTCAAACAGTACTTGACTTTAGAATTGACATTTGATTGATGTTAATAAAGAGGAAAGTTCACAATCGGTGGATTGAGCGTCTTTCAATAATTGTAGATTGAAATTGGTTAAGTTTATTTGAGAAATTGAATTAGGTGACAAAAAATCATGCTGTTCGAGTAATGAAAGATCATTTAAATGCGACAAAGTATCCGAAATGATGTTTTCTCTACCGTGAACATGACGTATGTTATTAGTAAATTGTGCAATATATTCCAAGTGTCGTATTTGACGAGGAGTTTTTTCAACATTAGTAAAAAGAGCTTTTTTTAATGGCTTGTGATCTGTGAAACAGATAAAAGAACGACCTTCTAATATATGTTTAAAATGTTTGATCGAAGTATATAAAGATAGCAATTCTTTATCAAAAGTTGAGTATGACTTTTGCGAATCATTTAATTTGCGAGAGAAAAATGCTAAAGGAGTAGATGAGTCTCCAATTCTTTGTTCTAAAACTGTACCCATGGATACATTTGAGCAATCAGAAGGTTGCGTGTTCAAATCACGTCAGGGTCACCAATTTATGGTAATTATTCCATAAAATAAAATCTCAAGTATAAACTTGTAGAAAATATATATTTTTCAAAAGATAAAAATTAACAATTGACGATAAAAAATAATTTGTTGTAATTTAGAAATAAAAATTAATAAGATATTTTAGTATATATATTGATACTTTGATGTGATGATTAAAAGAGTAGGGAGAATAACAGTAGGCACTTACCTACAGGTTTACAATATAAATAATATGTAGAGAGTAGTCTCTAAGCGTATAGTAGAGTTGTGCTCCTTTCAACCATTTGTGTGTACGTAAGAATAGGGCATTCGCTTCTTTGATGTCGAGGATTTGATTTAGGGGACTTCCAAGTCGACGAATTTGGACTCGTCTGGAATATCAGGAGCTTTGTTGTTGTTTTAATCTTCCAAGTATTTTAAGAGACTTCTTGCTTGATCTGAATAGATGTAATCCATAGCTTATTTAAATTTGCGCCAACACAGCTCTTGCTTTTAATATCTTCCAACTTTCTCAGAGCTTTTTCTGGATTCCTTTTTTGGGAGTTCTTCAAACTCTTTCAGTTTTTGTTTAATTTTCTCTCGTCTAAGAATTCTGTGATATTCCTTACTCTTTACTTTGTTGTTTGTGGTCTTGCTTTTGCTTCCTTATAACTCAGATGTCCTTTTAATTTTGCTGCCCCTTTCCGTTGTTCTTTAAGTTCTTCCAATGTTAGAAAAAATGTCTGCTTATCTTCTGTATCTATTATGTATTCTTCGACTTTTGGCTTTAATTTATCTAATTGTCGGGTTCGGGTTCAGCTTCGGGGTCACCAATTTACGGAAATTATTTCATAAAATAAAATCTTAAGTTTAAACTTGTAGAGAAAATATATATTTTTCAAAAGATAAAAATTAACAATTGACGATAAAAAATAATTTGTTATTCTATGTTATTTTTTGTTATTCTTTTTTTAACTATAGTAACAGAGTCCCTTAAATATGTAGGCAAGTGCGCTACACATGCCAATTAAGTGAAAGTGGCCATGTAGACGGGAGGAAGCATGCCTATAAGTGAAAGTGACCATTTCCAACAATTTTTATAAAACAAAATTTGCAATTAGTTTCAATTTGAATTTAATTGTTTTAATCAAAAACTGGGCGTCTGACGAGAAAAACGCAAGAAACCATTTTCATGTAGAATTAACCATATTAATCAGAAAAAATATCCACATGGAGAAATGTCAGTGACGTACCACTTTTTTGGTAACAAAGAGACGACGTGTTTACAGGGACGCCACTGATGGTGCGATAAAATAACTTTTCTGACTAAAATATGTGGTTTTATATCCTATTGAGATATTCCAAAATTTAAATTAAGTACTTTCTGAGATATTAAAAAATAACGATTTAGCCGTTGTGGACATATGTTATATGAACTCTTCTTCATAAAAAGACCTAAACAAAGACGGATCCAGAAAGGTTGCTGGGGGGGGGGGGGGGCGTCTACAGCCGAACGATCAATAATCATATCGACATTTTCAATATTCAATAATAAATAATATTAGATCCTATTCTTCTCGGGGCCCTCGGGGGGGGGGGGGAATTGCCCCTGGTGCCCCCCTGGATCCGCCCTTGCCTAAGGAATCACATCCTGAAATATTAGCACGTCATTAAGGAACACCCTGTATACATATAGGAGTTTATCTAAAATATTTTATGATATAAGAAGCCATGTTGTTTCTGATCAAGGGCATTTACAATTAACTGATGTATCCACAAGTACTCTAACTCTTTGAACATCCATCATAGTGGCAAGCTGAATTCTTCCCTCTGAAGAAATTTTTGAAAGTTTTCGGACATTTCACTGCAATATTAGTAATGTTTCAAAATGGGTTAGCCGATTTCCGACATTTTTGCCAACAGCCAGTATATTAGTTTGGAGCAAAAATATCTTATTCTGAATTGCAACTGCGTTTGAGTATTATTTCATTTTCAATCATCCGCCATTTCGCTCCTTACTAGGTAATTGAATTCGTTTTCGCACACTTGTCGAATATTCTTCTGGTTATAATTCGAAACCAAAATCACAAAAATCTGCTCAAAATTACAGAAGTTTTTGAAGAAATAAAAAAAGTCTATTTTTGGGAACACCCAATATTTTAATCATATGATGTGTTGTTGTGAATATTATTATGGGATATTTTCTTTCAGTAATATAAATCAATGAAGCATTGAACTATTAAAACCTGACATATTGATATTTTATTAGAGCTACTTGGAAAATCGTTAGAAATATCTGTGCTAATTTCGAATTCAAGACCCTCTGTCAGATCATTTTATCTTTAAATATATCTAATTGATTTATCTTAAAAGATACTCGTACCGTTCTGGGGCTAATTTAATACAAATTGTTCTAATATTAAGTTGAAAAGGTGTTTCATTTAAAGCGAGGCCTAAGGCTTCACGCTCATCCATTTTAAGCCGAGATGATTTATTATTTCGTATTTATAAAATTCCGTCAGGTGCAGCATAAAGTGCGGTTATTTTTCTTCATTTTTAAAACATTCTATCTCCACAACAATAAGGCCATTAAGATGCATATTAAATTTAAAATTTCAAATCAGTTATTTACTTAAAAGTCCATACTCTAGAGACTTTCGCTGGATATTTTTAAAGTCATTCGGACAGAAATTACCATAATCTTTTCACTGGAAACGTCAATACTAGCGAGATAACACAATTTTCTTAAAAACATTTTAAAAATCAACGTTGGCGTGGTATTGTCTTAAGGCGAGCATTAACAATTTCACTCATGAATTATGCAAAGCCGGTCTTATGAAAAGTGTTTGGCGGTCCCCATAGATCTGCAGTCAACTTTTTACTATCCATATAGATGGTTTTACTGCATTCGGTGAGATCGAGATGGCTTTGGCGTATTTTCAAAACCATGAAACTTTAATGCGCTCAATTTGTTCTCTGCCAAATTGGTTCTAATTGACTTTCACGTGGCTATGTTTTCAGTTTTTATCCGACAATTGAAAGAATTATTAATCTTCTGAGAGAAGTGTAATGAAAATTACCAAATATACAGCATGTCTTGTAAGTAAGGGAACATAATAATAATAATAATAATAATAGTAATTTATTCCCTAAAAAATTACAGATTACAGAATATTGCCATATTATGTTATAAAACACCATTTTCATAAAAAAAAATTAAGAAATCTATATATTATGTGCCTAAAATATAAAAATTCAAGAGTGTATATACACACAAAAAAAAATGTTTTAAAACAAATAAATATTATTCAAGTCAAGCAAATGATAACTTCGTATATAATCAAAAGCATCAAGTTAAAATAAGAAAAATATTTGTTTGAAATTATTTTTAATATAACTATTCAGTAAAGTTAATTTAAAGATAAGTACATTTAAAGTAACACACTGTCAGATTTAGAAACAAATATTACATTTACTTGCTGGGATACACTGTAAATATTTCTATTGAGATTACCATTTACTTGAAGAAATGAAATATTTGCATTATTTTAAACATATCTTAGGTTATTTCTGACTATATTATTTTAAATATAAGCTCTTCTCACTGTAAATAGGCTTGGGCGACATTGGTGTCGATCCAAAGACATCAGGTTGTTAGTTCAAATATATATTTTTCTCGTAATAAATCAGCCTAATGTTGGTTCAAGCACATTATGTTATTAATTTGAATACTTGGTTTTCTTATAATAAATCAGCCCTATATTTATATTAATTGAAAATCACGGTTATTTCCTTTTGAAATAAATTTTTCTAAGTCAAATTCATATCGACAGCAAGAATTAACTATAATTATTCATCCATCATCAGACTCCTGATGATTTAAGAGAGTCTGATGATATTGCGCTGAAACGTTTAAATTATGATTGCCTATACGAATTTCTTGGCGAATACTCTCATAGACCTGTGGTAGGACTATGTCAGCGATTTGTAAGTAGATCCGTCTACTGTGAACTTGGAAATGGCTTGACTATACAGTTTAAGTCAAATATATGATACTCTCAAAGAAATTCTTTCTTTTCTCAAATCAATATTACATTTGTTTCAAGAGTAAGACATTTTTTAGTTGAGATTATGCATAATTCTATACGTAGAATATGGATCTCTTGACTTGAATATACTTATCTCAAGTTTAGTAGTTGGCATTTAAAATTTTTTTGATAAATATATTTAATGACGCAAAGAATTCTACTATTTATTTAAAACTTATGTAATATTTATTCTAAGACTAATATACATTTTTAACTTGACAATATATATAGTTTATATATAATTCACAATATGAATGTCTCTATTTGACTATACTCTAAGTTAAATATATAATATTCTAAGCATATGCATATATCCAAAGGAAGAATTTTAGCCTTGTTTCAAATTTATATTATACTTGTTCCAAAATTAAAGAATTTTTTAGTTCACATTATGCATAGATTTATATTTAGAATATAAATGTCTTGATTTGAATATACTTCACTCAAGTTAAACAGTTACTTTTCTTAAGTTTTTCAATAAGAACATATAAATAAACAAAGAATTCTACTATTTATTTCAAATATATGTAATTTTATTTTAAGGCTAATACATTTTTAACTTGAAACTATGCATAGTTTTCAATGAAGAATATGGATGTCTCTACTTGATTATACTAATATATGATATTCTCAATTTTTTAATCATATGCATCTATTCAAAAGAAGAATTACATTCTTGTTTGAAATGTATATAATATTTGTTCCATGCATTTTTAAGTTGAAATTATATATCATTTTATATTTAGAATGTGAACGTTTTGATTTGATTATCCTCATCTCAAATTAAAGAAATTTATCAAGATTTTGCTTCACTTTTCCCAAATAATTGTATTGTTTCAAACCAAGAAAAATTTTAAGCAAATAATACATTCAAAATCCTAAACAAATAGGTATATTCAAAACAAAAATACTTTTTTTTCTGTGTAATAAATAAAAATAACAGGAATAAGCAATACTGATAAGTTACTAATTGGTTTTATCGCAGTTCGCAAAGATACAAATTTTATATAAATATCTTGGTAAAAAAATGGTAAAAGGTAGTCCTTGATGGGTAAGACAATAAAACAAATATTTTCTATTTAGATAGCAAGGTTTTCTAGTTCTAGTTCCATATGTGAGGATATGTGCACTAGGGTGGCCCATCTCTATAGGGGGTGAATTTTTTTTGCGTATTTTTTAAGTCTCACCCCACGAAAATATACTATTATACTAGGAATAATTTATGTCAAAGTTTCAGATAATTCGGTGAACGGTAACCCGTGCCGCATTCAGGTAGAAATTTGTAGATAAGATTTTATTACGGTAATACACTTAAATTTTACTTAAAATACAAATATCTACCTCTTTTCTCATAATGTTTTATTGGTGTAATTATTTCCTAGAAATTATTTGTTTTGGAAGTTTGGAAATATAATGTACCTACGGTAGGTTTTTATGTCAGTTTGCAATTGTGTTTTACAGTGGTGATTATAAGTTCTAGCATACGTTCCTTTTTGAAAAAACATTTAACGATGGCTGATGTTAGATCCTTACGAAAGGATACTTTCATTTACTTAGTTGGACACTATTCGTCACAAATCATTGGCAATAAATTGCCGTCTAATAGACAAGTATTACAAGTGACATGAAAGTGCTAAATTAACAATAAACAACTAGATAAACTTTATGCAGAGTGGAGGAACTTACAAAAATCGGCTAAAAGGGCCACTGTGGGAGTAAAGAAAAAAATTTCGTTGAAAAATTGGACGATCTTTTTGACATTTCTCATGCAAATGCATTGGAGTTGATGAAAATAGATGAAGATAAGCAGTTTTTAATTAACCAAAGAAAAAAGGGACGTCCTGGATTTATGCATGGTATTGATTACCAACTTGCTTCTCAAGAAAAACCAGCTGAGGAGAAATTACAGAAATTATCCGAACGAAGTCAACAAGAAAAAGCTAGATTAGAGGAAACAGTCACCTGTCCATCATCAAGTAGTAATTCAGCCGACTCCAATGAAAATGAAGATGAAATAATCGAAGCCCAAGAAGAGTTGTTACAAGACCAGCCTGGCCCGTCACAGCCAAAAAAGAGGAGATTGTATGGAACATGTAATATCATCACACCAAAAATAGCCGCTGCATTTGATGCTTGCAAAATAAGCGACAGGTATGGAGTCCATATTTTGACGGCAGTAGCAGAAGCACTAGGACATGACGCCACATCTTTGTCCATCAGCAGAACCACACTTCAGCGCTCTAGACAACGCATCCGCGAAGAAAGAGCTGAAATATTAAAAACTGCCTTCGGTAATTCTGAATTGCCGGCCCCAGTTATCCATTGGGATGGAAAACTTTTACCTTCTCTCACTGGAATGGGAAATATCGATAGACTTGCTATCTTAGTTACTAGTGGAGATATTGAACAACTACTTGGAATACCAGCTTTGCCCAATTCAACTGGAAGAGAACAGACTGAAGCAGTTTATGATGTGCTTTGTGAATGGAATTTGGACGAAAAGGTAATAGCTTTGTGTTGTGATACAACAGCATCAAATATGGGTTATATAAATGGGGCAGCCACACTATTGCAACAAAAATTATTATTCTATATTTTCCTTGTAGACATCATATTTTTGAAGTGGTTTTGAGAGAATTGAAGTGTTTGACACAAAAATGCCTTCCTCATCTGGTCCAAATGTGCCACTATTTAAACGTTTTAGGGAATTTTGGCCTAAAATAGATCTTAATAAACTAAAAACTGGATTTCAGGTATCAAAAATTAAACACATTTTACAACCAGTTAAAGCCGAAATTGTAAAGTTTCTAAATGCAGCTTTAACTTTGCAACAGCCTCGTGATGATTATAAAGTATTTTTAATGCTTTCTAAACTTTTTGTTGAAGAAGAGCCCACTCACACGACATTCTATCAACCAGGGGTATTTCATCATGCAAGTTGGATGGCCAAAGCCATTTACTGTCTAAAAATATTTTTTTTCCAAGATCAGTTCCAACTAACTAAAAAAGAAAAATAGGTATTGAAGATATATGTCTCTTTATTGTAAAGGTTTATGTAAAGGCCTGGTTTACAGCGTCATTTGCTAGTAAAGCACCGCTTCATGACAGACTTTTGTAAAGAACTCATTAATTATCAAAATATTGACAAAGAAATATCTCAAGCCGCAAGTAGGAAAATAGTGAACCATTTGTGGTACCTTAATTCAGTAAATGTTGGCTTATCTTTCTTTGATGACGATATTTCAGTTACCACTAAAAGAGAAATGGTTAAAGCTTTGAATAGGAAAGCACCAAATCAAGAGGGTATTAAACGACTTATGATTAGTAACATTACTGACGTTGAAAACAAGGAAATTCAGGACTTCATATGCGAGAACACTAAACAGTTTTTTCAAAAATTAGGTTTGTCTATGGAATTTTTGGAAAATGATCCAACAACATGGAGGGAAAATGAAAGTTATACCCGATGTTTCAATATTGTAAACGAAATTAAAGTTGTAAATGATGCCGCTGAGAAAAGAATCAAACTTATTACTGACTATAATGACATTTTAACAAAAAATGAAGACCAAAAAACAGTTTTTACTCCAAGTTGTAAATGATTATAAATCACAGTTTCCAAATGTAAAAAAAGAAACCCTGTCGCATACTTTGGCCTAGTGCAAAAAATATTGTTGTATTACTATATGTCTTGTAGATTTAGGATAATATTTGGTACTATGTATGAAAAAAACGTTTCATAATAAAATACACAAAGATAAAACGAGAGTTTTATTTCAAAAACTTCTAGTCTAGTTTTCTTAGACTACGAATTTACAGTAGTATGACACATGTCATAGTCACAACAGATAATGTCTTTGATATTTGTATGACTTGTTTAGTCATTCTAAAGATAAATGTTGCTGATTAAAAAAAAAAAACAATGCATCAACCAAAGAATGTAAATAATTCCATTTACTTTTATTATTGCATAATAATGCATTCTGCGGCACCCCTTGCCTTCAATTTGCCTCAATAATATTTTGAGGGGACTGTTTTTTCTTCAAATGGAATCATTTGCAGGGGTGAGAAATAAAAAATTTCGATTTCGAAAAAGATGGACCACCCTAATGTGCACACATACATAATAAGATTTTTTAAAAGTTCTATTGTAGCCTGAGTGTTATGTTTACAATTAAAAATAAAATGCTTCAGATCTGCAATGGACTACACAGGCACACAAAAAAAAATGTCGAGTGCTAGAGGGCAGACCTATGTATTCTCATGCATTTCGACCCGCTGAACATGAATCCGATGTCCGTTTTGCCGAATTGGCCCTTGCATTTTTGCAAGAAACACCTTAAAAATGCCCGAAAAATCCCAAACAAGTAAATAAAAAGTTTAAATGAGCTGATCACTATATCTATACGTAATTTGGGGCGCTGAAACTCAATATGAGGTCAGAATTAGCCGATCAGTTAGGAATTTTGACATAACCTCAAAAAACACTAAGAAAATACCCAAAGATCCAAAACAAATAAATTAAAAGCTTAAACCAAGAACTTTAAAACTAACATAACCTAAGGAAAGAGCATTACACCAAGAACTTTAAACTAAAAATTCTTAACCCAACATAACCTGAAACAAGAACTTTAAACCAAAAACTTAAACCTGTTATAAATTAAGACAAGACTGTTAAGTTCCTAAGGCAAGAACTATTAAGGTTTAGAGTTCTTGGTTTAGAGTTCTTTGTGTAAGGTTCCTGTCTTAGAATATGTTACATTTATAGTTCTTGGTGCAAAGTTCTTGCCTTAAGTTTTGTTAGATTTAGAGTTCTTGGTTTAAAGTTATTTGTGTAAAATTCTTGCCTTGCTTTTAGTAAATTCGATGTTCCGAAATATCGAATAAAAAAAATCAACGATAAAATAAAAAAATATTTATCTAAAATGTTATAGTATGGAAATAGGGAATAAAGGTTTTCCATGGTACCTTGCATCATATGTTATAATATGTTGGACAAATAGAAAGAACGTTAAAAAGTAAAATATAAAAATCCAACAATATGGAAGGAGCCTGGAATCCGTGAGGAGTGTAATTTTTTAGCAATGCAAATGTTTCCAGAATTAATGCTAAAAAAGGGTTAATGGAAAATGATTGTTCCGAAAGTCAAGAAGATGATAGTGCATACGAAGATATGCGTGTGTGAATATGAATGTTCGATTAGAACTAAAACTCCCAATATTTGGTGAAATGATAAACTTAATAATGTTATTAGAAATCTTGGTCTATCTAATGGTAGGAAAGAATATTTAGTGGCGATTATAGAAAAAGACAATTTAGTATCAAGTGATGTTCGTTCTAGCTCATACAGAAAAAGAGAAAAAGACTTTATCTTACACAAGGAAAAGAACACATGCTCTTTTATTGTCATAATGAAGAAGGATTGATGAATATACTTAAACCTAGCACATATAGATTTTAGATAAATATTTCTTATTTTATCGCTGAATTTTTTTCGATTTTTCGGTACCTCGAATTTACTACAAACAAAACAGAAGGAATTCGCATTATTTATATAGTTGTGCAAATTTCTTGTACTCATAGGAAGCCAAGTTTCTCACTTCAGTAGAGCTGCGGTTGCATGATGACCACGTCCGCGGTCCTGCTTTCCAAATCTGACCGGCCGCCGATACTGAGCTTCCCCTCCCCTGGATCGTAAACTCTTTCTCTACTTTTGCCACGACGGGAATTTTCTTACCTAGGAACTTGGCCGAAATAAATCGTTGCCCGCCGTCACCACGTGGAGGTGTCCTAGTCGCAAAAATAGAAAAAGAAACAAATGGCATATGACAATCAAACAGAATAAAGAAAACTATACAATTCTAAACAGCCCTAAGAAAAAAAAAAGAAAAAATCATCAAGGGAGGGTGTAGGTACATGTTTAGACCAAACGATATTCCTCTCTCAACAGAGCAAACTTTGTCCGAAAATTTTTTCCTGAAAATGTTACTGTTAAGTAATATTTTCCTTTAGATACTTGAAAATTTAAAAATTACCCATCTCCACTTACTAAGGTTGATGAGAATATATGTTGAAAAGATATTTCTGTATGAAGTTTGCAGATTGCGCTTTAATTCTGACTACGGTATTGTGTTCAGCTCGTGAAAATACGTCGGAAATTATATGTTCAGATATTGTGTAGAGCAAAGTCAACTTCGGGCTATGATTCAGTCATGTTTGGGTACTTTTTCATCCTAAATATGGATTTTACAAGATATTCGATCATGGCGAATAAATTCTGACCTTGGATTCGGTTTCAGTGCTCTATATTACGTATAGTAATCAGTTCATGTAAGCTTTTTATTTACTTGTTTGGGATTTTTCGGGCATTTTTAGGTGTTTTTTGAGGTTTTGTCAAAATTCCTAACTGATCGGCCAATTCTGACCTCAGATTCGGTCTCAGCGCCCCAAAATACGTATGGAAATAGTCGTCAGCTCATTTCAGCTCTTGATTTACTTGTTTGAGATTTTTCGGGCAGTCTTGTGGTGTTTTTTGGGGTTAGGAAAAATGCAAGAGCCAATCCGGCAAAACGGACATCGGATTCGTATTCAGCGGGTCGAAATGCATGAGAATACATAGGTCTGCCTTCTAGCACTCGACATTTTTTTTGTGTGTGCCTGTGTAATCACAACTACAAATAGGACTATCAAGCGATTCAGGTGTTGTGGAAAACGGCCGTGAATTAATTGTAATCTATTAACAGTACTGAAGAAATATCTGAATGCTTTATCACTACTTATATAGTTAAGATAAATTGATAGTACGGGGTGAATTTTTGTGCAGTGGTTTTTTTAAACTGGCCACATAGGTTTCCC
Organism: Rutpela maculata; assembly: GCA_936432065.2. NCBI lineage: Eukaryota > Metazoa > Arthropoda > Insecta > Coleoptera > Cerambycidae > Rutpela > Rutpela maculata. The sequence goes on along the minus strand of OW386285.2, from coordinate 290,647,188 downwards.
GAATAATTAACAGAAGTTTGCGTTGGCAACATCCATAAAAGCAGAGTTCAATACATAAATAATACAGCCTAGAGTTTGTTTCCTTCTTAATTGTCAAAAGTCTTACAGTAGTCTACGAAACGAAGATACGTAATATTATCCTGTCTTCTCGATAAGTTGTCGTAAATTCAGTATTTGTTGTCTAGTATCGCGACCTTGATAAATAAGGTATTTGCTAGGATAGATAATGATATTTATATAGGTAAGTTAGAGTAAATTGTGATATCTGGACCTGATTTACACGCAGTAGCCCTAAATCAAATTACTTACTACACATCATGTATAAAAACAAAAATACTTGATTCAATTATTGATCGTATACCTTGACTATCTAAAAAATTAATTAATTCCAGCATATCCAGATTTCAGGGATATGTCTGTTGTCTCCGAATTTCTTTGTCGCTTTCTAAACAATCCTCTTTATTGATAAAGTGGGAGCGTAATACTTAGCATGGTGATGTGGTAGACTACGAAATTTATTAATAATACATAATTTGGGTATTTGCGAAGTTCAAAACTATACATAAAAAGAAAATGAATACTAAGACATCTGTTGATGTTTTTTATTTATAATTTGAATGAATAAAAACTTTGGTATTTTAGTTTCAGCAGCATGTACAATATGGATATAACTAAGTTCGTATACAAGAAGTAATTCTCTAATATTTTAACGTCATATTTTTAAACGTTAGTCGTTCAGCAGCAACGCAGCGTTCTGGAAAATGCAATAATTGGCGTCTGCAATATCCATCGCTCATTTCAGTAAAGTGGAACGCTGTATGCAGGAACAAGTAGTATAGTTTTTATTGATTTTCGTATGTGGACATAAAATATTGTTCTGGATACTTTTGCTCCTAGTAGCGTGTGTCGATTTACTTCAGAAATGTATAACAATTTTGCAGGTCTCAATTATCCTGAAACAAAATTTCTAGATTCTGTTGTTCTTCATAAAAGTGTGACAACTCCACAGGGTGTTCTTTATAAGCTTATTTGAAGTTAACATGAGTAGTTAGTTAAAAAATATGAATAATTATTTGTGCATTATGATACCTTTATCTCCACTGGGTGGCAAGTTTGTTCATTTATCCGTTCCAATATTCCTATTCTTTCAAATAGATATATCTATAGATAGACATTTTTTAGCTGATTGCTTTACAATGCAAATACATTTGAAGCAAGTCACTAGTTAATTATTATTTAAGGAAAATCTTGTTATTTCAATTTTAAAATGTACCGTACTGCGGGGCGAAGTACGTTCTTTATGATTTATTTCATCGTAAACATAAAATAAGGCAAACGTTTTCAATTTATTGCATATATAGCATACTTTTTTATATAAGATATTTTGAAACCATCAGATGTCGTTGACAATTTGACTATTTCAAAAAATATGCCACGATCTTTTTTTAAGAAACACTTTTCATCTTCTTCACGTACCAGCTTTGAAAGTCGTTGCAGCATCTACAATATACGGATTGTTCAGGAAATAAATCTAGTCCATTTAGGAGCTGATTCTATGCGCCGAAATACTAAGAAAAGTTCCTATATACTGTGTCAGGCACTGCTTTCTAAGAGGGCTACGATCAGCGCCGATGGCCCCTGAACACTGGATTTTACTAATTATTTCAGAAACATCGTATCAGATAATCATATCGAGCATGTACTCTGTCATTTTTTATTCATGATGAGCTTTTTTTATTGGGGACGTAGCTATCTTTTGGAAAACCAAACACCCCATGAACTCATTATCATTCCTTCTCGCTTCATTTTCATTTCAGAATGATAATTCTATTAGGACCTCCACTTCTGCCTGGTTAGTAAATATCCTACATTCCCCCTTCACACCGAGTGCCATTAGGAGTTCGGATTAGCAATCACTTCCTTCATTTATTGCCTTCTTCTCTCGTCCTTGTCCTTCTTTGTAATGATAATAATTTGTCAGTTTTTTCACTGTGTCTCTGACTGCAACATATAAAATATTAAATTTTCCTTGACCCGCCTTCTGCACGTGCGCCCCGTATGTTTTCTTAACCAGATCTACCGGAGAAATTCCTACGATAATCAGTGCAGCCCCCTGCTGGACACAGTACTGTACACGTGGAATGTCACCTTCCTTCTACTGACTACTTTCATGGCTTTTTCCCAAGCGGCAGCTGCGTATAACATTACTGCGTGGACGACCGAGCTGAGCAGCAGGCGCTTGCTCCCTTTTAACGATTTGAATATAACTGCTGGGTGTTCCTGTCAGGTGTATGACTCCTCTGCATAACGGACGGTTTTCACTCGGGCACCAGTTCTAGAATTCGAAGCTCTGCAACACACTTTCCCGATAGCTAATAGTGAAGAAAGTTAAATCCAGGCGATCAGTGGATTACTAATCTACAGATTTACGGCGGCGCGGCGGTGTAAAAATCAAGAGTTTGAGAACAAGCGCAAGCAAACAAAAACTTACAGTGGTGACAGTAAGTTTATAGGAAAAATACAGTGTTTTGTTGTGAGGACGGATAACTATGTCAAGCAGTTACTTCTTAGACTATTTATTGGAGAGTATCTTCACCCAGTAATAAGTGGTAATCGTGGCAAAACACAGTATTTTCGGTGCGAGAAAGGATAGGCAGTGAACGAAAGTTTGACTAGCAGTTCCACTTACTAATTGAGTATCATCACCAGTAAATAGTTTTACGCGGAAAACTAAAATTGATTAAACGGATCATTTACTACCGTGTATCTCACTTTGCTAGTTGAGTTAGAGTCGGTCAAATTACAAAATATGAATATCTAAGCTAACTAAAAATATTACATAATCAATGACGATGTCTTTTGGCACTATGTCCACTCCTTGCAGCGTGAATAACATGTGATCAAACCTTCTCCTTCCTGTCAACACTTTTCCGGAGACAACTTTAGGAACGTTGTGGTTATCCACTGATTCATTAGATTTAAGGCTCACTTAATCCTTTGCCTTAATTCCTCTTCCGTTTTCCCGACTAGTACCAGGTCATATGCGAACGTTATTAGTGTGACCCCTTCAGATACTTCCAACTCTAACACTCCATATCATACAGAAGATTCTACAGTGTGGGTCCCATCACCGAACCTTGTGGAGCACCGCAGCTGGTCATATATGGCCATATATTCTTCTTTCTCGTACGTAGTTTCCATAAGTATTTTGCTGTCCTACAAGTAGTTCGTCATCAGCCTCACTCAGTGTGGAGACACTCCTTTGTTGGTAACGTCATCCATTTTGTGCTGCAAGGGGTTAGAGTCAAATGCATTTCTCACATTTAGTGCTACTAGTTAATTTATTTAAATCACTTTTCCATGGAAACGGTTTGTATATATATTGCGATGTTGAACTAGTAAGCTATTTTTGCACCTAACCTCGCATGCTTAAGAAATTGTATTGTGTTATAGTAGGAACACTAATCCTACTGCTATTACCTACTTATCACATGGTGCCAAATTTTTTAGATAAAATAAAATTACAGTCTGTTATATAAATTTGATGTACACGGTATTTAAATGTTGCAAAATTGAGATGTTTGATGACGTCAATTTACAATTTAATGGACGTGTATGAGAATGAATGTTGAAAAATTGGAGATTTATTCTCCTATAGTTAGGAGCATATGGTAAACAAAAGTCGTTAGATGAGTAGCCAAAAAGATATAACTAATTTAGCAGTAATACAATAAAATCTTCATAACCCAAATCCAAATCTACAACAATAGTTTTGTATTACTCGTATATGGTATAGTTTCTGAGACTTTCAAAGAAAAAACATTTGGCAGAGGTGGGGATTTTAGGGTAGGAAGATCCTCTTAATAATTTTATTATCACATGATCTTTCCACAAAATCCCACTTTTGTGTCTAATTGGCCTACTTCACCTGATTTCCTTATGGGTCCATTCCGATTTCTTTTTTTATCTCGGTGCCAAAGAACTTTATAAAACAACAAATATTTTCTTGTAATTAACACAAATGATATAATTGCAATTATTTATTGTAAAAAATTAGATTAATACTAAATATCTTACGAAGTAATTTCTACTATCCAGTGTTTCCATTCAAGGTAACATTAACATTTATTTGCATTAACTTGATTTCCTTTTTCTCCTCTGTATCCATTTTTTACATTGAGAATAAGTTTAACATAATAAAAAGATTCTTTAAATCAATGTCTAAACGAAATGAAAACTTGCTTTCAAGCTGTTACCCTTCTTTAAATGAGTACATTTAAAAGATGGATTGGAAGAGGGAGTGATTATAATGGGCCAGTAAAATCCTCACGTCGTTTATTTTATATTGCCGAAATATATCTCTATAGTAGTCATTTCTTGTTTTAATAGTACAGTTTATAAATTCTATTATAAAAAAAATCAACCAATGTCTAGGTATAGATACAACAGTAGTTCACTCTTAAAGTATCATAAATTGCTATATTTACGTTATCAAAATATTTTGGGTGTTGATCTTAATTATTTGGTGAGAAGTGAGGTTGTACTTATGCAGTTAAGCCTCGTAGATAGGCGTATTGTGCTTCTCCCATGGGTAGCAACCACTAGTACTTATGATGAATTTGAGAAGGCTCAGCAGAGTGGCAGTTGGCTCTTAATTTCAAGGTGTTGAAGTGTCGCTATCGATCTGCGTAAATTTGTTTTTAGATCTGTTGCAAAAATAGAATTTTTGCAGAATCTGAGTAAAATATAAGAAGATTACTCTAAAATCAGTTTTTCTACTGGGGGCTAGCTTGCTCCAATAGACCCTACCATACAGAGTCGCGTTGCTGCTTGCATATTCGATGACCCAGTATGCCTTCACTTGACAAGCATGAAGAACACAATGAATTAGAAATGTGTCATTCGTTTATTTTGAAAGGATCCGATCGATCCGTGAATATCTACCAAAAAGCTAATCTTTTGGATTTATCAATCGTTCATTCTATTTCAGTAACGCCGGCGTGATGGTATCATTGGAATATAATGAACGAATGACGAATGTAACACACGTATAATAAAGTTGTCTTCTTCTAAAAAAAAAATCCAAAAAAATCATGAAATTTTAGACATTTAGAGGCTTCGCGTTGTCTTTTAATTCTGATACAGGTTTTGCAGGAGGCGCTAATTTTTATATTGTAACCAAATGAAGGATGTCGATTTTAAACATTTACCGGGTTAATATTTACCCCCTAATAAGAGTCACCATAGTGCCACCTAGACTGATGACCATATTGGACCAGAAGTCTCCAAGCCTAAATCCTCTTTTTTTTTCAGAGAGCAGGAAATGACACAACATATGTTCGGCAGTGTCGTCTTCTAGACTGCATCCTCTACACTTGGAGTTATCAGCACTTCCCAGTACTGTCTTAGTTTGTAAATTTCTATTAGTAATCTTACATAAGTGCGTAGCTGATTCCTGGACATTTGCAGACTGTGAGTGTTTGCCTAGCTTACGACCGAGCATAGTCAATTGCAGAAAATATTATATTTTTTCTACTGAAACCATCTTCCATTACAAATTCATAAAACCGTACACGATTGTAGCTCCGTAAAAGAGTCGGAATGTTATGCGGGTTTTATCGAACTTTTAGAAAAAAACAATATATATTGGAATTACCAATTTTCTATGTCTACTACAATAGAACAAACCTATAAATCATGTGCTATCCTAGGTGAGCCTCAAGTTGTTATACCCACCATTCGAATTAATCAATATACCAACAATTATGACATATTGACTTACTTTAAAAGAAGACCCTTGAAGTGTTGGAGACCTTAGAAAATCGTCTAAATGACTAGTCGATGATTTAGAGATATTATTTAATAAACAATTTTCCAGCTGCTTAGTTGAAACTGGTTGTATGACTCCTACAGGATGTCGAATTTTAACACGATAAGTTTTCAGCTCCATTTCATCTTTTCGACTAACCAAATGTTTATTTTCCTTTAATACTACTTGATCGATTATTTAACTACGTTGAAGTTTTGGACTCTTTATGGAAACATAATGTATGCTAAGAAATTTGTCGAAACTACTTTTACAATTCTGTGTAGATCGGGACTTATTTCAGACCTTCCCTACTCTAGGTTTTTGAATCAATTGAAGTTGAAAGATTCTAGCTGAGCCAGCAAGGTCACATGACCTGTTGCAAATTGAAAACATTTGAAGATGGTGATAAGCCGAATATTAGGTCATTACCACCTCAGCTTTGCATCAGCTTACAGTAACTTACAAGCAAAAGAACCGAAACTAGAAGAAATTAAATCGAAGTGACACTCAGTTAATATTTTCATGGATATTGCTTCTTTACCTTCATGAAATTGTAATTAGTTAAAATATTACGAACATATGTGGGTTTATTTTTTTTTCATTGTTAACAGTTTTTTTAATCTTATTTTCCTGATGATGTGGTTAAATAAAAGTCACGTAAAATATCTACAAGAAAATGTACTTAACATAATACCAGCCGTTATTATTTTTGTCTCACTTATAAAGTTCTTTCTGATGTGCCATTCCAGTTATTATTTGTAGAATACAAATTTTAAAGCTAACTTTTGTTGAAGTATATATCTCTTCAAGCAAATTGATACAAACTTATCTGAACACGATATTATTAAAAACGAATCTTTGTTATGGTCTTTCATTTTTATTTTCATGAGTATCCAGATAGTAATTGTTCTTTGCAGATAATACCTCAATTTATTCAAATATTCCTTAGAGCTCGAGTAAGTTATGCAGATATCTAACAACCAACAATTTAACAACTGTATTCAATACGAGCACCGTTCGGTAATTAAGACGGTATCACGGGCAAATGATTATTACAATAAACTGAAATATGCGAATGCAATGAAAGTACTTTCAGGATATAAAAATACATATCTTATTTCTGCTTATAGTCCAATCAATAGATAAAAAAAAGTTCGTTCGTAATGCAAAAATAGCGTAAGTCAGTTTTTTAAAGTGTTCGGGAAATAAATCCGAGCATTTTTACAAGTTGGCGAGGTTGGCAGTGGTTGGGGTTAGCCGCAAAAGTCAAAGGTAAATATCTCGCGAACCATTGATGCTACTACAAAAATGGTAAGCACCTTTTTTATTCAGTACTAAATTCTCTCTAAAATCCATGACAGCTTATTTTGGATGGATCGTTCATTGAAATGTCAAATGAAAATATTAAAGTGCACTAATTTCTCTATAATTTCTGTCAGAGACACTATTTTTTATGCAGCCGTACGCGAAGTGAGTATTTCGCATTCTCAAAACAGTCCGCAAAATTCAATTGGCCGCCAAACTAAAAATCACTTTTATAACTTTTGATTTCTCCATCAAATAAGCCAATAAAATGTTTTCAGACACCGTCTTAACAGTTTGTTCCTTATATCAATCTTTAAAGTCCCTGTAACATTTTTAGTATTGGCGTTTAGATTTTTCAGGTATTAAATTAGAAAGCGACGAATTTACGATACTTTTTAGCTCTGGAGGAGGAGTGCAACGAATTGAAATATCATTATCGTTCACATATATTTTTCAAGAACTGTCAAAATGTTTTGTATACGTACAGAATATACCATTTCCATAGAAAGCTGTGACATTAGGGCCACCGCTAAATATAGCATGAACGCTGGTGTCATTTTCACCATCTAACAATTTACGGTTGTTTGTTTTGTTTGTTCAATATTGTTGTTAATATTGTTTGTTAAATATTTTTTTCAAAACATGTCAATTATTGATCGAGTATAATATGTAATTGTCAACTTGAAGGGCAATAGATTATAGAGAATACTCTATAAAATTGATAAGAACATATTTGACTGTACGATGGATAGTTTGGGAGATATTTTCAAAAAATTATTTTTTTATAACTGTTTACAGGCTGTAGCCCATAAAATATATAGTTTTTTTTAAACTATTTGACGTCGGCCTATTTCCGCTACCAGGGCCTATCACCGACGCCAGGAGACGAGCTACCCCCAACCTGGAAATTTTGCCGAGCCTCTTCCCTTAAGAAGTGTAGGGATCTTTTACTTGCCTAACATTTAATAGACAAGGGACCGCCTGTTTTACATCACCTCTGAAGGATGGTATATCCACTACGTAATCCTCGTCTGAAATTACGTAACTTCCGAGTATACACTGATATACAAGCCTCTAGAAGGTGGGACGAGAACGCTGTATTTCCCAAGAAGGGAGCCCATCCAAGTACTAAACGCGCTCGACGTTGCTTCAACGGAATATCGACTGGTATTCACATTGAAGTCGCCTCTACGCTCGCCCCTAAAATATTAGTTCTACAGAATAGCGTTTGAGAAGTCAATACTCTACATCAGGGCTGGCGAAACGTGATATATCCAGGTGGGTAGTGCAGAGGAATTCTTAAAAAAAAAACATTTTAATAGTGTAGAATAATAAGTCTTCAGGTGGGTAATTCCCCACCTACAGATTTTTCAGGTGTGTAGTACTATCCACCATACCCACCTCTTCCGCCGGTCCTGCTCTACATGATCGCAATATGATATATTAATGTACGATGAATAATTTACGAAATAATCCGCAAAAACTACATTTTAAAAATTTTGGCGCTGTAACTCGTAAACGGTTAATTTTACGAAAATGAGCCTGTCCAGTAGCGCATATAGAATTTATTGCTGAACAAAAAAGCTGCTTATCATTTTCGTCGTAGCGTCAATGGTTTGCGAGATATTTGAGTTTCACTTTTGGCGGCTAACCCCAACCATCGCCGACCCCGACAACTTGACAAAATATGCAGAATAATATACTTAATATCTAACATTTAGACTTCGATTAATAGTATATGGAAAGAACGAATGGTTTCTTTGAAATTTAACTGCTGAATACCAAAATAGTACATTGTGCATCTAGTAGTAAAAGCAATACATTTCCGGACGACCACGATCATGTAAATTGTTGTCCGAGGCGTTAGCCAAGGCCAACAAGCATTGATGTCCGGGAATGTGCTTTTACTGCTAGGTACAAAATAAAAAATATATGTATATTAAAACATATATATAAGAAACAGTCCAGGAAAGTTACTTTCCGGGATTGTTATATATAAACGCACACCACAGATAGTAGACAACCCCCAAATCCAAAGCCAAGGCTGTCCGGAAGGGGGTTAAACATTTGGAAAAACGCAGATATACATCCATACCCACCGGTATTGTCAATACCGGGGCTGGGGCTCGAACCCAGATCGCGACAGATTGTCAGTCAGCATATTCGCCACTCAATTCGCCTTAACCGACTAAGCTACCGTGGCGGTAGATATAGAAAAAAACAGTCCGGGAATGTTACTTTCCTGGCTTTTCTGATAGTTGCTTAGCAATGGACTAAAATACTGGATTCGCGTATTTTAGGATCTGAAATTGCGCCGAAAAAGTAGACATTCTTGATCGATTTCAGAAAAACAATATTTTTCATTAATCGTGTAGTTCAATCATAGGTACTTTTTTCTTGCAAAAATAGTGTGAGTCAGTTTTTCTTTTTTAAAGTGTTGGGGACGAGGTCATCAAGCAGAAAAAAGTTGTTCTCGAAAAAACGTTTTTTCCATGTGTTCAAGGATGAATATTCCATTCTTTGAAAAAGGTTACATAAACATATTTTTACCTAAAATGTATGCTCCCAAGTGACTGCCTACATATTTTGGGGGCTTGCATAACCTTACTTAGACATTCAGTTTTTTGTCCGTTTTAGGCACCACAGTTTCCACCGCCATATTGGAGTCGCCATTTAAAATTTTATGATTTTGACATCAGATTCGTTATCAAACCGCATAATAGGATATTACACAACGATGCTATAATGAATACTGTTGTTCCCGAGTGTTGTAATCATCCGAGGGAATACAGTATTCATTATAGCGAGTTGTATACTATACTTTATCTACGACTAATTTTTAGAAATAGAAAATGATAAAAAATTTTTACTTTGCAGTAAAAGGTATATTAATATTGCTACAATTGATAAATTAAACAGATGATGGAATGTTAATGGGTAGGCCATTATGTCAGAGAACTTACACCACAGAGAAGCGACAGCAAGGCTTCCCGCGTTAACCGTTTTCGTATGCACATGTGCGAGATAGGTTGTGTAGTTGTCATTATATTATTACTAGCTGACCCAGCAAACGTTGTTTTGCCATATAAATTATAAATTTTTGTCCAAAAAATACAAATAAAATTTCTGAATAAGGCCAGCCTTATCACCCAGTGGTATAAAAATAGCCTACGACCTATTCTCAGACCTACCAAATATACACCAAAAATTTCATAAAAATCGGTCAAGCCGTTTCGGAGGAGTTCGATAACAAACACTGTGACACGAGATTTTTATATATTAGGTTATTAATTGTATTTAATATGTGGTAGAGTAACATATTATACTGAATTGCTTTCAGTGTACATCGAATTTTAAAGTTCTCTCAATGTAAGAGCTTGTGTTTCACTCATGTTCAATGCCATTAGAACCGGGCCAGAAAATATCAAAGGAACCGCCAATATTGTCGCATCTCTGTGATCTAAGTTCTCTGGTTATGTGTCAAAAGAATGGCTTGTCAAATTAAATTTAAACGTCAACGTTATTTACAATAATTTTACATATTACTCAAAATGAATAATATAGTTAATTCATTAATTTCTTCAGTAAACAATTCATTCAAAAATATTTAATAGTCGTGGACAAATTATAGTATTCTACTTGCATATAATGGCTACTATTCAAAGACATTATGATTTATAGCCAGGGAGGTAGCGACAGATTTTTCGCGTTAATATCTATAAAGCTAGATTTTTCCCATGATAGCTTAGAGAGTATGAATGATAAAGGTGCAATTCTGCCGATCTATAAGTTCTGCAAAAATGAATAAAAAATAACATGTTGCAAAAAAGATATCGATTTTCTGAAATGTCACAAAATGTCACTTTTGATTCGTTCATGCCGAGCCGAATTTTCAAATTTCACCGTGCAATTTACGATCAGGTTTATCTGCAAGACTTCCTCTATACGCGCGACATCGTACGGCCGTTCCAATGGTGTTTTTCGAAAAATATGAACGTATCAAGATTGTATGTTTTTACAATTTTTTCGGCTCGGAAATGCAAGCTGTTTTTTGCTATTTTTCGCAGATTTCTCCAAAACGGTCGGAGTTAGTTCGAAATAAAAAATACGGTCAAACGAGTAATTTCCACTAGGAATCTTTTTGCTACCATCAGTATTTTGATTTTTTTCGTTTCGGAAATATCTGGAAAATGTACGGCAAAAAATCGCAAATTTTGAGCTTCTACAGTTGGCAACTTTTTAATCTTGGCTTTTGCGCCAAAAGGCTACTCTAGCTAATTTAAACAGAATTAAATTTGCTAAAACTCTCTATTGTTATTTTTTTCCGACAAAAATCAAGGAATTAAAGGGGGCGGGATTTGGGACTTTTTTTTTCGGTAAAATTTCTCCATTTTGTCTCCGTAATTAATCGGTAATTAACTGAAATCGATGTTCACTTAATATCATGTACTACTTTGACGCTCCGTTAATCTTGGCCTTTTGAAACAAAGGTTTCTGAGAAAAATTATTTTTTTAATATTCACATACACTCTATAGGAAAACATGTAATTTCCTACATTTCCTCCAATATCTTGATAATTATCGTTTTTTTTTCGAAAAATTTGTAGACAGCTTATGTAAAGAGAATTGATTGAGATTTCCGACCTTTTTAAAAATTTTTTCTCTAACATAAAAAACAAAAGACTTATGACCGAATATGCGCTCCGGGCTACTGCAGTTCTCGGATAAGTTTTGCCTTTTCCGCCACGGAATATTAATCTACAAAGCTGATTTTTTGTCTACAAGCAGTTTATGCACTATTTCGATTAAAAATCATATTCTACCTCCGCTGAAAGGTGGCTACATCTTGCGACGTATAGAGGAAGTTTTCCAGATATACTTGATCGTAAATTGCACGGCGACATTCGAAAATTCGGCTCGGCATTTTGTGACATTTCAGAAAATCGATATCTCTTTTTGCAACATGTTATTTAATTTTTTATTCATTTTTGCAGAACTTATAGACTGGCAGAATTGCACCTTCATCATTGATACTGTCTAAACTTCCCTGGGAAAAAAATCAAGCTTTATAAAAATGATTTCACGAAAACTGTCGCTACCTCTCTGGCTACTAAGTACTGTTTTTTAACTGTTCTACGAAAGGGAATAATGATCCATTATTCCCTCATCATTAATCCCTGCGGGAATAATATGGCATTATGTAGCAAAATTGACACATGTAAAATATATATTTTATATTTTAGTCGTAGATAAACATAAATATGCTACGTTTTAAAAATAAATACTTTTTCAAATATTAAATTTCACAAAATGTACAAATTCTGCATATTATTTACCTCTAGGTACTTTGTAGTATATTAGATAAAGGAATCATATACGAAATATTCAACAAACAAACATTTATTTCTTATTTGAAACAACCAATTTTACTTTTAAATTCATTTTCAATTATTTCTATTTAAAGTTAAACTATCTTTAAAAGCACCCTGCAAAAGTAGCCAACCTCTCAAATGGGCACTATGACTTGTTTGCTGGGTAATAGTTCTACTCCATCAGAGAACTACTTGACATGGGAGGATTTTTCCATTTTTAGCATTAAACTCAGAGAAAACAAATATCATCTCATAAGAAACCTTTCTAAAAAATGAAACGAAATTAACTCTAATGTCGCAACATTTATCTAAATTCTGAAAGTTTCAAAGTTAATTTATCTGAAAGTACTATATACTTTCACATCAGGTGATTGACTCATAAATTTTATATATAAGCAACAAAAATATATAAGTTATATAAATGATATCAAGCAGAAAAGCATATGAGAAAAGTAAAATATGTCATTAATAATTTTTATTATTATTCATTTATGCTAGGTGTCATAAGGCCAAAGAATAATGCCAACATTAAGATCTGCTGCTTTCAGTAATAAAAATGTAACCCTAATGAATCAATAGTTAGTTTTTCAGGATGAATTAGATCTAAGAAACCTTCAACACTACGGATAAGACAGGAATTCAGTGGGTTTCCTATATTATATCTAATTTTATGTTTTGTGCATGTATGTTATACTTGACGTTATTACTCAATCTGGATAGAACAAAAGATTGATATAATAGTTTCAGCACGTTAATATTGGGTAAAATCGTGAGAGCGTTGTATTATGAATTCGAGTGTTCTGAAACGTTAATTGCTTGGTGACGGTGTTTATATGAAACTTTTTTGCTCAAATAGAAATCTAATTCTCCAAAAATTACACTGAAAATTTCACACCTCTACTTTTTAACCAATAAGATACCTTAATTTTGACTAGTTACCATGGCAATTAAAAAAATTTCCGGAAATTTTTTCGAGGCGCCACGATATTTAAGTGAAAACTTCACCACATTTTTTAACCAATCATATGCTTGTTTTTTGTTAAGTTACCATGGCAACCCAAAAAATTTCCGGAAATTTTTTACATTCTGTCAAATTAATAAGTGGAAATTTTTCTGTCAATTAAAATGTCAAAGTAAAGACGCGGGAGTTGGAGTGCTTTTGGAATTAAATTTATTTGGCGACGCAAAAGAGGATATTCACGAGGATATTATAAGTACACAAATTAATATGTTAAGGTTTTAGAACCTGGAGCCATTTTTGTGCTATATGCCCATGCATATTTTGGCTGATAATCAAATTTTGTTATGATTAGAATGTAAAAATTAATCTAATTGACGTCTGTAAGTGCAGCAGCCATTACTATCTTGTTACCTTTTATTATTCCATGGCCGCCTAGAAGTTGTTAATTATTGTCTCGGCGACAAGAATGAATACATTCCCTGTGCTTGCATTTAAATAATATCAGAAATAAATGATGTTCCACCAATTTTAGTAGATCAAAGTTAATAAAAAACGGAAATAATGTTTTTAAGTTATTTATAAAAAGTTCATTAACTAAACTTGGAGAATGGTATCTTATTTCACTAAGAAATTTTGTATTTTATTAAACATACAAATCTTGGAGTAGGTGGGTACTTCAGAATAATTATCAAAAATAAATGATGTTCCACCAATTTTAGTAGACCGAAGTTAATAAAAAACAGAAATATAATATGTTTTTAAGTTATTTATAAAAAGTTCATGTAACTAAACTTGGAGAATGGTATGTTATTTCACTAAGAAATTTCGTATTTTATTAACCACCAGTTGTTATTCCATGGCTCACTATAATAAATGAATTTTTGTCATTCGTAATAAAAATGTTCAATTTTGGCATAATATTTATAAAATAATGGTGTGAAATTTTCTTACCGAATATCCCACGAGCTTAAATTAATATCCGGAAATTTTTCCTCGTTCATGAATATTTTAAGAAAATTATTAATTTTCAAAATATTCATGACCTCGAAAAAATTTCCGGAAATAATTTAAGCTCTAGGGATATTATAAGTGAAAATTTTTTGACAGTTGAAAAGGTACACATATGATCTACAACCATTAAATAATGTAGATATACCTGTGAATAATGCAAAATTTCTGAATTAACATTATTATTTATTATTCGCTATAAAGTTTCATTAAACAGAAAACACAAATTTGTTAAATTATTATGCATTAACAATTTATAATTCAAAAAACGTAGGATGTACAAACATAGTAAGATTTAAATGTTGCTTGAATTCTATCCTTTCATCCATCCTTTCTTCTTAATGGTGAATAGGAAGGTGACGAATTAATTAGATGTCTGTGTTTTAAGACATATATGTAATATTTTGAAACAATTTTGTTCAAATCTCTTTTACGCAAAAGGCCATATTTACTTGACATCGGCAGCAGACTTTCTTGGATTTTCGTAAACAAACCATTTGACTCTTACGCTTCCTGATCGCAATCTTCCATTAAATTCGTTAAATATATTAATCTTGGATGACATATTTGCGCTTGACTCAACTCTTTGCAGTATTTACATACATTGTACTTTTCAAAGCATTCCATTTGTCTCAAATTGTTTAACGCAAATGCTTACAAGAAATGTTTTGCATAAAAATATCTTTGTTTGCTGGTTTACTATACAGTAACTTAATGTAATTTACCAATATAAACCTCATCTGTCAAAAGCATGGCCGCCTATATCACGGCCACCTACTGCAACAAACCATGTTAATATTATATTTTTAAAATTAGAAGTGTTATGGATTACTTTAACAAAAAATACATTTCTACCACTTTTAGTAACCTAAAATTATGAAAGGGCGATAGACTGAACTAATACCCATCTGAGTTTTAGCATTTGGTGTAACTAAAGTTGGTAATTTTTTTTTATTTAACGAAATATGGTGGATATACCTATATGATTTTTTTAGAATTTATTTCATGTTGAACTAATATCTTCATTGACAAATCTCTAATGATATCGACTAATAAGCAAAATAATAACGAAATAAATTTAATTATTATAGGTTTTATTAATATTAAAAACACAATTATTATAAATGTTTGTGGGCTGGCCTGAATTGGTGGGTTGAATCTGGGTACTTTCTGTTTTATTTTGCATTGTGCTCTGATCATGATTAAACTTGCTAGTATTTGATGAAATTCTCCTCATGGATTCAATCATCTGATGATGATATTCAACGTCCAATTGTAAGTAAGGTTTGATTGACTGACTATTACTGTGTCCAGTAATTTTAATGAGCTGTTGTTCACCAACTCCTTCCTTGGCCAATTTCGAAACAGATGTTGCTCTTGCAGAATGATTAGTTATTTTTACTTTTTTAGTGTCAATTCCTATATCAGAGGCTGCTGATTTAAACCATGAAGATACAATGTTCTTACCAACTGGGCTATTCTTGTACCATCCTTTCGAATTGGGTTGACTCCAGTATAGGTTTGGTGTTAAGAATAATCTGTCGGTCTGAATAAGATTTCCCCTTTTTTCCATCAATTTCTTAAACAAACGAACCGGACACATTTGTGGATTATCGAAATTTGTAATCAACCATTTACTATCCGACAGTTTTTTAGAACCACCTTGTGTGGTTTTGGAGAATATTGGATTATATTCTATCCGACCTTTTGGGTTTCCGAAATTATCAGTTTCTTCTTTGAAGTATTGGATACACGCAGAATATCCTTCCCCTCCTCTTCATGCCAGCTCATGTGAAACTATGTGAAAAAATTTACGCTGCAATCCATCTGGAGTATTTTCATCCCATATTTCAATAATTTTTTTGTATTCGTCGCTGGTTAAGGCTGAAGCACTCACTTTTCTTTTTAATGGGTCTCTCTGTAATTTTTTGCGCTTAGCATCACGTGCAGCTCTGGCGGTCGCAAATTCCACATCAGAAAACGGATTAAATTTTATTTTATATTTTTCGTAATAAATTTCTTGTAACTGCTTAGCAGTAGAGTTCCACATCACTTTCACCACACTTTCCTTATAATCTTCAAAATTTTTATTTTTCATATTAAATGCGTAGTCCTCCAGTATAGTAGCCACCTGTACTACACTCATACACTCATGAATATTATACAACTTTTCGTCACAAAATTCAACAAACTGTTTCCATACACTTGATTTTGATTTTCGGGTGTTATCTGGTGTTATATTTTGAATTTCTTGTCTAATTACTTGTTGATTTTCTTTACCAAATCGCGACAGTTCGCTATACACTTATTAAATTCAACGACAGACCTTTTAAACTAGTAATTATTAAGCTTTGTGACAGAACCGGTTAAACAAAAATGACAAATCAACATAATGTGTCAAAAACAACAATACCCTGGCCAACTTGACAAGCAGTGAAATTAATTTAAAATGTCAGGTTGGATTAATAATTTTTTTCCAAATTATGGTGTTAAGTGGTGTGAAATTTTCTTACCGAATACCACGCAAGCTTAAATTATTCCGGGAAATTTTCTTTCGGGCACGAATATTTTAAGAAAATTATTCGTGCCCTCAAGAAAATTTTCGGAAATAATTTAAGCTCTTGTGATATTATAAGTGAAAATTTTTTGACAGTTCTAACAACCAATTAAATTTCGTTATTTCTTGTCATGTGACACAAATCACCCAATAATTTTAACATTACACTGATAAACACCATCCAAGGAAATTTTCAATCACTGACAATAATATTATTTAAAAAATTTTCTGACCGAATATCCCTCTGAAATTAATGCCTCATAATTTAAACAATCTCAAGCACGTTGCTTGGTAATAGCCCTCCGCCTTCCGCGTTTTTAATAAATAGTTTTGAACAAATAAATAAAATAAATTGCAAACAATTTTTTATGCGAAACGTTGGTAAATAGCTCATAATTGTATCACAACTTCCTCAAGCAAGTCGCTTTTAGGAAATATCCCTACGGCGTCGGGATATTACCAAGCAAGTACTTTTGGAAACTGTGATAAAATTATTTCGTATTATCCTTGGGATATTATAGCTCATAGTATCCTAAGAGCAATTTTCACTTATCTCATCCAGTTTGACAGTTCAATAATTTATTTTTTGACAATGTCACAATTACGATTTGGTACTGCAAATAACGATATAATACAATTAAAAATAAAATGTACATCTGGAATACATTTATGGACTTTTGCGGCACCAGAAATTATGAATTAGATAAAAATAAATAAAATAAATTGCAAAAAATTTTCTCTGCGGATGCCCTTCGAACGTTGATAAATAGTTCATAATTTTATCAACTTCCTCAAGCACGTTGCTTTTAGGTAATATCCCTCCGCCTACGGCATCGGGATATTACCAAGCGATGTGTTTTCGGAAACTGTGATAAAATTATTTCGTATTATCAACGTCCTTGGGCCATTATAGCTGAAAATTTTAAGCTCAAATAACAATCCTATTACATTTGTCCATTTATAATCACGTGTGCCGAAACAACCAATAAGAACAAAATTACACTTATAAGATCACTTAGGGATCTTTTCACTTATGTCATCCAGTTTGACAGTTCAATAATTTGAAACTTATTTTTGACAATGTATATTTGGAACTGCAAATAACGATTTAATGAATATAATAGAGGAAAACACACCAAATAATACATAATACATAATTTACATTTAATTTTACAAATTGTTCCTTTAATAATTGTATTTCTAATAAATAGTTTTGAGCAAATAAGTAAAATAAATTGCAAAAAATTTTCTATGCGAATACCTCTCGAAAGTTGATAAATAGCTCATAATTTTATCACAACTTCCTCAAGCACGTTGCTTTTAGGTAATATCCCTACGCCTACGGCGTCGGGATATTACCAAGCAAGTGCTGTGATAAAATTATTTCTTATTATCAACGTCCTTGGGATATTATAGCTGATAATCTTCCTAGGACAATTATCACGTTATGTCGTCCAGTTTGACAGTCCACTAATTTAAAATTTATTTTTTGACAATGTCACAATTATTACGATTTGGCACTGCAAATAACGACTTGATAAATATAATTAATAATAAAAGAAAACACCCCAAATTATACAATTTAATTTTACAAATTGCTCTTTTAATAATTGTGGTTTCTATAAATAATTTTGGACAAATAAATAAAATAAATTGCCAAAAATTTTCTATGCGAATGCCCCTCGAACGCTGATAAAGAGCTCATAATTTTATCACAACTCCCTGAAGGATGTTGCTTTTAGGTAATATTTAAACGTACTTTCGGAAACTGTGATAACATTGTTTGTTATCAACGTCCTTGGAACATTATAGCTGACAATAATTCAAGAACAGGTTCTTGTCAAATGTTACACTGAGGTCACGGAATGTTGGTGGACGTGTAAGCACTGAATCTTTTAAACAATAATTAAATTCAATATATTGATAAAAGTATTACATACAGTTCATTATTACATACAGTTCATTATGTTTGCCTGTAAATTGTTTAAATTACACCATTCATTAATTCCATTCAGGGCAACTTGTAATGCTACACAATTATTTTTCATTAATTTAATTGTGTAATTTCATATCATCTACGTACAGAAGACAACTCATAACATGTCAGCGGTACTCTTTCATGGTGAAGAATAATGATCCTAACCTTGAACCCTGAGGTACATCCAAGTAGATAGAAATTTTGCAAATCGTTGACCACACTACTCAATATTGCGCAACAGAAATACCACGAGAAGCACGAAGATTGGACTTGCTATCGCCCTAGTTTTTTCATCGTTCTATTCGTCTCTGAGATATGAACCATTAGCAAGCATACAGACTGTGTATTAATGTTTTAAGTTGTGAGTCTGAGTTTGGTCACGTCTAAAATTGTAAATTATGAATATCTGAATTTAGACGGCAAATTAAATTCAATCCGCCTTAACAAAACAATGTTTATTTATTAACATAATAATAAAACAATAACAATACAGCAACTTACAAATATCACAATCCGGGATATAAATAACCTGCGGTTACACAGTAACCCAAGGTTATTGGAGATGCTTCCAACGGACAGTCTTAGACACCATCGTGCCTGCTCCCGCTTTGGTGTTCGGGTGGACACTTACGATCATTGTTTACTTTGTTCTTTAAATACCCCAGATAAATGACTCATCAGCATTTACAGTTCAATGTTGATTTTGTTTACAAAATATAACTAAACTTGTTCACACAGCAGTCCTTAGTTTATGCGTAATAGACATGTATTCAAGTGGTATTGAACTAAATAATAGTTTTAATGATGAATTATACAAAATACTACTCTGCACGTTACTTTTGATTTGTTTCTATATTTATGATAGTATATTAATAAATTAAATCGGGAGTTAGGTTTGACAATAACTGCAGCGGATTCCAGCTTAACTCTCCAAGAAATACACCACCCGAATCGACTCAACAGTACTTTATTTTTAATCCTCTCATTTTTTGGTCATTCAACTGGACCGAGGACAATATAGAGCGGTTCACAGTTCGGAGAAAACCAGATGACAATAAGCAAATAGGATGACCTCCAAAACGTTCAGCTGATGTCAGGAAGAAGCCGACAGAAAAGAACTTTGATGAGTTCGTGCGGATAACAGACAACCGCGATAGATGACGTGATGCTGTCAAACGTGCCGTACAGCAACGAAAGGCCAATTAGAGAAATGCATGAATCACATGAATTGCAATGTGTGCCAAGACGTTGTGAATAAGAAGAAGGAGAAGATCTAGACGTACTGGCTGGCCAGCATCTAAAGTAGAAAGGCAATGGAAATAGAAACAAATAGTAAACTCCCATTTCCGAACGTCATCGTATTCAAGAAGGACAATGAAGGATTAGGACGCAAGATACACAGGAAACTGACGCACACCGACAGATACCTACCCGCTAATTCTCACCACCACCCAGCACAAGAAGAATATAGGAATTTAAAAACGTCACTACAGAATGGATACAAACTGAAGGATATAGACAACGCAATAAAGAGACAAGATTAAACCAGAACAAAAAAAGAAAAGAAATGGACGGCAACAGCTTACCTACCATATATACAAGGATGTACATTGTACAGAGAGAATCGGAAGAGTTCTGGAGAAAAAGAACGTCAAAGTAATATATAATGCGAAACAGAAGCTGGCACAACATTTTCCCAAATATCAGGGTCCAGAAGGACTAGAAACACCAGCATTCCATGTTCCTGCGGACAAGCTTACTTCGGAGAGACCAGACGACATATAAACACCAGACTCGGAGGATACATTACCCATGCAAGGAAGGGAAATTCTACAAAATCAGCAGTTGCCGAACACTCAGAAATCATTTGATAAAATTCGACAAGACAAAGAAATTCGCCAACACCGAGAATTATTTAATAAGAAGATACAGAGAAGCCATTAAAATAAATATCCAAATAACTATAATCATGACACCGGGCTACAAATACCAATAACGTGGAAGTCAATGTTCCACATAAGCAATGATCCGCAACGTGCCTCCTGATAAACCTGTATAAATAGAGGAGCTCTGTCCAGCAGAGCTCATTTCGCTTCAGAAGAAGACCACCACAAAATGGTCCAAACGTCAAGAACTCAACAAAGTCTGCGCGGAAGAAGATCGGGAAATCAGCAGCCAGACACACATACGTATTATACATACAGATTTTTTAATATAAAAAATCATTGAACGAATATGAGAAAGCCATTTAAAAACATTAGACTTTTAATCTCAGCGTCAAATTGTAAAATTGTGGACCCTAAATATCAATAAAATAAACTGAATTCAATTGTAAACTGAATAATAGCACAATAACAATAAAACGATTTGAAAACTTTTTATAGGAGGAACTCTATTTTGAATAGTTACTTTACCGGTATTCATACCCAGCTCATGTACATAAAAGCAACTCCAACTGAAAATTGTTAGGGAAGTAGTTTTAAAATAAAAATCAACTGATGTAAGTCTGGTAATTTATGTGTGTATTACAATAAATTCGTTGAATGAATGAAAACTTTAGCCAGTAAACTATAATAGTCTGTATAGAGCAAGAAGTGAGGTGGTTCGCGTGAATAATTCCTACAAGAACTTTTTTGTTTTTATAATGTAGGGGGGTTGTCACAATTATGAATTTAAGTTTTCCACCAAAATATCTGCCGCCATATTAGAAAAATAGGTTTTTCTCTATTTTTTGTTAGTTCTACCTTAAACTAGCTATTGCCAATATTGTGGGTAATAAAAAACCTACGTTTATTTAAACATTTTTCTACTGTTAATACTTTACGATTTACAGTCGCCAGAAAGATGAAAATTTGTACTTCACTACAGATTCTGGCAATTATCTCTGTTCCCGTTGCTTCTACATATAACTACAAAGCAATTAGTTACTATCAGTTTCTAATTCTCAATTTGGTTGTCGCTCTAAGTTTCCTACCACTGGAGCTGTTCAATAGATAGTGGGAGGTATAGTCGAGAGTCTTGAGGAATGCCTTGCATTACATGGTCTCTCTAAGGCTTTCAGCTGTGTTTGTCTTGACCTGTTGCTAACAAAGCTCTCATATTATAGCTCTATTAACAACTCAAACCAAAACAATAGGAAACAATATGTTTCTGTAAACAATGTAAACTCAGCTTTTAGTAATATTCCACAGAGCGTTCCGCAAGGATCTGTCTTGGGACCACTGTTGCGTATTCTTTTTGCTAACGACACAACTCTAATTGCTTCAAACGCGAATTATTCTAATTTATTGAATTGTTTAGATGAAATTGAAAAACTGCCAATAATTTATTGAATTGTTTAGATGAAATTGAAAAACTGCCAATAAATGTTTCATTGCAAATGGGTTTAAACAAAACTTGTTCGGTTATCAAATCATGCTGTCAATAAGAGAGAAAGCGTAAAGCACTAGGTGTTGTTTTAGGTGTCAAATTGAGTTGGCTTGGTCATGTTGATTATGTGGTAAAATCATTTTCAAATATAATTTATTTACCACGCCAATTGAGGTTACTCATAGGAGACAATACTTTGATCTCAGCATAGTTTGCCTTATTTTATTCTCGTATTACTTATGCAGTCACATTATGGTGAAACTCGTCTCATGCTTTTCGGAATTACCAATAAAAGAGATCATTGTAAACCATTATTTATAAAGTTTTGTGTGACGTACACTTTCCGGTGATGCCGGAAAGCGTCACTTTTGGCACCTTAGTAACGATTCGGTTACTCGGGCGCCACCTTTACAATTTACAATATTTACGTGGGGCAAAGGTCCCACACTAACCTTTTAATACAGCCTGTTTCAGTAGGGCTGGGATAGCTACAGTGAAGAATAACAGAAAATTCCAGTGGGTCAATTGAGATGTATCAGACTTTCACACACACACCGTAAAACACATAATTCGGTAAATAATGTCTATTTATTTCCTAGAAGTTACAATACCAACATTAAGTTAGTCTAAATCTACTAATATATATATACCAGACAGTACCCAGGCTATGATATGACTATTGTGCAGTTACGGTGCGGTTACAGCGAGGTTATTTATGGCAGGCGGGAGCGAAGCAGCGGTATGACGTGGACTTGAGGTAATGGCGGTGATGGATGGTTAACGGCGCGAAAATGACCAGGTGACGGGTTACGATGCAGGTGACGAAAAGCGGTTAGGTTATGTACAGTCGTCGGATACCAGGAAGGAGCAAGCAAACAATAACTAATGCAACAATAAGAAAAATGGCTACTCTAGGTGTCAGGCTTGGCTAATACCAGGAACCCTAAAGCTGGAAAGAGATGTATGATTAGTTAAGACAAGACGGCGTTCTGCAGCTCCTAACCTGAAAACAGTTAAAATAATAATAATAATAAGAATAATATGGCCACGTCCCGATTTCTCCGCATTAGCAGATACTACGAAGACCTCGGAGACGTTTTCTCTGTGCCCACAGGGTAAACGCACTAGCACATATTACGAATACCCTGGGTACACCGGAGTCAGCCACACTAGCACGACGGTTGGCCCCTGGATGTGAGCTCGTACCCTGGACCTGAAATTGGGTGAGCGTCTTGCTTTCTCCGCATTAGCAGATACTACAAAGACTCCAAAACGCTCTCTCTATGAACACAGCCCACGTGCACTAGCAGATATTACACACACGCTGGGTACTAGAGTTACCAGACAGCAATTAGAATTAAAGGACCTGATTTCTCCGCATTAGCAGATACTGCGAAGACTCCAGGAACCTCTACTTTATGACCACAGAGTACCCGCACTAGCAAATATTACGGATATCTTGAGGACACAACCAGAGAAATAAGTACAAAGGCAAATAAAAGTTCACAGTATCAGCCAAACCGCTACCTAATATAATTATTACTATTATTCTTACTTATTTCCTCCTAGTTGCTCCTGGCGCGTCTGGTTGCTGACTTCTAGACTGGCACGTCTACCTGCTTCGGAAGCTCGTGAGGAACTTAACTGTCGGTGTCGCTTTCAATAGTTAGTAGGCTCGTATCCCTTCTCTCGCCCGGTAGTGGGAGAAGTGAATGCGCGTAGGCAATGAGCGGTGTAGACGGCACTTGTGAAATTTTCGTTATAATAGATTTTACAGTTTCGTAAAATGGTAAATTTTAAGAAATATTGACAGAGTCCGAAAAGTTGGACTTGAACCAATTTACGGAAATATTCACTTACTCTTGACGGCTGGTCACGGGTTGGCACCTCTGCTTGCTACTACTGCTTTCGATCGACTCCCTGACGCCACAGAGAGCGTGTGCTTAGGACGGTCTTGGCGCTGTGCTGGTGGGGGTCTAACGCAGGAATGTATTTTTACGTGGTAATAAATGCTTTGTAGCCGGCTGGGTTTAAACAAGTAATACAAAATTAAATAACAATATTTATAATATGTAAAAATAGGGTACTTGTTTGGGCCTCGGAATTTGCTTCATTACATTGGCATTCATGACTACCATATTTGTATATTTTTTTTATTCTCTAATTGAAATTCACAAAAATATAAGTAATTTCAGCACTCACTTAGATCATCACAATTATAACACAAGATCTGCCAATTTGTTAGGGACGCCTCGTTTTAGGTTAAAAAAATCTGATAAAAACTCTTTGAATCGAAATATTTACAATTTGTTGCAGAATATTATAAAATTGCTACATTTAAGTAACTTCCAAAATACTATAAATAATATATTGATTGAAGTTTGTTATTATTCTGTACGTAAATTGATGATATGGAACAGAGCTTTTTTGTGTAGAACTACCTCTAGTCCTTTTTTATTTTCAATGCATTATATAATTATTTTTGTTTTATTTTGTGCTCTTTTTAACGTGAAGTAAAACAGCTTTGTGGTTATTATGTGGTATTTTACTTATCTATTTATTATATTTATATACATTTATACTTATTTGTTTTATAATATTATTGTTATTATTTATATTTATTTTTATATTGACTAGAATAGTCTCTGTTTCTGACTTGCTACAAATATACTCTACTGTATATAAAGTAGCTAAATAAAAATCTACCTACCTATCTATGATAGGTTATAAATTTTTCTAAACACTTGTTCAAACAATTACTTTCGAGATTTCCTTCTACGGTCAATTATTTTAAAATTGCATTGGCTCGATTTTGAAAATGATTACATTTTCGAGCTGCTTTAATATTTAAACATTTGATCGAGGAAGAAAATTGTTTAAACAAAAGCTTTAGGAAATTTTATAATCTACAATATTCTAGACAATATTCAATATCTACTAACTAGTTACTACATAGGAGCAACAGGAACAGAGATAATTGGAAAAATCTGCAGTGAAGCCCACATTTGTTATTCTAGCGGCTGAAAATCATAATAATAATAATAATGATAATAAAAATGGTGACACTGGGTGCGCAGATTAGTCATAATCTTAATAATTAATACAACACAAAGTTAAAACTTGAATAAAAAAGATAAAACAAGACAAAGGACAAAACTTGATAAAACTACAGACTAAAAATGAAATCCTCAAAGTTATTTTGGAGGTATTCCTCAAAGGTGTAAAACACTTTTCTTTTTAAATAAGCTTTTAGCTTGGTTTTGAACTGGTTATATTAAACTTTTTTATTGCCTCTGACAAGATATTGAAAAATTTTATGCAGTGACAATCGCTACCGTCGTTGGTTCTTGGCAGCCTGTGAAAGTTTGGTACGACATTGTTGTTATTTCTTGTTTCATAATTGTGGACATCACTATGTTTGTTGAGTAGATGTTCATTTTTCTTTGTATGTATAAGGCATTCTAGTATAAAAATGCATGGTAGCGTAACTATGTCAAGTTTTTTGAAAGTTCGCCGACAGCAATCTCGCTATTTCAATTTATCTATAATTCTGATGCATCGTCTTTGTAATTCAAATATTTTAGATGTGTGACAGAGTGTCCCCAATTAAGGATAGCATAACTTATATTTGAGTGTATGTGATCATAGTATGCTGTTATTAGAACTTCTTGGCTGACTGAATTCACTAGGTTTCTGACTAAATAAATGTTTCTTGAAATCTTTGATGAGAGGTTATCCATATGTTTTTCCCAAGTCAGCATAGGGTTTGGGTTTGTGTTTTTTGTAGGTCATAAGTTAAATAAGTTAAATATAAGATGTTGTGTCTTGTTATCATTTATTCCTAGTGTGTTAGCAGCATACCAGGTTTTTATATTTGATTGTGTGCTCATAGATTTAGTCTTGAAAAGATCAAGCGATAAATCTTGTTGTACCTCAGTGGTGTCATCTGCAAATAAAATTAGATTTCCATTGGGATCACAGTTAGGCAGATCGTTAATATAAATTATGAAAGGCGCGAGATCTCTAGCACCGAGCCCTGCGGTACTCCGTGTAGGACGGTTTTTTTATTAGAATATGTGTTATTGTACGTCATATTGACACATTTCTGTGAGGTATGATTTAACAAGCTGCTCTCGTCAAAATCATATGCAGATAATTTCCTTATAAGCCTATCACGAGATACACTGTCAAAGGCTTTTGCCAAATCGTAAAAAAAATGCAAATGTAAACATATGATTTTCAAACCCATCATTGATTAACTAAGTGAGGTTATTAATTGCTGTTGATATCGATTTGCAGTTTTGGAAGCCATTCTGGCATGGACCGAATAAATTGTTCTCAAAAAATGCCACTTTTTGTGTTTTTAAAAGAGACTCAAAAATTTTAGAGAAAATAGGTACCAAGGAGATTGGCTTGTAATTTGATGGGTCTTCTTAAAAATAGGAACTACTGTTGTTATTTTTAAACTATTTGGAAATATATTGGCTATTATACATTGATTTATTAGTCTAGTCATTGGGATACATACCGTGTGTGTAGTCGCGGGCTAGGCATGGGGAGAAGAATTACAACATCGCGCGTGCCAGCTGGCTGAAATGAAATAACAGAGCTGGAATGCTCCATCGACGGACGAATTTACGGCTGACGGTGTTGTCAAATCTCTCGCGCTACGTGAATGTACATGCCTAATGGGAAATTACACGCACGGTATTAAGTTTATCAAAGTTTTGACATTTTTGACTGAAATGCCGTAATGATCTTTACTCTTGCCATTTTTTAAATTACTTCATACCATTATAGGTAACCTCTGAATTTGAATACTGATTTTTTATTTGTTCTAATATAGTCTATTGGGTCTTTATTTGCTTCTGGGACACTCTTGATTACTTCGTCAGCTATGTTTATAAAAAAATTATTAAAGTTGTTAGCACTTAATTCACTGCCTCGAGGGGCATTTGATTTTTGATTATTACTCTTATAGGCCGAAAGCCCGTGTATAAAATGACTGACTATCCGGCGAACTTTGAAAATAAGTAAAATGGATTGTCCTTATATAAGTTAGCAAGGAATGGACCGTCAGCTGGTTGGGTAGCGGTGGGGGTGGCTGCCAAAGGGTTGAAAACACGTAAAAAAAATGAGAAAAAAACTATCTGGCGAACGCTGAAACTTATATGAGGGGAAGATTATGTTATATAATGAAAATAGAACATAGTCAGCTGGACGGGGGGCGGTGGATTTACCGTCAGCTGATCGATCAAACAGGTCCAAAAACATGAAAAAGTTAAATTATTCGGCGAACTTTAAAATTTGGGTATAAGATATTATTTATACTGAGATTCACGAAAAACATAGTCAGCTGCAAGTATGTGGGTTTAAAAGTCGTCAGCTGGTACAGAACAATGCTGAGTGTTGATCGCCTGCGAGGCAGCGTGCATCACCTCTCTTGCATCAGCTGACGACTTTTCCACCCACATACTTGCAGCTGACTGTGTTTATCGTTAATCTTAGTATGAATATTATCATATACCCGAATTTCAAAGTTCGCCATAAAGATTTAATTAGTAATATCGATATTATCGATTAATGTTAGAAAACGTGCGTGCGGCATTCCCGAGTTTCTTTTTTTAATTTCATTAAATATTCAAATTATTATTAATATACATTATTTTATGAGAATACATATTAATGCATTCGTACATTTCAAAATTATACAGAATGAGCTGCTCAGAAAATTTATTTAGTTTAGTGAAAATAAAAATAAATTTATTCGGCTTCCGATAACAGATCTTCCTCATTCTCATTTTCATTCAACTCAGCACTCTCTTGATGCTCAGTGGGTGAAAGATCATTTTTCTCTTTGTCACTCGCATCTAAAAGAAAATAATTATTTATAAAAAATTGATTAAGATTATAATAGGATGAAAAGTAAAAAGCACAAATGATATAATACCTTCAGTATTTTCGGCATCTCGGATAATCATTTCCACTTATGGAGGTAATTGATCTCCATCAAACCACTTGCAAGTTAAATTTGTTTTTCTCAAGCTGTCACCCATAACCAAGGGATCTAATGTAGATGGAACTTGTTTGTGTGCGTTGTTGCAAATCGTATACATACATTCACAGTTCTTAAATCGTGCTGTACAAGTTCCGATTTCGACGGAGGCGAGAGAGATGCATCAAAATTTTGGCTGGTAATCGAAATTCGTTATCATTTTCACTAAATTTATACACCTTAGTGAAGGTAGCTACACGAGCTTATAGCTTTAAACCTATACATCGTGCAAACTTCTCTATTATGTTAACGACATTATTTAGGTTCTCCTCTGGCAAATTATTCAAACTTTTAATTGCCTCAATAACTTCTTTTAAAAGCTCTAATCAAGTTTCTTTCAATGTATTGGGCAAGTGATGAAATGGCTCCGTTCTTAGGTAATAAAACCCTATACCTAATACTGAAAACTGCTATAGTTATTGAGTTCGAAACAACGATATCCGTGGAAAGCTTATCGTGTTCTAGTCACGAGGAGGTGGACACTAAAATGATTTTTCACGTATAAATGAGAACACCAGTGTGGTCATAAGTTCAGATACTGACATTACTATCATCATGCTGGGAAACATGAAAAATGTACATAATAATGTGAAAATTTGGATAAAAATGGAAATAAAGAAACGTAGGAAACAAAGAACGATTTTTATATCTAAACGATTTGTATTCAGCACTTGGCGACGACTTGTGTAACGCATTGCCCGCTTTCCACGGTTTCGCGGGATGTGATTATAATGCCGCATTGTTCAAGAAAGGAAAAAAATTCTTTTACTATATTAAGAAAAGATCAAAAGTTTAACCATTTAAAAGTTTGAATAATTTACCGGAGGAGAACCTAAATAATGTCGTTAACATAATAGAGATGTTTGTTTGCACGATGTATGGGTTTAAAGCTATAAAAAACATCAATGATGCTCGTGTAGCTACCTTCACTATGGTGTATAAATTTAGCCAAAATGATAACGAATTTCGGTTACCAAACAAAAATTTTGATGCATCTCTCTCGCCTCCGCCGAAATCGGAACTTGTAGAGTACGTTTTAAGAACTGTGTATGTATGTATACGATTTGGAACAACGCACACAAACAAGTGCCATCTACATTAGATCCCTTGGTTATGGGCGACAGCTTGAGGAAAACAAATTTAACTTGCAAGTGGTTTGATGGAGATCAATTACCTCCATAAGTGGAAATGATTATCCGAGATGCCGAAAATACTGAAGGTATTATACCATTTGTGCTTTTCACTTTTCATCCTATTATAATCTTAATCAATTTTTTTATAAGTAAATAATTATTTTTTTAGATGCGAGTGACAAAGAGAAAAATGATCTTTCAGCCACTGAGCATCAAGAGAGTGCTGAGTTGGATGAAAATGAGAATGAGGAAGATCTGTTATCGGAAGCCGAATAAATTTATTTTTATTTTCACTAAACTAAATAAATTCAGATCATTCTGTATAATTTTGAAATGTACGAATGTATTAATTTGTATTCTCATAAAATAATGTATATTAATAATAATTTGAATATTTAATCAAATTAAAAGAAGAAAATGCCGCAGGCACGTTTTCTAACATTAAGTTATTAATATCGATATTACTAATTAAAACTTTATGGCGAACTTTGAAATTCGGGTATATGATAATATTCATACTAAGATTAACTATAAACACAGTCAGCTGCAAGTATGTGGGTGGAAAATTCGTCAGGTGATGCGCGCTGCCTCGCAGGCGATCAACACTCAGCATTGTTCTGTACCAGCTGACGACTTTTCCACTCACATACTTGCAGCTGACTATGTTTTTCGTGAATCTCAGTATAAATATTATCTTATACCCAAATTTTAAAGTTCGCCGAATAATTTAAATTTTTCATGTTTTTGGACCTGTTTGATCGATCAGGTGACGGTAAATCCACCGCCCCCCGTCCAGCCGACTATGTTCTTCTTTCATTATATAACATAATCTTCCCCTCTTATAATTTTCAGCGTTCGCCGACTAGTTTTTTTTCTCAATTTTTTTTACGTGTTTTCAATCATTTGACAGCCACCCCCACCGCTACCCAACCAGCTGACGGTCCATTCCTTGCTAACTTATATAAGAACAATCCATTTTACATATTTTCAAAGTTCACCGGATAGTCAGTCATTTTATACACGGGCTCCCAGTCTATTAATAATGTCCCACATGGCACGGTGTGTGTTACTAGAGTTCCTGATACCGTGCGTGTAGCCGAACGCTAGGCATAGGGAGTAAAATTACATCGCGCGTGTCAGCTGGCTAAAATGAAACAACAGGCTGGAATGCTCCGCTCGACGGAGGAATTTACGGCAGCTATGTTGTCATACCTATCGCGCTACGTGGATGTACATGCCTAATGGGAAATTACACGCACGGTATATGCATCGTGTGTTCTGCGTTTGGAGGTACCTATTCTTATATTTTTTACCGTATCTTTTGTTATTATTTCGGGATTTGATTTGTTCACTTCATTTAAAAAGTTTAAAGTATTGAGCATTTGCCTTAGGTTTTCATTGTACCATTCAACTTTTTTCCGAATCGAAAGTGCTAGCAGACTTGGTTTTCATAGGAAGGGTTACCTCAACAGCTTCTATTATTAAATCTATAAATATATCTAGTCTTTCATCGCAGTTTATATTTGAATCATTGATATAGTCCCAGTCAATATTTTCAATTTGGTTATAGAGCTGAAGTAGCCCATAGTCTGTGATTGGCCTCTAGCTTACTCTAGAGTTACTATTAGCTTTTTTCTTTGCCATGTCGAAATGAAACGAGATACGTAGGTGGTCTGACAAGTTTGTGTCAACAATTTTAGCAGAGTAGCTGTTCGTTGGCAAATATATTATCAAGGCATGAGTTGTTTGATGCAGTCCATAAATTATTAACAATGGAGAAATGTAGTTTAAACAAAAGTCGAACTTTTGTCATGCATACAATATTGGTAATTCCTAATTTTAGGGTAGAGTTAACAGATATTCGAGAAAAACTTATTTGGACAACCATTCTTGCAACATAGCTCTGTAGCGGCAAGATATTTTTGTGAAGAACATTAATTAATGGCAACCCACTCTACAATATACAAGATAAAAAACTCTAGCAGGAATTATTTACGAGTCAAATGACAGAATGAATGTATTAGGTAAAGTAATTCCCATACATCAAGCGGTGTACGTCATCACTAGTGATATTCTGACGTCAATAAGTACCAACTCAAAATTATATTAGCGTAAAAATTCCATCTATTGTACGCACCACGTACCGTACACGTTTATATGGTAGATGCCGCACGTTGCTTCAAAGAACTCGGCTAAACTTACATCGTGCTGTCATTTTCTTGAACGTTTAATTTGTTTTTGTTTAAGTTTGTTGATTCCATTAGTTAAAGTTTTAGAATCATATAAAGTTTTTCAATAGTAATATTATTGTGAATATTTTAATTAAATATTTATATAATAACGTTGATATCATGTAAATAGAGCAAAATTGTAACGTTAGTTTAAGATTGACGTGCACCGCTTGATATATATAGTTTCAAAAAAACGCTTGAAAGAAAAATAATTTATAAAATAAGGCAAATTAAGTGTAAAGTAAGAGCATCTGTGCGAATTCAACGACTCAAGTCAACGAAAATAAAGTTTTACTTGTGAGGCAAGTTAAAGTTTGAAGGAAGGAAATTTCTTTCCGCCAATGTGTATACGTTAGGCGGTTTCTCGAGATGTTATAAGTGCGTAACTATAAATTTTACAAGGAAAGTTCGCGCCCCAACGCCTCACTTGACGACAGACACAGGCAGCCCTCAAGATTTACAATGGCTTGACACATTGGTTAAA
This sequence comes from Rutpela maculata, assembly GCA_936432065.2. Taxonomy (NCBI): domain Eukaryota; kingdom Metazoa; phylum Arthropoda; class Insecta; order Coleoptera; family Cerambycidae; genus Rutpela; species Rutpela maculata. Next base: position 290,614,926 of record OW386285.2, on the reverse strand, counting down.
GGTCGTATGCGTTAACCAAATGCTGACAAAAGGAAACTCTACCTAAAATATAATACGTGGTGTGGGTGCGGTTGGTGTGAATTAAATGCGAACTGGCAGATTGTATAATATTCAAGATGCTTGCGATTAAAAGTGTTTTAATTAATCATTTTCTGTTTACGTATATTTAAATTACAAAACGTTTATAAATTAGCAAACAGAGAAAATAATTAATATAAACCAAGCTATTTAGATACTAATCATATGTTATAATCTCTGGATTTTTGCTCTTTAAACTTTTAGACAGATATTATGTAAAAAAAACTCATTAGGAACTCATATTTTCTAGTTTAACCAGATATTTATCTTTATCGGAAAAATGCAAAGGAGTTATTATTAATTAGGAGATTTTAATTATTCTTTAACTAAACAAAAGTTTTAACTGTTTGCTAAATATAGTAGGGGCAAGAAATATTGTGGGAGCATCAAAATGCATACCAATAAAGCTGCCAAAGCCGACAAGAGCGACTAACAAAGGACGGTATCCTTTGTTAGTCGCTCTTGTCCCTCGCTCCTTCATTCTATTATATGTATTTCCTCAACTATATTTAAAAATGTTTTATTGATACGTGGAGAAGAGTTTATATAATAAGCCACAAACACATAGATTAGAATAAACATGAATATTACTGATAACAGAAAATTAAGTCTATCGAGAGGAAGAACTAAAATTTGTATCAAGTTCCATATGAACTCTAGTTTACCCTTGGTCGAGTAAGGATTTTTAAATAATTAGATATTCTAGTTGTTCATTCATCGAGAAATAAACTATAATTAGGTATATTATTTGTACATATTTTGCACATATTTTTCTTTCATAATTTTTAAAAAAATATTTTACAAGTTGAGAAACACCTAATAAAGAGTAAGAAACCTTTTCTAACTCTGAAGATGCAAGTGTTGGTCTTATGCTATATGCTATATAATTACTGCCTAATAACATTTCATTTTCTTTTAGTATAACCGCATAAGCTTCCTTGAATAATAAAATTTGTCATAAGCATCGCACAAATAGAGATCTGATGATGTAGCCCGTTTCTTGTAAACACGATAACTTAAGAAGGAAAAAGTCTAATCGTATTGACATTTGGACCTAAGTTACCTTTGGCAGTAGAATGAAACCTATTGGCTTTAGTCCATGTAAAACGCGGGGTTTGACGCTCGGAATGCCCCCCCATCGGGACCACTTGTATTTTATGTTTTTTGGGTCGCTAATTATGAAAATCAAGGTCCCGCGGCTTTAAAAATAGTGCGTCACCTCTAAAAATGTCAAAAACAATTCCTTTTGGGATAATGTGAATAATACTGTAAAATAATATTATGAATCTGCTAATTGTAATGATATTTTGCCAGTTCAGTATGTTCATATAAAATAAGGACAAATTTTACTCTGAGGGTTAACCAGAGGGGGTAAAACTACACCTAAATTGACGTAAAATGGAAAAATGATGTTTTTTTTTTCACTTTTTGATTTGAGTTTCGATGAATGGGGATTGTACAATAAAGACATTTTGTTTCCAACCCTTCAGGGGTGAAAACTACCCCTATATCGCCTTTAAATTGAACTAACGCTTAGAAAGTAAATAGAGATGTTTACTTTTTAGTTTGCTTGTAGGTAATCTCTGATAAACTTACGTCGAAAAAAATACTAACAATTTTTTTCACCCCTTTAGAGGTGAAAACTACCCTCAAGCTTGCAGGGAATTGAAAGAGAAAGTAGAAATATTCTTGATTAATGAACACTTCATATTGTTTGCAATATTTTTAATAAAAAAATATAAATATGGTAATCTAAATATGAATGGACGCAAAATCTTTTTTTTCCTCTTGAATCTCAATTTGGATGAATGGGTATTGCAAAATTAGGAAAAATTATTTTCTCGTATGAGGATATTCGAATTGAATCCCCCGCCGTATTGCGGGTATAGATAATTGATTCTAGCGATAATGAAGAGGCGGGCTCATTCCCTCCCATAAGAGACGAAGACTGGAGAAAACTTAGTAAGTACTTACATAATGTTTATATGATACAAAAATTTAGTTATTTTAATTTTGCACTATATTAATATTTTTTTATTAAAAACATAGCAAACAATATGAAGTGTTCATTTATCAAGAATATTTCTACCTTCTCTTTCAATTCCCTGCGAGTTTGAGGGTAGTTTTCACCTCTAAAGTGGTGAAAAGATATTATAGTATTTTTTCCGACGGAAGTTTATCAGAAATTACAAGCAACTTAAAAAGTATATATCTCTACTTATTTTCTAAGGGTTAGTTCTATTTAACCCCCTGAAGGATTGGAAACAAATTTTCTTTATTGTACAGTCCCCATTCATCTAAACTCAAATCAAAAAGTGAAAAAAAATCCATAATTTTTCCATTTTACATCAATTCAGGGGTAGTTTTATCCCCTCTGGTTAACTCTCACCATAAAATTTGTCCTTATTTTAGATGAACTGGCAAAATATCATTACAATTAGCACATTCGTAACATTATTTTACAGTATTATTCACGTTACCGCGAAAAACCCCCAAAAGGGGTGGCTTTTGGCATTTTTAGGGGAACGCACTATTTTTAGAGCCGCGGTACCCCAATTTTCGTGGTCAGCGACCCAAAAAACATGAAACACAAGTGGTGCTGATGAGGGGGGCATTCTGAGCGTCAAACTCCACGTTTTATATGGACTATTTTGGAAAAATCTATCTGTAAATGTAAAAGAATTATCTATCTTGGCAAGTACCTCCTGAGCAAGCAGGTTTTTGTTAAAGGATATAGAATAGAATAGAATAGAATAGAATAGTTCTTTATTTACCAAAGTATAGATGTCATATATACATACGCACATATACGTACACACACATACAGATTATACATGGTATCGTCAAATTACAAGCTTAAAAAAAAATACATGAAATACCTGCCAGTAATAAAAATATTTGTATATTTTCACAAACAGTAAAATAGTAAAATTTATGACATACAAATTTAAAATTTAAACACTTTAAAATTATTGATACAAGAAATCTCAATTGTTGCTTAATGAATAATTCAAATATTCACCTATTGTATAGGGCTCTATGACACAGATATAGTTAAATAATTTATTTTTAAATTGGCTAAATGTTTCAATTTCTTTTATGTCTAATGGTAAGTTATTATAAAACTTTATTGCTGAATAGTGTAAACTTTTTTCGGTAAGTGTTAGTCTATGTTTTGTAAATCTGAAAATATTGTCTCTATATCTTGTGTTAAAGTTATGTCCAAATTTATTGTCTATGAATTGATTTTGGTTTTTTCTAAGATAAATAATACATTCAAAAATATACAGCCCAGCCACTGTAAGATACCCATTTGTTTTGAATAAATTTCTACAGCTATCAGTAGATTTTAAATTAAATATAACCCTTACAATTTTCTTTTGCCATATAAAAACTTTCGACAAACCCGAACTGCCGCCCCATAATAAGATAGCATATTTAATGCGTGAGTATACTAAACCATAATAAGCTGTTTTAAGGGCAATATAGTTAAGAGATTTAGCTAAAACTCTTATGGCATAGCATGATTTGCTTAGAATTGTGCATAAGGATTGAATGTGCATATTGTACTTTAGATTTCCGTCTAGATATAGTCCCAATAATTTAGTGCTCTCAGCAAATTGAATTTCTTTATTATTTATTACAATTGGATTCACTTTAGGGAAAGACAGTGTGGATGCATTAAACAGTATGCACATAGATTTTTCAAAATTGAGCACTAATTGATTTTCAATGAGGTATAGATGAATATGTCTTATAACTTCTAAACATTTATCATTCACACTGTCACTCTTATTAATGGGGATGAGAATTGAACAGTCATCTGCATAATTTACTAGTGAGTTTGTCTCTGGAATGGCGGAAGATATGTCGTTGATATAAATAACGAACAATATTGGACCTAGTATACTTCCTTGGGGGATACCTGTATTGACATTTAAACATGTTGAAAAATATTTGGCATCATTTTCTTCAATGAGAACTTTTTGTTGGCGATTACAGAGATATGATCTGAACCAATCCAAGGCAACACCTCTCACCCCGTAAGTCTCCAATTTTTGTAGAAGAATCTCGTGGTTTAAGGTGTCAAATGCCTTGGAAAGGTCCAGAAACACTCCGCAGGCCTGGTTCTTTGCCTCAAGTGTTGCCGCTATCGATTCCGTCAATTCAATTAGGGCTGTCTCTGTTGATTTGTTTTTTAAAAATCCATGTTGTGATTTATTAAGAAGCGAGTGTTTGTAGAAAAAGTTTATTAATCTATTGTTTATAACTAATTCAAGGAGCTTCGAAAAAGATGAGAGAATATTTATGGGCCTATAGTTGTCGTAGTTATTTATGTCCCCTTTCTTATAAAGTGGCAGAATGAGTGCTAATTTTAAATTTTCAGGTACAATTCCTGTTAGCATCGACATATTTATGATTTGAGCTAAAGGACCAGCGATTACTTTAATACATTTTTTTAATATTGTTGTTGGTATTCCGTCATTTCCTGCACTATATTTATTTTTGAGTTGACTAGATAAGCTGATAATTTCACCCTCATTTGTAGGATTAAAGTAGAAGGAATTCGGATTTTTCTGGAATTTACATACATATGACTCATTATTATAGAATTGATTGTTCAATATAAGTTTAGGGGCTGCGTTAATAAAATGATTATTAAAATCGTCCGCCATATTTTCTATATTCACATTAACCGGTAATGTCTTTAAATTACTTTTTGTTCTATTCGTTAGATTATTGACTATATTCCAAATTGTTTTAGACTTGTTGTCGGTGTTATTCATTTTTTCTACGAAGTAGTTTTGTTTTGTTTCTTTTAACAATTTGACATATGCTCTGTTGTATTCTTTATATAACTGTTTGAAGTGATCATTTCTATTTGATAATATTTGCAGCGTTGAGACTTTTTCTTTGAGATATTTAATTTCTGGTGTAAACCAAGGCAATTTGTTTTCTTTGATAGTCTCCTTTTTGAGAGGAAAATTAAAGTTGAAACAATTTGTTATAATTTTTTCAAACTTATTCCACGTGTCATTTACATCTAAGCTCTCAGATACGAATTGCCAAGAGACATTTGAAAGATCATTAAGAAATGTTGCAATATTATTTTCGCTGTATATTCTGCGGTATGTGGGATGGCGTTGTTTAATAATATGAACATCTAAACACAGAAACTGAGCTGTATGATCAGAAACACCTGAATGTATTATTTGTGCAGAATAATTAAACAAAGAAGTATCAAATAAAATATTGTCAACACAGCTTTTCGTTAACTGAGTTGTTCTAGTGTAATCACTTATTGAAGGTTGAAGATTAAATGACCACAATAGGTCAAGAAATTCGTTTGTCTGTTTACAGTCCCTTTCAAAGTGAATATTAAAATCTCCTGCCATTATTATTATTTTATTTTCTTTTGATATTAGATCTAACATTACACTCATTTGATTGAGAAATATTGTGGAGTCATATCCTGGAGTTCGATAAATGCTTATAATTATAATATTTATGTTGTTTATGTGAACTTCTGTAGCCGCACATTCAAATTTTCTACTCACTGATAGTTTGTTAATGTCGTCTCTGGGTTTGCTTGCCACTGTATCTCTGCGGACGTATACGGCAGCTCCTCCATGTTCTCCAGCTTCCCTGCAATAACTTGAAGCAAGCACATAACCGTCTAGTTGTAGGACACTCAACTGTTCACTACACTGCCAGTGTTCTGTCAAGCATAAAAAAAGTGGTCTCCTTGTTTCATGTAGTAAAACCTCAATTTGGTTAACGGAGTTTCCTAAAGATTGCACATTTTGATGGAGAAGTGTTATTTTAAAAATGTCCCTTGGAGGAATATCTTCTGTTCCCATAAGGTTTTCTGTCGTTGTATCCTCTTCTACTTGTCTGTGGACGAAAAAATTCAAATTTTTTAATTAGTATGTTCTTTGGCCAAAACGATATGATGCCAGAGAACAAATAAAATACTGACTTTGCGACAACTTATCGCAAGACAGTATTACTTGCCTATGTATCGTTGTTTCGTCGACTGTAAGGCTTTTGACAATATGGAATGGGACAAACTATGGACTATGAAGAAAACTGCTTTATTGAAAGTAGACACCACCAACTCGAAATTGTAAAGTCGGTAAAGGCTGTGTTTTGTCACCAATCCTCTTTAACATCTATAATGAACACGTGACACGACGTTTGTTGGCAGGGTGGATATAGATTCAAATACCAAGCTGTGATCATGGTTTAAGTATATATTACAACGAATCATCATTATTTGTTCATGGAATTTTCTGCAGAAAATCATGTGTCTTTTGTCGAACTATCCAAATTAATATAACTTATGTAAATTGGAATATTTATTGTCAACGATTAAATCCACTCCATAAACTTTTAATTTAAGTTCTTTGTATTACTAGACAACCAAGTTCTCCAAATTTTTTGACCGATTACGATTATTTCACTCATTAATAGCAAATGAAAGCACATTCTTTAAGATTATTACAGCAATCAAATCTCATATTAGTAGTAAAACAATTATGTCGAATTTTGACGGTACGGACATGCAGATTTATCGCTGTGAAACCATATATATGAATTTATCAACAGTAAAATCACAAGAGCTTTTTTTTATCGAATAAATTTCTCTTTGTAACGAAATAATTTTGCCAATCAGTGATTTTATAAGAAAAACTGACGTGAAAAAATCGCGAGACCGGAGGTTGAGCGATTTTGTCAAATGTCAGTTTTTCGAGCAAAATTACTGATTGGCAACATTTTGAGTTAAAAATTAATTTATCCATAAAAGGAAAGCTCGAGTGTTTTTTTGGCAAGATTATTTAACGACAGAATATGTGAACGAACAACAATAATAATTATCTTTATTTATACAATTATTTGAAGGAACAGTTATCAAAAACACAGTTGTTATAAATTGTTTGGTTTGGTGTACTGATTTCAATATTCTCTTTTCTAGTTTCCACACATGTCGAATATTCGTAAATTATAGCTGACAGTACAGATTTTAAAGTGACGTGCGACTACTAGATGTACACTGTTTTGAGGAACAGGCATTTTTATTGGTGATAAATTAACTCCTATATAAAAAGTCTATTTGACAGTCACATTTTGTCACTTTGACAGCGATAAAAAAAGGTGCATCGTTTTTTATCACGATAAAAATGCCTGTTCCTCAAAAGCAGAGTATATCTAGTAGTCGCATGTCATTTTAAAATCTGTACTGTCGGCTATAATTTTTAAGTCTTGTGGAAACTATACTGCGAGCTATACTGTACAATATGAGTCGCTTTGAGAAAATTATAATTATTTTTAATTGTTGTTATTGTTCCTTCACATATTCTGTCGTTAATTTACCTTGCCAAAAATCACTCGAGCTTTTCTTTTATGGATAAATTTAAACTTAAAATTTTGCCAATCAGTAATTTTGCTCGAAAAACTGACATTTGATAAAATCGCTCGACCTCCGGTCTCGCGATTTTTTCATGTCAGTTTTTCTCATAAAATCACTGATTGGCAAAATTATTTCGTTACAAAGAGAAATTTATCCGATAAAAAAAAGCTCTTGTGATTTTACTGTTGATAAAAAACGATGCACCTTTTTTTTTTTTTTTATCGCTGTCAAAGTGACAAAAATGTGACTGTCAAATAGACTTTTTTTATATGGGAGTTAATTTATCAACATTAAAATCACAAGAGCTTTTTTTTATCGGATAAATTTCTCTTGGTAACGAAATAATTTTGCCAATCAGTGATTTTATAAGAAAAACTGACATGAAAAAATCGCGAGACCGGAGGTCGAGCGATTTTGTCAAATGTCAGTTTTTCGAGCAAAATTACTGATTGGCAAAATGTTGAGTTAAAAAAGAAATTTATCCATAAAGCTCGAGTGTTTTTTGGCAAGATAAATTAACGACAGAATATGATTCCATAAACGGTCTCCATATTGACGATTTCGTGTTTTTTGTGGATTGAGGAATTGATTTTTCTATGTTTTTTGTAATTTGTTCAGTCGAAATTTTCCCAAAACGACTCATATTGTACAGTATAGTTTCCACAATACTTAAAAATTATAGCTGACAGTACATTTTAAAGTGACGAGCGACTACTAGATGTACTCTGCTTTTGAGGAACAGGCATTTTTATCGGTGATAAAAAAGATGCACTTTTTTTTATCGCTGCCAAAGTGACAAAAATGTGACTGTCAAATAGACATTATTATATAGGAGTTAATTTATCGCTGTAAAACGTGCCATTGACATATGTCATGTTTAGTAATATCAACGAGAACACTTTCCGGCCGCCATTTTCTTATTTTTTAACGGATCGTAATGAAACTTGCACGTGTCACATGTTACCAAAATTACATTTTTTTTCTGTCGGTCGAGTTTCTATGGCTTTCGGTTTCACAGGAAATGACCTCTACTTTTGATTTTTAAATGGGACACCACGAATATTTTTCCATCCTTGGAGGTCATTCTGCATAGGGCTATGCCAATTTTATGACCCTTTCTGTCATTTTGAATTTTTTGGAGCCAATCTACTGTACCGTGACCCACCAAAAATTATTCTAATATTCATAAATAATTAAGAAAAATACGTATTGTATTTTTTTGTTGTCAGTTTGTGTCACAGAGAAGTCGAAAGTTGATAAAGTCACTTTTTAGAAATTTTTTCCAAATTTTCAAATGGAAATATATCACTTTCGGCGTAGTCATTCTGGTATTAAGAGCTGGAGCCATCTAAGTAGCCTGCTAAGCATCATTTTATCCTCTGCATGGAGACATAATAACTAGCGTTATTATCCCGTGGGGCGCTTCTGCATGGAAGGTTACCAGGTCCCTCAGCCCAGCTCGTAACCTGCGGCCATTGTTTCTGGGTCCTGTCCAGCAGCTCCACCAAAAATCACAACCGAATAATGCGCAAATAGAAGGATTAACCCGTTTAACCTGGAGACCAGACTGTAACTCCATCTATTCATTGATTAATATCTTAGCTCAGGGTTAATGGTAAGCCCACAACAGTGAAGAGCAGTTGATATTGCACCAGCCCGTGTTGAATCTGGCAGCACGGTAAAGTTTGACATATTTTTTTAAGAAAAGATCTTGTAAACTCACTCAACAGTTGTCATTTGGGTATTAATAATTTTTGTAGACAACCTAAAACAAGATAAGACATAGTCTAGTTTTTACAAACATTTAAGTATTGCTGATTTATCACTCTACCTTATGTACTTTTGTTTTTTTTTAACACATTTAGCTTGTGCGTTATCTCATGCCATAGTAATAGTATTTAACCTACCTTTGGTCCAAGAAGGCAAGCGTATAGAATCAAGTTAATTTTAACATCTTTATGCCATAGGAATTATTTCACTTGTTTTCATTTGTCAATTTCCATTAAATTAAGGTTGCTGTCAAAAAAGTCAATTTACAACAATGGGGGTGAGTTCCTTATCTAAGACACGGAGGTACTTGACCTTCTTGGTAGGGCTGGTCTACGATCACGTGAAACTTACTGTTCATTGTCGAAATTATATGTTAATATTGTTAATACTGCTCTGTGTTTCTTTAGGTCACCATTTGTTATTTACAGTATACCTTAAATATGTTTATTAAATTAATTATTACTATTTCCCCGAGTGTTTGAAATTATTTTGTGTGTTTTGTCACTCCCTTTCTCGTAGATCTATGTCGGCTGGCGCCCGTCAAAAATAACTTACACATTCTTATTCTTCTTTCTCTAGAAGGGAAAACCCACACGGTCTGAGTGTCAGACTCAAACTCACTGAAACCCCTCCTCCTGGGGCTCGTCTGTAAAGAATACTTCGAGGGCACTGTAGCCTCCTGGGCTTATTGTGCTCTCCCTGTCTTAGTTTACACTATCCATTTTAATATTCCTGTATCACTGACAAAGTGATACAGGTCTGAAAATGGGCCAGTTTTGATGGTTTCCAGGTTTGTTTGTGTTTGCCCGTAGATATTATACTCACTCTGCCCATTCTTCTTGTGTCATTGGCAGCAGGTCTGGGAGAATGGGCGCAGTGATAGTTGAGCTCCATTATCTTTTCCCGTTGATATATCCTGCAGTCCAGGCCATGCAGTCGTATAATATGTTTTTTGTCAGCAACGGCTTCGCTAAGCGGCGTTCCTCGCTGGACACCACCCAGCCAAGTCTTCGGCGCGCGACGTCGTTCTACTTCGGTGCTCTGTTTGGCAACGGCCTCGCCCCGCGGTGTTCTTTGATGGTCCATAACCCCGTCAAGTCCTCCCGTTCGCGACGTTGCTTCACTTTTACATTATAACCCTGCACCCCTGCATCACTTTAGTGAGGACGGCTGTAGTCTCCTTGCTGTGAAGCAGTTGTATCTGGAATGGATCTATTTTCCCATTCCTTCAGCCTTTTGAAGGTTGCTCTCCCCAGGCTATGCTCCTTGTCAGCAACGGTCTCACTACGCGGTGTTCTTTGATAAAATCACGTCAAGTCTCCGCCACTCGCGACGTCGCTTCACTTCACACTCCTGCATCACTTTAGTAAGGATCGCTATGGCCTCCTTACTATGATGCAGGATTATCTGCACCTTCAGCTGGAATGGGCCTATTTTCCCTATCCTTCCTGAAGGTTACCCTACCCTCCCCTGGCTCAGGAACCCGGACGAGAGCTTGTCCGCTGTGGAAGGTCCTTAGTGTTCGCAGAGGTCACGCCCCCCTCCCTCAGCTTCTTCACCTTCCGCACTGCACTCGTGGGCTTTAAAGTGGGGGGGTCTGCTCGGAAAATGCTGAGGATCCCCCCTCTAGGAGTAAGCGGGAATGGATGGTCGCCGCGCACGGAGCCCCTTACATACGTGGAAGGCACCCCCCACCCTCGTAAAAGGATGATACTAGGTATATTCTTGATTAGTAACAACTAAAACTATCAGATAAATACATCACCAAACGAAGACCTCCATGAACGGACCCACCCCCCGGACCCACCCCCAGCCACGACTGAACTCTTTCAGTCGTGGCGGTCGCGCGTGGTGGTTAAAAACGTCATAAGTTTTCATCTGGTATATCGCCTTATCTTTGGATAATGGATAGCGGGAGCGGAAGGGGTTTTATGCATTGAATTAATTTATCCTTGAAATATTCTCTCGAAATACCCATCGTGCTTTTAAATTATATCTATAATTTTTTTTTTTCGAGTTAAGTTGTCAAAAGTAATATACTTCGTGCAGTTGACCTCTCGCTAGAACGTTCGTAGTTTAATCAGATACTAAACTGTCAACTACTTGTTATATAGCTAGGCAATAGCGCTCTCGAAAAAATTTACCTTTAAAATTCGAAGCACTAGTGGTATTATATACTCTAAAATTGTGAGCATAAATGATAACATATGACAAAAAATAACAGAAAAATAGAAAGACGACACTGAACCATTTACATTTTAGTTTAATTTAGTCAATAAATTGTAACAAATTTCAATTAAAAGTTAATATTGCCTTGAAAATATTCGTGTAATATAATAATAGATATATCTAGCAGAACACTCGTGCTATCTTGATACGTATACGTGTATAAATTTGTTCCTTAAAACAATAGATCTTATATTTTGTTTAAATTATGATGATCCATTGTGCATATGCTTTGTGAGGGATGTCAAGAAGACAGGTAACATAACATTAATATTCAAGATCCTTTAAATTATAAAGGGGAAATAAGGGACATTATTCCAGGAAACTACCGACTTTGACATATGTTCTAAACAATATACCTATGTAAACGTTTCGCATATACTCTATCTTTTAATATTTTACTTGAGTCACCTTTAATCATGCTTTCTCTAAATGTACGACTTGGTTTCTGTTGTAGTAAATATATTGCTTTACTGCGTCTCGTATCACTTTTAATATAAAATATGAATATTCCAGTGAGCTAAGAATGAAGATTTTACTTACAATTGCACAGTGAAATAGCGACAAGGTATTCATGAAAATATACGCATATTAGAAATTATACATCATTTTTATCACATTGATTCTTTTATGGCTCTTGTTTTTTTTTTAGAATATTTTCTGCCAACTTCTGACCAATGCGAATTTAGATCCGTAGATTACCTGAAACTAGTCGTACCTCTACCTGGTAAAAAGAAACGCTAACATCGTAAGCAGAATATATCTAGCTAGAGTATATTATGACAAAAATTCTTCTTAATTATACTAGTTACAAGTTAAAATTAGTCTAAATTGTTGCTGATGTGGCAAAAAAAAACTTTTGCACGAAATGCCAGCTAAGATTTAATCATGGTACCTTCATCAGTCATTTGCATAAAATTCGAGTTATAGACAACTCATAATGTGTGCTATATTATAGCAGTTACATCGCCAACGGATACATTATTAATGTATCTGTTGGCGATGTCAATCATCACATTTTTACGTGCAACAAGTACGAATTATGTTAGGAAATTAATTACCATCCTTTACAAAAAATTATGGTCACCTGAGGCTGCTTACATCACTTAGCAACAACATCCAATAATTGGCTTGGATTTACGTTCGTTTTTGGTATTTGTGAAATCTATTGATAAATAATAAATTATGAAAATTATAAAACCGATTTTTATTTGGAGTTCCTATTCCTATGGTAATACAGAAAAACTGCTGCTGAAAGTTTAATGGTGAGCTTTCGACACACGGTGTAAAGGATTCGCAAATTCAATAGGCCTGTAACTTCGAAACAAATAAAAATCGATCTACCACCTGTCTTTTAGTCTTACAATTAAGTCTACTTCACGCTCCTAAACTTTGAATATTACGATACGATAAGAATCCCCACTTACTAAATCTCAATATTTATGATTCATCTTGTATATGCATAAATAGTGTAAAAGTGTAAATATAAATAAATAATTTGTTTTATTTATTACATTAAGTATATCATTTCAGTCTATTTCTGTATGTAGGTATATTGTCACTGATGCGTTAATGTTATGTCGATTGTTATTGTACTTGCTGTGTGAATGTTGTAGAACTCTCCAAAATCGTCCTAAGTTGAAGACAGAATCAAAATTCGACTTAGGCAAAAATTTTATTTAAAGACATTTTTAAGAGTCTGCAGAGGCACAGATCAGTCCATAAGGACTGGGTTCTATAAGGCGTTGGAAATGACCAGGTGAAAATTGGAAGAAACACCGAATTTTCACTTAGGAAAAATGTTTTTGGTTCACGATATGAAAGCAAAAGTATATAATGACAAAGATTTAAGGTATAATACACTTTTTCAAAGGTACCACAAATTGGACTTTGAAAAATAATATTTTTGAAAGGGCGTCGAAATTTGGCTCAAGAATCGATTTATCGAAAATACGCCAAAATTTCACTTGCAGACTAATTTTTCAAAACTGCGTCGAAATTTGGCTTGAGAATCGATTTATCAAAAGTACGCCAAAATTTCACCCGCAGATTAATTTTTCAAAACTACGTTGAAATTTGGCTTGAAAATTGATTTTTCAAAAGTACGTCGAAATTGGTCTTCGAAATTGGAAAAAGCACCACAAAGTCAGTTTAAAAAGTACCACGAAAATATACTTTGAAATATTTTTTATTTTTTTTTATTCCTCCACCAAAGACATTGACCTTTGATGTACGGTCATTGAAAGCCCAATTCTAAAGTATGAGCATAAAATTTTAGCGATGCACTGCATCCAAAAGGCAAAATAGAAGATTTTGACAAAGCCGGCGTAGTGCCGATAAGCAAAAATTGATAAAAATCAATGCACATGTACAAGGCCGGTTTCTCGCATACAAAGAGTTTGGATTGACTCAGCGGCTCGTAATTCGGTTGAGCGCGTTGAGTGGTCCAGACAAAGCAATGGTAGTAAAAGCCAATAGCAGGGCTTTTCAAATGACAAAGTTATAGAGGAAAACGCCTTGTGCATAAAAAACCAAAAATTCTATTTTGCCTAAAAGTCGCTCGAAGGTGGGTTGCTGCCATATCGATAATACTGAACAACTGCATAGGAGCAAGTAAATCGTGGACTGATCGAACGCTGTTAAACTTATCCAGTTATAAGTCCTCACGAATGTGTTTGAGTACGTGAACCGCCACGATACAAGAACTTTAAAGCTAAGTAGTTTCTAGCGAAACTAAATTCATTTAGTAAAACTTTTTTAAGTTAAAATCAGTCAGCCGTAATTATGAATTACAAATAGTCTCGGACTTCTCTAAAAAGCTCGCATTTTGATTATGAGAAGGTATGCATGAATCTTTTCTACCTAATCGATTGTTAGCGTAAGCGCTCTCGCTTGTATAGTCTGAAAGCCATTACCTTGATTGGGGAAGGCACGATTCTTATCTTGAGAATTTTGTATAACCATTTCTGTTAAATAAACGGATTCCTTGAACTACTGTTTCTTAATTGATCTTGAGGCCTGTTGACGGTCTATAATCCCTGGAACATTCGTATCGAAAACCGGATGTGTCGAGTTAATTCACATTAACACTCGACCTTCTGGTTGCTTTACGGAGGTTCGATAGGGATTTTTTTATGCGTTTTTTGAGAAATCCCTGAGGGGTAGAATCCGTTATTAGCAGATCAAAACGTGGATACCACGTACAAAAATTAATCCCTCCGCAGAGAAATTCTTCGGTTGGGATTTTTTTATGCAAAAATCCAGAATATTAGGAAGTACCTAAACCCCTAACGAGGGAATTCATGTCCAGAGAAAGCCTCATTACCGATCTGTGGTAGTGCAGCCTTGGTCCATTATCCGGCTATCGAAGTGCATCTTATCTCGAACCCGCCTGGGAGGTAAAAGAACGGGGTAATACGCGACTGACGCCCCCTGAGAAATAAATTGGTCATTTTGACGCCCGGTCGTGCGTTCTTCTACATGAACAACGCACAGTGGGAAATTATGGACTTTTTTTGACAAAATGACAACTGAATTCGCAACGAAAGCTAATATATATATTTTTTAAATTACATAGAAAGGTTGTCGCTACAACATGGTGCTGCTACAAAATGATTAAAATTGAATCTGACCAGCAAAATTTTAAAACAATTCCTATTAAACCTTTCAGACTAGTCAATTTTGGGTACTTTTGATGTTTTTATCAAATTATTTCAAATAGAACATACCTTTATTGCAAAATAAGGCTGTAACTTACTAAATACTTACCCTTACTTACTAATTATTTGCACATCACTATATTGCGACTGCTTCATCTTGAAACAATATTGCATGTCTTCCTAGACTTATTTTAATTTTTGCTTATGCACGTAAATTCCAGCTACAAATTCCGTGCTGTCTTGGAACCACCCAATCAAACTGTTTGCGTCGATATTGAAGAATTTATCCGTTCTTCCCTGTCTGGTATTTTAATTTGAAATTTTGTATTGGAGCTATCAATTGATATTCTATCTCTCCTGAGTTCGAGTCTCAGCTGCAGCAGATGTCAATGCCGCAGGGAATGGTTGTTGTGTTGTCATCTGTTGTGCGTGTATCCTGATCGAGTGATGGAATAGTCTACTGGTAAATTCCATCAGGCTAAATTAAATAAGACGTTAAAAAACGTTATATCATGGTATCCGAGTGTCCTAGAATGGGATTCACCTTCTGATGTTTTATTGGTCTTTTGCCTTGCATTAGCCCGTGCACTACTGACCGAGCGCATCACTGGATATAAAAGAACTTCCAATAGGGCTGTGGTAACGATTTCTACAACCATCCTGGTGCACAAGCAATCAAGCCATTGAATATCATTTAATAACCTCCAGACTTGAATGTCTCATTCACAATGCCAGTGATCCATAGGTTATCATGGTTCTGTTTATCCTAGCATTTTGGGAGTTAGTCGTCAAATTTTTTCCGCACATCGATCGAGAACAATTGTTGCTTTCTGTCTAATTTCTTGGGTCAATTTTTGTACATCTATGTCTTCTAGTTAGTTTTATGCTTCATTTAGCGCTACAGGTTTTATACCTGCCAGAGCTCCCTTTTAGGCCTGCCAGAGAATTTTGTGATGTTTCAGGAAAAATCCATTCTGCACTGCCTGTCGGTAACGTTAGCAAGTTCTCTGTGAACTTCTCGATATCGTGTTCGTAATTCCCGCTTTGACTACTATTGCCAAATCATCAGCATATTATGGGCACTAACCACAGAAAGTTTCCCGAAAAGTTCATAAACAGAGATTGCCCATAGTAGTGAAAATAATACTATTTTCTTAGGACAGCCTGCATTCAACTTTATTTTATGATAGCCTCATCTAGATTAGATAGGTACTATTATTCTCTATTATAGTATTATAGTGATTAGAGAATATTATTTAGGTATTATGCAAATCAAAACTTACACACTTTTTTATTTAATATGAAAATACCTATTTTCTGTATATTGTTGCCCTAATTTGGGCACGCTAATATACTAGTTAGGTAAATACTTTAAAACACTCATTATTGGAGAACCAATCAAAACAACTCCTCTTCTAGCTAATACTGACGAAGTATTGAATTACATGATACTATTCTTAGCATTTTAAAGAAAAAAATGTATCGAAAATACTTAAATCATTCATTTACATTTAGTCATTCACACCTTTTTTATTTAATATGAAATTATCTACTTTCTGTATATTGGTACAGAAAGTAGATAATTTCATATTAAATAAAAAAGGTGTGAATGACTAAATGTAAATGAATGATTTAAGTATTTTCGATACATTTTTTTCTTTAAAATGCTAAGAATAGTATCATGTAATTCAATACTTCGTCAGTATTAGCTAGAAGAGTAGTTGTTTTGATTGGTTCTCCAATAATGAGTGTTTTAAAGTATTTACCTAACTAGTATATTAGCGTGCCCAGATTAGGGCAACAATATACAGAAAATAGGTATTTTCATAATAAATAAAAAAGTGTGTAAGTTTTGATTTGCATAATACCTAAATAATATTCTCTAATCATGATAAAAGCAATAAATAAAAATAATTAATGGTAAAAAATAAGTCAAGAATAGGCTTGTAAATAATGAATGAATGTTTCTATAATCTACTGATGAGAACTAACGAGTTCGAAAAAACTTGTACAACTTTTCTAGAGTTGAAATAGAATGTAAGGTTCAATAATTCTTGTGAATGACTGAATTTCAATAAATAATTTAAGTATCTCCAAAATATTTTTTTTGCCTTAAAATGCCAGGAATCCTATCATGTAATTCAATACTTCGTCAGTATTAGCTAGAAGAGTAGTTGTTTTGATTGGTTTTCCAATAATGAGTGTTTTAAAGTGTTTTCCTAAATAGTATATTAGCGTGACCCGATTAAGGTACCAATATACAGAAAGTAGATAATTTCATATTAAATAAAAAAGGTGTGAATGACTAAATGTAAATGAATGATTTAAGTATTTTCAATATATTTTTTTCTTTAAAATGCTAAGAATAGTATCATGTAATTCAATACTTCGTCAGTATTAGCTAGAAGAGTAGTTGTTTTGATTGGTTCTCCAATAATGAGTGTATTTACCTAACTAGTATATTAGCGTGCCCAGATTAGGGCAACAATATACAGAAAATAGGTATTTTCATAATAAATAAAAAAAGTGTGTAAGTTTTGATTTGCATAATACCTAAATAATATTCTCTAATCATGATAAAAGCAAATAAATAAAAATAATTAATGGTAAAAAAAGTATTTTAGTATTTTCGTCTTATCTAGGCTGGCTTTCGCGTAACGTGTTCATTAATGAATGCGATAAAATTTGACATTCACCTTACTAAGGGAGTGGTTGCCCCAGATGTCCCTACGGTCCATATAGTGGAGGTGATAATTTTTCCCATTCAGACTTATCAAAGATACACTAAAAAACTAAGAAAGTTTTTCTCAGTTATTCTCAGACTTATGTAGAAAAATAAAAGCATCGCAATTTTTCAATAGATAGCCAATATGTTGTTTAAATTTCCCCCACGCTTTCATTTTTAATCATATACGCCTGAAAGTAATATGATAGCTGAAAAAATATGTTTGATTTCATATTCACTAAAACACTTAATATTTCCTGTCTATTGCAACAATAAAATTCTAAATCTACAATATCATGACTATGTTTTATTTAACCAAGTCGACGTCTCTTCCGCGTTATACGATGTTCTGTATATGATTCATTTGAAATTGTCGATTGTGTATGTATAATTGTATATTTCCGGTGTTATCTTCAATTTCTGGTTCCTCAGTATTTACAGTTTTATTACTATTATCATCTTCACTACCATCATCATCAACATCATCGATATTAAAATGTTGAAGTTAAACAATTGGCTCATCATAGTCAAGCGAGTTCTCATCAACATTAATATTAGTACACAGTTCTCGACATCTTTCGCAGATTATTGAACTGTAAACCTCAGATTTTCGACAACTACAAACTTTTTGACAGCCTTTTGTACATTTGCAAGAAAGGAATAAAATCTCTTGTCGACCAGGACCATTTGGTGTTTTTGCAGGTGTCAAACAATCAAACTGTAATGACTGGTTTTCTAACTCCATTCCAATGGATTTATCACACCATTTTTGAATCTGGTGATAGGTTTGCAAGCAAAATTGATGCTGAAATATTAAAACTGGTGAAGTGTTTGAAATTTTAAAAAGTTTAAAAGTTTCTTGCACTTTTAATAAATCATAATCAATTTTTGTTTCCATTTTTTAAAAAAGGCGGAGGTCATAGCGCAGCCACTGAAGGCGTGAGGGAACAATATATGTCCTGAATATTTAAAATTATCAATATATTCTCATTGTAATGGAGACCAACAGACAGTATACCTGCTGTAAAGGGACCGTTATATAGTAAATACTTAGAAAATTTGAAGTCCGCGCAACTTACCTCAACTTTGAATACTAATTACTGGTAGAAATATGCATGTGGCGATACAATTGTATACAAGAATTTTATAAGCTTTAATTTTGTACGTAATACTTTTTGTTGCAAATTCAACGGGACAGCCGGAAATCGCGAAAAATCATTTACTTCTGACTTTCTCCTCTCCGGGCCTCTTCGAGTGGAATAAGTTATGGATTTCTCACTGACAAGCAGATGAACCAATTTACATTAAGAAATATTTTTTATGAATTATTTCTGCTTCAAAATACCTAGCTCCTGATCTATAAATATTTCCTTGTTTTTTGTAATTACGCTGTTATGCATTTTACCAAGTGGGCCATTAGTGCGACAAAGTCCAATACCTTTTTTATTAGAAGAAATAGAAAAAAAAATTCTAAACAAAAATTGAAGGTATCCTTGACGGTCACCTTCTAAAATTATTACGAAGAATACAGGGTGTCACATAATTGCAGGACGAACCAAACATACATTTTTTTAAACGGAACACCCTGTATATTTTTAGATATTTGGAATCAGCTCGTTTTTTGTAATCTGCTAATATAGAGTTTTGCTAGTCTATGCAGGGTATTTCAAGAGATATAGACATTTTCATATCGATATCGTCATGATATGAACGCCCTGTATCTTTTTGAAGATAAGAAGTTACATTATTTTGTCATTATGAAAAGTTGTACTATATTGTCTAATTTAGTGGCAATAAATTATTTTCTTAATTTGACATTATTTGTAAACAGGGTGAGCAAAACTCGGATCTACGAATTTCTCAATTTTTTTAAATGGAACACCCTATATTTTATACCGGCATTATACATTAAACTTATTCCAAATTATCACGTTAGCTATGGAAAAACACAATTTTTTTCGTCTGTTTAACTAATTGTAATTAAATTTATAATATTACTACTCAAATTGTGTAAATGCAGTTTTAAATTAAAAAATAATAATTTAAGAATCGGAATAAATTATTTGTTTTCCAAATAAGTAATGAAATTCAATAATATCCATGAAGAGGATTCATTGAGATAATTTTTCTACTAAATTAAAAAGTCGAAATAAATCAATCTATTTATTATAAAAATCAGAAAAAAGAAATTACAAAATAGAAAATAAAATTCAGTAAATTCGATATTAAAGGTAGACTTTTCATATGATTAAACAAGAAGGCTGTGATTCTGACATAAACAAACAATTCATATAATTTGACATTTTTTAGAAGCTTTTCGCCCTGTTACAATTAAGTGATACTATTTCTGATAAAATTAGATTTATATCACCAATATGAATTTCTCGGCAGAAGAAGAGGTAGATATGATTTTTGTACTAGATGAGAGTGATACAAATTGTTTACCTGCTACCCGAATCTATAAACAGAAATTCCCAGAAAGGAGGTCGCGAAACAAGAGGTCATTTCAGAAGGTATTGGCTGGGTTCCAGTGCACAAAGACTGTCTTGTGTGAGAAAAATTCACGCAAAAAAACTGTTTTAACAGAAGAAAATGAGTTAAATGTCCTCCTAAGTGTAACCGAAGGTCCTCATACTAGCACAAGAAATATCGCAAAACAAATTGGCATAAGTCGAATTTTAGTTGAAAGGATTTTATCAAAAAATAAAATGCACCCGTATCGTATCCAACTGCATCAAGAATTGGTTGACTAAGATTTTCAAAGTTTTGTGAATGGGCGCAGGGTAAAATTAATGAACACAGAAATTTTTCTAATTTAGTATTGTTTGGAGATGAAGCCACCTTTCATAGTGGAGCGGATATACAAATCGGCATAATTTCCATCACTATGCTACTGACAACCCACATCTTTTAAGGACCCACAGTCTAACTAGATGGTCACTAAATATTTGGGGTGGCATTATAGGGAATTATGTAGTCGGACCACATTTTTTTTGAAGGACGTGTTAATGGCATAGCCTATTTAGACTTTCTTACCCCCATTACTTCAACATATACCCAATATTATTCGAAACCAAATGTGGTTTTTGCATGATGGGGCTGCAGTTCACCACACCGCTTTAATACATAACCATCTCAACAATCAATTTCCGGAAAGATGGATAGGCAGGGGAGGACCAATTAGTTGGCCAGCTCGGTCGCCCGACCTGACCAAGGTTGACTTTTTCTTGTGGGGTTATGTGAAAAATAAGGTATATAAAGTACCAACTACTACAAAAGACGATATGAAAACTAGAATAAGAAATGTGTTCCAAAATGTTAATGTCAATATGCTTATAAATGTAAACCAGTCGTTTGAAGACAGACTTCAAATTTGTCTAGATGCAGCAGGATGTCATTTTGAACACTTATAACTTTTAACTAAAATGTCAATTATATACGCATTTATTAAAAGATGTGTTGTATTGTGAGAATAAATAAATAAAATGAAAATATTTTCTAATAAATATATCGTTTTCCATAATATTTTCAATTCATATTTTTTATTTATATACAAGTTGAACAGACGGAAAAATGGTGTTTTTCCATAGCTAACGTGATAATTTGGAATAAGTTTAATGAAACGCAGTTTTTCCTACTAAATGCACAATATCTCATAAAATTGAAGTTTTAGGTTTAGGGAATGCTTAATAAAACTTAAAGAAGAATAAAAAACCTTTATAATGCTGGTATAAAATATAGGGTGTTCCATTTAAAAAAAAAATGAGAAATTCGTAGATCTGAGTTTTGCCTCACCCTGTTTCCAAATAGTGTCAAATTAAGAAAAATCTATTGCTACTAAATTAGACAATATAATACAACTTTTGCCTTTGGCATTGGCAAGCATTACAGGTTTTATCACCATTTAACCTTTAACACATCACCTTTAACACCATTTGTGCAGGCCTGAGGGAGCCAAAATCACGAGCAACTTTTCATAGTGAAAAAATAATGTAACTTCTTATCTTCAAAAAGATAAGAGGCGTTCATATCATGACGATTGTCGATATGTAAATGTCTATATCTCTTGAAATACCCTGTATAGACTAGCTATATTGGCAGATTGCAAAAAACGAGCTGATTCCAAATATCTAAAAAATAGACAGGGTGTTCCATTAAAAAAAAATGTATGTTTGGTTCGTCCTGCAATTATGTGACACGCTGTATTCTTCGTAATAATTTTAGAAGGTGACCGTCAATTTTTGTTAAGAATTTTTTTTTCTATTTCTTCTAATAAAAAAGGTATTGGACTTTGTCGCACTATTGGGCCACCCCCATACAATAGATACTTTTAGTTTAGTGTAGTTTTAAGATTGTTTTGTTCTACACTTGCTTCGACTATTTAGCCTGTATTTCTTTTCTGTGACCATAAATTTAATCTATGAAAACTTTTTTGGTCATAATTAGGAATAGTATTTCTCCATAGTTACCACATTATAATTCGGGTTAATTTACACCTAATTCGTGCAGCATGTTTTGTAATAATTTATTCATCAGAGGTTACTTTCCGCCTTTGTAAAGAACCCAATTTACTAGGCTAACACCTCTCCGTAAGTTACATGGAATCTTTTGCAGAATGGGTAATTAAAGCGGCAATACAATAGACACTCCATATTCAAACTGAAGTGACTATATATTCATTTTCACATAGACTTACAGGATAAATTTATGACTGCGCTTCGGTAAGGTAATTAAATCGCGTTTTTCGTTTTATATTGTCTTTCAGAACGGAAATGTATAAATCTCAGAGGTAATCTTTACAATGTATATTGGTATGAACAAAAAATGCAACATCATGATTTTGTTAAGCCACTTTATTGAAATTTAGTACCATAAGAGCTCAAAGTGTCGACGATTTTTGCGTTAGCCTCACAAATGACCAATTTGATAGAAGATATTTTTGCAATCAAAATGGACATGAGCGATACTTCTTAAAAAAATTCTGCAACAAATTTGATCTCGAGTGATATTCGCCAGACAATTTATTGATTAATAAATTAATAAAGATGTTAGTAAATGTTAATAAGTATAGACTTTTTTGTTTTATAGTAGCTAAAACTTTATTTAAATGATTATTTCACTCATTAATATGGTAATCGATGAAAGAGAACATTGCACCAGTCAAATGTCATTATTAGTAGTGAAACATCTAAAACGGTTTTTGATAGCAGTTTGAAGTTTTCTCCCTATAAAAACCTATATACACTTTTATCGCTATTAAATGTTATATTTCGTGAAAAGGTAAATTGTAATAATTATAGTGTATATAAAACAATTTTCATGTTTTATAACTAGTAGCACTGTTTCCGTCTTGTGTCGGTAAACATGCAAGAAAATCTGTAACTTGTTTTAAAACGTGTTGCAGTTTCGTGTAGAGACCGTAATATGTTACAAAGCACGCACTTAGCACCACACAAATTCAGCTGCCACAATTACATCCTCGCTTGAAGACGCCATTGGTGACTAAATGTTTTCAAACATAGTCTGGTACTCTTTGTGAAATGTTTTGAAACCAAATGTTATAAACATCTTAGGAAACCTTGAAGTTTCAAAACAATTGTTTTAAAGCACAATGTTTTAAACCATTTTACATAGCGAGCATGCGGCTTTCGTTAGCACAAGCCTCGAACATTCACTTATAAGCCCAGTAATTAATCATTTTACTGGTCTATAAGCGATACAGACTAGTGAGGTGGCTTATTGAAATTACCATTACATGGCGGATAAAAGCACCAAATTTGGTATGTAGGTACCTCAGGTATACTAATAAATTTTAGCCTAGGAGCTCTCTGGAATGTCTAAAAATGTTCATGTACAGCACTAAAATCCAAAATGGCCGACAAATACAACAAAATGTCACATGCGAGTCTTTCTTTTCGAGACACCATTACTACAAAAGCCATAAAAGTGGAATTTTCTTGCACTCTTCAAGAGACCAAAGCATAAAGCAACATCTCAGCAGGGGAAAAAGCGGAAAGTGCTTCAGAACAATGTGGAACTATTTAGTCTACTATTTATGCAGAACCGGAAATGTGATTTGGATGAGTTTTCTGCGCATGAAATAGTCATTCCCTCCTTCTATTTCAGACTTTGGTAAGCTTCATTTGCCAACCAATAAGGCTGGAATACTGCACTGTCTTGAGCAGCCAGGGCAATCAGAGCCCCCTTCAAACTATGACTCCAAATTTCTGGACAGTGCCGTCATCGTCCACTGCCTGCCCACTACTAGTGTCGACCTACAACCTTCAATCAATACGCTGATAAAATATTTCTAACTTACCTTCATAAGCAGCTGGAGAATGCCCAAAGATTAGATATTGTTTGGGACACTTTTATTTAAGAAAACGAGATGAAGGGATTCGAAGGAAAATATCTGGCAACACCAAACTGGCACGGAATTGGACGGATTTTCTCCGTGACTCAATGAACAAGAAGGAACTGTTCAACTTTTTAACTTCCAAGGTTGTAGAGTTCAACTGGCCACCAGGCAAAGATGTATATCATAATAGGGAAAGCAGTTGCACAAATTGGTTTGAACACATGGAAAACTGCAATCTTGAAGAGGCAGACTGGAGGTTTTTGGTTCCTGTACTCCATTCACTACAGCAAGGGGCAAAGAGTATCCTTGTGCGTACTGTAGACACAGATGTGATTGTCATCCTTACTGGCACATTCTGTGATCTAATAGTGACTCAACCTTTGGCAGATATCTGGATGGCCATTGGCATTGCCAAGCATTACAGGTTTTATCACATCAACACCATTTGTGCAGGCCTGAGGGAGCCAAAATCACGAGCAATACCTGTTTCACTTATTTTCTGGTTACGACACAACTTCCGCCTTCAAAGGTAAGAGTAAGAAGTCCATTTGAGAAGCATGGCAAGCATTTCAAGACGTCACTGATACATTTGTGTATTTGGCCATTCATTCACTCCAACTGCTGAAAGCCGACTCTGAACAAAGTAAAGCTGACAATTTGCTACAATAATCACTACTTACATTTATCGATATGTTGTTCTGTTCTCGAGATATCCGCCCTCGAAATTCGGAAATTGCGGAAAACAATTTTTTTGGCTCACGTTAAAAAATTTAAAAATTTAATGCTCTACAACTTCTTTTCTCACGACTTTTTTGTGGGAACAACATTTGAAGAGTTATCTTAACAAATAGAGCAAAAAAAGTGAGGCGAAAAAATTGTTTTCTGCAATTTCCGAATTTCGAGAGCGGATATCTCGAGAACAGAACAACATATCGACAAATATAAGTAGTGATTCTTGTAGCAAATTGTCAGCTTCAATTTTGTATAGAGCCGCTACGATGCATTGTTTCCGAGAAATAAGCGAAAAACCAAAAAATGGGACCTTTAAAGTATCCCCCTCCCACGCTTACCACCTAGGAGTGGGGACTTTTGATATGTTCATCTCCAGACAAGTCAAACAAAGTTCCGAAGTCAAATTTTCTGTCCCTAAAATTTTCCTCTATAATCATTCGTTGCGTGGCCTAATAGTACGGTCGTAGTTGAACACACCTTGCATTTTTTGATGCATGAAACTTGGCAGAGTCGTAGAGTCATTTAAGAATTGTAGACAAATCCGAAATCCGCGACGAGCCCACGTATTGTGGGTTGACTACTGGGGATACGAATTTTTCTCAACATCGCTGTATTAAGGCCATATTGATGGGGATTTCAATGGGAAATACTTACACAGTTCTTATTTAGTCTCTCTATAGGCACAGAGATCCCAGCGGACCATAAGTAGACACGTTTAAGTATTTTGCCTACTTTCCAGGGGCGTTTCCTTTAAATAAATAGCCAGTATATTTGGCCTGAGGTAGGGCATAGGGTTACTTTGCCAGTTTTAGCAAACAAAATAAATAAAAATGATTAGAACGCTTTCGAAATGGCTTATTAAAGTTAAGTTTCAGAGAGGAAGCCCCTAGAAGGGATTCTTATAATCAGATGTAAACGCTACTATGCGCTGAGCGCGACCGACATGCACTATCTTAAGCTGAACAGTCTGTAATTATTATTATTTTAAGGGTCGATTCAGGAGCAAATTATAAAGCTGAAATCATAAGTTCGAACGGAGCTCAGATTTAATATTTTCTAATGTAATTCTCAATTAAAAACGACAGAATCGTGAACAATCATATTAAAAACAAAACAAGAAAAAGAAAATGTTTACACAAACATATATTTCTTTAAATCTATATACACTCGCCTTCACAAAGACAAAAACTTAAACATTTGATTTCCCTTTTGTGACATTGGCATCGGCCCTTTGTGCAGCACTTTTTGCACTTATATCTCACCAATTCCAGGCAGGCCTTTGAAACAATAGGTTGGGTTGTCCACACAGCTACCCAATCGATGTCATTTTTCTCCCATCCATAGTTTGATGGGCTTGGCAGATCTGGCATAAGTTCCAAACATGTGCCCCCTGATAAAGGGCCCACATTGTGTGCAGTTTTATTGCGTCGCATCGTAGGTGTCAGGAAGGTTTTCTATCTGCCGCTTTGTATGTAAATAGTTTTTTTCGGCACTCATTGACTTTGTCACAGGCCATAGATCTGTAACAAACCAGATTATTTACGTTAAAGAAATTTTTATTTTGGAAGCCAAAATTTACTTACTTTTATTTTGGAACTTACTTGTCATAAAGTGTGACAACAAATTTTTCTATGCGATCCATAGCATTTTCTAAATCTCCGCTTGCCGCCACAAGGAAACCGTCAGTGATTTCTGGATACATTTTCCAGGCTTGAAAAGCCGTTTTCTTGCCTCTACCTGCAAACGATCAGACTGAATCGCATCCGATGAACGCATGAAAGACCGGAATGATACAGGATTTTTGTGGACCAGGAAACAATAAAACATAATATTCAGCAGAGATCTTTTATCATTCGCTAACGTTTTCCTCACCTAGGCTTTCTGCTAGAACATGTACAGCAATATATTGGTGGATCGAGTTGTTAATATAAACCCAGAGCTCTTCGAGTTGCGAACACAACTGATAGCTATTACGTCAATGTCTACAGTCCGAAGCAGCACCTTCGTGTGTCCTTGCTGAACGGCATCTAAGACATGTACCATGATCCTGGTGTCTGCCTCTTCATGGCTACAGAGATACGAAACACCGTACGTATCTCGGCTTGAGTTTGAAACGACCAAGTCTTCGATAGTTGAGTAAACCTCCTTTCTATCTTGATTTAATTCAATGCAACTTGTTGCAAGAAGTTTGAATAGTTCCTCCTTGTTAGTGGCGTCGCGAAGAAACAAAGGCCAACCTTTCGGGATTCTCGTAGACAAACTGACATGGGTACGTTCACCGATGCCTCTTTTTTCTCGGGTGTAGTTCTTCAAGCTGTCCTGATAATACCTATCCCAAGCAAGATCTAATCGAGAAACGGCTGACAACTCTTTTTTTATATCTGGAACAAATATGTTCTGGATATAATCTTAAAAATTGCTACTCTGACCAGGCTGAAGTATGTTTACCATACCCGCCCCGTTCAAAACTTTGCAATGGACATGGGGTTCTGTCGCTGTAGTGCTGTTAAGACTGTCTTCTACCAGACACGTAGTTAACATTGCCTTATTACACGATCGCATCTCCTGTCTAATCGAGAGTGAGGGGAAGGCTCGTTTCATGGGCAAAGAAAGCATCCAAATTACCAAATTATTCATTTTTAACAAAGTTTTTAAAAAGTTTTTAACGTCTACAAATATCACCTTTTTTGTCTTACCGTTTTCGTTTCATTCTTTATATGAAGTGTACTTTTACCAAGTATCTATTATTTACACATAACCTGACTTAGACAGAGATCAGTACTTATGTCAATAGCTTCTTGTGGAAGTTTATTATGCTTACAGTTCAAACAAAGGAAAACCAATTTAACACTTATCACTTAAATATCATTATATAAACATCTTCTATATAATGCATTAAAACTCGAGAACACAATATAGAATGATGTTTACATTCTCTTCACAACAACAATGAAGCAGACCATTTACGTGCCCATCAGCGCATCGCTGCCAACTTAACACTCGCAGCAGTGGCCAACTGTATCTTCCACCACATATTTTGAAAAGAAACGGATATTCATTGTACTTTTCGAGACTTTTTGGAGCACGTGGACCACAAGGTAAAAAATAAAACAAAAAGCATAAAACAACGTTTTCTCAAAACGATAACTTTCTTTAATTTTTTTTTTAAGTTAAATACCCCTGGAAGGTAGGCAAAATACATAAACATATCTAAATATGGTCCCAAGGGATCTCTGTACCGATAGAGATAAGAAATAAGAACTGTGTAAGTATTTCCATTGAAATTCCCATCAAAATGGCCTTAATACAGCGTTGATAAAAATTCGTATCCCCAGTAGGCAACCCGCAATACGTGGCTCGTCGCGGGTTCCGGATTTGTCTACAACTCTTAAATCATTCTTTGGGGTTTACACTACGACTCTGCCCAGTTTCATGCTTGCAAAATGCAACTAACGACGGCACTATAACTGTTGTTCTATATGATAAAACCAATCCTTTCAGCAGTATCAACCAGATAAGAAAGGAACTTTTCTGTCAGAAGAATCGAGCAATAGACAATCTGGACTGCTCACCACTTTGCAAGTGCAAGTGTAATTTGCAAGTGTAATTTATTTATATCTGTTACATACTGAATTTCATCGAATAAATAACTATAAATATTTTTTTGTTATTGGGAACTCGTATTAACGTTATATTTGGATAATAAATGATATATTTTATTGCATTTTATTTAATATGTAGACTACCCTGAGTTACGTGATTAGTATATTTAGTTGGCTTAAAGCTGTAATTCAGAATTAACAGTATAATATTCTGTGATAAGTGATATTTTGTCTTATTTGTCGGCCATTTTGGATCATACCAAATTTGGTGCTTTTATCCGCCAGGTAACGATAATCTTGAAATACAGCTCTAAGCCACCTCACTATAGTTTTGTGCCCAATAATAAGCAGGGATTTTTAAAAATATTTTGTATACAATTTTTAATTACAAAAAAGGCCGTCTCTGGAATGACCACCTCGTATCCGATTCTGTAGTGTCAGCTTAAGTTTGTTTGCAATTATAATTTCCAATGTTGTCAATAATTTGTGGACAACTATATTGAAAAATGCCTATTGTGAGATTTCAACAAACCCCTATTTTGATTTGAATAAGTTCAGGCATCTATATATGTTTAGTTATCACAGAAATAAACCACAGTTACTATAGGCAACTTCCTGTACAAGTTTGAACGTGTATATTACGAGGTCTGCGGAAAGGCTCCAAGTGTGAATAAGTCCCTGATACAGCCTGTTCTGGCAGATTTAGTAGATAGTAATTCGGTTAGAGCCCCTGTTCTTCTAAATTAGACTGCATGATTATGTTTTAATGACTTTAAATAATGTTTAAATTGTTGTGGTATGGCCTTCTACTAGATTTTACGATTTACAGTGTGATCTCATAAATTACCACAGTTTATGAGATAATAGGATTATAATTTATTATTATTGTTTATAACATGGAAGCTGGGACGCACCGGCGAAGAGGAATGTTATGCTCAGCAAAATTAAATATAAATTTAGTGCTAATGAATTTAACGCTCCATCTTTACATTTAAAAAAAGAAAGGACCATTCCATATATACCGGGTGTCCCAGAATGATTATGATTAACAGACGATATCTCCGTTATTGGAAAAGATAAAAAGGACAAAAGATAAAAAAGATAATAAATAAATATAAATGAAATACTTGCAAAAGGCATGATAAACTTCATCTGATAACAACCATGGAACCATGCAACCAGTAATACTTTTTTTTTCAAATGGTACCCTATATAGCTAGAGCATGAAATCCCATCCTCACGTAATTCCGAACACAGTGATGTACAGGGTAATTCATTATATATTGACCCCCCCCCCCCCCCCCCCTTTATTTTCGTTATTAATGGGAATAAAGAAAAAGTTTCGTATAAAAGTTGTAGGGTTGTATATATTTATATATATTTTAAATGCAATTAAAAACAATTGCTTGCATAGTTCACGTAATATAACAATGAAGGTTGTTTTTTAAATGGAAAACCCTGTATGTTTTTACATATTCTTTTAGATCTTTTTCCCCCGATACTTTTAAGCTCTATTGCTTTACTTTACTCACTAGTGTGTAAAGTGAAATAATAAAATAGCAAGGTTGTTGTTTAAAAATCACAATATAACCACGGCCAACCTAATTTTAAATGAGGGAAACTAATCAAAGTCTAGAATATAAGTGAAACGTCAATATTATAAATACTTCAAGCATTGCTGTTAAGGGCCCCATTGACATTGAGATCTGTATCGCTACATGTATCGATACAAATGTCAATACATGCATCTGAGATTTGTATCAAGTATTAAGTTTGCCATACATATTGAGACGGAATCATGAAACATCAGTTCAGTTCAATACGCGCATCTGAAATGTTACCTCCCCAACCGGTAATTATAGCAGTTGCAATA
Organism: Rutpela maculata; assembly: GCA_936432065.2. Lineage (NCBI taxonomy): Eukaryota > Metazoa > Arthropoda > Insecta > Coleoptera > Cerambycidae > Rutpela > Rutpela maculata. The sequence continues at coordinate 290,584,492 of OW386285.2, read as the reverse complement.
GTACTGTCAAAATATTTAAAAAAGAAAGGCATCGAAAATTATGAATTTTTTTTTATCACAAAATTGCGGTCCGCATTGGGATATCTTTCTTTGCGCTTGTCAATCAAGTCTCTGGTTGCTACTTCGCGAATTTGCCTATTTGAATACTCTTTTGATGTAGAATTCCACAAGCAGGGATACATTTTATACATGTTTAAGAATTCCTACCAAAATTCTCGATCATCCGACATATTATTTTATTTTTAAGAAATATATTATTCACGTTCGTATCTCGCTACTAGATACAGGAATATACACACTGCAACAAGTATCAGTCTCAGGTGCATGGTATCGAAGTTTCTCGACAGTGAAACAGACGGCGATACCAGCTGATACCGATACAACGATACTGAAACAATCAAATACACATAGATATCATGATACCGATACTTGTAACATGTAGCGATACAGATCTCAATGTGAATGGTGCCCTTTAAAGAACACTGAAAATAGGAATATTTTATAATAATATAAATAAATGAACTATATAAAATTAAATAACTAGTTTTTAACCATATTTAAATAAACAAAATGTTGCAAATATCTATTTTAGAATAAGACATATTAAATCTTCAAAAATATGCATTTTCGAGTTGTAAGTAAATTAACCTTAATTTCGTTTTTGGTTATTGCAATACTGTATTACTGGATGATGTTACAGCGTTTTAAAGTTGGACAAATAACTGCATGTTTTTATACTTAAAAATTAAGTTATTTTTAAGCATGAATATATATTTTCCGACCCAGATTTAAAAAAAATAAATCACAAGAGTTGTTAGCTACAACATTTATCTTTAAAATGTACTTTTTATTTTTGGGCCAAGACAAAATGAAATGAAGAAAATCCATGCTAATGTATCATGGCTCCTTCATATATTTTGAGGCGTGCCTTGCTAACTTGATAACAAGTTGGCAGTGTATACGATTTCTTTTTTCAAAATAAGTTGCGGCAAGAATCTGACTATATAGATATTTTACGGAAAATTCTAAGCCCTATTGGTCTATCATTTTTTCTGTAGTTCTTGAGGCGGGCTCTGCTAACTTGATGTCAAGGTGGTAGTGCAGGCGATTTTTTTTTTAATAATCCGCTGCAGGAACTTGACTCCATGAATAATTTACTGACAATTTATAGTGTAACGATCAACTTTTTCATTATTCGTAAATTTCCATTAAAATCCGTTAAATTACATTATTTTACATCTTTATTACCAAAATTATCTAATTTATTATTTTATAAAATATTTAATGCCCTGTAGTCAAATATCTTGATTACAGGGAGTGAGGATGATGCCACGCAAACGCGCGACTCCTACTTCCATATAAGGTACTATTTTTAAACTACACTGAGAGAAGATTTTTGCAGTGACAGCCAAAAATCAGGCTACAGCAGCAAGAAAATCTATTTGAATAGGCGCCAGCCAAGAATTTTCGTAGCGCAGTAAAATTCATTTTACTGAAATTATTTTAGTGCAATCGTGAAGTTACTTTATAAAATATTATTAAAATGTTTCATCTTGCCACCGTAAATAAACTTCACTGTTATAGTAAAGAAATGGTATTGTTGCAGCAAAGATATTTATTTACTAATGCAAAGTATCTGGCTATGATAGAGTCAATTCTTTTTACTTACAGCAACATTTTTTATTATCACTCCATGGTTTTTCTAGTGCTGTAATTAACTCCTTCCTTGTTGTAGCAAAGTCACTGATTAGACAGAGCAGGAACTTCATTGCAGTAGTATCACTTATTTTTAATCGCAGCAAAAAGTTTACTACCATTGCAAGGTTTTTCTAGTACCCCAGTTAGTTTCTTTTTTATTGCAGCATATATGCTTTCCTAATTTAGTAATAAATTAGCCTACCTCAGAAAAGATATTCCATTATATCAAAAAGTTTTATATCAATAACAGTGAAATTTCTTAATTAGAATAGAATGGCTATTTTGCTATTATTACAAAGTATATCTGCTGTGGGTATAAAAATTTTTTGCTGGAAAATAAACAGAGGGAGCTAAAAAATGTTTGTCTGATAAAATTTTCTCGTATAGAAACATGTTTTACGAGGAAAATAATTTTGTTATAAAGTCAATTTACTTTTCTATCAATTAGTCATACTTTGTCATTGCCAGTTTTCATAACTACCGCACATATACAAGCATTTATTTTATCAAAAATACTTTTTTTACAAAAAATATCAAAACTTAAGTATAAGTAATTTTTTTATACCTTCTTGCGTGATGGTATAAAATGCTCCTGTCTCTAAAAAAATTAAAGAAATTTATGTTTTCCTAAATTTTGTAATTTTTTCAAGGAAATAACTTCTTGAGTATATATATATATATATATATATATATATATATATATATATATATATATATATAATTATGGAAAATGGAAACTGGCAATTACCAAGTACATAATACTAATTGATGATAATGCAAATAAACTTTATAACAGAACCATTTAAACATATATGAATCCGAGTCTGAATCCCGGAAAATTTTATATAAACAATTATTTCTGAGCTACGTGCACGTCCTCATATAGTTTCAGCAGAAAATATTTATTCCTAAAATATAACTTTACAGATGCACATCAATCTTGTCTAATTAAAAAATCTATATTACTAGTTGCCTTAAACTCTGACATAAATTTCTGTGGCAGACCAATGTTTTATTCCAGGTAATACGAGTTATTTGCCTGTAATTGACGATTTGCATGAAAGAAAGCTTGGTAAAAAGTGTCATGGCGCACAGTACAATGGTATAATTGTAATTCACTGCACATGTTGACCAACTCGTCTAATTTCCAAACTTTGCAACAATTAAATACCTATAATATAATAATCATAACATTGTTTTCATTATCTTTAATGTTAAACCTACTTCTATTGAATATAAATCATCTTTATTAGGTTGTTTCGTAGTCTACAATATTTAAAAAATGTCGAATTATGCAATTTGTCAATCACTGCTGCCAACTCTTCTAATAAACTGAGAGTTGGAAACAGTGTTTGACAAATTGCATAATTCGACATTTTTTAAATATTGTAGACTACGAAACAACCTAATAAAGACTATTTATATTCAATGGAAGCAGGTTTAACATTAAAGATAATGAAAACGATGTTATGATTATTATATTATAGGTATTTAATTGTTGCAAAGTTTGAAAATTAGACGAGTTGGTCAACATGCGCAGTGAATTACAGTTATACCATTATACTGTGCGCCATGACACTTTTTACTGAACTTTCTTTCGTGCAAATCGTCAATTTAAATTAGCCTTTAAGAAATTTTATATGCATTCGAAAAAATCAAAATAACCCAGTGAAGAGTTACCTTCAAAGGTTGACGCTTGTTCATATTTTCTGTTGAAATTGAAAAATGAAATTTGTAGCTCCCTCTCTAGGTTTACTTGCTTAATAAGTACACTGAAAAAAATATTTTCGTAATATTAATGAATAAAGGTTCATTGGCTGAGAATTTATGAATCTCTGTTTATTGATATAATGTACGTTCATTAATACAATGTACACATTTATTTATGCTATGTACTTAAATATATATTAATAAATAGATTCATAAATTTTCGGCTGATGAACCGATTCATTAATATTACGAACATATTTTTTTCAGTGTATGAAAAATAAATGTTATATAATGACTAAATACTTGTTCACCTTACATGAAGAATATATTTTTTAAGGAAATAATTTTCTCTCAGACAAGACAATGAATAATGCATATTAAATTATTTAAATATGAAACTGCAAGCGAAAAATTGGTATACCTTGGAAAGAAATTGATTACTATGGTCAAGGATTTTGTATAAATGACTAAAACCAATTAAAAAATAAACATTTATTTTGATAGGTATACACAGCCTAGTATAACAACCTTTAAAAGTGAAAAATATATAAAATGTAATCATCATCTACTTTCATAATTCGTTTGCCACTTTTGGTTTTATAAAAAATCCATAGAGTGATTTGAATTTGTTATAATTACTATAATTTTGAGAATGATAAACAAATTTAAAATATACAATCTAAATAAAGATAATCTTTTTTTCTCTTAACACCATTGTAAAATATATGTAAAAACCTACATTTTGTAAAAAACGCCCTCCTACGAGTTGATGCACTCAAACAAAAAGCGATTAAAATTTCGAAACCTTTTCTTATTTTTAACCGTTTCAATACATATATTTACATTAAAATTTGGCACGAATGTTTAGTTCAATAACGGGCATAGTTCCACCAACTTTCGCTCAAATTGGTGCATTATTAAATTATCAAAAAAGGCAATTTTTAGTGGTTTTTATTTTCTTACAAATTAACAAATTATCAAAAAGTTTCTTCATATGCCCAGTCTTAATCATAATTTTATTGTGAACAGTTTGATATTTTTATTTTTGTGATACGATTACTAAGATCGGAGATAATAAGGAAAATAACAGAGAATTTGCTGGAAAATAAATTATTAAAATTTTACAAGAAGCAATGGACCTTATTATACCTACAACAAATTAAAACAATAAAATTGATGTAAGCAGAGAATTTCTTATTCATCTATTTTGATTCTTAATTTGACTCCACTACCACTAAAAAATTGCAACGAGAATCAGACCATTTTCTAAACATAAAAGTTAACCTCTCCAAGTCGCACGCATGACCTGATGCGTAGGTACCTAAAAACATTAATATGGCGTCTTATAGGGCAGTTATGATGAGATCGTCTTATTAATATTGATAGTAGACACCGCGGTTTAAAAAACCAAAAGCAAAAGCAAACGACTTACCAAAGTGTTTATAATAATAATACACTGCACAAAACCTATACAAATACTTATAGAAATAACTAAATGCATGACGCGGAGTCAACGTAAACACCATCACCGGAGAATGGAAACAAATTACAGAAGAGAAACAATTCGTGATGTTCCGCCTGAATAAAAATTGACGGATTGTACCCGAATGGTGTTCCGATTATCTATCTTTATCTATCTCAGCAAAGAACTTTGCAATTGTAGGAAAATTTTTATTTGTCACAGTTAAACTATTCTTTGCATATTCTTCTTTATAATGGTAGCTAAATAATCTACTGCTTTAGTAAAGCAATTAATAAATCCTGAAAAGTACTTTTTAAGGGCTAATATACACACTCAGTAAAGTGATCTTTTCTGAGGTAGTGAACAGATATTTCTAAATTAAATAAAATTATGGCTATTCTAGCTAAAAAAATCGTAGCAAAGAATTTATTTCTGTAGATTTTCTCATTGTAGGCAAATGATTGGTCCATTTCAATTGTTACGCTACCCCAGGGTGACCAGATTTTTGTTAAGTGAATGCTGGACACTTCTGCCAAGGGCGGATCTGGGCCTTCAGCTTGGGCTGAAAATAACAAAAATAATTTTTTTGATGAGCGGGGGGGAGAAATCCGAAAAAAATTTTTTTCGTCCAAAAGTGTTTTTGATGAGGGGGGGGGGAATCCGAAAAAACATTTTTTTTCGTCCAAAAATTTTGAGTCTCGTTTTGAGTGGAGGGGGAGAATTCTAAAAAATAATTTTTTTTTGATCACAAAATTTTTGATGAACGGAAAGCCAGTATCCAAAATAAAAATTTTTCCAAACAAAATGTAATACTGTAACTTCACTATAACCTGAATGCTGAACTTATGCTGGACACTTATAATACTTTTTAGCGAAATTCCGGACATATGGTCAGAATGCTGGACTTTCGCTGGACACTTGTAAATGCTGGACAGTACTCCAAAATTCCGGACGTATGGTCACCCTACGCTACTCCACATTGTTACTCCCCATCTATAAATAGTTAATATCGCGGAATTTAGAGGAGAATGGTACAACTCTCCCATATCGTCTGTAAGCTGAGTGGTCGTCAAAATTATGATTGGAATTTGAGCCATTCAAGTGTTTTGTTAGTTTTGAGACTTAACTTCTACGGTGAATTGTACCGCCTTGTTGAGAAGTTAACATTAAAATTTGTTCAGTATAAAATGTCCTGGATTAAAGCAGCATTTAATAAGTATAGTGTTAGCTGCTTTAAATGCAGAAATAAGAAATTACGTTTAAAGTCAATGTTAATATACCTATATTGGTATAAGTATGCAGTTCCTGAGATTACAGCTGATGCCAACTTATAATTTGAGCTTGTGCCTACATCTATTTTGCAGAAATTCTGTAAGTACTTTATATTCTTGTTTTGAGTTTAGTGGCCACTGGTACAACCCTTGGCGAAAATTCCATTAACTTTCCTTTACATCGTGACCAAAGACACCTATTTGGTTCGACCTTCAATGTTTTGTGCGGCATTTCGTTGTTTTTTCGCGAGCGCTCGTCTCTTCTCTTAAAGAATATTAATAAAATGTCTTATTCAATAGTTGTAAATAATTTTCTGTACCTTTTGGTGTTCTATGTACTTACCTTGTAGCTGAAATGCTACTATATATTTCATTTTTTATGTGTTACCTTTATTTACGTTTAGAGATTTGTTTGATATAAACTATCAAAATTTGTTTATCTGTAAAATGTCATTTAACCTATTCATTTAATAATAAATACGTTGGCAAACTAAACAACTAATAATTTAGTTATCTGTCTTTTTACAATAGTTACAGTATTTTATGTATTGTGGCCTTTTGTCAATAAATATGGTTTTATCTTTTTACGTTACCGTATCTATTTACCTTTTTAGTATATTATAAATATGTCTGTCTCTCTGTATATTTTTCATTCTATTTGATTTTTGTAAACGTAATGCAGGCACAGTTTTATTTACCCACAACCCCGATTTGTCAATTGCTCTACCACTACCTTTTATCTTTACAACAAATTTGTTATTGTTAATTAGATATATTTTTTTAATTTTTCGGTACGTTATCATGTTGATGGTGTATGAGGGCAGAGTGACAAAATTACAACCAGTGGCGGAGCTATGGTATAGCACAGTTTTGCACTGCACAAGGTTCCAAGCCTGCAGGGGAGGGCCTCCCTAAAATTGTGGCCTACATTTTTTTTGTCTTCGTGGGCTACATTTTTTCATTGAACAAATATTTCAAATGTGGCCAACGGCCTCAGTTGCATAAGGGGCCTACGACGCCTTGCTCCGCCACTGATTACAACTGATAAAATCCGAATTCATAAGATACACACTCAAGTTTAACATACCTCCAATAAATTGAACTTAGAGCATCGTAAATTTTTTCATTTCCCGGTACTTACAGATTAGCAGTGGTATAAAGCTATTTAACGAAAAGTAATGTTGTATAGACACGTATCGATTACACTGAATTATCTCCTCTTAAGTCTGCATCTCTGTAATAAATATTAGAATATTTAACACCTAATTTAATTATTTGCTCAGCTTAGCTTGAAAGCCAACACGAGAGTGCTTTATTTATTGACTATAGAGGGGCACTATAGAATATCAGTTTTGCACATTGCACAGTGGCACGAATCGTACTTTTTTCGTTCAAAATTATCTAAAGCACTTGTTTCGGAACTGATTGGGATACATTTTGTTTTAAATGCGCATTATTAAATTTCCAAAAAACGTAAGAGAGCCGATTTTTTAATTATGCTAACCAAAATTATTGAGCTTAGCCAAAATGGCCATTTATTATTTTAATAAAACTTACAAAAAAAAAAATTTTTATTATCCAAAACATAAATTACATAAATCGGAAGTTTTTCAGGTCGCTGATTACGAATCTGGTATCCAAATTGTGATAAACCAACCTGAGGATAGCGGAATCAATGGCTGCTATAAAATGCTAAAAAATTGATAAAAATTGAAAAATTTTTGTTAAAGTTTATGCCGAGAAATTTTGAATATTTCTGACAAATGCTTTTAAGTTAAAATAAACTAAATTTTAAGTTCCAGGAAGAAATTCAAGATGGCGGATCCAATATGGCGACAATAAAATGATAAAACTAACTTAAAAATAAATTAAATGCGTTAAGCTAAATAGGCCATTTTTAAGAATGATTAAAAAATGAAATTTTCAAATATATTCAATATGGCTGCCATACAGTAATTATTATCAATCATAAAGATGCGATTCAGTCCTCCATTAATTTTGAACTTAACCTTAAGTAGATCATATTAATATTTCTTTTTTTTATCAGCTGATAATATTATTTAAATGTATTGAGGATAATCAACAATTAAAAAAATATATCAACTCAATTAATATTATTTAAACAACACAAATTAAACAGAGAAATTTAAGATTTAAATAATGACGAAAAATGTTTGCACTACGTTAAGTTTAAAGTTCATGGTGTAAAACTCTTGTCTTAGGTTATGTTAGGTTCTTGGTTTAAGATTCTATTAGGCTTAGGTTATGTTAGATTTAATAATCTAGTGTTAGGTTTTTATTATATTATTAGCAGATAAAAAAAAGAGATATTAATATGACCTACTTAAGGTTATGTTCTAAATTAATAGAGGAGTGAATGTCATATTTATGATTGATAATTAATGTGTGGCAGCCATATTGGATATATTTGAAAATTTCAGAAAATTTGTTCCTTTTTAAATTTTTTAATAATTCTTAGGACTAGCCAATTTAGTTTAACGCATATCATTTATTTTTAAGTCAGTTTTTTCATCCTATTGCCGCCATATTGGATCCGTCATCTTGAATTTCTTCCTGTAATTCAAAATTTAGTCTATTTTATCTTAAAAATACTTATCAGAAATATTCAAAACTTCTCGGCATAAACTTTAAGAAAAATATTTCATTTTTCATCATTCCTTCAGCATTTTATAGCCGCTATTGATTCCGCCATCTTGCGGGTTGATTTATGACAATTTAGATATCAGATTTGTAATCAGCGAACTCAAAAACCCCCCGAGTAACAATATTTATATAAATTGGATAAGAAAAAAGTTTTTTGTAAGTTTTATTAAGATATAAATAACAAAATGGCCATTTTGGCTAAGTTCAATAATTTTGGTTAGTATAATTAAAAAATTGGCTGCCTCACCTTTCTTGGAAATTTAACAACGAGTATTTAAAAAAAATGGATTCCAATCGGTTGAGAACCAAGTGCTCTAAATAATTTTGAACGAAAAAATTACGGATCGTGCCACTGTACGTTGGTGAATTGTGGCAACTGGTCATTTACAAAAACTATTTAAATGAAATAAATCGAGAATACTGTCATGTCTAAAACGTGCTAAAACTGTAAAATTATTAGTATTTGAAGGAAAACGTCTAATTATATCCAATCAATTTTAACTAAACAATATTTATTTAATACAATAACAAATAAAACAATAACAATACAGGTCACACCGAGATACAAACCCACGACGCAGCGGTGCTCTTGGGGACGCTTCCAATGAGCAGCGCCTTGGGCCTCTTTGCGATGTCCGTGTAGACACTCTCTGCCTAGACACCCCCTTTGGTGTCCGGGTGGGCACTCTCGATTCTCATTTACTTTACTGTTTAAATACTCCGGATAAATGACGCATCGGCATCTGAAAAGTTCAATGTTGTTTTTAAATATAACCTTGCCTACAATGCATTTGTCAGTATGTTTATACATATACACATGTATTCAAATGATATTGAACCTAATAATGATTTTAATGATGAATTAAATAAAATATTACTATACATCTTAGCTATGAATTGTTTCTATTTTTATGGTACTATACACTGTGGGTAGTGGCGGGCTAGGTATAGGGAGTAAGAATTACAACATCGCGTGTGCCAGCTGGCTGAAATGAAATAACTGAAAGCTGAGATCTTCGCGGACGGGCGAGTTTGCTTTCTGCTGTGTTGTCATATCTCTCGCGCTACGTGAATGTACATACCTAATGGGCAATTACACCCACTGTATTATTAAAGTAAATGAGAAATTAGATTTGACAAACGAATATCAATACTAGAGGAATTCAAAATTAGTATCAATTATATATGAACCCCGTTATACACGTGGTCTAAGCAGGATTTTTAAAAACTTTGATATGACAGTTGTGCATTAATCGGGAAATAAATTGCAGCAGCTTTTAAGCAACCAAAAGGACAAAAATAATATGAAATGAAAGGAAAAGTCCGGAATTTACGTAATTAGTTGTAAGTATTACAATTTCAAATATGTTTAGCAAACAAAATGTCCAATCTTAACAAGATTTAAGGAACATATGGCTCGAAAGTGGAAGAATTGGAAAATCTAGTTTTGCTCAACATGTCTTTAATAACAATTATAGAAGAAATGTAACAAATATCACAACTAGATGAATAATGACAAAGGGCCTATTCCAAATAATACACTTTAATCTACTTTATTGGATAGTATGTCACGGTTCGTTCAACCGAGGCAGAGTTTTGGCAGAGAATTGGTTGAGTGTATTCAACCATGACATTATGTTCATATAAATACAGGAACTTTTTTAGTTATACTTTAGTTTTAATCGTCTCCAGATGATGCTAACATGGTTGGCGAAATGCGTGTCGAGTGAAAGTATTCAAGTGTTTCAATGGAGACTATTTTAGGGGCAGCTTCATACATAAAGTTCCGACCCCCTCCAGGAACGCATTATAAATTAATTCCATTATATTTTACGATTTTACTTCATTAAATGAAATTTATTTGCCCATGAAATGAGAAATTTACTATTAAGTATTCAAAAAGTTCCATTTAGTGTGATACACCCTGGAATTCCATTTTCTCTTATTTACATTCGAAAATGTGGATTAGTGTTTCTAGATTTCTCTGTATCGTATATAAATAAATAGCTGAATGTTGTCGCGATTTCCTTCCTATTTGTTTTCCATTAAGATTCTCAAAGAAAAATGATTTATTCGAGCTAAGACAGATTTACATGTTATGTTTGATATCATTTCGAATTTTTCAATCTATTGACTTTACTTTATGTTCGATACGGAAAAAAAATATTGAGATGGTATGTCAAAACAAAATATATCAATGCCATTCCGCATTACACGAGTCAGTTAGTTATAGGCACATTGTTTTCTTTGTCACAGAAGAACGTAGTGTGTAAAACAAGCTGACATGCGTGAAAAACAACTTCTGTTCTAGACTAAAACGGTGAGATATTCCAACTTTATGATATAGGGAGACGCATGATTTACTTTATATTTTCAACATTATGCAAAAGGTTAAAAATTTATAGAATATATGCAGTGCAATGACGCTAATAACATAACTGACTATTTGTAAATGCAACCAAATATTAGAACATTGTTTATTAGACCTACTAACATAGACCCAATACTGTCCATTACAAACAAAAATATTTAAAAAAAATCAAGATACGACACTATTTCTATAGACTATAGACAAGTTCTTTCATTCTGCCCCACACGAGAAAGTGCAGTGGCATTAGATCTGGGGACATGTAGGCCACCGAATAAGTCTACTACGCCCGCTTCATCGATCGGGATATATTCGATCTGTAGGTATGCATGCATGTTTGCGGTTTTTCAAATGTGTCCCTTCGGGACAGCCTTGGCTTTGGATTTGGGGGTTGTCTACTATATGTGGTGTGTTTATATTTATGTTTATCATACGGTATGGTGAGCTCTGCGTCCTCCAGATTTAACACCACTGCACTTTTACGAGTGGGGATGGATGAAAGTACTTGTCTACAATAACCAAATTCAAAGCGGTGCTCAACTCCTAGCAAAATAAAGCAAGCTGCCCTACAATGGGCTCATTTAGTGATATTTATTTCATAATTTATTTCTGCATTTTCCGTAAGTATTTAACCCTTTAAGTATATAGTGAAGAAATTGGGTCGTTAGCGTTAATATTTGATTGCGGTGCGGAGCGAGCATTTGTGATGTCACACCACTTCACTGGTTTTATGAATTATATTCAGTATAAGAGATTTCGTTGTACACTGTGCGGGTGTGGTGTTATTTTACGTTATTGACCTTATTTGATTCTGTTATTTTTTAAACATAAAAATATTTTTTCGCTAGAAAATAAATGCGTTAAGGCTGATTCCAACATTTTGTCTTGTATAGATATTTTTATTGTTATGGAATCTTTTAATAACAATAAAGATTACATAAGTGCTGGAATGAAGGGTGTCAAATTACAGAGGTAGGTTAACTACATATATATCTACTTTAATAAAGTCTATCGAATTTATCTGATTTTTAGATCAACCAGACAAAATTACGGCGATAACGCTGTTGGTTATGTGCAAATAAAAGGTATTTTATAATACATACATTGTCCATATCCTCTTCAAGCTACAAATTTTATTATTGTATAATTTTTAATAATACCCTATTACACTAGACTTGATCTTCACAACAATACTTTGTCCCTTTATTACTAACAAATTTCTCCCTGTGCCTAGCTTGTTGCCACAAATTCCTAAAACTTTCATCACTTGATAATGAAATAAATATTTTATTGGGAGTAGACACTGATGTACTTTTACAGTCTGGAACTATACAATATTTATATAACCCTTTTTTTATCCATGTCAACAACAAAGTACGGAACACTTAAAAGATATAAACGAAATTAGCACGTCCCTCGTGCGTGCCGTATGAAACTATAAGGGAACCTGCGAGCGGTCAGCTTCCAGGAATGGTGTGACGTCACACTGCGTTTTCGCGCTCTCTATTTTCATAATTTTTCTGAGGGAGAAGCAGTTGAAAAAAAATATTTTGCACATTTAGTAACTACAAGGTGTACTTTCGAAATATGAATTTTAAAAAATGCTAAATGAGCCCATCATGAGCAAAAATAAGACTAAAAACGACTACAGTTGAAATAAGAAATTGAGCACGGAAATGCATTAGAAATAATGGATTTCATTTCGAACATAAAAAATAATAATAATAATTCTGTAACCTTTTGAATAAAGTTTTTGTTGAAAAACTCCACATATTTAATTTCACAGCCCCACAAAAAAAAAAAGTTCAAAGCAGCGAACCAGACCCATGTATCCCTATGTATTTTCTATCGCTGAATCCGAATACGGGGTCAAAAAAATCGTACACCCCCAAAATCATTAGCTAGAGCCAAAAAACACCCCTGAAATGGGATAAAAAGAATAGTTGTTACTCTGAGGGTTGACACTGTAGAATGTTGATGGTACGTAAGTTTCTAGTTCTATTTTAGAGTACTATGCAATTTCAGCCAATCATAGCATCCTTAAAAATAAAAATCCTGTTGCATTTTACGTGTTTTCTTGTTTTTCTCGTGTCCTTTAAACTTGGGAGTGGTTGTTCTCAACTCTATAGGGCCAGTTTATGAAGATTACGTCGGATCTGATGCAGTTTCTTATCACTTTAACAAAACTTAGACATTTTGAGCTTTCTCAACAGTCATTGCTGTTTTGGATAGATTTTTTTATATAAGGGGGCAAGTTTTCGCCACTCCCTGGAGGTGTGTTTCGTATCTATTGTATGTACGCTGCTGTTTAATCTCAATTTGTATAATTGGATTGATTAAGATGTAACAACTATTCTCGTAGCATAATATTTTTTTTACCCCATTTCAGGGGTGTTTTTTGGCTCTAGCTAATGATTTTGTGCGTGTACGATTTTTTTCACTCCGGATTCGGATTCAGCGATTATACTATTTATGATTTTTTAAATATTTACAATAAACCGAAAATAAACGCATATTTCCCTCTCACTCTACCAAATCATATCCTTAAAGTTTTATTCTTATAAATATATTTTTAATTTTTTCTTAATTCCCTAACATATTTTTCTTTTTTAAGTTTATTTATTCAGGATAAAAAAATATTTCAGAATATCAAAAGTTAAATTGAGTGCCTAATTATTACACAAATTATAAAAATGGAGATTTAAAAAGGTACAAAATCGGCATTATAAAGAACCGTAGTATGTTTCATATAGGTATGCTTGGTCAAATAGGGGTCTGGTATGGTTTAAGTACGTCCGATTTTAACAATTTTCCAATAAGTTATGAAAAGAACATGGTTAATAGAGCACATTTTGAAAAAAAAATTTTTGGATGTACCATAAATTGTTGAGAAAAAAATTTTTTTTTCCGTAGAATTGTAATTTGACATGGCGAAAATAGATAACTACGATTTTATTGTTTTAAGTTGATTAAAATCTCTTCAAAAAGTCGGATATTTTTCTATATAACTCAGTAGATTTTTAAAACTGTTCAACGTAAATTATTCAAATTCAGCAAGAAGTCTACAACAGACACATAATTTGTAAAAAAATTTCAACTCCTCCGTATTTGTGGTATTAGAAGTTAAAGCGTGAGTCTACTGCAACGGTGCACCAGGATTTAATTCAGCGCGTACAACGCTCAAACTTATTACACTTTTATGATCACCAAACTCATGGTGTCTACCAAATCCGGACGTGGAAATTCCCGACTTTTTCCCGTTTCTTCCCGGACTCTTTCCCCGATTTTCCCGTTTTTCCAAGCTTCAATATAACAGACTAGTAAAAACAATAAAGAAAAAGTAATGAACGAGAAGCAGATTTTTCTAATTATCTCAGTCACAGCTTCAAAAGTACCAGAAAAGAGAAAGCATTAATTTCAATTCATGGTTTTTTTTCTTTTCCAATTAGTGCTGTGCACCGGAGGTCGGAGGTCGCTAATTAACTGCTATTACATTGTACAACGATATTGACCATCTTTTTCATTATTATATTCCACTATCTGTCCTCCCAGAACCCCATTTCGCTCCCAGAGGTCCCGTAACTTTCCTAATTTTTTTCTCAACACTTTATGGTTCATTCAAAAAAATTTTTTTTCTCAACAATTTATGGTTCATCCAAAAATTTTTTTTTCAAAATGTGCTCTATTAACCATGTTCTTTTCATAACTTATTGGAAAATTGTTAAAATCGAACGTACTTAAACCATACCAGACCGTATTTACCCGTTTAATCCATATTTTTTATTTAAGAAGTTTAAAAATTAAGTTGATGTTGCTTAATTAAACTCTATTATGAATTGTAATGTACAGGGCATAGTTTTTACTTCTGAATTATCAACGTGATCAATTTTTGATGAGTTACTACTGGAGTGTGTTTAGCTTGTCTTTATATGCATAGCTTTATACACTGTGTGTAGTGGCGGGCTAGGTATAGGGAGTAAGAATTACAACATCGCGTATGCCAGCTGGCTGAAATGAAATAACTGAGAGCTGAGATCTTCGCGGACGGGCGAGTTTGCTCTGCAGTGTTGTCATATCTCTCGCGCTACGTGAATGTACATACCTAATGGGCAATTACACGCACTGTATTAATTGTGACTACACACGTAATAATTGATTTGCTTGCTTGGTAGATATTTCTATTTAATTTTAGTTGCCGCGGTTTTAATTATTTTGTAACTACGTTTTTAAGTCATTAAAGGTTATATTTAACTTGTCCCTGTATGAGCTTCACATGTAATTTTTGTTTAAAGAATCTTCTGTCTGATTAAATTGTAAAAGCCTAGCTAACAATGTATGCATTCTAAATATAAAAGTAAAGAAATTGAAATAGTTACAGATAGATAAGTCAGCCTATATGATTAACAAAACTATGGCGAAAAAAATATGTGAGAAAGTCTTCAATTGGGTTGTTGACGAATTTCCAAAAATTGTGAAATGTGGTAGTGGAGTGTTAATTTAGTTATAAGTTTAATTTGAAAGAAAAATTCTAAGCGCAACATATTAAAAAAAATTATTAAATTTCGACTATTTGAATGTATCACGAAAACGGAAGTGACATCATAACGGCAGTTAGATGTGAAGTTATATACAGAACAGAAGAAGAGAAACAAGTTGACATTGTTGGCAATGAAGAAAATAACTTCAAATGTCAAAGTTGGTATTTATTTTCTTCCAAAATGACTGGGGCAGGATTTATAAAAGCAAATTCTGATATTTTACCTTCTATAGATGCATTTATGGTCAGCAAATTTTCAAAAAGAGATTAAGTGCAAAAGCCGCGAGGTACGTTACAACTATAGTTTTGATTATAAATATTAGAAAAACAGTTAACCATTCATTTTTACGTTCATCATTCATTACTGAAACACTGAAGGAAAGTTTTTTCGACGAATTGGTGGTATTATTTACAGAGTACGGCACAAAACACCACTTAAACTTAGATGTATCCATAACCTTATGGCACTAAAAATAAACCGAAATATAACCTAGGAACGTCAATTGAATTTGATATTAGGTTTGTTCACACAGTCTGAACTACTGCACCAGTGTAGATAATAGAAGGAGATAGAGTGAGACTATAGTAGTCTCTTATTTGCATGAGGATTAGTTCATTTGGGTCACATCTGACCCGGTCAAAATTGACCTGACTTGAAGCAAATAAAATAAAACAGTTTTGTTTTGACTTTTGACAACTTAAAAAGTTAATTTTTGCTATTTTTAAATATTGTGGAACTGTTGTCTCTACAAAATTAGTGTTGTGTACTCCACGGGATGAAATATCGTCAGAGCTAGAAGGTTCTGATGACTGTGAAGAATCTTCTTCATTCCCAAATATGCCTTGCTAAAAATTGAATATTACTTGTTAATCAATGTTTTGTTATGTAGCAGAACAATTTAAGCTATTTCTATAACAATCTTCGAGAGCTGTACCTACTCACCATCATAATATCTACTTCCTCAGATGATGAAAACATTTTCTCCTGCATTTGATTTGAGCAACTTTGATACACCTAGGAATTGTATAAAATTTTGTTGCTATGTACAATTAATGTTTGTAAGCAAGAATATTCTTAGTTTGTAGGATTGTACGTAGCATTTCATTCTTCGATATTTTTAGGTTAGAATTTCGACGAAAAAACTATCAAAAACGTCGGTATTTCTACCCCACCACTTAACTAACCAAAAGTTCAGAAGTGAATATCCAGTGCGGGGTGGAGCAGCATCCGGAAGGGGGGATCTGACCTGATTACTTCTGAATTTAGATCAGTTATAAATAAAATATGACAAACTGCTGAATTATGTGACCAAAATCAGAAGTGACCTGATCCTCATGCAAATAAAAGACTACTTATACATAAGTTGAAGAGCACTGGTGCATATAGTGTGGGATTTTTGAACAAACTTATTAAATATAGTGTCAAATTCAATTGACGTTATTTTCTTTTTTTCTCCGTCGCTATCAACAGTTTATAACTTCTATAACTATCTATATACTATCTATACTATAACTATCTTATAACTTTTTTCGTCATTTAATAACTAACTTCTCTGTAGACTGCCGTTATGTTGTCACCTCCGTTTTAAATGCATGTACTTTGAAAATTGATATTGTAATACTATAAGACTTTATTTTCAACTTTTACATGTTTCCAATGATTTTTTATGAAGAAATGTTATTGTTAAACAGAGATTCTATTAAAATTGTAACTTAGTGCAACATCCCAATTCTGCTAGTTTACCATGAATCGAGGACACCCTTAATCAACATATTTTGAGCACACAAAATATTTTGAGCACACCTCCAAATGTGCACTCATCATTTTGTTTCACTTTTTAGGACTTACTATCGGATTCAATCCTGGTTGTGAAACAGTTTAACTGCTTCAAATTATTGGTGGAAAATGGCTGGTACTAAATCATTTGCGGTTGCCATATCCATGTTCACGGGCATTGCTTCAACTAATATATTGCAAGTGTCTAGATGGGTGTCAGAAGAAATGTAAATGTGCCGTTACTGGGAAATGCTCTGCATTTTGAATGATGATTTCGAATTTTCCAGATTTTTAAAGAATTCAGAAAGGAATTAGTTAACATAGTTAAGTGGGTCGTGAGATAAAATCTGTTATCTAGATGCCTGATTTCCTTCATCTTTCAAGATGGCGGGTTACGCGTAACCGGGTCTGAGTGGGAACTTATAGAGAATGAAAAGAGTGTTCCATCGATGAATAGAAACATTAGTTAGCACACATTTTGAGCACTTTTCTGTTGGGATATTTTTGTTGAGTTTCATGTACAAAGAGTAGACCAACAGTAACACTAAGTGTATAGGTTTCTGCATATTGTTGAAAGTAAGAAGTGGATAGTGAAATATTTTAAAGAATAAAAACGTTAAACAACTTCTTATGTCATATATAATATTCTCAACTATGACATTAGCGGGTACCGATATTCTTCACCTTTGACCTTTCATATCTCAAAAACTGGCCATTTTCAGACATTGCGCCCATGAAAACATTTGATCAGGATATTATGAGTTACAACATAGTACATTTTCAGCCCATTTGCCTATATCCCCTTTTCCATTTGTTTTGTGCGGTGTCCTTTAAATTAAAACATTACAAAATTAACTAATATAAAATTAAAAAACAAAGTTGCTGTGTCTCCTGTTTATTTGGAACAGTACAAAACCACAATTAAGGTCAAGTAGTTTAGCAATATTGCAAAGACTGCAGAGTTTTGGAGAAAAAGAACGTCAAAGTAATATATGAGGCAAAATAGAAGATGGCACAACATTTTTCCAAATATCAAGGACCAGAAGAACTAGAAACACCAGAAGTACATAGCATTCCATTTTCCTGCTGACAAGTTTACAGCGGAGAGACCAAACTACATATAAACACCAGACTCAGAGAACACATTAGCCATACAAAGAAAGGAAATTTTACAAAATCAGCACGTGCTGATCACTCAGAAGAAACCTGTCATTTGGTAAAATTCGACAAGACAAAGAAATTAGCCAACACCAAACATTATTGGCCAAGAAGATACAGAGAAGCCATTGAAATAAATATTTATTATTTATGGAGAATGTGATAAAGTAATATCAAGATGTAACGTTACCTTGGCCGAATATCAATAATTTTATTTTATTTTTAATTTGGTGTTGACTATTTACCTATATAGTATTAATAAATATTTTTTAGAGTAGAAATTATCGATGCCAGACCAAGAAACATACACTGCCAACTAGCTCATTAGCGTATGGGTCGTGAGTTAGACAACTTAGTTTATTATTAAGATGTTATAATAGAGAGAGTGAGAGAGACTTACCTACAATTATATATGAAGAGCTAATTTGTTGTTAGATTACAGGCGCCAACCATTCTTTATACTTGATGTTGATGAATACCAAGAATAGTAAATAAAATTCAAGTACTAAGCTCTAAATATTTTTTATGAATTTTTATAGTGTGAAAATGGAGCTCGTTGAAGTAACAAGAAACAAGTTTGTGAATAAAAGTCTTATGTAAAATTATAAAATTAGTTTTATTAGAAACTGGTCAAACTGGGTGATGTCAGGCCAACATAACATCTAGATTAAAAACGTTTTAACATGTAAGAAAATTATTTACAGATGAACCTTTACTGACATGTATGAGAAATATATACATTCTACTAAAAAGGTTTATATAGAAATATAATAAGCTGAGTTACGATCAAGATTTATCTGAAGATATCTAAAGGAAATTGTTAATAATAAGTTTTACCCAAACAAATATTTATAAGAAAATATCAAGTTAAAATTTTACAAGTTATCTATTTAAACTGTATGTTTTTGGATATGACGCAATAATTTTTTATTTCCTTTTAGCAATAAACCCAATAAAATTATGTTTTAAGCAAACGGTAGTAAAATTTGGTGATCACCAAACCTTGCACATTGTACCTTAATAATAAATAATTTGCTATGGAACCCAAATAAATAATTGTAGAGTTCAAAAACTTTCATATTTAAGAAAACAAATGTCATTTCAATGTGTCGTATAAGGATCGTTTATCCTCACTGATAAAAGATATAAAATTTCAAATGTTTTCTGTGCAAAAAAAATGATAGTTAAACTGTAAGAATCTTACTTAAATTAAACACTTAACTTGTGAGGTTTGTAGCTTTCTGGAAGGAATATAGGTACTATCGATGATGAGAATATAAGGTTTAGTTCCAAACAGGAAACCATTACAGCTAGAAACATCCGATCCAAAAAAAAAAGTCACTGGGCTGCTAAATAAGATGGCGAATATACGTCTCTATTCCAAGAAAGATATAACTTCTTTTAAAAATGGTGTGTAGATTAAATAAGGTCCATTGAGTGGGTATAACTATTAAGTTAAGTTTATCTTCAACCATAAACCATTGATAAAGTGAAATTTTATTTAATGTTAAGCTGCTTTAATTAAATTCCAAACCAAGACATGACCCAAGATTTAGATCAAAATCCAAAAGCAGGAAACAAAGTAAAAGGTATAAAAAGAAGACCCTACAAATCGAAAAAACAATGTAATAAGCTGTATTCTACGAATTAACTTTGAAACAGAAATAATTTTTTTAGAATACTTACGGAAATTAATCCGGCCATCTTGAAAAATATATTTAACCATGAGGTCGACACTTTAATGAAGCGTTTCTTTGGCTTGACACAAGATATAAATAGTACAATATACAAATGGAGTTCCCTCACATTACTAAATAGACGAAGTACCGGTCTTTATTGGTAAAAATATAGGTACTTGTATGTGGACAAAAGCCGACACACCTGACACTGGGCTTAGACTTCAAGCAAGTGGTGACAAAATCGAGAAGGCGGATCAAGACACCTTTTAGCGGAAGTTATGGTTCAAACGATCAACAAAAATCTTCCGTGTATTTATTTTATACAGTAATAGATTTTTACCAATGCTAAACATTAATGTTAAATATTCTAAACTTGAATTTATTAGATTATTAAATTATTTATTTCGACTGTTGTTGTTTATTTACTTTTGATTATTTATGTGTTTGAGTGAATAAATATATTGACAAGTAAAGATGATGGGTATATGACCAGGTATACACTGCAGCGCGTATTGTGTTGCTTTAATATGCAGATTTAAAATGTTGGAAGCCTTGAATAAAAATTTCATTTGTATCTTTTTTTTGTATTTAGAATTTGATTTACTAAGAAGTTTAACTTACTATATTTCTAAATATACTTTAATAAAAACATGGAGCATTTTACATGCTACAAAGAACTTGTAGTACATTTGTTACTCGATATCCACAAAAACGGAAACCGTCACCAAATACTGTAAAACGCATACTGGATAATTTTAAAAACTATGGCTCTGTCAAGGCAAGAATTCAAAAGCGGAAGCCTATTGTTGATGACAAAAACGTAGAAATAGCAATTCTGGTATATTTTCATGAATTTCCAATGATGTCATTAAGACAAGCTGCTGTGGCATCGGGACTATGCAAGGATTCAGTTCACAGAATCTTAATTAAACATAAATTTCACCCGTTTTCGTTCCAAATGGTTCAACGATTAAAAGAAACAGATTTCCTAAGAAGAGAAAATTTTTTTGAATTTATTCTAATAAGGTGACGTTTCTTATTTGGGAAATATTATATGGTCAGATGAAGCTAAATTTACCACAAACTGACTTTTTAATCGACACAATTCACATTATTGGAGTGACTCGAAACTTCATGCGTTCATAGAGGGAAATTTTCAAGAAAGTTGGCAGTTTAATGTTTACTACGCTATAAGAAACGACAGAGTGGTGGGATTAGAATTTTATCAAGAAATTTTAAACAGTGAGTTAAAAGAATTTCTTCTTCTGCTAATATGTATAGTTAAATATTTTACAAAATTTGACTAATAACTATTTAGAAAATTTACCTCTCGCCGAACATAGAAACATTTTTTATCAGCACGATAGTGCTCCCCCACATAACGCATATTTGATAAATAATTTTTTACAAGAAACTTTTTACGATCAATGGATCGCCAATAATGGACCTTTATCAATATTTCAAAAAGTTGTAACTTAAATCCCCGAAATGCTTATATCAGAAAAAAAGGAATTTAATTTTATATAACATGATGTAAAAAAATATAAGGTGTTCCTTTTGACCTAAACAAGTTTTCGCAGTTTGAAGTTTACAGAATGTAACGTCAAAAATGGAACACTTGGTATACTATTATTGAATGTAATTCAATTGTAGAATGTAGCACTCCTTGTGTTCTTTCTATAACAAATGAGTATCTTTTACACGAAGAAAGTTATAAAGGTTATTGTAAACCATTACACCTGTCAAATTTTTTTAAAATGTCAAATATCTCTGAAACGGAGTTTAGGCATAGGGTATCTATATGTTTTTGACTCAGAATTTTATGCTATTTTCGAAAACCCTAAAATATATAATAATAATAATAATAATTTTATTTTCCATAAGATCATACAATGACATGGTACAAGTCAAAGAAGAATATTAGTGAAATAACAATAATTATAATGTATAAGTTATAGGTAGCCAGTATAAAATATAAATAAACGATAAAATAATTACATAAAAAGTATAAAAACAGATATACAGGTGTTAACATTTAAAAAACAAAGATAATATTTTGTAATTATCTAAATGCATAAAGAATGCTATGTACATATTTGTTAAAATAAATTCAAGAGTCGAGAGTGGGATTTTCGAAATCATAAAACTCCTTTAAACTGTAGAAACAATTTTTACAGAGAAAAGAATGTAATGCCTTTTTATAACCGTTAATATCTCTTTTATGTTTCTAGGAAGATGGTTATACCGTGCGTGTAATTTCCCATTAGGCATGTACATTCACGTAGCGCGAGAGATTTGACAACACCGGCAGCCGTAAATTCGTCCGTTGGTGGAGCATTCCAGCTCTGTTATTTCATTGCAGCCAGCTGGCACGCGCGATGTTGTAATTCTTCTCCCCATGCCTAGCCCGCGACTACACACACGGTATATATCACTGCAGGAATGAAATCCGCTTTTTTTGGAAGTCGCTAATTTTATGTTTTTTAAGTGTATGTCATTTGAAGAACGAGTGTGATGATTGTGAATGTCATTGTTAAGTGGAAATTTTTCTAAATTGTTTTTGACAAATAGAGCCGATTCATACATAAAAACACTAGCAGTGGTTAAAATGTTGTGTACCTTAAATACTAATCTGCATGTATCTAAGGGGTTAAGAGAAAATATTAATCTGAGTATCCTTTTTTGTAGAATAAAATCTCTGTTTATATTAGTTGCTTGTCCCCAGTATATGATTAAATATTTGATGTGGGAGTATGCAAGAGAGTAGTAGATGTTTAATAAATATTTGCGATCCATGTGTCGAAGATTTCTAATTGCGTAATAAGCTGAGTTTAGTTTAGTTACTACGTGATCTATATGATTCGTAAACGTCAGATTTTCATCCACGTGAAGCCCTAAATATTTGGTGCTTGAGACTCTCTCTAGCATACTGTTGTCGAGGAAGAGCGTAATCTCTTCTATTTTTCTTTTTTTAAGAAACATAATATATTTTGTTTTCTCGGTATTTATTATTAATTTATTGGAGTAACACCAGTCGTAAAATATTGATAATAATGTGTTTGATTTAATTTGTAGTTCTTTTGGGGAATCGGCAGTTATACAAATTGTGTCGTTTGCAAACATAACTATTAGTATGTTCAGTTCTTTAATTACATTATAATCAAGGTCATTGATGAACATAATAAAAAGAAGCGGAGAAAGTACGCTCCCCTGGGGAACTCCATATTTTAAAGTGGAGGTGTTTGATATTTGTCCGTCTAGTTTGACAGCTATTTTCCTATTACATAAAAAAGGGTCAATCAGTGCATTTAGAGGTTCTCTAACTTCTAATGCATCCAACTTTTTAACCTCCCCACAATAAAATTGTGGGAGGTTACTACAATTAGTCCAAAATCGAAAATTGAGATAACATCAAAACTTTACGTTTTGAGGTCCCAGGAACCCAAAAAAATTGTTTTTAAAAAATGTCTGTGTGTATGTATGTATGTGTGTGTGTGTGTGTGTGTGTGTGTGTGTGTGTGTGTGTGTGTGTGTGTGTGTGTGTGTGTGTGTGTGTGTGTATGTATGTTAGCACGATAGCGGCGAAGCTACTAAACGGATTTGGATGAAACTTTGCATGAGGGTTTCTTCAGTGCTCCAGAAGATCTGAAAAGGTTTTGGTTGAGATCGGATTACGTTTAGTGCCGTTTTGGCACAAGTTGTTTATTTTATGATTACTTACAATTTGTAATTGAACCATTGAAAAGCAGTAAAAATTCCGATTTCAACGATATATCTCACTTGCACTTTTTCGATTTGGTTTTCGTGAAAAAAATTAAAAAACAAAAATTTCACTTGTTTTGTCCTCAAAGCAGTGCAATGTATAGGGTGATATTCTAATAATGACAGAGGTGTTCAGTGATTTCGGCTGATAACTCGGGAACGGTTGAAGATATCGAACTGAAATTTGAAACGTAGGTATATATATTGTAGACGGACGGATTACGAGTGAATTAATAATACACCTACGTCACATGACGTCACAAATAAGAAAAATTCTTAGAAACTGGTGCAGATATCGACTTAACTGGAAACATCCAATTAAAGTTTGAAACGTAGGTGGAAATATTGTAGATGGATGGAATACGAATGAATTAAAAATACACCTACGTTCTGATGACGTCGTAAAAGCATAAAATTCTTATAACAGGCGAACTGATGATGATATCAAAAAAATATTTCTACAAGATGAGTCACGAAATTTTTTTTTTTAATTTCCAAGAAATATGAAATTTTCGGAGGAATGTCACTTTTCAGAAAAATGTCAGATTTTTAAAAAATGTCAAATTTTCAGGAAAACGTCAAATTTTCGGAGAAATGTCACTTTTCAGAAAAATGTCAAATTTTCGAAAAAATGTTAAATTTTCAGGGAAATGTCACTTTTCAGAAATATGTCAAATTTTCAGAAAAATGTCACTTTTCAGAAAAATGTCAAATTTTCGAAAAAACGTCAAATTTTCGAAGAAATGTCACCTTTCAGAAAAATGCCAAATGTCCGAAATGTCACTTCAGAAAAATGTCAAATTTTCAGAAAAATGTCACTTTTCAGAAAAATGTCAAAAATTCAGAAAAATGTCAAATTTTCGGGAAAATGTCAAATTTTCGGAAAAATGTCACTTTTCAGAAAAATGTCAAATTTTCGAAAAGACGTCAAATTTTCGAAGAAATGTCACCTTTCAGAAAAATGTCACCTTTCAGAAAATTGTCAAATTTTCGGAGTAATGTCACTTCAGAAAAATGTCTAATTTTCGAAAAAATGTCACTTCAGAAAAATGTCAAATTTTCGGAAAAATATCACTTTTCAGAAAAATGTCAAATTTTCAGAAAAATGTCAAATTTTATTAAATGGACTCAAAGGAAAATTCCCAAAAAATACTACGGATCCATTTGTGGTATAAGTTCTCTGCTAGTGTGTTAAAGCGTGCAGACTGTATGCTGAGTATTTTTGACGTGTCAAGTGCATCGAGAGATTACAAGTTTTTTCGACGTTTATAAAGCCCACGGACGGTGAGAGAGGCCATCCTGAACCGCTTACAAGCCCTACAAGTGTAAGCAACCCCACCGGAACGCTTTCGGTGAGTTTTTTCCAATAAAACTTTAAAAGTGACAGAGACATTATATTTTAAAAACTATTTCCGCTACTTCCGGCATCCCGCCGGAAATTCTTCCGGCAACATAACCTAAAAATAGTACTACATAACCTAATAACAATTTAAGACATTGGTACCAACCTAAACATTTTTCAAAAACCAAATTCCCCAGAGAAACATTGGAACCAAAAATTTAACAGCTATCACTTCCCCGACCGATTTAGTGAAAAATTGGTCGAGGCCAAAAGATAAAACAAAATATACCAACTCAAACTTAAACGAGCCACCATGAACACTACCCTGGCTACATCTGGCAGGGAAACTGTCCACCAAGAGTTATATGGTTTTTTCCAAAGATGGCCATCCCTGCCATCCATCCCATTAGCAACGAACAGGTTTTTTCGTTTAGTTGTTTCACGTATCAATAATCAAAATTATTAAGTGCTCTTGCCTACGAACGTTTTTATAGAATTGTGTTTATTTTTATATTCATTTTAGGTCCATGTGGACACATTATAATTTTAACCTAGTCTTTAAGCCTGCCTGCAGAAGACAGGAGCTACTTTTCTATTTTTCTCCAAGCCAAACCGGACTTACCCCGTCCAACCTCACACTCGCCACGGCGGTGTTCGCCTTGGTTGTCTGGCTGGCCCCGGGCTAGGATCCGATGAAGCATATATTTGTATTAAAAACATTGAATAAAATATTAATGTTGTTGTGCAGACTATAAATTTAACACTCAAGTTCTTAGGTCCAAATCCAACCGAACGCAAGACTTTTTTTCTGATTTAATACGAAAAAAATATTTCAACTTAATAAATATAATTAAATGAGATCGTTCATATTGTTTAGTGCTCTTTTCGGTTTCAAAGATTCACCGGGTGGGGAGGTTCCAGCCGCTTCCAGTAGCTGCCGATTTTTTTTCAAAAAACTTCTGTTCACACAATCAAACGCTCTTGTTAGGTCGAAAAATAGTATTAGAATTAGTTTATTTTGGTCAAGCGCTTCGTAAATGTAATTTGTTAGTTCAAAAGTTGCGGAATTTGTAGAATGGCCTGATCTAAAACCATGCTGATGTATAGATAAAAGATTATTACTTCTGATAAATTTATAGATTCTATTGTGCATAATTTTTTCAAACAGTTTTGAAAAACTAGATAAAATAGCGATTGGTCTGTAGTTTTCGACGAATTCCTTTTCTCCTTTTTTGTAGAGTGGAATAATTATTGCTAACTTAAGCTGTTCAGGAAAGATTCCCATTTTAATGCATAAGTTAAAAATGTAACTTAGGGGGTGAATTAAATATTTAGAGATATACTTCATTACCTTAATGGAAACTTCATCATATCCACCGCTAGGTTTATTTGTCATTTCTATTTCTTCCGGAATTATATAATCAAAGAATAGAGAGGAGCAACAGTTCATTCCTATAGTGCATTCGCCATCTTCTAAGTTTTTATAGGTAGAACTTAGTAATTGTTCTGGTATATTTGAAAAGTAATTACAGAATGTCTCACAGATTGAAAACGTGTCGTCTATAGGATGTTCCATTTAAAATAAGCAAGTTGATTTCCGGTATAACCGGAAGTGCCAGATGCTTTTAATTATTGCCATTGGTAGCTCCCTAAATTTTCAAAATTTTGTGGTGCGTACTTTTCCCTATATCGATCGATGCAGTTCCTGATGAGACACCCTGTATAGATGTCCATATTTACTTATACTAATTATAAAGGTTTCATACTTACATTACTCTCGTTTCACTCATCATAGGGAAGATATGTCTTTTACACTCAGCTTCACACAACCACCTTCTTTCAGAGCCAAAATTGGAATACCCAAAATTGCAATATTTCAGTCTTTGCAATATTGCTAAACTACCTAATCTTATTTATAAAACCAAAATATAATTTAAAATATAATTTTGTACAGATCGTTGGGTATTTTGCCACTTTCTGTAAAAATTTTAAAAAATTTTGATAAAAGGAACCTCTGCGCCAAATGGAATAGACAGAGGCTGGTTTTTATTACTTCTAGTACAAAAAGACTCACACCTAAAAATATATAAACTGAAACAAAAATGCTAATGATAATTAAAAAAAAAATGAAATTGAGGTTGTTAACATTTCTGAAGATATTATTTCTTTTTCCGTTATCAAAACTTTCCCTTGTGAGCATGTCAAAGATGACAGAGACATTAAATTATATTTATATCTATTCTTACTTCCTCTCTGAGGATCGACAATCAGCTGGTACAGAAATCTACAGAAACCAAGTAGAAAAACAATTATTCACGTTTAACAAAATATTAGCGTTTTCTTTTCATTGTATTGCTTTCTTTTTCCAAAATTTTCGCAAAATTCCACTGGATACTATGATTGTTATTCCACGCGTGTTCACAAATTTTCAAATTCTCCCTTTTCATAAACAACAAGCTGACATGCTTACAAGTGAAAGTTTTGATAACAGAAAAATAAATAATACAGGGTGTAATTAGTTTCTTGTCATTAAAAAAATTGGAAAAGGGGACCGAGTAGACAAATAAAAAAACCTATATGCCTCTAGAGGCACTTTGAAAAAAACTAACCAAGTTAAGGTATGAGACATTTATGAACCACTGCTTTTCTGGGTCAATGAATGTATAGTTCCGAATCCTAGAAGTTTCTTACTTTTAGAAAGTCACAAAAAACTGTAAAGATTAGCGACTTGTGCTCTCGCCGTCACGCGGTCTCAAACAAAGAAGCGCGGCACTTTGATGGACCACATTAGCGAATTTGATGGTCAAGGGTGCCGACATACGCGACGATACAAAAACTTACTCCAATATTCCAGCAATTCTCAAACAATATTCTTAAAAATTTTCGAAATTTTTATTTATTCTTCTTTCCAAAATTATGGGCTTTAGACCCTCTTGTATAAGGTTTTTTTAAATTTTTCTAGTCGTTCCTCGCCACCATTTTTTTTTAAAGACGCGAAACTAATTACACCCTGTATTTCCCGAAACGTTAACAACCTTCAATATAATTTTTTCAATTACACAGCCACCCAAAAAAGTGGTCTTGCCTGCGAACCAGACCAGACCAGACCCTTTTGTATTTGGATCCGCTGAAATCGAATCCGAAGTCAGATTGGCTCGTCTTTCACCCCTAACCATCAAGAAACTCCCCCATAAAAAAGTGGCTTGGCCTGCGGACCATATCAGTGTATTGTATTTTCATGTATTTGGCCCCTCTAAAACCGAATCCGAAGTCAGAACTATCAGATTCGCTCGGTTTTTGTCCCTAACCCCAAAAGACACCCCCAAAACAAAAAAAGTGGTCTGGCCTGCGGACCAGACCAGTGTATCCTGGATACACTGGTATGGTCCGGATGTACCATTTTTTGGGGGGAGGTGGTGTTCTTTGAGGAATGGGGGTGAAAACGAGCTAATTTGACAAATCTTACTTCGGATTCGGTCCAAATACACAAGGATACACTAATCTGGTCCGTAGGCCAGACCACCTTTCTTGTCTTGGGTATGTTATTTGGAGTTGGGGATGAAAATGAGCGAATCTGACAATTCTGACTTCGGAATCAGTTTCAGAAGATCCCCAAGGGTACACTGGTATGGTCCGCAGGCCGGACCACATTTTTTTTTTGGGGGGGGGGTGAAAAAAGAACCAATCTGATCATTCTGACTTTGGATTCGGTTTCGGCGGGTTCAAATACATAAGGACACACTGATCTGGTCCACAGGCCAGGCCACTTTTTGTTTTTTTGTGGCTGTGTTATAATTTAACATTTTTGTTTCAGTCTATATATTTTTAGGTGTGAGACTTTTTGTACCAGAAGTATTAAAAATCAGCCTCTGTCTGATCCAGCGCATAGGTTTCATTCATCAAAATTTTTAAATAGTTTTACAGAAAGTGGCAAAATACTCAACAAAGGAAATCATGAATATGCCACAAATACGTCATTATAGACAATAGAATTTTGTACTGTTAAAAATAAATATCTGTATTAGTTAATTTTACAATGTTTTAATTAATATTTAAACAAATGGATTATTTTTATATTATATGGACAGAACAGTAACGTTTAGTTAGTAGAAGAACAAAAAATAAGACAGTGTATTTGAGTTTGAGGGTACAATATGAAAGGTGAGAGTATTGGTGGGCGTCTAGAAATAAAAGTAAAAAACAAAAATCAAGTAAAATTGTATCAAGTAAAAGTTTAAAATGAACATTTTCCTCATTTACCTGCTCTATGACTGCGCACTGATGCATTGCCCTGAATTCGCCTTGCCCTGTATAATATCCGAGAGCAGACGATTAATTAAAATTTATTTGTATTTCTAATAGCAGCATGTACTATAAAGTTGAATTATAACCCAAGAGTTCGTAAACTGAAACTGTCAAATTCTGCAGATTGCTCGCTGTTATCGACAAGTGGTTTAGTGCATTTACCGAATGATTTGTTAGAAATGTGTAACAACCCAACATGGGCGCCGCATGAATAAACAACACTTCGTTTATGGATCGCCAACTCTAAAATCCACACAGTCAATAATCACCAAATGTCTAAATGGGGTGTAGTTTTAAAATAATGTTTAGTATTTATTTACATGACGTTACGTTGATGGACCCTAATGGCCATTGTTTATCTGACTACACGTTTGGAACGTTTAGATTTGGATTGATTAAACCTTTAACTAGTGATGTGGATTATTGGTGAAAACGTTGTGACATATTCTACGAACGCAGTCAGGCAGATGTACCGTACACCACAAAGAGGAGATTGTTTAATTCTATTTCTCATCACAGGATGTTTGGAAGTCTCTGTAAATTCATGAATTGATAACTTAATACGTATGTAATCTGTAGTAAAATAGATTTGTTTTCATCTCTCTCTCTTCACCATTCAGATTGTGTAGATTACGAACATGAAGGTCGTTCAGTTCAACCAGTCTGTCGGCTGCATGTGTAAAAAAACTATTTGGCTGTGGAAAATAATATTTGATAGATAGTTGAAGTTATTGCCAAGAGAGAAAACTAATATATTTTTGTCTGTAAAAATATACAGGATGGACAAAAATAATCAATAAAAATATTGTAAATGTTTGTTATATAATTAATTCAATTAACAAAGATGAAACAAGGTATACTTCTAGTGAAAAATTATTCGTAATATTCAAACTAATTCATTAAAAAATGACTGATTAAAATAATATTTGTAATGTATTTGACACTATTGCCAAGAAAAAAAATCTAATTTACTTTTTGTGAAAAAATATACAGGGTGATCATCCAAAAAAAAATATGTGTATTAAATTAAATGATTAAATTATTGAAAGGGAAGTTTTGTGTAAATACTTTTACAGAATTTTATCTTTCAAACTTTAATGAAAATAAAAAAAATATTTTTAATGGAACAATTTTTAAATTAAGAGTACCTACTATTTTCAGACGGAGCATACTAAATTTGAAGGGTACCTAAGAATACCCAAATAAAATTCTAAAACTATACATTTAAAAAAAAATTAACTAAAACGATATTTCACTAGTAGGTACTTTTATTCTACCTACCTATTTGATTTTATCAAATAGATGCATTAAAATCGCACAAAAATTTTAACCAATTATCGTAAAATTAAATGTACAGAAATTCGTTTCATAACGTGATGAACTCAAATATCCAGACAGTCTATGTGTCTGTATGTGCAGGGTCATTCATTATATTTAGGCCACCTTTATTATCATTATTATTGGAGATATAATAAAAAGTTTTAGACTAAAGTTGTAGGGCTGTAAATAAGTTAATGGAAGCACAGTGGCGTTCAGAAATTGCAAGAAGCAATAATATATTTTTTAACGGTACACCTTGTATATTGTTGAATTTTTGAATTGCTCTCTTTTTTTGTAATTTCAAAAATATGACATATGATACTCCTATCTTTAACCGTTTTTGGTAAGAACGATAACTTCTGTTAGACTTAAAATTTTTAATTCAAATTTAGAACATATACAAAATAGCATGGCAGTATATTCTCTATTGGCATGTTTAGTATAAAATGTTTTACCATAATATTTATAGCAAAATCATTTTAATATCTACAATATTGCAATCTACAGTGTAATCTCTTAGGTTCAAAATAACTTTACATAAATTATATTATACAGTGTATTCCACTTTTTACTGTAACAGCTTGATAGCTCAGTTATTAGTCATCCAATTTCAACTAAATATGGATCGGCATCACAGACCTTTACTATATCTTCTATTAGGCATTTTTTTTTACTAAAACACTAATCTAATTCAATATTATTGATCAACATGCTTTAGAACCTCTATATGCAAAATGTAAATACATTTTTGTTTGTGGTTTTCCAATTACAGTCTCCTTAAAATTACATTTTTCAAATATTAAATAACTAATAACTAGAAAACAAATTGTTTAAAAAAAGTCAATCCTCGTGTTCTATTTAAATTGATTTTTTCTATCACCCTTCAATAATTCCAAATTCGGCAATCCTTAATACCCAAATAATTTAGAGCTGCTAGTTCAAAATGTTTGGAACTTTTTCAATGAAAATTTGAAAGCCTCGATTACAATTAATTATTATTTATTTATTTGCTTTCATCATGATTACAGAATATTATTTAGGTATTAAACAAATCACAACTTACACACGTTTTTATTTATTATGAAATTACAAGCGCGGATCTAGAAATTTCAATAATTTTTTTCTCGTGGCGCATGGGACCCATACGAAATATGGGGAATAACATCTCGAGAAGCACTTCTCTAACAACCTCTAAAAAATTTTGAAAAAGCAGTTTGCGAAAATTTTTTTCAAAATTCGGTTACCCCCCCAAGTCTAGGGAATCCTGTTTAAAATTATTTTTTTTGTCATATGCATTTTACTTTTCATAAAAATACAACAATATGTTTTGAAGTTTATGAAAATATTTTCATTACTAACTGAAATACAACGAATTGAAATTTTGTGATTTATAATTTAACAAATCACAAAATTTCAATTCGTTGTATCTCAGTTAGTAATGAAAATATTCTCATAAACTTCAAAATGTATTGTTGTATTTTTATGAAAAGTAAAATGCATATGACAAAAAAAATTTTTAAACAGGAGTGCCTAAACCTGGGGGGTAACCGAATTTTGAAAAATTTTTTTCAAAATTTTTTAGGGGTCGTTAGAGAAGTGCTTCTCGAGATGTTATTTCCCATATTTCGTATGGGTCCCATGCGCCACAGACGAGAAAAGAATTATTGAAATTTCTAGATCCGCGCTTGTGAAATTACCTACTTTCGATATATTGTTGACTTAATCTGGGCACGCTAATATACTAGTTAGGTAAATACTTTAAAACTCTCATTATTGGAGAACCAATCAAAACAACTACTCTTCTAACTAATACTGACGAAGTATTGAATTACATGAGAGAGCAGTTTAAGGCAAAAAATACATTGAAAATACTTAAATCATTTATTGAAATTCAGTCATTCTCAACAATTATTAAACCTTACATTACAGCTTACAGCTCTAGAAAAGTTGTACAAGTTTTTCACAATCGTTAGTTCTCATCAGTAGAGTATTTTCACTAAAATTTTATAGGTTTCCTTCTTGATATTTTTTGTGTTGCATATGACAAACATTGTTGTCCCCCTTCAAATTTTTCGCCAATTATTTTTTTAGGTTATCCACTTTTTCTTTCACTGATAGTATAGCAAGTTTCTCACTCGATAGTTTACGTGCCAAATATTGTCTTCTGTCATTTTTTTCGGTTAATTATTTTTTACGGGTATCTCCTGTATATTTTTACATTCCTTGACAATTGTGTTAACTACATGCGAAATGTTATTAAGCTTCAGGACATTTTTTTTCATTAATATATTTTTTTAAGTTGTCCTATACTATTCACAATTTATTTATTGACAATAGCGTCAACTAACTACCAAATATCATTATTTTTTTGTCAAATAATTTGTAGATGTAGCGGTAACAGACAGGCAAACACCAGACCGACAGACTGACTGAACTGAGAGACTAATTCTCGTTATTTACACAGTCTGATATATGAAAATGCGATGAAATTGCAAAAAGTGATATTTTACGATTACAATACTACCGGTCGGTAAGCGCGGGAAGTAAAAAGTTGAATTCTATTATACACGTAAATTTTAGGTTAGTAATCGTAATTGACTATTTTGCTGAAATAAATGGCTGCGAGGTGGATTACCATTTTCGAAAAATGTCGCCAAAAATAGAATTTGCTCCTCTGTCTCGCTTTCTATGCGTCTGGTGTTACAAACATTTTTAGGAACACGATATTATAAAAAAAGATTTAAGTATTTTTGACACAGTGCCTGGACCCTCCCCTCTGTACGCCCTGAAAAGTCCAAGAGGTTACAGCGTCGGGTTTGGGGTGAGAGGCGG
This sequence comes from Rutpela maculata, assembly GCA_936432065.2. NCBI lineage: Eukaryota > Metazoa > Arthropoda > Insecta > Coleoptera > Cerambycidae > Rutpela > Rutpela maculata. Next base: position 290,550,607 of record OW386285.2, on the reverse strand, counting down.
CTGGGAAAGGTCGGAATGTGTTTTTTTTCCATTATCTCAAATATCTCAAAAAATATGAGGGTTAGAGCAAAGATGTTTCTATACGAAATCAAAGTACATTAAATTTCCTACAAAAAAGGTCTATTTCATTTTTTTTGTGTCCCTAACCGTTTCTGAGATATAGTGAGCGGAAAATCCGATAAAAGATCAATTTTTGCGAAAATCGTGGGTAAAATTTTTTAAAGTCTTTTTTTAATTATTGTTCTTGGCCTACTGGTTGATTGGTTATTACGTGATCAGTGTACAGTTACATTTTTGGTGTAATTGCGATATATGTGAAGGGGGGAGGAGGGTGAATGATTGAACAGGAACAAAAGAATGGGCATATTTATATAAAACGTGATTTTATTTTATGAATTTAAAAATCAAACAAAACTAATTTTATCTATTAATATTAATGGAATACAAGCAGCTTAGTATAAACATGGTAGCACAGTTTCTAGAAGTCGATTTGTCGGTAAACGTCCTCTTGCTCAGTATTTGAGTCAACTTCCTCTTGGTCGATTTCCTGTTCAATTTCAGTATCCTGACCCGTAACAAAAAAGTCATCTTCAGGTACTATTTCATCAGCTATGTCTCTGTTGCAACAACCATGGCCTGCACAATTGGCACATATGGTTCAGCACTTCAGAGTATTTTTAAAACACTCACACTTGATCATGCAATTATATCTGCAGCCGCAGCTGATTAGGTTCAAGAAGTCATCAGGTGCAGTTGCCTTGAGAGTGGTGACTGGACGTAAATTTCCACTGATGATCTTCCAGCCCCATTGTAGTTCATGTTAATTCCACGCCACTGTTGAACTTGGTGGAACACTCGGAGAGAGTGCTGATGAGCTGACCCTGATGTAGGAGGGAGTGCAGCCAAATTAAATTGCGCATGCATTGGCTGCTTTGCAATTGTTTTTGTGTACGACTTGTGGCGGAGTGAATCCAAGTTTTTCTCTGTGGAACCATAGAGGGCATAGAACAAAGCTTCACTTGATTCAGCTACTGAATCTGGTAAGGCTACAGCATTGTTGAAACTTCCAATTATTTCTTTGAGGTTTCTATCACGCCTGATTTTTGACAAACCAAGGTTTTTACCCTTCCGAAAAATGAATAAGGTAGAATCGCATCCAGTGAAGGGAGGAAGAACAGCACTCTTCAAATCTCCCAATTTATGTTGAATGCTACTGATTACAGGAATTTTATGTTGTTAGTTCCTTCTGCCGGGGACAAGCATTTTCAAGTCTGTGTATTCTGGTGAGAGTGTAACTAGCAAAACTAACAAATCAGTGTCTTCCCCAATTACAACAGTTTCAGTGTTGCGTGCCTCAGCAATAGCCGTTGAAACAACTAAGCGGTCTGCATCTCCCTCAGCCTGAGTCACGATGCACCCTGCTCCCTGTAAGTGACCCGTTAAAAGTGAAATAAACCGCATTTTCTTTGTGGAGTTGGCAAGAAATTCTTCTTGCTTTGGGGTTATTGAAATTTGGTCTTCCTCTACAACATTAACGTCTGATGTTTTGCCAAAGCGATGAAGGTGTTCTTCATCTTTTGTGTTCATTTCACTATATCCATCAAACACTACTATTTGTTTTCCGTAATGGGAAAGTACATACGCAACATATTGTTTGCACATGGACTGAAAGGAAGCAGGGCATTGCCACACGACACGATGGAGAAGATGTCCTCCATCTATGATGTACCTCACACCACTTGGAGGAGCAGGGACTTCATCTGATGATTTCTCTACTTTACCTACGAGCACATTGACAATAGATGACTTGGAACCCTTTCTCATCAAGCCACTTTCGTTGAAAAGGGATTTAAACACTCCTTCAGTTGAGCCTCTGTTTTCAATGTGCTGGTCCACGAAAAGGATGTTGCTGAGGTTCAGTGGATGCGCAAGGTGGAGGGTTTGGCTTGCGAGTGTACCATTTTCGGAATGCACTTCACGAACTGAGTTATTCACAAACTTATCTTTTACACCATCCTGCTTTATCTCACTGCACGAAATAATTGTTTTTATTCCCCTCTTTGTCAGTTTTATTAGCTCCCCTCCCTCATCCCGACACGGCTATAACGCATATTTACTCATCTGAACGTAAATTACACAAACCAGCGACAGTCTCTTCCAAGGGATCGGCCACAACTGATTGGGACGACTGAGAAGAGACGCACACAAGAAAGTCAGATTCCCTTTCTCACTCTACAATGCTCCTCTCCCCTTCCCTTTGTGAGTTCCCCCATACCCAGAGCCTCTACATTCTTCAAAAATCCCATCACTACCTGCTCATTCAATTCACTTTTCGTTTTAATAAACAAGCCGTGTCTGAAACCTCTGATCTCTTTACATCGAACGCATGTAAAATAAATCCCTCCCTTCACATAAGTACATTGCAGTTTGACTGAAAATGTAACTGTGCACCCAATTACGTAATAAACAATCGACCAATAGCCAAGAATAATTTAAAAAAGTGTTAAAAACGATTTTAGAAAAATTTACCCACGATTTTCGCAAAAATTGATATTTTATCCCACTTTCCGCTCCCCATATCTCAGAAACGGTTAGGGTTACAAAAAATGAACTAAACCTTTTTTGCAGGAATTTTAATGTACTTTGATTTTGTATGGAACATCTTTGCTCTAAAGCTCATACTTTTCGAGATATTTGAAAAAAGAAAACAAAACACATTCCGACCCTTCCCCCTCCCCCACACTCCAAACCCGACACTCTAACCTCTTGCACTTTTCAGGACATGCAAAGGGAAGGTAACAAACATTGTAGGACCATAAGACCTTTGTTGTTTTGATTGTCTGGGTTTGGCTATTTTTTTGCTTAATGTCACTACACTAAACAGAATATACTTGGGTATACTGAAATATTATTTCAACATTGATATTGATTAGCTTATCGTATGTTTAGGAACTGTAGGTCAAATTTTAAAATACTTATTTCGTTGAAGGGTTGATTGAGTAAATTGGGATAAATAGGTAAATCAAGCAAGTAAGAGTCCATAAAATTGGTATTTAGTATATAATAGACAAGCTAAGATCACAGAAAATTTTTTGCCATTAGCCACCCTTATCCCATTATTAAAGGTAGTGAAGAAAATATAACTGTGATTTAGTGTGTGTACAAGAACCAAAGGCCTCAAACATTTTTTCATTTCATCCATTCCCACTACCATCCCCCCACCCCCACTCCCCTCCCACTACCGTCGTTTTATGGATTTTTGGGGTAGACGATTTCAAATATTATAAAATTAAAATCGATCCAATATTATAATATCAAAGTTTCATATACAAAGAAGTAGTGATTCCTTGGCCAGCAATTTTCATTTAAATACTCCCCTCACTTGGGATTCTCTTTCTTACATGAAACTATCTTATTTGGAAATAACAAGACCAATAATTATTCTAATAAATAATATATTACAGATAGGTACAAAAATGTATGAAATAAATCACACTGATAACGAATCAAAATTCTATGAATGGTAGAAACATATGTCAAGAAAAAAGTTTTGCTATAGTCAGCAATCAAAAATCAACAAATTAACAGTAAAATTTGACAAGATTATCTTAAAAAACAAATATTGTTCAAAGCACATACGTACGTAACTACAATAATTATTTATTAATAAAAAGGAGATTGTTTACTGAAAGTACCTGAATATTTACAATATGAAACAACAGCAACAGTCAGATGGAGGGGGCGGTGGAGGTAGAGTCTCATGATGGTGATGATGAGGAGGCCCATGTCCGAAATGGGGTGGTGGAGGTGGTGGGCCAAAATGATGTCCACCATGGTGTGATGCTTCAAATGATCGACGTCCGTGCGATCCAAACTTATGGTCATGTTGGTGAAGGGGTGGTCCAGGATGAGAATCGTAATGGTGTGGAGGCGGCCCTAAGTGAGAAGGGTCGTGATGCTGGTGATGATCCATTTGCTCTTACAACTGCTTTGAAGTAACTACGGCGAAGCAGCATATATAAAATTAGGGCTAGTATATATCACGACTTCGTCATATGCAAACATTTTTAAGAGTGTTAATCTAACACAGTGTACATAGAAATAATGAATTTTTATCTCAAACACCTGTAATTAATCACACGATTTTTATTAATTTTTATTTCGTCGGCATATTTCTACTGACGAGGTCAATCACCAATTGAAAGATATAAATAATCTCAATTATTAGTCTGGATAACTGAAAAAGATTAATTAGATAGTATTTTTAATTTTTCTTAAAATATTAATATACACTTGAGCTTGAAGTAGATAAAAGCCTGTCAATGTATCCCACCTCTCCTCTTCAACTCCATAATGTAAGAGATGGATCGTATCAGTTATAAAAGGAAAATTTAGTAACCTGATGCTCAGAAATTATTAGGATTGTTAACCTATGTGTAATTGTGTAATGAAGATGCGCTCACAACTTTAAAGGCAGTGGTACAAAGGCATTACAAAAATAACCCGATGTTGTGAATTTAATTTTTTAATGACATTGTGTCCACACCATATTGCACAAAAATGTCTAATGGTGTATAAAGTATTCAAATTCAAATTCAAATTCAAATTCAATTTATTTATCCAAGAGATCATTTACATGATATAGGACACGTCAGATAAAATATAATAATACACAATAAAACACATATAAAATATACAACATATAGGTAAAATACAGTTGGTATACCATAATAAGATTAAGTTTTACAAAATATAATGTTAACAACCTATTATTAAGTTAGGGGTAAAAAAAAATCAATGAATTCATTTATGTTGTAAAATGCATTTTCAATCAATATTTCTTTTATCCTTTTTTTAAATTTTGTAACAGGTAAGTCTTTTAAGTATTGCGGAAGAATATTGAATAATTTAATTGCAGTATGATTTATTGGTTGTTGTGTTCTGACTAATCGATGTTAGGGAATGCTCAAATCATGTTTGGTTCTTGTGTTATATGTGTGATAAACTGAATTTTTTGGGTAGTGTTTACTCTCTTTCATATATATTAAACACTGATAAATAAATGTTAAAATTTTTAGGTTATTATATAAAGGTTTACAGTGTTCTCTGTATTGTGCTGAGGCTAATATTCTAACTGTTCTTTTTTGAATTTTAAAAATACGTTCAGTATCTAATGCATTTCCCCATAGAATAATTCCGTATGTAAGCAAGCTATAAAAATTTGAATAATAGAAAATTATTGCTGTGTCAAAATTTGTCAATTGTATTAATTTTCTTATCTGGATTTTCTTATTCGGACGCAAGGCATGATTGCAGTGTTACCCTTGTCGTATTCTCAAAACTGACAAAAGTCAAATGGTTGTTCTGGTTCACAAGATGACTGACACCAGTAGTATTACAAATGTGAATTTGAAATACTAAGATCGGAAATGAAGAAAGTCACACTAAAATAAAAAATTAGCTTGTTAAAACATGAATTACGAGAAAACTTCTATCGAGGAGTCACAGGAGGATATTAAAAGCCAGTGTACTTTTAAACAATAAATAAGGCTTTTGATAATTTCGAATAGATTAGTGCTGATTATACTATTAGAGATAGAACACCCACACACCTGGTCCTTATTATTCGTCAACTCTATATAAAAAAATATTTGCTTGGTGAATATTAAATTCGATAAATGTAAATTTTGCATTGACTTAGGCAGAGCGCGGGGTACCATCATCAATCCTTTTTAATACGTGGTGCGATATGAGCTGAAGGACTGATATGGTGTATTAACCATATAGCCCAGATGACAGAGAACATTTTATAGTGAAACCTACAAAAATTTGCAAAATGAATAATTTTTAAAAAAGCAGGGACCGTAACCGAACCGAAACCGTAACCGAAAGCCGCAACGTAATTACGATTTTTTTCTAACCGAAACCGAAAACCGAAATAAGATATTCTGCAAAACCGAAATCGTAACCGAAAACAGAATTGGCTCTGCTTTGAAAACCAAAACCGAAAACCAAATTACCGCTGCTCTGAAAACCGAAACCGTAACCGAAAACCGAAATGGTGTACGTTAGGTAACCGTAACCAAAACTGATCCGAAAAAAAAAATTGTTTTTTGTCCCTGCAAACATTAATTTAATTTTAACCGAAACCCTAACCGAAAACCGCACCGTAATTGCGAATTTTTCCTAATCATAACCGAAACTGAAAACCGAATTGATACTGCTTTGAAAACCGAAACCGAAAACCAAATTAACGCATCTCTGAAAACCGAAACCGTAACCGAAAACCAAGATGGTGTGTCAGTTAACCGTAACCGAAACCGAACCGAAATAAATTTCGGTTTCGGTCCCTGCCGAAAAGTCTACATTCCGCTCGGATGCAGAACATAAAAAAAAATTTTTTTTCATCCATTTCTTAAAAATTTTGAAATTAAGTCAGGGTAGGAAAAATAAAAAACCGCTGCTCAAGGAATCACTACTTCCACATCCAAGTCTCTTACAACAAAATACTATATTTGCACTCCACTATGTGGAAATAATTGTTTATGGAACTTTAATGGCATAATATTTGAAAGCATGTACCCCAAAACCCCATAAAATTATATGCCACATCTGTAATGGAGGTGGGGGTGAATGAAGTGAAAAAAATTCTTGATGACTTTGACTCTTGTACACACACTAAATCACACTATTTTTTCACCACCTTTAATAATAGGGTGGGGGTGGTAATAAGGTTGGCTAATGCCATTTTTTTTGAGGCCTTAGCTCCTCTTATATTTACTAAATACCAATTTCATGGACTTTACTTGCTTGATTTACCATTCAACTCTGCAACGGAATAAGATCGAAATATAATCTAGTTCCAGATCTCGTTAAAAAACATACGTGTACCATATTTTAAGTGAATATCTTAAACGGTTCCAGAGTAATCGTGAGCACCAAAACTATACAACACTAACAGACAAACCGACGCAACAGACAAATTTATTTTGCTCAGACTTAAAATATAGACGTTTCCTGATATTCTAAGCCTACTTAAACAATGAAAATTTCCAGAAATTTTTTTGATCTAATATACTTCGACTGAATGTCGAACTAATACGCACAAAATGGCAAGACAAAGATACAGAAAATCGTTGTGTGCCGAAAACTACTCGAAGGAAGTAAAGAATCTACTTTCTTCGAGGAAACCTACTACACATCCATACTATTCAAGGTAACCCACTGTGCATCCAATTTACTCGAGTAAAGCCACGGCGCATTCATACTTCTTGAGGTAACCCACTCGCATCCATTTTACTCGAGGAAACCCACTGCGCATCCATATCATCTGAGGTAATCTACTCCGCATTTATTGCACTCGAGAAAAGCCACTGCGCATCCATACTACTTAAAGTAACCCACTGCGCATCCATACTACTTGAGGTAACCTATTGCGATCTATAATACTCGAAAAAGTCACTGCGCATCCAAAATATTCGAGGAAAACCACTGCGCATCCAAAATACTCGGGGAAACCTACTGCGCATCCATAGTAGTCGAGGAAAGCCACTGCGCATCCATACTACTCAAGGTAACTTTAACAACATAATATTTGAAATCGTCTACCCCAAAAACCTATAAAACGATATGCTACATCGGTAGTGTGGGTGGGGGTGGTGGTAGAGGGTTGGTAGTGGTGGTGGATGAAGTAAAAAATGTTTTGAAGCTTTTGGTTCTTATACACACACTAAATCACATTTTTTTTCATCCCCTTTAATAAGGAGGTGGGGGTGGTAATGGGGGTGGCTAATGCCAAAAATTTTTTTGAGACCTTAGCTTCTCTTTTGTATACTAAATACCAATTTTATGGACTCTTACCTGCTTGATTTACCCATTTACCCCAAATTTACCCCAATTTACCCCCCAACCCTTCGACGGAAAAAGGTGAAAATATAATCTAGTTCCAGATCTCGTTAAAGTACATATGTGTACCAAATTTCAAGTCAATATCTTAAACAGTTCCAGAGTAAACGTGCGCACAAAAAAAAAGTTACAGGCAGACCGACAGACAGACAGAAATTTTTTTTTCGCTCAAACTTAAAATCTCGATGTTTCATGACATTTTAAGCCTATTTGAATAATAAAAATTTTTTAAAATTTTTTTGTCAACAGTAAAATCACAAGAGCTTTTTTTTTATCGGATAAACTCTTTGTAACGAAATAATTTTGCCAATCAGTAATTTTATGAGAAAAACTGACATGAAAAAATCGCGAGACCGGAGGTCGAGCGATTTTGTCAAATGTCAGTTTTTCGAGCAAAATTACTGATTGGAAAAATTTTCAGTTAAAAAGAAATTTATCCATAAAAGAAAAGCTCGAGTGATTTTTGGCAAGATAAATTAACGACAGAATATGCGAACGAACAACAACAATTAAAAATAATTACAATTTTCTCAAAACGACTCATATCGTACAGTATAGTTTCCACAAGACTTAAAAATTATAGCCGACAGTACAGATTTTAAAATGACGTGCGACTACTAGATATACTCTGCTTTTGAGGAACAGGCATTTTTATCGTGATAAAAAACGATGCACCTTTTTTATCGCTGTCAAAGTGACAAAATGTGACTGTCAACTTGACTTTTTTATATAGGAGTTAATTTATCGTTACTATACTTCCACTGGATGTGGAAGTAAAATACGAAATTAAGTTTTTTAACTTGAGATTTGCAAATAATACCGTATTAGTTGCAGATAGTAAACATGAGCGCATACACTCACTCGTCAAACCGGTAAACTCCAAGTATAAATTACAACAAAACAAAAATGATGGTAAACCGTTTAAAAAAATCCAAATGAGTGTGAGTGTGAGATAGTAAACATGATGGAGCTCTTGTTAACAATTCAGTTTCCTATATTTTTTCAAATGAGACATAGACCGGTAAAAAATCAGACAGATCTCTGAAGACGTTTACTACGAGCTTCTTGGATTACCCTTCACGGCAACGATACATCATCATTGCATATTCTCACACTGTGGCATTATTTGGCAACATCAATTAGAGAGAGAAAAAATTAATTGGTCAGGAAAAATTAGATGATAAATAGAAGAGTACACGTCCTCCAAAACTAAATATTATCAAGGAAGGATTTTGGGGAAGCCTTGTACATAACCACATCTATGGGGTGAAATCGTGAGACGTGCCATACAATATTTTCGTGCATGTTCTTTGGACTCATAATACCATCTTTCTCGTCATCCCCATGGTGACGTCGTCCTGACGTTCTGTAACGTTAATTATGGACTTTTCCCGCACACCCTGTACAACTGCTTAAAACTAATTTATATGTTAGAAAATAATTTTCAAGTATATTTGTATTCAACTAATGATTTTTTTTATTAGCATGTATGGTTGCCTTCCGCAAGTATAATATATGTCTTATTCGAGTCACACGCACTCTGTGCAGATTTACAATTTATAATTAAAACGTTTTTTAATTGAGGAGAATTAGCGAAAGTGGATTCGACAGACTTTTGAAAGTAAAAACGGGGACAGAGATTCCCATCGGCATTCTGAGAAGTTATTGTGGTACGAATTTATTAATAGAAATAATACAAGGGTATTCTTCATATAAGATTGTATGGTTTTACCAGAGAATAAATGTAACATTCTCCATTCCGGCGAGCTGTTGTATAACACATCGTTCTCCAGGTCTACCGAAAGTACGATTTTCATGACTGCCTTATATTTATATCTACCACCTAATAATATACCAGTAGAGTCAGCTTTAAGACTGGTCATAACCCTGCAACGTAGCAATGAATAGGGGAGCCTCATATACGGATTTTAATAAGGTCAGAATTTTCCACTTTTTTTGTAAGTGAAAAACCACGAGGAAGGTGCATTAAGCACTTTACAATTTTCAACACACGACAGATGATAATTCCTACTAACAAATGTTCAGCTAAGATTTGTTAAAACTTTTTAAATCATTCTTTAGTAAAGAAAATTAAAAAGGAAAATTCCGTTATTACTAATTTATTTTTTTGAGTGTGAATCACTCGTAGTACCTACTACATGTGTAAAATTGAAATTAAATATCATTCTCAAATTAAGTACTCCTATATCTTTACTGTAAAACTTGTTTTTTTTTTACGCGACGCCCGTCCTGGAATAAGTTGCGCCCGACCTACGGTGATCGTAATGGGGGCAATTTTAACTGTCTTTTTAATATTTTGAAAGAGATTGGGTAAACATTTTTTAATTTTTTCGGACTAAAAAGTTTTTTTTGGATTTCCCTTATTAAAAAATTTTTCGGACTTTTTTACGGGCCCGTCCTGAAAAATTGTTTGCCCACCCTGAAAGCACTTTCTAGCTACAGGCCTGTAGCGTCCAGTTACTAGATACGATTTATAATAATTTAGATAAAGGTAAATATGTGATAATGTTACAATTCGACTTATCCGAGGCATTTGATACCTTGGATGTGGATTTTATTACATCTAAACTCTTTAACTTTGGTATACGGGGAAATATTCTGGAGTGGATTCATTCATACTTAGTAGACCGTAAAATAGTTGTGAGGATTGGTAACCACTTCTCAGAAGAATTTAATGTATCCCAAGGAGTCCCCCAAGGGTCAGTACTAGGGCCCTTACTTTTTATATTATATGTCAACGATCTACCACATCATATAAAAAGTGGGTCAGTGACTATGTTTGCTGACGATAGCACTATAACTGTGGCAGACTCAAATATTGATATCCTCCATAAAAAAGTTAATAATGTTCTAGATGAATTTTCTGCTTGGTGTGACCGTAATAAACTTATACTAAATTCGTCCAAAACAACTTTCATGAATTTTTACAATAGGAAACCCTGTATTATACAGAATTTTACATTTTGCTGCAAGAGTAAATTCTTAGGCGTTGTTCTGGACGCAGATCTATCCTGGAAATCCCAAATTGATATAGTATGCAAGAAATTAAACCAGGCTTACTTTGCAGTTATACAACTAAAAAATATATTTGATCTTAAGGCAGTACTAGATACTTATTATTCACTTGCATACTCGCATTTAAGTTTTAGTATATTATGTTGAGGTATGGCCACTGAAAGAGACAGAGTATTTATTTGCCAAAAAAAACTCATACGTTTAATATTTAACTTAAAACCAGAGAAAAGCTGCAAACACAGTTTCAAGTCAAATAAATTACTCACAACTCCATCAATTTTTATTTATAAATGCTTATGTTTCGTAAAAAAAAAACTTACACCTTTTTGATAAAGTTTCATCTCATCATAATTATACCACGAGAAGCAGTGACCTCCTAATACCATCGCATAATTCTACATTATTTGAAAAATCACCATTCTACTGGTGTATTAAATTGTATAATTCTTTACCTCTTGATTTAAAAATTATTAACAATTTTAATTCATACAAACTTAAGGTTAAAAATATGTTAACAGGTGCATTTTATAGCGTTGATGCCTTCCTTGATAAATTTATGTTTATTGGTGTTATTCTTTATATTTTGTGTACTTGTACTTTTAGGTTTTACATATGTAGACTATTTACAATGCGTGTAGGTATATTTATACTTTTATCTATTTATTCATTTTTTCCCTCAATGTATTATGGGTACTTACGTTATTGACGTATTAAATACATATTTTTGTGAAATTGACTTATCCTATATCATGTATAATGATCTAAAGGATTAATAAAGTATTATTATTATTATTATTATTATTATTATTATTATTTACAGAGTGGGTCCATAGTCTATATTATATCCTGTATAACTAAATGCTGTAGTAAATTTCTGAGGCTTTTAAAAATTGTTTGCGCTTTATATTCACTTTTCCCACCTATTTGTCTTCTATACTCAATTAATTTAAATATAATAATAGGTCCTGTACCGGTTTGTAGAATACAAAATAATCTACCAAATTCTTTTTAATTTATTTTCCAAATTCTTCCACTCAGTCAAATGTTCAACAACGACAGGACGTTGCTACTGCACGCTTGATTTCTATATGATAAACGAAATATTTTCCTAAAAATAGTAATCATTATCTTTTAAATATATCATACTTTAATAAAATTTAATATAATTCTCGGAAAACCAAGATAATTAATATCTAGTACTATTTTGGAAACAATAAAATCTCTGTTGTCCCTTCCAATTCAAGTTTTTAATTTGAATGACAGATGTTTATTTGAACTGAAAATAATAATTTCATTCGTTAAATTCTAGGAGATCTAAATTCTATGGAGTAAAAAACTAGGCTATTCAATTTATAATAAAATCTAAATCCATTTTGGATAATTTATAATAAATTATTTTCTGGTAAATTGGGTTCGAAATTGCTTTGCTAGATTCGCCAAGTTGCAAGCTAGAGATGCTAACCACCCAGTTACCGTTCCCAGTTGGATAATAATCCGACAACAGTCGAACTACTGTTGAATGAGGAAATATGTAAAATTTTTCAACTCCTTTCCAATGTATTTTGTCAACATGGGATAAGGAAGAGTTAACTAAATATTGCCTATAAAATAAATGACGTTAATGATATCGCATATTAAATATGTCATCTAATATACAGGGTGTTTGATTTACCGTCATTCGAACTAATTGAGATGTGAAAAAATGCAAGGAATATAATTTTTTGTACCTTTCCCAAACTACTTTTTCCAGAAAATAAATAAGCATCGTGTTATATCCCAAAAGTTGAAAACGGATGCCACAATTTTTTTTTCAAATATTAAAATTTTCCCACCAGCATAAGATCACTGTCCAAATTAGACTCAAACTTGATAATAAAGGTTTATGATCAAATCATGGCTAACTGCATTTTTTCGATTTTTAGATTTTAAGGATTTTAACTGGTTGATTTATCGTTCTCTATAATTTTTAATTTTTGAATTAATTGAGTCATAAAAAAACGAAAGAAATATAATTTGTTACAACTTTCTCAAACAATTTGTGACGTTTTAAAAAAAAATAAGCATCGATTTAAAGGACCACTCCAAATTCCATTTCAGTTCAAGTAAAGTAAATATGTACTTTTATTAAATTTAACAAAAAAGTAAAACTATCAAGGATGATTACAAGAAAAGATTTACAAATTAGCAACAGCCACATTTAAGACACTTTCAAAAATTATACATTATAAAACTTCTCTTAATAATGGGCTTTTAGTAAAAGTAAAGAAACGAAGTATTATATCAGAACAGAAATTAAACAATATTTTAGTGTTTTATGACACATTGAGCTACAGTTTGTATGAAAATCTAAGAGCAGCAAATGTTTTACATCTATTGCTGTATAAGAGTGGTTAGTGACATATTCGAGGGCCTTGAGGAAGGTAAACATGTAGCCTTCACTCTATGTGATCTTTCTTTTGATTGTGCCTCTCATCCTATTTTGGTGGAGAAGTTATATCACTAAATCAGAGGTTGCCCTCTCAGTTTATTCTATTTCTTATTTGCAAAATGGAAGTCACTGTGTGAGATTTAACAATAATACCTCAAAAAATATGTCGACTCTGATTATCATAACTATAACACTAGGTTTGGGTACCATGTTAGACCTACTCGTTTCAGGATCACCAAATCTATTAATAAATTCTTTGAATATTAATCTCTATAACGTTCTTCCAAATTACATAGAACTTTAAATTTTAACTATTTTAAATCGCAAATTCATGTACATGCATGTGTGACATGGAGCATACATACTGTATGCCCTTTCAAATTTATGTATGTATTCTAACTGTATGTGTCTTTAAATATAAATTACTGTTCAGTGTATACATTACTTCTTTGTACGTGCCTGGTATTATTACTTATACATATTGTATCGTCTGGATGAAGGATGGATGGAGTAAAAAAATATTTTGAGGCTTTTGGTTCTTGTACACAGTATACACACTAAATCATAACCTTTTCTCATCCCCTTTAATAATGGGGTGGGGGTGGTAATGGGGGTGGCTAATGCCAAAAAATTTTTCGAGACCTTAGCTTCTCTTGTATATACTACATACCAATTTTATGGACTCTTACCTGCTTCATTTACCTATTTACCCCCATTTACCCCAATTTACCGCTCAACCCTTCGACGGAACAAGATGAAATCTAGTTCCAGATCTCGTTAAAATACATACGTGTACCAAATTTCAAGTCAATATCTTAAACGGTTCCAGAGTAAACGTGCGCACATGACATTCTAAGCCTATTTGAACAATAAAAATTTTTAAACATTTTTTTGTCGTTACTATACTTCCACTGGACGTGGAACTAAAAAACCGTTGCCCAAGGAATCACTACTTCCACATCCGGATTTTCTATCCAAGTCACACAACGAAAAAATTTTATATCTGGAAATAATTGTTTATGGGACTTTAATAATATAATATTTGAAATCCTCTACCCCCAAAAACCCATAAAACGATACCCCACATCGGTAGTGAGGTGGAGGTGGTGACAGGGAGTGGGAGTGGGGGGAAAAATATTTTGAGGTTTCTGGTTCTTGCACACACACTAAATCACATTTTTTTTCATCCCCTTTAATAATGGGGTGGGGGTGGTAATAGGGGTGGCTAATGCCAAAATTTTTTTTGAGACCTTAGCTTCTCTTGTCTATACTAAATATCAATTTTATGAACTCTTACCTACTTGATTTACCTATTTACTCCAAATTTACCCCAATTTACCCCCCAACCCTTCGACGGAACAAGATGAAAATATAATCTAGTTCTAGATCTCGTTAAAGTACATATATGTACCAGATTTCAAGTCAATATCTCAAACGGTTCCAGAGTAAATGTGCGTTACAGACTGACAGACAGAAATTTTTTTTTCGCTCAAACTTGAAATCTCGACGTTTCATGACATTCTAAGCCTATTTGAACAATAAAAATTATTAAAAAATTTTTTGTCGTTACTATACTTAGGTACTTCCATTGGATGTGGAAGTAATTAACGTTCAAGTAATTTGAAACGGCCTGGAAATTATGAGGTTATGATTTTGTGGTAAATGTATTTCGTTATGTAAAAAACACAAATGTCTTACGCAATTTAAAATTCCTTCATAAATATGTGATCATATTGTTTTATTGTTTAAAATTCCACACCATACGTTGACTGAAAAAGTTCTTTGTTGATTCACTAGTCTTATCACATGTTCATTTCTATTACTTCAATAATTAGAAAATATTTAGATACTAAGCAAATCACAACTTATACACTTTTTATTTAGTATGAAATCACCTACTTTCATATTAAATAAAAAAGTGTGTAAGTTGTGATTTGCTTAATACCTACCTAAATAATATTTTCTAATCATGATGAGAGCAAATAAATAAAAAATTGTAAAAATTACTCCAATAATTTGTATTTTTTCTATTGAATTTTTTAGTGTTTCCAAAGTTGCTTTCCTAACCAAATCAAAAAGCAAAATACAGTTGGAAAGAAACAAAGGTGGATACGTAAAAAGTAATGTATACGGTACAAACTTTGCTATATAACGTCCCTTTTACTGTATTTGGGATCTTGATTAGAGCATTCAACGCATATAGACTATATGTACTGTCTGTTTGCGGTTGACAAAGACAAGCAGAATTAACAGTAATTGGTAAAATCACTTACTGTGCACAAGATCACTAAACAGTGTTAATACTTCAGAACAAAGAGTGTCTTTGGGATATTTGCTGTCCTTTTCATACTCCATTAAAGCCGTTTTTAAATCCAGCTTTTAAAAGTTTGACTCCGATTTTATCATTCAAGTAAGAGTATTTATAGCAATTTAGTTGTTCTAGTTTATTAGATTTACTGACAAAAGTGATTAAACATTAAACGGTATCCAAAAAATCATCTAAATGAAGCATACATTTAATGTTTCGTATTACAATAAAATGGCAAGAGACATTAGCGTAACAAGATAAGATATATTTTTGATCATTCATTATCTACTGTCGGTAGATTAATTGTTACCTTCCTTCTGCCTGGTAAAAATTCTCTAATTATAGATTTAAAAAATGCTAATCTTAATCTGAATGACGTTATGTGTCTTACAAATAAAATAATAATAATAATATAAATTAATCACTTTCAAATGTTTAGTCATTTAGGTCCCTGTACTAACTGTACAATTAATAGACCGTGGGATAGTGACAGAATTTTTTAAACGTTTGGTTCCTATCTGGCCTTTTGGGAGCCTTTTGTGCCTGATTTGTAATACCCATTTTCGTGTTTATCAAACGCCGGAAGGCCCGAAATTTCAATCCAAAGTTGTAAGAAAAATGGTCAAAATCAAATGATTTGGTGCTTATCTGGGAATTGTATATATACGTAAATAGATTATAATTATCGCGATATAACAAACGCCAGACAAATTCCGAGGGCCCAACAGTGAAAAAAATATTGTTCAAGTTGTCAACTATTCCGCGAAAATCAAACGATTTACATTCGTCTGGCATTTATTTTTGTGTTAATATTAGTCAATAAGTAGTTTCAATTTAAGATTCCCAGACGAATTGGCTGGGTCCCTTGGATAGCCAGACAAAAAGAAAAGCGCGAAAAAAATGCCATTTTTCAAACGATTTATTCCTGTCTGGCATTTGGATTTTAAAAAGATATGTTAATAAATAAGCCATATTTCTAGTCCCAGATAAAAAGCTTGGGCTCAGACGTAGATATGTTGAGCGAAAGTATCGAAAAATCAAAAAACAGTCGTGTAAAAATCGATGCATTTTCAAACGATTTACACTCGCCTGGGATTTGTTTTTTTAAAAAGATATGTTAATAAACAAACCATATTTCAAGTGTCAGACAAAAATCTGGGGCGCAGCTGTAGATATATCGCAAATTTTGAGGTTCTACAGTTGGCAACTTTTTAATCTTGGCTTCTACGCCAAAAGACTACTCTAGCTAATTTAAATAGAACAAAATTTGCTAAAACTCTTTTTTTAAATTTTTTTAATTCTGACAAAAATGAAGGAATTAGAGGGGGGCGGGATTTGGGACTTTTTTTTTGTTAAAATTTCTCCATTTTGTCACCGTAATTAATCGATAATTAATTGAAGTCGATCTCATATATGGTGTTCACTTAATAACATGTACTACTTTGACGCTCCGTTAATCTCGGTCCTTCGAAACAAAGGTTTTTGAGAAAAATAATTTTTTTTAGATTTACATACACTATAGGAAAACGTGTAATTTCCTACATTTCCTCAAATATCTCGATAATTATTGTTTTTTTCGAAAAATTTGTAGATAGCTTATGTAAAGAGAATTGATTGAGCTTTCTAACACTTTATTTTATTTTTTCTCTAACATAAAGAGCAAAAGACCAAATATGCGGACGTCTCAAAGCGAACCGCCACCCAGTCTATTAATTAGGGTGAAGACGTACCGCTCCGCTAAAGTACACCATCTATGGCACCTCACGCGAGACTAATTTCTCGATTTGACGTCACAGTGCTCTTCGTGAGGAGTAGCGAGGATTTCAACTTTAATTATTTATTGCAAAGTAGTACTGCGATTTAAGAGCTGATATTCGGTGTGGCGTGTTTTTATACATAAACACACAATTTAATGAAATTAAAAAAAATGGGCAAGTTCCTCATTAGCAAACGATAAATAAAAACCACTCTGGAACGAGCGGGGAGTATAAAAAGCAGCGTCGCTCGCAAGCAATGCATACCACATATGTTTCTACCACATCGCATCTTATGTGTCTTATGTCGCGTGCATTAAAATGAGAGAAGAAATCACTTTTGTGTGGTTAACTACCTACGCCAAGGGAGAATGAAACAGGTACGGACTTACTAGGACTCTCAGTTTCAGATGTGGTGTAGTGCAGAGTTGTAAATTATATATTAATATGTAATAATTTATATTTGTCTTTTTGCTAGTATGTAACTTATTTATTGTAAATATTATTCGATAGAGGGATTATGAAAGTGACAGTTATATTGATTCCAGTGATAAAGAAAATCAAATTCCAAATGAGTTTCAAGTGAGAACAAAACGGCATTTCAAGGGCGGATCTGGACTTTGAGGGGGGGGGGGGGGGGGTAACATAGCCGCGTGTTGAAAATAACAAAAATGTTTTGGGGAGAAAATCTCAAAAGGAAAATTATAAACACAACTAAATAGAATATATATTCAAAAATATAAAATAAAATAATAAAAATTATGAAATTTTAAAATGAAAGTTGATTGTTTACTGAATCTTGGGGGGTAATGACCCCGTTACCCCCCATAAATCCGCGCTTGCGGCATTTAAGTAGTGACGCGAAACAAATTTGTTTGTGTATAATACTCTTTTACAATGACAAGCTAATGAAATGCCAGACGAGTGTGAATCGTTTTAAAATGCATCGATTTTTACACGACTGTTTTTTGATTTTTCGATACTTTCACTCAACATATCTACGGCTGGGCCCAAGCTTTTTGTCTGGGACTTGAAATATGGTTTATTTATTACCATATCTTTTTAAAATCCAAATGCCAGACAGGAATAAATCGTTTGAAAAAATGCCTTTTTTTCGTGCACTTCTTTTAAGATTTAAAAAATGTTTGGGCCATGCTTTTTGTCTGAGACTTGAAATATGGTTTATTTATTACCATATCTTTTTAAAATCCAAATGCCAGACAGGAATAAATCGTTTGAAGAAATGGTTTTTTTTCGTGCACTTCTTTTAAGATTTAAAATATGTTTGGCCCACGATTTTTATCTGGAACATGAAATATGGTTTATTTATTACCATATCTTTTTAAAATCCAAATGCCAGACAGGAATAAATCGTTTGAAAATATGGCTATTTTTCGTGCACTTCTTTTAAGATTTAAAATATGTTTGGCCCACTAAAAATGTCTGTAAATTATACAATACATTTTCGTTTTGGTTAATTTTTACAAAAAAAATCATTTCACATGAGAACCAATCGTTTGATTTTCGCGGAATAGTTGACAACTTGAACAATAATTTTTTCACTGTTGGGCCCTCGGATTTTGTCTGGCGTTTGTTATATCGCGATAATTATAATCTATTTACCTATATATACAATTCCCAGATAAGAACCAAATCGTTTGATTTTGACCATTTTTCTTACAACTTCGGAATAAAATTTCGAGCCTTCCGGCCCACGGAATTTGTCTGGCAATAATCTTCCGTCGGATGTTTCTATGTAAAACGTAAGTCTAACTTGACGCCAGATAGGAACAAAACGTTTGAAATTGCTCATTTTCATGAAATTTTCTTTTCTGTTTTCCGCTGAGGGGCCCTGGATAACCGTTTGATAAACACGAAAGTGGTTATTACAAGTCGGGCACAAAAGGCTCCCAAAGGCCAGATAGGAACCAAACGTTTAAAAAAATCTGTCACCATCCCACAGTCTATAAGTGTATCAATTGTAAATTATGAATATTGTATCTAATTTGTAGCAATTGAACAATCCATTGAATATATTTGAAATGAATTGGTAAATAATATTTGATCGGTGTTAAATTTTAACATACATAAGTTTTATAAAATACGAAGATATTCAAGATACCGAAATTGTAATATACAGTGCGTCTCGATTCAAATGAAGTAGTTAGGTGTTAGATTATTGTAGTTGAGTGTTGCCAATGCGAATGCCCATTTGGACAATAAAAACCGCTGCCCAAGGAATCACTACTTCCACATCCAGATTTTCTATCCAAGTCACTCACAAAGAAAAAATTTTGTATGTGGAAATAATTGCTTAAGGAACTTTAATAATATAATATTTGAAATCCTCCACCCCAAAAACCTATAAAACGATACCCCACATCGTTAGTAGGGTGGGGGTGGTGATAAGGGGGTGGTAGTGGGGTGGATGAAGTAAAAAAATATTTTGAGGTTTCTGGTTCTTGTACACACACTAAATCACATTTTTTTTTCATCCCCTTTAATAATGGGGTGGGGGTGGTAATGGGGGTGGCTAATGCCAAAAATTTTTTCGAGACCTTTGCTTCTCTTGAATATACTAAATACCAATTTTCTGGACTCTTACCTGCTTCATTTGCCTAATTACCCCAAATTTATCCCAATTTACCCCCAACCCTTCGATAGAACAAGATGAAAATATAATCTAGTTCCAGATCACGTTAAAATACAAACGTGTACCAAATTTCAAGTCAATATCTTAAACGGTTCCAGAGTAAACGTGCGCACAAAAAAAGTTACAGACCGACAGACAGACCGACAGACCGACAGACCGACAGACAGAAATTTTTTTTTCACTCAAACTTAAAATCTCGACGTTTCATGACATTCTAAGCCTATTTGAACAATAAAAATTTTTAAAAATTTTTTTGTCGTTACTATACTTCCACTGGATGTGGAAGTAAAATAAAAGAGATATTTGCAGTCTACTTAACCTCAACAGCACGAAGTAAAAGTGAATTGTGTCGAATTCAAAGAAAATGTTAATCAAATAGGTATTCACTGTCGACCACTATTGACTGCAACTAGTACTCATTTATATTTTGGAAAGATTGAGTTGAATAGATTAGACTAAGCTCCGCCTATTATGGCATTTAAACGTATAATGAATCCTCTCAATTTGTTTTTAATCGCTTCGTCTACTACCATAAAAGAACAGTATCAGTGGCGGCTGGTGAAATTTCAATATTTTTTTTCTCGTCTGTGGCGCATGGGACCCATACGAAACTTGGGAAATAACATCTAGAGAAGCACTTCTCTAATGACCCCTAAAAAATTTTGAAAAAGCAGTTTGCGAAAAAATTTTTGAAAATTCGCTAGCCTCCCCTGGGTCTAGGGACCCCTGTTTACTTTTATTTTTTTTTGTCATATGCATTTGACTTTTCATAAAAATGCATCGACAGATTTTGGAGTTTGTGAAAATATTTTCATTACTAACTGAGATACAACGAATTGAAATATTGTAATTTGTTAAATTGAAAATTACAAAATTTCAGTTCATTGTATTTCAGTTAGTAATGAAAATATTTTCACAAACTCCAAAATCTGTCGATGCATTTTTATGAAAAGTCAAATGCATATGACAAAAAAAAATAAAAGTAAACAGGGGTCCCTAGACCCAGGGGAGGCTAGCGAATTTTCAAAATTTTTTTCGCAAACTGCTTTTTCAAAATTTTTTAGGGGTCATTAGAGAGGTGCTTCTCTAGGTGTTATTTCCCAAATTTCGTATGGGTCCCATGCGCCACAGACGAGAAAAAAAATATTGAAATTTCACCAGCCGCCGCTGAACAGTATACAATTTTACAATGATCCATCGAATGTTTAATTATTATAAATAACACAGGTCAAAAAAAAAAGAGTTGCGCTTTTGATCAAAACCATCTTATCTTATGTTTTCTGACATAGTAAAATCGATTTTGATATTAGAAGAAATCTATCGTATCAGTTTTTGTCTACCACCCCTTTTATCCCCTAAAAAGGATCTTGTCCTAAGGTTCCAATCGAACTTTTTTGCAGTATTTTAACGCGCTGAAGCCAATTTTGGAGAAACAACAATTTTCTATTTTGTCAGTTTATCTCTGCCACCCTTTTAGGGCGAGTTGTACGAAATAAGTTAAGCCACGTTCAGCTTGATCCAAGATCAAAAGCCAAGGTTACGATTGTTATGACAAGATTAAACATGGATTATGATCTTGGATCAAGCTGAACATGGCTTAACTTA
Source organism: Rutpela maculata (assembly GCA_936432065.2). NCBI lineage: Eukaryota > Metazoa > Arthropoda > Insecta > Coleoptera > Cerambycidae > Rutpela > Rutpela maculata. The sequence continues at coordinate 290,528,918 of OW386285.2, read as the reverse complement.
TTTCGTACAACTCGGCCTAAGGATATAAAAGAGGGTGGCAGAGGGTGGTCAGTTTCCATCTACCACCCCCTTTTATATCCTAAAGGTGGCAGAGGAAAACTGACGATAGATTTTTTTTTGCCCAAATTGCACATCAGCACATCAAAATATTTCGGAAAAGTTAGATAAGAACCTTAGGACAAAACCTTTGTTTGTCCCTTTTAGGGGATATAAAGGGTGGTAGACAAAAACTGATGCGATCGATTTTTTTTAATATCAGAATCGGTTTCAGCATGTCATAAGATGCGTAGCAGCTACGTTGCCGCCACTAAAATGGAGAAAAATTTTTAGTCGCCGGGTAGTGTTTCGGGTAGTCCCGGCCTCTATAGATGTGACTATGTTTAGTTACTATAAAGGATCGGGGTAGTAGCGGGTACTACTCCGCGACTCGGTGGCCTAGTAACCGCTACGTGGCTGCCTAATAACTGCCACTATCACTTTTTAAAATGGTGTTTATCTTTTAGTGACCTCTTTGATTTTTTTCTTTTATAATAATGGCGCAGTGAAATAATATTATACCAAAAAGATGCGTACTTTAGGCGCGTGTTTAAAGTACTTCTTTAGCCATTTTTTCAAACGCAGGTTACTTTTTTGATAATAGTTGACATATTAAATGATAAAATTTCAACGCGCCCCCAAAATAATTTGTAATTTTGTAATTTTTTGACAAAATAATTTAAAAAGGCAAGATTAAAAAATTTAAATATTTATTAGGGAGACATTTAGAATACTTTGAATATCATTTTTCGTAAAAGTTTATGATAAGATATTAACATAACCATTGTCTATTTTTGATTAAAACCAATTTTTTTTCTAAAAATTTTAACAACTAATAATGGCCGATTTTAACAAAGGTACTATAAAGTTAGTCCCTCCACCATAAAGTATAGGGGACTACCCCATTTTACCTCTAAAAGATCTGTGACTTTGGTGAACCAATAGCAACTATCCTGATGTGACTCTATAGTATCTGATTCTATTTTGGAACTGTAAAGAACCTAAACAGAAACTATTTCACTAACCATGTTGCCACTAAAATGCCACGATACTTTAAAGTTCCAAGTGATGGTCACTCCAACTATTCTGGAACCTAGATTGCCTCTCTATGTATCCAGTTACTTTATTTAGGCATTTTAGTGGCACTGGTGGGTGGCAGTAACTGATTCACTGGTACCATATAGTTTTTTCCACTATAGAGTAACAATAAAATGATACTGCCTAGTTCCAGTAACTACCCAAATGTTACTTTGACTTTGGGTATTTACAGTTCCAATAAATGCTATCGGTGTGGTAACAGTTACTTTAAAAGAACCATATAAAGTAGCCTTACCCAATAAAGTAACAATATTATTACCAGAGTGTACCCCAGGAACTAAGGTTTCGTAGCAAAAGCGAAACCGAAAGAATTTGGTACCATGTGTGTTACTTGGGTTGTAACAAGTGAACAAATATTTCCTGTCAGATTTTTCTTTACATGAAAATATTTTCTTATTATTTTGTAATAGTAATTTAGCTTTGAATGGATTCTATATAATCCCTGAAGATTTCTAAAGAGAATGAAAGAAGTTGATCAATTTTTAGGAGGTTGATCAGTCAAAAGTAGTAGGAAATATTTTATTTATTATGACATGCATACAGTGAGTGAAATTTTATACTCATTCCCTTTATGCTTTTTAATAATTCTGGGCTTTGAAATGCAATAAATGTTTATTTATTTATGATGCAGTATCCTCTAGTTAGCGCTAGAGATACATGATTAGATGTCTCGCAAGTGTATATTTATTATATAAATATACTAGCATGATCAGACTTAGATCATTAGCATATAGAAAGAATGGTTATTTTCTTGTTTTTCATATTGAATGTTAGATATTAAGTGTATTGAAGACGTTGATAAGATGTCTCGTAAGGAATACTTCTTGTTGCATGATCAGACTTGGATTAATAGCATATGAAAAAAACGAATGGTTTCTTTGAAAGTTATCTGCTTAATACCCAAGGTGATGTTTTTCAACTTTTAATAATATTAAAAACCACCTTTGGCAAATTTAGCCTATTTTTCTAAAAATTCAGTTTCCTTTTTAGATAGTTAATTTTTTGCACACTTTTGCCATTTTTAAATTTTCATATGGCTGCTTGCTTGAGAGGCAAGCACTCTTGACTCTTACCCAAAAGTTCCGGGTTCGATTCAGAAGAAGAAATTAATCCCAGTATACTCGGATATTGGATGTGGTGTCTCTTGTCTCTAAATATGTATCCTCTCCCGCACAAGGCTCTTCCAGGGCCTTTGGGGATAAAGAGGTCGTACTACCTGTGCTGTTATTATTACTATTATGTCGTCGACAGATATAAATAATTTTGGCGTATTTTCAAAATTTATGCGTGTGCGCCACACATTGTCAGTCAACGTGAAAAATATCGAATTATTGAGTTGATTGAAAACATTTACTTTGTTTTGGCGACATACTGTCTTGTATGAGACTGGAAACTTTTTCTCTAAGGTGATTTTTGATCATTCTGGAAAATTGTCATATTTATTATTTTTATCAATTTTGCTGGGTTCTGCAACATTATCATTACATTTGTTAACAAAATGGTCAAATTTTATTAAGAGACACCTTTTCTAAGTCTCTGTCAATAAAATATAAACATTTGCAGAGGTATGTATAACAATCGGGAAACATTTTTATCTTTGGAAATAGATACCAAATATACTGAGAAGAAATAAAGATAAAGGATAGGTGATATTATTTGACATAATTTTTCTAGAATTGGTAGTTATTGAGAAAATAGTTTATGATTTCCTCTTTGATGATTGATTGATTACCCAATACTGCAGTTAGTTGCCACTAGATTCCACGTTTTGCAAATTATATTCCTGTTATCTTTTTATCTTGTTCTCAATCTCCAATTGTGCCACTCCTTCACTGTTGGTAAATTGTTTGTAACAAAAAACTAACCATACATTTAAAAAACAATAGTGTACTAATTAACTAATGTTATATACGCATAGTACTTTTGCTATTAGCAACGATTATTGCTTTTAATGTGGTACACTTTAAAGTAAAATGTTATTTAAAGGTGTACTTACTCACTTTCTAGCTCACTTTCCAAGTGAGCCATAGTTGGTAAAAATGATTTGTAGCGAAATAAAAAATTGTTATTCCGAATATTTACTGCAAATTAATCCAAGGCTAAACCACTCGATCTTTAACGAAATCTAGTAAGATTGTGTGTGTAAAAGTAAACACTCATTATTTACGAAGCTTCATTTTAGGTATGCACTATCAGTAATCTGTCACAAATTATTTGAATAAAGAAAGTTTTTTAATAATATTATGCTGTGGATATTATTGAAAAGGTTGAGTGTCCACAACATAAGAAAAATTCCTCTGAACATGCCAACACTTTGTTACTGATATATGTGATGTGTTATTAAGAGATTAATAAAATATGTAAATATAAAAGTGTAACAAAGTTGCGCTCGTAGTTAAAACGGGACGAGAATAACGAAAAATAACGAGAAATCGACGTCATGTTTTAATTATGAGCACAACGTTGACACACTTTACATTTGCATACCTATTTTATTAATCTCTTAATAACACATAACATATAAGTAACAAAGTGTTGGCACGATTGATTGATTTTTGGGGTAATTTTTCTTATGTTGTGGACACTCAACCTTTTTAATAATATCCATAGTATAATATTATTAAAAAACTTTGAACTAAAAGGACGAAGAAAGAAAAATTCCCCTGGAAATTAATCAATCGTGCCAATATCTTGCTACTGATATATGTTATGTGTTATTAGAAGATATGTGAATATAAAAGTGAATCAACGTTGCGCTCATAGTTAAATCATGACGAGAATAACGAGAAATTGACAATTCCTCGTTATTTTTTGTTATCTCGTCCTGTTTTAACTATGAGTGTAACGTTGATTCACTTTTATATTTACATATTTTATTAATCTCCTTAATAACACTTAGACATCAGTAACAAAGTGTTGGCACGTACAGGGGAATTTTTCTTATGTTGTGGATATTCATCCTTCATACGCAAAATAACCCTATCCAGGGCCTATTCTAACCAAAATTTGCTACTGCCCAAACACCCCCCTCCCAAACATGAGGTAAAAAGGCATTTTAAGCATTTTGTTTTTTGTTTTCTCAATATACTATTTTTTTTTAAATTACTTGATTTTATTTTGTAAGATATTAAACCCAAACTTGTTGTATTCTTGAACCCCTTGTATTGTTACCTTTACGACTGCCAAAAATAGCCATGACTGCGCATTAGAATAGTCCCTGACCCTACCAATTTCTTAGTGAACGAACACCAGTGGCAATTTTATATTTCTACTATCTCGTTTAATTGGTGAAGCTGTAGGTTATAACAAAGACTAATTATTTCAAATCTTTAGTTAGAGGATGAATCGACAAAATTTTGAAGCATTCAACTCTTCAGATTTCCTTTTCATGACTTCTTACCCAGCAAACATTTAGGTATTATTTGACATCAAAACTACCTAAATTATGTATAATAAATTTAGTCGCAAAATTAAAATTAACCATGTTTTGGTAAAATTTACGTTGAGGCTACGTGGAATCGACATAAGTGGAGAATAAGACGACGTCGAAATTAGGTTATATCGACTAAGACAGGTAAAATTACACATAAATCGTACTTGTAGTCGCAAAATATATTTGGTTAGTAATGCCTGTTTACGTAAATTTTACTTAAATTCGATGTCAATTCGACATCGAGTTGACTAGCTATAAGTAGAACTTATGTATTTAAGTATGTGAAATTGGAAAGTGACACCAAGAGGAAAAAATGAGGTTTTTATACCTGTTTGGTAATTTTCTCTATAATATTGTTGTCAGTCACCTACAAATTTGAAGAGATACTTAACTCACAATGACGATACAAGATGAATGTCGGTAACTAAAATAAATCCAATTTATAAGTGAAGTATTTGCAGTACTCGCTTGTTGAAATCAATGCGACGAAAATTTTTTTGTGCATAATAGCAGCTGTACTTCGTAAAATAACAATGCGCCTCCAAAATATTCATCAATAAGGAAATTCTTATTGCCAAGTAAAAAAAATTATAGTAATAATTTGAGCCGAAAAGTAAGCTACACTTGTTAAATATGAGTTTACAGGTATAATTATGTATTTTTTTTAGCTTTTCGTCAGTTTGTTTCCATACACACTCATTTTTAAAATTCTAATTTGGAATCATATTTCAACCCTGCTAAGAAAATATGGTGTCTTGAGCTAATTTAACGTTGTAAATGCAGCTACAAAAGATAATTGACTTGATGATTGAAATCAGGTATATAAGCCAGGTAGAATTTATCTATTTTGTCGACCTAATATTACTTCAAAGGTGTATAATAATAGTGACCAAATAGGTTGCTATTTAGGTATACATTACGTAGGATTTACAACAAAATCTACCTAGTAAGATATTTGACTAATAGGAATATTTTTAGTAGCTAATAAGGTAAATACTACCTAATTATATTACCTATTTCTACCCTATTGTAAATTTATCCTTCAGGGCATTTTTGGTAGATTTCTTTAGTAGTTTTTCGCTCGCATTTTTCGTTAAATTTACTTTCAAGGAAAATTGTGTATGAGGTAGATTAATTGGTATTATTTACGTAAACTGAAATCTAAAGTAAGACCAATTGGTAAATTTTTATCGGAAGTGTATTTTTCTAGTCAATTTTACGTCATAATTACCTTAACAAGTAAATTCCTCTTTTACCAAGTCGAATTGGAGCTAATTTTAATAAAAATGTTTGCTGGGTAGCCAAGTTCTTTTTAGGGGTTACAGTACAGTAACTAGAGGTTTCAACTTCGGAATAATGTCATATGAAACGGATTTCGTTCATTTTTTTCAACTTAATAGTAAATTCATCAAAGAAAAATTTCTATATTATGCGGCGGCTTGCTAATTCATAGGAGGTGGATGCCAATCTTTTTCGGTGGGTGACAACTAAGAAAAAAATAAAAATATTGGAGCTGAAAGGAAACGAAATTTTAAGAAGAAAAGGTTCTATGCAACTTTTCATAAAAAATGATAGTTTTTAAGTTATAACGACTTGAAAATTGGGATTTTTAGCTTAAGAAAAGGTATTTCGAAACATTATTCGTCAAATAACTAGTATTACATTGACCGAACACATGCTAGGGACAAATAAGGTTTCGGAGATATGGAAGTATAAAGGTGACGTACGAGCGTCTATAAGACTATAACTGTTTAATTTAAATGTTAAATATCTCAGAAATTATGGTACTTATGTCAAAAGCGCCGACAACCAAAGTTAAAGACTATTAAATAGGCTTTCAAATGATTTTTTTCTATTTCTATAGCATAAAAAACAAAGAAGTTATAATGGAAAAAATGTACTTTTTCAATTTTTTTTAAATTTTCGTTTCTCTTAGAGTAATGGCACGTAGTGGGATCATCGATTGTAGTTATGTCTGAAATTTGGTATTTGGTCTGAGTTGATTTCGAAACTCTTTTTTGCTTTACGAAAAGTCTGGTAAATGGATCCGAGCGGAGATACGGAGGGGAGAGGGGGGTAAAAGTCGAAAAAATTTTTTTGCAGTTACGAACGAAACGCGGTATTATGAAAGTACATCAACTCCACATCCCCCCACCAAAATTTCAGACGAAAAATGTCCCGAAGTTTTCGTCAGAAATTACCATATTAGAGCCGCCATTTTGACTTTTTTAATTTTGACTTCAGATTCATAATCAACGATCCCAAAAACATAACTGTCCTACTTTTCAAAAATAAATTAGTAACACTTTTTCAAATATTTAATATTCAAATTTAGTTGTGGTTTTCACACCTTGATGAAGTATCCGGACCATATAGAAACAGAAGATGATACCCTTTACTACAATAATAACCCATAAAGAAAAATTATCATTACGTATGAGATTGTTCCGAAATTTTACGTGTTTTCTACCTCTAGGTACTGTACTTTTATTGCTTTTCTAGAAATAATTTCAGACAATACGTTAATGTGAATTTTTTTTGCCATCTATTGGCAGCATAGTTTACGTATTATAATACTCAATATTATGCACTATTTACTATATACAAGTATTTTCTAGTATTAAAAAACTATATAAATGTTATTACTAGTAAATAATTTAACAAAGATAACATCTTTGTAACGGAATCTAACGAAATTCAAATAAAAGCCTGTGTCAAAAATTCAGACACATATAAATGTGTATTTTTCACGAACAAAATTTAAAACCAATTGAAAAAATCCATACAATTAACCTCAAAAAATAAGCGGAATTCAAATAATTGAGATTTTTGTCAAAAAAGTTTATTAAAATGCTAATTTCAATGTTTAATAAATTATGTCCGTAGTACTTTTAAAGCATCACACTATAAATCTTAACAATTTAACATACAATAAGCCTACATAATGACTGGAATAATATATTCAGAAATACTATTACTAAATGATAACAGTTTCAATAACACTAAACTATACAATATAAAAAATACCTTATTTATAAAATTATGCAACAAAAGCAATCCTCACGTCGGCGTCTGTAAGGTCGATAATAATATACTGGTGGGTACGGTGGAGGTCTTCCAAAGAAAGGTCCTCCGAAATGGGCTCTATAAAATGGTGGTGGTGGCCCATAGTGATGTCCATAGTGAGGAGGAGGGAGTCCGTGATGAGGAGGATGATGTCCAGGATGAAAACCATAACCTCCAGGTTGATGATGGTGCTGATGCATTTCGTTTTACAAAAAAAAATGTTTTGATGCGAATTTCTGTAAACAACAAATTATATATAGTTACTTATATTATCACGTTGTAAGATAACTACATCGACACACAAATAATGTTATTTATAATTTTCAGACAAATTCCTATCGCTGTATTTGTGAATATAATCTTATCTGATTTTTATCATGCCACCATAAGTTTGCACATTATTTAAGCTTTTGTAGTGTTTTTTGCTATAATAAAACTGTAAAAAACGAAACTGACATTACATGGGCATTACAAATAGTTTCATTGATTCTCTTGATTATAGCCTAAAGTCTACCAATTTTTAGGACATAATTTACTTCTCAGAAACGATTTTTTATTACTTTCTATGTTAGTCAATAATATTAGTCTGCATTAGTCATACATTGTTGATATTATGATTAGCGATCCGAATTGTTTTTGAAAACATTTTTATCAGATAACTGATTACAACCACGCGATTTTTTTATGTCAAAACAATAACCACGACGATCATGGCCAAAATTTCCCCAAACATTCTTAAAGTTTGCAAAAGAAACACATAAAATATTTTCTTTTGTTGTTGCTGGAATACTAATATTTCTAATATATATTTTTTAAATTGTTATACACAAACATGTTTAAACAACGACAAGTCGAAAATTGTACATGAATTATGAAGATTATTAAATTTCCTTTAAAATCACGTTAGGATCGTCCATTCATCAGTATTATTGCGTTTTTTATAGTCGTTTAAATAATGATTCAATCAGAAACATTGTCAAAAAAAGTGTTTAAAACAATGTTTAAAAAATGCCCATAGTATGTTGAATGTCAATGTACGTCCCAATTACTATACTCTTCGCAAATACGAAAACGAAGAGTACAATGCATTTGATCGGCACCTTTCTAAAATCGGAAACATCGCTTTCATATAATTGTATTAGTGAACGAATCCGAACAACTTTCAAAATGTCCGTCTGTCCATTCATCACTTTCCTTGTAAGCACGATAACTTAAGAAATAAAAGTCCGATTGTGTTGAAAATTGGACATTAAGTTAGTACTAACTAGGGGAAGAAGACTATTGTTTTTGAACAAAATCAATCAGTGAATAAAGAAGTTAATGATATTTCCTTTTTTATATATTTTATTAATATAAATTTCATAATATTATATCTATCCGTAGAAATATGATTTTAACTCATCGCTTATAATGTAAAAATTTACATTTCTTCAGGTGGAGGAGTAGTTCTTACGTTTTTGATTGGGAATCCTGCCAACAGCCAACATTTTTTAGTGCGCGTGTCCTACGATTAAGTCTTATTTATTTTTAGTTGTATTTTGTTAAACAGGAGCGTTAACCTTTATTAAATTCTTCACAAATACGAGTATATTGCATTTAATTGACACATTTATGAAACAGTAAATATCGTCCGCAGACAAAGATTTCATATCATTGTGTTAGTGAACGAATTCTGAACAACTTTCAAAATGCCCGTCTGTGTGTTTGTCCGTCCATGACGTTTCTTGTAAGCACGATAACTTAAGAAAGAAAAGTCCGATTGTATTGAAATTTGGACAGTAATTTAGTGTTAGTTAGAGGATGAATATCAATCAGTAAGTAAGAAAGTTATTAATCATTAAAAAAAAATTTTTTCTTAATTTTTGTTGCTTATACTTAATTAGAAATCCTACTAAACGTTATTTTCTATCATTATTTTTTTCTCTGTTTATACATTGTATATAATCCAAGGGTCGTGTGTTCGGTTTCCAGGCAGGTTGAATTTTTTTTTTGCTTTTTTATATATTTTTCTTATACTAACGATTGCTTCACCAACAAAGTTTGTTTTAGAATATTCAAAAACTAACATTATTTTCAAGAAAACTGCGAGAGTATCCTATAGAATGTGTAAAAATTATATATAAAGTTCAGTAAATTGGGGAAGTTTATTTTTATTTTCTTTATTATCGTTAAAGCTAAACTGGACTTGCCCCGTCCAGCCCTACATTCACCACGGCACCGCTGTCGCCGTGGTTGTCTGCCTGATTCCGGGCCAGGTTCTAGGGAAGCGCATATTTGTGCTCTTGAATATAAATCAAGTTTTGACTATACTATATGACTCGGAACCCAAGGTTCCCGGGTTCTAAACCGACATAGGTTTTAAATCTAGTTTTTTCGTACTTTATTTTCTATTGAGTGTTTCACCAACTAAATTCGTATTATAAAATTAAAAAAGTCTAAAACTAAAATTATTTACAAAAAACTGCGAAAAGTATACTATAGAATGTGTAACAATTATATAGAAAGTTCAGTAAATCCACGAAGAGCAAATGGTTCCTCTAGTTTGTTTTTAAATTTCAATATATTTAATCTGGGGCACATAAATTAGAAAAAAGTGGGCTACTTTTATAATGACAGGATGAAAACATCAGTTCCGGTTGTATCAGAAGTAACATTCATTTTTACTTTCACATCAAGAAAGTATAGTGATCGTGAAAAAAAAACGATTTTTTTCTTGTTTAAACAGGCTTAAAATATAATGAAACGTCGGGATTTTTAAGTTTGAGAAAAAAAATGTATGTCTGTCTGTATGTAACTTTTTTACGTTCACGATTACTCTGGAACGGTTTAAGATACCATCTTGAAATTTGGTAAACTCATGTATTATAGCGAGATCTGAAACTAGATTTTATTTTGATCTTATTCCATTATAGGGTTGGGAGGGGGTGGGTGGGGGTAAATCCGTAAAGCAAGCAAGTAAGAATCCATAAAATTGGGATTTAGTGTATGTACGAGAAGCAGCAGCTCAACATTTTCTTGGCACCAGCCACCCAATTACCAACCACCCGCACTCAATTATTAAAGGGGGTAAAAAATAAAATTGTGTTTAATGTGTTTGCAAGAATTAAAGGTCTTAACATATTTTTTTGCATTAGCCACCCCCACTGTAACCCCCATCCGAAATTTGGATGTAGAAGTAGTGATTCCTGAGGCAGCGGTTTTTTCATAAATATAACTAGTATTTATCTTTTGGTGATTTCTTATTAAGCATAAAATTCCGATTGCAACATTGTCTTCCAATTTAAAAAAATTAAAAAAAACAATTAGTAATACGAATAATTTTCATTTTTTTCCCAATAGCTGTATCAGAATGCAGAATGTAATATGAGAATATTACCAAGTAAGCAACGGAACTTATTAGTACAGTTCTAGACTTTTCTGTAAAGAAGAAAATAGGATATTTGAATTATGGATATTACGAATATACTGAGTTTTCTCAAAAATAGATTTATTTTCCATTTTTATTTTCTTAAACGTTCTATGAAAATTTACTAATGCCACCGTATCATTTTTCTTAATTAATCGGAAATAATATCTTATAAATTTGTTAGTTTTTGCAATTAATCATTTCTTAATGATTTTGATTGATGAAATAAGAAATAATTTCAGTAAAGCATTATCTTTTATTATTAAGAAAGTCATTAATACTATCTCTTTTTAACCGACTTCAAAAAATGTAAAATATGTTTTTACTTCCGTCACTTACGGAAGGGAAGTATTGTAATCGTGAAAAAATCACTCTCCGAGATTGTTCCCTATTTTCACGTTTCAAACTATGCAGATTAGAAAATTAAAGCCATTTAATTCTGTCAGTCTATCTGTCTGTCTGCCTGGTGTTTTGTCTGTCTGTTGGCGCTATATCTACAAGGTACTTTAGATGTAGCTGATAATACCGAATCTGATCTCGAATATACGGTGAACCTAATATGGCTGCCATATTTGCAATATTTTTTAAGATTTACATGAAATTTGATGATATAATGGAAATTTCAGGATTCGCTGATAACAAGCCTGACGTTAAAGCTTAAGATATGATAAACCATTGAAAGTTTTGTTAAGAAAGTTTTTTTTATAAAAGCCGTTTTTGCATAATCTTCCGCGGTAACACTAACTGAACACCTTGTATACTGAAGTCCGTGTAAAAATGAACAAACAACGAATTCAAACGTATTTCTAATCGAATTCAATGTTTCAAACGAAAGATAATCAAATGCACTTTAAAAAATTAAGTACATACGTGTACCAAACAAGTCAATATCTTAAACAGTTCAAGAGTAATTGTGCGCACAAGAAAAGTTACAGACAGACAGAATTTTTTTTTCGCTCAAACTTAAAATCTCAATGTTTTATGACATTCTAAGCCTATTTGAACAATAAAAATTTTCAAATTTTTTTTTGTCATTACTAAACTTCCAGTAGATGTGAAAGTAAAATATTGCAATTTCAAAAATTACAATAGTAAACAATTTTTGAATGAATTGCAGTATTTTGAATTTCTAACATTATATTAAAAATTGTCAGAAATGAACATTAAAATGAACCGACCGGTTTCTAAATAACATTGTAACGGTCCCTCACTATTATTAGTTAAAATTAATTTAATAGTTAATAAAATTAAAGTCTTAACACGTACCTTTTATAATATCACACAGCAAAGACAAGTTCCACGTCTGGAAGGTGGATGATGGTGATGCGGTGGAGGTGGATGATGATGATGTGGTGGAGGCGGCGGAAAATGAGGTCTGTGGGGTGGCCCGTGATGAGGAGGTGGATGATGATGTCCTGGATGATGGCGGTCCATTTCTGGTTTATCACAAAATTATTTTGAACTGAATTAATAAAAAAGAAAAACAGCAGGTTATATATCGCAGATCGATTTTAACGTTGATAAGTTACCTCGTAATAGCGTCAGTTATATTGTTCAGAAAATTATTATCTGTTGTTCTGTTACAGTGTATACCTTTTTATCTTATCTCTAATATATTCGCCACCATCTGTTCATTTAAGAACTTAAAGTGAGTCATTGTAATAAATATTTCAATATTGCCAATCCCGTGATTTTGTCACAATTTTAGGAGTATTAATAATAAATATTTATAAACATTATATTACTCATATTTATCATATTACCCGGAAATAGTGGCGTGGTCATAAGAATTTGAAAAACATATATGTGTCTACATATGGCACAGTAGCTCAGTTGGCTGGGCCGCTATACTTGTGACAAAGCAGTATTATTTTTGTCTGTCAAACATCTCAATTCGATCTATAAAATATTTTATACCTAGAATTTATATTACTAGAATTGCATTTTAATTCTATGATACTGCTAAGGCACATTACCTGAAGAGCTAACAAAATAATCATCAAAAGTTTTGGAACTTTTTGATGAGTGAGAGGGAAATATGCGTATATTTTCGGTTTATTATAAATATTTAAAAAATCATAAAGGGTAGAATCTTTAAAATAGTTTCAGGTACTTCCCATTGCTCTAAGAAATACAATCATACACAGTTTTTATCATAAATGTTGTATATAGTTGAATGCCATGCTCTAATAACCATAGGCGTAATATTTTGAAAGACAAAATTTTTTCGGCTGAAACTGCTGAAATTACGCTAATGCTAATAACGAAATTAAGAACTATTTTCATTGACAAACTACGGTATTCAAGTACAACAGAAATTTACAAGAAAAAAAAAATATATGTATATATATATATAGGTGAATTTGTAAGAACAATAGCAAGTATCTAAAACAATTTTAAAGATTATACTATGTTTGGTTGTTTAAATATTTATAATAAATCGAAAATAAACGCATATTTTCCTCTCACTCTGCAAAATCCTATCCTTAAGGATGGGTTCCCCGTGTTGATCACTGGAATATTTTCCATATGAGAAGTCAGTATATCTTCAAAATGTATACCATCGCTCAACCCCATAAAGTTGTAAACCAGTAAGAGATGCTCCTCACTCAGTGGCATATTTGCAACTGCATAGCCAGCCTCTAAAGCTTATTATGTGACGAATATGCAGGTCACATTGTCTATCGTGTTCTGGGCTTGAGATTCAGTGTCGGCACTAACAGTCTCTGTATGTATTGATGTATATCTGCATTTTTCCCCTTCCGGACAACGTTGGCTTTGTATTTGGCGGTTGTCTACTATATGTGGTGGTGTGTTTTTACGATGTGGTATGACCAAATTGATTGCACCAATGACAGCAATGCAAGCAATTGCATCTGAGGCAGAGCTGGGCAAATATGTACTTACAAATACCTCATAAGTATTTAAATACTAGAAAGTATTTAAATACCGAGCATTTAAATACTTCTTGCAACAAGTATTTGTATTTATACTTGCAAATACTTTATCTAAATTATTTACTACTTAGTATTTGTAAAAATAATCCTAAAGTATTTATAAATACTTAAACTATTTAAATAACTGGGAAGTATTTAAATACTTCTAAAAAAGTATATAAATACTTTCAGAAGTATTTGAATCTCAAAAGTATTTAAATAAATACAACAAATATATTCAAATACACCAGGAAGACAGGCAGATACTCGCCAAGAATCAAGACATGTACTACACTATGTAGTTAATAAATACATTGCATCATTCAGTCTTCAGTCATTCACGTCTTAATTCCCAGAAAGTTGGTTGTGAGCAGACATAGACAGTAAGGGTTAACTGTTAATGTATATGTTTTGTGATTGTGACAGAGAACAGTTGAACTAGTGCCATAGTCTCAGTGCTTTATTTGGGTATTTGCAGAAGACTCTACGGATAAGTAAAAGTCCAATACCCAACTAGAACTGATTAAGTATAGAGGTATTAAAATAGTGTTGTAGAAGTTCATGAAAGTCATTAAACCTAAAATTTTGACACCTCAAATAGTCAAATAGTATTTAATATAATAATAACAATTGAGTGAGATCCCAGAGCCGCCAGACCTACGTCATTTTAGCAAAGCTAATATTTTGACAGCAAATAGTGTAATATCTAGTTAAGAACGTATGCGTATTTGCTAGTTTGAAAGCGGGGCCCTTTTGCAGAAAACAGGTATAAAAGATACATAAAAATTTTACTCAGTACCTTAAAGTATGATAGCTGGATTATTTTACAAGTGGCACGCTAACTACACGGTGTAAGCGTCAACCTCCGAAACTCAAGGTCCGAGGTTCGATCCCTGAGCGTTCTCAGTTTTTTTTTTTTTTCAAATATTTCCCTATCGGTTGTCTCTTTCTTGGTAATCACCACTTTAAGTTAATATTTGTTGAAAGAAAAAAGCTGAGAACGCTCAGGATCGAACCTCGGACCTTAAAATTCGGAGGTTGACGATTACACGTGGAAAATAAACCAGCTATCATACTTTAATGTACTGAGTAAAATTTGCATGTACCTTTTGTACGTGTTTTCTGCAAAAGGGCCCCGCTCTCAAACTATGAAATTCGCATACGTTCTTAATTAGATGTTACACTATTTGTTGTGAAAATATTAGCTTTGCTAAAATGACGTAGGTCTGGCAGCTCTGGGATCTTGGACTATAATGATAATGATAACAATAAGTCTTTATTGATTTCTACAAAAACAGAAAATACAATTTGGCGAAGTTTAGCCATTTCCAGTTAACTATGCTTCAAAATATTTCAGTGTTATCAAAGTATTTAAATATTCAGAAAGTATTTAAATACTAAGTTTAAACTATTTAATTACTTTTGTTATTTATTATTTAAATACTTTTATCTTTTGAAAATACTTAATATTTAAATACTTTAAATTTTTTGAATGTATTTAGTATTTAATATTTAAATACTTTTTCAAAGTATTTGCCCAGCTCTGATCTGAGGGCTGCGCGTTTCCTTTGATGACGACACTTATCAAAATATATGGAGATCTTTAGACGATAAGTCACGCGTTTAGACAATTTTTACAAATACACTCCAATTTTGACACGAAAAAAAGATGCAAGAAGGTATTGACATTGAAAATTACGAAGTTAGATTTTTAGCCATTACCAGGTAACTTATAGCTTTAGTAACCACGCATGACCTACGTCATGCTGCAAATACAACAAGTAATTTCACAAATTCAGGCTACATATAGGAAACTAAAAACATTTTCAATGTTAAAATTATAATTAATGATCAAACTTATCTAATTATTTAGGACACGAACAATTGTTATTATGCGAATAGTGATGATGAAGAAAAAGTTACGAATAGGTTCACACAAAACTTTTCTTCATACAGAAATGATAATAGTGATATACTTTGTTGATTTAAAAAAGTACAAACATACTTTTATCGAAATCTAATCATCGTCAAAGACAAAGAAATAACAATATATAATGTACATGTACCTGGAGGGGGCTGGAATCTTCGGTGAGAAGCTGCCTCCAAACTAGTTTCCACTAACACCAAAAGACTTGAATATTATTACGCGATGCGCGTTTCACTATGTTGCATTGGCATGATCTGAAGACCATTAATAACATCTGACAGTTTTAATCGTCTCCAGATGATGACAACATGGTTGGCGAAACACGCATCGGTAAGTGTCAAGTGTTTGTAGAAACTTTTCTTCTTATTCACAACGTCTTGCAAGACGTTTTGTGTTTCATGAAAATTATTGAGGTTGGCCTCCGCTTGCCGTAAGCACACCTGGTGGCATCACGCCATGTATCGCAGTTTCCTGTTAGAGACACAGCCTCATTAAAGCTCTTTTCCATCATCTATTTGGTGGCAACTTTGGAAGGTGTTCCCTTCACCTTTTGCCATCTGGTTTTCCCTGAACCATCAACCGTTCTATTGCCCTTTCTTCGGTTGATGTGGCCAGAAAATGAAAACATCCAATGCTGGAGAGTCAGTTTTGGAGACTTATTTCTTGGAAAATCGAGGTATTAATGCGATGGGCTGTCTAGGAAATACGTAACAAACGTCTCCAGACCCACATTTCGAAAGTATGAATATGCCGTCTTTCTGCTTCCGTCTCTATTTCAGAGGCGTAAGGAAAGATGGAGGAAACTAGGACGTTAGCAAGTCTGATCTTGAGCCTCGTGATATTTTTGTCACTTCATATTTTGGTCAGCTGGCAAGTTGCCGATCTGTATTCTTCGCAGAATCTCATATTCGCAGTCGCCAGTATTGTCCACAAGGGCTCCAAGGTATACCTCTTGTTTACTACCTCTTGGTCACCTATCCTTAATGTGCCTGGGTGGTTATCATTTGCTCGGTCTACAATCATAATTTTCGTTTTGTTGTAGTTTACACTTATGCCATAATCAGAGATTGTGCCTGAAGCTCACCCGCATTTACTGCAACCCTGCAACTAATGTGGTATCATCTTAAGCTGGATATCTTGGTTCCACCTATAGCTCTTCACCGTGCTAGTCCTCCAGCACCCGTCGCATTACGTTTTCAATATAGAGTATTTTCATACAGTCGGCGGATAATAAATGCCAGATGTTTGGCTGTCCCCATCTCCAATAATAGAATCTACAGTGGACCCATTTCACACTGCCAAAAAGGCCTATGGTAGTCCTCGAAGGAAAGGTACATAGGCACGTAATATTCTCTTGCTCTCTCTATAAGTTGCCGCCAATTCAGTATTTGCTCTCTGGTACCGCGCCCTTTAACAAAGCCTGTTTGCTCAGGAGATATTTGCACGACAGATAATTTTGAAGCCTGGATCGAAGAATATACAGCATAATTTTACTGACGGCGATATTAAAGCCAACAATCTGTGATTATCACAGTCATCCGTCGCTCCCTTTTTATGTAGTGAGACGAAGATTGAGCTTCTCCAATCATCGAACCAGGCTCCTATTTCCCATATTCCTTGGACTAGTCTCTAAAGGATTCTCATTACATTTCACCAACTAACTTAAGCGCCTCGGCTGTGATATTATTGACCCCAGCTGCGTGGCCAGTTTTACTTCCACATCCAGTGAAAGTATAGTAACGACAAAAAAAATTTTGAAAATTTTTATTGTTCAAATAGGCTTAGAATATCACGAAATGTCGACATTTTAAGTTTTAGGTCTGTCTGTCGGTCTGTCGGTCTGTCTGTAACGTTTACTCTGGAAGCGTATGAGATATTGACTTGAAATTTGGTACACATATGTATTTTGACGAGATCTAGAACTAGATTATATTTGTTGTTCTGTCGAAGGGTTGGGACGTAAATTGGGGTAAATAGGTAAATCAAGCAGGTAAGAGTCCATAAAATTGGTATTTAGTATATACAAGAGAAGCTAAGGTCTCAAAAAAAATTTTGGCATTAGCCACCGTTACCACCCCCACCCCATTATTAAAGAGATGAAAAAAAATGTGATTTAGTGTGTGTACAAGAACCAGAAACTTCAAAATATTTTTTTACTTCATCCATCCCCACTACCACTCCCTATCACCACCCCGCTACCGATGTGGGGTATCGTTTTATGGATTTCAAATATTATATTATTAAAGTTCCTTAAACAATTATTTCCACATACAAAATTTTTCGTTGTGAGTGACTTGGATAAAAAATCTGGATGTGGAAGTAGTGATTCCTTGGGCAGCGGTTTTTAGTTTTTCTATAGCTACCTCCACTTCTGATTTAAGTATTAGTTCGTGTTCGTAGCCCTATTGCCAGTCTACCTTTGGAAGGTCTCTTGTGAAAACTACTTCAGATGTAATGTATATGTTCATACCTACATAAAATATTAGAAATTAAGGTATTTCAACACAAAATAACGCTAAATAACTTGTCAAAAAACAAATAAACAGTAAAAACAAGAATATAAATAAATAAATATGGTTTAATGTAAAAAGTAAATGTAAATAAATAAATTATACCTAGATAGATATTAGGAAAAAATAAAATACATGACAGTACAATTTAATATCAATAAACACACTTATCGGTTGTCGGTTAACACTTCAGTAGTATTCAGATTCACTACAGTGCTTAATTTCATATTTCAATGTATTGTAAAGGCACTTTATATGTCCATTGTAGATAAAATTATTTTATGATTTGTATCTCAAATACAAAGACATTACTGACAAGTTTACAGATTTTTTTTTCTTATTTTCATTTTCTTACCCACGGCGACGTCTTGACACACGTTTTATGGCGTATGGCATTCCTCTTTGCTGTGTCGAGAAGTGAAAAATAACATATTTTTTAAACTATTTAATCGAGTCTTATTGAATGAATGAATGAAACCTTATTTATCCACAACGAGTGGAATTATACAAACGATAAAAATTTTTAATGCTCAGATAGGCTTAGAATGTCATGAAACGTCGAGATTTTAAGTTTTAGCAAAAAATGTCTGTCTGTCTATCGGTCTCTTTGTAACTTTTTTTGTGCGCACGATTACTCTGGAACCGTTTAAGATATTGACTTGAAATTTGGTACACGTATGTATTTTAACGAGATCTGGAAAATTATATTTTATCTTGTTCCGTTGAAATTCCGTGGTAAGTTGGGGTAAATGGGGGTAAATAGGTAAATCAAGCAGGTAAGAGTCCATAAAATTGGTATTTAGTATATATTTAATGTCTCAAAAAAAAAAAATTGGCATTAACCACCCACATTACTTCGCCCACCCCATTATAAAATGAGGTGAAAATAAATCGTGATTTAGTATGTGTTCAAAAACCAAAGGCTTCAATTTTATTTTTCTTCATCCTACTTGATTTACCTATTTACCCCCATTTACCCTCATTTGCCCCAATTTACCCCCCAACCCTTCAACGGAATAAGATGAAAATACAATCTAGTTTCAGATCTCGTTAAAATACATATGTTTACCAAATTTAAAGTCAATATCTTAATCGGTTCCAGAGTAATCGTGCGCACAAAAAAAGTTACAGACAGACCGACAGAGGGACAGACATATTTTTTTCCCAGACTTAAAATTTTCGTTCGACGTTTCATGAATTTCTAAACCTATTTGAACAATAAAAGTGTTCAAAATTTTTTGTCGTTGCTATACTTCCACTGGAAGTGGAAATAATATCTGTGATTTTTAGGTTAGGTTAAACCAAAGCCACTTTATCGCAGCACTACTCTAAAGTACAATGTCTTAAGGGTATTTGTCATTTTTTAATATAATTTGATTGAAATCTCTACTGTCGGCAGATTTTTGTCCAGAAAAGGGCATATTTTTCCCACTGTGGGCGCTCCAGCAGTTCAAACTAACTGATTTCATCTTCCGACGGCCGACGTTTATCGTTTACCATTGATCTATTGGAAAATAAAATGCATAAGGAAATTATTTTATTTTTTATTTATTTATTTGTTATTTGATTATTTTGTTTTGATAGAATTTTCGTATTTATTACCTCTGTTCTGTACCAACATTTTACAGACTTATTTAAAGGATTATATTATAGCGGAGTTCGCAAGTAAGAAGTCACGAAAAAGGATATGTTTTTCAATATATTATTTTTATATTTAATGTTTATATTTAATTTTAGTTGAGGGGAAAATATAAATACTGCAATTTTTTAATAATAACACATTTTTTATTGATACTTTACATTTGTATGTCTTGTTATTATTTTTTTTCTATCATCATCATTATAATATGAAATATTTTTGTCAATTTATATATTGTAACTATTTAATAAAATAGAACATATGAAAATAATTATGTAACACCACTGAATTCACTGCATTTTGGTATAAATCTACATCATTAAGTTTTATTTTTATATCCACGATTTCTTATTAACTTGAAGTTTTAAATTAACTTAAATAAAATCGAATCAATCTTAGAATCTAGGTATGTTATTTGAGATATTTGTTTTTCTTCAAAAAGCTTAATAAAAGGAAAATTTGAAGCATTAGTTGTACAAACTTGTGTATATAATATATCTAAAGTAGGAGATACTAAATCTTGACACACTAATTAATAAAGACGGCAACCCTACAAAATAATTAGATATATCCATACATTTAATTAATTTCACAATGAGCTTTAACAACTTTGCACTCACGTTCAGTAAAACTACACAATACATGTACACAAGGTAGTTTATTGCTTATATAATTACACAACAAACACATTCTTCACGGTGTCCATGAGGTGGATGATGATGAAATGGTGGTGGAGGTCTTCCAAAGTGGGGTCCCCCGAAATGGGGTCTTTCAAATGGCGGTGGTGGCCCAAAGTGATGTCCGTGATGTGGTGGATGATGACCGTGATGTGGATGATGGTGTCCGTGGTGAGGACCATGATGTCCATGGTGAATACCATGGTGTCCATGATGAATACCATGCTGGCCGTGATGGTGATGGTGATGCCCGTGCATTCTGTATTACAGAAATAAAAGTTTTAATATCGATTCCTGCGAACGTCAGATTATGTATAGGTAGCTATATTATCATGTTGATTAGATAGCAAACTCGTAAAAATATAAATAACTTTTAATGTAATGATTACTTAGAACTTGAAAATCTGAGAAGAACGAAACCGTCATATTAGTACAGTCATTTTATGAAAATTAGTTTAAAAAACACTTAAAGAAGTCAATGAATTTGGTATGTATATTATAGTACGTGGCGACCTAAATAGCATTATTGCACTAATATTCGCCTGAATGGTATTACAATTATTTTATAGTGATGGAAAAATGTGAACTAATTAGCTCTCTGCGACAGTTTGGTGATGCAGAAACGCCCTGAGAATGTTCTTACAACATAATTATGACACGACCTTATAAAGGCGAGAACCTTTACAAGTGGATAATAGTCACTTGTAAAGGTTCTCGATATATCTCTTATAGAGCTTCAAGTAACAATGCGAATATTTTTATTTCATAACAATTGTAAAAATGTTGCAGCTAGCGTATTTAAAGAGTGTCAGAAAAATCAGGATGATGTCAACATAGAAGAGAATGAAACATAGTGGAAAAAATTCTAGAACCACCAGACTCTTTATTGGTAATATTGAAATTTTCTAAATTTTCGTATAACAACCAGAGACACTAGAGCGCTGTGATACATATATAATTACCGCCAATTTAATCAAAAGAGCTGAGAGGCTTTATAATGGCTGCGTAATACACTGTTCTATAAGAGAACCAACTCTACTACTATGCGAACTTCATGGTTGTTTAGTCCCTGCATAAGAAGCTTAATTGTTCTCTAAAGTAAACTGGGAACTGTTTCTACAACAAAAGAGAACATGTAGCTACATAATAGCTATATAACGAGTTAAATTGCTCTGCAATATGACCCGTAGTAGTTTTACCCTATCTAAGGATTTTGTCGCTTATATAACGAGTTACATAATTCTATATAGTCCAGTCAATGACCTATTTCCCGTATAATTTTGCCAAACAGCACCGATTTTCAAAAAAATTAAGATTTAGGGTCTACTTACCTTCTACTCCAAAGTTGACCCTGTACCGGAGGTTGCTTTTACCCTGGGGGTGGATGCCACCCCTTCTCGGGGGTAAAAAAATGTTTCATTGAAAATAAGTCTGGGAATAGATAGATTGACCAACTCTAAACAACTTTTGTTCTATACAGTTTTTTCTGAAAGTCAATACTTTTCGACTCATTATCGAGTGAAAGTGTCAATTTTTCAACCAATAAACCCACGTTTTTCGTGAATAACTCAAAAAGTAAGTATTTTATTGAAAAAATCATTCTTAGTAAAAATGTAGCTTATAAAAAAACAAAAAGAAAGGTGGGCTTATGGTGTCTGTAGTCCCAATACAAACGGAGTAATAGCTTGTTGAAGGTTGGTTCTTATTCGTCAAACGCCAAAATTGAAGGTTTCAACGTGAAGTTGCCAATAAACAATGCATTTTTCGGGAAAACTCATGCAGCTTGAAGTGCTTGAAAAAACTTTTATTATTTTTTTTTTTATAAAAGTCCCTAGCATCAAAACTAAGCGAGTTATGACGAAAATAATGTTGGTCCCTATTTTTTTCGACGCCAAAAAAAATGTGAAAATCACCCCCTAATTACCACCAATTGAAAATAATCGTTACCGCTTTACAATTTACTTTAACTATTTATGTACCAGTAACATGCTCTAGAAGTTTGACAGGTTTAAAGTGCTTAGTTTTGAAACAATTTGAGCTTGAAGTGAAAAGAGCATTTTTGTAATTTTGCAAGGAATTGCCTTTTCTTCAAAATTACTCAAAAACTATTAATGATACGCAAAATTTTGTAGAGTACAAAATTGTAGGTTTTGCTTTTCTGAAAATTTTCGTTTTTTTTTTTTGGATAAAACTTGAGTAAGACGTGGCCGTTTAAAGTTTGCATATGTTCGTAAATAGTAACTTGTTCAATTTCAGCTCAAACCCTTTCAAAAATAAGGGCTGAAAGAAAATTAAATTAAATTATATGAGCTTCTAGCTCTTGAAAAAACCTACAAAATGGTTTTTGAAGGAATTGATAGCTTAAAAAGCGAGTTATGGGTAAAAAACCAATCACATATTTTTGCAGTTATACATATACATATAATACACGTATATTGGAGCATTGATGAATATATATTATAGCTATATTAAGACACAGCATACTTACACCTATTCATAAAAAACAAAAATAAAGGTTTTTTCAAGCACTTCAAAAAAGGATGAGTTTCCCCGAAAAATGCATTGTTTTTTGGCAACTTCACGTTGAAACTTTCAATTTTGGCGTTTGACGAATAAGAACCAACCTTCAACAAGCTATTACTCTATTTGTATTGGGACTATGGACACCATAAACTCATCATTCTTTTTGTTTTTTTTATAAGCTACATTTTTACTAAGAATGATTTTTTCGATAAAATACTTACTTTTTAGTTATTCGCGAAAAACCGTCTGAAAACGTGGGTTTATTGGTTGAAAGATTGACACTTTCACTCGCTAATAAGTCGAAAAGTATTACTTTCAGAAAAAACTTAATCAATCTGTCCATTCCCGGACTTATTTTCAATGAAACATTTTTCACCCCCGAGAAGGGGTGGCATTCACCCCCCAGGGTAAAAGCAACCCCCGATACAGGGTCAACTTTGGAGTAGAGGGTAAGTAGAACCTAAATCCAAATTTTTGTGCAAATTAGTACTGTTTGGCAAAATTATACAGTATCGCCGTGTTTTACTTTCAATGACTGGACTAATAAAATGATCTGTTACAGTATTTATACTAAAGAAAGTTGAAATAAAGATAATTACCGCCAATAGAATCCAATTATTCTACAACACTTCACAACAGTCTCTATGCAACTATACTAACAGCTGTTATAAATCAAATAGTTTTGTAAAAGCTGATTAACTGTACCTGTACCAATAATTTCTTATTAGTAATAAAATTTCTTTATAAAAACTGTATCACTTCCACAAAGGTTGTAGTATTTCAGCCACCATATTTTTCGAAGACGTAAGGTTTTAGATGTGGGAATGCCACATCTAAAACCCTACATCTTGAAAAAAATTCACATAAAAATTAATATTCTCTTAGCACATATTAAACTTTTCACATATACTTTTAATAACCTACTATGTTTTAAATAAATAATTTATCGAAGTTGATATCAGTTTTAATTATATAGGAGTAAATATTTTGAAGAATTTATTTAGTCAGGGGAGCATTTCTTTCATAAATTTTGATTAATTCCCTAATTTGCAGAATTTCGACAGTAAAATTTAAACCTCAAATTAATTTTAACTTTAGAAATCTAATGAAAATTTAAAAATGAAATGATTGGATACGATTCCATATTTTTAAATTCATATAATACAACTGTTATGAAATAGAAAACCCTTTAAATTATGCAACCAAGAACCATTATACAGTAAAATTATTTCATAAATGATGCTTCATTAGGTTATAAAAGCGCCTTATTGTTATATAGAGGAGTGTAGTCGAACTTCTGTTCGGCTCTTTATATCTCCATAAGAGCTTCTTATACTACTTATGCTACTTTTTCGCTAGAGGTCGTAGTTCTGGAGTTATTCAAGACAGACGTAAACTATAACTTGTGAACTGAAAAGTTAAGTATATTTATCTATTTGACACTTATCTCAACAATTAACATAAGTTCGTTTCCATAGCAACGAGAAAGCAATGCCACCTATACCATAAGTTGGCATCATTTTTTACCCTCAGCGATCGGAAAAGATAATAACAGGGATTGGAAAAGCTTTTGCCGCTCTCTGATGCCTACTTTCCGGTCTAGCCGGTAAAACATTACTTTCTCCAGAAATGATGTATTTTCTGGTCGGCTGAAAAAAAAAATACATTACAATCTGTTTAGTGGGTTTCAATAGATATCTTGATTATCCTACAACTAAATGCTGTGAACAGCAAAGAACAACTACCAGAAGAACGGCTGCCAGAATTGAGCCACAAGAAAATACAGTAACGACAACAACTCATGGCGAGTTCTTGGCCAACAGTAAGAACAACAAATCATTTCTAAAAGTTTTTGCAAGACGTTTCTTGTCAATAAACATATAGGTGCGGTTGGCAGAGGAGATTGCAAATTCTATAGTTGCTTTAACAGAACTAAAGGAGGCACATAGTGGTGCTACAGTCACAGTTTTTGGCCGAGATACAGATTTGCTAGTTCTTTTAACTTCGTTTGCTTCCAAAACTGACAATATTCTGCTTCTGGTTCTAAAACAGAATAAACTGTGTTCGATATATCATGACAGTAATAAAAATAATAATAATAGTGATAATATTAATAATAGTGTCTTTATTTCGATATAGAAAAATTTACAATTAATTGTGCTTAAAAAAGTGGCGAAGTTCAACATAGCTGCTGCGAAAATCTAGAGAAGTTCTTCTGTTTGTACATGCGTAAGAGGCTGAAGGACAGAACATCTGCCATGTTTGAGAAAGGTAAACTAAACGCATTGAAGCTATTACAAAAAGACCGGGCCCTAAGGGAAATAATGAAAGTGTTTAACCAAAGAATAGGTAGCTACTGCAGGAGAAGAATTTTTACTTCGCTTTGAAATATTTAAAATAGCACGGGTTGTTCCCTTAGATGAAAAAAGGCTAAAAAGTTAATATTGAGAATTATAGACCCATTCTATTGCTTACTTCTATTTCTAGAGTCCTTGGGAGAATTATGTTTGATGAAATAAATAATTTTTTAACAATGTTTATTAACTAGTGTGGAGCATGGATTTAGAAAAAACAAAAATACGACAACTGCAGTGACAAAATTTGTCAGTCAATTATATAAGTCTCTGCGCCTTGCTTAAGGGGAAATTAAATACCTATGGAAAAATAAGTGATTGATTGACATTCTGCTTATATAATAGAAAACAAATTGTAGATATCATATGTTATTGTCGGTGTCCCCACAGGGTTCTATTTTAGATCCCCTGTTATTTTTGATTTTTGTTAACGACCTCGCTGAAATAACAATCTCTGTAAGTAACTTCGTTATGTTTGCAGATGACAATACTTATTTGTGTCTTGTGTGATGATCTAACTCTGGTAGATGCTGTTTCTAAATTACAGATAATGATAATTAAATTTATAGATTGGTTCAAAATTAATAAATTGCGTCTTAACACATCTAAAACAGTTTTTATAAATTTTACACCTAGAAATAGCAACATTAACGAAAGCCATTTATTAAAAGTAGATAAAAAATCAATCGCAAAAGTCAATAATACAAAATTTCTTGGACTTTATACAGACAATGCGTTAAATTGGGAAATGCACACAGACATTGTCTGAATATCACTAGCAAAAGTATTCTTCACTCCTTCTATCATGCTCAATTTGTTTCACGCCTACGCTACGGCATCTTATTCTGAGGATCATCAAGCCACTGAAGCAGGGAATTTAAATTAAAAAAAAAAGCCATAAGGAATATAGCAGATGTATCAGTTCGAACATCATGTAGGCCATATTTTAAAAAATTACGATTACTAACATTACCTTGCATATATATCTTGGAAATTTTAATATATATTAAAAACTTAAATAAGTTTATAACTAATGGCAACTTCCGCGAATATGAAACCAGACACAACCATTTACTGCCAATTCCTTCCTGAGTTTGTCAGTGTATGAAAAAAGCCCTATGTATGTACGAATTAAATTATACAACAAATTAAATCCAGAAATCAGGCAAATAAACAATCATTCAAAACTACCATCTATAATATGTTACTTGACAATGTGTTTTATAGTGTTTCTGAATATATGAATATAGTTTACATTTTGTATTTTAATTATGTCTTAAATTTATCGTATCTATTATTTTAAATTTGTTGCAAATATTTGTTATTTTACCCTAAACTATGTATCTGAAATATATCTATTCAATCAGGGGAACCTCCTTTGACTTTTCCTATACTATTGTAATTTAGTATATTGAAATAAACTATCTATCTATCCATCTTTGCTCCAACTAGTAATGCAACATGCATTCATATCGTGCCTACCTGCAAGTTCAGCAATGGAAAAATGATGAAATGAACCCTACCCACTGGGGATGAATACAAAATAGAGAAACCTTAAATCCATATGCGTGCCCAAAACCCCTGCCCCGTTGGAGTTTTTAACACTCATCTCGTGCACTTATAAATCCAACTGTACCGATAGATGTGCATGTAGAATATCCTACAAAAATTTGGTCATATCCAAACATTTTATTAAATTTAAAATAAACATTAATAACTTTGCACAGTTTATTATTTATAAAACTGCACAACAAGTAAGTAAACTCATCGCTGTGTTCATGAGGTTAAAGATGATGTAGAAATGCTGGTGGGGGCTTTCTAAAGTGGGGTCCCCAAATGAGGTCTTTCAAATCGTGGTGGAGACCCAAAGTTATGTCCTTGGTGTGGTGGTGGTGTCCGTAAAGTGGAGGATGGTGTCCATGATTAATACCATCGTGGCCATCATGAATACCATGGTATCCGTGATAGTGATGGTGATACCCGCGCATTCTGTATTACAGAAAAATTGTATTGATTCTTGTAAACGCCAGATTATGTGCAGCTAGTTATATTATCGTATTGATAAGATAACAGACCCATAAAATAAATAAATAATTTTTAATCTAATAATTACTTTGAATTTAAAGATCTGATCTCTTATTAGACTAGGCTTATTTTCAGAAAAGTACGATGCAAAGAGAATTTTATGTAACAATTGAGATATTCAAGATGGCGTCCAATATGGCGTCGAAAACCATAAAACATTATATCTCCCGCCCCGTGTGACCTAGGAACATGGTTTAAACGTCTAATTATATATATTTGAGGTTGAGGAACACGTTTAAATATATTTCAACCTGACCGGAAGTAAGATATTCAAGATGACGGCTAATATGGCATGAAAAACCATAAAACAGCATATCTTCCATCACCTGTGACCTAGAAACATGGTTTAAATATCGAATTATATGTTTTTGAAGGTGAGAAATACATTTAAACACACTTAAACCTGACCGGAAATAATCTGTTCAAAATGGCAGCAAATATGGAGTCAAAAACTATACAACCGTGTATCTTATTCCTTCTCCTGTGACCTAGATACATGATATAAATGTCTAATTTTATATTTTTTTGAAGGCAAGAAACACATCCAAACACACAAAAATAACATTTATTGTTCTATATATATATATATATATAATTACAGATAAGAAAGTTTAGAAATTATTAACATAAAATGTCATTCGGATTAACATTTAGGCATTCGCCTTTGCAACTGCATAATTTCGTGTAAGGGATAGACGACTTCCTGCAATGCCACTGCCTAGTGTTGCATTGCCCCTTGCATCCGCAAATGCTCATTTTCGGACAGGCCTTTAGAACAGCTTGAAGGGTCATCAACACTGGGATCAGACGATCTCCTTCAATCTTCCATCCACAATCCACGGCAGCCGGAAGCTGAGGAGGCTTCGCAATATGTTCAGCTAACTTCTTGCCTTTCTGCTTTGGAATAAGTAGCATTTGTCTTTCATATATGTCTCTATTTAATGGCTGGAAGATAGAAATCTTCAATCTCACATTCCAATTTATCTTTCAAACTACTCCTAGATTTGAATAATTGTGGAAATTCAACAATAATATCTCTATCCAGTTGAGTGTATCTTTTCCATATATCATTTAAAGCTAAAACCTAAAATGAAAAAAATATTGTTGTTAACAAAATTAAATAATTAATGGTAAAGTTAAGTAAAGTAATGCAACTCCACCTTTTCAACAGATGAAGTTCCTTGAAAATCTGGAAGAACTTTTTAAAGTTCTTTTCTTCAACTTTTGTGTTTTCCTTATTTCTTTTATGTTTTAAAAAACACAACGTTTCATTGGAGTTATACACCTAACCTTCACGACCTACTTTCATTTTTTTAATTCTCTTTGTTCATATTATGCATAACAATTATAATGTTACGAATATCATTAACCTTGTTATCAAAATAATATAAACATCCCATGACATCATTATGATAAGTAAATAGTATAAATACTAATTAACTTTCGATTGTAAACCAGTTCTACATTAATCACCAAATTGAATACATCAATAGAAAGTAAAGTAATTGTGACTAGCTAGTTTAATAAACGTTCTCAAATAAGTTTATTGTGTTTGGCTCCCACGACCCAGCATAATTGGCGCAGTCGGTACTCTTTTATGAAGTTTTGGTACTGTTCACTAGAAGACTCGACCAGGAGAATTTCTGCGGACAAGAGATTTGTGGATTGGTATAATTTGTCGATTGGTCCCAGTAGTCCAAGGATTGAACAAGAAGCCTACAATACTTCAAGGAAAACTAGTAAGTTACTATTTTACCTTTCCTTTTGGTTTTTTTAATTGATTGGTGTGGAACTCCAGGAATTATTTCAATTCGCGAGTAACGTTTTGACTGTTTATCAGAATAATTACTCATAGATAATTTCGGAATTATTGTAATTCGAGATTGATTATTATTGACTGCTTATCAAAATAACAATCATAATTTAGACTTTTTTGGAAATTTTGACTGTATATCAAAATTTCGATTAAAACTTGACTGTTTATCAAGTTTAATCAATAGTTAAGAACAAAAATTGAATTTGTTATTACTTTTCGACTGTAAAAGGTAACTTTCATATTTTTTCGAAACAAAATGGCTGACGCAGATGTCGCTATCAACTTTCAATATTTCAAAATGCATATCGATGTCATCCCTAGATTTGATGGCAAGGCATCACTCTTAACAGACTTTATTTCGTCATGCGACGAATTACAAGCTACATATGGCACGGGAACCAATGAAATTCAAAATAAATTTGTATTAAGAGCCATACGTAACAAATTGTATGGACAAGCACAAACTAATGTTTCAGCTCGACGAGATGCGAAAGATTGGGCAACTATAAAACAAATTTTAATCTACACATTCGGTGACGCGAGGGATTTGCCAACCCTTCAGACAGAATTAATACATTTAAAATTTAACCCCAAAAAAGACACAATTTTCTCTTTTGGAAACAAAATTCTCGATTACGAATCCTTGTTGATTTGCAAACTTGAACAATCAAATGACAGTGAAGAAGTTAAAAAAGCAATGAACATAGTATTTCAAAGACTAGCATTAGACACATACGTTAGAAATTTACCATTTAATTTAAAACAAATGATTAGAACAAAAGAAATTACTAAATTAAATGAAGCAATTAAAATTGTTACAAGGGAAGAACAATTTAATAAATATACGACAACTGTAAACTCATCCAATAACATATATATACCACTACAATATAAACAAATGCAACCAAAACAATTCATCAAACAATCTAACACTAATACCCAACAACAACCAGGTAATAATGTATGGGCACCAAAAAACATTAATAGTAATTACCAAGCACGTATGGATACCTCAACAATAAATAAAACATTGCAATCAAGAAATTATAGACCAACACCTATGGTTACTTCCACAATAACTAGACCCTTCAACAGAAGAAAACAAGAACTACATCATGTTCAAACTGATGTTACACCACAATATTGCATATATTATGACCAACGAGGAGAACAAATTCCTACACAACTGGAAGAAACATTCCAAGAATTCGCAAGAATGGACCTGCAGCAAGGACCACCACAACAATTGAATATAGAAGAAGAGGACTGGGAAGAAGAAATCGATCCAGCCATTGCAGAGGAAAATAGATTTATTAATGAAGAATACAACGAAGGTTTAGAAGACTGGGACGAAGAAATCCGTTAAGCACAGCAAAATGAAAATGTTAATGACAATCTAAATTTTACAGAGGAATCCCCAGACAACTCACCAACATAACAGAATGTTACAACGTAACAACAACATCACCATTACCATATATTCAGTTAAAATACCCCCCAATTAAATTACTTATAGATACTGGAAGCACGAAAACTATAATTAAACCATCAATTGTTGAAAAATATTGTCCACAATTTATCATCCATAACCCATGTAAACTTAAAACAAGTACAGGAGAAGTTAATGTAAATAAACAAGCTCATGTTCCAGCTTTTCCAGAATTTAATTCAGAACACTTTTTAGATATCATATTATTCGATTTTCATGATTATTTCGATGGAGCTCTAGGATTTGAAGATCTAAAAAAGTTAAATTTACATATATCTTTTAATAAAAATATTCTTTATAATTCTCAATGCTGTTTACCAATACACTTCAATATCCAATGTAATCAAAAAGAAACACTTCCAAAATCAATTATTCCAAGTAATAAAATAAAAAAAATTTCATCTCCTACAAAACTTCCAAACAATACTAATCTTTTCATTCCTGAAATTACAAATGAACAATATTTTATTCCTGATACAATCACTACGGTTCAAAATAATTCTTTAACATTTGAACTCCATAATTACAATTCATTTCCAATAACTTTTGATCACAGCAAACTTAAATTTACTAATTTAAACAAGTATGACGTTTACAACTATTCAATAACAGCACCTACACAAAATATGCAGAAATCTGACATCGAAACACTATTAAGAACGAAACATCTCAATGACGAAGAAAAAAAGAAATTGATAAATCTTTGTAAACAATACAGCGATATATTCCAAAAACCGGAGGATAAATTAACATTTACAAATTCTGTCAAGCATGACATAAAAACTAAAGACGAATCACCAGTTTATACCAAAAGCTACCGTTATCCTTACATCCATAAGGAAGAAGTACAGAAACAGATCAAAGAAATGCTAGGAAATCATATCATTCGACCATCTCAAAGTCCTTATTCATCACCAATTTGGATAGTTCCAAAAAAAGCTGATGCTAGTGGCAAGAAAAAATGGCGATTGGTGATAGTTTACAGAAAACTAAATGAAAAAACTATAGAGGATAAATATCCAATTCCCAACATCACTGAAATTTTAGACAAACTGGGCAGATGTTCATATTTCTCAACTATCGATTTAGCATCTGGATTTCACCAAATAGAAATGCACCCTAATTCTACACAGAAAACTGCGTTTTCAGTTGAAAATGGACATTACGAATATATTCGAATGCCATTTGGTCTCAAAAATGCACCAGCAACATTTCAAAGATGCATGGACAATGTCCTTAAAGACTTACAAAATAAAATATGTCTCATATATATGGACGATGTAATCGTATTTTCTAACGGATTAGAAGAACATATTAAAAATCTAAAACTTGTTTTTGAAACATTTAGGAAAAATCGTTTAAAAATACAATTGGATAAATCAGAATTTTTATGTAAAGAGGTTTCTTTTCTGGGACATATAGTCACAAAAAACGGAATTAAACCAAACCCAGAAAAAATAAAAGCGATAGAAAAATATCCTATTCCAAAAACACCGAAAGAAATCAAGGCATTTCTAGGATTACTTGGTTATTACAGAAAATTCATTAATAATTTTGCAAAAATAACTAAACCATTAACACAACGTCTAAAGAAAAATGCAAAAATTCTCCTTACTAAAGAATACATAAACTGCTTTGAAACATGTAAACAATTGTTAACTAACAGTCCTATACTGGCATACCCAGACTTTTCCAAATCATTTGAATTAACTACTGATGCATCCAACTTTGCCATTGGATCATATCTCAGCCAAAATGGAAAACCAATTTCCTTCGCATCAAGAACCCTAAATGACGCCGAAATTAATTACTCTACGATTGAAAAGGAACTTTTATCGATCGTATGGTCAGTAAAGCAATTCAGACCATATTTATATGGAAACAAATTTATAATTTATACAGACCACAGACCGTTACAATGGTTATTTTCTTTGAAAGATCCAAACTCAAAATTAGTTCGTTGGAAATTAAAATTAGAAGAATATGACTATATAATAAAATATAAGCCAGGATCACATAATAAAGTGGCAGACGCATTAAGCCGAATCAAAATTGAAGAATGCAACACCAATGAGACAAATG
This sequence comes from Rutpela maculata, assembly GCA_936432065.2. NCBI lineage: Eukaryota > Metazoa > Arthropoda > Insecta > Coleoptera > Cerambycidae > Rutpela > Rutpela maculata. Next base: position 290,495,841 of record OW386285.2, on the reverse strand, counting down.
ACAAAACCAATGAGACAAATGACAATACAGACAACATTAGTACTCAACCTCAAGTAGATGATGAACTTGAAGAAGTAATTGCAAGAGTACTCGCAGAAGATACACAACCAGAACCACAACTATTGGAAGAAATGATGGACATAGACGATCAAACGCAACATACAGCACAGGAAGATCCAGTTTTTATAATGCCATACACGGAACAACCTGTAAATGCATATAAAAATCAAATAATAATAACGGAATCTAATCACACTCCAAGTGAAATTTGCAATTCAACTACCATTTTTAAAAACATTCGACATACAATAACTCTCAGAGCGAACTTAGATGATATTAAAACATTACATTTCCTTAAACAATTTATATCAATAGATGGAAACACTTGTTTTAAATTTGGAACACCTGCATTAGAAAGAAAAATAAACAGAATATTACGAACATCATTACTATATCACAATTCAACAAAAATACTAATCTCAAATATTTTATTACAAGACATACAAACACCAGAAGAGCAACATCAGATTATTGCTTATCATCATCAAAGTAAAACTTGTCACCGTGGAATTAAAGAAACTACAAAATCTATTCAGAAAACATACTACTGGCCAAACATACAAAAAGACGTGACTAATTACATAAATTCTTGTCAAACATGTCTTACTTTCAAATATGACAGAAGTCCTCAAAAAATTAAATTAAGACTAACCGAAACACCAGATAAACCTTTTGAAAAAATTCACATCGACGTTTTTCACATTAGTCAAGAAGACTTTCTAACAATTTTTGATCCATTTTCAAAATATGGTCAAGCTTATCACTTAGAACATAAAAATAGCATTTGCATCATGGAAAATCTTCTCCACTTCTTTTCACATATGGGAATACCTAACAAAATAATTGCAGATAATGGCACCGAATTCAAGAATCAATTGATAACAGATTTTTGTTTATTACACCACATTGCATTACATTTCACAACACCACATCACTCCAATTCAAACTCACCAGTAGAACGATTTCATTCAACTATAGCAGACTCTATCCGATGCTTACGAACTGAACAACAAAAACCTATAAAGTACTTAATGACACTAGCAGTTATGCAATACAACAACTCAATTCATTCCGTAACACAGATGACACCATTTGAAATAATACATGGACCAAGAACAAATCCTTTTGATTTATCTCCTCCAATCATTGTTTCTCAATACATCGACAACCACAGAAGGAATTTAGAAAAGATAAATGAAATCACTAAAAAAAGAATAGAAAATAAAAAAGACGAAGTTATTCACGACAGAAACAAAAAATTATCAGACCCAATTCCCGTACAACCTAATGACACAATTTACATTAAAACCGGTAAACGTGTTGCTAAACATTTACCAAAATTTAAAAAAGCGACCGTACTACACGATAACGATATTGCTATTGCAACAACTTCAGGAATGCGACATAAAAATCAAGTCCAAAAACAACGACTAACTACTACTAACTCTGAACCTTTGTTACAGGAACATAACGATGACACAACTACTCACTCTACTACTCATACTCCAAACATTGACCAAACTAATACAGTCAGATATAACTTTCGACCCCGTACAACACCCGGTAGTCTTTCAAAACTTAGGCTTTGACGTTCGTCTAATTAGTCATTACCATCAATTCATACATGAATTACATATAAAACCACTCGTAGACGCTTATTACAACACAATATTTCACTTAAATAAAAGCTATGAAATAGACACCAAGAAAAATAAAGATAAAATTAATTATGCACTTCTTAATCAAGCTGAAACTTTAGAAAAAATAGTTACTAATGAATTTCATAAAATAATTCCCAGGCGACTAAATAGAGTAAAACGAGTAAAACGAGTTAAAAGAGGCGCAGTTAATTTTGTTGGAAAAATAGAAAAAGCTTTATTCGGAGTAGCAACTGAAGAAGACATTGCTAATTTTGAATCCAAACTTAATACTTTAATGTCAAATGAAAAAACACTTGCAACAGAACTTAATCTTAGAACTTCATTATTTTCAACCTTTGCTAATAAAACAAATGAACTAATGGAAAAAGTTAAATCCAATCAACAAAAACTTAATGAAAATGTTAAATATCTGATGATTAATTACAATACAAATGAACAAATACAAGTTGTGATAAACCAATTTCAACTTTTGTTGTACTACTTTCAGCAAATTGAACAAACAATAACTTTCTTAAAATTAGATACAGTCTACCCTTTTCTCTTAACAGATCGAGATATGCAGACAATTATGATTAATTTACGTTTAATATATCCACCTGAACATTTGTTAAAATTCAAACAGCCGTATTCGTATTTTCAAGCTATAAAACCTTTCTTTCAACAATACGATTATGTAATTTACGTAATGCTATTTGTACCTATATTGGCGACGAAAACTTCAATTTAGCTTTTTGAGGTAATTCCTGTACCAATTAATAATTTAACCATTATTCCACCCAAACCCTACTTACTAGTTGACTCAACTAACAATTACCAATGGAGTGCCACTGAACCAACAACATTAGAAGATACCTACTTCATTGAAGACCATCTACAAAACACCAAGGAGTGCTTCGTAGAACTACTTCGCAGAAGAAAAGAAGCGAAAGATGTTTGCAAACTCTCAACGGTACATATGAAAACACCCCATGTGGAACACATTGCACCTACTGATTATATTATCATGATTGACGACATCACTACCTTCGAATATACATGTCATCCAAAAACCATTTCCTATAAAACAATAATTTATAACACCAAAATCACTTTGGGACCACATTGTGAATTTTATCTAAATAATCAATCTTATGCATATGAACCTCCACTCTTTACGAGTACTTCATATTTGCTACCTAACATTTCAATGGAAACATTTTCTTTTAAAGAAATATCCAGTTTTTCTCTTAAAGAATTACATTTAATTCAACATGACATCGGACATCTCAAACCTGTCCATGTAAAAAACTTTTCTGTCTCTCCAATATATGACAATCTATGGATTATTCTACTTATCGTCATACTTATTCTCATTATTATCCTTTACTTCTGTTGGAAACGGAAACAATCCTTTCCAAAACTTAATTTTTTCCTCAAGAAAACAATCAATTCACCAGACATCTCATTCAACAAGAAGAAAGAAGAAGTCAACATACCGATGGAATCGAATCAATGAAAGCTGACCTCCAAAATAAAGGACCCCAGCTTCCATTCTAAGAGGGGAAGAGTTATACACCTAACCTTCACGACCTACTTTCATTTTTTTAATTCTCTTTGTTCATATTATGCATAACAATTATAATGTTACGAATATCATTAACCTTGTTATCAAAATAATATAAACATCCCATGACATCATTATGATAAGTAAATAGTATAAATACTAATTAACTTTCGATTGTAAACCAGTTCTACATTAATCACCAAATTGAATACATCAATAGAAAGTAAAGTAATTGTGACTAGCTAGTTTAATAAACGTTCTCAAATAAATTTATTGTGTTTGGCTCCCACGACCCAGCATAATTTTGGCGATCAAGTCACAAATACTACTTATCCTGATATGCAGCATGTAATCATAGTTTCCCAACTCAATTATTATTGCGCGCCGACATGACTTGCCACAAACATTCACTACTTGTCTTTTGACACAAAATGCATTTCTTCATATCAGTTTTTCCAGTCACTGATCTTGTAATATGCTGAGACCTAGCTGGTCCTTCTCTTGTTAAAGCTTCTGCAGCCTGCTACACGTTCTCTGTCCTCTTCTTCAGGTTTCCTATTTTTCTTCAAATGTAAAACTCGCATAACCGGGTTTCTAATACAAATAAATATTTTCATCATTCTTGTTATTGTTATTTTCGGCATCATCATTGATAAATTAATTCAAAATACGTAAAGTTGCATATGAGTACTGGGAATCGTGTGCACTTTACCTTTCTTTAGCACTGATGAGGAGCCTTTCTCTGCCAGTATCCTTGGCCGTTAACAGTTTTTCCCTTTGGGATTTTCATATTTGGCAGATAAGACCTAGACTTTGATTTACAACAGTTGGGGAGGAGCAGGTCAGACTGTTGTCGGCTATTACGGGGAAAACTGGAAGGTCTCATGTATATACACATGGGTATACAATTCATTTTATCGATTCGGCGATACACCACCATGTTTCTAGGACACAGAGGACGGAGATACACCGTTGTACAATTTTTGATGCGATATTGGACGCCTTGAATATCTCACTTCCGGTCGAATTTTCAACTGGTAATTTTCGGATTCAGCGGGTTACTCAATTGCTACACAAAATGCTCCTTGCATGAAAACAGGAGGCTTTTACTAGAATATTGCCTAATATATATTGCTTAATTTTGAATTGAATACAAAATTTTGAATATCTTAGAATTTTTTTTTGACGTCAACTGATAGAAGATACAAATTTTCTATTATTTTTTTTTAAAGTTGTCTCGATAATTTTTCTGAAAAAAAAGCAATGAATATAATATCTGCACACACACACACACACACACACACACACACACACACACACACACACAAATAGTTTACACCCTCCCTGGCAATCACCCGCTATGACGAATGTGACTGAAGTTCAAGAGTATTATCTCATACTGTTTTAATTTGAAAAAAAAAATATGTAACAGAAGTTATTGTGTTTACAAGAAATATCTAGATGAAAACATTTAAAAAAGTGAAAAAAATATAATCAGCGTTTCCTAATTCTCTCGGAATAAAATGGAATATTGTTAGACATGATAAAAGAATCGTAAATTTGGCGTTTCTGGCAATTTTTGGCATAAACTAGATTGTAAAATATTGTTCTATGGCCTTACGAATCTGGCATGTTTTTGGTAAAAATTCACCCATGTGATGATACCCACCCATAGCGGACCCTTCAAATGACACATCGTTTGATGAAATAAAAGAAGCATTGAAATATGTAAGAATATATCGAATGTCCCATTAAAGATATACCAAGTTTATAACGTCACGCTTAAATCGATCATCCTATATATTTTAAAATATTTTAAAACGGCACACCAATGTGCCCTCAACCAACCGTTTTTTAAAAAAATATTTAACCTATTCTAAGAAAACCAGGACATCTTTTATAAAACAGCCAGCATATTTGCATGAGGAGAGTCTGAAATATCCTGTATATAGTTTTTTTTTTTTTTTCGATTAATTATGTGTATATCTTAGAAAAGCTTAAAAGTGAGCTTAAAAGGTTATTTTTAGAGTTTAAAAAGGCTTTAAGCTTTTGATACTGCAGTAAATTCCAGATAAATTACGAAAAAAAAATAACAAGGCAAATTCGGGCATCAATTTCTGGTACAATATGCTTTTTTTGTGTGGTTTTATTTTTATATCCTTGTAGTACTGTAACTTGATCATCTCACTTCGGACTAATTCTATAGCAGTTTTAAATTCAAATATTTTTGGATAGTTTGATTCAAAATGGGTCAAATATGATATATTAAAAAGGAGTAAGGGTGCTTTTTCGTTGGGGGTGAGTTTCACCCATTTCGAAAAAAGTGTGGCTATTGAAATGTTTAGATCGTCAAAATCTTTGCTTTAATACCCGCCGAGTTACAGGGGATTGAAAGTGTTGATTTTTAAGCAAAAAATACTGATTTGTCAAAGGTTTTAAGCAAATTATTAAAAGAGGATCACATTTTCGAAAAAGTTTGTCACAACAAAAAAATTAGCTTATGAAGCTACAAAAATAATCCATGAAATAAAAATTTGTTTAGGCTCATCACTGCCAAGATACAGTTAATGTTGCATTTGTGAACATAGCCATGAAAAGGTCACGCTCTTCAAACAGTCATAACTCTGGATTAAAAAACCTTTTAATATGTACACTTCTGTGCAATAAAATCCCGTACACCTATTTTTCGCTATATTAAATCATTCTTTATTTATTTGTCAGTGTCAGTGTCATATTTTCGAAATGCCGAAATTAACTGAACATGAAAAAATTCTAATTCTCTCTAAAATTGTAGAGGGATGGTCTATCAGAACAGTTGCTAACCATTATCACTTAAATAAAAGTACTGTTATGAGTGTGAAGAAAAGGTGAGGTGAGGAAGGTATCATAAAGAGAGAAGACGTTCAGACCGACTGAGAAGTTCAAATCTCGCTCAAGATGAAGCGCTCCTTGGCTATTTGAGGAAAAATCCGTTTCAAACAGCAGTAGACGCTGTGTCTATGACAAATTTTCCAGCATCGAGGTCAACAGCTAGCCGAAGGATAGGAAAATCGGAATTAAAAAAACTGTGTAAGTGCCAAGAAGACTATATTAAGAGAAGAACATAAGCAAGCCCGCATTCTGTTTTGTTTAAATTATGTCTATCGCCCGTTGGAGTTTTGGAACAATGTTGTGTTTACCGATGAAAAAGTTTTTCAGTCTTGTAATGACGGACATATCCGGGTGTACCATTGGATGTAGAAGTAAAATTATTACAGGCAGACACGTGCAGAACAGCCATGCAGAAAACCGCTTTTTAATGTTTTGAGTTTTCAGAATCTGGCCTTATCTCGGACACAATTTTTCAACGTCAATTTTTACATTTGTTATAGATCAAAATCATTAAATCATTAACATTTTTCCAAATACCTTATAACATTTCACAATCAATATGTCACTTTTTTATAACCTATATGATAATAAAAATATCTAAATTCCAAAAAGACTGATTCACATCACTTAATATTAGTAAAAACTGGATTACTTGGTTTTTCAAATGTACGGGATTTTATTTCACAGAAGTGTACCTTGAACCAAATTAAAGCTTATTAGAGTAGCTTAAAATATTCTTTTGGCAAATTTTGATATCTGCGAAATCAAAAATTTTACAAATTAAATTCCAAATTGAAAAAAAGAAATTCCAAATCATGTTTTTTGTTAGCTCTAACTATATATGCTCAAATTTTTTTGACCATGATGGATGCATTATCTAAAAGATTTTATTTACATTTAAGGTATTTTGAGAATTTTTGGAAAAATGAATTTTCTTAGATTTAAATTTAAATAACTTAGCAGGGAAGCATTTTAGCTGATTGTTACTAGAGAGAAAAAATTATGACAATAAACTAAGGAAAACGTTGCTTTTTATTTTTCTGATAAGATAATAGCTCAGGAGATAAACTGTTTGAAGTTAATTCTTAGCGTTTTTTTTTTTTAAACTGACGCATTTAAGATGAATATAGAAAAACTGACAACCACTGTACTGTTTTGTCCTACCTGACCTTAGAATTAAGATGCCTTCAAAATGCTTTTTTATGATTCTTAGCGTTAATTGCAGAGGAGATATCCGAAATAAGGAGCACATCTCGTTTTAGCAAATATATATATTACTCATTTGGCGGTAAAATCTCACAATATTTTCAATAATAAAGAAATAATCACAATTTTTATACGTTTTTATATTCACGCATGTTTCTTAAGTCGTTGGACATCGCATACATGTATGTACTTGTGAAAATATGTATAAAGATGAAAATGGCTCAAATATTGATGAAGATGAAAAATTATATTAAATTTAGGTTAAATCTCTATATAGCTAATAAAATTGAAAAATATGAATTATTGTTTTATTAGTTTGTTACACCTTAATATAAGGACCCGATCCATATTCGTAATCAGCAATCCCAAATTCATAAATAATATTAGTTTCATTAATAAATTCCCAGTACTTCGTTTGTACTTATTTTTTAACTTTAGAGGTGGTTTTCACTCTCCTAGGGGTAAGAGCAATTAGGTTTCTTATTAGGGGATGAGTTTTATATCTCAAAATGTAACAATCTGCTAAGAAAATCTTAATTTCTCAAAATAAACAAAAAACCAGTGGAAACATTATAGCCTTCGCCGACTTACTGAGCTTTTTATATAATTATTACATATTCTATATGATACTCTTCGCAGTTTTCTTGTAAATAAAGTCAGTTTTAGAACATTCTTCTAAATTTTGTGATACCAACTTAAAAAAGCAAAAAGAAATTTATGAAAAGAAAACATATGAAAAAAAAAATGAAAAAAACACCCTGTCCGGGATTCGAACACAAGACCTCTGTATTGCCAACAACAGCAGCAACAACAAGCATTTATTAATGTTACAGGATACAATATGCGCCATGCATATTGAGTAAGGCCCGGAGCCAGCGAGACAACCACGGAGAACATCGCCGAGGTGGGTGTGAGGCTGGGCGGGGAGGGTCCGGTTTGGCGGTTACGAAAATTCCTGCCTAATGGAAAAATGCTTAAATTTAACAATATCGTGCAACGTAGTACACGAGGGTACTTAAAAATAATTAAAAATAAAACTGAAAAATTATCGATTTCGCGCACACGCGAACACTTAAAAATTTCGATTGCTGGCACGGGAAAACAAAACTCAACGAAAAAACCCGTTTGAGACAATTCCACCCTGGTAGTCTCCTTGACGCCAGGGAAGTGTGGTGGATAGTTAAAAGTGTGTAATGTTATGTGAAATTTTGGTTTATTAAGAGTTTGTTGGTCGAGACTGAATTTAGAGACAAAAATGGACAAGGAACAAAAACGGTAAAAACAAACAGAGGGAATAGAGAGGGGTTGGTTGTAGGTTTTGGTGAAGATTTAATTTGGGGAAAGGAGAAGTTGTCGTAGAGGAAAGTGTGGTTAGAGAGGTTGCCGAAAGATAAGCAACGCCTGGTATGGTAGGCGGTGTCGGATATCGAAAAGGATCGCATTATGCTGTCTGATTCGTGTTATGTTGCGGGTTAGCGGACTATCGCCCAGTTTGAATTGATAGAATTTTTGGGAGATTTCTTGGACGTAGTCCGCTAGTGGCGTTATGTCGTGGCAATGATTATATAGATCTCTGAGGGAGGTGTATCTGCCCGAATCAGAGATGAGGCGCATAAATTTGTGTTCGAGAACTCGGAGTTTTCTCATTGTCGTGGTCGGTATGCTGCACCACACCGGCGCCGCGTATGTGATGGCCGGCCTGATCACCATCGTATACAACAATTTTTTATTTGTCCTGTTGAGTCCGCTACCCCTTGCCAGGAGCGGATACAGACTCCTGGACATGGAGTAGACCTTGCATATTGTCTTATTTATGTGAATGTTGAACGTCAGTCTCTTGTCCAAGATTGGATTGCTAGACAAAGCTTAAACTATTCGACCATCGGATATCACTACGAAAATTTAATGTCATTTAATATCATTCGAGTATTATATTTCAATGAATTAGATATATTATTAAAAAATATATAGATTAGTAAAATGTAAAAACAAAAAAAATATAGAGAATAAAATTTCTATTTAAGCACAAATGATAAAAATTAAGAAAATATACATTTTTTAATTTAAATGATTAATAACTTTTTTATTTACTGATTATTTTTTTTTCAAAAACAATAAGGTTTTTCCTCTAGCTAACGCTAACTTACTTTTCTAATTTCAATACAATCGGACTTTTCTTTCTTAACTTATCGTGCTCACAAGAAACGTGACGGACGATCAGACGGACGGACAGACGGACGGACGGACGGACGGACAGACGAACATTTTGAAAGTTGTTCAGAATTCGTTCACAAACATAATGATATGAAAATTTTTTCTCTACGAGCGATATTTACTGATTTAGAAATGTGCCGATCAAATACAATATACTCTTCGTTTTTGTGAAGAGTATAATAATTAATTCGTCCCTTTTATATCGGCCATATTGAGGATGCAATATAAAATTTTTAATTTCTGACTTCACATTCATGATCAGTGACCCCAAAAACATAAATAATATAAGTTTCATTAATTTATTCTCAGTACTTCGCTGATTATTAATTTTTTGACTTTGGAGGTGGTTTTAATCCTCCTAGAGGTGAAAGCACATCTATTCCTTTTTAATATTTGAAGTTGATATCCTAAAGTTTAAGAATTCGTAAAAATAATAAAATTACAAGCAGCTATAGAATTAGTCCGAAGTTTTGGTACTTTTTGATACCAAGTGACTGTACTATTGACTCAAAGTTTTAAACGCACTGAAAAATAAGATCTAATCGGTCTCAGGATCTAGATAATGTCATTTGAAATGATTTTTTCTTCTTCAAAAAGTTTATTAAAAGATACATTTCAGGCATTTGTTATGCAAACTTGTGTCTGTAATAAATATAAAGCAGAAGATAATAAATATTGACACACTAATTAACAAAAGACAAAATATTTGAATAACTTTGGAATGAGCTTTAACAACTTTTTGTAAAATTAAACTATGCATGCAGACAAGTTAGTTTATTGTTTATAAGACTACACAACAGACACACTCTTCACTCTGTCCGTGAGATGGATGATGATGTTGGAAAGGTGGTGGGGGTCTTCCAAAGTGGGGTCCCCCGAAATGAGGTCTGACAAATGGAGGTGGCGGCCCAAAATGATGTCCGTGATGTGGTGGATGGAGTCCGAGATGCGGACCAAAATGTCCGTGGTGTCCATGATGAAAACCATGGTGTCCATGATGAATACCATGGTGGGCATGATGAATGCCATGGTGACCATGAAAGTGATGGTGATGCCCATGCATTCTGTGTTGCAAATTTTTTCTTTAATATTGATTCCTGCAAATGTCAGATTATGTATAGGTAGCTATATTATCGTGCTGATAAGATAGCAAACTTGTAAAATATAAGTATAAGTTTATTTACAATCTGGTCGAATAAGATTAAAAAATGTCCAAGCGTAATACAAATTTTTACGCAGCTAAATTTGTGTATGAAGCATGTTTTCGACATTTTAAACAAAAACGACAAAAGTCCCTAATGATATCACTGGAGATTAAAATGTTACAAGAGGTTAATTAAAAAAAACCTGTTTTTCGCAAATATTTCCCAAACTATTGACTTTACAAAAAAATAGCAGTATTTATTACACAAAGGTTTCTTTTACTTTTTCTCGTAGAGGTAACCGTTTCGACACTATGGCCGTGTGAAATTATAATAATAGTATGTATATGCTCATATACATATTATATGATAAATACAGCTGAAAATATTTAAAACTATTGATGTGTATCTTCTTGGAGGAAAATATACTCGGGAATATTTTAAAACAGAGAATAAGTCATAGATGGGGAATATACTCCAAAAAGGCTCTTTTATCAATTCTTGGACCGCCGCGCCATGTACCTGATTTCAAGGCCAAAGCGTTTTGTGTTCAGAAATGATAAAAGTCGATTTATTTACATTTTGTATAGACAGTTTGAAGTTGTTAACATCAATGTAAAACAAACACAAGGTGATGCTGATTCATTGAAACTACACTCAAGGAGTCCGATTTTAGCAAAGTTGATTTATCATTGGTTACACGAACTCCCGATAGAGGTTTATTATCTGAAACCTGGAAAAGCAAAAATGGAAACAAAAATTTATTTCTCAAAATGATTTGATTCTCATGAATTAAGTGAAGATTACATTTTTGCGTAATAAAGATAACTCCGAAGCTATGAAATTATTGCAGAAACATGCACGTACCTGATAAATACTGAAGAGTTTTTTAAAATGCCACAATGTTCGCATGAATTAATTTTAAATAATGAAGTTCGAATTTTTGTGGCAATATACGGTACAATATACGCAACATTTGTATCGGGAGTAATATCAAGCACACACATAGCTTGGCAATACACTTCATCCAGAAAATTAGGGTTGGATGATGACAAATGTATTTTGGAGCAAATTACCACTTGTTCTGGGAATTCTATTAAATAGCAATTTTTGCAATTTCTCCAAAGGCTCTGAATTAAAGTGAGACTGCAGGAAAATTAGATTTCATTTCTCTATTGTTTGTCACCACCAATTTTGTCAAAATTCTATGCCTGATATGGAAGAAAAAAAAAACAACATTATAGAAGATGTAGTTCCTACGAATTTCTTAGAAGCCATGAATATTTAAGAAATTGACCCGAAAGCCCAAAACGATGATGATAGTACAGACAGGACAGGACCCTGTACAAAACTAATGAGAATTGACTTTTGCTTGATTTTTTTTTGTATCTTTGGAGAATAGAAGTTTTAAAGGTGCTGATTACAAGTTCTAATAGACGCGACCCAGTAAAACCCATAGCTTTTGCTCCAGGGCAATCCGAAGGCGATGGTGAGAACAAATATATTATTACATTTAGACAGATGTCTAGTGCTGAGCGCATAAGTTCTAGAGGTTTGGCTACAAACACACACATATATGTGATATTCATTTATGCAAAATATATGATATGTAAGTAAAATCATATATTCACCCCACCGCCATCGGAGCCCCCTGGAGCAAAAACTATGGATTCTCATGGGTTGTATCTATCACAACTTTTAATTAGCATAAAACTACTTATCCCCAAAGTTATAAAAAATTTCAACCAAAAGTCAAACTTCTCTAATTTTGTGCAGGGTCTTTTTGGAAGATATTCACGCATAATTTATTTATCAGTATCACTTTTATGAAAAAAGCTCTAGGAGAAGCTATATATGGTAAATTTTGTAATTCCAGTTCTAGTTTAAAATCTTTATTCTGCTTTATCCCGTTTGTAAGCTACCTACAATTTTGACAATAAATGTTTTTATCATACAGCTAATAATAATAACAGATATTTGCAAAAAACTGTTTTTTTTTTACCTTTGACCTCTTGTATTAAAACTCCGGTGATGTTTATGACAGTTTGTTTAAAATGTCGAAAACGTGCTTCATAAAAAGATTCAGATGGGTGGAACCTTTAATTCAAACAAAATATAATTTGACTGAATAACACAGGTTCAAGTGGTTTCTTATAACATTAAAATTTTTCTACCCTTTCTTTCGTTTTATAACATTCCACGCCGGAGTCTTAAAGAAACTACTTGCTATGATCGAACAGCAATCAACTCAAGGTACTACTGCCTATCTCCGTACAAATTCATAATATAATAATATTGTGATTGCAATTTCCTTCTAGGAAAAGATTTATTATTAACTACCATATTTGAAGATAATTTTTGAGGGCTTGGTTTGACTACGTACTTTAAATATGCGTAAGCAATGCCTACTTAATTTCCTTTTTAGTTAAAAGTGGCTTCCGCTCTAACTAGATCAAGAAAATATTTTGCGCCATATAGTTTTCCGTGAGAAAATTAATATTGTTTACTAAATGTATAGTACAGTACCTTAAAATATTTAGGATTAATTTCATATGCAATGATAATTTCTCCTTATGGGTTATTATTGTAGTAAATGATATGATCTTAAGTTTTATATGGTCTGGGCACTTGCTCTTACCCTCAAATTTAGATATTTAATATTTGAAAAAGTTTTACGGTTGACCCTCCGAAAAAACGGCATTATTGAAAAAAAAAATTAATTACTGGACAATTACAGCAACAAAACGTCGACATTTTTTTAAAATTGAAAATATACATTGTTTCGACCAAAACTTCTTTATTACTTCCACGTCCAGTGGAAGTATAGTAACGACAAAAAAATTTTTAAAAATTTTTATTGTCCAAATAGGCTTAAAATGTTATGAAACGTCGAGATTTTAAGTTTGAGCGAAAAAAAAAATTTCTGTCTGTCTGTCGGTCTGTCGGTCTGTCTGTCTGTAACTTTTTTTTGTGCGCACGTTTACTCTGGAACCGTTTAAGATATTGACTTGAAATTTGGTACACATATGTACTTTAACGAGATCTAGAACTAGATTATATTTTCATCTTGTTCCGTCGAAGGGTTGGGGGGTAAATTGGGGTAAATTTGGGGTAAATAGGTCAATCAAGCAGGTAAGAGTCCATAAAATTGGTATTTAGTATATACAAGAGAAGCTAAGGTCTCAAAAAAATTTTTGGCATTAGCCACCTTCATTACAACCCCCACCCCCTTATTAAAGGGCATGAAAAAAAATTGTGATTTAGTGTAGGTACAGGAACCAGAAACCTCAAAATATTTTTTTACTTCATCCACCCCCCACTATCACCCCCCTATCACCACCCCTCACCCCACTACCGATGTGGGGTATCGTTTGATGGGTTTTTGGGGTAGAGGATTTCAAATATTATATTATTAAAGTTCCATAAACAATTATTATCACATACAAAGTTTTTTCGTTGTGAGTGACTTGGATAGAGAATCTGGATGTGGAAGTAGTGATTCCTTGGGCAGCGGTTTTTTTATGATACAGAAACAAACAAAAATCATTTTAAAAACTGGTTAATTCTGTTTAATTTTGTTCCTTAGAATTTTTGATGTAAGTACCATAGTTTCTGAGATATTTAACATTTAAACTAAATACTTGGCCTTATAAACATTTGAATGCCATACTTCCAGATAAACTATTAATTGTACAACAATTGGAAAAAATAAATTCATTCTCTATTAGAAGTTTTCGGATTTGTCTGTTAGCTTAGTGACTTAGGTGCCCTCCCTCAAAGGGGCTACCTGTATCTGCCTATACATACACTTTTTTTCTCAAAAACGGTAGGAGCTAGAGGAATGATCTTGGCGCCATACTGTAGAGTACAAAATTTTGCATAAGTCCCTTCTTTTACTTTTTGCTATTTTCTTTTTTTTTTAAGGCCCCACATCAAACAAAAAGGGAAGAAGCCTTCCAACAACGACACATGTTTGGCTATATCTCTAAAACGGCGCAATAAATTAAAATTCTACAAGATATAAAAAATAAAGATCATTATTTTTTATATCGATTGGTGCCTTATTTGTATATGTTATATGTTTAAATAAAGCCGCCAGTGGCGTACCAAGAGGAAGCTGTACATTTGCATAATGAATTTATTTAAAATAATTTATTATTGTTGTTACAAACTGTGAAAATATTGATAGTACCTTTTCAAAATTATTTCACATTATTTGTTCTATTATTTTTTTTATACAAGACCCCTTAGCAAAAAAATATGTTGAGGGCATTCTAGTTATAAAAAGTTTTTTGCTGCCATGCAAACGACCCAATAAATTAGGCATTAGAGAAAAAAAACTGAATGATTACCTTTTCTGTCAATTGGTATATAATTTAAAAATATTATTTATTTAAATAAAGTCGCCAGTGGGTGCATAGACAAAACAGTGCATATAATTGCATTATAACTTATTTTTAATAATATTATATTGAAAGCCCAATATTTTCACTATTTTTATTCTATAACACATTAACAAAAAAAATATATAAATGATGATAAAATTAATAAAAAACATTTAACAGAAAATAAAATAACTAAATTATAGTACCTACTCAATGAAATTAAATTTTAAATTATATAACTTAATTGCAACATTCTACACATGAACATAATTTTGTACATTTTAAATTTTTTTCAAAACATTTGCAGCTAGGCCCACAAATTTGGACTTACATTTTAACAATACATTTGATGAAATGTTCTCATTTTTGGATGTAGTCCAGAGGGGCATCCATTTATCATTATACATAGTCCATCTCCATTTGGATGGACATGGGAGTTCTGTGATCGATAGACTGAGCTTACCCCAAACAAATCCTGCTTAATAAATACATCTATTGATATGAATTGACCAGGCATTCATTGTTGGGAGGAAAGTTCTCAACAGTACGGCTTTTTTGTGAAAATAATTGCATTCGACATGGTCGATATCATCTGTGTCGTAATACTTATCATAGATTATTATGACAAATTTTGACAGCATTATTAATTGATCCTTATTTGGCTGCTTTAGATCTGTAACCAAATCTATCTAAGGTGCCAACATTTTTTTTTTTTTAAGAATCAGTTTTAGCCCGTTTTAGAGCCAAAGTCCAATTTTTGGCCACAAAATCTGGAAAATGGTCAAGCAGAAAATGTTAGCATATGGTTTTCCAGCAATAAGCATTGACAACGAAAATTTTCCGCCTGGTCAGAAAGGGTTATACTGCGTTCCAATTTTGGCCATAATTGATGTCGCCAGTGCTGCCAATTGCACGAAGAAAAAATGTTGACATAAATCGAATGTTGATCGCCAAGATACCATCTTCAACTAACACCTAGCCCTAAAGTGTTATAGTCTGTCCCAATTGAATATTTTCGGGGCGGCTAGCGCCAAAACGGTCAGGGGGGAGGTCTGACTCGCATAAGATAAAATATTCAGAAAAAAAATTGTTAAAACAACAGCAATGCCAACAGGTTATATCCCAGGCCCCTTATGTGTAACTATCTCCTAGACTATTAGAAAATAAATTGTTTCGGATCGCAATTAAGATTTTTATATTTGACATTTTTAGACGAAATTGTGGTCTTCGCCCCATAATGCCCCCCCTCCCTCAACTTTTTTATGAAATTCTCTAAGATGAAATAATAAGGTAAATAAGTGAAAATTCTTGTATAATATGCTACTATGGTATCTTTTTTCGAGGTACTTTTAGCTCTGAAGCCTACGCTTAAAAAGTTTTAAACGTATCTGTCAGCAATTGTCCCCACCCAAACCTAAAATTTTAAAATGCAAATGTAAACTCGACCTTTGTCGAGTATTCCAAACGAGTACGTTACGCACTAGTAGATGCCGTGAAATCTAGTGGCATCAACAAATACCAGTGACACCGATAAATTTTCATTGATTTCAATCGAGTATGTACACGAATCCACCGCAGTTTAAAAATTGAACTTATCTTAAATACAGTAGTTAATATATTAAGACTAATTACAGAACTTACCTTGGTTATAATATCACACAACAGACAATACGTCCACGTCCTTGATGATGATGATGATGATGATGTGGTGGTGGTGGCGGTCTATGGAAATGATGGGGTGGTCCGTGATGTGGTGGATGATGATGATGGTGGTGTCGATCCATCTCTTATTAATAAAATATTTTAAATTAAACTAATATAGGCAACAAATTAGCGCGATCTCCACGTTGATAAGGATACCTTGTAATATCGATAGATATTGTTCAGAGAATTTTGCGCCGTCGTGTTGTATACGCACGTATATACTTTTATCTTATCTATAATATCCACCACCATCTATCTATTCGTTTAAAAACTTCGGAAGTGAGTCATTGTAATATTTGGACATTGCTAATCTCTTTTTCTTGTCACAGTACACAATACTAAGATTTTTGCATTTGTAGAAATAAATAGTAACATACAGGATGTTTACGACTTTAAGAAAAGCAGTAGCTAAATGTGACCACAGCAGTGTTGATTCTCTCACTTAGTTCCTCGTTAAATAAATTCGGGGCCTTACACGAAACCCAAAATAAGTAACTGAGCCTGGTGAACAGGCAGATCATCCATTTCTATGCATCCATAGATCATTAAGGTTAATTTATCGAGGAAAAAAGTATTAATTTGATAAAAGAAGTGAATCATAGATATTACCGTTGAAAATACCCTCTGGTTTTACATAAGGCTCAAAACCTTGACAATTTTACTACCAAGTAAAACATCAGACATATGTTCAAATATATCTCCTTGAAAACATATTAAAAATAAAAGTTTCAAGTCATTCCGCGTGGGGTGTTCTTGAACAAAGTTATACAAGATACATCTGCAAGCCACAAAAATGTATGTAATTAACTTCATACCTACACAAGACACGGCTATATTTATACGTCATCAAGCAATAAAATCACACGCGGCACCAGCACATTCTACAAAATATACTCGGGATCAGCACGTATACAAAGGAGGATGTTAAAAAGTGGCTGATTTTGGTGTAAGCTGGGCAACGGAAAATGAATACGGTTTTTTATAGCATTTTTCCCGTAGAATGCGGTTTTACGGAAAAATTACTGGAAAATGTGAAAAGGTTAAGAATATGCTTGAGAATTTACAAAGTCCTGTCTGAGATATTCCCAAGTTAAACTTTTAAGAACTATAATATTTTATTCTAGGTTATGGTGGTTTCTTTAATATTTTTCTCATAGAATATAATGCTCTACTTCGTTTTGCCGATACTGGCGCGATGATGATGGTGATACCTTTTTAGAAAACACAAGAACACTGAATCTATTAAGCGCATTAACGAAGACAGACCACTACTGATGCTGAAAATTGTTGGTGATGGGAATTACCTATATGGAGCATTAAGCCGTCAGCTAGAAGAAGAAAATATAAACAACTCAGCCATACACCACGCCATGAAGAATTTACGTAAACAAGTAGCGGTCTATAAACAAAATAGCGATGAACAAATTGAAATACCAAGAGACATATCTGTCGAATAAACTGAAAAGGAGAGAAACTGTAAATGAGATAATTAAAATGGCATACAGAGTTATATGGGCAACTATATCGTTTATCGAGAAAATAAACTACCATGGGGTCTAATCAAGAGAATATACATAGCCATCATACTACCAACGATTATATACGGAGTTAAAAACGGTGCAATGACCAAACCCAACGGAGGAAACATGAGAAGCGCTGAAGGGGACATCATCCAAATACTCGCAAAAACGATAAGACTAAAGCAACGACATAAAACATCAACATTACTAGGAGGAAAGAGAACTAAGCATATTGGGAAAGAAAACGAAAAAATAAAAATTAATACTAAAAAAGAACTGTAGAAGCAAAAAAACAAAAATTAACAGCACAAACAAATTGCAAAGAATATATTTTTGCAATCAGAAACGGAAGAATCACAAGACTCGGAAGAAGAAGAAGATTTGTAGAAGCAGAAACACAAAAGAGGAGTGTAAAGACTCCATATCACGACACAATGTGGCAACGCATTTCACAAACACCTTCACTGCCCATCCCACACTTCTGTACATTGCGTCATGTGGCTCTTACTGCTGACAACAAGCATGATCCAAATCCAACCCAGCGTGGACGTAACCGGCTCGGCGGTATATTTTGGAAGTGGCAGCAATGCCAACCGCACCTTGGTGAATCAATCAATCAATCAAAATTAATTTTATGAAATTAAATTACTGCTAGCGACTTAGTCAAATTCTCGACTAAAAAAATTCGTTATTTTTGATAACGCTATACTAGACGTAGCTTGATGAAATTAACATCGAACCATCGCCGAGCCATACCTTGAAATTTGAGAAATAACTCGTTTATAAAAGAAACATTCATACAGGTATTTTTTTAAATTTTATGAAGTCGGTTAAAAAGCAGTTGCATCCGTTGAAAAGAACATAATTATCAGCGACGCTATTGGCATCTGGACGATTTTTATAAATATTTTCTGTTAAAGGCTGTTTACTCTTTGTCGTCTTGCGTTAGGAAATAATTTCTTCATTACTGGGACGTCCTGCCGTCAGTCTCTTTCTACCCATTTTCACACCTTCCTTCCGCCGACTTATTGCTGTAGGTTAAACTCCGATTAATTTGCTTCTAGTTGTATCGTATGTGAATAAAAACCACACAGCAGTAATGGCGTTTTGGTCAATTTAAGTGCCTTCGTATATTTAAGAACGGCATTGGTTCCATTCACAGTTTTTCAACAATTGGGAAAATTCTATCAAACTCGGTTTTTAGAGAATTGGTAATGAGTGAGTAACGTGAAGAACATTACTGGATTCTGTCGTGCACATTAGTTTATAGGAGTATACTAACATTTTACGTATTTTTTTAGACTGTGAAATATTTAGTCTGTTTGTACTTTCTTCTGGCAACGGTATTCAATTGAATCTTAAAATTTTCCTTCGCTTGTCTTCCGATATGATTACATTGTAGATGTTGAGAGCCAGGTTGTGACAATTGGCTTAAAAGTATATTTTGTAGAATGTGCTGACGCAGTGCATGATTTTGTTGCTTCTCGATGTCGATGTCTTATGATATAATGGCATGAAGTGTATTTAGTAAAGTCACCGCCACCGGTTACAAGTATATAATAATTGGTTCACTGTACAGGATTGCTCGATTTTTAAAATTAATAAATAAGATTCGTTATGAAATCAGTAAAGCTTGGAAACCTAAAAAAACGTTACGTTTAGTCTGTGTGAAATTATCCAGTCTCGAAATTCATTTCAAAATAAAATTAATTGCCTATCGCCAGGTTACGAAACTAAACGTACTAACATTAGAGCAGAAGATTGAGCAATTCTGTGTAGTAAACCATCCTAGACAAGTCTGTCAATGCAGTTAAATTGATTTGTTCGTTATATGGTAGTTTGAGAGTGAATTGTGGTGTAGCTGTCCTCAAACAATTCGGCAGACGAGTATTACAAGACAGAAAAACGCCCGTCAACTGATCGGGGGAAGAAGTTATGCTAGCTGCTGTGCTTCACAATGAGTGTAGGAAAATTTCTTCTCGCTGACCAGTCACCTGCTTAAATTTTGTTGGTGATGAGAGAGCAACAATCTTATTGATCTTATTTGACCTTACAGTTAACTGCTTATTTTGCGAGAGGACAATAAATACTCAATCTGTTAAATTTCAACTCGTTTGGTAAAGTGAAATCCTTGGAGATCATAAATAAAATTATGGTAGTCTGCAATTCATGTTTGCGGACGGGCTACGCCGTGCGAAACTGCGTGCTGTGTCGAACTTGGTAACAACTGAAACGCGGTACCACCTTGACTGCTACAATTACCCCTAGGGTCCTGCAGTCTCTCTCTACCTCTCTTCGTGGTTGTCAGCTTACGCAGGACCTTTGAGTTTGAAATGCGCTGATAGGCATTGTAAAAAGACATGATTTTCAAAATTCTGTAGAATTTTTATCAGATCCAAGAAGTATACAGCGAGAAGCAGCTAGCTCCAGAACAATTACTGAAGTTAGTGTTTTGCTATTGCAGTGGAGGATTTTCCAACTACAGCTATAGAAAATACCATCCCCATTTCTCTAATATGTGTGATCAGTCCAGAAATGACTTAATTTTTAATAAAAGTTCTCGATCCCCACAATTTATTTCCAAATCCGAAAAAAGTAAGTACGTATTTTCCTGTTTTTCAAAATTTTTATTTTAGATATGTATATACATCAAATTCTTCATTGGATAGTCCTCTCCAAGTCCTATATGTTTAATGTAAGATTTTCCCTAAGCCTGAACAATTATTCAAAAAATCCCAAAAAGTGATTTTTCCCCATGCAATTCAAATGGGAAACTTCATGTCTCCATTTACAATCAAAATTTTGAAAAAAAAAATACGTAGTTACTTTTTTCGAATTTTGAAACAAATTGGGGGAATCAAGACCTTCTATAAAAAATTAAGTTATTTTTGGACCACCCTAGTGACCACTGTGTCGAGTGTGGACGTAGCACCCGTGTTGGACATTTGGACGATGAAGGGAAAGATCACCCTGTATGGCTGACATAAAGTAGTAATTTTATCTTTCCTGAGAGATGTCCAAATTGGAAGCTCGTCATGTTGAACCGTTCAACCAATGCGTCATAGGTGGTAATAGCTCAAATTGTATAGGCCATGGAATAAACGAGGCAGATATACCGTTTAATGAGTTCTGAATGTATTTTGTACTATACTGAATCCGTACAAGGAGGATCGTAATAAATGCACGTGATCAGCGAATCCTATTGACATTTGAATTTGGAAGGGATATAATCGAAATAGTTTTATAAATCCTTATCAAATCAACGTTGCTCTGTTACATGTCCCGCTTGATACTCTTGATAATTTAGCTAATCATTATCCTCCTCTTATGGATTTAGTATGGCAAGCATATGTATTCTTTCAGATAAGTGTAACTATTTAACTTATTTTGAATTATGACTGGATGTAAATAAAAAAGTATATTTGATTATTATGCAGATTCAGGGTCTGATTAAAGTAAATTAACGGATTTCTAATTTTGGACATCTCAGTATTCTACTTTGAGATTTATAATCAATTCGTTGGAATTATAAATGATATTTTTCACTGAAAACAATCTAATGGCAAATGAATTTACTAGATAGATGTTATTATTCTAGATACTTTTAATAAATGCTTTTCGTGAAACTAGGCTCAAGTCTAATATTTTATCTTATATCTGATTATCATATTATGATGATATAATTAGGAATGTCAATACAACGAAATTTATTTCTGGTTAATCTTCTAACATTATTTAAAATAGAAATCAATATAATAGTGCAAGTGTACTGTGCTGTCCCCAAAGTGTCCTTGCACTCCACAGTTACAGGTGTGCTCGTCTCAGTAACTATAATTCGACTTATTTTGCGCATTAATGACGTCAACGAGAACCGTGTTGGAATACATATATACAGTTTGTCCACGGACTTTTTTACTTTTGAGTTTTTGAAAAAAAAAATTACTCTTCATTAATTTTCTGGTTATTTTAAAATTCCTTAGCCCTCCTCATGATTACGAATTACTGTACAAGGTGTTCGGAAATGCACCTTTTTTTTAATGAACAAAATCAAATCCCACGAATATAATTACAAATAATGCCAAGTACATTCCGAATACAAAGTTTCATGCGAGATTTCTTCCACAGTCAATATTAATATTCTTGAAAATTTTTATTGTTTAAAATGTTATTATTAAAAAAAAATTGTAAGTTACTATGTAGATGTAACTTCGTATTCTAACTGCACTTGGCAATATTTACAACTAAGTATTTTGGTAATATTTGATCAGAGAAAGATACTTTACTCTTAGTAAAATTTTGTATTTTCATCATTTCCGAACACCCTGTACAGTGAATCGCAATTCTGAGGATGGCCGAGGCCTTTTTAGAATAAGCTTTTATGAAGAACAACTTTTTATCAAAAAACCAAAAATAAAAAAATTGTAGAAGTTAAGTTCATATGGACACACACTTTAGATTATGCGAAGTGTAGTATTTTGGTATATTTAAGATTTGTTATGGTACTCATATAATTCGTGACACATACTGTCCTGAGATGCTTAATAACATTATTCTTTCTCTAACATTGCATCTTTTTTAAATAAAGAACTATCAACGTTTCACCAGATAATTAAACTTGATTTTGTCAACTAAACGGGTTTTTTTCATTTAAAGTTTAAATTCTGACGTTTTATTTTTTTTTATTTTATGAGTCTAAATTAGTTTTTCAGTGAAATCTATATTGGTATATAAAGATGAACGTATATTTGTCTCAAGTCTGAAGACCAACTTCCCGATTAGCTAAAGGTTTCAGAATAATTTGAATACTGTAGAGGCTGAATTGTTTGGTTGAATTGTTTTACGGTAATTAAATTATTTTAGAGTATTTGAATTACTTTACATTCCTATTAAAAGGAAACATAAACATATAATATTTCATAGATTGTCATTTTGTCAACGCAAAAAAAAATAATTTTTTATCGTTCAATAGGCTCAGAATGTCATTAAATGAGATTTTAAGTGTGAGCAAAAAAATATTTCTGTCTGTTTGTCTCTCTGTAACTTTTTTGTGCGCACGATTACTCTGGAACCGTTCAAGATATTAACTTGAAATTTGGTACACGCATGTATTTTAATTTGGGCGGTGCGGTGAACATAATTCGACAAGTTCTCCTACATCCCAGAACCGATTCACAAAATTTTTGATGGGCTTTTAAAAACAACTTTATATAGGCTATTGAAAACTAAACAAGGAATTTTTTTCTCTTGCGAAAATCAAAAAAAAAATTGTTTACTTCAATAGTCTGGTATCATTCTATCAAGTTTTCTCCAAAAGCCTATTAAAGAATTTTTTCAATCGGTTCAGGGATATAGGAGAAATTAAATTACGAAATCATTTTCTTAAGCATGGCTCCGCCACTCTTAACGAGATCTGGAACTAAATTATATTTTGATCTTATTCCGTTGAAGAGTTGAGGGATAAATTGGGATAATTAGGTAAAGCAAGCAAGTAAGAGTCCATAAAATTGGTATTTAGTATACAACGTGAATTACCATGATATGCGGAAAATAAAATGGTATGCTAGTCTTCAATGTGGGAAAGCCCAGCAAAATTTTCTGAGGTAATTCAGTATATTAAATTATTAGTAAATTTGCGAAGATACACTACCGTTATTGACTTGGGTCAGTAATAGGGCGACGAACTTACTTGTGAAAGAACATATTAGAGTTGTTTATATTTCCTTAATTGGCATAAAAATTGAAGCCGGTGAGTGCGGTCAAAGTGCCGCGTTTTTTGCTTTCGGTCGAACAATCAGGACACCGGCGTGTTATTCTTACTTCTTACTTTATTCTTACTTCGCTATTTTTGTAGTGTGATTTGATTAAAACCAAAAAGTCCCTTCTACCCTCTCCAGCTTTGCTGTCAATAGCGTCAATCCCAAGTCTGATAAAGTGTGCTATGTCAGATTGGTTAAAGTCATTGGCGATGCATTTCTACAAAAAAAAGTAAGGTCATTTTTTTTACTTTTCATTTTTTTAACTCCTTTCGGTGGGGACAACCTACTGTTAAATTTTCTGCATGTCATGGTAGATCACGTTGTATACAACGTGATCTACCAAGAAATACGGAAAATAAAATGCTAGTCTTCAATGTGGGAAAGCCCCTACAAAATTTTAGAGGATTCTGAGGTAATTTAGTATATTAAGTTATTAGTCGATTTGCGAAGATACACTACTGATGTTGAGTAAGTCCTGACCTACTTCTGAAGAGGTCGACGAACTTACTGGTGAAAGAACGTATTCGAGTTGTTTACATTTCCTTAATTGGCATAAAAAGTGAAACCAGCCGGCGAGATCAAAAAAAGAGGTTTACACACGATCCAGCGGCAGGTAGCCAACATTATTGGTACGCTTTGAAGATAATTGGAATTCCAGCGGACCAATTCACTTTTACGAATGAGTTCAAAGCATGCCGACAAGGCTGGCTCCGTGCCGCTGAATCGTGTGTAGACCCCTAGAGAGCCGCGTTTTTTGCTTTCGGTTGAACAATAGTTACACGGCCATGTCGTTGACCGGTGTAACTAAATATCTCGTATATCTGCTTGTCATTTCAGTATGAGATCAATGTCTTCGATTTATTTCGGTATTTTTGTAGTGTGATTTGATTAAAACCAAAAAGTCACTTCTATCTTATCCAGCTTTGCTGTCAGTAATGTCAATCCCAAGTCTGATAAAGTGATATGGTTGTACCGTGTTACGTTAGATTAGTTGAATTCATTGGCGGCGCATTCCTACAAAAAAATAAGGTAATTTTTTTGGTGATTTTTTTAAAAATTTTTCATTTTTTTTATTCCTTTCGGTGGGGACAACCTACTGTTAAATCTTCTGCATATTTAATTACATAGTAATCAAATTACTTTTTCAAAGTAATTTGCCCAGCTCTGCACATGACCTCACATAAATTTTCCTTGCCAAATGCGCCTAATACTCCAAATGTGTCACAAAAACCACCTGTATTTAGTATATTTAGACCGACGGCCCCACAACAGCAACAATTCACTATGCATAATGAACCTGCTCCATTTAGTTACAATTTAAACAGATTTTTCACGCAAAACCCACCTAACCAGTTTACACCACGGCCTTTCGGAAATATAAATCAGCCAGCACCCTAAAGGCGAACTTTTCTTACGAGCGCCGAAGTATTTGGACAAGCTAAGCCGAATACATCTTCGCATAACTTCAAACCTACCATGTCTGTTCAAACTACTGTCACTAATAGTCCACAAACGCAAAAATTTCCATACCCATACCAAAAGCCGAACTTTATTTCCAAAGAATTACATAACGCCGAAATAAATGCCGAAACGACTGAACAAGAGGGCGAATACTTCTTCGACGAGACATAAACAAACGAGGAAGAATTTTGTGACGAAAACTATCCCGATTATAATTGCGAAAATTTTCAGATGGCCGCCTTTCAGCAGCCCACATCGATTTAAATAATTTTCACTACGGTTCCAAGCTCACATTTTTCTATCTCCCGGAAAAAGACCTAAAAATATTAATAGACACCGGAGCTACAGATTCTATAATTAACTCAAATAAAATCAAACAGTTTAAGCACCATTTATTTATCGAACCATTCCACGCTACCGGATTACACAAAACAATTCACTCTGATAAAGATCTAAATTTAAAATTACTTGAAGAATTAGGTATCAATAAAAACATTAAAATTAGAGTTATACCCTGGCATCATAGATTTGACGTACTAATTGGGTCTAAAGACTTGCATAACCTACAAGCCAATATAAATTATAAAGATAAAGTAATACAGCTGTCTGACACTCTAATTCCTATTTACTTTGCATATAATGGTATCCAAATAAATCATATTTCAAAAGAAAAACACATTCTTACAATCCCTACTAGCATAGAGAATGGAGAAGTATATATCCCCGAAACCCCACTTAACGATAATTTTACATTGCCAGAATGCTTTACTTTTACCTCGAACGGATTCGCAACAATCCTTATCGAGAATACCCAAGGTGTAGAAATAAACTTTAATGAAAGCCTTCCAGTAATTTCTTGCGAATATTTTCAACAACAAACACCCAACGACGATTTACCTAAACTAAAACTTTCTAAGAATATAAGAACACAACATTTAAATAATGAGGAAAAACAAAAAATTATAGAACTTTGTTATAAATTTAAAGACTGCTTTTATTCAGAAAACAGCGATTTAACTTTTACCAATCAGGTAAAACACGCTATGCGTACTACCGATAATGAACCAATATTTACCAAGTCCTTCAGACATCCTCACAATATGCAAAAGGAAATACAAAAACAAATTACAAAATTACTTAAAGATAAAATCATTAGACCTAGCTTGTCGCCATACAGCTCACCTGTATGGACTGTCCCCAAAAAAGCAGATGCTTCACAAAAAAAGAAGTATCGATTATCGTCGCCTAAACGAGCGAACAATTGAGGACAAATACCCCCTGCCGAAAATTGAAGAAATCTTGGACAACTTCGGTAAATGTACCTATTTCACGACTTTAGACCTAGTTCAAGGGTTCCATCAAATCGAGATGCACCCCGACAGCATCGAGAAAACAGCGTTTACGGTCAACAACAGACATTACGAATATTTGAGAATGCCATTCGGTTTAAAGAACGCCCCTGCGACTTTCCAACGAATACTAATACGTGAATACGTCCTATGTGAATACTAATAAAAAACTTGCTTCGTCTACATGGACGACATAGTAATATTTTCCAGGAACTTCAGGACCATATTATTCATCTACGCCAAATATTTCAAAAATTGGGAAACTAATTTAAAAATGTAGCTTGATAAAAGTGAATTTCTTAGAAAGCAAGTATCATTCCTAGGAAACGTCATCACTTTCGAGGGTATTATACCAAACCCTTTAAAAATAGAAGCAATTCAAAAGTACTCGCTTCCCAAGACAGTAAAAGAAATAAAATCCTTCCTCGGTCTTGTAGGATATTACCGTAAATTTATACCAAACTTCGCTAAATTAACACAACCCATGACTAAATGCTTACGGAAAATAGAAAAAATAAATCTAAACGACTTAGATTACAAAGAGCCTTCCGCATATCAAAGGAAGCTATTATAAACTCACCAGTACTAATCTACCCTGACTTCTCCAAGCCTTTTACCCTCACCACCGATGCTAACAATGTATCCTTAGGTTCAGTCCTTGTAACATGCTACCTTCGCTGTTTAATAAATTATTTTTATTTTTATTTATTTGAGATTACAGACTGAACTTTATTTAATTTAGAGGGAACAAAATTACTACACCAGCAGCTCAGAGACTCGGTAGATGAGTCATGGGTAAGAAAACACTATTCAAATGGCTTTAAGTGCTTGGTAGATTGTTGTTAAAAAAAAATGACAGATGTTTTTTTAATGATTTGACTTATATAATTTTGACAATTTTCCAAAGGAGAGCCAGGCGCCAATCTTTCTATATTCGAAGTTTACACTAAGAGTAGAGTTTGATTATAAGAAAGATAAACTAATCAAATTATGGTGAAATGACGAATTGTTGACTATGAAAAGATGTAAACCAATAAATTAAATTTTGGGAAAATCAAACTTAGATTAATACCTGCAAATATTCCTAAACTGTATCATATTTCTTTTACATGAAAGGTTAATTATTTAGTTTGGAAGGAATTGCATGAATAGTTTGTATAGTTTGTATCAAAATACCTGAAACAAATGGACAAATTAAATATAAAATTGATTTTATTATAAACTGGGTGTGTTTTTGTTAGAAAACGACTAAACTGAAGCCTTAAAATTAAATGAATTTATGTACATAGGCGAAGACGAATGGACGATAATATGTTACTTAGTAAATATTTAAAATACTGTCTTAAACATGAAACCGACAATATGGAGTTTTAAAATTAATAGTTAAGTATTTAAATGTAAACGTGCTTTCAAAAAATAGAAACAAATTCAAAACAGTAAAAATATTAGCCGAGGAGATGAAAACTATTTCTTTAATACGAAAAGCCAAATTTGACACATGTAGGTAATGCTTTCAAAATAAAGCAAAAAATCAAAAATCTACAATTTTTTAACCAGGAGGATAGAGATAAAGATAACATTCGAAAACAAGTTACTCGTTTAGTTGTACGTATATTTTCTAATATTTTGCAATTGATGTGTTTTTGTCAGTACACAAATAGTTGAACAATTCTAGTTGCATTTTTATCTAATAATGTTTTTTTTCTTTTCAGGTAAGTTACTAACTTCAGACATAAACATGTTGCAGTATGACTGATTTGCTGTAAGTATAATAATCAAACAAGTGTTAATTTCAGCAAATTTTAATAGTGTAATGTATACAAGCTAGTAAAAGCATACGGTAATGAAATACAATTAGCAGAATAGCTAATCGGATTCAATTAGCATTTATTTCTCGGCATTTAATACTTATCAACTCATTTTAAGGCTGAAGTCCCATCGGATCTTTCCCGTGTCAGTCCGGCTTTAGTAGTACTTTCACTACACATATAATATTTACTCTGTGTTTTTAATCGATAACGTAAATGTTTTGAGGGTCGCTGTTTCATCTAAGAGGAATTAAGATATGTTTTTAGAGAACTTCTGGCAGCCGCAGTTGACGCTAACGTCTGGCAAAGACTACAGGCAGTCATCGGCTACTGTTTTTAATATAGCGATTAAAACTGGCGTCGGCAGTCGATGTTTTTCTTTCAAAGGGAGAATATTGCTGTACTTATGCAGCAAAATGAATCCTAAACTGATTTCTTCCATATTTTTGATCGAGGAGGAAGAAACGTACGTGATTCAGCTACTATCAATTACTTCCCTCAAACATGCTAAAATTTCCAATACGTAACGAAGAAGGCATGAGCAAGACGACTTCAGAATATTGATTTAGTCCCATTCACATGGTGATGAGAAGTAATTTTTCAGATTAAAGCACGATCGATTTCAGTATGTCCTAAGCTTGATTTAGGAAGATATTGAAGAAACTGTTTTGTGAAAACTCCTACATTAACTTCTATATCAGCTTACCAGCTTACCTATATTGTCAGAAGAGAATCTTGCTGCTGCTTTGAGGTTAAGTTGAAGAGACAGTTTAAAACAAAAACGTATCAAGTGAACGTGTTACAGGGCCCGAGCTCACCTGTGAAGGGAGCCTAAAGGCAGCTAAATCGCGAAGGCAGGATAGGCACCCTGTGCCCTGAACAAAATTTTAATGTTTAACGTGCAGTTGCGACGTGGCTCCCTATAGGTTTTCTGGAGGGAGTCACGTGACAGAGCGCGACAGCTGTTATAGTCGTGAGCGGGTCGTGGGATCACTCTGGGTCTAATGGTTTCTTTGTTTTACTCAGGTAAACCTAGGAGTGGGCGCCAGCTAATAATCAGAGACTGATTATTAACAAAAAAAAAAAATTATAAATGGAAGGCAGAATAAAGAAAGGTGTAAAGCCAATAAAAAAAATTTTGGTTGTATAAAAATATGTTTACTAAGATCAATAAAAGATTTCAGTACTACAAAAAAAGATAATAACTCTTAGATCTAGTAAACGCGTAAATGTATATTGATGCTTAAAGTTAATTATTGTATAAATAGAATAATGATGTAGAGAACATATATTTACATTTAACGAGGAATTTAAATAAGAACGATAAAAGGTGTCCTCACAAAAACTAGAGAAAAATCTACCAACAGTAGTTACGCTATTACAACAGTACGTAGACAAAAAAAATGGTAAAAGATATTGACATAAATGAATGGCAACTATGTCACTTGAGATCTTGTTTATGCAAAACTATATATTTGAAAGTTTGTCCCCCTGCACTTTATGTACCCTGCAAAACCAGTTTGACAGTTCTGCCATAGACTAATCTAACCTTAACTGAACACACACTGGCGACAATCAGGTAATATATCTTAAAACCACCCACAATATTAATACAACCCATGAGTATCTGTGCACATTCGATAATCACCCTAGTTTGCAATGAAATAAGTGCTAGGCACAGCAAAATATATTACAATCTAATAATTAGTATGGTTTATAGTCACGATATGCGTTTCACACCACCGAATAACAGCTGTTATAATGGTTTACACAACATGTACGCCGTGAACAGTAAGTTGTTTAGTAATAATATTTACTGTGATAACCTCTAACAAAATCAGATTGAACTATTAGTGTTAACTAGCTCCATTCACTAGAAATACACCCCACTTTTATCGGGTATTACAAATCATGTTTATTCTTAACAAAATTAACCTTTTTAGGTGAAGAAAAAGGAATTATGCACGCTGAGATATCTTTAAGCGTGATATTCTTGGGTGTCTCGAAACGTCAGCTCCAGATGGGGCTCCAATATCATAATATCCTCACAAGGTACGGTAGGTATAAAATACAAAGCTACTTACAGTCTCTTCCTGCTACGAGATATGACTAGACTGACATGCTGGGCACAAACTCCAAATACAGCTGGTGTCTCCAGTGCTCTACTGCTACCGGGACTTCAAAAAAGGACAATAAAACAGGCAGATGGGTGCACACTCGGACATCAAATCTCCAACTCAAGATTTCCACCTGGGCTGAATATAAAGAAAACCATTCAAGGTACCTATTGGTTTAGGGATTTTGAGGCAGCTTGCTTGTGCAGGCGACAGTTGGATAACCAGTTGAAATTAAGGCTCATAACCTAACTCGCAAAACCAACCTTTGGAACCTCACCTGAAAAAGTAGGACATAACAGTTAAACTCTCACCAAAGTACGACGGAACGAGTTTGAAAAATCTGTTTTTACCAGAGTTACATGTGACGAAAAACTCTGGCGTAAGAAGAAAAAAAACCTGAAAATAAATTCTGTCTAAGCCTTGGGAAACATTGTCAATCATATGTCAAAAGATGTACAAAATTATTAAATGAATAGTTACCTTAGTTGTTCTGAGGCTTTTTCTTTTGCAACTTTTTGATTTAATCAAACAACGAAATTACTCATGGCTCCCTGAGCTCGCCAAGAAACCAAAAAAATGAATCCGTTTACCTCCTTTTTCTTACCAAACCCCAAGCCTGTCAACCTCAATTCCACTAAAATGAATTTCACTACGGTGTGGATTTTGAATTCAAATTTCTATGCATGAGCAATCACCCACCTATTGATTGTTATAATTGATAATTCATTACCTATTGTCTCAAGTACAAGAAAACAAGTAAAGGAACGAAAGGCTTGCAAATCTACTAGTAATTACACATATCAAGTGGTCACTATTTGCATTACTTTATTAGGTATCTCGGGTTGCCTATCTTACAGGTGGTACCGAATATACAACATTGGCAATTAAATACAGAGCGAGCCCGTACGATCCAAAGTACACCGTGGCCCAATAAAGTGACGGTTACACAGTACCCCCTCTTCAATATAGTGGTGAGGAAGAGGTCTCACATGGCTGACTAGTCAGGTCCTTGGGGGTGGTATCGATAATTTGGGGTGGTGCAGGATGGTCAAATATGTAAAGACAAGATCGTTCTAATCAAATATTTAGTAAGAGGAGCTTGGTACATAGTACAATATATCACACAAGATAATAACGACAGCTCGGTACGTAGTTCAAGATGTTACACAATCAATCTAAAAAGTGTACTAATAAGTGGGGCCCACACGCTTAACCTCACATACACAAAATCTCTTACAAACTAATAAACTCTTGATAAATATACGAAAAGGTCATATACAAGAAGTGTGACAAAAAAATAATTACATGTGACCCAAGGTAAGGTAAACATAAATGGCTTAAAATTATTGAAATCTATTTATAAAATAAGGCAAAACTATTCAGTTAGTGGAGTAACGATACACAAAATATGCCAAATGTTACTGAAATCTACTAGATCGTTATGAGCAAAATATTACAAATATTACTTGAAATTTATTGAGGTAGTTATGTGCAAAATATTACTGAAAATCATATGCAAGTTATGACGAATGGTAGAGCAAATATTTCTTTAAACTAAGTATGTACAAAATAGGACCAACGGTTCTGTTCGTTCTCCTGCCTTGGGTAAACAACCTCCATTTACTTCACTGTACGGTGGACGTAGTGTTGACGTACCGGATTCCTCGTTAAGATAGGTAATATGATTCCACTTACCTTTGGTAGTGTCTGAATACCTTTTCCCGTCCTACCAGTTCAGCGTAATTTGATGTGATAGCAGCCACAGGTTGTAGACGATCTACGTGGTGGTCCAATATAACGCGACAAGATCCCCAGTACCATACAAGCACGAGATAACAGGCAATAATCCAATCGCTAGACATCACAATCTGGACTAGAAGTCGAAACCAGAGTCAGACTGGAAGTTCCTCGTAAAATGTAGTAGGTGACATAAAAGTTCAAGTTGAGTGTAAAATAGCAGTCCCAAGTAAAACGTAGAATAACAGATCCAAGTAAATCGTAAAGTAACAAATCCAAATAACCATAAACTAACAAACAAATCCCAATACTTCGTAACTTAAAAAACAGGTCTCAATACTCGTAACTTAACAAACAGCCCTGCAATAAAATAAATAACCTAACAAAAAAATAAAATTGAATTAAAATACTCAAAATTGTATACTAACATCATTAAAAACCCCACAACAAAAAATGTAAAAAAAAAAATCTCTTCCAGAAATATAAGCGATTAAATTTTACCGGATTTTACCCAGTCTTGAAACGTGATGTCACAAGGTGAAAGTCGGATGACGGCGTCAAGCGACACCGATTCTGCTTAGGCTTTGACAATTCCATATGCGCATGTTCATTTGTCAGAAACAACTAGCAGTGAACACAACCTAACCTAAAATTTAAACACTACTCCGCATAAAACATCTTCAATATTCTGAAATGTCACAAAATGCTACTTTTGATTCGTTCGCGCCGAGACGAATTTTCGCCGTGCAATTTACGATCAGGTTTATCTGGAAGACTTCCTCTTCACGTCGCGACATTGTACGGCCGTCCCAATGGTGTTTTTCGAAAAATATTAACGTGTCAAGATTGTATGGTTTTGCAATTTTTTCGGCTACGAAATGTAAGCTGTTTTTTGCTCTTTTTCGCAGATATCTCCGAAACTGTGGAAGTTAGCTCGAAATAAAAAAATAAGGTTAAACGAGTATTTTCCACTACGAATCTGTTGCTACTATCAGAATTTTGATTTTTTTTTTCGTTTCGGAGATAATTCATGAAATGTCGACCATGTACGGCAAAAAATCGCAAATTTTGAGCTTCTACAGTTGGCAACTTTTTAATCTTGGCTCCTACGCCAAAAGACTACTCTAGCTAATTTAAACAGAATTAAATTTGCTAAAACTTTTTTTTTTTATTTTTCGAATTCCGACAAAAATGAAGGAATTCGAGGGGGCGGGATTTGGGACTTTTTTTCGGTAAAATTTCTCCATTTTGTCACCGTAATTAATCGGTAATTAACTGAAATCGATCTCATATACAATGTCCACTTAATATCATGTACTATTTGGATGCTCCGTTAATCTCGACCCTTCGAAACGAAGGTTTCTGAGAAAAAATATTTTTTTAATATTTACATACACGCTATAGGATAACGTGTAATTTCCTACATTTCCTCAAATATCTCGATAATTATCGTTTTTTTCGAAAAATTTGTAGACAACTTAATATAAGTAAAGAGAGTTGATTGAGCTTTTTTATTTTTTCTCTAACAAAAAACAAAAGACTTATGACCTATTATGCTGTCGTCTCAAAGCCAACCGCCGCACAGTGGGGCAAATAGCTCATTTTTTGGACAAGCGATAATTCCCAAGCCTGGAATTAATGAAATTAAAATTTTTTTTTTTTAAACTCATCGTTATAAAATTGCCTTTAATTCTATCGAGCCCGAATTTTGAAATTTCAAAATTAAAGGACTTAAATTTTGAAAGTAAATTAAAATTTTATCAAAAGATTGTTTGAAATTATAAAAAATTGTTACTTGGGGGGTTTTTTTGGTTTCTAATCTCATTTCTGATCCCCGAATTTTGCTATTCAAAAAAACAAGATAGCGGATCCAATATGGCGGCCATAATATAAGATGTACATGCGCAAATTGATAAAAATTGTTACTTAGGGTTTTTACCATGAATATGAAGTCTAAATTATGTAATATCGTAATCCAAGATAGCGGATTCAATATGGCGGATCCAATATGGCGGCCACAATATTTTTTTAAATGAAATGTACATACGCAAACTATTAAAAATTGTTAATTAGGAGTTTTGGGGTCTGCAGAACATGAATCTGAAGTCTAAATTACGTAATATCGAAATTCAAGATGGCGGATCCAATATGGTGTCCGTAAGTTAAAATAGAATGATAAATCAAGAAAGAAATTGCTAAAATTTGTTACTCAGGGGCTTAATTCGCAAATCTTGTTTCGGATATTTTAGTTTCGTCACTTTGGAAACCATAATATCGGATCCAATATAGCTGTTATAAATTTAAAAAAAAATAAGACGTACATGCAAAAATCATTAAAAATTAGTTCCTAGAGGTTTCTGATTCTGCAGTTAAAATTTCGTAATTTTGAATTTTAGGGTTGCATTTCCAGTATGTGCTAAAATGAAATAATTAATCAAAAATTAACCTTAAATGTCCAATCATAGAGTAGTCAAAAGACAAATATTATTAGCTAATACTATTAGGCAGGAACTATTAATTTTAATTCTAATATTTGGTCAAGTCATAAAATGACAGAAAGTAAAATATTATAAGCCATGGACTTAAAATAACCTAATGCTTCTAGTCCTAAACAAACAGCTAGAAAAGTACGATAGGATATAAATCTAACATAATCTAATACGTAAAATGATGAACGAGTAGAATCTTCTACTTACGGACACCATATTGGATCCGCCATCTTGGATTTCGATATTACGTAATTTGGACTTTATATTCATGATCATCAATCTCTAAAACACCCAAGTAACAATTTTTAACAATTTGCGCATTTACATGTCAATTAAAAAAATATTATGGCCGCCATATTAGATTCGCCATTTTGGATTACGATATTATGTAATTTAGATTTCAGATTCTCGATCAGAAACCCTCAAAAGTCCTAAGTAACAATTTTTAACAGTTTGTGCATGTACATTTCATTTAAAAAAATATTGTGGCCGCCATATTGGATCCGCTATCTTGGTTTTTTGAATCGCAAAATTCGGGGATCAGAAATGAGATTAGAAACCAAAAAAACGCCCCAAGTAACGATTTTTTATAATTTTAAACAATCTTTTGATAAAATTTTAATTTAATTTCAAAATTTAAGTCCTTTAATTTTGAAATTTCAAAATTCGGGCTCCATAGAATTAAAGGCAATTTTATAACGAAGAGTTTAAAAAAAAAAAAATTAAATTTCATTAATTCCGGGCTTGGGAATTATCGCTTGTCCAAAAAATGAGCTATTTGCCCCACTGTGCGCCGCGCCCAGTCTACTAATTAGGGTGAAGACGTACCGCTCGGCTAGAATACGCCATCTGTTGGACATGCAAGACTAGTTTTCACCCGGTGACGTCACAGTGCTTTGCGTGGGGAGTGGTGAGAATTTCAACTTTAATTATTTATTGCAAAGCAAGTACTGCGATTTAAGAGCTGATATTCGGTGTGGCGTGTTTTTATACATAAATACACACTTTTAATGAAATTTAAAAAAAAATGGGCAAGTTCCCTATTACCAATCTATTTCAACCTTAAGTGGGTTTCAGAGACGTACCTGAGATGTGATGTGGGCTGAAAGAGATCCTTTGATGTTAAATGGTCCTTTGAAATCTTGCATTTGAAACACGCCGCGTGCTTCAGAAAATTGATTTAATCCGGAAATCCGTAGTTGTATCTCCCCCCCCCCCCAAGAAAAAAAACGATACAAATATACCAAAATGGAAATACGACTAAATTGGTCGTGATAAATACTAAATCCTATAAATTGTGCAAAACTTACAATATTGCTAAAACGTGTACACGCACGACTCAATTTTCAAGCCAGTCAAAAAGGAAATGACCAAAAAGATGTCCTCCTATCAAATTGTCAAATTCTTGTAACATCTGTCGGTACGTTCAGAATTTCCACTTCACGACGTATCCCACAACTCTGAATAGATTTACCTAACTTCGTTCTCATCCACAAATATTATCATAATATCCTACAAAAGTCATCCTTTTATAAGTCAACACACCAAGAGAATGTTTAATTCACAAAACAGGCCATTGTGGAAGCTTTACCAAGGCGTTTTCCAAAGCGCTTTCATAAGGAATATTTGAACGCACCTTGTCCGGCTACTTCCTGTACCAACAGCGCATTTAATGGCCCGAAGTAACGCCTTAGCATTAGGCAACCAGATATACTCTTTTGCGAGCCGAAGGAAATATCTATTTGGCGAGATATGGCACCCTATGCTCAAATATACAATAAAATTTGTGAAAATACGAAGTGTATATTCCGACAATTTCTAAATGTGAAAATAGACTGTAACAAGTGAATATAAAAATTAGGATTTATTCTCAAGATATAAACTACAGTAAAAAAAGTATCTAGAGATCAATGAAACTATGCGCATTGTCATCAGCAGTATTAATAATCAGGTAATGGCTATGTATATATTAAATATTTAAACAGAAGTACCAATACAAATTTTTCACGAAGCAGTCGAAATGCAATAGTTAACCACTCGTAATCGAGAAGCGACGGTGAAACGTTCGAGCCAAAACACTTACATTGGCTACCTTTAGGCTGCCGCGATATTTAATAAGTGAATAAATGAATACAGTTTTGGTTTGATATGTATAAGACTTAAGGCTCGTTTACATGAAACCCATAGGTAAGCAAGTCAAGTGAACAGGTTATTTACTTAAAGTTATTGTTCTTGTATAAACGTATACATACCCATATTGGGACAGCACTTGCTACAAGGGAGTCAAGTAACCTACCCACTGGACTTGCTGACCTACTGGCTTCATGTAAACGTGTTCTAAGACCCTTTAAGTTCCTCCCTTGTAATGATAATATGAGTAGTCTCAGTTCATTACTTGTATGCCACTTACGTCAGAAGTTGCTAAAATGGTTATTTATTTACATTATTATCATAAAATCAAATAATATGATACATCAATAAGTAAATTAATTATTGTACAGTCATAATTATTGTGCTAAAAACGTGTTTCAAGGATTTCTTCAAATTAGCATATTTTCTTTTACAATATATTATTTTTAATACAGATAATTAACTGTTTATTATACATTAGCCTGGAAAGGAGGATAGCGATTAATTGAAATGTCAATACTGTCAAGCGGCACAAGCCATTGAGCGACGTTGATTTGATACGCCCTAATTGGAAGTTGTAATTTTTGAAAATGCTTTAGAGAATTTTAAAAAATCTACAAAAATAACACAAGTACTTATGAAAATAGTAACAAACATTATGACTATTGGCACTCCATATACTCGCTCTCTCGTACTCGCATCTCTACATAAGGTAAAAAAGAAGTACTTAAATAGAAGTACAAGTACTTTTAAGAAATTGTACTTGTCCGTAAGTACAATTACTTTAGGAACAAAATATACTTAAGTACAAGTACAAATACATGTAGTTTAAAATGGACTTTCAAGAAACTTTTAAAAGTACGAAGTTCATTAAAACAGCCCGTATGTTACCAAATCAGTAAAAAAACTAAACAATTATTCGAGTAATTATAACTTAATATAAGAACAAAAATATTAAAATAAATATTAAATACACTATAAATGTTGAGTAAATCACATTTGGAAAGAAAAAAAAATGTTGAATGTTGCTCAAACGACACACAATTCGCTTTCATTACTACTAATTGTTCAAAGTAGGTATCTGAAAGTGCATGTCTCTTTGGTGCATTCAGAATAGTGGCAAATGAAAAAATCTCTTTACTGGTGCGGATGACGGCAAAAGATGTATTATATTTAATAAATAACTGCTTCACCAATAGATAATTATCTAACATATTCAAAGTTTTTCTTTTATTCTCTAAGTAATGCAAAACCTCAATATTCGCTCGCAGTGTTGTACTGTTAATTGTAGTTAATTGGTCAAAACTTGTGAAGGTATTTGTACTTGTAAAAGTACTTATACCTGTATAAATACTTGTACTTATAAAAGTACTTGTACTTGTAGGAGAGAAATTACAAGTACAAGTACCATCACAGAATTTGCTAAAATACAAGTACATGTAAAAGTATTGTGCTAGAAAGTACAATTTGTACTTGTACTTCCACACAAGACATAAAGTTATAAGGTTATCCTGCTCGCACTCAGTAGAACTTTTACTTGTGATCTGTCGGGGTGTTCGAATCACAATTTTTGCCCGACTTTTGAACTAATTCGTCCTTTAGATGTATTTTTAAACATATTAAAAATGTGACTAAAATGCAACAATTATTTGTGCAACTTATTGGTCCTCTTGCAACAATTTGGAGCGGAGAATTTTGTCTGGCAATATTATTCATATATGTGAAATCTTTTTAAATTTAATATATTAAAAAACCAGACCTGCTGAAATGTATTATTTCTGCGGTATTACTGATTGCTCATTCTTATAATTGCTGAAATAACTAAAGTAAATGCGTCGCTGGCTCTCCTACTATATATTTGAGTATTATCACCATAGATTGAAAAAAGTAAATGTTATACATTGAATCAAAGAAGGATAAATTAGCCATTTTACTGCTAGAATCGTATTCAGCTACCTTAACAAAGGCATCTGCCAGGGTGGGGGATGATTTATTTTACCAATACGGATTTGTCAAGTCCTGATTTGTTAATTGGGCAAGTTTGAGAAGAAGATTCCTCTTGGAATGCTATAATCTTATGGAGCAACATTCTATAAATATTATTAATAACAGAAAATTAATTTGAAGCCATAACCCAGAAATCTTTGTTCATATATCAGTGAATGCAAATTTATCTTTTATGAAAGTACAAAAGAGGGATGTAATTAAAAAATACTACAGAGTTTCCGTGGAATAGAAATTGCATTATTCAGTATATGCGTGCTGGCGTATATAAAAAATACATTCAGAAGAAAATTAAAAAGTAATGTAGACAACAGAGAAAAGTAGTTATGAAGGAATTGTCAATTTGGTGCCATTCCGTTCGCGTCATCAAACGCAGTGTCTCTGGATTGAGAACTGAAGTTGATTAAGTGTTTCATTCTCTATCTTTTGCTTGGGATACACAGGCGTACTTGGTATAATTTAAATGTAAATTCTGGAATCACTTTATAGGCTGTCTATTGATTGACACCCTCAGACCTATTATTATACCAAGACAGCGAGGAAAATCGACTCTTTATGAACCCCCATTTGCGTTCAATTATTAGTCATATCTGTTAATGCCACCAGTATTTGCTATTCACCTCTCGCTTGAAAGGACTTTTAGAACAAGGATTAGTTTTGCTGGATTGTTTACTGTCTAAATCCCTTTTTGTCCCTGTTTTCCTACATACAATTCGCAATTATTATTATGATTATACAGACAATGAGGACGATCCTTCTGAATATTAATTTATTATAAAGTTGAGGCAATCAACCTCGAACATAATTTTATTTTGCGTTTAAATAAGGACCTATTGATAAGGGAAATGCTCGTGGTTGAATAGAATAACAAAGAGGATGAAAAACTTGATGTTTCGAAATTGTGACTTCTCATCAATGCATGAATAAAATAGAACTGGAACTGAAACTTATAGTATTCCATTTGTTTACTACAAAACATAAATATGTCTTGTCAGTATTTTCCTTAGGCATTAGCAGTAATGTTAGCGCTCATCATAGGGACGCATTGTAATAGTGAAAAAAATCACTCCGACATTTCTTAGAATGTTCACATTTTAGATGACTAAAATGAAAGTCTTTCAATTACGCTGTGCCTGTATGTCTGTCTACAGGTCTGGTGTCTGTCTGTTTGTTGGAGCTATATCTTCAAAACTATTTAATGAAGAAGAATAATATCTGGTAGATACTTAACGATATTGCCAATGCAAATATGAGACTAATTTTCAGTAAATAATATACACGGTGAGCACCCTAAAGAATAATTTATGAAAAAAGTGAGACGGAGAACAATAATATGTGACACATTATGTTAACAGAATTGTCAAGAAAGAAATGTGCTAGGTATATTTTTAGTGAAAAATGTGGTTACCTCAAAAAGTAATTAATTAGGAAACGATGGTTAAGAAAATTTTTGGAATGAATTTAGGAACTATTACTGAAGAGTAAACCATATACTTTTGGTGAAAACATACCGGGTGGTTACTCTAAGAAATAGTGAAGAGACTACAGAAAATAGTATTTGATATGTATGTAGTTGTCATTAGGGGAACCTCATATTCTTTTAGTTAAAAAAGATATACACAGTGACTATTTCACAGAAAAAATAATTGACAGACAATAGATATTAAATAGTGACAGCAGTTTTGTGTGCATACCTTTTCAGATTTTTTATACGAGTTTACCTATTAAGTTTCACTTCTTTTTATTCACGTTTGCTTCCACATGGCGCTGAGCTAATGATTTATTAATAAATCAAAGCCAATATTGCGCGTACTACTACTACTTGGTCACGTCTGTCCTGGAGTGTTTTGCTTCTATTTTTTTAATCGGGCCGCTCTATATACCAATATATCAAGAAAAAAACACAATGAAGTTTCGAACTCAAGTAATTAATTAGACTCAGACTATTATAACTGTTATTTCATTGTTAAGTCACATTGAAAGTTAAAGCCAGTTAGCAAAGAAATGTGTATTGAACATAAAACTAATACCTTTATGTATGCTGAATAACGTAAGCACTTCTTTCATTGTTTCTACAGCTCCTGTAATTTCTACCTTCAACCATTCCTGCTTCTTGCCACTGCTTTCAAGTCGTCAGTTCCTATCACACTTCTTACGTCATCTTTTGCGATGTCCCATCAACAGGTTCTTGGTCTTCATTTCTTCTTTTCCTATTTTTTTTTTTTGGTGCCCTATTCTCACCACCATTTAAATCTCAGCTCCTTATGAAGTCTACAATATTTGATCCTAAAGAGGGTATGACGCTGCCTCAATATACATACACATACACCAAGATACTTGAACACTACTATTACAAAATGCTGTAACCAAATTATCATGTTGTGAGTATTCAAATGTAATTTTCCCGTCAACTAGTGAACATTGAAAATGAATTTATTCACTACAGATAAGCTACAAGTGTATAATAATTTAAAGATGTAGAGTTACCTAAAGTGTACAAGTATTTGCTAAATAAAACTGAATTACATTACAGATATCATAATGTTTTGTGGTAAACTGTTTTCTGTTTGCTTATAGTTTTAGCAATAAATATATATATTATAATACAAGCTAAAAACATACTCTTCGCCGATTTACTGAACTTTTCATATAATTGTTAGACGCATTCTGCAGGATATTCTTCACAGTTTTTGTAAATAATATTAGTCTTAGACATTTTAATTACTTCCACGTCCAGTGGAAGTATAGTAACGACAAAAAAATTTTTAAAAATTTTTATTGTCCAAATAGGCTTAAAATGTCATGAAACGTCGAGATTTTAACTTTGAGCGAAAAAAAATTTCTGTCTGTCTGTCGGTCTGTCTGTCGGTCTGTCTGTCGGTCTGTCGGTCTGTCTGTCGGTCTGTCTGTAACTTTTTTTTTGTGCGCACGTTTACTCTGGAACCGTTTAAGATATTGACTTGAAATTTGGTACACATATGTACTTTAACGAGATCTTGAACTAGATTATATTTTCATCTTGTTCCGTCGAAGGGTTGGGGGGTAAATTGGGGTAAATTTGGGGTAAATAGGTCAATCAAGCAGGTAAGAGTCCATAAAATTGGTATTTAGTATATACAAGAGAAGCTAGGGTCTCAAAAAAATTTTTGGCATTAGCCACCCCCATTACCACCCCCACCCCCTTATTAAAGGGAATGAAAAAAAAAGTGATTTTGTGTATGTACAGGAACCTGAAACCTCAAAATATTTTTTTACTTCATCCACCCCCCACTATCACCCCCCTATCACCCCCACCCCACTACCGATGTGGGGTATCGTTTTATGGGTTTTTGGGGTAGAGGATTTCAAATATTATATTATTAAAGTTCCATAAACAATTATTTTCATATACAAAGTTTTTTCATTGTGAGTGACTTGGATAGAGAATCTGGATGTGGAAGTAGTGATTCCTTGGGCAGCGGTTTTTTATAGTACGAACTTAGTTGGTGAAAGACTCAGTGTAAAATAAAGTAAAAATAAGAAAATTTATACCAAAACCTATGTGGATTTCGAACCCGAGACCCTTCGATTTCGAGTCACTTTTGTATTTGTTTTATATAGCATTTCATTTGTAACATACAGTGTAGATTGAATATAGACTACGGAGAAGCGTAAGAACTACACCACCACCTGCCACGCAGAAAAATGTATATTTTTACATTATAAGAGATGAGCTAAAATCATATTTCCGCGGTTGGATATTATATTATGAAAAGTATTATTATATTAGGAAATATTTAGATATTAAAAAGAAATATCATTTCACCAGATTTCTATTCAATTATACATCAAAACATAAAAATCAAAAAAATATTTTTTTCAAATTTAAATAATTAATAACTTTTTTAATTATTGATCGATTTTGTCAAAAATAATAGGATTGCTAGCTAACACTAACTTACTGTGTAATTTTCAATAAAATAGGACTTTTCGTTCTTAAGTTATCGTGCTTACAAGAAAAGTGACGGACGACAAACTGTAATTTTGAAAGTTATTCAAAATTCGTTCACTGACACAATGACATGAAAATTTTTGTCTACGAGCGATATTTACGATTTTAGAAATGTGCCGATCAAATTCAATATACTCTTCGTTTTCGTATTTGCGAAGAGTATAATAATATGAACCAAGTGACGTAAACAATAAAGATAAGAACAAATGCAGATATGGGAATAAATCAATGATAAATAACAATAGCAACTATTATATATTGTTAATTATATTTGATTTGAAAGCTCTCTTCCCGTAATAATTGTACTTTTGAAATTGATAATCTCTGCTCAGATACTAGTGAGAAATATAAAATCATAAGTAATATTTCTAAGTATTTATTTTAGTGAAGAGCACTTCAATGAGTCATAAATGAACAAGCAATTAACAATATCCAATATACTTTTATGGTGGTGTAGGAGATATTATCATGTTCTGTGTACATCATCTTATCATGTACTTCTAATGATATGTTATCAGTGGGGGTGACTACAGCGCTACTACTATATAAAATTAAATTTAACAGATTGATTATTGTGTGCAATGAGTGCTAGATAACAGTTGTGTAACCAATATTTAAAAGGAAATGTCTTACGAACCCAAGGCACCACCGCATGAAGAACTCCCAATTCAACCACCACCATATAGTGAACACGAAGAACCACCTCCAATTCAAAAACAACCACCGTTCAACCAGCCACCGATCCAACAGTCACCGCCCCAGCAGTCGTCTATTCAACAGCCACCGTACCAACAGCCCCCGTATCAACAACCACCGTACCAGCAACCACCGTTCCAGCAGCCACCGTACCAGCAACCACCATACCAGCAACCACCGTACCAGCAACCACCGTACCAACAACCACCATATCAACAATATCCGTATCCTCAGCCTCCACCTCGAAATCAGGCGGATGTAGATGACGGTTGCTGTGAGTTGGCTTGTCTTGCTTTACTTTGTTGTTGTCTGATAGAAACCAGCAAGTGACATTGTACTATTCATTTATTGTTTGAATTATAAGATCTATGAGTAATATATATTATAAACTACAGTAAAGCCTTATTTGTTTCAATCGTCTGTGTATATTAAAGTACATATATATCGCTGTTTTAGTGTAGGCAAATCCAGTTTTGAGTATGAACTATCTAGGGACAGCTATTTCTTTATCGAAATGGATAGCTTTATTCATGTAGAATGAGGATATAAAAGTCCCGAAAAATCCCAATGTGAGCTAAAGCCACCACTTAGAAAAAATGGCCGCCAGAACCGTTTCTTTTAGCAGGACATATCTCAGTAACCATTCCTCCGATTTGAGATTTCTTTTCTTTTGTTCTCTTCCCCTTTTTATGTACAATCGAAAGTGTTATTACATATTTGGGCATAAAATAGAAGATAACTGAAGAAAATAAGACTTGAGTTCTTGGAAATATACAAGGTGTCCAGTTAGTGCTTCCTCGGAAGATTGTGCAAAAACGGGTAACTTTTAAAAAAAACTTTTTTAACAAAACTTTCAATGTTTCATCTCTACTATAACGCGAAATTATTTTCAATTATACAAGGTGTCACAAAAAGGAGTTACACAAGAATGTATAATTTTTTTAATGGAATACCCTCTAATTTTTTGGCGTCAGTTAAGCCTCTAAAGATCC
Organism: Rutpela maculata; assembly: GCA_936432065.2. NCBI lineage: Eukaryota > Metazoa > Arthropoda > Insecta > Coleoptera > Cerambycidae > Rutpela > Rutpela maculata. The sequence goes on along the minus strand of OW386285.2, from coordinate 290,451,005 downwards.
TGAATTACACCCTAAAACTTTTTGCCAATCGGATGCAGCGTTGCCAAGTTATAATTTTTTTCCTGTTTTTTTTGGAAAATTACAAACATTTTTTTGACTACCATATCTCCGTGATTTATTAATTGTTTTTTCTAAAAATGTAGGGTGTTATTCAATAATGATGCATTTACTGAAAAACATTTTTGAAATAAATTGTTATTATACCGGGTGTCCAAAATATTTGTTTACATTTCTTGTTATTTAATTATTATTTTTCTCAATTTTTTTAAATGGAATGCCTATATTTCTTTACATGGATGAATAAAGTATAAAATTCCCCACATTCTAATATTATACACTTAATTTTTATTTCAGACCGTTTTTGAGATATGATTATTTCAAATAAGTTTTGCGTAAATTGAGGTGCTTTTTATTTTAGCATTAAAATCTACTATGGCTTTGGTCTTTTGTTTTGCGTTTGTTTTTCACTCTTTGACATTTCTCTAATGTGTTTAAGATTATCGTGATTAAGTTGAATTAATATTGTTAATATTCAAAAATACAAATTATAATTATTGTCAATAAGACTTAATATCTATGGTAAATGTTATGTTATTGGTGAATGTGATGGAAATTGTTTATTGGCATCAAGAGCGTATGGTCAAAAATATTCCTATAGAAGATCTCCTGATGTGAGGTCTCTAGAAAATTTGAAAGAACGTTTTAAACATACTGGAAATTTTGCATATGAAAAGAAGGCGAGACGACGAAATGTATTGTAATGAAGAAAATGAGCTGGCTATAACTTTAGCGGTAATCGAAAATCCTACGGCAAGTGTTCGGGAGTTAAGTAGGGATTTAGAGGTCAGTGAATCTAGTGTTTCCATATGTCTTCTTAAAAATAAGTTTCACCCCTATCGAGCTCAGCCGCATCAAGAGCTTTGGGATGCGGATTTAAATCGTAGATTAAATTTTTTGCCAGTGGGCCCAAAACCAAATTGGAGAAAATGAAGAATATTTCAAATTTGTGTTGTTCACGGATGAATCAACGTTTCATCGCAACGGATTTGTGAATAGGCACAATTTCCATTATTATGCCAGAGAAAACCCTCATGTTGCACAGAAAAATCAGAACCAGAGTTTAAATGTAAGGGGAGGAATTGTACATGATTGTTATTCATCCTCGCTTTTTTGAGGGAAATGTGAATGGAGCAGTTTTCTTAGATTTTACTCAAAATTCGTTTCCACAAATAATCGAGCATATTCCTGATTACATTACAAATAATATATGTTACAACTTGAGGGTGCACCACCACATTTTAGTAGAAATGTTCGTCAGGCCATTAGTAATCAGTTTCTTGAAAGGTGGATAGGAAGAGGAGGTCCAATATTTGAATAAACTGTTAAATAATATCTAATTTATTATTTTATTAAATTATGTTAGGTCTCATTACATGGCCGCCTAAGTCACCCAACCTGACTTCAGTGGGTTTTTTTCTTTGCGGATTTGTGAAGTCAGACGTTTATAAAGTAGAACCAACGACTCGAGAAGATATGATGGAAAGGATTCGTCGGTGTTTCAATCGTATAAATGTTGATATGTTACACTATGGAAGGCACTCATTTATCAAGAGACCTCAGTGTTACCTGAATCAAATAGGTGGACATTTTGAGCAGTTGTTAGGTTAGTTTCAATATCGTAGAAAAAATTATTGCTCAAGAACCGTTCATAAAAGAAAGTGTACGATGTCAAAATGTGAGAAATTGTAAGCGTTACTCATCGATTTAAAAAAATATTCATTCCATTTAAAAAAATTGAAAAAAATGTAAAACAAAATATAGATTTTAATGCTAAAATAAAGAGCACCTTAATTTATGCAAAAATTATTTGATATAATCATATCTCAAAAAACGTTTGAAATAGAAATAAAGAGATATTAAAATGTGAGGAATTGTACGTTTTATTCATTCATGTAAAAAAAGTATACCTAGGCATTCCATTTAAAAAAATGAAAATAATAATTAAATATCAAGAAATGTACGCAAATATTTTGGATACCCGATTTTTAGAAATAACTATTAATAAATCGCTGAGATATGCCAGTCAAAAATGTTTGTAAACTGACCAAAAAAAAAAAACAGAAAAAAATAACTTGGAAAAATATTTTAGGGTGTAATACAGGGCCCTTAGAGGCTTAACTGGCGTTAAGGAAATACAGGCTGTTCTATTTAAAAAAATTATACCCACTTGTGTGACTCGTTTTTGTGACACCTTGTATAATTGAAAATAATTTTAAGTTGTAGTAGAGACGAAACATTAAAAGTTTTGTTAAGAAAGTTTTTTTATAAAGTTAGCCGTTTTGCACAATCTTCCGAGAGAATGTCGTAGAACTCTCCAAAATCGTCCTAAGTTGAAGACAGAATCAAAATTCGACTTAGGCAAAAATTTCATTTAAAGACATTTTTAAGAGTCTGCAGAGGCACAGATCATTCCATAAGGACCGTTTTGGGTTCTATAAGGCATTGGAAATGACCAGGTGAAAATTCGAAGAAACAACGAATTTTCACTTAGGAAAAATGTTTTTGGTTCAGAATATGAGAGCAGAAGTATATAATGACAAGGATTTATGAATAATATACTTTTTCAAAGGTACCACAAATTGGACTTTGAAAAATAATATTTTTGGAAGGGCGTCAAAATTTGGCTCAAGAATCGATTTATCGAAAGTACGCCAAAATTTCACTTGCAGACTAATTTTTCAAAACTGCGTTGAAATTTGGCTTGAAGATCGATTTTTCAAAAGTACGCCAAAATTTCACCCGCAGATTAATTTTTCAAAACTACCTTGAAATTTGGCTTGAAAATCGATTTTTCAAAAGTACGCCAAAATTTCACCCGCAGATTAGTTTTTCAAAAGTACCTTGAAATTTGGCTTGAAAATTGATTTTTCAAAAGTACGCCGAAATTGGTCACCACAAAGTCAGTTTAAAAAGTACCACGAAAATATACTTTGAAATATTTTTTATTTTTTATTCCTCCACCAAAGGCATTGACCTTTGATGCACGGTCATTGAAAGCCCAATTCTAAAGTATGAGCATGAAATTTTAGCGATGCACTGCATCCAAAAGGCAAAATAGAAGATTTTGTCAAAGCCGGCGTAGTGCCGATAAGCAAAAATTGATAAAAATCAGTGCTCATGTACAAGGCCGGTTTCTTGCATAGAAAGAGTTTGGATTGACTCGGCGGCTCACAATTTGGTCGAGCGCGTTGAGTGGTCCAGACAAAGCAATGGTAGAAAAACCAAATAGCAGGGCTTTTCAAATGATTATAGAGGAAAACGCCTAAAAGTCGCTCGAAGGTGGGTTGCTGCCATATCGATAATATTGAACAACTGGATAGGAGCAAGTAAATCGTGGAATGATCGAACGCCATTAAACTTATGCAGTTATAAGTCCCCATGAATGTGTTTGAGTACGTGAATCTCCGCGATACAAGAACTTTAAAGCTAAGTAGTCTCTAGCGAAACTAAATTTATTTAGTAAAACTTTTTTAAGTTAATATCAGTGAGCCGTAATTATAAATTACAAATAGTATCAGACTTCTCTAAAAAGCTCGCATTTTGATTCTGAGAAGGTATGCATGAATCTTTTCTACCTAATCGATCGTTAGCGTGAGCGCTCTCGCTTGTATGGTCTGAAAGTCATTACCTTGATTGGGGAAGGCACGATTCTTATCTTGAGAATTTTGTATAACAATTCTGTTAAATAAACGGATTCTTTGAACTATTGTTTCTTAATTGATCTTGAGGCCTGTTGATGGTCTATAATCCCTGGAACTTTCGTATAGAAAGCCGGATGTGTCGAGTTAATTCACATTAACATTCGACCTTCTGGTTGCTTTACGGAGGTTTGATAGGAATTTTTTTATGCGTTTTTGAGAAATAGATTCCGTCATTAACAGACCAAAACGTGGTTTCCACGTACAAAAATTAATCCCTCCGCAGAGAAATTCTTCGGTTGGGATTTTTTTATGCAAAATTTCAAGAAATTAAGAGGTACCTAAACCCCTAACGAGGGAATTCAGGTCCAGAGAGAGCGTCATTTCCAATCTGTGGTAGCGCAGCCTTGGTCCATTACTCGGCTTTCGAATCTTATCTCGAACCCGCCTGGGAGGTAGAAGAACGGGGTAATACGCGACTGGCGCCCCCTGAGAAATAAATTGGTGTCGCGTCATTTTGACGCCCGGTAGTGCGTTCTTCTACAAGAACACTGACTGGACACCTACCTTAATGTACGTTATTAAAAATGATTACAATTTTATATATAAATAACTATTACTTCGTCAATATTTGAGTTAGGAACATCGGTCAAAAAACAAATGAAAGCTTATTGTGTGCTCTAGAACTTTTATTAAAATTATTTTTTCAAAAATTGACTAGAAATTTCAGTACAAACGTCTCGAATTTACAAAAAGTTTAAATTTCCGTAATATTTAAATTATTTTTTAATTTCCTAAGTTTATCATTTCATTTATCGTAAAATATGTAATCATACTTTCTGTAAAATGTGAAGTGAGGAATGGAGCAAAAAAAAAGAAATCTAAAATCGAAGTAAAGGTTACTAAGATATACGATTTTAAAGAAAATGTCTCTGGCGGTCATTTTTTTATGTTCTTATCCTACATTAATAGAGCTATCCATTGCGATAAACAAATAACTGTCCCCAAATAGTTCACGCCAAACTCATCTTACACTGAGATTTGCCTGGCCTATTTACACTGTGTAAAAGTTTGATCGCAAATTGTTTGAATAAATCTATGCCGATATATGAAGGTAGGTCGAAAATATTGTTTTTCTTCAAGCGTATTAAAATGTTTAAATTATGTCACCAAAAACAAAAGTAGAAGTAGGACATTGTTTTACTAGTAACAAAATGTTAGTACCGAACGCCACCGTAGTGGACATTGTTTTACTAGTAACATAATGTTAGTTCCGAAAGCGCCACCGCAGTGGGTATTGTTTTACTAGTAACATAATGTTAATACCGAAAGCCACCGGTGGCGCGCTATTCACTAGCCACTTGTCATATTGTGTCAACATGTAAGACTGTAGTTTCAATATTTGTACATTTATGATAAATAAATGAATTTTTGCATTTTAATACGCTTGAAGAAAAAATAGTATATATTATACGGAGTAGAACGCCTTTTTTTGTGTTTCGCCCAGTTTGCGGCTTCGGCTTCGCCTCAGCCGCAAATCCTGGGCTCAACACAAAAAAAGAGTGCGTTCTACTCCTAGTAATATAATGTACTATTTCTTCAAGCGTATTAAAATGTTTAAATTATGTCACCAAAAACAGAAGTAGAAGTAGGACATTGTTTTACTAGTAACAAAATGTTAGTACCGAACGCCACCGTAGTGGACATTGTTTTACTAGTAACATAATGTTAGTTCCGAAAGCGCCGCCGTAGTGGGTATTGTTTTACTAGTAACATAATGTTAATACCGAAAGTCACCGGTGGCGCGCTATCCACTAGCCACTTGTCATATTGTGTCAACATGTAAGACTGTAGTTTGAATATTTGTACATTTATGATAAATAAATGAATTTTTGCATTTTAATACGCTTGAAGAAAAAATAGAAAATATTACACGGAGTGTTGAGCCCAGGATTTGCGGCTGAGGCGAAGCCGAAGCCGCAAACTGGGCGTTCTACTCCTAGTAATATAATATACTATTTTCTACAGCTGTCAAAAAATGCTATGTTTGCGCATTAATGTCAGTGTCTAAAATGAGACATTTTTTCATTGACATTATTTTTTTTGCGTTACCATGACACCGTGCGCAAAATATTTTGCGCATTAGGGTGCAAAATATTTTGCACACCACATACTATTATTGCCTACTTTTTATAATTTTTAATGTATACACGAGAATTAAACAAACGTCTAGTTCAAAAAAATTTATTGTTTTATCATATAAATCAACTAAAAGTAGAATTTTTTAAATTATTTTATTTTAAAAACAGTATGATTTTTTTAACTAATGGTTTTAGTTTAATCAAACGAAAGTTGTAGAAAAAATATTGTTTGCATCTCGAGTTCAAAATTCTTTGGTCATCTCGAACTTTCGTTCTCGATCACCAAAGTAGTATTTTGCACCTTAAATACAAAAATAACTATTATTTACAATATATTCTTAAGGCCGTTTGATAATATAGCACATTTGCATGAAATGTATCATAGACACATTCTATAAATTCAATGTTCTACTTAGCAGGATATTTTATAGGTCTGTACTCAGATCAGCTGAGAAGTTTGATATAACTATCAAACTAAAACCATAGTAAATAAATTTGAATTATTTTTTATTTCATCTAAAAGACAGTTTATAGAAACACTTCAGATTGTTGGTTTACGTGGTCCAGCTTTACATCTAATAGAAAATTATCTAACAATTAGACAACGCGATAAAATTGATGAGGTACAGAGTGAATTTCTAAACATTACCATTGGCGTACCACAGGGGACGATACTGGGTTCAGTACTATTTCTTATTGATATAAATGGTATAGTTGAATTAGATAATTTTAAAGGCCGTTTGTAGCGTTTATTTTTTTTAACAATAAAAGTGTAAATTAATTGATTACCACAAGTATAATGATGTATTTTAAATTATTAGTTTTGATGCTTTAGAAAATGAATTTAGCAAATTTGAAAATTGTTTTGGATGAGTAGTGTATACGACTTGAGCAAGATGGATTCATTATATTGGTTTTTCTCAGGGTATAATTATGAGGATTATGGTTATTATCTTCTTCATTTATTCTTTCGTGAATTGACTTTTGTTTGGCATAAACTACTTTGGGGAAATATTTAACCTAACTTCATAAAATTTAAAACATGAGTAGAGTTCCAATTCGATGCGTATGTATGTTTTTTTATACCGTGCGTGTAATTGCGAAATGGGCATGTACATCCACATAGCGCGAGAGATGTGACAACCCAGCAATAGTAAAACCCGCCTGCCGACCGGCAGTCGACTACTGAAGTATCGAAGTATCCCTGCTCTGTTATTTCATTTTAGCACACGCGATGTTGTAATTCTTACTTCCCATGTCTAACGTTCTGTTACACGCACGGTATATATTTGTTTAATCATTACTAATGGTTTGGTCAAATTTTTTTGTACAACTCACTAGATTTGAGGTAACATCCATTTCTTTATTGTTTCACTGTTAGGAGCTAAAATATTTCTTGTCATTTTTTATTCGAGAGTTTCTTCTATATTCAATAAATAAGGGATATGTAATATTTTTTTTATTGCGTTTGATCAAGGACTATTTATACTGCCAGCCGCAATTTGTTAAGTCAATTAAATTCTTAAATTAATTTATTGCTTATACAATATGGTTCATGAGTAAATGTGAGAAAATATCCTATGCCTATGTCTAACCTAATAACTAGAGAGAGAGAGAGAGAGAGAGAGAGAGAGAGAGAGAGAGAGAGAGAGAGAGAAACGAAAATATAACAGGATCACACCATTCGCATTCTCGTTCTGGGGTCTGTCAGGACATCTTAAAATAGACACTACAGGGAGAACGATGGTTGGTAGGGTAAATAACAGAAGGAAAAACATACGGTAACAAAAATAACCTACAGCTTAATTCCAGTATCTTCTAAGAAACCTATAATGTGCGTATAAATTTTCCTAGATCCTATAATCAATAATAGTGCGGTCGAATTGATTTTTTTCGGCGACAACATTCCACCTGAAATTTTATTGTTGACTCTTATGTAATATGACCTCCTGATAACGAAAAAAATATTTGCGCCCAAAAATTCCTTGTGCGTCAAAAGTTATATGCATTTTTTGACGCGCTTTCGCGGATTTTCAACTTATCTGCTTAATATATCTTGTACTAGTAATCGGATGGAAATTTTAAAAATACTGGTTCACTGGAGTAATTTTTAAAGAATATAGACCTGACCGATATGTATATGCCAATCCGCCATCTTGGAAAAAATAGAAAACACCAAAAATGGCCGAAAGAATCTAAATTGAATATCTTTTCTATAAGAAGGAGTAATTTCACCAAAGTTGGCAAAAATAAAACTAATTTATGGTCAAATATAATGTATCAATCCGAGACACCGTATGTCAAATAGAACGCTCAAAGATGGCGAACGAAATAAAATTTTTAATTCTTCGTCAATTATCAAGGAGGCATTGTACATCTCTTTTTTTCTTTTCGATTGTATGTTATTTTATAAACTTTTATGGGATAGAGTTCATTTTTTTTTAATTTTCAAAAAGAGTGCATTTTTTTATTTTCAAAAAAGTGCATTTTTATAATTTTCAAAAAAGGATTTTCTTTTGACCCTCCTTTTTCTCATCCAATTTTCATAGAAACAAATTGAGATATACTATAATAATTTCATTATCGCAATATGCCATAATTTCACCGCATTCCTCATCGATAGCTGATTCATCAAAGGTAGAAGAAGCATTGGCACAATTATTTCCTTTACAATAGACACATAGAATAGAATATTATATATTCAGTTTTTTACAGCTGCACTAATTATTTTTACAACCTTTCTTACATTTACAAGAAATATCACTTAGTAAATTTTTAGGAAAAGCATTACTTTCACTCATAACATCAGGCATTAAGCCATTCTCAGTTTTTACTCATAGGACATGATATTAAGTGAACATCGTAAATGAGATCGATTTCAGTTGATTACCGGTTAATTACGGTGACAAAATGGAGAAATTTGACCGAAAAAAAAAAGTCCCAAATCCCACCCCCTCTAATTCCTTAATTTTTGTCGGAATTCAAAAAATAAAAAAGGGAGTTTTAGCAAATTTAATTATGTTTAAATTAGCTAGAGTAGTGTTTTGGCGTAGGAGCCAAGGTTAAAAAGTTGCCAACTGTAGAAACTCAAAATTTGCGATTTTTTACCGTACGTGGCCGACATTTCTGTAGATATCTCCGAAACGAAAAAAAAAAAATCAAAAGTCTGGTGATAGCAAAAGATTCGTAGTGGAAAATACTCGTGACCTTATTTTTTATTTCGAGCTAGCCCCCACCGTTTCGGAGATATCTGCGAAAAATAGCAAAAAACAGCTTTCATTTCGGAGCCGAAAAAATTGCAAAAACATACAATCTTGACACGTTCATATTTTTCGAAAAACCCCATTGGGACGGCCGTACTATGTCGCGACGTAAAGAGGAAGTCTTCCAGATAAACCTGATCGTAAATTGCACGGCAAAATTCGAAAATTCGGCTCGGCACGAACGAATCAAAAGTGACATTTTGTGACATTTCAGAATATTGAAGATGTTTTTCCAACGAATTTTGGGGTAGATTGTGTTCACTGCTAGTTGTTTCTGACAAATGAGCATGCGAAAGCAGAATGGGTGTGGCTTGACGCCGTCATCCGACTTTCACCCTCTGACGTCACGTTTCAGGAGTGGGTAAAATCCGGCAGATTTTAATCGCTTATATTTTTGGAGGATTTTTTTTTTTTAATTTTTTGTTGTCTATGGGGTTTTTAATGATGTTAGTTTACGATTTTGAGTATTTTAATTCAATTTCATTTTTTAAACAGTGTTTTTTAACCCCCGACCTCAAAAGGGTGTTATAAATTTGACACATATGTTTGTATATTTGTTTGTCTGTCTGTCTGTGGCTTCATATCTCTTCAACGGGTGATCCGATTTTGATGTAGTTTTTTTATTTGAAAGAATATTTTGTCGAGAAGGTTATAGGCCATATTAGATTTTGATGTTTGGTCGCCATCTTGAATTCGCCATGTTGAACTTCCCTAGAAATTGTCCGATTGAAGTAAAATTGAAAATGTGCAAACAATTATGGTAGCCGAACATGATTTAGGCCTCATTTTGATTCGGTCTTATGAAACTGGTACGATTAGATACATTAATCGGGCATTTTTCAAAATTTTCAATTTTACTTGTTCTATTACCTCTTCAATAGGTGGAATTCCAGACAATTATATTTTCATCATAATGTTTGTATTAATTTTAGATTTGTAAAAATAGATCTTTTTTTTTATGATGATTCCATGCTAGTTGAGTCTAGGGTGACCATACGTCCGGAATTTCGCTGGACAGTCCAGCATTTTAGAGTACTATCTGTGTTCAAAAAAATTTTTCCTCTCGGTCATCAGAAAATGTCGGGATTAAGAAATGATTTTTCGGATTTCTGCTCCCCCCGCTCATCAATTTTTTTCCCAGCAGAAGTGTCCAGCACAAAAATCTGGTCACCCTAGTTGAGTCATTAGTATCAGCGTCTTCTCTGCATATTTTCACGTTAAAGACATTATCCATTAACTCTGCGCAATAATTTTATAAAGCTATCCTTATTTTACTTCCACGTCCAGTGGAAGTATAGTAACGACAAAAAATTTTTAAAAAATTTTTATTGTCCAAATAGGCTTAAAATGTCATGAAACGTCGAGATTTTAAGTTTGAGCGAAAAAAAATTTTCTGTCTGTCTGTCGGTCTGTCTGTCTGTCTGTCGGTCTATCTGTCGGTCTGTCTGTCGGTCTGTCTGTCTGTAACTTTTTTTTGTGCGCACGTTTACTCTGGAACTGTTTAAGATATTGACTTGAAATTTGGTACACATATGTACTTTAACGAGATCTAGAACTAGATTATATTTTCATCTTGTTCCGTCGAAGGGTTGGGGGGTAAATTGGGGTAAATTTGGGGTAAATGGGTAAATCAAGCAGGTAAGAGTCCATGAAATTGGTATTTAGTATATACAAGAGAAGCTAAGGTGTCAATTTTTGGCATTAGCCACCCCCATTACCACCCCCACCTCCTTATTAAAGGGGATGAAAAAAAAATGTGACTTAGTTTATGTACAGGAACCAGAAACCTCAAAATATTTTTTACTTCATCCACCCCCCACTACCACCCCCCTATCACCACCCCCACCCCACTACCGATGTGGGGTATCGTTTTATGGGTTTTTGGGGTAGAGAATTTCAAATATTATATTATTAAAGTTCCATAAACAATTATTTTCACACACAAAGTTTTTTCGTTGTGAGTGACTTGGATAGAGAATCTGGATGTGGAAGTAGTGATTCCTTGGGCAGCGGTTTTACTATTAGCTAGAAATATTTTTTGACTAAAAGATGATTTCATAATGTCACTTGTGATTGAAATACCAACGCAAACATTTTTTTCTAAACGACGAATGCGCTCGTTATTCTTACGGCTATTCTGTTCATCGGCATACCCATCAAAAATATTACTACACTATTGACTGCTTGGTTCTGATTATTGATCATATATTCATATATTATTATTATTATTACCATGCGTATGCTTAATAAATTTCCTTTTCAAATTAATGAAGTTTCATTTTGTATTAAATTGTTGAAGTTATACAAGACTTTCTATAGCATATTTCATTTTCTTTCGATAAAAATTGGGTAAAAAAGGAAGGTTAAAAAAACACAATTTTGAAAATTGTAAAAATGCACTTTTTTGAAAATAAAAAAAACGCACTTTTTGAAAATTAAAAAAAAATGAACTTTATCCCCTAAAACAGTGGTTCCCGACAAGATTTTTTCAAGGACCCCCTCATCGGTCGCTATACTGACAAGGACCCCTTAAAAGCTTAAATTCTTAAAATGAAGATTATGTAGAATCTACCATAAATTACTTACTAAACTAATATACTTAAAAGTGACAGTTGACTCGCAAGGGCGGATCTGGACCTTGAGCTTGGGGGGGGGTAACACTGAACCCAAAATTTTTTTGAAGAGCGGGGGGAGAAATCCGAAAAAATTTTTCCCTCCCAAATTTTTTTGAAGAGCAGAGGGGAGAAATCCGAAAAAAATTTTTCATCCTAAAATTAAAAAATAAAATTTTTAAATAAAAATCATTGGGTGTTAAAATTTTTTTCTTCCCAAAATTAACAAAAATCATAACATTTTAAAACAAAAGTTGATGGTTTACAGAATCTTGGGGGGTGGGGGGGGGGTAATTACCCCGTTACCCCCCCATAAATCCGCGCTTGGTTGATTGTAAAAGCTGATGAATAACCTACTGAACTTACGCGGGAACTAGATTAGGATAATGGCCACTGCAAGTCAAGTAAAATACAAAACAATTGAATATCTCAGTGACATTTCGCGGACCCCCAAGACATCGTCCACGGACCACCTGTTGGGAATCCCTGCCCTAAAACTATATAAAACAACGTACAATCGAAAAGAAAAAAAGTTACGTACAATGCCTCCTTGATAATTGACGAGGAATTAAAAATTTTATTTCGTCCGCCATCTTTGACCGTTCTATTTGACATACGGTATCCGGGATTGGTACATTATATTTGACCATAAATAAGTTTTATTTTTGCCAACTTTGGTGAAAGTCGAAAATCCGTGAAAGCGCGTCAAAAAGTGCATATAACTTTTAACGCACACGGAATTTTTGGGCGCATATATTTTTCTCCTAATCAAGAGGTCGTAATACATAAAAATCAACAATAAAATTTCAGGTGGAATGTTGTCGCCGAAAAAAATTAAATTAAATCAATTCGACTGTACTGTGAGGTGAACAATATGTAATAGAGATATATGTGTTACCGTTATCCTTCTCTCGCAATTTGTACATCTAGGCTCTCTTTCTCCTCTTAATAAATGTGAAGAGGAGTCTTAAGCGAGTGATCATAGTTTGTTCCCTTCAGGTGAGTTCTAAAGGACACTTAGATGTAGCTACATGTGGCTGAATAGTTCTGTATGGTGTTTCAGTCCGATTTTAGTTGGTTTGCTTTTTTTTAATATTCTTTTTACTTCATTAATTATGTCTTGGTATCTTACTGAAATATTCTCACACATTACATTTCCATTTGTAGCTAGACGTGCAGTTGCATCGCTTATTCATTCCCGGGTATACCTATTATATATTATATGTGGCTGGGCGAAAATAAAAACATGATTTTTTTACCTGTTAAGTTTAAACGGTGTAATAAAATTTAAATAGATTTTATGGCTGCATCTGTATTAACTATGTTTTTGACAGATTATAACGTGCTCAAATAAGAAAAGACTCTTTTACTGATATTTCATATTAGTGAAGAGCTTCCAGTATGGCCTATATTTCTGCAGTAAATACGCTTACTACTTGTGGCCAAGTTCACGTAAGTGTTTCATTTGCAGTTACGATTGCAGATCCAATTCCGCTCTCTGTTTTAGATTCATCTGTTAATATTGTGTCTGCATTGGGGTACCGGTTTAATATGTGATTGAATAAATTTTTCAGGAAATTAAGGTTTTCCTCGTCTTTTTTTAAAGATGAACACTCTAGATGGTACGTAGGTGGTGCATGACGCCGTGGGGGAATTTCATAAAAATCTTTTGAGTATATTTTTGGGATGTTAATATTCTGTTTCCCCACGGTTAGCTAGCGGCTTTGTTGTTGTAAGTTTAGCCTCATAGAAATGTGGATTATAATTTTTAAAGAAAGTTCTGTAGTTTAGGTGCTATGGTTGTGCTATCTATCATATATATTATATAATTAGTCATTAGCCGTTCCCCTCTCAAGCTGAGCGAAGGAATGCCTGCTTCCACTTCTAGTACTGATACTAGGCTTGTTCGAGAAGCTCCTGTGGCTAGCTTGAGACCGATGTTCTGTTTAGAGTCTAGAAGTTTAAGTTATGAAGGTTGCTTTGAAGAACATGTTATGGAAGAGGAATCCATTTTAGACGAGTGTTTTGAATAAGAAGTAATACTTACTTGTTGAGAAATACAAAGACATTGGACTAGATTGGAATTTTTACAATTGAACAAGTAATTAACAAAGTTTCTCATCAAAGCATAAAAAATGTTTTCATGTTCTATATACATCTTCTTATCACGTACTTCTAACGATATGTTATCAGTAGTAGATAATAACTTAACTCATATATAAAAACAGTTCAACTCTATAACATTATAGCAAGTGTTAAATAATAGTTATGTAACTGATATATAAAGAGGAATGTCTTACCAACCTCAGGTACCATATGTAGGACTGCCAATTCAACGACCACCATAATCTGAGTACGATTGATCACCTACATCTCAAGAAGAGCTACCGTACCTACAGCCACCGTACCGAGAACCACCGTATCAACAACCACCGTACCGACAACCCCCGTACCAACAACCACCTTACCAACAATCACCTCCTCAGCTTTCACCTCAAAACCAGGAGCTTTGCTTAGACGCCTGCTGTGAGATGCTTTGCATGACTGTATTCTGTGTTGTTACTTGATGAGTCAGTAACGACCGGTCGTATTTATATTTCTGTTTAAATGATGAAATCTACAAATAATATATGTTATACACTCCAGAACAATTTTTTAAATTTTTTAGCAGTCTATGTTTATTAAATCATTACGTTTATTACATTCTTGTACGCTCCGCAAAAGTTTGCGTTCTGTAGATCGGCACATTAGTTTGGTAGATATAACCACGGTAAACTAAATTTGAATTATTTATTGCCTCATCTAACAGATAACTAAATTGTTAATTTGTTAATTTGAAAAAAAAATGGATACCGGGAAAGAATCATAAATTGCAATTGCCTGTTCTACAATGCACATTCAATATGTGCATATTATCTAGTGCACAATAAAACCGATGATATTTTAGAATAAATTTTCGTTTTCTTGTTACTGTATTAAATAGCTCGGGAGCTAGGTGGAAACTCATCGTAACCGATTTTCAATGAGTTGCTTATTTATAACGAACCTAAATCACGCCAAAATAGACTACTGGCATATTAGCCCAGATATTCTACTTTTTAGCGATTTTACTGCTAGTTAGATATTTCGTAGTGTCTTAATATTTTCTTTCGAAATTTTTTTGTAAATTTTTCAAAACACCTGAACTCTAAGATACGACAAAAGGCTCGAAATCCCTTTATGCTGTACCTTTTAGATGCGCATGAAAATTTGTTTAATGGTCAGCATAACAAAAAAGTTTCAGAATCTTAGTATCTCAGAGTTCAGATACTCTGAGATACTACGGAACTTCTAAATCATATTAATTTTTCTAAAATGGATGGGACACAGTACTTTCTTCTTTGTCTAAAATGTTTTAATGGAGTTTGGTTCGGGGAAGCATGTTTTGTTATTATAAAGACTTATTTTAAGGTAATAAATACAGACAGAGCTATAGCAATGATTTATGATCTAACGTTAATTTCGCGTAAAATCATACACTTTTTCGCATTTTACTTCAGGCATTAGAGAAAAATTCATGGTAGTTCTGGAAATAGGCTTACTGTTTTTTTGGCTCGCTGAATCCAAATTTTCTACTTCCCACCAAAAATTTCCTCCGGAACCCCCGCAAATTAAAAAAAAAACAATTTATTTTTTTTATCTTTTTTTTTGTTTTAGATAAAAAATACCCAGATATTCAGAAAGCAAACAAAATTTACAACAAAAAAGGTCCTTTAACATTTTGACGTACGACGAACTGGAGGGGAGCGAGTGGGTCCCTAAACATGCGCCGAGGCTCATGTTCCGAGGCGTACTAGCGCTTCCCCGTTCGTTCAACGTTAGAATGTCAAAGGACCTTGTTTGTTGCAAATTTTGTCTTCTTTTCGAATTTTTAGGTATCTTTTTCCTAAAACGAAGAAAAAAAAAGATAAATAAAAAACTGTTTTTTTGCCTTTTTCTATAAATTTGAGGGGGTTCCGGAGGGAATTTTTAATGGGAAGTTAAAAATTCGGATTCAGCGAAAAAAACGTAGTCTTCAGGACTACCATGAATTTTTCTAGGTAAAATTCTCTAATGCCTGGAGAGATCATATAGGCCCCTTACCTGGAAAAATTCATGGCAGTCCTGGAGATAGGCTTACTTTACATTTTTTTGGAGCTCTGAATCTGAATTTTTAACTTCCCACCAAAAATTCCCTCCGGAACCTCCTCAAATGTATAGAAAAATAAAAAAAAATCGTTTTTTTTTAATCTGTTTTTCTTTGTTTTAGGAAAAAGGTACCTAAAACTTCGGAAAGTAGACAAAATTTGCAACAAAAAAGGTACCTTGACATTTTAACGTTGGGAAGCGCTAGCACGCCTCGAAACATAAGCCTCGGCGCACGTTTCGGGACCCACTCGCTCCCCTCCCGTTCGTCGTACGTCAAAATGTTAAAGGGCTTTTTTTGTTGTAAATTTTGTATGCTTTCTGAATATCTAGGTATTTTTTATATAAAACGAAAAAAAAAGATAAAAAAAATAAAAAACCTCGTAAAAAAACAATTTTTTTCTCTAAATCCGGAGGGAATTTTTGGTGGGAAGTTGAAAATTCGGATTCAGCGAGCCAAAAAACGTAAAGTATGCCTATCTCCAGGACTACCATGCATTTTTTCAGGTAAGGGGCCTATATGATCTCCAATGCCTGGAGTATTTATGTGCATGCAGAAATTATTCTGACGGGAACTTAGTCTTGAGGTAAGTAATTTCTTAGTCAGGAGACTTAGTATAAGTTATTGAAAATAAAAGTGTTAAAATGTTAAAAATCCTGTACATTTAACAGTGTCTAGTACTTTTATTAACAATCATAACGTTCTGGGAATAGTATACTGTGTATTTAGGTGTAAAAGCAATACATTCCCGGACGACGATGCAAATTGTTCGCCGAGACGCTAGCCGAGGCCAACAAGCATCGAAGTCCGGGAATATGCTTTCACACCGAAGTACACATATTATTTTTTCTGATATTACAATCAATATTATTATAAATTAAGAAATTTGTATTAATGCATAACATTTCTTTATTACAATCTAACTGCTTTCTAATAAATACAATTTTAATGTGAGTTGGTTTGTCGGCGTGTATTTATTTACTGTCTAAAATATACATAAAAAACCGTACGGGAATGTTACTTTCCCGGCCAATCAATATTCAATCAATATTATTATAAATTAAGAAATTTGTATTAATGCATAACATTTCTCTATTACAATCTAATTGCTTTCTAATAAATACAATTTTAATGTGAGTTGGTTTGTAGGCATGTATTTATTTACTGTCTAAAATATACATAAAAAACCGTACGGGAATGTTACTTTCCCGGCCAAGGCCGGGAAAGTAACATTCCCGTACAGTTTTGTTGATCGTTGCTTGGCAACGGATCTTTTCCGTTCTGTTTTCTGATATTTTCTTAGCAACGGACTAAAAGACTGGAATTGTGCATTTTTCGATCTGAAAAAGTTATTTTTCTTTGTTAAGGGAGTTCATAGTTACGTTTTAAAAAATATAAACTATTTGTAACGACAATTCTAGAGTAATGAAATAAAAAAAACAAAATTTTAAGATTTCTTTCTTTCTTTCTCGCTAAACCGGCAGGACTTTCATTCCGGAAATAGTTTTCTGTGTTCAAAATATTTAAATAAATATTTTAAATCTCAAGGAGCTTGTAACGGTCACGTACTATAAATTATTTTGCAACTTTCATCTTCCTGGCTGCACTTCCTATCTTTGCACACTTTCTGGCGGTCATATTTTATTTATTTTAGACGTAAAAAATGTACATACATAAAAAATTAGCTTTTTAACGATAACATAATTTAATTGATTTATAATCAGTGACTATGACGTACGTAATGGGTAGTATCCCACCAGAAATCGATTTTGTGAATCGTTGTCATCGATAAAAATAAAAATAATTTATAGATAATAAAATCATCACGTTTCGAAAAGCTCTTGGACTAAAAAACGACAGGTGGTGAAATTTTTATTTCTAATATTCCTAGAACAAAACATTCTTTTTTTTTATCGGCAATATTTGTAGTGCATAATAACTTTAATACTGCCATTTACCACAGTTCTGTTAATTCTTGTTAACCTATGATTAGTTTATTGTTATGACTAGTTTATTAGTATTGTAATCTACGTTAATTATAAGCTTGACCTGTATTGTAGTAAGTCATTTGCTTTATCTTAAGTAACAGTATTATCGGTTGTGTAAAGTAGTTAGGTTGAAGTCCACTTTTTTTTAGAAATGCTGATTACACTAATTACCTCCAGGGTGAAAATTTCAAAACTATCATATTTGATGTCCCCCGCCGCTGAAGAAACTGTTAATTTTAAGAGAATAATTACTACTATATAGTATTTAATAACAAATTCTTGATATACCTACACATAATTATTGAAAAATTTTGAGAATAAATGTTTTATGGAAGCAAAGTGCTCTAAAATCATTCCCCTGGTCTGTCACTCGTATTATGTAGAATATAAATTAGCGTGTGCACGATATGTTTTAAAAAAATTCATAAAAGTGAAGTATAAATAACAACACTTAAAGAAGCAACTTTAATAATTATTTTATTGTTTTTGTGTCAGTTTTTTTTGTAAATTATCTGTTGTTTATGCCCCTAGCTTTATATCATCATTCCTCTGACACATTTTAAAAGTTCACTAATTTTACGTAAGATGGCGCTATAGCCTTAGTCGCTGTAAGGAGAATATATTTGACGTTTTGTGAGTTCACGAATAGTTTTGTTTGTAAAACAAGAGACAAGAGAATAATTAATTAATAATATTGATCATTAAAGAAAATCGTGGTAAGTCACACCTATAAATATCATTCCTCTGAGTGTATCTTAGACATATTCTACATAAAGCTGATGTTAAAATATTATCGACAGATTTATATTAGCAACAGGTATTTATTTCTTGGTAACATATATGAGCTTATGAAATTGAGTACGAAACCATATTTTACGGGAACCGCTTGAAATTGTTATTCCTCTGGCTCTTTGTAGGCCAGAGGAATGATAATTAGGTAATCCAAACCACGTGACGCGTTATGGGCAAACATCCGGCAACGTTTGTTTTCATTTGTTAAACGTTTGTTAAAGAGTATTTTTTTTTTCGGTTGCCTTGGCTACGTTTCCGCAAGTTAATTAAAATAAACTCCGTGTTTGCCATATTGCCAAAATAATTTGACAGGTTGTTGGATTGCCTAATATCAAGAGTAATAATTTTTTTTCACCTGGTTGTTCTTGCACCTATGTGAAGTGAAGAGTTGTTAAGCGTAATAACTTAATTTTATTTTCTTAATTTATATTGTGAATTATTCCCATATATTTCACTAATTAAAAGGATTCATAATTACTTCCACATCCAGTGGAAGTATAGTAATGCAAGAGAAATTGAAAATTTTTATTGTTCAAATAGAGGCTTAGAATATCTTAGAACGCAGAGATTTTAAATTTGAGCAACAAAAAATTTCTGTCTGACGGTCGATCTGTCTGTCGGTCTAAATAATAAATAATTAAGTCTGATCCTTACATGATTTTCATAATTTAACTATAATTGATTACAACTATTCGACAATTATCCCATGCGATAATTTTTAATTCTCAACATTTTCATACTCCAAATAAAATACTTTGGAAGTTTTCACCCTCCACATCGTGAAAGTATAGTAAAATTTGAAATTTTTTTGTTTATTCAGATGTGCTTAAAATGTCATGAAACGTCCAAATTTTAAGTTTGAGCAAAAATAGTATATTGTTTTACTCGCAGTAAAAGTGATAATAATATTCTCTAATCATGATAAAAGCAAATAAATAAAAAATAATTAATTGTAAAAAATAAATCAAGAATGGGCTTGTAAATAATGAATGAATGTTTCTATACTCTACTGATGAGAACTAACGAGTTCGAAAAAACTTGTACAACTTTTCTAGAGTTGAAATAGAATGTAAGGTTCAATAATAATTGTTGTGAATGACTGAATTTCAATAAATAATTTAAGTATTTTCAATAAATTTTTTTGCCTTAAAATGCCAGGAATCCTATCATGTAATTCAATACTTCGTCAGTATTAGCTAGAAGAGTAGTTGTTTTGATTGGTTTTCCAATAATGAGTGTTTTAAAGTGTTTTCCTAAGTAGTATATTAGCGTGACCCGGTTAAGGTAAAAATATACAGAAAGTAGATCATTTCATATTAAATAAAAAAAGTGTGAATGACTAAATGTAAATAAATGATTTAAGTATTTTCAATATTTTTTTTCTTTAAAATGCTAAGAATCATAACATGTAATTCAATACTTCGTCAGTATTAGCTAGGAGAGTAGTTGTTTTGATTGGTTCTCCAATAATAAGTGTTTTAAAGTGTTTACCTAACTAGTATATTAGCGTGCCCAGATTAGGGCAACAATATACAAAAAGTAGGTATTTTCATAATAAATAAAAAGTGTAAGTTGTGATTTGCATAATACCTAAATAATATTCTGTAAAAGTGATACATTTGTGACGAGTCCTGTGGGTTTGCAGGACTCACTTCGTTCGCCCGGCAATTACAGACAAATCAAACATGCTATTTTTACCACCAAAAACACATTGTGTTAATATCGCATGGCCGGCTTAATAAATAAAATACGTGTTGCTGTTGATATTACTTTTTCTGCTGCTTACAGCGCCAGCGTCAGAAAAAGTACTTTTACTTCCGTTGTTAATGACAACGCACAGCCGTCTAAAAAGTCAAACTTCAATGTTAAGAAATGTCATTTTTTCTGACGTTTGGAGAAAATTTTTTTAATAGGCCAGTCCAACACGCTGTCACTTTGCTTTGTTTGTACTACAGCAACCATCTTTTGTTGGTAAGTTAGGGTTTTCGACAGACCTAAAGGGCACCATACACGTTCAGTAATCTCATTATTTGAATTTTCACGTTTTTTCAATCATACTTAATTCAATAATTATAGCTAGATATGCTTTTTTCTTAAATAATGGACATGCGAGGTGTGAAAAATAATGACAGGGAATGACCGGGAAATTTTCAGTAATGATGTTTCTGTAATCTGCTGGAATGACATTATTGCTGAACGTGTATGGTGCCCTTTAGGCCTGACAAAAACCCTAACTTACCAACAAAAGATGGCTGCTGTCTCGGCTGCTGTAGTACAAACAAAGCAAAGTGACAGCGTGTTGGACTGGCCTATTGAATAATGTTTTCTTTTAATTTGACAATTCATTTCGCAAATTGATTTTTATATAAAATCAAATGTATTTTCTACTTTATTAGTATTTTTCAATGTTCCTAGTTAATATATTTTTCACTTTTTGAGTGTCGATCCTTAATTCTTAGCATAAATTAGTAGTGCTACTTTTAGAATGGAGGTTCTGCTTTATCACGAATTTTTTACATTTTCTCACGAGTACCTTTTTGAATATTCTCTCACTAGTGTGTAATACATCACACTCCTTTGTAAGATCACCATTGTAATAGCCATATTCTATGCCTGTGAAAAAAGGAACAGGTTGCGAAAATCTAAAAGAGTATATACATTGCTTTACAGGAGCGTTAAAAAGTGAAAGAGCGAAAGCGGGAGTTTTCATAATAATAAACAAGAGGTGGAATAAATATATAAAATCGTGAGAACCTATAGCTGAGAGAATTATAAAGGTGACGTTCCAAATAAGAGGAAGAAATATTTTTGTTCTCGGGACATATGCACCCAACGACGACACTTCGATCATGGTAAAAGACAATTTTGAAAACATATTAAGCGATCAAATTGAGAAAATCCCAAACACTCACGAAATCATTAGAGCTGGAGATCTAAATGCTAGAGTGAAAAAACAGACAGATAGTAAAATGATAGGAAGACATGGCGAGGAAACAATAAACGATAATGGCAGAAGACTCATTAATGTATGTGACCAATATGAATAAAGAATTTCAAATAAAGATATACACAAATATACATGAATCAACATACTCACGGCTTGAAGTCAATTATAGACTCTTATTACAAGACAACAATCAAAAATTAAATTCAGGATGTTAGAGTCAGTAAGGGGGCAGACTATGTATCAGACCATTGTTTGGTCTTAAGTAAAATATATATTCCATTTGTACAATCAGGGGATACTATATGTAACAATGAAATAACATATTAAAATCAGTACAACTCAGGAATAGAAAAATATAACCTAGGTAGTTTACAAGATGATAGTAGAGGAGAGAAAGTGAAAAATATATTAACTAGGAACATTGAAAAATACTAATAAAGTAGAAAATACATTAGATTTTATATAAAAATCAAATGTATTTTCTACTTTATTAGTATTTTTCAATGTTCCTAGTTAATATATTTTTCACTTTTTGATTGTCGATCCTTAATTCTTAGCATAAATTATTAGTGCTACTTTTAGAATGGAGGTTCTGCTTTATCACGAATTTTTTACATTTTCTCACGAGTGCCTTTTTGAATATTGTCTCACTAGTGTGTAATACATCACACTCCTTTGTAAGATCATCATTGTAATAGCCATATTCTATGCCTGTGTTGGTTAAAGAAATTTAAACGTTTAAATTCTTAATGCGGCCTACACCGTGTAACCAATGGGCTCATTTGGCATTTCTTTTTTAATTCATATTTCGAAAGTACACTTTGTAGTTAGTAAATGTGCAAAATATCAACTCCTTCTCCCTCAAAATAAATAATGAAAATAGAGCGCGCAAAAACGCAGTGTGACGTCACATCACTCAGCGGTCGACCGCTCACCTCTTCCCATATATTTTCATGCGGCAAGTATATATGATGAATGTGCTAATTTCGTTCATATCTTTTAAGTGTTCTGTATCTTACTATGAACGTGGATAAAAAAAGGGGTGATATAAATATTGTATAGTTCCAGACTGCAAACGTACATCATAGTCCCCTGCCAAGTGTACAAAAATAGGCTTCCGTGGGCTCCTCGATGATGCAAGTGTGGTAGTAGTCTGAATCTCTTTGTTAGGTCTTGAAGAAACATAATTTCGATGTTGGCACTCTCAAAAATGATGCGCATGAGTACTGCGCGCGAAAAACAAAATGGCCGCCATCGCAAACACTTTTTCCAATTTATCTAAATAACCATTGGTATTACGAAAAAAACTTTTATACAAAAAATATTGCTAAATCAATTTTACACAAAAAAGGTTATTATAAGTTTTTATGCAGGACTAACAATTTTTCCAGAAACTTTACTTTTAAAATTATTTCATGGCTATATATGTATTAATAGTTATTTGTATATAGACAGATTGTCTCTTATTTCAAGATTATTGATAGCATCCAGAAGCAGACCTGACGTAGATTTGAGATACTATTTGAGCAACTACGAGTTCTCAGCACTACCGAAGTCATTATTTGCAGTTGACGGGAGTACGCACCATTGTCTAACTAAGTACAAACTTATGGATGCTCTTGAATCAATGCAAGGTATACCTGCCGAAGAAAACGATAATTATATCTTGCTTCCGCCACACCTGAAGTTTTAGAAGAAAATGAGGAGCTACAGGAAAAAGCTGCGATAATAGATGGCATGGCGCTTCTTCACACCTACCACAAACCTGGCACAGTGAAGACATCCAGTGACCTCGGTTTAAGCTTCAGCAAATGGATCGGGCAAAAATTCAGCAATTACAGTGTTGTTTTCGACTCTTACCAAGAAACTCGTTGAAGAAAGCCATGAGAGTGATTCGGCAAAAAGGCTCACATCCAATCCAGTACGAAATCGGACCAGAAACGAAAATTGGAAGTATAACAATGAATAAATTCTTGTCCCACGAAAAGACGAAGGATGAACTGACACAGTTCCTTTCTGGTTAGATTCTTCAATTTGGCGTGAGCAATAACAAAAAGTTTGTAATCAGTTGGAGGGACAAAGCAGCTTCATCACATGGCGATGATGTATCCAGTCTTTCAAGTACGCAGGAGGAGGCGGACACAAAGATCATATTACATGCAGTATATTTAGCACAGAAAGGAATTAAAACTACTCATATATTCTCCCCCGATACTGATGTTCTAATTTTGGCACTAAGACGATATCCCCAACTTTCGAAAGAGTTTGCATTTTTCCTTGACGATGGCATGAAAAGGTTTGTTTAGCTAGGTTCAATTTACAGAACACTTGGATCTCTGAAAGCCTCTGCACTTCCTGGATTACACGCACTTTCAGGAGCAGGTGTAACAGGATCATTTGCTGGCTGCTGCTGCTGATAAAGTGGTGGAAAACTTTTAATTCTGCAAGAAGCTGCTAGAAGCTTTGGCTACATTGGAGACTACACTGTCTCTCACAGAAGATGTCAGGGCTAACTTGGAAGCGTTCATTTGTCAGCTTTATATATCCCAAAACAACACTGACCGACATAGGAGCTGTGAGATGGTTGTTGTTCACCCAGAAACAATGTCAAGATGAGAACCTTCCTCCAACAAGTTCTGCACTGGTTCCGGCTTTGCTAAGGGCCCACCTTCAGTGTTTTGAGTAAAATCATGACCTCATTCAGCATCCCAATAACCCACCACCCTCAGATTTTGGATGGAAGAAAGTAGGGAGCACAAACAAGCCAGTTGCTTGTACCAAACCTTGTGCTCCAGAGCTTATCTTGGAACTTTGTCGCTGCTCATGCTCCCAAAGGCGTTGCTCTCCTCCATGTACGTGTCAGTTAAATGGACTCCGGTGTGCCGAAATGTGTAAGTGCGAAGGTAATCTCGACAGATGTGATAATATGGGAGAGTGCGAGCAAGACGATGATGAAAATTTGGGGCTAAGTGAGATTTGCATTCAAAGTGACGATGATTTTAATTAAAAATGTCATTGTGGAAGTGAAAAGTATTGCTTGTCTGTACTTTGTCTATATAAATCTGTAACTACTGTATTTCTATAAGTTTCTTCATTAAACGTTAAATTTTCTTTTCCCTTTTCTGGTCTTGAATGGGTTCCATCAGCCAGCTACACAGATGGGGGACAGAGAAGAAAGTAAAAAGGAAAACGTTAAAATTATATAGGTACTTTTTCTTTGAATTTGCTATGCCTACCTCTCCTGTAAATCATAGGGGAGATGGAGGTATTTGTTAATTTATTTATGTTTGTAATATTTTAATTACAATTATTGTTTCCAGTTGCCCGAGAAATAGTGTCAAATATGTTAATATGCACTGGCAAATCTCTCATCATTAGACATATTAATTTTTATTATTGGAAACTATAAAATGAAACTTTTGAGAGAACGGTTAGTTCTACATAAAAAATTGTAATAACCTTTTCTCTGTATAATTGATTTAGCAATATTTTTTATATAAAACTTTTTTCTTAATCCCAATGGTTACTTAGATAAATGGGAAAAAATGTTTACGACGGCGGCCATTTTGTTTTTCACGCGCAGCATTCAAATGCACAATTTTTGAGAGTGCCAACATCGAAAGTATGTCTCTCCAAGGTCAAACAAAGAGATTGGGATCACTACCACACTTGCATCATCAAAGATCCCATGAACTAATTAACCAACAGCGTTATCGCAGTAAAAGTTAGATAAATTCGTTAGACTTTATTAAAGTAGATATGTATCTAGTTAACCTACCTCTGTAATTTGACCCCTTCATCTCAGCACTTATGTTCTATTTCCTTGTCCCACCATTCTGGTTTTCTTTTCATGCTTGGTTATCCCATAGCTTCTCGTGCTGCCTCCTTTATACATTCTTTGATATGTTCGTATTCTTCTTCCGTTGTTCTTTCTTGTTGTATTAATTTTTCCTGCAATATTTTACTATGCAGGTGCTGTGTACTCTCATCTTGTAAACTGTCTAGGTTATATTTTCCTATTCCTGAGTTGTACTGATTTTTATCTATTATTCCATTGTTACATATAGTATCCCTTGATTCTACAAATGGAATATATATTTTACTTAAGACCAAACAATGGTCTGATACATAGTCTGCCCCCCTACTGACTCTAACATCCTGAATTTTAATTTTTGATTGTTGTCTTGTAATAAGAGTCTATAATTGACTTCAAGCCGCGAGTATGTTGATACCATGTATATTTGTGTATATCTTTATTTGAAATTCTTAATTCATATTGGTCACATACATTAACCAGTCTTCTGCCATTATCGTTTACTGTTTCCTCGCCATCTCTTCCTACCATTTTACTATCTGTCTGCTTTCCCACTCTAGCATTTAGAACTCCAGCTCTAATTATTTCGTGAGTGTTTGGGATTTTCTCAATTTGATCTCTTAATATGTTTTAAAAATTGTCCTTTACCATGATCGAAGCGTCGTCGTTGGGTGCATATGTCCCGAGAACAACAATATTTCTTCCTCTTATTTGCAACGTCACTTTTATAATTCTCTCAGCTATAGGTTCTCACGATTTTATTTATTCCACCTCTTATTTATCATTATGGAAACTCCCGCTTTCGCTCTTTCACTTTTTAACACTCCTGTAAAGCAATGTATATACTCTTTTAGATTTCCGCGAAAATAATTATCAATTTTTTTAGAAAACAGAAGTGGAGCAACAGGTGTTTTAAATTGGTGACGTAGGTAGTTTGGCCGATGACGTAGCTGGACTGCATGGATTTATTGATAGAATGGTTTTATAGTCGGAGAGCAGCCAATCTGTAGGAAGCATTTTAAAAGTAGTCTATACAACTCGCGAACACCCACCTAAAAAACAGATGATATTATGTAAAATGACCTTCTGGATTTGATTTTTGAGTTCGCCCATTAATTTGAGATTGCCAAATCGGTCAATTCGCAAATTTTTTGAAAAATTTTAAAATTATGTGTTAATTTTTGTTTTGCACATAACACATCATATCTTATTTATTTTAATTCAGATTTTGACCAATATTTTACACATCATCCCTCCAATATTCTTGGACAGGCTGACGGCAAAGAATATAGTGTAACTAATAATATAGTGCCTAAAAAAAATATAATTACCCTCTATTGTCGCGGTTTTTTAAAATTTACACTGAAAAATATCCGGTCGAGGTAACTTTTTTATTTTTAAAGAGAGAGTTATAGTATAAACGAGAAAAATGTTCCATATACTTTAAACAAACTTTTTTATAAAGATATTTTTTGGAAATTCGGCTCATGTAACGAGATGACGCTGTTGGAAGCGGCCGCGCAACTCGTCCGTATTAATTTAAAGCATAACTTCTGTTAACGTCGCCCATCTGTGGTGTCGTTTAAGCGATCAAGTGAGTCTACGGATTATTTAGTTTCTATTTGCAATTAAATGTTATAAAATTATGTAGATAATCTCGAAACATACACATTAAAAAATATATTTTCATTAATTATAACAGCAAGTGGGTACTAAAGATTACATTTTCCTTCGCATAAACAACTTATGTTACATTGCGCGTTTGCTTTGCTACACTTGCAGCTTGTAGTACAGTTATATAATTTACATTTACAAAATGGAGTTAACTCAATAAAATTGGGTTTTGGGCTTTTTGAAATCATCTTTGGAAATAAGATTTCCTCCTTTAGGTACCATCCAAAATCTAAAACATTTGGAATTCTGGGCTTAATTTGGTAGTCTGTCTTGTAAATAGCACATTGCAGAAATGCCCTTTTTACTTGTATTCTCTGTACTAGGATTTACAATTTCTGATTTTCTTTTATAAGCAGTTCGGGTATACGATCTTCTACATTGTGCATGGTAAACTGGATTTAGTGATAAAAATAATTTTTTCTGTTCTAAATATTGTTTTAGAGCCACAGAAATGTCATCAGATTTTGCATTTGATCGGTACATTTCTAAAGCCGTAAATATCGCTCGCAGACAAAAAATTTTCATACCATTGTGTTAGTGAACGAATTCTGAACGACTTTCAAAATGTCCGTCTGTCTGTCCGTCCGTCACGTTTCTTGTAAGCACGATAACTGAAGAAAGAAAATTCCGATTGTACTGAAATTTGGACAGTAAATTAGTGTTAGCTAGAAGAAGAACCCTATTTGAACAAAATCGATCGATAAATAAAAATGTTATTACTTAATGATTTAAATTTGATAAATTAACTCCTATATAAAAAAGTCTATTTGGCAGTCACATTTTGTCACTTTGACAGCGATAAAAAAGGTGCATCGTTTCTTATCACGATAAAAATACCTGTTCCTCAAAAGCAGAGTATATCTAGTAGTCGCACGTCATTTTAAAATCTGTACTGTCGGCTATAACTTTTAAGTCTTGTGGAAATTATACTGTACGATATGAGTCGTTTTGAGAAAATTATAATTATTTTTAATTGTTGTTCGTTCACATATTCTGTCGTTAATTTATCTTGCCAAAAATCACTCGAGCTTTTCTTTTATGGATAAATTTCTTTTTAACTCAATATTTTGTCAATCAGTAATTTTGCTCGAAAAACTGACATTTGACAAAATCGCTCGATCTCCGGTCTCGCGATTTTTTCATGTCAGTTTTTCTCATAAAAGCACTGATTGGCAAAATTATGTCGTTACAAAGAGAAATTTATCCGATAAAAAAAGCTCTTGTGATTTTACTGTTGAAAAATTTTTTTTTTAATTTTTATGTTTTTGTAATTGAATAGAAATCTAGTGAAATATTTCATTTTAATATTTCTAATTATTTATATATTTTACAAATATACATTTCATAATGTAATATACAACCGTGAAAATATGATTTTATAGCTCGTGTCTTATAATGTAAAAATTTACATTCTTCTACGTGTAAGGTGGTGGTGTAGTTCTTTTGACTCTGAATCTAAACCCAAATGGGGTTTGGTATAGTTTTTTTACCAAGTCTTTTACCAACTAAGATCGTACTATAAAATTAAAAATGTCTAAAAGTAACATTATTTACAAAAAAGTGCGAAAAGTATCCTATTGAATGTATAACAATTATATAAAAATCCAGTTAACAGGCGAAGAGTAGGTACGTTTTTAGCTTGTTTCCTTTGATTTCCTATCCGAGTAATTATAATTTATTATGCCAAACTATGTGTTTATAACGCACTAAATATAAGGACTGAGACAAAAAGCACTTTCAACTTAACATAAATGGATACTGGAAAATAATAATCACCCGGCACGTGTCTGCGTTTAGCTCTAGATGCGATTGCGGCCGATTCATAGTAGCGCGCATTCGTTCGGACGCTGAAACAATTAATGAATATTTCGATAAGGGAGCAAAATTTCAAAAAAAACTTCTTATAAAAGATTTTATTTAGTTCATTCGGAACATTTTCTTCGATTATAGTAGGCACCTAACTTTAAAAATAAAAAAGATACCTCGATCGGACATTTTACTCTGCAAATTTTAAACATTTTGCGTCAAAGAAAAGTTGTTATTTTTTTTTTGCCAACTAATTATTTTTTGGGTAAAGTTTTTTACTTTCAACATATCAAAGAATGGTTAGAGAATATTATGTAAAAAAATTAAAAAATTCTGAAGTAAAATAAAAAATATATGACGTGTTATATGAAAAACAAAAAATAACACATAATTTTTATTTTTTTTAGAAAATTGCCAATTTGGTCATTTTGGCAATCTCAAATCAATGGGCGAATTCAAAAATCAAGTTTAGCGGGTTATTTTACATCAGATTACCTATTTTTTAGGTGGGTGTTCGCGAGTTGTATAGAGGGTGTCGAATTCAGAGGGTCTGGTCTTCCGCTATTATACAAAACAGTGTGATGTTGCCAAGTTGAAATTCCTTCTCTAGTTCTAACAAAGATAATTGAAGGAAACAGGAGTATAAAGCTTATTTATTAAATCAACTTTAATATATTTATCCACGAAATTTAATTTTCTTATGTAAAAAATAATAATAGGCGTGAATTATTAAATATTTTAAATAATTTTTAATGCCGTAGATTGTTAAAAACATATTTAGCAAAACATGACAACAATGTCAACGGCTAGTCAAATGACAGATGTGTTCTAACGTCGCCGTCGTGTTGATTTGAAACATTCAGTTTCTTTCATCGAGGTATTTGCTGTAATTTACAAATAGTAGATAATGTA
Organism: Rutpela maculata; assembly: GCA_936432065.2. NCBI lineage: Eukaryota > Metazoa > Arthropoda > Insecta > Coleoptera > Cerambycidae > Rutpela > Rutpela maculata. The sequence goes on along the minus strand of OW386285.2, from coordinate 290,421,193 downwards.
ATTTAAAAGATATTTTATAAAAGTTGAGGAAACACAAATATAAGTGTCAGCTGGCGGCATGCAAGAAATGTTACCACATAATCCTCGCTGTAAGTTTTGTTTATATTTTTAAGATAACTTCTACATACTAACAAATATAAATACCTTTTAATTCCTTCTAAATACATGTGTATAATATATATTGATATTCAAGATACTGAGAAAAATAGAAGGTAAAATAATGTAAAGTAAATACACAATTTGGCATTCATATAAGTTAGTTACAGCCTAAGCGAAAGTTGTCTATGATTGGTTAAATTATTTCCCGCCAAATAAAATCATTTGAAATCTGCTTCTAGACGGGCGTATTCTTATTTCTTATTTTTAGTTAAGAAATTATTGTTTTGGTTTAAATTGATTATGCAATAATTGTTAAAATAATAACTTTACTTGATATATATCACCAAAATTGAATTTAAAAAAAAATGGAAAATACCTCATTTTCCTGTACATTCCAAATTCCTAAATTCAGAGTCCATTTTCGTTGCCGTTTTCGTCTTAAGTTAAAACTGTCCTGTATCCAAGGCTTAGTTTTTCTGGGTGTTTTAGCTTTCAGTCTGTTTTACAAGTGTAGGGTTGCTGACCGTACGACTAAACCCCCATCCTTGGAGGACCGGGCATTTCTCTTAGTCTAGCCTTTCTCCCTCGACCTATCCGACTTGGATGACCCTGCTGGTAGCTACGCTACCGTCGGCATAGCTCTTGCCATCATTAGGACACACAAGCCCCCACCCGGCAAAAAATGCCTACGACAAGGTGGAAATGCATCGGGGATTATGTAATCTTTATTATTATTAAAATATTTCATAACCATAAAAATGTCTACACACGGCAAAATGTTGGAATCAGCCTTAACGTATTCATTTTCTAGAGAACACATATTTTTATGTATAAAAAGTAACAGAATGAAATGAAATAAATAACAAAAAAAAAACACCACACTCGAACAGTGTACAACGAAATCTCTTAAACCGTTGAGTCGTCCTACCACTTAACGCTTAAACTGAATATAACCGCATAAATCATAGAACCATTGGAGTGGTGTGACATCCGTGCCGTCCGTCGGCCATTTCAAACGTATTTCGAATTCGAAATCAGACTGATGTCTGTCCCTGGTTGGTCCCCCGTAACACCTGCTCCAGTACTTCTTGACGTTTTCGATCCGTCAGTATACCATATGGTATCATTTGGATGTCTTCCCAGTTGCCTTGTTCCTTCCTCTTCCCTATCGGGTATGAATACCCTGAAGGTCTTTGTGAAGTTGTGGCTTGTGCTAATTCTATCTGACTGCATATCTAGTAGTCGATTTTTACTTATTTGTTGGAATATTTCGGTGTGGTATCCTATTCTTGGAATGGTCCCATGTCCGTTTATTTTCAGCCTGTATGCCGCCAACAGTGCCTCACTCTCCACTATTAATTGTAGTGGGGGCAGGCAAAGTAGCGCTTCCATGGCTGCGATAGGCGTTGTTGACATTGCTCCCGTTATGCCTAGACAAGCCAGTCTTTGTACTTTCCGTAGTTTTCTCATTGCCTCCCCTTTTCCGGTTTTTTGCCACCAGATCAGGGAGGCATAGGTTATTATTGGTACTACAACCCTTTGGTACAGCCAGTGCACCATTCTTGGTTGTAGTCCCCAGTTTTTACCTACCATTCTTCTGCTGGCCCATAAGGCCCGCGTAGCTTTGGTAGTCACTCTGTCTAGATGTGCATTGAAGTTTAATTTGGTATCTAGAATCAGTCCCAAATATTTCACTTCATTGCTCACCTCTGATTCATTTCCCCGGAGATATAATCTTCCCAGGTTGAGTTTCCTCTTTCTTGTGAAGGCGACCACAGTGGTCTTCCTTGGATTCACGGAAAGACCTTCCTGAGTACACCATCTCTCTACCATGACGAGGGCACGCTGCATCTCCTATGATGCAGCGCCCTCGTGTTTTCCTGTTACTAGGATGGCGATATCATCTGCGTAACCTTGCGCATATATTCCCCGCTGTTCCAGTCGAGATAGGAGCTCGTCCGAAACCAGGCACCTTAGGAGAGAAGATAAGACCCCCCCCTGCGGGCAACCTCTGGTCACGGACACCTCCTCTGTCGTGGATCCTAGCGTGGACGGAATTTTCCTAATTCTGAGTACTGAGTCGATCCATCTTGTTATTGACTTTTCTACTCCGCGCCTCTTCACTGCATTACTTAGTGAGTCGAATGAGGTATTGTCAAAAGCACCCTCTATGTCTAAGAAGGTTCCTATGGCAGTTTCTTTGCTGTCTAAGGCCCTTTCTATTTTTTAAGTAAGCTCATGTATTGCTAACACAAGATTTTTCTGTTTGGTAGGCATACTGGCTTCGATGTAGAGGTTCTGTACTCAGTTTATCGTCCCTGATATGCCTATCAACCAGTTTCTCCAGGGTTTTCAGGAGAAATGATGTTAGACTAATAAGTCGGAAGGATTTGGCCTGGGCGTAGGTATCACGCCCTGGTTTTGGTATGAATACCACCTTTATCTTCCGCCAGCCGGTTGGCACATAACCCAGGGCCAGACTGGCCCTGAATAATGTGCATGGGGGTGTTGCAAGTATTTCCACTCCCTGTTGGAGTAGAGCTGGAAATATTCCATCCAGCTCTGGTGACTTGTATGGTTCAAATGAATTGATTTCCCATACAAGTCTTGTTTTATTTATTATACTGTTTGCAGTTTTCCAGTCCTCCTTTGACGCCCTTCTTATTGGTATATCTTCGGGTGGACCGCTTCTGTCTTATGGGGTGGCTACACTGCCTGGGAAGTGTGTCTCTAGAAATAGGTCTAAAGTCTCCTTCTCAGTGTTTGTGTACTCACCTTGTTGTCTTTGCAGTGATCCAATCTTTCTCTGTAAGATTTTCTGGCGTAAACGTATTTCAAACGGGCCACTTTGTATTTGCCCCATCTGCCAGTCATTTTGGCCTGGTTGAACAGTTTCCGAACCTCCGCCCTTCTGGAGGAGAGCTCGCGGTTCCACCATGGGGTTTCACGCTTGGCTCTTCTCTCTTTCAGAGAGCAGCTTGATTCGAAAGCTGTTATTACTGCTGTGGTTATTACGTCACTCAGCAGTTCTACTTTCGCGGGTGTTTGTGGTCTTGATGGGCAGTCCTTCAGCCCCTGCTCTAGGTTCTCGTTGAAGAGTTCCCAGTTGCAGGTTCTTGGGTTTCTGCTCATATTCCCTTCCTCCGGTGGAGTTTCTATTTTGAATCTTACGTACCTGTGGTCCGATAGCGATGGTTCCTGGCACACATGCCATTCACTTATCACTCGTCCCACACATTGTGTGGTGATTGTAATGTCAATAACTTCTCGTTTTGTTGTTGTGACGAAAGTCGGTTCGTTTCCGCAGTTTTCTACTTCTAACTTATTACTAATAATAAATTCAAGGAGTGACTCACCTCTTGTGTTGTTGCCTGTGCTCCCCCAGACGATGTGGTGTGCGTTGGCATCACAGCATAAGATGAGCTCTAGGCAGTTGGTTTCGTATTGCTGGACCAGTTCTTTAACTTCCTGGGTTGGAGAATACCTTTAATAAAACAAAACAAAAACATGTACATGCTGCTGCTAATAGCAGTTTATTTTATTCTATGTAAAATCAATTATTTATTATTTGTAAATGATTATTTTTAATGTTGTCAGTTACTTTACTGAATGTTGTTAAATTTGTTTTATTATTCCTTGTAGTACCGAAGAAGACAATACAGTTCCTCGAAACGTCGTTTTGTGAAGGTATAAGCATTCCTTTTTATTATTTATCCAAATAAACCGACGAAATACTTAAACATACATCGTGTAAGTATGAAACTTAAGTTACACAAAAATGTATTGTTTCAAATGTCAGATGCATACTTTGAGGTTTGGACACAGAAGACAGGAACTATATAGAAGCGAAAGCAAGCCTTTCTGGCGGGACCAAATTTGTTCATAGTCGCCATGACAATAAGGTATATATTTGTCAAAAGCCATATGATAATTCTTGACGTGCGATTGACAGTCTTTGAAACTCTTATACGGTGGTTGGTTATTTTCGCGGCTATTCCTTCCAACTTTAGACAATTTTTTATTTTAAGTTTATTTGTTTATTTGATTTTTGTTTATAATGGGTTCTAAAGGGTGTAGGGGTTGTGCTTATCGTTCATGCCCTTCGAAGGCGAGTGAAACAATAAGCTTCTTTCTTTTTCCCAAAGATTCTGAAAGGTTATGTACAAATTTATATTATTGAAACAACTAGAAAGTAATGTTAGATATACTAAACAATTAGCAGTTGAAAAGAATTAATATGAAAGGAAATATTTTCTTATCAGTTGCAGCTATTAACTCTGGATGAACTCGAAATACGATTTAAAAATAACATTTTCATAAAAAGGATGGGGTTCTTTGGCATAATATTAAAGTTAAATATTATAAAGGAACATAATTATTTTAGCGTGAATTTTTTATTTTTAGGGCGGCAACTTGGTTGAAGGCATGTTTAAGGCATGATCTACTTGAAATAGGCGTGAATAAGCTTCATTTAAATTATAAGTTATGTGAGAAACACTTTGAAAAAAAATATAAATAATATATTTATCTTTCTTTGTAAGTATATACATTGTACTACATTCCACGATAGTATTTTCTTATTCTGGTAGCAGTATGAAAAAAAATGCATTGGCTTCAAAGTGCATTATTATGATTAATGATGCCTGAAATACGGGATATAAATATAAATGTGTACTTCTTTTTTTGAATATTCTGCAATACACCATGACTTGGGCCCCCAACTTCATTAATACCATTTATACGTATTCTTATTCATATAGCTATCTACTAAATATAAAACAAGACAGTTTTCCCAGTGTGCAGTGTATTGAACCGAAATATTGATATATATTTGTGTACATCGTTTCTCTGAGTATAGTAAGACATATTACTGTCACTTCGAGGTCACAGAAATCAGACACCCGATATCAAAGGTACCTCGGCAAGCTTTCGTTTCTGTATAGTTCCTGTCTTCTGTGATTTGGATAACAACTCGATTTGTTTTTGCATGTTACGTAACCGCATGCTTACTTTATTAAAAACCTTATTGGTAAAACCAATAGTGGGTTATACATTACTATATATTTCAAAAATAAAATATTGTAAATTTCTTTTGTCGACCGATATTAAAATAACGTTTTGGCACTCATTAAAGTTTAAGTCAGCTGTTTTGGATCTGTTATTTGGGATTTTGCAACTATAATATCAAAATCGTAATCAGTGGTCTCAAAAGCATCTGTATGATTTATTCTTGTAATGATATCATTTAAATTCTTTGAGTCACAGTTTAAAAAATTTTTTCCGATAAAATTTTGATTTTTTTGGAGATTAAGAAAAAAATTATTTGCACACTTCTTAACAGGTGAACTCTCAAATTGGCTATTTTTAGAGTACGTTGCGAAAAATTTCATTCGAATTCCTTAGCTTAAAATTATTTCGCAACTTTTTCAACTAAATGTACTGGACTAAATTCTCATAATTGCATTGTTGACATTCCTAAATCTGCCCCAGGTATTTTTCAGAACTACACGATAAGATTAGTTATATTTTTTACCATTTGCCTCCCCACTTTGATAAGTCATAAGTGAACGAGCAATTAACACTACAATATGTTTTCATGACGATGTTAAAAATATTATCGCGTTAGTATAAATCATGCGGTCGGTCTAATACAATAAATTTGTGGAAATAAATGTTTTTCGTTAGATAAGAATTATAATAGGATCAGTAAATAATCGTATAATCTTATCACGTACGTCCAGTGATATGTTATCAGTAATGTGGTGACTAGATCTCTTAATATCTAAAATTTAGTTGAACAGAATTGTGTCGCAACGAGTGTTATATAAAATTGTTGTGTAACCGAAATTTAAAAAATGTCTTATCAACCACACGCGCCACCACACGAGGGACCGCCACCTATTCAGCCACCGCCATATTATGGGCATGGAGGACCACCTCCATTTCAAGAACAACCACATTTTCAACAGCCACCGATTCAACCGTATCCTCAGCCACCATATCAACAGCCACCGATTCAGCCTTATCCACAGCCACCATACGAACAGCCCCCGTATCAACAACCACCGTACCAGCAACCACCGTACCAACAACCACCATATCAACAGCCGTATCAACACCCGCCTCCACCCCAAAACCAGTCGCCTTGCGGTGATTGTTGCTGCTGTCCCTTATGTTGCCTTACTCTACTCTGTTGTTGCCTGATGAATGAATAATGACTGATTGTATTTTGTTTTTGTTTGAGTTATTAGATCTAATATATATTGTATACACCAGTAGTTTTTTTTTTTCAACGGTGTGTATATTAAATTATGTAGATATTTAATATATTTATTACGCTGTACAAGTTTAACCGCAAATTGTTTGAATAAAACGATAAAAATTATAATATGCTTCATTTTACTTCCACTCATCCAGTGGAAGTATAGTAACGACAAAAAAAAAATTTGAACATTTTTATTGTTCAAATATGCTTAGAATTTCATGAAACATCAAGATTTTAAGTTTGAGCGAAAGAAAAATTTTTGTCTGTCGGTTTGTCTGTAACTTTTCTTGAACACACGATTACTTTGGAACCGTTTAAGATATTGACTTGAAATTTGGTACACATATGTAATTTAACGTGATCTAGAAATAGTTTATATTTTCATCTTATTCTGTTGAATGGTTCCGCTTAAATTGGAGTAAGTGGGGGTAAATAGATCAATCAAGCAGTCCATAAAATTGGTATTTAGTATACACAAGAGAAGCTATAAGGTCTCAAAAATTTTTTGTCATTAGCCCATTCCATTACCACCAGCACCACCACCCCGCCGTTATTAAAGGGGGTGAAAAAGAATTGTGATTTATTGTGTCTACAAGAACCAAAAACCTCAAAATATTTTTTTACTTCATCCACCCCCACTACCACTACCGATGTATGACATCGTCTTATGGGTTTTTGAGGCAGACGATTTCAAATATTATATTATTAAAGTTCCATAAACAATTATTTTCACAAACAAAATTTTTTCGTTGTAAGGGACTTGGACGGAAAATCTGGATGTGCAAGTAGTGATTCCTTGGGCAGCGGTTTTTAATACTCAAATATAAAATTAAAAAGGTAACAGAATTATATTTAAACTTTCCAACACCTGCTCTAGGCATCTTAAAACGCAGGTAGGTTTAAGTTATTTTTTTCTGTGATAGTAGAATTATTCATTTATTAATACGTTTTTGAACAAGTAATGGAGCTCGTTACTCATGGCCGTGGGTAATAATTTATTACTCAGTGGGCTAGGACCAATCAGAAAAGTTCATATTCATTACTTAACCGTCATGGAGCAATAACAAAAGACGATTTAGGTAAAGTTCAAAAATATCACCTACCTATGCTAAGTCAGTCTCTTGCCATGTCAATCTGCCAGGTACACTAGATTTCTTTAAATTTAAAATTACTACCAGTTTTTTTTACGAACTTGTACAAATTTGTTATGAAAAGAACATTTTACTACGTAGTCGTAGAGAAATTATAGTATTCTACTGACGTGTAATAGCTATTACTCGCTCGTGTATAATGGCCATCATTACGTTGAACCGTTGAATAATAACTGTTATTTACAAAGTAATCCATATATATAATGTTATTCAAATTATAGTACAGTACCTAGAGGTAAAAAATATGTAAAATTTCAGAATAATTTCATATTAAATGATAATTTTTCTTTATGGGTTATTATTGTACTAAAAGGTATCATCTTCAGTTTCTATATGATCCGGATACTTGCTTTTACCATCAAGAGGTGAAAACCACCCCTAAATTTTATATTTAATATTTGAAAAAGTATTACTAATATATTTTTTAAACATAGAATAATTATGTTTTTGGGATTACGAATCTGAAGTCAAAATTAAAGAATTCAAAATGGCGGCCCTAATATGGCGGAGGATGGATTTTTTTTTTAAAACAAATGTTTTAAACGAACAAAAAAAATGAGCATCTAGGGGATGCTATTAATTATCAAAAAACAGCATTTCTTAAAAAAAAAATTATTACTAAGCAATTACAATGAATTACAACTGTGACATTTTGTTAGAAAAAATGTGAAAACGTACATTGTATCGGCCATAACTTCTTCATTTTTTGTGACATAGAAACAAACAAAAAGTCATTTTAAAGATTGATTAATTATCTTTAATTTTGTTCCTTGGAATTGTTGATGGAAGTGTCATAGTTTCTAAGATATTCAACATTTTATACTTAATAGTTCATCCTAAAAACGGAGGGATGCCATCTATAAAATTAAATATCTCCGAAACTATCAACCCTACACAAATATTTAAAAAGTAAATTCATTGCCAGTTATAAGCTTCATTTTTGATGCCCACCATATTTTCTCTAAAACTAGTATTTATGGAGATATTTCCAGAGAAACAAAAATATTACGTTTATTCCAAAATCCCCTTACAGATTAAAATGCAATTTTCTTCTAAAGCAAGCTCTATAAGCGGACGAGAAAAAGATCCCGGAACAAAACCCATGAAAATGTTGATTCGGTGGAATCGGCTGAAATTGGTATTTTGTAGTAGAAGTCATGCTGATCAAAAGTTCTTATCACATCAAGTTAATCCTATGGACAGTTTTTGAGATACAGCTTGCCAAACTTAGGTAATTTGCATCATTTTAGACATTCAAGAACTTTTTACTCTTAAACTATTAACTTTAGCAAAAAATTGCAAGTGTCGAAATATTTTTGTTCAAGTCCAATAAAGCTCAAGAATTTTTTTCAGAATTTTTTTATCAATTTTTAGGTTAGGTAAAATATATATGTCATATTTTGGCATGCTTCGGTGGGATTGGCTGAAACTTTGCTATTTTGTAGTTAAAGTCATGCTGATCAAAAATTCCTATCGCACTGAGTCGATCCAATGAGCGGTTTTCGCTCCAGGATTGCTTGAAAGTCCTAACAACGAGGTAACGGGTAATCTATATGTACGTGTTTATGAATGGCTTCCAGCATGTTTGTGTACTGCGTGCATGCGTTTGTGTGTATGTATTTGTCAGTATCTACAAGGTTTTCTGGAAATATCGATGACAAACTTCTGGTGCAGATTCTACATGCAAAAATATGTCCGCGAATACCTTGAGCTATGGCCGTTTGAAAATTGCTCCCAAAATCTGATTATTATTTTATATTTCAGAAACCTTTTGATTTACAGGGACTTGACATTATAAATATATTGACAATAATACAGGCTTATTTTAACATTACATTACATTTTTTGTGCATGTACACAAACACACTGGAAGCCATTCATAAACACGTACATATAGATTACCCATTATCTCGTTATTAGGACCTTCAAATACTCCTGGAGCGAAAACCACTCATAGGATCGACTCAGTGCAATAGGAATTTTTGATCAGCGTGACTTTAACTACAAAATAGCAAAGTTTCAGCCAATCCCACCGAAGCATGCCAAAGTATGACATATATATATTTTAAATAACCTAAAAATTGAAAAATAATTCTAAAAAAAATTCTTGAGCTTTATTGGACTTGAACAAAAATATCTCGACCCTTGCAATTTTTTGCTAAAGTTAATAGTTTAAGAGTAAAAAGTTCTTGAATGTCTAAAATGACGCAAATTACCTAACTTTGACGAGCTGTATCTCAAAAACTGTCCATAGGATTGACTCGATGTGATAAGAACTTTTGATCAGCATGACTTGAACTATAAAATACCAAAATTTCAGCCGGGTTTTGTTCCGGGGTCCTTTGAGCGTCTAGATCATACAACGTATTAACGAAAAACAGTACACGGGAATATATTTTTTTAATTACTGTCTGCTTACATTAACAAAATGGCGACGTTTTTATTGAAAAAAATTTGAAAAAAGGCATTGTTTCCGTCTTAGCTTTTTTGTTTTCTATGCCATAGGAATAACCAAAAAGTAATTTGAAAGCCTATTTAATGGACTTTCATTTTGATTGCATTTTTAACGTAAGAGCTATCTATAGTCTCTAAGATATTTAACATTTAAACTAAATACTTCCTCTTATACACGTTCGGACGCCACCTTTATATTTCCAGATCTTCGAAACCATTAACTACAGAAATTAGAAAAAAACGAAATTCATCCTCAATTTAATAGCTTTCTTATTTTTCTCTAGTACGTTTTTACTCAAAGTAATACCTTTCGGGTTATTTGACGAAAATTTATTTCAAATATCTATTTTTCAAGCTAAAATCCCAATTTTTCAGTAGTTGTATCTATATCAACTATCAACTTATATGAAAAGTTGCATAGAACATTTTCTTCTTAAAATTTAATTCTCTTTCAGCCAACGTTTTTGTTTTTTTTCTTTTGTTGCCACCCCCTGAAAAGAGGTGGCATCCACCCCCTATAAATTAGCAAGCCGCCGCATAATATAGAAACTTTTTCTTGATGTGTTTACTATTAAGTTGCCAAAAATGAACGAAATCCGTTTAATATGACATTATTCCGAAGTTAAAATCTCTAGTTACTGTACTATTATGTAAGATATTGCCAGTATTATAGACCATTAATAGATATAATATATTGACTACCAGCTTGCTATTAGCACTGACCGTAAACCCTCAACAGATTGTTCAAATATCACTGTATTGAATTAATAAAATTTCAAAGAAACATTCGTTAATTTGCTATAAGAGCTATGATCGATAATCCCTTTTTTTATAATTTTTGACTGTCACTTTATTGCCGTGCTAATAGCAGTCATATTTAACCACTATATTACATCAATGAATAGACCATACTATCTTACCATCATATATTATAATTATGAAGCAGATATATTAAACATTTTTTTATCATAACAATGTGTACACTTTGATAAAAGACTCATTATTCTTATGTCAAATTTGTTTCAATTCAAAAAAATGTAAAACAAAGTTTTAATGAGCATGATCTCCAATAATTAATAATTTTTGAGGTATAGCTTGCCAGAACTAGATGATTTCCTTAATTTTAGTCATTATTTACAAAATTTATATGAGGAGATTCTCAATTTGACTCGTATATTTTTCTCTATATACAGAGTGAGGGTGGACTGTCAAATATCTGAAAAAAATGTCTCAGATGAACATTGTAGCAGGTAAAGAATGGCATATTGGGGAATTATTTTAAAATCTACAAGGTGTTTCTCAAGGGTGGCAAGCAATTACCTAGGATTTTTTTAATGGAGCACTTAACTTTTTTATATATTTTTGTATTCCTATTCTTATTATCCTTCTAGGCGCATCTCATTTTTGGATATACGCTGCGGTATTACCACGTTATTCTATTTTTCCCGGAAAAAAATGCGTTTGTAGAAAATCTGTAAAAAGAACGTATTTTTGCAAATTTGACCGTGGCTTCACTTTCACACAACTCAAATTTACTTCCACATCCAGTGGAAGTATAGTATCGACAAAAAAAAAAATTGAAAATTTTTATTGTTCAAATAGGATTAGAATGTCATGAAACGTCGAGATTTTAAGTTTGAGCAAAAAAAAATTTCTCTCTGTCTGTAACTATTTTTGTGCTCACGATTATTCAGGAACTGTTTAAGATATTGACTTGAAATTTGGTACACGTATGTACTTATATTTTCATCTTATTCCATTGAAGTGGGGTAAATGGGGTAAATCAAGCAAATAAGAGTTCATAAAATTGGTATTTAGTATATATATAAGAGAAGCTAAGGTCTCAAAAATGTTTTGGCGTTAGCCACCCCCATTAAGAACCTCCACCATATTATTAAAGGGGGTGAAAAGAATAAAATTGTTATTTAGTGTGTGTAAGAGAACCAAAGACCTCAAATTTCTTTTTTACTGTATACACCCCCACTTTACTGTAGAAGCTAAATAAAGTGGCCATTAAAAATGGTGAAAAAATATCCTTGAATGGCTGTGTAAAAATAAACAAATAACAAATTCAACCGTATTTTTAACTCGCCTCAATATCGATACCAGGTAGTAAAGTTCAGTGAACTCTGCTACGCGCGACGATTGAATTTTGGATAATTTTTAGCGGCTGTTTTTGAAGGCGATTTATATATTTTTTTATTTTTTACTCTTAAACCATTATCTTTAGGGAAAAGTGTAAGAGCCAAAAATTGTTTATTTATATTTAGACCGTGGGGCAACAGTGCTCCGGACTTCGTATTTCGAGTCCTTTGATAGATAGTTGGACTTAAAAACATAAGTAAACGAGGTGACGGAGTCATGATGATCCTACAGGGTCAAGTGCGTTTTTTAAATGAAACGCCATCTATATCTGTATTTCCCAACCATTCGAATGTAACGATTTTCTTTTTGTTGAAATAATTCAATCTGCAGAAGCATATTGAAAAAAGTCATTATTTGTCATAATTATGGGTTTAAAAAATATGTTAATACCACTTACGAAACATATGCATGACGTTTATGAAAAATGTGTACGTTCTAAAAATTTACATACTGATCAAAAAAGATTTTAAATGCGTTACACAACTGTTTGAATTGAATTTTCTCAATTTTTCAAAATGGAACATCCTGAATATTTTTTTATTATATTATATTTCAGATTTAATGTGCATTAAGGACAAAATTCAACAATAAGCATAAATTAGAGTTTTTTCAAATAATTCAAGAAAAACGTTTTGTGTACTTATACAAATAAAACTTTTAATTGCATTTTAAAGTAATTGTCAGTAATTCTCAATGGAGATTGTTATTAATAAAAATTATTTCATTAAATTAACGACCATTGCAAAATAATATTTTTTTTTTATATATTTTTCATTAATGAGAAGGTTGAAGTTTCTGCAGCATTCTATTTTCTACAAAAAAGTTTTAAAGAGAAAAATTAGTGGACTTGTCCGGGATTTGAACCCGGGACCTCGCGCACCGGAGGTGCTGCAATTCAACAATACCTTATTATTTTTAAGGTGCAGGTGTATGCCTCTTTTAATCTCAATCCGGAGATAGCCAGACAACCACGGCGAACATCGCCGAGGTGAGTGTGGGGCTGGACAGGTCGATTTCGGCTGGGAAAAAGTAGGTGGGAGGGCCAGTAGCTCCTGACTACCGTATTCAAAACTGGATTTGGAAAGCTAGTTAAAAAATAAACACAACACTAAAAACTCGTAGGCGAGAGCACATAATAATTTGGGCTGTCTATACGGAAAACAATTCAGATTTCTTCAACATTTCTTAATACATGAATGTACTTCATCGAATCCTGGTCCGGAGCCAGCCAGACAACCACGACGCGTGATATTGTGGTGGGTGTGAGGTTGGGGCAGGTTTGGTTTGGATTAACGATAGGTACTTAAATAACTCCTTTCCGCCACGGGCAGATTTAAAAACTACATTGAGATTAAATAACACGCTAAAGCTAATTAAAACACTACAAAACTCACTCGTTGGCAAGCGCACTTTGAAATTTTGGTTGCCGATACGGGAAAATGACGACCTTGTGGTCTGATCGCCGATAAGGAATATAGAGTAGTTAAAAAGCCGTGGTTTAAAGAATTGGGATGTCTAAGAAGTTTTCGGCCTTTGGAAAAACAAAAAGGGGACAACAAGAACAAAAAGGATAAAAGAACAAAATTGTACAAACATAAAAAGGGGACAAAGAGGGATTGGAAAGATATCAAGTTGAGGAAAGATAAAGAGTAAGGGTAGAGGTAAGCTATCGTAGAAGGAAGTGTAGCTAAGGGTGGAAGATTGGCAACGCCTGGTATGGTAAGGGGGAATTAATACCCCTAACCAACGAGCCGTTGAGAAATTCGATGAAGTGTACACTCAGAAGCAAAAATTATTTAATTTTCAATTTATATTTAGAGCAATATTGTACCAAATATTAAATTATTATATGGTATGTTATTATATATATATATATATATATATATATATATATATATATATATATATATGTATATATATGTTAGATCACGGTTCACATGAATGACTTTTTAAAAACTTTTATTTAGTTACATGGAGCCAACGTTGGCTCTTGGAGAAGGAATATAATAATAATTAGAAGTGTTTCATTCTAAGTGAGTTTAATAACTGATTCAACAAAGCGTGTTTAGTCATATTTATAACATACAGAACCTGAGTAAGCAAAATATATAACAAAGGAATTGCAGTTCTGCAGTCTGCACAAGTTATGAGAAACAAAGGTGTAATATGATATCTTGAAGATAAGCAATTAATAAGAGAAGCTGTTATCGTGAAATACGATATACCTGTGAAGGTTTATTATGGCTAAGTCGCAATAAGATAGCGTGTAATATTATATAACAACTTCCCCCTTAATAAAAAAGTTGATGTTATACAGCAACTTTTGAAAATTGTTAAAACGTTAAATGAATATAATGCAAAAATAAATTGAAACAATGTTGAATGAATACAAAGCAAAATAATAAAATAATGTAAAAGTTAAAATTGGTAAGCGATAATAAAACATTACATAATGTAATAAGGATAAAATACAATAGTCTAAATTAATAGACAAGGGTAAAACTCCACATGAAAGTCTATGTTAACTCGATGTCCTCTTCTTCTTGAGGTCTAATACCGGGTCGCTTTCTTGGAGGGATCAGTCTAGGAAATTTGGTAAATACTCTGCTTCGCTCTGAAGGAGGTGAAGGAGGGTTATCCGTTGAGGGTTGGATTCGCAATGCTCCACATCTTCTTCTTCTGCATTTACAAGTTATGTAAAGTAGAACTAATAGGATGATGAGAGTGATTATGAAATATGTGAACCAAGATATGTGTTTGGTCACAAAAGGTTCATTTATGAGGTCATCCAAGTCTTTGGAATATTGGTCCAATTTGTTTTTAGCAATATCTAGGTCTTCTACGTCGAGATTGTTTAATTTGAGAGGTTTTAATTTTGGAATTTCGATTTTGTCGGGCATGTGATTACAGCATTCAAAAGGAATTTGGATAGGATGTGAATTGTCCTTAATTTCGGAAAAGTCTTTGGCACTGGCTTGTATTCTAGTAATGCCTGCATAGGCGTAACATCCTGGTTGTAGTTTGATGATGGAATTTTTGTTGATTAACTCTGTTGTGGATTCTCTCTTTGGACAGTTGATGGTAATGTGAAGTGGTTCGGAATTAATTACTAGCCATGTGTTGTCTTCAAGTTCTTGGACGTTGTATCCCTGACTAATAATGAAGGAAGTTTGACAGTTCTCTGGAAGTTTTGGCAATGGTTTTAGTATTCTGGCTTCACATATGGCATTTTGGTCGATAGGATAGGCAAACAGGTTCGAACATAGTTTGGTTCCAAAATAAAGTGGTTTGCATTCTTTCAAATTTTGTATAGGTATGTACATCAAAGAATCATCATCTCTCGCGATATATTTTTGTGAAATAGATAAAATGTGATGTAGACCAGTTCTGTTATCAAGTATCGGGATAGGATATAGGCGATAGGTGTTATAATTTTGGGGTTCAACAAGTGGTATTGTTAAAACAAATACTAAGTTAGAATCCATTTGAAACGCTTGTAATTCAATAATATCCAAATACTTAGCAACTGCCGATAATTTAATGGGGAGAGGCAAATTGTTCCTTCGTAAGCTCTGTGAAATTTCTTGTAATGCTGTTACCAAATGATTAGGGGTTATGATTGACGTGTGAATGATTCCTAGTCTGGCAAATGTTATTGAATTTAGAATGTCGTTTAAATTATCTTCGATATACAAATAGCTTGCCATTAATTGTTCGGAAATGTATAAAAATTTTAGTTTTATGTGAGCAGCCTCGATAGCTTGAGTCATTGTTTGAACTGTGTGTTCTATTTCTTCGAGATCTTTGTTAAAGGTTTCTTCGTCAATTTGTAATTTTTGTATAGTCGAGTTGAAGTTTTTAATAACAGAAGTTGTAACTGAAATTTGATTTTTGATTAAGTTTTCCAATTGATGTTCGTCATTATTTAGTTTATTTATACAATTAGTATAGTACTGGCCATCTTCAGCATCTAGGTTACCAGTTATGGATTTGAATATTGTACCGATACCGTTAAGTATTCCTCGTTTATATCTTTTTGTATCTGAAAAGATTTCGTCAAATTTCATTTTTATAGAGTTGGATATTTGTGTTAAAAGGTTAAAGTCTGTTTTAATTTCACTCGTAAAAATAATTGACTTATGATCACCATTATGGAGAGTGTACAGGATTCTGTCTAAGATATTTTGGTTTTTGTCAAAAGCTAGTTTGAGGGATGAAATGTTTTTATGCACTAGTAGAGTCCATTTGTCATTTGTCACCACGATGTCCGTGTCTTGGTGGTAGTATACACCAACGGTGTTATTGATTGGGATAATTTTGTATTGACAGAGTGCTGATCCGAACAGCAGGAGAAACCTGAAAATAAATTTAATTTTCAGTATATGGTTTCATTCTATCAAAATTTACTTTGGTTTCTTGTTTCGTTTCGAGGTTTAATAAGGTAGCAGAATTTTGAAAAATTTCTTTTATTTTAAAAGGACCGTTAAATTTGTTTTGCAATTTGTTTTTGATTTGTGATTCTTTTACGTAAACTAAGTCACCTATTTTGTATTCGGGTCGTTTTTGGGGAACATTTCTATCAAAGCGAACTTTCGCTTTCTCCTTTTGAGCTTGCGTTCGACTACGGGCTATTTTATAGTAGTGAGATATTCTGTTGTTTAAATCCCTAACGTATTTGGTTATTAACTCTTTTTGGTTATACAAAGTTTCAGGTGGTCTGTTGGACGTATGTCCAAATACAAGTTCGTATGGGGTGAAACCGTGTGTTTTATTTACTGAATTGTTATAGCATATTACTGCATATGGTAAAATTGTGAAAGGATGTTCGTTCGGATTTTCAGTTTTATGAATTCTTATCATTTCAGCTAGAGTAGCATGAAATCTTTCTATGGATCCGTTCGATTGGGGATGTCCTACGCTTGAATACGTCAGTTTTATGTCGTAGAGGGTGCAGAGATCTTTGAGCAAACGGTTATCAAATTCGCCACCGTAATCGCAATGGATTCTTAGCGGGGTGCCGTAATGTTGGAAGTATAACAACAAGGTATTTACGACGGATTTTGCGGATTTGTCCGGGACTGCATAGGCTTGTGTAAATTTGGTTAACTCGTCGCGAATAGTTAAAGCGTAATTTCGAGTTGGGAATTCAAATAAATCGATATTAATTCTTTCGAATGGTGTTCTTGGGGTTTCTGTGACTACTAGAGGGTTGTTAAGGTTTTTCCGGCATACTTTAGTCTTTTGGCAAGTTTCGCAATTTTTTATAAAATTTTCAACGTCTTTAGTTAGACCTTGCCAAGTGTATTTTTCTCTAATTCTTCGAATCGTTTCATTTATTCCACGGTGTAGATTATTTTTACCAAAATGATTTTGCTCCAATATAATTGGAATTTCATCTTCGTCGGCAGTTCTGACGATATCTTGACAAATTACTACTTTTAAGTCTTTTTCCGCAAAAATGAATGATAGGATTTCAAGAATGGGGAGGTCTAAGTTATTTTCGACAAAGTATGTCTTAGAGAGATCTAGAACATCTTGGTTTTTAAATAATACCAAAAATAAATGTTCAATTACGGATTCGATATCAAACGGTAGGGGAATGATAAAATATCTCCTATGTCTGACTGTTTTGCTCGATACAATATTGATTTTATCGTTATGAAATTCGGGGTTTTCTTCGAATATATCCTCAATAATTTTGTGATGTAGGTCTTGTAAGTTATTTTGTTGGAAGAAGGTTATAATATCTTTATGTTCTCGATACAAAAGTTGTTTGTTCGAGGCTTTGATTTTCGAATAGTCAATTAAAGATGTTGTTTTATATAGGTTGGTGAAAGTTTCAAATTCTCGGGAAATTTGTTCGTTAGTGATTTCGTTGTTATCGTCTGGGTTTTCGTCGTCGTCTGACTCTTCGTCATTCGCGGCTAGAACTTTTGAATAGAATTTTGAACATTCGGAAAAATGATTAATTTTGATTCTGAAAAGTGCGTCCGCGTTCTTATTGATTTTACCGGGTTTATAAATTATTTCATAGTCGTACTCTTCTAATTTGAGTCGCCAACGGGCAAGTCTACTTCCTGGATCTTTTATAGAGAATAGCCAGGTGAGTGGTCTATGGTCGGTGACAAGCTTGAACTTTCTACCATACAGATATGGTCTAAAGTGCTTTACACTCCATACTATCGATAAAAGCTCGCGTTCAATCGTTGAATACTTAGTTTCTGCGCTGCACAAGGTTCTAGAAGCATAGGCAATGGGTAAATCTTTGCCAATAGGCCCCTGGCTCAGCACTGAGCCGACGGCAAATGCGCTCGCATCAGTGGTTAGAACGAAAGGTTCATCAAAATTAGGGTAAATTAATATCGGAGTCGTTGTTAATGTTTGTTTCAAATTTTGAAAAGAATTTACACAATCATTGTCGAAGAGAAATGGTATGTCTTTTTGTAGTAGTTTTGTTAGGAGCTTGGTTATCTTGGAGAAATTAGGGATAAAGCGCCTATAATATCCGGCTAAGCCTAGAAATGATTTAATTTCTTTTGGATTTTTCGGTTGAGGAAAATTTAAGATAGCGTCAACTTTCGAAGGGTTTGGTTTTACGCCGTCTTTTGTAATGAGATGTCCTAAATAAGCGACTTCCTTGCGGAGAAACTCGCATTTGTCTGGTTGAATTTTGAGGTTGGCTTTTTGAAGGCGTTTAAAGACTTCAGTTAGACGGGAAATGTGTTCGTGAATTGTAGGGGAGTAAATAATAATATCGTCCATGTAGACGAGACATCGTTCATTTTGAATACCTAACAGGATGTTATCCATAACTCTTTGAAAAGTTGATGGAGCGTTTTTGAGTCCAAATGGCATTCGCACGAATTCATAATGACCGTTCTCAACTGTGAAAGCAGTCTTTTGAATATCTGCGGGATTAATTTCGATTTGGTGGAAACCAGAAGCCAAGTCTAAGGTTGTGAAATATTGGCATTTGCCAAGTTGGTCTAAAAGATCGGAAATGTTGGGCAGAGGATATTTGTCACCGATTGTAACCTCGTTGAGTTTGCGGTAGTCGACTACAACGCGCCATTTCTGTTTACCAGAAGCGTCCAGTTTTTTGGGAACTACCCAGACAGGAGAGGACCAAGGTGAGATTGAGGGTTGAATAATACCTTGACTTAACATTTTCGATACTTGGGACTTAACTTCTTCTTTATGGACCTGAGGATAACGATACGATTTCGTAAATATCGGTCGGGAATTGTCGGTGTCAATAGGGTGTTTGATTTCGTTGGTAAAAGTCAAATTGTCTCCTTCTAAATAGAATATATCTTGAAAGTCTAAACAAAGCTGCGTTACTATTTCGGCCTCTTCTTCGTTTAGATGATCCAAGCGCAATTCGTTCCTGATTTCGAAGGATCTGTCCGTCGTTAGGTGTTGGTCAGAATTTTGCGTGTTTAAGTTAAAAATTGACTTAAATTTTTGTAAAGGTTCTAAATTTAAATTGGAAAAATCGACAGTCTTCGGGATGACATTAGCATTGATTATTGTTGTTAAAAATTCTCCGTTTTCATTTACTTTAACAAGAGCATTAGGTAAACGGACTTTTTCATTCTCTTGCGCTTGCAAAATAGCGTCAGTGTTTCTAAGGTTACATTTTAGTTTATAAATTTTTTCGGTACGGCCATCGATTTGAATCTTATTTTGATTAGGGTTGTGGTTTGATTGGATTTTGTCGCATTCGGGTTTCGACGAATCGTCGGTTACTTTGAAAAGTGGAACTGTTTTAAAATTGGTTATTAGTCGTTTATTTCTTATGTCGACGATACAATGATAGTGTTCTAGGAAGTCAGCTCCTATCAGTCCATCAAAACTGATATCTAGGTCGTAGATGTAAACTTTATGTGGGTCGTTATCCGTAAAGGGTATAAGAACAGATTCACTAATAGTAATTTTCTGATCGGTTATGCCTTGTATGATTACATTCTCTGAAAATCTCCGTCTGTAATTTTCTGCTGTTTTTGGTTTAAAGATAGAGATACCTGCGCCAGTATCGATTAGAATTTTAAATTTGTTTGTGATGTCTTTAATGTAGTATAGATTTTTTGAATCTACGGTCAACAATGAGTGTGATAGCGTTTCTACATGAACCCTTGTTCCGGGAAGTTCAGCGACGGGTCGAAACTGTCGTTGAGATTCATCGTTCGTATTTGATTTGTTATTTGGTCGAATTGGTCTGTTTGCTGTGTTGGAGTATCCGTGGGGTACTCCGGATCTAATCGAAAATCCTGAGGATTAACAGTATAATCCTCCTGTGGCGTTTGAGAATTAGCAGTATAATTCTCGTACTGTTCATATGGGGAATTAGCTGTATAATTCTCTGAAAAGCTTTGAGCGTTTTCTAAATCGTAATTTTCATAACTGTCACTTGCATTTTGATAATCGGGTGAATAGTCATTGTATTGATTAAATTGATCGGCATAATTATCGTAAGGTTCGTAATTTAAATGATGAGCTTTTTGCTGGTTAAAGCGGTTAAAATTCGGGTTAGGTTGAATAGCTGACGGTCTTTGTTGGTTAAAGTTTGGATTTGGCCTTATAGCTGAGGGCCTATTTTGAGGTTGATTAGGTTGGTTTGGAGGGAATGTCCTCTGACCAAATTGATTGTTTTGAGAGAAATTTTGGAAATTTGGGTTTCCTTGATAATTTGGTCTCTGGAAATTTGATGTCGATGGCATAGACAGTTGCTGTTGCCTTGTACGACATTCGTTTATTACATGTCCATTGCGCTTGCAAAATGAACAGAATTTTTGTTGGAAATTTGAAGTTGATCGTTTTTGTTGTAAAGCGGGATTTTTGACCGGACTATTTTTCGGAAATTTCTGTTGCTCGAAATAAGAAAGTTGTAGCTCTCTACGAATTCTACTTACAGCTTTCAATATATTTGGAGGGTTGCTGGCACGTATGATACGGCCTAAGTTTGGTTCTAAACCCGTTAGTAAGTTATTTAAAGTCATCGTTTCGATGAGGTCGGATTGTGCGGTTCTTTGTGTCGAGGTTAAATTTTGCTTTTGCACTGCAGCGTGCATTTTCGCATTGTGCGTTTGTAAACGCGAAACAAATGTTAAAGCGGATTCACCGGGTAATTGATGAATTCGTTGTAGGTCCTGAATTAGGGCCGTTAGATCTCTGGAATCCCCAAAGTGGGTTTCCAATAATGCTTTGATTTCTGGCCAGGTGCCAGGGTTACGTGAATTAATTAATTCGGCAGCTTTGCCTTTCAATTTATTTTTTATGTGGACGGTCAAAAGAATTTTTTGATCTCCAATTGCCATGCTTTGGGCGCAATGACAGGAGTTGAGGAATGTTTGTAAATTAATGGCATTGCCATCGAATTCAGGTATTAGAGAAAATATTTCAGAGAGCTTGTAAGGCTCAATTTGCTCTGGTTGTGGTTGTTGTTGTTGTTGTTGTTGTTGTTCGGCTGATGCCGGTGCTATTGGTTGAGCTGTCTCTGGTTGAGCTCTATCTGGCATTTTGCTTTTGTGTATTTAGAAATTATTTGAATTAAAAATTGGTTGCGTATCTGCAGTATGATACGAACTTAAATTAAATTAGCTTGTTACGTTGTGTGCGTAAATGGATTGTATATTAGCTGTATAATGCACAATGTTTCGTATTAGCAGTATAATACGAAAATAAATAACTTAAAATTAAATGAACTTGTTTTGTTGCGTTTGTAAAGGAATGGATTTCACTTTGACAATAGAACTGGCTTTGTGCGCCGAGTGTATTAGCAGTATAATACACTTTTAATAAAATAAGTTGCGAAAAATAATAAAATAATAAAATGGTACGAGATGATTCTTATAATGACTTACGTTAGTTTCGTTTCCATGGGTAGGTTCTTCGTCCGTCAAGGGATTGGGATCCGCCACCACCAGTGAGGAAGGTCTCCTTGTTCTCGTAGATGTACACGCACTAGTTAGGCACCTTCTGCAGATGTTCTCCTTGTTCTCTTACGCTTCACTACCAGTTAGGCTTCTTGTTCTGATGATGTTTACGGATCCTACCGACTGCGCCAATGTTAGATCACGGTTCACATGAATGACTTTTTAAAAACTTTTATTTAGTTACATGGAGCCAACGTTGGCTCTTGGAGAAGGAATATAATAATAATTAGAAGTGTTTCATTCTAAGTGAGTTTAATAACTGATTCAACAAAGCGTGTTTAGTCATATTTATAACATACAGAACCTGAGTAAGCAAAATATATAACAAAGGAATTGCAGTTCTGCAGTCTGCACAAGTTATGAGAAACAAAGGTGTAATATGATATCTTGAAGATAAGCAATTAATAAGAGAAGCTGTTATCGTGAAATACGATATACCTGTGAAGGTTTATTATGGCTAAGTCGCAATAAGATAGCGTGTAATATTATATAACATATATATATATATATATATATATTTATTAATTAAAAATAGAAAAGAGAAAAGAAATTAAGAACGCAAGAAGTTTATCTATATTTAAAAACCGATTAAGGGAATACCTAACAAAAAATTGTTTTTATAATTTGAGTTCGTGAAAGATTTTAATAAATCTACTGCAAACTGATTAAACTAGATATTTACATGTATATCTTATCAAAACCTGTGATATTTATTCAATATTATAGTAGTTCTTGTTTTTCCTTTTCTTGCATGTATTTTTATATTTTTATATTATTATGTGTAATGTCTGACTGCTTGTCTGTTGGTTTTAGTTTAATATGGATGATAATTTATAGATATCTTCAAATTAAAGTTATCTGGTTATTAAAAAATAAATGTTAGTTTTTAATTAATTATATTCTCACTCTGGAGTATTATAAAGAAGCTGTGGCGATACCTTGTACTTATGTATGCTGGTAAATAAAATTATCTATCTATCTATCTAAACTTCATGACGTATTCTGACATTTCGTGATTTTAAGTTGGAGCAAAAAAAATATGTCTGTCTGTCTATTCGTAATTTTTATTGGGCGATTACTCTGGAGCCGGTTATGAAATTGACTTGAAATTTGGTACAATTTGGAAGTAAATTATATTTTGATCTTATTCTGTTGAAGGGCGGTAAATAGGTAAAGCGTAAATAGGTAAATAGGTAAAGCAATCTAGTAAATTCCATAAAATTGAAGTTTAGCATATCATGTAGAAGAAGCCAAGGTCTCAATTTTTTTTGGCATCGGTCACCTACAGTATCACCCACACTATTACCCTATCTTATTATTGAAGGGATCAAAAAAATTTAATTGTGATTGTGCGTGCACAAAAGGCCTCAAATTTTTTATGGTATCAGCCACTCCCATTAAAACCTCATTTAATAATGAGGTGAGGGTAGTAGTGGAGGACTTGGATGGGAAGATACTTGGATACAAAATTTTGATATGGAAATAGTGATTCATTAGATAGCGGTTTTTTAAAACTGGATTATTATTGGGTACTTGAAATTTTCAATACTTGCGAATATAAAATTAGAATATATTTTACATTATATTGCTCTAAATTCACCTTCTGAACAACTAGAAATTTTAAAACACTTTTAATTACATATTTCGTAGCACATTCTAAGTGTAAATAAAAATTATCTCTAATACGGTCAAGGCAGCAGGAAATTTTATCTGAAAAAGTTTTAAAAAAATTTGCATTTAAATTTTTAAAAAAAAACAGTCGTTTGGTATACGCAAAATTTACCTTTTGTGAAATCACATAAAGACAAATAAATCAATATGTTATGAGAATATGTAAAAATGCCAAGGTGAAGTTGATTTATTATCGTGTGTTAACTAAAATGACAGGTTGACAAATGGGTGTAGCTCCCTTAGGAAGTATTTGCAGACACATGCTTATAGGACGTTTTCTTATTACTCTTGCAGGTAGAATCAGCACTTAAAAGAGGACATGCGATATTTCGAAACACCCTGTATATTGAATGCTTTTTTTTTATCTAACCTTATTATAGATGTTTTTGACGTGCAGGACAGGATTTTGAAATTATTTCTTTCTAGTGCTATTATGAATTTTATAAATTGTACTAATATGCAATAGGAATATTACTCTCAATTGTATCAACACCATCGACATTGATACTGCAATTCTATCCCTTCTGTAGTAAGAAACATAGAATGTGGTCCGACTTAATATGGGACATAATATAAATATAATATAATATAAGTAAGTGAAGATGAACATCTCATCTAATTTAATTATGATGATGAGGACAATAATAGGACGATAGGAATGTTACCACTTTTCTGAAAAAAAGAAATGAATGAGTACGTAGGTCTTGCATGAACATAACTGTTTAGTTTTTCCATTTATAACTTTTATACTTTAATCATTCGTTCTAATTTATTTTAAATTAATAGTTTAAACTGTGCTTTTGCGAATAAAAAGATAATATGTTGGCTAATGAAATAATTGCAGTTGATAGTAACATTATAAATATAAAATAACTAGAGGACAACCTTCAATACATTTATCGCATAATTTGTCTCCTGCCAGATTATACTGTTTGATAAAAGTAAATGTGTCATGGTTAAATCCTACATAATTCATAGATAATATCTATGTGCAATCGAATGATTTTAAGTAGTCGACTAATATAATATGTCAGTTTAAAATCCTTCTTTTTTATGTCATCCACAATGTAATAAATGCGATTGTAGATACAATTGTTTTTTAATGAATAATAAATATACAGGGTGGCCCACCGAAATGGGGGTGTTGTAGCACATCGTTTTGAAGTTTAGTAGATTTCCTATAAAACTTTTTAAATTCGAGCCACTGGTTGCTGAGTATCTGCGTTTTAAACATTTTACCTTGTTTTCTTGATAAACGTGGCAGCAAAAAATATTTGTAATCAAAAAACGTGTTTTTTATCAACGGTAGCTTGTAAATCATTAATTTAATTTAAATTAATTTGTCGAGGGGGCGGAAATCCATACGGGCTACCCATCCCAAATGTGGAATGGGTCTGAGTGTCAGCCTCCAACTGACTAAAACCCCTCCTCCTAGGGCTCGTCTGTAAAGAATTCTCTGAGGGCACGGCAGCCTCCTGGGCTGACTGTGCTCTCCCTGTCTTTGTTTACGCTGTCCATTATAATATTCCTGTGTTACTGACAAGGTGAAAATAGGCGAGTTTTAATGGTTCCCGGGTCTGTTTGTATTTGCCCGTAGATATTATATCTTCTCGTAGTCATGTATAATATGTTCTACAGTTTCTGGTACCTCACCACACAGTCTGCAGTTAAGGTCGCCAGTAAACTTTCCGATTAAATGCAGGTTACTTCTTAACGGGAAAGTATCACGTCAGAAAACCTGTTATGGTTCTCAACTGGATCCTGTACTTAATTACCCTTCTGGCTGAGCCTTTTGCGATGCCCAGCGCGGGTTCTGGACCATAGAATATGTCAGCTGCTCCTTGTCTAGCAAGTTCATCAGCTTTTTCGTTGCCCTCAATACTGGTATATCCCGGCACAGTAGATACTTGCATGTGTTTTTTTAATTTTGCAATCGATCTAAAATGGTTTATTCTATCGAGAGGAGTTGATATAATTTTATTATGGTTGTGTTTAGATTTGGTAGCAGTATTTCTGGAGACTGGTTCACTAGTAAATAAAAGAAAATGTTGAAAATCCCACTGGTTAAAAAGTGAACTTAGCGAAGATGCAATCACCCACGTTTGCAGTTTTGTGAGATAATGAGCGAAAAAATAAATACCAATCCAAACTATTTCATCAGGTTTTCTAGCAAATTTTCATTTTTTCTTAATGGTACTCTCAATTGACATAATTTTCGTCATTGGGACGATTCGAATCCAAGCATTCCGTGAAGTACATATTGAAGACTAGAAACTTAAATGTTTTGGCACGTGCCCCTGCAAGTCCCCCTTGGCGCCGCACTGTGGGAAAAATATGCCTTTTTTGGATAAAAATCTGCCGACAGTAGAGACTTCAATCAAATTAAATAAAAAAAATGGCAAATACTCTTAAGACATTGTACTTTAGAGTAGTGCTGCGGCAAAGTGGCTTTGGATTAACCTAACCTAAAAATCGCAGGTATTACTTCCACATCCAGTGGAACTATAGAAACGACAAAAAAATTTTAAAAAAATTTTATTGTTCAAATAGGCTTAGAATGTCATGAAACGTCGAGATTTTAGGTTTGAGCAAAAAAATGTCTGTCGGTCTGTCTGTAACTTTATTGTGCGCACGATTACTCTGGAACCGTTTAAGATATCGACTTGAAATTTGGTACACATATGTATTTTAACGAGATCTGGAACTAGGTTATATTTTCATCTTATTCCGTTGAATGGCTGTGGGGTAAATTGGGGAAAATGGGGGTAAATAGGTAAATCAAGCAGGTAAGAGTCCATAAAATTGGTATTTAGTATATACAAGAGAAGCTAATGTCTCAAAAAAAAATTTAGAATTAGCTACCCTCAATACTACCCCCACCTCATTATAAAAGGGGGTGAAAAAAATTATTTCATCGTAGATGATCATTCGAAAGCTTATTTCAAAGAGGAAGATTAAATGATGTATTTATTAGAAATAAATTGAAAATTTTTTTGAATCCTATACATAACCTTAAAATTTGCCAAAAAAGTCATTTTTTAAGTAACCTAAAATATTTCAAAATCCTGACATGATGGGCCAATTCTGAGGCCAGAATCGGATTTAGCGCGAAAAATTACTTCGGAAATTGGATAATGTTGGGGTTAAAACTGAATGAAGTAAAAAAAATTGAGGCCTTTGGTTCTTGTACACATACTAAATCACATTTTTTTTTTCACCACCTTTTATAATGGGGTGGGGGTAGTAATGGAGGTGGCTAATACCAAAATTTTTTTTTGAGACGTTAGCTTCTCTTATAGTAAATACCAATTATATGGATTCTTACCTGCTTGATTTACCTCTTTACCCACATTTACCACAATTTATCCCCCAACCCTTCAACAGAATAATATAAAAATATAATCTAGTTCCAGATCTCCTTAAAATACTTATGTGTACCAAATTTCAAGTCGATATCTTAGACGGTTCCAGAGTATTTTTTTACATCATTTAATCTTCCTCTTTAAAATAAGCTTTCGAATGGTCATCTACGATGAAATAATTTTTTTCACCCCCTTTTATAATGGGTTGGTGGTAGTATTGGGGGTGGCTAATGCCAAAATTTTTTTTGAGACATTAGCTTCTCTTGTATATACTAAATACCAATTTTATGGACTCTTACCTGCTTGATTTACCTATTTATCCCCATTTACCCCAATTTACCCCACAACCATTCAACAGAATAAGATGAAAATATAACCTAGTTCCAGATCTTGTTAAAGTACATATGTGTACCAAATTTCAAGTCGATATCTTAAACGGTTCCAGAGTAATCGTGCGCACAAAGAAGTTACAAACAGACCGACAGACATTTTTTTGCTCAAATCTAAAATCTCGACGTTTCATGACATTCTAAGCCTATTTGAACAATAAGATTTTTTAAAAATATTTTGTCGTTTCTATACTTCCACTGGATATGGAAGTAATATCTGCGATTTCTAGGTTAGGTTAATCCAAAGCCACTTTGCCGCAGCACTACTCTAAAGTACAATGTCTTAAGAGTATTTGCCATTTTTTTTATTTAATTTGATTGAAATCTCTACTGTCGGCAGATTTTTGTCCAAAAATGGGCATATTTTTCCCACTGTGCGCCGTCCCTGAAAATAGGCAACTTCTGGTATGGTAATGGTTGCTTCAAATTAAATAGAATTGCATTATGCTGTCTGATGTGTGTTATGTTGTGGGTTAGCGGACTATCGCCCAGTTTGAATTCGTAGAATTTTTGCGAAATTTCTTGGACGTAGTCTGCTATTGGAGTTATGTCGTTACATTATAGAAGAAGACACAGGACCTACTAGTAAATAAAACTTTACTTGAAGTCGTAAAACTGCATTTCCATTAATTAGAACAACTCAAGTATGAGTTTTGTACATATATTGGACGAAAGAAAACAACTTTATAAATTTTAATATTCTGCTGCAAAATAAGTTTATAAGAGAAATACTTTTGTTTGAAAATTATTTAAATGGTACATGTTAGACGTTTGTAATATTTGACGACTGTGCAAATACGCTTTGCGTTTTACTCATTACATATCTATGCCGCTGATAAAATATACAATAGTCGGAGCTGTATGAACTAGGAAATGCTGTCAATAATTTGAATTCTGAGTTGGAGTATTTTCTTAAGTGTCTTTAGTCTCTCGTTAATTTACCCGTCAACAAAGAATGTCAGATTATTGAATTTTTACGTCAATCTGCGAAAAACTTTAGGAACTTTGAGACACAGGTAATCAAAACCGATAGAGTACTTGCAGCGGGCCTAGGACTCTGAATTTGGTAAACAGGAATCATTGAAGTCTTAAATCTATAAAATAGTTCCATATTCATAATATGTAGTAAGTTCAACATCACAAACAGAGCTCCCACCAAGCAACATGGAAAAACCTGAAAACCTGGAAAATACAGGGAATCCAAAAAGTGGTCCCGAAAATCTGTCAATAAATAAAAGGAATGAATGAAATCCT
The DNA here is from genome assembly GCA_936432065.2 of Rutpela maculata. Taxonomy (NCBI): domain Eukaryota; kingdom Metazoa; phylum Arthropoda; class Insecta; order Coleoptera; family Cerambycidae; genus Rutpela; species Rutpela maculata. The sequence goes on along the minus strand of OW386285.2, from coordinate 290,392,468 downwards.
GGAATTTCATTTCACTACTTATAAAATATTTTGATTTTCCACAGTAATTATAAAACTTTTTATATGTTCTGGTTATTCAATATTTAAAATAAATTCTTAAAGGTAATGTAAAGAAAGAAATTACTTTAAATATTTTCAGTATTTTTTTCTATGCTCACAGAAAATTTTGACAAGTACATTAATAATGACTTGTATATAGGTTTTATTGGAATGTGACAAATATTAATATTTCTATACTAGACAATTAAAAATATTGTTCCTGAGAAGGCAGGGAGTTCAAAATTCCAATGTTAGTGGGAACGAACGTCACAACGGCCAAAAAGGGGAAAGGTGGTAAAAAGTTGATAAGCAAACTGTAATCAAAACCTATAGAATATTTCCAGCAGATCTTTTAATTTGAAATACAGACAGTGTATGACTCATAAATTACAGGAAAAACATGGTAAGAAGTCGGTAAGCCGTGATCAAAAGCTACCAGCGGACTTGAATTTTAGAGCACAAGTAGTGTATAAAGGGAAAAAATCTTCTGAAAATTGAATTACCTTGTACTTTATTTTATAATACACTGACAAATGCGAAAAATTCATGAATTTGAAAAGTATTTTAATAATAAATAATATAATTTTCTAATAGCAAATGTCCGTTTTAATTCTCATTTCTTTTTTAGGTAAATATTAAACCACAGCTATTAAATTAAAAACTAGTGTTTCACTTTGTACATATCGCACATCATCAGGTAAGCAATGCAAGCAATAATAATAGCAATATTGATTCAACGAAAAAGTGATTTCTAATTCTGGTGGAATTCATTTAACCTGACTGTTTTACACTTGGCAATTTTCAGCTAGGCGATAGTTCATTGTTTTCTTAACACCTTATACATGATGTTTCGAAAAGATGGGACAACGCTTAGCCGTAGATTCTTGACATCAAAACAAGTCGATATAACCCAAAAAGTAGCGGTCTAACTCTTTTCGTTTTCAAGATACAAGGTGGTATGGTAAAAAAAATTGTATTCGTATTTTGTCTCTATCTTGAAGAATATTATATGTATCTACAACAAGCATTATTGACGGTTTCAAGACATCATACTTGACGTACACCTACTGGATAAGAAACCGCTTTTAGGTACAACTGAATTTCTACGAACTGGTGTGTGACAAAGTTGTAAATCGCTTACTTCCCTGAAAGGGTGTATTTTATCGCGTTTAAACAAGTACACCTTTTCTTTAGGAAATTAAATTGCGTTTCGATTATAATAGAAGACAATGTTCAAAACCTAACCTCAAAAAAGTTATGGCTTAAAGTATCATATAAAAGTGCTGTAACTAGCGCCATCTATAAAATGTGGAAATATGAATCGGAAATATAACCATTGTAATTAGCGACCTAAAAACATGACTTTACCAACTTTGAAGTAGATACATTTAATAGTCTCCAAGATAGAGACAAAATCCGAATACAATTTTTTTACTTTACCACCCTGTATCTTGAAAACTAAAGAGTTAGACCGCTAATTTTTGGGTTAAATCGACTTGTTTTGATGTCGAGAATATACGGCTAGCGTTGTCCTAATCTTTTCGAAACGCCCTGTGTAGAAAGATAATAAATATTCAGCATACGCTACAAGAAATCCACAAATAACACAGCCCCACAAAAATAAAAAAAAGTTCAGACCAGCGAACCAGACCCATGTATCCCTATGTATTTTCGGTCCCTGAATCCGAATCCGAGGTCAAAAAAAATCGTACACCCCCAAAATCTTTAGCTAGAGCCAAAAAACACCCCTGGACTGGGGTAAAAAAAATATTAAGCTACGAGAATAGTTGTTACATCTTAATCGATCGAATTATACAAATTAAGGTTAAACAGCAGCGTACATACAATAGATATAAAACACACCCCCAGTGAGGGGCGAAAACTAGCCCCCATTTATAAAAATCGATCCAAAACAGTAACGACTGCTGAAAAAGCTCAAAATGTCTAAGTTTTGTTAAAGTGATATAAAACTGCATCAGGTCCGACGTAATCTTCATAAACTGCCCCTATAGGGTTGAAAACAACCACCCTTAAGTTTAAAGGACACAAAACAATAGGAAACGTAAAATTCAACAGGATTTTTATTTTGCGTAGTACTCTAAAATACAACTAGAAACTTTCGTAGCATCAACGTCCTACAGTGTCAACCCTCAGATGGTGTGAAAACTACCCCCTATGTAAGATTTATCCATAAAAAGTTACAGTGACTTCTATAAAAATTCGAAACACCTGCGTTGTGTGGAAGTGAGCTATGTTCGACGCTGTGCTTGAAAATCACCCCTACGGGGTTGCGAGATGCCATCCCTATATCCGTAGGATATAGGGATGGCTGGAAAAACAGAGAGAAACTAACCGGATTTACATTTTTATAGATGCTATGATTAGCAAAAATCGTGATGCACACTTCCAGCGTCCTACGGATATGGGGGTAGCATCTCGCAACCCCTTGGGGGTGGTTTTCAAGCACAGCGTCGAACATAGTCTAGTTACTTCTCACTTCCACACAACGCAGGTGTTTCGAATTTTTATAGAAGTCACTGTCACTTTTTATGGATAAATCTTACATGCGGGGTAGTTTTCACACCATCTGAGGGTTGACACTGTAGGACGTTGATGGTACGTAAGTTTCTAGTTCTATTTTAGAGTACTACGCAAAATAGAAATCATGTTGTATTTTACGTTTTCTCTTGTTTTGTGTCCTTTAAACTTGAGGGGTGGTTGTTCTCAACCCTATAGGGACAGTTTATGAAGATTACGTTGGATCTGGTGCAGTTTCTTATCACTTTAACAAAACTTAGACATTTCGAGCTTTTTCAGCAGTCATTATTACTGTTTTGGATCGATTTTTTTATAAATGGGGGCTAGTTTTTCGCCCCTCACTGGGGGTGTGTTTCATATCTATTATATGCACGCTGCTGTTTAACCTTAATTTGTATAATTCGATCGATTAGGATGTAACAACTATTCTCGTAGCTTAATATTCTTTTTACCCTAGTCCAGGGGTGTTTTTTGGCTCTAGCTCAAGATTTTGGGGGTGTACGAATTTTTTTGACCTCGGATTCGGATTCAGCGACCGAAAATACATAGGGATACATGGGTCTGGTTCGCTGGTCTGAACTTTTTTTTATTTTTGTGGGGCTGTGTAATTTATTTCCAATGTTATGGGAATGTTAAAACATTCTATAAATATGCAACATTCATGCTCTAGCATATTTAGTACTAATTGATATGATATTTATATTTAGATTTGCAACTAACACTTGCTACCGCGTGTTCCATTATATTTTTCTATATTTTCATACCTTATATCTTTTAAACGGATTGAGATAATAGCTTAGTGACTTAGATGTTTGATACTTCCACTTTTGAGTAATAGCAAATCCTTTTAACGATGATTAGAACTAGTCAAAATAAGTAGATTTTTGAACAGACCAGAAATCATGCCTGCTCCCCCTGTCCCCCCTCAAAGGGGCTACCTGTATCTACCTATATATATTTTTTTTCTGAAAAACGGTAGGAGCTAGAGGAATGATCTTAGCGCCATTCGATAGAGTATAAAATTGTGCATAAGACCCTTCTTTTGCTTTTTGCTATTTTCTTTTTTTTTTTTTAAGGCCCCACAGCAAAAAATGGGGGAGGAGCCTTCTAACAACGACACATGTTTGGCTATATCTCTAAAACGGCCCAATAAATCAAAACTCTAGTAGATATAATAAATAAAGACCATTCTATCGATTGGTATATTATTTGTGTATGTTATTTGTTTAAATAAATCCATCAGTGGCGTACAAAGGGAGAGCTGCACATGTGCAAAATGAATTTATTTAAAATAATTTATTATTGTTGTTGTTGGTACAAACTGCGAAAATATTGATTGTACATACCTTTTCAAAATTATTTCACATTATTTGTTCTACTATTTTTTTATACAAAACCCTTTAGCAAAATAATATGGTGAGGACATTCTAGCTATAACAAGTTTTTGGCTGTCACGCAAACGACCCAATAAATTAGGCACTAGATAAAATAAACTGCATTATTACCTTTTCTGACAATTGGTGTATAATTTAAAAATATTATTTATTTAAATAAAGTCGCCAGTGGCGTGCATAGACAAAACAATGCATATAATTGCATTATACTTATTTTTAACAATATTATAGTGAAAGCCCAATATTTTCACTATTTTTTATTCTATAACACATTAACAAAAAATATATATAAATAATGGTAAAATTAACAAAAAACATTTAAAAGAAAATAAAATAACTAAATTATAGTACCTAACTGATGAAAGTAAATTTAACATTTGCACTTAGGCCCACATTTTATTTTAACAATACATTTGATGAAATGTTCTTAATTTTGGAAGTAGTCCAGGGGCATGAATTTTTCATTATCCATAGTTCATCCCCATTTAGATGGACATGGGAGTTCTAGGATCGATTGACTGAGCTTACCCCAAACAAATCCTGCTTGATAAATACATTGATATGAATTGACGAGACATTCATTGTTGGGGGTAAGTTCTCAACAGTACGGCTTTTTTGTGAAAATAATTGCATTCGACATAGGTCCATATCATCTGTGTCGGAATACTTATCATAGATTATTATGACAAATTTTGACAGCATTATTAATTGATTATTATTTGGCTGCTTTGGATCTGTAACCAAATCTATAAAAGTGGCGGTGACATCCGGAAAAGAATCCCAAGCTTCCCAACACTTATTTTTTCCTTTTCCAAAAAAATAAGTGATGTCTCAACCCGTAAATGAATGGAAAAAGGGGAGAGCAAGACATTTTTCTTTACAAGATATATATATTTTAGATTCTTTGCAGTACCAAATTCTATCCATAAGCCCTGGTTTTCATTTTGATATTGATAACAGAGTGCTAGTATCAGAACATCAGTATCCACAGTCTTTATTAATATTTTATGTAAATTGTTCTCATAGCAATTGTGCGCATGCACGAAAATGCGCGTATCCGCTTCCTCGTGATTGCATAATAGGGATGTATTTATATTTTCGAGAGGCGGACTATACAGAACATTCTCATCATTAGTACATACAAGAACTTTATTTTCACGTAATTCGATGCTGCCAAAGCAGGAGAAAATTAGGTTAAAAAATTCTTGTTTGTTTACTGCAACTCGCAAGAAATCGTACCAATTTTTTGGAATTGCTGTATTTAGTCTAACTAATTTTCGATTTCCTTTGCCTCTTTTTTCCCTAGTTTGTCCCTTTAAACTATTCTCTAAATAAGCATCCCAAACAATATTTACCCTGCTTATTGATCTTAGGTTATTAAATAAGTATAGTTTAACAACGTTTGAAATGTAATCACAAAAATTTGAACAGGTTTGGGTTACAGAATATGCACAAGAGCAGCTCCGTCTAACAGAACAGCAACATCAGTTGGTTTATCTAAAGTAGTAAAATACTTATCAAGGCAACGTAATAGACCAGACTTATTTCCGTGATATATTTCCCCAAGTTGAGCTAGAGAAGGGGGGTAGGGGTGATTTTCAAATTTAAAGAAGTTTTCCAAGTCTCCATCCCGATTTTGAGATGCTATATATAGCCAGCTGAATAAATTAACATCTGACTTGAGCTCATTTTGCTTTGATGTTACTTTTTGTTTAATTTTTTTGTTTTGAAATGATATGTTATTATGATGATTATTTATTTACACAATAAGTTGTACCTTAAATCGATAACGAGAAATTCTACTTTCACAAAACAATAATAGGAACTATCAGTTTTTAATGCATTTAATTTTTTACATAAATTAAGAATGATTAACTTTTTAAAACCATAAGTCATTTATGAATTCATTTGGAAACATTAATCGTGTCGATTCACATCCTTACATAAACAAGTCAATGCAAGACTAAAATGAGGGATATAGAGAAGGAGTAATGTTTGTCCAGGCGGCCACGTTTTTTTGTTATCGTGTTGATTTCATTTCCATAATTAGTGCTGAATCTAGCCAAAACCCCCACCTGCGAAGGATATATCTGGTCTTGCGCACTGCGCTGCATATAACAAGCTACCAATTGCTTCTTGGTAAGGAATATTTAACATTTCTTTCCTTTCCTTCTCACACTTCATTTGTGTTTCTTTGGTTAGAGTTTGATTCGGATCCAGGGGAGTATTAGTTCCATTACAGTTTGACATACCAAATCTTGCCAATATCTCTTCTATATATATATTTTTTTGGTCTAATGTTATAATTCTTTTAGTCCTATCTTTCCCAATACTTATACCTAGACAATAATGTGCCTCTCCAAGATATTTCATTTTAAATCATTTTTTTAAATTCATCTTTGAGAGAAATTATTTGCTATTTATCTTCTGTAAATATAAGTATATCATCAATATATGTAGCAACTATCATCATTTTTCTGTTAACTTTTCTAAAGTAGATGCAAGGATCTAAATCTAACTGAGAAAAACTTAAACTTTTCATGGTAATATCTAACTTTTGGTTCCATACACGACTTGCTTGCTTTAGTCCATATATTGACTTTAGAAGACCATATAGTAATTCCATGTAGATTTCTTCTGATAACTCTGGATGTAGGAAAGCAGTAACAACATCCATCTGATCAATACCTCACCCATGTTTTGCTGCGAGCAATAAAAGTAGTCTTAGAGAACCATATCTTAGCACTGGGGAAAAAGTTTCTTCATAATCTATACTCTCCTTCTGTGAATATCCTTTTGTGCTTTGTATCGCTCTACTTCGCCGTTTACATTAAGCTTCGTTTTGAAAGTCCATTTACTTTTTACCGAATTTTTGCCTTCTGGTAAATTACGTTTAATCCAGGTACTATCTTCACTATGAGACTTTAATTCTTCATCAATTGCATATTTCTATTTGTCTGAATTTGGTCTGTTTAGGGTTTTTTCAGCAGTATTTGGATCATACTGGACGTTGACGATAACTTGATAAATGAAATCTGATTTGAAAATATAAATAATTTTTTGCTTTTCGTATTCGATTTGACTTTCGTACTTGATTTTCTTCAAATTCTTCCATATTTTTTTATTTCATCAACAGTTTCACTATTTTCCATTATAATTACATTTTCTTCTTCAAGTATCTCTCTTGCCTCTGCTTCATTTTTATTTTCTTCTTCCAATATGACTGTTAATGGCTGACTTTTTCTTCTTGTATCTGATCATCTAGATATTCTTCCTTTTTTTTTCATTATTCTCAGGAAACAAATGCTCTAGTCTACTCTGCGATTGATACTTCGGAGAAAATTGCATCCTTGACAATAATAATTTCTTTGTTACTAGATGAATAAAATGGAAACCTCTGGAATCTTCACTATATCCTACAAAAATGTACTCCTTGGCTTTTGTATCTAAATTCTGTCTCGTTTGGCACGTGAACTAAACTATTGCAGCCAAATATATGCAATTCTGATAAGTTAGGTTTATTTCCAGGCTTCCTCTGGAGTTATATTTAATACTTTAGTCGGTACTCTATTTTTGAAATATATTGCAGTATTAATAATTGTTTCTGCCCAAAATTCATTATCCAGCTTTGATTCTATTAACACACTTCTGGCAGTTTCCATAAGTGTTCTGTTTAATCTTTCAGCTACACCATTTTGCTGCGAAATACAAGGAATTATCTTCTGATGACAGATACCGCTTTTCTTTAAATACTTAATGAAATTGTGATTCACATATTCTGTGCCATTATCTGACTTTAGACATTTTATGTAGCACCATGTTTGATTTTCAACTAAAACTTTATATTCTTTGAATCTTGTGATTACTTCTTTCTTTGTTCTGAGAAAATATACTGTTGTTTTCCTGGGATAATCATCAGTGAATGTCAAGAAAGATCTTGCCCCTCCAATTGAATTTTTCAGAATTGGACCACATAAATCAATCGGAATGACTAAGCTCAAGGAAATTATCTGCTCGCCTACTGTCTCTTTTATTAAATGAACTGCGACGTAATTTTCCTTTAACATATATGTCACACTGTGGGATATCATCGTCTGTAAACTCAATACCAGTTGCGATATTTTTTAAAAGATACATACTTCTATTTAATAAAAAAAACCGCTGCCCAAGGAATCAATACTTCCACATCCAATTCTCTATCCAAGTCACTCACAACGAAAAAACTTTGTATGTGGAAATAATTGTTTATGGAACTTTAATAATATAGTATTTGAAATCCTCTACCCCAAAAACCCATAAAACGATACCCCACATCGGTACTGGGGTGGGGGTTGTGATAGGGGGGTGGTAGTGGGGGTGGATGAAGTAAAAAAATGTTTTGAGGTTTCTGGTTCTTGTACATACACTAAATCATAATTTTTTTTCATCCCCTTTAATAAGGGGGTGGGGGTTGGTAATGGGGGGTGGCTAATGCCAAAAATTTTTTTTTGAGACCTTTTCTTGTATATACTAAATACCAATTTTATGGACTCTTACCTGCTTGATTTATCCATTTACCCCAAATTTACCCCCCAACCCTTCGACGGAACAAGATGAAAATATAATCTAATTCTAAATCTCGTTAAAGTACATATGTCTACTAAATTTCAAGTCAATATCTCAAACGGTTCCAGAGTAAACGTGCGCACAAAAAAAAGTTACAGACAGACAGACCGACAGACAGACAGAAATTTTTTTCCGCTCAAACTTAAAATCTCGACGTTTCATGACATTTTAAGCCTATTTGAACAATAAAAATTTTTAAAAATTTTTTTGTCGTTACTATACTTCCACTGGATGTGGAAGTAAAATTGACCTAAGCGATGACGCCATAAACTGTGGTTCTCATTCTGTTGTGCCAAATTCATTATCAATGGATTTTGAATATTAAGCCTGTACATATCATCTATTTCTTTTGCTGTGGCAAATATTTCATCTTTTCTTATGTTTACTTTGGCTTCAGTAATACGACATCCATACTTTTTGTCAAAGATTATCGTTTTTCCTTTTTTTACTATTTGATTAACAGATAGTAACTTTAATTTTAAATCAGGAGCATATACCACATTTGTTCATAGTAACTTCTTTATTCTGTACTAGAATGTTAACATTTCCTGTTCCTGTACACGTTAAAGTTTTATCATTATTCCTGATTTGTACTGTTTTTAGATTTTCTAAACAGTTTCCATATGGGGTAAAGTGAGCTGCCGCTCCGGAGACTCTATACCAATATTCATTATTAAACTTTTTATCTGGTATTTTTCAAGTTGATGCATAAAAATTATGATTTCTTTCATTCATTTTCATCATATTCTTTTTCTCATAAACTTTTCTTTTATGTAGTTTTGGACACTCAGCTGCCTAGTAATTATATTCATTACAGTTGTAACATCTCAGCCGATGTATTTTGTTTCGATCCCTGTATACCTAATATTAGTGGTTTGCATTAACAGTCTCTCTAAAAGGTTCACCTAAAATTCTTTCAACATAATCTTGTATTGATGAGCATGATTCGAATTTTATTTTGAATAGACTTAAATAAAGACCAACTAATCTAACAACGCCGGAATCTTCATAAGCTTTCCTTAAATAACACAGGTTTACAAAAAAAAAGTCCGACCAATGGGATTCCATTACCGTACCCCGAAGGTTTTTTGACGTGCTGAATACGATGCCATAGTCCATTTTGCGCTATCACGTCAGGATTTCGATAAAAAATCTAAATGTGCTAAAAATACCTTTTTCGAATTCGTTCACGCCCAAATTAATTCACTCAAGCGACCTCAAAAACCCCCGATTAATAAGTATTGGGCCGCAATCTTCAAATTTTGATGAATTTCTGGATTTTAGCATCTGCCATATTGGATCCGCCATCTTGGATTTAGAAATTATTAAAATCTGACTTCAGATACATGATCAGCGACCCCAACCCCCCCCCCCCCCCCCACGTGCAACAAAATTCAGCCCAAAATATTGAGTGAATTAATTTGGGCATGAACGAAAAAGGTATTTTTAGCACTTTTAAGTTAAGTTTTCTCGAAATTCTGACGTGATGGCGCAAAGCAGACTACGGCATCGTGTTCAGCACGTCAAACACCTTGGGATCCCATTGGTCGGACATTTTTTTTTGTAAACCTGTGTAATTCCATGCTCCTTGAGCTGTATTTGCTCTTTTTGTTTCTGTGGCTGCACATGGCTTTATAGATAAATTAATTTTAGCTAAAGCTCTTTGATCAAGATCAAGATCAATACTTTCTTCAGATTTTGGTCCAACACAACACCAGAGTCCTATATAAGATAGTTTTTCATCAAAAACTTCCAATCATTATAGTTTGTACCGTTTGAACGCTTGGTTTCAGATAAACCTCCAACAGAAGTGGATATTACTGTGGACTTATTTGTGTTTCTTCTCTGTAAATCCTTTTGGAGTGCTTTAATTTGCACTTCTAATTCTTCTATAATTGTAATAACTCTTATGTCAGTAAGACTTTTCAATATATAGAAAAATACTTATGTCACTATTACTGGCAGAATTTTTAAAAAATTCTCTTTAGCAGGAAAATATTAATATTGAAGCAATAAAAATCACTTCCAAATGTTCACCACCAGATAAAAAATGCAAAGCTCAATATTAGTTTATGTACGCTTAAGTGTAGGTATAAACTTTAGTGATAAATAGTTCTGGTGCTTAACAATGACGTAACTCTTTCACAACACGCTAATTATATATTAATAATTGACCCAGTAACAAAAGAAGAAAATGTCTTATTACGCGCCCCATCAGAGACAACAGCCTTATGGAGGACCACCACCTTACCAAGAACAGTCGTTTGCTGGACAAGCACCACCATAGCAATTACCAATTAACATATCTTTATTTCTTCTATCTATCTACATATCAAGGTTTAGTGTTTCATGTACCCTATTTATAGTGTACATTATTTAATAGTATGAACGTCCATACTTGGCCGATTGAATGCCAGGCGAGCCAGCGAGCCAGCCTCTCCAATCAGCAAAATAAAGATAGGCTGATCAACCTACTGAGATCTATACTGTACGAAAACGGCATCACAACGCGGCAAGCATCAGACGATACTGACATGCTGATTGTAAGCACAGCTATCGAACACTCCATAAGAGAAACATCCAATGTGGCTGTCATTGGCGAAGAGGTAGACCTCGCAGTGATGCTTACTGCAAAGATTCCACCAGACCGCAATATTTTGTTCATAAGATCTGGCAGAGGAAAAGTTCAAACCAATGTTTACTCTACTCGCCAAATGTATAACCCCACCGGGGATTATACTTTGCTAGGCGGCAGCTCTCTCGTCGGAGGCATTGGGTGTGAGTAAGGATCTTTGGAAATTTTAATTTTAAAGTCTTCAATTACTTAAATAGGCGCCACTTAATCTTGTTTTAGTTAAGACCAAGAAAAAATGCCTATCCTAGCCTTTTGGGTTGGCGGGTGTTGCAAAAAAATAAAGTCAAGGTTGGGTCCTCAAATTAGATTTAATAGAGTTTAAAAATGTACCACAATAAGGTATCCTTATGGGGTAAGAATATGCTCTACGAGCATCAAAATGCTTAATAATTTATTTAATTTCACAAATGGTCCGCTTTTTGGCCCCCTCAAATAGTACTATTTGCGGTTCACAGTAACTGTGGAACTTATTAAAAATCCTAATATTAACTAAATTATCTGACTTAAATTAGGTGTAAAATTGGCTTGGTAACTTAGCAAACAAATTATTTGAAAAGATTGGTAAATTTATAATTCAACGCCGTCGTCCCACACGACGTTTATTGTATTATCAGGGGCTGGAATTTCACGTCGCCGTCTCTGAGTAAATAGAAAAAACAGTCTGACCTTATTTTTAATTTGTCGACACCTCACAGTACCATGAACATCCAGGGCAATTCCTTATTGCATAACGTGCTACAACCATGTGTTCTCATCAGGGTAAGCGACCCAGCGGCCGGGCAGTATGCTTCACGTGCGACCGTGGTTATCCAATAGCCGGTTGAATAATCGAATCACACAGCGCTTCCAACCATATAACCGTATTACAGTTCAAATTAACATAGATCCAGGATCATACAATCATTAAATATCAAACAGCAAGTCTATAGGATACGAGTTACGAAATGCGAAAATTCTAAGGTGCAAGTTACAAAATGCAAGTTAGCCATGTGCAAATTAACCAAATTCAAGTTAGGCCGGTAAATCTACAAAACAAGAAAATTGTTATCGTTACTGCAAACGAGGAACAATTAACAAACTGCCTACACGGCGAAACAAATTTAGAGGTACCTTCTCGCAGAATGGCCCTTCTTTTAAATATAATTTAACAAAATTCTCTAAGGGGTTTATCTAGCCATGTGGTCGGTGCCCCAACAGTTTCTTAAATGGCCGTTACTTCCTTCCAAACCCTTTTTTCTGAAACCAAATCCATGTACGTTGGAAACCCGTAATGAAAAACAATTGGTATTTAAAATTCATACACCGCGCAATGACGTGCTTAACCTGTACCGACAGTGCGCTTAGCCGGTAACCTGATTCTAAACTAAACGTAAACAACTAACATGGCTGTTTCTGTCCGAAAATTGGCGTAAACAAATGTTAACTGAGAAACTTATGACTTTCATGTAAATATATCCCAGGCATAAAGTGATGGAAAACGCACACAACGTTACGCGGCACCTAACTGCCTACATTTTACAATACTGGGAAAAGGTTTCACTACCGCTTTGCCCTGTTTTAGACGCCCGCATACGCTGACAATTTATGACCAAATAAATTTAAGCAGTATGAGCCATGCTAATTACCAAACAAACTCTGAAGGTTCCTAGTACCATGAGGGAGTCGAACATTCTTCCAAGGTATAGTAATAATAAGGTAACATGCTACTTCCTTAAATTAACCGAATCAAACTTTATACCATAAAGATATAATTATAGATGCGTTGTGTCGCTCCTATGCGTTCAATGAAGAAATGTTCCTACCACTTGAGTACAGGACAAGGTAAGGTATACCAAAAAGAACCACGCATACAAGGTTCGCCCCAAAAAGTACTATTTACCCGTTACCCGTTTGCCCCACAGAATACTAACACGTTAACCAGATATATGTAAAGTGTAAATCTGAACATTCAATAGGCCAATAGGCCAAAATATCACAAGCAGTTCGCCGCCACAAAATATTAATACGCTAAACAGTATAACAATTAATCAAAAAACTCTGTAGAGCCCCGAGCAAATAATTTATTCCTGTTTACCTAAATTATCCTACTATCACCGCACTGGCCGTTACTATTAACTACCCTGTATATGAAGCTGTTAAGAAGCGTATGTTGTAATAAACAAATGAAAAAAATATAAATAATACCGTGTATAAGGCTAGCTATATTGTACACCCTGTATATGGATAATTTTATTTCACCCTGTACATGGATAATAATTTTTCACCCTGTATGCGAATAATGTTATTTTCCACCTTGTATATGGATAATTTTTTTTCACCCTGTATACGAATTGTTTTAAAGACAAAAGAAAATATCATGCAGATAAGAGAGACACAACACTTTTGACTTGTGGCATAAAGTTAAAAAAACTCCAGGTGTTTCATTACCTTATCATTAAATATAAGATTAACTACGTGTGTAACGAACACATTTTTCAAAATCAAATAACAATCATCGGTTTTTGCATAACAAAAAGCCTGTACAAGTATATCAGAATAAAATTGATAAGTGCCAATTTTCAAAAAAAAATTATCAGTTCATACAGCAATGACTTGTGAAATTCCTTGAGCCAAAATTATCTTAGACTTTATTTTTGCAACCATTTAATTTACCAAAATTCAAGGCTCCACGTTCGGGCGTCAACTTCGTATAACCCCACCGGGGATTATACTTTGCTAGGCGGCAGCTCTCTCGTCGGAGGCATTGGGTGTGAGTAAGGATCTTTGGAAATTTTAATTTTAAAGTCTTCAATTACTTAAATAGGCGCCACTCAATCTTGTTTTAGTTAAGACCAAGAAAAAATGCCTATCCTATCTTTTTGGGTTGGCGGGTGTTGCAAAAAAATAAAGTCAAGGTTGGGTCCTCAAATTAGATTTAATAGAGTTTAAAAATGTATCACAATAAGGTATCCTTATGGGGTAAGAATGTGCTCTACGAGCATCAAAATGCTTAATAATTTATTTAATTTCACAAATGGTCCGCTTTTTGGCCCCCTCAAATAGTACTATTTGCGGTTCACAGTAACTGTGGAACTTATTAAAAATCCTAATATTAACTAAATTATCTGACTTAAATTAGGTGTAAAATTGGCTTGGTAATTTAGCAAACAAATTATTTGAAAAGATTGGTAAATTTATAATTCAACGCCGTCGTCCCACACGACGTTTATTGTATTATCAGGGGCTGGAATTTCACGTCGCCGTCTCTGAGTAAATAGAAAAAAACAGTCTGACCTTATTTTTAATTTGTCGACACCTCACAGTACCATGGACATCCAGGGCAATTCCTTATTGCATAACGTGGTACAACCATGTGTTCTCATCAGGGTAAGCGACCCAGCGGCCGGGCAGCATGCTTCACGTGCGACCGTGGTTATCCAATAGCCGGTTGAATAATCGAATCACACAGCGCTTCCAACCATATAACCGTATTACAGTTCAAATTAACATAGATCCAGGATCATACAATCATTAAATATCAAACAGCAAGTCTACAGGATACGAGTTACGAAATGCGAAAATTCTAAGGTGCAAGTTACAAAATGCAAGTTAGCCATGTGCAAATTAACCAAATTCAAGTTAGCCCGGCAAATCTACAAAACAAGAAAATTGTTATCGCTACTGCAAACGAGGAACAATTAACAAACTGCCTACACGGCGAAACAAATTTAGACGTACCTTCTCGCAGAATGGCCCTTCTTTTAAATATAGTTTAACAAAATTCTCTAAGGGGTTTATCTAGCCATGTGCTCGGTGCCCCAACAGCTTCTTAAATGGCCGTTACTTCCTTCCAAACCCTTTTTTCTGAAACCGAATCCATGTACGTTGGAAACCCGTAATGAAAAACAATTGGTATTTAAAATTCATACACCGCGCAATGACGCGCTCAACCTGTACCGACAGTGCGCTTAGCCGGTAACCTGATTCTAAACTAAACGTAAACAACTAACATGGCTGTTTCTGTCCGAAAATTGGCGTAAACAAATGTTAACTGAGAAACTTATGACTTTCATGTAAATATATCCCAGGCATAAAGTGATGGAAAACGCACACAACGTTACGCGGCACCTAACTGCCTACATTTTACAATACTGGGAAAAGGTTTCACTACCGCTTTGCCCTGTTTTAGACGCCCGCATACGCTGACAATTTATGACCAAATAAATTTAAGCAGTATGAGCCATGCTAATTACCAAACAAACTCTGAAGGTTCCTAGTACCATGAGGGAGTCGAACATTCTTCCAAGGTATAGTAATAATAAGGCAACATGCTACTTCCTTAAATTAACCGAATCAAACTTTATACCATAAAGATATAATTATAGATGCGTTGTGTCGCTCCTATGCGCTCAATGAAGAAATGTTCCTACCACTTGAGTACAGGACAAGGTAAGGTATACCAAAAAGAACCACGCATACAGGGTTCGCCCCAAAAAGTACTATTTACCTCTTACAAATGCAGCAGCTGGGACTGAAAGAAATTCTGTTCCTGCATGCTTTTACTGGCTGCGATTTAACATCTGCAACATTTCGGAAGAGTAAACTTGGTTTTATAAAACTTTACCAAAAATAAATGTTCGAAGAGCAGCCGAAGTGTTTCACAACCCTTCCTCCTCTCATGCTGATTTGAGGTACGGCGCTCCAGCAAAGGAGATCTCCCTCAACTCCTACTGATACCATTCATTTTTGAAATCCGTAGCAAAAATCAAACCAGATCTATTATCACTTCCACCAAGCTAGGGGGCAACAGAAGAGCATTCATTTCGCACATTTTACCAGGTGCAGCTCTGGTTGGGAAACCAGCTTACCCCCAGAGTTGTGGAGTTGGGAGTACAAGGCAAAAATCTAGCTCCGGTTCTGAGCAAAGACCCAGCGGCACCAAACAAAATTTTAGACCTGATTTTTTACAAATGCACTAAAAATTGCAGCAGTGTCAGATGTAGCTGCAAGAAGGTATCAATGAATTGTTCCACTTTATGTCAGAACTGCCAGTATTCAGAAAACGGATGAAGATGACGACGGGGATGTTGAAGTTTTGGAGTTGAAAGAAGAAGCCTCTCGTCCCAAGAGAGCCAGACCAACAAAATTTATAAAATTATAAGATGTAATTTTATTTTTCATCACTCCAAATTAAATACCCCGAACACATTCCAGAAGAGAGAAATTCTCCTTCCTTCCATGTCCTCTAAAATCTCCTTTTGGCTATTTATTGATTGGACTATAACTCAAGCTGCCGGGTAGTTGTAAAGCAATTTGCAATTTTTTAAAAAATAATTATTTTAAAAATTTTTTAAATTTTAATTTTTCAATTTTTTTATTTTGATTAAATTTTGGACTTAAGGTTTTCGGACAATTCTGATCAAGTTTCATTAACAAAATTTTCCGGTAAAGAAATACCTAATGTGATTTTGTATTTTTTTCCGCATATATTGGTATCGCAGGTGGCTTTGCATTTGTAGCAGGCGAATGTTTTTCTGGTTATAAGTAGATCCTAATTTGTTCTATACTTTAGTAAAATTTGATTCAAATCGGAAACAAAATAAAAAAGTTATAAAGGTGTCTTCATTTTAAGTGAGTCACACTGTATATTTAAGGAAATGTATAGATTTCGACAAAATGTTACGTTAGTAGTTACGTCGAGTGTTGTAAATTAAAGATTGTTTTGTGACTGTGATTTATTAGCAGACCACGGTAAACCGTTTTGATAGAAACATTTCAGATACTTAATTAATTTATTTATTATTATCGATTTTGACTGGCGAATATCTCTGAAACTATAACACATAGGAAGAAAGTGAATGTAAACATTCTTGTATGAAATTTAATTATGTGTAATTTTGCAGAGATTACCTTTTTCTGTGCAACGCATCATGTCCGAGTTATAAGCGAAGAATCGAAAAAAGGAAATTTTCCACCCCCCTTCCCTCCCCTGAAGCGGCGTGGCTAGGGGCGGGGACTTTTCGTATGTTTACCTCCTAACTACCGCCAACGCATCCCTGAAGAGGAAAATTCTCCCCTTCAAAATGTTCTCTATAATCCCCTTTTGGGCATTCATTGATTGGACTATTATGAGTACAAGTAAAACGCCAAGGAATTAAGAATAAACAGGCAGGATTTTATAATTGAATATATATTTCTGTGATCCTGATACAGGATTCCACAAGGGGGTTGAGATTTATGTGAGAGGATGATTTAGGAAATGAGTGTTGTCTGTCAAAGGATTCGTTATTGTCTTTTAGTATGGTAAACGGCAAGTTTTTGATGTAAGAGCTTGTGAGTGTGTGTGGTATGTTGTCTTGTCTACTTATGTAAGTATGCAATGTCACGTGTCAATTCTGAAGAGTTTAATTTGAAGGAGAAAAATTTTTGGCCGATCTCTCTGACAAGATCCTTAGTCCGAGGCATATGGATGAGCCTGTGGAGCAAAAAAATGAGCTTGAAATCTGTGGATGTGGCTGTGAGTGCTGTCTTTGGTATAGCTTCTGGTTACTGCGTTGTGGGTTTTTCAGAAACTGCTA
The DNA here is from genome assembly GCA_936432065.2 of Rutpela maculata. Classification (NCBI taxonomy): domain Eukaryota; kingdom Metazoa; phylum Arthropoda; class Insecta; order Coleoptera; family Cerambycidae; genus Rutpela; species Rutpela maculata. The sequence goes on along the minus strand of OW386285.2, from coordinate 290,374,700 downwards.
TATTTTTATTTACCGGTTTATTAGTTTTCAGTTGGTGCCATTTAAGTTTTGGCAGATTTCTTTAAATCATGTATTAAAATTATTTGAAAACAATATAAAATTATATAATAAAGAAATTTGATTTTACTTCTCACCTTCAAGCACTGATTTACTATATCGCCGTATATTTTTGATCTGCAATCCACTTACAGCCAGTTTCTCGTACATTCAGCTGTCGAACTAATAGCTATGGCTTCGATAAAGTTATGTAACCGATAACTTGCAAATTGTTTCTAAAAACTTATGTGTCGATAAATTTCAATCGATAGTAATCCAGCCGTTAAATTGGTTAAACTACTCTACACTAGATGGACTTTTATTCTAGCCAACTTCATGCTATTATTTTTAATGTCATTTTTACTGTCTACTGTCGGTTTTCTAATGTTAATAATATTAGATTAGAATTCGTGAACAATATTAGTAGAAATTCTAGTATTCATTTTAGCATTAATCCTCATATAATTCATCTGTAACAGTTGTTTTGATTTAAAAAGTCATCGAATTGGAAAAGTATGTATTGCAGATAAAGAGCGATTTCGATGGGTAGTTGGTTGAATTTCATCACTAATTAGTTCAATCAAGTTTCTAGAGCATCCCTGGTGAATCTAAAATGCTGCCTATTCGTTATCACTATATTCTTCAAATGGATCACTTCTAATACGAAAATTCCGAAGAACGTCATCTCCTCAAGTACTTCAAACACTTCGTCGTCTGAAGAATCAGAAGTGCTTGAATAATCCATTCCAAAATGTTTACAGCTCTAATATTTTTTAACTCGTTTTTTAATTTGTACTTAAATTGGTATTTATCTACTATCTCAAATTATAACTAACAAATGGGTTATATGTATTAAAGTACAGCACAAGTTGTTTGTAACATGTAATGGGGCTCACGCACCGTTTGACAGCCGACATTCTTGGAGGTCACACAACCTCAATCATTCTTCTTCTTCTAGTGCTGTCGCCATAACGGAGGTTAGCGATCATTAATAAATGCAAAATTCACAGCTGTACTTTTTTAACTTCTGTGTGTTATCAATTAGTAAAGTATACCCTTTTAAATTTAAATCTCATTATAAATAGACAATTGCCCGTGTTGTGCAGTAATTTCTCCTTTGTTTTGGTGAGAGTACATTGTTTACGTCTGTGTTTTTGGTTATTTTCTTCCTATGTAAAACAATTTGTAAGATTTATGGTATTGTTATATATAGGGCATATTTAGATTAATCAAGATTTAAAATGACATCGCATTGTTTGGTAATTGGTTGTGGATGTCGAAGCGGAAGGAATGCCGATTTAAGCTTTTACAGGTATGTGTTTACTAACTAAACTTAAAAACAGATATTCACAGCAAATTATGAATCCACAAATCTACCAATATCGATAAAACATAATCAGAAAATCACAAGAAAACTACGAACTGCACATGGAGAAATCAGAAAATTTGAGATTGTGTCTCGTTCTCCTCCCTCCAAAAATGTCGGCTGTCAAACGGTGCACGAGCCCTTTAAGGGGACAGCACTAGAAGAAGAAGAATGATTAAGGTTAACGAGGTTGTGTGACCTCCAAGAATGACGGCTGTCAAACGGTGCACGAGCCCCATAGTAATGTGTCATAAGTTAACCTAACATTTAAACGTCAAAACACTACCTCCTTTGCATCAAAATACAATATATATTCTGCACACGCACCAGATAGTTATTGAAATAGATATCCCAAAATTATGTATTTTTATGTAAAATTACATAAAGAAAATATTATTATATTATTATTATTATTATATTATTATTAATTTACACAGGAATAGAATGTACTTTTTTTGACAAAATTTAATTACGCATCTATAACAATAATTATATTAATTATAGATTAAAAATAAATTTATATATAGCTTTTTATTATAACAGTAAATTTTGTTATGCTCATGCATGCATTGATTTTATATTTAATAATTTAATTTTATATTTAATAAATAAACCAAAACTTTATTTTTATGAAATATGTTATTGAGCATAATTAAATCAGGATAATTAAATTTAGTGGAAACTTTTGGTTTATTTGTTAAATTTAAAATTAATCATAAAATTTACAGTTATAATAAAAAACTATATATACATTTATTTTTAATCTATAATTATTATGATAATTATTATTATAGATGCTTAATTAAATATTGGGAAAAAAATACATTCTATTCCTGTGTAGAATAATAATAATATATTAATAAAATATTTTTTTAAGTAATTTTACATAAAAATGCATAATTTTGGCTCAAAATTTAAAAAAAAGCGCAGAAGTCTATATGTATATTTCTTTCGCACCCTCTAGCGGCGAAACTAAAAAAAAAAGTAGAGACAAAAATTATAGAAAATTTTATGCTCTACAACTTTGCTTTCTTGATATTTTTCACCAAAATGCATAGTTCCTCCTCAAAATAGATAAAAAGGCGAAAAAACGCTAAAATTCATATATATGTATATATTTCTCAAAAACCACCGTTTTTTAGAACTGCGGGGGGTGAAAATTATGTTTAGACAACCCAAATACTTCACTTTTTACGTGTCTCATAACTGTGGGGAAAATGTTCTTTAATTTTTCCTAATTTGAAGGGGCTATTATGTATTGATTATAATTGAAGCAATTGGTTTTAATATATTTCCCTAATTTCTTCCCCTCTAAACTACGCACATGGTAGTCAGCGTGGCTATGTGGTGTTAGTTGTTCTAATTTGAATAGTAAAATATACGTGGATAACATAATGGCAATTAAAATCACTCTGATATTTGTTAATTATATATAAATTCACAAAAACTATACTCCTTATTTTAAATTTTATTAACGCGCGACGTCAATAGTAAGAGGTAATTTTATTGTTGTTAGATTTCTGCCACCAAATAAATATTTTATGAATTTTAAGAAATACGAAGAGGCGCATATTTTTTATCATAACTTGTTGTTTTTATGTTAGAGAAAAAGTTTAAAAAATCATCGGATAGCTCAATCAATTTTCTTTAGAATTGGTGCCTACAAATATTTTGAAAAAACTAATAATTATCGAGATTTTTAGGAAAACGGAAGAAATTTCACGTTTTCCTGGAAAGTGCATGTAAATATTAAAAAAAAACATTTTTCCCAGAAACGTTTGCTTCGAAGGGTCGAGATTAATGCAGCGTTTATAACTGATATTAAGAGGACATCGTATTCAGTTAATTACCGATTAATTACGGTGACAAAATGGCAAAATTTTACCGAAGAAAAGTCCTCACTTCCGCCCCTTCTATTTCCCTTATTTTTGTCGTAAGACAAGGACTCGAAAAAAGGTTTTAGCAAATTTAATTCTAGTTAGGCCCAGTATTTTCATCTATATTTAATCTGGAGAATAAGGTTATCCCAGACATAAGCAAAAAATAGGCATTATCACCTACAAATAGTGATATCCACCAGATAAATATGCTTTATTCCTAGGTTAATCTATCTGACACCTAGAACATCAGATAACAGTTTTATCTAACGCATAAAAATAGCCAAGCCCAAGCGGTTCCGCTGTGATTGACAGAATTTCTACTTTATCTTCTAACCCAACTTTTTAAAAATGTGGTTTGTGTTTTAACTTTAAATTTATAATTAGAGACAAATAATCATATTTAATAAAAAAACATTTATAAAATGATATCATAGCCTACTTATATTGTAATATGCATATTTTACATGTTTTGTCCTAACAAAATAAGACTATTTTTGTAGGTTGGAAATCTAACCCATAATTAGCAGTCTACTTTATTAATCATCAACATTGAGAAATTATTTGAATGGATTTTTAAATGTTCGCCTGGAGCTATAAGCTAAAAATGCAGTACAAACATTAAATATTAAAATAAATTTAAAAAAATTAAAATTTCAAGTTATATTAGTTATATGATGCACCACTATTTCAAACAATATGATAAACAATCATGAAAATGACGCAAATGTCATAAACCGACAACAAACCACAGTAGGGGGATCTTTTCTATATCTATTTGAAGCATAAAACTTCTTTACTTTACAGTGTCTTAGGTTGGCAACACTTACTTTGGGAAGTATCTAAAGTCATATCTATCGGATAGTTAACCGAGGGTATATTCTGAATGAAAGTACACATGCAAGTTATTATCCTGCAGATAGCAAGCTCCGGTTATATTATCTGTCAGATACTTACTCGCCGGATACAGTCCATTTATTTTTAAGGTACTTTTATATGTATACTAAGATGAACTTTTACAGTTTTAAATATAAATTGGTAAATTCATAAATAAAGTGATTTTATACTTGAATTTTCAAAAAAAAAATAAAATAAAATCGTCCGTTTAGTTTCGGAGTAATCGATTCAAAAAGTTTGACAAATATGCCTTACTTGACATAGTAGATGCACGCCAGGCTAAATTAATTTTCGCCCTTAATACCACCATTTTTCAGAAATATGCTTCAAAAACTAGCATAACATTAAGTAGTTTCTTATTAACACACCGTTAAAACCCTGAAAAAATTGTCCGTATAAAAGTTATTAGAAGTTTAATCAATTTTAGGCCCAAAGCTTAAAGTTTCCTCCTCCCCGTTCACCCGTTCGGGGTCTCTTTTGAAAACCGTGGAATACGTGTCTCCTTATTTCCTCAGAAGAGCCCGTAGCTGGAATACCATGTTTCTGACTTACGCGATTTCGAGATAAGGGTACGCTTTGGACCATCTACCACCCCCGTTCTCACCCCTTCAAAGTGAAAATCGAAATTTCGTCTTACTCGTGTAATAGATTCCGATAAGGAGTATTTGTTTCTGCCAACTTTTATGCTTCTAGGTTTAACTGTTTCCGAAAAGATTAAAAACCTCCCCCTCCTCGTTCACCCGTTTGGGGGGTCTCTTTTCGAAAACCGTCGAATATGTGTCTCCTTATTTCCTTAGAAGGGCCCGTCGCTGGAATAGCACGTTTCTGACTTACACGATTTCAGAGATACGGGTACCGTTTAGACGTTTTCACTCCTTCAAAAAGTTAAAACCGAAATTCGTCTTACTCATGTCTAGTAGATTCCAATAAAGAGTATTTCTGCCAAATTCCACGCTTCTAGGTCTAACCTTTTCCGAAAAGCTTAAAAACCTCCCCCTCTCCGTTCACCCTTTCGGGGATCTCTTTTTGAAGATTGTCGAATACGTGTCTTCTTGTTTTCTCAGAAGAGTCCATCGCTCGAATAATCACGTTTCTGACTTACGCGATTTCAAAAATACGGGTGTGCTTTAAACCATCTACTACCCCCGTTTTCACCCCTTTCAAAAGTGAAAATCGAAATTTCGTCTTACACGTATCTAATAGATTTCAATAAAAAATATTTATACCAAATTTTACGCATCTAGATCTAATCGTTTCCGAAAAAGCCTGAAATCTCAACCCCCCCTGTTTCACCCTCGAATATCGAACCTCTAAGCAAAATTTGAAGTCCCTAGGCCTAGCGGTTTGAGCTGTGCGTTGATAGATCAGTCAGTCAGTCAGGGTATTCTTTTGTAGATATAGATGCATAACAATACTATATAACAACAATGATATATCACATAACATTTCCAACAAACATCTATGTTGATCGTAACTTGAACCTCTCTGTTCATTTTTGAAATATTTTTACACATAGTGTGAATGACACAATTGTTAACACAATTTTATTGCATGATTTATAGTAAATGTATTAAAATTCCAAACGTAGCAATGGAAAATTTAACATTCTTTTCACTTGAGTCACCATATAAGTTAAGTAATAATATTGAAGCAATAAAAATCACTTCCAAATGTTTACCACCAGATAACAGATGCAAAGCTCAGTATCAGTTTATGTACGCTTAAGTGTAGGTATAAATTTTAGTGATAAATACAGTTCTGTAGCTTGACAATGACGTAACTCTTTCACATCACGCTAATTATATATTGGTAACTGACCCAGTCACAAAAGAAGAAAATGTCCTATTACAACAATAACCCGTATCCACCGCCACCTGGACCATGCGCACCGCCTTATCAGGGACAACAGCCTTATGGAGGACCACCACCTTACCAAGAACAACCGTTTGGTGGACAAGCACCACCATACCAACAACCACCGTATCAACAACCACCACCTCAACAACAACATGATTCTGAAATCTGTGGATGTGACTGTGGGTGCTGTCCTTGGTGTTGCCTCTCGTTACTGTGTTGTTGGTTTTTAACAAGCGACTAAATTTGTATTTACCAGTTTTCAGTTGGTGCTATTTAAATTTTGGCTGGAAAAAGGCAACACTTTTAATCTTTAGAAGCATACAGGTATTAAACGTAAACTGACTATAAATATTTGATAAATATTTAACAATCTTTAACTACTGTGTGAGGTTTATAATGTAGGTATTTTGTAGCTGATGCTGTTGTATATACGTAGGAAAATAACAAGTAGCTGCAATTTGTTTTTACAAAAGACACCGGCTTTCAAAAGACCATCAATTTTAAAATAATTTCTTTAATAATGTATTAAAATGATTTGAGAACGATAAAAAAATTATGACATAAGCAATTTTATTTTAGTTTTCACCCTCAGAACTGCTTTATTATATCGGCTTATATTTTTAATCTGCAATCCACTATGGCATTTTAAGTCATTTATGATGTTCTTTTACATGAGACCACTTATTAAAATCATTTTACATATCGGTTAATCAGAAAGAATGTGACAGGAACAATTACTAAACAGTATTTTTGTATAATTCTTTTATTTCATTTAAACTACTGAGGGGAAAATCTAGATATAGAAATACAAAATAATGCGTTCAATATGGTAAATGGAACATAAAATAAAATATTTTAGCACAAAATATTAGAATTCAGCATATTAAAGGTTGGACATGAAATGGTTTGAATAAACGTCAAAGCCTTGATCACTACACTTGAATACTATGCTCCATGAGCGTTTCGCCAACCACTTGGCATCATGTGGAGAAGATAAAAAGGTTTAAAAGTTTTAGTCGTTTCTAAACGCACGTCAAGTAAAAACAGCGTTTTGATATTTAATTATAAATATCATACAAATGCAGGACAAACAAAAACAGGTTAACAAAATAAAATAATATTTCAAGCCGAATAAAATCAAGAATGCAGGCATTTTAAAACGAAATATTTAAATTTTACGCTGTCTATAGTTGCTTCCTTGTGCCATATTCATAGTTTTTTAATCTCTATTGATTTTACAATATTTAAATATTTGAAGTATGAAGAAGCCTCTGCGTCAAGTGGTCTTTCCATATAATTTTGAATAGATTTGTAGGAATGGCATTATACCCAATAAATAGTAAGACATTTTAATTTTATATTATTAGTAGTTATAAATTGTTTCAACATTGAACTGAGTTGTAGTTATGTATTGGTTATAATTAAAGTAATTGGTTTTAATTTATTTTTTTATTTTTTCCCCCTCTAAACTACGCCCATAGTGGTCAGCGTGGCTATGTGCTGTTAGTTGTTTTTAATAAATTGCATTGATTTGTTAGTTGTCATAAAATTCTGTAAGTTGCAAAGAATGAAGTAATTTTTAATTTTTGGAAACGTATTATATAGTATAGTAAAAAATAGACCAAATTTTCAATATGAAGAAGAAATTAGGGAATCGTTTTTTTTTAGCGGGATGGAAGAACGTGTTTTTTGCAAATATCTGGAAAAATAAGCGTTTCAGTAAAAAATGTTTTTGCAGATTATAAAATTTCCATCAGTTTTAGTCCCGTCATAATTTATGACAGAAAGCTAATGTTTACTCTCTATTTTTGCAAAGGAATGCAACCTTTACCATAAATACACTACACGAAGAGGAGAGATTATTATATTTAGTTACCTTTACCTCATAGGATAATTCCTATGAATGGCCTTGGCTAATGCTAAGGCCAAAAATGATCAAATAGTGAAGGTTGATACAAATTCAATGTTAATAGTTTATAATGCATCTAGTCAAAAAAATTTATAGCAGTGATTTCTTCTCCCCTGAAAAGATAAATAGACTAATGTGAAACATGCATTTTTCAGAGAAAAATAGTTTATAAAAGATCTGTGGCGCTTAGCTGAAATATTATAGTTCAAGTTAATATAAAACTTGATCAAAAAACTTATTTTATTTTGTGAAAACCATAAAATGTTGTCTTTTCTGCAGATTTTCCTATTTTCAACTGACATAAAGCTAAGATTGACATACATTGATGCCGTAAGCGACATTTGAAAGATGATAATTTATTCAGCTGTAGTTTTAATGAAGATTTGAGGATATGGAACATTTAATTTGTTTAAACATCATTTTTGTAACAAATTATGAAATATGTCTGACTACAAAGAAATGATATCCAACATGGCCGAGAAATTCAGAAAATTAGGTTGTCTAATGAATTTAAAATTACATTTCCTGCATTCTCATATAGACCAGTTTCCAGAAAATGTAGGTGATTATAGCGAAGAGCATGGTGAACGTTTTCACCAAGACATAAAGGAAATGGAGCGTAGATATAAAGGTCGATGATGTTAATATGATGGCAGACTACTGTTGAACATTGAAAAGGGACGTGAAAACGAAAGGAATGAAACGAAAAAGAAAACCATTACGCAGATCATTTGAAGACAAAAGAGTACGGTACCACAGAAAAGCATGAATCAGGATAAATAGGAAGTCATGACCTGATTGGTTGAAACTGACATCGGTATCGTGTTCAGCGGCAAAAAATACATCGAATACATGGTCTACTTATTTAAAACTTTTAATTTTTATTTTAAACCCTATTCTGGCCTGTTGTAAACTGTTTTTCGTGGTAATCCTGACCTGATCAAGCAAAAATGACATCGGGATCATGTTCAGCGGTTAAAAATACATCGACTACATGGTTTAATCATTTAATATCTGTAATTTATATTTTAAACCCTATTCTGGCCTGTTTCAACCTATTTTTCGTGGTTATCGAAAAAATTCTGATCTGATGGAGTAAAATTGACATCGGGATCGTGTTCAGCGGCAAAAAGTAAATATGTGAAACCTCAGAAAATTGACCTTTATTTTTTCTTTTTGTGTGCCAGGGTAATTAGAAACAGGGTTGGCACAAAAACCCACCATTAGAAAAAACCGGTGGGTGAAATGGGTGGGTTTTTGTGGGTTTTTGATTTTAGGAAAACCTGTCTCGGTTTTTGTTTGACTTCCGTTTTGTGTTTTTGCAGGAAAAAGAAGCAATTATTATAAAATAATATATTTTTACCCCACAAATACTTGAACAAAAATGTAACGTGTCAATATATTAGTAAACAATAAATAAGTAAATAATAAACTTGAGAAAAATAAAAACATGAAACAAATAACAAAAACTTAACAAAGAAGGAGTGCTTACAAGGCCGGTTTTCGGCCCTTTTTTTGGTCAAAAAATTTGGAATTTTTTATTATCATACAGGGAGATCGAGAAAGACTGAACGTGCCGCTCCCTAAAGATTTTTGTGCCGCCTAATACTGCATTCATATGTACTATTTTCTAGTACTTTCAACATTTTCACGTTGGCGACAGTAACCTCAAATATAGTCAATTACAGCATTTACACAAAATGTGAGTTTCTTTATTAACTTGCCACACAAGAGATAGTGAACTGATTGCGTTGAAAAACACTGATTTATTAGTCAAAAAGGGAGATAAATGATAAATCAAACACAAGCTAATAATAATAACATTCATGAAAATGACAAACATCAGATTGGTAACAGTGACCAGCAACATAGGAAATCAGTTTTAATAATGTATGTAGAATAGAAATAAATTTTGATAATTTTAGTGACTTTTCCGTGTGACGTCACGTTCAGTCTTTCTCGATCTCTCGGTATATATTCAATATCTAATTTATTCCACCCCTAACAGAACTTCCCCCAACCTTCCCTTCTCCATGTATCCCCCCTTAAGTTTTTAAAGAACCAGTTTACATTAGTACACATGGTTAGATGTTCTTGAACTTGAAAATCATATTTCTTTTGAACAAACTGCACCCTAAGCTCCGTCTACTACTATACAACACCCTCAACCCCCCCCCCCCCAACGACAAGCACCCTCTCCCCCCACTAACATAAACCTTCATGTTCTTAGGTATAAAATAGTTAATAAAAGGACTTTTTATTTACATTAATTATAAAATATCAATTCCTCTTATACCCTCCCTCCCCCTCTACCGAATCATTCCCGCCATCATCATACTGCTACAAGCTTGACAATGGTAGAACGAAGACTTTTCTTATACTTGTTTTTATCGGCAGAAAGATATAACCTTGCGCCCATTTTACTCCCTCTCCCTACGTCCAAAGCAACAAAAATACGAAGAAAGATAGTTCTAAGTTCTGAAAAAATCAGACAAAAGTACATATACTATATATAAGCTCAGACAAAAAAAAACAAAAAAAAATCTAACCTAAACCTCTCTACACAATCGAATGGTTCGGCGGAGAGACGGGGAGGAAATACAAGAAGAATTGGCATTTTATTAATAATTCGGTGTTAGGGTATTGCGTATAGTAGTAGGGAGAGCTTAGGGTGCAATTTATTCCAAGGAAATATGATTTTCAAGCAAAAACATCTAAGTATGTGTGCTAATGTAAACTGGTTTTATAATAATTTAATGGGGTTACATGGAGGGGGATGCGTTGGGGCAAGTCCTGTTTGGGGTGGAATAGATTAGATATTGAATATATATGATAAAAAAAATGTTCGAAATTATTTAACTAAAAATAAAAAAGACCGAATACCGGTTTTATAGGCCCTCCTCGTTTCCCTCAAACTGGAATGTGAAAAGCACAAGATAAATATCTTTTGAAAAGATATTTATATTTTATTTAAATGTCTATAAATTTTAACTAGTTTTGACGCCTTTTCAGCTCCAAGCTTATTCCTTAGTTTTCTCCAAATACGGCCGAATGCTATATTATGAAAGCAACGCCGAATGAAAGGTGGGAAATTAGGTGGGAAATATGAATTTTACAAAAACCACAATTACCCACAATTGCCCAGAAAAACTCTCAAAAAACCCACGTAAATACCCAGTGGGTCGTCTTTTTCTAAAGAAGGTGAGTTTTTGCACAACCCTGATTAGAAAGGTGCTCAATTACTTCCACGTCCAGTGGAAGTATAGTAACGACAAAAAAATTTTTAAAAATTTTTATTGTCCAAATAGGCTTAAAATGTCATGAAACGTCGAGATTTTAAGTTTGAGCGAAAAAAAAATTCTGTCTGTCTGTCGGTCTGTCTGTCTGTAACTTTTTCTTGTGCGCACGTTTACTCTGGAACCGTTTAAGATATTGACTTGAAATTTGGTACACATATGTACTTTAACGAGATCTAGAACTAGATTATATTTTTATCTTGTTCCGTCGAAGGGTTGGGAGTAAATTGGGGTAAATTTAGGGTAAATAGGTCAATCAAGCAGGTAAGAGTCCATAAAATTGGTATTTAGTATATACAAGAGAAGCTAAGGTCTCAAAAAAATGTTTGGCATTAGCCACCCCCATTACCACCCCCACCCCCTTATTAAAGGGGATGAAAAAAAATTGTGATTTAATGTATGTACAGGAACCAGAAGCCTCAAATTTTTTTTTTACTTCATCCACCCACCACTGTCACCCCCCTATCACCACCCCCCACCCCACTACCGATGTGGGGTATCGTTTTATGGGTTTTTGAGGTAGAGGATTTCAAATATTATATTATTAAAGTTCCATAAACAATTATTTTCACATACAAAGTTTTTTCGTTGTGAGTGACTTGGATAGAGAATCTGGATGTGGAAGTAGTGATTCCTTGGGCAGCGGTTTTTTGTATAAAGTATTTCTGATATACGACTCTTTGTTTTTGAGTGAATTGTGAAAATAGAGAGTATAAATTTGATTTCTAAATAGAACTAAGTAAGCTAATAAATTCAAGACGCTTAATATCAGTTAATTTTTATTCAAAATAGACACGATAAATCTAGAATTAGCGGAAATTTCTTCACACCTCTTGTTAAAACTCTCATTTTTCGAGATATATGCAAAGAAGCAACTACCCTTTTCATTCCTTACTAAAAAAAATTTTCGAGATATTCGACGAGAACCAATTTGAGATACCTCTTTTCTCAAGCTAAATTCGCAATTTTCAAGTCGTTATAACTTAAACATTCTCAATATATACGAAAAATTGTACATACCTTTATTTTTCAAAATGTCTATTTTAATTTTGTTTAGGGTGTTACGCCCTATAAATTGTGAAGCACCCGTATAATATAGAAATGTTTATTTAATGCATTTACTATTAAATATAAAAAAAAAATGAAATTTTATCCATATGACAATCTTTCTAAATTAAAATTTCTAGTTGCTATACGAAAATATATTTAATTAATTAACTCCTTAATATTAGCGTCAAACGATGCTTTGGATAGTCCAATACTAGTATAAAATATTTCAAGAATACTGCTTAGATTACAACCAAGATTATCACCTCAAACATGAGGCAAAAGATAAATATAGTTCTCTTTTGTATCAAGTAGTAGTTCTATGTGAATGCAATACTGAATTCACTTTATACCAAAAACATAGCAAAGACTTGTCGATTAAATATGTTTTGTTAGAAGCATTGACCTACTAAAATATTTTGTATCGATTATTCCACGTATAAGGCAGTGGAAGTGCCCATATTTTAGCATGTAACAATTGCCAATCGATGCAAGACTTGAGGCGTCTGTGACCCACGCGATTTCTTTTATTTGGCACACCATATACTACTGAATACTAATTATACACGCAATGTTTACTACCAGTCCACAACTGCAGAGTGAACACAGTTCAGTTAGGTTTATACGATCCTACAATCGTCGAGTTTTAACGCTGTAGTGAATTAAGTGTACAATAAATTGGAAAATACAGAACAATCGCTTACACAGTCGACTTTCTTTGTTGAAAAGGAGCGGTAAACAGTGATAAATGACGTACTATAATAATAATCAAGTATATCCGCCCGCGCCTGGGCCATATGCACCGCCTTCATATCCTCAAGGACCCCCACAACCTTACGGGCAACAGCCCTATGGAGAACAACCACCGTATGGAGGACAACAGCCCTTTGGAGGGCAACAACCCTTCGGAGGACAACCACCCTATGGAGGACAACAACCTTTTGGAGGACAACCACCTTATGGAGGACCTTATGGACCTCCACCTCAACAACAACATTTCGGAGGATCGCCACCACCGTATAATCAACCGCATCCACCCCCAGTAATTCATCAACAGTCCGATAATAATTGTAAGGAGTGCTCTTGGTGCTGTCCACTATGCTGCCTTTCTTTATTGTGTTGTTGTTTTTTAGCGGACGATTAATAATTATTTATGATAATTGGGAGTTAATTAATGTTTTTTTATATCGATTAAATGAAGTGATCTACGTTTTACTACATACTTGTGATTTATTTGTATGTTATATAATATAAATGTTTAGTGATGAAGGAGATGTAAAACGATATTCTTGCATTGACTGTGATTCCTTTATTAATAAATTATTTTTATGGCATATCGTTACGGTGGTAATAGAGAAATTTTCCAAGCGTCATCGCAAAATTAATAAAAAATATGTTATTACTCTGTTGTGAAATGTGATGTAAATATTTTCCATATAATAATATTGTGTGAATAAAAAAAAGATATTCGTTTCAATAACAACTTTTTTTGCTTGCTTTTTTTCACGTTAAATCAAATTAACTGTCTTTGGGAGTAGGTACCAATTAATAATTTCTTTGTCAATATCAGGTCAGTAGACAAAGGTATCTGAAAAGGAAAAAATAGATACTGATTAGGGCAGGATATAAAATATTTGTATCTGAGTTCACAGGTTGCCATTATAAAAAATTGAATTGTTTTAGAATACCACACTCAGTGTGAGATATGTATCGCCCCTTTTTCTCCGGCTTAAGAGTTATTAACAATATTAGCAATAAATAAGGAGACTTTCCTGCCTTTTCATTCATATCTTGGAACCTAAGCGAAATATGGCAAAAAGCTATACCTACGCACATTTTGGTAGAGGATAAGATTTCCTAAAATATTGGTTATAACGAAAGAAATGGATAGTTAAGTCTTGAAGTGCATATTTTTCGTAATTTTTTATAGTAATCTTACTCTTCTCGATCATTTAAAATGCAATTAATAATCTGACAAAATCACACGTCATCTGCAGACTCCGGAAACACTTTTCCTGGAACAACAGATTTTTTTTATTATTTTCATTGTTATATAAATTTTTTAAAAATGGTCTCTTTCTATTATCATACATAGTTTTTTGCAGTTTTACATCTTAGATATCATTTTAGACACTTTTTGTCATATTACTTCCACATCCAGTGGAAGTATAGTAACGACAAAAATTTTTTTTTTAAATTTTTATTGTTCAAATAGGCTTAAAATGTCACGAAACGTCGAGATTTTAAGTTTGAGCAAAAAAAAATTCTGTCTGTCGGTCTCGCCGTCTGTCTGTCGGTCTGTCTGTAACTTTTTTTGTGCGCACGTTTACTCTGAAACCGTTTGAGATATTGACTTGAAATTTGGTACACATATGTACTTTAACGGGATCTAGAACTAGATTATATTTTCATCTTGTTCCGTCGAAGGGTTGGGGGTAAATTTGGGGAAAATAAGTAAATCAAGCAGGTAAGAGTCCATAAAATTGGTATTTAGTATATACAAGAGAAGCTAAGGTCTCAAAAAAAATTTTGGCATCAGCCACCCCCATTACCACCCCCATCCCCACACCCATCCCATTATTAAAGGGGATGAAAAAAATGTGATTTAGTGTGTGTAAAAGAACCAGAAACCTCAAAATGTTTTTTTACTTCATCCACTCCCACTACCACGCCCTATCACCACCCCCACCCCTCTACCGATGTGGGGTATCGTTTTATGGGTTTTTGGGGTAGAGGATTTCAAATATTATATTATTAAAGTTCCATAAACAATTATTTCCACATACAAAATTTTTTCGTTGTGAGAGACTTGGATAAAAAATCTGGATGTGGAAGTAGTGATTCCTTGGGCAGCGGTTTTTATCTTATTTGTAAAACATGTTCGACGAAAGAGGATTTCATTAAGTTTTGTATAACAAGTGCTGATTATTTGCTTTAAAATTTGTTGTGCCATGAAATATGTTTTTTTGGAGTTCACAAATGACGTGATTTTTTTCAGACTTTTGTATTTTAAATTACCGAAAAAATTCGTAAGGTGACTACCAAAAAATGACGAAAAACTAACGCTTTTATGACTTTGAAGGCCAGTATAAACTTAAATGTGGATATGCCAAGAATGGAATATCTTCAAAAAGACACGGGAGTTATTCTGCATTTTAGTTTTTCTTAAATAGTAATAATTAATAAAATTAAAAAATTAAAATGTTTCAAATACATATTTCAATTGGTCGAAATACATTTTTCAATCTCGCTAATAAAAGTAATCTCTCCAAAAAAGGCCTGTAATAAAATCAAATTATTTTTCGGTGCTACAGTAATTGTGAAAAGAAATATAAACTCTAATCCGATAAAAAGTCAGCCAAACAATAATTTTTAATCCATGTTTGTAATTTATTAGTTTTTTGAATTCACAAATTAGGTACTATTTAAGAAAAAAATACTGAATAGCTTTCGCGAATTTCTGAATATTTTTCACTCACTTTCACTCATTAACTATAAATGGAATAGTTTTTTTATTATAATCACTACTTTAGAAAAGTTTATATTTTATCAAAACGATACGGAGAGTTTTTTGCCGTATTTCGTTTAGTTTTCAAAATACTGATAAACGTTTAAAAAAATATCTTAATTTTGTTTCTATTATTGTTAATAAATTTTTAACCCAAAAAACAAACGGAGATACAATATCTCACAATTATTATTGTAAGAAAATCTTCACGTTCTTTTGATTCTAGTTGTACTAAAAAAAAGAAAAATGAATTTATTTACAAAACACTACACTACACCTATTCTATTCAATCAAAAATGAAAATCTAATTAAAATATCAATTTTTAATCTATGTAATTATTTGTCAACCAGAATGTAGGTTATCAAAAAAATGCAAACATTGGAAATTAATACTAATATAATCCACTCAAATTACGAAAAAGTGGGGAGAAATTTTGAACAGAAGAAGTTTCTCTCCATAGAAAATGAGCATTCAACTTTTAGAACAATGTTTTGCTTATGCGCAGAAAAAAAGACATGTTTTTTGAGACATGTACAAGGCTAAACGAACATATAGTCCACAGTACATCGTCCTATTTTTTAATGATTAGAAACAGGCTGAATTTTCGTGAGTAGCTACGTTTTGAACTTTTCTCTCTGCGAAAATTCTCGGTAGTGGTAGCTAATAGCAAAAATTATTTTTTCTATTTCACACGAATTAGACAATTTGCCAACCTGTCAAATTATTTTGGCAATATGTTGTTGTGGACAAATACGGGGCTTATTATAATAGACCGAATGCATGTAGGCGGCGTCAGAGTCGCGTTTGGGTACTGCAACATAACCTCAGTTTCTGGGCATCTTTGTTTACTACTTCTTTAAAAATGCCAAGCAATTGTTGTGTGCCTCAATGCATTTCCTATTACAGAAAAATTAAAAATTTAAAGTTTCACTAGTTTCCAGTATGCAGCAGTTTTAGAAGAAAGTGGATAGTTGCTCTCAAATTACAAAAAAGCCCATCTAGTGTGTTCAAAACATTTCAGACCGAATGCATGTAGGCGGCCCCAGAGTCGCGTTTGGGTACTGCAACATAACCTCATTTTCTGTCCATCTTTGTTTACTACTTTAAAAATGCCAAGCTTTTCTTTTAGTTCACCTAAACTGTCCATTTTCCGTAGGTTTGTTTCAAATAAACAAACTTATTTCAACACATCAAAACTACAAAGCACAGAACACAATGAATAGTATACCCAAAGCCGATCGGTAACCGCCTGGCGGCGAAATATTTTACTAAACCTATGCATTCCTCCTATTAACTCGCGCAAACGTAACCAAGGCAATCGAAAAACAAACTCTTTAACAAACGTTTAACGAATGAAAAATATATTGCCAAAATAATTTGACAGGTTGTCGAATTGTCTAATTCGTGCGAAGTAGAAAAAATAATTTTTGCTATTAGCTACCACTACCGAGAAAAAAAAGGGCGATGTACTGTGGACTAATAGGTAAACTCCTACAAAAAAGTTTTTATACATTTTTCCGATTATCCTACTGGTTTTTCCGTGAAAGCGGCTTGAACAATATATACATATATGTTTTTTCGTTTCTTTTTTTTATTTTCAATGCAAATATTTGAAAAACTACACGTTTTTAAGGCTAAATGAACATACATAAACTTGTTCAGAATGCGATTTCCCTATAAAAAAAGGTTCTACTTATATATTTTTTTTTTTTTTTTATGTATAGAACTTTTTTTGTAGGAAATCGCATTCTGAACAAGTTTACCTATGTTCGATTAGCTTTAAAAATGCGTACTTTTCGAGATATATACATCCAAATGAAAAAAAAGAAGCAAGAAAAAAGGTATATACAGGGTGGACTATTAATAATAGGCCATAGTTCAAGGGTAGATTCTTTGGACCAAAATATGGATAAATATGGATATAACCAAACATGCTTTAGTAAATTGTTGCTGTGGAAAATGATACATGGTGTCACAATTGTAATTTTTTTATAGATCTCAAATATTCTTTGAATACAAACCTAATTTGAAAAGGAAAAATTGTATTTATTGAAAAGTGTACTTTTGTGACGTCTTAGTTCTGTCAATATATCAAACTAATAAAATTGTACGTAAATGACAGAACTAAGACGTCACCAAATCATTATTTTCAATAAATACAAGTTTTCCTTTTCAAATTGGGTTTGTTTTCAAAGAATTTTTGAGATCTACGCGGCAGTTTTCTCGAAAACGGTTGGAATTACCAAGTTCTATCAAGTGTACCTTCTTTACGTAGAAATGACTCCTGCATGAGGTTTTCTAGTCAAAAGTGTCACTACGTTTCATAAAAAAAAGAGAAAAAATATTCATCATCAGGTATTGCTCATGAGGCGCCCTCCACGTGCCAGCGTGATATAATACATAAATTACTGTTTTTTAACTTAAAAAATGTTTCCTTACCAAATTGGGAGAAGATCGGTCAAGAGGTAGTTGAGATATTGCAAAAAAAATACAATTTTGACACCCTCTACCTTTTTCCACAGCAATAATTTACTAAAGCATATTTTGGTCCAAAGAATCCACCCTTGAACTATGGCCTATTATTAATGGTTTACTCTGTATATGTATATATCTCAAAAAGCATGTATTGTTTTTTCTGCGCATAAGCAAAACATTGTTCTAAATGTTGAGTACTTACTTTTTACGCAGAGAAACTGCTGTTCAAAATTTTTCTCTAAAACGACGTTTTTTTTCTTAATTTGGGTGGACTAATAGGTAAATTCTATTTATTCTCTTTTATGCTATTTTGTCTGCCAAATATTTGAGAGTTAATTTGAAAGCTTCATTTCTTATGAAAATTTTTTAAACCTTTTTCTTGATTTGTGATTGAAATCTCTTTGAGACTGACTTTATATGTCTTTTTGAAGAGCCCATACCAAGGGATTTTCAAGGGCTAAGCGATTTCTAAGAATTAGAATTACGGATTAACTTGAAGCGAGTCCTTATAAATATAAAAGTTTGAGATAGGTTTTGTAAATATATTAATTTTAGAACTCTTTGTTCTCTAGTATAACCAGATGTTGTTTGTTAGAGAATAGCAAAGATTGAAAATTTATATTTTAATTAGATTTTCATGTTCCACTGAGTAGATAGGTGTTTTGTAAATAAATTAATTTCAGTGTGTTCCGCAGCAGCTCGAAAATTTCATCATTTTTGAAACTTCAAGCTACTCTAATTGACTAAGAAAATCATTTTACTTTATAATGTATAATATTGATAGTAACTAACTGCCATGTGTGACAAATATAATTGAAGTAATCCGCACACATTTTCACCTTTCTGGTGGCTGCAAATCGTAATATATTAACAGTAAAGAAAACCAGTTTAAATAAAAGTTGTTTAAAGCGAAATAATCGAGAAAAATCTATTTACGGCAACAATATTTTTCGTGGAAAACCTTAATTAATAATTGTGGAAAACCCCTACATTACATAATTTAAAAAAAATACTTGTAAGAATTATTTACAGGTACCCCCGTTTTTTGTTCTACAGACTGTATTAATATTATTGTTTAAGAAATTTCAAATTTTCCATTTTATACAAAAATAAACAATTTTAAGAAATAACATGCATATGATTTTTCTGTTACAACTACACATTGCTCTCAATAAATGCATACCAATCTTTTATGGAAAGTTACAAATGATTATATAAGTTGTTATTAATGATGGCAAGACAATTAAAAATTAACATTTTCAACATTTTTCCACATTAGAGTAATTTTAAAAGATAGAATACCAGGAAAAAGCTTCTGGTTTTTATTACAAACGATATATGTTTCAACTATAAAAAATTAAATAGCATTAAACAAAATATTAATAATTTCTAATCTTTGTTATTTTAATATCTAGTTTTGTTCGAAAACAAAAATCTTTAATTTTTTACTTAAAGCTCTTTATTTACAAAATACCTACCTAAAAAAATTTCAATAGATTTCTGTTATATTTTTTTCCGTCAGACAACACACAATTTTAAAAAATATTGTTTTTATTTTATATCTCATGTTTACAAGCAACATTGAACCAAACAAATTTTATACAAAAATTATAATATTTTATTTCTACTTTTGAATCTTTTTATATATTTGAGATTTTTTATTTGGAAATAGGGGGTTATAGAAATGAGATATTTTTTGTTGTTGTTATTTGTTATGTATACCTTCTTGAATAGTAAAAAATACCAACAATGAACTTTATTAATAATATAGTACTCCTCTGCAGATAACGATTTTAATATTTATAATTTAAAGGTCATGAGGATGAAACGTTAACTATTTAAAAAGTTTTTTGTTTCTATGAATGCGATAATGATTATGGAAATATTTTCAGATGTTTATTATTTCCATTTGGAGCTTCTATACAAAGGAAATTACTGAATCAATAGTTTTAACTTGATTTAAAGCTACAAAATGGAGACACCTATTAATTATAATCAATTTGCACAATTGTTGTCATTATATACATTAAAATGTAAGTAGGATGATATTAACCGACAAACACTAAACGACACGTCATCAATTTGAAATGTGTGACAGATTACGATGAAAAGGAAACGAGTCTTGATAACATGGGAATCAGTTTAGGCGTTGAGTGAAGAGTCCTTATAGAGATGCAGCCGTGTACTTAATATCGTAGTGCGGGCAGGGTCTGTGGTATAGTTAGGCGCCACCGACATTGGGGTCTAGCAATCTCGTCAATCTCAGTCCCTCAGTCGGCTGATAGCACTCGCATGGTTCGTGTCATTTGTTGTATTAGTGCACCGTAAAACGAGGAAAAAGTAGCTTCCTTCTTGAAAAAAAATTTTTGAAGGTACAACCACATGGGACCTTCACAGCATGATAGATTAGGTCCTTGGCCATCTGTAATGTCCAATTACAATATTTTTTGGGAGGTCAAACTATTTTTATGACGAAAAATGTTATAAATCTGTCAAAATTAATTTTTCTTACATTTTCACACATCCCTCGTGATATCTCCGGAACCAATTGAGATAATTATACGTATTTTTTTTTAATTGATGGAGGAAATGTGGGCGAAGGTCACTGCTTAAATTTTGTTTTTATGGAAAATCTAATTTTTCTGTAAAACGAGGTAAAACTTGAAGATTTACTTCCCTTGCAGCGCTTTTTTCAGTAAGCGAAAAACTTTTTTATTTTAAGGAATTTTGACATACCATCTGCGTATGAAATAAAGTCTACACCTCAAGGAAGTTTTTAAAACAAAAATCAGGTCTCTACGACTTATAGTTTTCGAAATTTTGTTATTTAAAGCTGAGTTTTTCGATCCTAGAGGCTTAGATGCCCGGCAAGTGTGGACTATTTAATACAAGTAATCTTATATTATATTATGCCAGTTAGAAACAAACTTTTCTTTATATAATGTGAATGCAAATGAGTATTAGTTATTTTTATTGAGTTATTACATATTATTTAGTGCTTAACAATGGAATGTTTATTCTGTGGACAAACTTTGAAAGATAATGACAAATTAGTGAGACAAAATCCTAGATTGCAAGGAGTAAAAACAATTATATATGCCACGGTAAAAAGGCGAGACATTTGTGTCGAAAAGATTTTGCAACAAGAGGAAAATATTTTAAGTGGAAAAGTCAAAGTGAAATTTCATATAGCCTGCAAACAAACCTATATTAGTTTGTAAAATCTTAAAAATCTTTCCCAATTCAGTGAAATTGAAAATGTATCTTCGTCTTCGGTAAGATGCAATAAATTTAATATTCGGACAATGTGTTTAATATGTGATACATCGAGAAAGAAAGGCGTAATATGGTATACGATAATTCTCTGTAGACGTGATTTATCTTTATATTTCTTTGCCACCTTATTATCAGTCTAGTCGATACATTGTTGACAAGGGGCCGACGCGACATTTTTATTGTTAATGATGGGATTTTGGAGAATGAGAGGGGAGTATGCGTTTATTTTCGATTTATCGCAAATATTTGAGAAACCAAACATAGTATAATTTTTCACATCCAGTGGAAGTATAGTAACAAAAAAATTTTTTAAAATTTTTATTGTTCAAATAGGCTTAGAATATCACGAAACATCGAGATTTTAAGTTTGAGCGAAAAAAAAAATTCTGCCTGCCTGCCTGTCTGTTTACTTTCATAACAATTAAATATAAAAACCCAATGAGCTGCTGGCAACATAAAACATTTTTTTTTCCCAGTAAAATAAACCATTTTGATATAATATTAAATAATACATAACAAAGAAAATTAAGTAAAAGTTCCATGTACCATGTGCATCACAAATGCGCACAACGTGATAAAGTGAATTTTATTACTTTCACATCAATCACATCCAGTGGAAGTATAGTAACGGCAAAAAAATTTAAAAAAACTGTCATTGTTCAAATAGGCTTAGAATGTCATGAGACGTCGAGATTTTAAATTTGAGCAAAAAAATTTCTGTTTGCCCGTAACTTTTTTGTGCGCATGTTTACTCTGGAACCGTTAAAGATATTGACTTGAAATTTGATACACGTATGTATTTTAACGAGAACTGGAACTAGATTATATTTTCATTTTATTCCGTTGAAGGGTAAATTGGGATAAAGGGGGGGTAAATAAGTAAATCAAGCATGTAAGAGTCCATAAAATTGGTATTTAGTATATATAAGAAAAGATAAGGGCTCAAAAAATTACTCCCATTACCACCCCCACCTCACTATTAAAGGGGGGTGGAAAAGCGTCAACATATTTTTTACTTCATTTGCCCCCTCTACCACCCCCTTCCACCACCCCTCACTACCGATGTGACATATCGTTTTATAGGTTTTTGGAGTAGGCGATTTCAAATATTATGTTATTAACGTTTCATAAATAATTTTCACATAGTGGAGTGCAATTTTTTTCTTCTTTGTGAGAGACTTGGATAGAAAACGTGGATGTGGAATTTTAAGGTTTATAAACATGTTGCTAAATTGATACCAATGGTTCAAGGATAGATGAGGATATAGCAACGCGTCCTTGCGTGCCCTTCTACGATTTTCAATTAAAATACCATGCAATCTGTTCGTTGTTTCTATTATTTTCTTTATTCTTTAATAAGTGGGTTATCTCGAGTAGTATATAGATGCGCAGTGGATTTCCTCGAGTACTATGGATGCGCGGTGGCTTTCCTCGAGTACTATAGATGCGCAGTACGTTACTCCAAGTAATATGGATGCGCAGTAGATTTCCTCGAATAAAATGGATGCGCAATGGGTTACCTTGAGTAGTATGGATGCGCAGTGGGTTTTCACGTGTAAAATAGATGCGCAGTAGGTTACCTCAAGTAGTATGGATGCGCATTGGGTTTCCTCGAGTAACATGGATGCGCAGTGGGTTACCTCGAGTAGTTTGGATGCGAAGTTGGTTATCTCGGGTGGTATGGACGCGTAGTAAGTTTCCTCGAGTATAATGGATGCGCAGTGGCTTTCCTTGAGTAGGCACTGTTGATGCGCAGTAGGTTACCTATACGGATACGCAGTGGGCTTCCTCGAGTAAAACGGATGCGCAGTGGGTTACCTCGAGCAGTATAGATGCGTTTCCTCAAAGAAAGTGCTTGAAGTAGATTACTTCCACCGTGTACTCTACGGCACATTATGATTGTTTATATTTTTGTCATGCCATTTTCTACGTATTGCTCCCACTTCCAGTATAAGTGTAGTAATTTTGAAAACATTTATTTAAATAGGCTTAGAATGCTATGACGTCGAGATTTTAAGTTGAAGCAAAAAATAATTTCTATCGCGTCGGTCTCTGACGTTTTGGGTGCACGATTACTCTGGAACCGTTTAAGATATTGACTTGAAATTGGTACACATATGTATTTTAACGAGATCTGGAATTAGGTTATATTTTGTTCTTATTCTGTTAAAGGGTTGAGTGGTAAATTGGGATAAATGGGGGTAAATAGGTAAATTAAGCAAGTAAGAGTCCATAAAATTTGGTATTTAGTTTATTATTATATAAAAGAAGTTAAATTCTTAGAAAAATTTTTGGCATTAACTACCCCCATTATCACCCCCCACGCGATTATTAAAGGGGGTGAAAAAAAATTGTGATTTAGTGTGTACAGGAACCAAAGGCCTCAAAAAATTTTCCACTTCATCCACCCGCGTATCACCTCCTACCACCACCCCAACCCCCACTATCGATGTGGCATATCGTTTTTTGGTTTTCATTTAGAAAATTTCATAAACAATTATTTCCACATGGTGGAGTGCAAATATAGTGTTTTCGTTTTGAGAGGCTTGGATAGGAAATCTGGATGTGGAAGTAGTGATTCCTTGGGCTGCGGTTTTCATTTTAAAATGTTAAAACCGCTGCCCAAGGAATCACTACTTCCACATCCTGATGTTCTATCCAAGTCGCTCAAAACGAAAAATATTTTGATACTATATTTGCACTCTACTATGTGGGAATAATTGTTTATAGAACTTTAATTATATAATATTTGAAATCGCCTACCCCAAAAACTCATAAAGCGATATACCACATCAGTAGTGGGGGTGGGGGTGGATGAAGTAAAAAAAAATGTTTGAAGCCTTTGGTTCATGTACACACACTAACTCACAATTTTATTCCCCCCCCCCCATGGTTAAATTTTTTGAGACCTTGACTTCTCTTGTATTTACTAAATGCCAATTTTTGTCGTTGTTGTACTTCCACTGGATGTGGAAGTAAAAGGCATATTGACATTTTATGATGAAACTGTTATTTTTAAGATATCACAAAATTATCCATTTTGCACCTTTCTTAACCGTCTTCACCCTAGTAAATTTTGAATATATTTTAGATGACATTTTCCTTTACTACTGCCGCAAAAATATTACATGTTGCAATATTTTTCGGGTTTACACCATTCCCTTCTTTAATTCTGCTGAACTGTAATAACCAATTTGTACAAAAATATTTTTTATCCTCTCCCAAATATACTGCTACTGCAGTGATGGGTTCATTTAAAGTTATTTATTTGTTTATAGGCTTTTCTCTGTAATTGCTTTTTTTAATAATTAAAACGAAAAAGCGATTTTATTGGGAAAAAGAGTAATAATTAGTAAACATAATAAAAAACCGCTGCCCAAGGAATCACTACTTCCACATCCAGATTCTCTATCCAAGTCACTCACAACGAAAAAACTTTGTATGTGAAAATAATTGTTTATGGAACTTTAATAATATAATATTTGAAATCCTCTACCCCAAAAACCCATAAAACGATACCCCACATCGGTAATGGGGTGGGGGGTGGTGATAGGGGGGTGATAGTGGGGGGTGGATGAAGTAGAAAAATATTTTGAGGTTTCTGGTTCCTGTACAAACACTAAGTCACAATTTTTTTTCATCCCCTTTAATAAGGGGGTTAGGGTGGTAATGTGGGTGGCTAATGCCAAACATTTTTTTGAGACCTTAGCTTCTCTTGTATATACTAAATACCAATTTTATGGACTCTTACCTGCTTGATTGACCTATTTACCCCAAATTTACCCCAATTTACCCCCAACCCTTCGACAGAACTAGATCAAAATATAATCTAGTTCCAGATCTCGTTAAAGTACATACGTGTACCTAATTTCAAGTCAATATCTCAAACGGTTCCAGAGTAAACGTGCGCACAAAAAAAAGTTACAGACCGACAGACAGAATTTTTTTTTCGCTCAAACTTAAAATCTCGCCGTTTCACGACATTCTAAGCCTATTTGAACAATAAAAATTTTTTAAAATTTTTTTGTCGTTACTATACTTCCACTGGATGTGGAAGTAATTAACTTAATTTGAATATCTGCGGAAAGACTGGTTAATTTTTTTTTTATTACAAGTAGGTATTACTTTTTCGAGAGCATAGTTTTCGAGGCGATAAAGTATCGCACAAATGGTACACAATGCACTTTTTATAAAGCATCGAATTTTGTACAAAAAAGTCCCTGAGAGCATATTTTTATCTATTATGGCTCACATGCCAAAGGCGCCCGCGCGCAAACCTCAAAGTAACTGTTTTTCGCGCTGTTCTCCAAGCAGCCCGTTAAAGCATTTAAATATTATTTGTCCAATGAGAAGTTGTGGTCGATTTTTTTATTTATGAATTTCTGATCGCTCTGCACGATGGCGTCCTTCATTTTTCTTAAATATGCGTTTTTTAATGAAAAAACATTAAAAAAATCGTACATTTGAACTTTTCCACCTTTTAGGAAGTAATTTTCTTTCTTAAAAAAATGTATCTATTATTGACATATCATTTTGTTTTTATTTATCACATATAAACAATTAATATTAGGACCGAAAAGTGTAATTTTTCATTTTCATTAATTTCTATATAACTGGAACTTGCCGCATATTTTTATTAATTAGTGTTTTTTTCTGTACAATTGTACATACATTTCAATAACACAAAGAATATTTAACTATTTTTTTATTTTATTTCAACATTTTTTTAATACTTGTAACTCCATTATTAATATTATGCATCGTATAAAAAACAGTTTTAAACAGAAGTTACTCATTATGTTTTGTGTAATTTAAATTTGACTATTAGCATCGCCGTTTTCTTAATTTTTTTGTTTGTTAATTAAGTCGCCAATGCCACTTGCAGAGTAGCGTAAAAAACAGTCATTTTTATGCTTACACGTGAGCACCTGTAGCTCGAAAACTATAGTAGATAAGAATATGCCCTCGCGGACTTGTTTGTAGAAAATTCCATGTTGTACAAAAAAAAGTGCGGTGCATTTTCGTATTTATTACCGTTCTCGCTACGCAAGCGCTGAAAGATCAAAAACCATCCTCGACATTTGCATATTCTTTTTTCTAATTATTTTAAAAAATTGGGAGGTCTTAAACGTACTCATAAATACTATTCCATGAAGCTGAACCGAATAGCAAAATAAAATATTTTTAATGTATCACATTTTTATAAATTTCAGAAATTCAAAATTGAACAAAAATCTCAAAAAAACCATTTTTTGAACCCCAGATGGGTCTCGAGGACAAGGAACAATTGCAATTTCGAACAAAATATGATTGTTACAGCGCACAACGTGGCGACTTAAAAGATGAAATGCGACAATAATTGATATTTAAAGGTTTCTCTTGTTTTTGAATTTTAAGTGAAACTAGTGAAAGAATTATTTATTTGAGATTTTTGTTTGTAAGTTTTTATTAATAAATTTGTCCTAACAGTAGTAACTTGTAAATGTTTTTTATCAGGGCGGCAAGCAACTGTTTGCTACAGGTGCCAAATGCCCTGACGCCGGCACTGATTGCGCCGGTCTACAACCTGCGTGGAGAATTATAACTTAATAAAAATGTTATGTACCCTCGTTCGCTGGATGTCAACGTCCAGTATTTCTATTCGCGGTTCGCGCAAAATAACACCGCGCGGTGGCACCACAAGTCAACGAACAATATGTGGATAGGGACGTGTGGGAGAAGCGTGATGAGCGAGATGAACATATAGGAACGGTTTTGGCCGTATAGTTGCGTATCTTATAGACTCTTCAATCAACGGTTTAGGTTATTTTTATGTCATTCCTGGTGATGCCACTTTCAGTAGTATCTGTTCATATTTTACTGGCATTTAAATTTAAATATTAATTCACAGAAATTAATGGGAATTTCACAAATTTTATACCTACGGCTGTTTAAAAATTTTCAGTTAAAAATTATCTAATTTGTAGATTTTATCTACACAATAATAATTCAGCAACTACCACTAGAAAAAACGAGGCCAGTATAAATAAAATTCATCCTAGTAAAAAAGTATTTTTTTTAAAGTGATTCTTCAGACTTACACGGCATTATTATATATTTCTATTGCTCAAAAAAATTCACACTACATTGAAAAAAATATATTGCTAAACGTGTTATATATTCTCATTTTACTCATTGGTAAAATTTTATTAATTAATACTAACTTGAATAATACTTAGGTACTTTTTTAATTCATGTGTGATGATTATGAAATGTTATATCTACATCATAATAAAAATAGAATTTAAATATGCATTATTTACAGCAGTTTTTGGAGAAAGCAAGTTGAATAATACATAATATTCCGTTAAAATATGCTTAAATATAGTCATCTATTAAATTTCTAATTGTTACGTCAAAACAATGAATAAATCTGGTGTAATATAGGTAACAGCTGCCCCTCGACCTTGACCAACTACGTCACTGTTTTAACATTATTAGTTAGATACTTTAAATTTGTTGTTAAAAATTGTAATGAACCACCAAGGTTGTCGTTAGTAGAAGGTGACTAACGGAGATAATAATAGAACATTACACAAATTTCTTGAGATTAAATGTTCTATAGGTAGGTACCTGTTTTATATATTTTACTAAATTATGAGGTTTATATAAGTTAGTTAATAAACAACTAGAAAAGAAATTAGTTCTAAAAAGAGAACGAAGGTTAATAAAGTTATTCATGAAAATACCTAATATTCAATACTTGGCTGCAATGTCATTGACACCGAAATTATCCGAGTATAGCCGATTGTTGCGTTATATTTGCATTCGGGAGAATGCATTTCATTTAGTTCGTAGGTATTGCGCAAATATTTATACGTGGTAATAAGTTATGCTATTTAGTTTTTATTTTATCCTCGGAGTCGTTATTATAGGCATTTGTTTCAACATTCATTAAATGTACTTTTGTTATCAATTGTTTGAAGTGTTCGTTTTAGAAATCGACCTTATAATATAAGTAGCTATAAATAACAGGTGTCCCAAATAAAATATGCATTAATCTAAATTGGTATCCTGAACTTCATAATTTCCTTTATTAAAAAAAAAGAAACGAACTTATTATTTAGTACCCTGTTTTAGTCACACAAAGGTTTCCTTTTTTTTCTTACTTCCCTCGCTTACCGAGGGGAAATATTGAAAACGAGAAAAAACCACCATCCGAGATTTCTCCGGATTTTTACGTTTTAGACTATGTACAATTCTGTGCAATGAAATCCCGTACACCTATTTTTCGCTATATCAAATCATTCTTTATTTATTTGTCAGAGTCAGTGTCATATTTTCGCAATGCCAAAATTAAATGAACATGAAAACATGTTAATTCTCTTTAAAATTGAAGAGGGATGGTCTATCAGAGCAGTTACTAACCATTATCAATTCAATAAAAGTACTGTTATGAATGTGAAGGAAAGGTGGGAGGAGGAAGGTAGCGTAAAACAAAAGACGGTTCAGTCTCTCTCTTGGACAGCACTCCTTCCAGATAGAAATTCTGGCCATACTCGAGTGTGTACGCGAGAAACTCAAACGACGATATGTGAATCTCAATTGGCAGTAGCTTCTAATAAGGTTAGAGTAAGACTACCCTGGGGGGTGAGACATACCAGTATTGAGGGCAACGAAGAAGCTGGCGAACTTGCTTGACAAGGAGTAGCTGATATATTCTATGACCCAGAACCCGCGCTGAGTACCACAAAAGGCTCAGCCCGAAGGGCAATTAAAGACTGGGTCAAGAGTAAACACAACCACTACTGGAGAAATATTCCAGGAAATCGACATGGGGAAACACTTACCAATGGACCATGTTCAAAACAGACTGAAGAACTGCTAACAAAGAACAGACTCCAGTTGAGAACCATAGCAGGTCTTCCGATGGGACATTTTCCCGTTAAGAAGTACCTGCATTTAATCGGAAAGTTTTCCGACGACTTTAACTGCAGACTGTGCGATAAGGTATCAGAAATTGTAGAACAAATTGTACATGACTGCGAGGCGTTGGACCACAGAAGATATAATATCTACGGGCAAACACAAACAGACCAGGAAACCATCAAAACTCGCCCATTTTCAGACTTGTATCACCTTGTCAGTGATACAGGAATATTAAAATGGGCAGTGTAAACTAAGACAGGGAGAGTAGAATAAGCCCAGGAGGCTGCAGTGCCCTCGAAGTTTTCTTTACAGACGAGCCCTAGCAGGAGTCAGTTAGAGGCTGACATTCCAGTGGGATGGGCAGCCCGTGTGGGTTTTCCTCCCCGAGAAAAAAAAGAGCACATACAATAGTTGCATAAATGTTTTGGAGGTGTTTTTGTTGTAGAACTCTCCAAAATCGTCCTAAGTTGAAGACATAATCAAAATTCGACTTAGGCAAAAATTTCATTTAAAGACATTTTCGGGAGTCTGCAGAGGCGCAGATCAGTCCACAAGGACCGTTTTGGGTTCTATAAGGCGTTGGAAATGACCAGGCGAAAATTCGAAGAAACACCGAATTTTCACTTAGGAAAAATGTTTTTGGTTCAGAATATCAGAGTAGAAGTATATAATGACAAAGATTTATGAATAGTATACTTTTTGAAAGGTACCATAAATTGGACTTTGAAAAATAATATTTTTGGAAGGGCGTCAAAATTTGGCCCAGGAATCGATTTATCGAAAGTACGCCAAAGTTTCACTTGCAGACTAATTTTTCAAAACTGCGTTGAAATTTGGCTTGAAGATCGATTTTTCAAAAGTACGCCAAAATTTCACCCGCAGATTAACTTTTCAAAAGTACCTTGAAATTTGGCTTGAAAATCAATTTTTCAAAAGTACGCCAAAATTTCACCCGCAGATTAACTTTTCAAAAGTACCTTGAAATTTGGCTTGAAAATCGATTTTTCAAAAGTACGCCAAAAATTTCACCCGCAGATTAGTTTTTCAAAAGTACCTTGAAATTTGGCTCGAAAATCGATTTTTCAAAAGTACGCTAAAATTGGTCTTAAACTGGATTTTTCAAAAGTACCACGAAGTCAGTTTAAAAAGTACCACGAAAATATACTTTAAATTATTTTTTATTTTTTATTCCTCAACCAAAGACATTGACCTTTGAGGTACGATCATTGAAAGCACAATTCTAAAGTATGAGCATAAAATTTTAACGATGCACTGCATCCAAAAGGCAAAATAGAAGATTTTGTCAAAGCCGGCGTAGTGCCGATAAGCAAAAATTGATAAAAATCAATGCACATGTACAAGGTCGGTTTCTCGCATGGAAAGAGTTTGGATTGACCCAGCGGCTCGCAATTTGGTCGAGCGCGTTGAGTAGTCCAGACAAAGCGATGGTAGAAAAGCCAATAACGGGGCTTTTCAAATGACAAAGTTATAGAGGAAAAC
Source organism: Rutpela maculata (assembly GCA_936432065.2). Taxonomy (NCBI): domain Eukaryota; kingdom Metazoa; phylum Arthropoda; class Insecta; order Coleoptera; family Cerambycidae; genus Rutpela; species Rutpela maculata. Next base: position 290,343,747 of record OW386285.2, on the reverse strand, counting down.
GCCTTGTGCATAAAAATCCAAAAATTCAATTTTGCCTAATAGTCGCTCGAAGGTGAGACGCTGCCAAATCGATATTATTAATCGACTGTGATAAGGGTTAGTAAGTCGTGGACTGATCGAACGCCACTCAACTTATGCAGTAATAAGTCCTCTGAATGTGTTTGAGTACGTGAATTTCCACGATACAAGAACTTTAAAGCTAGGTAGTCTCTAGCGAAACTAAATTCATTTAGTAAAACTTTTTTAAGTTAATTTCAGTCAGCCTTAATTATTCATTTACCCAGAGTCTGAAATGATTCTAAAAGCTCACATTTTGATTCTAAGAAGGTACGTATGAATCTTTTCTACCTAATCGATCGTTAGCGTGAGCGCTCTCGCTTGTATGGTCTGAAAGTCACTACCTTGATTGGGGAAGGCACGATTCTTTCTTGAGAATTTTGTATAACCAATTCTGTTAAATAAACGGATTCTTTGAACTAATATTTCTTAATTGATCTTGAGGCCTGTTGACGGTCTATAATCCCTGGAACTTTCGTAGAGAAAGCCGGATGTGTCGAGTTAATTCGCATTAACGTTCGACCTTCTGGTTGCTTTACGAAGGTTTGATAGGGATTTTTTTATGCGTTTTTTGAGAAATATATTCCGTTATTAATGGACCAAAACGTGATTTTCGCGTACCAAAACTAATCCCTCCGCAGAGAAATTCTTCGGTTGGGATTTTTTTATGCAAAAATTCAGGAAATTAAGAGGTGCCTAAACCCCTAACGAGGGAATTCGGGTCCAGAGAGAGCGTAGTTTCCGATCTGTGGTAGTGCCGCCTTGGTCCCATTACTCGGCTACCGAAGTGCATCTTATCTCGAACCCGCCTGGGAGGTAGAAGAACGGGGTAATACGCGACTGGCGCCCCCTGAGAAATAAATTGGTGTCGCGTCATTTTGACGCCCGGTAGTGCGTTCTTCTACATGGCGCCCAACGTGGGGCGTTGTTAGTCAGCAGGGCTTCCTGGAAAGGATATGGATGAATCAACGCCTTTCCAGTTTTACGACGAGCCGACATCTGTGATGGACAACGTCTCTAGAGGGTTAGAGAGGCCGTGCGCGGAGGATGTACTGGGTAGTTCGGGGGTAGGCCCGAGTACCACTGAAGGAGTCATACAGCCCTCCTCAGAACAAGTGTTCGCCCAAATGGCAGCAGGTCTTGCCAAAGCTCTAAGCGAAGCCACACACGAGCATAAATATCGGTCGAAGCATCCAAATGCGGAATTTCATGGCTTCGAACACGAAGACCCTGAAACCTTCATTCATCATATGGAGGAATTTTTCGTCCGAGTACGAATTACGCAGGATAACGACCGTCTGTATAAAATATCAGAACAGCTCAAAGACGATGCTAGGAAATGGTTCGAACAATACCGAACCCTAATTACCACGTATCCTCTATTCCTCGAGCGGTTCAGAAGCCGTTACGATTCAGGTGAAGTACTCACCGAAGCAGTAGCTAATTTATATGGCAAGAAACAAGATGCCGAGGAAAATACGTCAGTATTTATTTCCAGGAAGGTATGCCTCTTCAAGAGGATCGATCCGTTTAAGCCGGAGGCGATGAAGGCGGCTACCATCTTCAATCAGTTGAGACCTGATATGAAAATGCTCCTAAAGAGTGCCGTCATACTAGATACAAATACACTAGTGACGATGACCGAACAAATGGCCAAAATCATGGATGAGAATAAAGAATTCGAGATTCTGCAAAATGCAAAAAAAAGCAAAGACCGAGAAGCGTCCACCTCTACCGCTTCAGCTCAAGGGAATCAGCAATCGAGCAGTAACTGGAGAACGGAACCCTCCGCATTAGCGAAGCCGTCCTCCAGTTCCTTTGGTGCATCTAGGACACCATTCAATGGATCTCAAAGAAGAGATAATCCGCCAGCACCAAGGGTGCATTTTGCAAATAATATTTCCTCGCTGCCTAGAGGGGATATACCGAGAAGGGGTACTGGAGACGTAAGGAACTCCCGAGTCCCGTATCGCCCTTGCAGATATTGCCCAACGGAGCAGTGGCATTTTCATGCGGAATGCCCAAACAATCCCTATCGTAATATGAATACGGGAAACCAAGCGGGGGTCAGAGGCGATGGCCCAGGCCGAACTGTACCAGCCCCGCCTACCAGGCCCCAGCAGGCTCGAAGCGACCCTCGGGGAAGCTCCGAAGCAAGAAGTTTAAATTAAAAAACTTCGATGACCTTCCTGACCTTAATTACCTGTTTAAGGATCAAGAAGTCAACCTATCTCCCCACCGATTCACTCCATTAGAATCTATCAATCAAACCAACGACGCTTTCCCTCTGCCTCGCATTAAGATTATAATTAATAATCGAGCGGTTAACGCTTTATTGGATACAGGTTCGACAAGGAATATTATCCAACCGAAATTTTTGAACGACATTGATCAACTTACAGCTCCCCAAACTTTTGTTATGGCTTGTGGCGATGGTTTAGTAGAATCCCTTGGGACTACGACCATAAACGTTAATGTACTAGATGTACCCTTTCAGACCACGTTTCAGGTCATTCAAAATTTAAACGAAGAGCTCATTCTGGGAGCCCCCTTTTTATATGCTCACAATGTCGTATTCGATTATCAACGTAAATGTGTCTACGTCGGCACTGAAGAGCGAATAACCGTCTTCTGGAATCAAGCGGCACATCAAGCAAGGAAGCAATGCCGGCTTCCCGAAGAACTGATCATCGGAAACGACAATTTAAAACCTCTATTCGAGGAATTCGCTGAATTGTTCACCGCGGTGCCTACCCAAGCTACCACGGTGACAACGAAACATAAAATAAAAGTTAAAGACGACCGCCCGTTCAATATCAAACCCTACCCTATGTCTCCTACTAAGAAAAAAGTTATGTACGATCAAATTGAAGAGATGCTGAAAGCCGGGGTCATAGAACCGAGTACCGCTCAGTACAGTTCGCCTCCCATTATAATTGAAAGGCCCGGCAAGAAGCCTCGCTTCTGCATTGATTATCGTCACTTAAATGAAGTAACGGAAGACGAAGCATCCGTCTTACCAAAGATATACGAGAGTATAAAGGATCTAGGAAACGCCAACATATTTACGGTGTTGGACCTCAAGAGCGGATATTGGCAAATCCCTCTTGAGGAGTCGTCAAAAAATTATTCTACGTTTACAACATTAGATGGAGCATCTTACCGATTTAACGTGATGCCTTTCGGATTGAAGACCGCTCCATGTACATTCCAAAAATTTATGGCAAGAGACGTATTGACCGGCTACTTGCATCATTTCTGCAAAGTATATCTCGATGATATTATCATCTACAGTGAAAATATAGATCAGCATGTAAACCATCTGAGAGCCGTCTTTGAACGCCTACGTTTACATAATTTAAAAGTGTCACCAGAAAAATGTGTGGTAGCCACATCTAGTATAACCTATCTCGGGCATAAGATAAATGCCAATACTACTCAACCTTTAGAAAAACATATTCTGCAGATACAGAGCTATCCTGTGCCTACGACAAGGCGTCAGCTTCAGAGTTTCCTTGGCCTATGTAATTGGGTACGTGAATATATCCCTAATGTTGCAATCATTACTAAGCCCTTGACCCGACTACTCTCGAAGGACTGGCGCTATAAGTGGAATACAGAAGCCCAAGAATCCTTTATCCTACTGAAAGAGGTATTAAATAAACCTCTAGGACTGCACCGGCCAAATTTCAATAAAATGTTCATACTGCAGACGGACGCATCCTTAATAGGATTATCTGCAGTATTATATCAATTGGAGGATAATGACCAGAAGCACATCGTCTCTTATGCTAGTAATACGTTATCTCCGACGGAGAGAAAATACCATATCAATGAATTGGAATGTTTGAGCGTCGTTAATTATATAAGGAAATACAAAATATATTTGGCAGACCGTCCATTTATAGTCAAAACCGACAATCGAGCTTTACTATGGTTAAATAAGCATAAGGACGAGAAAACGAAATTTACACGTTGGTCATTATTACTTCAGGAATACAGCTTCACAATAGAACATTGTCCCGGCAAGGAAAATATATTGGCAGACTATTTGAACAGGAATCCTCAAGGCCCAAACGTCGAAGCAAACGACGAAGAGGAAAGGATGTATCCACCAAAATTCTCGTACAAGGAACGAATATCAGTGATTACCACATTGGAATTAAACGATCAGGTCAGAGAAGCGCAAACGCACTCCAGAGATATCCAAGACCAAATCGAACGATGGAATACTCTAGTGCGACAAGCAGATAAAACCGAGGCAGAGGTGAAATTCGTCAATACAAGACAAGTGATAGGCAGCACACTTTGGACAAGAGGCGAAAATGTTATAGAAAAATTATACGTACCAAAACGTATGGTCATGAGAGTAATATCTCATTTTCACGACCGACCGGAAGTAGGTCACCCCGGCCGCGATGAAACTGTTAGAATCATCTCGGGCCGCTATTATTTTAATAATTTGTCGAGACTAGTTAACAAATATTTAAATGAGTGCATTATTTGTAATTCCGTAAAAAGCAGACAGTCACAACCGAAGGCTCCTCTCAGAAGCCATGCTCCATCGCATCCGTTCGAAGTTCTAAGCGTCGATGTAATCGGACCGCTTCAGCGAACCAAAGATGCAGATAACCGATATATATTAATGGTAGAGGATGTATTTAGTAAGTGGGTCGAAGCCAAGGCGTTCACCCAAGTCAGTGGAAAAACAATAGCACAATTTATCGAAGAGGAACTAGTGGCGAGATATGGCGTTCCGAGGGTCATCATTTCCGACCAGGGAGGCCACTTCAATTCCGGCTTTTACGATACGTTCTGTACACGTAACAATATTGAAAGATTCTTCACAGCAGCTTACCACCAACAGGCCAATCCAATAGAAAGGAGGGTGCAAGAAGCTAAGAAGATCTTAAAAACCTTATTATATGGTTCACCCAACGACGAGTGGGATCGACATGTTAGTCAGATGGCATATATCTTGAGAACAAGAAAAAACGCCGCTACGGGGCATACGCCCAGTTTCGTAGTACTCGGCTATGAATTACCGCAGATTGGTGATTGGAATATGTTCGCTTATAGACAAGAGCGTCGTAATCAAGCGGACGTTCCCCGCCTTGAAAGAGTCAAGGAGATTCGTAAAAATCAAACAAATTACCAATGGCGTTACGCGCCCAAAGTGGCGGTAACGCCGGTCGTATATAAAGTGGGAGATATGGTAATGACTAAAAGGATCAGGAAGGATCATTCCTTCACACCGTCGTGGAGTGGGCCACACAAGGTTTTAAAGAGATTGTCCAATGAAGTTTACCTCATTCACAAGGGGGTAACTTCGACGAGATTACATGTCGATGCCATCAGGCCGGCACCTAAGGGAGACCCCGATGTTGAATTGGAATTGTCTGAAGAATCAGAAGATAGTCCGGATGAAACTCATCTTAGTGACGACGCTTCCTCATCAGACAATGAGATCGCGCCCAGGTCAGAGCGACGTAGCGATACCACACTAGTTCAAATCAATTTTCCCGCAAGTGCTCAAGATGAGCAGGATGTAATAAGTCGAGATCCCGATGATGCTCGAGATGAGCCAGACATAGAAGAGTCACCTCTAGATATTTCTGAGGTCGACCACGGCTAATAGCCGTTTTCGCTTTTTTTTTATATTTTTTCTCAAAATTCTAAGTAGCGATTTTGACCTATATGCGGTCGAATCGAAAATTTAAAGTCTACTCCATGAGCAGACATGGAAAGACGGCGAACCCGACGCAAGAGCGCGATCCGGTAAGCCTAGCTTCTCAAGAGCGAGAGCCGCCAAGTTCGAGTAATGGACGTAGGCATAAGTACGAATCAGTACGAGTTTCGGAAGCTGTTTTTCTTATGCAAGAAGACAACTTCTATTTTAATCATTTTAAGTCAACAAAATTAACGTATACCCCAAATGGAAACTACGAGTTTCAGAAGCCGTTCTTCGCTCAAGAAGACGCTTCGATTTTTTTTTTATACTTTTTTCACAAGTCGTGATGACCGCACGAGTATCGTAAGCCGATTTAATCTACCTTACGAAGTAGAAACTACGAGTTTCAGAAGCCGTTCTTCGCTCAAGAAGACGCTTCGATTTTTTTTTTATATTTTTTTTTTCACAAGTCGTGATGACCGCACGAGTATCGTAAGCCGATTTAATCTACCTTACGAAGTAGAAACTACGAGACGAGTTTCAGAAGCCGTTCTTCGCTCAAGAAGACGCTTCAATTTTTTTTTTTTATACTTTTTTTTCACAAAGTAGTGATGACCGCACGAGTATCGTAAGCCGATTCAATCTACCTTACGAAGAACCAATTTCTAACCATTATAAGTTAACAAAATTCATGTTAGAAAAATATTTCATTAAAAACAACACATTGTGTTTGTTAGTCGACGCGTTCCAGTCGACGACTTGCTAAAAAGTCAATCTAGTTGCAGAACTGCATTTTCCATGTGCAAAAATGGAAAGATGACCCAGCCTGTCGCAAGGGCGCGGCATGGTGAAGTCTGGAACTCAAAGGCGAGGACCGTCCAAGCTGCGGCATGGAGATATAGACAGCCTCTTCTAGAAAGGACCGAAGTTAAGCAAGAGCGAGACCAAGGCAAAAAAGCGAGTGCAACGAATTAGTGAGAGTGGACGCTAATCAAAATTGTGCTACGCTTCGCTTCGCTTCGCACCTCGACGCGGGTGTAATTAAGTTGATAAAAATGTTGTATCAACTTGTCGTATTGTTTAAAAAATGTATTTATTTTTAAGTTAGATAGGCGAATCAGCCGTCTGCCCCAATTAAGGCCGTTATTTTTAAAACATCTGTACCATAGGTCAGACCGTCAAATGAAGGCATACAGACATACAAGTGAATATGGAAATTAAAGGCAATCGATGAGTAGAAAAGATTCAACCAAAGGAGGGGAGTGTTGTAGAACTCTCCAAAATCGTCCTAAGTTGAAGACATAATCAAAATTCGACTTAGGCAAAAATTTCATTTAAAGACATTTTCGGGAGTCTGCAGAGGCGCAGATCAGTCCACAAGGACCGTTTTGGGTTCTATAAGGCGTTGGAAATGACCAGGCGAAAATTCGAAGAAACACCGAATTTTCACTTAGGAAAAATGTTTTTGGTTCAGAATATCAGAGTAGAAGTATATAATGACAAAGATTTATGAATAGTATACTTTTTGAAAGGTACCATAAATTGGACTTTGAAAAATAATATTTTTGGAAGGGCGTCAAAATTTGGCCCAGGAATCGATTTATCGAAAGTACGCCAAAGTTTCACTTGCAGACTAATTTTTCAAAACTGCGTTGAAATTTGGCTTGAAGATCGATTTTTCAAAAGTACGCCAAAATTTCACCCGCAGATTAACTTTTCAAAAGTACCTTGAAATTTGGCTTGAAAATCAATTTTTCAAAAGTACGCCAAAATTTCACCCGCAGATTAACTTTTCAAAAGTACCTTGAAATTTGGCTTGAAAATCGATTTTTCAAAAGTACGCCAAAAATTTCACCCGCAGATTAGTTTTTCAAAAGTACCTTGAAATTTGGCTCGAAAATCGATTTTTCAAAAGTACGCTAAAATTGGTCTTAAACTGGATTTTTCAAAAGTACCACGAAGTCAGTTTAAAAAGTACCACGAAAATATACTTTAAATTATTTTTTATTTTTTATTCCTCAACCAAAGACATTGACCTTTGAGGTACGATCATTGAAAGCACAATTCTAAAGTATGAGCATAAAATTTTAACGATGCACTGCATCCAAAAGGCAAAATAGAAGATTTTGTCAAAGCCGGCGTAGTGCCGATAAGCAAAAATTGATAAAAATCAATGCACATGTACAAGGCCGGTTTCTCGCATGGAAAGAGTTTGGATTGACCCAGCGGCTCGCAATTTGGTCGAGAGTGTTGAGTAGTCCAGACAAAGCGATGGTAGAAAAGCCAATAACGGGGCTTTTCAAATGACAAAGTTATAGAGGAAAACGCCTTGTGCATAAAAATCCAAAAATTCAATTTTGCCTAATAGTCGCTCGAAGGTGAGACGCTGCCAAATCGATATTATTAATCGACTGTGATAAGGGTTAGTAAGTCGTGGACTGATCGAACGCCACTCAACTTATGCAGTAATAAGTCCTCTGAATGTGTTTGAGTACGTGAATTTCCACGATACAAGAACTTTAAAGCTAGGTAGTCTCTAGCGAAACTAAATTCATTTAGTAAAACTTTTTTAAGTTAATTTCAGTCAGCCTTAATTATTCATTTACCCAGAGTCTGAAATGATTCTAAAAGCTCACATTTTGATTCTAAGAAGGTACGTATGAATCTTTTCTACCTAATCGATCGTTAGCGTGAGCGCTCTCGCTTGTATGGTCTGAAAGTCACTACCTTGATTGGGGAAGGCACGATTCTTTCTTGAGAATTTTGTATAACCAATTCTGTTAAATAAACGGATTCTTTGAACTAATATTTCTTAATTGATCTTGAGGCCTGTTGACGGTCTATAATCCCTGGAACTTTCGTAGAGAAAGCCGGATGTGTCGAGTTAATTCGCATTAACGTTCGACCTTCTGGTTGCTTTACGAAGGTTTGATAGGGATTTTTTTATGCGTTTTTTGAGAAATATATTCCGTTATTAATGGACCAAAACGTGATTTTCGCGTACCAAAACTAATCCCTCCGCAGAGAAATTCTTCGGTTGGGATTTTTTTATGCAAAAATTCAGGAAATTAAGAGGTGCCTAAACCCCTAACGAGGGAATTCGGGTCCAGAGAGAGCGTAGTTTCCGATCTGTGGTAGTGCCGCCTTGGTCCCATTACTCGGCTACCGAAGTGCATCTTATCTCGAACCCGCCTGGGAGGTAGAAGAACGGGGTAATACGCGACTGGCGCCCCCTGAGAAATAAATTGGTGTCGCGTCATTTTGACGCCCGGTAGTGCGTTCTTCTACATTTTCACCGACGTTTAAACCCACAGCTGCCTTTTTATATAATGAGAAAATGCCATAGAAAAAAAGCACTATCTGAATTCTCTGATTTTAGCCTGTAAAATTGTAGCTTCCCAGGTCTTATGTTTCTCGAGATATAAAAATAAGAAAATTCTCCACGAGAAATCATATAAAACTTCAATATTAACGGACCGTATTTGACGTTATGTAAAAGTGGTTTCAGTCAAATAGCATAAAACTGTATGTTGTACTTCAAACCATGCTGATTGGAAGCCTCAAAGGGCTCCTCAACCCCCTAATGTTAAGAGTTCCCGAGATATTTAAGTATAAAGTTTGAAAATCGCAGCTGGCAAGGGCAGCATGGTTCCACCAAGTATTTAATATTTATACATGATGACGATTTTCGGCAGCATTACATATCATGCATGTACTGCTAGAAGTTTGTTTTAAAACATTTTGGTAAAGACAGTCTTCATCGTGTCTAAGAGTAAATAATATAATATTATAAAGACGCGACACTCGAAAAGAGAAGCTTGTTTCTTGAAAGAGACAGACAAGATCCCAGATTACACCTCCCGTAGTTTCTTTACGCATGCGTCAGTAGGTTAACTTTCCCGAATTTGTGTCAGGTATTCCAGAGACGGCTTTTACGTAGATGTATATTATATTGTAAAAACCGAATGATACATTCCCAAACAATACAAAAACCACCAAATGATAAAATATAATTAACATTTCATCGCCTTGTGTCATCTTGTCCACGTTTCCTTGTACAATACGCAAAGTGTTATTTGCATATGTTTGTTACATGCATGAACATTTTTACTCTATTACACATCACTTAGAGCCAACACTGGTTTTGATGTCCTTCACAGCAGTGGTTCCAGGTCTACATTACAGAGTTGCCAGACTTAGATGCCAATTTAAATATCTGAGATCGAATTTCTTAACGGAGATTTATGAATCGGATTGATCGGAGTGTCGCGTCTTTATAGTATTACATGTCTTTGATCGTGTTGCAAGACCACAATTTCACCGTCTGCATGACGAGTACAATTTAAGCATATCCATATTGTTATTGTGTTCAGCCGGAGGAAGATTTATATTCTCCCTAAAATTAATTAGAATTTGAATTTTCTCTTCATGCTTAAACCTCGAACCCATACTAGGCTCTTACAAGAATAACATCGACTACGAGCATACTGCCCTCGCCAGCTGCATTTTTCAAACTTAAATATCTTGGAAACCCTTAAATTTAGAGACTTTTAATCAGCATGACTTGAGGTACAACATAACATGAGGTACAGCAGTAATTTTATGACTTTTGACTTAAACTACTTTTATTAAGTAAAAGTGGTTGGTCAGACGTGGAGTCCTTTGGTTACTCTTACGTGCTATATTTTCCTATATTATCAATATTATATTACAATCAAGAGGTTTATATTCCCATAAATAATAGAAAACATCGACTAAACATTTTTACAAGTGAGTTTGTTTTTATCAGTGCACGTGGAACACTTTTTCAGTATTGGTTTTGCTGCAATTTCATTATCATTGGATCGTACATACATAGGTACAAAGGTGAAATTTAATTGACTTCTATTTGAGTTGCATACAAATTGATTAACATTTAATTTGTATTCTGAATGTACGTTCGGATACATTTCCAACAAGCCTCAGCTAGTAATAATAGGTTAAGCTTTTGAAAAACAAACATGAGAATCTTTAATTTTTAGAATGACGTATTATTAGTTACGTAATACATAATATTAATAAATGGATAATTCTTTAAATAAATAATTTAGTACAGCGCCAGTACGTAGAGGTACAAATGGTGTACACTTTCTAATGCAAAAAGTGAGTAATTCTAAATATAAACTAAATACAGTAAAAACATCATACTTTTCGCCAATTTATTGGACTTTTTATATAATTGTTACTTGCACATTCTATAAAATACTCTTCACAGTTTTTTGTAAATAATGTTAGCTTTAAACATTTTCAATTTTATATTACCAACTTAGTTGATAATATACATGGTTATAGCCCAGACGACAGAGAACATTTTTATAGTGAAACCCACAAAAAGTTGCAAACTGAATAATTTTTTTTTAATGAGTTTGTGAAAATGTATAGAATAATATCCTGAAAAGTTTACATCCCGCTCGGATGCAGAACATAGAAAAAAGTGAAAAAAAAATTTTTTTTTTTACCAATTTTTTCAAAATTTTTACATTAAGTCATGGCAGGAAAAATAAAAAATACAGGTAGATAGACCACGTGTTTCTGAACAAAAAATATTCTAATAAAATTTTCCGCTAAAGCCACGGTATTCCTGAAAAAAAAATAGTGAAGTAACCTTGTCACTCTGCGCGGCTAGCGCACGGTTAAATGCATACGGAACCTCTAAAAATACTTAGCTGTTCTATCGAGTAAAATAAAGCTTTTTTCTGTTTCTGATTACACGTTTTAAACATTTTTTCTTAGTGAATAGGAGGATAAATAGTGAGTATGGAGGGAAAATATATAATTATCAATGCATACACAGACACCACACATACCCGCTGAATCGTTCGCATGAATTTTTACGTGCCTTTACTGTATTGTATTCATTACAGGTACACCTATCCACATTTCAGCTATATCCAATGGATTCCTTATACATTTGTTAATGTATTGGAAAAGTTCCAGAATTTGTATTCAAAATAATCAAAGATATTTTCATAGTTATAAGAATAAGATCGTGAAAATCGCAATTTCTTATCATGATCTAATTTATCGTTTTTTCGAAAAAATGCATACAAGTAAACGATTTTGTGTTTGAACATTCGAAAAATATACATTTTTTTCCAAAATAGTGATATATTTTTTTTTCCAATGGGTCAATTTCTCGACAAGTTACAGCCTCCAATACATATATTTATCAAAAAAAAAATTACCAAGCAAGGAAATTAAAATGATTTGAGATGTACTTTTTTTTTAATCCTCGTTACTACAACGTAATAAACCATAATAATCATGAAGTGTACATACTTTTCAACAGTTCTCAATGAAGAAAGAATTTTTTTGAAGGGCTTTTATTTTTTTCTATATTGTTTATTGTATATAAGTATATTTTTCCCATACATCCTTTGCTTATATTGTTTAAAACAAAAAAGCATCAGAAAGCTAAAATTTCCATCTTTTAAATGAACCAACACTCATATAGATTGAACAAATTTTGATTTAGTGACATGTAATTCAGTGCGTCGGTGTCATAGTCATGCATATTCAAGCGCGTGCACGCACGGATCTCGCTCCGAGTTATAACGTTACGCTTGACTATTTTTTTTTTTTTGGAAAACCGTGGCTTTAACGATAAATTTTGTTAGGACATTTTTTGTTCATAAATACGTGATCTATCCATCTGTATTTTATATGTTTTTCTAGCTTGATTTAATTTCAAAATTTTGAAAAAATGGATGAAAAAAAAATTTTTTTTTCACTTTTTTTTATGTTCTGCACCCGAGTGAAATGTAAACTTTTCAGGATATTATTCTACACACTTTCACACGAATTCATTAAAAAAAAGTTTACACAGTTTGCAATTTTTTGTGGGTAAATACCTACGTCGTCTAGGCTATTATTGGTAATTCGATACATTCCTTTGGAGACGTGATAAACCTAAAGAGTAAATTTAAGCCCAATATGCATTATGCAAAACTCAATAGTTTTTGAGATATTTCAATTTTTATTTCTCAAAAAAGTAGATCTTAATGTCTTAAAAGTTAATTTTCAAAAAAACTACTTCGCATTTTTAACTTTTTTATTGGATTACTTATCCAACATTATGGTCATCAGTTTGGAATGAAAATTATCCGGAAACATTTCGACCACGTGAAAATTTTAAATAAAAACTTTTTTAGAAAAATCAACCACGAAAATTATCTATATTTTTTTTCAAAAAATAGCCAACGGAACATGCTTACTAATTGTATTAAAAGCTTCCTTATTTCAATTGCTATCTAGCAAGGTACAAATGTTCAACCTACCCTCCGTAGTTCTCATTAAGATCTACTTTTTTGAGAAAAAAATAATTGAAATATCTCAAAAACTATCGAGTGTGAACAATGCATATTGGAGTTAAATTTACTCCTTAGGTCATGTTCTATCACCTCTTCAAAGGAATGTGTCGAATTACCAATAACCCTGTATATTACCGGAGACAGTGTACCCTTTTCTGTGTTAGGATACAGTCTCGAGGTCGTAGATTATGGCGGGTAGTATGCAGGCGTCGAAGACTTTCCGCTTCAAGTTAATGGGGATGCCCAAATTCCTGATAATGTGACCAAATTTTCCAAAATCCGCCCGCATAAGACCAACTCCTGATGATTTCTGCAGTCTGGTTGTTCTTGTCAAGCTTGATGTTGTACCCGAGATTCATGTTCTCTCTAACCACTTCAAGAGTGTGGTTGTCGAGTGTAACCTGAATGACGTCAGGGCTTTATGAACTTGGTTTTCAGGAGATTCATTCTCAGACTAGCGGCTTCGGAAGCTTCTGACAGCTCTCTAATCATGGCCCCAAGGTCATCACCATCGGAGAGAGAATATCATCAGCAAAGCGCAGGTGACAGGAATTTTCCATCGATATTGACAACTTTGCGCTCCCACGTTAGGTTTTAAAAATGGTTTGTAGTGCCAGGATGAATTGCTTCAGCGAGATAGTGTCACCTTGTCTGCCACGCTGAGATAACTACACGCCCACAATTAACAACGCAGCAAAAACTTAGAATTTTGTGTAATATGATCAGAGAACTTACACCACAGAGAAGCGACAATATCGGCGGTTCCTCTGATATTTTATGGCCCGATTTTAATGGGATTGAACATGAGTGAAATACAACCTCTTACACTGAGAGAACTTTAAAGTTTGATGTACACTGAAAGCAATTCAGTATAATATGTTACTATAACACATATTAAATATAATGAATAATAATAATAATTATAATAATAATATAATTACAACTACACAACCTATCTCGCACATGCGCATACGAAAACGATTAACGCGGGAAGTCTTGCTGTCACTTCTCTGTGTTGTAAGTTCTCTGATATGATGCTCACTAAAACAGTAATATTATGAAAATTTCAATCAGCCGCCATTTAACATCTAAGAAAGTTCGGTTTTATTTTCCTAAAATATAATATCTGAAGAAGAAGCTGTGGATTATCAAGGAGAGATAAGGTGAGAAATGAAGAGATAAGAGCAAGAATGAGCATGGAAAAAAATATCTCGGAAGAAATTGAAAGAAAACAGCTGACATGGTTTGGTCATACGAAAAGAATGGACGAAGGCAGATGGCCCAGAAAAGTATTGGAATGGCAACCACCGGAGAGAAGAAAGAGAGGAAGGCCTAGAAGGAGTTGGAGAAATGGCTTGGACGAGGCGATGGAAGTAAGAAACCTAACCGAGGATGAATGTCTTGACAGGAGAAAATGGAAACTGGGGACGGAGAGGCGGCGCCAGCCGTAGAAATCCGTTATATATATATATATATATATATATATATATATATATATATATATATATATATATATATATATATATACGCGTAAAATCACCAAGTGGCACCGAAAACTAAATTGACGTTCTCGCACCCAATATTTTCCGCATTTAATGTGAGCAAGTGGCTCCCTATATATTCCCGATATGTATATGCGTTCTGGCACCGTATATATGGAGAAGACACTTTTTCTTTAGATACTCACTGTGTTGTTAATACATTTAGGACTGCTAACGCACTCTGTAAAAATAGGCCATTGTGTTGCTTGTCTTTTTGAAACGTATCACATACGTGCGATATCCGTGGTGTAATTGCAGAAATAGAGGAAATAAGATGAGAAATAATTCTCAGAGTGAACTAAAAATTGTTATTGATGTTGACTCATCATATTCTATATTTAGTTTCAATTGAGGTCTAGAAAATTATTTGAAAAAAAAAAACAAGTAGATGAGGTTGATTAAAAAAGAAACAAATTAATTATTTATTATTCAGTGGTGATAAATCACTTATGAAAACATGTAATTAGAATATCAATTTTAGTTATTGTAAAATACAGTGTGAATTTGTGTATATGACATACCAATAGTAACTGACATTTATTATTGACAGTTCGGCTAATTTCAAAGCATGTCGTACAAAATAGTATATTACGTAATGAGTGTTGTAAGAAGCATATTACGCACGAATGGAAAAGTTATTTTCATGAGTGCGTAATTGCTTTACAACTCGAATTATGTACTATACTTTACCTACGATCACTACTGTAAATAGTAAAAAACACACTACCTGCCATTCATGTAAGTTGAATTTTACGTATTGTAAACAAAACGCACTGTAAACAAATCGCACGGTAATCAAAACGCACGGGACACTTATAGGTGGCTTATATCGCTGACGCGGGGTTTAAAAAAAACAAATGGGCCTACGTAATTTTCAAACGCTGTCAAAACTGACATAATATTTGTTGAATGACATTGTTGACTAGTAAACTAAATCCAGATTTTACTAAATAAATAAATAAGTATGATCGTAGGTAAAGTATAGTACATAATTCGAGTTGTAAAGCAATTACGCACTCATGAAAATAACTTTTCCATTCGTGCGTAATATGCTTCTTACAATTCTCATTACGTAATATACTATTACCTACGATCATATTCATTTATTTATTTAGTAAAATCCTGATTTAGTTGTCAACAATATTATTCAACAAATATTATGTCAGTTTTGACAGCGTTTGAAAATTACGTAGGCGCATTTGTTTTTTTAAACCCCGCGTCAGCGATATAAGCCACCGATAATTGCGTGTCCCGTGCGTTTTGTTTACCGTGCGGTTTGTTTACAGTGCGATTTGTTTACAATATGTAAAGTTCAACTTACATAGATGTCAGGTAGTGTGTTTTTGACTAGTTACAGTAGTGATCGTAGGTAAATAATATAATAATCGTTTCCCTCAAAAATTCTTAAAATCACAAAACTGTATATTACAAAACAATAAGCGAGTAAAATATTAATTTCATCTAATAAAAATGTCAATTTATTTACCTACGATCACTACTGTAAATAGTAAAAAACACACTACCTGCCATCTATGTAAGTTGGATTTTACATATTGTAAACAAAACGCACTGTAAACTAATCGCACGGTAAACAAAACGCACGGGACACGCAAATATGGGTGGCTTAGTTGACGCGGGGTTTAAAAAGACAAATGCGCCTACGTAATTTTCAAACGCTGTCAAAACTGACACAATATTTGTTGAATAATATTGTTGACAAGTAAACTAAATTCAGATTTTACTAAATAAATAAATAAATATGATCGTAGGTAAAGCATAGTACATAATTCGAGTTTTAAAGCAATTACGCACTCATGGAAATACCCACTAGCCGCTACGCGGCATCGTGCGTAACTTTTCCATTCGTGCGTAATATGCTTCTTACAACACTCATTACGTAATATACTATTACAATCTTTTGATTCTAAATATTATATTATGAAATAGTGTAATAGGTAGTATGATTTAAAAATATAATTTATTACCTTATTTTGTATGAACTGTTACATACGGTAACGTTGGATCTCAACGTTAATATATTTTGTTGAATTTGTACAATTGCTTTAAGGGTGGCGGTGTGGCTTAAAAAAATGATTTCGTAATTCGACAAGTTTTCCTATGAACCGATTGAGAAAATACTTTGACAGGCTTTTAGAAAATACTTGATAGAATGATACTGGGATATTGAAGTCAACAAAAAATATATTTTTTTTTTGTTTTTCACACAAGAAAAAAATGTTTTTCTTTCTTTAGTTTTCAATAGGCTAGTACCATTCTATAAAGTTGCCTATAAAAGTCTATCAAAAAATTATTTTAATCGGTTTAGGAATGTAGGAGAAATTGTCGAATTACGTTCGCGGCTTAATTGCAATAAAAGATTAAACTGCGGTTGATTTCGATACTCTTGATTTTATTTATGCCTTTTCAGAAAATTATACATATATAATATGCTCTTAGATTTAGTTTGGGTGAAAGTTATAAAGTATATGGAGCTTTAGCTCTTAAATTTGTTAACGCTGCTAAATAGGTTGTTTTCAGCGTTATCCCATTCTCTTGTCTATAAAAGGGACAAGTGCCGTAATAAATAAATGTTTATATATGTTTATATATTATCTTAGTTACGGTTCAAATGGTCGGTGCATCAAAGTTTTGTCAATTTTCAGTTCATAGACTTATTTTATTAACAGGCACTCACATCAAATCATGGGCCCCGGCCCCTTTCATTATAACTACACTACCTGTACCCAAATTTTAATTACTTTAATATTTTTGCATTGCGTTTCCTAGTTTATTCGGACCTCTAAGTGGTCGGGCCCTGGTACCACGGTACCTACTGGACCTAACCCCCCTCCCCTGTTGGGGCCCTGATTATAAAGTATAGTTTAAAGTGAGAAATAATGTAAACAACAATTTGTAGATAGGCCAGACTCCTCCTGCCTGAAAGAACATAATACAGACAGATACTACAATTTTATTACATTATCAGATGAAGCTAGTTCAGGGATGAACAATGACTATGCATTGTCATTATAATATACGTATGACAATGCGGCAATATAGGTAGAGTAATTGTAGGAATACAGAAAATAGTCAAGTAAAATTCTGAAAAAGTAAGCTAAATAATTGTGTGTGATATTGACACTCATTGTATATATCACCTATCAGTTGAAAAACTCTGAAAAAAAATGTAATTAACAAAGATTAGGCACTTCTCAGTAGGGTGCTATTCATAACAAACAGGTTATGTTAACGAAAGTTTAGGCAACGTTTAGATTACGTTAATTATTTTTCAAAAATGATCAATCAATTGGCCTCAAGTTTTCACCTTTTTTTATATTTTACATATTTGCAATCGATTATTTTTATTTATTTGCTTTTATCATGATTAGAGAATATTATTTAGGTATTATGCAAATCACAACTTACACATTTTCTTATTTATTATGAAAATACCTACTTTCTGTATATTGTTGCCCTAATCTGGGCACGCTAATATACTAGTAATTCAATACTTCGTCAGTATTAGCTAGAAGATAGTTGTTTTGATTGGTTCTCCAATAATGAGTGTTTTAAAGTATTTACCTAACTAGTATATTAGCATATTTACATATTTGTTAACAATAACTGTTAATATGAAGGTCAAATTTTAATAAGTGTAGAAAATATGGATTTTTATTACCATGTCGATAGTGAAAAATTGCATTCATTAATACAGCGAGAAACTTTTATCTTTCTAGATAAAGGATGGGGACAAGTTTTTACCGTGAAACTTCTATGGGCGCGTTAGGCATTTTTCAGTAGGAAGTAAAGTACTATAAAATGTTTTTGGTTACTTGAAGTCACCGGCACACAATTTTTTTTGGGTTACTTCCAATTTAGCCGAAGTTTGCAACTTTTTTATTTTTAATAGTAACTTTCTTTCGTAATCCGAAGTTCAATTTTCTTTATACTCCTTTTTTCGAATTTAAGAATGGCCGAGTAAAAATAAAATTTAACATCTCAGTAGAAAGAATGCCATGGAAAAAATATATAAGCTGCAAAATTTTAACAAGCTTACCATGGAGTGTACAAAAAACATAAAACCACCTTCCTTAATTCAATATGTCAATTTTAAACTTGTATAAGAATTAAAATTTTCAAAAATTATTGAAAATAAATCTTTTTAAACATTTTTTTTAATAGTCCCATTTTCTTTTCTATTATTTGTTTGTAATATGTGTTTTCCATTTAATTTTATTTAAGTAACAGAGAATTATATAAAATTAATGAAAACTGAATAGTTTCTTAGAAAAAGTGCCTGCAACATAAATGTTTAAAATGAATAAGATTCCAGAAAGGTTCAATGTAATGTTGAAAAGGGACAGAGAGGTAACAAACACGTGTTAATAATAAGACACAAAAGAAGATACTAGAACTTACTTTGACTGAATTTTAAAGTAAATGGACCACTGCTCATTTTAAGGAATATATGACACATTTTAAACTAATTAGTTGGCGGGAATTATGGAGAAAAGAATCATTGTGTACCGTGGACCACACGGTAGAAATGAAATTTCTAATTCAAGCACATTACGGTAAAAACATTTTGTAGCACATTAAAAAGTTGCCTCTAACCTACCCTTCATTACATAATTTTTTTACATATTTCGGTACATATTTAAATACCGGTTAACAGGTTATGTTCATTTTACTTCCACGTCCAGTGGAAGTATAGTAACAAAAAAATTTTAAAAAATTTTTATTGTCCAAATAGGCTTAAAATGTCATGAAACGTCGAGATTTTAAGTTTGAGCGAAAAAAAATAATTTCTGTCTGTCGGTCTGTCTGTCGGTCTGTCTGTCGGTCTGTCTGTCGGTCTGTCTGTCTGTAACTTTTTTTGTGCGCACGTTTACTCTTCAACCGTTTAAGATATTGACTTGAAATTTGGTACGCATATGTACTTTAACGAGATCTAGGACTGGATTATATTTTCATCTTGTTCCGTCGAAGGGTTGGGGTGAAAATTGGGGTAAATTTGGGGTAAATGGATAAATCGAGCAGGTAAGAGTCCACGAAATTGGTATTTAGTATATACAAGGTCTCAAAAAAAAATTGGCATTAGCCACCCCCACCCCCTATTAAAGGGGATGAAAAAAAATGTGATTTAGTGTATGTACAGGAACCAGAAACCTCAAAATATTTTTTTACTTCATCCACCCCCCCCCCCCATTACCACCCCCCTATCACCACCCCCACCCCACTCCCTATGTGGGGTATCGTTTTATGGATTTTTGGGGTAGAGGATTTCAAATATTATATTATGAAAGTTCCATAAACAATTATTTTAACATGCAAAGTTTTTTGTTGTGAGTGACTTGGATAGAGAGTCTGGATGTGGAAGTCGTGATTCCTTGGGCAGCGGTTTTTATTTACCGATTTACCGGTTATTAAAATTTCCTGTAAATTGCATTGTGCATGTTTACAACTTTATTACTTTCTCAAAGTTTTCTTTTAGTAAAACCTAAGTTTATATTTTCTGCAAAAAGGTAGATATTCGGAGATTCAAATAATAGAAAAATATGGAGACTTCCCCCATTCAAAAAATGTTTTAAAATGATTTATTTTCAACAATTATTAAACAAATTAAATAGTGGAAACCATTACATTGTGATAATTAATCATAATGAAACAGATGAAAACACCTTTCTTTGTTTTTTATCATTAATTTATTATAACCAAACGTTACCGCAGTTTCGACAAGCGTGTAATTTTCAAACAGTTGATTCACAAATACAAACATTATTTATAATTTAATGTTGTGTTTTAATGTTTAAAATTTACATATTAATTTAAAGAAAATGCAGTGATATCATTTTCCAATTTTTTTGCGCACTCTTCATTTAGAAAATATATTTTTAAGACACTTCTTTTCAATGGTTTTTTTAAGATTTAGAATTTTTTATAAAAATTTAAAATTGGCATACTAATAAATAAAATGCAGAGGTGTTGAAAATTTTCTATGCGCTGTTCTACGAAGACTCCGTGGCCAGCTGAATTTTATTGCTTGACAATTTTTCCTATGACTTTCTTTCTGCTGAAATAAAAATGGTTTTCACTTAAAAATGTAAAAAATTGCAACTTCCGGCTTTACTCTAGAACCTTGTGAGTCGCTTCTTATTTCACCCCAATTCGATATATACATCCTCTAGATTTTGAGATGTGTTGACATAGACTTTTATAGACATATGACTTCAAATAATCCCACAAAAAATAATTAAAAGGTGTAATAGTAGAGGTACAGAATTCGAAAAAGTCGTCTAGAAACGTGTCCCGTGGAACATTGAGACAAGTAAATATGTACTGATTGCGCTTTATTATGTAGTGTAATTTTAGAAATGAAGAAAATAAGATGAGAAATAATTCTCAAAGAGTGAGCTAAATAAATTGTTATTGAGTTTAGTTTCAATTGAGGTCTAAAAAAATTATTGGAAAAAAAAATCAAGACGATGCAGATTGATTAAAAAAATAACAAATTCATTATTTATTATTCAGTGGTGATGAATCATTTACGAAAATATTTTATTAAAATATCAATTTTAGTTATTGTAAAATACACTGTACATTTGTGTATATGACATACCGAGTGATATAAAGGGTTTGTAACATTTATAATAACCCATAAGTTTTGTGTTTTTAAAAATAAAAATATACAGGGTAGTCACTCTAAACAAATTTGAAAAAATATGGTGGGGTTACCAAAAAAAATTAAAAAATGTGACGCAGGACGATAATATTTCGCATGCAGCTAACATAACTGTCAAAGAAACATTTGAAAAAACATACAAGGTGGTCACCCTAAACACAAAGAAAATATATGACGGTGAACGATAATATTTGGCATGTAGTTAACACAACTGCCGTGGAGAAAAATATGAAAAATATGCAAAAAAAAAAATGCGATGGAGAAAAATTACACAAATCTTAGGAAAATAACCATAGTTTTTAGTTAATAATAATATACGGGGTCGTCATCTAACAGAGAAAGTAATTAATGACTAAAGTATGCAAACTGTGCATTTTGATAAGGCTGTGTGCTAGAGAGAAAAGTTAAGGGGAAATAAATTTGGGTTGGACTTAGCGCTTCGAAAACTTCACCTGCTTGGTCTGTTTTGTCCTGTTTAGTGACATCAGTCAATTTAATAAACTGAATATCTCCAACTCTCTTCCTGTTATGCAGGAGAAGTAACATTAATGTTACCTTAACAAGAATTCTTTATTGCAATATATTTGTTTCTTTTTTAAAATTTCTGCAGTATTTACAGCTTTTTCTATACAAAATGTTCTTAGTGTCATAACGTCTTCGGTAAACGAAAGTAGTTCTTTTGAATGGTTTATCGATTTGTTTCTATTCAGCTCTTTGAGAGCAAGACTACCAACTAAACTTCCCAATTTCATTCATTTTTCGCAAAAGTTTTAATTCCTCCACTATATTTTTAAAGTTATCTAATGACTCGTCCTTTTTGCATATTAGATATGTAACAATATTAATTAAATCTTTAAATGTCTTTCCCTGGGCAAAGCGTACGATGCCACCCCATATGATCCTTCATTTTCATAATAGTTGCTATGCGTTATTTACGACCTGAACAAGATAATCGATATTGATAGCGTATTTTTTAGTGCAAAGGATATAATGAATGTATAAACAAAGAATTAATAGATACGTTACGGTTACATTAATCCTTTTTCTGCATATCCCACTTTTACCCCCCCCATCTTGTTATAGAGTCCAATCATAGATACCTTTTTCTTGAAACAACAGTGTTAGGTACGTTATTTTATTTTCTTTAATTGTTCGAGGGTACCTCCTGAGTATTTTGAAAAGTTGGCAGGGGCGGCGGGGGTGTGCGTTAGCCGCAATATTTGAGCTTAAACGGTTAGTTCTACGAAAATAAGCATGTAAATCAATTTGTAGTGAGTTCTTACCATTTTTGTCATAGCAGCAACGGTTCGCGAGATATATACGTTGAACTTTGAAGAGATATAGCAGCTAACTCACACCCCCGCCACCCCCACCACTTGATAGAATACTCAGGATGTACCTATTGATTGGACTAATATTAGTTATATCATATATTATCAGATTTTAACTATTTGGGTGGATATAGTAACATTGATATTAAAAGAGTAATAAAAATTATGTGTTGCAATGATTTATGGTTTTATTAGGAAGCAGACAGATTACTCAGAGTAACCTTTAGCTCAGACGACACAGAACATTTTATAGTGAAACCCACAAAAATTTGCAAACTGAATGATTTTTTTTTAATGAGTTCGTGAAAGTGTATAGAATAATATCCTGAAAAGTTTACATTTCGCTCGGATGCAGAACATAAAAAAAAAGTGAAAAAAAAAATTTTTATCCATTTTTCAAAATTTTGAAATTAAGTCAGGGTAGGAAAAAATACAGGTAGATAGACCACGTGTTTCTGAACAAAAAATGTCCTAATAAAATTTATCGCTAAAGCCACGGTATTCCTGAAAAAAAATAGTGAAATAATTTTGCCACTCTGCGCGGCCAGTGCACGGTTAAATGTACACTATGGAACTTCTAAAAATTCTTAGCTGTTCTATCGAGTAAAATAAAGCTTTTTTTCTCTTTCTGATTACACGTTTTAGACATTTTTATTATTGCATGGGAGGATAAATAGTGAGTATAGAGTGAAAATATATAATTATGGACGCATATACAGACACCACACATAGCCGCTGAATCGCTCGCAAGAATTTTCACGTGCCTTTACTGTATTGTATTTATTACAGGTAAACTTATCCATATTTTCAGCTATATCCAATGGATTCCTTATACATTTATTAATGTATTGGAAAAGTTCCAGAATTTATATTCTAAACAATCAAAGATATTTTCATAGTTATAAGGATAAGATCGTGAAAATCGCAATTTGTTATCATGATCTGATTGATCATATTTTCGAAAAAATGCATACAAATAAACGATTTTGTGTTTAAACATTCGAAAAGTATACATTTTTTCCGAAATAGCGATATTTTACTTTTTTCAATTTCTTGACAGGTTACAGCCTCTAATATATATATATTTATCAAAAAAATCATCAAGCAAGGAAATTAAAATTATTTGAGAGTACTTTTTTTAATCCTCGTTACTACAACTTAATAAACCATAACAATCATGGAGTGTACATACTTTTTAACAGTTCTCAATGAAGAAAGAATTTTTTTGAAGGGCTTCTATTTTTTTCTATATTGTTTATTGCAAGTTTGGGCGTGAGAATATATATAAGTATATTTGTCCCATCCATCCTTTGCTTGTATTGTTTGAAACAAAAAAACATCAGGAAGCTACAATTTTCATCTTTTAAATGAGCCAACACTCATGTAGATTGAACAAATTCTGATTTAGTGACATGTAATTCAGTGCGTCGGTGTCACAGTCATGCGTATTCAAGCGCGTGCACGCATGGATATCGCTCTGAGTTATAACGTTACACTTGACTATTTTTTCCGGGAAAACCGTGGCTTTAACGATAAATTTTGTTAGGACATGTTCATAAATATGTGATCTATCCGTCTGTATTTTTTATTTTTTTCTAGCTTGATTTTACTTAATTACTACTGAAAATGCAGAGGAAAGATATATGTAGTACGACTTTTTCGGTTTTTAAATGGATCAACCAAACATTACATACTTTTTAATTCCAGATTTACTTGAGAAGCTTGACCATTTTTTTAAGGTGTCGAAACCAAGATTGAGTTGTTTTTGGGATGCTAGTATTTTAAATATTGTGTATAAATCGAAAGGTATCTAATCGGTTTCTTAGAAATATTTTATTTTTCTGTTCCTTATCCAAAACTGCTAAAATTTACGGGGAGACATTTTAAAAAATGTGAATTTTAATTATAAAAGAAATAAAAAAATTTGCAGGTGAACTACACCTTCTTACCAAATAGCGCAAAATATTTATTTAAACGACTAAAGATCTAAAAAGATTTTGAAATATTAGTCATTTATTATTGAAGTGCGTAGACTCGTAAGAAGGCAATTATTTTTTTATATATACAATTTTACAAATATTTGATGATGGTAATAAGAAAAACTCTTTTCATCTTCATTTAAACGATTTTTTTGGAATTAGTTTAGAATTTTAGAAAGTGAGACCAAAACATTGAGGACTAACTTTAGAGAAGAAGAAATATGAATTTTTTTATTTATAAGACACCAAAACACAAAAATTAACGTATCTCGGGCCCAAATTCAAGTAAATCAATCCCAAATTTTCAGATGTTGGTTTATTCATCTACATTCATAATTCTTGACTGTTTTTGATTTCATAAAAATCCAGACATTAAAATTTGTTTATAATTACAACTGTGAAAATTATAAGCAAATTCCAAAAAAAATGTTTAAATTAAAAAAAAACATGTTCTTAATTGTACTGCAAAATACATTAAAACAACTTTTATTTAAAAAAATGCGCTTCTATGAGTCGGTGCATTTAAACATTAATCAACTGAAATTTCGAAGTCTTTTTTATTTTCAGCTGTTTAAATAAATATTTTGCATTAAAATTAGACATCAATGTTTAGCTCGATAAAAGGGAATACTCCTATTAATGATTTGTGTATTATTATTACATCATATTCTTTATATTATTCAAAAAAGTAAATTTTAAAAAATATATATTTTTTGTAAATTAACAAATTATTAGAAAGTTTATTTAGAAGTTTTATTTATTTCAAATTTTATTGGGAACAATTTGGTATTTTTATTTTTGAGATGCAATTACTAGGATCGAGAGAGAAATATTTGAATTTCTGGTAGATTTTACTAGCAACACATGTTCATGGTTAACTTTATTTTTAAGAGCATCCCTCTACTTGGATACTGTTGTAATTGTAAAATGTTATCTTTGCTAACCTTTTCTGTTGACAATTGAACAGCTTAAAGCATGGCGTAGAAAATGAATTTATGGCTTTATTGGCCCTAAAATTCTCATCTTATGAACTCGTTTATGAAATGAATTTTGCTATTAAATACCTATTCACATTATTTTATTATTATACCTATTTGATTTAATCAGATAGATATATTTTAACCAAAAAAAAATTATAATAATCATAGTAGAAAAAAAAATCGTACAGAAATCCGTTTCATATCGAATGTATGTGTGTGTAGATCGTTTCTTGTAAACACGATAACTTCTATTAAACTTAAAATAATTATTTCTTTGGCGCGTATGTAAAATAGTGTGGTAAAATACTCCCTGTTGAAATTGGGCCATATCCGCCATACAGGGCGATAGCCAGAGGCGTAAAAATGATCAGGTTTTACATAAACTGTGTTTATTATAATTTTAGAGCAAAATATTACTATACAAAAATATCAAGATATATAGGATATCAAAACTATATAATATAGTGTGTCTATAAGGTTCGAAAGTACTTTTACGTAGATTGAAGGATCTATCAATTTAACTTCAAAATGCCATTGAGGTGTTTTTAATAATGAAAGTTGCATTCGTGTGCTACCGAATGCTAATACATATTAAACATGATGACTGTAGTTAGACTGAAAATTTTTATTTCAAATTTCGAACATTTGTAAGAAATTAGAGCATATCAGTCATACAGGGCAAGCATTTCCTCAAAACAATACAAAAAAGAGACTATTATACGAATGTGAAATTATGCATACAAATTAAAATACATTCAAATAACTTTAAAAACTTAGTTAATTATTACAGTGTAATAAAAGGTTAAATTAAGGTCGATAACGATGCCATACAACCTAATTTTATTTAAGCGCCTTTTATCTACATAAAAACCTATGGATTTTATTTGGTGCAACAAAAAGTTTTTGATTCAATCTAAGTTCCGGACGGTATTTGAGTAAACAAAACAATGTTTAAAGTAGAGTATTTCGTTTTTTTCTTAGCTACCTCTGGTTGTATAGGTCATATCACAATAAACAACAAACGAGAGTGTTTATTATGAAATTGCGATGAAAACCTCGTCGATTTGTCGAAAAAATTAAGACAATTAAAATCGATAGCCTTTAAACAATTGACGGTGACTTAAGTAATAATACATACATTTCAACGAAATTTTAGGAAACAACGCTTCTAGTTGAGCAAATCATCATGGCATAATATTAAGGCGAACGCCTAAAAAAAATAGCTGTCGAAAATTGAATAGTCGATTGTAAATGCATCAAGTCGTACATCTTTTTTTTTACAATAAAGGTTTTTTCATGTACTTTTTATTAGGTTTAATAACCTACATTGTTTTTTGAAATATTTAAAGTCATTTCTTGCTTTTCTTTAAATTATCTTTTTTGAACAAATCAAAATTCTATTCGAAAATTAAATTTATTATTATGCATCAAAAATATACAAAAAAGAAACAATTTAAAAAACCTGTTTTTTTTTCTATGCCCATTGGGAACAGAGATAAAAGATTTTGTTTGCGCGAAAATATGCATTTGTTTAAAATACAGTTTTTTCAATACCACTGAAAATTACATGAAAAAATCTACATTCTGAAAGAAATATATGTTGTTTTTCTACGACTCGTCCACTTTAGTCTATGTAAAACGCGGAGTTTGACGCTCGGAATGTCCCCCTCATTGGGACTACTTTTACCTCATGTTTTTTGGGTCGCTGATCACGAAAATCGGGGTCCCGCGGCTCTAAAAATAGTGCGTCACCTCTAAAAATGCCAAAAACCACCCCTTTTGGGAATAATACTGTAAAATAATGTTATGAATGTGCTAATTGTAATGATATTTTGCCAGTTCAGTATGTTCATCTAAATTAAGGACAAATTTTATAGAGGGGGTGAAACTTCCCCTAAATTGACGTAAAATGGAAAAATGATTGAATTTTTTTTTTATTCACTTTTTGATTTAAATTTAGATGAATGGGGATTTTATAATGAAGAAAATTTTTTTCCAACCCGTCAGGGGTGAAAACTATCCCTGTATCGCCTTTAAATTGAACTAACGCTTAGGGGTGAAAAAGTTTTGTGATATTTTTTTCGACGGAAGTTTATCAGAAATTACAAGCAAACTGAAAACTATACATATCTACTTAATGTCTAAGCGTTAGTTCAATTTAAAGGCGATACAGGGGTAGTTTTCACCCCTGATGGGTTGGAAAAAATTTTCTTCATTATACAATCCCCATTCACCTAAATTTAAATCAAAAAGTGAATAAAAAGAATTCAATCATTTTTCCAGTTTTCACCCCTGAAGGGTTGAAAAAAAATTTTCTTCATTATACAATCCCCATTTATCTAAATTTAAATAAAAAAGTGAATAAAAAAAATTCAATCATTTTTCCATTTTACGTCAATGGACCTCAGCATAAAATTTATCCTTACTTTAGATGAACTTACTGAACTGACAAAATGTCATTACAGTTAGCACGTTCATAACATTATTTTACAGTATTATTCCCAAAAGGGGTGGTTTTTGGCATTTTTAGGGGTAATGCACTATTTTTAGAGCCGCGGGACTGATTTTCGTGATCAGGGACCCAAAAAACATGAAATAAAAGTAGTCCCGATGATGGGGGCATTCCGAGCGTCAAACCCCGCGTTTTACATGGACTACTTGAACAATTGACGATTTAATTTACTACTTTATTATTCTTTTGTTTATTACACAGGCACACACAAAAAAAGTCGAATGCGAGAAGGCCTATGTATTCCCATGCATTTTGACCCGCTGAATACGAATCTGATGTCCGATTGGCTCTTGCATTTTTGCTGACCTCAAAAAACACCTTAAAAATGCCCAAAACGAGTAAATAAAAAGCTTAAATGAGCTTATCACTATATCTATACGTAATTTGGGGCGCTGAAACTGAATATAAGGTCGGAATTAGCAGATCAGTTGGGAATTTTAACATAACCTCAAAAAATGCCTAAAAATCCAAAACAAATAAATTAAAAGCTTAAACCAAGAACTTTAAAACTAACATAACCTAAGGCAAGAGCTAAGAGCTTTAAACCAAGAACTTTAAACTAAGAATTGTTAACCCAACATAACCTGAGACAAGAACTTTAAACCAAAAACTTAAACCTATTATAAATTAAGACAAGACTGTTAAGTTCCTAAGGCAAGAACTATTAAGATTTAGAGTTCTTGGTTCAGAGTTCTTTGTGTAAAGTTCCTGTCTCAGAATATGTTACATCTAAAGTTCTCGGTTTAAAGTTCTTTGTGTAAAATTTTTGCCTTGTTTTTAGTAAATTCGACGATAAAATAAAAAATATTTATCTAAAATGTTATAGTATGGAAATAGTGGATAAAGGTTTTCCATGATACCTTGCATCATATGTTATAAGATGTTGGACAAATGGAAAGAACGTTAAAAAGTAAAATATAAAAATCCAATGATATCGAAGGAGCCTGGAATCCGTGAAGAGTGTTATTTTTTAGCAATACAAATGTTTCCGGAATTAATGCTAAAAAAGGGTTAATGGAAACTGATTGTTCCGAAAGTCAAGAAGATGACAGTGAATATGAGTGTTCGATAAGAATTAAAACTCCCAATATTTGGTGAAATGATAAACTTAATAATGTTGTTAGAAATCTTGGTCTATCTAATGGTAGGGAAGAATATTTTGCGGCGATTATGAAAAAAGACAATTTAGTATCAAGTGATGTTCGTTCTAGCTCATACAGAAAAAGAGAAAAAGACTTTGGAAAATATTTTACACAAGGAAAAGAACACTTGATGAATATACTTAAACCTATCATATATAGATTTTAGATAAATACACCACGTGGAGGTGTTCTAGTCGCAAGAATAGAAAAAGAAACAAATGGCATATGACAAACAAACAGAATAAAGAAAACTATACATATGTTTAGAACAGCTCTAAGAAAAAAAAAAGTAAAAAATCATCAAGGGAGGGTGTAGGTAAATGTTAAGTCCAAACGATATTCCTCTCTCAATAGAGCAAACTTTGAAAAATTTCATTGTTCAGTAATATTTTCCTTAGGATACTTGAAAATTTAAAAGTTACCCATCTCTGCTCACTAGGGTTGATGAGAGTTTATGCTGAAGTGATATTTCTCTATGAAGTTTGCAGATTGCGCTTTAATTCTGACTTCTGTATTGTGTTCAGCACGTTGCAAATACGTCGGAAATTATATGTTCAGATATTATGTAGAGCAAAGTCAATTTCGGGCTATGATTCAGTCATTTTTGGTTACGTTTTCATCCTAAATAAGGATTTTACAAGATATTCGATCGTCGCGCATAAATTCTGACCGATTCGGTTTCAGTGCCCCAAATTACGTATAGATATAGTGATCAGTTCATGTAAGCTTTTTATTTACTTGTTTGGAATTTTTCGGGCATTTTTAGGTGTTTTTTTGAGATGATGTTAAAATTTCTAACTGATCGGCCAACTCTGACCTCAGATTCGCTCTCAGTGCCCCATAATATGCACGGAAATGGTGGTCAGCTCATTTAAGCCTTTTATTTACTTGTTTGAGGTTTTTCGGGCATTTTAAAGGTTTTTTTGAGGTTAGGAAAATACAAGAGCCAATCGGGCAAAACGGACATCGAATTCGTGTTCAGCAGGTTAAAATTCATAGGAATACATATTACATAGGGCCTGCCTTCTCGCACTCGACTTTTTTTGTGTGTGCCGGTGTTATTTTTTGGACTTAAATTTGGACAGGATGATTTATTTAGGTTAGAAATATATTGGAATAGGAGAGAGGAAAAATATATGCATTATTACGTAAGTTATAATCAATTGTTAAAGAATTATCCTGTTTAAATTTTTTGCAACTTAACATATTGGCAAAAGGTTCGGGCTCATCGAGTTTTATTCGCAATTTCATAACGGACATTCTAGTTTTTATTTATTTTAGTTTATTATTCTATATAACTAGAGATGTTTAAAAACTGCGAAAAAACACGAATTTTATATACAGTATATATAAAAACACTACGAATAAAATATTTACTCATTCCATTATAGATACTCGGTTACAGTATGCAGTTATTTTGAAAAATAAAAAAGTTAATTCGATCACATTTTCCGCTGTAAACTACACAAAGTGATCGCTTCCATTAATATTAATTTATTATTCAGTCATATTTTCAAGACAAATATACTTTTTGCATACACCATGGGAAAAAGAAAGATAATCCTAAAATAATATTAAATAGTAATACTAAAATATCAAGTTTTTACTATTATGAACGATAGAGGAGTTTCAACATAAAAAATGCGAAAATTTGCCAATTCCCAATCAAAGCACGACCTCAAAAATATGTAATGTGGTGTGTGTGTGGGTGTGTGTGTGTCTGTGTGTTAATAAGAGTTAACTGTCTGTTTTTGTGTGTTTGAGAGTTACATAGCATGTGTCGAATTCAGTGGTCTCGTTGTTCGGCTATACAGGGTATCCGGTAATACCGGTCTGGTGCCGATTCTACATGCAAAAATATGAAAGAAAATTTATATAAATATGTCAGCTAATGCTTCCTTATGGACTCAAAGCCTTTTGAAGATTGAAGCCAAAAACTGGTATTCTGCTATTTTCACTTTTTTTTAAATTAAATAATGGCAATGAAAATTAATTAACAATGAGCTTATTGTTACTCTACTTGACTTAATTGTTACGTGAAAACTTGAAGCACATCGTGTTTTCTCATTTACACCATTTTTCTCACAAGCGGTTAGTTTTTCGATTAAAATGAAAGATGACCTTTTTTAATGTTTTTAATTAGTGCTGTAGCTCAATTAGGAAGCATTTGCGGGCATTGCGGCACTTTTTTCAAATTTTTTCGGATATAATTTGTACCAGAAGTTTGTTACCGATATTTTCTGACACCCTGTATAGAATATGAAGAAAGTACAGCTAAAAATTTTTAATTATATTAAAAACAATAAGTAAATAAATCAGCTAATATTAGATATAATTTAAGAGAAGTCATCACATATTTTTTACCTGCCCAGGAATTTGACCTCAATAGGCAGTTCACAGATTTATAATACGATAAAGGGGTTTGTAGATTTCAAAACGAGAAATAATGTAAACTACGGTTACTTTGTCGACAAAGGCATTAAGAAAACGATGATTAGACGGCATTGTCGCATGTACCATAAATGTAATGTACTGTGATTTCTTTACAATTTTTAATATTCTGTGTAATGTCTTATATAATATACCCACGGACAAAATGATCGCATCATTCAAAATTTGTCATGTTTTGAAGTTAATTTATTTCTTAACCGTTTTTCCGATTTTAATGATAGTTTTATTGTTTAAAAAAAAGTTGCAAAGTTGTAACTTTTTTTATACTATATCTCCTGTCCTGGACATCAAATGCTTAGAACGACGTCGAGATGTAGTTCCGTAAGTAATTGAATGTTTTCTTAATTTCTTTCAAATTAGATTTAATTTAAACTACTTAAGTACCCGAAAAATTTATCGGATTTTCTGCCATCTATAATATGATTTAAAATTCACTAGCCGTAAAAACCCTGAGGTGCCAGAAAGTCATTTTAAATATCGGGAATCAAGCGCAAATGCATGGTGCCACTAAGTACGGTTAGACATCAGTGGTTGGCGCGCCCTCTGCAGATTATACGGTTGAACCAAAATCCAGTTTTTATAGAAAAATCGACCAAGTAGCTCCATCTTGAAATTTTGTGGGAAGGATGTTATGATGTTTAGACGTTCAAATATGCGATAAAACGTTCTGGCACCTCGATTTGGTGCCAGAACGTATATATAGGTGCCACTCCGTCCATATATATGTGAATTTGGTGCCTGAACGTTCAGTTTTAAATATATATATATATATATATATATATATATATATATATATATATATATATATATATATATATATATATATATATATATATATATATATATATATATATATATATATATATATATATATATATATATATATATATATATATATATATATATATATATATATATATAGGTATAGACGGTACATTGTGTAGCCCGATATATCGATAGGTCGCTCATAAGCCCGGCATCTCCCGAGTGTATAAATTAACAAATATATTAAATATGGCGATTGTTATGCATCTTTTCTAACAGGAAGCCACTAGAGGTAGCTAATTATTATTTTTCTTTTAATTATATAAACATGGCATATTTCAGAGCCCGGATATATTTACTGATCGTTTCAAAGCCCACTGTATTTAAGAATATAGTTAGCGTTCGTTCTCCGACCCAGCGATGTTGCCAGTATAATAGGGCCTCAGTAGGTTATATTTTTATAATATATATTTCTTTAATGCGTGCATCGTCACGAAGCACAATATTATATGGTTAGGAGTACTTTCTATACTGCGCCACTATCATTACTGTTTACAGTAGAGACGCTATTGGAGGGCCAGCTAATAAAGGAAATATATTCGTTCTTTGAACTCCAAAATAATATAACAGTTACGTTTATTATTATTCATTGTTATGAATTTGAAGATATATTAAAAGAACCTAATAAAATATTAGGTTATTTTTTTATGCAATTATATTATTAATAACTGATAATGTAACTACTCCGTGGTAGGCCTATAAGTATTTAAATATTTTGAATTTGTCCTCATTTTTTGTTTTCCACTTTTAAAGTATTGCCTCATTCACATTAGAATGAAAAGATGCAAAGGGGTAGAAATTAAATTACGTTTATTTACCTAACAGAGATATATAAAACAAATTGTTTTAATAGTACAGTAACATTAGGTATAATAGTAAAATAATGCCTTGATGCAATTTTTCTTTTGAAACTGTACTTATTTTGAGACAGCAAGTTTGTGTTTCCGAGTATATGGGTCAAATATGAGCAAAAATTGATTGCCATCGAATAACAACAAAGCATGAAGTTCTCTTTGAAGTATTTATAACTTTTTTATTTAATTTTATTTCACTGTCACTATACTTATAGGCTTAATTTTAAAAAAGTTATTACAATGACCTCTACTTCGTACCGGCTGTCCCAAGTTAACATCAATTGAAAGTTGCATTATATGAAATAAGTTTTCAGATTCAGTTTGTCCCACTGTGCAAAGACGGATACTTCTTTAAAAATAAAAATATATATATTCTTTTAAATTGCGCGGAACCCTTAAGGTGTAGAGATAAATGTATAGGAACAAAAGTGTCCTCTTTACAACAGCTTTCAAACAAAAAAAAAGGAAATAGAAATCGAACCATTAGGAGCTGAGATACAAAAACATTTAGTGTGGCTAATGGCGGACATCTTTAATGGCCGCCATTTTGGTGTTCTGCACCGATTTTAAAGTGGCTCCCTATAGGGAAAGTTACCTTTTGGAACTATGACCACAGAAAGTGGCACATCCCAATCAAAAAGTGCAGCTTTTTGGCTTATGTACCCGACGTACTATAAAGCACAAAGTTTCCTTTTAGGTATTGCAAGCAAGAAGTGCAATCATATAGAATATTTGTGCCCGATATTAATTAGTCTTCGCAGGTTACACTCTTAAAAAGAAATTTGTGTGGTATTCTTTTCTTTTCTTTCTTTCCGGGTTCAAAAGTTACTAACAATAATTGTAACAAAATGTGCTTTTTCCCCAATATTTTGAAAATTAAGCAAGATAGGGCAAAACAGTATACATACCTTTTCGGTAGAGCATAAAATTCTCTAGTATAATGGTTATAATAAAAAACGGTATATTGATAGTTAAGTTATCGTTATTAAAAGTAATACAATATTTATATTTTATTTTATATAATTATTTATAATTATATGAAAATTTAGTTTAATATTTTTCTCAATTTAATGTAATATAGTCCACAGTACATCGCCTTTTTTTTAATGATTAGTAACAGGCTAAATTTTCGTGAATAGCTTCGTTTTGACGAGACGCCCAACTTTTCGCCCAACTTTTCTCTCTGCGATCAGATTTTATTTAAAGTGACATTTTCCGCAGTCATTCTGAAGTTAGAAAATTTGACTTTGTAATTGCAATTCATGTGGTAAACGCACTATTTTATTCCGGTATGTGAAGATATAATCAAGGCGTGTGGCAAATTCTTTGCCGCACGGCGTGCGGCAAAGTGATATTTTCTACAGTTATTTTGAAGTTAGAAAATTTGACTTTCAGCGTAGAAAATAGTACATTGTAATACAAGTGTGGCAAGGGTTTCATTGCAAAACGAAGTATGAAAGTAGGAGTATCATACGAGTTTTGCAATGAAACTTGCCACATGTGTGTTTTTTTCTACGGTTGTGAAGTTATTTCCCTTTTTTAAAGTCTTTCCAAAATTTTAAATTTGCTGCCGGTCAGATTTTATTTAAAGTGACATTTTCCGCAGTCATTCTGAAGTTAGAAAATTTGACATTGTAATTGCAATTGATGTGTAATTAATGTACATTTATAGAATTTAATTGTTATTACCGGTAAGTGATATAAAATTCTTTAAGGTAAACGCACTATTTTATTCCGGTGTGTGAAGATACAATCAACGCGTATGGCAAATTGATATTAATTGATCATTTTGAAGTTAGAAAATTTGACTTTCAGCACAATCGTCGAAAATAGTAGATTGTAATACAAGTGTGGCAAGGGCTTCATTGCAAAACGACGTATGAAAGTACGAGTTTTGCAATGAAGCTTGCCACATGTGTGTTACATACTATTTTTTCTACGGTTGTGAAGTTATTTCCTTTTTTTAGTCTTTCCAAAATTTTAAATTTGCTGCCTGTCAGATTTCATTTAAAGTGACATTTTCCGCAGACATTCTGAAGTTAGAAAATTCGACTTTGTAATTGCAATTCATGTGTAATTAATGTACATTTATAGAATGTAATTGTTATTACCAGTAAGTAATATAAAATTCTTTAAGGTAAACACATTATTTTATTCCGGTGTGTGAAAATATAATCAAGGCGTGTGGCAAATTCTTTGTCGCACGGCGTGCGGCAAAGTGATATTTTCTGCAGTCATTTTAAAGTTAGAAAATTTGACTTTCAGCACAATCGTAGAAAAAATATATTGCCAAACTAATTTGACAGGTTGTCGAATTGTCTAATTCGTGTAAAATAGAAAAAATAATTTTTGCTGTTAGCTACCACTACCCAGAATTTTCGCAGAGAGAAAAGTTGGGCGTCTCGTCAAAACGAAGCTACTCACGAAAATTCAGCCTGTTACTAATCATTAAAAAAAAGGGCGATGTACTGTGGACTAATATTGTGTACAGTCATAATATGTTTTCTTAATGTATATGGCTAGTTTAGGCTAACCTCTTCCTTTTGTGTCTAAACTCTTTTGTGCACAATGAACGCTTATTTATTTATTTATTTTACCTACTTAATTAAATTTGTACCGGTCACCAAACTATCAAAAATGAGGTAACGAAACGCTTGTCTGTCATCATTTTTTAATTTTTTTGTAGGTAATTTAAAATGCAATTAAATATCTGAAAAAGCTTACGTCATCTGTAGATTCCAGAAAACACTTTTCAAGAGACAACGGATTTTTAAATTCATGTTGTTTCCATTTAAATAAAAATTGATTTCTTCGTATTGTCACCACATTTTGCGATTTTCGGGTCTTAGATAATTCTATGATCTTATAGAAACATAAAAATAAAAACTTTTACTATGTAAAATTATAAATAATCCAATCAAAATTCTGCGAATTTACTAACTAAGAAATTTGTGCATTTGTTAGTTAACAAATAGACCTTTTGACATGAAATTTGAATTGGTTGAATTTTTATTTACACATGAAAAATTATTACAATTATGTTAAACGTTGTTAGAACACTTTATATTTCGGCAAACGCGTGATCTTTCTTTCTCTCTCCCTCCTGTGGTGTTGTATTATGCCTCGTTGAGAGTACCTTTTTTCTTACATTCTTCTACCTACATTCAACTTAAATTTGGTGACATGTTGCTTTCTTGCACAGAGCAATAAAACAATTAAAGCGTCTCAAATTTCAAAAGAACTGTTGCCAATGGTATACAAAGCAACACAACGCCTGTTTAAAGCAAGATAGAGTTATATTACAGTATTTAGCCATAAATCTAACTAAAAAATTATTAGTCCTATATTACTATGACGAAAATTAAATGTATAAATAGAGCATACAAAATTATTTTAGAATTCTTTAAAATTAAATGATCAAAACATTAGAATACATTACAACAAATTAACTGAGCAATTGGAAATTTAAAATGAAATGAAAGTCATTGTTTATAAGAAATGCTTTTGTACAGAAAAAATAATTTTCAATTCCGTAAAAATACATGGCTAAAACTGCAGTCCTAGAGGTAATGACGTATACTTCACGAAATTTCTTTATTTTTTTAATAGACAGACACGTGATATTTTTAACTTTATTATTTTATAAACAACTCGAAAAATAAAGCAATAAAAGATATAGTTTCACTCACTTTCGTTATAGATTTATGCATTATTACACTATATTTCTTAAATTATATATAGATAGTAATATTAAAAAAAAAAATTATTTTCTTGCAAGTTAACAAATTATCAGAAAGTTTTTTTATTCAAAATTTGTCTTTTTATTTTTTGCGATTACTAAGACCGGAGATAATAAGAAAAATAGCAGAAAATTCTAATATTAACACATACATTGTTTATATTTTTTGAAGCAATGCTTAGATTTAGTTCAGGACTTCTCATTGCACTTGTTACGACACCCAAGCAAATTAGAATAATAAAATCGCGGCAGAAAGAATTCCTTAATCACCTTTCTTGATGCTAAAGTTGTTTAGGGCAAACGCTCTGCTCTTTTACCACTAATATTTGCGTTAGTGTTTTCTAACTGTGATTAAAATATACCTTTTTTATCTAAATATGTAGGTATATTTGCCTACATATAATAAAACAAGAATAGCAGTAGTCCATGTTTTGATTCTAACTTGTATTAAATAAAATGGACGTTTCGGACAGAACGCTTTGGTTATGCAGACAAAATTAATGTTTTGAATCTAGCTTTTGTCAATTTCCACGGCATACTTGATAAGAGTATTTTCTCGATTTTTAACTTATTATTCACAAAATAATTTTCATGCTTATGTATACCTACAGTTGTTTTTGTTATTTTTTTTATCTAAAAAAATATAAACACATTCGGCGATTGTTAATAACAAATTGTTTATTAGATAAACAAATAAATTAACAACAAAAAAATCTGTTTTCCACCTTGTGGAGAATTGCAAATAATAAATTTAAGAATAATTATTTTTCTCAATAATTTGTTTAAATAATGAAAAAAGAAAGAAAGTGATTATAAACAATTAAAAACAATTTTTAAGAAATTTTTTTTAATCATAATATTTTATAACAAATAAAATGGCAAAAAAATATTTTTCAAAAATACGTAATTTATCTATTTGTTTATAAAATTTGTTTAAACAAATAGCAATAAAAATTTAAAGTTTATGTAATCTATAGCCCAATCAACGAATGCCCAAAAGAGGATTGTAGAGAACATTTTGGAGGGGAGAATTTTCCTCTTCAGGGATGTGTTGGGGGCAGTTAGGAGGTAAAAATACTAAAAGTCGCCGCCCTTAGCCCCGCCGCATCAGGGCGGAGGGGGGTGGAAAGGTTCCTTTTTTCGATTCTTCGTTTATAACTCGGAAACGATGCGTCGCTTAGGGAAAAAAAAATCTATACAAAATTAAACGGAATTATATTTTCCACAAGAATGTTTATATTCATTTTCTTCCTATTTGTTATAGTTTACGAAAATATGCTGAAAAAAATAAAACATTTTGAATGTTAGACATTCTAAAAAATGCATCCGATCGGCGCCACAAACGTACATACACCAAAATTTGATTTGGCTATGATGGGGGATTTCTCATACATAAACTCATCTGGCAAAGGGGATCCTCAGTTTCCGCAATTTGTGGTGGCTACGTGAAATTCGTCAAGACCCATCAATATGATTTTTAATATTTTTTCTCATATTTTGCTACCGTAGGTGAAAGATTTTCTGGTCATAAGTAGATCCTAATTTGTTCTATACTTGAGTAAAATTTGATTCAAATCGGAAACAAAATAATAAAGTTATAAGGGTATCTTCATTTTAAGTGAGTCACACTGTGTATTTAAGGAAATGTATAGATTTCGACAATATATTACGTTAGTAAATACGTCCAGTGTTGTAAAATAAAAATTGTTTTGTGACTGTGATTTATTAGCAGACCACGGTAAACCGCTTTGATAGAAATATTCAAAGTACGTAATTGATTTTTTTTATTATTAATTATCGATTTTCGCTGGCGAATATCTCATAAACTATAACACATAGGAAGAAAACTAATATAAACATTCTTGTGGGAAATTTAATTACGTTTAATTTTGCATAGATCACCTTTTTCCATACGACGCATCTTTTCCGAGTTATAAGCGAAGAATCGAAAGAAGGAACCTTTCCACCCCTCCTCTCCCCCTGAAGCGACGGGGCTAGGGGGCGAGGACTTTTAGTATGTTTACCTCCTAACTACCCCCAACACATTCCTGAAGAGAAAAATTCTCGCCTCCTCAATGTTCTCTACAACTCTTTCATTGACTGGACTAATAGTATTTTTGAATATAAAAACAGTAATAATAAATTTAAAAAATTTTCGACTTCTCTATTTTATTTTTTACTTTTTCGTTAGGTTAAATAATTAATAACTAATAGACTATAACAATTAAAAACATAGCAATGTCATAATCCCATAAAGTGTAGTTGACATAAGATCGCCACGAAGCGAAATAATTTTAGTGACTTTTGTTTAATAATTATCCGACTTAAAATATAAACGCAAACTCTAAAAAAAAATTGTTAACAATAGGCTCATTTTATGAAAAAAAACCGCTGCCCAAGGAATCCCTACTTCCACATCCAGATTTTCTATCCAAGTCACTCACAATGAAAAAATGTTGTATGTGGAAATAATTCTTTATGGAACTTTAATAATATAATATTTGAAATCCTCTACCCCTAAACCCATAAAACGATACCCCACATCGGTAGTGGGGTGGGGGTGGTGATAGGGGGTGGTAGTGGGAGTGGATGAAGTAAAAAATATTTTGAGGTTTCTGGTTCTTTTACACACACTAAATCACATTTTTTTTCATCCCCTTTAATAATGGGGTGGGGGTGGTAATGGGGGTGGCTAATACCAAAATTTTTTTTGAGACCTTAGCTTCTTTTGTATATACTAAATACCAATTTTATGGACTCCTACCTGCTTGATTTACCTATTTACCCCAAATTTACCCCCCACCCTTCGAGGAACAAGATAAAAATATAATCTAGTTCTAGATCTCGTTAAAGTACATATGTGTACCAATTTTCAAGTCAATATCTCAGACGGTTCCAGAGTAAACGTGCGTACAAAAAAAAGTTACAGACAGACAGAAATTTTTTTTCGCTCAAACTTAAAATCTCGACGTTTCGTGACAGTCTAAGCCTATTTGAACAATAAAAATTTTTTAAAATTTTTTTGTCGTTACTATACTTCCACTGGATGTGGAAGTAATTGGTGAAAAATTTTGTTCTCCAACGGGATATTGTTCCTTTAAGTGTTTAAATAATACCATAATTTTTATAAATTTTTAAATTGATATGTAATAACATAAAAAAATCTTTTTACTTGTTACGGATGGTTTCAGAGCATCGTAACGGTGTTCGCTGCGCGGAGCTCTATTTTCAACATTAAATTAAAATTATTAATAGATGTTTCGGAGTCGGGACTTTTTTATTAGAAATTTCTTCCTCTTTAAGAATCATTCTTTAAAATTTCTTAAATATGAATAGTTCTGGAGTTATTTGCAAAAAACGGAACTCGTTATTTTTCCAATCTTTATTAGTTTATAACTTTTGCAATTGTTTATGTACGGGTTTGAAACTTTTGCAGATTTTTCTAGACGTCACACACAGGCGAAAATAAGTCAAAACCTGGACAAAACTTGTAACTATGTAAATTACTTTTCTTTTGGTCTTGATTAATTACGTATTAAGTAAAAATGTAATTTTAATTTAGTTGTTGTGTTGAAACAGCCGTAATGATGATAATAATATAATAATAATAATAATATGACTTTATTTCAGGCGGAGTCTAGCTTAGCTACTAGAATCTGGTGGAATACGAAACAATAACACTATATAAATTTAAATAACTATTAAAAATTATTATTTTTGAACAGGCATTTCCAAACCTTATTTACAAAGAAAAGAAATACGTATTTAACAAATATTACATACTATAAAGTCTTTGTTTACCTCCAGGAAGAACATCCATTGAAAATAATTAATTTACAAAACACAAAAAACTGAATAGTATAGTCTGAAAAATAATCGTCTACTGTCTCCGATTAAATAATATACATTTGTCTCTCAACAAGTCGAACTTTGGAGTGACTATCAGAAGCGGTATGAGACAGCTAAGGTATTTTTTCCTATTGGTTGCGTTTGTCGGTCTTTTCTCTAACCTATCAGGGTCGATTTCATGTTGTCATGTGATTATTGTATTTTAAACTTTTATCCCGGTTTTTAATTATTTTCGCCAGTGTGCGTCACTCCGAATCCAATGTAATCAAGGTAGGTGCATGATGTTGTCAGACGCACCATGCAGAGAGACCGACTACAAATATAGATTCAAATAACCATCATAAAAACATGTGTTCATTAATAAAAAAAACCGCTGCCTAAGAAATCACTACTTCCACATCTAGATTTTCCTATCCAAGCCTTTTACAGCAAAAAAAATTTCGATAATATATTTGCAATCCAATCTCCCCCCCAAAACTTCAACGGAATAAGATCAAAACATAATCTATTTCCAGATCTCATTATAATACAAATTTTGAGTTAACATCATGAACGGTTCCAGAGTAATCGTGCGCACAAAAAAAAATTACAGAGAGATTTTATTTGCTGAAAGTTAAAATATCGACCTTTCGTGACATTCTAAGACTGTTTAAAAAAAATTTTTACCTTTATTATACGTCCACTCCACTATGTGGAGAGCATACAGTTATTATGGACAATGCCTATTTATCCTTATAATACGTAAATCATCATTCTGCATAATAATAATTGTTGTATGTATTGTATGTATGTCCCGATGAAAATTTTAGCACCAGAATTATATAAATTAAGTATAGTATTATTGAATACTGAATGAAAAAAAAAAAACACAATCCTAATTTAGGGACATGGAAACTTCAATTTAGTACAACAATAAACAAAGACAATGTATTTTATATTTTGTTCTTATTCTAAATTCTTTCTCTTATGATATATCTTTTATCCCTTTATTTGAATTTCTGTATTACAATTCAAAACACATTTTAAGATGTTTAAGATGCTAACAACTAACAACTATTCTTCTTTCATAACACTGTACCATGTATTTTATAATTCTTAGTAGACATATAAATTTAGAAAAATTGTTCGAACATGATACAATACTTGTGAGGTTAAAAAATTGATTCGAATAAAGAGC
This sequence comes from Rutpela maculata, assembly GCA_936432065.2. Lineage (NCBI taxonomy): Eukaryota > Metazoa > Arthropoda > Insecta > Coleoptera > Cerambycidae > Rutpela > Rutpela maculata. The sequence goes on along the minus strand of OW386285.2, from coordinate 290,301,608 downwards.
TTTCATTCATCGATTGTGACTTCACGAAGAAAGTATTTAAGAGGAAATAAGAATCGAACGTTATCGAGCCATTGCAACGATGCCAAATATCGGGCTATATAACGTGCGATAGATATCAGCTGTATAAGAATCTTGGATATACAGGAACAGCGCCGCCTGACCCAGTAGTACTGAACTAAAAGTGTATCTCGGAACATAAAAATATGACTTTTTGAAGCCCACCCCAAAATTTTGTAGGAAGGAATCTGACATGATTTGTGGCCATTTAGTGATGATATACACAGGGATACGTTGATGAGCCCGATCCCGGGCTTCTCAGCGTCAAATCGGGCTGCACTACAACCGCTCGGTGTATGAAACGGGCCTGTATATGACCATGCATATCTCTATATATATATATATATATATATATATATATATATATATATATATATATATATATATATATATATATATATATCTCTGTCAAACCTCGTGGTGTCATGCCGAGGCGTCTGTGAAAAAAAGGAATAGATATTTGCTCTCTGTGTATATATGCGCATGTTTGAGTGTTTCCGCACCCAACAGATGGCGCGGATGCTTGTGTATACGGGAATCTTTTACTCTATCTAATTCTCATTGATTTGCTCTACAACAACGTGATTTTTACTATTTTTACAAAATGTCTCTAGGTTCCCGATCTAACTGGAATTCGCAAATTCAACCTTTTCTTAGACATGCAAAGTGACAACAATTCTAGTGCTGTTATTTCTCTACAAAATTAAGGACACTTTTGTAGAGAAATAGCTAATATAGTCCAAATAAAATTAAAGTACTCTCAATTACTTCGTGTATCAACGTTATTCTGCAATTGTTTATATATGAAAGTAAAATGCCCTGTATACAAAGTAAAGGTCACAATAAACATAGGTTTAGGGAATATTTAGATGCTCGTATAACAATTAAATTATAAAAGTTTGTTACCAGTTGGTAATAAATCGAACCATAAGTGAGTCAACTATATTTGTTGATTATTGTTGTTATTTCTACTTATTAGTACTTTGAATGTTTAAATATTTGTTGAAATTGCATAAAAAACGAAAATTTTCTACAAAACCCATTTTTTTTTGCTATTTTTGACTTTTCATTTTAAAGCGTTTAACCTCGGAAAATACTAAATTTTAGCATGCAGCGCATTTTTTTGATTGTGCCCCCCCCCCCCCCCTCCCGTTAATTTATTCTGGATCCGCCGCTGTACTCATACACACGCCAAGTTAGAGTTTACTCGATTATAACTAACTTTGGCATAGTTGTTATATGTTGTTGTATGTTATATTTTAAATGTAAGGGAAATATACGCTAATTTCAAACCTCCTCTATGCAATATATTTTACTGTGTGTACGTAAACAATTTCACCTTAGTGTAGTTGAAGAAGTTGTTCAAGTTTAAGTTTAAATGACCGTTTCTTGTAACATACTTGAAGGAGAGATTCTATGGCAACCATTCCTTTTTATTGTTATTAGACCCTAAATTCTCTCAAGGGTTTACTACGAGCCTTTATATTTTTTCTTAATATATACGAATAAACCGCCACTTCATTCTTTTGTTAGACCAATTCTACTTCTGTAAATCAAAATAAAATATAATAATGGTCAATACAGTGGGTCTAAAATTATATGAAAGTAATATAAGATTAATAATAAATATAAATAATAAAACCTTGATATGCTGTAAGTTCTAGTTTATTTCTCATTTAAGAGTCACAACATAATGCAAAAATATTAAATACAAATTACAAATAAAGAATATAGAATATAAAATAGAATTTCCAACCTGTATCTATCTCAATTAGGTAATAGTCGTGAATCTTGCTTCTCAAAAGACTCTCCTAAAATGTCGGGGTGTGCACTCAAAGATATATTTTTGAAAAAACATGTACATTATCTGGAATAACCTTGCGCATCTAAATTCAGAGGGCGGTATTCTGTCCTCGGTTGCAAAAAAGCATAAAAATATGTTTCCGAATATTTTTGTATCACTGGAAATTGATTAGTTTTAGGTTCCCACTTCATTTACAGGCTTATTTTTGCTTCATTCTTCATTTATTAATGATTTTCAAACTAGTGGAAAGCTTATTCTTCCTAAATTCTGGTGCTGCCAAATAATTCTCGAAATGGTTGTTAACAGATGCTACAGAAATTGCTTAAACAAAGCTTGCCCGTAGAGTACATGGTGAATTTCAGCATCGAGACATTTTTAAAACTATTATAGATAGATGTATACTTCTATGACATGAAATCTGCAGAATAGAATGGAGCAGTTTTTGTGAAACAGTTATGTGCATTGCTTTATTGTTGTAAAAGATATTGATTTTGAAATTTATTTAAATATGGAAATGGAGCGGCGGAGACTAGTTGTCACCCGGGTACCTTAGGCAGAAGAAATCGGTAGGTAAATTGTCTCCGGGTCATAGGTAAGTTGTCTCCGGAATGCAACAGGTACCTTGACAAAATTTTGTGGATTCCAATAATAATAATAATTATTCTTCTTAGAAGTAAGTATTGTGGATTCCAATAATAATAATTATTCTTCTTAGAAGTAAGTAAATTTTAGGTATCTATTAAGGTTACTATTTATACCAACATATTTTTGAAAACATCTTAGTTTCATAGTCTACTTTGATGATTGTATTTGGGGTCTATATTTTATTCAGTTGTTGTATGAAAATGAGTTTACAAGTGATTTCAAGTGAAAAAGAAAAGTGCTTTTGGTTATAAATGGACATAAGTTTTCATTTCAAAAGACACTAGCTGAAGGCGTGAAACGATGGATATGTACGTCAAGAAAAACTTTGTGCAAAGCAAATGTTAAAACACACGGACAAGAAAATGTAATTTTAGAATCAGTGTTGAACCATAACCATGAGAAATTGAACAGTCCCTTATTAAAAAGGCAACAATTTAGTAAGAAGATGAAGAGAAAAGCTCAAGAAGATTTATCAGAACGCATAGCAAAAATAATGCACCAAGAACTGAAAACATGATATTGACACTCTAACCACACACGATATTAATTTGGTAAGAAAAAATATGTATTGACAAGTAAATTTCAATATTCAAAACGTCAAAACACAAATTCATAATTTGACGTTTCTGAAGCGAAGATCGTGAGAACTTCAATTGTTTTCAATGCCCTCATGGATCCGGTTACACATAAGTGTGAAATAATGTGTTTACCTACTCTTATTAGGTTATATACTAATTAATGAACTGCTTTTGAACAATTAATAGTATACATAAACAAACAGCGTGAGTTATAATGCGTGAGTTATTATAACTCACGCTAGGTACAGAGCCAATCACCTTTATCTTCATGCCTAGCCTGTCCAATCGACGTAACGCGCGACGCACAAAGGTGGAGCCAGGGAGTAGTGACAGATTATTCCCGTTAATGTCTATAAAGATTTTCTGAAATGTCACAAAATGCTACTTTTGATTCGTTCGTGTCGAGCCGAATTTTCGAATTTCGCCATGCAATTTACGATCAGGTTTATCTGAAAGGCTTCCTCTTTACGTCGCGACATCGTACGGCCGTCTCAATGGTGTTTTTCGAAAAATATGAATGTGTCAAGATTGCATGTTTTTTGCAATTTTTTCGACTACGAAATGTAAGCTGTTTTTTGTTATTTTTCGCAGATATCTCAGAAACGGTGAGAGTTAGCTCGAAATAAAAAACAAGGTCAAACGAGTATTTTCCATTACGAATCTTTTCCTACTATCAGAATTTTGATTTTTTTTTTTTTCGTTTCAGAGATAACTACTGAAATGTCGGCCATGTACGGCAAAAAATCGCAAATTTTGAGCTTCTACAGTTGGCAACTTTTTAATCTTGGCTCCTACGCCAAAAGACTACTCTAGTTAACTTAAGTAGGATTGAATTTGCTAAAACTCTTTTTTTTATTTTTTGAATTCCGACAAAAATGAAGGAATTAGCGGGGGCGGGATTTGAAACTTTTTTTGTTTTCAGTAGAATTTCTCTGTTTTGTCACCGTAATTAATCGGTAATTAACTGAAATCGATCTCATATACGATGTTCACTTAATATAATGTACTACTTTGACGCTCCGTTAATCTTGGCCCTTCGAAACAAATGTTTCTGAGAAAAATTGTTTTTTTAAGATTTACATAAACTCTAATGGAAAACGTGTAATTTTTTACATTTCCTCGAATATCTCGATAATTATCGTTTTTTTCGAAAAATTTGTAGACAGCTTATGTAAAGAGAATTGAATGAGCTTTCCGACGCTTTTTTAATTTTTTCTCTAACAAAAAACAAAGACAACAAATATAAAAGGGTGAACAAAAATTAAATTTTACAGTTAATTTTATTAATAAACAAACTGAGTAATTTAAACAAAATTTTCTCAATTTAATATTTATTGTTATAATCGTAGATAAAGTATAGTATTCAACTTGCGGTAATGGTAATAACTCACTTGATGAATTACAGCACTCGCCTACGGCTCGTGCTGCAAACTTTCATCTGCGTGAGTTATTACCTACATTACCGCTCGTTGAATAATATACTATTTTTGTCGTTTCTACTTTTTCTCACTATTACCATTAACATATGTTTTATGCATTAAAAATAATTAAAAAAAAGCATCGTTTTTTTAAGAAGCGAAAAAAAATATTGTATGAAACTCATGCATAAAATATCTCTTTTTTTTTCACTTATGGAATTTCGATATGGCTAGTGCTATCAAATTTCCCATTCGTAAAGAAAACTACCACTTTGCACACTTACTGTATAAGTAATTATTTTGGAATCCTTAAAATTAGATCTCTCAAACGATACCCCACTTGCCCGTATCATAACAATTTTTTTTAAAGTCTCACATTTTGACTCGCAAAACAGACCCTGAAAACATTTTTGGGGCATCGGCTGAGCTACATGCGGAACATCAAACTCTTAACTGAGTATAAAATTTCGTGTTTCTATCTCTACTAGTTTCGGAGATGAATCGCTGTGACATAGATGGACGGGCAGACTGGACGGATAAGCGAATCATCATTCTGCAGGCTGACTCAGAAATGGTGCATTTCCTCTCGAGGGAAGTACGGAAAGATAAAAAATTCATCTTCTAATTCCAGTTATTAGAACGATTGTAGATTATGTGCCGTTTTTAATTATGCTTATTTCGAAACCATATAATTTTTTAAAAATATTTTTTCTGTGCTTCCTTAATAGTCACTAATAACCCGCAAGAGGACATGCGCCATTTATGAATCACGCTCTATAGTGGTATCGTTCATCATTTTTGAGTACATAACCATAAAAACGTTTTTCTACAACTGCCTTCGAAAACGACAAAAGGCGCACAGTAACTATGACTCGAAACTGTCTTTTTTCACATGATGTGTGCAAAAATCCAAAAAAATACAGTACTGTCATGTTTTTCATAGTCCTGTCTATAACCTTTTATTTCTATTGTTTGAAGTACGTATTCAGGTTCATAGCAACTAAACATCAGTTTTGAAGTCTTCAAACCACATCACTTTTAAAGAAGTTTATTAAAAATCGTTGATCTGTTTACTTATGAAATTGTTTGTTTTCCTTGCAATCGTCAAAACATATTGTAAACAACACGTTTGAAAACATCTTTTCACACTCATTCGACTTGTGGCTCGTTCCACCAAACTGTCTCAGTCGTGTGAAAATATTCGTTTTCGAAACATGTTTAATGGTGTTTTATATAGTATTTATAGTGGGTAAAATGGTGTTTTTTTTACAAGTGGGGCATTTATTAAACCACACGAGTAAAAAAAACACATTTTAATCTCGAGTTATATACAAAATTTTTTGTATCGCCATTCGAAATTAGAAAATAATATAATTTTGTCGTAATGACTAAATTCTATTGCTGTTTCCATAGAAACCAATAAGTTTTATTTCACATTGTGAAATAAAATTTCTTTATTTCACACTTTTTTCACTTTATTTTTCACTTGTCAATAATGACATTGTATTGATTCATTGAAACTGTCAAAATAAATGTCATTTTAGGATATGGCGTTACAAAAAATACTATTATGTGACGCTTATGTGACTTGTCAAAAGCCTTCGACTGTGTGCAACATGATATTCTCGCTTCCAAACTTTGTTGATATGGTCTTCAACCTACAGCACTTAATCTTTTAAAATCGTACCTGAGTGACAGGGATCAAATAACTGTACACAACGGAATTGCGTCATCATCAGTAAAAGTAAGATTTGGAGTTCCACAGGGTTCCGTATTAGGATCACTGTTATTCTTAATTTACGTAAATGATTTGCTTAACTACGTTAAGGATACTTCGGTTGTACTATTTGCTGATGATACGACCATGATAAACATCTATCAAAATTTTAATGAACTACAACACGATATGCAGCGCTCACAGTTGCAGGCTTCTGATTGGTTCAGAGCAAACAAATTAAATTTAAATGAATTGAAAACGCAAAGTATGATTTTCTCAACTCGAAGATTAGATCATTTTGGTAATCCCGATAATATAAAGTTTTTAGGAGTAATTGTGGACGCTAAGCTATGCTGGGATCAACATATAGACTATCTGGCTAGTAAATTTTCGAAGGTAATTTATCTGGTTATGAGTCTAAGAACTGTTTATTTCTCGCTATTTCGAATTATTTTTTCCTATGCCATAATAACTTGGGGACACTCAGCTTATCTGAACAGAATATTTTCACTTCAAAGACGTGTTCTGAGAGTAATTTTGGGTTTACTATTTAGAGAGGACGTCAAACAAACATTTAGCGAGTTGAATATCTTGACTGCTCCTAGTTGTTTCATTGTCGCAGCTCTTATACATGTTAAAAAAAAATTAAACAACTATGTTTCACATGGTGAAATTCATAAACACGATACTAGGCAGAGAAATGAGGTTCATTTAGATTTTACTAGGTTAGAAGAAAGTCGAATGCAACAAACTATTATGGCCCAAAATTCTATAACAAGTTGCCACTCAATATCAGGATTTTGTCGGAAAATAAGTTCCATTATAATATTAAACAAATTCTGCTGAAGGGTGCATACTGTTTATTTGATGAGTATTTATGTGATGTTACTATGTGTAAAATTATTTCCAATGTTCGTTTACCGTTGTATGTTGTAATATACAATGTTTGTAATTTTGACTTATGTAAAACCATTGGTTCTGAACATGAATAAATCATTTATTTATTTAATTATTTAACCTAATCTAAAAGTGGCTAACTATAGTAAAATGTTTATTTTATTTAATAGGACCATTTACATTTAGTAAGATATCTAAATCATCACTTATTAGCTATTGACCTTTTTCCTTCCGTTCTACGCCTTTACCTGAAAAACCTCTATAATAAAAGCTACGTCACAGCTCACTGATCATTAATTAAGTCGGTACGGACAGACGTCAAAGGTCAAACCACGTATGCACAGTGGTTTATTTTAATGAAGATTTCCTGTAATTTACCTTGATTTACCCATGATTTCCTATTAGTCGGAGAGCAGCCAATCTGTAGGAAGCATTTTGAAAGTAGTCTATACAACTCGCGAACACCCACCTAAAAAACAGATGATATTATGTAAAATGATCTTCTGGATTTGATTTTTGAGTTCGCCCGTTAATTTGAGATTGCCAAATCGGTCAATTCGCAAATTTTTTGAAAAATTTTAAAATTATGTGTTAATTTTTGTTTTGCACATAACACATCATATCTTTTTTATTTTAATTCCGATTTAGACCAATATTTTACACATTATCCCTCCAATATTCTTGGACAGGCTGACGGTAAAGAATATAGTGTAACTAATAATATAGTGCCTAAAAAAATATAATTACCCTCTATTGTCGCGGTTTTTTAAAATTTGCATTGAAAAATACCCGATCGAGGTAACTTTTTTATTTTTAAAGTGAGAGTTATAGTATAAACGAGAAAAATGTTCCATATACTTTAAACAAACTTTTTTATAAAGATATTTTTTTGAAATTCGGCTCATGTAACAAGATGACGCTGTTGAATGCGGCCGCGCAACTCGTCCGCATTAATTTAAAGCATAACTTCTGTTAACGTCGCCCATCTGTGGGGTCGTTTAAGCGATCAAGTGAGTCTACGGATTAATTAGTTTCTATTTGCAATTAAATGTTATAAAATTATGTAGATAATCTCGAAACATACACATTAAAAAATATATTTTCATTAATTATAACAGCAAGTGGGTACTAAAGATTACATTTTCCTTCGCATAAACCACTTATGTTACATTGCACGTTTGCTTTGCTACACTTGCAGCTTGTAGTACAGTTATATAATTTACATTTACAAAATCAATAAAATTGGGTTTTGGGCTTTTTGAAATTATCTTTGGAAATAAGATTTCCTCCTTTAGGTACCATCCAAAATCTAAAACATTTGGAATTCAGGGCTTAATTTAGTAGGCTGTCTTGTAAATGGCACATTGCAGAAATGCCCTTTTTACTTGTATTCTCTGTACTAGGATTTACAATTTCTGATTTTCTTTTATAAGCAGTTCGGGTATACGATCTTCTACATTGTGCATGGTAAACTGGATTTAGTGATAAAAATAAATTTTTCTGTTCTAAATATTGTTTTAGACCCACAGAAATGTCATCGGATTTTGCATTTGATCGGTACATTTCTAAAACCGTAAATATCGCTCGCAGACAAAAAATTTTCATACCATTGTGTTAGTGAACGAATTCTGAACAACTTTCAAAATGTCCGTCCGTCCGTCACGTTTCTTCTAAGCACGATAACTGAAGAAAGAAAATTCCGATTGTACTAAAATTAGTGTTAGCTAGAGGAAGAACCCTATTTTAACAAAATCGATCGGTAAATAAAAATTTTATTACTTAATGATTTAAATTTGAAAAAAAAATTTTAATTTTTATGTTTTTGTAATTGAATAGAAATCTGATGAAATGATATTTCATTTTAATATCTAAATATTTATATATTTTACAAATATACATTTCATAATGCATACAACCGTGAAAATATGATTTTAGCTCGTGTCTTATAATGTAAAAATTTACATTCTTTTACGTGTAAGGTGGTGGTGTAATTCTTTTGACTCGGAATCGAGGTTTGGTATAGTTTTTTTACCAAGTCTTTTACCAACTAAGATCGTACTATAAAATTAAAAATGTCTAAAAGTAACATTATTTACAAAAAACTGCGAAAAGTATCATATTGAATGTATAACAATTATATAAAAATCCAGTGAACAGGCGAAGAGTACGTTTTTAGCTTGTATCCTTTGATTTCCTATCCGAGTATTATAATTTATTATGCCAAACTATGTGCTTATAACGCACTAAATATAAGGACTGAGACAAAAAGCACTTTCAACTTAACATAAATGGACACTGGAAAATAATAATCACCCGGCACGTGTCTGCGTTTAGCTCTAGATGCGATTGCGGCCGATTCATAGTAGCGCGCATTCGTTCGGACGCTGAAACAATCAATGAATATTTCGATAAGGGAGCAAAATTTCAAAAAAAACTTCTTATAAAAGATTTTATTTAGTTCATTCGGAACATTTTCTTCGGTTATAGTAGGCACCTAACTTTAAAAATAAAAAACATACCTCGATCGGACATTTTACTCTGCAAATTTTAAAGATTTTGCGTCAAAGAAAAGTTATTTTTTCTTGCCAACTAATTATTTTTTAGGTAAAGTTTTTTACTTTCAACATATCAAAGAATAGTTAGAGAATATTATGTAAAAAAATTAAAAAATTCTGAAGTAAAATAAAAAATATATGACGTGTTATATGAAATACAAAAAATAATACATATTTTTTATTTTTTTTTAGAAAATTGCCAATTTGGTCATTTTGGCAATCTCAAATCAATGGGTGAATTCAAAAATCAAGTTTAACAGGTTATTTTACATCAGATTACCTATTTTTTAGGTGGGTGTTCGCGAGTTGTATAGAGGGTGTCGAATTCAGAGGATCTGGTCTTCTATATAACCTGGACACCTCATTTGCTCTGCGGTTTATCCCTCGTGTTTATGATAATAGTAAAAAAAAAAAAGGTAAAAGCGTAAAAAAAGTAACATTATTTTACTCTGGCGTATAGCCGAATCACAAGAGTGCATTGAAAACAATTGAAGTTGTCTTGAGATCTTCACTTTAGAAACTTTTGAAGTAATATAAGTGAATTCCGAAATGTGTTTATCTAAATATTAAAATTGAGGACAGACATCGTAGAGAAAATATTTTATGAAACACATGCATAAAGTGTTTTTTTTTATTATTTGAACCGTTTCTGTTGCATTTGTTTACAATTTTTGAATTTGTATTTATAATAGTATATTACGTAATGAGTGGTGTAAGAAGCATATTAGTGCGTATTTCCATGAGTGCGTAATTGCCTTACAACTCGAATTATGTACTATACTTTACCTACGATCATATTTATTTAGTTATTTAGTAAAATCTGGATTGAGTTTACTAGTCAACAATATTATTCAACAAATATTATGTCAATTTTGACAGCGTTTGAAAATTAAGTAGGCGCATTTGTTCTTTGAAACCCCGCGTCAGCGATATAAGTCACCTATAATTGCGTGTCCTGTGCGTTTTGTTTACCGTGCGATTTGTTTACAGTGCGTTTTGTTTACAATACGTAAAATTCAACTTACATAGATGGCAGGTAGTGTGTTTTTTACTATTTACAGCAGTGATCGTAGGTAATAGTATATTACGTAATGAGTGATGTAAGAAGCATATTACGCACGAATGGAGAAGTTACGCACGATGCCGCGTAGCGGCGAGTGCGTATTTCCATGAGTGCGTAATTGCCTTACAACTCGAATTATGTACTATACTTTACCTACGATCATATTTATTTAGTAAAATCTGGATTTAGTTTACTAGTCAACAATATTATTCAACAAATATTATGTCAGTTTTGACAGCGTTTGAAAATTAAGTAGGCGCATTTGTTTTTTTAAACCCCGCGTCAGCGATATAAGCCACCTATATTTGCGTGTCCCGTGCGTTTTGTTTACCGTGCGATTTGTTTCCAGTGCGTTTTGTTTACAATATATAAAATTCAACTTATTAGATGGCAGGTAGTGTGTTTTTTACTATTTACAGTAGTGACCGTAGGTAAACAAATTTACATAACTCTGCTGATTTTCATAAAATTAAAAACGGTAATCGAATTATGAAAGTAGATACTATGTCTTTCTTTCAGTATTGACACTGATAATAACACAGGTCTTGTCCTAAGGTAACTTTTCTGAAGTATTTTGACACGATGAAGACAAAAAAAGTTTTAGATGGTGAAGGGGATGGTAGAGGAAAACTGGCCCGATAGAAAATTTCCAAAATTGGCCTCAGCGCGTCAAAACACTTTAGAAAAGTTAGGTTCAAACCTTAGGACAAGACCTTTTTTTTGCCCTTTTTTAGGGGATAAAGGTGGTGGTAGAGGAAAACTGACGCGACGGAAAATTTGTTTGTTCAAAATTGGCTTCAGCGCATCAAAATACTTCAGAAAAGTTAGATTAGAACTTTAGGATAAGCAAGATCTTATTTTTACCATTTTTAGGAGATGAAAGACACAACAGAAAAATTTTTTTACCAAAATTTACATAAGCGCGTCAAGATAGTTCAGAAAAGGTAGATGAAAATTTTAGGACAAGATCTTTTTTTTGTAGACCTGTGTAATTTTCACGTTATTGCAAAAATTTAAAAATTAATTTTATTTTTAACCGCGTGTCTTAGCTTACTAAACCACATTTCGCTCCATCTCCATGTCTGGAATGTGCAACTAAGGTTATGTACCATTAATTATGAGAGACTCTATAATTTATTATTTAATTAAACTTGTAATTATTGTAAAAAGGATTATTCATTTTAATTCGCTATGATTGTTGAACTACTTTCATGTAGTCGTGAATTTCCATTATCATGAGTCACTCTACTATTAATTACAAATTGGTAATCCTTTTCTAAGAATATCATGTGCTTATCATATAAAACCAGATTCCGTGGCTATAGGAAGTGCGATTACTCTTATTAGAACCTGGAAACCAATTAACTTAAAAACATTGATATGTTTCCTGTTTTGTGTTTGCATTAATGATACTTTATATGATATTGATAAAAAAAATGATTTAAGACGTCAATCGGATATGTCTATAATGTATTTTTAATGTTTTCATAATTCCATGAAATTAGTTTAAATGTCTACATTGAAATATCAATAATGACTTACAATTTAGATTTAAAACGTTTAAGTAAAATTGGGAAAACCAGACAAGTAGGAAGAATGAAGGTGTACTTGGAACACCACGTACGTTTGGAGATTTTTCTTTAATTTTAAAAAATTTATATACCTATTAGCATGTTCAGCAGCAGAAGGTTAATATAAATTGAAGAACTAGGTAATTTCTTATTAGTAAGGGCTATCCCCAAACAGGGGCGGCCCTTACAAATTTTTCAGGTGGTGCGAGATCTCATTGTGGCGCCCCCCCCCCATATGCAATCGCTTATTCGTGATTAGGCTGCACATAGAGACCGAAGATAACATACATTTTTTACATCCCAAAAAAATTTTTCTTAGTCCGAAAACAACGGGGGAGGGGGGAGAAATCCGAGAAACTTTTTTCAGCCAAAAAAATTGTTTGAAGAGGGGGGGGGGGGTAAAATCCGAAAGAATTTTTTGAAGAGCGAGGGGAGAAATCCGAAAAAACATTTTTAGAAATCCCAAAAAAAAACAGGCATACCTACGTCAAATTTAACATCGTGAATTAATTAAAAACTGAAACAAATGAATATAGATCTTTTCACGGAAATGAAAGTTGTAAGGTTAAGGGCCGGTTTTATAGGTACAGTTTAAACCAAAGTTTAACTAGAAGATTCTGTTGAGGTCCGAAATAAAAGTAAATAGCATATTAAGCAAAGTGTATATTAAGCACATTCATCAAATAGGAAATTATTCATAAATTTGAATAAAGATTCTGTGGTATTGATAGTTTTTATCGATAGTTATCGAATTATTTTTGTAGTAAAAAAACTGCTATGAGAAGCGTCTTTCCTGTTTGATGAATGTGCTTAATGTACACTTTGCTAAATACGCTATTTACTTTTATTTCGGACCTCAACAGAATCTTCTAGTTAAACCTTGGTTTAAACTGTACCTATAAAACCGACCCTAAGTCATGGGCGGATCCAGGCACTTGCACATATTGACAAATATTGAAAAGTACCTGATAAAAAGTCCAAGTAGCAAAATAAATAATTTATTTTATAGTAGTTTATTCAACCTTTATAAAATTACTTTGCTACTTGGGAATGGTGTAAAAAAACATATGCCGGGTGACTTCGACAAAGCGGCGCCGCACAAGGAAGGCCCAGGGGGGGGGGGAGCAATTGCACCCATTGCTCCCCCCTTGGATTCGCGCCTGCCCTAAGTGATATTAAGGTGCTTGGGTTTTATTTTTTACGCATTTTCGGCGCCCCCCTAAGAAGGCGCCCGGTGCGGCCGCACCGCTCGCACCGCCCTAGGGCCGCCCCTGTCCCCAAACCAAGAAATATCACATTTTGATGTTGAATTCACTGATGTAAAAGAAAAAAAACATAAAAAATGTTAAAGAATCCGCACTTATCTTATGGAAATTACATTTCGGTCAAATTGGCAGAATTTTTAATATGTATTAGATTTCGACTTTCTGATCAATAACTCTCATGGGCCCAACTCGATCCTATGTCTAGTTTCCGAGATACAGCTGCCTCGCACAAGAATAACCTTGTGTACAATGGGTTCATTTAGCACTTTTTTTTTTAATTTGATTATCGAAAAGATCTTATAATTTTAAGATTCCGTGCAAAAAACTAGAATTTTGTGAGACCTATAAATCATAAAAATGGACCCCCTTGCGAGTATCGACCGTGACGTCACTTGATAGGAACCCGCTAGCCGAAGTGTCTAGCTGCAGCGCGTTATTATAGTTTCACAATATTACAAATCGTTAACTCAAGCACTTTTCCAAATGTTCCAAATGTTGTACATCTGATTGACTTGCGATTAATATATCATCCAAATAGACGAAAACGAAAGGTAAATTGACAAGTACTTCATTCATAAAACGTTGGAAAGTTTGACCGGCATTGCGTAGACCAAAAGGCATGCGGGAAAATTCAAACAGTCCGAATGGAGTTGTTATAGCTGTCTTATAAACGTCATTTTCAGCGACAGGTATCTGATGGTACGCTCGCACTAAATCAATCTTGGAGAAAATAGTGCAGCCGTGCAACTGAGAGCTAAAGTCGTGGATGTGAGGTAATGGATATCTGTCTGGAATGGTAATCGTATTTAGTTGTCGATAATCTTCACAAGGTCTCCAATCATTCTTCTCTTTTTTCGCCACTAGATGGAGTGGAGAGGAAACTTGAGAAGATGATGGTTTGCAGATACCTAATTCTACCATGTTATTAAATTCTGTTTGAGCTATTTTAAATTTACAATTGTCTAATCTACGAGGTCGTGAAAAAGGTAAATGACCTTCAGTAACTATATGATGTACAATAGAATGTTTAATAGGTAAATTGTAATCTGGGGAACTAATTAAATTAGGAAATTGTAAAAGTAATTTGTTATATTTATCTGTCAAAGGAAATAATTTAAGTGTATCTAATCTATGATTGTCTAAAGGACTATTTTTAATAAAACAATTAACTGACAAATTAGTCTTGTTATCAATTATTCGAGCTCCTTTAAGATCAACAACTAAACCAAAATGAGACAAGAAATCTGCTCCGACTATCGGTATGTCAACGTCTGCTATATTGAAAACGAAAGGAAATAATCTACGTAAGTTTAGATTGACTTTTAACAATTTCTTACCGTATGTAAAAATGGTTGAACCGTTAGCCGCGGTTAATATCGTATCGAAATTCTTTTTTTAAATCTGTGAAAGCATTGCGTGGCACCACAGATAAATCGGCACCAGTGTCAATTAGGAAGTTCAGGTTGTTAGATCTATCGTAAATAAAAAGTCGACGACGTTTGCTGTTAGAAATGTCAAAATCAGACGTCATTAAATTATCAAACTTCAGTCATCTTTGAGAATTATCAGATTTTTTACAATTCTTACTGAATTTGCACCATTCACCTCCACAACGATAGGCATTGGCACCATAAAGTTGATGGTAGTAACAAATAGTATTGCCTGTACGATCAAATTTATTGGAAACATTATTACGGCTGGGTGAACGATTGCGATTAGTGGTACGAGTTTGTGAATTGCTTCTACTTTTGCAATTGTTGCAGCATGAAGTAGAAGGTTGAGGCTCGAAGGATTGATTGGAAAGTCTGGATTCTAAAGAGTTTAATCGAGAATTAAAAATTTCTTGTTTTTGTAATACTTGATTAATTGAATCATGGAAAGTGATTAAAAAATTTTTGATAGTGGTAGTTAAATCTGATAACGGGGTTGACTCAGAGTCAAGAGGATTTTTGGAGTACGATGCAACCATTGAATTTTGACAGGACTCCCAGATCCTATCCGCAATATCTAGAATCTCTTTTGTGTCTGTTTTCCCTGAAGCTGTAATGGCAATATATACTGTTTGAGGCAAACGTCTTTTCCATAGCTTTATCAATAAATCTTGACTAACCATGCTGAATCCTCCAACCATATTCAGCATGGATCTATAGAAATCTGAAGGTTTCAGATCGCCCATTTGGGAACCTGATAACAGATCCTTCAGACGTTTTTCCTCACTCGATGATAAACGTGAAATTAAAACTTTCTTTAAATTTATATAGAGATCCGTTTCCGGGGGATTAGATATTATATCGTATATATTATCTATCACATCTAATGGCAAATTAGCTATAACCTGATCATACTTTTTCTTGTCATTGACAATTTTTGCAACAGAAAACTGTGATTCTATCTGGGTAAACCAAATTTCTGGTTTTGATTTCCAGAATGGGGGTAATTTGACAGAGGTGACATAATGGGTTTGAGGAAAATCCTCGTCTGAAGGTTGTCTTTGCATAACTAATCGATTGTGATTGATTGATTGATTGATTACTCTCTTAGATAAAAAAGGGAATGTACTTTAACTCACTCACCGACAGATGACAGTACTTGTAATGTGTACAACTTCAGTTGATTGAATTAGGAAATTACCATAAATTAGAGGAACATCTATTCAACTTTGGAACCTCTATTCAAAATTCATCTGGAAAATTCTTCTCTTCATAAAATGGTCAATTTATAACGGTAGTTGATATATTGAATCTCTTCTTGTATATATTTATCACGTTGGAAATAAAATTTTCACTTCTGGCATATATTTATGACGTTGGACATAAAATTTTCACTTCTGGCATATATTTATCACGTTGGACATAAAATGATCACGTCGGGGTCACCAAATTTATAGCGTTTTCGCTATAAATAAAATTAAAATCGAAGTTAAAATACGTATATTTGTTTTTAATACATGTTCATATTTTATAAGATTTTGGTATTTTTAGTATATTGATATTATATTTTTATATTGAATGTTTTTATTTTTCCTAGCGACTCCATGGAAACTTCTCCATTATGGATCGAGTTTTCCTTTTTGTTTCTTAGCGACTCCATGGAAACTTCTCGCTTTTGGAACTTCTCGATTTCCAGTGAGTGAGTCGCTATAGTCGCTATACAGTGTGTTTTGAAACTTATGCATGTCTGTGAAGAATTTCGGTTTATCAATATTTCCACCGATTTATATTACTATTCTCTGACATCACGATGTTGGTCGCACCGCGCGTCTAATTCCCTCTTTAGAAATCGTATATATCGAAAACCACATATCGGATTCATCTGAAATTTTCAATATCGTCTAATTTTGAGTAATACTTTATCCACAAGAAGTAACAACTACTAAATGAAATTCATTAAATGAGCCCATTAAAAAAATTTCGAGTTCATCATTTTTTTTATACATTTTTTATTGTGATGCGTTCTAATAGTCCTTTATATTATTTGCCCTAAAAAGATTTGTTGTTTTAATAAAAATAGTGTGGAAAAAAAATAAAGTTTGAAGAATGTTGGCGAAGGCGCCGGGAAATCTATATAAAAATAACAAGTGAAAAAAAATCGGTCAAATTGACTAAAACATTTTTTACATAAAATACGTATCTTCCTGATCAAAAAAATGTAATTGAAAAACTTTCGAAAATTGCTCCTTTGACCTTTAATACCCCATCATTAAAAAAAAAAATCGAGAAGATACAGAATTTTACAAAAATTTGTAGCTGTATCTCGGAACTAGACATATGATTGAGTTGGGCCCATGAGAGCTTTTGATCAGAAAGTCGAAATCTACAACATTTCCATAAGCCCATAAGTGCGGATAGGCCAGGCTAGATAAGTGCCAGAATTAAAAAAAAAAAAAAATAATTCGTTACAGCAAGCTGATAGCAGAATATTTTAGAACAGATCACAACTAAAGAAGGAAAAATAATCCGAACCGCCTGCGGTTATCTGGGGTGAAATGGGGTGGGTTTTTACGGGTGGAAAACGGTTTCTTGCGATTTATGGCTTAACTACGCATCCTATCAAAAAAAGTTAAATATAAAAGTTGTAGGTAATAAAAAGATCTATAATTTGTGTGGAGAGCATTTTTATCCTAACCTCAAAATTTTTCGAGATACATGCAAAAAACCCCCTTTTCGGTTTTTTATTTTTTTCTTCTACAAAAATAATTCGATTTAGCTCAAACTTGGTGAAAGTATACCTTATGTGGGCATAAGCACTACTTTTTTTGGAGCAAAATATTTAACGGTTGTTGTTTAATTCAATTTAAGAAAAAAAAAACTGAAATTTTCAACTGCGATTCCTCATAAAAGTACTTGTCCGATAGAGTTCGGACAGGGCTCATTTTTTTGTTTTCATGTCTACTTTCAATAAATAAAAAAAAATTTATATAGTGCAATGGAAAAAATTGCCGGAAAATCGAAAATTCCGAAAAAATGCCCTTTTTCGTTATATGCTTTTTAATTATTGTCAAAAATTTGTTGTTATTTATTACAATTAATATAATTTTGTAATATCAATGTATGCTACAAACAATAAGTAAAATAATTAATAATTAATTACATTCCTCAACCACGTTTGAATTATTAAACAAACAAAAAAGTATGATCTTGATTTCTATGCCTTCTATTGTAACGGTATTGGTACGGCGTATAAATGACCGCATTTTTATTTATTTGATAATCTACATATATTTATCTTTAATTTTGATTGTTAATAACTTTTAAATTGTAAAAATTGATAAAAATTGCTTTGTCAATTTTTATTACTGAACATAATGTAAATATTTTTTTGTAAAAATAATAAATGTACTTTTTAAAACTAAAGACTCAGAAAAGGTAAATATGTGTATATATATCCACATATACATACATCTGCACATATAAAATTTGGAGAGAGAGGAAATGAGATTTTATCGTTTTGCGAAATTTATTTACAGTTGTTTTCAGTTGGTCATCTATATTATTGTAGATCAAGATTGTGTTATATACAAATGACTGTACTTTTTGACTTTAGATACAAATCTGCAACAGCTACTTTGCATATTTTGCAAACGATATTGCGTAATCTTATCAAGACATGGAAAGTATACTATATTGCAATAATTTAAAATGGGCACAAGATTTTCCCACAATTTTTTTCTTACTTTAAAATTTAAAATACTTATATTAAAATATAACATTTTCAATGAGTAATATGCTTTTTTTAATAAAACTGCCACGTGCCCCGTGAAACGCATCTCATAGTCAAAAATAAGACCTAAATTTTTTGCTTCATTTAGAATGGGCAAGTATTGCCCATTGATAGCGATCTTTAGATTTGCCTTCGTGTATTCCTGTGTTTTATTAAAAGTAAATTGGTGGCATTTAGTTTAATACTGTTTTGATTAGCATAATTATGAATAGAGTTTAAGTCCGAATTAATTAAATTACGAATATTTATTGTGTTTTCGGAAGGAAATTTATAAAACAATTGAGTATCATCGGCATAACATTGAACTTTACCATAATTGATATTGTTAGGACTTTGTTAATTTTAATTTTTTTTTTAATAAGATACACATTTATTAATTGACATAAACTCTACGCACATAAATTATTATAATGTAAAAGGTTAAGTTGAGTAGCTATAGCTAGACTTCGCCTTAGTTTAGAAATATGCTGTAAATTTAATTATAAATAAAGCCATTTTATTATTATTATTATTATTATTATTATTATTTAGTTTATAAAAGCCAGTCACCCTTTATACTCTGTGGCTCCGACACTCACAGAGGGGAGCTGGTAGTACCGGCAGCCACTCCCCACGTCCGTGGGGTGAGTGACTACTGGGTCCGAGAATCGTGTGCCCTGAGTAGACGTAATGAGCCGAGGATAATGGCCTTCTGTATCCTGCCGGTTAAGATCTCTGCCGAATTTCGGCATGCCGGTATGATCTTTAGTTCTGAAAGCAGTGTGTGTCTCGTTCCACCGAGGGCTCCTATGATCAGGACCACTAGCTTAACAGTATGGCCAGGGTAAAGCCTGCGGAGCTCGAAGAGCAAATTTCGATATTTCGCCCGTTTTTCCTCCTCCTTCAAGACAATGTTATTCTCCGCGGGAGCCGAGAACTCCACGACAAACATTGTCTTGAGTTGGTGGTCGAGGAGTACCATGTCAGGCTTATTAGCTTGTATTTGCCTGACGGTGGGAAACGAGTAGTTCCAATAAATTAGACACTTCTCATTTCCCACAACGGACTCAATATCCCCCGGAGCGTAAGGCAGCACTGGTGTCTCGTCTATCCCATACGAGTGCCTTAAGTGATAATAAAGCACTCGTAATGCTGCGTCGTGCCTCTGGATATAGGCCGAGACTGCATATACTGGACAAGCCGACAGCAAATGCATTAATTTTTATTATTATTATTATTATTATTATTATTATTATTATTAATTGTATGTTTACTACAAAATGTAAATATATTAGAATCATGTATTAAAAAGTACATTTATTATTTTTACAAAAAAATATTTATATTATGCTTAATAATTAAAATTAACAAAGCAATTTCTTGTCAATTTTTGCAATTTAAAAGTTATTAACAATCAAAATTAAAAGTAAATATATTTAGATTATTAAATAAATTAAAAATGCGGTCATTTATATGCCGTACCAATACCGTTACAATGGAAGGCATAGAAATCAAGATCATACTTTTTTGTTGGTTTAATAATTCAAACGTGGTTGAGGAATGATATTAATTATTAATTATTTTACTTATTGTTTGTAGCATACATTGATATTACAAAATTATATTAATTGTAATAAATAGTAACAAATTTTTGACAATAGTTAAAAAATATACAACGAAAAAAGGCATTTTTTCTGAATTTTGAATTTACCGGCAATTTTTTCCATTGCACTATATATATATTTTTTTTACTTATTGAAAGTAGACATAAAAACAAAAAAAATGAGCCCTGTCCGAACTCTATCGGACAAGTACTTTTATGAGGAATCGCAGTTGAAAATTTCACTTTTTTTTTTTAATTGAATTAAACAATAACCGTTAAATATTTTGCTTAAAAAAAATAATGCTTATGTTAGACATCAAAAGGTATACTCTCACCAAGTTTGAGCTAAATAGAGTTATTTTTGGGGAAAAAAAAAATAAAAAACCGGAAAGGGGGTTTTTTGCGTGTATCTTGAAAAATTTTGAGGTTAGGATAAAAATCCTTTCCACACAAGTTGTAGATCTCTTTATTACCTATAACTTTTGTAATCAACTTTTTTCGATAGGATGTGTAATTAACCCAGAAATCGCAAAAAACTGTTTTTCACCCCCAAAAACCCACCCCATTTCACCCCAGATAACCGCAGGTGGTTCGGATTATTTTTTCTTCTTTAGTTGTGATATGTTCTAAAATATTCTGCTATCAGTTTGCTGTAACGAATTATTTTGTTGTTCAACCCTTATCTAGCCTGGCCTAGGAGTCCTTTCATAGAACAAAAAGAAGTGATATCAATCAGTCATAGTGGAGCGGATCTGGTTTTGAAATGAATTTTTTTTTTTTTGACAACTCGGTTACACGCGTTCTCTTTTATCATGTTACCAAGTTAGTTCAGCTTAATCACACGGGGTGGGGCAGGAATTCGCATCTAAAATTCGCAAAAACACGTTTTTCCACGATAACTTTTTTATTATTGACTTGACGAAAAAAAAAGGTAGATTAAAATCTGAAGATCTCGCGGAAGCGCATAATTTAATCTAATCTAATCTAATCATATATCCAATAGACACCTAAAACTGGAGAAATATTCAGCGAAAACTCGTGACGGTGTTAAATAATAATTATTTATAATAAGTTTAATATTTAATAATAGTCTAGGGGCCACCCTAGTGACAACTGTTGCACGGAGGTGTATAGAGAATTTCTCTTCAAAACTGAGTTCTTAGATGTCTAAGGATAAGGTTTGGTTTGGGTACGCGTTTCTGGTATGGGGAGGTTTCTCCCAACATGGCCGCCAAGACGGCTGCCTTGTGCATATGTACTTTTACCAGAAAATGATCTATATCTCGAAAACTAGTGCTCGTTGCGGAAAATTACAAGGTATCAAAATTGATAAGAGCATTATTTTACTTGTTATTATTACACGAGGGGGCAACCGCTGAGGGGAAATAGTGTACAAATCGGAGGAATTAGGAAGGAATTAGGAAGGAATTGAAGGTATTTCGGAAGGAATTATTAGGTATTAAGGGAATTACATGGGAATTTGGAGGAAATAAATATTATTACGAGGTACTTCTGTAACAATATCTGCTTCTACTTTGTGTGCTTCTTCTCCAGCCATACCACTCAAATAAACTATTGAACTTGATAGTTTGCCCCTATGTTGAATAATATAGTTTCGGCAAAAATGTTGAAACTGTGTTTTGTTTTGAGTTGAAGCCCAAAAAGCATCCATGTCTTTCGGCAAAGGTGTCACGCTGCTTGAGATTGTCATGTTGATTGGATCTTTTTTCATGCGTCTCAATCTTTCTGCAGTTTTTATACTATTCTCGTCATATAGATGGAATTATTTATATAAACCTTAACGCATCTAATGTAAAATAATCTACTGATCAATTTTAGTCCTTTTCACTTTTGAGCAACGAGCAATAGTTTTCGAGATATAGGCCATTTTCTGATAAATCTACGTATGGGCCAGGCAATCATCTTGGCCGTCATATTGGGAGAAACCTCCTCATAACAGAAACGCGTACCCAAGCTAAAACGTATCCTTAGGCATATAGAAACTAAATTTAGAAAAGAAATTCTCTATACACCTCCGTGCAACAGTCGTCAACAATGTGGCCACTGCACTATAAAGGGGAGATCGACGAGATATTAAGATGGAAAAAAGATTTATATTGCCGAATATCAAGGTCCGAAGTCCCTATCCCTTTTCCTAAACCTTTTACTCCCGCAAACGCAATATACCCCCTCCCTCCCTTCCTATTGCTTGGATTGTGATTTTTTTTTTAATTAAAGATAAAAAAATTCTCACTTACCTGTAAAAAAAAATCTCCTCTCTTACTCAAAAAACGCATTTGAAAAAAAATGCTACAGATTTTTCCCCTCCCACAAGTTTCTTTATTTGAAAAAATATAGAAAATTAATCGGTCAAATACTAGAGATAATAGCGAACAAATTTCATTTTGATTTTTTTTTTTTTTTGACAACTCGGTTACACGCGTTCTCTTTTATCATGTTATCAAGTTAGTTTAGCTTAATCACACGGGGTGGGGGAGGAATCCGCATCTAAAATTCGCAAAAACACGTTTTTCCACGATAACTTTTTTATTATTGACTTGACGAAAAAAAAAAGGTAGATTAAAATTTGAAGATCTCGCGGAAGCGCATAATTTAATCTAATCTAATCATATATCCAATAGACACCTAAAACTGGAGAAAAAGGCAGCGAAAACTCGTGACGGTGTTAAATAATAATTATTTATAATAAGTTTAATATTTAATAATAGTCTAGGGGCCACACTAGTGACAACTGTTGCACGGAGGTGTATAGAGAATTTCTCTTCAAAACTGAGTTCTTAGATGTCTAAGGATAAGGTTTGGTTTGGGTGCGCGTTTCTGGTATGCGGAGGTTTCTCCCAATATGGCCGCCAAGATGGCCGCCTTGTGCATATGCACTTTTACCAGAAAATGATCTATATCTCGAAAACTAGTGCTCGTTGCGGAAAATTACAAGGTATCAAAATTGATAAGAGCGTTATTTTACTTGTTATTATTACATGTTATTAAACCATGAAAAAGTTGTAACTAAAAAAAGATTTTATTAATAGAAACACATTATTTGCAACATTACTAAGAATGATAAGAAGATTAAGCGACTATTATATTTTAATGTGACTAATAAAAGTTAATTCCAATTATTATGGCACTTTGGAAGTTCACAAGCACAGAAGCTGCAGCAGAAAACTTCATTCTTTCTACATATACAGATGTTTGGCCGTGCACAAGTCTTACATGAAAAAATGTGAGGGAAATCAGGAGAAAGTTGCTCGGTGATAATTTGAGGAATCCATCCTGTTTCCATTTGCTCGTATCCATAGTCACCGGGATAAGGTATACCTAGATCTTCTAATAGACTATGCCATTGGTTAGCCTGTAAATATGCCCGCTTGATGTGTAGCGCCTTACTAGATAAAGTCGATGGAAGCTTGGTGAAGTCTAAAGTTTTCATTCGGTGGTACTTAAAAATTCTTAAGTCATTAATTTTCCTAAAGTCTTTAGATAACATTCTTGTCCAAAACTCTTCAAGCATTTTCAACTATTGTATTTGACAGTTCCTCTTTTCCAAAGTCTTTTAACAAGTATGGGCAGTCTTCGGCCACTTTTAAAGCTGCGTGCTTTGTGCCAAATTTGCTTGTAGTGTCACGTCCACTCAGTGAGTGAATAGCAGGAAGTACTTCAATGACATGGTTTGAAACAACCTGATATACATACATCATGTACTGGAATAATCTTAAAGTCTGTCCTATCCCAGAATAAGTCCAAAGTTCGTTCAAAATATTAGCTTTAAACTCTTTCTGTATAGTAAATGGCACACACACAAGTACATCTGTGTCTGATGATGCTACTAAGACACTTTCAACATTTGAATGCTTAACGGCATGATTTATGTGAAAAAATATCCTTTCATCGGCTTCTTCAAGTATACAACATAACTGAGGTTCTTCTGTAACAATATCTGCTTCTACTTTGTGTGCTTCTTCTCCAGCCATATCACTCAAATAAACTATTGAACTTGATAGTCTGCCCTTATGTTGAATAATATAGTTTCGGCAAAAATGTTGAAACTTGTTTTGAATTGAAGCCCAAAAGGCATCCATGTCTTTCGGCAAAGATGTCACGCTGCTTGAGATCGTCATGTTGATTGGATCTTTTTTCATGCGTCTCAATCTTTCTGCAGTTTTTATACTATTCTCGTCATATAGATGGAATTATTTATATAAACCTTAACCTAACGTAAAATAATCTACTGATCAATTTTAGCCCTTTTCAATTTTGAGCAACGAGCAATAGTTTCCGAGATATAGGCCATTTTCTGATAAATCTACATATGGGCCAGGCAGTCATCTTGGCCGCCATATTGGGAGAAACCTCCTCATACCAGAAACAAGCTAAAACGTATCCTTAAGCATATAGAAACTAAGTTTAGAAAAGAAATTCTCTATACACCTCCGTGCAACAGTCGTCAACAATGTGGCCACTGCACTATAAAGGGTAGATCGACGAGATATTAAGATGGAAAAAAGATTTATATTGCCGAATATCAAGGTCCGAAGTCCCCATCCCTTTTCCTAAACCTTTTACTCCCGCAAACGCAATATGCCCCCTCCCTCCCTTCCTATTGCTTGGATTGTGATATATTTTTTTTAATAAAAGATAAAAAAAATTCTCACTTACCTGTAAAAAAAAAAATCTCCTCTCGTACTGAAAAAACGCATTTGAAAAAAAAATGCTACAGATTTTTCCCCTCCCACAAGTTTCTTTATTTGAAACAAATATAGAAAATTAATCAGTCAAATACTAGAGATAATAGCGAACAAATTTCATTTTGATTTTTCAAAACTGCACGACAGGGAAAAAAGTTATAGTGGGTTGAATAATTTTCCTTTCCCGTCCGATTTGAAAGTTTTTACCAGATTATGCGCTTCCGCGAGATCTTCAATTTTTGTTTTAATTCAACTTTTTTTTCGTCAAGTCAATAATAACAAAGTTATGGTAGAAAAACGTGTTTTTGCGAATTTTAAACGCGAATCCCTCTCCCACCCCATGTGACTAAGCTAAACTAACTTGATAGAAGAGAACGCGTGTAATCGAATTGTCAAAAAAAAAAAATTAAAAAAGGTTGGTTTCAAAATTCCTCTTTTTCTCGCCAGACCCGCTCCAGTATTAAGCTTAATCGAGAGAACTACACAGTTATCAAATTATGGTGTATAGGTATCTAGTGCACATAACACTGACGCGCTTCAAGGCTCTCACATTCCTCTTTTATGGTTAAAATATTCTATTATAACTACCATTATATTGGTCACTCAACGAAATAAACATTTTTACTTTGATAATGAAGTGAATGCATTATTTACTCGATGTGTACAGGGTGGTCACGCAAACCTTAGAACCCCATTTAACTTCGTTATTTTTGGAGCTACGTAAAAAAGTTGAAAAATAAAAGTTATAGAAAATCACACGTATTTTCCAAAAATCATATCAGAAAAACAATTGAAAGTCCCATTTCGGAAATATGAACTTTACTTGGGTTTTTCGTAATAACACCTGGTATATTTTTACCATTTTAAAGACAATAAAAAAGCTTTTTAATATAAAACGTAGTATTTATCATAAAAACTACATCCTATATTAAATTTTGTATTTTGTAATGACGTCATTGTAGTCCGAAAAGTATATATATATATATCAAACACTGAAATTTTCAATATTATTTAAAACAAAGTGAAATTAATTACCAACAAATATTTCGACGGAATTGACGTATTGTTTACTTTAAATGACATACTTTTGTTTTCCATGGCTAATTTGACAAATTGTAAGTATAAATTAAATTAGTAATTTTTTTTTAAGACAAATACTATTTATATATCATTTAAAATCTGTTGTCCTTAAATAAAAAGAAAATTTTTGACTATCTTATGGATTTCTTGGAAGAGACAAAAATTAAGTTATAGGTTAGCTTTGTTTCCTTTGTTCTCACCTTTGTGTAATAAAAACCCTCCTAACCGTGGTCTTATTTTGTATGTTAGAAAAATGCCCTGAAAGACCCCTGGGCGAGAAGTTTGTGACCTATGTACATCCTTTGTTTTGTTTCTGACAGTATGTGAGGTAGTTTAATGGTTATTGTTTAGGTTAGATGTAGGTTTGTAATTTCTCTTGTGGCTGGCTGTATGGCCTCGGCCTTTATGCCCAAAAAAAAAAAACAAATATCATTTAAAAGCTTTTTTATGGCCTTTCACATGGTGCAAAAATGTACGAGGTGTTCCATTACAAAAAAAAACAAGTAAAGTATATATCTCCGAAATGCGATTTTTAATTGTTTTTCTGACATGATTTTTAGAAAGTACGTGTAATTTTCTACAAGTTTTATTATTAAACTTTTTTATTTAAAAATAACGAAGTTAAATGGGGTACTAATGTTCACGCGACCACCCTGTACGTATGAGTAAGTATTCTTTAGTTAGCCTTGTAGTAAATGCACGTTGTTTCGTACGAAAATACAAAGGAAGGCGAAGGAAGCGAACGAAGAACAATGCGAAAAACTTCCTGTTAGTTAGAATGTGACTCATATAGGGTGGACCATTAATAATAGGATATAGTTAAAGGGTAGATTCTTTGGACCAAATATGAGGATATAGGGTAAAGCCCCCAATTGCTGGGCACTGTCCCAATTATTGGCACTGTAACACTATTTCTTTACGTATTAAGATCTTGTAATAAATCCATAGAAACTAAGTATTATCGTAAAATCTGGCAACGTTCCTTAGTATGAATTCTACTTTACCTACAGATTTATTCTATAATGGCGAATGTGAATATAAGTGCAGTGTGGACGTATTAGAAGAAGGTAAGATTTTACTATTTTTCAGTAGGTCATGCATGATTTATATAATGCGATAAGTATCAATTTTTTGACTTATGATTAGATAATTCGATTTATACCACATGAAAACGTTTTATAGTACTGTTTACCATCGTTAAAATTATGGTTTTGCTTAATTTAGTTTGATTAAATGTGTGCCAATAACTGGCATAATTTGTATAATTTGTAATAATTGACATTACTGCCAATAATTAGTTTTAGAGGGAAAATATTAAAATTAGTAATTGGCACATGTTTTTTTTTGTTCAGCACGATGCCAAAAATAAAAAATAATAGAAAATATTCGAAATCCTATACTGAAGAGGCAGTTCAAAACGCTTTGAAAGACATCAATAATGGACTTTCGAAAAAGCAAGTAGCTTTGAAATACGGTATTCCCAGATCAACGCTCCAGTTCCGTCTAAGTGAAAAATTCACAAAAATTGAACATGGTCCGAAAACTTACTTGACAAAGGAAGAAGAAAATCTTTTAGAAAGTTGGATTCGAGAAAGTCAAAGAAAGGGATTTCCTAAGCGAAAAGATGACATTCAAGCA
This sequence comes from Rutpela maculata, assembly GCA_936432065.2. Lineage (NCBI taxonomy): Eukaryota > Metazoa > Arthropoda > Insecta > Coleoptera > Cerambycidae > Rutpela > Rutpela maculata. The sequence continues at coordinate 290,273,812 of OW386285.2, read as the reverse complement.
TCTGTAAAATCATTTCTCGATAAAAATCCCAGACCTACACCTTTTAAAGATAATGTACCTGGTGATCACTGGTACCAGTGCAACGACACAAAAATTTAACAAATCGGATTCCAGAAGCAGTCACCAATGCAAGTGGAAATGTTTCAGAGAATGACATAAGAAAATGGTTTACCAACATTGAAGAGTATTTAAAAGAGAAGAATTGGTTTGATATTCTTAAAGACCCGTCTAGGGTATATAACGGAGGCGAAACTTGCTCTACGCTCTGCCTGCTCTAAGGAAAACAAGGTGATTGCTCCAAGAGGAGCAAAGAATGTGTATCAAATCGAACAAGGTCCATCAAAATCTAACATCACGGTAATGTTTACGTTTTCTGCATCTGGATCGATAACACCTCCTATGGTAATATTCCTATATAAAAGATTACATAAAAACGTAGCAGTAAGTGTCCCAAAGGAATGGGGTATTGGAACGAGTGACAACGGATGGGTTAAAGCTGAAATATTCTATGAATATATTTCGATATTATTGCATCCCCATTTAATAAAAGAAAAAGTTAAATTTCCTATCATATTATTTGTTGATGGTCACAAAACTCACCAGACCTATGAATTAAGCCAACTATGTAGCAATTTGCAGATAATATTAGTGTCATTATATCCTAATGCAACAAGAATTTTACAACCCGCAGATGTATCTAGTTTTAAGCCTTTAAAGATCTCTTGGAAAAAAGCACTTATCAACTGGAGAAGGAGGAACCCATTTGTACAGGTTACCAAAGTAGATTATGCTTCAATTCTTGACGACGCTTTACTTCAGCTCAAAACTAATACAGTTTCAAATGGATTTAGAGCTTGTGGCCTTTGCCCATGGAATGTTAATGCAATTGACTATACCAAGTGTCTTGGAAAACGAAAAGACGACAAAACATTTGACATTAATTCTTTCTGAAGATAACCGTGTACGATTTTCTTTTGACGAATTATGCGGTCCTGAAATTACTGCTGAATTAGAGCAAGGAAAGCCAAATGAACAGGTCGAAGATAAGTGGAGACACTTTAACATTTTGCTGAATATTTTTAATAAATTAAAAAATACTGAACAAGGAAATGAAGTTGACCAACCAGTAGCCGAAATATCAAATATAATTCTTGATGATACTCTTGCAGAACAAGAGAATGATGTTGTCCAGTCGGTAACTGTTATATCGGATATAGTTCTTGATAAGGTTCCGAGTTTCCATGAGATTAACTCAACTGAAAATATTAATATTGACATCATTGATGATGTAGGTCTGACAAATGAAGAAATAAATGACATGTCAATTATTATTTTAGAAGATGATATCGCTGGTCAACCAGACAATAGTCAGTCCCAAATGAAAATAGCAAACACTAATTCTAATTCTTTGGGGATTATAGCCAATACAATTGTAGAACCAGCTATGGATCATTCTGAACCAACCAGAAAAGTGTGTAAAAAATCACCTTCTGTGGCCTAAAACACCTGAGAGAAAAGGAAAACGAATAACGGAAAGATTGCCTTATGTTATTACATCGAGTGGTTGGAAGAAAATATATGAAGAAAAGGAAAAAGCGAAGCAAGAGAAAGAAAAAAAGAAGGAAGAGAAGAAGGCTTTGAAAATTTTAAAAACGCAAGAAAAAGGCAAAACAAAAGAAACTCTTAAAAAAGTAAAGACTATTAAACCAAGAAAAACCCAAACAATGCCTAAGAAATCACTGCTAGTTGACAAATAACTAAGTGAGAAAGAAAACCTTGCCGCCCTCAGAGACTGAAAGTGAATATATGGATAAAGACATTTTGCCTAAATTTTCATCTTTAGAAGAAACTTTCAATTATAACGAACGAGAAGGAGACGGCGCTTCATCTCAGCATTTACCGACATCAGGAAACCATATTAGAAAACTTTCATTCGCCACAAAAGATACAGAACCTAATAAGGATGATTTGTTTGATGAAATGAAGGAGACCTTAACATCTACCAACTTTCTACCGAAAAACAATAAAATACTGAATCGTGGTTTATGTTGCACGGTGTCTTCAGAAACATAATTTATTTACAGAATTTTTTACATGTGTAACATGCTTGAAATTGCAGAATAATAACTGATGTAAATCTATTTACAATAAATTCATATTTGGTAATCTAATAATAATAATTTTTTTACGGTCCTTTCTATAAAACTGAACTAGGTAACTACCTACCTTCCTACCTTCCAAAAAAAAAGAATACTTACCAACAACTGGGTGTCAATAACTAGTTTTACATGCCAATAATTAGGTGTCAATCTTTGGGTAATAATGCCAATAACTAGAAAAATTCGTAAAATGTTTTTTAAATGACTTTTACTCCTATTGTAATGAATTTAGAATAAATTGCATAGAAAAATATGAAATTTTATAGATAATACAAATGTTGAAAACATAAAAGTTAATATGATGTGTTCAACAAATATTTTTTATATTATCATTAAACGTATAATTTTCTTGAAATGCCAATTATTGGGGGCTTTACCCTAACCAGGCATGCTTTAGTAAATTGTTGTTATGGAAAAAGATTCAGGGTGTCAAAATTGTAATTTTTGTTTCTTTTTTTTTGCAATATCTTAACTACCTCCTGACCGACCTTCTCCCAATTTGGTAAGGAAACATTTTTTAAGCTAAGATACAATAATTTATGTATTACACCGCTCTAGCCCATGGAGGGAGGGCGCCTCGTGAATTATACCTGATGATGAATATTTTTTCTCTTTTTTTTTTACGAAACGTAGTGACACTTTTGACTAGAAAATCTCATGCAGGAATCATTTCTACGTAAAAAAGATACACTTGATAGAACTTGATAATTCCAACCGGTTTGGAGAAAACTCCCGCATCAAAAGAATTCTTTGAAAATAAAGTGAATTTGAAAAGAACAAATTGTATTTATTGAAAAATGTGCTTTGGTAACGTCTTAGATGTGTCTTTTACGTACAATTTTATTAGTTTGACATTTTGACAGAACTAAGACGTCACCAAAGCACACTTTTCAATATTGAGTTTGTTTTCAAGCAATTCTTGAAATCTTTGTGGCAGTTTTCTCGAAAATGGTTGGAATTTTCAAGTTCTATCAAGTGCACCTTTTTTACGTAGAAATGACTCCTGCATGGGATTTTCTAGACAAAAGTGCCACAACTTTTCATAAAAAAAAACGAGAAAAATATTAATCATCAGGTATATCTCATGAGGCACTCTTCGTGGGCTAGCGTTATACATAAATTATTGTTTACTAGCTTAAAAAATGTTTCCTTACCAAATTGGGAGAAGATTGGTAAAGGGGTAGTTGAGATATTGTAAAAAAAGATTACAATTTTAAACCCTGCATCTTTTTCCACAGCAACAATTTGTTTGGTTATATCCTCATATTTTGATCCAAACAAAGAATCTACCATCTACCCTTGAACTATGGGCTATTATTAATGGTCCAGCCTGTATAGTGGTGAAGTGGGATTTCATTCATTTCTAATGACATGGCCGCACAACAATTTTGTTGTTGGTAGTTCAAAGATATAAAATATATTATGTATCCGAAACGTGTAGTGACTGAGTGACGTTGATTTCTCAGGTAAAAGACACTGTAGAATATACACTTTGCCATATACATTCCTTTCAACAACGAAATATAACATTTTTAATGTTCTTTTGGGTAATTTTTTTGACTCATCTCAAGTAAGATAAGTCCCTAGAGTCTCTAATAATTATAAATTGGACCTAGTAGTTTCCTATAAATATTCCATGGTCTCCTATACGTTAATATGTGTGTTTACTTCTATAACACAAATTCACTTCTTTGAATTTGGATTAAATTTATAAAAAATGTGAATCTTACTTTACATACATTCTTTATTATTAATAAGTATCAAAATATTATTTATAAATATAAGTTGTTCTTGAAAATGGTGTTCCTTTTAAACATAATAAATTAAATACATTATGGCACAAAAGTACTGCATATTCTCCACCATCACTGATATTCCTTACTCCACGTCTAAGGCATTCTAATCAAAATGTATTAATTCTTCTCTCACAAAATTACACATAAACATAGTTTACACTTTCCACATTGTGTCTCACAATAAGATGGTCCTGGCTGGATCGGTGGTTGAGGTGTTGTTTCAACTGGTTTTAGCATCTTGGGAAAGGAACATCTAACGTTTAAAATAATAGTATAAATGCTGCTTCAAAGGTTTTCTGATTGTTTAATGATGTCTTCGAAAGCATACGTGAGATATAAATAAATGTTATCTATATTATGTTGACAGGTGATAACAAAATTAGTGATATCTCGCCGAAATATTACTAATTGAAGTAATAAATACGGTTATTACGTCAGTGCAGGAAAATGACTAACATACGATACATTTTTGTTTGCTTCTAATTTCACAGTTTTTTAGGTACAGTTACTGGTATCAACTAAGTCCAGCTAACACTGAAATATCTATGACAAAACATGTAATATTATTTGTTTGTGGTAGACGCAGCGGGAGATGGCGTGACATTGACGCTAATATGATGAAGTAAAATCCACAAATTTTGTTTGTATCTTTTTCAAATCTACTCGCTCATACACAGTAGCTCAGGAATTAGGTTACTTTGTCAATTAGCATGACTGTTTTTAAGCTTGGCGCCTTTCATGTACGTTTTGCGAACATGTAGAGGTACTTTAGAGCTTCGAAAGCGCAGTTAATTTGGTAGCAGGATAGCGTTTACTAAATGTATTAACCATCAAAATTTTGCATTTCATGTCATGTGTCAAAATTCATCCAGTCAGTAAAAGATTGCAGCGATAACACGCATGCATGTGGTGTTATCAGGCAAGGCACACATGATATGTTCAAATGTCAGATTAAAATTCAACAAATAATGTCAAATTGAAAATCAATTTATAAAAATGTCACAAAGGTTTGGTAAATGATTCAATTAATCAAATCGTATTAGAAAACACACAATAGTATCATTAAAAGTAAAAAGGATACGTGGAAAATATTTTTAGAATTTTGTTCGATCAGAAAATACGAATTGAATGGAGAGTAAAAAAATTGGCAGCTACTGGAAGCGGCTGGAACCTCCCCACCCGGTGAATCTTTGAAGCCGAAAAGAGCACTAAACAATATGAACGATCTCATTTAATTATATTTATTAAGTTGAAATATTTTTTTCGTATTATATCAGAAAAAAGTCTTGCGTTCAGTGGGATTTGGACCTAAGAACTTGAGTGTTAAATTTATAGTTTGCACAACATTAATATTTTATTCAATGTTTTTAATACAAATATATGCTTCATCGGATCCTAACCCAGGGCCAGCCAGAGAACCACGGTGAACACCGCCGTGGCGAGTGTGAGGCTGGACGGGGTAGGTCCGGTTTGGCTTGGAGAAAAATAAAAAAGTAGCTCCTGTCTTCTGTAGGCAGGCTTAAAGACTAGGTTAAAATTATAATGTGTCCACATGGACCTAAAATTAATATAAAAATAAACACAATTCTATAAAAACGTTCGTAGGCAAGAGCACTTAATAATTTTGATTATTAATACGGGAAACAACCTCGGAAACAACTAAACGAAAAAACCTGTTCGTTGGTAATGGGATGGATGGCAGGGATGGCCATCTTTGGAAAAAAACATATAACTCTTGGTGGACAGCTTCCCTGCCAGATGTAGCCACGGTAGTGTTTATGGTGGCTCGTTTAAGTTTGAGTTGGTATATTTTGTTTTATCTTTCGGCCTCTATCAATTTTTCACTAAATCGGCCGGGGAAGTGATAGCTGTCAAATTTTTGTATGCGTATGTATACGTGCTTTGTATGTTAGTTAATAAGTTATTTTAGTGTCTTAGTGATACGAAACCCTCGCACTTGACCCGTGTTTTTTTAATATTGTAATGTCTTATTGAATAAGTTATGTTACATTTATATGTTCTAGTTTTCAATTACAACTGAGATTACCCAAAATTGTCATTTTATGACTTATTCCCTCCAAATAAGCAAATTACTTCCACATCCAGCAGTACAGTAACGCAAAAAAAAATTGAAAATTCTTATTGTTCAAATAGATTTGAAATGCCATGTAACGTCGAGATTTTATGTTTGAGCAATAAAAAATTTCTGTCTGCATGTCTGTCTGTCTGTCTAACCTTTTTTCTTTGTGCGCACGATTACTCTAGAACCGTTTAAGTTATTTACTTTAAATTTGTAATGTATGTATTTTAACGAGTTCTGAAACTAGATTTATTTTGATCTTATTCCGCTGAAAAGTTGGGGGGGGGGGGGGTAAATTGAGGTAAATGGGAGGTAAATAGGTAAATCAAGCAAGTAAGAGTTCATAAAATTGGTATTTAGTATATATATGAGAAGCTAAGGTCTCAAAAATGTTTTCGGAACCAAAGACCTCAACTCAACTCCCCGAGCGAACGAATGTATAGCTGCGTAATTTCGATATTTTAGATTTTAAAAATCATTTTAACATAAATATTAAGTAACAAATAGTTTTTACCCATGTTCCTGCATTAATGAAGAATTAAAAAAAAAACTGCTGCCCAAGGAATCACTACTTCCACATCCAGATTTTCTATCCAAGTCTCTTACAACGAAAAAAAATTTGTATGTGGAAATAACTGCTTATGGAACTAATAATATAATATTTGAAATCGCCTATCCCAAAAACCCATAAAACGATATGCCACATCGGTAGTGAGAGTGAGAGGATGGTGGAAGGGGGTGGTAGTGGGATAAAGAGGAAAAAAAAATTGAGGCCTTTGGTTCTTGTACATACACTAAACCACAATTTTATTTTTTTCACCCCCTTTAATAGTGGAGTGGGGGTGGTAATTATTTGAGATCTAAGCTTCTCCTATATATACTAAATTCCAATTTTATGGACTCTTAGTTATTTGATTTACTTATTTACCCCCATTTACCCCAATTTACCCTTCAACCCTTCAACGGAATAAGATGAAAATAAAGTCTAGTTCCAGATCTCGTTAAAATATATACAAATTTCAAGTCAATATTTTAAGCGGTTCCAGAGTAATCGTGCGCACAAGAAAAGTTACAGACAGACAGAAATTTTTTTCTTTGTCAAACTTAAAATGTCGACGTTTCATGACATTCTAAGCCTATCTGAACAACAAAAATTAAAACAAAAAAATTTGCGTTACTGTACCTTGTGAAAGTAATTAACTTAAAATTTCAGAACAAAATATTCAGCAGGAAAAAGTTATCACGAGTTGCAGTAAATAAATTAGAAAATTGGTTATCTGAAAATGATCGTTTTTGATAAAAATTAATATTTCCTCACTCGAGACAAACAGTTTATAAGAAATGTGCACAATGAAAAAATCTGTCTCTCGAGTCTCGCATATAAGCGTTATTGAAGTATTAAAGAAAACAAAGTAAATTAAATTTTCAACAACCGCTACCTCGTTAATACTGGATAAAGTGAAAAAAATTTGAGGCCTTTGACTTTTGTACACACACTAAATCACAGTTTTATTTTTTTTTTCACTCTCTTTAATAGTGGAGAGGGTAGCTAACGCCAAAAAATTATTTGAGACCTTAGCTTCTCCTATATATACTAAATACCAATTTTATGGACTTGATTTACCCCAATTTCGGAATAAGATCAAAATAAAGTCTAGTTTCAGATCTCGTTAAAATATATACAAATTTCAGGTCAATATTTTCAGCGGTTCCAGAGTATCGGGTGCACAAGAAAAGTTACAGACAGACCGATAGACAGAATTTTTTCTTTGTCAAACTTAAAATCTCGACGTTTCATGTCATTCTAAGCCTATCTGAAAAATAATTTTAATTTTTTTTGCGTTACTGTAGTTCCACTAGATGTGGAATAACTTAAAATTTCAGAACAAAATATTTAACAGGAAAAAGTTATCACGAGTTGCAGTAAATAAACTAGAAAATTGGTGATCCGAAAATTATCGTTTTTGCTAAAAAATTAATATTTCCCCACTCGAGACAAATAATTATAAGAAAATGTGCAAAATTAAAAAATCTGCGGGGTTTGTCTCTCGCACATAAGGGTTATTGAAATATTAAAGAAAATATGAAGTAAATTAAATTTTCAACAACCGCTACCTCGTTAATACTTACATTTACTTTTACAACATGCTGTATGTTTTTATATTGTAAATTCAGATGTTTACAAGTTTACTACCCGCTGACTATGATTTAAATTTGGATCGCAATCTATAATTATGCACATTAACTTAAAAATTTACCCCATGCAAAACTGTGTCAATAAATAGTTATTTCTTTAAATAATGTATCCACAGCAAAGCGATATTATATGTGTAAATGGCAAATTATTGTTATTATAAACACAATTTTCTATATTCTCCTCTTGTCCTTTTCTTTACTTGACCTTACTAAATTACAATTTGAATTATTCAATCTCTATAATTACAGCGAATAGATAATATTAATGTACTTACCAAGCTGCATTCACATACATGTGGCTCATAAAATAAAATAAAACACTTAAATACACACTTTATTATTTATGGCATCACACCGGCTTACGAACTTGCCAACAACTTAGATACGTTATAAAGCGTAAGAGAATTATGCTGCATAGGGGGCAGCACCAGACTACGTGCGATATGATGCCATAGTAAATATGTGTGTGTGAATAGTTTAATACACGACATTCTGGCATCATACACAAATAAAATTGAAGGTCAATGGTATCCGGTTATAATGATACCAGAAACGCTAAAAACCTACTCCAAATTTTATGGCATCGTGTGTATGATGCCATTAAGTCAGCGGATGCTATAGTGTAGTGAAATGCACACACACGATGCCATAGTAAATGTAATACAAACACACACACACACACACACATACACACACACAGACATTTTTCAAAAACAATTTTTTTGGGTTCCTGGGACCTCAAAACGTAAAGATTTGATGTTATCTCAATTTTCGATTTTGGACTAATTGTGGTAACCTCCCACAATTTTATTGTGGGGAGGTTAAAATTATCTTACCGAATACACCTCTAGCATTGATAAATACTCAAAATTTTGTCGTAGAGAATGCTTCAAGCGTGTTGCTTAAAGGTAATAGCCCTCGGCCTACGGCCTAGGGCCATTACCAAGCAACACCCTTTCAGCACTCTCTGTGACAAAATTATCTAGGTATTATCAATGCTCTAGGTGCATTATAGGTGACATGTGGATTAACCATCAAGAAAGTATCCTTAGCAATCATGTGACAACCCCATGTACAGTCGTGATCAGAATAAGGTTTCCAACCTAAAACAGTTGTTGCAAATAGTTTTCCTGTTTGAAGCAGGCTTCTTCCGATAATGTATTTTTGTAAAAAAGGGAAACATTTTGTTGTAAATTGACTGGATGTCGGACCTTCATCTCATAGCAAAACCTGTCGTCATCTTTCAAAAAGTTCGGCAAACAATGGTATCATGAATATTCGAAATATTGTGGACTTGAGACACTCAAAATTTCGGTTAAATGGTGATACTTTGGAAAATAATGCAAACAATTGATATTTTTTCGAATTCTATATATTTGTTAAATCCAAAATACATATGACGGGTTATTTATAGTGGTATCAGTTTGTGAAAGATGATCGGCAGTGGGATGGTTGATGGAGGGTCCATAGATGGTTTTTCATTCATTTTTTTTTTGAAAACAGCAGCCGAAACGTCGAGATTTCAACAATTTCAAATGCAGTTCCTACTATTTAGTAATTTATATTGACAATCGCGGAACATTCTATTCGCTTCTATGTCTATACAATAGAGGAAATTCATTCTCCGACTAAATCCTCTTGTACACTTCTAAATTAGTCTCCTTTGTGACCTTGCATAACTGAAAGTCTCTCGTGATCACCAGGTCAATCCAAAATCTCTACAACTTGAGAATCACTCCTAGCCCTTTTCTATCTTAAGAATTTTAGACAAAACAATTATTGCCTTACGCAGAAACTTAATGCACAACACAAGACGCAACCACAGCACTACCAATTTCCGCATATACGAAACGTATTCACAGATCCTCACTTCCGAATTCAATATTCTTCCGATACTTCGGGATGCCATTGACCGATTACACAGCCCCAAAAAAAAAAAGTGGTCTGTCCGGCGGACCAGACCAGTGTGACCTTATGTATTTTGACCCGCTGAATGTGAATCCGAAGTCAAAATTTTCAGATTAGCTCGTTTTTTTATCCCAAAAAACACTCCCAAAACAAGAAAAAATAAAGTGGATTGTCCAACGGATTGGACCAATGTATTCTTATGTATTTTGGATCCTCTGCATCCGAATCAGATGTCGAAATTTTCGGATTGGCTCGCTTTTCATCTCTGATCCTAAAAAACATCCCCAACATACAAAAAAGTGGTCTGTCTGTCTGACTAAACCAGCGTATCCTTATGTATTTTGACACGCTGAATCCGAATTCGTCAGATTAGCTCGGTTTTTATGCCTAACCTAAAAAAAGACCCGAAAAAGACCGGTTTTTCGCCTTTCACATTCAGCTGAGTGGTTAAACATTTTTTAAATATGTTTATTTCATAAGCTCATAACGCCAAAACCTCATATGACTGTAACCTCATAACCCTACAACTCCATAACACTGCGAAGGGCGAAAAGCTGCTTTTTACGAGTGTTTCTTGAGGTTACAGATGAAAACTGAGCCAATCTGATAATTCTGACTTTGGATTCGGATTCAGCATGTCAAAATACATGGGAATACATTGGTCTGACTCGTCGGACAGACCACATTTGTGTTTTACTTTACATGTGTTTTTTGAATGAAAAACGAGCCAATCTGAAAATTAGGACTTCGGATTCAGCAGGTCAAAATACATAAGAATACACTGGTCTAGTCCGTCGGACAGACCACTTTTTTATGGGGTTCTGTTATTATCTACTAACAAAGTCCAATACGTCGCAGAATATGAGCCTATCTATCAGATAAACAAACTTTACAAATTAAAAATTGTATGATTCCATTCAAAACGTAATACTGTACATTTTGCTAATACATCCAAGCGTGCTGTATGCCAATTAAATTTCCGGACATACAGCCAAATTCCAATGTATAGTCACCGGGACTTAAAAACGACAATATTTTTAATCGCATCTGGTTGGAATACTCTCGGTTTTTGGCAGCAATGTCTCTATAAATAGAACATCAGCATCCAGGGGGTGGGTTTAGGATGTGGTAGATAACGATAATCGACAAGTGAGCTCCGTTACAGGCCAAATAATGCCTAGTAGGTTCCGGCCAACAGAAAAGTTGACGGCTAGGCCTGACTTTCAAAAAGTAAGACTCCAAGTTACCATGCCGATGCTGAACTTGTGGTATTAATTCCAAACGCACTCGCTAGCGGCAGCCTACTAGGCGGAGCTTGAAATATTCATGATGCAAACAGTTACAGGTATGCTCGTCCTAGGCACCAGAATGCAACTTGTTCCGCACATAGAATAGTGGAACCACCATGTTGGAAATATGTATAGATATTGTGATGTGTAACATTTTGATTCATTTTTTTAAATGAAATGAACTGCTCCGCACCAGCATACCTTGTTAACTACATATACCTTGGAAATATCCAATGGTAAAATCGTACTCGTCAAAAGAATTTACAAAATGGTCGATTCAGGTTGGAAACCTCAATGTGACCACCACTGTACCCTTGTTGGATAATGTGGAAAGTTTTATTTGCGCAACAAAACAAACTAATATTTAACATTTGAAGATTTTGATCAAAGCCGCCTTTCAGCAAATCAACTTGACGAAGCCTTAATTTGAAGAATCTATAGCTGTTACTGAAAGATGTGAAGCTTATATTGATCATGAAGGTAACTGTTTTGAAAATTGTCGCTAATATGAATTTTGCACAATTTTTATTAATAATATTTTTATATATTATCGTCTAACTATTTGCAAATACAAATCGGTAAACTAACTTTTGGGTCACACTGTATTGCAATTTTCATACTACATAGTTTTCATATGAAAATGTCAACAATCCAGATAACTTTAATTTCGACATTTCGCATCTATTTGTTGTTTATTTAGTTTCGTATCTGATAACGCTAGGCTCCCTAATTTAATATAATAAACAGAGCATACAATGTATTCCAGAAATAAGATTTAGAAAATGAAGAGCTAATCAAAATAATATTAATACTTGTTTTGGTTTTTTTTAGAATAGCCCCCTTTAAAAGCTAAATCTTGAAGAAGGCTTTATCCATTGTGATATAATTTGGACGGTAAACAGAGTACGTAAGTAAGTATCTGTGATAAATAAATATGGTGTATTTCGCATCTTGTCTAGGAAGCCAGGGGCTTCCTAGTGTTTTCATCCCTAAACTTTGGCATAGACACATTTTTGGAATTTCTTTAAACAACTTTCTAAAAAAAGGTGCCCTTGTTGATACTGATAAAACGACCTGTTTTCTGGAAACACTGATTTTGCTGATTAGAGATCAAAACTGACATTTCATTAAATTTTGTGCACAAATATATTATAATTATTTTTGGAGGGTTAAATTAGCAAATCTGTAAATTACTTAGCATGCAATGAAAAATGTGAGCAAAAGGGTTTTTTAAATTACCGAATTCTGTGGCATCTCTTAGACGAAGCCTGTACAAATAAAAGCATGGGTGACCAGAGGGCCCTTTTTGCCCCTAAAATGTTTGAAATACCAAATAGCTCCCACTGGTAATTAACATTTTTTAGAATTTAGTTCTATAGGGATTCACGAAGATTTTTACGCTTTATTATGATTTGTCTTTTTATTTTCCCCACTTATGTCAAGTATTTTTCAGTGCGCAAAGTTGGTCATTTTTAAAGTTTTGGCTAATAATCAGGAGGAAACACTAAAACTACGCCTATTTTGATGACGTCTTCCTTTTCATGATTCCTTAATTTTTTTTATGAACGCAATAGACCAACACTTTTATTTTTGTGTATATAATTTCTTTTTGTTACTTTCAATTAATTTCTTGAATGTCTAATTTAAAATGAATTTAAATATGATTTACAAAATCTGAATAAACTATTTACTAAAAAATACGTCTAGTTGGTAAGAAAAGTAAATTGTTTGTGGAAGTTAAAAACTAATGATAAAGAAAACGTAACAAGAGTAGAATTTGGCAGGCTGTTATAATAGGATACCAGCCGAAAAATATAATTTATTGTATGTGGGATTAAACTCGGAATTCGTAGAAAATTAAATATACGTTTCACATATTTACACACATTTTATTTTATACAACATGGAAATTTAAAATCATATTTATAAAATTAAATAAGTTATTGAACTATTTAAGCTCTGCATATTTTCCAATAATTACGATGCGATGTTCTTAATTTCATTGGAAGGCACAATCATCAGAGTTTCTTGTTTCACAAAATTACACATACGGAAAATCCACAATTTCCACATCGTGTCGAACAATAAGATGGTCCAGGATTTGGTCCAAACTGCGTTGGTCCTTGAGATGTTGTTGGTTCAGTGTGCTCTGGCATCGTGAGAAAAGAAGAGCTAGCTGAATATTTATGATGACTAATAACTTTAATATTCTTAGTATAAATGATAAGTGTTATATAAATACTGCAACTATTTTGCAAAATTCTAGTTATATAGGGAAATATTATCTATACTGCACCTATATGTGATAAAAATTTGCTGATAACGTTAAAATACCCAATCTCTCTAAACAAACTAGATATAAGTCGAAGAAAAAATTATATCGCGTATTGTTACGTAGTAATATTAACCCATGACCAAAGTAGAAATACACAATTCTCTAGAATATTTTTTTAATTTTAATAAATAAACTTAAAGTAAAATGAAAAAAGAATGAAGTTTTTTTCTACGACTGCTAAAAAAGAAAACTGCACTTGCTTTCATTATTTTTTGTGCGTACGTGTAAGTTGTGATTTGCTTAATACCTAAATAATAATCTCTAAGTATGTTTATGGTAATAGTGCAAAAAGGTAAAACGCGTGGAAAAAGTAATATTATTGCTAAAAGTACCTAAGTAAGTTTTTTTTATTTCTTTTTCTTTCCGTACTATTTGTTCATAAAAGTTAAATCTTGAAGAAGGTTTTTTTGCTTATAGCTCCTAAGCTACTGTATCGATGGTGATAAAATTTACAGATACTTACCCACGTAAGTATCTGTAATTGAGAAATTGGGCACATTTCGTATCTTGCTTAGAACCTACTAATACTTTTACCCCTAAACTTTGATATGATACATTTTTGGAATTTGAAATTTTTAAATTCACTAAACAATTTTCTAAAAAAGGTGTCCTTGTTGATACCGATAAAACGCCCTGATTTTTGAAAACACTGATTTTGTTGATAAAGGATCAAGACTGACATTCCATTAAATTTTGTACACAAAGACATAATTAATTTCAGAGCAAATCTGTAAATTTTTTAGCATTGAAAGAAAAATGCAAGCAAAAGGGTTTTTAAATTACTGAATCCTTCGCAATTTTATAGAAAAATATAAGTAAAAGTGCATGTATGGGTAACAAAAGGCCCTTCTAAGGCCCTAAAATTCTTGAAAAACTAAATAGGTCCCACAAATATAGTCATTAGCATTTTTTATTCTAGACGTTCGTTTCACAAGGATCCAACAACGATTTTTACCTTTTATGATTTATGCTTTTTACTTCCCTCATTTACCTGAGTGAAGTATTTTTTAAATAGGAAAAGTAGGTTATTTTTGGAGTTTTATCTAAAAATCAGAAGGAAATACCAAAAGTAAGTACTTTTTGTATCTGCTTCCTTTTTATGATTCCTACATTTTTTTTTTATGAGAGCAACAGGAATCACTTTTTTTATATAAAAAACCTGCTATGATATATCTAAAATAGAAAATGTTGCCTCTTTGCGATTATGAGAGAATGAACGAAAAATCATCATAAATAGGCTATTTTTGGCTAAATTCTAAAAATTACCAACTGTTTGCATCCAAAAAAGAATAAATCGTAATAAAACCTAAAAACTGTTGTTGGATTCTAGTAAAATGAACGTCTGAAATATAAAAAGTTAATTACTATATCCATGGAACATATTTGGGGGAATTTTTAGGTCCAGAAAATTGTCATATGATCGGACATCCATTCTATCCTTTATTTATCGGGCTTCAAAAAACCAATTTTAATGAAACTTTCACTAAATGACCTTGATACTCATATGAAGGTTTTAGGTACTTATATCCATATTAGGAGATTTGAACCTATTGTGACCAAAAGATTGATTTTTTTTATAAAAAGGTCACACTGTTACATTTCAATTTTAATAATTTGATTAAAGTTTAATTTAGTCAGTTTCAACGTGATTCACTTAAATCTTAAGGTTAGAAAAGTAAATCATTTCCGGAATGTTAAAAACTTATAATAGAGAAAACTCTCGAGAAAACTTAACAAGAATAGAATTTGGCAGGCTGTTATAGAATAAGAGCAGAAAAATATGATTTGTTTTAGTGAAATTACATTCATTACATTTAGCTTATGCGTTTCACGGGATGCATCGCATGTCTGTGTTGAATGTGGGATTAATCTCGGAATTCGTAGAAAATTAAATATATGTCTCACATATTTACACACATTTTATAAAATATTATTTTGGGTATCAGCAATAATATTTTTTAACAATGATGTAAGCAGAAATAATAGGTATTTATTTATTACACATTTTATTTTATACAACATGGAAAGTTTAAATAATATTTATAAAATTAAATAAATTATTGAACAATTTAAGCTCCGCATATTTTCCAATAATTGCGATACGATATTCTTAACTTCATTGGAAGGCACAGTCGTCAGAGTTTCTTGTTTCACAGAATTACACATACAGAAAATCCACAATTCCCACATCGCGTCGAACAATTAGATGGTCCAGGATTTGGTACAAACTGCGCTGGTCCTTGAGATGTTGCTGGTTCAGTGTGTTCTGGCATCGTGGGATAAGAAGCGATGAATGTTTATAATGGTGACTATAATAACTTTAATGAGTACGTAAACAACGAGTGTTATATATGTAAGTACTGCAACTATTTTGGAAAACTCTATTTATATATGAAAATATTATCTATACGGTACCTATATATGTGATAAAACTTTACTGGTAGCGTTAAAATATCCTATCTCCATAAACAAACTAGATATGAGTCGAAAAAAAAATAATACCACGTATTATTACGTGGTAATATTAACCCATGCCAAGAGTTGAAATACACAATTCTCTAGAATATGCTTATTGTATTTTAAATAATCTTAGGAAAAATAAAATTTTACAAGAAAAAAGTTTTTTCCTACAATTGTTAAAAAAACTCTACCTGTTTTCATTATTTTTGTGCATAAAACGATCATATATTTGCACTCCACAATGTGGTAATAATTGTTTATGGAACTTTAATAACAAAATATTTGAAATTACCTACCCCAAAATCCCATAAAACGATATGCCATATCGGTTCTTGAGGTGGTGTTATCGAATCTCTCAGAATCGACCCAAGTCGAAGACAGAATAAAATTTCGACTTCGGTAAAAAATTCATTTAGAGGCATTTTTGTACAGGTGTGGAAGGCTTCAGAGCTGAAAACTAACACAAAAGGACTTGTATACGTTCGTTAAAACGTAAGGCACAGTTAGGTGAAATTTTGAAGAAACACTGAATTATCACTTAGGAAAATATATTTTGGTCCAGGCCATAAGAGTGAAAGTAAGTATTTTGTGGTCATTAAAAAATGTACCAAAAATAAAAGTATAATTTTGGACAAGGAAAAAGAAACAATATACTTTTTCATCAACTTTTTAATCGCTTCACGAAAAACAATGAAAGTGGAGATACAGTCATTGTAAATATCATTCAAAAAAATGAATATAAAATTTTAACGATGCGACGCGACGTACCAAAAGGGCGAAACCGACAGATGTGACAAAGGCAATTACGTTGCAAAAATTAGTAAAAATGGACAAGGCTGGTTTCTCAAATAAAATAAATTTGGATTCATCCAGCGGCTCATTCGTCAATTGGACGAGTACATTGCATAATCAGTAGAAACCGATAGTAGGAAAACCAAACCCAGGTCTTTCCAAATGGCAAATTTATAGAGGAAACCGCCTTGTGCATAAATAAGTAAAAAAATGGTTTTGCCAAAAAGTCGCTCGAAACCGAGCCGTGTCAAACAAATCCCCTTAATTGAACCTATATGAGGACCAGTACGCTCATAGTCCCTTGAGGTAAAGCAGAAAAAGGCAAAAAGTACAAAAGTTCTGCGACCGGACCGCAAGACATCTCTCCCATTTTCGAGAGCGGGGAACACGATGGTGACAATATTTTCTGGCCTACCCCCCAATTACTACCCCTAAACCTGAAAAACCACCCCCGTTTCCGATTTTCAGGTCTAGGCTTGCGAGGGATTGTCGCATCGGTTTTCTTTTATTAATTCGAATAAAATAGTTAAATATTGGCCACAGGTGACCTTACCCACCCTCGTAGGTTGAATCTACCCCCACCTCCAATAACGAAATGTCACGAAAACAACGAATATCAGCTAAAAAGCGGTATACCTCTGTTTTCGAGGGCAGGGAATATTATGGTATCCATATTTTCCGACGTACCCTTCACCCACTGCCCTCAAACCTAAAAAACCACCCCCTTTTGCGATTTTCAGTTGCTAGGCTTACGTGGAATCGTCGGATCGGCTTTTTTTATTATTAATTCGAATAAAAAAGGTAAATATTTACCACATGTGCCTAACCCAGCCCAGGGAGTTGAAACTATCCCCACCCTCAATAATGAAAGGCCACGAAAACAACGAAAATCAACTGTAAAGCGGTATACTTTTCGAGAGCGGGAAAACGATGGTGACAATATTTCCCGACCTATCCTTCACCCACTATCCTGAAAAACCTCCCCATTTTCCCATTTTTCGGTGCTAGGCTTGAGGATCGATTTTTTTTTATCAATTCGAATAAAATAAGTAAAAATTGACCACAGGTGACCTAACCCACCCCCAATAATGAAACACCACGACAACAACGATAATGAGCTCTTATATTTTATTAAAAACCGCTGCCTAAGGAATCACTATATCCAGATTTTCTATCCAAGTTTCTCACAACGAAAAAAACAAAAAAGCAACTAGGATGATCTGCAACGGATTCGGAAATTTTTCTCGATCCAAATTCATTACCTAGTAACCTGTGCAAGGTAGCTTTAAAATTAGTCAGCTTTTTATATCTGAAAAAATATCCTCCTGAAGGAAATTTTAATGACATTAGATTCCAATCCATGCTTCAACAAGATGAGAATGTGGATATACGTAAATTTCTCCCGACAGAGGCAGCATACGCGAGCATGCTCTTAGGGTATACTATCAATGTCAAGTTTGGCTTTTGAATACGAATATAAATCGGGTAAATTGGTAGTGGACTATGGAAATGGATTTTTAGAACCAAAATTATCTTCAGAGAAACTCATTCCAGATTCATTTTTTAAGCAAAATAATTGTACTTGTATGAGTGGATGTATTAAGCGATGTGGCTGTAAAAAACTGGGTATTAATGTAGCTCGTTCTGTAAGAATTGTAAAGGTACCGACTGTAATAATTGCGTGCGTGTAGAGGAATTACTTGATGATCATCTTGATTACGACATAAATTTAATTTCAGAAATAATACTGTCTGATGATAATGGTAACGATGGTAATGATGATAATTCTAGTGATGATGGTGATGACGATGAAGATGATAATTATAAATGTAACAAAATGGATTGTGATGTCCATTTCGACTCGGACGAATAGTGTGATAACAATTGTAAACGTCGAAAGATCTATTAGCATAGAATAAAAATTGTATATAATGAACCAAATGTAATGAATGATCATTGAGTGAATAAAGACGAGAATATTTTTACATATAATATATAATCAATGGAAAAAAAAAATCTAATATTTACCAGTGACTCGCCTCAATTGATTCCTTAAAAACCACTGAAGGAAAAGTTCACTTGGTTTAAAGGCTGTTTCAGCCCCCTGGTTAGTTGGGTCTCGTCTGATCCCGGTTTACTTATTTTATTCGAATTGATGAGAAAAGATCCTATCTGACAAGCCCTCGCAACTCTAGCACCGGAAAATCGGAAAGGGGTAGTGGGTGAAGGATATGTCGGGAAATATTCACCATCGTATTATCCACCCTCTATAACGGGGTATATCATTTTTCAGCTATTTTTCGTGGTATTTCGTTATTGGGGGTGGGGGTAGTTTCAACCTCGGGGTTGGGCTAGGTCACCTGTGGTAATTATTAACTTACTTCGTTCAAATTTACTAACAGTTCTATCCGACAAGTCCTTGTAAGAAAAAGGTGGTTTTTTCGGTTTAGGTGTAGTGGTTGGAAGGTAGGTACCATCGTGTTCCTCGCCCTCGAAGATGTCTTGCGGTCTGGTCGCAGAACTCCTCAGGAGACTATCATATATAGTTGAACGCACTTTTTGAATTCCGCTCTATGAATGATATAAACACGACCAGAACCTTAAAGCTAGTCATAAGCGAACCAAAGTTTTTAAGTAAAATGTTTTTATATTATTTCAAATCAGCCATAAAAAAACCCAAATAAGCCTTCATCGATTACTGAAGAAATTATGTGAATCCTTTCTACCAAATCGATTGTTAGCGCACGCTCTCCATTGTATGGTAACATTTAAAAGCTCTCTTAAAGAGGTAATCGACCTTGCTTTGCTTGGAGGAGGCGATTCTCTTCAAATTATATAACTTATTGGATATTATATCGCATAATTATTTGTACTTATTTTAAACCTAATTAATAAATGGTATTCTTTGAACTTTTGCATTATATTGATTATATGACTTGTTGTAGGTCCAATCCCTTGAGGGTTTCCGTTTAAAAGACCGGAATTGAGTAAATTGGCTATCTCAGGATCCCAGAAGTTTGAAATCTCAATACACCGGTCACAATTATGGAAGCTCGAGAGGGATTTTTTTTATCAAAACATATAAAAAGCTTTAAGCACAAATCCATTATCGTTAAGTAAATAAGTAAAATTTCGTCAGAGAAAATGACCAAATTTTCTGAGAGAGAGACAGAGAGAGAGATAGAGAGAGAGAGAGCGTCGTTAATGATCTACGATAGTGCAGCCTTGGCCTATTACTTGTTCTATCAAGTTATATCTTATCTCGAACCCACCTGGAAGTGGAAGAACAAGGGGAGAACGCGACTGGCGCCCTTATTAAATAAATTCGTGTCGCGTCATTCAGACGCAGAGTATTAAGTTCTTCTATATTGGCAGGGGATGGTAGTAGGATAAAGTAAAAAAAAATTCAGGCTTTTGGTTCTTGTACACACATTAAATCACAATTTTATTTTTTTCGTCCCCTTTAATAAAGGGGGTGGTTAATGCCAAAATATTTTTTGAGACCCCTAATATGTACTAAATACCAATTTCATGAACGTTTATTTGCTTGATTTTTCTATTTACCCCCATTTATCTTAATTCATCCCATAACCCTTCAATGGTATAAGACCAAAATTAAATCTACTTCCAGATCTCGTTAAAATACATAAGTGTACCAAATTTTAAATCCATATCTTTAAACGGTTCTAGAGTAATCGTGCGCACAAAAAAGTTACAGACAGACAGAACGACAGACAGAAAATTTTTTTTTCTCAAACTTAGAATCTCTACTCAAACTTAAAATCTCAATTTATTTGAACAATTTTTTAAAATTGCGTATAACAATCATACAGTATCGGAAAGTGTTTGTTTTCGGTACGGCAATAAGAGCAAGTGAGAGCAGCAACTCTTGAAAGGGTGTGCCACTGTTTGCTAGAGTACTGGTAGACGTCTTTATTGTGAACGATCGGTTAATACCGCAATGCCAAACGAAGGACTTTCCGATACTGTATATCATCTTTAAAGGTAAAAAATTAGTTAAACAATTTTATATTGTTCATTTATTTACTATTACTGGGTGTATTGTTACAAAATATACCTATTTTTAATGTTCATTAACAATAATACTTGACTTATTTATAATATTGGCGTATCACTTACATCTTTAAGATTTTGTTTCGTTTTTCTCATTTAAAAAACCGCTGCCCAAAGAATCCAAATTTTTTATCCAAGTCACTCACAACGAAAAAAATTTGTGTGTGGAAATAATTATTTATGGAACTTTAATAATATAATATTTGAAATCCTCTACCCCAAAAACCCATAAAACGATACCCCACATCGGTAGCGGGGTGGGGGTGGTGATGGGGGTGGTAGTGGGGGTGGATGAAGTAAAAAAATATTTTGAGGTTTCTGGTTCTTGTACACACACTAAATCACAATTTTTTTTCATCCCCTTTAATAATGGGATGGGGGTGGTAATGGGGGTGGCGAATGCCAAAACTTTTTTTGGGACCTTAGCTTCTCTTGTATATACTAAATACCAATTTTATGAACTCTTACCTGCTTGATTTACCTATTTTCCCCAAATTTACCCCAATTTACCCCCAAACCCTTCGACGGAACAAGATGAAAATATAATCTAGTTCTAGATCTCGTTAAAGTACATATGTGTACTAAATTTCAAGTCAATATCTCAAGCGGTTCCAGAGTAAACGTGCGCACAAAAAAAGTTACAGACAGACCGACAGACAGACAGACAGAAATTTTTTTTTCGTTCAAACTTAAAATCTCGACGTTTCGTGACATTCTAAGCCTATTTGAACAATAAAAATTTAAAAAAATTTTTTTGTCGTTACTATACTTCCACTGGATGTGGAAGTAATTAGGTTGGCCATGGTGATATTACTATTTTTAAACAACTTCCTTGTTATTTTATTATTTCACTTTACCCAATAGTGCGTAAAGTAGATTGTTTATATTTTAATGTATATGTATATGTATATTTTTTTGTAACAATTTCGGTATTATAAAAAATATTGTATGCAATTCGTGTGTAAGTGATGTTTTTTTCACGAATGGAAATTTTGTCGCACGATCCGTAAGCGACAATCATTTTCTCATTCATGTGTTTGCAAGACTCATCTACTGTTAGTGCGTCAAACTTCCCATTCCTGAAAAAAAGTACAACTTTATGCACTTGTTGCATAAATTACTATTTTAATAACGAAAGGAAAGGACTTGACTTATCTTCCGATCGATCTTATATAAATAAAAATATTTTAAAAACTTACAACTTCGATAAGAGGGCCTTAACAGAATTTGTAGCAAGAATACAATCTTTTAAATGAAAATACTCCAGAAATATACAAACGCCATGAAGCTCAATTTTATGTTTATCTATTGGAAAGTATTCTCATAGGCAACTAGTTGGTACAAAAATCTATTTTGTTGGAAGAGGATAAATTTTTTTGGTAAAAAATAATTCTAACCCAAAAGGTACCCCCAATATTGGATCATGGGGAGAAACTTCCTATCGTGTCAGTTTCCCTCTGCCATCTCTAGGAGATAAAAGGGGATGGTAGAGGGAAGCTGATAGAATTTTTTTTGTGCAAAATTCGCTTCAGAGAGTCAAAATACTTCAAAAAGTTAGATTAGAACCTTAGGACAAGACCTTTTTTTTTTACCCTTTTTAGGAGACAAAAGGGGTGGTAGAAAAAAACTGTCACTAGAGAAAAAAATTTTTCTCCTAAATTGGCTTCAGCGCGTCAAAATACTTCAAAAAAGTTAGAGGAGAACCTTCGGGCAAGACCTTTTTTGTGTATACCTGTGTTATTTACGGAGAATGTAAAAAATGCAGTTAAAATACCGGGTGAGTCACGAATTGCGCTCGCCCCGATATCTCCTAAAATATTTGGAATAGAAAATTGAAATGTGGAGGGCTTATTACACGACTAAAATGCCATCTTTTCAATAAAAATCAAGTTTGGTGCACATTCGGTTTGACCGGAAATGCCCACAACTTTCGATTTTTAAATGGAACACCCTATATATTTTTACATTTTTGGAATCTAGAGGAAATTTTGAATACAATACATCCATTTTGGTCACTTTTTGATAAACATTAAAAAGTTTATTAAAAAATCTATTTCTGAATCCAGAGTGCTGTGGTGCCCAAAACATATTTTAGTTTGTGTGCTACGTTACTATAAAAATACAAAGAGCAATATGATTGCATTACTTAATTGTCTAGAGGCGTTTAAAATTTTCAAATGTGATTTTTACCCACTAACTCGGTTTTTTTAAATGGGAAGTTAATCGTTCACCAACAATTTTAAATACCTCATTTTCATACGAATCTAATGATACCAAAATTTTGAAAATCCGCTCAGAAATATTTGAGATTTCAGCCAAAATACAATGCAACCAAGCTTTCAGAAACATGCGGCTAATAGATAATAGATTAGTGGGCTTTGGAAACTAAAATGACACATTTCTGTGTAAATCTGGTAACCTAATAACATTGGAAACATCATAGTAGCCATTGAATGTAATAAAACAATATCAGCTGCCAGACAGACTCGTGTAGTTATAGGCAATCTTGAGCTATCAAACATTTAATAATTGTGAGCGCAAAGAACGTTACAAGTAAGTTTAGGATAGGTATGTTGAGGTAAACACAGTTACATCCACAAGGAAATTAGCAATAGAATGCGACATCAGTACGGTTTTCAGAGTTTTATTTAAATGAACATAAATATCGGGCCTATAAATAAACAAAAATCAATTCCGTTTGAACAATTAAACTTAAACTAGGTAACAATAGGTATCTATATTAAAATAATTAATATAATTAAACCCTAAATTGACATTTATAGATATTGTTCAAAATGTCCACCATTTTTTTCTATACACAATTCGGCTCTGCGTACAGTTGCTTGAATGGCTCTACGCAATTCAGCCGGCGTTAGTTCATTAAGAGCCCGTACAACTTTATTTTGCAGCTCTTCACGGGTATTTGAAGAAGTTTGATAAACTTTATTTTTGAGAGTGCCCCATACATAATAGTCGAGGGGTGTTAAGTCAGGTGACCTAGAAGGCCACCTGATATGACCTTGATTTGCGATAAGGCGTTCACCATACAAGTTGTTTAAATATTCCATCACTCTTCTGGAATTATGTGGGGGAGCACCATCTTGTTGGAAAAACAGATTTTGTAAATAGGCAAGAGGAAGTAAGTCAGGAAATTCTGCTGTCTGGTTTTGTAAAAAGAATAAATATCGTTCGCCAGTAAGTGTTCCATAAAAAAATATGGGTCCAATTATTCGATCTCCAAGTACTCCAAGAATATTCCCCCGCCCTAACAACCTCGGATTTTCTTGAGCCCAGTACCTAGTATTATTTCTGTTAAACATACCTTGGTTCGTAAATCTACTTTCACCTGAATATAAAATATGAAAAGGAAAACCTGGGTTTTGTTGTACTGCATTTAAGAACCAGTTGCAATATACTAGCCCCCTGTCGTTATCATCTCCATAAAGATGTTGGTGTATTTGGTATCTATAAGACCGAAACTTATGTTTCTTTAAAATTCTGCAAACCGAAGACTGACTAATGTCGCATTCCGTTGCCAATTCCCTTGTTGATGTTGTTGGGTGTACCATCACAAATCCTAATACATCAATTTCTTTGTCCTCAATTACAATAAATGTTTGATGGTAATCTTGTTGATCCGGTTCGTTTCTTAATTTTTGTTCCACTCTGGCAAACAAGTGTCTGCTTGGAGCACGTCTGTTGGGATACCGTTGCTGATACAGTCCTGCAGCTGCAGTTGAATTTTTGTGACACTCTTCATATATCAGTAACATATCGACCTTTTCATTTCTACTAAAATTATTCATTTTCTTTAATTTTTAATCAAAGAGATTTCCGCAACGCTTTATTTTTTATCTGTCTGGCAGCTGATATTGTTTTATTACATTCAATGGCTACTATGATGTTTCCAATGTTATTAGGTTACAAGATTTACACAGAAATGTGTCATTTTAGTTTCCAAAGCCCACTAATCTATTATCTATTAGCCGCATGTTTCTGAAAGCTTGGTTGCATTGTATTTTGGCTGAAATCTCAAATATTTCTGAGCGGATTTTCAAAATTTTGGTATCATTAGATTCGTATGAAAATGAGGTATTTAAAATTGTTGGTGAACGATTAACTTCCCATTTAAAAAAACCGAGTTAGTGGGTAAAAATCACATTTGAAAATTGCTCTTTGTATTTTTATAGTAACGTAGCACACAAACTAAAATATGTTTTGGGCACCACAGCACTCTGGATTCAGAAATAGATTTTTTAATAAACTTTTTAATGTTTATCAAAAAGTGACCAAAATGGATGTATTGTATTCAAAATTTCCTCTAGATTCCAAAAATGTAAAAATATATAGGGTGTTCCATTTAAAAATCGAAAGTTGTGGGCATTTCCGGTCAAACCGGATGTGCACCAAACTTGATTTTTTATTGAAAAGATGGCATTTTAGTCGTGTAATAAGCCCTCCACATTTCAATTTTCTATTCCAAATATTTTAGGAGATATCGGGGCGAGCGCAATTCGTGACTCACCTGGTATATACTGTAAAGATACAAAAATTAGTAAAACTAAGCGTAAGACTTTATACACCAGATTTCCTCATTGACGAAGGTTTCCTCGGATTTCCTTCTGGGTGTACACCAGATTTCCTTCGCGGTTTCCCCCTCGGTAATAAGTTATTTATATACAATGTGCAGTGCCTGGTCAATTTAGTTAGTTAAATCAGAATAATAATTTTCAAGAAATTCAATAAATGTGAAATAGGAATTTTAAGTAGGCTTAAGTTTTGGTTTTATATAGCAAAAACATTTAAGTAGGGAACAAAATTTGGTACCTAGTTTATTATAGAATTTGGCTGTATAGCAGTTTGTGCCGTGTCTGAATCTGTAAGTCGAAGAAAATTTCAGTTTCCTGTATTATACTCGAGTAATTGGCTATACTTTTAATACTGATGTTCTTGCTGTTTGCGGCAAACACTCTAGAATGCAGACAGGGGCAATGTTAGTATATCAACTTAAATAAATTGATCTTTGCAGTCATCTCTATATTTTACCTGGGAGAGTATTCGAATATATCTGCATTGTAGGACGAATAACTTTGTGACATATGCTAAATATCCCCAATTTAAAATACCATAGAAATTATTAACATGGAAAGAACCACAGCAGACCGTAAGTTAATAGGTTGTGAGTAGAAACCTTAGGAATATTGTGCTGGTTAGATTACGTAAAAATAATAAACATTTCTTGGCAGTTTAGTCGACAAAACTAAAATATGTTGCTCCCAAGATAATATTGGATCACGGTATACATCTAAAAGTTATATCAATCCATAGCTTTGATCATATTGATTTTGTCGGTCAAGGTTTCGAAGGGAAAAAATTAATGATTGAGTTTTGTATTCATTTAGCATTAATCTATTAGTTAAAACCTTATGACAGGTTAACATGACAGTCAGTTCTTCCAAGTGCTACGTAAGTATTTAGTGGTATTGTATTATCCGCAAGGTCATTGGTGTAGCTAGTGAGAAATATAAGGCCTAACACCGATCCTTGCGGAACGCCGAGAGTTACTCTCTTTACTTGGGAAGTGCAAAGGTTGTGGTTTACGTATTAGTACCTATTCGTCAAGAAAGATTTTGTAAGTGGTACACTGTCAAATCGAAATTATATCCCGTTAGTTTTTCTAGAAAAATTGTATGCGATACATACCCGAAAGCCTTTGTTATGTCATAGAGAGAGGCTAGCAGTTGTGCATTTATTGTTTTCGAAAGTATCTAGGAAATAAATTGCTGAACTCAAAGTATTCATTGATTTAGTTTTTTAAAGCAGCTTCAAAATTTTGGTATAGGTGGAAGTAAGATTTTTCGGTAATTATTTAGTGAATCGTTTCATCTATTTTAGTGAATAGGAATTACTTTAAGTAATTTTAGTACGTCATGTTCCTTTAGTGATTTTCTAAATTTTTGCCGACTTATATAGCATATGCCAAATTTGGGGTTCGAGTTTTATTTTAGGTATATAAATTTTATCATCGTTTTAAAACTGGCGATGAGTGGAAAATAGTTTTTAATTTATTTTGAATTGAAATGAATATGCACGAGATTCGTGTGAGCTTTAATTTGAATTAGATATCCCTGCCTCGTTAAAAGCTTTCCGCTTTTTTACTTGCAAATTTTACATTGAATTTTAATTTATAAATGCGAGTTTAATGATATTAACGGAAATTAATAAAGTGATTCCATATTTTTCAGGTTTTTTTAAACATGCATAATATTAAAAATGTAACATAAATTTACATTCCTACACAAAAAAAAGGGACTACTGATATAAAATAAAAGCACAGTATATATAATAATTACATAAAGTTAAATAACACTCACTAAGCTACTGAAGTAATGTCTATGAATACTAAAACACCGAAACATCACAGATAACGATCATTTCACCAATCAATTTCGCATTGAGTGAGTGCAGCTACACTAGGAAACTTGCATATTAATTATTAAACGACAACTAAAGACAAATCCCACTTTTCTGGCAAAAAGTATTTGAAAATATATATTTTTTGAAAAATAATTTTATATCTCAATATAAATAGTAATTTTTGTACTGAATGTCCCATATAGAATTTACCTTTCTCAATTGAAATAATGCGACCATTGTTGCAGTTAGGTAAAGGAATGGACCATTAATAGGTAGGTATGCTTTTAGAGGGCAGAATATTTACTAACGTAATATTTTGTCGAACTTCTTTATATATTTCCTTAAATATATAAGGAATAAAAACTAGATTGCAATTAACAGCTATTTTCCGGATTAATGCCCCGCCGAGCGCTGAATTACGAATGACAAGCCTGGCCGCATTAAATTCAATAACCATGTATTTCCACAAAACGCCAAAGTTTCGATTGCAACAAACACCAGCCGAAAGACTTACTCCTACTCCTCTCGTCAGAGCAAAGTAGATCCGGAATGACTGGACCAACTGGATCCGAAATGACTGGAACGAGGCCTTCGACCACTCTGATACATGACGAGATTTATAAAATCACGACATGCAACAAAAGTGGAAGGCTCCATCTAGCTTCCGATGTCCACTGCTTCTTCGATTGCAACGGACATTGGCCGCTAGATGGAGCCTACCGCTTTTGTTGCATGTCGTGGTTTTATAAATCCCGTCATGCCAAGAGTGATCGAAGGCCTCGTTCCAGTCATTCCGGACCTAACTTATACTGATAAGAGCCAACAGCTCGAAACTGCAGTCTGCAAGTGGTGTGGAGTGGCTGGTACGAGAGGTCCTTTGAGAATTGTTGTTTGAGTACTATTGCAAGGAATTAGTCCGGAGAATAGCTGTTGGTTGCAGTCTAGTTTTTATTCCTTATTATATATATTTATGGAAATGTATAGAGTTCGACAAAATACAACGTTAGTAAATATACTCAACTATTTATGCATAGTTGCGATGTGATATTTCTGCACGTGGTTTAATATCTGGAGAGTGGTAAGTGTCCCTAGTAGACATTTGTTCATATCACATGGACAGAGGTTTAGGGAAACAGTACCAACCATCAGTCAAAAACTACAAGGTCGGAAGCGATTTGTAACATCCCTCGAAGGTGCTAAAGTTGTGGCGCACTCACTGCTGTGAATCTGCAAATCCCTTTTTCAATTCTGAGAGGTTTTCTTTTACCAGAATTGTGCCCTGGTGGTATCTTTAGAAGACACCCATGAATTCGTAGGACTTTCCTTCACTAAGACGGTTTATAATGCTAACATCCACCAGTTCGATGTCTTCGCTTACACCATCCAAACTTCTCTGACTATGTGAAAAATGACGCACTTGCTCAAATCCAAGATCGTCTCGATAGATGACGCGCACATTGACAGAGTGTTTAGGGACATTTGTAGATCCTTTTCATTGATAATACGTATAATATAAAAGAGGTGAGTGATATTATGTTCTCTTTTATTTGGTGGTCCTGATTTATATTCATTTCCTTTCCTCGGCTCAATCGAGACTGGTAAGGGTGCGATGTAGAATAATACAACAATTAAAAAGTCCCCTTGGAAAAATTCTCCTGATGTTCACCCACTCTCTAGATATCAAATCTTTTCCAGACTGTGAATTATTTTATTCTCCAGAGAGAGAAAGAGAGAGAGAGAGAACAAGTCTTCGATATATCCACGTATTTCAGGCTGAATTTTCAGGTTTTCCATCAACCGTACATGTAACGAATGAGAGGAAGCATTAAGCGACTTAGCATAGTCCACCCAAGCAACAGAAAGATTACCCTTAAAATAGATGGCAGTCTGGAAGGTACACCGATCTGCAAGCATTGTGGCTTCTATACCGTGTTTGCTGCAAATGCCGCTGGAGAGACTCACTCACATTATTTATAAGTCACTGACTTTGTATTGCTCGATTCTATTAAGAGCAAAAGGATATAGTTGTTTAATTAAACAGCCTATTTACTTCTACTAAAAGATTGATTTCATTAGAACAAGTTAAGAAAACTGTAACTACCTGTTACCAAAAAGAATGAAAATACTACGTCACTTTTATTTACCTAGCTAGCTCTAAAAGTTAAAGTGGTTAGTTTAGCAAAGTTAAATTATTATATTCAAAGTTTTGAAATAAAACCCAATCATAAAATGATAACAAGATGTATTACAATAACATTGGTAGAGCATAAAACAATCTCCGAGCATGGAAGGAATAATTTATATCGTTTTCCAATACTATAAATACGTACATGATAGGTTCAAACATGCACAATAAAATCATAATAAGGACAAGAACAGTATTGGTCTGCCGACCCAAAAAAATAGAAACATGTATTTACCTTACTCCTTTACGAAGTAAACAAAAATAATAGCGATTCAAAATTCATCATGTTTAACAACAATCGGCACATCATTTAACAATTAGTTATATAATAGACAGATCTAGTCTGTATAATGGACAAAGTCTCGCGAAGAAACACTTTAAAACATTTATTTTCGCTTCAAAAATGACGAAAATTATGTTGATTACGAAGCACCACACTAATATTTAAGATATCAATTCTTAGTCAGCTCCAATCGAATTTATGATGCAACAGGTAAACGGCCAGGCAATTTTATAAACAATAGTTTACTTACAACTAGATGTCCTTGTAGAAAAAGGCAATACACATCTTACATACTAAGT
Source organism: Rutpela maculata (assembly GCA_936432065.2). NCBI lineage: Eukaryota > Metazoa > Arthropoda > Insecta > Coleoptera > Cerambycidae > Rutpela > Rutpela maculata. Next base: position 290,243,539 of record OW386285.2, on the reverse strand, counting down.
ACAAATTATATCAATCGTTATAGATAGCTAATAGGTAACTTTTGTTACAACAAACACTAACATTGAGCACAAACTTTTTGTTAGATTATTAGGTAGCCAGTATGTGTTATCCAGTGCTGATCTTGTACGGTAAAGATGGCCACAATGGCCGTTCTCCCCTTTCTTTTTTCGAGCTCGGGAGGGGCCAACAGGACGGAAGAAGAAATTAGGACACTAACCAATAGCGATTAGTCTTTTAAATATCCCGTCTTAGAAAGAGAAAGTCGTTGAGTCTCAAAGCTTTTAAGTTAAGATATTATCACACGTAATATTCCAAGGTAAATATTCAAAGTATTTGAAAACGGGGGTGGCTTTTGGCAATTTTAGTACTCGCAAGTGTAAAATATTACAAAAATATATAAAATAGTACAAATAATCCGCAAAATGATCAACAATTTAATAGAATATCAAAATTTAACCGTTACAAGGAGCTCGCAGCGTCAAGGGTGTCCGAGTCTGCTTTGCGCTGATGAGAGCCAAAAGCTCCAAACTGGTACACAAATGACTCTGAATACCTGTCAAAGCGGCGCGGCGTGATCCTTTAATTGTTCCCTTCACCAGAATTTGTTGCAAGTACATTGCAATTCTAGGTTTGATGGTAATATCATTCAGAACGCACATCCTAATCGTAATCGTAGAAAAGAAAACCAAGAGGAATACGACAAAATTTGATATTATGCTGTTATAAAATATATATTAGTAAAATACATAATTAAATAATGTCTCAGTCAAATTTCAAACTTTCCTGTTTTTTTTTTTTTGTTTAGAATTAGTTAACTGGGCTAATATACTAATGAGTAAGTTTTTACACGTCTAAATAGTTATTGCTTCTAAGCGCAAAATCGGACTAAGAAGATTACGTATATTCAATAAATGAAATGCTGCTGTATAAAATTTGAGTTTTCCAATGTGGCATGCAATACGTATGTTTTAAAAAAGTAGAAAACACAAGTAAACTGAAAGAACTCTATTTTCTTTGATTATAAAATCCGTTTTATATATCCACTTATTGACTATCGTTGCATGAAATAATACACCAAAACTATATATGCACATTCATGTTTTCTTTTTGTGATATGTTCAAAGAATAATATTTGAAATTCTTAACAAGTATTCTAAACTATGGAAAAGTTTTAAACACTGCTCAGACAAGTAGCTTTACAGATAATATGAAACGAAAAAGTATTAATAAAATTTCTGGAGAATTGAAAAGTTAGATTTTGTTTTGAGGCGCATAATTTGTTCTGGTATGAACAATAAAATGCTATACTGAAATTAAATTAAAATCGTGTTTGAGATTCTGATTCAAACTAAAATATTCTTTTATTTGTGAAAAAATCCTATTGATATTTGTAAGAAATTTAAAAATATATTTTTATACAATAATTCTATTTTAATTATAGATTGGCATAAATACTTACTAGCGAGTTTTTTAAACAATTTTCTATTAAACCAGATGGAACTAGAATAAATTAATTAAGAACAATCAGCACACTCATAAGCACTCAGTCGCCAAAACTATCTCAAGAAAAAATGTCTATGGTGTCCTACCATGCGATATTGGTGTTGATGTGATACCATTAAGTTCCAAGCATTTCTGAATAAAATTATAATTTATAGAAATTGTAGTTAATGACAGCACTGGCATGAACACTGGTCCTGCAAAGTAAAACTAAGATATATTTGTGTGTCATCAACATGATAATATCGAGAACAGTACAAAAATAGAGGTAAAGTTGCATGTGGTTACAGTTAATAATAGAAGCTCAAAATTGAGTTTTCAGGCATTCTAATACTGACAATTGGACAATTTGAAAAAGTATCGAATTCCTTTGATTAATCTGGTAAAATTAGTAGTGTTCTTTTCCATTATTGGTACAAATGTCATCAGTAATGTAACAGAGATGTAGCGTTAACAAAGACCATATTTACCTTTTCACATGTAAGGGCGAACGGCAGGTCTACTCTTTGGAGAGTTTGAGTGAGTTCAACATGTTATTCGAGTAAATTACACCGCCCACACAAAAAAAAAGTTGTCTGAAATGTACACGCGATATATGGTTTCCGAAGTATTTTTTCCCGCTGAACACGAATCCGGTGTCAGAATTGCTCAATCACCCTTTGGTCTTCGGTAAGACGCTGATGAATCTTCAGAAAAATGAAACTTTTGCACTGATGATTTAAGTGCTATATATAGTATTTCAAGCAATTTTTCATCATGATCAAAATACTCTAGCATTGTTAAATTAAGAAGGTGAAATATTTTGTAACGGTTCAAAACCGAACCATATGAGGCTCCTTGTAATTGAGGGGCATTGGGCACGCAAGGCCTAGTTGCACCAAATAGAGGCAGGTGTGTTTATAGTTGCAGACCTAATAAACTCTTATTTATTTCTCGGGTTACTCACCGGGAGCAAATAAAACAAACGTATTAGGCTAGATGCATTTAAGTGCATTCCTGTATGAAGCAAGTAGCTGCACTGATACACTAATACACTGATTTGGCTCCCTGTTGCGATGTTTAATCGACGCTTCTGAGAGGCGTGGAAATGTAAATTGCATGTTCCGCGTTTTATCTTCCGTGTTCATTCTACAAGATAAAATTATGCTGTATATCAAGAGAAGGAAATTTTTAGTGCTGACCTTATGCAGTATATCCGGTAATCCATTCGAGTTGTTTTGATCATGCGTATAAATTTGTGTACCTGAAACATAAATAAGGAATTAGGTTATGTCATGAATATAAGATAATAGAGGCAAAGGGGAAAGAAAAATGTAAAGAGGTGAGAGTTTGATGCAGTACCCACTATGAGAATATTGTTTTTAATATATTTTGAAATCAAGTGAGAAATCTCTGCAGTTTGTTTTGATGCACTTTTGATATTTTAAACAGGAACATTAGAACTACCAAAATTTCTATGAAAATCAGTGCTGGCGCGTTTTTTTAAATTTTTTGTGGAGAACTATTTGAGAGGGAGTAGCTAGAGCAAAGAAGAGGTAGCCATATTTCAAATTTAGAATCATTTCATTTCTTTCATGATTTTTGTGCGTAGATGAGAACCTTATAAGACTCTAGGGTGATTTAATTAAAGCTATTACGTATTCATTGAAGCTGTGGCTAACTAGAAAATAATTAATTTTAGGTTTCTTGCTTACCTCAAAAACTCCGCTACGCACTTAAATATTTTGTAAAGCCACTCTGTGACCATTGGGTCGTTATGTAAAAGTTGCACTTGTCTTGCTGTTGATTTTCCCTGTTAAACGCTGAACAAAACATACTGGGAGACGTTGCTAACGGCTATCCTACGATCACATGTCGGAGGGACTAATACTGCATGAAACGCTGCCTATTCAGTCTTCAACCATCATACTTTAGAGGAATTATCAACCATTCTTTCATTCACTATTATGAAGCGTGGGCCAATAAATTTGGAGAATGTCGCTCCACTAGTGATCTGGGCAACACAACGTTTGTGTAACAGCTGTGGAGACTACTACGATCAGCCCTGGAGTACTCACAAGCTTCAAAAAAGCGATATCCATGAGTTCATTTACTTTATTAAAAACTTATGTAAACTTATAGAACAGCTGTTCCTTGAGTAAATTTCGTATTGTAATAACCTGAATTAATTGAAGTACTTAAACTCATACCTGTGTGGTACAGATTTTTCCTTTGATTTTAATGACCATTTATTTGCCCTATCCCGGTGACTTAATTTCCATTTCTGCATTCATGCTCGGCCTTTTAAATGTAAGATAAGCCTCAATGCTTACCATCTCGCGAAGAGAGGTTGATTTTCTTTTAGTAAACATATTATATTGTTTTTCTGGGCCAGAGATGTCAAACTTATAAGTAGGGTTGTATCCCGATACTGAAATCGTGTAGTACCTTAGAGTATAGTGTCACATTCAATTTTAGGACACGTTCTCCGTGTCACAGATATCTATATTTTGAGGGCAAGAACTCGCTTTAAATTTTAAATCTAGAATGATCTATGGTATAATCTTTGTGTAAATCGTTGGTGCTCATCATAATGCCTGTGTAGTAGTTTGTAAGATATTACATTATACCTTTAGAGTTAATTTTAAGTAACGTCATTGTGTCTTGTTTTTTTATTTTTTATCATATACTTTTTATCATATACATTGCATATTATATATTATACATTTTTTTGTGATTGCTTCACATTTTTGTGATTAAATTATTTTTGCTACGATGTAATTTTATTGGTCTTTAAATACTGATTGTTTCGTGCGTCTTATCATCCCCCTTCCTCGTCGATTCTTCGACGGGCGCCCTGGCATAGCTCAGGAGACATCTTTAGGTAAATAACCACGAAAATATATCACCAAGAACAAGACCTACTTACCCACGCCCAGCCACGACTAAAAGGGCAGGGTGACTGATTGACTAACCAAGAAGGCACCGTTACAATTTCAGTTATCAATTTCACGTATAAGACTATATATACAACCTAATTGCCTTTATTTAAAACCGTGGCTCCGGTAATTGCCCATTCAATGCGGCAGAGCCTGGAAAATTCTGAAAGGTGAAAATAAATTTTTTGTAATAAAGGTAAGGGCCAAATATACCACATTACAATATATATGAAGTTTTAGATGAGACATAAGACCATACTTAAGATATATACGACTTCACATGAGACGTACAAGGCTTGATATAATACGTATAAATTTTGTGTTCAGCGGGAAAAAATACTTCGGAAACCATATGTGGCGTGTACATTTCAGACAACTTTTTTGTGTGTGTGTGTGGCTGTGTTATTTTGATATTACTTTAAAAATTACCAATTAGATGTCAAAATTATCTGGCGTGCCACCGACTTTGTTATATAACTTTTCCTAGGTGACCTAAAGCCAGGAAGGATATTTCTTTAAATGAATTAGACGTTACTGAAAAGAAAAGTTAGCCAAAATATATTACATATATTGATCAACGTCTAAATTTAACAAATGATATATTGGGATTAAAGTATGGATAAGGTGTGCCCACTGATTAGAATAAAAAAAAAATAGTTTCCAAAATCTATCATGCGAGACTCGGAAAAGAAATGTATACTGAATATATTAAGAAAATATTTACACTATGAACACAAATTCAATGCATAAAAATAATCATTAAAAAATTCTAACCATATTTGATGTTAAATATTTAGCACTTAAATATATGATATAAAAAATTTCTTAACACATTAAATCCTTCGCACATATGACCACTTATATCTATGGTGTAAACTTAATAAAAATAATATGTTGTAATACAAGAAAAACGGGTTATAATGGAATATATTTATACGTGTGCAAATATTTGTTAAGTAAAAAAATAATAAAGTGCGTTAAGCTCTTACGCTCCAAGATTGTAAAAAAAGCCAATAGATATAAAAATGAATATCAACTAAAATTTATATCATAAGATATAAAAGAAACAATTCAACAATGAAATAAATATCGTAATTAGGTAAGTACAGAAAAATATAGATGTTACCAATCCTCCACATCACGCATGTGCATTGTCTTGAGCAGCGTAACGGTGTCTCAACTATTCCCAAAACAGGGATCTCAGGAAAACTACCAATGATAACCAGATTACCAGATTACACAGGACAGCTCGTGCAAGCGAAAGCAACAAATTGGTATCTTATGACTTCCAAGGCGCCCTTAGGTAAGAGCATATTAATATTAAAAATCCATTCGCAATGTCCGGGCGGTCAGGTTTATCTATAGATGACCTTCTTGTCAAGATAAAATTTAAACATTAGGCAACCAAATCTAACGTGTAATACAAACTGTACCCTGTAAGCCTGGAAGAAATGAATATTTAAGAAATAGCTCCCCAAAAATATTAATGTGACAGACAAGAACAACACTCAGGAATATCTTCTCCATGAACATAATTTATTAATAAAAGGTGATCACCTGAATGGACTTGGCTTTCTGGAAAACTAACGCCGACAGTTAATAAGAAAAATCGGAAATGGTAGTACAACTGTAGACTGAGATATAATGCAGGTAAAATAGTCGTTCAGTGTCTCTAGCTAGAAGGTTGCGAAAAGAACTTCTGCGTGAAAGTCTACTTGGACAATACCACACATCTAGACAGAGCAAGACAATATAACAGCACAGCTTTTCCGAAATGCAACGAAATAAATTTTATTTAGTTGGCGTATGGCATAAGTATACACAACATAGTTATTTAAAGTTTAATGTCCAATTTATTTATATATTCGATCGAGGATGGCGTTGCACAGACGAAGTCGCTCACGCTTCCTTCGTACTTCCTAAGTGGACACTCGGTGATAATGTGTTGGATGGTTTGTTTATTGGCTCCGCAGTAACATTCTGCACACAGGGTTCTATTCCATTTACAGTAGAAATCAGCGCGGTTTCCATGTCCTTTTCTTATTCAATTTAGGATGGCCCAAGTCCTGCGGGGGAGGTTAAAATCTGGAGAAGTTTCAGTTATACTTGGCATGTCTCTCAGAACTGGATTATTCCTGTCGTTCCGCACGTTCTGCCACTGTGGGATCATTCGGAACTTGTCTGTTCTCAGGTCCGTTGCGGTTCCAGTTGGAGGGTTCGTTTGCGGTTGGCGTGAGCAATGTCTCCGTGTATTGGTAGTAGCTGAGTGTTCAATATTTTCTGGAACTCTCTAAGTAAGGCACTTTGGCGGCGGAGGTCTGGGGAGGGTATATGGCTTAGCAGTGGTAACCATTGCATTGGGGTAGACTTTGTGCCGGAAATCAGACGTATAGTGGTGTTTAGTTGTGTGTCAATTATTTTTTAATTAGAGCTGTTCATCCAAACAGGGGCACAGTATTCGGCTGCTGAGTACACGAGCCCGAGTGCTGAGCATCGGAGGGTAGTTGCTGTTGATCCCCAAGTTGTTCCGCAGAGCTTATAAATAATGTTATTTTGAGTTCTTAGTTTCGCCGCAGTATTTTCAAAGTGCTTCTTAAAGGAGAGTGTTCTATCCAGGGTGACACCCAAGTACTTTGGGTTACTGTTATGCTTTAATAATTGGTCATCTATATACACCTGGAGTTTCCTGTTGGCCATCTTGTTGTTTAGGTGGAAACAGCACACTTCGGTTTTATTTGAGTTCAATTTGAATCTCCAATGCCTGAACTACTCTCCCAGCTTTGTGAAGTCCTCAGTAAGGATCTCTTCTGAGCTCTCCACCAGGGTGTGTTTGGTTGCAATTGCCCAGTCATCCGCATATCCTTCTAGACCTAGTGGTGGGCATATCTGAGATATGCAGGCTAAACAAAACTGGAGAGAGTACTGAGCCCTGGGGGAGTCCGTTGTTAAGTGTCCTTTGAGTACTTTCAACGCTTCCGATGGTGACCCGAAAGTGTCAATCGCTCAGAATGCCATTTAGAAGTCGGGCCGTCGTTCTACATGGGACTACTTTGAGTAATTTACAGATTAGCCCCTCTCTCCAGAAAATATCGTATGCCACCGACAGATCTATAAATGCCACCTAGGTTTTAAGTTTCCTTTGACAACCTACCTCTATGTGAGTCGTGAGGGACAGAACCTTATCGGTCGTGCTTCTTTCTGGCCTAAATCCGGTCTGTTCCACTGGGATATTCTGGAACAGGGTTAGACCAATTCTGTTTAGGATGAGCTTTTCAAGTAGCTTGTATGTTGCACTCAGTAAGGCGATGAGGCGGTAATTTTCTGGCCTGTCATCTGTTTTGCCTTGTTTTAGGATGGCTAGAATTTTTGTTTGTTTAAAGTCTCTCGGTAGTTTTCCTGTTCGGAGAATATCCGTGTAGAACCTGGACAGCCATGTACTCGCAAAATTTCCACAATGGATGAGGAATTCTGGATGTATGCCATCTAGGCCAGGCGCCTTACCAGTTTTTATGTCTTTGATTGCTGCAGAAACTTCTTCCGCGCTGATTCTTCTGGGCTGTTAGTTTTTAGGTTTCTGAGTTCTTTTTTGATGCCTTTGGTGAATTCTCTATATCTTTTTCCCCGAGAGGTAACGGCTATGTGTGTAGCAATTTTGTTCGGGTGGATCTTGGGGCTCGGACGTGACATTGTTTAGCCGTCCCCTAGTTTTCTTAAGAGGGACCACGCCTTTCGACTAGATTTTTTAAAGTCTAGGAATTCGACTGTATTGGTTCACTTTTCTCTTCTGGCTTTATCTAAGCTGCCGAGAAGCTCATCGGCAATATCATTATCGCCACTCTCTAGGAATTCCTGGTAGAGATTTTCGCTTTCCTCACTCCATCCCGGTATGTACCCTCTCATAGTTTGCGTGTATAGGTGGTATCCAACGTAGGCATTTATCTAGATCGCTTGTATATGCGGGCCAGTTGGCTTTTTTAAAATTCCAGCGAGCTCGTGGTGCAAAGGTAACTAGTGGAATTTGGATTCCTATTTCGTATATTATTGTCCTTTGCTGACTGTGAGGGAAGTCAGTGAGCACTATTCGTTTAGTTGGCAGGGGTTTTCTGTCTTGATTTCGAGACACGTAGCATAAGTCGGGGTGATATTCTCATCTCCATGCAGCAGATTTGAAAGTACCTTTGTCCTTGGCAGCGAAGACATGAAATAGTTGGTTACTTTCCACCCAGTTCATCAGCGTTTCTCCATTCTCGTCGTTAGCTCTATACTTTCATTCCTGATGGTAGCTGTTAAAATCCCCTATGTAGACAGCTGGGTGGGGGCAAGGATCTATGACCTGGTGTGGCCACGAGAGGTTAGGAGGCTTGTATATATTTGTCACTTCGATGTCCCCCATTTTGGCGATGACAGAGTGTATGTTGTTATGGGTGCTAGAGGAGATGCGGTAGGCATTTTCCACGGTATTTCGTATGTAATTGGCACATCCATAGGCGTGATGGTAAGTGCTTCTCGAGAGGTCAAAACCTGGGATTTTTCCCCTTATCTCAAGTTGTCGTGCATCCGCAGCATGGGTCTTCTGAATGGCTACAAGGTCGATCTCGTTTGATAGCAGCATTTTAGATAGAAGCTAATGCTTTCAATGTTTATCTGACAAATCCGGACGATAGGTCCTAGGTTTCTGGTCATTTGGTTTTTAGAAGGGCCATTTGTGTGCTGCAAAATTTTCATCTTTTGGTATGCGTGTTGTGTAAATAGAAATAAATGAAAAATATTTAAATGAAATCTACTATATATATGGGAAATATGTATCCAGGCACTTAAGGCTAACCCACAAATTTTTATTCTACACAGAATAAATGTCAATAACCGAAAAGAAACAACATATTTCTTAATTATCCATTTAGATAAAAACCACTATAAAGAATCCCTCTCGCTGAAGTCGTATACACCGCTCAACACAAATTTGTTTTCATGCATTAATTGAAGACCTAAGTGGATAAAGGTGTTATGTCGCATTTAAAAAAAAAATTACTTTATGCAATTTTTGAACACCCCTGATATAGATTTAACACCCAATAAACGGTGAATTCTAAATTTGTAATGTTTTATAGAAACTTTTTAATTATAAAGGCGCCATGTCATACATACAACCAGTAATTTTAGTGGATGTACACAGTTTTTGACAGAAAAATCTAGTTTCATAACAGCTTGATATTGTTCTTTAATATTAGTGTAAACAAAAGAGCATAACCCAAAATTATCTGTTTTATGAGGTATTATTCATTTGAATCGAAGACAAAATAAATACTCAAAACCGTTTTGTTTAATTTACTCAAAACTTTAAAAGTGTGACATAACACCTTTATCCACTTAGGTCTTCAATTAAAACTTTTAAAATATTCTAAAATACATTGTTTTATTTACAGTAATCAACGAATTTACTAATTTTCGTTACTCGTTTTTTCTAGATTGGAGTTATTGTGAGCGTCTTATCATATAAAAATATAAAAAGCCAAAGTGAATCGTACAATGCAGTACAGTTACGTGTCGATTTAAATTCAAACTGTACTTCGAGAAGAACACAATCAAGTTTAGGATGTTTTCGTAACTATTCTTCAATTATTTCTAATGTTTTGGATACAGTCGAAAGTGTACTAATTCATCTAGTGTCATTTGAGTTTTGAGGTGAGAAATATGGAGTTACCTAACCAAAACCGCTGCCCAAGGAATCACTACTTCCACTTCCAAATTTTTTACCCAAGTCACTCACGACGAAAAAAAATTGTATGTGGAAATAATTGTTTATGGAACTTTAATAATATAATATTTGAAATCCTCTACCCCAAAAACCCATATAACGATACCCCATATCGGTAGCGGGGTGGGGGTGGTGATGGGGGGTGATGGGGGGTGGTAGTGTGGGTGGATGAAGTAAAAAAATATTTTGAGGTTTCTGGTTCTTGTACACACATTAAATCACAATTTTTTTTCATCCCCTTTAATATGGGGTGGGGGTGGTAACCAATGTTATGGACTCTTACCTGCTTGATTTACCTATTTTCCCCAAATTTACCCCAATTTACCCCCCAACCCTTCGACGGAACAAGATGAAAATATAATCTAGTTCTAGATCTCGTTAAAGTACATATGTGTACCAAATTTCAAGTCAATATCTCAAACGGTTCCAGAGTAAACGTGCGCACAAAAAAAGTTACAGACAGACCGACAGACAGAAATTTTCTTTCGTTCAAACTTAAAATCTCGACGTTTCGTGACATTCTAAGCCTATTTGAACAATAAAATTTTTTAAAATTTTTTTTGTCGTTACTATACTTCCACTGGATGTGGAAGTAAAATAGAATATTTGAGTAATGTATATCAAAAAGCGATGTATTATCAAAATATTGATACTATTAAAACCAGTCAGTGGTTTTACATTTAATATTGTGTATTATTCATAGCATTAGACTCGTTTACAGGTTAAAAAATTGAGAATAAATTAATGAACTTTTTAATTTATTTTGTAATAATCTATTGTTGTCTGATTAGGTGCAAGCTAAGGAAGTGAAATTATAAATTGATTAGTTATGTTATTAGCGTCAACTAAATTATCTGATTAGTGACCCGTATTATTTTTATTAACGACCAACAAATTAAGGAAAGACCAAATATATTTCTGATTGTTATTCCAAGCAACTGATCTAAGGTCTGAATTAAATTGATAGTAATTTCAAGTATTTAAAATTGCTACTAGATTTATATACAAGTAAAACTTTTCTACATATGTATATATTCAAGCTGCAATAAATAATCTCCCCTGGAGCAACATTTCAATCAGAAAAGATGTCTTCAGAAGATATTATAACATAATCAAAGACGTTTTAAAAAAAAGGAAGAACCCCTCATGGGCTCCAATCAATCAATGGTATATTGGAAGTGTCAGACTCTTACTGACTAAAGCCCCCTCCTCCCGGGCTCGTCTGTATACTTCTCCGAGGGCACTGAAGCCTCCTGGATTATTGTGCTCACGCTGTATTGCTCGTAAGGGAAATTTTTCGCTGCGCGTTGCCCCTTAGATGGTCTGACCACCATCACCCATCCAAGTCCTCACCGCGCAACGTTGCTGCACTTCGGTGATCTCGTCTAGGTCTCAAATCAACTCCGCTCAACAATATTTTATTCAATATTTTTAGTACATATGTACGCCTCCTCGAATCCAGAGCCAGAGCCAGAGCCAGCCAGACACCGGCGAGGTGGGTGTGATGCTGGACGGGGTAGGTCCTGTTTGGCTTTGAAAAAAATAGGATGTGGGCTAGTAGCTCCTGTGTGCCGTAGGCAAACTTAAAAACTAGGATAAGATACAAAATGTGTCTACATGGACCTAAAAATATCTTAAAAATAAACACAACACTGAGAACACTAAAATCGTAGGCGGACGCACTTCACAATTTTGATTGTTGATACGGGAAAAACAACTAAACGAAAAAACCCGTTCAAACAAATGACGACCTTGTGGTCTGATCGCCGACAAGGAAGGTGGGGTAGGAATAAAGTTGTGGTTTAAAATATTAGGATTTAGATAAGTTTTCGGCCTAGAGGGGATTTAGAAAGACAAAAAAGAAACAAAAACAACAAAAAAGGTAAAAGAACAAAATTGTACAAACATAAAAGGTGAGAAAGAGGGATTGAAAAGATGTAAAGTTGAGGAAAGATAAGAGTAAGTTACCGTAGAAGGAAATGTGGCTAGGGGAGTTGCCGGAAGATTGGCAACGCCTGGTATGATAGGAGGGTGTCTTATATAAAAAAGTATGGCATTATGCTGTCTGATTCGGGTAATGTTGCGAGTAAACGGGCTAGTTTGAACTGAATTTTTGAGACGTTTCTTGGACGTAGCCCGCTAGTGGGGTTATGTCGTGGCAACGTGCATAGAGACCTCTGAGGGAGGTGTACCTATCAGAGTCTGAAATGAGGCGAATAAATTTGTGTTCTTTTAGTTTTCGCATTATCGTGGCCGGGATGGTGCACCACACCGGCGTTGCGTATGTGATAGCCGGCCTGATTAGGATCGTATACAACAACTTTTTATTGATCCTGTTGAGTCCGCTACCCTACGTCAGAAGCGGATACAAACTTCTGGACATGGAGTAGACCTTGCGTATTGTCTCGTTAATGTGAATGTTGAACGTCAGTCGTTTGTCTAGGTTCACTCCCAAATACTTCACACATCGATTGATTGAAATTTCTCTACCCTAGATCGAAAGTGGCGTTCGGTTTTCGGTGAAGCGGCGCGTGAATCGAGTCGACTCTGACTTCTCGGCGTTAATCCGAATCTTCCACTTGAGTAATTCCTGTAGCTTGATTAATAATTTGGCTAGATCCTAGTGCATCCAGTGTGTCGAGTAATTGACCTGTCATATAATTTTCTTCTTCTTATATACTACATTTTGGCAGATGTTTTTTATTCCATGCATTATTCTAGTTGTGTTCTATTTGCTGCATAATATGCCTGAAAACATCACAGCGTCATCTGTCACAGTTGCCCGTTAGACGCACGCAGCTTCACCGGAGCTTCTTCCCATCAGCACCTTAAGCGTTCTGAAAAGGTTCTTGCTAATATTGTGGTCAGCATGTGACTAGAGTTATTTACAAACGTCTTATAGATAATTCATATCTCTTCGTCTGAATTATCTGCATCAGTTTGCTATGGTTTACGGATTCCAAAGCAGTGTTATTATTTTGAGCCTTCAGGTCTTTCCTAGCTTGTATTTCAGTTAGAGTTTTGGTAGTTGTCCAAAATTGTTTCACATTTTTATGTCACTTTGTAACCATGTTGCTGCTTGTGTGATATTCTTTTTTAGAAATTCTCACAGAGCATTTGAATCTTTATTAGTGTTGAGCAGATCTACGAACACGTTGAGCCCCGGTGTATAAACGATTTTAGGTTCCCCAAACCCGCATTTTTTTCCTACAAATACAGTTAAATACATTCGGAGAGATAACATTAATTTGGCGTCATTTTTTTAAATATCTTGTTATTTTCTATGTTTTATTGACATTTTAACTTGAGGTACACGTAAGTACCTCGCGTGCTAGAGGACTGGTGAGGCATTTTAAACCTATCTTACATCCAGTACTTACATCCAGTACTATATCCAATGATGTAAACACGTGAAATATGTTGACGGTAGGAAAACCACCCAAAGAAAATGCTCAAAAACCAGGTGTGTTTATTCTACCTGCAATATATATTATTGTGTAACATGTTTTTTATGTCCCATAAATCCGTAAATAAATATTATTATTCATTACCGTAATAAGTTCATATACACTGTTTTTATAATTCAAATATCAAAATAAATTAATTTCTTAGTCATCAATTTTCGCTATTGAAAATGTGAACTTATATGTAAAGATTTCCATAACCCGCTAATATCTGCCTGTTCTCCGAGACCAAGTTGACAGTTATTTTTCCATTGTCCAATGGATTTTACAAAAAAGCCATATTTTTAAATCATCGTTTAAGTTATATAAATTACAAGGGTTAACATTCCCAATTCTATGTGTATGTAAATCATAATAATATAAGAATTATTGCATGTATTAAGCACTACAGTGCTAAAAGCGTCGTGTTAATAAGTTAGTTACGAGAACGATCTTATTAAGTAATTTAGTTTTGGTGTTGCAGTAAATTATCTGCTAGATTGTTTAAAACTTTATAATATCTACAAACTTGGCAAGAGTCGAAAAAACTTAATTTAGCTGAAGGACGACTCTATTTAATTAATTACCAACTTAGGAGTTTATCCAAACAACGCTCTCAAAATAGTCAACTTGTATGCACGATAAATATGCCGATATCTATAAAACTTAAATTTACTTTTAATAAGAGTTAGGGAGAGAGGGAGAGACTTTTTTGTACTATTGGGTAAGTAGTTTATAATGCCAATAAGTAAAGAAGGCGTCGTTTGTTCTCGACTTGAAAAGATTATTTTTTTACCTGAAAAAAAAGAAAGATTCTCAATTCCATCTGTATGTTTATGTCAAAAAAAAATAATACAAAATACAAAATCTTTGTCCCCTTATAACTTGAGAATGGCTGAACTGATATTTTTGAACTTTTCAGCAAACGATTTAAAATTCTTTCACTAAGGTTTTATGTGTAATTGTTCTGCCTAGATTAGTACGATTTAGTGAAACATTGAAAATACGAATCATTTAGGTTTCCTTCATGTTGAAAACACTGTTTTCCTTCCCTATGCATATATAAGAGACGAGTAGAAGTTGAAGTCGGACATGGCCAACTGCCAATACTTAATTATTCAAAAAAGTAATCGAAGTGTGACGAATATTATACCAGCTGTATATTGCAGTTTCTGACTTGTTGGCCGTCATCAGTACAGACTAGGTAGGGAACGTCAAACGAGTTAATTTTTTTCTACATTCAAGTTGAGTGGATGCTTTCAAACAGATTACAAGGAGAACCATTTACCACAACTTATTGCAACTAACAGAAAGAAATGGCCAAATTAGCACAGACGACAGAAAAACATTTCATAGTGAAACCTACAAAAATTAGCAAAATGAATAATTTTTTTTTAATCAGTTCATGAAAGTGTATATAATAATATCCTGAAAAGTTTACATTCCGCTCGGATGCAGAACATAAAAAAAAATCAAGCTAGGAAAAATAAAAAATACAGGTGGATAGACCACGTGTTTCTGAACAAAAAATGGCCTAATAAAATTTATCGCTAAAGCCACGGTATTCCTGGAAAAAATAGTGAAGCTTTTCTCTCTTTCTGATTACACATTTTTCTTAGCGAATAGGAGGAAAAATAGTGAGTATGGAGGGAAAATATATAATTATGAACGCATACACAGACACCACACATAGCCGCAGAATCGAAGCAGATATGCCACGCCGTAACTCGCATGAATTTTTACCTGCACGTACTGTGTTGTATTTATTATAGGTACACCTATCCACATTTCAACTATATACAATGGATTCTTTATACATTTGTTAATGTATTGGAAAAGTTCCAGCATTTATATTCAAAACTATAGAGAGTTATAAGGATAAGATCGTGAATATCGCTAATTCTGATCATGATGGGATTGATTATATTTTCGTAAAAATGCATACAAGTAAACGAATTTGTGTTTGAACATTCGAAAAGTATATATTTTTTCCAATGGGTCAATTTCTCGACAAGTTACAGCCTCCAATATATATAATTATCAAAAAATCATTAAGCGAGGAGATTAAAATGATTTGAGATGTACTTTTTTGGATCCACGTTACTATAACTTAATAAACCATAATAATCAAGAAGTGTACATACTTTTTAACAGTTCTCGATGAAAAAAGAGTTACAACGTAAGAAGTATATGTATTATAAGTGCCTTGCAACCTTAAAAATATACCAATGTATGCGTTCAGTTGTATACTTTCTTTATTAATAACACCACTAACATACTTAGTTATGGAGCTTCAGTGCTGAGATTATCAGCTGATTCCCATACAAATAGTCCATCATATGCAAGTCTTCGTTTAACTTACCTTCAATCACTTTAATATCTTTTTCACTTTCAAATAATAAAATATCATCGGCAAGCAAATTTATGCAGCTGTCTTTCATTGCATTTATTTGTCATTAATATATAAACTGAACAACTTTGGGCCCAGAACTGACTCTTGCGGTACTCCAGATTTCGTTTCTTTCTCTCTAGACACTTCCGATCCATACTTGTTTTAAATGCTTGCAATCAATGAAAACCACTCCAACTGCACACTCTATATGCTTTCATGCAATAATAATATAAGTATATAAAGGTATCACATTAAATTATTGAAGAAGTATTTGTTAATCCTAGTTTTCTAACAGAAATCTGCTATATTACTTCTTTCTACTCATAACGTTTTGACAGGAATTTTGTGCACTATACAATATTTTAATTTCCATTTATGTATACTATGTCGGACAGCTTGAGGTCATATGCTGTGGTTGGCAGCTGAGCTTACAGCCACAACAAAGACCTTTCCCACCGGATTCCTGTTAACATTAGCCCACCGTTCTGCAGGACATCGCATTCGCCGCTGGCTGGTATCCCTTGAACCTTGCAACCCATGGAGCTCTATATTGGTCTCTTCGGTTTGGCATCGGCAAAAAGTAACAGAATTAAGGAGAACAAAATGCTGGAGAATCAGTTTGGTGGGCGTACTTTCTGAAGAATTTGTGAAAAACTCCTCTAGATCGAAATTTAGTTATATATTAAATTGTTTACGCCCTACAGATAAACAATTGTTCTAAAAATTTACAGAATCTAACATGTATAGTCAATTAAGTACGAAGGTCTAGAAGGGCCACTGAAATATGTTTTCTTAATTCCGAGTTTAATCTCGGAATTCCGACTTTAA
The DNA here is from genome assembly GCA_936432065.2 of Rutpela maculata. Taxonomy (NCBI): domain Eukaryota; kingdom Metazoa; phylum Arthropoda; class Insecta; order Coleoptera; family Cerambycidae; genus Rutpela; species Rutpela maculata. The sequence goes on along the minus strand of OW386285.2, from coordinate 290,226,702 downwards.
ACTCGGAATTCCGACTTTAATCTCGGAATTCCGACTTCAATCTCAGAATTCCGACTTTAATCTCGGAGTTCTGACTTTAATCTCAGAATTCCGAGTTTAGTCTCAGAGTTCGTAGATTAGAGTTGAAAACGTGAGACTAATGTTTGAAATGAGTCGGTGAAAAAATGAAGTTGAAAAAATGGCTATTATGACCTCTCGAAAAATCCATTCCATCTATCTTAATAAAAATGCACGTCAATGACTGAAATACATTTTATCTTACTCATGAAAGTTATAGTAGAGGTCTTTGATACCAGTCCATATTTGGTTGAAATTGGATGACTAATAACTTAGCTACGAAGATGTTACCGTGGAAAGTAGGACACATTGTATATTAATCAATGAAATTTTCCATTTTATTTAAAACAAAGTGAAATTAATTACCGACATACCTATGTCTTGACAGAACTAACGTATTGTTTATTTTAAATGACATACTTTTGTTTTCTATTTTGTTAACGTGATAGATTTTAAATATAGAGTAAATAGGACAAACAGTTTGTAAGATAAATACCATGTTTTATATATCATTGAAAAGCTTTTTTACGACCCTTCAGATGATGTAAAAATATACGGGGTGTTAAATTACATAAAACTCAAGTAAAGCTCATATCTCCAAAATGAGATGTTCGGTAGTTTTTTTTGACAAGATTTTTGGAAAATACATGTGATTTTCTACTTTTTTATTTATAAACTGCAAAGATAATGAAGTTAAAGGAGTTTTATATTAGCGAGACCACGCTGTACATTCCCAAACAGATTTTCGAATAAAAATCTAAATAACCACGTATAACAGACGGATTAACCAGGGTACAGTGATTCAAAAATAAATTATCAATAAAAACAAGATAAATTTCTTTGAATTGTTAAACTAATAGGAACGGCAATGTATGTTTCCTTATATGGATTTTGATATTTATTTAAAAAAAGTTTAAAACTAGACTTAGTTATAGAAAATTGAAGTTTCGTCTATGAGGTAATGGAAACTAAATACCGAAAATAAACTTATTTTCAGTGCCATTTTGTTAATATGAAGGTGAGGGCGATAGTGTAATCGCCAGAAAGAAATTATTTTATTGTTATTGATGTATTCAAGAACCGCTGCCTAAGTACTACTTCCAGATCCAGATTTCCTATCCAAGCCTTTTAGAACGGAAACAAAATTTGATACTATATTTGCACTCCACTATGCGAAAATTATAGTTCATAGAACTTCAATAATATAATATTTGAAATCGTCTACCCCAAAAACCAATACAACGATATGCCACGTTGGTAGTGGAGAAGGGATGGTATTGGGGGTGTCTTCATCGCTACATGAACGTTTTTCAAATGAAATCATAAATCCGACTGTAATCTCGGAATTCCGAGTGCAAAGTCGGAATTCCGAAATTAAACTCAGAATTAAAAAAAATATATTTCAGTGGCCCTTCTACGTCTTCGTAAATAAGTGATTATGTATTAGAAAATAATAGTACGACTTCTTCACTCAGTTCAGTTGTTGATGATATAATTCAGGTCTTGTTACAATATTTCTGGATATGTTGCAAGTATTTGATACTTAGATATATATTGTCTCTTAGCTAAGTTAAAATTCTGTGGTAGATCAAGTGCAATAACTATTGTCGTAACTGTTTGTATGATCGCTTTCGGTTAACAGTGGCTTACGGCGAGGATGGCCTAAAGTATTTAGCTGTGAGGGAAATCTATACTGTTGTTCCTGGGGGCATAACTTTGGGTCTACTATAATTTTCAATATTTATATCAGACGTTAAACCTTGGTCAAACGATAACTCCTTTCACTAAATGCATCTATAAGCCAGTCTATTGTATTTAGAACCGTCTAGGCAAAACGTAACAGATCACAGTATAAACTATTATCCAAAATTAATAAAGTAAAATATTTGAGCTTCTAGCTGGACGGAATGCTAACATTTGATGAGATGCTGGTATAGTGTGTAAGAACGTATATTTTGCATAAAGACAAATGGTCTCTTAGCGATGGCAAAGCTAAAACCATGCTTGCAAAGAATCTTGTATTGAGCCATATAAGCTATGTCGAAGACATTTTTATGTCTTAATAACGAAAACAAGTTTCGTCTACAAAAATCGCAAAATAATTGTATTCGATTTACTATTATATATACCATGTTGCATATAGAAGTTATAAGCGTTCTATTGTAATTTGAAAATAATACAAATTGAAGTTTCTTTATGTTTGTTTTATTTGAAACATTATACGCAATAAGAAAAACCGTCATATTTTTCCCAAAAATTGAATAGTGTAGTAATGTTCATCCGAGAGCCCTGGGAGACATTTTTCTTATTATTTAACGGTGGTCTATTTCTGCTACTAAAGCCAATCACAGACACCAGGAGACGAGCTACCCCCAATCTAGATTTTTTTTCAAATCTCTTCATTCTTCTCCGCTCTTCGCTTGCCTCTCTTTAAAAGGCATTGAGAACTCCATATTAATCCCAAGACATTGCACTTCAGCAATTAAGTATACTTTTATGTCCACATACAGCGGAAGTATATAGTAACGACAAAAAAAAATTGAAAATTTTTATTGTTCAGATAGGCTTACAATGTCATGAAACTTCGAGATTTTAAGTTTGAGTGAAAAAAAATTCTGTCGGTCTGTCTGTCTGTCTGGAACCGTTTAAGGTATTGACTTGAAATTTGGTACACGTATGTATTTCAACGTGATCTGGAACTAGATTATATTTTCATCTTTTTCCGTTTAAGGGTTGGGGGGTAAATTGGGGTAAATGGGGGTAAATAGGTAAATCAAGCAGGTAATAATCCATAAAATCTGTATTTAGCATATACAAAAGAAGCTATAAGGTCTCAAAACATTTTTTGGCATTAGCCACCCTTATTACGACCCCCACCACATTATTAAAGGGGATGAAAAAAAAATGTAATTTAGTGTACAAGAACAAAAATCTCAAAATATTTTTTTCTTCATCCACCCCCACTAACACCCCCCCCCCATCATCACCCCCACCCCACTACCGATGTGGGATATCGTTTCATGGGTTTTTGGGGTAGACGATTTCAAATATTATATTATTAAAGTTCCATAAACAACTATTTCCACAAAAAAATTTTTTAGTTTGCAAGTTTTTGTGGGTTTCACTATAAAATGTTCTCTGTCTTCTGGGCTATTTGTACTGGCAATTTTTCTACTGCCATGCTACTACTAGCATCGTGTGAATGGTACGGGTCAGTACTTTCACAGTCCAGTAGATCTCTACCAATTAAGGAGGCCAGCACCTGGCTAACTGGCCACCCAGTAGATCGCACTATGAAAACTAGCCTTCAGAGTGATTCTTGTATTTCGTTCGATTTTAATATATTTTATATTTATTTTTGTTAATTTTAACGTTTGCCTATTTATGGTTTATCCGTGGTATATCTATTTATGTGGCTGTATAGTAGAGTGATGTTTTATGTAAAATTGTAGCTTCTCACGCAATAAATATTTTTTTAATTTGAATTTTGAGCATAATCTTCAATTAACATGATTGCTTGTTATTATGCACCCTGCCTAATTTATTTGGCGACAATATTCTTCTTTGATTAAACTGAACTTTGTGCTTAAAGGGACCCATTAAAGCTCGCATAAACAATCTCGGGCAATGTTTTAAGTTACTCGGCAGAACAGTCGACATATTCTTAATATATGTCACACAATAAAATTTACTACACCTACTAGCAAAAATATAAATACAAATTTACGCATAACAAATAACTCAAGCTGAAGGAACTATGGCATTGAAGATAAAATTCTGTAGTAAAGTAAAACTAGAATAAAATATGTTCAGCACGTGCAACTTTTGCAAGAACAGTTCTGTTTTCGCAGTATATCACCCTTCTGATAAGTTAAACTTCCCTGATAATATCATTCTAAAATACTCCAGTTTTTCAAATGCAAATCCTTACTCACCTATTTAAGTATTATGTGGATAAACGACCGTCTCATAGGGGGAAATTTGTGTGAAATAAATATTCTTCTAGAAATACTATTTGTGTAATTCTGAAACATTAATTTTTGCAGATGGTATTAAGTGTGTCTATGAAGGAAAATCAGCATATAACTTTGTTACGGGAACGTTGAATAATGTTTTATTTTTGCAATTAGTAACTTCAATGTGATTAGTCTCATCGACCCACTTTACTTCAGGACTTGCAAAACTCTGCTCTAGAAATTGATATAGGTAATTCAATGGCTAGTGTTCAGTATACGATAACAAATTTAGAAGAACTTGTTTAAAAAATAGAGGTAAGGCCCCGCCGAACTTACTTTCATCAGTAAACTATTCTTATCTAAGTATTCTGGGGAAAACAGCTAATGTCATATTGTTAGGTTTGTAAAGTACCATGAACATACAAAGAGCAAAATCGTTAGATTGGTTTTTGAGAAAATCTAGACTTTTTATTTTTACGCGTCAGTAAACTATCCTTGAAGTTAAGGTTAGTGAAAAGCAAACAAAAATCCTTGCTGATATTTGTAAGTGGGCCCTACATATAGATTTAAATGAGATTCGTCGATTGGTTTTGGCGCTAGGCTAAGTGACGGTTACAGACGACGCTAATTTTTCACTGTTTTTCATGATTATTGACTTTCAACCCAACGGGCACACGTACGTTTATTAAACGTTTTTAAAACACTGTAGTCGTTGATTAAACGTTTTACGTTGAAATTTTCAACATTGCATTTGGTTGAAAATTTCAACGTTTAAATAAGACGTTTAAAATACTTTACCACTACACGCATTTTTAACCATTAGTAGAAGAAAATACTGAAATAAAACGTTTTAGTAAGCACGTTTTTTTCACAAATTTGTAATAACGTATAAAACACGTTTATAATGTAAGGAGTTTTAACGACTCGCTAAAGGTAACGTTTCTGAAACGAAAAAGTTTAATGTTTTTTATTAGGTATATTTAATACGGCGATTCAAACGTTTTATTTAAAGAAAGAAAAACGTATTTTTTACAACGTTGTTTCCAACTTCCTAAATGCAAGAGAATTTTAAATCCACAGGTGAAATAGATGGTAGAAGATTACGTTATTTAAACGTTTTTCTACGAATCTATATCAACATATAAAATTAGGCTGTAAAATTTGAAATTTAAATAAAACCTGTAAAATACGTTACTCCTAGACACATTCCCAACTTGTAGTGGAAGGGAATACTGAAATAAAACGTTTTAATTACAACGTGTCTTTTACTGATATATTAACGTATAATACACGTTCATAATATGAGAAATTGTAACAACCCGCGGTTGTGAAATGAGAAAATTAAACGGTTTTTTTATTACATTAATCAAACATAGCAATTGAAATATTTTTTATTTAAAGAAAAAAAAAATTTGTACAATGTTAAAATAACTGATGCTTTCAACTTATTAAAATGCACTGACGTTCTAAAATAAGTGGTAGATGATGACGTTTTTTTGACGTTTTTCTACTCAGCTATATTAATGCATAAAATTTGCCTACTTTACCACGTAGTTTGCTGCAGAAATTATTTGTAGATGGCGCAACATGCAAACCACTGACAATAATCACTCACACTTCATCTTATATTCTTATGAATTTATATAAAATAAATATAACATAGATTGCAATGTTCAAATTCTTTCAGGGAGCATCGATTTATCTGGATGGATCTTATACCGATCAGGTTAAAAATCACATTATTCTGTGGCTTGGCCGAGATAGCATAAAAGAGTTTTATGCTATCTGTTTAATAGGTTAAGCGCCCACTGGTTTTATGATAAAACCCAGCGGGTGTTTAACCTATTAGTTGTCCATTCATCTACATGGCGGTTCATCCTGTAACATTTATCATATATATGTGTATTGGAAAATGGAGACCTAGAGCCTGTTTAATTTCATTTAATTAACGTACATAGTGAATATTTAACGTTATTAAAACGTTTATATTCTACATTTACTTTCGTTTCATAAATGTTGAATATTAGCGAATATTTATCGTTTTTTTTTAATGTTATTCAATCGTTATCTATGATGTTTAAAAGACGTTTGTATTTGGTTAATAAGAACGTTTTTCCGCGCGACATTTTTTCGTTGAATCAACCGTTGCTAAAAACCCTAGAACAACGTGTGGTTTTTAATCCTCTTTTAACGTTTATTAAAGGTACGTGTGCCCATTGGGAACCCCCTCGTTGGCGGTGGTTCTCTATTGCGCATAGTACAATGAGGTTCATGTTAGAGAATATTATTTAGGTATTATGCAAATCACAACTTACACACATAATACATGATTTGCATAATACCTAAATAATATTCTCTAATCATGATCAAAGCAAATGAATAAAAAATAATTAATTGTAAAAAAAAAAGAGGTTCATGTTCGTGACTCAAACATTATTTTGTTGCAATACTCATAGTCCAGGAAGTGTAGCATTTCACTTCGGAAAAATTTATAGTGAGATATGGATTGGTGTACACGTATCTTTCAGCTCCCCAAACAATCTGTGAAAAGTCCCAAAGATTCCGGTGTATGCTTAACTTTTGATAGCGGAAAAACGGCCCAAAAAAGTACCTTTTTTCGGTTTTTTGCCAATATCTTCGTTCTCATCGATTCTAGGGCTATGAAATGTACTTATAAAAAAGAAATAACGGAAAATTCTCTACAAAAAAAGGTGATATAAAGTTTATTGATAACATTAATAGTTTTTACGTAATCGGGCATTGAATCTCCGGTAAAAATTTTGTATGGATATTTTAGTGCATGTACCTAATGATCAAAATATAGTTTTCTGTGCGTTATCTTCTAATTTTTATATTTTTTATAGGAATTGGTATATTTCAGTGAACAAAATTTATTATTTATTTATTTAGATTATTGATTATAACTTAATATTAATAATAACTACAAAAATTATGTCTGCTAATGTAAGTTTTGACTTATTTTTTGACATTTTCTTCTTATCCATCCTCGATTTATTCTTCATTTTACCACTGGACTGATGGAGAATACCAGGATTCGGAATCATCAATAGAGGTTGTGTCTGGATAGTCGATGTCAATTCTTTTTTCGAGATTATGGTCTTCGATTGGAGCAGCATCCAGACAAGATGTTCTATGACAGTTGCCACAAACTGCTGAACATTGCAGTCCCAACTTTCGACAGCCGCACATAGCGCCACAGCCTTTCGAACAATTATAAAAAATCATGTTTAAAAGACAATCCGGGGAAGGGGGTTGCGAGGTTTTTATTGGCTCCAATAAGCCATTTTTGAATACCCATCCCCAATCTAGAGGGTTCAGCTCATTTCCTAACCACTTCTGCACCTGGTAGTAGACACATATAGGTGCTCTTTAGCCGCATCGAATGTGGGGGGTACATACTCAACTGGAGCGGTGAAAAAATACACTGAGCGTTACAAAATTTAAAAAAAATTGATAGGTTCAGAAAGCGAACCCAGGACTTTCAGCATGCTAAGCTAGTATGCGTCTAACCATCCCACTGCAAACGAACCATACGAAAAAAATTTAGAAATAAATCTTCGATGTCATCAGCACACCCCATCAGAAAAAACAGTAAGCAGGTATAAACCCATCACCGACGTCAATGGGGAAGGCGCAGCTGCTGTTTGCACTGCTACACAGAACGAACCACATAGCGGCGCCGAACCACAAAACTTAATCTCAAGTTTCACGCATTTTTCCGTGGAAATTACTAGTTCTATCGATAAACTTTATATCACCTTTTTTTTGTAGAGAATTTTCCATTCTTTATTTTATGTAAGTACACTTCGTAGCCGTAGGATCGATGGGAACGAAGATATTGGCAAAAAAAAAACGAGAAAAGGTACTTTTTTGGGCCGTTTTTTCGCTGTCAAAAGTTAAGCATACACGGAATCTTTGGGACTTTTCACAGATCGTTTGGGAAGCTGAAAGGTACGTGTACACCAATTTATAGCTCACTATAAATTTTTCCGAAGATGAGCGCATTTTTCTTCTAAAGTTCCTGGATTATCAGTTTTTAGTGCAATTTCGACAAAAATGTTCAGCTCACTTCCCAAAATTTGTGTTGTCGGGTGACATCAAAATTTTCTTTCACTTTCCAAAATTCGTGATGTCGAGCGACATGTCGGCTATCACCAAGGATGATTTAGTATGCGGTAATGTCCAGAAGTGTAACTATGGGCTCGCAACTACGGGAGGGGGTGTAATTCTGGGGGCTGCAAGCAACCTTCGTAAATACCTCTTTCGCTCGAGTAAAATGTAAGAAGTTTGTCAATTTCAATAATTTTATCGATAAAAACAAGAGTACCGCGGCCCCGCGTTTCATTTTGAATTACCAATAAGACAATTGGGCTAATTATTTTTAGTGATTTATTAATTTATAAGCGTTGTAGAAGGTGTATAATAATATGAGGTTTTCTGTATTTCTATTTTCTATTTCTGTTTTTAATTACTTTTTTATTTTTTGTTTAATTTTTTCAAATAACATTTACAGTATTCATTTGTTTAGGAGGTGAACATATAGCCAACTAAGGAACTAATGGGAACAAACTTCGATAGAACCTGCCATGACGGTCAATAAGAAACGCTGATATACAGCGTGATGCTACCAGATGTGCCTTACAGCAAAGGGCGCCCGACTATAATAATGTAGTCTAGGAAATAGCGTGCAAATTCGACGATGACAGGTTACCGTCTGCCAGTCGGTAATCGAAGAGACCATATGGGTACAAAAGATTTTTATCTCTGGAAATTTTTGGTATGGTGCGGGGATAGGGAGAGAGGAGATATTTTTTTTTTAATCGAATGGTTACCGATATCTGTCCGAATAGGTAGTTAGTATATGTACTTCACATACCCCAATTATGCTGGCAGACGAAACTTCCGGTCGGCGCACGGTAACCGGAAATTGAAAAATGTGAATCATACGCTGGCTGGGTAGACGTTTTTTTTCAATTTTAACTATTTTTGTGAAAATTTAAAGTGTTAGTCCATTTTCCGCCAATTTAATGGCAAGTTGCTCAAAAACCGACCGATAGAGATGTCTGCCACTACAGTACAGTACTGTACACGCCAAAACAAACATTTTGTACCTAATTTGGTCCGATAATTAAAATTTTTTTTTTCAATTTCCGGTTACCGCGCGCCGACCGCAAGTTTCGTCTGCCAGCGTAATTTAGGTAAGTGAAGTATATATACTAACTTCCTATGCGGGCAGATATCGGTAACGATTCGATTAAAAAAGTATGTCCTCTCCCTCCCTATCCCCCCATCATAACAAACATTTCTAAAGAGAAAAAACTTTGGTACTTACATGGTATCTTCGATTACCGACTGGCAGACGGTAACCTTTCATTGTCGAATTTGCACGCTATTTCCTAGAATAATGCGTGGGTCACAAAATAAAAAGGATACGGTCAATATTAGAACCAACCATACCAAAAATTTCTAGAGAGAAAAATTTTAGTATTTATATGGTATCTTCAATTGCCGACTGGCAGCTTTTTTCTATTCTAGTTGAAGATTCCTTGCTATATGGTACGTCTTAACACGATACGACATGTATTACCGGCAGTTTCATTTGAAATTGCGTTGATTACTACCATTGGAGTACAATTTAAAAATTGTAAATTACTTTTACAGGCCAGTTTCACAATTGTTGGTTATCTTTTTGATTGACTAACCAGAATCTGAAAGTTAATTATTAGCAAACACAACTTTACCAGACATTCTGAAACAGTACCTTTATAGTAATAAATCATTGGTCAAATCCTTAATTAACCAACAATTGTAAAACTCGCTGGTTAATGTCACAGATTTTTATAATGTATATTATGACTAATACAAGCTATGAATTAACCTGCATTAAAATTTAACTCGGCTCACGTTTGATACACTTTATAATCTAAAACTACAAAAATATAAAATAATCAAAACGATTCGTTGTTCTGTAAATTGATTGATTACATTGCAAAAATAGTTTTCATTTGCAGTACATTATAGTATTTGTATTATTTAAATTTATTTCATTAAATCATTAATTACCCCTTTTGTCAGGGAAATGTCGTTTCCACTGTTTAGACGGTTAACGTTATTTTCAATTCCTCGCACATATTGCGGTAAAATGTGTGGTATATTATAGCAGACCTCCATGAACATTAATTACATCATAAGGGTGATTACTAAAACTAATTAAATAGTTGCATTAGTTATACAGGTTGTTTCTAAACTGCTACTGTTAATCAAAACTTACGCTTACAAAAATTGGAAAATTATGGCATTCGACTAGGGATTGCAATTTACCGGAAATTTTAATAACCGGTAAATCGGTAAATAAAAATATAAATAACTGGTTAACCGGTATTTACCGGTAATTTTTAGAATGAATAATTAGGGTGGCCAAAATGGCAATTGTCTTTTTCCATGTACAAAATTGTCTAAATTTAACAAAAAACATTTTTATATACCTATAATTAATATAATTAGGCTTTGTGAAACATATTTTTTCCAAATTGAAATTCGCTCACAGTCGATTGAAAAAATTATACAGTTTTGCGAAAGACATATCTAGAGAGTCTAAATCAAAATTTTGTGATTCACTGGTATTATCTTTAGTTGATTATGGTGATGTTGTATATGGAAAGTTATTATCGGCGATAGCAAAAAAGAAATTTCAAAAACTTCAAAATTCATGTATGCGTTATATTTACAGTATCCCATGTAGACAACATATATCACCACATCTAAATAAATATAGCATACTAAACATGGAAAATCGCAGACGTTTACACATGCTCACACTTATTTGACGAATAATTCATAATGACGAACCTCAGTACTTAAGAAATAAGTTAATTTCACGAGATCACGTGCATAATACAAGATACATACAAAATTTTTTGGTGCCTCAGCATGAAACTGCGATTTTTCAAAGATCATTTACGTATTTTGCATCTCATCTTCGGAATGAACTTCCAAATGAATATAAACAATATAAATCAAAAAATTTTTTTATTAAAGTTGTCAAAAATTACATTTTGGCTGATCAGAAGCAGGAGACTTGATGCTGCGTTGTGGATGCGCGTATATTTCTTTTTCTTTTTCCGATAAAATTTTATTTACTTTTAACCTTTTTTGCTTCGCTTCGTGGGGTCTGCCCGCTCCCCTTGTCTGCTCGCATGCCTGAGTGCTGCTGTTGTTATTATTGTTATTATTATTATAAAATATAACATTTGTTAGATTATTACAATTCATTACTGAATATTAACAAATAAAATAATTTTTTTTTCTTGAAATTTTAGCTTTATATGTATTAATATTTTTTTATAATCTTAGATTTAGGTTATTTGTATTTGGGCAAATGGAAGAAGAGCTCTACAGTCCAATTTGTACCATTTTTACTTTGAGTAAAATAAATGTATTATTATTATAATGAACAAACAGAAGGTTTTTTATCAAAAGGAAAAAATATAAATGAAGTAAATTTAAATAAATAATTATTCTGTAAATAAGAAAAATTACAAACATAAACTCAAATAGGGCATTTACTGAATACCTAATCTAAAAGTACAATATTTTTTAAAAATAGCCCATTAAAAGGGCTAGTTTTTCAAAGCTGTATCTGTTAGTCGTCTGATATTTGTACATAGAATACCACCAACTGAAAATGCCCTTCCTCTATCGATATTGGTAGGTCGATAAGTTAATAAGAATTGGTATTACATACTTCTAAATGTTTTCCAGGGATATTTGCGGCAGTGAAATACTCAATTTCCCGTCGCAAGATATTGCCAATGTCTCTCTTACTTGTATTTCTTAGAGCTTGATGTTTGGGTTTTACTTTTTATAATATTATTTATTTATTGTTAAAAGTGTTGGGACAGTCACTCTATATTTAGTGAATACTAGTCACTGACATAAATAGAAACGTTGAATACGTGACACATCGTAAGTTCAGAATTTACCGAAATAATCGGTAAAATATTAAAATAACCGGTAATTATCGTCATGTGTTTTTTGTCCTATTTACCGGTTAACCGGTAATGCAATCCCTACATTCGACGAATGATCCAGAAGTTATTTGCGTGGCAGGAAACACTATTTACAAATAGGTGATATTAAATCTAAGCAAGTGAAACTTCCCAGGCAGTAGACTGACATAATTTTGACGTCATTTTTTTTGTAAAATTGGTCGACGACGTCCCAGTAACGTCATATTGTGAAGAAATTATAGCGTCATGTTGACGTATTGGTGTCATATTTTTTTCATTACCACGTAGTTTGTTGCAGAAATTGTTTCTAGATGGCACCACATACAAACCACTGACAATATCAATATTAGCATGTCACCCTTTATCTTATACTCTAGTGAATTTATAGAAAATGAATAATGTAGGTAAATTGCAATGTTCACATTTGGATGAATCCCACAATGGTCAGGTTAAAGATCATTATTCTGTGGCTTGGGTCTAGATAGCATAAAAACCAGTGGGTGCTTAACCTATTAGTTGTCCATTCATCTACATGGCGGTTCATCCATCATACGTTGGAAAATAGAAACCTCCTACTCTTTGTTCATTAAGCTCTGAGACCGCGTTAAAAGAAATAATGTAAATGCGTTCAGTTCAAGAGTCATACCTCCCATGTAAGTATACTCTAATTTCATTGTTTTGTCGATCGTAAGTGACGCTTTATGTACCAAATACTAGTTACTGGTTATTTTTCATAACGGCTCTAGGAAAATAAAGTAAATTTGGAAAAATTTTCTATTTTACTTAACTATTAAATTAAACGGTTTAAATCCAGACAAGCCTTGCTCACTATATCATCCGATATTATTTTCATAAATGTTCAGAGCTATTATAATAATATGATTTAATTTATCGTGACAGTAGTTGTGACTTGAATAGAAGCCGCGCCTTAAATTTATTTTTCGTCATACCTCCCTCGTAAGTATACTCTAATTCCGTTGCTTTGTCGATTGTAAGTGGCGCTTTGTACTAAATACTTGGCAGTGGCACCGGGTCGTTATTTTTCATAACATCCCTAGAGACAGTAAATTTGGGTAAATCTTCTCTTTTATAAAACAGGTATTAAATTAAATGCTTTAACTTTTTTGGAATTAAATCCAGACAAGCTGCTATATTTTCTATATCCGACATTATTTTCAAAAATGATCAGTAGCCCAGTAGTTTTTTTCTAGCCTAATGATTCATTGGTATGATGAAAAATATAATATGCACCGCGGGCCGTACAGTGCGATTTTTGGTTTCGAATACTTGCAAACCTCGGCCCTACGGGCCTCGACCAAAGAAAGTGCATTTACGACCCTTGGTACATAAATAACTATAAAATATGCTTTTCTAGATATTGTTCCTGTAATAAAATTTATGGAGAATGCATTTATTCTATTCTATTATATTCTACGTAATTATCGCCTCCTTACCAATCCCTATTAAATGAAATTAAGCAGTCCATTTAAGTTGAAAATTAAGAGCAATTACTCTCCAGAAAATAGCATACGAATGAATTATCTGCTACCAAATATGAAATGCAACCAATGAGGAGGTGTTCCGTTATGGTCACGTGATGATCAGATATATGTTTCTTTTGACGCGGTATCAAAGCTTGGTGAACAGACTATAGACCTCTTAAGATTCACTTGTCGCTTTGCATCAAATTGGTTAATTATACTTCTCAAATATACATTTAGTTCAATTAATTAGAAACAGCTTTCATATGATCAGATAAACGTCGCTAAATAACGTCAACTTAACGTCACAAAATGACGTCTCAGGTGACCAAAAAATTACGTCAAAATAACGTCTCCTGTCTGTGTTACAGTTGGTGTACCACAAAGGTCTGACCTATCCGAGGGACAGACATTTTTACATAATTTGCCAACTTTATAATATATCATAATATAATAATAAAAATAATTGGTTTATTGAAAACAACCTCATCCCTTTATTCGTTTATATATCAGCGAAATACGATCATAACATCTTAATACAGCAAATGAAAGATTCATTCAACAAGTTACACAACAAAATTTTTAGGTTTATACATTAATGAAAACTGTACTTGGACAGTATATACAGTGTGTGCTATTTAATACCGCAACACCCCGTTATTTTGGAACGCGTTGGTCGATTCTAAAAATTTTTTTTGATATATAGTGCTCAATGAGCTTTATTTGGCTCTTTTGAAAAATTTGTAACTTTTATATTTTCAAGGCATTCTAAACTCCTCTAAATGGGTCCTAATTTCGAGATTGACTATTATATAGGGTGTATGTTATTCAATAGCCAAATTTAAAATATCTCACTTTTCCACTGCCCCTGGGTAAAAGTCGGTTAGGTTTACTAAAAATGTAAAGTAGTCGTTCGACTTAAGGAACATTAAATACTAAATGAGGAAGAAAAAAAGAAAAGTTATTCTTTAAATACATAGTGCTTCTCTACACACTCAAAGAAAATGATAGGTAAATTCAACCAAAAAGAGCATATGAAATCGCGCCTATCTAGTTTCATAGTTAAATAAATCAGAAAACTATAGTCATACAACTTTATTTGTTTTCGTAAACAAATAGTAGTTTAATAATCATATCTTCTTCTAACAAATTAAATAGTACAATGACATTTTTTTATGTTCACTAACCATTTTCAATTTGGTCTACAATTAAATAGTACAACGACTTTATTTTTTTGTTCACCAACTAATTTTTAGGTTGATCTACACTTTATTGTATAATGAAGTTTTTTTTGGTTAGCCAAAATCTCAGTATTGAGACATCAGACCACCCAAACCAAAGATTGGAGATCGTTTATAAGATCCATCCAAATATATCGATGATCCCTGAGAGAATTTGAACATTGCAATCAAGTTATTAATTTTCTATAAATTCATAAAAGTATAAGATAATGCATGATTGATTATTGTCAGTGATTTGTATGTGGCGTCATCTGGGAATAATTTCTGTAATAGACTACGTGGTAAGCAAGCAAATTTTATGGTAATTCTTTTAGAACTTCTAGAAGACGACAATAATATTGGTTTGTCTACCAAGTACAATAATACAGCGAACTAATACTTGTTAGAATTAAAATTCGATAATAGTTAAAAATAAAATATACTATTATCTAGTTTAATTTGACAGAATTCAACAAAATAATAGTCAGACGAACAAAATAATAGTCTTATTCATCTATTTTTTAAGTTAATGTGTGTTTTGTTGTACGACAACTTTTTATTAATTAAAATAACAATCACCTCTTGTTTAAAAATACCATCAATATAGTTTGGTTTAACAAAATTAACGATATTGTTAGTTAACCATTTTTTTTTTGTTGAATTTACCGATACTATTTCTTTGAGTGCATTATTCAGTTGCTGTAGGTAGAATGAAATTTTTCAAACAAACGAATTAGACGGAATAGCTTTTCTTTTTCTTCCTCATTTAGTATCTGATGTTGATGTCACTAAATGGGAAAGAGAAAGAAAAGGTATTCCTTCATTAAGGCACCTACATACAGTACCGAATAATGTACAGAAGCACTATTTATTTGAAGAATAACTTTTCTTTTCTCTTCCTCATTTAGTGTCTGATGTTCCTTAAGTCGAATGACTACTTTCCCAAGTAGCAAAATGAATCCTAAAGAAACTGAATTATTTTATAGTTATCGTCTAGCGCCGTTTGAAGAACAGTTTTATTTCTTTAGAGTATCCAATTAAAACAATTTTATCGTATAAGAGAATATTTTTATAATATTGTTGTGTAAATGTTCTTATAGCTCATATTATAGGACAAAATCTTATTGTACTACTCACAAATTTTATAACATTTGTATAACATTTTATAAGATATTTTAAAAGAATCGTATAAAAATTATATTACAATTGTATACCCATTCTAACAACTTTTAATTTCTGTATTAAAAAATGGTTGTATGAAAGTTGTATAAAAAGCTGTATTAAAGGTATTTAAGCTAATTTATAAAACTGTTCATACAGTAGCAGTATACAATAAGCATAAAATCATTTTATAATTAACCTATAAGTACATCAGTTTACTCTATTATAAATACCTTATAGAACAAAAATGTAGTCCTCAAAGATAAAGTTATCGCAAATTCTGCGTTGTAAAATCTGTTTGCACATAACCTCATTTTGTCATAAAAATTAGACTAATTTTACTAGTCAGTTTTAAAAAATATATCGAGCAATATCTCAGTGGATAAAGATTAAAGAAGTGGATTTTTTAAAAGAATAGTTAAAAAAAATGACCATCGAATTCTTGGGAGTTACAATTCTGGTCGACCTTTACAAACTGCAACTAATAATTCATCCAACTGCAACCATGGGGCTAATTTCGAAATAAAAACAGTATTGTCTACCACTGCCAGGCATCATAAAAATTATCCTCCAGTAGAAGAGTTGCCAGTGCCTAGTGATGTTTATCAACATTTTCACTAGTTATTTTGTGCAATTACAATATGATCCTCAAGAATGTACACATTTGTTTTTCTTTCAGCCGCATCGATGTTTGAAAACGATGTTGAGATGTACAGAGATTTTTATGGTGAAGATATAACAAGTAATGTACACCTACACAATCTCTCACACAACTCACGAAGTAAAAAAAATTGGGGTGTTATCAACATTTAATGCATATCCTTTAATAATAAAGAATGAAAACATGATGATTAGTTCCCCAGTCCGAAAATCCAGGGGGGCACTTGGGGTGGCACAGTTCGTTTCAGGGGGGCACGTGCTCCTGCAGGGCCCCCTTGGCACCGTTCCTGGGCTAGAAGTTGATAGATACCAAGTTCCAAGGGCACAAAAGTTTCCAAATTTAAAAAAATGCTGAATTAACAACTAACGACAAAACATACCAACTAAATGTGTTCAATTTTGTAAGTTAGGTTACTAATGTCTACTTACTCTATACTGGAGTTGATTGCAACAGAACAGAACAGAATAATTGTTTAGTGCAATATATACATACGTTACGTGATACATTTGTTTTGTAACGTGGTTTGCGGACGAACTATAGGATAACATCGAAAGTTAACACACGGGGTTGCCACGTTATGCGAAAATTGGATAAAATTAGGGAAAACTATGTTTGGCTAATAAATTACATTTTCTTCTTCTTCTGCATGGTATTGAATCCGAGAACTTTAGCATTCCGACACACAAATCGTCGTACTAAGGGTGGCACTCAATATTTTACATGTTTTCAATCACTATTCTTTTATAGTTTGTAGATTGATTTATTTATTGTTTGTAATGGATTTATCACCCACACTTTATATCTCTCAAACTATTGCCGGAGAAATAGAAATTTTACTGACTGCTAAATAGGATTTAAATCTTATTGGTGTAAATAACCCTCAAATGCATAACAATATATTGAATCAATCAATAGCATTTCAATCAGCTGTTAATATGCTAAATTTCACTATAAAAAATAATAACCATGATTTTTGGTAGCAAACTCACATTTTCATAAAATGTTGGTTAATTTGTGTACTATAAACTCGAAATTAGAGGAAAATAAATTTGATTATATCTCTGCGATTACTTAAATTGTCATACTAACAATGTGTGAGAAAATAGTTTAATATATTTTGAAATCTGGCAACCTCTAAAATTTATCAAAGTTTAACTTGTTGGTTTATTTCGAGAATACTTTTATAGCGCCTATAGAAACAACATTATAGGATTTTAATATTGTATAGAGTTTCGAATAACACAAAAGCATTGTATAACGTTTCATATGGGACAAAATTATCATATTATATTACGCCATATTTACTTAATGATTTAGTTGTTCATCAATTGTCGCCATTATGCAGAATTCACATAGAAATGTAAAAATGCCTATTAAAAATTAATTTTCCAGAAAGGCAAAGATTATTTTCTTATCAATTTATTCAATATTTTGTTTAAACTGAAAATTCAATCATTTTAAATTTAATAAAATATGTGTTTTTAATTTTTAATAAACCAAATGCGTATGCTAAACTGAGGCCCTTCAGTTTTTTGCTAAAAATATATACATATTTTGTCAGAAAATTTTGCCACGCAAGAGAATTCTCTTGCTACTTGCGTGTTAATTATACTGTTTAATAACGAGATATTACAATGTTTAATGGATCTTGAGCGCCATTATTGAGGTTGTTATTCGAAATAATAACTACACATGTTTGCGTTATATAACCATTTTTGAAAAAATTATGTTCTGAATTTCATCACTAGAAAACAAAATGATTGTATAAATTTTTGTTAGTGGGATACCGTCTACATTATAACTCACTTATACAATTACTATACAATAATTTTATAGCAGTTGCCAAGTGCATATGTAAAAATGTTGTATAAGTAATCCTGAGGATATACTTATGGGACAGTTTTATAATCATCACGTAAAATAGTTTTATAATGGTTGCATGGTTTTCTAATAGAATTCCTATAATACCAAAATGTTGTATAAAACTGGGCCCTTTTTGGTCGTAAAGACATTGTATAATGGTATTTAACTGCCTTATACAATTTACATGTTTCTAAAAAATATGTTGTATAGCAGTTCTAACAACCTTTATAAAAGTTATTTTGCTACTTGGGATTATCTTTTTAACAAACACCCTATATGAGGTATCGAGCTAAAATTTTATATAGAGATATTTGAGACAACTGCGAATTGAGTACACTATCCAATTTGCCGATAAAACATTGCTTAATAGTCGATTTCGAAATTTCGACCCATTTAGAGGAACTTAGCAGGCCTTGAAAATGTGAAAATTATATATTTTTGAAAACAGTCAAATAAAGCTCATCGAGCACTATATCTCATTTTTTTTTTAATCGGCCAACGCGTTCCAAAATAATGAGGTGTTGCGGTATTAAATAGCACACACTGTATAAATGAAATTTATTTAAAAAAATTGCTCCAGTATATTACCTAGTAACAGTATTTTTATGTCAAATTATTAGTAAAGCGGTATTATGCATACTTTGATTCAATTATTAGTTATGCGCTAATTGCCTGGGATTCTTTACCGAAAGATTGAGAGTTTTTTAATTACAGACGAGAGCTGTGCGTAAAATTAATAGTAATCAGGTGAATAAGATAGAGATATTTATAAACGACTTGAAATACTTACTTTTACCCTGTTTATTTCCCATCAGTCTTTTAGTACATACCAAATCACAATTAAAAAATAATACCATTAATGCAAATCATTTATACAATACAGGAAATATTCTTAGCTTTTTGAAAATTCCGTTTCATAGGCTTATATTAGGTTTGTTCCAGCAAGAAGTTACGAACTAGCCAGCGCCAATGAGCTTTATCTAACGTAGTCAGCTGATCAGTTACGAACTGTTTTCAACCAATCGTATTGCGTCTAACAAGTCCGTGATTGTTGCTGGAACAAACCTATTATATGCGATTATATTGTACGGTAAGCTACCCAATTAAGTCAAAATGAAAAATGCAAATAAAGCATTTACTGAAAAGTAAAGCATATTACTCTTTGTTAAAGTGTACCTTAATGACACTTTGTAAGTTTTATATTTTGTAAAATTTAATTCAATTTGATGTACCCGATGTGTCTATATGTTGCATATTTTATAATTGTTTGTTTATTGAAATTGTAATATTTTATGTTATCTGACACTTCGGACATTGTTTTGATATATCCTACATTATGTAAACGATTTCTTGGATCAATAAATTATTATTATAGATTTAGGCAAGCAACACACTTTTTCAGCTGCAGTTGGAAACTATTGATCCTCTATCGCGCGCGTTTCGGATGTGTCCATTCCAAATTTTTGACTCATAGGTGACGTTGGTGATGTCCGCCGTAACAGCACAGAGTCTAAACCCCAGCTAGGGGGTCACATAAACTCCTACTCCAAGACTTCCTTAAAATATGAAATATTCCGAATAGTGATATTTTATGCATTTGTGCGTTCGGTTTCACCAAGTAGTTGTTGTAGACTTCTTTCATGGCCCCTCTTAACGGCTCCCACAATTATGTGCACGATAGTGGTCTTTGCATTTCGTACTCTGCTGACTTCTATTCGGAGCTCTTTGTAATTGCTCAACTCCTCAGTTTTCTTGAGTATCACGTTGATCATTGGGAATGGATACATCGATCATCAAACACAATTCCTCCGCGATTGAGTTTGATACCACCCGGACCCAGACGTCTTTTATTATTATATCGATAAATTTGGCAACTAATTCTACATGGTATAGATGGTATAATTCCACCGCACTCACTTTGTTGCCCAACTGATTGTAACTCATATTAGGTTATCCTTTCTAGGGCATGTGAATGTGGCACCCCAACCGTCGATGCTAATTGCGAAACATATGATTATTTAGCATTCAGCACTCTCTGAATGTATTAAAACTACAGATGTCCTAATGCAACAGCGCACCCACATTCAGCCACAGTTCCTTGCTAAAGAATTATACACTTAAACACGTACTGTTGGAATGGTTTAAGCACCTGCAGATATAGCAGAATGGCTTTGACCACACTCAGTGGTAAGCTATGCAAACACTGTCTCCAGATGTGCAGGAGTAAGTTGCATATCTATGTAGGATTACTAACAGGACACTGAAGACTAAACAAACATCTCCATACACTGAGAGTGACAACCCCAAGGATAGAGCGTGTGATCTGGATGACGAGACTGCCGAGCATAGCACAATAGGCCCGTCTATGAGTCCTGAGTGTACGTGAGCTCAAGTTCACCCCCCGCCAAACAATCCAGAATCCAGATATGCTAACTGGTTTAACAAAGTTATTAATAATTTTATAGTTTTGGTGCCAACTTCATACCAGCATAGATCCACAACCATCAATGCTAATTGCTAAACCTCTATCATCATTTAGTACATATGCATTTGTAAAAATATGCTAAATGATTTACCAAAATTAACAATTCTGTAATCTTTCCACCAGCTTTACTTTTCATCTTGTACGTATTCAGGCGGTTGTAGAAAAATACTATATGAAACATGTAAGGAAAATGGTGACCACTGACCATATGCATTTTTTTTTGTCAAAAATGTTAAAAATTAATTCAGGTTTCTTGAGATTATTTTAGAGACATCTTTTTATTATTGTGGAGACCTTTCTTATACATTAAGTAGATTATAGTCTTACATGCAGGCAGCAATTTATTAAACGATTTCAAAGCATTTACCAAATAATGAGGTTCTCAATTCGACCCGTATGTGTTTTTTTATATTTGTTCAATCATTTTCTTCTCAACACGGAGTTTACTTTTAATGAGAAACTTAATTTAGTGATATTAAATGAATTTTAAGGGATCTACCGCTACATCAACAATTTCAGAGCGGTGTGATCATTTGTTATTTGAATGACGCATATTATGATATATGCAAGTTAGGTTTTCAGATGGAAAAGCAGAAACATTACGCATCCTTAAAATGATTTGTGATTAATGGTAGTTGAGAGGTATCAACCGGAGTATTTTCTCACACCCTACGTTTGTATGATGAATTTTGTGCGTAATAAGTAGGCTATTAGGGCACTGCCGACAATAATAATAACCTTTCGTAACCTTGTGAATATATACGGCCTGAATATTTAAATGAAAGTTTCGTTTTAGGATCGGTACAGAATAGGTTATTTAAATTAATGAACTCGCTGAAAACATAGGGGAATGTGTGAAAACGTAAATGATAATTAGTCGATTGGTAAATCATTCATTAGTCTCTAAATGGTCCTTAAACATACAATCTGTTGGCAAACTGGTACACTCTTGACATTTTGAAGTACCACACCACAGAATACATAACAATTATACATTATACAACAGACTTTATAACTAATGGTACAAATTCAGCTGTATATTCTAAGGATTTTATAATAATATATGTCTCGTTGTTTTATAGATCATAGTTTCCAACACATTCATATCGTGGCTGGCTATATATTTGTATCGTGGGCTGCATCTTTTTTTCAAATAGGAGCACCAACTGAAATCTTCTGAACATGTCATTGTGCAAAGAATGACTATCATATTGTTTACTCCTGCTTGGAAATATGCTCTTTCAATTGCTGGCACAAAAACATTCTTGTCGATGGTATAGCTTCTTCTACCTCATTTGCTTTTTAAAGTACTACACACCGCAAATCCACCAGTTTGTTTACAGTTGTTGTGGGCTGATAAACTTTGCACATAACAGCTTCAAATTGGTCGACCATTTCTTCAGAAATAGTGACACCTGTGCCAAGTAATTTTAGTGATGAAAGAGTCTCGTCACCTGCCGTACTGAATGTTTTCTAGTAAAGGCTTGATTTCCTCGAACAATCAGTCGCGGAGAATCGACAATATGGCCACCGCCGCGGTATGACCACTTTTGTTAAAGTGAGAATTTAAATGAGGCAGATTTGTTGGAATCCGCTGTTAAACTAACAGTGTACGCGTCGCGTGCATTCTGGTGTTGTATTTATTGTAAAATTAATCTCCAATATCAATTTAGATAATCAGCGAAATGAAAATGTCATTCAAATGTCATTTCATTATGAAATAATCTTCTATCCACAGTAATATTAAAAGCGTTCTCCTAATTCCTGCAGAAAAGTAAGTTATTCACAGGCCTATTTGGAACTTTATAAGTCGACAGTACCACCTCTTTTCCTTCTTCTTTTTTCTCTTTCTCTTCTAATAAGAAAAATGCAATTAACTGATCGGGCCCATTCTCTGACTCGTTCAGAATGCAAACGCAGAAGTCAACGAATAAGAAGAAACTAGACGAACTACTATCTCTAGTAAACCATATAGGATCGAAATCGTTGTCTTCGGTTCTTCGCGACCGATTGTTCGAGGAAACTAAGCCTTAAGAGACTGCTTTTCCATATAAAGCAACTGTAAGTTAGATATAGAATAGGACTCACTATAGGAAGTTTCGAACATCATCGGACAGCAAATATTAATATCAAAGTTTTATTCAAAAATCAAGAGTTTCTTTGCAAAATTTCGATTGGTAAATATGATCCGTATAAACTATTTTTATTTACACAATGTGTAGACCACTTTGCAAAAACAAGTTCCAAATTTTCCAAGCATATCGAGTTGAGCACTTGCATTAAAACGAATACTTCGTCGAACAGTGCTCTGGAAGTGGATTAAAGTCGGCCTAGAACAAAGGATAATAGTATCCAGTGTATGTAAGGTTACCATTGAGGCAAGAGTGATACAGAAGGTTTCCAAGGAGGTATAATATCTTCCTTGCTGTGGGAATCCTTGTTGACAAACTCCTCCACAAAATTTCCGCCGAACAGGGCGTTCACAAAGAGCTCTAAATATTGTCGACAGGTAGTGCAGTGCGGAAGGATTCTCCATACTCGAAAAAGGAAGGCCTAAAATCCCTAGCTCTCATTCACCACTCCACATCCAAAAAGTCACACAGAAAGCAACAGTGGCCTGTACCTTGTATGCTGATGTGTGGGAAAAATTCGGGGTGGTGCACAGGCTAATGCAAGGCATGATGCCGATAAGGTGGCAGAACGGAACAGAGTACTCAGAGCTGCCGTGGTTGCTTGTCGCAATTTTGCAATTTAATTAACAATTATTGTAGTTCTGTACGTATTATGGGTAAAAAAAGGTGAACCGAGTAGGTTGTTAGCGGCTGTTCAAGCGGAAAAAAGATATTATGCTGTTTTAAATTTCTCTCTTCAAATACCACCAAAAAGATGGCCGAAGGTCGCTCTTATTTCCCAGTGAAAGAACAACAGAGGTCTTCTGTGGTATAACTTTATTAAAAAATTTCAAATCAAAATACCCGACAGAGAAAACTGGAAAGACGGTCCTCCAGTATCGGCACGAATAGTCTGGTGTACGAAAGGCTCCAAGACAGACCAGGGAGTCGGAGCTGGGATTTATGGGACAAGGTCAAAAACAAAAAGTCCCGATTAGTCTAGGAAGATACGCCACAGTATTTCAGGCTGACGTGGCCGTGATATACAAAAAAATAATAATAAGGCAGGGAACTGTCAACCAGACGATTGTCATTTTTTCCGACAGCCATGCAGCGCTAAGAGCAATCGATTCCATGCAGATCGATTCGAGACTAGTATGAGACTGCTTGAATACCCTTATGGACCTAGGAAGCCCGAATAAAGTGACCATGGCGTGGGTACTAAAACACAAAGGACACAGGGGAAATGAAAGTGCTGATGAACTGACCAAGGAATGCGAATCTAATTCCCTAGTAAGACTAAAACCCAAACCCTTGTAGAAGAGTTTCTCGCGACAGAGATAAGCGAAAGAGTTTATTAAAGAAAGATCGACCAAATTAATGGAGTACCTACTACGTCAAAATATAAAGGCCATTAGGATAATGGGTGGGTCTTCTAACGCCACTGTCGACGTAACACACACATGCGTCTAATGCGTCTGGCAGAGGACACAACATGTAGATTCTGTCAAGAGGAAGAGGAAACCTCAGTCCATGTGCTATTCCATTATGAAGGTATAGCTAGACTGAAATTCCAACTACTTGACGAGGGAAAATCAAGGGATGATAGCTATACTAAGAGCACTTACCAAGGTTGTGGAGCTTGATACAAAGAGTAAAGCTGGATAAGGAGCACTACGGAAAACTAAAACAAGAGCACCATAGTAGATCTACCAATTTGTAGTTTTCTTAAAAGCACTAAAAAAATTATTGATGAAAGGATTGTGAAGGAGAACGATAATATTTGGCACATAGTTAACACAATTGTCAACGAAGAAACTTGCTATACTTTTAAAGAAAAATATGCGTGGTGAATACCTTTGAAAATATATTAAGGAAGAACAATTGACACAGCAGAATGATATTTGGTACGTAAATAAGAAAGAAAAAATGTGCAGGGTGACCATCTAGTATAAAAAATAATAACTAAATGAAAGGTGTCAAATAGCGGTAGAAGTTTTGAATAAATATCTTTAGAGAGTGTTTACTTCACTTTGTTTTATTTCTACACTCTACCCCCCCCCCCCTTAAAAATAACACATTCAAAATGTGTTTCGTTCACTTTGAAAGAAGGTGAGGAACAATATTTTCTCAGAACACCTGTACAAATAAGAATATTGTAGACAAGTTGTGTATCTGTTTAATATAAAGTCGTAAAACTTCTAGAATACATTTTCCTTTCACAATATGTCTGACTTTATACTATAAATAAATGAAAAAGCTACACTTATAATATCTCCGATATATTTGTCACGTACGACATGCTACTATGAGAGGCAAAACTGGTAGATAACGTATTTAAATTGTGTAGCAATTTACAGCCGTTGTTTTGTAGAGCTTATTTCTCCATTAAGTGTGAAATAGGCATGTTTTTATATTTCTCTTGTTTTTACAGATACCTCTCTTAGAAAGATAAACGATTTTATAATTTATTTTCAGCGACATAAAAAACTAACATGTTTTGTAGGTTTATCTAAATTTGAATACTTTTTATATCTGCATATAAAATCTCAAGGCGATTGGTTTTAGCCTAAAAAATATTAATTTAATTTTTTTATTGCAATTCGTCCCAAGTTTTATCGGAGTTTCATTTATACTGATGGATTTAAAGAAATTACTTTTATTGATTTTATGTAGAAAGTAAATATTTTTAATAACAAAATAATATGATTTTGCACATGTCAACGGTTACTAATTAGATACATCCTATATGAATAGTTCAGATGCGAAAAAGAAAATTTATCACCCCAGTAACTTCGTTGTTTTTAAAGATATCGGGATGAAATTTTGTATGGTGAAATTAGGTAATATTTCCAACTTTTTGAGACCTATCCGCCACATTTATCACTTCCGATTTCACCGGAAATGGCCCCAATAGCCTTTTCTAAGTGGACCACCCTGTATGTTTTTACATTTTTGAAATAAAGATCACATTTTGGATACATTTATACTATTTTGAACAATTTATACAGTGTTGCACGAAAAATAATTTCAATTTTAGTTGTCATTCTAGATGGCTACGAATATGTTAAAATTATTTTTGTTCCAATGTAATGCATACAAAAAATACGAAAACGTCAATATGTCCAACAATACATCATACAAGGTGCTGTAAACTCATTAAAATCACATTTTTCAAAATGACTTATTTGTTTTAAACACTATGATATGGGCCACCCGGATATTCAGAAAGCTCTATTTAGTAGGGGTTAAACGGTATCAAAAGTTCCGTAATGTGTAATCGTTACCGGCAGGAATGACAATTTTTCTTAAGAAATTTATGATTTATATCTTAACTTCAATTAAATTTTGATTAACCCTGTATATTTGTGTTAATATTTTATGATATGCAACAAGAATGAGCCAGAGGTCCATCCTGTCTCCTGCGGAGGGTGGCATATCATAAAATATTAACACAAATACACAGAGTTGATCAAAATCTAGTTGAAGTTAGATATAAATCAAAAATTGTCATTCCTGCCGGTAGCGATTACACATTACGGAACTTTTGGTTCCTTTTAACCCCCACTAAATAGAGCTTTCTGAATATCCGGGTGGCCCATATCATAATATTAAAAAAAAAATGAGTCATTTAGAAAAATGTGATTTTAATGAGTTTACAGCACCCTGTATGATGTATTATTGGACATATTGACGTTTTCGTACTTTTTATATGAATTACATTGGAACAAAAATAATTTTAACATATTCGCAGCCATCTAGATTGACAACTAAAATTCGAATTATTTTTCGTGCAACACTGTATAAAACAAGGAAGTTACAGCGGTGGCCCACTATTCGTTTACACCCGGTATATCTTAATATATAAAGAAAAATTTATCTTAGCAATTTTGTCCAGTCAAACTCAATGACTTAATCGATTTGTAGACATTTTTCAAGTCTCCTATTACTTCCCTCGTTGACGAAGTAGTGTCGTATTTGTAAAGAATTCACGAGAGATTTCTTCGAATTTTCAAACTATGTAGATTGAAAAATTAACATCTGTCTGTCTGGTGTCTCTGCATCTGTGGGCGCAATATCTGCAAAACTATTTGGCGGAGAAGAGTAATATTTACTAAGTAGTTGACGCTATTGCTAAAAAAGAAATGGGATATATTTTTAGTGAACAATATACGGGGTGTACGCCCTAATTAACAAAAAAAATTGAACTGGGACAATAATTATATTTGACATAATTGTCAAGGAGGAAGCCTGCCATACGTTTAGTGAAAAGAATACAAGGTAGTCACCCTAAAAAATTATTAACTGAGAAACCATGGAAAAAGATAATATTTGGAATGTAAAGAAATTTAATTTTAGTGAAAAATATACAATGTCACCCTAACATGTAATTAAGATCCTGAAAAATAATATTTGGAATATAGCTGACACCATTGAAGAAGAAGAAACATACCACTTGTAAAAATATGGTTGGTGATCACCCTAAAAAATAATTAATTAAGAAACGATGGAGAAATACAACATTTATTGTTCAAACGAATGAAATGATGTTTTTTAAATGGCAACAGTTAATAATAAATAAATTATTAATAAATAAATGAAATAATCTTAATCTTAATGCCAAATGTACTTTATAGTTAAAAAAATATACGAGGTAGACATTCAATAGAAAAAAACCTCTACCCAAGGAATCCCTACTACTCCAGTAAAATTAGACTTTTCTGATCTAACAAAATATATCATTAATTTTTTTTTTTTAAATCGATTTATAAAATATTTTATTCATTTTTTACGTACAATGCCTAAACCGTTCGTTGTACATAAAAAAACGGAAGAGATAATTTTTGTGCGGAATTTCATTATCCTTCATTTTCATAATAATTGGCCTCCGAGTCATAGAAAGCGCGATATTCGCAAAAACCTTTTTTTGTGAAATTTGACCTTGAATAATTTTTTATGTCGTAGTGATCTCGTTGCCGATTTTCAATATTCTCTTTAAAACACCAAAATAAATCGATTAAAAAAAATTAAGGATATATTTTGTTAGATCAGAAGCCATATTTTTTTTTTTTATCTAAAATGACTGGAGTATACTTCCACATCCAGATTTTTTATCCAAGTCTCTCACAACAAAACATTTTGTATGTGGAAATAATTCTTTATGGAATTTTAATAATATAATATATGAAATCGTCTACCCCAAAAACCCATAAAATCCCACATCGGTAGTGGGGTGGGAGTGATGCTAGGGGGGTGGTAGTGGGGGTGGATGAAGTAAAAAAATATTGTAAGGTTTTTGGTTATTGTACTCATACTAAATCACATTTTTTTTTCATCTCCTTTAATAATAGTGTGGGGGGTGGTAATGGGGGTGGCTAATGCCAAAATTTTTTTTGAGACCTTAGCTTCTCTTATATACACTAAATACCAATTTTATGGACTCTTACCTGCTTGATTTATCTATTTACCCCCATTTACAGCCGGATTAAAATGAAAATATAATCTAGTTCCAGATCTCGTTAAAAGCACAAACGTGCACCCAATTTCAAGTCAATATCTTAAACGGTTCGAGAGTAATCGTGCGCACAAAAAAAAGTTACAGACAGACAGACCGATCGACAGACAGACAGAAATTTTTCTTTCGCTCAAACTTAAAACCTCGACGTTTCATAACATTCTAAGCCTATTTGAGCAATAAAAATTTTTCCACTGAATGTGGAAGTAATTAATTAACATATAAAACAGGGAAATTGTGTGTAACTACCAGATCTTTTAGGTTGAAAATACCTGAAGGTTCAAGATACCTATTTGTTTGAATGTATTCACCCTCCAGAATGTGTTGTGGTACATCGTTAGATTGATATTGAAAAACCGCTGCCCAAGGAATCACTACTTCCACATCCAGATTTTTTATTCACTCACAACGAAAAAATTTTGTATGTGGAAATAATTGTTTATGGAACTTTAATAATATAATATTTGAAATCCTCTACTCCAAAAACCCATAAAACGATACCCCACATCGGTAGCGGGGTGGGGGTGGTGGTAGGGGGTGGATGAAATAAAAAAACATTTTGAGGTTTCTGGTTCTGGTACACACCCTAAATCAAAATTTTTTTTCATCCCCTTTAATAATGGGGGTGGTAATGTGGATGGCAAATGCCAAAATTTTTTTTGAGACCCCAGCTTCTCTTGTGTATACTAAATACCAATTTTATGGACTATTACCTGCTTGGTTTACCTATTTTCCCCAAATTTACCGCAATTTACCCCCCAACCCTTCTAGATCTCATTAAAGTACATATATGTACCAAATTTCAAGTCAATATCTCAAACGTTTCCAGAGTAAACGTACGCACAAAAAAGTTACAGACAGACCGACAGACAGAATTTTTTTTTTTTCGTTCAAACTTAAAATCTCTACGTTTCGTGACATTCTAAGCCTATTTGAACAATAAAAGTTTTTAAAAAATTTTTTTGTCGTTACTATACTTCCACTGGATGTGGAAGTAAAATTACATGTAGCTGTAGTATGAAAGTTATATATTTTCATCTGATAATTATTTTGAAAAATTTCGGAAAAGTGATTCTATCAACTTTTGTCCCCTGTGTGACACAAATTAACGACAACAAAATTCAATACGTAGTTTTCTTCAATTATTTATGAATATTAGAGCAATTTCTGGCGGGTTACGGCATACGAAATTGAAAATTGAAATTGGCTGCAAATAATTAAAAATTGGGGAGAAGGTCATAAAATTAGCACAGTCATATGCAGAATGATCTCTACATTCCAAAAATGTAAAAATATACAGGGTGTTCCATTTAAAAATCAAAAGTAGAAGTCACTTCCATTGAAACCGGAAGTCGTAAGTAGCTTGACAGATGTATTAGAAAATGTCATTTTGGTAATAGACAGCAATCAAATACACATCTGTGGGATTCTTAATGACACAAGTGTGGTAGTGATCTCAATCTCTGTATTTGGCCTTGAAGAAACATAATTTCGATGATGGCACTCTCGAAAATGATCCGTCTGAGTGCTGCACACGAAAAACAAAATGGCCGACAACGAAAACACTTTTTTCAATTTATCTAATTAACCATCGTGATTACGAAAAATAAGGTTATGTAAGAAATATTGATACATCAATTCTACATAGAAAAGGTTATTGCCAATTTTTATGTTTTCTCAAAAGTTTTTCTTTTATTTTTGTTTTCAAAAATAAAAATGAATATATATATGTCAAAGTATGAGCGTTTTGCCAGTGCAGATTTACATGTTTGACATTACTTCTAAGGTCACTGGATACCCAATGGGCACACGTACGTTTAAAAAACGTTGAAAAATGATTGAAAACCACACGTTGTTATAGGGTTTTTAGAAACGTGTTGATTCAACGAAAAAATGTCGCGCGAAAAAACGTTTTTATTAACCAAATATAAACGTCTTTTAAACATTATAGATAACGATTAATTAACATTGTACATAACTATTAAAAAACGATAAAGATTCGTTAATTTTCAACGTTTATGAAACGAAAGTAAATGTAGAATATAAACGTTTTAATAAAGGTTTAAATAACGTTAAACATTCACTTATTATGTACATTAATTAAACGAAATTAAATATAATAAACGTTTTATATAAGGTTTAGATCACGTTAAATATTCACTAATTATCAACGTTAATTAAACAGAAAAATAAGCGTTTTATATGTGGTTTAGATCACGTTAAATATTCACTAATTATCAACGTTAATTAAACGAAATTAAATACAAAAACATAAACGTTTTAAATAGTGCTAAATAACGTTAAATATTTCCTAATTATCAACGTTAATTAAACGAAATTAAATACAAAAACATAAACGTTTTAAATAGTGCTAAATAACGTTAAATATTCAATAATTATTAACGTTAATTAAACGAAATTAAACACAAAAAATTAACGTTTTATTTGATTGTATCCAAACGTTAAATGAGACCTTTGGTGTGACGTCAGTGACAATCAAGTAGTTTCCACGAACATCAAGACGCTTAAATCTACATCCGAATATTTTACTTGACGTGCGTTTCGTCCTCCTTGCTGGCATCATCCGGAGACTTTTAACCGTCGCCAGATGATGCCAACATGGTCGACGAAATATGCATCGAGTAAAATATTGAAGTGCAGTGTTCAAATGTTCTGGTGTTCGTGGAAACTACTTCAATGTCAGTTAAATATGCGACCTAAAGAAAACATTTATATGTGTTTATTTTTAATGAACGTTGAAGATAAATTATCGAAAAGTAAACGTAACGTTCACTTAACGTCAAACAAAAACGTGCTCAATATTGGTAAGACAAATTAAATTTTATTGAATTCATTACTATTTTTCATAAATATAATTGTTACTTCTTTTATAATGCCTTTTGTCAACCTTTGATTTAGTGTTTTTAAACATATTTGCGTTATGGATTAAGTAGAGCATCCTAGACTAGACTTCGCCCGTGTAAATTTTAATTGTAAAGTTATAATTACAATATGTAAATAAAATATTATAAACAGCTTTTTGAATATTAATAAAAAATTAATCCATTATGATGTTATTCATATTGAGCAAACTATTTAATTATTTACAAACATGAACAGTTTACATTAAGTTGTACCAAATTATAAAGTTAATTGAAAATAAATATCTATAGACAACTAAATATGTACTTACCATCTGTACTGGCTAGAAGTCCTATATAATAAATGTTATGAAATTGATCTTGTGAAGAAAATATGATCAATTTTATCGGTTCTTCACAAAATAAATTATTACTCTTAAATATTTTCTTTTTAGATTGATGATCTTTTTTGTCTAATATCTACGAGTTGGGAACTTCCAATATCAAAATATTATCCATAGGAAGAAACAGGTATGTTTCAGAGAATAAATCTTTTCTCAGACATTAGTTCTTTAAATAATATAAACTCAAGAAGAGCTTAAGTAAAAAATATATATTATACTACTAAGTACTACTTTAATTATGAAATCAGAGAAATGTTAAATGAAAACCATTGGTCAGATAACTTAACAGCATTTATTTCATGAATTAAAAATTTAAATAATGATTAACTTAAAACAAAAATAAACAAAATAAAATGAACTTATTCTTCAGATAGATCTTCTCTTGTAGTCTCTGAAACAAGTAATATAATTAATACTTATTATATCTAAGAAAAAGTTAGGGTTTGAATCTATCAAAATTTAGGGAATATACACAATGTATTGGGATTAAACACATCACATACAATTAGAACATTAAATAAGCATTTAAGGGTTATTTTATTATGGCAAAGATTAGCTACTTTTTTCATTCCACTATTTTTCATTTTCATTGAGACTATAAATACCACATGTAAAATATCGTTTGTAGCCAAATATTAACTAGTGGAAGCCGATTTACTGAGCTTTTTATATAATTGTTACACATTCTATAGGATACTCTTCACAGTTAGTTTTTGTACATTCTAAATTTTGTAATACCAACTGTGTTGTGAGAAAAAATATATGAAAAAAAAAACGCCTGTCAGGGATTCGAACACAAGACCTTTGGATTGCCAGACAAAACTGAAGCCATTGGACCATCAGGCATCACTATGAAAATTGAATGTCTGTAGTATATATCATTCGAGTATTATATTTCAACGAATTAGATTCTATTTAAGTACAAGTAGTGACAAAAATTAAGAAAATATATATTTTTAATTTAAATGATTAATAACTTTTTTATTTACTGATTGATTTTTTTCAAAAACAATAGGGTTCTTCCTCTAGCTAACGCTAACTTACTTTCCAAATTTCAATACAATCGGACTTCTGAAGTTATCGTGCTTACAAGAAACGTGACGGACAGACGGACATTTTGAAAGTTGTTCAGAATTCGTTCACTAACATAATATGAAAATTTTTTCTCTACGAGTGATATTTATTGATTTAGAAATGTGCCGATCAAATACAATGACTTCCTGATATGCTGCTCGTTCTGCTCTCAAATTGAGAAATGTATATGGTAAGTAAGCTACCTCATTTCATTTTAGTTCTCAGCTCTGTTAATAAGAAATTTAAGAAGCCATTCAAATTATGCTAGCCAGATTTCATTTTTAATTTTTACTATAGGTCAAATCATGAAATTACATGAGTCAATCATATTTATATAAATATTTCATAACCATGTTTTATTTACTCGAGAAATCGCGCTCACTACATTTGGAAAATTTCAATGCTTTTGTTAAAAATTGACCGCAGAATTTTGGTAATGATGGTATACTTGTGGTAGCACAATTTTTTGCTACTATAACTGAATTTTTACTCACCATTACTTTAAAAACACATTGTTTACTTTTTCTTCTTTGAACTCATTCTTAGCTTTGCGTATTTCAACCAGTCCTTGACCGAATTTGAAATTTTCAATTCATCAACTTCATTTGCAGAGTAATTAATTTTAGTAGCAGCTGTAAGAAAATTATTCTTCAAATAAACATAACATAAAAGTTATAAATAATTACCTAAAATTAAACCCATTACTTTGGTTTTTTCAAATGGTAATTTGTCCCTTCCTTTCCAATTAAACAATAGTGCAACCTCGTCGGCCATCAGATATTTAAGAATACGTCTGGTCAAATTTTCCAGACTGGATCCACCCAATGCAGCTAATCGTTTTACCTATAAAAACAGTGTGAAGTTAAAATATATTTCATTCTGAAATTGAATAACTAACAAGTTTATATTCAGCTAAATTATTGTAGTAGGTTGGGAATTTTGTTTTGCTTACCATATATTCCCATACAGACTCATCACTGTTTAATAAATTTTCGAAACTGTTAAAAGCATCGACATCTCGCAGGGGGAATTGTCCTTGCAAGTTTGCGGGTGGAATTAGCTTGTCGGAATTTACTGATCTCGAATGACGCAACATTTCATTCAAGATCATTGAATGTTGTTCGGTGTTAGCCATTAGCTTCGATAAAGTCTCCAGTACTGTATTTTCAAAGTCTAAAAAACAATGACCATATAAAATATATATTGACCATTTTCCTATCTTAATTAATATTTTAATTTAACACAAATTAAAAACGTAAACTTCATTACAATGTTCAAGCAGTTTTTAAGTGAAAGAATAAATTTATTTTATGCAACAGAACATCTAACGCCAAAAGAATAAAAGGAGGAGCATGAAGTAAAAAAATATTTTGAGGTTTGTGGTTGTTGTACACCCACTAAATCAAATTTTTTTTATCCCCTTTAATAATCGGGTGGGGGGTGGTAATGGGGGCGATTAATGCCAAACATTTTTTTTGAGATCTTAGCTTCTCTTGTATATGTACACTGAATACCCATTTTATGGACTATTTCCTGCTTGATTCAACTATTTATCCCCCATTTACCCAAATTTACCCCCCAACCCTTCGACGGAATGGGATGAAAATATAATCTAGTTCCAGATCTCGTTAAAGTGTACGTGTACGTGTACCAAATTTCAAGTCAATGTCTTAAACGGTTCCAGAGTAATCGTGAGTACAAAAATAAAGTTAGACAGACCGACATAATTTTTTTTTCGCTCAAACTTATAATCTCGATGTTTCATGACATTCTAAGGCCTCAACATTTTTTTACTTCATCCAGCCCCACCCCCACTACCGATGTGACAAATCGTTTTATGAGTTTTTGGGGTAGGCGATTTCAAATATTATATTATTAAAGTTCCATAAACAATTATTTTCACATAGTAGAGTGCAAATATCAAAATTTTTTTCGTTGTGATGGATAAAATCTGGATGTGGAAGTAGTGATTCCTTGGGCAGCGGTTTTTTAGTAATAATTGTTTTTCTTACAAACAGTTTGTAGGAATTTCATAGCTATTATAGGGTTAATGATTCTGTAATTTCAGATTACAGATTTCAATGCACACATACAATGAAAATAAGTTTTTTTTTGTATTCATAGCAAAAGGAACAGATGATTTGTTAAATAAATAATTTCTAATTTATGATCTCATAAAATTAAAATAAACTGCAACCTTTACTCATAGGAAGCACATGAGAAAATTCTTTGAATACATACCACTGGTACGATATGTCGATTGAAATGACACGTCAGTAAGTGATCTGCTTGATGAAGGTGTCCCACTTGTTTGTGCTGAAGCTATGTCTGTCTTGCCTCAGCCTTTTCGTTAATTGAACGTTATCATCTAGAGCAACATTCTCGCCTTGTAATATATCTTCATGTGAATTAATAGATAAAGGTGTAATTTCTCTTAATGATGACACACTCAAGTCTTTATCGCTCTCTAGAGTATTTTCGATTGATCTTTTTCGGGACGTTTCCTCGAAGTCCGATCCCGAAGAATCCAAACATTGTAATTGTTTCTGGATTAAACTCCTGGTTGAATCATTGGAGTCATATACATCAGTCAATAAATCTTGAAGCTTTGCTTCGGCTGTACTATAAGAGGCTAAAAATTATATGTATATTAAACTACTAAGATTCTATAGATAATTTATAGCTTACCTGTCGTAAAATGCAGTTTTACTTTGTATGTTGGCCAGGACTTTTTAAAAGGTGAAAGTCGTTTTACAAATTCTGGAAACGGGAGCTTATTGGTACGAATGGGCCAGTAACATTTTGTTTCATTCTTGTAAACCCATATTAAAGGTACAATGGAAATTTCCCCACTCGTCTCATTGTCAGCATTTAAAAATTCAACAATGGCATACATTCTGTAGTTTGAGGTTGTGCTATGGTTGATGGTAATTTTCAATTAAGATTGAAGAAACATACAATAGCTTAACGGAAACGAAGCAAAATCTCATTTGTGTGGAATTAACATGCATTTATATAAAATGTCACATACATCAAAGTTTATAACGTTATGTTCATTAATTTTTCTAACATAATAAATATTTAATTTTGAAGACTAGTTTTGTTTCAACAATGACATAAATTTTGTAGATTGGCTGTGTTAGACTTGACAGTATTTTTTAATTAAAATTGAAGAAACATACAATGGCTTAACGGAAACGAAGCAAACCCTTGTTTGTGTGGAATTAACATGCATTTATATAAAATGTCGCATATATTAAAGTTTATAACATTATTTTCATTAATTTTTCTAACATAATAAATATTTAATTTTGAAGACTCTATAGGTTTTGTATATAAATCATCATAATACGAAAACACAAAACCTTGGAATATGTAAGTTTTTTCAATATATCTTATAGTTTTTATTACACAGATCTTTTTTGTTTTTAGTACAACACAATTATCAGGTTGATGTACAGAAATAAAAAAATTATTAAAACACAACTTCTTACAATGGAACGAGTCTATTTCGCCATTCAAGTTAAATATTGTCTGGTATAAATGTTTTGCTTCACACTTTCGAGTGTTTATATTAAGTTTTGGTCGAGGAATATTGTCGTTCTCATGAATCCTTCGATGTATTTGTTGCAAAGGGTTATTTTCGGAATGTATTTTAAGCTTTAAAGAATGTAAATAATTCTCAAAAGGAAAACAAGAAAAGTCGTTTAGGGTACCATATCTTTTTACGTCACTAACTAAATGTACTAAATTGTGAACATTATATACTACAAAATCACTGTCAAATATATTTGATGATTTTACAACAAAGTCTTGTAGAGATTTTTCTGCAACTTCAATGAACTTATTTATCAAAATTGAATTTGATAAAATAAAAATAGCGCAATGAAGCAAAATGAAACATTCATAGTTCAAGTCATTAAGGGCATTAAACAGAAGTACTGGGCCAGTATACATAATGAATAATCTAAACTCGGTTGCTTTCCAACGTCGAATTTCTTTAAAAGATCTACACTTTCTAGCAAAATCGGACGTAATATAATGATAAATAACAGAGACATTTATGTCTATTTCGTTCTTAATTTTTTGAGATAATTTAAAAGGAGCATTACCTTCAAAATAATAATTAAGTAATAGACGTTTAACTACACCTAAATAAACCAGATGCATAGGATCTAAGGGAAATTGGGTAATTAATTTGATACCTAATTGTAAGAGTGGTGATCTGTCCTTAATATAATCTGGCCTTACTGACCGTGTAAAGTCTGAATCTAATTTTGCATCATAAGCTATAAATGTATTTTGAGCAAAATTAATACGATGGTTGGAATATGTACCAGTCATAATACATTTTTCGCAACCTTTCTTACTATTATGCCCTACAGTCTGGCGTAAGTAAGCTCTTGCTGGAGCATCACAAATAAAGAAATGTATGTCAAAATTATATTTGTAATTTTCGTAAACTAGGCCATCACTTTTCAACTTTTTTACTTCGCTTATAAAATTTTGGAGAAAGATTTGAAGAGGATCAGGTTTGCCAGAACCACAATAAATAGCAATTGAAAAAGGAGAATCATCTACAAGATCTTTGCATAGACCCAAAATGGGATACAATTCAGTTGAACTGCTTTTGAAAATCGGTAAACCATCAATATTTATTTGAAGTGATATAACGTCAACTTTATTTTTTATTCCACATCTTAATTTGGCTGTAAGTTTTTCTGTGATTCCAAAGTAAAACATATGTCCATTGTTTAATTTAATTGTGTCTGTATTACGAGGAGTACCCATAAGAGTTCTACAATCTAGAGGCAAAAATGGTAAAGAGGAATGAAGAATACTCAACAATGCAGTAACTGAGTTTCTGGTAAGGTTGTTGTCACCAACCCATTGCCTGAGCCGGTTTTTTAATTCAATATTGCTGTCTATAATGAAACTCTCATTAGAATCACTCTCGCTGCAGTCCAAAGTTACAGGTACATTGCTTATATTAAAATAATCAGTATTAGTAATTAAAGCAGATTGAGAAGTATGTCCATTACGAAATGATGACACTAAATTTTCATCCTCAAAACTGCCATTATTTAAAAGAGATAAGTTTACATCGACATCAGAAATTCTAGTATGTGAAGCAGTATTAGATATGGGACTAATATTACACATTAAAATGGATGAGGGTTCATCCAGAATGAACGAGTTTTCAGCTCTATTTAAATTGTGAGAAAGCTGTTTTTTAAACCGATCATATTTTCTTTTTGCAACACGTTGGATTTGTCGTTTACTGACAAGTTTATTTTTGAACATACTTGAAGCACAGTCCGAGCTTAATATATATGTATATATATAGTACGTAAATGTGCTGCTCTCCGTATTTTTCTTTGGGAATTTCCTTATTCGTCCTTGTTTCCAGTCATTGAAAACCCTGTATTAAAACAAATGAAATTTTAGGAAATAACTTGTGTAAGAATGTTCATTCTTTCATGCAAGTTATTATATCTATTTAATTCAATCAATCGGTAAGTATATAATTACCGAACAAAACCAAATGAGGAACTATACTTAAAACACGACAGTTGGAATCACTTCCTGTTAAACCGGACTTGATTTTTTTGATGTGGGCAAGAATAAAACCGCTGCCCAAGGAATCACTACTTCCACATCCAGATTTTCTCTCCAAGTCTCTCACAACGAAAAAATTTTGTATGTGGAAATAATTGCTTATGGAACTTTAATAATATAATATTTGAAATCCCCTACCCCAAAAACCTATAAAACGATACCCCACATCGGTAGTGGGGTGGGGGTGGTGATAGGGGGGTGGTAGTGGGGTGGATGAAGTAAAAAAATATTTTGAGGTTTCTGGTTCTTGTACACACACTAAATTACAATTTTTTTTCATACCCTTTAATAATGAGGTGGGGGTGGTAAAGGGGGTGGCTAATGCCAAATTTTTTTTTGAGACCTTAGCTTCTCTTGTATATACTAAATACCAATTTTCTGAAGTCTTACCTGCTTGATTTACCTATTTACCCCAATTTACCTCCCAACCCTTCGACGGAACAAGATGAAAATATAATCTAGTTCCAGATCTCGTTAAAATGCATATGTGTACCAAACTTCAAGTCAATAACATAAACGGTTCCAGAGTAAACGTGCGCATAAAAAAAAGTTACAGACAGAAAATTTTTTTCGCTCAAACTTTTATCTCGACGTTTCATGACATTCTAAGCCTATTTGAACAATAAAAATTTTTAAAAATTTTTTTTGTCGTTACTATACTTCCACAGTAAAAATTAAAATTTTTGTCTTGAATCATTCCTGAAAATTTAAAATTTCTATCTCAAAAATCGTAGAAAAATTTAGGAGTTTCTTTATATTCCTTCGACCATATAACTGGCATCAGAAAAATGTCCCTACCGAGATATGAAACAATATACAGGGTGCCCCATTTAAAAAATAGATGCTCACCTCGAAATTTTTATGCAACGTTCGGTTGTTGTCAAATTCAAATTCTGACATGTTTTTTTAAATTGTGTTTAAAAAAAAAACAAAAGTTATGTCTATATCTCGAAAACTGAGGCATGCATAATTTTCTTCTTATCAGCAACGGATTCTACTCAAAAAAGTGCCTTAAGAATGTGTTACTCGATTTTCGATTCGACACTTGGTAATTGAGATATAGAAGTCATCCAAAAATGCCAATTTTCCAAAAACACTCTGTAGCTCGGTAGTCGAAAAAGATTAGGGATGGGACGGATGTGCTTTTGGCCGGATAACCGGATACAGTATATCCGGCCAATTCAAAATCCGGTCCGGCCGGATAATTTGGCCGGATATCTTGCCTTATCAAGCAGTCGCTTTATCTACGAGCAGGCCGCGATATTTACAATTAAATTCAAGTCGTACCAGTATTGTCCTGTCCTGCCAATCTTGCACATTGCTGCAAGTAATTATAATTACACAAAATGCGCATGGCACACCAGAACAGAACTAATAATAATACTTAATAATAAATATTTATAGGTGTGTACTTGGTTCTATCCACAGTTGTTATGGTGTTTTTGTATTTATTAATATTATGATTTTCTAAGGAACTTCATTCTCAGAAGAACCGACAACCGGCATCTGTTTCTTGAAATTACATGCATTTTGTGTAATTACACATCAAATTAAAAAGTAATTTCTCGTGATCGTTAGTAGTTGCTGTTTTTGTCATTAGCAATACAATGGAGAAAAATAGGTATACATACCACTACCACCACTACTGTATTTGCGAAAAATTCGGTCATAGGTTAGTAATATATTTTCTTGCACCCTGTCCAGAGCGAGGTCAAACTATGCCTACGATTAGTCGGTGATCGACGATAGAGTAATTATTATTAGTTTAGTTTACAGGCTGTGGTAGTATGGTGCAGTTCGACTCGATATAAATATTATGATATATAACTGACAGTTAATAAATAACATTTAAATTTCATGCATTTTGGACAGTTTTTATTTGGCCGGATGTTTACCGGATATTTTTTTCATATCCGGCCGGAGCCGAATATCCGGTTTGGAAGCCGGATTGGCCGGATGCAGTAGCCGGACCGGATATCCGTGCCATCCCTAAAAAAGATAGACGGTCGCGATTTGCACCATTGTTTGTTTCTCGAAAATCGAGCTCAGAACACCTATATTGGTTTTTGTTTATCTGCCATAGTTTTAGAGAAAACCCCAAATCCCATATAATTTGGTCCACCCTGTACATAAGTTTTAATATTTTAGATACGCCGTCAGAATTTGAATTTGATAAAACAACTGAACGTTGCATAAAAAATTCAGAGGTGAGCATCTATTTTTAAATGGGGCCCCCTGCATATGTTTCATATCTCGGTAGAGACATTTTTTTGATGCCAGTTATATAGGTACTGGATGGTCGAAGGAATATAGAGAAATCCTTAAATTTTTCTACAATTTTGGAGATAGAAATCTGAAATTTTCAGGAATGATTCAAGACAAAAATTGTAATTTTTATCAAAAAATCAAGTCCGTTTTAACAGGAAGTGATTCCAACTTTTTTGTTTTAAGTATAGTTTCTCATTTGGTTTTGTTGGGTTACTATATACTTACTGATTGATTGAATTAAATAGATATAACATAATATCGTCATTTATGAACAAAATGGTGAAAGTAAAATATTTCTGACACTGTTTTTACTATTTATTATATCCTGGGCCATTTTTTCAGTATAAAATTAATTAGATTGCCTTTTTACAGCTCTAATTTGTCATCTTTTGAAAAATTTCTTGCGTGACATCTTAAATATAGTTTATAAAATGGAAAAAATTACAGTAGTCTAATAAAAAACTATTATGACTATGAAATTTAATTAAATTCAAAACAATAAAGCAAACGGTAGTAACATTAGTTAACCAAAGGAGTATACCCAATAAGCACACACACGTGTATTTAACGTGTAGGTATATAACGTAGTTTGGTGTAATACACGTTAGCAGGTTGATTTTTACACGTGTAATAATTGGTTGAATATTCAACTTCTACGTTTTTTTAAACGTTAATTAACGTGTAAGTAACGTGAAACGTTGAAATTACAGTTGAAACCAACAACATTTGAACGTCGATTCTGATTTAACATTGTGGTAATTTTCTAGAACACCGCCTTTTGGAATTTTTCGAAATTTTTTGCATAGATGTGTTAAGAAACATTATAGTAATCGTTTCTGATAGTTGAAATGTTGTGCTTGTTTTGGAAAACTACCCCCTTTAAAAAAACATGTCAGAATTTGAATTTGAAAAAAATGCGAAATGCCGGAAGTAGTATATTGTCCTTGCACTAAATAATTTTATTTAGGGCAAGGA
Organism: Rutpela maculata; assembly: GCA_936432065.2. NCBI lineage: Eukaryota > Metazoa > Arthropoda > Insecta > Coleoptera > Cerambycidae > Rutpela > Rutpela maculata. Next base: position 290,184,961 of record OW386285.2, on the reverse strand, counting down.
CAAATACATTTTTTTTTTAAATACCCCTATTGTAGGGGGTAGTTTTATAAAATAAGCACATTTCAACTATCAGAAACAATTACTATGTTTCTTAACACATCTATGCAAAGAATTTCGAAAAATTCCAAAAGGCGGTGTTCTAGAAAATTACCAACATTGTTTCTGGTATTTTTCACGTGTTATTCACGTTAGTATGCTTATTGGGTAGATACTTCGAGTTACCTACTTCCAGGAAAAATATACAAGTTAATTTACATTGATTGAAAAATGTCTGTCTAACATTAAATTGTTAAAATGTATTAGGTAGGTAGGTAACTTAGCAAACTCTTTAATACTTCCATTTTATTTTAAATTTGGGCATTTCACTTTTATTTGTTATCAGGTAAGTAAGAAGTCAGTAATATATATTATTCCGTCATTATTATGAATATTATTTTACCTTTTGTTTTGTTTCCATATGTCGATTGTTTTCAATTTTATCATTAAATAATTATTAAGTAGGTTTTTACATAAATATACTAATTACGAATTTGTCTAGATTAATATCACTTTTGAACTTATTATATTTTTAACAGAAACAAGTTTTAAGTCTTTATGTCTTTCCTCGTATTACTAAAGCAATATATCGACAAAATTAAAATAATTAGGAATTTAATAGAAATAATAGATCTACTTTGTTGCCGCCAAGTGCCACCATCTTGCAGAAATCAGAACATGCATGCTTGTACGTAAAACATCTTATATTATATTGCCCTTTACAAAGCACTAACAATGAATAAACATATATATTTACTTACCAGTCACAAATATTGTAATTGTGATGTAATCTAATTGTAATAAAAAGGCACCACTCACAAAACTTAATAAAAAAAAAGCAAGGGAATAAACATAACAACGGCGTGCAGTCAAAAATGGAAGGACAAGGACGTTGATGACAAATGAACGGCGCTACGTACGCTCTTCGGCACGGTTTCGGTTATACACGGCGGCTGACGATAGTGCACAAGCACTTTTACCGGCTGAGATATGCGGGAGATATTTAAAATCAAAATGAAAGTACCAATGCGTGTACTAATTTAAGTAAGTGATTAAATTAGAATACATTATTGTTAATGTTACTAAAATAAATATGAAGTGAATTTATTATCTTGCATAATCATGATTTTACCATACAATCAATATATTATGGAACATATGTCGCATCACCTATACCTATACGACAACACATACCTACCTATAGGTATGACGACACAATATTCATTCACGTTTTCCTTTTGCAATTGGATATTTCAAGTTTTAACTAGGTGAATACAAACGAAACGATTTATCGGCCGATTTGAACGATTTATCGTTCAGTTTATCAAATATCACAAATAAAATTGCTAGTTAATGGACTTCATTCAGATTCATTTCGCTTGAATAATAGATTTGTTAAAAAATCCTCCACTCTCTACACCAGTGCAAATTTATCTCTCTTCAACTTATGTAGAGTCTCACTCTATCTCCTTCTATTATCTGCACTAGTGCAGCGTGTGTAGGGTTTTTGAACACACCTAATGTTGTCAATACATCGCTGAATCTTAAACGTCCTGATTGAAACGTTTTATTTCAATAATCTCTTCTACTATTGGTTAGAAATGTGTATGGGAGTAACGTATTTTATAGGTTTTATTTAAACATGAAATTTTGCAAGCAAATTTTGTTATAGATGAGTACAAAAACGTTGAAAAAACGTCATCATCTGCCATTTTTTCACCTGTAGGTACATTTAGAATGTCAGTGCATTTTAATAAGTTGAAAATATCAGTTATTTTAACGTTATATAAAAACGTTTTCTGCGTTAATAGTTTCGTAGAAAAACGTTTAAAAAACGTAATCTTCTACCATCTATTTCATCTGTGGTTTCAAAATTCCCTTGCATTTAGTAAGTTGAAATCAATAGTTATTTTAACGTTGTAAAAATACGTTTCTTTTTCTTTAAATAAAACGTTTGAATCGCCGTATTAAATATATGTGGTAAAAAAACGTTAAACCTTTTCGTTTCACAACCGTTAGCTTTAAAAACTCCTTACATTATAATCGTCTTTTATACGTTATTATGTATTTGTGGAAAAAACGTGCGTACTAAAACGTTTTATTCCAGTATTATCTTCTACCAGTGGTTAAAAAATGCATGCAGTAGTAACGTATTTTATAGATTCGTAGAAAAACGTTTAAAAAAGGTATTCTTCTACCATCTATTTCATCTGTGGATTCAAAATTCCCTTGCATTCAGTAAGTTGAAAACAATAGTTATTTTAACGTTGTAAAAATACGTTTCTTTTTCTTTAAATAAAACGTTTGAATCGCCGTATTAAATATATGTGGTAAAAAAACGTTAAACTTTTTCGTTTCACAACCGTTATAGCTTTAAAAACTTCTTACATTATAATCGTCTTTTATACGTTATTATATATTTGTGGAAAAAACGTGCGTACTAAAACGTTTTATTCCAGTATTATCTTCTACCAGTGGTTAAAAAATGCGTGCAGTAGTAACGTATTTTATAGATTCGTAGAAAAACGTTTAAAAAACGTATTCTTCTACCATCTATTTCATCTGTGGATTCAAAATTCCCTTGCATTTAGTAAGTTGAAAACAATAGTTATTTTAACGTTGTAAAAATACGTTTCTTTTTCTTTAAATAAAACGTTTGAATCGCCGTATTAAATATATGTGGTAAAAAACGTTAAACTTTTTCGTTTCACAACCGTTAGCTTTAAAAACTCCTTGTATTATAATCGTGTTTTATACGTTATTATATATTTGCGGAAAAAACGTGCTTACTAAAACGTTTTATTCCAGTATTATCTTCTACTAGTGGTTAGAAATTCGTGTAGTAGTAACGTATTTTATAGATTCGTAGATAAACGTTTAAAAAACGTAATCTTCTACCATCTATTTCACCTGTGGATTCAAAATTCCCTTGCATTTAGTAAGTTGAAAACAATAGTTATTTTAACGTTGTAAAAATACATTTCTTTTTCTTTAAATAAAACGTTTGAATCGTCGTATTAAATATATGTGGTAAAAAACGTTAAACTTTTTCGTTTCACAACCGTTAGCTTTAACGAGTCGTTAAAACTCCTTACATTATAATCGTGTTTTATACGTTATTATATATTTGTGGAAAAAACGTGCTCACTAAAACGTTTTATTCCAGTATTATCTTCTACTAGTGGTTGAAAATGCGTGTAGTAGTAACGTATTTTATTGATTCGTAGAAAAACGTTTAAAAAACGTAATCTTCTACCATCTATTTCACCTGTGGATTCAAAATTCCCTTGCATTTAGTAAGTTGAAAACAATAGTTATTTTAACGTTGTAAAAATACGTTTCTTTTTCTTTAAATAAAACGTTTGAATCGCCGTATTAAATATATGTAGTAAAAAACGTTAAATTTTTCGTTTCACAAACGTTACCTTTAACGAGTCGTTAAAACTCCTTACATTATAAACGTGTTTTATACGTTATTACATATTTGTAAAAAAACGTGTTTGCTAAAACGTTTTATTCCAGTATTATCTTCTACTAGTGGTTAAAAATGCGTGTAGTAGTAACATATTTTATACGTTTTATTTAAACGTTGAAATTTTCAACCGAATTCAACCGTTGAAAACTTCAACGTAAAACGTTTAATCAACGACTATGACGTTTTAAAAACGTTTATTCAACGTACGTGTGCCCATTGGGTAACAATAATTATAAGTAGTATATTATAAACACCAATAAATTAACAAATGCCCCCATCTCCCCTACGTTTTATAGTATAGGTAGGCATAGGAAATTGAAAGATAAAAAGTACTTATTAATTTTAACGTTTAATGAAAGACTTTTCAAGAAATACAGTGGTTACAGATTTATATAGACAGAGTACAGAAAAGCAATACTTTTCACTCAACAATGATATTTTTAATTAAAATCATCGACACATTCAATGCAAATCTCACTTGACCCTAAATCTTCATCATCGCCTTACCCGCACTCTCCCATATTATCACATCCGTTGGGATTACGTTCGCAGTCACACATTTCCGTGCACCGGAATCCATTCCATTGACACGTACGTGAAGGAGAGCAACGCCTTTGGGAGCATGAGCAGCGACAAGATAAGCTTTGGAGCACAAGGTTTGGCACAAGCAACTAGTACGTACTTTCTTCCATTGACAATCTGATTGTGGTGGGTTATTCAGGTAAGAAAGGAATTAAAACTATTCATGTGTTCCTTCCGATACTGATGTTCTTATTTTAGGACTAAGGCGATATCCCCAACTTTCGCAAGAGTTCGCATTTTTCCTTGGCCATGGCATGAATAGGTTCAGCTAGGTTCAATTTACAGAGAATTTGAACCTCTGAAAGCCTCTGCACTCTGCATTACACGCACTTTCAGCAGCAGATGTAACAAGATCATTTTCCGGCAACGGTAAAATAAAGTGGTGGAAAACCTTCAATTCTACAAATGATAAGCTGCTAGAAGCTTTGGCTAAATTAGGCACTACACTTTCTCTCACTGAAGATGTCAGGGCTCACTTAGAAGTGTTCATTTGTCAGCTTTATATCCCCAAAACAACACTGATTGACATAGAAGCTGTCCGATGGCTGTTGTTCACCCGGAAACAATATCAAGATGAGAACCTTCCTCCAACAAGACCTGCACTGGATTTAGCTATGCTTAGGGCCCATTTTCAGTGTTTTGAGTGAAATCAGGACCTCATTCAGCATCCCAATAACCCACCACCCTCAGATTTTGGATGGAAGAAAGTCGGGGGCACATACAAGTCAGTTGCTTGTGCCAAACCTGGTGATCCAGAGCTTGCCCTGGAACTATGTGGCTGCTCAAGCTTCCAAAGGCGTTGCTTTCCTCCACCTACGTGTCAATCGAATGGTCTCCGGTGTACCGAAATGTGTAAGTGCGAATGTAATTCCAATCGATGTGAGAACATGGGAGAGTGCAGGCAAGGCGATGACGAAGATTTAGGGCTAAGTAAGATTTGCATTGAAAGTGACGATGATTTTAATTAAAAATGTCATTGTAGGAGTGAAACGCATTGCTTGCCTGTGCTCTGTCTATGTAAATCTGTAACTACTGTATTTCTTAACTTCCATGTCAAACGCAAGGTTCTTCTGTTTATGTCTTCTGCGCAGAATCCTGGAAAGAATACGTCATATGACATGAAACTGGAATACTATTAAGTGAAACATCTGGTTTGTTTGATCTGTGACTTTACGTGCTTAGTCGTGTACTTGTCACGCAATGTATTATATTTATCGATTGTAAACTGAATAAGATGATAAAAAAAATAAATTGTTAACCGCAGTTAAATAAAATAAAACATACAGTAATTTGGTAAATTTGGTACTGTATTTATTGAAAAGTTTTTTCATTAAAAGTTAAAATTATATTATAGGTACTTTTCATCTTTCAATTTTGTATGCCTACCATGGTGGTATTTGCTAACTTATTGGTGTTTGTAATACATCTATTATTTATAATTACTGTTATCTAGTGACCCTAGAAATAATATCAAACATGCAAATATGCACTGGCAAAACCCTCATACTTAGACATATTCATTGTTATTTTTCAAAACTATAAAATTAAACTTTTTGAAAAAAATGGTCAGTTGTAAAAATCTTTTCTGTGCAGTATTAATATTTTTTGTATAACATTCTTTTTCGTAATCCCAATGGTTAGTTAGATGAATTGGATAAAGTGCTTGCGATGGTGGCCATTTTATTTTTCTAGCGCATCACTCAAATGCATCATTTTCGAGAGTGTCATCCTCGAAATTATGTTTTTCTACTCCCTTATGTAAATTTGCTGTTTTCTGTACAGTCTATAGAATGGATAAGTAAGCAATTCTAGGTAACTGAACGGATATATTTCATATCAGTTCTAGGATGGATATGAAATGAAACCGATCAATCACAATTCGTGTATTAAGTACATAGACAACTATTCGTTTTAAAATCGTGCGTAAGCTGTCAAAGTAACTGTCAGTGTGTACTGTCAGTGTGTATTTGAGTAATTGGATTATCGAGTGGATTATCCATATCGCACTCAAAAGATTTGAAGCACTCCGCCTACGGCGTCGTGCTCAAACTTCTTTATCGTGCGATATGGATATCATATCCACTCTTGTTGCACAAACTACTATTCTTCAAGTCCAAACAAGAAGATTGAGACTACTACCACACTTGCATCATCAAGGAGTCCACGGGAGTCAGTTTTTATAAACTTGGCAGGTGACTATAACATGTGACGTGTGCCTAGTTCCATCTCGATCCGTTAAAAATAAAGAAATGGCGGCCGGAAAGTGATCTCGTTGACACCCGATATATTATATACGTGTGACATCGTTGGAAATATCTTTTTTGAAACATACGGTCGTGGTGAAGGAAAATGTGTACAATTTAGCCGCTCCCCTTCTATCTTCCAATTTATGAGATATCACATAGGTTAAGAAGATATGGTAAACTATACTAATCTTCCTACAAAACCCCCTTTATGTGCGAAGGAACCACCCTTAACTAAGTTTTTTTATTCTTACGAGTTAATTATATATTAATTATATATTATCTCGCCTTGCTTATATGAGCGTTTTCCTGTTTAATGCATTTAAATAAATAGAAATATATAGTATAAAAACAGTTTCACTACATTTAAAACCAGGTAGGTATTTGAAAACATCATTTTCTCTGTCCACAAGCTTTGGTAAGTACTATTTGCATTTCAGTTAATCCGGAAAATGTATTCCTATTTTCCCAATAATGATTTAACCCAGTTCAAGCTAAACTCAGATTATTGAATGAAATAGCATTGTGCAATATTGATAAAATGAAATATGGCTTTATAAACAACCATTTTAATGCATAAGATCACATAAATAAACAGTATGGCTTTCAAAGCGCGTATTAAAAAAACAAAAGGAGGACATTGCAAAATGTGGAGGTACTTTCCAGGTGAATCAGTTTTTACTGCGACAGAATCTACAAATGATATATGTTTAATTTAAAGTCACCGACAAACGAAAACAGTAAAATGAAAGCGAGGTGAGTAACTTATATAAATTAACTTGTATCAGTAATTTTTATACTTACATTCTTTTTCATATTTGTTCCACGGTACACTTAACCTATAAAAATTATATAAAAAAAAATATTTTTAAGAAACAGCTTTTATCTGAAAAAACTACTAAAAAGTAAAAATAATTTTTTTAAAATTCATACACCTGGAAACCAAAAGCTTTGGGGGCGGTCATATAGTGCTATTGCATAGTTAGTTTGCTCAATTGACCGCCCCCAAAGCTTTTGGTTTCCAGGTGTATGAATTTAAAAAAAAAATTTTAACTTTTTAGTAGTTTTTTCAAATAAAAGCTTTTTCTTAAAAATATTTTTATATAATTTTATTTTTTACATTTTAGTCTACTTATTTTACAAACAGACAGACAAAACATATTATTTGCCACCACCATCCACCCCTTTCCCTGCCCTATCCCATCTGTCCCCACCTCTTCCCACTCCTTCTCCACCTCGTCCCCACCTCTTCCCACCCCTTCTCCATCTCTTCGCACCCCTTCCCCATTTCGTCCCACCCCTTCCCCACTTCGTCCTACCCCTTCCCCACTTCGTTCCACTTCTTCCCACATCTTCCCTACCTCTTCCCACCCCTTTCCCACCTCTTCCCACTCCTCTCCCACCCCTTCCCCACTTCTTCCCCACCTCTCCCACATCCGCCATATTGAATTTAGAATGACGTCACACACTTTATCGTACTTTTACTTACTTTTATTTGATACTCATATCAAGGGGTGACTAAAAAGCCGATCCGCCATCTTGGAACGTCCGCCATATTGTATTTAGAATGACGTCACATTGTTTATCGTATTGTACTCGTCAAACCTATTCATTTTATACCCATATCAAGGGGTTGTGACTAAAAAGCCGATCCGCCATCTTGGGACGTCCGCCATATTAGCTTTAGACCGATAATGGCTATACTATGTTGCATTGTCACAGGTCTTATACACGTGTGCCAAATTTCAAAGCTCAAGCTTAATTAGAACAAGTCGAAATTCAGCTTGCAAGATTTAATCTAAACTAACAAACACAAACAAACATACAAACAAACATTGCAAGTTAAATGAAAGCTTTTAAAAAAATGAAAATGATGAAAGTGTAGTATATCTTAGAACCTTAAATAGACCGTCTATTTTCTAATGTACTTTCCTAGAACTTTATTATAAGAAAATCCCCAATTTCGAACAAGCATATTGGTAATTAATTTTTCCACTTTATTTCAAATCCCGCTCACTTTTTGTCTCACCGATATAAATTACTTTTTGCTTATCTAAGAGAAAGAAATGTTTACTTTGGTTTGATAGTTGCGGCGGCGACATAATAATTTAGAAAAAAATGTTAATTTACCTAGATCAGACCCAGCGATTTGTAGTAATAAAATTTGCAGAACTGATAACGACGTATCTAGAAAAAAGGGTGACAAAAAAATAACCCTATATTGAGATTTGAATTTTGTTTATTAATGTAATTCTAAACTTAAATTAGTATCTGTCTTTTTTTATTAAAGTTGCTGAAGTTGCGGAGATGAAACGTTCAGTGTTTTAGTAGAGAATAGTAATGAGAGAATTTAAATATTATCAAACTTGTTTTTTTTTCATTTCCTCTTAATTTGTATAACTAATAATCATCACGTTTACCACATTAAATGGCCTTCCTCTTTCGCGAGTGTAAATTTCCCGGACCGCGTTCCAATTTGGGCATTGGAACAGCGTATGCTATGCGTCGTCTTGCTCATTACAATAAGTACAGTTGTCTGTTTTTACCCTCCGGCGATCATATAAGTATTTTCTAAAGCAGCCATGCCCGGATAGTGTTAGATAGTAGTCTACTTCCCCGTACGGTCTGTTAATCCATACCTCGATATCGGGTACCAAGTTGTATGTCCACTGCCCATATCTTCCTTGCCTCCACTTATCCTGCCACCTAGTCATAAGGTTGGCTGGAAGGTTTTCTGTGACGAAAACTGCCAGCTTCTGAACGGACTTGGATGTTGACCACTTGGTGAGAACGTTCTCAAGAACGTAGAGGCTTTCGTCGTCAAATTGTATAAGGTACGTAGACATACGTTTTTAAGTTGAGTTAACGGTATCTCATGAAAAAAAATTATTCTAACAATAATTTTTTTTAATGCAGGTTGATCTTAGCAATGCGTGTGCAGATGATGCCCGCAGTATTTTATTTGGAGCTGTGAAAAAGCCAGAAGCACTCCCTCCTACAACAGATGCCCTTCGGCTTCACATCAGAAGGTGCCACACCAAGTGAGTTCTGGATTATAATAAGTACTTAAAAGACTGTGGAAACGTTATTTAATCTATTTGTAATTTGAAAGGTATGTGTATGGGAGAATGCTCATCTTTCCACGCCATCGCTGCCATCACTTGAAGACTGCGGCTGGGTCGCTGACGGCGATCAAGTTGTCCCACGATTCATGACAGTGGACCCCATTCCTAAGACGTGTCCAGAAGTTGTCATTTGCCACTGTAAAGGACTTTTTAATTCGAAGAACTGTAGTTGTAGGAAGGCAAATGTCCCTTGCTTAAAACTCTGTACTCCCTGCATACATACCTGTCTTAATTCTGGAGAGACACAGTAACGTTTGTATGTTTTTGATCATGTAAGCTTTTGTTTCCCCAAAAATGTAGCTTTTTTTTCCTGATTGAATTAAAAGTATAGTTCAAACGTTGTTTTAGAGGTTATTTTTGGAATCCTTATGCTCATAAACATGTATAGAGACGCTTCACACTCGTTTTTACGTTAAAAATGGGGATGATGGTGCCGGCGCCGTAATAGCCGCCATCTTGAATTTACCCAACCAATGTTTTTTGAAGTGTAGTTTTGAATTCCTCATACTCAAAACATATAATTATATGTTTTGGATGCATTCCGGTTTCCGGTTTCGGCACCATATTAGTCTGGACTATTTCCCAAAAAGTAATATACAATGCTTCTAAAATTATTACAAAGAGCTTTTATCGATATTTTGACTAAACTAAATAGTCATTTTGCGCTGTACGCTTGACAGTCTTGCTATGAGTTTCTTGTTCTCTGTCACTTTGTGCCACGCTGGGGCGGCATATAACATCTGGGAGTGGATTACGCATGACATCAGTCTTTTCTTAGGTGATTTGGGCCCTCCGATGTTTGGTATAAAACTAGCCAGAGCTGATGCAGTCTTTTCCATCTTCTGGGTCTTTTTTGCAATATGTTCGGCGAGTACTTTGTGGCTAACCAAGCCCCTAGATACTTTATTGCCTTTGATGGAGTCACCATTGTATCCTGGACGTTAAAGCGTTTCGGGGATATTTTCCTTTTTGTTGTTAAGAATGCAGCCTCCGTCTTTTCTAGTGCAAGCTGGAGTCCTTTCCCAGCCATGGCAGTTAGAAACTCGTTGCAGTGCAATATTCGCAGTATTTGTCAGAATCTCCTCACCTTTAGCGACTACAACCATAGCCACGTCGTCGGCGAAGCCTATTAAAGTAACTTCTTCGGATTTTCCAGCATGACGTTTCACAGTGTCGGGCCCAAAACTGAGCCCTGTGGGACACCGCTATTTATTTGTCCTTGTCTCCGAGGCGTCTTTCGCTTCCAGGATTATTTCTCTTTCGAACAGGTAGGATGCAATAATGCTTATAAAACTCTCTCATCTACTCATCTCCTTCTTGACTCCTGCAATATATTTTGCCAAGATGCGCTATTGAAAGCATTCCCAACATCAAGCATCACAACTGCGCATAGTCTCCGATGTGTGCAAGAGTAGTTTGCCTCTGCTTCACGAGCGATTCTCAATACTTCGTTAAAGTCTTCGTTGCTGAGTTGTCCAAGGGTTTGTCGCCTTTTCTAAGTAGCACCAGTCTGGCATGCTTCCAGTCTGTTTGGAATTTTGCTCCACTTGCTAGCTCGTTATATATTTTGCTAATTTTTACTATTTTTTTTTTTCAAATTTCGTCCTGTAACTTTTTTCTGGGTGAATTTAGGTATTATTATATTAAAATGAAAGCTGACTTTACGCTCGTTGAAATGATGGCTGGTAACAGTCTCTGCGATAAATAGAACCTAGATACAGCGTTTCGAAGATTGTTACTTTTATTAACTTTTTTCTAATTTTTAAGTTCTTTTTTAAATTTCGGCTTATAACTTATTTGTCAAATACTTTAAGTACAGACAGGGGCGGATACAGGATTGACTTCTGGGGGGGAAGGCACCGGAAGTCTGGAATGGCCAAAAATAATAAATATTTCCCTATCGGATGTCTCTTCCTTGGACATGGCCACCTTAACACGGCATATTTCACATTTGGGGGGAGAGATACGTGCCCCTGTGCCCCTCCTAGATCCCCCACTGAGTACAGATATTGCTACATTGAATGTACTCGCAGCATTCTTGTTTAAATGGTCTGCAATAGAAGTATATGTGAACAACAGTAACCAAGATACAGTCTAAATATAGTAGATTATTGTACTTAAAAATATAACTTTTTACATTTTTTCACTTCTGAACTTTATATCACGTAATGTTTTTTTTGTTCAAATAACAACTTAGAAAAGATAGATTAAATTAATTTATTCATAATTGTATACCTGTTAAACATTATTTATGTTTCTAGTTGTACATTATTTATGAATTTATTCAAATGCTGGATTTAACATATTTTAAAAATCAAAGTCGATTTCTTCATCGGCATCTATGTGAACATCGTCTTTCGATACTTTAAGTTGGGTGAAAACTACTATTGCAGACCATTTAAACAAGAATGCTGCGAGTACATTCACTGTAGCAATATTTGTACTTAAAGTATTTGACAAATAAGTTATAGGCCGAAATTTAAAAAAAAACGTAAAAATTAGAAAAAGATAATAAAAGTAACAATCTTCGAAACGCTGTATCTAGGTTTCTATTTGTCGTAGCGACTTTTACCAGCCACCATTTCAACGGGCGTAAAGTCAGCTTTCACTTTAATATAATAATGTCTATACTTAAATTCACTCAGAAAAAAGTTACAAGACGAAATTTGAAAAAAACAATAGTAAAAATTAGCAAAAAAAGTTAAAAGTTGCAATCTTTGAAACGCTATATCTTGGTCACTATTAATCGTAAAAATTTTTACAAAATCTCATTTTAAGGCGTAAAATGCCAGCTTTTTTTTATGTAGCAATACCCGAAAAAAAGTTACAGGCTAAAATAAAAAAAAATAAAAAATTGCATTTTTTCGTTTTTTGGACGTATTTTTGTAAAAAAAAAAATTTTTGACTTCTGAAGGTGCCATTTCGTTTGAAAATTTAATTCTCTACTTTTCTACTGACATGTTTATAGGAAAAATGTATATAATTTTCGAGCAAAACTCAAAAATGTGAACAGTGGACTTTAAATGGTAGGCACTCCTCGGTCTTCTCATATTTTGAGGTCAGTTAAACATAAGAAACAGTAAAAACCCTTTAACGTTTTAGTTCCTTTCTACAGTACATAGACAATAGACTAATAAGTGGGTGCCAAGTAGTAAACAAGACAGTATGCCTGGAAGTTCTTATTGACAATGCCAGTAACTGCGAATATGAGATTCGACGACTAATGTAGATGGCATGATCGGCAATAAGATATGACGTAGAATGGACTATAATATTAAACGTAGTACAATTAGAATGGATTGACTAGAAGTTACTCTATTGACAATAAAATGTTTGTCAAGGCATAAAAAATTGTAATAAATATAGGTTACTCGAATCCCAAACCCAAAGATAATGAAGCTGTTATTCTACCAACTGAGCTAGCCAGGCTGCTCATAGTATTGTGTTGTAGAGGTTTATACAGATCGAACCCTCTTCATTTAGTTAACTGCACATCTAACGATATTTAAAATTTTTCAATATCTTTCCTTGGGTGAAGACTGTTTCCATTAAAACTTGATTTAAAGATTCCCAACTTGATACACCTATAATTCGTCCCTATGTACTGTACATTCTCGTCTATGTGGCGTTGCAGGTCCTTCTTTCTTAGCTCTTTCCGCTGATCTTGACTTTGCAGAAAAAAAATTGCTGAAAATTTCCTTTTTGATGACGTTTTCTAATTTCGCTAGTGAACTATATGTATCTTCAAGTTTCATTTTATGGATTATTAATTTGATTGCGACTGAGATGGCTTATAGGGAAATAAAAGCAATGTTAACATAACCTCTAATTTTACATCTACCAATTTATATATATTATATATATACTGCGTATGAATTTCAGTTAATTGTGTGACTGCCTTTAACACGGAAATATTATTCTACTACAGCTACTATTTCGAACGAACTTTGAATATCATCAAGACATCACGTAGTTACTAGTAGGTAATATTAGAGAAACTTAACTCAATCATAACTATTATAACAAAATAAGACTACAAATGCCGCAGTTTTTCCATGAAATAAACACAACACCAAACTTTCGTGTGCTGTTCGTGGATATATAATGGGTCACGTCCGGTATATCGGTATGGCTAATCTGACTAACGAGAACAATGGACGTGGATTACGGTGGACCTGTTTCTAGCTATGACGTTTTTTCTTATAAAAGTTATACTAAAAATGTAACCTAATATATAATAAAGTACTGTATTATATGGACTATTTATAGGCTATTTCTTAAGAACTAGTTACAAAAGCCCAATATAAGATCAAGTCCACCTTTATCTATCGATCATTCTGAGTTCTATAGAACTCAAATAGAAAAAATAGGTCACTTTATCAATCTTTTCCCACACATTATATAGCGCGGTCGTGTTTAGCAAATACCTGTTTCGTGTCATGTTGTTTTTCACTGCTGCAGCTAGCAATACGTTATGACATCGAAGGTTACAATTATTTCGATGCAAGGTAAATGTCAACAATATTACATTATTTTGACAAACCATAACGTAGTAATAAACTATGTCACGAAAATCATTTCATTCGATTCGTAAGGAACGTTTCAGCAGTCTTTTAAAACAACGTTCTGTCTTTTTTAAGTGCTCAAAATAAAAAAAACACGCCAAATTGAAACTAAAGATGTAAAGAAATTGAAATTGAGTTTTTCCTATTCGGCAACAAAGTATAACCACAAACGCTAGGGGATGAGCTGAGCCAAACTGAAAAGTTTGCTAAACCTCTCCTCAATCGAAGAATACAGATTCTTTACTTGCCTAAGATTTAATAGACAATCGCCTAACATTGCATAACTTCTATGTATATCCTGACATACAAGCCAATAGAAGGTGGAATAAGATCACTGTATTTCTCTGAATGCGAACCATCCATGTGTTAACCGCGACTGCCGTTGCTTAACTTTTCGTACCGAAATCGAAAAAAAAAAAAATGCGGAATTTGCTACAAAAAAGGCAGGTCTTGAGAACTGCTCGCGGTTTGGACTGTAATTGCTCGTTCTGTGTCTAGTTTCGGATGTATCATGAAGATCTAATGTATGCTCTTACCTTTAAACGGCCCCCTCTATTGTAGGCTGGTTTGGTGAGAGAGCTCTCTACCACCTAGGCTGGAATGTTGGAATCAGGCCCGTTTGGAGACACTTATTGACAACCAATGTATATAACACAAAAATACAACTAAAATAAATGATATTGAAAAATTAATGTAAGCGGTGAGAACAAAATTCGCAAATCTAATTTTCAGCCATGTGAGGATTACTCCTTTTGCGACGAAACACGCGCGAATAAAATATGGCATCAAGTTATAAAACATTCGAGTGTAGGGAGAGGGGGGCGCATGTAGACAGTGCGTGCATGTGGACAGTGCAAATTTGGCGGTTGTTCATAAGTTTAAAAATTCGAAAAAAATGATTCTGGTTATACTACTATACATATTGTAATTTGAAATCTCGGAGTTTAACACGTCTGCATTTAGTGACTGAAATATTTTTTTGCGTGTGTAAACTAAATCTTTCAGTACTCATAAAATTCAGTTTTTCAAGTAAGTACAATGTAATTTTTTATATGTTACATAATTATCTCTTGTAGATACTTAGTTACGATGTGGTATGTTTGTTTTACTATTAAGATTTACTGTTTATTTGCTACTGCTTACGTAACCTATAATCGCAACTTGGGGCACATGTGGACACGTAAATACGGGGTACATGTGGACTGTGTGGCACAGAAAAATGTCGACTTGAGCTGCAGCTGCAGAGTTTAATTTGAATGAGTCAATGTTACATAAACGATTAAATAAGTAGCGAAATAGAGGAGATGATTCGAATACCAAGACAGAGGTACAAACTAAATCTAAATATGCTAGTAATCAAGTTTTCACAGCACAAGAGGAAAAATTGTTAAACACATATTTACTCAAATGCTCGTCTATTCATTATGGTTTAACTTACCCCTGTAGCACAACTTGATTGGGCCAATATAGGCACCAACATATTGGGCCAATATATTGAGCGACAGATTTTGACAATAAAGGCCCAATATTGCAATAAAATATTGGCCTAATATTAGATAGCAAGATTGACGTCATATTGGATACCAATATTGGCATCATATAGGATACCAACACTGGTTCCATATTAGATACCAATATAGGTGTCATATTGGATACTAAAATATAGGTGCTATATTGGATACTAACATATAGGTGCTATATTGGATACCAACATAGGCGCCATATAGCTACACAATATGTCTGATTTTCTGACATGGGAATTCCTACTACATGAGTTCCCGTCAGAAATTTGGACACATCGTGTAGCACAGAGGAGCCTGCGTCAGTTGGAGTTGGAGAGGATGTCGCAATCAGAATCTGAAAATTTAAAAATGTATATTTATATGAAGTTGAACAAAAACGCAAACAAATAAAAACTTAACTATGACAATTGCATAAAATATAAAACTTAGAAATAAAATTCAAATCAATTTCTTCGAAAATTAAACAATATCAATAAAAAAGCGTAATTATTATTTTATTCTCGTTCTTCTATTTCTTTTCTTGGGGGACCACGACTTCATGTGGATTTGCGAAACTTACTTCCCCATCTTTATCTGATGCTCCAGAAGTATGCTAATATTGCTCGTTTTATTTGGATATCTGTGATTTCTTTGAATCGGCTATGAAAATACAACAGTGAAAATCAGTTGACTGTAGCAAACCCACTAGATTAATTTTGTACTTACTAGACACTACAAATTTGGCTTTCACACTGATTTCTTCTTTTGTATACTTCTCGTGAAAAGAATATAGCTAGGTACTTCCTTTTTCATTAGTTGGACATTCATAGCTTTTGTGTGGCTGTCCTCTCCCCTGTATTTTAATAATATGTATATAATAATAAGTCCCCTTACCATTTTCTTCGTATTTTCCTACTTTTTGTTAATTGCTGATTTACACTCATTAGTTCTTCGCCTTTGGTAAAAGTCATGTTTTTAAATATGTTGTGAGTTGATCTTTTGATTCCCATGCTTGATGCTGTTTACATCGCCGCACCCAGGACCATTGATATTTTTGAGAAAAAAAATGCTGAAATATTAAAAAACTTACTAAATATCATTCTGCCTTAGTGTTTAATATTGGTTTCTATATATTACGCCAATATTGGTTAAATAATATTAATATTGAATACGATTTGCCAACCTTGGGAAAATATTGGCCCAATATACAATTTGTATTTATAAAATAATTACGCATATAGGTATTTAGACGAATATAAGGTACAGGTAATTAGTTGTAAATATCGTAGTGCCTAAATATGCATGATTGTAAAAGTATTCTGGATATCATACACCCACTGTGCCACAATTTCTACATTAAACATGGCAGGAAGGAGACAATTACGCCAAGAAAGGCAGGAATGTAGAATGAGAATATTACCAAAAACTAAACTATGTTTACTACGAGGGGCCAACCGCGCCCAAAATTTTGTACACCAGATTTCCTCTTTGACGAAGATTACACAGATTTCCTCGGACTTCCTCCAGACTTCCTGGGATTTCCTCGGATTTCCTGGGACTTCCTCGGACTTCCTTCAGATTTCCTAAGATTTCCTGAGACTTCCTGGGACTTCCCCGGACTTCCCCGGACTTCCTGGGACTTCCTGGGACTTCCTCGGACTTCCTGGGACTTCCTCGGATTTCCTCCAGATTTCCTCGGATTTCCTCCAGATTTCCTCGGATTTCCTGGAATTTCCTTGGATTTCCTTGATATTCCCAGATTTCTTCCGAAGTTCCCTTTTTCGATTTACTTCCACGTCCAGTGGAAGTATAGTAACGACAAAAAAATTTTTAAAAATTTTTATTGTTCAAATAGGCTTAGAATGTCATAAAACGTCGAGATTTTAAGTTTGAGTGAAAAAAAAATTCTGTCGGTCTGTCTGTCGGTCTTCTGTAACATTTTTTGTGTGCACGTTTACTCTGGAACCGTTTAAGATATTGACTTGAAATTTGCTACACATATGTATTTTAACGAGATCTGGAACTAGATTATATTTTCATCTTGTTCCGTCGAAGGGTTGGGGGGTAAATTGGGGTAAATGAGGATAAATAGGTAAATGAAGCAGGTAAGAGTCCATAAAATTGGTATTTAGTATATACAAAAGAAGCTAAGGTCTCAAAAAATTTTTGGCATTAGCCACCCCCATTACCACCCCCACCACATTATTAAAGGGGATGAGAAAAGATTGTGATTTAGTGTGTGTACTGTGTACAAGAATCTAAAACCTCAAAATATTTTTTTACGTCATCCACCCCCCACTACCCCCTATCACCACCCCCACCCCACTACCGATGTGGGGTATCGTTTTACGGGTTTTTCGGGTGGAGGATTTAAAATATTATATTATTAGAGTTCCATAAACAATTATTTCCATATACAAAATTTTTTCGTTGTGAGAGACTTGGATAGAAAATCTGGATGTGGAATTAGTGATTCCTTCAGCGGTTTTTTATAATCAATTTTCTTAATTAATTTTTTAGGTTTAAAAATTTCATAAATATATATTATAATTGAATATTTATAAAATTTACCTTTAAATTAATTAAAACTAATTTATAAAATATAAAAAAATATGTTATTAACATAATTAAATTTTTAACCTCATTTTTAACTTAATGATTATAAATTCAATAAATTTGATTATTATCTCGATTATTATTATTACCACTAATCGAACCGATCTCGGAACCGATTTTCTCTGGTTTATTTATTACTATCGAGATGGTTTGTCAGGAAATGTTGCTCGAAACGTTGTTATAGTGAATATGGAACGTGTAAGACAGAATAGGTCGTTATAAGCCAATATAGATGTTTTTATGTTCTTGGCCGTTGATATCAAATTAACTTTATACGATCCTTAAATTTTCGAACTTTTTAAATGCAAATTTCAAAATTACTGTGTCCTAATGTTTTGGATTATTCACCGTTGTCAGAGAAATTAATTAATATTATTAATTTTGATTCCATTATTAATATATTAGGTGTGTTTTGGTTGAGTGTTTTAATGCAACTAAAAAACTAATAGACACCCGAAATGTAAACTAGCAGAAGCATTATACTCTTTGCCGATATATTGAGCTTTTTATATCATTGTTACACATTCTATAGGATACTCTCCGCAGTTTTCTTGTAGGTAAATAATGTCAGTTTTTCCTAAACTTTGTTGTGGACTCGGTTGTGAAAGAAAAAATATATAAAAAAAACTAAAGAAAAAACATCCAACCTGTCTGGGATTCGAACACACGATCTTTATTGTAAGGCAAAACTTTAGACACTGTATCATCACACATTACTTCAAAAATGGGATGTCTGTAATATGTACCTTTCGAGAATCATATTTCAACGCATTATACCGGGTGCCACAGGCGAGTGCCCCCCCCCTCTCTACATTTTCTTTATTTTTTAACTACCTGTAAAAATGGATTTTTGGACACAAAAAACGGTATGAGACCATTTCAGGTTTACCCGGAAATTACCGTAACTTTCGATTTTTAAATGGAACAACCTGTATATATTTACTAGTGATGCAGCGATTCTTACTTTTATGATTACGATTTCGATTACGATAATCATTAGTGATAATCGCCGATTACGAATACGATTACGATTATCTAGAAAACTTTGTTAAATTTTATAGTATAACAATAAAAAGCAATTGTTTTTATTAAAACTATTTTATTATTAATTACTAAAAGCAACCACTTGTTATATAAAGTCAGTTTACTATTAATGTTCTCAAATTAAGGGATTAAATTAAATAATGTAAATGAAGATGCCCCACTTAAAAATCTTGGTAGAAAAAATAAAACTGAATTGGAAATTATTACCACTCAAGCCAAGATTGTGCAAAAACCCACCTTCTTTAGAAAAAGACGACCCACTGGGTACTTAAGTGGGTTTTTCTGGGTAATTGTGGTTTATACTGGGTTTTTATGAAAACAAATTTCCCGTCTAATTTCCCACCTTTCATTCGGCGTTGCTTTGACAATATAGCGTGTGACAACATCTGGACTGTGTTGGATATATTCTCACATTCTCAGTTATGAAAACGTAGTAAATATGTGGGTTTTTTTTTAAATTGCATAGTTGCATAGTTGTCCCACTTCTAGTGCCGCAGTAGAAATAATTTTTCCTACATTCGGCCATATTTGGAGCAAACTAAGGAATAAGCTTGGAGCTGAAAAGGCGTCAAAACTATTTAAGTTTATTATTTACTTGTTTTATTGTTTACTAATATACTGACATGTTACATTTTTGTTATTGTTTTGTGAGTAAGTATTTGTGAGGCAAAAATATAATTTTTTATATAATTGCTTCTTTTTTCCTGCAAAAAAAAAACGAAAATCAAACAAAAACCCAGATGGGTTTTTCTAAAATCAAAAACCCACAAAAACCACCCATTTTTATGCCAACCCTGGGCAAGCATGTAACCATATAAAACAAAAATCAATAATTAATTCTAGGATTGTTCGACCCAACCTATTTCTCCTAGCAGTGGCGGTGTGGCCAGGTCGGCTAGTCGGCAAATGCCGACTGGGCCCTAGGGTCGCGTCTAATGAGGGGCCATGCTTATCAAAAAAAATTTGGTACGGGAAAATTTTTTTTTAGATTTCTCTTTCTCTGCACGTTAAAAAATTTTTTTCCGGATTTCTCTCCCCCGGTCATCAAACATTTTTGTCGGATTTCTTCCCCCTGCTCATTAGAAAAATTTTGGGACGAACAAAATTTTTTTCGGATTTTTTTCCCCCGCTCATCAAAAAAATTTTGGGACGGCGACGTCTAGATACATGCGAAGCAAAAATATTCAAATCGCTGACGAACTGAGTTTGAATGTTTATTGTAAAATGCTGACTAATCCCTAGACACCCAATTTTCGCAAATACTTTTTCAAAATTTTTTAGAGGTCGTTAGGGGAGTGCTTCTCTAGATGTTAGTTCCCATATTTTATATGGGTCCCATGCGCCACAGACGAGAAAAAAATTATTGAAATTTTACCAGCCGCCACTGTCCACCACTGATAATATTTAAAGCCAAAAATATCTGAAATGAGTGGCTTCCTAAAACAGAAATATTTCCAAGAAAGTCTATGCTCCAATGACTGAATGAAGTCAGACATATTCCGTAACTACTTTGAAAAAAGTTTGATTTCTTCTCTTGGTGACAGTCGTCCAGTTATAATAATCTATGATGGCCATAGCACTCATGTGACTACCAATATCATAGAACTTGCAATCAGGGAACAAATTACCATCTTAAAAATGACCCCGCATACAAGCCATTTGTTACAGCCACTTAACTTGGCAGTATTTAAGCCTCTAAAGGATATGTGGGATGCTAAATTGCTATCCTGACAACGTAAGAATGCGAGGTATAAAGTTCCGAAGATGCAGTTTTCTACTATGGTGGCAGAAACTTGCATAGATTTGAAGATTGATGATATTAGTGGCTTTAAGAAAGCAGGTATGGTACCTTTCAATGATGAAGTAATTCCAGAAGATAAATTCGAACCTTCTGCGTTATTACGTTGGAAACAGCAGAAGGCAGTCATCAACCCGCAACCACCTTTTTACGATCATGGCCAACCAAATGCAGAAGGTGAGCAGCCGTTAGTCAATTTAAATGAACAGCCAGTTGCCCCCGAACATATGCAGCCAAATGCAGACGGTGAACAACTATTAGTTGTTTTAAATGAACAACAACCTCCTCTCGATTATAGGTAGCCAAATGCACAAGCTGGACAACTGCTAGAAGATTTAAATGAACAACCACCTAATCCTGTTCCATCAACTTCTTACTCTCTGCAAGTATCCTTTGAAGATCTTCTGCAGACAATTAGGCAAACAAAACAACCCCTAGCTAAAAAAAAAACAAGAATTGCTCCTGGTGCTGAAGTCATTACGTCACCGGAAGCTGTGGCCAGAATGTAAGCAATAGAGAAAGAGAAAGCTTCAAAGAAGAAGGAAAAAGCTTTGAATAAGATGAAGAGAGATTCAAAGAAGAAGAGAACTTAAAAAAACCAAGACAGACTAAGAAACCCATGACGCCACCGGCTAGTTCATCAAATGATGAAGAAGAACTTTCTTACGTTGACACTGATGATGACATGGACGCTGAAAGCGATCTTAATGAAGTTGAAGATGAAAATCAAGAACAATCAAGCACAGGAACATACATAGACAAATGGATAATTGTCAAATATAGCACCAAGAAAACAACACGACATCATGTAGGACAGGCTTCATTTAACTATTTAAGTATCAATGTCTTACTGACTTTTATCATTTTCAGGTTACCAACAAAATTAATAACGATGAATGGACCGTAAAATTCACAAAACGTAATCACGGCAAACTTTTTTGGCCAGAATTGGAAGATGTAGATAATATAACTAACATAGATATTATTAAGGTTTTGTCTGATCCAAAATTAGATCGTCCTGGAGATGCTTGGACTTTCGACTTTGACTTCCATAAATTTAACATTAACCTTACTTAATCACATGAGAATATATTATGGACTTTATGTTTCTGTTATTTGAAATGTAAATATAATATTTTCAGTTTATTGAGAATGTTTAATGAAATATTTTTTTAATGTTTTGAACTTTTCTCTCGATTCCTCGTACAATATAGATTGTAACTTTTGAACAAACCAATTAATTTCAAATCTGCAAAGTGCAAAAAATAGTAAAAATTGTAATTAAAACGATCTTGCCTCCTAACAATTTCAGTAGATTTCATGATTCTTTAACAGTCAAATACGCACTTGCCCCTAAATTCGGGGTAAGTGCGCCCTCCTGTCACTTTTTTTTAAAGTGTGGTTGTAGTGCGTTAGCCATTGATTAGGGTTTATTTATTTATAGATTTGTTCGCCCAATGTACCAACAAAGAAATACTCAAAATTTGAAAACTATATGATAAAACAAAAATCCCACAATTGTCAACAAATAATGTCAACTGTCCAAAAACCGGTGTGCACTTGCTCCACTTTACCTACCACTTATTTAATCCCTTCAAATTAGTCAAAAAATCGTTGTTTTATGGAAAATATTTCCACAGTTATGAGACTTGTAAACAGTGAAGTATTTGGGTTGTCTGAACATGATTTTCACCCCCCGCCCTTCTAAAAAAGAAGTATATACATATATATGAATTTTAGCGTTTTTTCGCCTTTTTATCTATTTTGAGGAAAAATTGTGCATTTTGGTCGAGATTTTGGTGAAAAATATCAAGAGAGTAAAGTTGTAGAGCATAAAATTTTCTGTAAATTTTGTCTCTACTTTTATGAGCCAAAATTATGTATTTTTATGAAAAATTACATAAAAAAATTATTATATTATTATTATTCTATACAGGAATAGAATGTATTTTTTTGCCAAAATTTAATTACGCATCTATAATAATAATTATTATCATAATAATTATGCTGATCAATAATATTGCATTAGTTTTTCAACAAAACAAAAAATGCCTAATATGATTTCTCGAAAAATCGACCCTTTTCTTCTTAATAAAAATACACGCCACTGACTGAAATAAGTTTTGTTTTACTGAAAAAGAAATATTAAAGATCTTTGATACCGATCCAAATTTGGTTGAAATTGGCCAATAACTGAGTTACGAAGGTGTTTCCACTTGAAATGGGCCACACTGTATATAAATATTAAAAATTTAAAGAAACTTAACATAAATACTAAAAGCAACTGGGGAACAACTAGACAAACAAAGAAACCTTATATAACATGTCTAAAGCCCATAGTTTTGGAGAGAACAAAAAATTACTGAAAGCAAGGTTTCCTGAGATTTCCTCGGACTTCCTCGGATTTCCTAAGATTTCTTGGGATTTCCTCGGACTTCCCCGGACTTCCCCGGACTTCCTCGGACTTCCTCGGACTTCCCGGGACTTCCTCGGACTTCCCGGGACTTCCTCGGGACTTCCTCGGACTTCCCCGGACTTCCTTGGGACTTCCTCGGACTTCCTTCTAGATGTACACCAGATTTCCTTCGCGGTTGACCCCTCGGTTTACTATTAATTATTATTGGAATGGGAACATGCACACTTACCTATTAAATTATTGGAGTTGTCACAAGCTGCACACTGTATTTCATTAAGAAAATTGATGAATTTATGAAGCACCAACAAACGGCTGGCATACGGCAACATGGCCGAAACTCGAATGTGTCACTGTTTCTGAATTTACTATGGGCGGTAAATTTAAAATTAGAAATGTACATCATGTATTAATATATACATTAATTGTTTTTATAGAAACTAACAAGACTAATAGCGTTTTGTATAATAGTTATACAGGCAACTAACCTTGAGCAATCAGTTGATTAAAAACACTTGAGAGGTATTTAAATAATAACATATCACAGGTAATATCCCTAAAGGTTACAGAAGAGCCTTGTGCGAAAAGAGCTGGAGGCAAAAGAGATGTACATCCAATATCCGAGTATTCTGGGATTAATTTCTTCTTCAGAAAAATATCCCAGTGCCACGACCTGGAATCGAACCCGGGACCTCTGGGTGAGAGTCAAGTTTGCTTGCCTCTAAACCAAGCAGTCATAGCAACATTATAGCGCACACATGGTTGAAAACTCATTATATATCAATGCTAATTTGTCAATAAATATAAGTAAACAAAAATAATAAAGCATATTTGCCGAATATTTGGAAATCAATATTAGTTTCTACATATTGAGCCAATGTTGGATACATATTGTTAATTTGAATCTGGTTTGCCAATGTTTGTAAAATGTTGGATATATATTGGATTAATATATTGAAAATACAGCTGATAAGCATATTGGTACAATATTGGCTAAATCTGACATATATTGGCCCAGTATGCAATATAGGTAACATATTGTACCTATATCCACCCAATATGGTGTGCTACTAGGGTAGCGTCACACTAGAACACTTGCTTATGAGTATGCTGTCAGTTTAAATAAAAACTTTCCCGCCAAATGGCATGATGAGAAGCAAGCAGGAATTGATTGGATGAAATCTTTTATGAAAAGAAACAAAAACATATAATTGAGAAATCCGAAATATACTAGTCTTGCTCGAGCCACTTCATTCAATAAAGAGAATGATGCTACTTTTTTTAAGAATTATAAAAAAGTTTTAGAATCACATAAATTGAAATCAAACCGTATAATAAATTTAGATGAAACAGGAATAAGCACAGTTCTGCCTTGCCCAAAGGTATTGTCACAAAAAGGCAAAAAGCAGGTTGGTCAGATTATTTCAGCGGAGCGTGGTCAACTAGTAAGATTAGTAGAAATGATTACGGCAAATGGCAACGCGCTTTCACCGGTATACATCCTCCCCAAAGTGAATGCTAAACAATATTTTGCAAACGGGGGACCTGTTGGAGCATTAGTTTTAGCTAATAAATGTGGCTGGATGACGGCCGAACTTTTCATGAAGGTTTTACAGCATATCAAGGATCACATGTTACCTTCAAAGGAGAAACCAATTTTACTTCCACGTCCAGTGGAAGTATAGTAACGCCAAAAAAATTTTTAAAAATTTTTATTGTTCAGATAGGCTTAGAATGTCATGAAACGTCGAGATTTTAAGTTTGAGCGAAAAAAAAATTTCTGTCTGTTTGTCGGTCTGTCTGTCGGTCTGTAACTTTTTTTGTGCGCACGTTTACTCTGGAACCGTTTGAGATATTGACTTGAAATTTGGTACACATATGTACTTTAACGAGATCTAGAACTAGATTATATTTTCATTTTGTTTCGTCGAAGGGTTGGGGGGTAAATTGGAGTAAATTTGGGGTAAATAGGTAAATCAAGCAGGTAAGAGTTCATAAAATTGGTATTTGGTATATACAAGAGAAGCTAAGGTCTCAAAAAAAATTTTGGCATTTGTCACCCCCATTACCACTCCCACCCCATTATTAAAGGTGATGAAAAAAAATTGTGATTTAGTGTGTGTACCAGAACCAGAAACCTCAAAATATTTTTTTATTTTATCCACCCCCACTACCACCCCCTATCACCACCCCCACCCCACTGCCGATGTGGGGTATCGTTTTATGGGTTTTTGGGGTAGAGGATTTCAAACATTATATTATTAAAGTTCCATGAACAATTATTTCCACATACAAAATTTTTCGTTGTGTGTGACTTGGATAGAAAATGTGGATGTGGAAGTAGTGATTCCTTGGGCAGCGGTTTTATTACTTATAGATAATCATAAGACGCATATATCGCTTGCAGCTATTTGTTTTTGCAAAGAGAATGGAATCTGTTTTCACACTGCTCTCATAAACTCCAACCATTGGGAGGTTACGATCTATTTAAATCTATGCTCAAAACGTCGTTTAATAATCATATGGCCACTCACCCGGGAAAACCAATTTCAATATACGACATTCCTCTACTGTCAAAGGAACCATTCCTTATGTGCTTTACCCTAAAGAATATTACTAAAGGATTTGAAGCATCAGGTTTATGACCGCTAAATGATTTAATTTTTACTGATATTTATTTTGAAAGCTCTTACGTAACCGACAGACCAATACCAAACTCAATTTTGAATAATAATGAGGTCGCTACTACGTCAAACATAATTGTAACTGGAGTACCAGTTGCACAACCTGGACCATCAGGTATAACGCCTGTGACACCTGAAGCTGTCAGACCATTTCCCAAGACTTTACCTAGGAAGAAATAAGCAAAAAGAAAGGAAAATCATGCATCTTTACCAGCACGCCAGAAATAGAAAAAATTAAAGAGGAACATGCTTTAAAAATGCGAAAAGAAAATGAGAAAATACTGAAAATACAAAAAGAAAAGAAAAAATTTTTAAAACAGATTATATTTCAAGAAAGTTCGTCAGAAGGAGAATTTTCTCAACTGGAGAATACAGATTCCACCGATGACGATGACATTGCAGCTGAAGGAATTTCAGATGATCATGACATTGCAGATGAAGAAATTGTAGATGACGATAGAATGGATGTTGTTAAAGAAGGGCTTATACATGATGACATAGTCAATGTCGATGATTATGTGCTCGTTAAATTTGCAACAAAAAAAAGATTAATTTACTACGTTGCACAAATAAAAAATGCATATGAAGTGGAGGAGTATGAAGTGGAATTTCTACGAAAGCACACATCTACTTGGACTTTCTCGTTTCCTTCAACAAACGACAAAGGCGTTATTAAGAGAGAAGACGTTGTTTTAAAGTTGCCAAATCCTTTACAGACAAAAGGAACAGCTAGAACCTCCTCTTTTATCGAATTTGGTATTTCCCTAAAAAATTTTAATTATACATGATTATTTCGTAATACATAACTACTTTGTAACGCAATTTTGATCGTTTCCTTTTATATTGTTGTAATGATAATAAAATATGTAAGTAGATAAACATTTATCTAAAAATTAATACTACTGTCCACATCGACCCTTTCCTCAGTCCACATGCACCCACCGTTGGGGCACAATGTCCACATGTCATGTGGACATTTGCAGCTTTTTTTCAAATTGTCCAAAAAATATTAATGAGTGTTTTCTTATCTTCTAATATTACTAATAAAGTGTTAAGAATATATTGTTTTGCTCTAAAATTGTTTTAAAGCAAACATAATAAAAAACAAAAAATATATTACATTTTGAAAAATCGTGTCCACATGCGCCCGCCTCTTCCCTACTGTTCAAATGTTTTAGTGTTTGTGAAAACTACTTCAGAAAAAAAAAATTCGAACGATATAACTATATTATAAACACATTAAGTGTAAGTAGATGTGGACTAATTAAGGATTGGTATGTTCTTTGATAACCAATCAATATCCAAAACTTGCATAAATTATATTGCATCGAGCATATATTTAATGTTAAGCCATTTTTGGACGAGGAAAGAGTGTCTTTGTGATATATCCTTTGCGTATTTTCTACCAGCGTTAGATTAATTTTGGGACTTAATTACAAATATACATTACGTAATTGGCTAATGGAGAAAATCCAATGCCACAAAAAGCAGCCAACTTGGTTGAGGTAGGTAGAAGCCCGCGTTCTAAACAAGTCAGTCCCACACGTGAACTTGGACAAGGTGGTTCTAAAGAACGATTATTTTGTTGGTTTTTGAGGTAAATAAATTTAATTGACGTCATTGCTGATGTCGAAGATACGAAATGTTCATTCTTGTACAGCAAAACAGAGAAAAATAAGTATTTCAAGTAGCACTCATATACATAATACAACGGTACTTCTTGCAAATTAAGTCTGTAATAGATGCGTTATGCCTATAGATATACAGATAGATAGTTTATTCCAATAGACTAAATTACAATAGTATAGGAAAAGTCAAAGGAGGTTCCTCTGATTGAACAGATACATTTCAGGGAGTTTAGAGTAAAATAACAAACATTTGTAATAAATTTTAAAATAACAAATAGACGCGTGTGAAACCATTTACAGCAAATAAGTAACGAAAATATTAGCATACACTTTCAAAATTTCTCTTACATGAAAACACCTGCAGAACACGAACCTTTACCAACCTCAACCAAATCGACAACACTTGTGCTATGTATTATAAGTGTTGTTGAAACTGAAGTGATATGGAACCGTTCCAGAGAGAAATGGTTCAACGTGTAGGGACAAATCAACTACTCAATATGTAGTCAGATAAAATCTTCAACTTCAGCGTACAGAAAGACCCGATCGGGAAGATGAGCAAAAAGGAAGTTCAAAGCAAAGACATCCAAACGATATCATATGGCATATACTGTATGGTCAAAAATGTCAAGCATTACTGGACCAGGAGTTGCGGGGAATCAGTCAGAGTCAGACATTAGTTTGAGTCAGGGTAGTACGGTAAAAATGTTTTAAGCAGAAGCCACGGCCATAAATATGTCTATATACAAGAAATGGTACTAATAGGGAAATTTGTTTCATTACTGACAACCAAGCAATTCTTAAAGTTTTGGAGGCAGTAGAGGTGCATTCTAAAATTGCACAAAACTACCTGCGGTCCCTGACGTGAGCGAAGGTGAGACTCTCATGGCAACATAGACAATGAGAATGCAGCCGGAGAATATAACCGAATCAAAACCGTAACCGAAAACCGCACCATGACTATCTATTTCTTACAATCAAAACCGAAACCAAAACCCAGAATGAAAATTTCTGATAAACCGAAACCAAACTGAAATTAAAATTCAAGCTACAAAATACAATAATTTATGTTGAATTGTAATGGGATAGATAAAGCCTTATTCAATGCAGTGGTATGCTTTCGGTATTCGATCAATTAGTTCAACGAGGTAAACGGCGAGTCACGAAAAAATCCTTAATTACAGTTGTCAATGAATAACAAATGACAGAATATTTGCACACATGTGTAGTTCCGATGACAATACAATAATCAGTAATTAATCAGATAATGTATTAACATGAATTAATTTTCATTTTACTTCGAGTCTGATGGAATACTGAACCTAAAGAAACTGAAATGAATTATATACTTATTTTCAAAAAGTTTTTTTATATGTTATTGTCTAATATTACTTGAATGAATTTATTAATGATGAGTCATTATTTCAGCCATTTTTCACACAAAATGACTTATTTAGATTTTAGAAATGTTCAGATATAAGTTAACCAAATTTCATATTCACATTTTCAAAACCGTGACCGAAAATCGAATTGTCACTGACCTGAAACTCGAAACCATAACCAAAACCGAATTTTCGCTGTCCCGAAAATCTAAACCATAACAAAAAGCCGAAAATGGTGTGCTTTAGGTAACAGAAACCGAAACCGAAACGACATACATTTCTGGTGAGGAACGATCCGAACTGCAGAATGTGGTGAAGAGTAAAACACATCAATCAGTACTTCTTATATGAATGTCCAATCCTGAGGTCAAGAAGGTTTGGCCACTTCGGGGTACCATTTGCAACACAAGAACATTAAGCCAAAGCGTCTACCGACTATACACTCGCCTTTCTGGGAAAACAGGTCTAATGGAGTAATGAGGTCATGAAGTACAATAAGTTTAACTTTCAATGTAGCGGGTCTTTAGTACTGTAACCCGTGGTGAAAATAAAATGGGAGTAGTTTAAAGGTCCCCTTTTCACGTATGTCTTAAATAACTCGAAAACTACGACCTCTAGCAAAAAAGTATAGGTAGTTTTAAGGTCCCCTATTTACGTCTTTCTTTCTTTCCTCTTCACCGCGTAAAATGGAATGAGAAGATGTTTTTAGCGATCTACCAAGCGATTGCAGA
Organism: Rutpela maculata; assembly: GCA_936432065.2. NCBI lineage: Eukaryota > Metazoa > Arthropoda > Insecta > Coleoptera > Cerambycidae > Rutpela > Rutpela maculata. The sequence continues at coordinate 290,155,137 of OW386285.2, read as the reverse complement.
TGAGCGAGACTTAGATAAACACCGATATGCTGCGTTCCTAAAATCATCCACCAAACCAAAACCTGATCTGGCCACACTGCCACCAACCAAAGAAGCTGCACAACAACACTCTTTCAGAGTTTATTTGTATGTATATTCACTGTTTTTTACAAAATTTCTTACAGAGGTTCGCGGTACTTACTTACATATACAGCAATGGCTCAACAACCCCCTACCCCCGAACCAGTGGGGATGGAACCGAGGGGAAAATGCATCGCTAACCCAGGTTCCACCAAAAAACCAGTAGCTCCTGAAGCGATTTTGAACTGCATCTTTTGCCGATGTTCTACCGGGTGTGGAGGACGCTGTGGTTGCCGAAAAGCTGGCATTCCATTCTCAATGGTGTACGGCACTTGCCATGGTACGTGTACAAATGGAGCACCATTAGACGACAATTTGGACGACAACGACGATGATGATGATTTTTCTGACTTTTAAAATGTTTAGATTTAGGATAATGTTCGTTTATTATTAATAATATAGTTTTTCTGTTGGTTTTAAATTGATTTAGTTTTAAAATTTCATTTATGTCATTAAAACTCGATTTTTTTTTAATTCACGATTTTTCCACCCTCTGTAACTCATAAAGCATTGATCCTACATAAGAAATGAACTTATTTGTAGAAAATTGTATCTAGTTTAAGTTTGTATAAGCATACTTGTTCGCTAGAGGTTACAGTTTTCGAGTTATTCAAGAAAGACGTTAACAGGGACCTTTAAACTAGGACTTTCAGTATGTTGTTCAGTGCAGTCCCGCCGACAACTATTCAAGAATTGGCCACTACACGAACTAATTCCCCTATTTTTTCTTCCTTGATTAGACTAATACCTTGCCTTATAATATTAATTTTTATACTTTTGAGATATGTAGATATTTTACCTCTATTTTAAGACTTGAATGAAAAATGTAATGATTCAAAAATAGATAACTAAAAATGCCTTGGTACTGAGCTTTTTTCATTAAAATTAGGTTAAGCGATCTCTCCCAATACAACAAGATTTGGTGTTTTTTTTATAAATATTAAAATTGTTATCAAGTGTCCTATTTTCCATAGCACACAGCATATTTTGTCCTTTCTTTGCGATACATTCTCTATTTCGCTTTACCTTAAATTTGCTTTGGTTTGTATATTTCAGTGTTAAATCCTATTCCTCCAGAGAAATTAAAATCCAGTAGGGCACCGGAGGACCAATTGTACATAAATAATATATTCTGTTACTTGAATTTTGGCTTGTTATTTTTCAGAGATACAAGGAGAACATTAAATCTAAAACTTGATACCAAGGGACCCTTATAATAATATTTATTTCGACCCAAGATATTCAATTATATAATTTTTCATTCAATTATTAAAAGCCTTTATATATATTACTAGCAAAATTTCCATGTTCCACTACGTTAGTTAAGGTAACTAAACACAATGAATAATAACCACCCCACCCCACCTTCCAATTATTTTTTAAACAAAATAAAATAATTTAAATAATGACCATCTATAAATTATCAAAGTTTGGCAGTTTCGAAAAAAATTTGTTACGCCGCCATATTGGAGCAGTAATTTTGAATTTCTCTATTTAATTAATTTTATAGAGTGTTCGAGGTTAGTCCCTCTACTTCTGGAAGCACCCAAACAGGTCATGCCGAGAAACATATGGCCGTTATTTTGCCTTTTAACTATTACACTTATCTGTCTGGTAAATTGTTTGGGTACTTTCCGATGAGCTTGTAATTTGGCGTCGAGGTAGGGAGTACCTTTCAGAGAACAGAAAATTCTAAAATTTCAAAATTCCAAAATGGCGACTCCAATATGGTTGCCAATCTATATGTACATATAAGGTAATACCTATATTAAAATGAAGACGTTTCCAAAATGGTAAGAGATTTAAAATTTGACGTGGATGTAGGATATACCTTTCAGAATTTAACACACAGAATTTCAAAATTTGCAAAATTCAAAGTGGCGGCTCCAACATAGCTGCCAATCTAAATGTGCATAGAAGACAACACCCCATTAAAATGAAGATACTCTCAAAATATTGAGAACTGGGAAAAAAACTATAGGAAAAAGTTGTAAAAAATTAAATATCACATAAAAAAGTGACTTAAGACACATATGTATCTTTTATTGTCTTTTTTTTTTTAACTGTTTAACGTCGGCCTATTTCCGCTACCAGGGCCTATCACCGACGCCAGGAGACGAGCTACCCCCAACCTGGAAATTTTGCCGAACCTCTTCCCTTAAGAAGAGTAGGGATCTTTTACTTGCCTAACATTTAATAGACAAGGGACCGCCTGCTCTACATCCCCTCCGAAGGATGGTATATCCTTTTATTGTCTTCCTTTGCATATGCTATAAAAGATCTTAATATTTTGGCAACGTTTTCATTTTAATGTGGGTATTGCTTTCATTATACAGCGAGTCTCAGTTTTAAATTGCCCCCCTTCCATAGCTCAGTTATCAGCCATCCAATTTCAACCGAATTTGAATCGGTATCAAAGATCGTCACTTTTTTGAGTAAAACAAAACTTATTTTAGTTATTGACGCACATTTTTATTAAAAGAAAGGGGGTTCATTTTTCTAGAAGTCGTATTAGGCATTTTTTTACTGAAAACTGACGCAATATTATTGCTCGGCATATTGTTCAGCATATCCAAAATACGATTTATGGTTTTTGAATTACGGCCTCCTTAAAATAACATTTTGGAAATATTAAACAAGTAATAACTTGGAAACGAATTATTTTTCAAAAATAACTCAATGCTCATGTTGTATTTAAATTCACTTTTTCTGCTACCCAATATCATCAGTACATTCAAATTCGACAATCTTTAAGAGCTTGAAAAATTTACATGGCTGCTGGTTCAGAATTTTTGGTAATTTTTCAATAAAAATTGCTACTATAAAAAAGTGGATTTAAGTGGAAAATGACGAATGACTTTTTTCGAAAATCAGTTCGTTTACAAATTATTAATTATTTAATGTTCGAAAAATGTAATTTTAAGGGGACTGTAATTCGAAAATCATCAATCAAAATGTTGTTAAATTTTGGAAACAGAAGTTCTGAAGTTTGCTGATCAATAATATTGCGTTATATATTCAGTAAAATATACTTAACCCATTAAGGACTGAATTAATTAATTTCCTTTATTTAAGTTAATTTTGGGTTTTCCTGAGTCTTTAGGTACATAAAATATTATATTCATATTATTTTTTGACTCTACATTGTTTAGAAAAAAAATACAGTCTGTGCCTTATATGGCACACTAGTACTCTAGGGTATCAAAAATAAGACATCTGCAACAGAACTAAAAATTTATTTTTCTTCAATATTGAACAAAAAAATCTAAATCTGCTGGTGGTATTGACCGAAACAATTAATACATAGACCTACGCTGCATTTGCGACATTGAGTTCTCTCAGCACTTGATGGTATATGATTGCCAGCGCAACGCCTTCGCTTATTGTTAGGTATATACTCAATAATGTGATCGATACAGTCATATCTAATATCAGGAGAAACCCTGCTGTCTGGTGAATACGCTGAAGGCCGTCCAGCCGATTTTGGTAAATTTTGAAATTTTTTCAAATAAGCCTGTGTTATTTCACGACGGAAATTCAACTGGGGTGTATCAGGGTTATGCTTCCTATATAAAATCCAGGCATTCTGAATGCAGGCATCAATTAGCCATGTACAAATAGGCCACCACCACTTCTTACCCCTGATTCCAATTCTATAAACGTTAATGTTAGAGTCCATCTGATCCGTACCACCCATGAATTCATTGTATTTTCCAATGCAGTAAGGTCTTGGAATCTCAATTTTCCATTCCTCCACACCCGAATAGCGGCTTGCGTTTAATACTGGATGAACCCTGTGCACTGTAGACGCCACAGTCACCACAGCATTATCCATCCAGTGTGTGACTACCACATGTTTATCTGAAGTTAACGCATAGTCGTATGTACCTCGCTTTGTTTTTTTTCATTTCCTTTACAGATCGCACGGGACAATTTTTTGGTAGCCGCCTCTCCCTGGCCGTTCCGGTTGCTTCATATCCTTTCCCCTTCAAATGACAAAGAACCTTGATCGAGGTAAATAGGTTGTCAAAGTAAAACCTGAATGGTAAGGATTGTGGTAAATTTTCGATGAGCTGCAAAAGTGGAGCTGTCGCTTTTCCAAACTGTTTTTGGTGCTCTGGATTGGAATTGGGTATACATCCCTGATATACCTCAAAATTGATGAGGTAACCACTTTTTAAATTTATGCACTAGACCTTGTAGCCAAAACGAATAGGCTTGCCATGGATGTATTGTTTACATCCGTGACGTCCAAAGTACTCCATCATACTTTCATCGTATGCAATCTCCTGCTCTGGTGAATAATGTTCAAGAAAATTTTTCTTTATTTTATTCATGAGTGGTCTAAGCTTGGCCATTTTATCTGTTGGTTCTAGATTGCTATTATCTGCACAATGCAAAAATCGCATGATCTGTATAAATCGATCGCGACGCATGGAATTGTAAACAGCTGTATTGCGCAGATCTTCCCCAGGATCCCAATAACTTTTTTTTTATGGTTTTTTGTCATATCCAGTCACGATAAGAATAGCTAAGAAGCATTTGATTTCCTCATATGTTATTTTGGGGTCTGGGAAATTCATGAAGAGTGCATATCGATTACTTTCTTCAACAAGTAGTTGTGTCACATCATCATTCACGAAAAGCTCGAAAAGTAGTAGAACTTTTCGACATGTCTCGATATTTTTAAATATTTGTTTGTGGAAATACATCCTGTACCATTACGTCAGGTAGGTCATTATCTTTCAGCCAAGTGATGGGCTTTGGCTTTGCTGTTACGAACGTGCTCAGAGGGACATTATCTTCCTCGTCAAAATTATCGAACAAATTATTTTGTTGACTTTGTAATTCTGAAAGGGCTGTATCTATCATCTTCTTCATCAAAATCTTCATTGCCTATTCGTTGCCCACTATGTAGAACAACTTCAGCAGCCGCTTGCAACTGTCTGCCGGTCAAATTATCTAGCAAACCACCAGATTCATCTCCTGAGTCTTCGTCTGAATCGCCTCTGTTTTCAGGAGGTTCTATATAAACACGATCTATGCTATCATTATCATAATTATCCCAGAATTTATCTGTCTCTAACATATCAGCAATTTCTTGCACAGTCAATCTAAAACAAATGATATATTAAATTTTTTGGACTTATGTAATTTTTAATAGCCTAAGAGCCTAGAGTGCCATATAAGTTACATCAACAAAAACATCGTGTTTAGAAACAGATTTATAGGTTAGGGTATAATTTACTATTATAGAAGTGTTCTTTAACTCTAATTTTAAGGAAAAATGCAATATTTATGCCAATTTTCTGAAATAGCAATTCGTAAATGAACTTACCATTTACTGTGACTCATTTTTTTCCGCTTGACAAACACTATCAATATTACACACCAAACACAGAACTACAACTTCGCGTTAAACAGTTCCTGCCGATTATCACGCCAAACCTATATACTATTCAACCTAAAATCGTAGACGCATATTCAAAACTTCCATTAGGAATAGTTACACAGTCTTTTAGGGAGGAGGTCGTATGGTGTATCATATAAGGTACGCTAGTCTTTTATGGGTTTTAATATGACTTTTAGAAAAATTGACTCCCATTTTCTTAATAAAAATGCACGCCAATGATTAAATAAGTTTTGTTTTATTCAAAAAAGTCATAATAAAACTCTGATGCTGACCCAAATTTGTTTGAAATCTGACATTTTGAATTTTGCAAATTTTGCAAATTTTGTAAAGGTACTCACTACCTCCATGCCAAGTTTCAAGTTTCCAATTCAGTGGGAAGTACCCAAACAATTCATCCGACTCATAAATATAGTTTAAAAAAAACAACATTGTTACACTCTGCTTTATGTATACAGATTATAGTATTTCTGATGTCAGTTGGAGCAGTAAATTTCAAGCGTAGCTCTCTTATTACAAAGTCTGTCTGTTGAAATAGTGCTTGCATTTTATGAAAAAGTCTGTATAGATGTTACACCCTAAAATATCGATAGTTATAAAAATAAGTAATCTTCCCCTCATAAGATGTAACCCCATTTCCTGTTTTAAGTAGCTTTTACCATAAACATGTCATAGGTGTTTTAATGATACTTTTAAGCTCTCAAATGTAAAGGATGTAAACATCCGCTAGATTAGATAAACTTTAGGGTCCAAAGGGCGAACCCTCTTTAGATAAGTTCCCCTATTTTTATAATTACTTATTCTAGAATCTGCCTCCGTGACGTTTGTAATGTAGCTAATTTAGAATTTACTATAAATACCCCCAAATGCTATTTCAAAGCCGAGTGTAGTTTTAGACGTTATACTGTTCAGTTGTCGTTCTGAACTTCGATGTAAAAAGTAAATATTGTAATTATTTTGTTGCGTGAAATAAATTGTTTTTAAAAACCCAATTTTTATTTCGGCCACGTAACAAAATTGGCGCAGTCGGTAGGATACGTCGCGTTCGCAAGAAAAAGAAGAAAAATTGAAAAAATTTCTCCGAACGTTTGAGCCCTAGCTCATTAAGACGTATTAAAGAACCTCGTCGAAGAAGACGTCCAATTCATTGCTGGAGCACCTGGTGGAACCCCTGTCCAGCAAAAAACCACGACAACTCTAATCTACAACTCCCTAGGAAGAGCAGCCGAAGAAATTCACTTTCCGTGGAAGGAACACCTGGTGAAGCCCCTGGCGGATATCCATGAATTTCCAATTCATTTTTCTGTAAGTACTTTTGTGTATTATTTTGAAACTGCTCTTATCTAGTAAATTTTGAGAGAAAAAAATACATAATTTAAATCAACGAGTTCTAATTAATAATAAAATAAAAAATAACAATTTAATAAGTAAATAATATACGAAAAAAAGGAAACATTACATGCAAGTATTTTAGCATTTTCTAAAAAAATAAATTGATAATATAGAAATAAATATTCTATAAATACAAAAAATTACTGAGATAAAGAAACTTAATCAAAACTTAGTAAAAATCCTTATAATTAGTTAAAAAGTTTACTTAATTTTATTTAAAGTAAATTAATAATATGGAACATCACAACGAACAAGAAGAAATGCAAGAAATTGGTTATATTTATAAATTAAATGAATTATTTTCAATAATACCTGAATACGAGGGTGATCAAATATTATTAAATACATTTTTAAATTCTTGCAATTCAGCACTTGAATTAGCTGAAGATTATCAAATTCCATTAATTGTGTTACATATAAAAAATAAATTAAAAGGTAGAGCTTCGCAACTTATTAATTCAAGAAATTTAAATACTTGGCCTGAAATTAGGGACCTTTTATTGATACATTTTGGTGACTCTAGAGATCTTACAAGTCTTATTCACGATTTGCAAAAATTAAAACAACTTCCGAATGAATCTCCATTAACCTTCGCACATAAAATAGAATCTCACAACGCGAAATTGCACGCCGCAATAAATAGCCAAAATTTAACTCCTGAGCAAAAGATAGCGCAGGAAAATCTAATTGAACAAATGTGCTTAGATACTTTATTAACCGGTTTAGAACCCAAATTATCACCAATAATTAGAGCTTCAAATCCGACAACGAGAGGTGAAGCAATATATAAAATAAAGCGAGAACTTCAATTATCCTATCTTGAAACGCAAAGATTTTCACGTTATCAAAACACCAATAATAATCAAACCAAACGACCTCCTCAGTCCAACAAACCAACTTGTAACTATTGTAAAAAGATTGGTCATACAGTTGACGTTTGCTATAAAAAACAAAATCAGAATTTAGGACCATTAAATACAAATTCTTTTACTTATAACAATAATAATAATAATCATCGGCCTCCTCCGCCGAATAATTTCAGAAATTATAATAATTATCAGAGACCATCAGTGATACAGCCTAATCCAAATTTTCAACGTAATTTCAATCAAAATTATAGAGAAAATTCGCAGCCCGCGATTCCAAGAAACCATCATTTAAACTCATACGAGAGTCAAGACATCCCGACTGGCACCTTGACTCAAATGTCTCAGCCCAGTCACTCTCAAAATGTAGAGACAATTACTACACAAATAGAAGAACTAAAAATGACATACAATTATCAGACATTTCTACATTAAATAAAGTTCTTACAACAAAATCTGATAATTTATTTTATATAACCGATAGGTCCGATAATTTTAAATTATTAATTGACACCGGCGCAGGAATAACAATATTTAAAAAGAAAACTGTTCCACCTGAAAATAAAATTTTCAAGGATGGAAATGTACTTGTGCAAGGCATAACAAATCAAATGTTAAATATCACCGATTACACTTACATAAAATTTACAAAAGATAGTAACCCTCTCAAGGTTTATATATATAATTTAGACATTGAATTTGATGCTATTTTAGGTTTGGACTTTTTAGAGACTGTAAAATGCATAATAGATATAGGTAACAGAAAATTAATTACGCCAGAGAAATCGTACGATTTGTACAAGATGGGACAAACAATTCCAGAAAAAATTGAATCTAAATTCGAAAATATTTGTAAGGAAAAGCCAACGGTTCCCACTGACAAATTACAAAATAATAATAGTAATAGTAATGTCATAATAATAGAACCTAGAACTGAGCAAATATTTAAATTAAAATGTAATCTTAAAAATACAACGGCATTTTTAAACAAACAAGACTATGATCTAGTAAAAATTCCAAATGCTATTATTCAAATTAATGAACAAGGTGAATTTTTAACAACAGTAGTGAATTGTAACACAATCAGTAAAACATTAGATCTAAATAAATTAGAAATTGAACCCATTAGTGACATTCAAGAAATCTTAAATTGTAATGTAAAACACTCACCACCTTCATTTTATAGAAATAACGAAATTAAAAACCAATTACGTCTCGATCATCTTAACAATGAAGACAATAATTGTAATGCCGATGCCCTTTCAAGAATACAGATTAATCACATTAAAGAATGCGTTCTTTTCAATAATAAAGTAATTAAAGAAGACGAAAATTCTCAAGTCAACGAACCAAATGAAATAACAGACGAAGATATATTAAGAGAATTCCAACTCTTTAAAAGAAAACACGAAAACGAATCGCTTATAGATTATTCCAAAATAACTTACACCAATAACCAGTTACTAGATAGATCGCATAAAAACATTATAGTTTTCTTCCAAAAAAATAAACTGCAGAAATTGCATGAAGAAATATTAGACGATTTTCTAGAAAACGACACGGACATATCTTGTGAAAAAATAAATATAATCAATAGCTCAAAAGTTAGAAATCGTGATTATTATATAATAGGCCTCCCTTTTGAAAACGAAGTAGCAATTAAACACTTATTCAAAGTATTAATGTTGAACAAAAATGATTTAGACATCTCAAAACAATATCACATAGAAAATATCTTAGATATACCTATATTAGAAATATTTTCATTTATTTTCGCTGATGACGACTTAAAATTAACCATATGTCAAAATATTGTAACAACTCCAGATGAAGATCAAAGACCCATCATTATAAATCAATATCATGACGGTAAAGCAAACTTACATAGAGGAATCAATGAAACTATTCGACGTATAAAAGAGAAATATAACTGGCCTAACCTTACAAAAGATGTAGAAAATTACGTCAAAAGTTGCGATACTTGTGCGAGAACCAAGACTATACGCAAAAATCTCTCACAACCTTTAGTAATCACAGAAACTCCTAAAACTCCATTTGAACGTATTAATATTGACTTATTAGAAATACCCACTAGAAATTATTTACTTACTATCCGAGATGAATTAACTAAATTTACTCAAGCTTATCCTGTCGAATCTAAGGCAGCCAAAAACATTGTAAATACCCTTTTAATCTATTTTCAGCATTATGGAACTCCTTTAAGAATTCACTGTGATTCAGGAGGTGAATTCAATAGTCGATTGTTAAAAGATCTCTGTTTATTATACGATATTAAACTAACATTTTCTTCTGTAACACACCCACAATCAAATGGATCTCTTGAAAGATTTCACTCAACACTACTTGAAATGCTTAGAGCTCATAAAACAGATAACCCAGACGAACATCCATTGACAATAATTCCTTATGCTGTAATTTGTTATAATAATTCACTTAATAGTACGCATGGTTTCACACCTTACGAATTAGTCTTTGGGCACACATCCAGTCGCCCACCAGAAACATTATATAATCAGAAAGAACTTATTACTAAATATATCCGCGATTTAAATAATAGAATATCACATTATTATAAAATCGCAAGAGAAAGGACACAACTAAGTAAAGAAAAAGCGAAAAAACGCTTTGACAAAAACATAACAGAAAATAGATATGATTTCGAAGTTGGACAGCAAGTATATTTAAAAGAATCGCAAATTAAAAACAAATTAGGAGATAAATTTTTAGGACCTTTCACTATTAAAGAAGTATTTGATAATAACTGTTGCATAATCGAAAATAAACAGTACTCAACAAGAGTAAATTTCGATCGTCTAAAGCCATGCTTTAGCAGAGAAGATAATAACTAAAACATATTTTTCTCTCGTTTCAGGGTGTCGACTCTGACCGCCGTACGATGCTGGTACGACTTAAAACCGCTAAACAATACGATTGGTATACACTATCAACCTGAAAATAACATTAAAATTTATAACGAGAAATGGACTCTGTTAGTGTATAAAGATATCTCTTCATTAAGAAAAACTTTCGAGTACACTGACTCATTACTTCATTTTCTAACTTCAAATATACGACCAAAGTCCCCTAAACTTCTAACCTTTTACACAGACCTAAAACCTCATATAAACGTTTTAACTCAAATTCGAGAAACTATAGAAAATAAGTTCGATGAAATAAGATTAGATGTTAACAAAGAACAAATAAACAACAGACGAAGACGAGGTATTATTAAGGTATTAGGAACACTTTTCAAATCAATCACTGGTAATCTCGATGCTTCAGATGGCGAGTATTATGAAAATTGTATAAACAAATTTAAACAAGATGAAAATAAACTTGAAAATCTACTAAAGAATCAAATTTTAGTTATAACTTCTGCTATTCAGAATTTTAATTATACGATTCGTAAACTACAAATCGATGAAGAAACGTTTAACAAAAATATAAGATCAATAGAGCTCTCCATTCAAGAAATTAATGATAACCAAATGTATTATATGCTTAGATTAAAAGCAATTGAAATATGCGAAACTTTACTAGAAATTTATACAATGATTGAGACACAATTAGATGAAATACTAAATTCTATCACTTTTGCTAGATTGAAAATTATTCATCCTTCAGTAATAGGACCAAAGGACCTTATGTCGCAATTATCCAAAATATCTCAGTCTCTACAAAGGAACAACTTACCTTTAATACCAACTTCCCAAAACATAGGAAAATATTTTGATATCATAGAATTACAAGCCTATCAAACATATGATCGCTTAGTATTTGTTTTAAAAATCCCTGTTGTCGAGCCAACAACGTACGATTTATTTCATATGTACTCTATACCAATATTAGATAAGAGAACCAAACTATTCCACATATTATTAACCTCTCAAAAGTACTTAGCAGTTTCAGATGATACCCGAACGTACACATCTTTAAATAATTTAAATGATTGTAAAACATTGGATTCAAAACATAAATTATGCCCAAATCTTATTACTTATACTTTAGATAGTAATGCTATATGTGAAGTTCAACTTCTTAGAAAATTAGATAAGATTCCAGATAATTGTCAAATCTCTGTAATATATTCAGAAGATTATAATGTTCAAAGAATAAATGAAAATGTGTGGTTTATAGCAGTGACTAAACAACTACCATTTACTGTAAATTGTCCAAATATGACCACAGTAGGCAATTTAATTGAGCGAAACTCACTTTTAACTTTAGCTCCTACATGTACCAGTTATATAGGCACAACTCGAGTTCAAGCGAGTAATAAAATTTCTGAAATTTCAATACCATTTGAAATACCAAATATTCCTTTTAATTGTTGTGATCATTTGCCTGAGCATGCAGAATTACCAAAACTGCAGCCTTTAAAGATAAGTAAACTAAACCTCGATGAATTGAACATTGCAGAACATAAACTAAACCAATTTAATAAAGATTTAGATGATTTAGCATTTTCTAAAAAAATAAATTGATAATATAAATAAATATTCTATAAATACAAAAAATTACTGAGATAAAGAAACTTAATCAAAACTTAGTAAAAATCCTTATAATTAGTTAAAAAGTTTACTTAATTTTATTTAAAGTAAATTAATAATATGGAACATCACAACGAACAAGAAGAAATGCAAGAAATTGGTTATATTTATAAATTAAATGAATTATTTTCAATAATACCTGAATACGAGGGTGATCAAATATTATTAAATACATTTTTAAATTCTTGCAATTCAGCACTTGAATTAGCTGAAGATTATCAAATTCCATTAATTGTGTTACATATAAAAAATAAATTAAAAGGTAGAGCTTCGCAACTTATTAATTCAAGAAATTTAAATACTTGGCCTGAAATTAGGGACCTTTTATTGATACATTTTGGTGACTCTAGAGATCTTACAAGTCTTATTCACGATTTGCAAAAATTAAAACAACTTCCGAATGAATCTCCATTAACCTTCGCACATAAAGTAGAATCTCACAACGCGAAATTGCACGCCGCAATAAATAGCCAAAATTTAACTCCTGAGCAAAAGAATAAATGAAAATGTGTGGTTTATAGCAGTGACTAAACAACTACCATTTACTGTAAATTGTCCAAATATGACCACAGTAGGCAATTTAATTGAGCGAAACTCACTTTTAACTTTAGCTCCTACATGTACCAGTTATATAGGCACAACTCGAGTTCAAGCGAGTAATAAAATTTCTGAAATTTCAATACCATTTGAAATACCAAATATTCCTTTTAATTGTTGTGATCATTTGCCTGAGCATGCAGAATTACCAAAACTGCAGCCTTTAAAGATAAGTAAACTAAACCTCGATGAATTGAACATTGCAGAACATAAACTAAACCAATTTAATAAAGATTTAGATGATTTAATAAATGAACCTTTTGCTGTTAAGCATACTTCATGGTTTTTGTATTTTATAATAGTTTGTCTTGTTATATTGTACTGTACATGTAAATTCAGGAAGTCTAGACGTGTAAAAATAGGGTTTATCAATGGAAATGATAATCCACCGAGACCTCCAGATGAACCTACAAAACCATTACTGCTGAAAAGAATTAGAGACATGATACCTCAAAGAAGACAATCCATAAGAAGAGTACGAAATCTTCAACCCGAAGAAGAAAATGAATTGACAGAATTAAACTTTAATTTAAAGACTACTGCTTAATATTATATGTATGTACTTTGTTTAAATTTTGTGCATTGTATAGCCCAAAATTTATTATTTGGGGGGAGTATTGTTACACCCTAAAATATCGATAGTTATAAAAATAAGTAATCTTCCCCTCATAAGATGTAACCCCATTTCCTGTTTTAAGTAGCTTTTACCATAAATATGTCATAGGTGTTTTAATGATACTTTTAAGCTCTCAAATGTAAAGGATGTAAACATCCGCTAGATTAGATAAACTTTAGGGTCCAAAGGGCGAACCCTCTTTAGATAAGTTCCCCTATTTTTATAATTACTTATTCTAGAATCTGCCTACGTGACGTTTGTAATGTAGCTAGTTTAGAATTTACTATAAATACCCCCAAATGCTATTTCAAAGCCGAGTGTAGTTTTAGACGTTATACTGTTCAGTTGTCGTTCTGAACTTCGATGTAAAAAGTAGATATTGTAATTATTTTGTTGCGTGAAATAAATTGTTTTTAAAAACCCAATTTTTATTTCGGCCACGTAACATAGATACTACAGTCGGTCCGATATGTTAAATTCTAGCGGCACAGTGAGCTTTTAACGGTATTAACTAAGGCTTGCATAGAGTTACATATTAGGGCCCAGTTCAGATATAAAATATGGAGCACTTAGATGTATCAATTACGGATGCAGTGTGATGCATTTAGCACAGTAATATTTCATAAATCGATTTATTTTCTGTAAGTTATTGTGACATAATTTAAATGTTCTTATGTGGTTCTAGTAATATTTGATTTAAGTAGTATGGCTTTTTGGATGCTCTTTTTAAATTTATTTCAAAAATTAAAAATTGATTCCAAAGCTATTAGGACAGGCTGTGTCATGGCATTATGACTTATTTTGAGCAAATTCATTTCCTGGACGTTTTCATAGTGTCAGAAATGATCCAAAATTAAATTGAATTATTTTATTTTACGTTAGAAAACAGAAATTATTTAAATTATGTAATTCTTGAGTCATAACTTCGCGTATACGCAACGGAGGTAATAGGATATTTCCGTTGTCTATGCAATCTTTCACATATTTATTGGTGTTCTTTCATAGAGGCATTGCTCTAGCAATGAACTCGGCATATTGCTGAGTAAGGAAGAGCACGAATAAGTATCGATGAAAGAAATTAGTAGAGAGAATTCATCATTGCGTTAGCTCCGGAAGGAGACGGTTAGCGGGAGTTATTGAAGAGAAAAGTCCCGAAAAGGTGAAATTATAAGTCCAGCCGCCGCCGCCGATCCATGATGCAAGTGCCAAAAAGTATACTTTTGTAAGTACCCACTTGTTTGTGTGTCATTTTTAAATAAATTTTAATTGTCGTTCCCTAACAAATATTTTCATTTGTGTATGTGTGTGTGGCCCTACCACTTTTTGTTGGAAATACCTGGTTCCTCGGGAAAATTGGGTCGAGCACCCAAGTAGTACCCCATTTTAAAAGGGGCCGGCCCCCAAGGCTCGACATATAGTGGAAGCGCGGGCAAATTCAATTTTGATGTATTAATTTACTATTTTATATATAATAAGGGAAGTGTTTGGTGAAAGCACCGAATTGTTAATTCTTTAATTTTCTTTAAGTTACTGAACGACAAATAAAATTTATTTCAAACTGTTACACAAAAAAAGATTGTACTTACAAAAGTATACTTCTTGGCACTTGCATAATGGACAAGCAGCTGACGGCTGGACTTATAATTTCACCGTTTCGGGACTTTTCTCTTCAATAACTCCCGGCCAACCATCTCCTTCCGGAGCTACTAATTTCCTTCATCGATACATATTCGTGCTCTTCCTTACTCAGCAATATGTCGAGTTCTTTACTAGAGCAATGCCTCTATGGAAGAACACCAATAAATATGTGAAAAATTGCGTAGACAACGGAAATATCCTATTACCTCCGTTGCCTATACGCGAAGTTATGACTCAAGAATTACATAATTTAAATAACTTCTGTTTTCTAACGTAAAATAAAATGGTATAATTTAATTTTGGACCATTTCTGACAATAGATTTTCGACCGATAAATACTATACTTTACCATACAAACCACTTGACCATTAGTATACACTGATTGAAAGATTAAATATAGTAAATATTTAATATTAAAAACACATTCTATTAAGTTATTGATTGCATTAAAATAAAGGTCAACAAAAAAAAAATATTAAAACATTCAGTCTCCTTCAGAAAAAGTTCACTAAAAATTATGAAATAACATTTCACCCAGTCGCTCGCTTGAACTTTATTGCATTGTTACCAGACAATACAGAAAATAATATGTAAGGAATAGTTTAAAGAATATTATATGAGTATGTTGAAATTGAACAAGGAATGGAAGCTGAATCTCAGTTGGCTGGTTATATTCTCAAGCAATTCGGTGTTTTCACAAATTTAAAAATCTCATTGACTGTGAAGATAATACTTAATTATAACTAAAAACATTTTAATTTCCACAACCAGTTGAGTAATATCCAAGAAAAAGTATTTTACTTCCACGTCCAGTGGAAGTATAGTAACAACAAAAAAATTTTTAAAAATTTTTATTGCCCAAATAGGCTTAAAATGTCATGAAACGTCGAGATTTTAAGTTTGAGCGAAAAAAAAAAATTCTGTCTGTCTGTCGGTCTGTCTGTCTGTCTGTAACTTTTTTTTGTGCGCACGTTTACTCTGGAACTGTTTAATATATTGACTTGAAATTTGGTACACATATGTACTTTAACGAGATCTAGAACTAGATTATATTTTCATCTTGTTCCGTAGAAGGGTTGGGGGTAAATTGGGGTAAATTTGGGGTAAATGGGTCAATCAAGCAGGTAATAGTCCATAAAATTGGTATTTAGTATATACAAGAGAAGCTAAGGTCTCAAAAAATTTTTGGCATTAGCCACCCCCATTACCACCCCCACCCCTTATTAAAGGGGATGAAAAAAAATTGTGATTTAGTGTACCTATGTACAGGAACCAGAAACCTCAAAATATTTTTTTACTTCGTCCACCCCCCACTACCACCCCCCTATCACCACCCCCCACCTCACTACCGATGTGGGGTATCGTTTTATGGGTTTTTGGGGTAAAGGATTTCAAATATTATATTATTAAAGTTCCATAAACAGTTATTTTCACATACAAAGTTTTTTTCGTTGTGAGTGACTTGGATAGAGAATCTGGATGTGGAAGTAGTGCTTCCTTGGGCAGCGGTTTTAAATTAGAATTAAAATTTTACCGCCCAAAACACTAAGCTATATTGTTGACGTCATCGGTCATAAACACCTAACCTCAAAAATACATATCCTTTAAAAACGTCCGAGTAATATGTCACTATTATGAAAATTTCCGCTTGGTTCTCGTATTTTCAACTAAAATCTTGTTCAATGTAATGTTCATAAAGTTTTAAATATCTTCTCCCAAGAAAATAAGGCAATTTTTGTAGGTTGGAAATCCAACCTATAATTAGCACCCATTTTTAGTAATCAATAATATTGAGACATCATATGCATCAATTTTTAAATGTTTGCTTGGAGTCATACTGGTTTCAAATGAGAAGTGCGGATATAATCATTGAAAATGACAACAAACTTAAAAAACCTAAAAGTTAAGGTTATGTTAATGCAACCGATGACGTTACAGCCCGTTTTGTATAATACCCGTTCTGTTATTTAGTTTCGTTATTTATTTGTTGAAATTTTAAATTGATAGATGAAAGAATGGTGTTTAAATATTGGTAAGTGCTTTAATGTATGGAGTACTTCATTTTAATAATGTCAAAAAAGCAAATTTGCATACAGTGAAAACACCTAATAAAAATGACTACTTTTATTATTAGGCCCTTAGCCCAACGGGCAGAGGGTCATGGGGTAGGGCAGAGGACGCAGAGGGCAAATTTTTTTAACGAACTCCCAATCGAAGTGCCCGGTATCACTTAATATACGTATTCTTGACATAGCGAAAAAATAAATGGAAGACACCGCAGACCTGTGGCGCGCGCGTGCATGAAGTTCAAAAAAAGGACAAAAAAAAAAATTAGCAAGCTCCTTGACCAAACTTGGCGGAAATTGGATGTCTTTTTTTTTCAAAACCAACATGGCAGAAAATTCTATGCAGTCATTTTAATGTTTAAACTAAATAAAAATCGTTGCATTTCAAGCATTGGGACTTTTCTGAACGTAATTTCTCAAGAAAGGATTTTGCTCTCTGTGTGATGGTATGGTTTGAAGAGGTAAATGAAAAAAAATGTCTTCCATCAGTATATATTGTTATTAAACATATTAATGAACCCAACAGATTTAATTGGAAAACAGAAATTATGGATTTAGACCATTAGGCCATTTTGAATTTCGGAACTCAAATTGGAAATTTTGGCGAATGTTTCATGCGAAATGGCTGCATATAATTGTCTGTCATGTCTTTTTTGAAAATGAGGACATCCAAATGGCCCTCTTTTTTGAAATTAGCGCGCGCGAGCCATATAGGTCTGTCGTATTACCATTTATTTTTTCGCTATATTAAATACGTATAGTAGTGCTACCGAAAATTTCGATCAGTCAAAAAAAATTGCACACTGCCTCACTTATCCTACCGCATGACCCTGCCTGTCGAGCTAAGGGCCTAATAAAAAAAGTGTTTATTTTGCCTATACTTTCACCACCTTACCAAATTAGACCAAAGCTACATATAAAGACAGGTTAAACACTCTAGCTCTGGAAATATATATGTAGCAATTCATCTAAAAGTAATACACAGTACGTCAATAATTTGAAAACGGCCGAGCGTAGAAACGTCTTAACTGTATAGCCCAGTCGACGTAGGTATTTACCCACAAAAAATTGCAAACTGTGTAAACTTTTTTTTAGTGAGTTCGTGAAAGTGTGTAGAATAATATCTTGAAAAGTTTACATTTCGCTCGGGTGCAGAACATAAAAAAAAGTGAAAAAAAATTTTTTTTCGTCCATTTTTTCAAAATTTTGAAACTAAATCAAGCTAGAAAAAAATAAAAAACACAGATGGATAGATCACGTATTTATGAACAAAAAATGTCCTAACAAAATTTAGCGTTAAAGCCACGGTTTTCCCGGAAAAAAATAGTCAAGTGTAACGTTATAACTCGGAGCGAGATCCATGCGTGCACGCGCTTGAATACGCATGACTGTGACACCGACGCACTGAATTACATGTCACTAAATTAGAATTTGTTCAA
Source organism: Rutpela maculata (assembly GCA_936432065.2). Classification (NCBI taxonomy): domain Eukaryota; kingdom Metazoa; phylum Arthropoda; class Insecta; order Coleoptera; family Cerambycidae; genus Rutpela; species Rutpela maculata. The sequence goes on along the minus strand of OW386285.2, from coordinate 290,136,422 downwards.
TCCATATGAGTGTTGGTTCATTTAAAAGATGGAAATTGTAGCTTTCTGATGCTTTTTTGTTTTAAACAATACAAGCAAAGGATGGATGGGAAAAATATACTTATATGTATTATCACTCCCGAACTCAATCGTCGCAATAAGCAATATAGAAAAAAATAAAAGCCTTTCAAAAAAATTCTTTCTTCATTGAAAACTGTTTAAAAGTATGTACACTTCATGACTATTATGGTTTATTACGTTGTAGTAACGAGGATTAAAAAAAAAAAGTACATTTAAAATCATTTTAATTTCCTTGCTTGATGATTTTTTTTTTATAAATATATGTATTGGAGGCTGTAACTTGTCGAGAAATTGACCCATTGGAAAAAATAAAATATCACTATTTCGGAAAAAAGTATATTTTTCGAATGTTCAAACACAAAATCGTTTACTTGTATGCATTTTTTCGAAAATATGATCAATCAGATCATGATAAGAAATTGCGATTTTCAAGATCTTGTCCTTATAACTATGAAAATATCTTTGATTGTTTTGAATACAAGTTCTGGAACTTTTCCAATACATTAGCAAATGTATAAGAAATCCATTGGATATTGCTGAAATGTGAATAGGTGTACCTGTAATAAATACAATACAGTAAAGGCACGTAAAAATTCACGCGAGCGATTCAGCGGGTATGTGTGGTGTCTGTGTATGCATTGATAATTATATATTTTCCCTCCATACTCCCTATTTATCCTCCTATTCACTAAGAAAAATGTTTAAAACGTATAATCAGAAAGAGAAAAAAGCTTTATTTTACTCGATAGAACAGCTAAGAATTTTTAGAGGTTCCATAGTATGCATTTAACCGTGCGCTAGCCGCGCAGAGTGACAAGGTTATTTCACTATTTTTTTCCAGGAATACCGTGGCTTTAGCGAAAAATTTTATTAGAATATTTTTTGTTCAGAAACACCTGTATTTTTATTTTTTCTTTAGGTAGCTAGTCTTCTGGCGTCGGTGATAGGCTTGGTAGTAGAAATAGACCGACGTTAAATAAATTAAATAATAATAATATATGAGAAATCAAAACTAAGCACTGTGCATTACAATTCGTAGAACTTATTCAACCTCTCAGAGAACATTATCTGCTTTTCTAAACAACCATAACTAAATTAGTAAACTACTTGAATTAAAAATAATGATTAAATAGGTAAATATGAATCAACAAACACTTTAATATAACAATAATTCTTGCAATATTCACTGGCATACATACTGTCTGGAATATTGTTCTAGCAATGGTACTAGATGGTGCTACTATAACCATATTTTATTTGTGAAATACTTACAGGTTATATCCCGCTCTGAATTTTGTCAGATAAACTGCGAGTAGCTTTTTTTGTACAATTTTGCTTAGAAAATATTCGAGACTTAATAATTTACCTTAAAAGTCCAAGACCAAAGGTCAAGGGCCTTTTGTGTAAATTATTAAGTCGAGAACATTTGCTTAAATGAAAAATTTTGCAAAAAATGTAGCTACTCACAGTTTGTGTGATAAGATTTAGAGCTCGAGGGATATGTCAATATTATTTCCCAAACCAACAAATTCCTTACGTACTTTTATACCCAAGTTTTTATTTATAGGTACATACACTTTCTTTATATAAGTTAAGTAACAATCATTATTATTATATTATATCATTTGACGGCGTCGTGTTCTGTAAACTACTTTTGTCTCGTAGCGATGGAAGCGGACGTGGTGCTTATTTGACTTTTGTTACGCGATCGTGATTGTAAATCTGACAGTTTGGGTCAGTTTTATATTAAAAATACTTTTGTAAAATTGCATAAATACACTGTTGGTACATAGTAATCATAAATAAAATAACAAGTCTTGAATTTGTAATATGTTTTAGTTTGTTTTTAGTCCAACTGAGAGTAAATTAAATCAATTATGTGCATTTAAAAGCTAGACGTAATTTATTAGCTGGTAAATTTAAAAAAATCCAGCTTGCGTTTATTCAGTGTAAAACTGTTGTCATTGGTTGAAATCTAAAAACTCGCGAAATGTCATTGGTCTATAATTTATGAGGGAAATAATCTCCTCAAATACCACTCGTGCTTTTAAGTTTTTCCATAGTTTTCTCGAAACAAGTTGCCAAAAGTAATATGTCGTGTAAATTGATAGTTTATTATTAAATATTCACTGGAACACTCTGTACAATCCCAAATATTAATGATCTGCTTTTCGTGAAAAACTTGAAATAAAGTTATGGGAATTTTGTTATTGATTTGTTTCTTGTTTTGATATTCTGCATTACATCAACGTTATACCTTACTTACCAATTTTAGTGGCAAAATAGTTGTCACTGCTCATAAGTCGTTGTTTTGTACTGCCCACTCGAAGATAGAATTAAATGGAGATAGTTTCGCAATAGTGTTTCGGACACATTGGTCAGATTGGTGAAATCCTTAAAATTAAGTTTATTGCCTGACCATCGAGACCTATATTCTTGTTTGCTCGTTTGCTCTATTTAGTGTAAAGTAATTATGTTTCCAGTTGCGCTCTATACACCTCCTTAATAATAATTAGGGTAATTTTTTTCGAACTATATCGGTGCTATGCTATATTTTTTTTCGTATTTTTGTTGCTATGCATTCATTTTGTCTTTATTTTTGAGTGTGAATAAACTGCAAAACATGGAATTAGTTAAACACATCCCTCTCGTAGATTGAAGTTTCAAACATTTCACAAAATTTTGGTATTTTAGGGTGCCCTTTTCAATATTTTCAAATTGATGGCAACTGCTGTTATTATGTGAGAAAAGTATTTTTTTTATGTGGCCGTTTTCTGTTTGTTTCTCCTAAATCACTGCATGACAATAATTACGTCGACACCCTAGAGAATACTTTGATGTCCAGAGTTTTTGAATATCTCACTATTAAAACTTTTGTGAGGGTTAGTATTATTGATTACCTTCCACATTTCAACGTAAATAATGGATTTTATCACCGATATTTACTATGTAGGAACAAACACATAAAGAGAAAAGCTTTTAAATATGTATTAGTTTATTATATAATAAATGAAGATGTATATTTGGTATACCGAATACTCACACGTGCAAGGATATCTTTATAGAAAATATAATTCTTATCTTACCTGTCATATATATTTTCGAAATTTGTATATATGTTTTTAGAAATAGAAATAGTTTTATTTTAAATAGTGACTACCATAATGTCAATACAAGACAAACAAAATAAACTCCATGAACCTTGTGCCAAATAAAAAATCGCAAGTAAGTCTCCAAGATTTATAGGCCCGAAACTATTTAACCGTCTACCGAAAGACTCAAAACATCAGGAAAGAGAGTATTTAGAAAAAAACTACCGGTGTTTTTATCAGATAAATGTTATTATTCTGCAGGTCCCAGTTCTGGGCTTCCTACCCAGGATTCCGGCAAGCGAAGCTCCTGATCTCAAGGCCCTTGCCGAAGCGAGCAGAACAAATCCTGCAACTAAGCAGGAAACGGGTCAAAACCGTGGTAGGTCTTTTGACTGGACACGGCTCTTTCACAAAACACCTGCACACTATAGGGTTGGTTGACAATCCCGACTGCAGGTTCTGCGGAGACGAGGAAGAGACTTCCATCCTCGTCCTTACTTCCTGCCCTAGTCTTATGAATTTGAGGCACAAACACTTCGGAACTGGTTTTCCGTTGCTGGAGGAAATAAGGAATGCCTCTATAGGAAGGATTTTGGCCTTTGGGTTGGAATCCTGCCTGAATGGGGGAATTCAATAAATTCGTAGCGGTAGCACAACGGGCCACAAGGCCTGAATGCGGCGACCCTTAGTCGCCCCGCTAAAAGAAGAAGAATAGAAATATATAAAATTAATTGCTTAATTAATCAAATGTAAAAGTCCAATACGTATCTCAATAGTACAGTCAGAAATGCAAAACTCTGTTTTGGTGAGAATCGAAATTGGTGAAAATCCAAAATGAACATGTGATGTGATTGTATGTTAGAGAACTGGTAGGGTGAAGTAGCTATAGACGGAACTAATATTTTTAACCGACTTCATACAATTTAAAAAAGGAGGAGGTTCTCAATTGGTCCGAATGTATGTTTTTTATCCGTCCAAGCATTTTTTATAGATTCGCTAAGAAATTTCTATGAAATATCCTCAAATAGTGAGGTATGGTTCGGCGGTGGTCCCCTACCAATTTCATAGAAGAGAATATTCGAGAATATGGCGAATTCGCTAGTCACAATTTAATAACACAGGTCAACATTTGATCTAAGAAAAATCACCAGACTTTACCAGAGTATACATAGGTTTTTTGGGTCGCTGATTCCGAATCCGGGGTTGGTTAAGCTTCATCACGTCAGGTTCTTGGTCATTTGAAGGTCAAACTGAGAAAAAGTGTTGTAAAAAATTTGAAAAAATTTATGTTTATGTTTCTGAGATCGCTGAATTCAAGTCCGCTATTATTTTTACCCTTCAAGAACATCAGAACATCTAGAGGTCATTTCAAGGCATTTTGAGGTTAAATTGAGAAAAAGCGACTAAAAAATCTGGGAAAATGCTTACATGGGTTTTTTGTGTCGCTGATCTCGGATCCGTGGTTGGCTGGACTCTATCATATTGGATTCAAGGTCATTTGAAGGTCAAACTGAGAAAAAGTGTTGTAAAAAATTTGAAAAAACCTATGTTTATGTTTCTGAGGTCGCTGAATTCAAATCCGCTGTTATTTTTACCCTTCAGGAAGATCTAGGGGTCATTTTAAGGCATTTTGGGATCATTTTGAGGTCAAATTGAGAAAAAGCGGCTAAAAAATCTGGAAAGATGCTTACATGGGATTTTTGGGTCACTGAGTTCGAATCCATGGTTGGCTGGACTCTATCGGAATGGATTCAAGGTCATTTGAAGGTCAAACTGAGAAAAAGTTGTGTAAAAAATTTTAAAAAATTTATGTTTATGTTTCTGAGGTCGCTGAATTCAAATACGCTGTTATTTTTACCCTTCAAGAAGATTTAGAGGTCATTTCAAGGCATTTTGAGATCATTTTGAGGTCAAATTGTTTTAATTTGATCATGATAAGGCCTTAAAGAAACTTTGAGATGAAATAACGACAAAATTGAACTTGGTGATCCCAAAAACGTAAACATAATTTTTTTCAAATTTTTTACATAATTTTTTCCCACTTTGACCTTCAAATGACCTTGAATCAGATATGATAGTCCAGTCAACCACGGATTCGAGGTCAGCGAAAAAACCCATGTGAGCATTTTTCCAGGTTTTTTTAGTCGCTTTTTCTCAATTTGACCTCAAAATGATCTCAAATTGTCTTGAAATGACCTCTAGATGTTCTGATGTTCTTGAAGGGTCAAAATAACAGCGACCTCACAAACATAAACATATTTTTTTTCAAATTTTTTACAACGATTTTCTCAGTTTGACCTTCAAATGACCGAGAACCTGATGAAGCTTAACCAACCTCGGATTCGGAATCAGCGACCCAAAAAACCTATGTATACTTTGGTAAAGTCTGATGATTGTTCTTAGATCAAATGTTGACCTGTGTAATGTGATAAAAAATTCAAATTCCATCGGAATTGCATTAAAATTGGTGGTTGAGCTGTTTTAGAAATAGCTGATAACGAAACCGATGTCAAAAGTTAAGAATCAGATCCAATATGGCTGCGTTAATTGGAATGTTTTTGCAGATTTAAATGAAATCTGATACACAGTGGTTTCAGGATTTTCTGATAATAAAAAGAGGCTACTAAAAAGGGTGGAAAAAAAAAATTTGAAAAAGAAGTTTAACCGCCTTCAAAAAATTTCGCTAAGTATTATGAAATAAAATTTCGCCGTCGCGCGTCGTGTTGTCTAGTTAATTGATTGATTCATATTACCGATTGATTGATTGATATTACTTAATATCGATACTGAGGTTCATAATTTTTAGCGAAACATTTTGAAGGCGGTTCAATTTTTTTTCAATTTTTTTTTAACTTGACATTTTCATAAACTGATATACCTGTTCTATAAACTTCTAACAATAAGTTCTGAGTACGGTTCTAGTGTAAATTGTAACAAAACAAGAATTATGACGGAACAAATCAAAACCCGTTAAGAATGATGTAGTGAACGGTACATTCTGGAGCCTTTGTTGACAATATCGACAACTTGAATATGAGATTCGGTGTAGAATATACCAGAGAGCAAGATCGGTAACTTGCAGTTGAGCAAAATTTGGCCAGGCAGGAATATCATGATACAAAGGGTCTTGTTAAAATAAAAATAATCATATATTTTATAACAATAAAACAATGCCTATAATTCGTTCATTAAAAATTGCTTCATTCTTTTCTGCAGATTTTATATGATAGAAGTATGCATCTATCTGCAATAGTTTTTAAAATGTCTCCATGCTGAAATTTATACTGCACTATTCTGATACGCTTTGCTTAAACAATGTCTGTAGCACTTGTTAACAACAATTTCAAGAATAAAAGCGGAAAGCATCTGATCCTAGAAAAAATAAAGCTTTCCATTGGTATGAAAATAATTAATAAATTCAGAAAAATAAGCCTGTAAATGCAGTGGAAACATAGAATGAATCAATGTTCAGCAATAAAAAAATTTTCGGAAATTTTTTACGGCTTTTAGGGGCTGGTGCCCTTCTCATTTAGATCCGCAAGGTCATTCCAGATAATGTACGAATTTTTTTCAAAACTATATCTTCGAGTGCACACTTTACTATTGAATTTGGCACTCCAGATTCCCGACGATGGCGACGGTGAAATTTTATTTCACTATTTTTACGATCTTTTTTGAAGGAATTTCAATTTTTTTTTTCAACATTTTTTTTATTAATAAGTGATTCAAATGAGGCAGTAGATATGACTTTGCTGCTACGGTCTTATAAGTCCCTTGTTTAGTATTACTTTAATTTTTTAAGAGAGAATTACGAGTATATATTATATCATCTTCTTAGTAAAAAAAATTTGCATTCCGCAACGTATAAGTGTGTTGGTGAAGTAGTTTAGACAGACTTGAACACAACTTAATATGTAGTACTCACTTCGGCGGTACATACACTAAAATTGGAATGATACAGAGAAGATTAACATGGCCCCTGCGCAAGAATGACACGCAAAATCGTGAAGCGTTCCACATTTTTCCAAGAAAAAAGTTATAATTATTTGGGTTAAAGCACACATCGGCATAAAACACAATGAATATGTTGATAAATTGGCTAAAAATGATGCTTCCTTAAGGTGCACACTACAATACAAAATCAATTTAGCATAAGTATATTGATAGTGTACTCAAATTTAACCTGAAAGACCTATGGAATTACCAGTGGAATGACTACTGCTTTACTAATCCTACTAAGTATATGATGATACACCTCAATATACCTAATAAATTCTGCCATGAAAATCAAGTATCGAGAAAGTATGTAACATCATATGTCTAAAATTTGGCCACGCATGTTACCCCGCGCACCTACATAAAATTGGTATTTATACTTCACCAAATTGTGATCAATGTAATACGACAGCTGACCTTGCCCATATTTTTTCGGATATACAAATCGAAATGCCTCTGTTACATTAGTTCACAATATTACAAAAAATTGCGTTATAATGGCTCCGTTTAATGTGTTCAATTTACTGACAATAGGATCTAAGAAAATTTATACGCATATTATAGGTTTCTTAGAAGAGATTGGAATTAAGCTATAGGTTATCTTTGTTACCGTATATTTTTCCTTATGTTATTTACCCTACCAACCGTGGTCCACCCTGTAGTGTCTATTTTAAAATGTCCTGACAGTCCCCAGGACGAGAAGCGTTATATCCATTTTCGTCATCTTCCATATATATTCTCCTCTCTATCTCTCTCTCGTGTTAGGTTAGACATAGATACAGTCTGTGTAGTGGCGGGCTAGGCGTAGAGAGTAAGAATTACAACATCGCGTGTGCCAGCTGGCTGAAATGAAATAACTGAGAGCTGGGATGCTTCGCCGACGGGCGAGTTTGCTGCTGCTGTGTTGTCATATCTCTCGCGCTACGTGAATGTACATGCCTAATCGGCAATTACACGCACTGTATAGGATTAGTCTAGTGACTTGCGTCTCGAATGGCTTGATATTTTCACTTTTGAGTAATAGCAAATCCTTTTAACCATGAATAGAACTAGTCAAAAAAGTAGATTTTTGAACAGACTCACCTCGAAAAATCATGCCTGTTCCCCTTGCCCCCTCACCTATACCTGTTTTTTTTCTCAAAAACGGTAAGAGCTAGAGGAATGATCTTAGCGCCATTAGACAGAGTATAAAATTTTGCATAAGACCTTTATTTTGCTTTTTGCTATTTTCTTTTTTTAAGGCCCCACAGCAAAAAAAAGTGTGAGGAGCCTCTTGAGGAGCCTTCTAACAATGACACATGATTGGATATATCTCTAAAACGGCCCAATAAATTAAAATTCTACAAGATATAAAAAATAAAGACCATTATTTTTTTGGTATATTATTATACTCTTCGCAAAAACGAAGAGTATATTGTATTTCATCGGCACATTTCTAAATCAGTAAATATCGCTCGTAGAGAAAAAAATTTTATATCGTTATGTTAGTGAACGAATTCTGAACAACTTTCAAAATGTCCGTCTGTCCGTCTGTCCGTCTGTCCGTCCGTCCGTCACGTTTCTTGAAAGCACGATAACTCAAGAAAGAAAAATCCGATTGTATTGAAATTTGGAGAGTAACTTAGTGTTAGCTAGAGGAAGAACCATATTGTTTTTTAACAAAATAGATTGGTAAATAAAAAAGTTATTAGTAATTTAAAATTTAAAAAATATTTTTTACATTTTTTTATGGTTTGTAATAAATAGAAACCTTGCGAAATGTCATTTCCTATCACTATTTTTTTTTAATACATGTGTGTTTCCTAATAATCACAATAATTATCTAATGGTATATATTACACTCATTAACAATTTTAGTAATAAGAAATGGTGGTGTAGCGGCAAGAGTTTCGTCTCGCAAAGGTCATGGTCAAGCCCTCGGAGGTGGCTGGCATCGTCCGGACATCACCCAACAGCAAAGCCCCGGGTTCAGACGGCATCGAATACAAGCTTCTTAAATATCTCCCGAGAAAGGGCATTGTGCAGTTGACGTACATTGTCAACGCGATCCTGCGACTGCAGCACTGGCCCAACAAGTGGAAATGCGCTGTGGTCGTGCCAATCCTGAAGCCGAACAAGAACGCGAAGCTCACCGGCAGCTATCGACCGATCTCGTTGCTGTCGGCGATCTCCAAGTTGATGGAGAAGGTCATCCTGATCAGATTAGACTCTGCTCAGGATGAACTCCACATCGATGACGAGTGCCAGTTCGGCTTCAGGCGGGGCAGGGGCACTGTGCAGCAGATCGTCAGGATTGTGAATGACGTCAAAGTACAATGCAACCTCGGGAAGAGCACCGTCATGGTGCTCCTCGATATTGAGAAAGCTTTCGATACCGTATGGATCCCGGGACTGCTTCATAAACTAAACGCACTGGACTTCCCCATGCACATAACGAAACTTGTTCACTCTTTCCTGACGGGTAGATCGCTGCAGGTCAGAGTGAATAATAAACTATCAACTCGGCGGGACATTCGCGCGGGCGTCCCCCAGGGGTCATGCCTGTCACCAAAACTATACAACTTATATATCTCCGACTTCCCGGAATTCCCGAATTCGAACCTTGCCAAGTACGCCGATGACACGGCCATGTACGTGCATTCACACAATGCACAGGCAGCTAATATGTTGCTGAAGGCTCACTTGGCCCGTGCTACGGCGTATTACGACAAGTGGAAAATTCGGATTAATGCCGAGAAGTCGGAATCAATTCTATTCACGCGCCGTTTCACCGAAAATCGGATTCTAACACCACTTTCGATCGGGGGTCGCCAAATTCCAATTAAACGGTGCGTGAAGTATCTAGGGGTGAACTTGGACAAGAGACTGACGTTCAACATTCACATAAACGAGACAGTACGCAAGGTCTACTCCATGTCCAGGAGTCTGTATCCGCTCCTGGCAAGGGGTAGCGGACTCAACAGGACAAATAAAAAATTGTTGTATACGATGGTGATCAGGCCGGCCATCACATATGCGGCGCCGGTATGGTGCAGCATACCGACCACGACAATGAGAAAACTCCGAGTTCTCGAACACAAATTTATGCGCCTCATCTCTGATTCGGGCAGATACACCTCCCTCAGAGATCTATATAATCATTGCCACGACATAACGCCACTAGCGGACTACGTCCAAGACATCTCCCAAAAATTCTATCAATTCAAGCTGGGTGATAGTCCGCTAACCCGCAACATAACACGAATTAGACAGCATAATGCGATCCTTTTCGATATCCGACACCCCCTACCATACCAGGCGTTGCCTATCTTTCGGCAACCTCTCTAACCACACTTTCCTCTACGACAACTTCTCCTTTCCCCACCTTTAATCCTCACCAAAAACTACAACCAACCCCTCTCTATTCAATCTATTTGTTTTTACCTTTTTTTGTTCCTTGCCCATTTTTTGTCTCTAAATTCAGTCTCGACCAATAAATTCTTAACAAACAACAATTTCACATAACATTACACACTTTTAACTATCCACGACACGTTCCTGGCGTCAGGAAGACTACCAGGGTGGAATTGTCTCAAACGGGTTTTTTCGTTGAGTTTTGTTTTCCCGTGCCAGCAATCAAAATTTTTAAGTGTTCGCGTGTGCGCGAAATCGATAGTTTTACAGTTTTAATTTTAATTATTTTTAAGTACCCTCGTGTACTACGTTGCACGATACTGTTAAATTTAAGCCTTTCCCTATTAGGCAGGAGTTTTAACTCACAATTAATTTTCGTCATCGCCAAACCGAACCCTCCCCGCCCAACCTCACACCCACCTCGGCGATGTTCGCCGTGGTTGTCTGGCTGGGTCCGGGCCGGACTCTGGAATGACGCATTATTGTATGTGAATATTAATAAATGCTTGTTGTTGTTGTTGTGTTGTCTCGCAATCCAAAGGTCCCGGGTTCGATCCCTCACATCGTGATTTTTTTTTTCATATATTTTTTTTCACAACAAAGTTGGTATCACAAAATTTAGAATGTCCAACAACTAACATTATTTACAAGAAAAATGCGAAGAGTATCCTATAGAATGTGTAACAATTATATAAAAAGCTCAGTAAATCGGCGAAGAGTATAATGCTTCCTCTAGTTATTATTGCTATTATTTGCCGATCTTATGGACTTCCTGTTCTGATACATTGGTGTTGTGCGGATGGCTTTGCAGCCACAGCCATATATTGCAAGTGTATATAGATAATTTGATTTTCTATCAGATTATGTGTATTTTTTGTTTTTTTTTTGCGCCAACTCTTAAGAAGCAGGAAAAATGACAATATAGATTCTTATCTACATACATGTTGAAGAAAAAAATTTGGAAATTCATTACATCGTTTTCGGGCTGAGATTTAAAAGTTTCAATTACTGTACTGCAAGTGTTTGCATATATGAGACTGAAAATTTTTATTTTTTTTGTACCGGTGTTATTTTTGAGCTTTATGCAGAATGTTGGATGCACGATGTGCATACAATAATTACTAATTATCTTCGAAGAAGGGCAATAATATGAAATAGGCTGGAAAACAATCGAACACTTTAGAGACCATAGCTGGGGAGCATTTGGGGTTAGAAGCTTGTTTGTATATGTTATTTGTTTAAATAAAGCGGTCAGTGACGTACAAAAAAAAAGCTGCACATGTGCATGATTAATTTATTTAAAATTATTTATTATTTATTATTATTACATAATAACCCGCAAAAGACATTGAAATTTGCTTATAATTATCAAGTAGTTATTCAAACAAAGTTGACGTTGCGCGTTCTCCATTGAAATCAACACGATAACAAAAAAAACGAGGGAATATAACTAAACGTAGCCTCGTAGACAAACATTACTCCTTCTCTATATCCCTTATTTTAGTCTTGCATTAACTTGTTTATGTAAGGATGTGAATCGACACGATTATTGTTTCCAACTGACTTAATAAATTACTTATGGTTTTAGAAAATTAATAATTTTTAATTTATGTAAAAAAGCAAACGTATTAAAAACTAAAAGTTCCTATTATTGTTCTGTGAAAGTAAAATTTCTCGTTATCTATGTAAGGTACAACTTATTTGGTAAGTCAAAAATCATCATAATAACATCCCATTTCAAAACAAAAATAGTAAGCAAAAAGTAACATCTAAGCAAAATTAGCTCAAGTTAGATGTTAATTTATTCAGGCGGCTATATATAGCATCTCAAAATCGGGATAGAGACTTGGAAAATTTTTTTAAATTTAAAAATCACCCCCTAAGTACTCCCCTTCTCTAGCTCAACTTGGGGAAATGTATCATGGAAATAAGTCTGATTCGAGGGGGTAATGACCTGAAATTATGTGTCCCACAACTGCAATATTGAACACATATTGCATACATATTGCACATATATTGCACACATATTGCACACATATTGCACACATATTGCACACATGTTGCACGATATTGCACACCATTGCACATATGCCTGTCCCACATATTGCATAAGTGATTACGCCCTCGGTCTGATTTATTACGTTGCCTTGATACGTACTTTACTACTTTACATAAACCAACTGATGTTGATGCTGTTCTATTAGACGGAGCTGCTCTTGTGCATATTCTGTAACCCAAAGTCTGTTCAAATTTTTGTGATTATATTTCAAACGTTGTTAAACCATACTTATTTAATATTCTGAAATCAGTAACCAGGGTAGATATTGTTTGAGATGCTTATTTAGAGAATAGTTTAAAGGGACAAACTAGGGAAAAAGGAGGCAAATGAAATCGAAAATTAGTTATACTAAATACAGAAATTCCAAGAAATTGGTACGATTTCTTGCGAGTTCCAGTAAACAAACAAGAATTTTTTAACCTAATTTCCACCTACTTTGGCAGCATCCCATTACCTGAAAATAAAATTCTTGTATGTACTAATGATGAAAATGTTCTGTATAATCCGCCTCTCGATAATATAAATACTGCCCTATAATGCAATCACGAGGAAGTGGATATGCGTATTTTCGTGCATGCACAAAATTGCTATGAGAACAATTTAAAGAAAATATTAATAAAGACTGTGGATACTGATGTTCTGATACTAGCACACTTTTATCAATATCAAAATGATAATCAGGGCATATGGGCAGAATTTGGCACTGCAAAGAATATAAAATATATATCTTCTAAAGATATATCCAATCAACTTCAAGAAAAATGTCTTGCTCTTCCCTTTTTCCATTCATTTACGGATTGTGACACCACTTCTTTTCTTTTTTTTGGAAAAGGAAAAAAGAAGTGTTGGGAAGCTTGGGATTCTTTTCCGGATGTCACCGCCACTTTCATAGATTTGGTTACAGATCCAAAGCAGCCAAATAATGATCAATTAAGAATGGTGTCAAAATTTAATAAGCTATAAGTATTCCGACACATGATATCGACCTGTGTCGAATGCAATTATTTTCACAAAAAAGCGTTACTCCCAACAATAAATGACTTGTCAGTTCATATCAATAGATGTATTTATCAAGCAGGATTTGTTTGGGGTAAGCTCAGTCAATCAATCTTAGAACTCCCATGTCCATCCAAATGGGGATAGACTATGGATTCCCCTCTGGACTACTTCCAAAAATGAGAACATTTCATCAAATGTATTGTTAAAATGTAAGTGCAAAATTTGTGGGCCTAAGTGCAAATATTCTTTAAAAAAATTTAAAATGTACAAAATTATGTAGAATGTTGCATTTAAGTTATTTAATTTAAAATTTACTTTCATTAAGTAGGTACTATAATTTAGTTATTTTATTTTCTGTTAAATGTGTTTTGTTACTTTTATCAATATTTATATATTTTTCTTGTTAATGTGTTATAGAATAAAAAATAGTGAAAATATTGGGCTTTCAATATAATATTATTAAAAATAAGTAATAATGCAATTATATACATTGTTTTGTAATGAAGTATACGCCATACATCTCATAATAGACTATACATTCATTACGGTCAACATTTCGCGTAACGGACTATACATCCTTTCTTGTTTAATCTCCTGTCATTTAATAATGTAACTGCGCGTGATTGAAATACCGAGTATGGGGATAATTTCACTAAGTGGGAGCCAGAACTGTTGTATAAAAGCCAGCCGGAATCATTCAAAAATCAGAGTTTAATTGACTTTCACACTTTAGCGAGCTGAGCTAGGGGAACGAAATAAATTTAACTTCTCATACGACGTCGCGGACGCTTACCAGATACCCGCTATTTTATAAATAGAGGATTACTCCCGTTTGTGTCTGTCTCGTTGACCACGTCGATTCGAACCTGCATATACGACGTTATAACAGAGATACACATTACACTCACTCTCTTTCTTATTTGTATTTGATTGTATAATAAAGTCGTAAAAGATACGACGACCTGATGTTTGTACATATTTTGGAAACTACGTTATTTGTTAATAAATGATTTTATTTGGATTTGGTTTCTAATTTCCGGTATAAATGATGAACCCTGGAAAAATATCCAAACCTGCTACCCTTAATGGAGAAACACCATTACATTTTGGCGCCCGAGCAACTTTTCCTGACGCCCGAGTAGATCCCGCTGCATTTTGACGTCCGACCAGATCCTGATACATTTTTTTTTGGTACCTGAACAATATTTATTATTACATTACCTGATATCGCCATTACATTTTGACACCCGAGTATATTCCGTTAAATTTTGACGTCCGAGCAGTTCCACTTACATTTTGACGCCAGAACAGATTTATTGTTACGTCACCTGATAGCCCTGTTATATTTAGACGTCCAGACACTTTTTTTTCTACGCAACAAAGTACAAATACAACACAAATAAATCAGAAAGAGAGAGAGTGCAAATTTGGTCAAATAAGGGCCTAGCATTTTTTCTTCAGGTCCAGACACACAACCAATACCACTGATAAACCAGTTTCCTATTAGACAAAGTACAAAGATGAGTTCATCTGAATCAGAAGGAGCATATGGACTCGAAGTCGCAGACACCACAGTAGGATGGATCTACAAACTTAGAAAAGATGATCTGCTACAAGAACTCACAAAAATGGGTGAAAAAAATATCACCGGAACTGTCGAAGAACTACGTTCAAGACTTAAAAATATTATACGAGGAAATAGACCTCCTAGCAATCCCAGCCAAAATTTTTCTGCTCCACCGGAAAACATACCGGCAAACATAATACAACCGTCACCTGATAGCGCTGTTCTCGATAAAGTACGAAAATGGAATGTTCATTTCAATGGGAAAAAAGACGTCATCTCATTTTTGGAAAGGATTCAAGAACTACAAAGCGGCTATAATCTTTCAAACGAACAAATGCTAAGAGCACTGCCTGAATTACTACAAGGCGATTGTTTGTTGTGGTATCGAAATAATAAAGCCTTCTGGACAACATGGGAAGATTTCCTTGAAAATTTTAAAACATTCTACTTGCCCCCAGAATACCTTTTCGATTTAGAAGAAAAAGTAAAATCTCGCACTCAAGGAGAAACCGAAAACGCAA
This sequence comes from Rutpela maculata, assembly GCA_936432065.2. Lineage (NCBI taxonomy): Eukaryota > Metazoa > Arthropoda > Insecta > Coleoptera > Cerambycidae > Rutpela > Rutpela maculata. The sequence continues at coordinate 290,120,735 of OW386285.2, read as the reverse complement.
AAGACTATGTCATAGCAATACAAACATTGCTAAGAAGATTAAATAACGTCCCGCCAGAACAACAACTAAATAGGATATATAAAAATCTACGGCCCGAGTACAGGAAATATATCCGCAGACGAGACTTTAATACTCTCACAGAACTGTTAAACCTGGCAAACGATTACGAAATGGTTTGTAAACAGGAGACTGTTATCAAGAAACCTGAATACCCTACACAGTCGTCCACACAACGTCCGGCCTATAATACACTTAACAGAAATTTCTCCGCTAACAATGAACATAGAGGTACTACAAATTCCTATAGAAAAACACAATATGAACTGCAAAACAACACTACGAGACAGCCCGGCTATATAAACACAACACAAATAAGAGAACCACGCTCGAGTGAGGCCAAAAATTACACACAACCCACTACTCCGAACTATGACAGGAAAACATTTTGTTGGCGTTGTGGAGGCGCTGATCATACACGTTTTATTTGCAATAATACTCCTCGTAAATTCTGTTCAAGATGTGGCCGCCATGACATATTGTCAAGGGATTGTAATTGTCAAAAGCAAAGTACGAATAGAATCACGGGAAACGACAGAGAAACTGCGCAAACGCGAGGTCCTCGCAGTTTCAATTAGAACAAGTTACCTCGTACCCCACCCAACCGGAGCAAGCGAAATTACAAATAACTAGTGGAGCCGAAAACCGTCCCAAGCTACAGCTAAAGATAGATAATCATAAATTTGAAGCTCTCCTCGATACAGGATCCGTACGTTCGTTCATAGGTGACACTGTACGGAAAATATGTAGTACAAATAATACTAAACAATTTCCGTGTAGACGTATAATTCAACTTGCTAATGGAACAGAAGTTGAAATAAATAAAGAATTTGAAATAAACTACATAGCGGCCCAAAAACAATGGACTGATAATTTCCTGTATTTACCAAAATTATCCCCTGATATAATAATAGGAATGGATATCCTAATTAAAAGGAGTTTTACTTTAGATTTAGGGAGACAAGAAGTACGAATAATGGGAAATTTGGCTAACATAGAAAATTATAAAAACGAAGATACACATTTAGCATGTATTACGCAACCAACCGAAAATGAACAACAACGCCTGTCAGAGTTCTTACAAAGAGAATTACCAAAATTTAACGAACTTAAAGGCGTTACCCCTTTTGCTAAACACCAGATACGTCTAGTAAAAAGCACTCCAATTAAGCAAAGACACCGGCCCTTAAATCCTGCCATGCAAGAAATAGTTAATGAAGAGCTGGACCAAATGTTAAAAGATGGAGTAGTCGAACCTTCTACCAGCCCATGAAACAATCCCATTGTGATGGTTAAGAAAAAAGATAACAAGTTTAGATTTTGCATAGACTTCAGGAAGGTAAATGAGGTTTCAATGAAAGATGCTTACCCACTACAATTCATAAATTCCATTCTAGATAAACTAAAGGAAGCTAGTTTTATATCAACGTTAGATCTACGTTCCAGCTATTGGTTGATACCATTAACCGACGATAGTAAACCGATAACAGCTTTTACAGTTCCCGGAAGAGGTCTATACCAATTTAAGGTACTGCCTTTTGGTCTCCACTCTGCTCCAAGTACTTTTCAAAGACTCTTAGATCAAATTATCGGCCCTGAAGTAACATACGCTTTTGCATACCTAGATGACATTGTCATTATAAGCAAGACATTTGACGAACATTTAAAACATCTAAAAGAAATTTTTCGACGCCTGATAGAAGCAAACTTACAATTAAATCCGGATAAATGCAAATTCTGTAGAAAAGAACTTAGATATCTAGGACACTTGGTATGCAAAAACGGCATTAAAACAGATCCCGAAAAAGTAAGAGCCATTACAACAATCCAACCGCCAAAAAACGTCAAACAATTACGTCGTTTTCTTGGGATGTCATCCTGGTACAGAAGATTTATACAAGGGTATTCAGAAATTGCTGCCCCACTAAATAGACTACTAAGAAAACACACACGTTGGAAATGGTCACCACTTGAAGATGAAGCTTTTAACAAATTAAAAAAGTCACTAACAGAAGCACCAATATTAAGTTGCCCAGATTTCTCGAAAACCTTTTACCTGCAAACGGACGCGTCGAAAGAAGGTTTAGGAGTAGCACTCACACAAAAAGTCGACAATGTAGACCGAGTTATAGCATATGCCAGTCGTTCCCTATCCCCCACCGAAAAGACGATGTCTGCCGTGGAACTCGAATGCAAGGCGATAGTGTTTGGAATCCGGAAAAACTTACATTATCTAATGGGATATCATTTTATAGTCATAACAGATCATCAGAGTTTAAAGTGGTTAAACTCCATAAAATCCCCTAGTGGACGTCTAGCGAGATGGGCAATGGAACTACAACAATACGACTTTGAGATTAGATATCGGAAAGGAATCCTAAATATAGTTGCAGATGCACTTTCCCGCCAGCCACTCGCCGAACAAGATACCGATTCCGACGGCTGTATTCTTGCTATCACAGGTGCTGAAAATTGCACATGGTACCAGGACACCATCAAATTGGTTACAGAAAAACCTGAAAAGAAACCAGATTACTGTATATTAAATGGGAATCTTTACCGCCATGTTTGGACAACCAACGATTTTACCGATCTTGAATTCTCCAGCCCATGGAAACTCTGTATACCACAGCCAAAACGAAAACAAATTTTATTAGAAAATCACGATGCACGTTACGCAGGACACTTAGGAATAGCAAAAACAATCACCAGAATTTCAAATAAATATTACTGTCCTAAAATGTACAGAGACATTGCCAATTATGTCAGACGTTGTTCCAGCTGTCAAAAATACAAACAATCACAACAACAACCCGCTGGAAAAATGCAATTTCCAACAATAAATGGACGTTGGGATACTGTTAGTATAGACATTGTAGGACCACTCCCGAGGTCTAGCAAAGGAAACACAAACCTGATAGTGATGGAGGATAGATTCACCAAATGGGTAGAATGTCACCCAGTACGGAAAGCGACATCCAGCACCATCTGCAAAAAAGAAAAAATTATATCACGTTTTGGGTGCCCGAAAAGTATTATTTCCGATAACGGAAGACAATTCGTAAGTAAAGAATTTACTAGTATGCTGTCTGAATACGGTATTACACACCGTACAACTACGCCATATACACCCCAATGTAACCCCGTAGAAAGGACAAATAAAGTATTGAAGACTATGATAGGTCAGTACACCGAAAACGATCACCGGAAATGGGACCAATACTTACCCGAATTTACCTTGGCCATGAATTCTTCCAGACATGAATCTACTGGTTTCTCTCCAGCCATGCTGAATTTCGGTAGGGAGTTAAGTTTACCAGGTATCCTTAATGGAGAACAGATCTCGACAAATCCAATTACCACTGAACTGGTACATTTAAATTTAGCTAAAGCATACCAATCACAGAGCCATCATTACAATTTACGACGCCGAGATTGGAGTCCACGTATTGGAGATCGGGTTATGAAAAAAGAACACCCATTATCCTCAGCAATTCGAAGTTTCAATGCGAAACTTGCCCCAAAATTCTCAGGACCATATATCGTGGAACGGACTATATCCCCAGTAGTAGTCGAAATTAGGTCCCCTACCGGCAGGAAAACACAACGTGTCCACGTTAAAGATTTAAAAAAGGCGCATGCCTGACTTACCCAGGAAGGGATATGATAACCTGCCCTATAAAATACCAGCTACAAATAATCTTTAGCCAGTTGTGTGCAGCACGTCACAATAGTAAGATGTATTCACCATCAGCTACCCCCGAATTATCGACACTAATGGTTAGAATTGAAGACAAACATTATTCAAACCTGTACATTTACTATAGCCCGACAGAACTCGCTAGATCCTACAGATTAGAGACGGAAGATGAAGAGAGAACACCACCGAAAGCAAAATTAAATTGTATAAGAAGAAAGGTTCACCTTCCTGAGATTATTTCGCCTCTGCCGGCAACCCCAGAACCTGTACCGACAACACCACCTCCGACAACAATTTCCCCTTCGCAAGCCCTGCGAGAAAAGATGAAGCGTTTGTTTGGAGATACACCAAGTCCAGAAAAGCCACCGACCCCAGGCAGAAACATCCCGTGCCTTGCGGCATTCTTTTTGGAAGATGACGATCCAACGCCAGCAACGCCACAGCTTCCTGGCCCAGTCGCCCCAACGTTTCCAACGACGACATTAAAAGCACCAACCAGCAGGAATCTGAAAAAGAAGTTCCGAGTAAGAAACCCTGACGGCACCACGTCCAGAGTGTGCGGACCTCCAGTGTCAGGAATAACCCGCCTCCGGGGAAAAACAAATTAATTGTTTAGTTTTATATTAAGTATTTCGTTTGTCTGAACAGCATAGTTTTTCTTTTCACCTGTAAATAATTTTAATCGATAGGAATTTCAGTTTTTTAATTCTTTTTTTCTTTCTCAAAGTGATAAGTTTTGTTGAAGTTTTTTTCAGTTGTAAATCCATTAAAGATAAGGATAGGTTTTATTATTTTGTTTTGTATAAACTCTATTCACTATCTATCTGAAATTTTAATTTGGAACGTACCTAAACTATTTTCTTTTTGTTAAGATCTTTTCCTACCAGCTACGCCGACACCTGTATTATACCAAACTGACTATGGAACACCACAAAATTCTGCAAGGATCATTTCTGTTGACCCTACACTTGGTCCAAAGTCAGACGATGGATTCCAGAATTTTATTTTTTTTTTTTTTGTAAAGAAAGGGAGTGTAATGAAGTATACGCCATACATCTCGTAATAGACTATACATTCATTACGGTCAACATTTCGCGTAACGGACTATACATCCTTTCTTGTTTAATCTCCTGTCATTTAATAATGTAACTGCGCGTGATTGAAATACCGAGTATGGGGATAATTTCACTAAGTGGGAGCCAGAACTGTTGTATAAAAGCCAGCCGGAATCATTCAAAAATCAGAGTTTAATTGACTTTCACACTTTAGCGAGCTGAGCTAGGGGAACGAAATAAATTTAACTTCTCATACGACGTCGCGGACGCTTACCAGATACCCGCTATTTTATAAATAGAGGATTACTCCCGTTTGTGTCTGTCTCGTTGACCACGTCGATTCGAACCTGCGTATACGACGTTATAACAGAGATACACATTACACTCACTCCGTTTCTCTCTTTCTTATATGTATTTGATTGTATAATAAAGTCGTAAAAGATACGACGACCTGATGTTTGTACATATTTTGGAAACTACGTTATTTGTTAATAAATGATTTTATTTGGATTTGGTTTCTAATTTCCGGTATAAATGATGAACCCTGGAAAAATCTCCAAACCTGCTACCCTTAATGGAGAAACACCATTACAGTTTTGTCTATGTACGTCACTGGCGACTTTATTTAAATAAATAATATTTTAAAATTATATACCAATTGACAGAAAAGGTAATAATGCAGTTTTTTATCTAGTGCCTAATTTATTTTGTCGTTTGCGTGGCAGCCAAAAACTTGTTATAGCTAGAATGCTCTCACCATATTTTTTTGCTGAAAAAAATAGTAGAACAAATAATGTGAAATAATTTTGAAAAGGTACAATCAATCGCAGTTTGTAACAACAACAATAATAAATTATTTTAAATAAATTCATTATGCACTTGCGCAGCTTTTTCTTTGTACGCCACTGATGGCTTTATTTAAACAAATAACATATACAAATAATATACCAATCGATAGAAAAAATAATGATCTTTCTTTTTATATGTTGTAGAATTTTGATTTATTGGGCGGTTTTAGAGATATAGCCAAACATGTGTCGTTGTTGGAAGGCTCCTCCCCCCCCCTTTTTTTCTGTGGGGCCTTAAAAAAAAGAAAATAGCAAAAAGCAAAAGAAAGGTTTTATGCAAAATTTTATACTCTATCGAATGGCGCCAAAATCATTCCTCTAGCTCCTACCGTTTTTGAGAAAAAAAATATGTATAGGCAGATACAGGTAACCACTTTGAGGGGGGCAGGGGGATCAGGCATGATTTCTCGAGGTGGGTCTGTTCGAAAATCTACTTATTTTGACTAGTTCTATTCATAGTTAAAAGGATTTGCTATTACTCAAAAGTGGAAGTATCACATCTAAGTCACTAAGCTAGATATTTTATTCGTAGTATTGAAGTATGTTGTATGAGCAATAAACTAATTTATTTTGTTTAATTGACTTTTAACAAATTGCAGCTGGCAGTATGGTCCTTGACGGAACGCCATAAAAAAACTTAAAATATAATATTACTTTAAGCATTCAGTGACTATAATTTTTTCTTAACGATAATAGGTGTCGGTGTCGTGAATGTTCAATATAAATCAATTTTGATATTATAAAACAAATAAATCCATGTCCATTAAATAATGGAGATTCATCAGATTAAAACGATTATGTAACTGCTGAAGTAGAAGTTACTATGATATCAAAAACGCATTAGGAGATGCTTCAGTCATCTAAACTGTAGTAAGAAACAAATAAAATTTCGCGCAGCTCTAATATTCGATGAGAATTATTTACTAAGAATAAAACGTCGATATTTGTCGTGTCAGCATTTTGTATGTAATTTTTTCATGAAAATGTTATTTGCTTCGAATCAACTAGTTTTTTAAAATACATTTTGAACTTTGTGATGTGTTTTTTCTCTTTCGCCCGATCTTGTTTAAAGTTTTGTTTGTTTTGAGCGTGAAAGGCAACACCGAAATTGGATGTCATTCACGAAATTGTACAAAATAAATTGCTTTTTGCATACTAAAAAATAAAGACCGTTGTTAACAATATATTTAAATTTATATTTGTTGCGCGCATTAAATTAATTTTAAATTAAAATGGTCAGCTGAATTCTATAAATTTCAATATAAATAATTATAACATCCCCGTATGCATGTGCACTTGAGCGTTCAGATATACGTATGTATGTGCAAAAGTGCATACAATTGAATAATAATTAGTTGTGCTCTATTGTAAAAACTAATTGTTTTGATTAAACTAGCGCCTAATATAATATATTTGGTAAATAATGTGCCTTTTCTAAAAATGGAAAAATATTCTGACAAAGAGATTTTTAATTGCGGGAAGTAATAATAAATCACAAAATGATTATAATACGTTAATAAATAATTCAAGTACTCATTCACTATCATAATTTGCCTCGGGGTCATGTAGATTTTTGTTCAGATAGATATAACCTTGTCGAAGAAAATTCGAGATATTATTGGTTTATAAGAAACTTGAAAAATGCAAGATATATTCATATATTATTTAATGACTTACCGATCCAATTACATTCTTGTCCGTAAATTTGTCAAAATTTGTTTGTTTTGACTCAAATCGACTGTATTTATTTTTTTTTTATTTATGTATTTATTTATTTAAATACACTATTCAACGGACAAAGGACCCTGCATCAACCTTATGGAGAATGAGTTTCTGTCAGTTAAGCTGAATATTCAGTATGTTGTAGATCTTGACTTCCGGATCGGAAGTTCTCATAGGCCCAAGTCCACAAAATGGATAGTTTCTGATCTAGAGAAGTTTGAAGTTTGACGGAGCGGCGTCGCGATACTTATCTTTACCTAATAGTTGATAGGTCGTATGATACATAATTTAGGTTCTATAGAAATCACTATCTCAAAATTTACCAAATTACAAGATACGCAAACAATTGTAAGCTTTCCAAATTCACAATGGCGAATCCAATATGGCGGATGAGCTTTCAAGAACATTAAATTTTCACAAAAATGAGTTTCTTAATGTTTCCGAGATCGCTGATTGCAAATTTCAATGTAGATTTCCTAAATTTAGAACGGAACATATAAAATGACGCATGAACTTTCGAAAAGAACGTTCATGATAGATAATAATGACTATCATGTTTCTGGAAATGTTAATTACATAACTGGTCAATTCCAATACATAGACGAATTGACTTATCACTATACTGACACAGTTCGATGGATTTTAATTATTAAATGCCAAATCACAAAGCATTATGCATTAGTTAAAGAAGAAATACATTTTGAACGACAGTAGGTACAAGATTTTATTATATTTCAGCAAAAATAATGAATGCAGTAATCATTAGATTCAAATTGATATTTAATACTAAAATACAGAAGATTTCAGAGAATTTTTATATAGTAATATGTTGAATGGTACAAAAATTGAAATCAAAATATTTGGTAACAAACGACGGCCCCGCATTACGCAAACGGGCCAGCGGCGTGCCTACAAGGAAGTGATGTCATGTTACTAGCCTCTACCTTGGAAACGTTTCTTAGCCTGGCTGCTAAAAAAATATAGATTATTTATTTTTACATAAGTTTGTAATACCGATAAATCTATCATTTCCAATTGAAATTAAAATTTTGTGGACATGCCCATTGTGTCACCACAAATAAAAAAACACTTATTTTCAAATTATTGTAATAATGCTGAAAAATAATAAGTATAAATAATAATAAATTCTACAAACTTCTAATTGATAAAATAAAATAGTTGTTAGAAGACCGGAAAAATAGTGAAAAAATTCTAGGCATTAAGGGGAGATTTTTGAGTCGTTGAAAAATAAATTTGCTTCTAGAATGCCGAAACTCTGTGAGTATGATAATATGATATCTGCGAATATATATAAAACAGATTCATCATTATTTGTTTAAAAAATGTCGAGTTCCGCCATGTTTCTTCGGACAGTTTTCGCATGTCAGTATTGGATTTGACATAAACATTACGTTTTTTAACCAAATAATGATGAATCTGTTACCAATTTTCTGAAAATAGGTAGTACCATATCGTATAGTTTACCTATTTGAAAAAATTAGAAAAAAAGAAGTCAGCTTTATCCACAGGAAGATCGACAGAAAACCTCATTTTCAATTGCGTTTTTGACCCTACATTTTCGTAAAAAAACAGAAAATATTTTTACTGCATTATCAATTACTGCACGAAGAATGTTATTAAGCATATTGTAGACTAAACACATTTGTTTTCTTTTAATGTACTTGTATATAAATTGATAAGTTGATAGTTGAATTCTAACCTTGCAACCAGTTCTTTATTCTTGCTTCCAGTCATTTTACGGCCAGAATGATACTTGAGCCAGCGCCTTAATTGAGCACAAGTGTGTTCTTCCACAATGTTGTGTACTAATTTTGCACCGTCAATCACACTTTCGTCTAAATTAATGTGAAAAAATGATACCGGTCCAGCTATTTTGACAATCAAGTATCCGAACATTTCATAGTTCCCGCAAACAAACATAGCGGCAGCACATGCGCGCTTCTATGATGAAAAGGCCTATTCATCATTAATTATTATTTTACATTCTTTAATGGGACTCAAATATTCAAATAAAATGTAAACATACTAGAATGAATATATTTAATGTGAAAATCGGCATATTTGCTAGGATTAAACCTCTAGAAGAATTTGCTAAATTATGATAATATTAGTTTGACGTTTTACTACTAGAGGGCGAGACAGAATTTGTTCAAAGCTATAATAAGGTATGTTTTATTGCTAGTTAGAATGTACTACTACGAGTAGCAAATTTTAGATATCAAAAAAACCGGTTTTCAATGTTGCCACAAGTGCTTCTTCAGTAATTTAGCAAAATGTACAAAGTTACTGCAAATACCCATGAATAAGAATAACTCTATCACTTCTTGCGGTTGTTGCCGAATTTATAAATAATAAGAAAAATTTAAACTCACAGTACAGGTACAGCTCTGACTTCTCTTTGGCTCTTACAATATGAATCAACACAATAAGCTACTGCTTGTAGCTGGTGTTACTGCTTGTAGCTGGTGCTACTGCTGGAATTGCTAATCTATCTAATCTATCTTATTATATAAATATATCTTGTCATCCAATTCGTGGATTTCCTACGCTCATCTTATATATATCTTCATAACCTCGATGAACCTAAATGAAGTTTTGTGACCAGTGATTCTACTCTTTCTACGATCAAATTCGGTCGTAAGAAAAGTAGCAAACGTGGAAAATATAATGGTCAATAAAATGGAAGGATGAATTCCTACTTCTACGAGTAGGAGATTTCTGGACATAATAAAACTCGCCTATAACACTAGAAATACAGTAAGAGCAGGGTCGAACTTATTGATATTGTCATTAAAATTATAACTAAATAATTGTTTCACTCGCTGTCTGACAGGGTAAAACATTGTACTAATTTCAACGGAAATGACCACGTCGCGATACTGTTCATACGGCCCTGTTCACGTACAGCTTAGCAAAATCTACTGGTTAGCAGTGTGATTTCTGTTTTACTGGCAGGACGTTGTAATTCATTAATTCGCTATTTCTATTTAATAATTTACTGTGGACTGCAAACGCAGTCTTCATAAAAACCAACCTAAATCCTCCATTTGCATTGGCATTAGTATAATGATGTCGTTTTCTTTGAACGCTGAATATAAATTTTAATAAACAACTATTTTTAACAAAATTCGTAACTTTTGTTAGTACATAGACGTTCATAAATATCGCATTATCGTTTCTCGAATACTCTGAATACATTATTGTACCAGAATTTTCATTCTAGGTAAACCAGAATTTTATATAAATGTCACTAGTAGCTTCTCGTAGCTTTTATTGGAAAAGTTATGAATATAATAAATAATTGTGGAAAATTTAATGTTATAAACATTAAAATTGATGAACTGAATACAGATCGGTTGTTAGGAATTTGAAATCGAGGTAAACACAGTAAAATAGGAAAACTTTTGATAACTTTATTTTATTATTACTAATACTGATATTATCCGTTTGAGGTGTTCTTCCATCAACATCTTGAAGGACATATAATAAGGGGTACAGCAAAAGTTTAAATGTCATGCTAATTATAGACGATTTCTCCTGAATCTTCTGCTAAATTTGCAACTGTTTTATTCAGTAACAGCAAGAGTACTGCTTTTTTACGACTTCGAACCGCCACCCACGCTTTATGCAACCACGCCGCATACTGGTGCTTTTATTGAAAACAGGAGTCAAAAATCGATAACCTAGCCAATTTTTTATTAAAATTTATGAAACTTGGTAGAGTTAGGTATATGGATTGTGTTAAATTCAGTTTTGCTACAGATTTTTTTTTTCTTTTTTTTCAATAGGGCGGCTTCAGAACTTGGGTCAGAAGGAGCAAAAAAGATGAAAAATTCAATAAAACAACCCAGCCACAAATAAAAGTCCTGATCCTGGAATTTGACCGGAGTAGTCCAATGTATTTTTCGACGCTGAATTTGAATGAGACCTCATGAAAGCCCAAACACCCTCAAAATTTTGAGCTGGAGCGAAAAAACACCCTTAGAATAGGATAAAATCACCCCTGATAATATGGTGACAATAAGCATATGCAAAATCTAATGTACAATCCTAGGATTTTTGAGGTTGGTGATTTCAAATTTCATTCTTAAGGTGAAAATCGAGTAAAATAAGGGCTGAAAGAGGTGTAGAAATGAAAATTTGACAAAATACGTAATTTTCATTCTAAACTATTTCTAGGGATTGATGATTTTAAATTTCATTCCCAGGGTGAAAATCGAGTAAAATGGGGTGTAAAAATGACAATTTGACAAAATACGTAATTTTTATTCGAAACTTATATTTCTAGGGGTTTTTGAGGTTGATGATTTCAAATTTCAACATGCCAGAAGTCAGAAATTTATTCTTAGGGTGAGCAAAATATATAAATTCTCGGCTTCTGGCATGTTGAAATGGGTGAAAAATGAAAATATTATAAAATACGTAATTTTCATTCGAAAAGTACATTTCTAGAGGTTTTTGAGGTTGCTGATTTCAAATTTCGGCATACCAAAAGCCTAGAATTTATTAAAATTAAAATTTAAAAAGTTTAAAACATACGTAATTTAGACTCTGAAATTATATTTTAGAGGTTTTGAACTTGTTAAATTCAAGTTCGAATCCGATCTCAGAAAAGGTCATGTGCCCTCAGAATTTTGAGCCTTCATAGAATAAACAACCCTAAAATGGGGCAAATCATCCCTGATTTGTGGTAACAATAAATACATGCAAAAAGTAGTTAACAAAAGCAAACGTATTGTATTTAAATATAGATTTTTGGTATATGGCAAAGAATTTTCTACTCGGAGGTGGTTAAGCAACCCCTAGATAGAAGAAAATAGGGTTTTATCTCCTAAATATTTTACTATTAATCGATTTACATAAAATTTTGGAATTAGGCTTATCTTACCCTTAACTTCAAAAGTGATATTGATCCGACCTCCGTTTTTTATTTTTAAGGGGTGAAAACAACCCCTTAATGAAAAAATTGACATTTAGCCTTTTTATCGCTAGAAAACGTGTTTAATAATACGGAGTGACATTTTATAGTATTCTCTAACACAATTACCTCATGTTTAACCCATTTTCAACCCCTGAAAAACTTTACAACCCCTGCAAACGACCCCCAAATTGAAAAAAATCACAAAAAATTACTTTTATATAACTTAAAAAGATTTAAATATAGAGTAAATATTGTTTTACGTTGTCTACCTTATTTGTCATAATTTAACCCCTTTTCAACCCTTAAAAACAACCCCTCTATAAAAAATTGTATAAAAAATTTTTTTTTGGTGAACTGAAAAGGATTTAAAGGTTGTTCCACGTTCTCGAAAATGACTTTCATATGTTTAAGCTTTTCAACCCTTAAAACTACCCCTGAATTAAAACATTGAAAATATAAGTTTATACAATTAAAAATAATTTGATTATAAAGTAAAAAATCACACTTTTTATTGAATAAAATATAAACTTATAAGTTATCTGTAAATATACTAGATCAAATTAGTAATTAATTATAAAAAATTTTGCATTACAATACATAAAAAAAGACATTACAAACAAGAGCATTACAATACATAAAAAATTATCGTCCATAAAAATAATTATTCATGACTCAATATCAGAGCTGCTGTCGTCAAAGATCTTCTTCTGGATCAATTGGAGGGCTATTCTGGCAGTTATCTCCACTGCATGTTCCACAAGTTACAATGCAAAACAGCCCGACTCTTCGACATCCGCAAGTGGCTCCGCAACCTTTTTTGCAGTTGCAAAAAATCATTTTGAGCAACTTTTGCGGTGCAGGTGGATCAGCAGTTTTTATTGGATTTAATAACTTCATTCATTACTGACCCATCCCCAATCAGTTGGATGAATATTTTTGTTGCCAAGCCAAATCTGAGTTTGTAGATAAACCCTCTTAGCATGCTCATCTATGGCAGCAACTGTTGGAACTAAGGATGATAATTTTGCGGCACTGTTTTTCGTGGTTGCTTTAATAAAACTTTCATAGCGCATCTTTTCGAGATATTTTGTAAAGTTTTCTACGCGACTCAATTTATTTGGATGTATATCTTTAGCAAGTCCATACAAACATACCATGCAATATCTACCTGCTTCTAAAATATCTTCGAGTTCAGATGTACTATTAAAAAATATCTGAGCCTTATTTCTCAAATCTTCCCTTTTTTCTAAAAGATCCATGAATTTTTTTTTGCCTTTATTATATGACGCCGATGTTGAGTCATACCCAGTGAAACAATGTGAAAAAAGAATCAAGTTTGAACTATTTGGATAATTTAGTTCTAAACTTTTTGATGAATATACTGCTGTTTGAACGCTTTGTTTGCCTAATTTAAAAAATAAAATTTCTTCGTCATCTGTAGCCCGGGCAGTCAAAATAACTAAAATAACTACATCCTCTGCAACAATAACTTTTGTCAATTCTGTGCGATATTTAACAGCTGTATCAACAATTAGTTCGTCAGCTTCACCTGTACCTTGGCAGCATTTAATAGATTTTTTTTCTAGTTCTTCCATAAGAAACTTAATGAAGCGACTTTTGTTTTTATAATTTGATAAAAATTTATCTTGGCTAATAATTACTGGCATATCTTTTGTAAATTGATATTCCTTTGAAGAAACTTTCAGCGCTCGACGATTTCTTTCCGATGCTTTATTACTTTCTCCGTCGTAACAATCGAAAACTCCCGTAATATTATTGCCAAAATGATTTTTTAAATATGAAATGTAACTTTCAAAAACGTCCGCATAATTACAATTCGCAGGCCATTTTACTCAATACAATAACATACCTCCATCAATAAAGTACACTGATGCTTCTTTGTTGATCATAATGTCCTGGGTTTCGAATAATGAATATAAGGTAGATTTGTTTGTTTTTCGCATCCCAATATCGTCAAATAATGAAAGTGGATATGGTGCTAGTTCATATTTCAGGTACATCTCCAACTCTTCGTCCCTTTTTTTCATGATACAAATACGTCGAAACAATAATAGTGGATCTATAGGCACAATTTTATCGCCAATTTTTACTTTGCTATTGACACCAATCAATGCAATGACTTTATCTTTTTTGGACAGTTTAATGTCATTAAAAATCATACCATCGATGCTCTTCATGGCTTCAATGCCAATTGCCAGAGCATTGTAGCAATAGCAATTTATCTCATCAGTGCCGATCAACACTGTTACAATATTTTGTAGGTGATCAATATCTTCAAATGGATTGTGCTCCAACAAAAATGTCTTTAAAACCAATACCTTTGCAGGCGGAAATATACTGGTCACATTATATAGCATACATATTTAAGAAATTCGTAACGAAGAAACGGAGCACGCACAGCAGATCACCTGGCTTTTTCGTGGTCGACCCATCGAGCAATACACATACTTGCACTCATTCGAATGTGTTATATATATATATATATGAACGTTGGTATGTATTCATGCCTATGTTTCCGATATATATATACCATATATGTATATATATACATAAGACAATAGTTTTGGGTCCATATTATTGTGTACTTTCACTTTGCTCCAAATATTCATGCTCCGAAATTTTTAGTTTACTAAATAGAAAAAAATACGATTAGTTTTTGGACCGTAACTCCTACAATTTTGAAGCTATCACAACTCAAGAAAAACCATTTTAAAGGTAATTGAAAGAGCTACAACTTTTTTCATTATGATACGTAGTGAAAAACTTTTTATTTTGAAACGGTGAAGGGTCAAAGGGCTCGATTGCGCTACCGCGCGCTCTTTAAACAATCATATCTCCGTCAATTTTAGTGTGACAAAAAAAGAAAAAAAAAACAAAATTTTTGTCAAAAAAGACTTATATTTTTTATTATCACAGCTTTTTACGTATCTTTCATTATTTTTGAAATATTATGAAAAAAAGGTGTTTTTTTCAAAAATGTAAAAAAATTTTTTTTCTCAAAATCGTGATTTTTTTGAAAAATATGTATTCCAAAGCAGCCAAACCGCTGGAATCCAATAAACTCTTCATATTAAAGTTAATTCTTGACGGAATACGATTAATTTTAATTTTGGTAGAAATGGCACTTATGAAACACATCGATTTAAAAAAAAAACATTAGATGTCCCTCTTTTTTTCATTACAACTCACTCACTTTACGCCAAAAGACTTTTAACACTGCTCATTTTAAAGATTATTTTAAGCACTATAAAAAAGTTTCTTATTGTCATGAGGATAAAATGTATCCGTTGTCCGCTAGATGGCATTCAATACATCGATTAAATTTCAGACAAAAAAAAACGGCTTTGATCTTCAATATCTCGCTTAATATTGCACTTAGAACACTTTATAAAAAACCAATTTGTTTATTTTTTCACTTGCTATAATTTTGTTCATTATAAAATTATCGTTAAAATACATATTTTTTGAGATATTTGCAAAAAACCGTTGAAAAACGTGGGAAAATTCCGAATTTTCAATCGCCAATAACTTGAAAATTATTGAGTTTCTCAAAAAACATTACAGAACATTTTTTGCTTAGAATTAGGTCTTCTATCGATATCCGAGGTTATTTTGAAAAAAAAATTTCCACCACCGAGAAGGGGTGGTAATCACCCCCAGGGTGAGAACAGAGGTCGGGTAAATATCACTTTTGAAGTTAAGGGTGAGGTAAGCCTAATTCCAAAATTTCATGTAAATCGGTTCATAGTAAAAAATTTAGAAGGTGAAAAGCTTCAATGACTGCACTATGAGGTCGGATTCGAATTCAGCGTCGAAAAATACATTGGACTCCTCGGGTCAAGTTTCAGGATCAGGACTTTTATTTGTGGCTGGGTTGTTTTATTGAATTTTTCATCATTTTTGCTTCTTCTGATCCAAATTCTGAAGCCGCCATATTGAAAAAAATATTTCTGCAGCCAAACTGAAGTTTCGTAAATTTTTATCGAAAATTGGCTAGGTTATCGATTTTTGAAGCCTGTTTTCAATAAAAGCACCACTGTACGCCGGGCCGGCAGGCAAATTTAGTTTTGTTCTACATACAATTCTCTATCAAGTAGTTAGACAAAAATTTAGCCACGAGGCTTATCACGTTAAAAAATGTTCACTGTCTCCCTGACTATTAGTAATACTTAACAGAATATATTCCTAAATAATTGTAGCTAGTCATTATTACCGCAATACCGAGTATTTTACAGTCCAATAAGTTTGCATGGCTGGCAAAATGCAAACGCTTTATATTGCATGTTTCCTTAAATTTTATATTAATTTTATTTGCTAGCTCCTGGGTTACTGGTCCCCTGCAGGGATAAACATTATTAAATAAAGCGAATACTTCTACTATTCAACCACAAAAAGGGGAGCACAACCTAAATAAGGGTTCGCTCAACCTAAAACGATGACCGCACACTTGTGATTATTTGCTAATGTAGATATTCGTTCGTCGTGTACATAAAATACACGTCATGTAGGATATTCAGTCTTCTTGATGTAAGAGCTCTGTAATAGCTACAACCACCGTTATAATTAGAGAATCACGTGTTAATTTTTTATTTGAAAATTCACTTCAAATTCTGACAGACGTTAATAATTTAGAGATGAGTTTCATGCCTAATTTACTACTGAAAGCAGCAAAATTGTATATCTTTTATCCTTGTTAACATAGTTCAATAAAAATAGAAAATATGAATTAAAGAATTAGGGGATCAATGAAACTTTGGGTAGATTTCCATTTTTAACCCTCAAAATTAAAAAAAAGAGGTTTTCAATTCTAAACGTATGTATGTTTGTTTTAATGTTTGATCAATCAATACTCTGGATTGGCTTAATAATAAAGCGTACATTGTCCTGCCGGCAGCACAGAAAGAACACGTGAGAGTACGCCAGAAATGGTTAAATATTGAGACTATGGGACCTTCTCTAGGACAAATTTATATATGCTCTGAAACCCAATCAAACCCTATAAAACCATATTAACATTTTTCAAATTTACATTTGAAATTTTTTATGACTCTTTATTAATGTCTAAATGAGTGTAGCAAAAGTTTTCCAAATAAAATATTTTTCAGTTCCAGGGAAATTAGAAATATTATACAAAAAACCATATTTTCGTCAAATTCTACATTTTAGTGACAAATTTCTAGTTCCCTGGATCTGAAAAATATTTTATTAGGAAAACTTTTGCTACACCCGTTTAGGCATTAATAAAGAGTTATAAAAAAATTTCAAATGTCAATTTGAAGAATGTTAAACATCGAAAAATTTGCCTTTTCTTTCATTTTAAAGGCCGTGGGGGCCCGGCTAGATATTAATCGATTTGACTAAAAATTTACCCGAATTAGTTTTAGATACATAGTAATAAATTAGAAACTAGCCCATCTGCAAATTTAAATTTTCGTGTTTTGGTCCACCCTATTATGCATATAATTTTTTTCGCACTTTAAAGATCTAATTAAACAGCAGTTTGTCCTATAGGAGTTCCATTAAAAAAAAATAGTTTTCATTGCAAAACTAATATCGTTGAACTTAATGAGGAATACATCGTGTTTAATGTTAATATCTCAAGAGATAACATTTTAAAGGTGCCTGCAGACCGATTCTTAACAATTTTGGCAAAATGTCTGCCTTCTATGTGTAAGACCAAAATAATATTTAGTAGTATCAGATCATATGTATTTTATCCAGCAGGATTCAAATATCCAAAAATATACAGGTTGTCCCGTTTAAAAATTTGATTTTTATGTCAATTGCATCGGAACCGGAAGACCACCATTTTGGTTATTCAGATCATGTAATTGGAAATTTCATCCCATACCGTTATAACAAATTTGAAAAAAATTAATTCTCTCATTCAAAAGTCACAAGAGTGTCCCTATCGGCTGAGCCACCCGGTATACTAAATATTTTTGTCTCATAATTCGAATATTTCATGTATTCCCTTATAAGTGCCAAAATAATCTTTTGTTTGACTGTATCGACAAGTTTTTGTAGAAATATATACGATATGTTAAACGTGCGTAAACCGATCTTAATGTTAACCGGAGATAAAATATTTATTAGAAAAATGTTCTAACAAATGAAGATAACATAATATGTTATCATATATTATTGAACCACTTATTGTACCATAACTAAATTATTGTTTCTTGGCTTAAAAAATGATTCCTTACCAAATTGGGAGAAGATCGATCAAGAGGTAGTTGAGATATTGCAAAAAGAAGAAAAAAAACTTTGACACCCTGTATCTCAGTAAGGAGGCATATTTTATCTAAGTGTTTCAGGTTAAATCTTCATATTTTGGACTAAGGATTCTCCGGTTAGCGTTTGTTCAATTATTAATGAAACATCCTGTATATTTGTTAACAAGACATGAGTCCAAATGATAGTGAGGCGCGTATAATAGAATGGTCGGTAATGCAGTTTTTCTTTTTTTAACTTCCACAGTTTTTAAAAATATGAAAATAATTTGAGAATAGGCCTTGATAAATGAGTAATTTACGATAAAAAATTCAGAGTGGTCTTCTTTCTTAATGTGCAAAAAAATTGTATGCAAAAATTTGCAATTTTTTTTTGCACACGAAATTTCCATTTAAAAATTATGAAATAAATTGGGTAAATTATTATTTTTAGATTATTCTGAAGGAGCTGGCGATTGGCCTTTTCCGCTTCGACCTATAAGGTCTATTATTGTAGTACTCCCTTTTTTTTTGTACCTTGGGGCTCCCTATCAAAACGTGGTCTTCCTAGACTTCGAGTCTGTTGATAAGGACCCCCAGGTACGGTTAACAGCCTCTGTCTTTCTCTCGCCGAGCCGCGTCAGTCCAGTCAGTCTTTTACAGCTCAGCATATGGACTGAGATCTCCAATGGGAACTTGGGTCACCAATCCAAGCGCCGCGCCGGACGCGACCGACGTTGCTTAACTCCGCCGATCGAGTGCCGGCGCCCAGATCGGAGGCCACACAGAGAGCTGTAAATAACAACTGTGAATTTTTTCGGATTTTTTCGTACAACGGTATCCGAGAAAATTTTAAAAAACTAAAATCAAAAAACCCCCTACCACTCCTCCAATGTGGCGGCTGCAGGCTTGAAATTTTGGGAAAATCATGTTTAAGGTAAGCCCCTTCAAATAGTTGATAACAAACAAAGTTTTGTTTGGGGGCAGATTTTACATGCTTATCCTGCTATGCCTTTTCAAGTACATTTGTAACATCTAAATCATTAATATTACCTAATGATAGATTCCCTAAACTATTAACAACATTTGAGCATCGATAAATGTATTACTTATAAAATACTTTGTTACTATTTGTGCATAATATGATTATCTAATATTTCATACAAATATGATTTTCTTTCAAGTTTCATATGAGAAAAACGATATCAGCATTTATTAGTTCGTGTTGAGAGAAACTTGAAATTGATCATCAGGTGGTTTAAAAAAAAATTAAAGATACCGCGCGCGGTGAGCGCCTGGACGCTGCGGTACACTTAAAAGGCCTAGCTGACAAGTTTTGTCTAATAGTATTGTTAGCTGACACTTTTTAATTGTTTTTTTATATCGTAAACTACCATATAAATAAATTTCAGCTTTGTTGAAATAACGAATTTTCACGTGTTTTTCATACATATTGACTAGGGCAGCTGACAAACTTCGCTCCTTACCCTATGCAGCTGACACATATTTTTTTTCATTTATATTACATAAATAAACTATTTATAGCTTAGTAGCCTTTTTGGATTGACGTGAAAAACGAAATTATTTTATCGGATGCACAGCCTCCCACGCCCTTCATCTCTGCGATTGAAGTAGCTGACACCAGATTTTTCGATAAGCAATGAAAAAGCAACCTGTACCGAAAAAATGAGCTTTGTTGAAATGATGTAATTATAATTGACGCTGCCTCCCAGACTATTATATTTAATATAAAGAATTGAAAAATGATCGTTTCTGGGAAGTACGACTTTTTCAATGACATCAGCTTACGTTTGTATTATTTTCCAAATTACATTTTTATGCAAGTTCGCTATTGTATTTATCAATTGAAAAGTGCATTTGAGCACTTTTGGCGCTAATTTATTAACTAGTACGTAATTTAGGTATACAGTTTAGGAACAATCGAAGTGAAACAGGCATTGAAATATTTTAAATGAATATTGTAAAGTGGGTAAATTATTCCAGATTTTAACTATGAACTATAAAAGAAATTAAATATTCTCTAAAAGACTATGGTGGATTTTATATTTCCAGAGAAACCGAATGTTTCTTTTCCATCTCTACTCTCCGATCTTATCTGTATTTAATGGAAATATAATTCTCTCTCCTCGGCGCACAAAATATAAAGCTATAGAGATTTCTCATTTCAATGGAGTCAGTAATAATATCAGCTTTAGTGGGGGTGTATTGTGAGAATCGAGGTGAAAATTTTATTTATTATTAGAAACACCCCATTTTTAGTCCGATTCTTTCAAAGAAATGTAAATTTACAAGATTCTGAAGGAGTGAAAGATTCGTCTTAATATAAACATTTTTAGGGGTTGTAATTAGCGTCGTTCTTGGCGCAGCTTTCTTTTGAGGTGTGGGTAGAACGCGTATATCCTTCAATCCTTGCCTGTTTTATTCGCAGATATAAAATGTAGTACGAAATACGTCGGGAAGATTTATTCAACAGATTAATATCTAGGCGTCAAATGATAAGGGAAGTTGAAATTTCTTCTCAAACAAAATTAATTTTCATAAAAAATATCTGATTATTTATTACCGCCATTAAATACATGAAATTCTAAAGGAACATCTCAGATATTTTCAACTTGAGCAGTAAAGATTCACCGATTAATAATAAAATCTGAAATAGCGGTGCAGAGTTGAAAGATATCAGTTAAAAAAATAAAATTCCTTAAATATAATTGTAAATCAACTTCTGTATGAACATGTTTATAGCAGCGGTACAAAGTTGCACTGTAATTAACTTAATTACTTATTAATAAGTGCTTGAATAATAACATTAATATTAGTTTATTTATCCAAAGAGACTATGCGCATGGGGTCAAAGCTGCAGCGAAAATGAAGAAGAACTTTGTATTAGTCATTAAAGCGATGGAAAATAAGAAAATAATGTGATGTTAGTTCCTGGTTTGATGGGGGGGGGGGGGGGTGATTCCCCGAGGCCCCGCCTCATTTGAAAGGCCCGGTTTTCAAATAAATGAAAAATCGACCATTTTCTGGCCCTCGAATTTTGTTTCAAACTAAGTGGTAAATTATTGCTAATGATGAGAATATCCTGAATAAAAAATTTCAAGATGAGCATATCTAGCGTGATGTAATATAGCAGCATATCAAAAAATACAACGCCATACAAAAAGTGAATATTTGTCAGTTATGGCAAAGCAATCAAGATATTCTTAGTATTTTGGAAGGGTGAAAATCTGAGTAATTTCACAATCATTATATTGCATGGAAAAAAAATCTGACACAAAGGTAAGTATTTTTCGAATGCCATAGTCATAAGTCCGTCTTTAACCACCAAGTAGATTTTATGAGGGGGTAAGGGTGCGAAGGAATGAATATCGGAGCAACCTCGTAATCGCTGCATTACATAAAAAATATACTGATGCAGCGGTTTTCAAGAGTGCTTTTCTCTTATGCCAGGGACTCTTGATTTCTTTTCATCACCCAAATGAATCCGACGGGGGTCAAGGGGTGAAGACATACCAATAAGTTTTCGTCCCGTTCTCTTACTCCATCGTAGGTGTGCTATAAAATAGTTACAAAAATTCTAGTTATCGTCCCACATTCTCCTACTTCAATGAAAATGCGATATTTGGTACATTCACTATTTTTCCCTGACTCAAGTTCTTAATTCAAGATAAGAGGTAGTTTCTTACCCTGTAATGGACTGTTTTCGTGTACTAGGTTGTAACAGATTTATAGTTCATTCCTATTAATAAAGCTTAGAGATTTTCACCAGTTATTGCAGTTTGGTATTGTATTGGGGTAGCATTCACCAGCATTCACCCCCTTAAGGGCGTGTCTCGATTTCTTTGTGTGAACCCTAGTCAACACCTTCGTTCATGTATTCAGCCAATAGACTTATATTATATTTCTGTTCATGAAAGCTCATGGCATCATTTTTTCCTATTTTTCCTATTTTTCCTATTTTTTCCTATTTTCTCCTATTTTTGTCCTTATATAGGGGATGTTTTTGGCTCTTCTTAATTAATCAGTGGATATACGGATTTTGCGATTTTAGATTTGAATTCTGCGTCAAAAAATTCTAAGAATATCTTGATTGCTCTGCCATAGCTGATGAGTATTCCTTTTTTTGTGGGACTGTGTATTCAATCCCTCATATCTCAAAAACCAAACACACATTCATCTTGAAATTTTGTATTCAGTATGTTCTCATTATTAACAATAATTTAGCACTTAGTTTGAAACAAAAGAGGGCGATTTTGGCCTATCTTTGGGGTCACTCTTTGTAGTATAAATTACTCCCCGAATTTAATGAAGTTAAATCCAGTTCCGATTTTATTTATATGAGGGCCCATATTTTTCTCCCCCAGGCCCGTATTTCCTCACCATGGCTCTGGTTGGTTCTAATAATTATAATAGTTTATACATATTTGATCTGATTTACCAACGTATGGCATCACCATCACTTCCGGAAACACACTTCCTGGTCGGATACGTCTACGCTGGGTTGGACTGATATCATGCTTGTTGGCAGCAGCAAGAAACTCATGGCGTATGATACAGTAACATATGGGGAGTGTAGGTATTTTTGAGATGCGTTGCCGCATTGCGCCTTGAATTGGGGTTTTTATACTCCTCTTTTTGTGTTTTTCCCACTTGCGCACGTTTCAATCTTTTATGGTTATTGTTCTCCCACCAATGTTGACAATTTCGGTCACTTCATTGGTACTATTTTTTTGCTAGTAATTGGACGATGCCCCCTTTCAGTTCTTCGCAGACTTCTTCTCTTGGCTTTTGTCGCTGAAGCACTTTTAACCCCGTATGTCATCGTTGGCAGTATGATTGTGTATATTATCTTGATGAAGCTCCATGGTGGTTTATGTTCTCTATGAAATATAGAGTATTCCTTGTAGCCCTTTTAATTATTTCCCTTTCAGTTTCCTTGCTTGACACCGATATTTTTCTGATTAGTTTCCGTCATCTATCCGAACTTTTAAATTGCAATGTTTTCTTGAAGACAGCCTTTCATTTCCTGTGCACAGTGTTTTACTCCTTTACTATACAGTTTGTTTTAACTATGGCCTCGTGACTAATAGTATTAAATTATTCTTGGAGACCTATGACGACTCCGAGTATTTTGTCCGTGCTCTCTATTTCTTTTCCAGAATCATTCCAGAAGCATTGTGGAGATGGTTGTCCGTTGTTCCCCCTATGATGAATGCTGTCTACTAGTGTGATGGGTATCTCTAGTTGTTCGAACAGGAATTATGTGTAGTTTTATATACGTTATACGTTGTTCGTTTGTAATCATCTATACTTTGTAATCTGTTGATTTTGGAGAAGATTATTTGGAGATGATTATTATTTGCTAGAGTTTGCTCCTTTAGCATTTCCAACTCGTAATGCATTATTTCGCTGTTTATTTTGCATATTTCAGATGCAGCATTTTTCTAGTTCTAGCAAATATTTCTCGCAACTAATCCTTTGACTTTTGGTGACTTTTCCAACTTTTCTGGTTGCTTATATTAATTCTTAATAATATTCTTACTGATGCTTTGTTTTCCTTTCTTCCTCCAGTTCTTGATCTAATGTTTCAGATGTAATTTCTCTTATGCGCATTGTTGTTTTTTTTTATATTTTTTTACATGTCTGAAGGTTTAATTTAGTCATCTTGATGTTTAGCTGTACTTTACGTCATGGTTCCTCTCCGCCCCTTCTTTTTCTTTCCATACTTCCATACATATCACATCGTTTGTTTGTCTGTGGTTTTCATATTTTTTAACTGTTCATATTTGTTATTTGTTTCTTTTCTTGTTGTACTCATAGGTTACTTCTCCCTTTTCACGTTTTCCGTTCCACAATTTTTATTTTGTACTCATTAAAATTTAGTCCATTTCTTCTCCATTTAGTTGTTTTTCTATTTCCTCGCCGTATTTCTTTTAATATTCTTCATACTACAATAGAGAAATGTTCCAGGTATTATGTTTGATGTTTCGTTATTTTCTTTACGTCGTCCCTCTTTTTGTATTTCTAGTTTTCCATATAGTATTTTTTGGTCTGTATTGACTTATGTTATTCCTTTTGCTTTAATGTTTTTAGCTCGCTTTCTTATCTTCCTGCGCATCAGAATATGACCGATTTGTGAATTTAAGTTTTCGTTGCTCCAACGTCAAGACAATTTTTACTTTTGTTTTACGTATTCTCTATTGATAAGTTAAACACAGCTTCTAGGTTTCTCAGCGAGTTTCCATTTATGTGTCTTATACCGATTTTATATATGAATTTTAAAGTTTCTTAATATTATGATGGGTACTATCCTCCTATCTAATCTTCTGGTCAATATTTTGGCTTTGGATTTGGGGGTTGTCTACTATCTGTGGTGTGTTATTTATGTAACGTTAATTTAATGCCAAGGAAAAAGAGATTTAAAATAAATGTTCTGCGAAGTCCACCCAACTCATTTTTTTTATTACATTTTACTACAATTTCAGTTTTTGTAGAGAATTAAAATAAGTGCTTTGTGGTTTGATTTTATTTCTTGAGAACTTTCGTACGAAATTAGATAATAAATGTGATGATAGTAATATGAACTATAAATAATTTGTTTTATTGTTGATAAAAGGCTTCTGCCGCAGTCTGTGCTATTTTTTTTACATATAAGAATCAGCATACATATTATAAACTGTCTTTATAATTAACCTGTATTTTGAGACATAAAAAGCCTGTTTCTTGCATCGACTCGTAGATCATCAATGAAAGAGAATAAATGCATTTGAAAAATTTTCATTTTATTTTGTTACTGTTTAGGATACTTCTGCTTCAAGCGTTAGCCTTCCTTGACAATTGTCTTAAGTACATACCATATATTATTATCCTCTGTCACATTATTTTAATTAACTATTCTTATGCTATTTGCCCTGTATATTTTTCACTAAAAATTGGCGATACCTTCAACTTTCCACCAAATATTATTTCTCTCTATCAAATTGTTTTTCAGATATAGCATCAACAGACCTATAAGCAGGAGGCAGACAAACTAACAAAATTGGAAGACCTTAATTTTTGTAATCTGCATAGTTTGGAAAGTGAAAATCCGAAGTAATTTTTGTCAATAATTTTTAAGACTTCAATATAGTATTGTGAGTAAAGCAAGTATTATTAATAACCATACAGTCCACTTTAGAACTACAATTAGGAGTCCACCTGATATTATAGGAAGCAGTAGCAAAGAACAAGAAGCAAGTTTGCTAAATTGCAAGTAATGTCAGGCAAGGGCCCCAACATATAGTCAACCCTTTCAAGGCCGGGGGCATGTTTAGTTTTAAGTAGGGTTTGGGTCCCGGGACGTCTCGTGTCTCGAAGTCCTGGGACTTTTCTCAAATTGAATTGTCTCGTGTCCCGGGACTTTCGGGTCCAGACTCGAGACACGCTTGTAATAATTTATTAACAAAAGATCATAATAAGCTTCATTAGTTCAGGCTTCCCGCACACTGTCACTGAGCGCCATCTATTAGTTTAACGAATAATTACTTGATACTCATACGTACCGAACTTACTATATGTGTATAGTAAG
Organism: Rutpela maculata; assembly: GCA_936432065.2. Taxonomy (NCBI): domain Eukaryota; kingdom Metazoa; phylum Arthropoda; class Insecta; order Coleoptera; family Cerambycidae; genus Rutpela; species Rutpela maculata. The sequence continues at coordinate 290,094,590 of OW386285.2, read as the reverse complement.
TTACGTACGTATGAGTATCAAGTAATAATTACTACTACTATAAAACCGACATCTGTTGAAAACAAGAGAGTGTTCTCTTTGCGGAGGCATTATTACAAAAATCAGAAACGGATTATCGGACAAAGTTGTTAATGCAGTAATTTTTTTAAAAGAATATTTTATTAAATTAGGAAAAAAGACTAATTGATAGGGCTAGTGCGACGATCACGGCGAACCGCGACCGCCTAGTAAAATCACATTGTTTTGAGCCTTTCTACTCTCGGAACTCCAAGAGATATCGTTGCCACATTCGACTAGAAAGGATACGGCCTTAGAGGCGTTCAGGCATAATGTCCGAACCTGCGGTTCCTCTCATACTGAGCAGCATAGATTAAAGAATATTATCTAAGATATAGATAGGCAACTCTCAGGGATTTTTTAAACAGCAAAACTTACGTCGCGGGTAGCGTTGTATTCCCGCCTTTTTGATACAGGCGGGATTGGCATAGGCGGGAATTTTAAATGATTTTCAAACAAATTGCTTAGGCCATCATTAGACTACAAAAGTCCTTTGACAAAGATTTTTTATAGAAGATATTTTACGAGATAAAATATCTATCAAATTACTCATAAAATATCTTTTATAAAAGATCTCTGTTCAAGAACTTTTATAGTCTAACAGTGGCCTTAAAATTAAATAAGTCATTTCAAAACTAGAAATTGATCATTTATTAATTTAACGGAAAATCATTACAATAAATACAATAATATTTAAAAATACATTTAAAAAGTAACTAACGTAAGTAAAATTATTACAAAAGTATTAAGATGTTGAAACTGCGTTGAAATAAGTAAAATATTAAAGTAACTAATGTACCAAAATACCTATAATACAATTAAATAATAGTGGGTTTATATGTGCATGCATCGAAATCATTCCCATCGAATGATGTAAAAAAGTAAAAAAAAAATATATGTGTTTTTCTTCTGGATTAACATTATTCAAATACATTACTTATGACGTTTCACAATCAATGTCAGTTTTTTGAAACCTATATGATAATGAAAAATCTAAATTCCAAAAAGACTGATTCACACCACTTAATATTAGTGAAGGACGTGAACATGTATATTATAGCGGGTTTATACGTGCATGGATTTAGTGGCGCCAGTAGATATTGGCACGCCAGTAAAAAAATATTGCACGTATAAACAGTTACTGGCGAGCATGCAAGGTCAAAGCTTGCTCGCCAGTAATAATAATAATAATAATAATAATAATAACACTGGAATGATGACAAAGCATCTCACAAATAACATTGAAAAAATAGGCCTAAGAAGATCTTTGTACACGGAAATACAGAAGGCCGTCATTCTCCAAACTTGCCATATCGTTAGAAAATTTCTTAACAACTGGTCTGCATGGGACTGATTGAACTATCTCCCCATGCCGCCCCAGCCTTGCCCTAGACACGACAAAAGATAGGCGAAAATCACCCGGCTTCAAAGCTGAGAATAAACTGGAAAAAGAATAATAATAATAATAATAATAATAATAAAGGAAGCTTAACGAAGCCATAATAGTTCCGCTCGTGATATCAGTAGACGGAGTTCTTACTAAAAATTTACAGCCAAAACTTACCATTCTCGAATTACCCACTTATCTAGTCTCCATCATGCAGAAAGCCGTTATATTACAGACATGCCAAATAGTACGAAAATTTCTATCGTACTAGTCGTAGTTGGCCGAAGTGAATTCTTCTCCAACTGGGATAATGTTTTTTTTAAATAAAAGTCCGGTATAAACCGAGAAAAAAAAAGAATAATAATAATAATAATAATAAAAATAATAATAGGCAATGTCTGCTCTACTGGGACCGCCCAATTATCACTGATAAGACAGTGGATTATAATAGACCCGATATATTGCTTATCAATAAAACAGAAAAATATGCATGGATTATTGACATCGGCGTCCCACTCACACACAACATAATCAAAACCGAGCAAGAGAAGTGCAGAAAATACGCTAATTTAGCTATCGAAATTAAACGCTTATGGGAACTAAGCGAAGTGCGAATTGTGCCACTGGTAATGTCTGCAGAGGGAGTTTGTACAACCAATCTCTTGCCTAACTTAGCCCAATTGGAACTACCAAAAATCCTTCGCTATCTTATGCAGAAGGCCGTTATCTTGCAGATATGTCACCGGGTCCGCAAATTTTTATCAATATAAACAGGATGAAGTGATTTCTTCCTCTGTTTATAAATTTTCGCCCGACAAAGTCGAGATTACTTAAAATAATAATAATAATAATAATAATAATAATAATAATAATAATAATAATAATAATAAAATAAATAAATAAATGACGAATATTGATGATTAGTATGATTAATTTACTAAGTCTGTTTTATGTTTTATAATTATAAGATTATATTTTCAAAAAATGAATCTATGGATGAGAATTAAAGATACATTAACTAACGTTAGAAATGCTAGAATTTGATTTTATGTTCAATAAATGTTGATTTTTACTAAAATGGCGATTTTATTTATACATCTCGCCAAAAATGAACTCGATTCTAATTTTATTTTGAAAAGTCTCGAAGTCCCGGGACGTCCCGGGACTTTGATCTTGCGATGTCTCGTGTCCCGGGACTTTGAAAATGTCGAGACTTCCCAAACCCTAGTTTTAAGTGTTAGTTATGTAGTGATAACCAGCTATATATTTACTAGCTGTAGTTTAATATAAAAAAAATAAGTAAGCATATGTCAGAAAAAATTTGTCAATAATTTTTGAGACTTCAATATAGTATTTTGAGCAAAGCAAGTATTATTAATAACAATACAGTCCACACACGAACCACAATTAGGAGTCCACCTGATATTACAGCAAGCAGTAGCGAAGAACAAGAGGCAAGTTTGCTAAACTGCAAGTAATATCAGGAAAGGGCCCCAACATATTTCGGTGGGCAAAGGAAGTAAAAAAGAAAATTTAGTTTTCAAAATTGATGTGAAATATTAGGTGTATGCATGGCATTTATCTGCTATAATCTCAAATAACATGTTTCAATATTTATGAGAGTATATATAAATGAATAAATAATTTATAAATACTAGTTCTAATTTTTTAACTAAAATAGCAGAAACTTATTTATCAGTATCAGATGCATAATTCGTGTTAGAAATTTCTGTATTGCCTACCACTGTGGATTTTTTTAAACATTCATTCTTTCTCAACAAGCCAAAATCAAAATATCACTACGGATTTTTCGCTATATATTTTAAATGAATTTTTCTCGTTTAGCACAAAATGATGACATTTTAAAATTATTATTAATTATACTTTAATGGTCTATGTAATCAGTCGACTTTGATGTTAGCATAGTTTAATTGAGAACAATGTTGTTTGCTCTCATATTAGTGGTACAAAAGAAAAACCCTACCATACCACAACCATATTTATTTCAAAGTTGTTATTTTTTTTAATTATATATTAAAATATTCAAAATTAATAAAAGTACATACGATGGTAATATATAGACATAGCGTATCGGTGCTGACTATTTCATACATACATAACATTGTGTCAATAACAAAAATAACACTGTTTACTGCATACTACATACTCTATATTTTTTCAATTACAAGTTTTTAGTTACGTATAACACTGCAGAGTTTCGCAGTGTGAGGCACAGCAAAACGAAACATAAATATTTGATTTTATGCGCATTGTAAATAAAGGCACGAATATAAAATAACTAAAATAAAAAGATCAAAGAACATATTTCATATTTCGTAAATGAGGCCCCGCTTTTATCAATCGAAAATAATTTGTAAATGCACCTTTATCTATTATACACGTCTATTTAAAATAATTTCAGGAAACAGTATGCTTTTTGTGATATTTGAGGGACAACAAATTGTATACTTAATTAGATATTGAAATTGCACTTCAAATTTCTACTTCTGGCTGATTGGAATTAATTAATATTGTCGAGCAAAAATGAGGTGGCAGCATCAGTAGTGGATACTTACGGTAAAAAAAATACACAAAAATGTATTCTGTTAAGGTGGAGAGAGAAAGTGTATTTTATACATGTTCAGTGATTACTCCGGTGTAGATTCAGAGATATCTATAAAATCTGTTATAAATTGTTGGGTATAGCGCGGCGCGTGGTCTCGAACTACGTCTAATGTAAGGTGAGCAAAAATTGGGTATAATAATAATAATAATAATATAATAATAATAATATGTTTATTGCAGTAAAAATATACAAAATACATAAAAGCTCAGTGCACAATAAACAAGAAAGCACTCCTAAAGGAAACCTTGTGAAGAGATGACAATAATGGCGTCATCCACCGACCACACCTCCACGCACTCAGTGCATCCATTTTAGATACTCCGAGTGCACATATGTGGAGTGAGAGGAAAATGCCATAAAAGTTAATAATAATAATAATAATACCTTATAAAATACAATATACATTATACTAAACACCTAGCCACACATACACAGAAATTTATATTATGAGCTTACGCCCTCACATTCATACTTTTTTAAACAAATATATTAAATATATAATAATATATGAATCCATATACGTATATTAAAATTTACATTTATTGATTACTTATTTTTTTTTTATTTGCATTCAATAATATCATGTACTTTTTGACGGGGAATAGAGAGTATATATTTCTTTAGACGATTTCTTTAGATATAATTTTGTTAAATTACCAGCAAATTTGGCGAATGTGCCAATGATTTGAATTAAAAACTTAGTTTTCGATTTATAATAATATGGATAACTCCAATGGCTTGTTTTACACTCGTAAAAAAATCAACTTGTTATCAATATTGTTACTGAAATATATAATTTTTATGTTATTCAACTCTTCTGTCAAAATTTTAGGAAAAAAATAATATCAGAAAATATTAATTTTAAGTATGGGGAATCTTTATCAAAATGTCCTTTAACGTTAACGTTAGACCAGCGGTGTTCAACCTTTTTCGAACCACGACCCCCTTATAAAAAGAAAAAACACGCGACCACCAACCTCGATTTCTATTAATAACATCTAAAATCAATAAAATTTTAAAAAATTTTTTATAGTTTTTGGCATGATTTCTCATTAAAAATTGGTTTCATTAAAATTGTATGTGTGTAATGTTTAGATTTTTAAATTTTAGAATGAATGATTTAACTTTATTGGCTTTTTTCTCAATAGCTCGCTGGAATTGCTTCGCGACCCACAGGTTGAAAACAGCTGCGTTAGACAATGAATTAAGTCACCTGCAATACATACAAAATGGTTGATCATTTCATATAAAGTTCCCAAATTAAACACACGCCTAAATTTGGTAAAATAAACGGCTACATTTGATTATTTTTACTAATAATGCAAATTTCTAATACTTACATTGCTCTATTCTTTATTTTGATCTGAAGTGCATTTACACAATTAATATTTTCCCTCTAACAGAATAACCTATTACTGATTGTTGAATAAAAATTGTTCAAAGTCTTATCTACACTAATTTACTTTATAATTAAAGAACATGCAAAAATGATTCAGATAAGTATGTTAATTTTTCCGAATGCTGCCTCTGTTTAATTTATTTTAATTGTAAATGACCTGAATTGTGCCATTATAGGGCTTTTTTCGCGTTCGTGTTAGAAGAAACATCTGGATATTTTCTGGCACGTCTCCGACGATTCAATTAAGGAAACGTTTTCTCCTAATTTAAATGAAGCTTTTTACATTATTATTCCTATTTGATTCAATCAAATAGGTATATTATAACAGGACAAAAATTTTAAATCATCATTGTGGAAAAAATTTTTGTACAGAAATCCGTTTCATAACAGACCGAATTCAAATATCGAATAAAAAATGTCTGTCTGTGTGTATGTGTGTAGACCGTTTCTTGTAAACACGATAACTTCTTAGTTAGTCTTAAAATTTTTTATTCAAATTTGGCACATATATAAAACGGCATTGTAGAATACTTCCTATTGAAATTGAGCTACGTCTCTTTTACAGGGCTATCACCAGAGAACAGTAAATTTTCATTTTTATGTGAAACAGCTTTTATTTTAATTTTAGAGCAAAATTTTACTCAGGTTTTTGATTAAGCACACAAAAATATGAAAACGCACAAAATTTCTAAACCGCAATATACAGGGTGTCTCTCAGGTTTGAATCAACTTTATGTAATTACACGCAATTATATATGCATTTTAACATTAAAGAATAGTTCAGGCATCTGACAGAATTAATCTGAAGCTGGAAAATATTAAACAGCTTTCTCATGAGCATGACTTAATATTAAATTCAAAAAAATGTAATTTATTAATTTTCGGCAATAAAGAGAAAAGATCATTTGTAAATGAACATTTAAATATTAGAATTGATAATGTTCTCTAGCCTATAGTTAATCATGCAAGAAATTTGGGGGTGATCCTTGATTCTGATCTACGTTTCAGAGTACACGTTAAAATGTTGCTGCAAAAATGATACGCAACTCTTAAATCAATTTATGCTAATCGAGAAATATTAAATTTTAATTTAAAAAAATGTTATGCGATTCACTCGTTCTTTCTTACTTCAATTACTGTGATTTTATTTATGGGCTATGCCTCAATCAAAATGGGAAATATAATTGACAAAAAGTTCAAAGTGCACGCTGTAGAATGCTTTATGAAATTAGAAAATATGATCATATTTCTCACAAAATAAAAGTGTAAGTGGCTTAATATGGAGAATCGTCGTAAGCTCCATTTGGGTAAGTTTTCTCATAACTTACTCACCTCCTCCAACCCTTCTCTCATTACAAGTAAGTTCGACGCCAGGTCAACTACTTATTCGAAAAACATTAGAGAAAAAAATAAATTTAAAATACCACACCATCGGACAGCTATGTTTAAAAGAGGCTTTGTATATAACGCAATTTATTCTTATAATTCACTTCCAAAGAATTCAAGTTGTTTAACATTAATTTTAAATATACCTATAAAATTTACCTTTTCAACAAGCACTGAGTATAGATATTGTTACCTAGCAGATATAAATATGAGTTTTCTTTTTTTAAGTACATTTTTAAAATTTAATTTACTTCGTGGCAGTGATATGTTTTGTTGCCCGTCTACCAATTACTTCAAATTGTTTTGTAATAAAATAATACAACTCAATTACACTTATATATGTGTACAGAAAAAAAAACCATCTAGTGTTATTCAAATTATAAATTTGAAATTCTTAAGAATTCGCGCTCTCGATCATGGTTGAGTATGAGTAGCTTTTAGCTAGACTTCGGCATGGTTGGTGTTGTGACTTCTTGATTTTCTTTTTTGGCCTCAATTTTATATTCTTTTGTATTTATTGTATTTATCTTACAATAAAGTTGATTTATTATTATTATTATTATTATATAACTAAGGTTGCAATCGGGTGTTGCCGGCTGTGAATATCTATTAACTACGAAAAACTCTGTTGGGCTTAATATTTTTTTTATAATTTGGAATATATGTAAAGCACATGGTAGAATATCTCCTATTGAAACTTAGTCATATTAATCGTACAGGGCGATTGTTAGAAGCGTGTAAGCTCACATATTTTGGTGTACACTATGTTTTGTTATAATTTTATAGTAAAATCTTACTAGGTTTTTGATTACACAAAAATATGAAGACGTACAAGATATCTAAACCGCAATATACAGGTTGTCTCTCAGGTTCGAACCGACTTTATGTAAGTTAGATTATATAACAATGTTACCTTAATCATTATAGTATTTTTAATAAGACTGTTATGAAATAAATAATAGCTACCGTTGGGCGTTACTGATCACGAGTATTTATTAAATACGATAGTTTCGACTGGATTTAAAATTTTCATTTCGATTTTGCAGCATATATAAAATAGCATGGTAGATACTTCCTACTGAAACTGGAACATATCCGTCATACACGGTAATCATCAGAAGAGTGATGTAAATCGTGTCTGTCATGTTTACATATACTATTAGTCGGGGAGCCCTCCCTAGCTGTACGTGCACCCCCCGCCCGATCCTTGGGGACAATGTTTTTCATAAATACTGAAGCCTAAGGAACAATTTAAGATATATTCTAAAAAAAAACTGGCTGTACTTTCAAAATGGCGGCCATATATTAAAAAAAACTGTTGCCAATGTTGTTTTTGTCATTTAACACAAAAACTAAAAAAGATGGACAAAAACTTTCTTCACAAAAAACAACGTGCATAAAATTTTCTACAATTTTGTACCTAGACAATATTTTGATAGGAGTTACCATTTTCCAGATAAATGAGTACAAAATTAAGAAAACATGGAAATTCATATATCGGTAAATCACTTAGAGGAAATAACTGTGACAATTATTGTAAAGCGTATGATATAACGAAGAAAACGTTGGGTTTTGTATATATTTGAGGTTACGAGGAAAAGGCAAACGATATAGGCTGCATCCATATATAAGGCCAATCATTTAAAACATCGTAGGTCGCAAAAAATTGCACTGTCCTGATTTTTTGGGATATTGTTAGGATAGAGACCAGTAGTGTAAAACCAAGTTTGCAGCTTCGAAAGACTGTGCTAACTGCGTGCGTGGTGCTCAATATACTTTGAAATTTTCGGACTTTTTTCATTTTCGGGCTGATAACTTCGAAAAGGTGGATCCTACGGAAAAAGTCACAGTGTATAGTTTTAAAGTAGACAAAACTTGCTACAATTTGAATTCAACTGCAGCTTTGTAGGTCCCGAGATACAGCACTTCAAAATTGACCATTTTTTTGAAAAATTAAGGAAATCAGATTTTTCAAGAAATGAAGCTCCCAATGTAAATTGAGTATAAAATAAACGGTACTTGTCATGTCGTTATATATTTATACCGATCAATGCAAGAAGAGTCGTCGGACGAAACTGGGCTTTCCAAAAGAACACGACTGTCTCACTAAATGCGTAAAGGTAAGTCTAATTTTACATACCTTCGTTGTAATTTATTATAAAATTGATTACGAATTTCACAAATACTTATTTACATTGTGTTGTCTATTTATATCGCAGGAGTCAGCTGAGGTCCCGCCATCACTCCACGTTCAACATTTCACGTCCCAGGTCCCCCAAACTCAAAATAATTTTTATACAATTTTGATATAATTTTGATAAATTTATACCTTATTAATAATTGTACTCAACTTCATTTTGCATGATATAAACCATTTTCAACTGAGTTATGTCTTTCTTATCCTTTACAAAAGTCCTGCAATTCGTCATGCTCCATTTCGTGAAAAATTCGATTTCCTTAATTTCTCGTTCTTTCCAGATAACAAGGGAACTATTGGCCCTACAGGGTTTCGCTTGTGCTTAAATTAAAGCAAAATAACTGCTCTACAGCTTCATTTTCTATGACTTTCCTCGTAAGATGAATGTTTTAGCCAATATCCTGCTCGGAAGACGGCTAAATCTACAATGTCGAACTTTTTGGAAAAAATGGCCAATTTTTGAAGTGGTGTATCTCGGGACCTATTTGTTCTATGAAGATGCGTTGCGCTCAAGCAAGTTTTGTCTACTTTAAAAGTGTACAGGACGACTTTTTCCGTAGGATGCACCTTTCAGAAGGTATAAGCTAAAAACTGAAAATAGTCCGAAAATTTCAAGGTCTTCCGAGCACCACGCAGTTACCACAAGTCTTTCGAAACTGCAAACTTGGTTTTACACTATTGGAGTCTATTCTAATAACTTCCCATAAAAACAGTGCAATTTTTTGCGACCTTACGCGATTTTTGTGTCTACGGTGACTGGCCTAACATTCAACGGAACTGACACTGTAGAATATTTGTGGCAGACCAGAAAATATGTATAAGATGATATTGTAGGAAGGCGTTCTGCCTGTCATCCCAGCTATTACCAAACAAAATACAAACATACATACAAACATGATCCGTAGTATGATTCTCGGCAAATGCATCTAGTCGTCTAAGAAATTTGCAGATTGCCTGTATTCCAAGAACATGTGAAATCCGTACCTAGTGCATATCGCGTCATGTTGACCCATTTGGTGAGAGCTATTTAATGTCGACATCGGCTCTACATACCAAGCACTTACCGTATCAATATCATACCGGTCCGTCAGGGACCGGCCCAAGAGACACTATAAAAATAACATCTAGCAAATTTTAATAGACAGCTCCTTAAACTTTAATAGAGGATAAATTATTTTCAATCAGGAAGAAAGCCAACTTTTTGATATCCGCATTATTGACGAATAGGATACTAGAGCAGTGTGTGTATAAAGAAGCACTAATGTAAAGAGCAACAAAGAGTGCTAATAAGTTAGAGGCAAAATGACACAGTTTCACTTAAATCCACAAAATTTACCATTTACAAAAATTTGATGATAGTCCATTAAAAGGTATCAATCATTTTAAACAACTCTTCGGTTCGTTCAAGGAATTGGTATTTTATTAATTTTATTGTATACGATATTGTCCAAACTTCTTCTTAATCATAACATCCTGGCAGATATTTTGATCCTTGAATTATTTTAGATGACTTCTCATTGCTGTATGGTATATCTGACAGCATCATGCCATCTGTCGCGGTTGCCTGTTAGACGCACAGCCTCGCTAAAGCTTTTTCCCATCAGCTCTATAGTGATATCAGTTCAATGTTTAGGAGGGCATCCTCTTCGCCTATTGCCATCTGGTGTTCCCTGAACTTTTAATCGTTCTATATTGTCCTCTCTCCTGTTGATGTGACTAAAAAATCCACAGTCTTTTGCAAAGATGCAACCAGGGAGGAACAGAGAAAATGATACAGTTAGATTTTTAACCGTTACCAGGCAACCTAGAGCTTTAGTAACCTTGTCTACGTCATGCTGCAACTAGCCGTTACCAGACAACCTATAACTATAATAACCATGTCTACGTCATGCTGCAAACACAACAAGCAATTTTCATGAATTCTTTCACCCTATAGGAAACTAAAAACATTTTCAATGTTAAAATGAAAGAATTCGGGAAAATACGATGCTGGAGTGTCGCCTTAGGCGACATATTACTTATAGCATCAACGTGTTGGTATGATGGACTTTCCAGGTAATTTGTAACAAACGTCCTCAAAACCACAATTCGGCATGAATATGTCGTCTGTCTTTCTCCTTAATGGTCTATGTCTTAGAGGCGTAAAAAAAGATGGAGAAAACTAGGACGTTAGCCAAGTGTTTTCTTTGTGACTTTCGAGATATATCTCAAATTTTGCTCAACTACTCAAGAATTGTTCAATTTGTATATTTTGCCATTTGTATTCTTCGTCGAATTTCATATTGCACATAGGGGCTCCAAGGTAGACCAACTTGTTTACTACCTCACAATCACCTATCCTTAGCAGCGTATCTGGGTAGTTTTCATTTGCTCGGTTTGCAATGATAATTTTCGACCTGTTATTATTAAGCTTAAAGAGTACTCAGAATTCAAAAGCCATCCAACAAATGTATGAGCACATACTCGCTTGCTGCAACTAAAGAGGCATCATCTGCAAATCTCAAGTTAGCAACCTTGGCTCCGCATACAGCTCTGTCAGTCCTGTAGCACACGGCACATTACGGGTTGAGGAGGATTGGTGACGCCAAAGCTGAATTTGTTCGAACTAAAACAATTAAAACAAAAAAATAACTTCAAAAAATAAAATACATTGTTGTAAATTTTCAATGAAAATTATAAAATTGTAAATCAGAAAAGACGAAACAGGTGGGTATTAATAATATTTCCTTGTGCAGATATGGTGAAAAATAATTTGCTCCATTATTTTCATCATTATCTGGACTCTAATCTGTGAAATTGAATCAGTTTGACTTCACCGTTTGCCAGAGAATTTCTCCTAATTTTGAAGTGAAATTATACCGAAGCATCTCGAAGAGAAGAAAACCAGGTCAGGATCTCTGGATTTATAGATTTTATAGTACACAAATACATTCAACTTATATAGAGTTTTACGGAATGTATCTATTTACATAAAATATACGAAATCGTTCGACAATGCAGCATTTCACATTCATATTTGTTAAATACAAATCCCCTAGTAGAAACGTTTTACACGTCATTTGTGCAGTAAATGATTTGGAATAAAATCAGACACTAGGCACTAAACTACAATGAGACATAAGCGAGGTCAAGATCAAATACTCGCGGCCAAATTCTTTTCAACAGATGTAAATAAAAAAATTTAAGAAAAAAGTTGTACTGAGGAACTTGTTTAGAATTCATTGGTTTAAAAACGGAAGAAATGAAATAATAAAAGAACACAAAAAATTTTCCAACTAACCACATCACGTAATAGGCATTCATGAAAAATACTTCCCCAGAAATCGTAACATGCTCTGTACGCCTTTTATTTTTTCTAAGAAGAAACTTACTGTTAAATGAGCTTTTGGGACTAAAGAACAGAAAATCCGTGTTGCTTCAGTGTCAAATTATTGATGAAGACGTATGCTTTCGCAGTTGAAACGTCGTCCACTCGGAAACACTGCACCTATTACCTCACTTTTTGTTACTTGGATTAAGTACACCCTGTATATGATGATTTAAGACTGCCACAAGAGAAAGTCTGTTGAACTTAAACAGGATGATTTTTGTTTTGAAAAGTATATTGTCCGTTTCACGTTCTCGTAAGGAAATATTGTCAAGAGCAAGAAAATAGTAGTAAAGTATTTTTAAAATAAATTATAAAGAAAATTCAATTTTAGCTTGGTAAAGATATATTTCGTATAAAAATAATTAATTATTAGATAAGGATTTAGGGACCCATATATATATTGTTTTTATGGATTAAATAAATGTACTATTATTTTAAACTCTTGTTTCATCTACCAATCAATAGCTAACCCCTTTGTGCGCATATGGCTTAGGGAAAGCATAAACCTAATATATGGTGGAGGCGCCGGTCATATGTTACGTATGCGCTTTCCCTAGGACATATACGCACAAGGGGGTAGCTATGGTAGATGAAACAAGAGTTTAAAGAAAATAGAACATTTATTTAATCCATAAAAACAATATATAAACTGTATCCTAGTTACAAATATCATTTACTTACATTACTTTAAAATCATTCTTCTCGAGGAGTTATGTCTTAGCCACTTCTAAACACAACCACCTTCTTTGAAACCCAAACGTGGAATAACCAAAATTGCAATACTGCAGTCTTTGCAGTATTGCTAAAAAACTACTTGACCTGAATTATGAAATCAAAATATAACTTTATACTCTTCCAAATAAATAGCAAATCCAGCACTTTGTTGTTTAATTTTATATTGTTTAATTTTGTAATGTTTTTATTTAAATTTAGACTGATTAATTATTTTTGTATGAAATATATCTTTGCCAAGATAAAATTGCATTTTCTTTATAATTTATTTTAAAAATTTACTATTATTTTCTTGCTCTTGACAATATTTATAAATGACTAGGCTAATTAGTATTTTAAGTAACGTTTAGAAGTTTAAATTTGCCTTGCTATATTCTTCGATCTAGTTTAATCACGTATTGGTTTTGTCACAACTTGAGATGAGTTTTCTCTCTGTAGCCGCGAAGTGCTTTTGCATTTATAGCTAATTTATAAGAGTTCTTGATTCATTCTCGAAGATTCCAGAAATCGAAGATTCTGGTATTCTCGAAGTTTCGAAATTGCGTCTGTGCACTGAACAGTGGCGTATCGAAAAATCAGTTAATTTTTAAATATAAAAGGTTTAAAAGTTTTTCTGCAGGGAGCGACATAAGGATTTATTTACTAAATTTTGAAAAGAATTTAATTCGATTGTGAGTTGTTAGAAAATAGGTACTTTGTCGCTGGAAATTAATTATTTTTCCAACTCTTTTAGTTTCAGATGACGCTATCTCGCAAGCTATTGACACTATCAAAAAATGATTATTCACAAAATGTGCTCCATCTGTAAAATGTTATTAAAAAATTGAACAATATGGGCATTCGTGGTAACTTAAATGACTGAGTTAGTTCATTTTTAGCAAAAAAGACAACTTATAGTAAAAATTAACAATTCACTTTCTCATGCGCGCGACATACAACGCAAGGAGATGTATTATCTCCATTACTATTTATAATATTTATAAATGATCTGGAAAATTATTTTAATGAATTAGTACCGCATATAAAAATAATAATGTACGCCGATGGCGTTACTATCAGCGTATCGACTTCAACAGGACACGAAAAGTAACATATTGCAAACCAAATTCTCAATAATTTTTCAGACTGGTGTGTACAAAATAGGCAGTTATTAAATCCTAATAAAACGAGTCACATACAATTTCCATAAATACCGCGATCAACCTAAACTTAATTTGACAATCAAAAATTGTGTCTTGACAAAAACTGTAGAGGCCAAATTTCTGAGTCTAAAACTAGATGACAAATTATCAGGGGAAAATCATATAGATTTATTGAGTCATAAAATTAACTCAGCCTTTTTGCTTTAAGAAATTTGAAAAATAATATATCTAGATCTGAACTTTTAAACGTGTGTTACGGAATCATTTACCTGTGTATAAAATACCTTATTTTACTGTAGGGTTCAAGTTCATCAATACAGAGAATTTTTATTATCCAGAAAAGAAGAATCAGGGTTATAATTATATTTCAAAAAAAATTACGAGAGTTTTTAAATGGACGTTTTTATACACTGCAGAAATTTCTCGACAATATGTAAATTAATATTTTTAGGCCAGTAGTGTAAAACCAAAAAATTTGACGAATCGAAAATAATTGCTATAAAAGGTTTTATTGTATTAATGGCTTCATTTGTTGCCTAATATGACTATCCTAGGTTTTCCCCCCGGCGGAGTTGTGTTTAAGTGGTAGGGGGTAAAAATGTACCCCCAAAAGGGGTATTTTTGCTCTTTTATGGTTATATCTCGTAAAGGACTCACAATATCGAAAACTCAGTCCTATTAAAAGTTGTTGCATTGAATGAGACCAGACGCATGTTTTTTGGACCACTCGTTCCTATACTAGTGCTCATCAAATTTGGGCAAATTTTACACATTTATGAAAAATGTGTTAAACTTAGTACTATAGCACTCCATTGTACTAGTCTTGTACTTAGTAAATATATAAAATATTAAAATTGTAGAATATATAAAAAGGTAATATTAAAAAATGGTTTCATATAGAATATGATAAGATCCATTCAACTAATATAAAGATGGAGGCAGGATAAGAAATACAATTCTTGAAATCAATTAGTGATGATTATATTTCATAATAACAAAAATTGTAGTTAAAGGTATGAAGATGAAAAGGGGAAAAAATAGGTAGGTACACAAATTTCACAGACGTCGACGTTTGGATTTTAAGCCCACTGGCCTATTTATTGTAATTTTTACTTTAAATTTTTTATTGTAATTGTAGATGTTATAGCTAAGATTATTTTATGTGTTCCCTTAATTTATATTTTACCCCATTATTTGTATATTTATATACTTACCAAATTGTGTATTCACAGTATGACTTGCCACATTCATTTCTATGTATAGCTTACGTGATTAAATATTTTTTATTTCTATTATTTATATATTTTAATATAGCTTTTAATTAATCAGATTTTTTGAAAGCTGAAAATAATGACTAGAGCTAAAGGAAATACTGTGACTTGTCACATCCATTTCTATGTATAGCTTACGTGATTAAATATTTTTTATTTCTATTATTTATATATTTTAATATAGCTTTTAATTAATCAGATTTTTTGAAAGCTGAAAATAATGACTAGAGCTAAAGGAAATATTGCACCTGGAATAAACAAAATCACCAACGAATTAACACACTATGGACCAGAAAAGCTGCAGAAGCAATTCCTGGAAATTGCCGCTAGAGCATGGATGGAAATTACACCTGTACCTACGAAATGGAACGCGACTATGTAAAATCAACTCACAACAGAGTCTAGATGTTTGCAAAAGAGTACTACTCTGTAACGTAGTAAATACTACATACAATGCCTGCTTGAACAACTAGCGAAACACATGGGGAAACCATCAGACTCCCAGACAATATCCAGCACAGACAGATCACCTGACAAACATAGGTACAACAAGAAAACATCTGAAAGAAACATAGTTCAACTACTCACAATAAGACCAAAGAAATGACAGGAAACGTCAACGTTAATAGCACAGGAAAATAATAACAAAGAGGATAAAAACATACGCAATGAAGTATTGGGAACATGTGCAAAAAAGAGACCTACTGAAGAAAGCATTGATGACTGAATTGGAATAAATTCAAAATAGGGAGACAATGTGTGGATAACAACAATTGAGAGGATCATGAACAAACCAAAGAAGGCTAAAAAACACTGGAAAAGAACAGCAAAGGGAAAAGGAATCTCATAAAGAAATTGCAAATGTTTATACCCCACTGGAATCAGAAATGGAGAAAACCAGACTCAGAAGAAGAAAAAATCGCAAAAAGAGGAGCATAAATAATCCATGGCACGACGCAATGCGGAAATGCTTTTCACAAAAACCTGCACTTCCCATCCTATATTCCTGTACACTCTACAATGCGCCATGTGGCTCTCTCTGCTGGCAACAAGCATGACCTCAGTCCAATATAGCGTAGATGTAGCCATCCGGCGGTATATCTGGGAGTGACAGCAATATCTACCATACGGTGCTAATTCAAATCAAATCAACTAATGAACGAAATATTTACTACTGTGTAAAGTGATATATTTTACGCAGTCAGTCGTGATATCAATTTTGTTTCTCAATCCCGTTTCAACTATATTACCACTGAACACATCCACCCTCACTTTTCTATCGTATATCAGTCGCGTCTTCGGTTTAGGCGATTCGAGAGACCTTAGATAAGACAGAATCAACAGGATTTCTTATTACCCATAAATCTATAACGTATTAACTATAACTGTGAATATCAGTCGATATTCCGTTGAAGCAACGTCGAGCGCGGTTAGTACTTGGATGGGCGACCCACCTATCTTGGGAAATACAGCGTTCTCGTCCCACCTTCTAGAGGCTTGTATATCAGTGTATACTCGGAAGTTACGTAATTTCAGATGAGGATTACGTAGTGGATATACCATCCTTCGGAGGGGATGCAAAGCAGGCGGTTCCTTGTCTATTAAATGTTAGGCAAGTAAAAGATCCCTACTCTTCTTAAGGGAAGAGGTTCGGCAAAATTTCCAGGTTGGGGGTAGCTCGTCTCCTGGCGGCGGTGATAGGCCCTGGTAGCGGAAATAGGCCGACGTTAAATAGTTAAAAAAAAAACTATAATTGTAGCAATTATTCTTTGCACAATATTTGTTTTTTTTTTTTCAATTTCTGACGATGGATAACTTTTGTTTTCCCAATTATTATTGAAACCCATACAATGCTTATTTTGAAGATATAGTATATCAGAGAGCCAGTAGTAATAAGTCATACAAATTTGTCTAGAAAATCTTTTCAGTTGATCGTTCAGTCTGTTGTTGACCAGTAGATACTATGACAGATTGAATTCGGCCGACAAGGATAAAATCATTAATAAAAAATATTATTACATATGACAATCTCTCTAAATTTCGTAACTTTATTGACTTCTATGTTATTACCATTATTGTTGTTAGGATCGTGAGTAGGCTCCTTAAAATCCGCGGTATTTAAGCCTGCCCACCCATTGTATATTTCACGACGTATAGGATCTCCTATAAAAGAGCAGTATTCTCCTCAAAGGACAACAGCTAATTCCAGAATAGATCCCGTAGTTCCTCCAGCTGTAAACATTGCCTTTGAAAATGCCTGTACCTTGAAGTTATTAGTGGTGCGTAATTGCATAGAATATAAGTGATGGTTTCATCCTTTACTCCACACATCCGAAAAATAGAATCGTCCATCACTATGATTGTATGTAGGTAATTATTCACAGGACAGCGTCCTCTTATCAGGCCAGAAATCCGTATCATTCTTTCCTTATCAATCCCAAGTAAGCGCTTTACAGTGGAACTAGTTGAAGGCCCCGTTACATGAAGGCCTGGCTGCGTCATTCAACACAACTGTTGTTGAACTATGCTATGGCCCATCCTCGTAGATGAATGAATCAGAGCCAACCGAAGGGTCAGTGAAAATAGTTTTTACTCCTTCTCCCACCAAACGATCTACTCCTTCATTGAACTGCACTCCACTATGTTTGTGCATCCATATGGGTTTGGCGTAGTTGTGTTCACACAACTCAGTCAATATCGGGGATCTGGACCCCAACCGTAACTCAACCCTCATTTCATTTTACGCTAGTACCGAAACCGGAACCCCAAAAAATAATTTCGTTTTTTTAGGATTCTTTCAGATTCCATTTCAAAGCAACGCGGTCATGCATATTTGTTCATACTTTGTTCTATAACTGTAATATGTCTAACCTACTATCACTCCCTACCCGCCAGTTGAACTTGCCTTGCTCAATTTTTGCATTGCGACAGTTGTGCCAATATTCATCACTGTTCTGTGTTTTCCAATGAAGTGATATCTGCTTCTGTTCCAGTTTCAAATGTATAAATTACGCCAAGTTCACGAACTGAAAACGGATACATAAATAAAATATAAATACGCGATTCTGAGTGTTGTGACACGAGACATAAAATAACGACTTCTAATCTAATTCTAACCTAGCTAGGCTCTAATTTCTAAACTTTCCACTTTCTAGTTTCCACCGTGACTACCGTGCCTATTATTTTGGCCAGTAACTGTTCCAAAACCGTACCGGAACCGTTATTTCATTTCGGTCCAGGTCCCCTGGTATGGTCAAAATACTCCGATAGTTCAGAACCAGCTTCGAGATCACTTTATTGGATCCAAGAGTCCTCTAAGCTGCCTCGCTATCGCTGCATATATAAATATGTTTGTCAACGATACCTCTCCTGAGATTTTCGTTTAAACACAGTAAAATGGCATATATCAATGACTGGAATACACTGGAGTAATTTCCAAGTGCCCCTTGGTTGGCATCAGTCTGTACCAGTACTTCCTGAATCTTCAATCCATGTATATACCATTCCAGACCTCCGGGTCTCAGAAGAAGCCTTTTGTCGCCGTTCTTCGCAAATTCAAAGTTTGAATTATAAATAGCTTTCTTAAAAGAGCTATTCGAGTTTTCAAGGTTTTTGAGCAACCATTAGGATCCGCCATATTGAATTTTCAGTTATTGATCTCAATTTCAAAATCAACAGTTTTAAAAATGCAAAGAGTAGCGCTTTTCCTAATTAATTTACTAAACTAAATAATACGTTTTAACTGCAAATTTTTCTAACAAAAATTTATTTTTATAACAAAAAAAGCAATGATTGTACAGGCTCAATAGGTGGACCTAGCAGTTTTTAGTATAAAAAAATCGGCAGCTACTGGAAGCGGCTGGAACCTCCCCACCCAGTGAATCTTTGAAGCCGAAAAGAGCACTAAACAATATGAACGATCTCATTTAATTATATTTATTAAGTTGAAATATTTGTTTCGTATTAAATCAGAAAAAAAGTCTTGCGTTCGATGGGATTTGGACCTAAGAACTTGAGTGTTAAATTTATAGTCTGCACAACATTAATATTTTATTCAATGTTTTTAATACAAATATATGCTTCATCGGATCCTAGCCCGGGGCAAGCCAGAAACCACGGTGAACACCGCCGTGGCGAGTGTGAGGCCGGACGGGGTAGGTCCGGTTTGGCTTGGAGAAAAATAGAAAAGTAGCTCCTATCTTCTGTAGGCAGGCTTAAAGACTAGGTTAAAATTATAATGTGTCCACATGGACCTAAAATTAATATAAAAATAAACACAATTCTATAAAAACGTTCGTAGGCAAGAGCACTTAATAATTTTGATTATTGATACGGGAAACAACTAAACGAAAAAACCTGTTCGTTGGTAACGGGATGGATGGCAGGGATGGCCATCTTTGGAAAAAACCATATAACTCTTGGTGGACAGCTTCCCTGCCAGATGTAGCCAGGGTAGTGTTCATGGTGGATCGTTTAAGTTTGAGTTAGTATATTTTGTTTTATCTTTTGGCCTCGACCAATTTTTCACTAAATCGGTCGGGGAAGTGATAGCTGTCAAATTTTTGGTTCCAATGTTTTTCTGGGGAATTTGGTTTTTGAAAAATGTTTAGGTTGGTACCAATGTCTTAAATTGTTTTTAGGTTATGTAGTACTAGTTTTAGGTTATGTTGCCGGAAGAATTTCCGGCGGGATGCCGGAAGTAGCGGAAATAGTTTTTAAAATATAATGTCACCGTCACTTTTAAAGTTTTATTGGAAAAAACTCACCGAAAGCGTTCCGGTGGGATTGCTTAGACTTGTAGGGCTTGTAAGCGGTTCAGGATGGCCTCTCACACCAACGTCGAAAAAACTTGTAATCTCTCGATGCACCTGACACGTCAAAAATACTCAGCATACAGTCTGCACGCTTTAACACACTAGCAGAGAACTTATACCACAAATGGGCCCGTAGTATTTTTTGGGAATTTTCCTTTGAATCCATTTAATAAAATTTGACATTTTTCTGAAAATTTGACATTTTTCTGAAAAGTGATATTTTTCCGAAAATTTGACATTTTTTGAAGTGACATTTCTCCGAAACTTTGACATTTTTTCGAAAATTTAACATTTTTCTGAAGTGACATTACTCCGAAAATTTGACAATTTTCAAACATTTGACATTTTTCTGAAAGGTGACATTTTTCTGAAAGGTGACATTTTTCTGAAAGGTGACATTTTTCTGAAAGGTGACATTTTTCTGAAAGGTGACATTTCTTCGAAAATTTGACCTTTTTTCGAAAAAATGACATTTTCCTGAATTTTTGACATTTTTCTGAAAAGTGACATTTCTCTGAAAATTTGACATTTTTTCGAAAATTTGACATTTTTCTGAAAAGTGACATTTCTCCGAAAATTTGACGTTTTCCTGAAAATTTGACATTTTTTAAAAATCTGACATTTTTCTGAAAAGTGACATTTCTCCGAAAATTTGATATTTATTAAAAAAAAACAATTCGTGACTTGTCTTCTAGAAATATTTTTTTGATATCATCATCAGTTCGCCTGTTATAAGAATTTTATGCTTTTACGGCGTCATCAGAACGTAGGTGTATTTTTAATTCACTCGTATTCCATCCATCTACAATATTTCCATCTACGTTTCAAACTTTAATTGGATGTTTCCAATAGTTAAGTCGATATCTGCACCAGTTTCTAAGAGTTTTTCTTATTTGTGACGTCATGTGACGTAGGTGTATTATTAATTCACTTGTAATCCGTCCGTCTACAATATTTATACCTACGTTTCAAATTTCAGTTCGATATCTTCAACCGTTCCCGAGTTATCAGCCGAAATCACTGAATACCTCTGTCATTATTAGAATATCACCCTGTACATTGCACTGCTTTGAGGACAAAACAAGTGAAATTTTTGTTTTTTAATTTTTTTCACGGAAACCAAATCGAAAAAGTGCAAGTGTGATATATCGTTGAAATCGGAATTTTTACTGCTTTTCAATGGTTCAATTACAAATTGTAAGTAATCATAAAATAAACAACTTGTTGTGCCAAAACGGCACTAAACGTAATCCGATCTCAACCAAAACCTTTTCAGATCTTCTGGAGCACTAAAGAAACCCTCATGCAAAGTTTCATCCAAATCCGTTTAGTAGCTTCGCCGCTATCGTGCTAACATACATACACACACACACACATACACACACACAGACATTTTTCAAAAACAACTTTTTTGAGTTCCTGGGACCTCAAAACGTAAAGATTTGATGTTATCTCAATTTTCGATTTTGGACTAATTGTAGTAACCTCCTATAATTTTATTGTGGGGAGGTTAAAATATGTTGCAAAAGGTTCCCGATCATTTCGTTCTTGTGGACCGAGGTTTTGCTATTTTTAGGCCCTCATCGACTTTACTATAAATATAATAAGGGAACCGTTCGGAATATTTGAGAATAATATTCTTATATTAGGGGAAACATAACCGAATAGTATACTGTGTAATAAAGCAATAACTAATTTTAAACGGAAAAATTTTATATTTTTAGTGAGAACTATGTCAGAGATATTTTGTCATCG
The DNA here is from genome assembly GCA_936432065.2 of Rutpela maculata. Taxonomy (NCBI): domain Eukaryota; kingdom Metazoa; phylum Arthropoda; class Insecta; order Coleoptera; family Cerambycidae; genus Rutpela; species Rutpela maculata. The sequence continues at coordinate 290,072,454 of OW386285.2, read as the reverse complement.
GTGTCGCAACAAAACAGGACATTTTAGTAATACACCTCATCCTTTTCAACAGCTAATTGTTTCATTTTTGAAAGAAGACGATAAACTTTGTATCTAAAGCAATTTATATAAAGTAAGGTCTCGTATAAACGTTGAAATAGGAATTAATCATTTCAAGTGCTGTGATTATGAATAAAATGAAATAATATAACTGAGAAAACAACCCTTTTACGCATTGTGATATTAAGACAATGAGAATCATACCCAAAAATCTAGCATCGTATTCAAATATTCTAAACAAACATAGAAAACAGGAAGGAAACGAAACAAAAGGAAAGGGAATAGCAGACAGAGCACTGGAAGAGATGAACAATAAGTAATTAAACTTAAACTGAGAGCTGGGATGTGACCCGAAAAATATACATATTTCCAGAGACGTCTCACGGACAAAAAAGGGCCAGTGCAAGATAAACATATGCATAAGCATAGTTCTTCTTTAAAGTTGTTAAAACCATACTTTTTAATTGTTCAATTATCATAACGCACTACCATAAATATGTCTAAAATACTTGCGTTATGCAACATTTTAAACATTCATAATAATTTAAAATTAAATTAGGTATAGAAAAAAACACGATAAAAAAAGGGTAAGTTAGCATAAATATACATTTGTATAATATCATACCATATTATCATTCATAAGAACTATGAGAAAGAGAAACTACAAACTACTATTATCTTTTTGATTAGCTGAAAATTTACCAACCTGGAAAAATTATTTATAATTTTTTGTTTATCAATTCATGAAATTTTAAGCAAAGTTATCCATTTTTTTATCTTTCTGAAGCTTTTGTAGTTTTATACAATTAATTCCTTTCGTGATTTCTGAGATCTAAAAAGTTACAGTCGCCAGTTTACAAGAATATAAAAATATGTATAGCGATTAATTCAATTACATTACAACATAAATACAACAAGCACTGCTATACAATAAAATTGCATTGACCACAACAGAAAAAAATATGCATGCACCCATATATACAGGGTGGATCAAATTAGATGGGACTTGGAGTTTTCTCTAAAACTATGGCAGATAGACAAAAACCAATATAGGTGTCCTGAGCTCGATTTTCGAGAAACAAACAATGGCGCAATAGACATAACGTGGTTTATTAAATGTTCTGCATAGATGATATTTATATTTTTGTCTCATTAGCTCTAATATATATAGTAAATGGTAAAATGGCAAGTACATAACATGAATGGCATACAATAAATCTTATAATTTACAGACAGTAGCTACGTTCAATTATTTATTATGTTATCCATTATCGTTGTAAGATATTTCGGTATTACCTTCAAAACTTATTAATTTCCCTCAGTCTCCAGCAGAAACAAATCGCATAAATACATATTAATTAATAAGGGACCTATGATGGCACCTTGCGTCACGCAATATTCTATTGTTTTTGTATTGTTAAAATGATTTATACTTTAAATGGCTTTCCATAAATTTGCAGAACTAGTTTTGTCATGAATAACTAATATTTACAAATACTTTAAAAACAAATAATGTAAAACATGTTTCATTTCTAATTTTCGAATTATATATCACGACAATCTTCCCAATCTATACTGAAGAGAAGAAATCAAAATTATCTGCGACCTGTCTGAAATTTTAATTAAAGACCTAACGTTATAAAAGTCCAAACTAATTTGCCACTGTTGTATTATTTCAGCACCAAAAAAATACATACAGACCTTTGTTACATCTTTTGGTTTCATCAGAAAGAGATACATATTTTAATTTTCTTTACAGTTATAGCTGGAAGTGAAACATCAAAACAAAAACAAAATATCTATAAATACGTGATACATTCACCATCATTAATTTGATGCACCTGACAGTGATTTGATTATTATACATATAACAAGGTGTTTCATTTTAATGTCTCTAGGCATAGCTTTGAAACTACACGAGGTATGAAAATTATTTTACATGAATTTGAAAGTATTCGGAGGGGGATAAAAATGATGATACTATTTAGCTTATACATAGTTTTGTGAACAGGGGCAAAAGATAATTTTCTTTTTAAATAGAATGACATTCTTTTCCAAAATGTGATTTTCGATAAATTCACAAGTACAGGGTGATACTTTTATCAAGGAAAATGCGTTTTTCTTGTGAACTAATGAATAAAATGGTATTCTATATAAAGTCATATCTTCCTACTGCGTGTCACTCATAATTAGGGCAGAAACATTTTAAAAATATGCATGACGGTGGAGGTCCTGACACTTCAGACTTTTTCTTCTCTAGCAACACACCAATTTTATTACCTTACTAAAAACGTCTATTTATTTTCAGTATTTTTTCTAAATACCATTTTTATTTATGTTTATTTAAAGAAAAGTTATAATCTAATTTATGATTTTTATATTACGGGTAGGTAGTACTGTTACTTCCACATCCAGCTGAGGTAAAGTAACGTAAAAAATAACAAGGAATCACTACTTCCACATCCAGATTTTCTATCCAAGTCTCTCACAACGAAAAAAATTTTTTATGTGGAAATCATTATTTATGGAACTTTAATATTATAATATTTGAAATCCCCTACCCTATAAAACGATATGCGACATCGGTAGTGGGGGTGGATGAAGTAAAGAAAATTTAGGCCTTTGGTTCTTGTATACACACTGAATCACAATTTTATTTTTTTTCACCCCCTTTAATAATGGGGTGGGGTGGCTAATGCCAAAAAATGTTTTAAGACCTTAGCTTGTCTTATATATATATATATATATATATATATATATATATATATATATATATATATATATATATATATATATATATATATATATATATATACTAAATACCAATTTTATGAACTCTTACTTACTTGATTTACCTATTTACCCCTTCATCTATCCTAGTTTATCCCCCAACCCTTCAACGGAATAAGATCAAAATATAATCTTGTTCCAGATCTCGATAGAATACAAATTTCAAAACAATATTTTAAACGGTTCCAAAGTAATCGTGCGCACAAAAAAAAAGTTAGATACAGACAGACAGACAGAACGACGGACAGAAATTCTTTTTTGCTCAACTAAAAATCTCGACGTTTCATGACATTGTAAGCATCTTTGAACAATAAATATTAAAAAAAAAATTGCGTGACTACACCTCCATTAGATGTGGAAATAATTGGATTTTTTTTGTTCAAATAGGCTTAGAATGTCATGAAACGTCTATATTTTGTGTTCGACCAAAAAAAATTCTTTCTGTCTGTCGGTGACTGTCGCTCTGTCTATAACTTTTTTTGTGCTCACGATTACTCTGGAACTGTTTATGACATTGACTGGAAATTTGGTACACCTATGTATCATAACAAGATCTGGAACTAGATTATATTCTGATGAAGCATTCGGAGGTAAATGGGGTAAATAGGTAAAGCAAGCAAGCAGGAGTCCATAAAATTGGGATTTACGGTATGTACGAGAAGCCAAGATTTCTTTCTTTTTTCCTTGCGTCAGCCACCCCCTGTCAGTCCCATTATCACCCCCACACTATTAATAAAGGGGTTCAAAAAAATAAATTGTGATTTAGTGTCTATACAAGAACTAATGGCCTCCATTTTTTTTCGTATTTATCCACCCCCTCTACCACACTCTCTACCACCTCCATTGCCACTCCCAATATAAAATAAAATGGTTTGACTTTGTGTAATTTTGACTACATAAACGCCTAGTGTTACATATACGTAACACCGTCTTTTTTTGTAAACAATAGAAAAAAATAAAAATGTTATCATATATGTTCTTTGTCGACCTACAGTGTAACCCATTTAAAACGGAAACACCTATAATTTTGTCATTTTTTTGTCCGACTTGGACCAAATTTTACCAAAAGATAGAAAAAAATAGGATCTAATTATGGCCAAAGAAACATTCGCTTCTTACAAATGCAAAGCCACTGCGGTACCAAAATAAATGGAAAAAATAAAGAAATCATATTAGGCTTTTTTTTAATCGAAAAACTGTATTAATGAAAGTTGTTCAGAATTGTCCAAAAATCTAGAATCCAACATTTCAGCAATATTAAAAAAATATTGAAATTTTGTTTAAAACAATGTCTGAGTCCGAAAATATCATTTTAATTGGTTTCCCTTCTTTAGAAAATTGTGCTATGACAATTTGGTTTGAAATTAAATTCAAGCTATCAGGTAGTTGTCAAGTGATTTGTATTTTTTTTTTAATTTTGTCAAAATTTTGGACTTTAAAAAGAAAATTCAATATTTTTTGATATTGCTGAAATTTTGCACTTTATGTTTTTGGACAATTCTGGACAACAACTTTTATTAATAAAGTTTTCCGATGAAAAAATGCCTAATATGATTTCTTCATTTTTTCCATTTATTTTCGTACGGCTGGCGCAGGTGGCTTTGCATTTGTAGGAGGCCAATATTTTTTTGGCCATGAGTAGATCCTAATTTATTCTATATTTTGGTAAAATTTGGTTCAAGTCGGACAAAAAATAAAAAAGTTATAAAGGTGTTTCCATTTTAAATGGGTCACACACGTATATCAGCAGAAATCTTTAAATTATTTTTCTTTGGAAGTTTATTTATTTCAGAAAAAGAAACAAATATTTCAGGATATCAAAAGTAACTTGTACAATAATTACATAATAGATTATAAAAAAATCGTAACATATTTCATATAGGTATGTTTAATCACATAGATGCCAAATGACTCCCTGTACCTACCTGTTCGTGGTCGGCATAACTTTATCAAACACCCTGTATACTATTGATACATTTTTCCATAATTATGAAAGCAGCAATAAAATATATTGTTCCTAAAAAAGTTATCAGATTCACTGGCATATAATCAAAATGTTGTTACGAAAACTAATTTCTTTAAATAGAGGCATTTTATAGTTAGTTTTTATGAAAACATGCCAATTAAATATTTTAAGGATGGAGGAACTGTAATTGAAAAATTAGAACGTGCCTGGAACGATGCGTAGGCTTGTAAAAAATCAATTTACTGTAATACTAATTAATGTTACATATGTATAGGTGTACATAATATAATACCTCACACAATTTCAAGGACATTTGCAAGTACCTCACGTTTTAATAATTAATATATTCCTTTCACTTTATGAGCGCGTGCCTCTGTAATGATAATATCTTGTGTAGCTTTAGTGAGCCTTAACTTATTCACTTACACACGTATATTGTACCTTGCCAGCCAGAACTCGAGGGCTTTGAAACAAATATTTTCGTTAGAGGCAGGAAAGTTGAGTTCACGCATCTACCGTCACTGTGTGGCCTCCCTTGATCTTTACAAGTCTTCTCAAGAATCCCCATAAGCACGTCAACTTACCTTCAGCGTGCTACGAGCAAATTTTCCTCACCTGCCTTTCCCTTTACTGCTCCTAAATATAGAGATCAACTGGATATAACATAAAAGTTTGATTTATTTTTTTATAGATAACTTACCGGCATTGAGATAGATACTAGACTAGATCCTACTTTGGATATTCTGTGTATTTTAAAAAATAATGTAGGTTTATGTGAGAAATTATAAGGATGCTTATTCCGATTAATATATACGTTAGGTGGGCCGAAAAAATTAAAGTTGAAATTATAATTTGCTATGCTCATCAAAAGTTGACTTTCAGTGTGTAGTAGGGATAACAGCGTAATTTTTTTTGAGAGTTCAAATCGAAAAAAGAGATTGCGACCTCGATGTTGGATTAAAATTAAGTTTTCACTGTTAGAAAAGTGAAAAAAACTAAAATTGCGATATCCATTAAATATTGTATTTTATTGTGCGTGGTCATTCCAATTTTTTCAATTTTTTTAAATAATATCTTCAATCTTTTACCATCCCTTTAATCCAACGTATAATTGTGTGAAAGGCCATAGTCTGTTAAGATGGGTGAATTTGCCCCAGCATGGATGTGCTCACTTTTTTGCTTGGATTGTTATCAATTTTGCCAAATAAGACCCCGCACATTTCTTATGTAAATTACAGTTAAATTGGTTGAATTTTTAAGGTGTTGTAGATTTCGACGTTCTGATACAAAGTTCTCATGGGCCCAACTCAATCCTATATCTAGTATCTGAGATACAGCTCAAGAAATCTACAAGAATGATCTCTTGTACAATTAAAAAAATTTCGAATTCATGATTTTTTTCATACATTTTATATTGTGATACGTTCCAATAGCCCTTTATAATATTTTTTACTAAAATCATTTGTCGTTTTAATAAAAATAGCGTAGAAAAATATTGAAGTTAAAAAATCGAAGGCGCCAGGAAATCTAGATGAAAATAACAAGTGAAAAAAATATTCGGTCAAATTGGTTAAAACATTTTTTACAGAAAAGTAAAGTAAGTATGTTCCTGATCAAAAAACTTTAACTGAAAAACTTTCGAAAATTACTCCTTTGGCCTCTAATGCCTTTATCAATAAATTAAAAGTTCGACAAGATACAGTCGAGTTGGGTCCATGAAAGCTTTTGATCAGAAAGTCGAAATCTACAGCATATTAAAAATTCAGTCAATTTGACTGTAAGCCAATTTAAATAAGAAATGTGTGTGGTCTTTCAGCCCTTAATATTAAACCGTTTTCCAATAAACAAAAATCAAGAATTTTCGAAAATAATTTTCATCTATTGAACAGCATAACCGATTTAAATGAAATTATAACCAATTATATCTACTGCCAGAACATAACGCGGAATAAATTGGAAAATAATCTGACAACGGGAACATTGAAAAAAAAATCATAAGTTTTTCTAGATTTTTTTTAACTCCTATAAAGTTTCGACACAACTACCAAATTTTTTTTTGGAGAATCTTGGGATGGTTTGTTTACCGCGGATAATTTTTCAGAAGCGATTAAATTGGTACTAGGTACCTGAAAAAATAAAATGCCCTTTTTATGTTTTTAAATTATGATACGTTGATGCTAAAATTATATTTTTTTGTAGCATTTTAGGATAGTATTCCAAAATCGATATTATCAGTAGAAGATGCTAAAAAAATACAAATTTAAAAAAATTAGGGATTATAGAATATTCTACAAAAAAAATGTTATAATTTTAGCATTTGTGTATCATAATTTAAAAAAATAAAGAAAGGAAATTTTATGTTTTTCAAGTGATCGCTTTAGAAAAATTATGTGTGGTAAAAAACCGTCTCAGGATTTTACAGAAAAATATTGGTAATTGTGCGAAACTTTATAGAAGTTAAAAAAATCCAGAAAAATTCATGATTTTTTTCTCAATGATCCCGAGGTCAGATTCTCTTCAAATTTAGTCCACGTTTATGTTATAGTAGTATAATACTAGCTAGAATTGGTTAAAATTTTGTTTGAATCGGTTATGCCTTTCAATAGATACAAATTATTTTCGAAAATTTTAGATTTTTCTTGTACACGAGAACAGTTTAATATTAAGGCCTGAAATTTGGCAAAATTGTAAGTGGTATTGATAACAATCCAAGGGCAAAAAATAAGCACCATCCATGCGGGGGCAAATTCACCAATCTTAATCGACTATGGCCTTTATACTTTCGTATATATATAATAATAATAATAATAATCGTAAAAGTAATTATAATAAAACTGAAATTAAATAAAACATTTTCCTTAAAATAAAATTAAATACAAGCAACGGTTTATTTTGAATCAGTTATGACACGTTCACAGGATAGTCTGTTATATACACGCTGCACCTAGGACTGCAAGGCCAAAAATTCGAAAAGCCGAATTTTACCCATAAATTTGGCTGGATATTTGGTACAAAAAGCAGAACAGCATTCGTTCGCCATAAAAAAATTACTAAAACACAAAATCAGTCTTTCAATATTTTTATTAAAATTGATTAATTTGAAAATTAACATTTGTTACGTAAAAACAGCAAAAGTTATCGCAAAACAATAAAATGTATCTATAGAAAAGCGACTAAAAACGAAATAAAAAAAGAAAAAATCACTTGTGCAACTAATTCATATAAATTTATATCAAATGAAACTTTGGTAAGATTATCACATAAAAAAAACGTACTTAGGCACTACGCCTTCTGTTTTAAGCGTGTATTTTAAAAAAAATATATTTTAAATGATTTTGGGAGCCTTAGACAAAAGCCAAACAAACGCCGGATAAGCCAAACATATCCGGCTAAAGCCGGACGCCTGGCAAACCTAGCTGCACCTAACCTTTGAATGTTATTATGTACTCAGAAGTGAATCATTTGAACATCTGAAGCTGGTATTTAATTTGTTCTTAAAAAGTAATACAATAATTTTATTTTGTGTAGTGAATAAAATAAACTAAAAATTATAATAATGAATTCACCGAAATTAAACATAACAAGAAGTAAAATGGAGTGTCCGATTTAAACTGCCTTGTGTTATCGACAATTAAAGAAAAATGCTTCGATGTTATTTCTTTATTCGGCATGAAATAAAATTTAATAAACAGTGCGGTAAGGAACCAAGTTTTGCAGAAGTTTACAAAGAACTTATGCCTAAAGTTGATAATATTTGGAAAACGGCATCAATTCCAACAGTTTCGAGGAATCGCATCGTACAATTGAGACGCAAATACCATGACAAGTATTTGAGCCTAATAAGATATCCGAAAAGCAAACGAAATATGCAATATTAGTTAAAGGTAAACAATTTTGGAGAAACAATTTGACATTGCGGCATGTAACACGTGCTTGTGCTTGTTATGTTTAATTTCGGTGCATTCATTATTATAATTTCTAGTTCATTTTATTCACTGCACAAAATAAAATTATTGTATTACTTTTTAAGAACAAATTAGACACCAGCTTCAGATGTTCACTGATTGACTTCTTAGAACGTAATAACATTTAGTACAGCGTATATAACAAGTTACGTACAGCGTATACAACAGACACATCCTGTGAACATGTCAAAACTTGCAATAACTGATTCAAAATAAACCGTTGCTTGCATTTAATGTTATTTTAAGATGAATATTTTGTTTAATTTCAATTATGTTATAATTAATTTTACGATTATTATGACATAGATACGAAAGTACAAAGTCATAATTATAGGGATGGTAGAGGGCTGAAAATAAAAAAAAAATGGAGTGATTATACACAATCATATACTTACTTATATACAACATTTGATGAGTATTGCAATTTTAATTATTTTACTTGTTTTAAAGGTCAATGGGGTTTTAGAGGGCTGAATATATTTTTTTAGAAATTCGGAAAAAATCAGAGTGACTATACTGAAAACGAACTTTTGATGGGTATGGCAAATCGTAATTTCAAGTTTAATTTTTTTCGGTGCACCCTAATATACATGCCTTCAGAAGTTTGGTATGCATTTATGGAAAATGTTTTATTTTCCTGGCATTTTTTTTTTAGACATTTTTTCTAGATTGCTTTTACATTATGTTGTAATAAATATTCTATACATCTAACTTGCATTGAATCTTTTAAATTCTAGTCTACTGTTTGCTTTCTAGTCAGCTATTATATTTTTTCTTCACTTAGAAATACCTGCCAGTAAAATTATTTTATATTTATGTGATGAAAAGTATAACCTTTCAGAGGGGACATAAGACTTACGAAAACAAAGTTGTTTGTAATTAAATACTCTACAAGACGACTCTTGAAGGCATTGGGCATGAATGTATAATGAGAGGAATATAGCATTGTGGTCCTCTCGTGTTATTGTCAGTTAGCTGTGAATTTAAATAGTGTGGATAGAAAATTCAATGACTGATCCTTACTTAGCTCCATTTGTTTGTAGTCTTATTGAAATTATTTTTAGAAACGCCTTTAACAAAAGTAATTATTTATTTATTTAGCATACACTGCTCAAAAGGTACTACCCATTTACAGAGCAGGACATGTACATAACACATATATAAAACAGAAATTATAACTAATACACATAAGACCAACATAAAAATTAAATTAAAACTAAACAAAGGCAGAATCCAAAGAAAAACAAAGTTTTATTGTCCCTATAGCAATTCTTTATGGGATTAATAGTACAGTTATAGTTAAAAATATCAAATTTATCACATTTTTTGTTGCAAATATGACATATTGAAAACAGAGGAGAAAATTTAAGTCTGCTGGTGCGCGGAGTGGAAAGATAAAAAGTTTGCATGGTTCGAGTATTCAATCCTGGAACATAACACTGTAATTTCTTTAAAAATCATTGACAATCAGCATTGTTATCATAGGTTATATATAAATATTTGAGAGTAGCAACCCCGCCCCTTTTCCGATGTGGCCATAGAAAATCTACTTAAAAGATCTGGCTTGCGGTAAATCATAAGCCAGATTCTTGAACCGTAATAATTTTACAAATTTCCTTTGCATTTTTTCTAGGTTATTAATATGAGTCATATAATAAGAATTCCAGACGAGTGACGTATATTCAAGTTTAGACTGGGCAAAATCAAAGTAGAGTATCTTTGAAGTATTAGTAAACTCTCTGCTTAATCTGAATAGAAATACAAATTCCGAGTTCATGCTATTTATGTGAGGTATAAAGAAAAGTTCTGAATAAAAATGACTCCAAGATTCTTGAGTCCAAAGTCTAGGATCTTTGAAGAATCACGTTATCTATACTATAATTAAATTCAGTTCAGTTTGGTTGTGTAGGACATAACGTTGCATTTAGACACCTTTAAAATTAATTTATTTGGAAGACACCAACTGGATATGTTGGAGAGGCCATTCTGTAATAGATTGCAATCCTCAATGGAGCTAATAGTCATAAAGAGTTTAAAGTCGTCGGCGTAGAGTAAGCAGTTAACTTAAATAATTTCCACAATAAAAAAAGGTTAAAAAGCAATGCCTCTTGCATGTGCAGTATATATATTCATATAGTGTTACTGAACATTAGCAATTATCAATCTGTTTTCATAATTTCTAACTGGAAAGTATTTTAATCATCGACTAATATCCGGAAGAAGGGGCACATCTCAGAAAACACTCATATTGGAGTTGACGTCATCTGTCACTAGTTATATCGCGGCGCGTGCATGCGTGCAATGGTTGCGTTCATCACGCGGTATGTCATTGATCAGTTATGTGCTGAACGGTGTATTCTGCCACTATGATACATGGCAGACAGAGAGCAGCTGTAATTTGAATTAGCATGCAAAGTATTAGTTGGAATTATTAGTACCGCAACAACTTTAACCAGTTTAAATAAAGAATAGTTTAATATAGCCCAGTGTCGAAAGCTTGATTTATTTGGCCACTAAAATTAAAAGAAAATAATATTTTTGTGACCTTCCGATTAACCGATACAAACAGAAAATGTTTGCTTAGGTTTTTAGGTTACTGGATAAGTCAAATGTTGTGTTTATGTCTAATTTTTTTCAAAAATTCAAATAACTGATCAGTGATCACGGATCATGAATGGAATTAATTCAAAATGTACGCTAGCGCTATGCGTAACATGACACATGACGTCACACGTTGTTTGTGCGCCTAACGGATTTATTCAAACTTTAGTGTCGAATACCGTCTGTAAAAGAAAAAACAAGAAAAAATCCTTTACACAGTGTGTTTTGTATTAAGTAAAGATGCCAAAATTATTTGTTGTGCAAGAGGCCTATTGACACTTACGGAATTCCAGCTGTTACCAAGTATTCGATAGACCTAAATCCACCATAAGCTACATATTATTTTCTGCTTAGAAGAAAACATTGAAAAAAATTCCAACAGAGAATGGGAGAAACCGATACAAGATATCTTTTGAAGCAATATACTGTGATCGAGAGTGTCGAACGCCTTGGAAAAATATGTGTATATTATATTCATTTGTTTACGTTGATCAATTACCTTGGAGATAAATTAAGTTATACATATTAGATTAGAGGTGGTGGAGCGCTTTTTTACAAACAATACTGATATATTCATAGTTGATTTTTTATACTAGGAGGATATATGGTATCATGCAATGAGATTTTTAAACCTGTAATATTAATTCCTCGCTGTTTAATACATTATTAATTTTTTTGTAATATGTTCGAGGTTTAGACTGAACTTTATGTTATTTAGAGAAAAAAAAAGTTACTACACCAGCAGCTCAGAGACTCGGTAGACGAGTCGTGGGTCAGAAAACACTTTACACATGGTTTTACGTGTTTGGTAGATTGTAATTAATATATGGCAGATGTTTTTATAATTTATCTTAAAGAGACTTATATAATGATAATTTTCCTAGAAAGGTGGGGCGCCAATCTTTCTATATTCGTAATTTACACTAATTTACACTAAGAGTGAAGTTTGATTACAAGAAAGTTAAACTAATCAAATTATAAAGAAAGTATAAATTGTTGACTAAAAAAAGTGTAAATTAATATTCCAAATTTAGAAAAATCAAGATTAGATTAATACTTGTAAATATTTCTAAAAGATGCTCAACTTTTCTTTTACAAAAAGATTAATTAATTAATTCAGTAGGTATTATCTAAATGATTTGTATAGTTTGTATGGTTTGCATAGTTTGACTTGTATCAAAATACCTGAAATAAGTGGACAATGTGATTATAAAATTGATTTTATTATAAACCAATCAAACTGGATGTGTTTTTGTTAGAAAACAACTAAAATGAGGCCTTAAAATTAAGCAAATTTATGTACAAAAGAGAAAACGAATGGACGATAATATGTCATGTAGATATTATTTAAAATATTGTCTTAAACATGAACCGACAATATGGTGTTTAAAGGTCATTATTAATTATTAAATATAAGCGTTTCGTAGAAATTGTGATCACAACGTCTTTACAGAGCTTTTTATATATTTGTTTTCAGTTAGATGTTACGCCGATAATTTGTACCTAAATAATAATTGAAAATACTAATTGTTCATTGAAAACATTAAAGATAAAATTGAAAATTGAAATAATTACAAAAAAAAACATTTGCAATTTGATTCTTTAAAGAACTCTAAAAATGTTAAAGCATAAAAATATGAGATATATATAAAAAAACATTAGATAAAAATTTATTTGCGACACTTATCTGGAATTCTCAGTGAATTAAAGTAGTGACTCCAAGTGAGGGATGATGATGGTGAAATCCAACCCACAGTGACGTAATCGCTGATTTCTAGATGAGCCCAATATTAAGTCAAGAAGTTCCCAGTACCATATTCGACGCTTCCAGAAATTCCATAAGGACAATTTACATCTACCCTATCATATTACCGTCGCAATCTCCGAAAAAAATTGTCCTAGACTAATATATACATTCCTTCTTCTAATTACGTAGAGGAGAAGAAAGACAACCCCATTAGATGATTAAAAAAATAAAGTTTCCAACCTAACCTTTAATGTGACATTAAAAAACTTATCTAGAATGCATATCTACAACGTGCATCCAGAATTAGAAGATTTGCATCTAATATTAGAAGATTTGCATCTAAATTTAAAACCCTGGAAAGAAATGAAGTGTAAGCGTGACTTGCTGCAAAATGGCCTTCGCCAAATTTAAGTTACAAAAAAAATTATTTCTTTATAATTACTTACGGATTAAACCGGTGAAAAACAATTAGGCCTGCTTCAAGAGGGACTATCAACCCTTTCGATGTTGAAGTCGTAAAAAGAAACTTAATGAAGACACATCACTATTCAAAAATTTAGCAGACACGAAGTACCAAACTTCTTGTAACGGAAAAATATTAGTTCTGTCGCGTCCCTTCATCGTATTCAAATCGTGTCGTCTGTATTCCCTCTCTCCTTGGTTAACCTAGAACACCCAGCTACCTTGAGTACAGCTTAGAGGTAACTCTGGTTGCATACCGTTGTGTTTGTTTATGAAGTAAATTAAAGAAACAATATTTGAAACTTCTGCGGTTTTTCACGCTTGAGTTAAATTATGTCATAATTTATGAAGCAGCAATATGCATACTACAAACCCTTGCAGAAATTCCATATCATCGATATAGGCCTGAAATTGACAATACTGTTTTTATCAACCTTCTTAAAACCTGAACGTACTTTTAGCATTTCCATATATCTAGAAGCTGACCATTGCGAATGCATAAATTAAAAATAGTGGGTGCGGTACTGCACTTCAACTCCACGGGGTGCCATTTGGCAAGTAAATTTTCGATGAGGTCGCGTGAAAATTTTCCGTTAGGAACCAAGATGGCGGCTATTTTTTTAGAAGAAGATTTAAACTGCAATCAGTTATATTCGTCCAAAACATAAGTGTGGAGTATAATTTTTAGTTAAATGATATCTATGAACACGAATATGGTGTCTATCTTTAATCAACTTCAAAAAATTACAAAATGAGGGGGTTCTCAGATCGACCCGTATCTATGTTTTTTTTTTTTTTTTAGGTTCGTCAATCATTACCTACTAATGGATTCGCTTGTGCGATTTCTATGGAATCTTCTCAAACTGTAAGGTATGGCTCGGCGGTGGTTTCATAATAATTTTGTCAAGCTACGTGTAGTGTAAGGCCAGAAAACTAAGGAAAATATAATTTTTTTAGTCGAAATTTGGAGAATATGCCGGATGCGCCCGCAATAAGAAAAATGTAATACTGCGATAAAAAAATCAAATTTCGTCGTAATTGAATTAAAATTGGTAGTTGGGTATTTTAGGAGTAGCTAATGCCGAATCCGATGTAAAACTTAAAAATATTGAGAGTGGATATGAGAATATAGCAGCACAATCTCTTATCACGAAAGACGGAATATCATCGGTCCAGTGGTTAATTTAGGTTCAAGCTTCCTTAAGGCTTTAAAAACTTCATGTTCACTAAATCGACAGATTGAGTGTTTGCTACTTGATCATTTATTGACTCAAGATTATCCGAGGATGGTAGGAAAGACTAAAAAAATACGCGAATGAGTCTACTATGTCATTAGGATTATCAAAATGTTGATCGTTTAAGAACCTACAAGTGGAAATATCAGTAGACTCTTTCTTGCTATTAATATGAGACCAGAATTTCTGCGGTTCCTGTACAATATTATTTTCAATGTTTCTGATATAATTAGTATAAGCAGCATTCACATCAACTTTAATTTTAGTTCTTAAACGTTTAACTTGCGCATAAGCCACAGTGTCATTGTGCTGCTGGTAACTGCGCCAAAGCTTCGCTTTAAGTTTTACATTGCTTATTATATCCCCGTTAAACCAAGGTGGATATTTTCTATTATGAGACGAAATAAACTTTGGAACACACATATCAAATTCTACAAATGTCCAATCTTCATGCTGAAGTCTATTTTAAAGTAACTGAAAATTATCCTTCCTGAAATTATACTGCTTGCTTGCATTTTTTGGGAAGTTATATTTAGTATTCGTATAGTGATTAAAATCTAGCAGAACGTTTAATGCGGGATGGTAGTCATCCACGCAAGTTAATATATAATGTGATTGTTCTACTGCACATTTTTTATTGCATATTACCAAATCAAGAAGTTTTCTATCAGTATTAAAAACATAATTTTGTTGTTGAAAGTTACATATATACATACTTACATATTTAAAAAATTGTTTAACGATAATATCTTTTCATCTGATCTGAAAAATCAGTTAAATAAGATACATATGGGAATGTTAAAGTCACCTAAAATTAAGATGTCATTATTGTGAACGCACGGTAACACGGAAAGGAAGCAAATAATTTGTCATTCATTTACTGTGACAGACGGTGTAATATAAATAATAAAAACATAAATGATGCAATGAAACTTTAACAGTCAGTATATCAATAAGAGGAGACAATTGCGCATCTTCTAGATTTAAGGACAAAATAACTGTATTGCTTGTTCACATGTTCACAGCTAGAAGTACTCTCCCACCTCTATTAGGGCCTGTAGCGGTAAATTTTCTATCGGCACGCATAACATGAAAATTGTTATTGGAAATGTCGCCGTCATAAATGGAAGAATCCAGCCAGGTTTCAGTTAATGCAATTATGTCTATATATCCGATAACACATATTTCTAATACTACGAGTGTTCTGGTAATAAATCCTCAAATGATTTGTGCTGTAGGAGTTGTTAGGATAGCTACCACTCAGTGACTGATTGATAGGTGTAGATTTAGAGGTAGAAGGCATTTCAGATAATTGCTGTTGTCCAGGTTCAGTTAAAATATCATTTTTAATTTTCGCGCAGGTGTGTTTATACATCGTACAGTTAGAGCATGCAGCACGCAGCATTTACTTTAACGTCCAAGATTTCATTGCGTTTAACGCAGTTAGAGCGTGTTAATAACTCAGATTTACATACTTTTAACACGTGATTTTGACCACAGAGAGGACATGAGACAGGATTACTGTAGTATACAATTTTTTTCTCAATAATTTTGCTTATCTCGCCTTCATTAACTGAGGCACAATTGTCAATGCACTCGTCACATTACCATGACATTTCGCGCAGCAGTTCAAAAAGTTCAACAGCCTTGCAAATTCATGTTGAATGACATTGTTTATAACACCCACTAAAAAAACCTATTATATTGTCTATTCTTAAATTTACCGTATACCTACACTGGATTTCCCACTTAAAACTCCAGGTGCCATTTTCTCGATAAATAAAAGAGATATTTGAATTTTGTAAAAGGTGTTCACTAGATATATAAATGATATCAGTTTTAAGTAAAAACGGTCATTTTACATATTGTGGTGTAGATGGCATTGCGACGCAAAGAAATTATTTGATCCTAGAAACGTTGAAATGAGGTGCAAATGATGGAACATTACATTCTGAGCAACTTTTATGATACGAATAATTTTCGAAAAATTACTGGTTCTCGAGATATATGAACTTCAATCTATTTTTTTTTTTTAAATACATTTTGGGCGATAAGTCCTTTGGGACATCTTTCATAGTGAATGAGGCGAATTTAGATGGTAATGAAATATTTATTTCAAGAGAAAATAATTTTTTTCAAGTAAACAAAAGTGGGGCTGCAACTGCTATTTGGAAATTAAAGATTTTGACATTTCTGTTTATTGTGTATTGTCTAATTTTTGCGTCATGTTTATGTTGTATGTTCGACTAAATTTGACACTGTAAATTGTAGATGTATGAAAAAAAAAATGAAAAATTACATTGAAATTCAAATATCTCGAAAACCAGTGATTTTTCGAAAATTGTTCATATTAAAAGTTGCTTAAAACATAATTCTCCATTCATCATTCCTAGGATCGAACAATTTCTTTGCATCGCAAGGCCATCTATACCTCAATGTGTAAAATAGCCATTTTTACTCAAAACTGAAGTCATTTATATACTCTAGTGGATACCTTCTGCAGAATTCAAATATCGCTTTTGGTTATTGAGAAAATGGCGCCGGGAGTTTTAAGTGAGACACCCTGTATATGCCACAGAGTATGGCCATTTTAGTTAATTTTAAACCCCCATATATATCACAATTGCATTTTGGGGGCCTGCATCTGACTCCGCTGTAAAGTAGTTGCTTGGGCTTGATAGAGAAAGAATCAGGTTTTGCTGACAGTAAATGTTTTTGAATTTGAATTTGAATTTTTGAGTATTCTAAGTAGTGTATTAAAAATGGCTATTGTTTTCAAATAAGTTCGGCAAGAAATATCAACTATCAATATTTTACTATTGTTATTATTGCTTACGTTTACCAGAAGTTTGTCATATCGTTTTATGAAGGCGTAATTAAAAATAGTCAATGATTTGGAGATTAATATCTGCCTTCAGTTTTCCAATAATATATTCAATAAAGATGCATTAGATTATTTTACTTTACACTGATTAAAAAGTTTGTCATTTTGCAATAAAGATCCAACCCACATTTTATCATATTTTAACACACATAAGTATTTAAGTCATTCAATATATTGACAATCAGTATTAATGCTATATGGAGCAAAAAACTGCAGCTGAAAATCGACAATATGCACGTAGCAAGGAACGAACCACACAATCATTGTTGCATAATACCACTCAAGTGCATTACTACCTACAGTGGTCTTAACTTGCACGATGAATATTATTTGTAAACAAGCTATATTATTTTATTTCACTAATTTGTGGTTAAATAAAAGATGATACAAAACTGTGTGTATGTGTGTGTGTTCACATACACAGTCTTGTAATTTATAAAATAAGAAAAATGGTTACATATTACTTATTCTACCTAATATATATAATTTGATGTTATTCACTTTTCGCATTTAAAAATTAAGTCTTTGAAAGTGTTAAATTGCAGTAGGAATGTTGCCAAGGATGCTGGAAAATATTTTGTGCCAAGACACATCTCAGCCACTCACTCTAGTGCAAATATGAGACGAAGGAAAGGACCTCGCACGGAATGATATGAAAATGGCCGTTGGTTAAATTGCACCAAATTTTAGTATGCTAAACTCCTGAACAATGGTTCTCAGGGGGACCATTATCAAAATTCAATAGTTCGGCCGTCAGTGGCCCTTGAAGTCTAAAAATATTGTATAGTTCTTATATAGTACCTTGAGGTGAATCTTTTCCCCCAAAAGTTCTGTGACTGGACCGCAAGACCTACTCCTCCATTTTCGAGTGCGGGGAATACGATGATGATAATATTTTCCGACACACCCTTCACCCACTACCCCTAAACCGGAAAAACCGATTTTCCGGTAATAGGCTTGCGAGGGCTTGTCGGGTCGGGTTTTTTTTGTTAATTCGGATAAAATAAGTAACGGTTGACTACAGGTGACCTAACCCATCTCTGGTGGTTGAAACTACCGCCACTCACAATAACGAAATGCCACGAAAACAACGTATAACCACACTTTGTTGGATTGATTCAAATTCCCCAATCAAGAGGTGTAATTACCTAGCTCCTGCTAGCTCAGTGCAGGTCTGTGGGTTTTTTTTCGTTGTCGTTGTGAAGTTAATTTTTCAAGTTGTACTGGGCCTTTAGGACTTCAGCGTATTTTTAACTAAATTATCATTACCAAGAGAGAGAAAGAAAAATAATATATTTTTGAATACCATATCGAGTAAGAATAAACACACAATAAAAATTGAACAATATATTACGACAAAGTTAAAATTTACAATTTCTGTACAAAGATAAAAATAGATAATATATCATAAATATAAAAAATCAATGTGAAAATGTGGTTAAATAGTTACAAAATTTTACGTTGATTAAATGAATAAAAAAATTACAAATTTGACTGGTTTTTTACAAAATTTTCTTCTGACCAATTATTTAGAGACAGTACAATTTCCAAAATGCTTACGTAACTGGGTAAGCAGAATGTCACAGGATTAGGGGCTGGAAGCGCCGACGTCTCGGACTCTGAGGGACATATGTTGAGCTGGAATCTCAACGGTGATGCTTCCCAAACCACCACATTCCTTCGTACGACGGAATACGTGTACTGGGTCACTCCTCTTCGCTTGGTCCAAGTGTTTACATAAAAATGGGAAAATCGAGGGTTAAACCCAGTCAGGCAAGATAGAGAAAATTATAAATACGATAAACAATCGATAATAAGTACAAGGTACTTCGATATAAAATTTTGCTAAAACTAAATAGGTAACTACAAAATTTAATCACAATATTCTACATAGAAATTGTAAATTACTAAACTAGAAATCAAGGTACTGAGATATTAAGTTAGAGAAAAAAATTTTTAATGACCAAAACTACGAGAAATTTTCTCTGCAAAATTGACTAGATACATGAAATTATATTTTCGTGATAAAAAAATGTGACGTGAAATCTACACGAAAATCGGTAAAGAAAAAGATTCATAAAATATTAGACAAAAATTTGGCTTATTAAATTATTCACGATTATGTAATTAGCATAATCTCATGAAGAAAAACAACAAAATTTATAATATAGCATTTTAAGCTAAAGACAAAAAGTTACTCAATAATACTAAAAATAATCTACAAAAAAATTACTGCCAAAAGATAAGATAATCTACGTTACTTTTAAGGTACAAGATAGCAAAAAGATAAAATTTACGTGATGATTTTAATAAGACAAAAATGTCCAAAAAAGATAGAAATTACACGTGGTTTGTTAAAAAAATCCAGATTTCACTACCAGAAATCAGACAAAAAAATTTATAACATGGAAGCTATGGTTACTTGTGCATCATGTGATGAATAAATCACGAGATAGATATATTTTAAAAACTTGATGTGAACAGATAGACATAAGGTAAAATAGTTAAAAAATAATTTTTCATTTACCAGCTACTAACTGGAGTAAGATAGGAAAACCGACACTTACATTAACAATTAATTGAGGTACAAGAAAAATTAATAGAGATATAATTAATTTATCAATGCAAGTTTCACAAAAGACAATAAGAAAGAAAGTTGGTTGTTGGTTCAGAAACCCCCAAATTCTGGTAACCTCTGGACAAACGTTCGGTGAGTGCTTTATATCTCTCCAAATTTAATCAAAACATATTGAAAGAAAAAACACTCACCTTACGTCCTCCAGCGGTAGATTTCCTGGACAAATTCGGCTTCACGCCTGGTTCCAGCCTAGGTACCATTAAACCAGAAATCTCCACCCTCGATTCCTGTACCAACATATATTATCTAGTGCTTCACACACCAGGATGTAGTTCACCTAGAAAAACGCATCGAACAGCAAGAAAATTGTCTAGGAACCACAAAAGAGAATATTGTGACCTCCGCGGTCAATCTATAATTGTATAACCCTTACTTTATACAATTAAGATATAAGATAATGCCAAGTGGGCCGATAATAATCATTTAATTTTTTATTAAATAATCACACAAAAAGGAAAATGCCAAATGGGCCGATAATAATAATTAATTAACCGTTGGATTAATTAATTATCGATACAAAAATAGGTATCTAACCTTTAAACAAAATACATGGTTTTAATTTACTATTCCAAAAAAATATGTTCACTCACAAGCTTAAAATACATTCTCAATTAAATTAAGTAAATAAAATAATTGAAATAGCAAAAGATTAACTAGATAAAATAAGAAAATAAATGCACAAGACCATACCTCACCATGTTACCAAACCACAGGATTAGAGCATCGACCACTCTGTCGCAGAGTTCGATCAAAGATCCTTCGTTTTCCCCTCGAATTTACCGTCAAACATGTAGTAACAAAATTCCTCATTACGGCGCTAGTTGTCCTAATTACACCCACGTACCAAAGATATGGTTAAAGGTGTCCGTACACTGCTGCGAATCACTTCATAAATCCAATTTTTCACAAAATATTTAAAATTAATCGCCAAACAGCAAAAAATTAACAAAACATAATGTCCAAAGGGAGCTGTAACGGGATTTCGACAAAAATTCCGTTACAAACGAAAATCAGCTGGAACATTTTTGAGGGCGGGGGACACGATGGTGACAATATTTCCCAACATACCCTCTACCCACTACCCCCTAAACCGAAAATTTTAACGATTTTAACGATTTTCCGGTACTGGGCTTGCGAGGGCTTGTCGTATCGGTTTTTTTGTCAATTCGAATAAGATAAGTAAAAATTGACCACAAGTGACCTAACCCACCCCCGGGGGTTGAATCTACTCCCACCCCCAATAACGAAATACCACGAAAACAACAAAAATCAGTTTGAAAACGATATGTTCCCGTATTCGAGGGCGGGGAACACATTGGTGATGATATTTTCGAAACATTGGTGACAATATTTTCGAATTATCCTTCACTCACTACCCTGAATCTGAAAACCACCCCATTTTCCAATTTTCCGCTGCTAGGCTCGCGAGGGTTTGTAGTATAGAATTTTTTCTCGTCAATTCGAATAAGATAAATAAACCTCGATCAGACGAGACTCAACAACCCGGGGGTTCAAGCAGCCTTTACACAAAGTGAACTTTTCCTTCAGTAACTGTGACGTCCATTTCGACTCAGATGAACAGTGTGGTTATAATTGTAAGCGTCGAAAGATCTATTAGCATAGAATGAGAATTGTATCTAGTGAATCAGATCATTGAATGAATAAAAGCGAGAATATATTTACATATATAATGAATGAAAAACAAAAATATCTACATGTACCAATGACCCGTGTTAATCAATTCCCTACAGGCCACTGAAAGAAAAGTTTACTTTATCTAAAGGCTGCTTGAGCCCCGGGTTGGTTAGATCTCGTCGGATCGAGATTTAACTTACTCTGTTCGAATTGACGAGAAATCATCCTATCCGACAAGTCCTCGCAAGCCCAACACCGAAAAATCGGAAAGGGGGGTGGTTTTTCCGATTTGGGGGTAGTGGGTAAAGGGTAGGTCGAGAAATATTGTCACCATCGTGCTCCCTGTCCTCGAAAAGGAGGTATAACGTTTTCCAGCCGATTTTCGTTGTTTTCGTGGCATTTCGTTATTGGGAGTGGCGGTAGTTTCAACCACCAGGGATGGGTTAGGTCACCTGTAGTCAATCGTTACTTATTTTATTCGACTTGATAAAAAAACCCGATCCGACAAGCCCTCGCAAGCCTAGCACTGGAAAATCGGAATAAGGGGTGGTTTTTTTTAGTTTAGGCGGGGTAGTGTCTGAAGGGTATGTCGAAAAATATTGTCACCATCGTATTCCTCGCATTCGAAAACGGAGGAGTACATGTCTTGCGGTCCAGTTACAGAACTTTTGGGGTCAAAGCTTCACCTCAAAGGACTGTATAAGAACTATATATTTTTAGACTTCAAAGGCCACTGGCGGCCGAACTATTGGATTTTAAGCATCGTGCCTGAAAATTATTGTTCAGGAGGCCAAGACCTACATACTAAAATTTGGTGCAATTTAACCGAGGGCCATTTTCCTGTCATTCCGTGCGAGGTCTTTTGTCGTCTGCTTAGATGATAGCTTAAAATGGAAAATTGACCAGATATTTATTAAACAATACAGGAATGTCATTAATGTTCACTCGGCTCTCGTTACACTGCATAAAATTTGCATTAAGCATTTTGTAAAAGAGATTGTTCGTGGCATCAATCAGTTGTCGAGTGAAAGCGAACGAGTAGCTCTTTTGTTTCTTGATATTTCATACAAAAAAATCATAAATTTGTGTAACGTATGCCACTAACCAAGCGTGAGCTTCCGACAATCGAGACCACATCACTCAGAATATATGCAAATTAAAGAAAAATCACTAATCCAGTAATAAACTTGTAACGCACATGCTCAATTTACAAATATTATGCGTTCGTGATACTGAATATAAATTTCACAGCGGTATAATATAATTTCTTACGCCATACATCAGTTTCCAGGCTTTTATGCTAGCTTGAAATAACATCGAATATACATTATAACTTCTAGTGATCCCCTATGATCGTTTAGTTTCCTTGTAGACATATTTCTTTGGTGTAAGGAATCTCCTAACTCATTTGTGGGATATAGCTGAATGAGAGGTGATTAATAACTTCAGATTGCTTGTGGCGGAATTTCAAAAACAGTATCTAGATAAATGTGTACCTATGTACGGGTAAGGATGGATTATGTGTATTGGTTTACTCGAAATTTATATATAAATTGAGTGCGAAAAGTATTATAAGAAAAGTGTGTTCTTCATTTCTGGTTACATCCCAATTACATGATTCATTGAAAATGTTAATGAGCCAGTCATGTTGTGGAAATACATCACTAGAAATATTGCGTCGCGGTAGCGTTAGTCATTGATTTTGATTAATATTGTCATACAAGTCATAGATCTCAGTTTTAGTCTGGTGCGAATACCTTTTTGAAAAAAAAACTATTAACAGGCAAGGACCAGCCGAAAAATATAGTTAAGGTTATAACTAAGAGAAAAAACAAAAATTAAACACGAGATAAAATGAAATTGTGAAATGGGGGTACTGCTTAGGGGTTGAAAGTGCTTTTTTTTGCGATTTTCTGCGAAACATGACGTCCTAGCGGAAAATGTCCTTCACAAAAGTCGCAGATAATAAAAATCTAACTCTTTTATATTAGGAATTTTTCAACATAACTTCAAATTTTTCGAGAAAATAGCGGAAAACCGATTTATCGGTTTTTTATTTTTTCTCTCGGAGAAATAATTGAATTTACATGAAATTTTATGAAGACATACTTTTCTTTGTATTGAATAAGCATTTTTTTTTGAATCTGAGAAACAAGTAATTTCTGAGATATTTACATTTTTCGAAAAAAAAAAAATCAAAATCTTCCACGGAAAACTTTATTGGTGTTTTATTCGATTTAAATATTCTATCCAGGCTCATTTTAACCATTGAAATGTCTACTTTAAAATGGTCTATGTATGTTGATGGTTTATTTTTCATTAAACCGCTTAAAATTGAGAAAAACCAAAAAAATTGACTCTTCGTATCACGAATCTTTCAGTATTATATATTATTTTCAATATGTTTTTATTATTTTGTAAATAAAGGATTAAATTTCAATGACAGAATTTACATTACTAAAGTTGAATAAAATTTAATTGAAGAAAGTGGGGAAAAACATTGAAACTTAAGTTTTTCATGGCAATGCGGTAGTCCGCTAACCCGCAACGTTGCTCGAATCAGACATACTTTTCGATATTCGACACACCCTACCATACCAGGCGTTGCCTATCTTCGTGCAACCTCCCTAACCACACCTTTTATTAACGTATATTTTACTATTTTTTCGCTACATATATAGTATAGCGATGAGTAATCTGTTTTAGGTATATTTGAATAAAATAATTTGAATACATAATTACTAAGTAGAACAATTGATTTATTGAAATTTTTTTAAAAATTTTGACTCGCTTCATCTTCAGAAAAATATTGTTTTGTCATTTTTTTATAAAAATAAATGTATGAAAAATTATAAAACTCTAATGAATTTTAGATTTCTTGCATTGTAGTTGTTCTTCTTCTTCATCAATAAAACTTTCAAATTCCGAAGGATCCTCGAAATTACCAAGCTGATCGAGCTCTTCAATTTCAATATCAACACCCTTTGCTGGCTCTTTATCAATAATTTCTTCCGAATCACTTACGTCTTCAAATATTTCTTTATCTCTATTTGAGCAATTTTCATGACAGTTACTGTATAAATTGATACATTTTAAGCCGTGTTTCCGGCAGCCACATCTTTGTTTTATTGTTTATTACAACCACTTTCACAACTGCAGCTAATACTCTAATAATTTTTCAGGAATTAAGTCTAAACTGTCTGGAATAAATTTGGGCACGAGTCTACCTAGATGTTCGTAGAAAATATTGAAAAATTCGTGATCCGAAAAGTCATTTTTTTTTTAGTTTTTCTCAATTTTAATGAAAAATCAACCATCAACATATATAGACAATTTTAAAGTAGACATTTCAACGGTTAAATGAGCTTAGTTATTGATATTAAATGAATTAAGCTCTAATTCTGAACAATTTGGTGCAAAAATCATGTGTCTATGATTTTTTTTGTTTAAGTTACTAGTGCGTTTATGAAAAGGGACCTCTTGTTGGTCCCATGTTATTTCTCCATATTTCTCCATAAGCAACAATAGATACCTTTCCAGGGCTGAACATTGACTACTTTATCGATTATTTTGAGTGTTTCATCCAAATTATATCGGTTTTGTAATCGATTACAACCTATAAAGGACAAAATCCGAAAATCGATAATTTTAACCCAAACCACTAATTTCAACTGTACTGAAAAATTGACATCGCCGACAAGGGGTCCCTTTTTGCTTTCCGCCTCACAAATATCTCGGAAAGTACTTGTTTCCCAAATCGGTTTTCCGCTATTTTCTCGGAAAATTTGAGGTTATGTTGAAAAATGCCTTATATGCAAGTTTTAGATTTTTTTATTATCTACAAATTTTGTGAAGGACATTTTCCGATAGGAGGTCACGTTTCGCCAAATATCGCAAAAAACCACTTTCAACCCCTAAATACCCCTTTTCACAATTTCACCTTATCTCGTGTTTAATTTTTGTTTTTCTCTTGGTTGTAACCTCAACTAAATTTTCCGGCTTCTCCTTGTCTGTTAATAATTTTTTTTAGCCTTCAAAATCCGCTTTGGCACCAGCCAATTTGTGCAGCGTGTATTTTTTTTATTAATAAATAATTAAAGTTGAAAAACACGTTTTTTTTTTGTTACTCGATTCGATTCTCGATCTCGACCCCATAATTTGTTATAAACAGTCAGTTTCTCATTTTCAAAATTTTCAAATACATCAAAAATTGTCTTGTGTGTTCAAAAGTTTTCATCTAAAATTTTATTTAAAATTTCGAAGCAAAACTTTAAGCCTCTCACTTTGAACGTCCATCCGTTATTGGGAAATTAACGGATCTTGACAAGTAATGGCCTATCAACTCTACAACGTATCTAAACACTATTTTTTTTTATAACAATAATTAACATATTATTCATGTAAATATCTATTTTTCAAAAAAAGTCGATTTTCCTGGTCAATTTTTACGGAGGACAATTATGAAAAGCTTTATAGCAAATTCAATTTTAATTGAATTAGGGTCTCTACTTATAACCAGAAAACCATTCGCCTGCTACAAAGACAAAGCCACCTGCGGTACCAAAACATGCTGAAAAAAATTAAAAACCATATTAGTGGGTGTTGACGAATTTTACGTATCCAACACAACTTGTGAAAACTGAAGATCCCCTTTGCCAGATGAGCTTATGTATGAGAAATCCCCCATCAATAATCAAATCAAATTTTGGTGTATGTACGTTTGTGGCGCCGATCTGATGCATTTTTCAGAATTTTTAACATTCAAAATGTTTATATTTTTTTCCGCATATTTTGATACCGCAGGCGGGTAGCAGGCGAATGTTTTCTGGTCATAAGTAGATCCTAATTTGTTCTATACTTGAGTAAAATTTGATTTAAATCGGAAACAAAATAAAACCGGTGTCTTCATTTTAAGCGAATCTCACTGTATATTTAAGGAAATGTATAGATTTCGACAAAATATTACGTTAGTAAATACGTCGAGTGCTGTAAAATAAAAATTGTTTTGTGACCGTGATTTATTAGCAGACCACGTTAAACCGCTTTGATAGAAATATTCAAGGTACCTAATTAATTTATTTATTAATTATCTATTTTGGCTGGCGAATATCTCGTAAACTATAACACGTAGGAAGAAAATGAATTTAAATATTCTAGGAAATTGAGACAGCGGGGCTAGGGGCGGGGACTTTTAGTATGTTTACCTCCTAACTACCCTCAGCACATTCCTAAAGCGGAAAATTCTCCCTTCTTCCATGTTCTCTAAAATCCCCTTTTGGGCATTCATGCAGCATTTTGTCCTTTCTCGTTATCACATTGATAGTTTGTGAAATTTAGTTCAGTGTTTTCTGCAAGACTTCATGCAACTCTGTAATTTTTTTGACGATATTTTCAACTTCAATTGTTATTAACAAAATAGCACACAGCCTATAGTTGCGCAAACTGAGATCGATAATCTATGTGACAATATTACCAAGCACACTTGGCCACACTGTCTATCGTGTACTGGGTTCGATCCCCAGCTTCGACAATGGAAATGTCGGTAGGTAATGGATGTTTTCTGCGTTTTCTCAAATGTATAACAGTCTTGGCTTTGAATTTGCGTGTTGTCTACTATGTGTGGTGTTTATGCTTTTTTCTACTTTCGAGCGATACTAGGAGTGAATAATAGTATATTGTGTATTTAGGTGCGAAAGCAGTACATTCCCGGACAACGATGCAAATTGTTGCAACGAGCATCGAAGTCCGGGAATGGGCTTTCATACCGAAGTACACATACTATTTTTTCTGAAATCACAATCAATATTATTATAAATTAAGGAATTTGTATTAATGCATAACATTTATTCATTACAATCTAACTGCTTACTAATAATGCAATTTTAATGTGAGTTGGTTTGTCTGCGTGCATTTATTTACTGTCTAAAATATGCATGAAAAACCGTACAGGAATGTTACTTTCCCGGCCTAGACCGGGAAAGTCACATTCCCGTACGGTTTTGTTGATCGTTTCTTGGCAACGGATCTTTTTCTGTCTGTTTTCTGATAGTTTCTTAGCAACAGACTAAAATACTGGAATTGTACATTTTTCGATCTGAAATCGCGCCGAAAATGTAGATATTGCCTATCGATTTCAGAAAAAGTATTGTAATGGTCCAAAAATTCGACTTCGAGTTCTTGACGAACTTTTTTAATTCTAGTTACCGGCTGTCAACGACATCACGACATATTTTTATCCTGTTGTCAAGTTTCTACGACGAAGTGACTTCTAATTTTTATTTTTAAATGGAACACCCTGTTTATTTTTACATTCTTTGCAATCTAGTGGTTATTTTGCATATGACTGCGCTAATTTCATGACTCTTTTAGCCGTTTTGATTTTTTTGCAACTGATTTTAATTTTTAATCTATTGCGCCACCAGTACTTGTTCTAATGTTCATATATAATTGAAGAATAATTTTTTGTTGCTAATTTATGGCACACAGCAGTCGATAGTTAATAAAATATCTTTTTCGAAATTTCGAAAAATATTCAAATGGAAGTATAACACTTTCATACCACAGCTAAATGTAATTTTTCAATACCAATCCAACGATGTATCACAGCACATTCTGGAAGGTCAATTTCTGGCACACAAATTGAAATTTAAAACTGGTGGAAAAAAATTCAAAATGGTGGAAAAAGTAATCAAGTTAGCACAGTCATATTATGCAGCACGACTGCGAAAAGGTAAAAAAAATATACGGTGTCTCATTTAAAAATCAAAAGCACAGATCACCTCCAGTGAAACCAGAAGTAGTAGAAACTTCACAGATGCATCAAACGCGTAATTTTGTTAACATGTGGCAAGTGCCTAGTTTAATCCCGATCGGTTGAAAATTCAAGAAATGACGACCTCGTTGACACCCAGTGTATCGCTCCCAGATACAAAAAAAATCGGTAAAGGCATATACCCAAAATTTTCCTCTCTGGCGCATAGCTTCATTAAAAATGCACAGTTGGCATACTTTAGTCATTTTTATCTTTTTTTAAATTAATCCAAAATTCGAGTCTTGAGAGCGACCTCTAAAAGCTCTTCACTTTTCATTTATTCCTTATCTTTTCTGTAGGATGACTCCTCTGTATACTTTTTATAATTAAAAGTATGTCAGACTTTCTTCCTAGCAAGTGACAACTACATTTCAAATATTATTTTCCTCTGTCGTAGAGTTATTTTTTAGAGTGAGTCCTCCCGGAATACATTTCATTGAAAGAATTTGAGATTTCTTCCTCGGTAATTTTGTCAACCACAATCCAAATATTATATCCACCATAATTGTGTTTCATAGTAACCACCTTGTATATTTTTCATATCTTTCTTCCCTGACATGCGAAATATTACACGTCACATTTTTAACTAATTAACTACATGCGAAATATTGCCATCGGTTATATTTTTTCATTATTGTTTTTTTTAGAGTGACCACCCTGTACATTTTTCACATTTTTCTCCTTGACAGTTGTGTTAACTATATGCCAAATATTATCCTCCGCATCTAGATTTTTTCATTATTTTTTTAGGGTGACCGCCCTGTATATTTTTTCAAATATTTCTTTGACAGTTGTGTTAGCTGCACATGAAATATTATCATCCTCCGCCATAATGTTTTCTAATTCTTGGGTAACCACGCTGTATATAGTATGTCCAATACTATATGGACCACCACCCTTATATCTCGCTTATCTGATATCCGAATATTTTGAAATATTGATGGTATACCTATAAAGTGAGTCTTTATACGTAACCACAGTTAATTTCAGTCACAGGCGTCCTTTTTTCGATTTTCTTAGAAAAAAACTAGTAAAATATTCTTAATCAGCACCTTTACAAACTCCTTTGTACAAGATTACGTCGTAGTGGGCTCAAAGTATTGAGATGGGGGTTGTCAAAAAGCATTTTTTTCAACTAAAGATAATTTTTATGTGTAAAACGAATTCTCAAATGAAAAAAATGTATTCTTCATTTTTTGTTCTTGGTAATGTACTGTACTAGTTTGAATTGATATTTCAACAAAATAATTATTTAATTAACGAGGCAAAAATTCTAATTCGTATACCTACCATTATTCTAACAAATAATCTTAAATAGTAAGCCTTGAAAACAAAAGTTACTGCATTTGCCAATTTATTGTTGAACGTAAAAGTCAATCAGTTAAAAATTCATGTGATTGCTGGTTTAATGTCAGATAATAAGTGTAAATTTTTGAATCACAAATATTTCGACGTTTAACAATGCGAGAAAAAATGGAATTGATTCGTTAGACGGAGGTAATGCCAGATCATTTAGACAAGCTGCTGTTGAATTTAATTTACAGGCATCCTAACCGTCAGCCTCCTATTCGCCATAAATTGGTAGCAAATATCAATAACAGCTTTAACACTACAGGAAATATATGTAAGTTAAGACCAAAGAATTATAATTTACACAATCAGCTAATTGAAAACGAAGAACGCATTTTACCTACATTTTTTTGGAGAAAATCCAAGATATAGCATAAGGCAAGTAGCATTAAATCTAAATATTACTAAGAACATGGTTTATCGTCGCTTCAAAAACATATAAAAAGAGCATTCAAGCCAACATTTTTACATACCCTAGAAGATGATGATACAGACAGAAGATTAAGATTTCTGTTTTTGGGCCCGGCGTAAATTTAAGCTTTTCTTCATAATTGAAAAAACTTAGTTAAATACAATTTTCATCAAAAATGTAAAAAAATGTAGGTTGCTTATAATCGATTTCATATTTTCTAATTTTTAAGAATAGCCTGCATAATTTATCATAATTTTTTTTATAAAAAACGACTTTTTCTTGGGAAATCAAAAATAAGAAAGTTTACAAGAGTACCCCATTCGGGAACACATCGTACATATATTACATGAAGAACGTTCTAAAATGTTCACACACCGTTTATGATTTTCTTGGGAAATGTATCTATTACTATTTCTTTTAACTGACCGCGAGAAATCTTTGTCAGAGCTTCTGCAATATTGTTCTGTACCGACAAATTGCAACTAGGAATATCATAAATACACAAGTTTACTGTTGCTAGTACGACAGTTAAAAACCCTCTACGACTGTATAATTCCGCGTCGTTCCTACTGAATCCTTCACAATCTACTTCATTGGTGAAGTTTAAAGATTCGTACCATTTCCCTTCTATTTTGTTCTTATCAGCTGATCCACGTTCGTAGCTAGGTAAATTTCCGGTACTGCCATAGTGTAGGTATTACAATTGACCTATTTCACATTAGAAAGTTTGGTAAAAAGAGTCATGGCGAAACCTACTTTGCTATCATTAAAAGTCACTGCACATGTTGACCAACTCGTCTAATTCCCAAACTTTGTAAAAATGAAATAACTATCATATAATAATCACACCGTTGTTTTCATTATCATTAATCTACTTTGATTGATTAGAAATTATCTTCATTAGTTTGTTTTGTAGTCTACAATAATTTAAATAATTCAAATTAAATAACATCACTTTGTAAGAGTTGTCAATTTAGAAGTTAGGTATTTAATTTTTACAGAGTTAGTAAATTAGACGAGTTGGTCAACATGTGCAGTGACTTTTTACTACTTTAGGTGATACCAATCTGGTTTCCGCCAAGATACTTTTTACCAAACTTTCTAACGTGAAATGGGTCAATTATAAACCAAAATATTACATTTTTACTTAATTTGGTACGTTGTGATCTGTTTTGCAAATCTATTACGTTTTTCTGTAAAACTAGTTTATATAGGGTGTCCCAGAATTGAGTTCCCGGACGGGAACCTGTGAGTTCATGTTGGGGATATAACCCAACTTACTTTAGTCCAAAAATGCATCCCTGAGGAAGTACATCCTCTTAAAGTGAGACAGAAAAAAGTTTTTTCCATTAACTCCATTATATAGAACATAACATTTTCAAATTTTAATGGGAGCTGTATCTCTATAAGTACTCTATGTAAACTTGATAACAACCAAATATCTTTTGTTTCTCAATTTTTTTTCATAATAATTAATACTTGACTGGCTGTAATTGTTTAATCGTCCTGTAAAATTACGGAATACTTGAACATTTTGACACAGCATTGAAAGGCTCTTAAAAATGTTTGTAATATCAATCAAAATACAAGAAATTATTGTTTTTTCCTCTATTTGTGTTTAACATTTATTTACAGTTCCAGAACAAAATTTTGTAATAGCAGAAAGGTACAGTTTATTTTAAAAACTGCATTCATAACAAATGCTCCACATAACGTCCACCTGTTTCGGTACACAAATCAATACCTTTAAAATTTTTTGTAATATCAACCAAAAATCAAGAATTAACGGTTTTCTTCTGTAGGTTATAAGTATTCGTGAAACAGAAAACCTGTAGCGTTCTCATGACAAAACTTAATTAATTAGTAAGTCAAAAATAGCAAGTATAAGATTAATTACGGTAATCTACCAGCAACGAGTTGGGTTGTAATTTTGTGTTAGAAGGTTGGCGGTAATGCATCAGGGTTTTCAAAGAGTACTATTTCGAGAATTATAAATAAACAACAACTGTACTCATTACATTTTCAAAAAGTCCATGCTTTATTAGAACGAGATTTCCCACCTCCATTGGAGTTTTCACAGTGGTTATGAAATAAACAAAACTAAGATCAAAATTTCTTTTCCCGAATATTATTCATCGATGAAGCAGCATTCACGAGGGACGGAATATTTAATCTACATAATTCTCACCATGATCATCTCTTGATAAAAATCCTCATGTCATAAACGAAACTAAAACAGAAATTCTCAATAAATGTATGGATATGTATAGTTAACAATCAACTCATAGGTACAGTTAAATTATCAAATCTTCTAAATGGACAAGAGTACTTACACTTTTTGCAAAATGGTTTACTACCTCTGCTCGATTATGTACCTTTGGAAATACGACGTAATTTATGATTCATGCGTGACGGTTGTCCTGCTCATTTTAACATTACTGTGCGACAGTTTGTTGACAGAGTTTATTAGATTGGCAGAGACGGACCCACTGCGTGGTCAGCCAGGTCATAAGGTTTGAACCCTTGCGATTTTTGCGATTTTAAAACCACTGTATACTCTGTTCCAACTGACACTAAGGAGCAACTTTGGCAACGTGTACAGAACGCGTGCGATGAATTTAGAGGAATTTTGCATATTTTCCAACGAATTCGCTGTCATTGATGAAGAGAATTGATTTATTTACCTACTGAAACAGGTGCACGTCATGTGGAGCATTTTTTATGAATGAATGTAATTTTTTTAAAGTAAAGTGTGCTTTTCCATTATTACAAAATTTTATTCTAGAATTGTAAATAAATGTTAAATACAAATAAAGGAAAAAACGATAATTTTTTTGTGTTTTGATTGATATTACAAAAATTTTTAAGAGTACCTTTTTTTGCAGCCGTTTCAATGCTGTGTAAAAATGTTCAAGTATTTCGTAATTTCACAAGGTGATTAAAAAATTACAGTCAGTCAAATATTAATTATTATGAAAATTGAGACACAAAAGATATTTGGTTGTTATCAAGTTTACATAGAGTACTTAGAGGTACAGCTCCCATCAAAATTTGAAAATTTTATCTTCCATACAACGGAAGTTATTGGAAAAAATGTTTTTTTTCTGTCTCACTTTAAGAGGATGTACTGGACTAAGGTAAGTTGGGTTATATGGGCCCAATATGAACTCAGGAACCACAGGTTCCCGTCCAGGAACTCAATTCTGGGACACCTTGTATATTCAAATTTTAAAATCACATAAAATATACCGTGTTGTATAAATTAATGTTTCACTGGGAAATAAAAATCATTTAAGAATTTTGTATAACAAATATCTAATTGTACCGTACTATAATACTTATTTTGCTTATATTATTTGTAGTATATTTTGATTTTATATTCTACCATTAAATACAAAAAATATAGCTTATTAATTCTAAAATAACTAATAATTTTACAATGAATTGTTTAATTAATATTTGAAGTATTTCTATACATGATAGTTATGTGATGGTAATTGCCTTCACTACAGATTAATTTGAATTTTGTTACCATAAAAACTGATGAGGACAATTGTTTCTATGCTATATATTCAATCCAGGAACAGAATTAATCCAATATCTGATACAAAAACCCACTAATTCAAATATGATTTTATGTTACAATAATATAAAGCGTATTTATATTGTTGCTTGAATGGCCACCACTCATATTGGATATGTATATACTGACTGAAAATTTAAGCTTTTGTAGAGTCTGCACCTAGCACTACAATTTGTTATGTTTTCATATACACGTATCTTTAAAATGCACGACTGACCAAAACTTGCACCATAATATGTTATTATCCTCTGCGGTTGGTTTACTTAATATACAGCAGAGTTTCAGGCACAAATATGAACATAGTTAGAGCCGCACTAAATGCAAACAGCCAGCATTATTTGGTTATATTGTGAGTATCAGGTAATTGCGGCTTTAGTTCCTGAACGTTTCTGAAGCTACCCATTAATAGTTACATCATGAAATCGATTTTTATTTTGTCTCCTCTATTCTTTTTCAAATTTTTGAATGAACATACTAACTAATATACAGGGTGTTTTAGTTAAAAGTCCCCGAGCTATTATCTCGAAAAATAATGAAGATATTTGAAATCTCTAAATGGCATTTGATTGATATCAAAAAAAGACAGAAAATAACGGCAGTTAGAATTTTTAATTCGCATTGCACACAGATGGCGCTGTGGTGCTAAATTATTTTTCGATGTGTGGAATCTCGAAACATAATTCGTATGACTAAGAAATAAATTCTGAATAATTTTTACTCTGTGTAAAAACCAACCGTTTTAGAGCTACATGATTTCCATTCTTTATTTTTTGGTCTATATAAATTTTGAAAATTCCTGTAACATATTTGTTAATAATTTTAAAACATCGATTACTTATAATTTTTTTTTCCTATTAAATGCAATACTTCCTATATTATTATATATTTTGAAAATTTTTATAATTTTCAAAATTTTCCAAATGTTTGTTCCTAAAACACAAAGTTAGTAAACATTTTCAAACTATGTAATAATAAAGAGAGTATTACATTTAATAAGATTAAAGTTCTAAATAACCGATGGTCTAAAATTATTAACAAAAATGTTACAGGGATTTTCAAAATTTACATGGTCAAGAAACTGAAGAAAAAAATCATGTAGCTCCAAAACGACTGAATTTCCTATATCAACAAAATTGTTCATAATTTATTCCTCAATCATATGAGTTATGTCTCGGGGTTCCAACCATTGAAAAACAATTTAGCACCGAAGCGCCATCACAGTAATGGAAAATGGAAACAATGTGAGCCACGCGGCAATTTCAATCGTACAGCATTACATTTTTTTTTATTCTCCGTAGAATAACATGTACTTTATTATGGGTAATGTATTTTGTGTGAAATTTGGTTAGGTGTTTTCATAAATCGGAGAAGGAGCCATTAGTCGCAGCATGGAAGTAGGGGAGAGGCAGGTACAATGGCCAGGCTGGTACAGTGGCCACATGAGAATAACTTTTTAAATATTCGCGCCAGTAACGCGCCATCTAGTATACGAAGGCATAGGTCCACACTGTGCATTTGGTGCATGTACAGAACCTAGTTATATTACCGTATGAGTAAGTGAAGTTTTTCGTTACGCAAATTGTGCATTATTTTTAATATCAGGTAAGATTGCGATGTGATATTTACGTTTGTGTGTAAGTAAACACCAAATCATTATATGTAGCATATATTTTGAACATTGCACAATTGGTTTATTGACACATATTAAGATAAACAGGCACAAAATTTGTGTAGGTTATGTGCTGAAAAAAAACTTGTATTTTGCAACAGTGGTCATCTTATTTTAAGTAACAGTGGCCACCACTTCACATGGTGAAAAATGATGGCCACTGTTCCTACAATATTAGGAATTTGTAGTCTTACACTATTTTTTATTATAGTTTTGACCATGCCACGAACCAAGCCTAAAAGAACTGGAATTGGAAAAACTTCAAGTGAGTCGATGAGAAATGCATTAATAGGAGTAAAGAAAGGAGGATTGTCCGTAAAATCTGCTGCTCTGAGATATGCAATTCCGCGGACAACCTTGAGGCGTTATATAAGCAAATGTGACAATAATAATGACATTGATTGGAATAGTGTTATATTAGAAGGGGCACCCAGATTAACCCCAAATTATTCTGTTAACAAAATTTTTTCAACCGACGAGGAAGCTGTTCTCTCGGAATATCTAAAAACGATGGCAAAATTGCACCATGGACTGACACCCAAAAATGTGCGGACACTGGCGTATCAACTTGCTGTGGCTAACAACAAGAAAATTCCTAAGTCTTGGAGAATAAATCAACAAGCCGGAAGGTTTTGGTTTACTAATTTTTTAAAAAGAAATCCATGTCTCTCAATACGCATAGCTGAGGCAACTTCAATTGGTAGAGCGATGGGATTCAACAAACCTGTAGTGGACAAATTCTATGAAAATCTTAAAGAAGTTTTAAAAAAATATAAATTCGGGCCTAGTCAGATTTACAACATGGATGAAACTGGTCTATCCACGGTTCAAGGCAGTAGTAAAGTTATCGCGACTAAAGGTCAAAAACAAGTGGGCCAAGTCACTTCCGCGGAGAGAGGAACTCTTGTTACTATGTGTTGCGCAATGAATGCTATCGGAAACACGATCCCCCCCTTATTAATATTTCCACGGAAAAATTTTAAAGACCATATGCTAAAGGGAGCACCACCAGGGTCAATTGGTTCCGCATCTTCATCAGGTTGGATCACTTGTGAAATATTTGCTAAAAAGTGGATGAACCACTTCATTCGCCATAGTAAGCCTTCTTCCACAGAACCTGTATTATTAATCATGGACAACCATGAGTCCCATGTATCGCTTGATGTTATCAAAGCGGCTCGTCAAAATAATATTGTTCTATTAACATTACCTCCTCATACTAGCCATAAACTCCAACCCCTCGACAAAAGTATTTATGGCCCTCTGAAACGATATTATAACAACGCATGTCAATCGTGGATGGTGAATCACCCTGGCCAGAGAATAACAATTTACGACATTGCTGAAATTATGGGGGAGGCTTATCCTCTTGCATTTATACCAAACAACTGCATATCTGGATTTAAATCGACTGGAATTTTTCCTTTCGATAACACAGTCTACACCGATGACGATTTTTCTGCTTCAGCAGTAACTGATATGCCACGAAATGAGAACAACGCACAGTTGACTACAAATGAAGAAACCATTCAAACGGAATCAATTTCAAATGGTGTTGAATATGTTGATATTTCCGGCACAGAACCGAGTCATAGCCATGATGATTCTGATGTTGTCAAAGCAGGACCCAGCCACCATCACAATTTGGCTACCACAGATCAAAAAAATAATTTGGTTGAAAATGAAAGAAGCCACGAGGATAATGATATTGACAAGATAGGGATTCAAGTTGATCGCCAAATACACAATGTAACACCAACCAACCAATTTATCTCCCCTGAAATATTGAAGCCGTATCCAAAAGCTATTGAAACTGCCAAAAAGAGAAAGGGACGAAAGAAAAAAGTTACAGAAGTTTTAACAAGCACCCCGGTTTATAAAAGAATCGAAGAAGAGATAGCTTTAGCTAAGCAACGAAAAGATAGTTTAAAAGAGAAGAGAAATACAAAGAGAAAAATTGCACCAATTGAAAGTTATAGTTCCACAGATAGTGAACAATCTGAATTAATATTAACTGACTCTGACGATATAGATTATTTGGGAGATGAAACATTGAATAACGACCTGTTAAAAGATTTAAATGACATCAGTATTAATTCGTTTGTTGTCGTAAAATTCCCCACCAAGAAAACAATAAAATATTTTGTGGGAAAAGTAATCGGTGTTGATCCCCTAAATAAGGAATTCAATATTAGCTTTTTAAGACGACATGCAAATAAATTTTCATTTCCATTGGTTTTGGATTGTGCAACTGTTCCTATTGAAGAAATTACACTGCATTTACCTGATCCCATGCCAACTGGTGGAACCTCGAGGGTTAAAAGCTCCTTCCAGTTTAGTGTTGATTTATCGAGTTATAAGATACAATGAATTACATATCTGTTAAAAATATATTTTTTCTAAACTTTTTCTAATAAAAAAATGATAATAAAAAGTTGTGTCCACTGTAGCATATCAAATTGACCACTGTACCTGACGATAAGGTACAGTGGCCATTTTCCCTAATTATTTTCAAATTGATTTCACTCCACCTCATTAGGCAGTTTTCAATGTTGTGAACTTGTCAAAGCGTGTATATTGATCATTACTAACAGTCCAAGTAAAAAATTTGTGCAATTCCTACGTTTGTCTTTATTACTATGTTTTTAATGAAAAGGTGGCCACTGTTACCAGCTCTCCCCTACCTAAATCTGAGAAAATTGGTATCTACGAAGTTAAAAAAAAAATAGTAATGCGATTGAGGTTGAAAAGTAGAAAAAACTAATCTCATAGGCTTATAATTTTTTTTTATTTTTTGTTTTCTATATATTTTTTTTGGTTTTTAATTCTTCTTTCACATTTTCCGCACTTCCCCTATAAAATACATGTTATTCCAAGAAAAATAAAAAAAAATGATTGAAAATTCCGCGTGGCTCGAATTGTTTCCATTTTCCAACACTGTGCGTCATCTCTCTGTACTGCGAATGAAAAATTCTAAGTGACTGTTTAAGGCCTTTTTTGACATTAATCATCTTTCATTTACTATGTATGTCGACTAATCTTTTATAAATCATTTTTTTAGTGGATGTAGTCCTTTATGTTGCTATTTTTTCTGGTTTTATTATTTTCAATCATTCGAATGAATTTTGGCATGGTTGTTACCCTGCATTTATAGTGAGCGCGGTACGACACATAAATAGGGTGAATACTGCACCAGCTCCACGGAGTGCAATTTGGAACAGTTGGTTCTTACACCAAGGAGATCCAATGAGGGTGCGTCATCATTTTTCCTTAGGAATGAAGATGGCGGCCATTTTTTGAGAAGAAAAAATTTACACTGCAATCAGTTATATTAGTAAAAAACATAAGTGTGGAGTATAATTTTTGGTTAAATGATATCTAATGAAGACGAATCAAGAGCGTCTCCAGGATGTTTTTCTGGGGGGGGGGGGGGTAATGCCATGTGAGCTACGACGAGACGACGCGCGACGGTCGATTTTTATTTTCTGAATATTTTTTTTTTGAATTTTTAAAATATTTTACTTCGTCCCATTACCCCCCCCCCCCTTGAATACGCCCCTGAGACGAATATGGTGTCTATTTTTAACCGACTTCAAAAATTTATGAAATGAGGATGTTCTCAATTTGACCCCAGGTTCGTCAGTCATTACTTATAGATTCGCTTATGCGATTTCTATGAAATTTTCTCAAACTGTAAAGTACTACTACGTGTAGTATACGGCGGCGGGCAAAATAAGGAAAATTTTTTTTTTTTGTCGAAATTTCGGGAATATGCCGGATGCGCCCGTAATAAGAAAAATGTAATATTGAATTAAAATTGATAGTTTGGTATTTTAGGAGTAGCTGATACCGAATCCGTTGTCAAAAGTTAAAAATTCAAAATTGCGATTCTGATTTGGTTGTAATAATTGCAATTTTTGGATATTTACGTGAAAGGACACCGCACATTTCATATGTAATTTAGCTTTCACTCGCGGGAGCTGAAACTTTGCACAGTGGTATTTATGTCGGTCAGAAGTCTCCACAGGCACAAACTATTTTAATGACATATTGGCCGAAGAAGGTCATAATTTAACAATTTTTTCAACTAAAAATAATTTTTAACTGTAAAACGGATTCTCAAATGACAAAAATTTATTCTTCATTTTTTGTTCAGAATAATGTATTGTAATAGTTTGAAGTGATTTTACATTAAAATCATTGTTTAAAAATTCTAATTCATTTATTTTATTTTATTTTATTTTTTAATTTTTGCCATATTAAATAAATAATTATTTTGTTTTAAAATCACTTCAAACTAATACAATACATTGCTCTGAACAAAAAATTACAAATACATTTTTTTAATTTGAGAATCCGTTTTAAAAATAAAAATTACACAGATCTACAAAAAAAAATCCTGCTCCAAGGAATAAAACCTATCACGCCTTAAGTATTTTTGTGTGCTGAATCTTAATTTTCAATTAAAAAATTTCCTACCGCATAGATTTCGAAAAAATTCCAGTTTTTATTGTCAAAAAACCGTATTTTGACGATAACCGTGATTTACCCGAAATCTAAGCGGTAGAAAATTTTCAATTTAAAAATTTTTTACCTTGTAGATTTCGAGTAAATCCCGGTTTTTATCGTCAATATACGCCTTTTTGAAAATTTTTGACGTTTACTCGAAATCTACGCGGTAGAAAATTTTTTAAATTGGAAATTCGGATTCAGCACACAAAAATACTTAAGGCATGACAGGTTTAGTCCTTGGAGAAGAATTTTTTTTTGTGGACCTGTGTTGATTTTTAGTTGAAAAAATTGTTAAATTATGACCTTCATTGGCCAATATCTCGAAACCCTGTCATTAACATTTTTTGTGTCCGTGGAAATTTTTGATCTACATGTCATAAACTACCATTGTACAAAGTTTCAACTCCTGGAAGTGAAAGCCAAATTACATATAAAAGGTGCGGTTGCGGTGTCCTTTGTGGTTGCAGTACGACTTTTTGTGCGGCATCTCAACTTCACGGGATGCCATTTGGCACGGATGTGTCTTACTCCAAGAAGATTTATTTTCGATGAGGACCCGTCGACATTTTACTTCTGGAACCAAGATGGCGGACATTTTTAAAAGAAAATAAAAAATTTATTTTGTCTAAATCTCTCATTTCGGGTATAATTTTTAGAAAATAGACACCATATTCCTGTTCGTCAGATATCATTTAATAAAAAATTATACTCCACACTTATCTTTGGGACTAATATAACTGATTGCAGTTTAAAGTTTTTTTTCTCAAAAAATGACTTTCATATTGGTTACTAAGGGAAAATATTGACGCCTCTTTATCGAAAATGAATCTCTTTCGTGTAAAGACCAACCGTGCCAAACGGCACCCCGTGGAAGTGTAGTAAAAAAAGGCGTACTGCACCCACTATTATGCGATATATGTAATATTGAGAGTGACTTATCATATATTTTTTAACGCTAATAAACATTATAACGCCACTAACGAATTGTATAATATTCTATTAAAATTAAACATCGAAACCCCCTTCAACATCTTAAATATTTGTTACACCTCAATATAATCGATATTCTGCACAGTCTGTCTTATATTCTTCTTACACCGACACCGGCGTAAAGATTTAGGTTAGAGTTGTTATTCCTCTGTTTAAACTTTTGTTGCTAATCCGTGGCACAGATCAAACAAACCAGATGTTTCACTTATGACGTTTCATGGTTTAGATAATAAATCAACTCCTGGAAGGTACCAATTTGTGCAGTGATCTGCGCATATACCAATCAGTCTTAACCAGCGAGTATAGAGTCACAGGAGGGAGCTTATGACACGTAACAATAATTAAAAGCCACCTAATAAATACTCAAAAAACCACTTAAATGTAATAACAAC
This sequence comes from Rutpela maculata, assembly GCA_936432065.2. Lineage (NCBI taxonomy): Eukaryota > Metazoa > Arthropoda > Insecta > Coleoptera > Cerambycidae > Rutpela > Rutpela maculata. The sequence goes on along the minus strand of OW386285.2, from coordinate 290,030,773 downwards.
TCTAACCTTCAATACAATACACCACATTCCAAAATAATTAATATCACCGGTGTAGCTGATGAGAGTTCCGTCCCTGAGATTTCAGTACTAAACACTCCCTCCTGTGACATTATACTCGCTGGTCTTAACTTCCATATAAACCACTAGGTTCCTCTGTTTATGTCTTCTGCGCAGAATCCTAGAAGGTATACGTCACATGACAAAAAATGAAACTGGTTACATAGGAGGTTTGTTCGAGTTTTAATATTCATTACTATCCAAGAACAACGCAGAACTGCATGCGCACTAATCGAATATCCCGAACTGTTTAGAACTATTTTAAAATTTGAAAAAACCAAAACACTTTATTGTAAAAGTAGTTACTTATGTTGTTACTAGGTGGCGCAACCAAGTAATTTTACCTACCTAGATTCCTACTGGTACTGTCCGCTTCAAGAATTGAGGAACACGTGCTTATAAGGTCTTATGTGGGAATACTAAATATAATATATAGTTGTTTTGTTATCTTCTGTGGTATAGTGTTGAAATAGTTTTTTTTAAGTAGTAAATAAAAATGGACCAGTCAAACGGTAACTAAATGGTCAACTAAAGAATACGATGCAAGCTAATAGTTCAGAACTGTTCTTAACCATACTTGCTCAAAGGCAGGTACTGGTTTGGACGATTTTGAGCAGTACCGGATAGTCCTCTAAAAAAACCAAAACAGCGAACTACCTAATCCTGAACTAGTTCTGAAAAAACTCTAACACTATAATCGCTGTGCGCAGAATCCTGACGGTTCTAAACTACTCATTTTGTAAACCCGAACAAACCTAGGGAATACTATTAAGTGAAACGTCTGGTTTGTTTGATCTGTGTCCGTGGTCTTACCTGTGTTGTGAAATTATAAAATTAAATGTAAAAGGAAACCTTAAAAAAACAGGCTTTATTATATACTAAAACGAAAAACATAAGTTAATAAGTTATGTTGAATTAGTTGTCTTAAAAGATTGTCGCACGCGAGAAAAAAACATTTGAATTTAATTTTGCAGTTTTTATGTAAGTGTCGTAGTTTCTGAGATATTTGACATTTCAACTAAATACTTCGTCTTATAAATTTTCGGATGTCATATATAAAAAAATAAATTCGATCTCGATTTATAAAATTTCTCATTGCATTTTTTCGCTAAATGTGATACTATTTTCTCAAGTTAAAAATCGCAATTTTTAAGTCGTTACAACTTCAAGACTATCATTTATATAAATCACTGTTTATAACCCTTTTGTCTCAAAATATTCTCTTTCAATTCCGTCGTTTATTATTATTATTTTTTTTTTTTTTAGGTGCCACCTCTGAAAAAGAGTAAGGTCCGCATAATATAGAAACGTTTAGTTAGTTAGTCGATGATCATTAAATTATAAAAAAAATTTCATGACAATTACTTCCACATCCAGTGGAAGCATAGTAACGACAAAAAAATTTTTGAAAATTTTTATTGTTCAAATACTTAGCAGCCCTGTCAATGAACGTTCAATAAGGGGGGTCTAGAGGGAAACGCCGAGATCACAATTTTTGACCTGAGAGCTGTGTTTGGACTATATAGGAGGTAAACATACCAAAAGTCCCCGAACGTAGGAGATGGAGGGGGTGCAGGGGGCACGAAGAAGGTGTCGGTTTTTGGTTTTTCGCTCATATCTCGAAAACGGTTGGCCCTAATAAAAAATGCAAAGTTAAAGCTGACTTCAATTTATAATAAATTTATAATAAAGTTAGAATACAGTCAAAAGATATACAATTCATTACTGAACCATAACAGATACGAAAAAATTTAATAGAAACATTATTGTAGAAAATTTAGTCAGCTTTAATTTTGCATATAGCCACTTTTTGATTAGGGCTAACCGTTTTCTAGATAGGAGCGAAAAACCAAAAACCGGGCTCTTTTTCGTGCCCCCCTGCACCCCCTCTTACGTTCGGGGATTTTTGGTATGTTTACCTCCTAAATAGTCCAAACACAGTCCTCAAGTCAAAAATTGTGATCTTGGCATTTCCCTCTAGAAACCATTCGTTGACAGGACTATATGCTCAGAATGTTATGAAACGTCGAGATTTTAACTTTGAGCAAAAAAAAATTTCGTCGGTCTGTCTGTCTGTAAATTTTTTTGTGCGCACGATTACTCTGGTACCGTTTAAGATATTGACTTGAAATTTGCCACACGTATGTACTTTAGCGGGATCTGGAACTAGATTATATTAAATTAAATCAAGCAGATAAGAGTCCATATAATTGGTATTTAGTATATAAAGAGAAACTAAGGTCTCAAAAAATTTTTTGGCATTACCACACCGACCCCATTAGGGGAACGAAAAAAAATTGTGATTTAGTGTGTGTACAAGAACCAAAAACCTCAAAATATTTTTTTACTTCATCTATTCCTATCACCCCCCCCCCCCCTCACTACCGATGTGGAATATCGGTTTACGGGTTTTTGGGGTAGACGATTTCAAATATTATATTATTAAAGTTCCATAAACAATTATTTCTGCGTACAACATTTTTTGAGAGACTTGTACAGAAAATCTGGATGTGGAAGTAGTGATTCCTTGGGCAGCGGTTTTTTCTAAACTGAAACCTTTGAGTTATTGTACTAATAGTTATAAATACAATTAGAAATTTTCAAATCTAATAGAAATATATCCTAATATAAATAACTCAGCTACAGTATTTTTTCATTAGACGAGCAAATTTAATCGTTATTTTTAATATATGTTTAAAAATGCCATTAACTAAACCTGTTAGTGGATGTGCAAATGAAGAATTTGTACAAAGCCGGTACTTATTATTTGTACGGTAGTGGAGTTTTAATTTATATCCCATGCTTACGCCACATGATATAGAGGTACCTCTTTTCAGTGCTATTTAATGAGAAATGTTCATTGGGTTATCCTTTACCCAAACGGTTTAAAATGAGAGGGAACATGCAACGTTGCTACTGTTTCGGTTCCATTTGTTCAAACATGACTAAATTACAAACATTTACGTGCGTTTAAATTACTAGCAGGCGAATAATCAATTGCAAATGTTTTATTGAAAAATGTACTAATGGCATGCTATTATGTGGGTATTTTCTATGGGATACTAAGTCAACAGCTGGCGGGCGACGATATTGTTAAATAATTATCGTTATAATTTACGTATATTTATATGTTTAGTTTAATTTACCATTTTCTATCTCAGTAATAAACAATTATTAACTTATGGAAAATAACATTTTTCAGAAACTGATGAGTCTACCTAAGAATTTTTTTAGTGGAGCGGGAAAGTGGGAAAATATGTGTTACGCAAATATCTCAAACAGTAAGCATTTTGTAATCCATTAGTTAATATATTTGGTGCTCCTTGGATGTATGGCACGCCCGATAGCATCATGTAATCTATCGCGCTTGCCTGACAGACGTTTCACCAAATCCCTGTTCCATCAACTGCTTGGGATATCAACCGCTTTTTGATATCTCAGGACAACTTATATTAAAGTTTGCAGTAATGTAGTTGACATTATTTACAAAAAAACTGCGAAGAGTATAGAATGTACAATTATATTGAAAGTCCAGTAAATCGGCCAAAATATATAATAGCCGGGGGGACAGCGACAGAAATTTTTGACCGATTTTGTTAATATTTCTCTAATATTATTCTACTATTTCTGTACCATAAATGCCTCTGCCACTTGAAGAAGTATGTGAAAGAAACGAACTAGTCCGACTTAAACCATTAATGTTGAAACTTCTTGTAATAATAGTTTATGGTATAGAATGCAAGAAAAACGTAATCTGCCAGTCTTCTAGTGACATTGTTTTTTTTTATATAGTTGAGACGTTCGTGTCAAGCATTGTTCCTCTACTCGCAAGGCAGACTTGCCTTTCACCAATTAACAGGACATGTACACTACAAAAAACAAATTTACAAAGTTAATAAAATGAGTCAACCAAAATTATCATTAGCTCCGGACCATAGACCATAATGTTTACTAGAGTTGTTTGTTAAAGTTTTTTGTTATAAAGAATTTACAGTGAAGACACTATTGGAGATATATAGTGTTCTTGAAAACTGCAAATTCTAGAAAAATCAGTTTCAAATAAAAAAAGTTACGTCTTTCTTTCTTCTCGATGTAGTTGGTATTTCAAAAGAAAAAAAGTTTTGCACTTCCTCTATTTGTCCTTCCAAATTTTCTCATTTTATCCATAGAACTTTAGAAATAAGTCATATTTTCTAGTCTCATTAATGTTTGACCTCTCATTTTTTTCAGATATTTTAATAATTTATCAATAAATCTAATATTTTAGAAAAACAAACGGTCTGAAATTGCTTAAGTAAATTAGATCGCATTCCTTTCTCTTCTTTATTCTAATTTTTCTGCAAATAAATTAAACTTTACAGTTTCATTTACATCGTTAACAAACTATATCTTCGTTTCAGTTCCAACTCCAATGTTTGCTGTTTATGAAGCCAAACAAACAATAATGTTACAGTAAATTTTAAAGTTCATTCAGAAATACAATATCTCCTAGGTATATTGAGTTGATAATAAATTTTGCTAAAACTCCAGAGATAAAGTTTCGCGGAGCGAATGTGTGCAAAGGGAATCCCCGAGTGAAATATTCAATTTATTTTTGCACGGGCGGCTAGATATAACCACACAAAAACTTTATGACATGAACGCTTCTATTAAATAAAGGTGGTAGAATAAAAAATATTGGTATAAATGTTATTTTATTCATTTATTTGGTTGGAAACAGTTTATTGTAAATAAATTGTGTCATAAATAGATGGCTTCACACAATTAATATCGTGTTTATCTGTTTATTTATTCATTTATTTACTATTTACCGAAAACTTCATTTACATTAGAATTTCTTACAGAACAATTTAAATATGTATAAAGAATACGAACATTTATACAAACATAATGTAAAAGTGTAAAAATTGTTGATAAAACCAATAGTGCACATAGGTAATAGGTAATGTCCTTGATTTACATAGAAAATCACTTATATTTTAGTTCATTAATCGAAAAAAACAAAACAAGAAGAATGGGTATGAAAATAAATAAATAAAAAAATAATCCTTTTGTTTTTTTAATAAAAAAAATTAATTTTTGTTAAGAAATTATTTGTAACAATTAATATTTATTAATAATAATATGCAATAACAATATAGGTTTTATTTATGATTTACCTATGGTAAATCTATTATCATAATAAATCCATTAGTTGAAATATATTCGTAGGAAAACTAGTTTTGCAAATTGACTCAATTCGGAATTAGTACGTTTACTGTGAGTTTTGTTAAATAATTACTTACGACAAATTAATAATAACAATAATAATAATAATAATAATAATAATAATAATAATAATAATAATAATAATAATAAAAATAATAATAATAATGACCAGCGATAGCACGCTTCGGGGAGCTCTGCAACACACTGTTGGGAGAGCAAGACGAAGTGTGCCCGGCGATCAGTACCGAGGAAGTTCAACAAGCACTTGTTGGCACTAAGAACTTCGCTGCCCCGGGTCCGGATGGCATAAACAACTGGTGGTGGAAGAAATTTCCTTCCACCCACCGCCATCTGGCTCGAGTTTTCAACTCATGGTTGAACGAGGGGCAGCCGATTCCGGGCTGGTTTGCCGAGGGGCGTACTGTACTAATTCCCAAAAAGGGAGATCTGTCCGACCCAAAGAATTATAGACCGATCACCTGCCTCAATTCCTGTTACAAGATATTTACACGTATCTTGTATGCCAGGACATTGAGGTCAGTTGAGCCGGTCTACAGACAGATAAACGAGCAGCGTGGATAGACCGCTGTATTACACAGGATTCTGTGCAATACAAGCGTAATCTATCAATGGCGTGGATTGATTACCGCAAGGCATTTGATACAACATCTCATGCATTATTGTTACACTTGCTTCAATGCCTTGTGGTACCTGCCCTACTAGTGAGATGCATCGAACAGCTGATACCACTCTGGAGAACCCGCTTCACCATAACATCTGGTGCTCAGCGGGTATAGACAGAGTTGGTAACATTTAGGAGAGGAGTTTTCCAGGGTGACTCCCTGAGCCCTCTCCTATTTTGCATCTCACTGCTGCCGTTGTCTGTCGGACTCCGCCAAACCCGCGGATACCAATGTGGTCCACCCAGCAATCGGAGACATAAGGTCACCCATCTATTTTATATGGATGACCTAAAACTGTATGCCTCCGGAGAGTGCGAACTCCAAAACTCTCTTAGGGTGGTCCAAGAGTATACGCGGGCCATTGGCATGGAATTCGGGTTGTACAAGTGTGCAGTCGTCCACCTCAAGAGAGGACGAAGCGGGATATTCCTTGAAGACGCGCAGCTCGCAGACGGAAGCATCCTACGACATCTGGATGCCGGAGAGACCTACACGTACCTGGGTGTGGAACAACATCACATCAAGGACGTGAAACAGATTAAGGATACTCTCCGCGGCAAGTACAGGCACCGGCTCCGAAAGATTTGGTCTTCCGAACCTTCGGGGAAGAACAAGGTGTCTGCAACTAATATGCTTGCCGTTCCGATTCTGCTCTACTCCTTTGGAGTAGTTAAGTGGACACAAGATGAGTTGCGCCAATTAGATAGGGATACCCGCAAGATGATGCATGTTCATAGGAGCATTCATCCTAGGTCGTCCGTTCCTCGAGTGTACCTCCCACACCAACGGGGGGGCTGAGGACTCTTGAGTCTGGAGTGCACGCATGGCAGAGTAGCGCTGGGTGTGGCATGCAACATCCTCAGGAGCTCGGACCCACTCCTGCGGTTCGCGAGAGATCATGAAACTGTAGGAGTTGGCGCATTTTTATTTAAGGCAGCACGTAAGGCCGCAGATGATCTCGGTCTCGTATTCGACTTCAGGCGAGGAGGCCGGCGAGGTGCTGATCCAGAATCAGTAACTGAGCTTGCGCCAAATCGCCTGACAGCCCAAATCAAAGCTGCCGAGCAGAGAAATCTGTTCAGGCAGCACGTCGATAAGCCCATGCACGGTGTTTTCTATAACAACATAGAGACGCTGGGTTTATCGGCAAAGCTGACCTTTGCTTTTCTACGGTCAGCAGGGCTAAAGTCGGAGACCGAAGGATTCATTGTGGCCTGCCAAGATGGTGTTATTAACACGTTGGTCTACCGCAGTCGCATTATGGGTGTGGAGGTCCCTGATGTTAATTGTAGGACCTGCCGTCAGGCGCCGGAGTCGCTCATGCATTTACTATCTGCATGTCCGATTTATGCGACTTCGGCCTACATCCATAGACATAACGCGGCCCTACGAGTGCTGTACTACTACCTACGGCACTCGTACCAAGTAGACCAAACACCAGTGCTGCCTTACGTCCCCGGAGAGATCGAGTCCGTTGTCGAGAACGAGAAGTGCCGTATATACTGGAACTACTCGTTTCCGACGGTCAGGCAGATTCAAGCAAACAAGCCTGACATAGTCCTCCTTGACCACCAAACCAGGATGATGTATGTCATCGAGTTCTCGGCACCTGCCGAGACAAACATCATCTTGAAGGAGGGAGAAAAACGGACTAAATACCGAGATCTCCGGTATGAGCTCCGAGTGCTATACCCAGACTACTCGGTCAAGATGGTCGTCCTGATAATCGGTGTACTTGGTGGAATGAGGCCTACGCTGCTCTCGGAATTAAAGGCCATACCAGCCTGCCAAAAGTTAGCCGAGTGGTTGGCAGGCCAAAATTCAGAAGGCAGTTATCCTGGGGTCCCTTCGTCTTCTTAGGGCACACGAATCTGGCATCTACAGTCACTAACCCTGCGGGATGCGGGGAGTGGCTGTGGATAATTCGCTGGCGCTTCTCCCGTGAGAATGTCGGAGACACGGGAGAACTGTCCAGCATCGCGCACGCGAAAAAAAAAAAAAAAAAAGATAATAATTTCATCTACAAAGTAGGTCAAACCAAAACTCACCTTACCAAATGAAACAACTGACGTCGTGAAGGTGAAAATAAAAAAAGGTGTCTTTCAAGGAGGTGCCCTCTTGCCCCCAACCTCCACTTTGAAATACTGATCCGAAAGTCACAAGGATATCCCATAACACCACAGGAGTCCGGATGCCACTCCTTCTACATGGACAACTTGAAACTCTATGCGAGAAACCGCACTTTATTCCCACTTTACCCACTAATCTATTCACTAAATTTAGAGCTGACTACCCAAAAAGCTGCGTAGAACATTTCCATCCACTCACTTCACCCACGTGGCGGAAGAGATATAACTGACCTGAGCACACAGAGTATACGCATTGCGCATCAAGTGCACATTGCACAACCTGCATTCGTCCTTCACGCGGAAAACGCTACAACTAGTAGCGCTACATGCAGCCATACTGAACACAGACAACCATCTCACTACACTTGACCTCCACTCTCCAACTCGCCAACCAGAGACCCCAACCCAACAACATAACCTATTACGAGTGAATGGAAGTACAAACTACTCCACGGATAATATCCCAATTCAATTACACGAGACAACATTGACCGTGATGCAAAGGTTTGGCTGGCTAACGACCGGCAGTCTCTTCCCAGAGACTGAAGGATTATTGATAGTAATACAAGATAAGGTAACAGCCACCCATAATCATATGAAGCACATAGTCGTGGATGCCACGATTGCCGCGGATAAATGCGGAGGGTGCTCCAAGACTGGCGAGAGCACTGAGCATATTGTAGGGGGATGTTTCACCCTGCCCCCAACTAGCCACATGAGGTGCCACGGCAATGTGGCACAATTATAGCAAATTAAACCGAACCACACCAATATACACCCACACCAGTTGCACCTACAGACACAGCCAAACTATACTGGAATAGAACAGCCATGACTGACAAATATATCCTCAACAACAGGCCATATATTGTATTAATAGTCTAAGAGCTAGTGAACATTTTTCTTTCATTACTTGAAGTAGGCTAAAAATTTGCCAAAAAGTTGCCATGGGGGTAATGAGTTGCCATCTCGAACGTTTCGACTTGGCGATGAGCAGCAGGGGGTGTAAGAACACCCCAAAGTCGTAAAATAGTAGTCAAAATTATCTTATTGCAAGTTGGTTAAAACTTCGTATTTTGCTTGAATTAAGGTATATGAACAACCATACAAATTGTCAGACAAAAATTTCAGGCAGCAGGGGGTGTAAGAATACCCCAAAATCGTAAAAGAGTAGTCGAAATTTTCATTATTGCAAGTTGGTTGAAACTTCGTATTTTGCTTGAATTGAGGTGTATGAATAACCATACAAATTGTCAGACAAAAATTTCAGGCAGCAGGGGGTGTAAGAACACCTCAAACATGTTTTTTTTTACGTGAAATTTTTATTATTTACTCCTGTCTGACAATTGAATATGTTATTACCCTGTAAATACGTTACAAACTTTGCTTTCGGCCGGCCGCCAGTGACCTCAAGCGCGCCATATATTTCAAAAAGAGATTTCGATTTCTATGGCGCAATAATTTTGTGTTCTTTTTTATATTTTGATGATTTTAAACAAAAAAAAAAAAAATGAAAAATATTGATATCACGCTTAAATTTGAAGATACACTCCATTCTCCGATTATACAATTAATCCACGATATCTATTTCATTTATTAAAGAAAATGCATATGAGCATTTATGTTGGCAATTTAATTTTTTATAAGACATTCAATGACTTTTTTTGTTATCTCATTTGATTCTCGAGATGTAAGCTGAAGTTTAAAAAAAACGATTTAATTTTTTCGGAAATTTATAACTAAAATATATTAAAAAGTATTGATATATATATTAACTAAGCGAAATACAATAAACAGTCATTGGAAATTTTTTGTTTAAAAATGAATAAATTTGTATGTAAAAGATTGTGAGCATTTTTTTAATAAAATATATAGTTTAGAAGATTTTGCGCATTGATTGATCCATAATAAAATTTCAGTCCGAAAAAATTAAATACACGGTCAAAAAGGTCTCTAGAATAACATATACAATAATACAAATTTCACGTAAAAAAATACATGTTCGAGATGTTCTTACACCTCCTGCTGCCTGAAATTTTTGTCTGACAATTTGTATGGTTATTCATACACCTTAATTCAAGCAAAATGCGGGGTGTTCTTACACCCCCTGCTGCCCATCGCCAAGTCGAAACGTTCGAGATGGCAACTCATTTCCCCTAGGGCAACCTTTTGGCAAATTTTTAGCCTACTTCGAGTAATGACGCGAAATTTTCACTAGCTCTTAGTCTATAACATCAAGCTGCCAAACGTACCTGATCGATATCATCGTACCACTACTAGAGAACATGGAGAAGAAGGAAAGGGAGAAGATTACAAAATACTTACCAAAACTAAATAAAACTGGTGGTCAATTGAAATGAACCAAGCGACTTTTTAGGTTGTATATAAAGCCACTTTTTTTGAGAAGGAGAACAGATACCAACATTCGGTATCGAGAATTTAAGACATCATTTATTTGTGAAACAGCGAGTTTTGCCCAATTGTGTTATTTTGGTTATGTTGGTTTTTCATCTATTTCCATAATTCGTTTACCGTTTCATAAATTACCCACAGTTTTTTAAAATTTGTCTATACTAAAGTTTAAAGTATTAAAATACATGTAAAATCTATATTTTGTAAACAATAATTGTCCTACAAGTCGGTACACTTAAACAGTAAGCCATTAAAATTTCAGAATCTTTTTTTACTTTTAGCTGTTTAAATACAGATTTAGCTCAATAAATGGTACGGCATGGTTTCACCTACTTCCGTTAAGTCGTTGCATTATTGCATATTTCTTAAATTATCCAAAAGGGCAATGTTCAACGATTTTAATTTTTACTTCCACATCCAGTGGTATAGTAACGACAAAAAAATTTTATTGTTCAAATAGGCTTAGAATGTTATGAAACGTCGAGATTTTAAGTTTGAGCGAAAAAAAATTTCTGTCTGTCTGTCGGTCTGGCTACTTTTTTTGTACATACGTTTACTCTGGAACCGTTTAAGGTATTGACTTGAAATTTGGTTCATATATGTACTTTAACGAGATCTGGAACTATATTATATTTTCATCTTGTTCCGTCTTGGGGGGTAAATTGGGGTAAATTTGGGGTAAATAGGTAAATCAAGCAGGTAAGAGTCCATAAAATTGGTATTTAGTATATACAAGAGAAGCTAAGTCTCAAAAAAATTTTTGGCATTAGCCACCCCGATTACCACCCCCACCAAATGGATGAAAAAAATTGTGATATAGTGTGTGTACAAGAACCAGGAACCTCAAAATATTTTTTTACTTCATCCACCCCTACTACCACCCCCACCTCACTACCGATGTGGGGTATCGTTTTATGGGTTTCTGGGGTAGAGGATTTCACATATTATATTATTAAAGTTCCATAAACAATTATTTCCGCATACAAAATTTTTTCGTTGTGAGTGACTTAAATAGAAAATCTGGATGTGGAAGTAGTGATTCTTTGGGCAGCGGTTTTTTTTATCTGTTAACAATTTATCAGGAAAGGACCTCGCTCAGATCTTATGGGAAGTACCCCCCCGGCGAAATTGGCTGAATTTTTAATATGTTGTAAATTTCGACTATCTGATCAAAAGCTCTCATGGAGCCCAACTCGATCCTATGACCAGTTTCCGAGATACAGCTATAAATTCTTCAAAAATTCTGTATCTTGTCCGAACTTTTAATTTATTGATGGGGTATTAGAGGTCAAAGGAGCAATTTGCGAAAGTTTTTCAATTAAAGTTTTTTAATCAGGTAGATGCATACTTTATATAAAAAAATGTTTTACCCAATTTGACCGAATATTTTTTTACTTGTTATTTTTAAATAGATTTCCCGGCGCCTTCACCAACAAACTTTAACTTTCAAACTTTAGTTTTTTTCTACGCTATTTTTATTAAAATAAAAAATGTTTCTAGTGCAAAATATTATAAAGGGCTATTTGAACGTATCATAATATAAAATGTATGAAGAAAATCACGAATTCGATTTTTTTTTTATTGTAGAATAGGTCATTCTTGTACATTTCTTGAGCTGTATCTCGGAAACTAGTCACAGGATCGAGTTGGGCCCATGAGAGCTTTTGATCAGAACGTCGAAATCTACAACATATTAAAACTAATTTCACCGGGGGCCATTTGCCATAAGATCTGAGCGGGGTCCTTTACTTGTAAGTCCAGTAAGTTTTTTAATTTTGCGATACGATTACCAGCTTGAATACCAGGGCCAGATATAGTAAAAAAAATAGCAGAAAATTTTAAATTTGCAACATAAAGCTTAAATTTATAGGAAGCAATCGATAGATTTAATCTAATCTATAAAATTGAAACCATAAATAATATCGCTGCAGTAAAACAATTCCACTCAAAAATCATTTCCGTTATTATATTAACTAAGGAATGTTTAACCAGGTAGGGGAAATGTAGCCGTTAGTAAATTTTAGGAGCGTCCCAGTTCTTCAATAAAGCATGTTTAGCTCGGCTCTTCACACACAATTTACTCTATTACAGGCTAGATTTTTCTGCATTTACTTGACCGCTTTCTCTTTCGTTCATATCCTCATATCCTTTGAGATTTCTTTGTCAAATGTGGTTTACACACTCTTATTTTTCATCTTTATGAGGAATTTATATAGGAACTCCCTCAAAGCATTATGCTTTTTGGTATAAAATTTATTTTTATTAACTAGATCCTCCATATTTTTTACTGCATCAGGGAAACGAGCCTCGAATGAACCACTTACAATAAAGTATAAAGTTGACATCATAGAAAGATAATGAAACTGTTATACCTTCAGCCATTCTATTTCATAATAAAATTATTGTTATTTACTGTACATTGTGTATATCCGAATTAAAGTCAGTCTCAAACAATAATTAAGTTCAAACTGGTTTTTAGTGTTAGATTAAAGGACACCGCACGTTTTATAGGTAAATTGATGGCCTGTCAAGTTTGATGTATATTTTATATGTCGTACTTCAACTGATTCTAAACAATAAGTTCCTTTGGCAAAGTTTCAAATTATGGACAGTTTCTCCGATAGATGGCTCCTACCCCTCGATACTGTATCAACGATTTCTCAAAACGTACTGGAGGTTCTGAAACGATAACTGCTGGAAATTAATAACCAGACTATTTACCATTATTTGGTCTTAGATTGATGTGCCCGAACTTCCGGTTTTGCCGGAAGTGACGTCAAATCGTGTTTTTCGAATGCACAACACAGATTTACTTCAGTTTAATACATCACATACATAAGTAGCTTTATTAAAATTCACTATCTTAGTAAATACGTAAGTACGTGCATTGATTGATAGAACATTGATGCTAGCTTAATACCGGGTATATCATAATTTTGGTACAAAACAAAGTTGATTTTATTTTTCGAGATATAAAATTGCAGTTGTGTCTAGTCAATGAAAACTAATTGTCTGTGTCACCTGTGTTTAAGTAGAATAGATTTTTGTTTATTTATAATACATTAAACTTTAAATTGTATTGCATTGATTATTTTAATTTTTTTTAAATATTTACTTATTTTAATCAGTCATTAACAGAAATCAATCCAAAAAAAAATTTATTTCAAGGTAACTAAACCTTATTCATGCAAAAATAAATCCTGCGTGCGGCATGTTAGGTTTTATAATAAGAATGACCTACTTTGGAACTTAAAAAAGCAATCAGAATGCATATACAGATAGCGATAGGCAAGTACGTACAGCGGACCGGGTATTAGCATGCGATACTCGTCTCGATCAAGCCCCCACCATTTAAATTCTTTTGTATCGTTGCGCATTGAATCTGCTACATGTACGTAGGATATGTTTAGGATGTGCACGACACGAAGCACACGTAAAATATCCATCCTTATCTTAAGGTATCGAAATTAATAACATACTGGAACGCGTATTCGACTAGAGAAAGTGAAGCAGAAAAAGAAACTTGTGCACTATGTCATGCTTTTTCCGCTTGCGTATAGACGGTTAAAGTTTCCTCCTACTGATTTCCTTCAACCAATCAGATCTTGTCAGGAAAGGACAGGCTAGTGTACGCGGGGTTCTCCTTCTGCTTCCGTTTTTTCCTATATCTGAAGCATTGAGTGCGCGTTCCAGTTTGTTATTAATTTCGATGCTTAAGGGTAATTGAAGATGCTGGCGACCGTGACGCAATGGACGTTGTCGAAGTTTAGTGACTAAACTAGATTTAAATTAATAACTTATAGTTATACAAAACTTATATTTTCTTAATCGTTGTTTTTGTCCTTTAAAATCTCTATTCACTGCCACAATTTTAGAATGATTACTAGTAATTCTTGAACAGCAGAGCAATTTAAACAAAAAAAATAGATGCAATTTCGCATCGCTAGCGATTTTTCCCACAGACTCAATGATCCTTTTTGTAGAATAGAATAGAATAGAATAGAATATTTACACTAGGGCCTTTTGCATACATTAATTATTTTAAGTTAGTTTTTCTATATACCTTGTTCATTTTATTGACAATTTAGTTCGCTTTGCTGCGAACAGAGTTTACGTTTATTATTTTAAGTGTTTTTAATCTAATCATCCAGCCTTTCATTGCGTCTCGCACCTTATATATCTGGCTGGCTCCGACACGTGCCAGGGGAGGAATGCTGTTCTTTGTTAATTAATTTGAAATAAAGTTTTTTTTTGGTTTGATTTCTGTTAATGAATGATTAAAATAAGTGAATATATAACAAAACAAAAACAAAAAAAACTGCCTATGCCACTTAAAGGTGTCACAGATAATTAGTTTTCATTGACTAGACACAGCTGCAATTTTATATCTTGAAAAATAAAATCAACTTTGTTTTGTACCAAGATTATGATGTACCCGGTATCAAGCTAGCACCAATGCACATAACTTTAAGATGGTGAATTTTAATGAAGCTACTATTTATGGTGTATCGAATTATAATTAACGGGTGTTTGTGCATTTGAAAAACACGATTTGACGTCACTTTCGGCAAAACCGGGAGTTCAGACACATCAATCTAAAACCAAATAATGGTAAATAGTCTGGTTATTCATTGCCAGCAGTTATCATTTCAATGCCTGCAGTGCGTTTTGAGAAACCGTTGATAGAGTATCGAGGGGTAGGTCCAATCTTTGGAGCCATCTATCGGAGAAACTGTCCATAATTTGAAGTTTTGCCAAAAGGAACTTTATGCTTTGAATCACTTGAATTACAACTTATCAAGTATTCATCAAATTTGACAGGCCACCAATTTACCTATAAAACGTGCGATGTCCTTTCAACGTGTTTAATATCAACATATAATTGTTCAAGTCAAGTCCTGAGCGATCTGAGCCAAGTTTCAAGCTTCGACTGCTTTGGTAAACCGTGCTAAGTGGTCGACGATATATCGTGGTATAGTGCTTAAAGTAATTACTACCCTACCGAAGTTTATCAATTAATTCAATAATTTCTACTTACGCTCTTGTATAACTTGTAAATGCAAGGAGATAAACCAAAAGCAGAATGTAAGGTACATTTCCAGTTTATTTTACTAGATGAAGATGCATAGAAACACATTTTAAACTTTACGGCTTTGGTGTACAAATACTTTTCAGCTTTCTCAAAATGAAAAATATTAAAATCTCTAGTAGATGCGTAGGCATCATTAGTCACCCCGTACTGTGGGGTGAACAAAAACAAAAAGTTGTTTTCTACTAAAATTGCCATTAGTAGTTTATGAGAAGTAATCGTCGAATAATTATAACACTGAAAATTTGAGGTGGAACAGATAAGTAGTTTCAGAAATGCTGCTTTAAACATGAACCGACGCGCTCAAAGTGCTGACGTTATTGAATCCAAAAGTCTGTTTCGAAGTTGTGTTTACGATGTTAGAATTCAGCTGTTTGTTTAATCTGCCAGAGGTGTACTTGATTATGGTTATTTGGAGATTATTGGAGTATTTTAACACAAAAGTATGCAACCTATAAATGCAGAAAAGACGGGAATGAAAATGCAACTAGGAGTGAGGGTCGATGTTCTTGATTAACTTTAAAGCCTATGGAAATCCTAGAATATTCTGTTTTTTTGCATTTCGGTTCAAAATTAAGAGATCTTTTGGAAAATTAAAAAAAAAATAAGTTGAATGAGCCCATATTACGTTATTTAATTGTAATAAATTAATATTACAAAATATCGTGAATCTAAATAACAATATAAGGCCCAAATTCTAACTGGATGGCTAGGAAAAGACTCCAACTTGCACCAGAAAAAACGGAGGTTGCCCTCTTAATAACAAAAAGGAAAATATCCCCGATACGCTTTAACGTCCAGGGTATGATAATGACTCCATCAAAGGCAGTAAAGTATCCAGGGGTTTGGTTAGATACAAAGCTCACGTTTGCCGAACAAGTAGCAAAAACGACCCAGAAGGCAGAAAAGACGATAACAGCTTTGGCTAGCCTCATGCCAAACATCGGAGGGCCCAGGTCATCTAAGATAAGACTAATGTCATGTGTAATCCATTCCCAGATACTATATGCCGCTCCAGCATGGTACAAGGTAACAGAAAATAAGAAACTCGTAACAAGACTGTCAAGTGTACAGCGCAAAATGACTATTAGGATATACTCTGCATACAGGACCATTTCAACCGAGTAGGTAGGGGTTATAGTAGGAGTTCATCCAATAGAATTCCTGATACTGGAAATGCATGAAAATTATACATGGAGTGACGGCAAGAGCCAACCTTATGACTAGGTGGCAAAATAAGTGGAGGTAAGGAAGACATGGGAGATCGACATACAATTTGATACCCGACATCGAGGCGTGGATTGACAGGCCGTACGGAAAGTAGATTACTACCTGACACAAGCGCTATCCGGTCATGGCTGCTTTAGAAAATACTTATACGATCACCGGAGGGCAGAAGCATACATCTGTACCTATTGTAGGAAGAACATTGAATGCAGTAAACATGATGGCTGACCCCAAATGGACACAGGAAAATTGGGAGTGCGCTTACATGACCAGTAAGAAAGATTATAGAAAGTAAGGAAAGAGATGAGGGGCATATATGATAAAACCTAAGAAATCTAGACGGCTCGCCCACCGAAGTAATGCGCAAGAGGTCCCAGTGGGAGAAGCGAGACGAAGGAAGGAGGGGGGTTAGTCAGTAGGAATCTGACACTCCCGACACTTCCTGTCGGGGTCTCATGCAAGATTACCCCTCCTCCATTCAAAAAAAAAAAGAAAATGGTCACGTCAAATGGCCGAGCGATATAGAGCTTTCTTCATAATCGCTTTTTGATTACATTTTCATTTCTTCTCATTCCGCTTCTTCTTATTCTTCTACTTCAGATGTTTCGCCATCTTCCAATTCCTCGTGATTTTTCAATTCATTTTCGTTATTCACCTCTTTCTTCCGCAACTGCAAAATTGGTGCCTATCATACCTTTTCTAACAGAATAACTTTTTTTTTGCTTCTTTTCAGTTGAATATCTTAGTTACTGTAACATTTCTACCGCTACTCTGCTGACATTTTCTCTACTCTCTTTGTTTCACCTGCCGCAACAGGCACCTTAGAGAAGTAATACAATGCAATTTCTATTGACCCCAAAATTATGACAAAAGTAACGTCACAACTAAAAATAATAATTTTTCATAAACTATGCTTAGTTTGCCATCTGTGTGAACAATTATGTTGTTCTTACGACTATGGAATAATTAATTTATTACGGATACGTTTCTGAACAAGTAATGGGACTCATTATTCACGGCCGTGGGCTCATTACTCAATGGTCTAGAACCAATCATAAGAGTTTATATTCATTACTCAACAGTTTTGGAGCAAAAGATGATTTAATGTTCAAAAATATCGCGTATGCCATGACTCAATTCAAACTATCATGCAAATGTGAATCTGTTATAAATACCTAGATTTCTTTAAATTTTAAAATTACTATCATTTTTTTTTTTACCAATTTGCACAAGTTTGCTGTGAAAAAATGATTTCAAGCGATGAGTATTCGTAGAAAAAGTACAGTATTCTACTCGCATATAATAGCTATTACAAGCTCGTTGAATAATAACAATATACTGTAATAAGACACACTAAGGTATTATTCAGCCAGATATGAAATTACTTATCTGCTTTTTCTTGTAGTAAAATATAAAGTTTTGTGTCGTACAAATACAACTCTGGTTCAAGGAGGTATGTAACCATAAAATACTAAAAGTTATTAGATACATGTTAGATAATTTGAGAGAAAATTAAAATCGTCAATTTTCAATTTTAACTCAAGGGAAATTTTTGAATTATGTTTATTATTATTTATCATTATATTTATGTTTCTATTGAACCAAAGGTCCCGATCCATCCCCATCTAGGTACTATCTAGAAGTGTTGCGGCATTCTAAAAAAATATAGCTATAAGTGAATTAGGTACGAAAATCCCTTCCGCTGAATCCTATTGTTCACGACTTGGGCTTCCCACTTGAAGATTGGTCTGATTCACCTATCACTTTTAGGCAGTTCATATCGAGTCTTCGCTCAATCTCGGATATGACTGTGAGAAAAATTCTAAATATACAGGTTGATTTACCATGACATGCGGGAAATAAAATGGTGTACTAGATTTCTATGTGGTCCCTGCAAAATTTTAGAGTGATTCGAGGTAATTTAGTAATTTTTGTTGCATTAAAACTTGCAAAGATACATTACTGTTACTTGTCTGTGGTCAGTAAAAGGGCGACGAACTTACTTGTGAAAGAACATATCGAAAATGTTTACATTTCCTTAATTGGCATAAAAAGTTAAGCTGGCGAGTGCGGTCAAAGTGCCGCATTTTTTGCTTTCGGTCGAACAATCAGCACACCACGCGGTAGGTACAAAGTACCGCCGAAGTTTGCTGTTTTTGTGTTATTGACGGGTTTAAGTAAATATCTCTTATATCTACTTGTTGTTGTAGAGTTCACTGGCATGGGGTCAATGTCTTTTCGACTTATTTCTCTATTTTTGTAGTGTGATTTGATTAAAATCAAAAAGTTACTTCCACCCTCTCTAGCCTTGCTGTCAATAGTGTCAATCCCAAGTCTGATAAAAGGGGAGGGTCAGTGATATGGTTGTACCGCGTTATGTCAGATTGGTTAAAGTCATTGGCGGCGCATTTCTACAAAAAGAATAAGGTAATTTTTTTGGTAATATTTTTTTCAATTCTTCATTTTTTTTTAACTCCTTTCGGTGGGGACAACCCGCTGTTAATTTTTCCGCATGTCATGGTAAACCACCCGGTGTAGATTTGTATGTTAAAGTATGCACAATAGTTCGCATAACATTTTTTCCACAATTTGTAATATAGTGAACTGAGATTCTAGGATAAGATATCTATTAAAAGACTTCGCGTTTTCCGAAGATGGTATGATCGATTTTAGCGCCTTGAGTTTGAAGAGCACACGAAAAAAATATATGGTAAGGGTGGCCGACGTGCATTCTACAACTTTTGCCGGCTATTTCCCACTCTTTTTACTTAACTTACATTACTTACTGCTCTGCCACTCTCCGCTGTATTTGTCACCATTAATGCACTTTTTACACGAGTTCCGTGTATCTATATAATACTAACACTTTTAGAATTGACCTCGTTAGTTACTGTGTTGTAATTGAACTGCACTCTTGTGTAGAACTATGTGAAATTCTTTAAAAATTAGTTACCGATCTAACCCAACAACGCTTTAAAAGTTGGTGAAGACAAAGGACCCCGCACTTATCTTATGGAAACCTGGTTTCGGTCAAATTGGCTGAATGTTGTGGATTTCGACTTTCCTATTTCTAGTTTCCGAGATAGAGCTATAAATTCTTTTTTCTACTCCCTGTACTTTAATGAGAGTCATTAAGATACAGATTTTCCATTAAGATACAAGTTTATAACCAATAGAAACGCGACAGTCAGCAATATTCTGTCAGTATCAACTATTACCTTGAACATCTGACAGATCTAAAATTTATCACTTTTGAGAAGTCATTTGTCATATCATGTTTACCTAGCAATTTCAGAAATAAAGGGTTAATTTTCTATTTCATTAAGACTGGTCGTAGAAAAAATAGTGTATGCAACTCACATTTACTGGCAATTAAGACACTCGCATTCATTATGACATTCACCTACGGCCCATGTCATAATTCCCATGCTCGTGTCTTAATAGCTATTATTAAATGGTCGTTGCATAATATACGATTTTCTACTCCCATTCTGGAATTCATTTATTAAACATTCCCTACCTGCATTTTAATGAGATTCGTTAAGATACAAATTTTCCATTAAGATACAAGTTTATAACCAATAGAAACGCGACACACAGCAATATTCTGTCAACATCAACTATTGCCTTGAACATTTGACACATCTAAAATTTATCAATTTTGACAAGTCATACTTACCTACTGTTTGGCTAGAAAACTTTCAAACTTCTTGCAATTAAAATCAGTGAATATGTGTGATAGTGAAAGTGAAATTGGAATAATAATCAATATTTCCTAAATTGACTGGTCGTAGAAAAATAGTGTATGTAACTCATATTTAATGGCTATTAAAACGCTCGCATTCATTATGACATTCGCCTACGGTTCATGTCATAATTCCCATGCTTGTGTCTTAATAGCCATCATTAAATGGTCGTTGCATAATATAATAATAAAATTCTGTATCTTCTCGAACTTTTAATTAATTAATGGGGTATTAGAGGTCGAAGGAGCAATTTCCGAAAATTTTTTAGTTTAAGTTTTTTGATCAGGAAGACAAGCTTTAAATTTTATCTACGTTATTTTTATTAAAACAACAAATCTTTTAGTGCAAAATATTATAAATAAAAGGGCTATTAGAACATATCACAATATAAAATGTACGAGAAAAAATCACGAATTCGAAAATTGTACATTTATTGAGCTGTATCTCGGAAACTAGACTTGTCCATAAGAAAAATGCGGGGTCCTTTGTCGGTTAGTTGTTTCATTTTAAAAAGAAACGTCAAAATCAGTATATTGAATTAAAACAAAGTTTTTTTGTCATACAAGATTATCATAACGATTATAAAATATTATTCGTCCATGGTATATTATTTTTACTGCTAGTATTTTTAAACAATAATATACGTTATTCCGTGGATAGAGCTTAGATTCGCACCGAGCGACACTTATCATTTGAATAATAATTTTTGGATCAATGTAAAGATTTCCAATATTTTTTCGCAAGCAATCCCAGACATACATTTTCAAATTTCACAGAATATACTGTAACACTACCTTGGCCGATTATCAATAATTATTTATTTTTATTGAATATTGACTATCTACCTATATGGTATTAATAAAAAAATATTATTAGAGTGAAATATATTGATAACGGGTCAAGAAGAATACACTGCCGCTAGCTCATTAGCTCGGAAGCGTATGGGTCGAGGGTTGTGCAAGCTTATTAAAAGCTTTTATTTAACTTGCAATGTTTGTATGTTTGTTAGTCGGTTTAGGTCAAATCTTGCAAGCTGAATTTCGACTAGTTCTAATCAAGCTAGAGCTTTGAAATTTGGCACACGTGTATAAGTCCGATGACAATGCAACATAGTATAGCCATTATCGGTCTAAATCCAATATGGCGGACGTCCCAAGATGGCGGATCGGCTTTTTAGTCATAACCCCCCTGATATGGGCATCAAATGAAAGAGTTTGACGAGTAAAATACGATAAACAATGTGACGTCATTTTAAATCCAATATGGCGGACGTTCCAAGATGGCGGATCTGCTTTTTAGTCACAACCCCGTTGATATGGGTGTCAAATGAAAGGGTTTGATGAGTAAAATACGATACAGTGTGTGACGTTATTCTAAATTCAATATGGCGGACGTGGGAGAGGTGGGGAAGGGGTAGAAAGGGGTGGGAAGAGGTGGTAGAGGGGTGGGCAGAGGTGGGAAGAGGTGGGGAAGGGGTGGGAAGAGGTGGGAAAGAGGTGGGAAGGGTGGGAAAGGGGTGGGAAGAGGTGGGGAAGGGGTAGGAAGAGGTGGGGAAGGGGTGGAAAGAGATGGGAAGGGTGGTAAAGAGGTGGTAAGAGGTGAGAAGAAGTGGGTAAGAGGTGGGAAGAAGTGGGAAAGAGGTGGGAAGAGGTGGGAAGAAGTGGGGAAGAGGTGGGAAAGGGTTGGGAAGAGGTGGGAAAGGGGTGGGAAGAGGTGGGGAAGCGGTGGGAAGAGGTGAGGAAGGGGTGGGAAGAGGTGGGGAAGGGGTGGGAAGAGATGAGGAAGGGATGGGACGAGGTAGGAAAAGGGTGGGAAGAGGTGGGAAGGGGCGGGAAGAGGTGGGAAGGGGCGGGAAGAGGTGGGAAAAGGTGGGAATAAGGTGGAAAGAGGTGGAGAGAGATGGGGACGGGCAGGGGAAGTGGTGGAAAGAGGGAAGAAGTGGGAAGTAGTGTTAGAGGGGTGAGAAGACGGGAGAGGAAGACGAGAGAGGGGAGGTGGATGGCGGTGGCAAATGAAAGGGTTTTGTCTGTCTGTTTGTAAAATAAGTGGACTAAAAAGTAAAAAATAAAATTATATAAAAAAAGTATTTTTAAGAAAAAGCTTTTATCTGAAAAACTACTAAAAAGTAAAAATACATATTTTTTAAATTCATACACATGGAAACCAAAAGCTTTGGGGGTGGTCAATTGAGCAAAGTAACTATGCAATATCACTATATGACCGCCGTCAAAGATTTTGGTTTCCATGTGTATGAATTTAAAAAAAAATTATTTTTACTTTTTAGTAGTTTTTTCAGATAAAAGCTTTTTCTTAAAAATACTTTTTTTATATAATTTTATTTTCTTATTAAGATGTTGTAAAGGAGAGAAACTTACCTACAAATATGTATGATGAGCTAAAAAGTGTTATATCATAGGCGCCAACCATTCTTTGTACGAGATGCTGATGAATACCAAGAATAGTAAATAATATTCAATTACTAAGATCTCAATATTAATTTATATATTTGTTTCATAGAGTAAAATGAAACTCGTTGAAGTAGCAAGAAAACAAGATTATGAATAAAAGTCTCATAAAAATTTTAAAATCAGTTTTATTATAAACTGGTCAAACTGAGATTGTGTTAAGCCAAAATAACACCTACATTAAAATATTCACATAAATATGGAAATTATTTACAAGGCATACACAGAAAATTGTTTATATAAAATTGTAAATTTTTTTTAGATAAATTCTGAGTAGATTAACTAATCTACTCAGAATTTATCTAAAAAAAATTTAACAAGATTTAATTTAACCAACTATCGATAAAAAAAAGGTTAAATTTTATAAGTTATACCCTCAAAATTATATGCTCTAAAAATTTATATTCTTAAAGCGAAAGTTATTAATAATTTGCCCCAATATATCACAACATGTATGCTAAAGTGAAAATAGTAATAAAATTTGGTGATCACCAACCCTTGTACAGTTGTACCTTATTAATTAAATTTCATAGTAAAAACTCTGAAGAAAAGTTATTCAATTTTTACAAGAAAGTGCAATTCAGAAACTCTCATTATTTAAGAAAACAAATATCATTACAATATGTTACGTAATATCTTATCCTTAATGATAAGAAAGATGTAAAATTTCAATTGTGTTTCAGTGCAATAAAATAATGATAGTTATATTGTAAGAATCTTACTTAAATTAAACACTTAACTTGGAAGATCCGTAGTTTTCCTCGAAGTATGTAGGTACAAACGGTGATTAAAAAAATAGGCTTGGTTCTTCTCCTAACAGGAAATCATCATGGCTTCAAAAAAAATGGGCCACTAATTAAGATGGCGAACATGCATCTCCATTCCTGGAAAAGGTATACTTCCTATTAGTTGCAAGTGAATTATACAATGATGTTGAGTGGATATGACTATTAAGTTTAGCTTCAACTATTTGCCATTGAAAAGGTGAAATTATTAATTAACTTTTAATGTTAAATGTGACTCGAAGTTAAATCATACTTTTTTAAAATCAGCAAGATATTCCAGAAATGGAAAGACCCTACAAGTCGAAAAAAAAAACAATATAAAAAACTATATTTTACAAATGAAACCTTGATACGAAAAGATAATTACTTCCACGTCCAGTGGAAGTATAGTAACGACAAAAAAATTTTTAAAAATATTTTTATTGTCTAAATAGGCTTAAAATGTCATGAAACGTCGAGATTTTAAGTTTGAGCGAAAAAAAATTTCTGTCTGTCGGTCTGTCTGTCTGTCACTTTTTTGTGCGCACGTTTACTCTGGAACCGTTTAAGATATTGACTTGAAATTTGGTACACATATGTACTTTAACGAGATCTAGAACTAGATTATATTTTCATGTTGTTCCGTCGAAGGGTTGGGGGGTAAATTGGGGTAAATCAAGCAGGCAAGAGTCCATAAAATTGGTATTTAGTATATACAAGAGAAGCTAAGGTCTCAAAAAAATTTTTGGCATTAGCCACCCCCATTACCACCCCCCACCCCCTTATTAAAGGGGATGAAAAAAAATTGTGATTTAGTGTAACTATGTGCAGGAACCAGAAACCTCAAAATATTTTTTTACTTCATCCACCCCCACTACCACCCCCCTATCACCACCCCCCACTACCGATGTGGGGTATCGTTTTATGGGTTTTTGGGGTAGAGAATTTCGAATATATTATATTATGAAAGTTCCATAAACAATTATTTTCACATACAAAGTTTTTTTCGTTGTGAATGAC
Organism: Rutpela maculata; assembly: GCA_936432065.2. NCBI lineage: Eukaryota > Metazoa > Arthropoda > Insecta > Coleoptera > Cerambycidae > Rutpela > Rutpela maculata. Next base: position 290,005,973 of record OW386285.2, on the reverse strand, counting down.
TTGGATAGAGAATCTGGATGTGGAAGTAGTGATTCCTTGGGCAGCGGTTTTTTTAAAGTACTTTCGGAAATATTTCCGGCCATCTTGAAAATTATAACCATGAGGTTAATATTTAAAGACATGTTTCTTTGGCTCAACCAAACAACGAAATAAGGTGAAGACTGTTTTTTCTCACATAATTAATAATAAACATACGAAGTACCGACCATTTGTGGTAAATTAAGAAGGTACTGGGTAAGGATGAAAAGGTCAACGCACCCTTACACTGGAGTTAAACTCGAACAAGTGAAGCAGTAAATCCTCGGCGAGAAAAAGGAAACCGTGTCACCGGAAATTATGTTCAATAGACCAACTAAAACATTCCGTGTATTTAATTCATTCCAACTGGTAAACTGTTACTAACGTGAATTCTTAATGTTAAATATACCAATACTTTATTTATTATATTATTAAGTTATTCATTTCTGTGATCGTCGTATATTTATTTACTTTCATATGGGTATTTGAGCAAACAAATACATTAATAAGTAGACCTGTGACATAGATGACCAGTTATGCACTTTATAGAAATTTAAAATGATAGAAGTAATAGACAGAATTTCATTTGTAATTTTTAGTTTTATTATAAAAAAAATGATTCACTAGGAAATATGTGTCAACATATTCCTGAATATATAAAAAAAACATGGAGCATTATGCATGCTACAATACTTTACAATAAAAAATAATAACCGGAAGTGCAATTTTTTTGGCATGACAGTGATAAAAATTGTAAAACTAGTGGAAGCATTATACTCTTCGCCGATTTACTGAGCTTTTTATATAATTGTTACACATTCTATAGGATACTCTTCACATTTTTCTTGTAAATAATGTTAATTCTTGAACATTCTAAATTTTGTGATACCAACTTTGTGGTGAAAAAAAAAATATATGAAAAAAAATCACGATGTGAGGGATCGAACCCGGGACCCTTGGATTGCGAGACGAATGAATGAATGAATAAACAATTTATTAACAGTTTTATACATTATGTGCCTCACCGGAGCCTAGCCCGGAGCCAGCCAGACAACCACGGCGAACATCGCCGAGGTGGGTGTGAGGCTGGGCGGAGTAGGTCCGGTTCGGCTTGGAAGTAAATTCGAGGGGGGGGGGGGTAGAATCTCCTGTCAGCCACGTGCAGACTTAAAAGCTAGATTACAATTTTTATGTGTCCACATGGACCTAAAAGTAGCTTAAAAATAAATACAACACTGAGAACACTAAAATCGTAGGCGAGCGCACTTCGTAATTTTGATTGTTGATACGGGGAACACAACTAAACGAAAAAACCCGTTCGAACAAATGACGACCTTGTGGTCTGATCGCCGACAAGGAAGGTAGGGTGGAAATAAAATTGTGGTTTAAAAAAAATTAGGATTTAGGTAAGTTTTCGGCCTAGAGGGGATTTCGAGAGACAAAAAGGGAACAAAAACAACAAAAAAGATAAAAGAACAAAATTGTACAAATATAAATGGGGAGAAAGAGGGATTGGAAATATGTAAAGTTGAGGAAAGATAAAAGTAAGGGGGGGTAGGGGTAAGTTATCGTAGAAGGAAGTGTGGCTAGGGGAGCTGCCGGAAGATAGGCAACGCCTGGTATGGTAGGGGGTGTCTTATATCGAAAAGTATGGCATTATGCTGTCTGATTCGGGTAATGTTGCGGGTAAGCGGGCTACCGTCCAGTTTAAACTGGTAGAATTTTTGTGAGGTTTCTTGGACGTAGTCCGCTAGTTAAGTTATGTCGTGGCAACGTGCATAAAGATCTCTGAGGGAGGTGTACCTACCGGAGTCTGAAACGAGGCGCATAAATTTGTGTTCTAATACTCTCAACTTCCGCATTGTCGTGGCCGGGATGCTGCACCACACCGGCGCCGCGTATGTGATGGCCGGCCTGATTACCATTGTGTACAACAACTTTTTATTAGTCCTGTTGAGTCCGCTACCTCTTGCCAGGAGCGGATACAGACTCCTGGACATGAAGTAGACCTTGCGTACCGTCTCGTTAACGTGTGTATTAAACGTCAGTCGTTTGTCTAAGTTCACCCCCAAATATTTCACGCACCGTTTGATTGGAATTTCTCTACCCCCGATCGAAAGTGGTGTTAAAATCCGATTTTCGGTGAAGCGGCGCGTGAATAGAATCGATTCCGACTTCTCGGCGTTGATCCGAATCTTCCACTTATCGTAATAAGCCGTGGCACGGGCCAAGTGTGCCTTCAGCAGCATATTAGCCGCTTGCGCGTTGTGTGAGTGCACGTACATAGCCGTGTCGTCGGCGTACTTGGCAAGGTTCGAATTCGGAAACTCCGGGAAGTCGGAGATGTATAAGTTGTACAACTTTGGCGACAGGCACGACCCCTGGGGGACGCCCGCGCGAATGTCCCGCCGAGTTGACAGTTTATTATTCACTCTGACCTGCAGCGATCTATCTGACAGGAAAGGGTGAATAAGTTTGGTAATGTGCGTCGGAAAGTCCAGCGAATTTAGTTTGTAGAGTAATCCCGGGATCCATACGGTGTCGAAGGCTTTCTCAATATCGAGGAGCACCATGACGGTACTCTTCCCGAAGTTGCATTGTACCTTGACGTCATTCACGATCCTGACGACCTGCTGCACAGTGCCCCTGCCCCTCCTGAAGCCGAACTGGCACTCGTCGTCGATGTGAAGTTCATCCTGCGCAGCGTCTAATCTGATTAGGATGACCTTCTCCACCAACTTGGAGATCGCCGACAGCAGCGAGATCGGTCGATAACTGCCGACGAGCTTCGCGTTCTTGTTCGCCTTCAGGATTGGCACGACCACGGCGCATTTCCACTGGCTGGGCCAGTGCTGAAATCGCAGGATCGCGTTGGCAATGTACGTCAATTGCACAATGCCTTTTCTCGGGAGATATTTGAGTAGCCTATACTCGACGCCGTCTGAACCGGGAGCCTTGTTGTTCGGTAAAGTCCGGACAATGCCCGCAACCTCCGAGGGCTTGGCCATGACTTTTAGAAATTCTGGTCTGGTCAATTGGATGTCATGGCCAATCAGTGCGTTTACGTCGTTTTCAATGCGGTCGTGTTCCAAGTTGTTTGGTATCTGTATGTTATGTATATTTTGAAAATGGTCAGCGAGACGAAACTCTTGCCGCTAGACCACCATTTCTTATTACTAAAATTGTTAATGAGCGTAATATATACCATTAGAAAATTTATTGTGATTATTAGGAAACACACATTAGTAAAATGTATTAAAAAAAAGTAGTGATAGGAAATAACATTTCGCAAGGTTTCTATTCATTACAAACCATAAAAAAATGTAAAAAATATTTTTTTAAATTTTAAATTACTAATAACTTTTTTATTTACCAATCTATTTTGTTAAAAAACAATAGGGTTCTTCCTCTAGCTAACACTAAGTTACCTACTCTCCAAATTTCAAAACAATCGGATTTCTTGAGTTATCGTGCTTACAAAAAACGTGACGGACGGACAGACGGACGGACAGATGGACGGACAGACGGACGGACAGACGGACGGACAGACGGACGGACAGACGGACGGACAGACGGACGGACAGACGGACGGACAGACGGACGGACAGACGGACGGACATACGGACGGACAGACGGATGGACAGACGGACAGACGGACATTTTGAAAGTTGTTCAGAATTCGTTCACTAACATAACGATATAAAAATTTTTTCTCTACGAGCAATATTTACTGATTTAGAAATGTGCCGATCAAATACAATATACTCTTCGTTTTTGCGAAGAGTATAATAACTGTAAATGTACCTAATCTACAAATATTATTTTCTTTGTGTGGCATATACTGAATATAGTTTTATAATTTCGTAATAATAATGTTAAGTTAAGAAACATTTATTAATTAAATTCTTCTTTTCCAGGTAAGGCTTCTGTTCCATTCTGTAGTAAGTATATAATTCGATTGTCTAAATGTTAGTCATGTTATTTTAACTTTTCCCTTTTATTTTCATCTTTTTGAGATTTTTTACCACATGCATAAACTAAATTAGAGTATATAATTACTGGAGACAGAGTTAATATTTTGAAATTCGTGAACCATGATATACATCTGTCAGGGTGAGGAACATCGGGTAATGTTCTAAAGCTCTATTTTAGAAAGTGAAATTTTTTTAGAATGTAGCAAGAAATTTCCAAGTGCATTATTCCGTAAGTCGTGGTACTACGTAGTACGAAATAAAGTATAATAATTTATTAGAGCTGATATAAAGTATAATAATAAAATACTATACTTTATATCAGCTTCCTCTAAATTTGTTTATTGATTTATTTTTAAACTATGGGCTTTAGACCATGTTATAAAAGGTTTTTTTTTGTTTGTTTAGTCTTTCCCCACATGTTTTTTTAACTACTTATAACTAATTACACCCTGTATATGGATCGCCAAATGTTAGCTGTTGCATTCTTTTAACGTCCCTTTTTTCTTTTCTATCTTTGAGACGCTTTCACTACATTCATTCTCTTTTAAATATAAAATCTCAGTTTTTGGGCAAACTCTGATTTGCATGTAATACTTCAGGTGTATTGAACATAATTCGAGGTGGAAATTATAGGAACTGTATTAATAGCCATTCACTCAGAAAAATCCAAGAAATCTTTTAGCTGTCACGATAACAAACATATAACAAAGTGGCGCATTCAATTGTTTGCAAGATATTTTGGATCCTATAAGTGGTACTTGTACTATTGGGTGGTGCATTTGAAAAATAAACTACTATGAAATAAAATAATGGTGTGGCATTTTCACCGAAATAGTCTCGAAATAGGGCCATGTTATGTGCTGAGTGCACACATTAATATTTTTGCTAATAAATCACTTTAATCCTTATACGTTTTGAATCTCGTTTAAATACAATTACATTTTGTTGTTAAGTTGAAACTCACCAAATAGTTCTCTGCTACAATGAACACGGAAAAACAACGTGCATAAACCCTCAAAGCTAACCCACATTTTTGTGTGATATGTGTGAGCTATAACGTGGTGTAATTAATTACACCATGTTGTACCTTGCAGAATTGTTTAGTTCTAAAGTAATTGAAATATACAAACAAAATTTGTTTTTAAAATTATAAGCACCTTCTCCAGACTTTTGATACATAAATATGATAAATAAAAATGAAATTTGGTGTAAACTAACACAGGAATTTTCAATAAAATAACATCACTATTTTTCAAATAATTACCATTTAAATGTCAATCGGACTCGTATGCTGAGAGTTCTGTACTGGATAATATTATAAAGGAGAGCTGAATGAAATTTGTTGAGGGAAGAAAGGAAGTTTTTAAGCTTGGCTTAACGTGAGGTCATACCAGTCGATTCACATATCGGTGGCTGGCAGCAACGTAGCTAGTACGTGCGTCGTAGTGTAGTAAGTTGCCTATTGATTTTATTAGCGCTTTGTAGTTGTTTTACGGAACACTGAAGAAACTATGAATTTTAGCGAAAAAGGACAGTACAAGTATTGCATGGTACCTCAATGCAAACATACTACTAGTAGACACTTTATAGAAAAGATTTATGAAAACAATATTCATGATACCCATCTGATGGTTAGTTTTGATGTAGTTAGCCTCTTTACCAATGTCCCAGTAGATAAAACTTTAGAAATAGTCAAGTGTAAATTGTTGAATGATAATAATTTGGAAGCTAGAACTAAATTAAGTGTTAATAGCATAATGGAACTTCTAACATTATGTATAAAAAGACTTACTTTCAGTTTGAAGGTGATTTCTATCAGCAAAACTTTGGTATGGCAATGGGGTCTCCATTGTCACCCGTTTTAAGTAATATATTTATGGAGGACTTTGAAACGAAACATATTCAAAATTGTATATATAAACCGGTTAGCTGGTGGAGATATGTTGACGATATATTTGCAATTTGGCCCCACGGAGTCGATTTGCTAGATCATTTTTTAGAAAATATAAATAATAAAGAACCATCTATTAAATTTACATTAGAAGTAGAAAATAGAAATGAACTACCCTTTTTAGATGTTTTAATTAAAAGAGTAAATAATATGGTTGAAACAAGCGTTTATAGAAAACCAACACACACCAACAGGTATTTGAATTTTAACTCAAATCAGTCGATGCATGTTAAAAAGGGTGTCATAAAATGCTTATATGATAGGGCCAAAATAATTTCTTCTAATGATGAAATATTAGACAATGAGAAGCGCTTTATAAAAGAGGTTCTTATAAACAATCAATACCCTGAAGCTTTTGTTGATAGAACTTTCACATATATAGAAAATAATAATCATGTACGACCTGAACAACGGTACACGACGTTAATTCCTTATGTACACGGATTATCTGAAAAGCTACGCCGTATAGGCAATAGATTTGATATTAGGACGATATTTCAAACGGGCAATACATTGAGATCTATTTTAACAAAAACAAAACCGCTAAATCATGAGCAAAATTCAAAAAACTGCATTTATAGTATTCCGTGTGAGTGTAATAAACATTATGTGGGTGAGTCATCCAGACCATTCAGTGTTAGATTGAGTGAGCACAAGGGTTACATTAGAAAAAATGAGATTCAGAAATCGAAGATTTGCGAACACGCTTGGGAGAACGGACATAGAATAAACTGGGACTCGGCAAAAATTTTAACAAAAGAGACAGATAGTAAGAAAAGAAAAATTAAAGAAGCGGCTATAATACTATTGAATGAGGATAAATGCGTGTCGAATTGTTCTGTAGATGTTTGCACAACCTGGCTGCCGATGTTAAAAGAAGAACTTAACAAACTCAACATTGTTTAAAATAAAACTATCAATTAGATATATCAACAGTTCTGTGTAAGCAGTAAGTATTTATGGATACTGAATATAACAAATATATTCTTAAAGCTGTGTATTTAATATACACAGCCCACAAATATTATAATACGCTTTGAGAAAGGAAACAGATTCGTTTTCCGAAACGTCAGCAAAATACGTCATTTTTATATTTTTGTTCTTATTCATTATTTGTCAAAACCACCCTCTAACTGATCCTTTGACGTAAAAGTCACAGTCACAGTCACAGTCACAGGCGTAGAGGTTACTTTCCAGTAAAGTACTGGTTAATTGTATTATTTTGTAGATTTCAGACATTGTTTAGAAGAATACATGTGGCAGAGCATCCCAATAAGAATAGAGAAAAATTAAGAAAATGCCACAACCAACGTTTAGACAATATACTATAGTAAATACACCAGCTAAATGTAAATGTCTTTTACACTAATTAAGTAACAAATCATTAATTCCATTGGTGTCAAATTTGTTGCTGCCAAAATCAGTGTTTTCGTAGTATTAGCCCGTGACAAGACCGAACTTTTTCATTAACATTTTTGACTTTAGGGAGAATAAAGGAGAACTATTTCTTTTATTTCTACACAACTACACATCCCAAAGTATTCTCCCCAAGGTGTAAATTGAGAAGTTTGACTTTATTCAAATGGTCATGTTTCCGTGATGGGAAAGACTTTAAAACTTCGTATCATTAGGTTTATTTTCTAGTCATTTTGATAACCATTATATGAAATTTCTGCGATTTTTATATGAACTAAAAAACAATATTATATTATTATCTAACTAGAAATATTACTCTATATACTAGTAGTAATATTTCTAGTTAGATATATAATAGACATGTCTTTAATGTTTAGATAGGACTGTTGGCATTTATTTACTTGCCAACAATAAATTATTATTTTCTTATCCACGTAAAAACTATTTTTAGTTTTATATTTCCCCTTGAATACCTATAAAATTTAATAAAATGTATAGGGACCTATTTTAATATTTAGGCTGCCTACCACTTATTGTCTTTTACTTAACTTATTTCTTACCGAACATCTTGCATACATTTTTTGAAACGAAATCCGAAAAAAAGTAAAATATTTTAAATAACCTAATTTAGAATTAATTCTTACTTCTCCATTTTCAGCCCTTAAGTAGTGTTTATTCCTATTGAAATATTCCATTACCATCATTTTTTATCTGCGGTCTATTATGATTAAGTTCAAACTGAGATGAAATAAAAAAACATGCCAAAATACACAAGAAAGTGATTGGCTGATTTGTTAATTTAAATGTACACTTTATATTGGTCTATATAGGATTTAAGAGATAATTTATATCTGTAATATATCTGTAAAACTACGGAAGCTCTGAAGGGCCATGCGGTGATTTTCTGCTTTAACACGGCCGGCCGAGTTTAAACTCAGCCGGTCGAGTTTGAACACGGCCGGCCGTGTTTGAATGCATAAATGGACTTCAGGACATGTTTTGCTGCCCATTACACACCGACACACAAAAGTGATCTATACTGCAGACTAGACCAGTATATCCTCAGGTACTTGAAACGCTGAAACCGAATCCGAAGTCAAAATGTCAATTTCGCTCGTTTTTCACCCCTAGCCCAAAAAAACATCCCCCAAAAAAGTGATCTGTACTGCGGACCAGATCAGTGTATCCGAATGTATTTTGGACCCACTGATACCGAATGCGTGAAAAACGAGCGATTCAGTTTCAGTGGATCCAAATACACAGAGAACTTTTTTTGGGTGTGGCTGCGTAATGGACAGCAAAACATTTTAAACTCGACCGGACGTATTACAAACAGCGAGTTTTGTCCAATTCTTTTATTTGAAGCACGTTACTGTCTACAGAGTGTGAAAGAAAAACGAGTTTCTTTTATCAAACTTTATAACTATCGAGAGTACACAAAAAATGTTTATTACTTCCACATCCAGTGGAAGTATAGTAACGACAAAAAAATTTTTGTAAATTTTTATTGTTCAAATAGGCTTAGAATGTCATGAAACGTTGAGATTTTAAGTTTGAGCGAAAAAAAATTTCTGTCTGTCTGTCTGTAACTTTTTTTGTGCGCACGTTTACTCTGGAACCGTTTGAGATATTGACTTGAAATTTGATACACATATGTACTTTAACGAGATCTAGAACTATATTATATTTTCATCTTGTTCCGTCGAAGGATTGGAGGGTAAATTGGGGTAAATTTGGGGAAAATAGGTAGATCGAGCAGGTAAGAGTCCATAAAATTGGTATTTAGTATATACAAGAGATGCTAAGGTCTCAAAAAAAATTTTGGCATTAGCCACCCCCATTACCACCTTCACCCCATTATTAAAGGGGATGAAAAAAAATGTGATTTAGTGTGTGTACAAGAACCAGAAGCCTCAAAATATTTTTTTACTTCATCCACCCCCACTACCACCCCCTATCACCACCCCCACCCCACTACCGATGTGGAGTATTGTTTTATGGGTTTTTGTGGTAGAGGATTTCTAATATTATATTATTAAAGTTCCATAAACAATTATTTCCACATACGAAATTTTTTCGTTGTGAGTGACTTGGATAGAAAATCTGGATGTGGAAGTAGTGATTCCTTGGGCAGCGGTTTTTTTTGTGTACATTTTTTTAATCACTGAATTATGGGAGAAAAACATACCGATTGTTTTCTAAAAACTCAAAAGCCCAAATCCAAAACTCTCAACAAATATTTCTTATGACAGATAAAATGTAGGTTTCGTATCTATAAATACAAATAAATATAAAAAAATATGTTTTTATAAGGACGATTTTTCATGAGTTTTAATATAATATTTCTGAAATTTTAAGTATGAGGATAAAATTATTTAAAAAATATGGCACATAAAATATTTGGCAAAAATTAGAGATTCGTCTTTAAATCAGTAATGAAGTTCTCTGGGGGTCACATTTGAGGGTGGAATCAGTTCAATATCTTCTAACTCCTCTAATATACAGTTACCCAATGTGCTCATGGATCACCACATACAAAAACAAAATATTTATTTCTGTTTACTCTGTAATAATAATCTAATGTGGAATCAATATACCATTTCGCTAGTTATTTTAAATGCACAACCTTCATCAATTTCACTCACTTCAATCCTGTACATCTAAATCATTTAATCTCTTAATCACGCACTAAGTCCTTCACATTCTTTATACAATTAGCGACACTTCCCCTTTTAGGATCGCAGAACCGAATGAAATTTCCTTCGCAAAGCTGCCTGGGCTTTGATCCTCCAGATAACTTAGTACACGCATACATACGCGTATTTAAAGATCATCGAAATACCCTACCTTTTTATTATTACATAAACTACATTAGAATTTACCCCAAAAAAAGTGTGAAGGTGGTCACTGGTTTTGATATAATAATCCAAACTGTCTTGAATAGCGTTGTTCATTAGTTGTTTTAGTTTCCGAAATATATATTTTTGATAATCTCATGACTAACTGAGATATTTCCTTCAGATTGCATCAACTTTTCTTTCAATAAGAAATTGTTTTTTTTAGTTCTGAGTTTAGTTCCTTGAGAATTTCATTTTCAGTTTTTAAGACATCTCTTATAGTCTTGTCCCAGGTTTTCTTCCAAATTTTGTCACCATTTGCTAAAGGCTCACTTAGTGGTTTAACGATCAATGTATTTCATATAAATAATTAACACATTCAGTCAATATCACTGGAACGTATATTTCACATATTTTATACATTCTGATGTTTATGATGTATTTTATACCAAAGATTAAAACTCGTAGTAAAATTTAGGTTAATGATATTACCAAAATAAAAGTAAAAGAAATATGTTTATTAGTGGTTTATGACCAACATATTTTATACAAATAATTAATTAATACATTCCGCAAATATGAAGTTTTTATATCTGTTGACTTAACGTATATGACGTACACTTGACAATTTATTTACAATATCTTTAAATCAAGATTTTCTACCTTTAGTGGAAATTTAGTAGATCGTAAATATAATAAAAATGCAAAACCATAAATATATAGATATTATACCAAAACCGTTTTTATACCATTAGAATGTATATTTCACGTATTTTATACGAGTTAGTGTTTATTGGGTTTCTAAAACTGCAATGTATGTTTATAGCTCGGTGGTGGCCCCACAATATCATCAAGCAAAATTAGAAACATGATTTCTTTTTGGTCAAGAATTTGGCAAATGCGCTAGTGACGTGGAATTGACCTTAGTGATAATAAATTCAAATTCCATCGGAATTGCGTTAGCGGATGACAAATCTGATGTGAAAAGTTAAGAACTCAAAATAGCGAATTCAATAAGTGTGCGATAATGCAATATTTTTTTAGATTTACATGAAATTCGATAAATAGTGATTTCTGGATTCTCTGATAACGAACCTAATGTTAAAGCTTGAAAGTTTGAATTGGCGGATATTTCTTTTACTGTGTAGATGTTAAATAAAAAGGCCACTAAACACGGTGAAAAAAATTTGGAATAATAATTGAACCGCCTATAAAATAGTTCTTAAAGATTATGATATAAAATTTCATAGTCAACCAGTTCATTGAATTTTATTACTAACTAATAATTATTACCAAATATTGAGGTATTGATGACTTCATCGTCAATACTAGATAATAAAGTTCAATTAACTGGGAAGCGGTAAAATTTTATTTCATAATTGTTAAGGACTTTTTCTGAAGGCAGTTCAATATTTTTTTTTCAAAAATTACTTTGCCAATATTTATACAAAATTTCGGTACTTAGAGTACGCTGATGATAATCAGATATGCTATTCCTTTAATCCCGACAATACCCAGCATAGTTGTAAACTTATAAATAAAAATCTTGAAATTATATACACTTTCACTAGAACATATTTGACTTTAATTCCTAATACCTGTAAAACAATTTTATTTGGTTGGCCAATTAGTCTAAGAGTTGGGCACGAAATTTCGATATGACTCTGGTCTTGAAAATTTTCCTTAACAATACATCGTACACTAAAAGAGGACCCTGATTTGGGAATTTGCTGACAGCGCGAGCGGGGAGGGGCACGGGTGAAAGCGGTGAAAGTTGACTTTTTTTAGCAAAAATCATCGCGGTTACGCTTAAAAATTTATAGAATAAGAAACTGTGAATTGCGTAATCGAAATGTGAAGTTGCTGACAGGTAGGTAAGGGATCAGTAGGTTGCTGACAGGTGTCAATTTGCCAAAAATTTATAGAAAAAAAAATTACTGCTTGTATATTTTGTTCATAAAAATTGCTGACAGCTAAGTGAAGAAGATAGACCTTTGAATATATCCCCTTCTATTTAGAATTTCGACAAACTAAGAGCAACGAAACTTTTGGATGATCTTATGTCTTTACATCTGGTAGTGAAAAAAAAAATAAATAAAAACTTCGACGCTTCACACTTAACGCCTTGCCAGTCTGAGCTTTACCAACATCTTCTTCGAACGCGTTATATGACGAATGTATGGTTAACCACTTCTAAACCAATTCCGAGAGAGCTTGACCCGGATATGTATTGTGTCATGATAATTTATAAATTCAAGTGATTTGAAGGTCCTCAATTGCCAGAATCTGTTCGAGAAGTTGTGCTAGAGAGTGAGTCCGATACCGGATAATTTTGAATGTAAAAGCGATGAAAATGATGATGAACTTTATAGCGATAATGATAACTGCACAAGCGACGACGAAAATTGCTAAAAAATTTGAAAATATTTTTAATATTGTACATTACATTTATATAATTTATTATACTATTTATACAATAAATAAACTTGTGTATAAGAATATGAAAAAAAATTAATTATTTATATCTTTCCCTCTCCGTATTATAAAACATTCCATATACTCCATATACTAATCCATATACTAATTTTAAACATAAAGTACACCCTATCTTCATACAAATTATGGTACATAAAAAATTTGTTTATAATAAAAGTAATTATCTTTCAAGCTGGATATTATTTGACATAAGTAAATTTTTACAAATTAATTTTTCAAATTACTTAATAGGCTCGTTCAGAATTTTTTTTTTATTTTAGAAATCGAAAGTAGAACACTTTTTAAGGCAATTTCAAAATTTTTAGGTTTTTATTCGAACGTTTAAGCCCTTAAATAAATTACCAAAGTTGGACCGCGCGAAAACGGGGCGGAGCTTCGCGTGACGTCACTTTGTAAATGCTGATCAGGCGACAGTCGAGATTTAATAATTGAAAACATTGGAGGTGAAATAAAATTTAAGAAGAAAAGGTTCTATGCAATTTTAAAAATTGATAGTCTTTAAATGATAACGACTTGAAAAGTGGGGATTTGGCTTAAAAAAGGGTATTTCAAAACAATATTCGTCAAATAACTCGAAAAGTATGTAACGTGGTTTGAGCCTGCCCTCTATGTCGCCAGGAAATTAAGCGCACGGCACTGACCAGTGCGGTAGGAAAAAGAAAAGGAGGCAGTCAAGAGATAGATGGTCGAACGCGTGTTCCTCTGTCGAGGGAGCTAAGTGTTAGTTTGTTACTAATTATATAAAACAATATACGTGGTATATTATACGCCTATCGGCGGAGTTTGTATTTGCAGTACAAGTGTATTTATTGGGATTGTGTAGAGAGTACCTATTCGTACTAGAAAGCGTTCGACATGTAATCAAAGGCCATACTCCTGTTTGTAATAAAAGTGTTTGAGTGAAATTTTCGGGTCTTTCTTTGTTTTCCCTTATAAATAAAGTGGTGCCCAACACTCCAAAGGCTAGCGTTACTGCCAATATAAGAAGCACGACCATCTCCCTGCAGCAGTCGAGCCACCCACATGGTGCATGGGTGTAAAGCACCACAAGTTTTTGTAACCTTTCCCGGTTATAAAATTTGGCGCCGCAACTTTAGGGGGCTATTAAAGTGTATCATCAGATTGAGGTGCAGCAGTGACGAACGCCAATGGTAATTATGTCATCGACAGCATCCTAACATCCCTGCTGGAATATTCAAGAAGACGTCAAAGGTCAGAAATTTTATTTATCCTTTATTTACATTTTATTAACCTACTGTGAACTACAGTGAAGTGAAGTTACAAAAAGTCTCTTTTGATAAGTGAGCGTTTTTGTCCGCATTCTATTCAGGTCGCCCACTCGCGACTGGGTAAACATTGGAAATGTCAGAAAAGCACAACAAATATGTATATTCACCAGAAAAACTATGTATATTGTTATAATTGTTTTACTGTCACTTTGGTTTAAAATAGTTTGAAAGGAACTTTAATTAATTACGAAATATCCTATTTAATCTGCTACCTGGAGAACACATACATTATTTTGATTAGCAAACAAAATAAGAGTAAGATAGTAATAGTAGAAATATTACAGCCTATGTATACAAATCAAAAACATCTTCTATTACTAATAGGCGCGTAAAATCGATAATATTTGTTGTTGTTGTTATTTTGTCCTCTCTCACTGGCATGGCGATATACCAGGACATAAATATTTTTAAGAAGTAGGTATATGTAATATGGATAAAATAGTTTCAATTCTGCATGTCTCGATGGCAAATGATTTCTTTTAATCATTTTTGTTTGTTTGTAATATAATTTATTGATCATTTAGATTTAGATTAATGAATAGTGAACGAAGGAGTATTAGCAAAGATTAGTTGTTTACATGTTTATTTACTTTAGTTTAAAAATTTTGTACAGTTTCCTCGATAGCGGTGTTTAAGCTAGACTATTTAAGGGTTATATTTATATATTAGAAATTTAAATTCACGTATAATTTCACCCATAATTAATTCTATTATTGTTTTTACGTATATAAGGAATGATGGACCCCCACTATCTATCTCGCGACGAACTTCAGTATGAATTATTAATTAGAAATTTTGGTGTCACTGACGCAATTACAATGAGTGCCATGCAGCGTAAATTAAATTCTCTGTTACAAAAAGAAAAGTTTGGTGTACATTTACCTTACCCAAAGGAAGAGATAAATTTTTCTGAAGAACTAGAAATTTGTAGATTAAAAATCGATAGTTTGACGTCCTTATTAGAATCTTTCGATGGTTTAAGAGATAGTGTTGATTATATAATTATTGTTACAAAACTAACTCATTTATTAGGTAGACTAACTCGAGTGGTAAGTGACGACGTTGGTTTAAATCGAATAAAAGATAGGTATATTTCCGAATTAACTGGGATAGAAGGCAGTGTTGAGGAATTATGCCGTTTATGTCAGGGAAAGAATTCTGTAAAAGATAAAATGCAGGAGGTAACTACACAAGATAGTTCGGAGAGTTCTATAAAAATTACACGTAAGCAAATACCTGTTTGTCAGTGGAAATTAACTTTTTCTGGGGATGGCAAAGGGTTAAATGTATTAGACTTTTTAGAAACGGTAGATGAGCTAAAATTAGCGCGTAATGTGTCCAACGAGGAATTGTTTGATTCTTGCTGTGATCTTTTTTCGAGTGATGCTTTGGTGTGGTACCATTCGGTCAAAAATAAAGTGAAAAATTGGCACGATTTAGTACGGGAGCTACGAGCAGATTTTCTCTCTGATGATTATGAAAGAGAGTTATTACGTCATATTGAAAACAAGAAACAAAAACCGAGAGAACCTGTCACGATTTATATCGCCTCGATGCAGAATCTTTTTAATAGATTAACTACAGGGTTGCCTGAATCAGAAAAATTATATATATTAAAATGTAATTTACTGCCGGACTTCATTCATGATTTGGGTGTATCTGATAGCGATAATAAAATAGCGACAGTTGACGATTTGTTGCAAAGGTGCAAAAGTTTAGAACGCACGTATATGTTAGCTAACAGAAATCGTCCTCACGGCAATACCCCTCCAACTTTCTCTGGCTTTAAGTCAAACCAGTCCTCATCTAGCAACCAAACAAATGCAACTTCGGTAGGAATATACGAGGTGCATCAAAATAGTTCCGATAATAAATTAGCCTGTTGGAATTGTTCTAAGAGAAATCATACGTATAAGAACTGTCGTTTTCCCTTGAGGAAATTTTGTTTTAGCTGTGGTGTTCCGAATAAGACTAAGTTAACTTGCCCTAAGTGTAATCCGGTAAACTCCAGAACGAGTCATACGCGGATCGGACAGTGACTCGTCATTTAGATTATCCGGTCACAAGTAAGGGGGAGTGGGAAAAATGGTTATCGTTCGTTGCGCAAGAATATAATAAAACAAGGATTGAATATTTATTATCCACAGTTAAGGATGACAAAAGACCTTATTTAAACGTGACTATTTTGCAAAGAAATTTTCATGGGTTAGTTGATACAGGGGCGTCCAAGACTATTATTAATTTTGAATTATATGAAATTTTACGTAATATGGGTTTTAAATTAAATAGTTCCAGTACAAAATTTGTAGGCACTGCTAATGGTGGAAATTGCAAAGTTTTAGGGAGTATAGATATTCCTTTCTGTTTAGAAAATAAAGTAATTTTAGTCAATACTCTAGTTGTTAGGGACTTAAAGTCTAAGTTAATTTTAGGAATAGATTTTTTAAATAAGATGGGAATTATTTCGAATTTTAGAGATAACACTTGGCAATTTTCAGATACCGGTTCGGAATCATGTTTTGTAGTGGAAAGTAATGGCTTATCAGACTCGCAATTAGAGGATTTACACTCTTTAACTTCTTTTTATTTAAATAAATTAGGATCAGGTTTAGGTAAAGCTAGTTGTGTCGAACATGTCATAGATGTCGGGGAGGCGAAACCAATCAAGCAGAGATATTATCCTGTTAGTCCCGCGGTGCAAGCCATCATTAATAAAGAATTAGATAAAATGTTGAGTTTGGGGGTGATAGAACGTTCGCAGAGTCCATGGTCATCACCAGTGGTCCTTGTAAAAAAGTCAAATGGGGTAGATTATCGTTTTTGCATAGATTTTAGGAAGGTGAATGCCGTAACGAAACGAGATGCATACCCGTTACCATATATTTCATCAATTTTAGATCGTTTACGTAACGCGAGGTATCTTTCTAGTTTGGATTTAAAGAACGCGTACTGGCAAATTCCATTAGAAAAATCCAGTCGTGAAATAACTGCTTTTACAGTTCCAGGGCGCGGTCTCTTTCAGTTTGTGAGAATGCCGTTTGGGTTACATAACTCAGCTGCCACGTGGCAGAGACTCTTGGATAAAGTTTTAGGTCCTGAATTAGAACCGTACGCCTTCGTTTATTTAGACGACGTGATTATTTCGACACCAGACTTTCCAACACACTTAAGAATATTAAAAGAAATTTTTGAAAGACTTTTGGCTGTGGGTCTTGTAGTTAATCGTGAAAAATGCGAGTTTGTGAAAAAAGAGCTAAAGTATCTAGGATATATAGTAAATGCTTTCGGTTTAAATGTAGATCCCGACAAAGTATCGGCAATTTTAAATTTTCCAGCACCTAAAACCGTAACCGAGGTTAGGCGTTTTATAGGACTAGTGTCGTGGTACCGAAGGTTCGTGCCGAATTTCGCGGAAAAGACGGCAGCCCTTACTAATCTTTTGAAAAAGTCTGTTACTTGGCGTTGGTCCGAGGTGGAAGAACGCGCGTTTCTTGAATTAAAAGAATGCTTGGTGTCTGCTCCTATACTGACGTGTCCTGACTTCACTAAGCCTTTTTGCGTTCAGACTGACGGGTCTATGATAGGTCTTGGGGCCGTTCTTACGCAAGAGGATTGCGACGGGGAAAAAGTTATCGCATACGCTAGTAGGTCTTTGACACCCGCGGAAAAGAAATATACCACAACCGAAATCGAATGTGTCGCGGTTTTGTTCGCATTGGATAAATTCAGGCCGTATATTGAAGGTTTTCCAGTTAGAGTGATTACTGACCACTACAGTTTGAAATGGCTTAACAATTTAAAGAATCCATCTGGTAGATTAAGTAGGTGGGCATTGAAAATGCAGCAATATGATGTTGTAATTGAGCACCGTAAAGGACGCGATCACGTCGTGCCAGACGCACTTTCGAGAGCCCCACCTGTAGTCGCCTTGATAGATATAAAAGATCATGATTCATGGTATTCCGGTATGGTCAATAGAGTTAAACAGAATCCCGATAAATATTCAAATTTTCGTGTACATAATAATGAATTATATAAGTTAACTAGAGACAATAGGTTTTCTCTCGACGACGGTGATAAGTGGAAGTTGGTTATGCCAAAATCACGTAGGAAAGAAATTTTAGAATTATGTCATAACGTACCGACGGCCGGACATATGGGTATTTTCAAAACCATAGAAAGAATACGAAAAAAATATTTTTGGCCAAAAATGGCATGTGATGTGGCAAAATATGTCAACAGATGTAAAACTTGCTTGGCGAGTAAATCTGTACAACGAAAAATTCCAGGGTTGATGACTTCGCGAGTAATTTCTAGACCTTTCCAAGTTATTAGTACAGATCTTATGGGCCCATTTCCTTTATCTCGTTCAAGGAATAGGTTTTTGTTGGTGATAACCGATTATTTTACGAAGTATACGCTCATGTTTCCCTTACATAACGCTACGGGCGATAAAATAGCGGAGATTTTGGAAAATCATGTTTTGTTGGTATTTGGAACACCGGAATATGTTATCGCTGATAACGGGAGACAATATATCGGTAAAAAAGTTACCGATTTGCTAACATCTTATAAAAGTAAAGTGTCCTATACACCGTTATACCATGCTCAATCGAATCCAACCGAACGGGTCAACAAAGTCATAGGTACGATGATTCGTTCATATGTAAAGGATAATCATCGTGATTGGGACAAGTTATTGCCTAAATTCAATTTCGCTATCAACACAGCAACTCATGAAGTTACGGGTTTTTCCCCAGCTTTATTAAATTTCGGTAGAGAACCTGTACTTTTTGGAAATCAGTATGTGCCGTGTCTGGGAAATAGACCCTTCGATGTTGCTGATAGAGAAGCATTAGCTAATAACCTGACGAAACTTCCGGATTTGTACGCTAAAGTTAAACTTAACATACAGAAAGCTTATGAAAAAAATAAGAAACATTATGATTTACGCCGACGTCACCTTACGCTCGAGCCTGGTCAAGTTGTTTGGAAAAAGAACCCAGTTCTATCGGATGCTGCGAGTTACGTTAGTGCTAAATTAGCTCCTAAATATATTGAATGTAAAGTTAAGGAGAAAATCGGTTCTAATGTATATCATCTAGAGGATCTAAACGGACGTTCGGTAGGAAATTGGCATATAAAAGACATAAAAGTTACTCACGGTTCAGACGAAAATATTTCTCTTCTAAGTTAAGTAATTGTACAGCTATAGTTTATAGTAATTTAGGTTTAATGTGGATTTAAAAAAAAAGTTTTTTTTTATTTTACGAAAGGGGGGTGTAACGTGGTTTGAGCCTGCCCTCTATGTGGCCAGGAAATTAAGCGCACGGCACTGACCAGTGCGGTAGGAAAAAGAAAAGGAGGCAGTCAAGAGATAGATGGTCGAACGCGTGTTCCTCTGTCGAGGGAGCTAAGTGTTAGTTTGTTACTAATTATATAAAACAATATACGTGGTATATTATACGCCTATCGGCGGAGTTTGTATTTGCAGTACAAGTGTATTTATTGGGATTGTGTAGAGAGTACCTATTCGTACTAGAAAGCGTTCGACATGTAATCAAAGGCCATACTCCTGTTTGTAATAAAAGTGTTTGAGTGAAATTTTCGGGTCTTTCTTTGTTTTCCCTTATAAATAAAGTGGTGCCCAACACTCCAAAGGCTAGCGTTACTGCCAATATAAGAAGCACGACCATCTCCCTGCAGCAGTCGAGCCACCCACATGGTGCATGGGTGTAAAGCACCACAAGTTTTTGTAACCTTTCCCGGTTATAAGTATTACACTGAGCGAAAACATGCTACAGACAAATAAGAAAGCTACTTGCTAGCTAAATTGTGGATGAATTTTGTTTTTTTATAATTTCCGTAGAATTAATGGAGATCTGGAAATATAAATGTGGCGTCTCAAAGTCTATAAGACGAAGTATTTAGTTTAAATGTTAAATATCTCAGAAACCATGGCACTTACGTCAAAAGCGGTAAGAACAAAAATGAAAGACAATTAATCAGGCTTTAAAATGGTTTTTTCTCTATTTCTATAGCATAAAAAACAAAGAAGTTCTAACTGAAACAATGTACTTTTTCAATTTTTGTTTATGTAAAATGACATCACGAATCGGCGACGCGCTTTTTACTGAAACCCAATCTTTAAGATTCAATATCTAAAGATTGGATATACTTATGAAGCTGACATTTTAACAGCTTATCTAAATAATCGAATTCTATTGAATACCATAAAAAAATAACGAAAAAGAATTATGAAACCCAATCTTTAAGATTGAATATCTAAAGATTGGATATACTTATGAAGCTGACATTTTAACAGCTTATCTAAATAATCGAATTCTATTGAATACCATAAAAAAAATAACGAAAAAGAATTATGGTTAACAAGCCCATTGTCATAAATCAGTTATAAAAATTATATAAAAATAATAAAATTTTAAAAATGTAGGTGTGTTTTTTTTCAAAGATTCCCTTCAAAGTACCTAAGCACGTGCATAGTACGGACTCTTGTCTCCGCTTCAACTTTAGCCCATTTTACGGGCTATCTCTTTCACTTAACTGTCAGCAATTTTTATGAACATATTATCTGACATATTAACAACAAAATATATAAGTTGCTGACATGACCGCGATAATTTATTTTTGCCTCAGCTTCAAATTTACCCCACTTTAGGGGCTATTTCCTTCACTTAGCTGTCAGTAATTTTTATGAACATATTATTTGGCATATTAACAACAAAATATATAATAGTCCAGAGTACATCGTCCTTTTTTTTAATGATTAGTAACAGACTGAATTTTCGTGAGTACCTTCGTTTTGACGAGACGCCCAACTTTTCTGTGGGTGGTGGTAGCTAATAGCAAAAATTATTTTTTCTATTTCGCACGAATTAGACAATTTGACAGCCTATCAAATTATTTTGGCAATATATTTTTCATTCGTTAAACGTTTGTTAAAGAGTTTGTTTTTCGATTGCCTTGGATACGTTTGCGAGAGTTAATTATAATAAGCCCTGTGTTTGCCCACAACAACATATTGCCAAAATAATTTGAAAGGTTGTCGAATTGTTTAATTCATGTGAAATAGAAAAAACAATTTTTGCTATTAGTTACCACTACCCAGAATTTTCGCAGAGAGAAAAGTCTCGTCAAAATGAAGCTACTCACGAAAATTCAGCCTGTTACTAATCATTGAAAAATAGGGCGATGTACTGTGGACTATAAGTATTTTTTCATAAACTTTTAGCAAGTTGACACCTGTCATATGTCAACAACCAAATTATCCCTTACTTACCTGTCAGCAACTTCACATTTCGATTACGTAATTCACAATTTCTTATTCTGTAAATTTAAGCGTAACCGCGATGATTTTTGTTTTAAAAAAAGTCAACTTTCACCGCTCTCACTCGTGCCCCTCCCCGCTGGCACTGTCAATAAATTCCCAAATCAGGGTCCTCCTTTAGTGTACCACGTATTGTTACGGAAACTTTTCATGACCCGAGTCATATCGACATTTCGTGCCCAGCTCTCCGTCTAAATGGATAGAGTTCTAGCGATATAGCTGCAAAAAGTAGCATTGAAATAAATGATATACCTATACAAATCACTGACGAACTTCTTGTAGATATGTAGATACCTCACTAGGATTTAAAAAACAAGTTTCAAACAGAACTTAATAAGCCATTGCTAGCTTAAAAGTTTTATAAAGCTCTAGGCATATTTTAAACACTAATTTAAAAATTATTCTCTGCGAGTCACTTGTTTTGTTAATATTTATTTATTTTGACACGATATATCTCACAGCTGCAGATTCCCAACGCATACAAAAAATACAATTGTTGTTTGCGATTTATTTATGGAATTAGAATAGAAGTATCCATTAGTCGTAAATTGCAGGTAAACAGTTGGCGTAATATGAAAAATAGGCGACATTTCCACGTTAGTTCTCTGTATCACAAAATTATAATAAGTAAGCCTTCATCTCTATAGTACCATTACGTCTCGTACTTATGTATATAAATGTTAGATTTAAAGGAGGCACTTTTATTTACCCAACCTGTACATAGAACAACTACTTTGATAGGTAATTTCCGTATGAAATTTGTACAATGTACCACTTCGCACTTATTATGGACCTAAAGTTTTATGATCTACTTCTTCATTTTAAACAATTTAATCAGATACATTTCATTGCATATAAAAAAGAAAATAGTATATTTGGTTTTTTAATATCATGTGAATATGTACTCCATTATATTTGTGTTTACATTCAAATGAATACAGAGTATAGTTTTATTTTCTTTTAATTTGGTATACAACTGTCTTACAGAAACAATTAATACAGTTCAGTGTACTATTGTTATAAGATTGTATAATGCACGCACACATTTTTACTTAAGTGTGAATTGAAAATTTTATGATTCCAGTATAAAAACTATAATTAGGTAACGAATACCAATAAAATACGCAAGTACAGAAAATGTTAGAAAACGTTATAATGTTCTATTAAAATTTTAGTCGCCTATTAACTATAACAAAACAAAATGTATCTGAAAATTTCATTAACATTTCAAGAGAAATTCTTCGTGTTACGTTTTTTATTCAAATAGATGTAACCGAAATTTTAAACAAAAAAAAAAGTTTAATAAAAAAACCAACGCTCCTACAAAACTCAATCAACTATTTTGACTTTGCAGTTCATTACTATCACCGTATAATGAGAATATGCAGAATAACATCATACGGAGTAAATGAATACTAAAATGACGAAAGTCTGCAGTTGATGACGTTAAAAGATACAACTATCTTGCTGTAGAATTTCCCATTATCCACAATCTACTTTATTTGGGGGGAGAGAGACGAATAGGAAAACCTCTTCGCTTTTATTACAAATAGAAAATGAAATATTTACTGTCCTTATTATCCCATTATTCATCAAGATTAAAATATTCAGGAAGATGAGATGGCTTTTAATAATACAATTTAAATATACTACATTGCCTAAGAACTTTATAAGGTTTAGTGAAATAATCCCAGCTGAAATGAACGTTTAACTTTTATTACGCTTGATACTTCTCCCTTCCTTATTTAGCTGTATTAAATTTATGCATCTGCTATAAATGAGGGCGAGCTTATTGATATTTATTCAGAATAAGTGCCAATGTTATTCTTTGACATTTTTTTGGTACGCTTTTGCGTGTAGATGGTTTGCCAAAGGATAAATGAAAACAAACTTTGTATATTAAACAAAGCTGAGGACTGTATAATATGTCGGTAATTATTAAACATTTTTGATCCCTTTAACAAAAAGTTTGAGAATTTCTGAAATTCTCAATTTTTTTGGAAATGAAACAAACCTCAAGGTTATTTAAACCTATGTCTTTATTTTAAAGGCTAAGAAAAGTTCAGCATGTGCACATATTCAATTTGTTTTTGTGTTTCTTTCTGGTGCATGAATTTATAATTTTTTAATTTCTTTTATATGGGTTTGAGCCTAAAGTGGCATCCAGTTATATGCGAACTCTGTTTGCCCATTTTTTTGATTCGCATGAATGACAGAGAAGAGGATTTTATCAACATCACCCAAAAAAATAATTCATAACTCTGGAATTGGTTCAGATATCAAAGAGACATTTTAATGGATAGCCATGATATGGGAAGTCCATATTTGTATAGTTCGTTTCCGGGGGACAATTTATATTCCAGTTATGAAAGTTTGAATATTCCGATACTGATTATTTTTAACGTGCCTCCGTTTTAACGTCTACAACTCTAATATGTGCTGTCCAGAGCCAAAAATCCTTTAAATGTAAAAAAATCATCTCAGAAATTAAATGACGCAAACTCAATATCTCCAACCGTTACCGAGATATGGATGGCAGAAACCAAAGAGTAAAATTAGTCGGGGAGCCCTCCCGAGCTGTACGTGCACCCCCCCCCCCCCCCGATCCTTATATGTCTAAGTCACCATTTTACTTCCACATCCAATGGAAGTATAGTAACGACAAAAAAAAATTTTTTAAATTTTTATTGTTCAAATAGGCTTAGAATGTCATGAAACGTCGAGATTTTAAGTTTCAGCGAAAAAAAATTTTTGTCTGTCGGTCTGTCTGTAACTTTTTTTTGTGCGCACGTTTACTCTGGAACCGTTTGAGATATTGACTTGAAACTTGGTACACATATGTACTTTAACGAGATCTAGAACCAGGTTATATTTTCATCTCGATCCGTCGCAGGGTTCTGGGGTATATTGGGGTAAATTTGGGGTATATAGGTAAATCAAGCAGGTAAGAGTCCACAACATTGGTATTTAGTATATACAAGAGAAGCTAAGGTCTCAAAAAAAATGTTGGCATTGGCCACCCCCATTACCACTATTAAAGGGGATGAAAAAAAAAATGTGATTTAGTGTGTGTACAAGAACCAGAAACCTCAAAATATTTTTTTACTTCATCCACCCCCCTACCACCCTCTATTACCGCCCCCACCCCACTATCGTTGTGGGGTATCGTTTTATGGGTTTTCAAATATTATATTATTAAAGTTCCATAAACAGTTATTTCCACATGCAAAATTTTTTCGTTGTTAGTGACTTGGGTAGAAAATCTGGATGTGGAAGTAGTGATTCCTTGGGCAGCGGTTTTTTTTTTGAATAGCCCATGAAATGGAGAATCAACTTTTGTACAACTTGTTTCGGAGGGATAATCTGGACACGTACGGAAATTGAATTTTTCTGACATGCTTCCGTCTCGACGCCTGTAACTTCGATAAGTAGCACTCCGGAACCAAAAAAAAAAAATATTGGCGTAAACCATAGCTCGATCTCTCCGTTCCCGAGATATATCTATTGAAAAGCACGAAACCACAATGCCAACTAAACTGTTTCACAAGTCAACAGTACTTGGACCTTATGGTTCTTAATTTTGAGGCCGATTGTTCTTTAAAACTATTTTACACTTCAATTTGTAATGTTGAAATTTTTAGAGCAAAGGGTACAGAAAACTCTCTCTGTAAATTTAATTTATGCCATAATAGCTATTTGTGTATTAAGAGCGCAAAGTGCCTCATTGGCGCTCGATAGTGTAAGTTGATACTTGAGAGACCGACAATCACACTTTGCACTCGAATTTCACAAATCACAATCGCTGTCAGTTTATTTATATTTTGTTAATTATCATAAAATTCGTATTCTTCCTATAAATAAATTAGGTAATTAATTGTTACTCTCACATTAACTCTCATTATATTAACAACTGTTTTGGGGCATTATTATTTCATGAAAATACATTGACAATGTTCGGACCAAACTTGTATAAGGACTGGTGCACTCGAACGAGTGTAAAAGTACTTTGCCGCTCGTTATCATGGGAGACGAGCGGCAAAATGACATATTCACAGCTCCTCGGCAAACGTCAACTTTGCGCTTTCAAAATGTGAGCAAAAAAACCTACTTATATGTCGATTGTAGATAAAAGCTATTTTCAAAATAATGTCTCTTGGAATCCTCTGGTTCTCAGCTCACATAATGATGAAACATTGTAAAAATGCACATACAGTTTCATCCAAGTCCGTTCGGTACTTTTTGATCTATTGAAAAACAAATCGTTCACACACCCCCTTGTAAGTCCTATACCAGGTGTAACACGAACATGGTATACCCCCAATTTTTTCTTTATTTTTGCAGAAAAATTATTGAAACCAGTTTTATCGTCTATACTTGATAAACGTTAAATCTTGATATTCAAAATGGTTTTTTGGGTTAAACGCAATTTTTTCAAATAAACCCATGTTGGTACCAAGGTAAAATTCAATACTACCATTAATAAGGAATCCACTCATATCTTTAAATGCGCGACATCAAAATGATGGTTAAGAGAAAATGAAAAAATCTACGTTGTGCCAATTTACTTATGATTACGCATTAAGGTGGCTCTAAATTACAAAAAAGAAACACAAAGAAGGTGTACTAAATGTTTTCCTTTGACGTGAATTCACATCTGCACTCGCATAGCTGTATTTCGAATAACTGAGACCTTTGGAAAACAATGGAATTAGAGATACTTACTAGGGGGGTATAACGAAAAAATACAAACATTCTACTTTACGGCCTAGTGTGTAAAGTGAAATAATAAAATAGCAATTAATCCAGTTGTAAAATTGACCTCTGTGCTAAATTCTAGATTATATTTTCATCTTGTTCCGTCGAAGGGTTGGGGGTAAATTGGGGTAAATTTGGGGTAAATGGGTAAATCAAGCAGGTAAGAGTCCATAAAATTGGTATTTAGTATATACAAGAAAAGCTAAGGTCTCAAAAAAATTTTTGGCATTAGCCACCCCCATTACCAACCCCCACCCTCTTATTAAAGGGGATGAAAAAAATTATGATTTAGTGTATGTACAAGAACCAGAAACCTCAAAACATTTTTTTACTTCATCCACCCCCACTACCACCTTCCTGTCACAACTCCCACCCCACTACCGATGTGGGGTATCGTTTTATGGGTTTTTGGGGTAGAGGATTTCAAATACTATATTATTAAAGTTCCATAAACAATTATTTCCACATACAAAGTTTTTTCGTTGTGAGTGACTTGAATAGAGAATTGGATGTGGAAGTAGTGATTCCTTGGGCAGCGGTTTTTTTTTTAATTTATGCCCTGGAGCGTAAAGTTTAACTTTACGCACTACATAGTGTGCATAAAATAAGGTAGTGGAAAAAGTATTTTTTAAATAAAGCCAAAAGAAAAAATTCAGGGGAATTAGGTCATGTATTAAGGCAAGATGCAGATGTATATTCTCTAGTTTTCTGAAATAAATTCCCTCCAAAAAGAGTTGTGGTTAAGATGTCGCCAAAATTCGGTTTTTGGCTATCATTTCCAGAACTGTCCATTTCGCCACAAAAACTTCTGGAGGCACACAATCTGTTCAATACGGATAATAATGTCATTGTGAGTCTAATATGTCTTTAGCCTGGTCAATCTGAGTAAAGATACCAGAAAGAAGCTTATGTGGTTCTTTTGGCGTTTATTCACTACTCTAGAGTTGTTAAAAATACATTTTGTGTTCTAAATTCATAGGTAATTTCTCCAAAAAGTCCTCAACCTTACTCTGTAGGAAACCTAAGTATCTGGTGCCATTCAAGAATCCTCAAATATTTGAATTCTGGTACCGATTATTTCAAGCCAAACGTTGAATCCAAAAAACTCTTGAAAATTACCCTCCCTCAATTAATGTGAATTTTCTTGAGACCAGGATCTTGTATTTTGTCGGTTAAATAGGCCTAAATTCGCAAATCTGGATTCATCGAAACATTTCTTTTTCCTAATAATTCATTATTTTTCTGTACATTATTTGTAAAAATCCAATTGCAATATTCAGTACATCTGCGTGGTCTGTTTCTTACAAGTGATGGTTATATACAAATGATTTATAATTATGCTTACGAAGAATTCTACTTACTCTTTCATGACTAATTTTCAATTCAAAAACACTGGCAACTGCATTTTTTTTTACATTATCCCACTCATTGTGAATTTTCAGTAGACCAAATATATGTCGGCAGAATACATACCAGAGATTCACAATGAAGCTGTCTAAGTTGTGGAAAAATTCAGCAACTTAGGTTCGCTTGACTGTAAAAACAATACATCCAAAGAATATGCATGGCTATTCATTGTTATTTTGGCCTAGCTTCTCAATTAAAATCAAGATACATATCAAGAGTAACAAAATGCAAACTCTACAAAACAATAAAACGCCCAGTACTCACATGTGGATCCGAAACCTGGCTACTGACAAAGCGAGACGAAGAACTGCTAAGAATTTTCTAAAGGGTAGGAGGAGTCAACGAAAACTGCCTATGGAGGAGGCGATATAACTATGAACTTTGCCGACTCTTAAATGAGCCAGATATCATCAAAAGCATCAAAATAAGCCGCCTAAGATGGGTAGGGCACGTGATGCAGATGGAAGACAGCGATCCTACTAGAAATGCCATGCTAAACAAACCAGTCGGAAGAAGAAGGCGAGGGCGACCAAAACTTAGATACCTAGATAATGTGGAAGAAGATCTGAACGTGGCTGGTGTGACAGGATGGAGAAGGAGTGCCCTCGACAGGGAACGCTGGAAGGAAGTTCTGAAGCAGGCCAAGGCCCACGAAAGGCTGTAGTGCCATATATGATGATGACTGTTTTATCAAATCGGAAAAACCATCTCACCTAAAAAATAAAAACAGAATTAAATAAAGTTTGGCACTTGAAATGTCACTTAAGGGATATCATTGTATTCAGAAAATCATATAGAATCCAAAAATTAGTCACTTCCGCTGAAACCGGAAGTAAAAAAATATGTGTAAAAAAGTGGTGTTGATCAAGTTGATCAACTTTCAATAATTTATCTGCTAAAATAAAGAAAAAAATGGAGTACAGTATATTCTGTTCGTGTTACACTCGATATATAACTTTCTAAAAATTAATTTCGGCGAACCAAAAAAGTAAGAGTTTTTTTTATTTTCAATATTCTATCTGCTGTCATTTTAGCAACGTTGTTTTAAGTCACTCTGTAAAATAACGAAATTGTCACCAACAGAAAAAGTTACATTACTACATTATTTTGTTGTGGAAGAAAAGAAATCCCGGTGACAAAGCACATGGACAAAAAATGAAGTTACACTTTCTACTACCATTATATTCTTTTGTAAAATTCTCTCAGAATATTCTATTAATACTTCTTACTACATTATCTCCCTCTTCCCTAATACATTCTTGAATTATTCGAGACCCTTTGAAAGTGTTCGAGTGTCTTATCGTCTTTCATAAAGTGTAGTTATCAGTTCCTTTATGTTGATTCTTCCTGCATACAGTATGATACGAAATTGTTGTTCCAGCGAATTTTGATAGTACAATAATAATGTTTAATTATTATATACGTTAAGAAATCAGATATTAAAATAAATGCACTGAGGCAAGAGAATTTGCAGATGTATTTTCTCTAATCTTCTGAAATAAATTCCCTCCAAAAAAAGTTGTGGCCATTCCACAACAAAAACTTCAAGAAAAATTCTGGAGGCACACAATCTGTCCAATACAGATAACAATGTCATTGTGAGTTTAATATGTCTTTAGCCTGGTCAATCCGAACCAGAACACCAGAAAGAACGATATGTGGTTGTTTTAGTATTTGAAGAGGTGTAACGAAGCACATTTTGGTGAACCTAATTGCACGCACATAATTTGTTGTGTTTGAATTATTTAGAATATTTCTCGTAAACCATCAGCTATGACTAATATTTTGTGTAATATCCGAGTCATCAACGATGCAATGTCAAACCGTCGAAACCCGCCAGCGCGCCGCGAAAGCAGCAGTTCAACCCAGGCCGTCTGAGTGGTTAGATGTACCAGCAGTAACTCCGCAGCCGTGACCTCAGCCACAAGCTTAAGTTGAAAATAATTGAGCCCACAAATACATTTCGTGAAATATTTAAGTCCAGCCGACGTCACTTGTTACTTGCACACATCAAGTTCGGTCATTTATTCCACTCAACCACCGTTCAAACTAGGAGAGCTGGCAGTTGAAATCAAGACATAGAGACAGTTCCGATCGAGGAATACATATCCAGCAGGACCAGCAAATAAGTTTGATAGAAGAGTTTTTTAAGTCAAACAAAATTCCAAAATAATCACCGTCATCGCCATCAAGCCGGTGCGCAGGACTGGAGTCACCCCACTAGCATTGGTAATTTTGTTCTAGAATCCGACCAAGCCACACTCTCGAGATCGAGAATCAGTCCGTACCAATCTCCAGGCAGAACCAGACGTGCCGAGGAGATATTTAGTAGTACTAAGGATTGCACTGGCTGTACATATAATATTTGAGCTTTCACTGGCTTTGAGGCATATTCAATACTATTAACATAGGTTCTGTGCTATGAATTGAAATAAAATATCTGTATAGAATTTTAGGTGACTATTCAAACTGGCGGCGTGACTAAGTCTATAAAGCAGGAACATAGATATAATAAGTCCTTAGTCTTCCGAATCTTCTAACTACAAAATAAAAAAAAGACAAAATAAAAATGTATAAAAATTTGTTATAATTTAAAATGAAAATATTTAAAAGTACTAACTTTTGAATTATGTTTGTTAGCGCACATGTCTTTGCAGGAAGTGCATTGCAGAGTACATGGAAGGCCACTTCTTTTGCATTTACAGCGGTTACTGCAAGCTAGCTCCTGACATGTCTATCATAAATTTGGAAGAAGAGACCATATATGAGTCCAACCAAGGTTAAAAATACGCGTTAAGTATTTACTTCGATATATTTTAGGTTTGCCAGTCGTAGTGTAGTGGGTAGTGGTGGTCTTGAGATATACATTTTTGATTCGAACAGAAACAAATTTTTCGCGCGTGGATAATAGAGAATTAGCCCGAAACTATTAATGGGCAAGTATACAATTTTTTTTTAATAACTTTAATAGCATCTACACATAAAAACAGGTTAACCCGTATTTTTTATTTTATTTTTTAAATAATGCCTTGCAGTAAAAAAAAAAATAATGAAGTTTAAACTATGTTTAAACTGTTAGATATTGCCGCCAATTTTCGGGCTATTCTATTGGCTATGACGTAATAGCGTAAGCACCAGATTCTAATTTGTGCTTGAACAGAGAAACGAGTGCTACGTTGCCATATTTCCATAAATAATGTAAGATATTCTGTACTGCTATACGGAATCCTCTGTAATATTACAATTCTGTATTAGCAAGTTATCAATCAGCATTAAAAATATTTATAATATTTACTTGCTGGGTATTTGAAACAACAATTTTTTTCAGACAGTGCAGTAGTGCACATTCTTTTTTAGAAGTGTGGCAACGTAGCTAGTTAGTGTCAAATGTAAAATGCCCCTGTTTTAGAGGTTATTACGCTATTACGTATAACTACCTTATTTTAAACTTTGTTTTGAATCCACCCTGATTTTAAGCATATTCATTTTACAATAAAACCAATAATAGTCGGTAAAATTACCTTGAAGTTATATTTATAACATTTTGGAGAGTCATACTATAATACTATATTATTAATATTGTCGTTTTCGTTATTGTCTATTAGCTCAATAAATGGGATTAAATACCGCCCTTTTGAATCTTATATAGTGTACTATTATTATTTTTATTATTATTATTTTTTTTATTATTATTAGATTTCAAAGTATATTTATTAAGTTAATCAATTAGAAAACATTTAAAATCAGTACTTTTCAAAATACGCCGCCATTTTGAAATTGACGCCACTTGAAATAAGGTGCTGTGGATCAAATCGATTGTTTATGCATATAGACCACCTATACCAAGTGGTTTGCTTCTATCATTAGTTGAAACGTTTTTCCTATATTTGAGTTGTGCCACTACGACTATTATTTTTGGAAGAGAGGACATGTGGAATATGTTTCTTTAATATTTTTTATTAAAATAAAATAAATTTAAATTAAAAAAAAATAGTTTATCAATTATACCTATATTTTAAGTAAATTTAAACTATTTAAATCAACTGATATAATTTAATATTTGTTTAATTCACAGGAAAAAAGTAGCTACAGTTTAAGGTACAAGGTAAGAGAAAAAGTAGTTGGGGGGGGGGGGAGTTGAAATAAAAGTGAATTATTTTAACAACCTGATAAAATTTAATGTTTTTTAAATTCAAAATAAATGGGTTGCTGCATTTATGGGAAGGTAAAAGAATGGGAGGGGGTATGTGGGTGCGGTAAAAAAATAAGAAAATGGAATTCCATGAAAAACTATACACCAGACACATTTTCTTTCAGTCAATATCAGTTAAAATCGAAACCAACGTCAAAAACCGCAGTTCTATATTTGAAATTGGCGCCATTTAGGGTGAGCCATTTTAAATTTTCCAATTTTCACAAAAAAATGGTAATCAGCGACCTTAAAAACTCCCGACTAAAAATTTTTTCCACGAAATTTTAACTATTCAACCGTATACTTTACTGTTTGTTAACTATGCGCATGCATATTATGCACTTACGCATGCAATTTTGGCCTAAACACTTATAAGTAGAACTATATGATAATAAAATTTTAAACAATAATAAAATAATACATAATAATAAATTTACACTTTTTCGAACCGCGTGTATTTGAAAACATAAAGAAAAGGAGCAAAAATCACGAAAAATGCACTTCTTTTGCATAAAAGTGCATATAAATATATGTTCCCCCACCTACTAAGTGCTCGCGTTATGATTTTCTGTTTGTGTAGGCCTCGTACAAGAATTCTATGCAAAAGAATCTGATAGAGGAAAGATTTTGCCCCCAATCCTTTTTCGGCCGGACTGTTTACTAAATTAATGTCCTACAAGTCTGTTATTTTACAATAACCATCCTATTTTGAGATACATTAAATGAAAAATAACGCCCTAGGGCGTTATGAATATCTATAACGCCCTAGGGCATTATAAAATTATAATTCAACACAAAACAAGCAAATTATGATAGCGTTATTGACAAACAAAATGCGTTGCTATGCAACGGCGGCGTTTACAAACAATTTTGATTTTTACCCTCTTTTAAATCAAATCGTTCTGAACATAATAGATGTCAAATTAATAAATCGTAAATGTCAAAAAAAAAATTCGAATTAAATAACAGACTTGCAGGACATTAAACGTTGAAGGCACCACGGGTGTTATAGGATAATGACGCTCTCGGTCGACGTACACTCCCTCGGGCCAGAGGCCCTCGGGATTGTACACTGTCGACCTCGGTGCGTTATTATCCTTATAACACCCTTGGTACCTTAATAACTATAACTAGTCCGGTCGAATTATCACGAAGAGTATTAAAATGTGGCGAAAATACATAACCACCATTTTATTGTTTTAAGTTGATGGGTTGGACATCCAAAATAAGCCCTTATAGTTTGCCAACTGATGTCGTACCGGATAAGGGGGGTGGGGGGGTCGTAAAGTTGAAAAGTCGGTTTTTCGCGTTTAAATAGAAGGCTAATAATCTGAAAGGAAAGTTGAAATGGGAAAGTTATAGGTATTAAAAAAACCTATAAAATGAACCCCCGAACATTAAGACAGCTTTATTAGGTCAGGAGTAAATTCGAAAAAACCGAAATTTTGAAAAAAAAATTTAATTTCAGCAATATTTTAGAAAACTTTTTGAAATTTTACTAAAGTATGTGCTATATAGGAGGGAACATCTGATAAAAATTTCAGATCGATATCTGCATTATTTTTTTCATATATTCAATTTTTTTGAAAACAAAGGGTCTTCGAGAAATGAAAAAAGTACTTCATTTTCTGTCAGATTTTGCTATGAGAAGAAAAATTCTATTCTTCGAGAGTTGTTTAATATTTACAAATTTTTTCTATATGGTCATTACTCAGAAAAAAGTGGTGAACATTTATTTTGAAAAAATGGAATTTTTTTTTTGCATAAATAAATCCAATTAAAGTTAAATATTTCTTTGCATAGTTCCCAAATGTCCAATGTATTCATCTCTGTTGATACGACATATATCTAGCCCAGCCCCAATCCGTTTCATTCCTTACATTATCAGCATATCACGGTCGATCAGTGTCACAGTTGTGGTGATACGATCGCAATGAAATTAGCGAGTGGAGGCACAAAGATTGCATCCTTGACGAATCTCCGTATGAAAAAATCGAATGGAGTTACATCTGGTGAGCGAGATGGCTACCGCATAAAGATGCCATAATTTTGACCTGTGCGTCTTATTTAGTTTTGTGGCAAATTTTCATTGAGGAATCCTCACATTTCATTGTGATAATGAACCAGATACCCATCTTTTTGAAAAATTATTACCGTCTTCACTATGCTGTGACATCAATAAAATCAAACATCATTCTGCAATGAAAATGTTCCATACACCTTTACCTTCGAAATTGCGCAGAACGTATTCACCTTGGGTGAGTTCTGCACATGTTCAATGAATGCGTGGAGATTTTCGATTCCTCGGTTCGCACATTGTGTCGATTCACCTTCCCACAAAAATAAAAAGTAACTTGTCGCTAAAGATGAACGACCCTGGTATATCGTCAATTTCAAACTTCTCCAGCGTTTCAGCGTAGAAATTAATTAGTCATTAACACTGTCCCGGCCAAGGAAAAGTGCACAGACAGTCTCCATCCCCGAATTTCTCATATCCTTCTTGATACTGCTACGTATTCCAACACACAAAATGACTTATAATGTTTACTTAGCTCCATTTTTGCTAATACCGCCCCCTGGAGGTAGGTCACGGCAAATATGTGAGCGTGCTTTTAATTAAATAAATAGGTTAGTAGCTCTACTGATGTAAGAATTACCTATATTCGCTACGTAGTTTATTTGTGGTGAATTTAAAAAATGTTTCACGGACTGAATACCTTATCATAGTTCAACATTTTTAGAAACTGTAATTAATTTAACCTCTCAACCTAGAACCACTTAAAATTTACGGATGAATCCATTGTCTTCCATTACCATTACCTTGCATTAAAATACCAGCAATGTCAATAGCAGCTTTCAACTCTGTGTAGGTTTTAGCCACCACTAAATGCGTCTAGTTTTAGTTTTTAGTTTAACATCACAAAACTATTTTCCTGTAATATTAAAATTTCAGCAATTTGTGCTTTCTCATTCCTTCAATAAACGTATAGGTATAGAATCAATATTTTTCAATATAAGATGAATTAACATACCTTAATCCACATCAATAACCTAGACAACGCTACATTAGTTTTTTCTGTTTTCTAATTCATCCATAAATCTTAGTTAACCAATTGCAAGGAAATTTTATTCAGAAAAGAACGTATTTTATACTATTCCTATTCATTTTACATCACTTCAATCTATTTAAATTACACCCATTACGTTTCAGTTAAATCTCATCTGCTCTCTAAGAAAACTCATTTTATTTATATAGCATCCCTTTTTTCTACTCTAAATACGACTTAGTATAATCGATTACTGATACAATGGACATTAATCACTTTAACAATAACATTATATTACATTTCCTGTTCCGTTTGACTTCGCCATCCGGAATGTTTGATTTACAAACTTATTTTGCTTACTCGATATAAGGCGGATTGAAATCCTGCTTTTATTATTTACCAATATGATTTGTTCTTTAATTGAATGGAACTTTCGGTTAAATTATTGTTAAGGGATTTTTAAGCATTTTTAGTTTCTTCTTATTTTTACTAATGCATAATTCTTTTAACCTCTTCTCGTGAAGATAGAAACCTTACGTACAAGGTTCAAAACAAGAGAATTATGCTGTTAGAAATCTGGCTTTTATTTATACCTGTCTAATTTGTCTGCCTGTCCCGTTTATTAGCATTTGGCGAATATGTACAGTCAGTAATCAGAAGTGATGCATCTGTTTAAGGAAAGAGTCGCTTGCTATACTTGGAGAAAGCTGCCTCCTCTAGGCCAGTACAATGGTATAGGCTTCGCCGAAGCGAATGCTTTATTATAAATTGAACACTCCAATGAATGTGTGCTCTTTTCTTGCCCAGCGTGCCAGCGCCTAGTTTTGCTGATAAAAGTAATTTTTAGTTGGTTAATTCTACAAATAATCGTTTTTAATTATAGCTTTTTGCAAGAGGAAGATTTTGCTCCAAAAAATTGTCATTTTTGTTTGGTTTGAAGTTTTATTAAATAAAATAATTGGTGTTGAAAATTGCCATACGCCTCCGTGCATTGATCTGTACGTATGTACCAACGGAAACACTCTACAGGTCGCAATTCTTAAGGGTCTCACTTGTTTTTTTTTTAATCGCTTCACCTACTATCAAAATAGAAACCTACTGAACTTCATAATGACCCGTCGAGTAATTTAATTATTAAAAATAAAAGAAAATAATTATTTTTTCGCTCTAACTCGAAAAATAAACATTGATTTCAAATTCTTACCATATTTACTACATATTTGTTAAAATGCGTTAATATGGAGACAAAATGTCGATTAATTGTGAAGAATTGCGAGGGTAAGTATAGCAAGCTGGAAACTTACTTCTTTTTCTAAACAGATACCAGGTATATTAGACCCTTCAGGTAAACCAGAAAAAGGCAAAAAGCCCAAAATCCCAAAAGTTCTGTGACTGGACCGCAATATATCTACCCCTCCCCTGTTTCCGAGGGCGAGGAATACGATGGTGAGAATATTTTCCGACCTACCCCCCCAACCGCTCCCCTAAACCGGTACTAGGCATTTTTTTATCGGAAAATTGTATTAACAAAAGTTGTTCAGATTTGTCCAAAAACCCTAAATTCAAAATTTAATCAAAATTAAAAAATATTGAAATTTTGTTTAAAATATTGTCCAAGTCCGAAAATATCATTTAAATGCGTTTTTTTGTTTAAAAAATTCATGACAATTTAGTTTGAAATTAAACCCAAGCTGTCAGATAGTCAAGTAATTAATAGTCTTTTTTATGTTTATTAAATTTACCAATTTTTTTTAATTTTTAAATTTTTTTACTTTGATGAAATATTGGATATTGAGTTTTTGGACAATTCTGAAAAACTTTCATTAATAAAATTTTCCAATAAAAAAATGCCTAGCACCGGAAAATCTAGTAAAAGGGAATGGTTTTTTCGGTTTAGAAGGAAGTTCGGAAAATATTGTCACCATCATATTCCCCACCCTCGAAAACGGGGGAGGGGAAGATATATTGCGGTCCAGTCGCAGAACTCTTGAGGTGAAAGCTTTACCTCAAGTAACTTTATGGGGAAGAATAGTAGTTTGTGCAACAAGAGTGGATATGATATCCATATCGCACGATACAGAAGTTTGAGCACGACGCCGTAGGCGGAGTACTTCAAATATTTTGAATGCGATATGGATAACCCACTCAAATTGTACAGTATACTTTTCCTACGACCAGCTTAAAAAAACTACAAAATTTATTAAACATTAATATATTACACAAATACACACTGACAGTACACACTGACAGTTACTTTGGCAGCTTATGCACTAATTTGATTTTGAAACGAATAGTTGTCTATGTACTTAATACACGAACTGTGATTGGTCGGTTTCATTACATATTCATCCTAGAACTGATATGAAATATATCCGTTCAGTTAGCTGGAATTGCTTATTTATCCATTTTACAGACTGTACAGAAAACAGCAAATTTATATAAGGGAGTAGAAAAATAAATATAAAGGATTGAGGGAACCTTTTAGCTGAAAGTTTTTTTCTAGGATCATCAGTTTTCGAGAAACTTAATAGAAAGTTAATGTTCATCAAACATAAATTTGTACTCGCTTTGACATCGAAATGTGGCTCTGGTGGCATCTTAGGTAGCAGCACTGTAATCGTATACTGATTTAATGTACCGGTAGGTCATTAATTCATGTTTAAATTTGTTTTACATAATAATTTATTCTTTATTTGTCAGATTAATATTAATTTGTTGAATGAACTTCATCAAATTTTTTGTAGCTATAAATTAATGGCCCACGAACTGCGTACAGCATTGCGCCGAAAAATTTACAGTGTTTTGATATTTAGAATTTTTATAGGTTTCAAGGTACCTTTTCGAATTTGTACTTTACTACCCCGTATCTTTACCACTTACTTCGCCATATTAAACAAATGGCACACGAAACAAGTTCGACAAAATACCCTTTTCATACATTTTAATAGTGGTGGATAGGGTGGACCAAATTAGATGGGATTTGAGGCTTTCTCTAAAACTATGACAGATAGACAAAAACCAGCTTAGGTGTCCTTAGCTCGATTTTCGAGAAACAAACGATAGCGCAAACCGCGATCGTCCATCTTCTTGGATTACCGAGCTACAGAGCGTTTTTGGAGAATTGGAATTTTTGGATAGATATAGATATTTTAATTACCAAGTGTCGAATCGAAAATCGAGTAGCACATTCTTGAGGCACTTTTTTGAGTAGAATCTGTTGCTGATAAAAATAAAATTATGCATTCCTCAGTTTTCGAATATAGACATAAATTTTGTTTTTTTTTTTTTTAATGGAACATGCTAAGCATAAAATAGGTGAATGAACAGTAGGCTAGAACCACCTTTAAATGAAATATGCATGCACTCTCTCAATTCTTACGGGAAATGGTAGCTTTATCTGTCCCGAAACAATTCCCGTAAAATCTGAAATCATTCCCTTGGCCGTTTTTTAGAAAATTCACTTTTAATTTTTTTTTTTGATTTCTTGCATGGATAAAAACAAGAATCTACAACCTATCGGTTAAATATCAGTTATCTTCTTCAATCCCCGATTCTTACGTTTATACAATAGACAAAGACAATATCTATTTTCATCGTGCGTTTTTGCATGATTGCTTTGATTTTAATCATAGTCACAGAAAATTTTCACTCTTGGGTTCTTGGATTGTTTGCCTAGTGAATTCTAAAGAGTAACTGACCGAGCGACGCCAATATTCTTTGGCAGTGATGGTCTCAGATATCTAAGGTCGAGCAGGACTACTGCTCTTTACCCTAGTACATCGCTGTAGGCCTGGATCGGCGTCGTGCGGGGTGGTCGAGCTTACTTTACTTTAACCCCACTCACAAATGTGAGCGGTGTGGGTGATTTCGGACCACCTCCCCGGGTCCTGGCATGATAGACTTTGCTGGCTAAGTTTATCTTCTGGCGCTCTTCTGTTTTGATGATCTTTCTTCGCCAGCTTGTCACCCCCGGGGTAGTCATCTGTCTGTTCGGAAATTTTGGGATATTTTTGACTGGGATTGACTGCCGGTACGCAGAATGTCAATTGACATCCTGCCCGGATTATCGGGTGAGGGATGAGCTATGTAGCTCGAGGAAGTGCAGACCTAAGTGCTTTGGTAGCACTTTCGGTCTGCACGGAGCTAGGTGACTACGGGTACTGGACTGCGTTTCGTCCGGTACCTGCAGGGTAATGGGTGGGTGGTTGGGTTATCGCCATGTCTCTTCTGTGGGTTATCTTCATTGGCGGTGGTATGGTTCTCATACTCACCCGTTATCTGACTGAGCGAATGGAAAGTCTACTCAGACAGTCAGTAGAGGCGCTCGGATTTCCCTAGCAAATCTAGTTACGCAAATAGTAATGTTATTCATTGGTTACGGATAAATTGGTAGACAAAAATTGCTGTCATTCAAAATAACATAAGAATAGATCTAATGATTTTGTCTAAATTGACTACTTGGAAGGTTTATATAACCTGATTATTATCAAAACGTCTGGAGTTGTCCAGCATGAAGGTTTCTTGTATGTTACTTCCCCAAACTTGTCTTAAGTTTAAATTTGTATTGGAATGTTTAATTTTACTTTCCTGATTGACATTTTAACTACCTTATCAATGCAAAAAATCAATTTTCAAAAAAAAAAAAATTAAAATTGAATTTTCTAGAAAACGGCCAAGGGAATGATTTCAGATTTTACGGGAATTGTTTCAGGACAGATATAGCTACCATTTCCCGTAGGAATTGAGAGAGTGCATGCATATTTCATTTAAAGGTGGTTCTAGCCTACTGTGAATGGAAATACCCAATCATTCACAATAATATTTCGAATAAAACAAGATCTACAAAGAAACTTTCTAATAATTTACTAACTTGCCGAAAAATAAAATCCTTTTAAAATCTTTTTTTTTATTGAACTAAAATTAAATAAAACTAGAAATTTGGATCTCTTAATGTTTAGTATCGATTCGTAGGAGTGCTTTTTTTTTCAAAACGTTACAAGTTTTTACATGTACTTTACGAGGATATTAAGAACAAAAAATGTTTCTTTCATTCCTACTATTTTGTTGGAATTTGTTTATATTTTTGAAATTGTAGTTATACACAAATTGAGATAACTCTGTGATTTTTTTATGAAACACTAATTAATACTGAAAGTAGCTGAATAAACCAACATTAAAATAGTATATTATATTACTAGGAGTAGAACGCATTCTTTTTCTGTGTTGAGCC
Organism: Rutpela maculata; assembly: GCA_936432065.2. Classification (NCBI taxonomy): domain Eukaryota; kingdom Metazoa; phylum Arthropoda; class Insecta; order Coleoptera; family Cerambycidae; genus Rutpela; species Rutpela maculata. Next base: position 289,966,013 of record OW386285.2, on the reverse strand, counting down.
CAGGATTTGCGGCTGAGGCGAAGCCGAAGCCGCAAACTGGGCGAAACACAAAAAAAGGCGTTCTACTCCGTGTAATATATACTATTTTTTCTTCAAGCGTATTAAAATGCAAAAATTCATTTATTTATCATAAATGTACAAATATTCAAACTACAGTCTTACATGTTGACACAATATGACAAGTGGCTAGTGGATAGCGCGCCACCGGTGGCTTTCGGTATTAACATTATGTTACTAGTAAAACAATACTCACTGCGGTGGCGCTTTCGGAACTAACATTATGTTACTAGTAAAAGAATGTCCACTACGGTGGCGTTCGGTACTAACATTTTGTTACTAGTAAAACAATGTCCTACTTCTACTTCTGTTTTTGGTGACATAATTTAAACATTTTAATACGCTTGAAGAAAAATATAATTATTTACTTGCATTTGGATTTTTGTATTCTAGGCACTAATATATAAATACATTGATATTTCTTCTTAAAGGACTGATTGATTTCCAATTCTTGTATTTATTATTCTTATATCGTTTTCTTTATTAGAATTTCAAACTTTTATTTGATTAAACAGAATAATTTATTTAAATTTTATTTATAAAAAATGCAATAGATTTTCATTTTTTTTTTAATTTTTCAATTTTTGTCTCCATAATGTTCTTGTTTTATTGTTTGTTTTTTGAATAAATTTTGATCCTTCACTTTAATTTAATGTAAACTAATTTGTTTAGCTATACTATACCTATAAAAAATGCAATACATTTTTAATTTTTTGATAACTTTATTAATTTTTGTTGCAGAAAAGTCTAATTTGAACAACTAACCTTAAGGCAATATACAGGGTAGACCAAATTAGATGGGATTTGAGGTTTTCTCTAAAACTATGACAGATAGACAAAAACCAACATAGTAGACTGGCGGTACATGACCAGTTAGGTGCAACGTTTTTAAAATGCATGCCAATCATATATATGAATGAAATTACCATGAATATGCCAGAAACGCAAATTTTAGGCAGTCGTCGCGTGCAGAAGGGTGTGCAAATTGATATTTTTGTTTTTTTTGTGTTTCTTTTATTTTAAAATGGATGCCAATAGTGCCAAACGAAAAGCCGTGAAAAAGAATCCAGCGGAAATTCATTGGCATGCAGTTTCCGCGCGCAAAACAACTTTTGATGAGCACATTAAATCGTAAAATTTTTTGGTGTTCTTGATTTTGGATTTTTTTTTTCAAGGCTTTTCGTTTGGCACTATTGGCATCCATTTTAAAATAAATAAAAAAACACAAAAAAAAAACAAAAAATCGATTTGCACAACCTTCTGTATGCGACGACTGCCGAAAATTTGCGTTTCTGGCATATTCATGGTAATTTCATTCATATATATGATTGGCATGCATTTTACAAACGTTGCACCTGACTGGTCATGTACCGCCAGTCTATAGATGTTCTGAGCTCGATTTTCGAGAAACAAACGATGGCACAAACCGCGTTCGTCCATCTTTTTGAATTACCGAGCTACAGAGCGTTTTTGGAAAATTGGAATTTTTGGATAGATAAATATTTTAATTACCAAGTGTCGAATCGAAAATCGAGTAGCACATTCTAGTCACTCCTCAGTTTTCGAGATATATAGACATAACTTTTGTTTTTTAAATGGAACATGCTATAAATTATTTCATTATTCGTTCACAACTTATATTGGATATCATATGTCATATTTATCTCTAGAAAAAGTGGGGAATTTTCAGAAATTTTAATATATTTGTGAGGAGGCCATGGAAAACTATTAACAGCAACGACACTTTTTAGAATATAAAATAATTTTGACAATAATAAATTGATAACTAACAATTAATTTAGCTATCTAACAATAAAATTGAGATTTATTGCGTATACAAGAACCAAAGGTCTGAAACTTTTTTTGGTGTCAACCACCCACACCGGAAATTTAGTTCCGTTTTTTTTTCTCATTTGTTTGGAATACTTTTAGTTTTAGATAAATTATATATTTGAATTTCGAATCACGCTAAATTTCCCATCACCATCACTTCTTTTTGATATAAAATTATAATGAAAAAGTAACAGTTGATGAATTTTGAAAATTGTTGTTAATTTGCCTGACGCGTTAAATATAAGTCAATCTCTTTAACGAAATAAAAAATCTTTAAGTGGGCCAGCCAAGAATTATTATATTGATGGCATCTGCAGCTAGAAATAGAGGTAAGAAAAGCACACGAATATGAAAATGTTGGATACCAGATCAAATTTGTGACAATTTCATTTCATTAAAGGACCCCGGAACAAAACCCATGAAAATGTTGATTTGATGGAATCGACTGAAATTTTGATATTTTGTAGTTCAAGTCATGCTGATCAAAAGTTCTTATCACATCGAGCCAATCCTATGGACAGTTTTTGAGATACAGCTTGCCAAAGTTAGGTAATTTGCGTCATTTTAGACATTCAAGAACTTCTTACTCTTAAACTATTAACTTTAGCAAAAAGTTGCAAGGGTCGAAATATTTTTGTTCAAGTCCAATGGAGCTCAAGAATTTTTTTAAGAATTTTTTAATCAATTTTTAGGTTAGGTAAAATATATATATATGTCATATTCCGGCAAGCTTCGGTGGGATTGGCTGAAACTTTGCTATTTTGTAGTTAAAGTCATGCTGATCAAAAATTCCCATTGCACTGAGTCTATCCTATGAGTGGTTTTCGCTCCAGGAGTGCCTGAAGGTCTTAACAATGAGATAACGGGTAATCTATATGTACGTGTTTATGAATGGCTTCCAGCGTGTTTGTGTACTGTGTGTATGCGTTTGTGTGTATGTATGTGCCAGTATATACAGGGTTCTCCGAAAATATCGATGACAAACTTCTGGTGCAGATTCTACATGCAAAAATATGTTCGCAAATACCTTGAGCTACGGCCCTTTGAAAATGGCACCCAAAAATGGATTATTATTTTATATTTCAGAAACCTTTTGATTTATAGGGGCGCGACTTTATACGCATATTGAACAATAATACAAGCTTATTTTTATAGTATTTTTTAAAAATATTTTTTACCGTAAGTGGGTGATATTGAGGGGGGCTCTCGATATTTTGCATTAATTTCTTGTCTTTTATTTTTTTTTCACTTTGGTACAAGAATTTCTTTCACTAATTAAAAATACACAAAAAAATGTCCTTTTTCATTTCAGTGGTAGGACCAGTGTGAGAAAAATCGTTCTAACGAGTTTGATGCGGAACCGCTGAAAACACAAGCGTATTATGGTTTTTGGGGTACGCACGGCATGAAAATCACATAAAATATCCATCAATGATTCTTCTTCGAACGATACATGATGCTGGAAACAGAGCACTTGTTCCTGAAAATCCTATGGATGTTCTCAATATTTAAAAACTAAAAAAAAAATATTAAAAAACAACAAAAAGTAAAAATAAACAGATAGAAAGTGAAACCAAAAAAATGGGATCACCTGGTTGGCAATGAGAACGCTCTCATAAGAAACATAGTGCCGGTAAGAGCAGGTTCTTTGATAAAAATAATCACACACACATGCACGCACGTACACAAACACGCTGGAAGCCATTCATAAACACATACATATAGATTACCCGTTACCTCGCTGTTAGACTTTCAGGTACTCCTGGAGCGAAAACCACTCATAGGATAGATTCAGTGCAATAGGAATTTTTGATCAGCATGACTTTAACTACAAAATAGCAAAGTTTCAGCCACTCCCACCGAAGCATGCCGAAATATGTCATATATATATTTCACCTAACCTAAAAATTGATAAACATTTTCTGAAAAAAATTCTTGAGCTTTATTGGACTAGAACAAAAATATTTCGACCCTTGCAATTTTTTGCTAAAGTTAATAGTTTAGGAGTAAAAAGTTCTTGAATGTCTAAAATGACGCAAATTACCTAACTTTGGCAAGCTGTATCTCAAAAACTGTCCATAGGATTGGCTTGATGTGATAAAAACTTTTGATCAGCATGACTTGAACTACAAAATACCAAAATTTCACCCAATTCCACCGAATCAACATTTTCATAGGTTTTGTTCCGGGGTCCTTTAATTTTGTGACAAAAAATTCAAATTTCGTCGGAATTGCATGGTAGTTAGGTATTTTAGAAGTAGCTGATAATGAATCTGATGGTATAAGTTAAAAACTCAAAATGATGAATTCCATTTGGCTACGATAATTACAAGATTTCTACAGATTTACATGAAAGACATATAGTGATTTCAGGATTACCGTACAACGAGTCTAATCGTCACCCTAATATTACAAGGTTTCATGTTACTATTTAATACACCTACGTTCCTTTTTTTAAACATATTTAAAGCACATACAACTTTGTAATTTTCTTAATATTTTGTTTAATAGGGATGGTGCCATCTAGGTTTTACTTGCAAAACGAAGATTTGGTAACATACCACCTCGTTATATTCTTAAGTCGGAAAGTGCAAAAAACATGACATACAACCTTGTAATGTTAAAGCTTAAAAAGTTATGACAGATATTTTACTGTTTAAAATCTAAATAAAGAAGCCATTGAAAAGAGTTAAAAATAAATTTTTGAAAAGAAAATTGAACCTCCTTCAAAAAAGATTTCTAAAAATTATGAAATGGTCAGTTAATTAAATCTTATTACCTAATATCGATATTGAGGTCAGTGTAAAAATGAAAAAATATCAAAATCAAACGCATTTTTAACCGACTTTAATATCTATATTAGGTAATAATAATGTGAAATTTTGTTTCATAATTTTTAGCGATCTCTTTTGAAGGAGGTTCAGTTTTTCTTTCAAGGTATTGCTCGTAGCTTGAAGAATATTACGGATATGGAAAACATACAAGAGAACAAATTTGTAGAGCGTAAAAAATACATCGAAATTTTTGTTAATAAAAATTTTTTTAGTATTCATAGGCACACTATAAGGTGGGAGGGGCAAAAGTGAGATCCATTTAGCTAACTGTGTAATTAACCGTTTCCGTTGTTAAACTTTTAAGTTTTCGCACATTTTGAAGTAGTTCCATGAGACTTTAAATTTGTATTATAAATTAGAAGTACATAATTAGTAGCCACCTCAAAAGTAGTGTTTTATCAACTTAATATAATTTCGTCAAAACATTTCCGTGCGTCAAATTCTTATGGTATGGAAAAAATACAAGAGAACAAATTTATAGGCCATAAAAAATGCAGAAAAGTATAGCAACATATCAATGCTTCATCCAGATACTAAAATTGATTTTTCTTCTTTAATTTTTTTAATGTTTTTTTTTTTAATTTCTTGTTAATTTTTATTATTATTATTGATCTCATACAAATGTATTTTTCGATAACGCAATAAAGGTATACTTCTTATAAATTATTTTTCGACTGATTGTATTTGTTCTATTTTGCTCTATTTCATTTGTTCTGAATCGTTATGATTCTATTGTACCATAATTATCAAAATTCTAAATTCAAAAATGGCGAAGTTGTTCTTAACCCTATAACACTCAATTATTACATGAAGCAATCATTTCTACCTTAACACATCCTCTGAGCGGATTTACATAACAGCGTCTACTAAAAGGATAAGGGAAAATGTATACGTTCCACAGAACATTAATTGGCCAGTGATATATGTCTGTCTGTCTTCGAAATCGTCGCAAGCCAAATTGAACGTAAAGATTACGCAGAGCTTTTGATCACTGACTGTACATAAGCTCTAAGTAATAATTCAATTTCATATTAAATATTAAGAGCAGGATGGAATTTTTTCTCATTATGTTATTTAAAATGGATCTAGTAAAAATGTTTCAATGAAACTTGTCGAATTGCCAGGGAGTAATAAATAAGCGTCACGTACCCAACATTTTAAATATATATTTGTTCCACCTTTTCTTTTGTTAACGATACTTCAAGTACGTTTCTGTCCTGTTCAAAAGGAAATTTAATTCTGGCTTCATCTCTTTAGACATTTGCCGTTAAAGTCATTAAATTAAATATCATGGCACTCCTTAAGAATTTAATCGAAATAAACAATTCAACGTTGTTTGTCTGTATATTGCAATTTCTTACAATTTGTAAAGAAACGAACAAAGTTACATTCAGGCGATGCCGAGTGCAAATAGTTATTTAATCTTTTCGTGAAATAGCACAACAATGAAACGATGTTTTGTTGCAGAGTTGTCACCAATACAAAGAAAATCTAGGTACACAGAGAAAAATCGTTTGGCTTTTGCACAACGTTGTGGAACGAGGCCTTGTCATATTTTAAACAATTTTAAAATTTCAAAACAAAGCGTTATACACTTTTATACATTTTAATTGTGCATAATTTTTGTATATTTTAATTGCCCAATATAAAGATTTCGCTACAATGATTTTGTGAAACGTGTTATAACAAACTGGGGAAATTTGAAATAAAACTTATTCATTTTTACCTAGCAAGTAGTCTTAATCATGCCCTCAAACTTCACGTTTTCTAATATTTTATTTATAATTTAATGGCGTCACTGGGCAACGACCCAACTACCATTTTGAAGTTTTTAGTAAACTTGGTTTAAAGTTTTTATTCTCTCAAAAAGTGTCTTTTATATTTTTGTAATGTTTTATTAGGGATATTTAATGATTAGATATTCACTTAGTTGCCCTCCAAGTATTTAAATTAAATTTTGTTTTTGATGTCAGCTATCTTATCATTAGAGATCAGTTTTTCTTCTGAAAAGAGTTTAAAATTTTAAGGAAAAATCTGTATTCACAGTTGATCTTTTTCTTATTATCTTCTTATGTCTAGTTCTGCTTCACATTTTAGTCTTAAAAATCGCTACACAAAGAAGCAGACAGCTCACGAAACAGGTGATTTAAATTGTTTTAAAAAGAACTAAGCGACCAACATCAACCAATGGTAAAATATAAAAAGAACCAAGCTGTTACTTGAGCCCTTTTATGGAAAACGGAAATCCGTATCTCGATATTTGTCATTTAGTCTATCTGCCAACAGGGAGCACCAGGGCTCGGATCGCTTGGATCTATTTTTAACCGACTTTATAAAATTTTAAAAAGGAGGAGGTTCTCAATTCGACCAGTATATATGTTTTTTTTATATTTGTTAAATGGTTACTCTGGCGTAGTTCAAGCGATTTCTGTCAAACATACTGCGAACTGTAGTCCGGCGGCAGTTCCACACTAAATTTATCAAGCTACATCTAAGGTGAACAAAAATTGCAAACAATATTTTATATTACGAGCATATTCGAAGATTTGGCGAAGTTCCGGTGATATCAATTAAAAATTTAGTTCTCCATTTATAATAATGATAATGTTTCACAAACAACAGGACATTATTATAGCTTCATATCATGTCATATACCATTTTGCAATGAAAGAGAGCCTTGCATGAAGGCGAATCAATCGAAGAATGTTTTCTACAACAACAGTATGAAATGAGACTTTTATTGAGAAACGTACCCGTTGAACAATTAGCATTTACAAACAAGTTATACAGCATGTTCTAACTCATGTCGTTGTTTTCATTGCTGTTAATGATGACGATTTTATTACATGATGGTTTTTAATTGAGATGCGATAATGCCAGCAAATTTTTTGTAGATTTACGTGAAACCTGGTACAATGACGGAAACCGGAAAGTAAACGACTATTTGATGTTATCTACTAACTGTGGACTAAAAGAAACTGAAGTGAGGCTATGATATATTATTTGTTTATCCTTGAAATAGGTCCCCATTAGGGACCTTGAAATATGTGAAGCTACTAAAAAGGTTGAAAAAAAAAACGTATTTTCGAAATTAGTAATTTTATCTACTCTTATTAAGTATATGTACTAATTTGAACTGCTTTTGAACAATTAGTAGTATCAATAAACAAATAGCATGAGTTATAAATCACTAGGTACAGAGCCAATCACCTCTATCTTCATGCCTAGCCTGTCCAATCGATGTAACGCGCGACAGGAAGATGATGAATTCGATTAGTGAAGATGAACTAATATGTACACCGTCAGAATGAAGACAAGAAGCTAATGATACAATACATAATTTATTACCCGAAAAATCGCAGAACAAATAAAAAAGTGTGCACAAAAATTTCAAGCACGAAGGAGTTCCATTATATTGTTGTTGGGTTCCATAACATTATACCATAATTATTATGGTACCATAATATTATATTGTCATCAGAACTACACGGGTATGCAAAATTTCAGCTCAATTGGACACCATATCTCAATTGGACGTCGTATATCTTGCATTATATTATTGTTGGGTTCCATAATATTGTACCATCGATAAAATAATATTGTCTTGTCATCAAAACTGCACGTGTTTGCAAAATTGGACGTCGTATTTCGTATGTTTTTATATATTTTTATTGGGTTCAATAATATTGTACCATAGTTATCATGATATTGTATTGTCATCAGAACTGCACGTCTATGAAAAATTTCAGCTCAATTGGACGTCGATAAGTGATTCAAAATTAACTTGCAAAAGGGTCTAGCCGTACTTCCATGGCGAAACTGCCCCCGATAGGAACCTATATCGTAACCTATGTTATATTGTAGAGGGCGCTAATAGTAGTTGATCGAGTAGATATTAGCTCTATATCTTAGTTAATTGAGGAGCTATTTGAAAAAAAGTCGTCTCCGGACACTTTTTTTCAAATAGCTCAAATTTTTTTTCGACATGTTGCACCTCTCGAATTTTAATGAAACTTGGCATTTTGTTAGGCAAGACATAGACAATTATTATATATTTTTTTCAAAGTGGTAATTCAATTAGATCTGATAGAAATCGATTGACAAAATTTGTCTTTGCATTTTTTAAATACTTTTATTTAGGCTTGGCCCATAGGAAATGCTATAAAATAAACTGTAAAGTGTACCATAACACTGCCATTTAGTTTTACTTCCCTAGCTTTAAAATTAAATAAGATATACCGCTTTGAAAAATAGTCGTCTCTGGACACTTTTTTTCAAATAGCTCCTCAATTAACTAAGATATAGAGCTAATATCTACTCTATCAACTACTATTAGCGCTCTCTACAATATAACACAGGTTACGATATAGGTTCCTATCGGGGGCAGTTTCGCCATGGAAGTACGGCTAGACCCTTTAAACTAAACACGAGATTTGAACTAAACATCCTAGCATACATACAAAGCAAGTTAAATAAAAGTTTGTATAAATCACTCCCAGTAGCATTCCTGCAAAATTATCATGCATTAAATGACTGACTATCGAATAAAAAATATCTTTGCGTCTGTAAGTGTGTGTGTGTGTGTGTGTGTATATGTATGTGTGCGTGTATACCGTTTCTTGTAAACACGATAAGTTCTGTTACTTAAAATATTTAATTACAATTTGCAACATATGTAAAGCAGCATATTACAATAATCCCTATTGAAATTGGGCCATATCTGTAATACATGGTGAAAACCAGAGGCCCACACTCTTATACGTATAATAGGTCTTATTTTAATTTCAGAGCAAAATATTACTAAGGGTTTTGATTAAGCATACAAAAATAAGAAGATGTATAAGATTTATAAACCGCAATATACCGGGTGTATGTTAGGTAAACCAACTTTATTTAAATTAGATTATATATCAATGTTATCCTAAAATATGGACCATGGTATTTTTAATAAGATTATTATGAAGTGAAATTTTGTAAGCCTCTGTTTATCACCATGTATTACAGATATGGCCCAATTTCAATAGGGATTATTGTAATATGCTGTTTTACACATGTTCCAAATTGTAATTAAATATTTTGAGTCTAACAGTCTAAAAGTCTTATCTTGTTTACAAGAAACGGTATACACGCACACATACATATACACGCTCACAACACTCACAGACGCAAATACATTTTTTGTTCTATATTTGAGTTCAGTCTGTTGTGAAACGGATATCTACAAGAAATTTTTTTCTACGATGGTTATTAAAATTTGTATTCAATTTATAATAAATTTACAATAAAGTTAGTACAGTCAAAAGATATATACAGTTCATTACTGAACTATAACAGATATGAAAAAAAATTAATGGAAACATTATTGTAGAAAATTTAGTCAGCTTTAATTTTGCATATAGCCACCGTTTTCGAGATATGAGCGAAAATACCAAAAACCGGGACCTTCTTCGTACCCCCCTGCACCCCCCATCTCCTACGTTCGGGGACTTTTGGTATGTTTACCTCCTAAATAGTCCAAACAGCCCTCAAGTCAAAAATTGTGATCTCGGCATTTCGCTCTAGAAACCATTCATTGACAGGACTACTACCTGCACACCTGTTAATGAACTTTTTTGTGGAATCAGTTTTTTTTAATAACATTTTACCTCGTTGGAAAGTTAATAAAAAAGAGATGTTATTTAAATGGTTTTTACGATTAGTGTATTAATGAATTTTTATAAATCGTCGTCATTGTAACAATAATAAAAAAATCGAAACATTTTTTTTTCTATTTTTCGTTGTATAGATAATTTTTTAAAATTTTAACGTAAATAATGGATGTATTTAATGTAATGGAATACTCACAATTTTTAAATTATAAATATTTCTATAAAACGGATTTTAGTCTTGCAATTAAGAGTATATAACCCATGTGATATTCATTAAAACAAGTATCCAAAATATTCGTTTAATATATATTAATTTCCTGAAAATTAATAGAGTCTGGAAAATGAGGGTTCCAATGTGAATTGCTTGTTTCCATTAGCGTAGCAAATTGATTTTATATTGCAAATAATTTTGTACTTATTGAAAATGAACTTTGTTAACTTTCAAACTATTTGATAATACATTTTCATGAGCATAGCTCCAAGCACCGGAACAAGTATATAATGAAAATTTGGCGATTCAATTTGCCTCCTAGTTTCAGCAAGAGCTGTTACCTATCTCATATTTTATATTGAGGTATTTTCTAAATTCGAAAGACTTAACTAGGTAACGTGGTAAAGTCGTAAACTTTTCAAATGAGAAATAGTGAAATATTGGTTAAGCTGGAACTGAGTGAGTATTTAACTAATATTTTATTTGGCTATAGCCCAGTTTACTGATAACAGGTACCAATTAGGTTACACTCGCCGCTAATATAAATTTTTATTTAATTATTTGAATCTTTTGAAACAGATGTCTGCAATATCAGGTGATAAATTAACGAAGATGCAGGATCAAGTTGAAAGTTAACAACGATGTTTCATGCAACTTTGAATATTTGTCTGAAGATGCTCGGTAAACATGTTCGAAGCAAATAATACAATATGTTGCCATTTTGCTGTGTCCTGTAAAATAGTGTATCTAATAGTTTTACATTATTTTACATTAACAGTATATTTTCATGAACATACACTTTTCGGTAACTTTTGGTCATATTTCAAGTAAATAGTTTTTACAGTAAAGTAATCTGATGGGTCTCATCGGGCAAGAATAAAAAATATTTTTGTGCAGTATATGGCTGCTTGGTTGAGAGGCAAGCACACTTGGCTGTCCCATGTCCTGGGTTCGATTCCCGGCTGTGGCACTGGGATTTTTTCAGAAGCAGAAATAAATACCAGTATACTCGGTTATTGGGCGTGTGTCCCTTATCTCTAAATGTCTAGCCCATTCGGCATAAAGGTGCGGTCAGACACAGCTACCTTTACTGCAAAAGTTTCGTATCGTGCCCACACTGATCCTAAAGAAGCGTGCAGCGGGCAGTTTTTTCTACAGTAGCTACCCATCAAAACTTCAAGTCTGGAGAAAGATTGCAGTGACGTTCACACATAACTCGCTATTTTTGCATCGTGCAATCAGGCAAGCTATTTTTTCTTGACATCTCGCCGTGTTCGTGTCATAATAAATGTAATAAAATGCGATTTGTATACTGTAAAATATGGATGGCGAGACACTAGCTACTGCTTGTTTATTAGCTGTACTATTAAAACCAGGGTTGAGTTGATTTAAATTATTTTATTTTAAAAAATCGTGATTTTTTTCTTTTCAAGTTTAAATGTTATAAAGAAAAAATACAGACTTTATTAATAAAAAAATGTATTTACAAAGAGCAAAGTTTTAATTTAAAGGCTTAAAACATTAACTAAACAAACATGAACAAATAAAAATTAAAATATATATTTTTCCTAACAGTATAAAACAAGGTATATTAAGTATTATAAAGTTTAAAGAGAAATACTAATTTAGATGATTTTCTCATTGCCCAATCTATCCCTAATATCTGAATGAACAAGTCCATATAAAGAAAACATTCTTTCCATGACTTTAGAAGAAGCACACAGAAAGGGAATTATGTTTGTTAATTTGTGGATAATCTTTTTGGAATTTCCAGCACTGCACTACTTTACCATTTTGTAATATTTCTTCTAAAAACAATGTTTTTTAGCTATAAATATCAATACTTAAAGATCTCTATAAGATCAAACATGTATCTTACTCAAAAATAGTATATTTTTTTTAAAAATCCTACACGCTGCAGCTTTATTCTATGTTTAATTTTTTTTTTCTATAGCTGTGGACAAACAAAATATGATTCATTTAAAAAAATTAATATTTTTGTCAAGCCGTAACTTATTCACAAACATATTATTTAAAATTAAGCAATTACCTACCTCGAAATGTTCAGTATACAAATGGACACCAAATATTTCACTCGCATTTTTTTTAATATTTTACATAGAATCACTAAAAAATAATGTCTGCATACCTGAAACACCCTGTAAGTTGCAATTTATTATGCAATTACGTAATTTAACAACTTGCAGCACTTGTAAAAAATATTCGTATTCTGAAATACCTTGAATATAGATAATAGAGAAACCTCTAGACATCAAGAACATATTTTTTATTTAAATTTGCTTTAAATTCTAGCATTATGTGAGACTAAAATGTTCTATAATATTTGGACTTGCATTGCAACCATGCTATGTAACGAATATGTAGGAAATTTCGTAATGTAGGTATATCCTAATTGATTAAATGGTTGCAATGGATGATTAATCCCCATCAACTAATGGCACGTTATTTGTATTTCTAAATGTTAGTGTTTGTATTTCAGCGGCTAAAAAGTCTTTGATGCTTTATTTGTTTTCAAGTAACTGTTTCAACGATGAAAAATATTAATATTTACTATATGTCAGAAGGGCAATTAGTTTCATTTCCTGTCGGCATTTCTATGCCAGTAAATTAGATAAAGTTGAAAGTAAAACAGAGAACTTTCAACACAAAACTATCATGAACCGGTTTATCTCCACTAACTAAAATAAATGTGAAAACTCTCAAAAGTCGTCCAAAATTGTTAAAAGATGTATTTTCTTATGTTAACGCTGGTATATTACACGTAATGCGCCAAAACAGTACATATAACATATTACTTCCACATCCAGTGGAAGTATAGTAACGACAAAAAAATTTAAAACATTTTTATTGTCCAAATAGGCTTAGAATGTCATGAAACGTCGAGATTTTAAGTTTGAGCAAAAAAAATTTCTGTCTGTCGGTCTGTCGGTCTGTCGGTCTGTCGGTCTGTCGGTCTGTCGGTCTGTCGGTCTGTCTGTCTGTCTGTCTGTCTGTCTGTAATTTTTTTTTTGTGCGCACGTTTACTCTGAAACCGTTTGAGATATTGACTTGAAATTTGGTACACATATGTACTTTAACGAGATTTAGAACTAGATTATATTTTCATCTTGTTCCGTGGAAGGGTTGGGGGGTAAATTGTGGTAAATTTGGGGTAAATAGGTAGATCAAGCGGGTAAGAGTCCATAAAATTGGTATTTAGTATATACAAGAGAAGCTAAGGTCTCAAAAAAAATTTTGGCATTAGCCACCCCCATTACCACCCTCACCTCATTATTAAAGGGGATGAAAAAAAAATGTGATTTAGTGTGTGTACAAGAACCAGAAACCTCAAAATACTTTTTTACTTCATCCACCCCCACTACCACCCCCATCACCACCCCCACCTCACTACCGATGTGGGGTATCGTTTTAGGGGTTTTTGGGGTAGAGGATTTCAAATATTATATTATTAAAGTTCCATAAGCAATTATTTCCACATACAAAATTTTTTCGTTGTGAGTGACTTGGATAGAAAATCTGGATGTGGAAGTAGTGATTCCTTGGGCAGCGGTTTTTTTTAAAGCACTGCCTTCCGTTTTTCTATACACGTAAATAATAATGCAGGGCTTTCGAAAAGTAGTAGATAAATTCGATAAAGAGAAATATATTTTTTTGAGAAAATCGATAGGACATGTCAAAAGGTTCATATTAAATGTCATCTTTTACAAGGTCCGTAAAGAAGTAGGTTACCTCGTAGCTGCCGTGCCAAATCGCGTGGCGTCATCTTTGTGCACATTTGAATTTATCCTTTTGGTAAAAACGTTTATTGTTATTACACAGCCCCACAAAAAAAAGTCGTGCTCTGGATGACTGATTTTTTTTTTAATCGCGTTATTTATATTAATGTCCTGGCGGAGTTTAGCCGTAGGCTATTCTACCACTCAACTAGGACGGACACACACACATAGACAATATCACAACACCCATTCCCTGCGACATTGCCATCTGCCGCAGCTGAGACTCGAACTCAGGATAGGAGAGCGACTAGATTGTGTTGTCTCTCACACAACAGCAATCTAGTTCACTGCTACCATCTCGGCATCATGGTATTCCTATGTATTTTCTGACGCTGAATCCTAATCCGAGGTGAAAAAAATTCGTATACACCTTACATTTTTGTGCAGAGCCAAAAATATCCCTTAAATGGGGGTAAAATTATGAATATCAGTATCATTACGGAAAGGAATATGAATGGGCTCTCCCTCGTGCTCTCATTTATTATTGTGAAGGGCGTAATAACTCCCCCCCCCCGAAGGTACGCCTTCTACACCCCTTCTATACTCTTCCGGACATAGATCTGCGTCATGAAAGCTTCTAGCTTACAAGCTCTTGAGAATGCAAAGGAAACATGGTGGATGGTGAACACAGCCAAAGGTACGCACAAAGCAGTTGAGGGCTGTTCTGCACAGTGCACTGCGACCATTGCGCAGTAGAAACAAGAAAAATTTTCTATCCCACATCTTCCCCCACCCCCGTCCAGCAGAAGATAGTTTTCACCCCTCTAGGGGATTGATTTTTGGCTGTGTTCACCCTGCACCATGTCTCCCTTGCATTTTCAAGAGCTTGTAAGCTTCTAGCTTACATGCTAGACGGGTCTGGAGGGGTGTAGAAGGCGTACTAACGGGGGTACGCCCTTCTGAATAATAAATGAGAGCACGTGGGTTGCATAGTGCCCACTGAAACTCCTTTCCGTGATGTTACAGATATTCACAACTTTACTCCTATTTAAGGGATAATTTTGGCTTTGCACATAAATTTAAGGGGGTATACGAATTTTTTTGACTTCTGATTCGGATACAGCGTCAAAAAATACATAGGAATACCATGGTCAGTCATCCAGATCACTGCTTTTTTTGTGGGGCTGTGTTATTACACTTACAAAAAATATAAAAGTAAAATAGTTAAAAAAAAATTAAAAAACTGATTATTTAATAAAAAAAAAGTTTGATATTTTCAGGATTCGAAATCACTACGCTAAGGTTCAGCGCATAACGCACTGCACAGATATGTCTAACAAAAAATTTAGTTATTTTTTTTTTAAATTAACACTAGATTTCAATAATTTTACTTCCACATCCAGTGGAAGATAACGACAAAAAATTTTTTTAAAATTTTTATTGTTCAAATAGGCTTAGAATGTCATGAAACGTCGAGATTTTAAGTTTGAGCGAAAAAAAAATTTCTGTCTGTCGGTCTGTCGGTCTATAACTTTGTTTTGTGCGCATGTTTACTCTGAAACCGTTTAAGATATTGACTTGAAATTTGGTACACGTATGTATTTTAACGTGATCTGGAACTAGATTATATTTTCATCTTGTTCCATCGAAGAGTTGGGGGTAAATTGGGGTAAATTTGGGGTAAATAGGTAAATTAAGCAGGTAAGAGTCCAGAAAATTGGTATTTAGTATATTAAAGAGAAGCAAAAAAAATTTTTGCATTAGCCACCCCCATTACCACCCCCACCCCATTATTAAAGGGGATGAAGAAAAAATTGTGATTTAGTGTGTGTACAAGAACCAGAAACCTCCAAATATTTTTTTACTTCATCCACCCCCACTACCACCCCCTGTCACCACCCCCACCCCACTACCGATGTGGGGTATCGTTTTATAGGTTTTGAGGTAGAGGATTTCAAATATTATATTATTAACGTTCCATAAACAATTATTTCCACATACAAATTTTTTTCGTTGTGAGTGACTTGGATAGACAATCTGGATGTGGAAGTAATAATTCCTTGGGCAGCGGTTTTTAATTTAATCTAAATTACAATGGTTCCTACCATTTGCACTCAAGTGATCTCGATTATTATTGTTCATTGATGTTGATCAAGTAAATACGCGTCATATTATTTTCAGTTAAAAATCTAATTGAAAACACTTACTAAGTGTTTTCAGTTGTTATTATAGAGTTTAAGACATTAGGTACTTAACAAATATAAGATTATGTAGGTATTGATATCCAAGCCTCATACATAAACAAGAATAAAATATTTGTAATATTAGTACTTTACTTTCTTTTTGTTCTCCTGGTCACTAAATACTATAATGTACTAATAAAATTTTCAAAATATAGTCTGTAATAGTTTATTAAAAAATATTGGGACATAAATCCACCAAATAAGTCACAAATAAATTCGTACGGATATCTACAGACGCAGTCGGCTAAGTAAGCACAAGGATGTCGTCAGCATTGCCTCTACCGTTTTAAATGCCAAAATTACGAGGTAACTAGGGTTTGGGTCCCGGGACGTCTCGTGTCTCGAAGTCCCGGGACTTTCCCCAAATTTAATTGTCTCGTGTCCCGGGACTTTCGGGTCGAGACTCGAGACACGCTTATTAACAAAAGATCATAATAAGCTTCATTAGTTCAGGCTTCCAGCACTCTGTCACTGAGAGCCCCATCTGTTAGATTAACGAGTAATTACTTGATACTCGTACGTACGTAACTTACTATACACAATAAAACCAACATCTATTGAAAACAAGAGAGTGTTCTCTTTCCGGAGGCATTATTACAAAAATTAGAAACGGATTGTCGGACAAAGTTGTTAATGCACTAATTTTTTTAAAAGAATATTTTATTAAAGGAGGGGTATCGATAAGCTAAGAAAATTGACCCCAATATGGCAAAAAATTTAACTATATTCTTTTTTATATTTTTCATTGTTTTAGTAAAATACAGGACACTAAATTTGCGCTACAATAAGTTAAAAGTAAAAACGATTACGTTTTCTTCACGAGAAAAATCGACAAACTGAGGTCAAAATGGCTTTTTTTGGAAAATTGTACCATTTTTTTACTATATCGAGTTTTTTTAGACATGAGCGTATTTTTTTTAGCAGTTTAATTTTTGTATTTTGATATTTGTTGACGTCTAAAAAACATGTAAAAAAGTCACCATGCTAAAAAAATGCACTCGTAGTAAAATAAAACTTTTTTTAAGCATGAGCATTTGTAATCATAAATTATTTGTTATCGTACGTTATGACTGCTAACTTGATCTTAACCCTATAATGTTTGACCTTGAATCCCCACCAGGGTGTATTAACCCACTCTTTGTTTGAATCGTGCGTTATACGATACGCCGGCTCCACACATTGGGGCCAACGTTGGAACCAACAGCTTCGTTCAATGTGTAGATCAACAAAAAAGCATTGACGCCAATACTCTTTCGTCGATCCACATATTGAACGAATGCTCTTGACTCTAACGTTGACCCCAATATGTGGAGCCGGCGATACCGTGTTTATAACGCCGGCCTACCTATTAGTATTTTTTATTTATATTATAATGGATATAGACCAAGATCCCGTGAATGCCAGACCTACGTTATTTTATAAAATCTGAAAATTTTTCTACGGAAGTACACTACTACAGGTAAGAAGAATTGGCTACTATGAACAGTCGGTCGCGGTGGCTTTGACAGGTAACAGGTACCAAAGGTGTATAGAATTGCTGCTCAATATCGTCATACTATAAAGCGTAATTTTTTGATATTGTTTACGAGATGCTATAATAATTCACGTCCTCCACTGCCAGACACTTTTTATGGTGGCAACCCCCCGCCAGACCTCTTTAAAGTATAAAAAAATGTAATTGTACTTTCGTTATTTTATAAAATCTGAATTTTATATATGTTACTTCGGCAACTATTTTAAGGTGTTTCCCAAGCAGCCAGACAGTTTCGAAGGTTCCAACCCCCTACCAGACATAGTTGAAAGTTAGCGGTATAGTCCACGCAAATTAGACTTTGTAGGAGAAAAAATTCATATACAAGTTATATTTGGGCTATGTATAGTTCATAGGAATAGAATTAAGGATCCGAAGAGTTCCCACCTTATCCGTTGATGGAAACACCTTTTTGGGGCGAAGAACCACCCCCAGACGAGACTTAGTTACGGTTATTCTCATTTTTCTTCGGATCCGTCATTTCCACGAAAAACAGGTATAGGAACAAAAATATTCCTCATTAAATTCTACATAAAAAATGTTCTATGGTCGATTTGCGTACTCCCCACCGTTTTTTCGCTATCGACTTCAGAGTAGGGGGTAGTTTGGAGCGCTCGGTGAAAAATCGGTGGTACGCGATTTTTCACAACGAATATCTCCGAAACGGCTACTTTGACGTAAAAATGGTTATAATGGTTATAAGTATACGGGCTCTGATTATAAATAAACAATTTGTCCATCAGACATTTTATTATCAAACTATTTTTTATTATTAGGTTCATAGTAAACAATAAAATTTTAATAAAATATTGAAATTTGGTTCATAATTACTTTTAAATATATTTTAAAAAACCACGTTTATAAACGGAAATTAATTTGCTATTGATTTATTAAATTTATTTTTTAACAATTTATTAACTGTAAAATTATAGTAATAACCAAAGAAGAAGGGTCAATTTGGGCGGTTTCTGCCCCAAATTATTTTTGGACGAAAAAAAAATCAGAAAACATTTTTTTTAATGTCTGCTAACAATAATAAGTCGATTTTACCCTAAACGAACGATCACCCCCCCCCCCCCCCCCCCCCTCCATGCCATCACTTGCTAACAGCGTTCTTGACTACCACACTAATTCTCTTTTTGCGGGAAATATAACAAAATATCTAAGCTTGCTCACCAGACTTGACCAGGGTATCCTGGAATTTTTGGGGTCGCTGATTTCGAACCCGAAGTTCGTTAACCTGTATCACATCAAGTTTCATTTGAAGGTAAAATTGAAAAAAAAAAGGTGACAAAAAAAATACAGAAAAATAGATAAATACGTTTTTGGCGTCTCTGAAGTGATGGCGTATTCAGGATTGAGGGGGGGCTAGGGGAGTGAGGGGTCGTCCGTTTAGGGTAAAATCGACTTATTATTGTTAGTAGGCATTAAAAAAAATGTTTTCTGATTTGAACCTCCCCACAATAAAATTGTGGGAGGTTACTACAATTAGTCCAAAATCGAAAATTGAGATAACATCAGATCTTTACGTTTTGAGGTCCCAGGAACCCAAAAAAGTTGTTTTTGAAAAATGTCTGTGTGTATGTATGTGTGTGTGTGTGTGTGTGTGTGTGTGTGTGTGTGTGTGTGTGTGTGTGTGTGTGTGTGTGTGTGTGTGTGTGTGTGTGTATGTATGTTAGCACGATAGCGGCGAAGCTACTAAACGGATTTGGATGAAACTTTGCATGAGGGTTTCTTTAGTGCTCCAGAAGATCTGAAAAGGTTTTGGTTGAGATCGGATTACGTTTAGTGCCGTTTTGGTACAACAAGTTGTTTATTTTATGATTACTTACAATTTGTAATTGAACCATTGAAAAGCAGTAAAAATTCCGATTTCAACGGTATATCACACTTGCACTTTTTCGATTTGGTTTCCGTGAAAAAAATTAAAAAACACGCTTCTTGTGTAAGATAAATTTTATAGTCTAACCTAACGTTCGATAGACGTGTCAGAGAACATATACCACAAAATAATACAGGGCTGTACCCCTTACTCATTGCAAATTTGCAGCCGCAAAGGCTTTTTTTAGGGACTATTGACGGAATCGGGACTGTACTGATCTGACGAGAGTGAAATTCTACATCTCAACGCGACATTCCGAACGACTAATTATTTACGGTTAATTAGTTATTAACGTGCAAAGATTGTCTATCTCTTTTTTGCGGGGGAACGAGATGGAAGATGGACACTCTTCTAACACAAATTCGCGATCGAGAAACGTCAAACGAAAAATTGCAAAAATGTCACTTTTGATTAATAATAATAATAATAATAATAATAAATCGACTTTATTGGTATTAAAACCGGGGCGAAGTTCAGATGGGTACTAAATGTACCCCCTGTTCTTCCACTTAACCCCAAAAAAATAACATTTTACAAAAGTAATGTTTAAAATATTTTCAAATTTACTTAATACTTAAAAACTAAAGGACAACTTAGACATAAGCACAAAAAGAAAGAAATAAGGAAATAATTAAAAATACATGAAAAGGAAAAGTATATGATTTAATATCACTGTTGAGTAAATAGATGTTCTTTAAATTTTATTTTAAACAATCTTTCATTTAGATTTTTGTATTGGGTGGGTATCTCGTTATTATATATTTTATATATGTTAAAGCTGAAAGATCTCTCGAATTGAGATGTTCGATGAATAGGAGCTGTTAAAATGTCTTTGTTTCTGGTATTAATTCTGTGTACATCAGTTCGAAATACTAATTTATTATAGAGATAGGAAGGTAGTTTGGTGCGTACAATTTTGTGATAGAGACAGGCAGAATGAAGTTTAGATCTATTCTTCATATTTAACCAGTGTAGCTCTTTGAGTTTATGAGATACATGCTCATATTTTAGGATGCCAAATATAAATCTAATGCAGCTATTCTGAACTTTCTGTATTTTATTTTCACACTCTTTGTCGAGAGATGGAGCATAAACTTGACAACAAAAGTTAAAGTTTGATAGAACAAGAGTTTCACATAGAAGTGTTTTAATATTCCGAGGTAAATAAGATCTATGAGGAAACAAAAGTTTTAATTTATAGTAAGCATTTTTCAAACAATTTGAGACATGAAGTCTATATCGAAATGAGTTGTCTAAAATGATACCAAGATTACGTATATTGTTTACGACTGGAATATTCGTATTATTGATTTGTAAATCAATATTATGTTCAATCCTGGCACAAGAAGATTTGCTTCCGAAAATTATAACTGCAGATTTGGTCGGGTTTATTAGCAAATGATGTTGACGAGAGACGGAAGATATTGTTTGTAAATCACTATTAATTTTGGTAAGTGCTACTTGATATTCGTGGGGTTCGAAGCTATGGTATATTTGAGTGTCATCTGCGTACATATGCATCTTTGAATATTTTAGGAAGCTGTTAAAGTTACTAATATATATTGTAAAAAGCAACGGTCCTAAAATGGATCCTTGTGGTACTCCCACCGTTACAGGTAAGGGAACCGATGAGTTGCTGTTAAGTGTTACTTTTTGGGTCCTCATATGTAGGTAGCTCTTTATAAGATTAATGGCTTTTGTATCAAGGCCGATAAAGTTCAGAATTGCCACTAAGAGTTCATGGTTGAGAGTATCGAAGGCTTTAGTATAATCCAATAATACTAGAGCCGTTAGCTTACTTTTATCAGTTGCATCGAGGATGTCATCTGTTATTTGGAGAATTGCAGTAGTGCAACTGTACGCTGGCCGAAAACCAGACTGATTTTCCGGTAGAATGTTGAATTCGTTAATATGCTCCCGAAGTTGTTGGTTAATGATTTTTTCGAATATTTTAGAAAGGGTTGGAAGGATACTAATTGGCCTTAAGTGTTGGATTTCAGTCGGCTCATCAATTTTCGGAATCGGGATTATGATAGCATGTTTCCAGTTCAGTGGAAAATAATCCTCTATGATACTCGAATTTATAATGTGCGTAATGAACTGTATAATATATGGGCAACACAATTTTATCATAGTAATATTGAGATCATCATTGCCAGTTGCAGTCGATGTTATTTCTTGTATATATTTAGCTACAGTGTGATGATCAGTAAGTTTGAATTTAAAAGTTTCATTAAAGTTACGTTTTTTATTATTTTTGTAAAAATTTAATGTTTCTTGGCAATTGTTATTAATACTAGGAATACAGTTCTGGTAATAGTGATTGATGTCGTTGACATTACTTATTTCTGTTGGAATATTTTTGTCTTGTTTGTTATTGATATTCATTAGTTTAAGTTCTTTCCACATTTGTTTTGTATTACTATTCTCAAATTTGTATTGGTAGTATGCTTTCTTTTCATTTTTTACTGCTAAGGAGGTAAAATTACGTAAACTTTTGTAATAGTCCCAGTCAGACTGAGCTTTAGTTATGCTGAATTTTGATTTTGCTTTATCTCTGAGGTTCATAAGATATTTAATGTTGTTTGTAAGCCAAGGCGCTGGTGGTTTGGAGATTCTAGCAGTACGGACAGGGGCATGAGTGTTGAATAAATTTAGTATAGTATTACTAAGTAATTCTACTTTTTCATCAATATTTGGGATATAAAACATATTTTCTAAGCCAGCCTGACGTAGATCTATTACAAAAAGTTCTTCACTGAAAGCTGTAAAATCTCTATATGTATGAAAAAATTGTGATACTTTTTTCTTTTTAATGGATATTGAGCATTCTATAAGTTCATGATCAGATATATCAACACTAACGATATTAACGCTTGATATTAGTTGAGTATTAGAGGTAATAATATGATCTATAAGTGTACTAGAAGTGTTTGTAATTCTTGTAGGAGATGAAACTACCTGTGTTAAATCTAATGTGTCTAATAAGTTATTATAAGCTATAGTAGGCAAATTATCAGGTTTAAGTAGATCTATATTTACATCGCCTAAAAAGTATAGATTATCTGTTATAGATATACAAGTATTAACAATGTCTTCCAGCTTGTCAAGAAAAAATTTATGATCAAGATTAGGAGGACGATAAAGTACCCCAAAAACAAATTTCATATTATGAATATTAACCGATATGCATACTTGTTCAATATCATCAGTTGTATTAATAAGTTGAAAAGGTAGTGTATTTTTAATATAGAGTGCCACTCCCCCTCCCCTCCCATCTCTATCTTTTCTTATTATATTATACCCCTGTATAGCTACGGCTTCAGATGGGATATTTAACAGCCAAGTTTCTGACACAGCTACAATATCATACTGATTATTAATTATCACATTTTTGAAATCTGGAAATTTATTCAACAGTGATCTGACATTAAGATGAGCAACTTTTAACTTATTTTTGTTAATCATTATTTATACGCTACAGAAGTTGTCTATTTTATTTGATATAATAAAAATTTTTATTTTCCTTACAAACTTTTATATTTTCATTTATTTTTTTTTTAAGATCGTTTCAGTATAAAAAAGTAATAATAAGTATACAAATTAATGACACATTACAGATTAAAATAGTTTAAAAAATGACAAAAGATAATCACACACAGGTTAAAAGCATTAAATACTTAAATGTATAAAGATGAGCAATGAGTACAATTAATTATATTTTTTGGTTGCTATTTATTCTTGCCGAACGCTTTACTTTTTGTCCTTCTATGTTATCTTGTTGTTTTCTTTTTGCTCCGGTTTTATTTTCTTCTAACTTTGTGTTTATTTCGTCTGCTTCAGGGTTGTTTCCTGGTTGATTTATTTTATTTGCTGCCTCTGTGATTTTCTTCGGGGTTTCTCTTATTAAATCTTCCAGTGTATAATGCTCTCCTTCTATGGTGAGAATATTATTTTTTATGTTTGCATTCAGTTTGTGACTCTTTGCTAAGCTTAGATTTTTTCCCAGAAGTTTCCTGTTCTTATAATCTGTTGAAGTATAGTCATGCGTAATGAATATTCCGCTACCTTTTAGTAATTTGCAATTATTTAAAATTTCCGATTTTAGATGATAGGACACGACCTCAGCCAACAATGGTCTAATTTTTCCGTCTGTTGACTTGCCAATTCGGAAAATGTCCCTAAAATCAGAGAATGTACAGTGCAGATTCAGAGATTCGTTGCATAAGTTTATGAGTTGTTTAATATCTTCTATATTGTTTTCCTCTTCCTTTAATCCATATACGACAAAGCTGTATTTTTTGGTCTTCCGTTCTACTGAGTTTATTTTGTCTTTTAATTCCTTATTTTCAATTTTTAAAATTTCATTTTCGTTTTTTAGGTCTTGGAATTGCTGACTGAATTCTGTTTTTAATTCCGATACTTCTTGTTTGAAAGCCTCTCTGTTTTCTATTATTTCTTTTTCTATCTCAATATTTTTATTTAAAACAGATTGCAAAAGCTCGAAGAGATCCTTATTTGTGATTTCTTGTGCATCTACCATTGCAGAATTAATTGTTAATTTTATAAATCTTTAGCCAATCACCCGTACTATGTAGTAATCAGTCTCACCAGACTATTGATTAACTTTTTTATATGATAGTAACCACAGCTGCTGGTGTTTTATATTTTATATAGTTTTTGTATGCAGATAAAATTCGATTTTATCGACGAGCAAAAAATTAAGGTTTTTTATCGAATGTTTGCTTCTGGGATATATAACTATTAATTAGTTTAAGCCTAATTAACTGCTTATATATTATTAGTACCTTTTTATTTTCTTATGAAGATCTCAGGGCACCATATGTTGAGAGTTTCAGAAAAATTCCCGTTTTTTTTAATGAATTTTTACCACAATATATTTAAAATTTGAGAGAGCACACGAAAATCACATTTACTTTCTTTGGTATCTACTTATACTCGTTTGTGCCGAGCTGAATTTTCGAATTTCGGCATGCAATTTACAATGCGGATCAACTACAAGTCTTTCTCTTTCCATCGCTACATAGTACGGCCGTCGCGGTATCGTATTTTTTAAAATACGAGTAAATTTAGATGTCTTGTTTTCGACCAAAATTTACCCTCGGATGCCGCAACTCTGAAAACGGTTTTTCATCTGTAACTCGGAAACTGTGAGAGATAGCTCAAAAATAAAAACTAGCTAAGGAAAACTACATAATGTCAGGAACGTTTTGCCGTACTCGAAATTTTAATGGGACTTTTCGTTTGGGTCCGGCGGGCCTTTCAAGATGACGGTGTCATGCACTTTTTTCATTAAATCGTTCGTAACTTCTAAACGGCGACTCCTACGGCAAAAAACTTCGACCTAACTAAATTGTAGAGAATTGAATTACCTAAAAGTCTTTTTTTGGATTTTTATGCTGCTCCAAAAATTACCGAGATACGATCGGCCAAAGTGGAGACTTTTTTGAAATTCGTCTAAAATCTCGAATTTTTTCTCTTTAAACCTCCATAACTCTTAAACGGCGTCCCTAGGTCAACATACATCGCCCTAACGAATGTGTAGAGAATTTAATGCTACAAAAAATTATTTTTTATTTTTTGACATAAGACAAAAAATAAGGACGTTAGGAACGAAACAAGTGGAAATTTACATTTTCCAAGGAAACGTGTTTTCTTCTCTTCTCTTGCGAATATCTAGATAAATATTGATTTTGGCAAAAAAATAGTAGGGATCTATTAGAAAGACAATAAAATGATGATGAATTTGCTTTGTCAAAAAATGTCTGTAGGATTAATGGTTTCGCTGCTATATACGTTTCAACACAAAATTTCGATTTTCCCATATGCCCAAATTATATTTGATACTATCTCCGCCAAGTGAAATTTCTAGTTTTTTGCCCTCAAAGCAGTGCAATGTACAGGGTGATATTCTAATAATGACAGAGGTGTTTAGTGATTTCGGCTGATAATTCGGGAAGGGTTGAAGATATCGAACTGAAATTTGAAACGTAGGTATAAATATTGTAGACGGACGGATTACGAGTGAATTAATAATACATCTACGTCACATGACGTCACAAAAATAAAAAATTATTACAACAGACGAACTGGTACAGATATCGACTTAACGGTTGGAGTTATTGAATTGAAATTTGAAATGGAAATATTGTAAATGGACGGAATAAAAGTGAATTAATAATACACCTACATCTACATGACGTCACAAATAAGACAAATTCTTACAACAGGCGAACTGGTACAGATATTGACTTAACGATTGGAAACATCCAATTAAAATTTGAAATGTGGGTGGAAATATTGTGGACGGACGGAATACAAGTGAATTAATAATTCACCTACGTCCACATGACATCACAAATAAGAACAATTCTTAGACACTGGTGCAGATATCGACTTAACTATTGGAAACAACCAATAAAAGTTTGAAACGTAGGTGGAAATATTGTAGATGGATGGAATACGAGTGAATTAAAAATACACCTACGTTCTGATGACGTCATAAAAACATAAAATTCTTATACCAGGCGAACTGAAAAAAACAAAATAAAAAATATTTCTACAAGACGAGTCACCAAATTTTTTTTTTTTAATTTCCAAGAAATATCAAATTTTCGGAGAAATGTCACTTTTCAGAAAAATGTAAAATTTTTAAAAAATGTAAAATTTTCAGGAAAACGTCAAACGATCCACCATGAACACTACCCTGGCTACATCTGGCAGGGAAGCTGTCCACCAAGAGTTATATGGTTTTTTCCCTGCCATCCATCCCATTACCAACGAACAGGTTTCTTCGTTCAGTTATTTCCCGTATCAACAATTAAAATTATTAAGTGCTCTTGCCTTCGAACGTTTTTATAGTATTGTTTATTTTTATATTAATTTTAGGTCCATGTGGACACATTATAATTTTAACCTAGTTTTTAAGCCTGCCTACAGAAGACAGACAGACTTTTCTATTTTTCTCCAAGCCAAACCGGACCTACCCCGTCCAGCCTCACACTCGCCACGACGGTGTTCACCGTGGTTGTCTGGCTGGCCCCGGGCTAGGAACCGATGAAGCATAATATTTGTATTAAAACATTGAATAAAACATTAATGTTGTGCAGACTATAAATTTAACACTCAAGTTCTTAGGTCCAAATCCCACCGAACGCAAGACTTTTTTTTTCTGATTTAATATGAAAAAAATATTTCAACTTAATAAATATAATTAAATGAGATCGTTCATATTGTTTAGTGCTCTTTTCGGCTTCAAAGATTCACTGGGTGGGGAGGTTCCAGCCGCTTCCAGTAGCTGCCGATTTTTTTCATCTAAAAATAATTTGGGGCAAAAACCGCCCAAATCGACCCTCTTCCTTTATTTTTAATTTATAAATAATTTCTACATAATTGAATTATCCGATAAACCTAACTGACTGTGTCATTCGCTTTTACATACATTTGCCTTTCTTTGCGCTCATACCTACAACTGATCTTCAACTATGTCTGGTGGGGGGTTGGAACCTTCGAAACTGTCTGGCTGCTTGGGAAACACCTTAAAATAGTTGCCGAAGTAACATATATAAAATTCAGATTTTATAAAATAACGTAACTACAATTACATTTTTTATACGGGGTTGCCACCATAGAAAGTGTCTGGCAGTGGAGGACGTGAATTATTATAGCATCTCGTAAACAATATCAAAAAATTACGCTTTATAGTATGACGATTTTGAGCAGCAATTCTATACACCTTTGCTACCTGTTACCTGTCAAAGCCACCGCGACCGACTGTTAATAGTAGCCAATTCTTCTTACCTGTAGTAGTCTACTTCTGTAGAAAAATTTTCAGATTTTATAAAATAACGTAGGTCTGGCGTTCACGGGATCTTGCTCTACTAGGGACTAAATGATGAATATTGATGATTAGTATGATTACTTTTACTAAGTCCGTTTTATGTTTAATAATTATAAGATTTTATTTCCAGAAAATGAATCTGTGTATAAGAATTAAACATACGAATTGTTTAGACTTTAACTAACGTTAGAAATGTTAGATTTGATTTTATGTTCAATAAATGTTGATTTTCACTAAAATGGCGATTTTATTGATACATCTCGCTAAAAATGAACTCGATTCTAATTTTATTTTGAAAAGTCTCGTAGTCCAGGGACGTCCCGGGACTTTGATCTTGCGATGTCTCGTGTCCCGGGACTTTGAAAATGTCGAGACTTCCCAAACCTTAGAGTGGAGTATATAATTTACGGATCTTGATTTTTTCATATATTATTAATTTTTTTTGGCACGTTTTCACAAAACAACGACCTCATCAATATTCTTTTAAACAGCAACCTCATTTTTTGTTACTGAATTTGAAAAAGCACATTTTTTATATACAATGCGATAAATATCAACGTAGGTTCATGTGGGAATTGTTAAGAAAAACTAGCTTAAAATTTAAAAATGCTAATTTCACTAGAAATAAGAAATTAAAAAAACAACTACCTAGATTAAATGTTCAAATACTCCATTTAAAGCCTGATAATAGCCAAAGATGGTTAATATAACCATTTTGAACGTTGTCGATAATTTCCGGTGATATTCGCCGTATTTCTTGGCGAATTTTTCTCTTTATATTATTCACCTATACATTCCATTTAAGGTGTCCTCATGGAAAGTAATCGAGGGGCGTCAGATCTGGTGATCTGGCCACTCAATTGTCCCCTTCTTCCTATTCAACGATTTGGAAATATCTCTTTTCTGCTGCGTAATAGAAAGGTACTCCATCTGCTGAAAAAAAAATTCGTTACTCAGAAGATCGGGTTCTTCTCGACCTGGACATAAAGTTACCAGTGCGGGGATGAGGATGTCTTGAAGAAAATGCAAATTTTCGCATAGGTTAGGATCTTGTCAAAAAAACAAGGACCCAGAATTCTTTCATCAACTTTCTCATACCACACATTCAGTTTTTGAGGATTGTAAGTTTGATACTCAATCATCTAGTGAGGATTCTGCAGCCCATTAATGACAATTTAGCCTACTGACATGGCTATTTAAAATAAATGTGGCTTCATTCGAGAAAAATATTATTTTACGAAGTTATTATTATTGCATAGTTCTTGAAATTCCTCCAAAAATTAATTTTACCAATCAAAATCGTCTTAAGACAGTTCATGAACGATGCGTACCTTGTAAGAATGGTATTGTGTTTTCTTGAATCTTTTGTGGACAGTGGAGACTGCCTTATTAGAATATTAGAATTAGACACAATGTCTTCAGTGTGTAATGAGAACTTTCTTGTACTGTGAACAAAACATTAAGCTGATCTTCTTGTGGTGATGGGCGACAAGATTTAGGAAGATCTCATACATGCTCAAATTTAATAAATTTTATTCTACTCTGCTTACCATGCTTTGGCTAACAGGTTGCTGATCAGGATGAGTTGCATTGAATATTCAAACAACTTCTGTTTGGATGCATATCCTGTCACCAAAACCAATCATAGAAATAATTTTAGTTCTTTCACGTTCAAACACACTGTTTATGCAAATTACATGTTGAAGTGTAATTCTTACCATTATCTCACCTAGGAATATCTTTACAGTAAAAATACCCTGTGTATTTATTACTGATGCTACTTTTTAACCACCGAGCTGCCTAAAAAAGTGTCTATAAAAATAGGAAAAGTTTCTAAACCCAAGTACACCAAGGATAAATCGCTAAAAACAATGCAATTGTTCGTTGCTTACTTAACCCTTTCAGGTATGGTGGTACACCGTTTGAACCATGCAAACTGACTCGTTTAATGCATGGTGGTACAAACTACGTACCGCATATTGTAAATGCATAGTGGACTGAAAACACTGTATATACTGTATACACTGTAATGTATACTATGTGGATGGTACCTCGCCAAAGTATATACTTAAAACAAAAAATAAGTCTCCACAAATGTAATTAAAGTACATTTTATTGCTTACCAATTTCCAATAACAAAAAAAAGACAAATGAATTAGAACAAAATATCCCGTGCAGCAGAGGCTATTTTTGTGCATGATTTTCTGTGCCTGAAATGGTTAAAGCCGATTTATAAAGCATTATTTTACATAATGAATAAAATTTTTCAGGGGAAAGCGTTGAAATTGATTTTCTGATTGTTCGTTATATATTTTAAACTCTTTATGCACCTTAAATCATTTTACAGTCTCTTTTTGGCTAGAGATTACGAGTGCTATTCCATTCAAGGTTGTCGATTGACAGATTCCTTGAATTAATAAAAAAAAAGCGTTTTAAAACAGAGGAAGTAGATACTTAATCCGAATTAACACGTAAACCTTATTAAGTCCGCACGTGTTAAGCAGCTTTTCTATACTGTTTTTTCTTCATTCGTATATTCGCTTGTTCCTGAATGATGGCCCAATACAAATGTAATAAAGTTGGAGGCTGCAAATAAATGTATTAACCAATAATGAAGCCTGCTATACTTACCTGGTACATCAGAGTGTAGGTTAGTTTTCTTTTAAAAAATATCGAACCTCAAATAAGTTATTTATTTATTTAATTTAATTACACTGTCCAACAGGTACTTGACCCAACTATAGGACAGGGAGGTACAGAGAAATTCTACTCAAAATTATGCTAACAAACATTAAACGTGTATAAATAAAAAATGTATCTCAGAGATTAAAAATAACTTATGGTAAATAACAAGACAGGTAAAAAACAAACTACAATGTTTTTAACATTATCTATATAAAAGATGAAATACAAAAGGAAAGACAAACAAGTTCAACTAGTTTCTTTGGTAATATGTTTTTAGAGCATTCAGGCAGCAATTATAAAAATGTCTATATCACCACAGATTGCGTTGTGATTGTCGCATATTACATAAATGGGTGAAAACTTTAGAATATTTGTACGAGGCGTAGCTAGGTAAAATACAGAACTATTACGGGACATTGTTCTGGGGATGTTAAATGATAGTTTTGACAGTAATGTTGGTGCCTCAATAATATTTTTAATGATTTTAAAAAGAAAAATTTGGGACAAGCATTCACGCCTACGGCTTTAACTAACTAAAGAGTACTTATCCAGCAGGTCCTCTCGTGGAAAACCGATCGCTGGGTAAGTACCTTCAGAGCTGAAATACATAAATTTAAGGAATTTGCGTTGAACCGATTCTAACTGGTTGACATGTACATTATAGTGTGGGGTCCAAACAAGTGACGCATATTCAAGCTTGGATTTGACATAGCAGCAATAGAGCATCTTAAGCGTATCTGGGTTTGAAAAATCACGGGAATTTCTAACTATGAACCCATATGTCTTGCTGGTTTCTGATACTATGGTGCTAATATGTGTATTAAAAGAGAGGGTTTTATCAAAGACAACACCTAAGTCATGTAGTGTTTCGGGCCGATAAAGTACATTATTGCCTATATTATAATCGTAGAAAACTGGTATGAGCTTACGTGCAAAAGACATAACATTGCATTTCTGCGAATTTAATAGAAAATTGTATTTAGTACACCAGTTACTAATTTTGTTTAAATTTTCCTGTATAAGAAGACAATCGTCGATGGTATAAATTCTGGAAAAGAGCTTCAAATCGTCAGCATACATTAAATAATTAACTTTGTCTGTTAAGTCATCCGCTATGTCATTAATAAATATTGTGAAAAATAGTGGTCCAAGAACCGACCCTTGCGGTATTCCCGAAGTAGCAACGTATTCGACAGACTTGAATCCATTGAATGTAACATATTGGACTCTGTTTGACAGGTAAGATCTGAATAATGTTATCAGGCTATCAGAAAGTCCGGCATAATTTAGTTTTCTAAGCAGCATACTATGGTCAAGTCTGTCGAATACCTTGGAGAAATCAGTATAAATTATGTCGGTTTGGGATTGATCGTCGATGGATTCCGAAATAAATTGTGTAACACAAAGCAAATTGGTGGTTGTAGAGCGCCCTTTCATAAAACCGTGTTGATGGATGGTGATTTTTGTACTGATTTTATCATAAATGACATCGTGTAGCAGAAATTCAAGTACTTTTGCAAAATTACATATTATTGAAATGGCGCGAAAGTTTCATATGTCAGATTTTTAAAAATTGGACAAACTTTAGAACGTCTCCATATATCCGGAAAATCACCGTTTTTTAAAATTAAATTAAAAATTATTACTAAAGGTGTGGCAAAAATACACACAATTTCTTAGCAGAAATGCAGGTATGCCGTCTGGGCCAGTGGCCAGTGGTTTATTTTTTTTAGTGCTTTTCTCACATCATCCTCCTTAAATTCCAATACATGTATTAGCAAGTTATTATTAAAGCTGTGTCCGTTTTCTATATCTCCCATGTAATCACTAGGAGGTGAAAAAGAATTTTGAAAAAAGTCCGTAAACGCATTTAGTATTTGGACAGGTTCAGATAGTTCATTTCCATTATATTGCATTACATTTGATATGTTACTTGTTCCCTTTTTGCTCTTTAAAAAGGCCCAAAATTTCATTGGATCGTCTCTAATATTATTTTCGGCAGTGCGAACATAATCTTTATAAGCTATATCTATATCGGATTTGATTTTTTTTCCTCAAGTCCTTAAAATCATTATAATATATTATATCGCCGTTTCTTTTATACTATTTTAATTTTTCGAGCTTTTAATTTTATATCTTTTATGATATTGAAGGTAAACCATGGAGGGTATTTCCTTGCTGTTTTGAATCTGAATTTTGGTATGCAAGAGTCAAAAATGTTGTTTAGTATATCATAGAAAAAGCAGGCTTCTTCCACGTTATCGTAATTTTTAAGACTAGACCAGTCGGCATTTAGGAGGTTATCGTATAACAGGAAAATTCGCTTTACGAAAATTAAAACAATTTTTAAAATCAGATGGATACCTATTTTTAGGATAGTTACTGATGTTCATCCGTAACGAAATATTTAAAGCCGGAGGGTGTTCATCCTCAGGTACCCATGGCTCCTCAGATCTTTCTACTGAGCACACTTAATTGTTAATCACTAGGTCGAGAATCCTGTCATTGAGAGTTCGGTTATTATTATTAGTTTCTCCATTTTCTAAGAAGTAGTGAGCATAATGCGTTATATTGAAATCACCTAATATTAAAATGTTATTATCATTATTAAACATAAAAGGGAGAGAAATTAGTAGTTCAAATAAAGTTTCATATAATGCCGCAGCGGTATTGGGAGGGATATATAAAACGATTATATACAGGGAACTACTATGTGAGATGACTTTTACTCCAATAATGTCAAGAAAAGGTAATATTTCGCTTAATTTTAGGGTACCGAAATCAATTTGCATGACTTTAAACGCGTTATTCACTGAGAGCAAGACTCCCCCCCCCCCCCCCTGGTGCAATTTGTCGCACCGTAATTTCTATCTGAACGATATACGGAGTAATTACTAGAAAATAGCTCATTGTCAGAAAAGGAATCATTTAAACGTTTCGGTGAAAGCAATTACCAAGTAGTTGGTCCGGGCTGAAGCCGAATGATTATAAATATCAGATGTTTTAGTTCGCAGTCCCCGTGTATTTTGATAATATATTGTAAAATTATTGGATTGCTCTTTGCCATTACGCACCTTACCAGTGACAGCCTGGGGAGGGTGATATTCAATAGGTGGGGACAGTGAGTTGATTGATTGCTATTGACCGGTTAGTATATCAGTGCGGAGCTTGTCAAGCGCTCTGCTATATGCGGTACAATTGTTTAAATCCCACACAGCATGCTCTGTAGAAATGTCAATATTATGTTTAGTTTTTAATTTTACGCAATTTGAGCAACATAGAGATTCAGTATGGCAATCTTTTACATTATGGTTCGAGCTACACCTCGGACAAGATACAGGCTTATTACACTTATTCGAGCTGTAGTGAAATTCATTACAGTTAAAACAGCGGTAAATTTGAACTGCGTCAAACACAGAGCAACTGTCATACCCTACAAATATGTTTCCCACTTTAATAACTTTATCATAAGATTTTTTATCTAACTGAATAATTGCCTGAAAAACATCTTTGTTTTTCTTTGTAGGATAAAATTTAATCAATTTGCAAACAGCAGTGTTTAAAAAGAGGTGTGAATTACATTTTAAAATATAATCAATTAAAACTTCTTCCGGGTATTCTTCGGTCATTCCGACGATACGAATGCGGGGGCTAATACCATTCAGTTCTCTTACCACATATGAGTCGGACATTTTTTCCTGAACCATTTTACAGAGTTTTTCGTTTTCCTCCTTACTATGGCAACCAATTACCATGCCACCATTTTTAACGTTTTTGACCTTGGTAAACTGGAATTTAGAATTAATAGGGTCTACCTGCTTCATCATATCACATTTCGTTTTATTTATAGGTTGATCAGGATTTTTGGGCAGAACTATCACAGCTGGCTGAGTTTTATTCTTCAGTATGGCAGAGTAGCTAGGCTGGCACGGTGGATTTATATTATCTGTTGTACGTGAAGCATCGTTGGAGATAACATTTAAAATATCAGACTTAAGCGAAGTGAATTTTTCATCTAATGTTGACAATGCATTTCCTACTTTTTCGTCTATAACGTTTTTTATCTCGCTGTTGTTCAGAATTATGCAATCTTCTACACAATCGGTGCATCTCCAAGAAAGACCTTTCACTTCTTTCAGCAGGTTAAAAAGTTCAGAACACGTAGTGATACAAGAAACATGATGTTGCTTTTTACATACACAGCAAGAAATGCTCGGTTTTCTTGTGTTGATAGTATTATCACAAAAACCACAGATAGTCATGTTGAATATATAGAATATTCATTACTTCTCGTATAGTTTTTACCACTGATTATGAACGTATTTTTAAGAGAAACTATACAGAAAGATGCTTGACACAAACTGCACCTATCGCTAACTTTTTCTTAAGAAACGTCGAGGTAGGTCCTCTACAAAACATAGGCTTTTGCTGGAGCACTTTATTTTGCGAGCACTTTATTTTGTGTGTACATTCAACAAAATCACACTAATTTTCTAATTTTCTTCTTATGTAATGAATTGACTGGTGGATCCATTTTTTTAATTTAAATTATTTTATTTTCTAGTTATATAAATTATGTTGAATATAATTAATATTCTTTAGTTACAGTCTCATTTTCGCACCAAATTTACTACTAAAATTGTTCGCATTTCTCTTAACGTTACTGCGCATGTAATTTCACCGTGAATAAACTGATTAATTGATTAAACTTATTACTTGATATCGATATTGAAGTTGGTTAAAAATACATTTGTTCATTTTTACTCCAACCTCAATATCGATATTAGGTAATAAGATTCAATTAGCTGTGTGACTGTAAAATTTTATTTAGCAATTTTTAGCCACCTCTTTTGAAGGCGGTTCAATTTTTTTTCTCAAAAATATTTTTTATTACATTTGTTCAGAAAACATTTTTTGTTTCTATAACTAAATTTGTTTTTCGATTTCCATATCAACCAAAATTAAATAATAACGCTACATAAAAAATATAAAAAGTCAGTTTTTTTGGGTCAACTTCAAAATAATAAAAACCGCTACTTATCACCACGCAAGTGTCTTGTGTACCTTGCCATATTCCCATATTGGAGACCTGGAGATTGTTGGGCCCAACTAGAAGAGAACAACACCAGGAAAGTGCCGCTAATACACAAAGTCACAAGGTATTTCAAATTCAATTATCAGTATTAGTTCAGTTTGTTAGCATTACGTTGACTGGTCCTTCGTCCGATTTATTCTCGCGTTAATAAACAACATTTATTATTTTTCGCGCAATATCGAAAGGTATCGTATATCAGTCCATTCTTCTCTCTCGCTCTCTAGTTAACACTGGGAAACAAATTTTTAAGTGATTCTCAAACAATGCACTAACTAACATATACAAAAAGTGGACAACAAAAATAGCTGATCTTATCTCTGATCTTAAAATTAAATATAAAATTCGAACTGCCTTAAAAAAATATCTCTAAAAAGTAAGAAATAAAATTTCAGTGTTTTACAAATACCTGTCTACTTATTAGTGGAAAGTAGCAAGGAACTATACCTTATTACCAAATACCAATTTGAGTCGGTGTAAAATGTATTTCTTAAATGAGTAATTTTTTTTGCACTGATTTCAAATTGATATTTAGTATTAAGGTACAGTTCCTTGCTACTTTCCACTAATAGGTAGACCGTACCTTGTAAAACTGAGTAAAATCTTATTTCTTAATGTGCAATGAAATCGTCATCATTAACGGCATTGAAAATAACAACATGAGCGAGAGCATACTGTATAATTTGTTTGTAAAAGCAAATTGTTCAGCGCGCGTGTTTCTCAATAAAAAGTCTTAGTTCATACTGTTGTAGAAAATATTCTTCGGCTGATTCGCCTCCTTGCAAAGTTCTCTTTCGTTGGGAAATGGTATATGACATGATAGGAAGATATAATAATGCCCGTTGTTTGTAAAAAATTATCATTATTATATGTGTTCGTAAAACAATTTTCACCTTACACTAGATGTAACTTGATGAATTCAGTGTGGAACCACCGCGGGATCATAGCCCACAGTTTGCAGCATGTTTGACAGAAATCGCTTAAGCTACGCCAGAGTAATCATTAAATAAATATATAAAAAAAACATACGTATGGGTCGAATTGAGAACCTTCTTCTTCTTTAAATTTTATGAAGTCGGTTAAAATGTTAACAAAATATAGAGTACTTAATATAATATACTGAAAAGGGAAAGAGTAGTTTTATACCGTTCTAGACAAAGAAAATGTTAACAGGAGTGAAGTCGAGGGAGAAGAAGAGAACTGTTGGGGAAATCAATAATAATTTAGTATTAAATAATATATTAACCCAGTTCGGTATTTTCGTAAACATTTATGTTGTTTAAGCCAATTTCACGAATTATATTACTTTTGTCAATTTAGCTTACGAAAAAAATTATAGACAAAATTTGAAATCATGAGAGTGATATTTGGGAAGAAAAGTTCAGGAATAAATTAATGAAATATGTAAAACATATTTTTAAAATTAAGTTTTACCGTTAATTTTCTCTAGACGCTTTCTTGGCATGTTTTGATGACTGATCTTTTGTCATTTCATAATTTATGTTAAATAAAGATGCATTTCCAAAGTGACTCATCTAGTAAAAATCAATGTGATATTTAATAAACTCAGTTATAGAAGAATTCGCCATATTTTTAATGTAATGTAGTGATGGCTTCTATAACAACCAAGAAACAAAATAACACATTTGAGTCACAAATATTGTAATACATAGACTGGCCCAAATCCTCTTTTTTATTGCAAAGAGTTCTTACGCGCACTTCGACCAATCATATCACGATTAAAGACTGAGAGAGCACTACTACATTGATCAATCCCACCCATAGACATTATGTATTCGTGGTTTCTTTATTAGAGATCAAAATGGTAGCGCCATCTAGCTTTACTAGATCTGTTTTCCAGTGACGTGTGCGCAGTTTGGATCGGCAGATCATTTTTGTTTATATCGCGTTCCAGGCAGTATATATGCTAGTGAATGACTCAAGAATTTATTAAAGTGTATATTGATATATATTTACCTACATATTCCTTATTTTTAATTTAAGAACTTTAAGCAGAAGGTACCCTCTAAAATGTTGAATAAGGTGACGAATTGTAATGTATCGTGCGTAGTTTTGATTTCATTTCTCGGATTACTAACGTACTGTAACTTTTTAATAAATTGCTGTAGGTATATTTTTAGCAACTATGTAGTGTATGTAGCTTTATAATATTTGTGCCTACATATGTAGTAATTAATTGGTAGTCATTTCCATTTCAGTTTAGTTGCCGCAGTGTCAATTATTTGGTAACCAAATTTTTAAGCTATTGAAGACTGTTTATCTTGTGGCTATATGCTATTTATATTTACAAGCAATTTTTACCTAAAGGATGTTCGGCCTGATTAAATTGTAAGAGCCTGACTAATAACACAGGTTCACAAAAAAAAAATGACCGACCAATGAGATTCCATTACCGTACCTCGAAGGTTTTTGATTCGCTGAACACGATGCCGTACTCCGTTTTGCGCCATCACGTCAGGATTTCGAGAAAACTTAGTCTAAAAGGGCAAAAATACCTTTTTTCGTTCACGCCCAAATTAATTTACTTAATATTTTGGCCTGAATTTTGTTACTCGGAGGTTTTTGGGGTCGCTGATCACGAATCTGAAGTCAGAATTTGATAATTTCTAAATCCAAGATGGCGGATCCAACATGGCAGATGCTAAAATCCAGAAATTTATGAAAATTTGAAGATTGTGGCCCAAAACTTAATACTCGGGGGCTTTTGGGGTCGTTTTAGTGAATTAATTTGTGCATGAACGAAAAAGGTATTTTTAGCACTTTTAGGTTAAGTTTTCTCGAAATCCTGACGTGATGGCGCAAAACGGACTACGATATCGTGTTCAGCACGTCAAAAACCTTCGGGGTAGGGTAATGGAATCCCATTGGTAGGACATTTTTTTTTTGTAAACCTGTGTAATTTATGAATTCAAAATGCATTGACAAGAAAATTGAAATAACATGATAAAAGCTTCAGAACCTTTATTCCTCATTTAAAATGAGTTTTTTTTTACACAGAATTTTGCTACAAGCAGTCCCCAAATACAATTAATCTCTATCCCCTAAGGACGAAAATTTTTATTTTTAGTTAGTCATTTAAAGAGTACTTCGCGGCTAAATTTCTAATTTTATTGATCGCAGAAAGCACCACACATTTTTTTCATTTATAGAATGTCCTGCATTTTCCTGGTCGGCGGCATAGGATATTGAAATTTTGCAAAATATTAAAATGAGGCATTTTTACTACGACTCTACAGTGTCGTATTCTTTCGCATTTTATCATTTTTTTGATACATTAAGTAGAGAGGAAAATATAGAACGATTAATGAGTTAGTTCAAAAATAGATGATAAGAAGCAAAGAGGAGATGACAAGATGCCACCTAGGAGCTAATTGGAAAGAGATTTGCTGAGACCGTGCGCATAAAAAGCAACCGCAACAGAAGGCGCAATGCTGTTAGACTTGCCATCTGATAAATGGAGGGCGACTAGAAGATTGCATGGGTTATAAAAGATGCGCAAGGACGTTCTGGATAAGAATACATATCTGAAACTATTTATCGTATAGAGATCTGCTTTGCTTGTGCTTTCCTAGAAAACTAATAAGTATTTAGACTTTTTTCGAAATATTCGCCATTGTTTCAAAGATTCGTGTTTTCGTTAATCCTTTCTGCAGAACGAAATTCTTAAGATGTATGTCCAAATGCCTCCAAAATATAAAAATTTCTCAATTTATAATTAACTAATTTAGGGAACTAGCCTAACTATTTTAGGGTTCGTAGTGGAAAGCCAGGAAAATGATGAAAACTTGTAAATTTCTATTAAAAGTCATGGAAATGTCAGAGAATTTTGAGAGTAGGAAGATTCAGGTATTTTCACTAATTACCTGATTATATTAATAAAACATGTGGAACATACCAATTAATGTCTATATTATCGGATGCAACGATGTAACATTATTCGTATTTAAAATTAAGAGTTGTTTCCACTTACTGCCTCATTTTTCGAACCCGAACCATTCTGTGGCTTATCTAAAGGACACATACATAATGGAGGAGGATCAAAAATAGGAAAAAGGAACAAAAGAAGTCCTACTGGAGGAATACTTCAGGCCAAAGACAAGCGAAGTGGTTTATAAACTATTCGACAAAGAATGCCACAAGGCTTCTCGAACTCGAAAAATCTAACCTAAGACTGATCACAGGCCATCTAATTGGCCATTGTATCTTGAGATATCACCTCAAGAACATGGGCATGGCAGAAGATGACAAACGCAGATACTGTGAATCTGCAACTGAGACTACTTTGTGAATGCAAGGTACTAATCCGCATTAGGCGAAAGTACCTAGAACAGGCGCAATTAACACCTGAAGACATAGGGAAATTAGCTGCCAGGAGAATCACAAGCTCCGTAAAAAGTCTTAGAATCATGGGCAAAAACTAGTTGTAGGGTAATTCACAAAAGATCATTTAGATCATTTAGGTCGAGGTGAAGAAAGGCCAACTCTACTGCCTTTATAACCGAAGCCGTCCCTGGTGAAACACTTGGCATCACCGAGTAAATAAAAATGCTGAATTTACTTAGTCCCTAGCCCATCTTCTGACGTCGGGAATAGGCCGACGTTAAATAAAATTAAAAAAAAAATGGCGCTAAGTAGTAAATCTAATACTCGATATAGTCCACTGCATTTAGTGAAAAATAAGCCGCATCTTCAGACCAATTCATACAAAAGCAAATGTTGGTTTTCCAGGTAGGTACGGGTGTCCTTAATAAGGTCTCAAAAGTCCCCGAAGTGGGAGTGTAAGGATAAAATTTGGCAACGCTGTAAAGGGCTAAAATCCTGCTCGGAAACGAATTTTTCGAGATATCTCGGTTTTCATTGCCTCTACGACAAAAATACATCAGATCAAAAAGAAAGCTATGGAAATTCTCTATAAAAAAGATACAGGGTCTTTTTTCGTATACGCAAAAATTGGCAACAATTTCTGTGATATTAAATTCTCACGTGCAGATAGAGTACTTCCACTATTAACTGTCAATAGCAATGTTAAAGTCCATGATACCACAATTCCCCTTGATCCATTATTGTTGTTTCAAAGGATTACTATCATGAAGAGAACAAATGAAGAGCTTCGCACCTACTTGGAGTATGAATTAGCTCCGTATCCGGTGTCACTCTTTCACGAAGTTGGTATGCGCAAGACGAACAAGTCAGCTTTCTATGACAATTTCCAGCCATCTGAATCTGAACCAGATCTCCAAAATGCCACTTATATCGTTGATGGGGGATTTCTCTTGCACCGAGTTATATGGCATCAACATGAAACCTACGGTACTATTTGCCAAGCATATGTTAATTATGTGCAAAGTCATTTTGGCTCGAACAGTATTATTGTTTTTGATGGTTATGAAAATATTAGCAATAGTGTGAAGGCTATGGAGCAGCTTCGCCAGTCCTCAAAAGCTTCATCTGTTGACATTTATTTTGATGAGCAGATGGTTGTAACTGTAAGCCAAGAGAAGCTCCTTGCCAATAATAAAAATAAAACCAGATTGATTTCAATGTTGACAGAAAAGTTTGAGGCAAATAATTATATTGTTAGACATGCTGAAGATGATGCTAACATTTTGATAGTCGAAACAGCGCTTGAGGAATCATATAAAAATACTACGGTTGTGGTTGGGGAAGATGTG
Source organism: Rutpela maculata (assembly GCA_936432065.2). Taxonomy (NCBI): domain Eukaryota; kingdom Metazoa; phylum Arthropoda; class Insecta; order Coleoptera; family Cerambycidae; genus Rutpela; species Rutpela maculata. The sequence continues at coordinate 289,924,706 of OW386285.2, read as the reverse complement.
GATCTTCTTATAATTTTGACTGCTCGTACACCTATTAATAAAGAAATTTTTCTCCTCAAACCAGGCAGAGGGAAGGTCCAACGAAAAATGTATTCTTCACGAAGCTTTGATCACCATAAAGATATTCGAGATCACATATTGTTTCTGCACGCATTCTCTGGGTGTGACACTACATCTGCTCTGTTTAATAAAGGCAAGACTGCAGCTTTGAAAGTGATGAAAGAACGGCAGGACTTGAAACTTGTAGCTGAAATTTTCAGCAAGACTGGTACTTCTCCTGACATAGGTACTTCGAATGGGATAAAATTTTTCCTCGCAATCTATAACGCTCCAGTTAAAGAAGTTTCTATCAATAACTATCGGTATTCTTGCTTTATTAAAGCTGTGAGCAAAAGCAAACCAGTGAAATTGAATAGGGTCAATTAAATCAATAGCCACAGAGATATTCGTATTTGAATAGAAACACGCTCGGCCGGCCAGCAGTCCGTAGAGTGACGTCACTTGGCGTGCGCCGATACCTATATTAGAGCAGCGATTTCGTAAGTCCATCGTGTCGTTTTTTTTTGGCGTAGAACCAGGTCAAACATGTTAGGTTCCTTTGAGTATGTCACCGGGCATATGAAATCATATTTTACGACGTTTTTCTGTGGTCTCGAACTTTTTAAATCAACAAAAAGTGAATAAAATGTATTTTTAAATAAAATTGTTTTTTTTTTGTTTTCTTTAAAACTATTAAAGGTACCGAGATTTGTTTTGTGTCAAATTAAAGCACACACTGTAGCGTTTTTACCAATATAAACGGCTTGGGGACAATTCGCACTTTCATTTCTCTAAAAATAAGATAAACTAAAAATATATATTTTATGTATTGAAATCTTCACCAATCGAAAAACTTTTTTATTTTTGAAAATATTTACATACATGCAGCGAAGAAAATAAAGCCTAATAATCACAAAAGTTTTTGAAACAATATATTTTTTCCTAAAATGTACCGTGTGGCAACAGCGATTTTTTTTATCAGCGCTAAATGCGACATTGGGACGCAATTAATATGCTTCGCATGCAGGGTTGGTCAGATTAGTCGCGTAGAAGTGGCGGTTGTCGAAAATCATTAAGTATTCATTGTTCGAATAAAAATTGTGACAATCGAAAATGTGCTTGTTTTTTAAGGAAGGCCTAAAATGTTGCAACGAGTGCAAATGTCGTTCCTGTAACAACATTATTAAAGATTTCGAGGCAGATATGAACGAATTAGAATGGCTGTTAATGTAGGGCCTACATAAACTACAAACTATATATTTATTTATCCAAATAGAAAATTTATTTCAACAATAAAACTCGTTTTATGCGTACGTTTTTACTTTCATTCATTTAAAAATGTCTAATAAACTTACTAATTAGGTGGGTAGTTACTAACACTGATTGATATTTTTTTATAGATTAGGTATTTATATCTACCTACCTGTCTTTTTATTATTAAAAGGAGACTATTTTATATTTATTGTACAATTTCTTAATATTAACAACATATGATCAATACTACTGTACAATATATGAAATATTGAACAATAATATTGATCCCCTAGATGTTTTTGATCACTACTGGGTTTGTATCTATTTTTTTTTGTATCAAGCTTGCTACAGCCGAGCGCGCAAGAATATGACTTTGGCCCGTTAAAAAAAATCGCTGACTAAATACTATGAACGGAACATGAAAAATTTTTATCCTAAAAACGTTTTTCAACTATTGGCTTCAATTTGTACGCAGCATATATATACAAATTTTCATAAATAAATTTTTTTCTCGATTGTCTAAAATTACGCTACTGAAAATAACAAGTTTGAGTTTCCTATTATTTTTCCAACTTAAAAAAAATAAATCGGGTTCATGTGGGACGTTGTTCGAAGCGCTATTGTGTCTACTTTAATCTAAAAAAAAATTGATAGCACAAATATTTTCAGAGATATAGCGGTGGAGACGTTAAAAAACATATTTCATTAAAAATCTATTTTTTTGAGTTTTTCCGAAATAAAAAAGTTCTCGACCACCAAAAAATGTAAAAAATTATTTCGTGTACACGATTATCTTACTAAAGAATCCCACTAAGTCTCGTTTGGTTCTACGCCGGTTTTTTTTCTCAAAAACTAAGCGACTTTACTTCCAGATTTTATTCTACTAACTTGCATTCACAGCCGTGTTCACTGGGCGGTTCAGCCATCTGACGTCACAACTCGACTACATGGTTATCCCGAGCGTTTTTAAGCGCGCCGACTTTAATAATTTTTTTATACATGAAGGCGGCGTCAGTAAATTCTAATTTTTGGCATACTTACTATACTCACCAAGCTCTTTCGGAATATGCAATAATAAAAAATTGTTAAATGAGCCTATTCCTTACCACCCACTCATGACACAGCTCAACAACATCTATTTCGTGTTTATTTTCAAGTACAGAAATGGTTGGGTAATGTATTGGATCCTAAAGAGTGGGGATGGATGTTGAAAGTTACCATGTTGTGGCCAAAAACAACATCCCAACTTCCTGCGCCTGATTGCCTTCTGAAGATGATTTTCTGTAACTGTACGAAAGGTTGTGGACCATTGTGTGGCTGTCGGAGGTTGGGACTTAATTGCTCACCAGTTTGCGGCAACTGCCATGGAAAATCTTGCTTGAATGCTAAACCGATTGAAAACTCGTCAGAAATAGATGCCGACACTGAAGCAGAGACTGAAATTTCTCAGATTGACTCGGATTTCCTCGAACGAATCGATGAATTTATAGAAGGAGAAAACGGACAAGAAGGAAATTATTAATTTGACAACATTTCAATAAGTATGACAGTCGTGGATTAGGCCTACCGGGGAAACGACATAAAAAAAAAATGCGCCTAGTACTCAACCTCAAGGGTGCCGGGTGGTGTGGAATAGAGTACTTAAATTATCCATAATATCCCATAAGTTCAAACTCAATGCAAGATTTTCAAGAAAACTATTGCGTATACGAAAAAAAGACCTCCTATCTTTTTTATAGAGAATTTCCATAGCTTTCTTTTTGACCTGGTGTATTTTTGTCGTGGAGGCAATGAAAACCGAGATATCTCGAAAAATTCGTTTCCGAGCACGATTTTAGCCCTTTACAGCGTTGCCAAATTTTATCCTTGCACTCCCACTTCGGGGACTTTTGAGACCTTATTAAGGACACTCGAACCTACCTGGAAAACCAACATTTGCTTTTGTATGAATTGGTCTGAAGAAAAATCCTAAATGCAGTGGACTAATGACAATATGCGTCTTTTTATTTGATATGTCATTCTCCGCCGTTAGCGCGGTTGTGTTTTGTTGTTTATTAGAGCTGGCTTATAAGAAAATTTTAAATAACCTTAACGATGTGTTAAATTAAAGTTTTTTGTAAATCTAGAGTCATAAGCTATGGAAAATCTGGACAGGTCAGAAAATTTTACTTTCATTTTACAAAACAAACCCCGTATTGCGTTTTTAAATTTCATCATTCTACTGGCTCACCTTGTATTTGCACACAACAACACTCGTTAGAATTAAACCTGTTAATTTTGGAGTATTTTTATATGCCTTCAAGAAATTCGCAACCTTTTATTCGTAATAAACAGTTACTGACGGCTGCTTTTTATTTTTGCACAATGTAATTCTTCGTATATTTCCATTAAACGAGATATCCGTTTCTAATAGCTGGTTATGTCAAAACAGACACAATGCCGCTGAATATAAAAACAAGTTCCATTTACGATTTTCACAATACAACCGCGCATTATGTCACCGTTGCTTTTAGAATATACCATTAACATTTCTATAATATGATATCTTTCTCTATTTATCTAGACAGGTAGAAACGGGAACTTCTAAAGAACAAAGCGACGACATGTGTCAGTGATGTCCAACCATTATCTTGAGGAGCTCAAATGCCGTTCTAATTCATACCTCAGAGGAAGGAAGAAGCAAAATTACATTTTGGTCCTTGATGAGAAATTGAGCAAGGTGAAAGCCACCAGTGTCAAGCGGTAAAATCTGCCTGAATTGTTAATTACTTCCTTAAAGTGTCATACAGAGAAGAAATTAGCTATAAGGGAAAACTATAAAATAAAAACTTCAGGTGTCCTTTATTGCCTTATATCCCATAGAATAGGTTTATTAAAATATACAGAAGAAAAATAAAGACAAACTGTAAAAAGAAGTTTCATCGCATAGTTCAGGAACTACAGGAAAAAAACTGGAAAAAAATATTCTTTATTTTGATATACAGTGTGTGCAAAAATTATTAAAACATGACTATAATAATTAAAATATTTATTTTATAAAATATAAGGGTTCATTTTTATTTTCAATTACGCAACTTTTGCTGCAATTTGTAATTTTTAGTATTGCACGTTTAGCCACCTCAACTTCTTCTTTCAAATAGCAATCCACCCCTTGTGATACCTCAGAAGAAGGGTATTTTAATAAGTTATTTAACTGAATAAAGAAAATATAAATCTGTTGATGGATATTTCAAAATAAATGCAATTTTCTTCCCAAACGCATGGAGAAAAATATTTTTTTAAGGAAAAGAACCGATCAGTAAAAACTCGTTTTTACTGAAAAAGGTTAGCTAGTTATCTAATAAGATATTCAAACTAGGCTATATTAAAAGGTTGTGGAAGTCGTTGTACTAAGTTTTGTAAACTGTTATCGAATGCCATTTCGATTAATCTCCACCGGCATTCCATCCTTTAGCTCTCTCAAACTATTTGTAGTACTGTTATAAACAACTCTATAAAGGACTCCATAATTATTTATGGGGATGTCATATCTGGAGATCTAGTTGACCATTTGCTCAGAAACACTCATGCAGTATAAAATTCCATAGTATGGAGGAACACCATCTCGCTGCAACCATGATCTACTAGTAGATAATTACACAGCCACACAAAAAAAAGTTCTGTGCAGCGGACCAAATTATAGGGATTAGGTGTATTTTTCGACGCTGAATCCGAATCCGTAGTCCAAAAAAGGATCTTTTGTTTTTCAGTCAAAAACATCCCTTAAAATGGTGTAAAATCATAGAAATAATGTAAACTCTTAATGAACTGTGAAAAATGGTAAATGTTTTGTAGTCGAGAGTAGAAATTATAAATTCGAGCCACAGTAAGCTATTTCTATAAGTTAAACCGAAATCCGCCCTTATGGGGGTGAAAACTACCGCTAAAACTGGAAAAACGCAGATGAGTGTAAATAACATGTACAAAAGCCAAATTTTTGTATCTCTTAGTGCAAAATATTTGACTTTGGTGCGACAACCAGACATTACTCTCAAATTGTAGAGACTTAACACAAGCTCAGCGGACACCGGTGTCTAATCTGGTCCTGTACCAAGAAAATGCATATTTTATATCACACCAGGCCATAGCTTACACATTTATCGAAAAATTGTTTAACTTCCTAGGCCGCAGCGGTCACTTTAGATGACACAAATAAATGGGCGGACACCGCGCTATGCTGTCGATACGGATTGCCATGTCATTTGTTATTTTTATTTAGTATGCATCGGAATTCCGCAGAATACGCACTTTAAATAAACTAACAGAGTAGACACTTCTGTTATAAAAAAAAACTAAACAATGAAATTACAAAAACCAAGGTTAGAAAAGTCACCACCTTTTGTAAAACCCGTCCAGATCAACCGCGGTATTGTTTGGAATGTTTTAACGCATCCTACAATAAATAGTTTCATTTTATTTTTTATATATATTATATGTTTTTATATTGATATTTTGACATATTTTTAATTTTGAATAGTTTTTTCAGTTTTTTGTTTGTAAAGTGGTAAGTTTATATTTGTTTTGTAATACCTGTAATAAATGTTTATTTATATAATATAGTTTCTTAGTGATATAATAGTGTGTCCGCCCTGTCCCCTAGAATACACATAATTTTAAGTGGTTCTTAGCGGGCCACAGAGGTCACAATAGCGCATCCAGCTTTCAAAATCTAAACAATTTTTTTTTATTAAGAACCCATGATATATACGCTATTATACATGGTCATGGCCGGTAACACAGCCCCACAAAAAAAAAAAAAGTTTAGACCAGCGAACCAGGCCCATGTATCCCTATGTATTTTCGCTCGCTGAATCCGAATCCGAGGTCAAAAAAATTCGTACACCTCCAAAATCTTGAGCTAGAGCCAAAAAAGAATATTAAGCTACGAGAATAGTTAATCTATCGAATTATACAAATTAAGGTTAAACAGCAGCGTACATACAACAGATATGAAGCACACCCCCAGGGAGGGGTGAGAAATCGATCGAAAACATCAATGACTACTGAAAAAGCTCGAAATGTCTAAATTTTGTTAAAGTGATAACAAACTTCATGAGGTCCAACGTAATCTTCATAAACTGCCCCTATAGGGTTGAGAACAACCACCTTCAAGTTTAAAGGACACGAGAAAAACAAGAAAAAACGTAAAATCCAACAGGATTTCTATTTTCATGAATGCTATGATTGGCTGAAATTGTGTAGTACTCCAAAATAGAACTAGAAACTTACGTATCATTAACGCCCTACAGTGTCAACCCTCAGAGGGTGTGAAAACTACCCCCTAAACTAAGAAGTTACAGTATAAAAATGTAGTATAAAAATTCGAAACACCCGCGTTGTGTGGAAGTGAGAAGAAACTAGACTATGTTCGACGCTATGCTTGAAAACCAGCCCCACGGGGTTGCGAGATACCACCCCTATATCTGTAGGATGCTGGAAAAACAGAGAGAAACTAACCGGATTTACATTTTTATGCTATGATTAGCAAAAATCGTGATGCACACTTCCAGTGTCCTACGGATATAGGAGTAGCATCTCGCAACCCCATGGGGGTGGTTTTCAAGCACAGCGCCGAACATAGTCTAGTTTCTTCTCACTTCCACACAACGTAGGTGTTTCGAATTTTTATAGAAGTCACTGTAACTTTTTATAGATAAATCTTACATAGGGGGTAGTTTTCACACCATCTGAGGGCGTTGATGGTACGTAAGTTCTATTTTAGAGTACTACGCAAAATAGAAATCCTGTCGAATTTTACATTTTCTCTTGTTTTGTGTCCTTTAAACTTAAGGGTGGTTGTTCTCAACCCTATACGGGCAGTTTATGAAGATTACGTCGGATCTGATGCACTTTAATAAAACTTAGACCTTTCGAGCTTTTTCAACAGTCACTGCTGTTTTGGATCGATTTTTTTATAAATGGTGGCTAGTTTTCACTCCTCACTGGGGGTGTGTTTCATATCTATTGTATGTACGCTGCTGTTTAACCTTAATTTGTATAATTCGATAGATTAGGATGTAACAACTATTCTCGTAGCTTAATATTCTTTTTACCCCAGTTCAGGGGTGTTTTTTGGCTCTAGCTCAAGATTTTGGGGGTGTACGAATTTTTTTGACCTCGGATTCTGATTCAGCGACCGAAAATACATGGGGATACATGGGTCTGGTTCGCTGGTCTGAACTTTTTTTTTTTTGTGGGGCTGTGTAATTAATGATAAGAACTCTTCGAATTCGAGTGTCCGCTGACCAATACTAATTGGTAAGTATGGCGGTCACCAGTAACCGCTATGGCCTGATCTAGCTATAGCTATCAGAAACCGGTGTCCGCCATGGCGCTGAATGTGTTAATCCTATGGAGGGTTAAAACTACCCCCACCCATCATAGGTTTCAAAACGGGAAAAAATTGAGGCTTTTCTAGTTTTAGGCAGGGTGAACACATATGGACTAAATTCATTCCAACCCCCAATACATGACTAGAGACTACCCTTAATGGATGGTGAGAGTTACCTCTATGCTCAAGGTGCTATTGAAGTTCGGAAAGGGTCAAATACTTGTAGGCTCATTGTGCCAAATATATAAATCTGGTACGAAAACCACCACCACCCAATCTTTTTAATAATGTTGAAAATCACTCCCATTAAGGGGGGAGGTAAAAACTACCACATACGGACGGAAATAGATAAACGTAAATTTAGTTAATTTAGGTGTATAGCTTACATAGATAGAAGAAAATGGTCACTGAAAAGATATATCCTATTTCTATGACTAAAAAAAGGAAAAGAAAACCACGGAAAAGATCTTTAACAGTTTTTTAACCGTTTTTGCGGATGATACTTCGGCTATTATTACTGCTCAAAATATTGATACACTTAGTAAAACTGCTACGAAATGTGTAGAAGAAATATCAATTTGGTGCAATAAAAATGGACTAGTGCTAAACGCACAGAAAACTGATCTGCTGTTATACACACCAGTTGGAACTAAAAATGATTCAAGTGTACTGGTTAGAGCTAATGACAAGTCTCTCTGTCAAAATGATTGTGTAAAATTTTTAGGAATTCAGTTGGACAAACATTTATCTTGGCAGCGCCATACTGAAGGTGCAATAAAAAACTTGGGTAGTAAAAAATTTGCAATTTTACAAATAAGAGACTCGGTGAATAGTGATACACTAAAAACTTTTTATTATGGCTGTGTAAACTCTACACTTTCATATGGTTTACTTTGCTGGGGAAATTCTTCAGGAATACAAAAAGTATTTATCATGCAGAAGAGAATTATAAGAAGCATGTTTAACCTAGGTTACACTACATCATGTAGACCTTACTTTAGGCAGCATGAAATTCTTACTGTTTATTGTATGTATATCTTACAGTCAGTGTGTTATGTGAGAAAAAATATTAATGAACTACCAAAATGTAACGATATAAATACGTATAACACTCGCAGTGGCAGTAATGTGTATATACCAGCATATAGAATAAGCCAAGTAAATAAAGGTCCTTTCATCACATCGATAAAGATGTACAACATTTTACCAAAAAAATTAAAAGATGCTAATAGCTTCAATTGTTTTAAAAGTGCCGTTCGGAAATTCCTGAATGACCAATGTTTTTACACTTATTATGAATTTTTCAACTTTTGTACTACTACTACTACTTGACATTTGAGCGATAGAAATTCGTTTATTTTTATGTTGTTAATGTATTTATTGTTTGTTTAATTTCCGTTTGTTTGTTATTTATTAAACTTAAATTTGACTAAGTATGTGTAATAATGTTTTAAATTGTATTTTAGTTATATTTGACTATGTATGTACTATGTATTTTTCTTAGCTGTTATTTATAATTGACTCGTCCAAAACTTGTATTGCAGCAGGTCAAAAGGAAATAAAGTTATTATTATTATTATTAATAAATAAAACGCAACTGGTTAAAGCTTAATGTATGAATTTACTCCATATTTGTCTACCCTGCCTAAAACTACAAATTTTTGTTCCAGGATATTAGAAGTAATGAAATCCGTCGGTCTGTGAGGATAGTTTTTACCTCTCAATAGGGGTAATTTTCAACCTTATTAATATAAGGCGGTTGTCGTACCAGATTTGCATATTTGGCAAGATGAGCTACGAGTATTTGACCCTTTCCGAATTTCAATAGCACCTATATGCACCTTTGAGCAAGGGTAGACTCTAGTTATGTGTCGGTGGTTGGAACGAATTCACTCCACATTTGTTCACCCTGCCTAAAACTACAAAAGCCTCAATTTTTTTTCCCGTTTTGAAACCTATGAGAGGTGGGGGTAGTATTAACCCTTCATGGGGTTAAGTCTCTACCTTTTGAGAGTAATGGCTGGTTGTCGCACAAGAGTCAAATATTTGCACTAAGAGATACGATTGGCCTTTGTACGTGTTATTCACACTCACCTGCGTCTTTTGAGTTTTAGCGGTAGTTTTCACCCCCCATAAGGGCGGATTTCAGTTTAGTTTATAGAAATAGCTTCTGTGGCTCGAATTTATATTTTCTACTCTCGGCTACAAAACATCTACCATTTCTCACACTTCATTAAGAGTTATTACATTATTTCTATGATTTTACATCATATTAAGGGATGTTTTTGACTAAAACATAGAACTGACACGATAGATCCCTTTTTGGACCACGGATTCGGATTCTGCGTCGAAAAATACACCTAATCCATATAATTTGGTCCGCTGCAAAGAACTTTTTTTTGTGTGTGTGGCTGTGTCATTATCCGGATAAATTGCAGCGATTGCGGGTGCTATGAGGCTTTATAATATGACCAGGTAAATTGTAGATGTTAAATTTTCCTCTATAAAAAATCGTTCAATAAAATGATGTCCATCCACACATTTCTTGCGGATGTTTCGTGGCCAAAGCTTTCATCCGATGGAGGTTGCTCCAATAGCTACAGTTGTTTATGAACCGATTCATTTAGTAATATGTTGCTTCGTTAGTAAAAAGAATATTAGAAATGAATGCTGGATCATTGTTACATCTTTCCTACAAAATTTCACTACATTCCATTCAATACAATAAAAGTAGTTTTCAGATAACGCCTGAATCAAATGAACAGTTTTTCTTTTTTTGAATAGATTGCTTACTTACTTTGAACAAACATCCAAATCATCTGCAAGTTTCCGTATTTCGGTTTATAGACCAATGAAATAAGGTAAAAAAAAGGCCATCTGCGGAGTGAGGCCGAACAAGCTGAATTTTTGCAGAGACCTTCGTTTTGATGTTCCAATGAAGCACAAAAAAATCTCATATGCCTACCCTTGTGCGTCTTGAGATATCGAAGGTCAAAGGTCATGAAAATCGTTTTTTGCGAAAATCTCGCTTCCAGTGCATCTGACGTCGTAAGAATTCATAACAAAACATACGTAAAATAGTATTCTCTACAAAATTGTTCATATACATTTTTTTCGTACGACCAACCGTTTTCGAGATATAGCATGATAAAGCGGGAGCGCGCATTCGTAATAGGTAATACTGTATTATACTGCAGAGCTGTAACTATAAAAGCACTTTTCTTAATCTGTTACACTAGAAAATTAAATTTGCATTATTAAAACCGTTAAAAATTTGCTTATTTATAAAAAAATATATAATTTCAAGCAGAAAACAGCCCGCCAGATACAGTATTTCAGAACACAAAGCGTTTTCTGTTAGCTATATATGGTGCTCCAAAAGATGAAGTGAACCTTGACAAATTTAGATACACTCAATTCATTAAGGCTACACGACTTAATACACCTGTTAAATTGTCATCCCTTCCACCTACCAGTGAAGCAGCTCGACAGCATATTTATCGGGTCTATTACCAAGTACAGATTTGGCTAGGGAAAAATCTACAACCCGAAGAATGGGGTTGGGATTTAAAAAACGACATATTACAGCCGAAAACAACACTACTGCCACTTGCTCCAGAACTATTAAATACAATATTATGTAATTGTAAAAGGGGGTGTGGTGCGCAGTGCGGGTGTAGAAAAGTCAGGCTGCCATGCTCCAAAGTTTGTGGTCAGTGTCACGGACAGGCATGCCTGAACCCGTCAACAGAGTTGCAAAACATCGAAGAATTCAGTGACCTTGAGCCTGAAGAGGTTTTGCCAACAGACATAGAGGCAACAGATATAGAAGAAGCGCCTGACGAAGATAATGTGTTGATCGAGGTGCTAGTGGAACCCGACGAAGACGAGGAGGAAGGCAAGGAAACATAAGGCGTGGTGTGGAAAAGAATGTATTTTTTGTTATTAATTATTTATTATATATTTTTTTTATAAATAAACAAATTTTTAACGGCTTTAATAATGGAAATTTAATTTTCCAGTCTAACAGATTAAGAAAAGTGCTTTTATATTTATAGCTCTGCAGTATAATACGGTATTACCTATTACGAATGCGCGCTCTCGCTTTATCATGCTATATCTCGAAAACAGTTGATCGTACAAAAAAAATGTATATGAACAATTTTGTAGAGAATAGTATTTTACGTAAGTTTTGTTATGAGTTCTTACGACGTCAGATGCATTGGAAGTGAGATTTTCGCGAAAAAACAATTTTCATGACCTTTGACCTTCGATATCTCAAGACGCACAAGGGTAGGCATATGAGATTTTTTTGTGCTTCATTAGAACATCAAAACGAAGGTCTCTGCAAAAATTCAGCTAGTTCAGCCTCATTCCGCAGAGGAAGTTTTATTTCTCTGGACTATTAGTGACTGTGCTACATGTTCAAGAATTTCGTGTACGAGTAAATGCTCGTTCGCGGAAACTAAGGTGGTAAAAACTTATTAGCATGCGTCTGAGTGACGCGACACCGATTTATTTATTAAGGGCGCCAGTCGCGTTCTCCCCTATTCTTCCACTCCCAGGCAGGTTCGAGATAAGATATAACTCGATAGAATAAGTAATAGGCCAAGGATGCACTTCCGTAGATTATTAAAGACGCTCTCTCTTTAATAATATTTGTTTTTTCTCTCTCTCTAATAAAATTTGGTCTATCTCTCTGACGGGATTTTACTTATTTACCTAATAATAATGGATCTTACGCCTAAAGATTTCTGAATTTTTTCATAAAAAAATCCCTCTCGAGCGTCCGTACTATAACCAGCTAATTGAGATTTTCAAGCTAGTGGGGTCGTGAGACACCCAATCAACTCAATTCCGGTCTTTTAAAGGGAAACGCTCGAGAGAGGAGACTTACAATAAAATGCAAAAAGTTCAAAGAATGTCATTTAATAACTAGGTTTAAAATAAGTACAATGAAATTGTGCCTGTCAAATAAATTATATAATTTGAATTGAATCGCCTCCTCAAATAAGGCAAGGTAAACTTTACCATACAAATGAGAGCATGCGCTAACAATCGATTTAGTAGAAAAGATTCATACAACTTCCCCAGAATTTAATACAAGCATTTAGGTTTTTATTGTGGCTGACTTAAGATAGTATAAAAATATTTTACTTATAAAATATTGATTCGCTTGTGATTAGCTTTAAGGTTCTTATTTGTGATTATATAATTCACAAGAGTGCGTTCAACTGATACATGAGTTAGATAACTTTCTGTCAGTCTTGCGACGTACTGGTCCCCATGCATGTTCAATATAGGGAATGTGACACGACTTCGCCTTCGAGCGACTTTTTGGCAAAACGGTTTTCTGTCATATTTATGCACAAGGCGGTTTTCTCTATAACTTTTTTATTTGGAAAGACCTGCAGTTGGTTTCCCTTTTGGTTTCCCAACTTTATATTCATTCTTTTGAATGATACCCATAATGACTATATCTTAATTTTCATGATCTTTTGTAATGAAATTAAAAAGTTAAAAATTATTCATAAATATTTTCAAAGTACTTCGTAAAAGTATATTCTTTCTTTTTCCTTGACCAAAAAGTATACTTTTATTTTTTGTATATTTTACCAATATACTTTCACTCCCACGGTCTGGACAAAAACATATTTTCCTAAGTGAAAATTCAGAGTTTCTTCACATTTTCACCTGATTGTACCTTACGTCTTTTCGATCGTATACAAGTCCTTTTGTGCTAGTTTTCGGCTCTGATTCCTTTCAAACTTGTATGTTATACTCAAAAATGCCTTTAAATGAATTTATTACCTTAGTCGAAATTTTATTTTGTCTTCGACATTTGTCGATTTTGGGAGGTTCTATAACAGTATCATCTACCAATCTTAGGCTAGAAATTTTGGCTACATCAGTCCTCCAGCATGCTTCACATCATGTGTTCACTATAGATGTTAAAGAGGATTGGTGACAGAACATAGCCCTGTCGGACGCCTTTGTCGACTGTACATTTTTCAGAGTTAGTATTGTCTACTGTCACCAAAGCAGAGCTTCGTTCATACTGTCGGCTGATAATAAGTACCAGATGTTTGGGTGTCTCCAACTCCAATAATACAGCACACAATTTGACCCATTCCAATGGTCAAAAACCATGATACAAAGAATACAAGGTATGACATTGCGCATGTGGGTGGAGCCAAATTGACAGTATGCGGTGATAATTTTCTACCCGCTTCCTTCGTAAAAGTGAGTTTGCCGACGTCTGTGGAAGTTGTTTTTTGGATTATTTTACTTATTTTAGTGTTCTTGCAATAACCTTCAGTTATAAAAATGCGTTGTGCATTGGCATAATGTAAAAGTGACAATATGTTTAAAACGAATTTATGCGGAGATAAAGCTCATTTATAAAGAACGATGCTTACTAAGAACACTAAGAATCCCTATTTATTCAAAATTCCAATGAGTTCAGACAAATCCATGATACAAATTCTTTGTATCATGAGGAAAATCCTATGTAATTTAAAATCTCGCTATCACCGCGTGACGTCTTACGCCAACCGGACCGAATTTGGCGCACTATCTAGCATACCTTCTATTCTTTGTATTATGGTCAAAAACAATAGTTTACGAAACAGATAAAGCAAATACTTTAGTTATTCTGTACATAAATCGAGAACAGGGACAGCTTGATCTTATATGTAGTAATCTATGCTATTCACTGCTAATATTTTCTCTCTATATAAAGAAACCAGGCGTTTCTCTTAACTTAAATTTAAATCATTGTAGTTTAAAACATATTATGTAGCGCTCCAATTCTCGCTGATATCAACTCGGAGCTTGAAGTGGGAATTCTTATCAGCGTCTTTCACGAACTAAGTAAATTAAATAGAAGAGCAACTAACAAAGTCTACTGTTTCTCTAGCACGTAAACACAACTGAACAAAGATTAAAACTAGTTCAGAGCAGACCAAATCATTGTGGGATAACACTCGTGTGCACAGTAGCTCTTTTAACAAATGCACATATATCACACAACTTTATGGAAAGCAATTTTATTATTTTTAACCTATACCGTTCTGTAACTACTATAAATTACTGATATACCCAATGCCTAATTTATATCCATTATCTCAAATTAAATTTAAAATATCTACGTGATTTATATGTCAACGTAGTTTCACAACATATGTGTACGGAAACAATTTCATATTACCTGTAAAATTTCATTCATAAAGAACTCTATGATAGTAAATATGCCACGCTTTTAATATTCGTCTGTCTCGAGATTTTGACACTGTTGATATAGAATTACTATGCAGTAAGTCTTTTATTGTAGGAATAAGTGGGAACATGTTAATGTAGATAAGGTCGTCTCTGGAAAATAGGAAACTATTAGTAAGTATAACAAATAATAAATTGATGTTACAGTCATGAAAATATTTATATTTGCATCCAAAGCATTTCGCGTCCATATAAAACATTCCACAACGCACTCAAACGTTGGTAAGGGGCCATTCAACTAATGTTTTTTTTTTTGGGTACTGAAAATGTGACCAAATGAACGATGGGAGCATTTGGATATTGTTGTCCAGTAATTAACAAAAAAATGATGGTCTGTAAAAATCGACGCCATCTTTGATTCTTATTGAAAATGCACTGCATAGGCATGTGAGGTGTCATTTTACATGTTTTTTAGGGTGCCGAACATGTTCCCGATAGTCAAAATACTGAAAAGTGGATACTAATCATTGTTTAGTAGGACAGATATGAATCTATCTATCTATACTCGTAATATATGGCTGTGGCTGCAAAGCCATCCGCACAACACCACAGATATGAATCAATATCTTTTATTTCTATACTAAGCAAATTTACAGTGTTTTACAAAACACGAAGTGACATAAGATGAATAAGTTAATGACACCACTAGTTTAAGTATATGACATGACTAATATATAATAAAAAACAATATATGACTCCTTATATCTATAATTTTAAACAGCAGACGTAATAATTTACGTAGCAATATTAAAATACTTATTAAGACAATGGCTACACTTCTGCAATGACAATAAATGCAATAAGATATTCCATTTGAAAAACATAAACATGAACCACTTGCATACTTTAGACATGAGCAACTAGGCTCAAAATCGTTGCTAGGAGGAAGCAGTGAAGGCGTGAGGGCTGTAGACAATCACCTATATCTTCGTAACCAAGCTGTATAGAATCAAGTTGCGTGATGTCATCATTTAAACATGTTATATATAAATGTATGTTGTAGTAACCCCTTAAAATATATGATCTATCTAATTTATTTATTTATTTATATTTTGTCATCTAGATGTACCGGGTACATATATGAACGTCATACATAGTAAAATATACAAAAAACAATTTAAAAATGCACAAAATACAATTTAAAAAAACATAAGATAAAAAAATTATATAGACAAATTGTAATGCAACTACATACATTATAACTTTAGGCTTTATCACAGATGATTAAACATCACTGTTACACTCAAAATATTCATCAAACGGAATAAAAACTACATGATGAGAAACTTCTTTAGTTCATTATTAAATTTATTTATTGATGTTATGTTTTTTTATTTCTGCAGGTAACTTATTATATAATTTAATTCTAGTATAGTGAGGTGATTTTTCATATGTTGATGACTTATGATTAGTCGTTCTGAGTAAGCTACAGTATCTAGTATAATGTGAGTGGATATTAGCATTTACATTGAATTTATAAAGGTTTTTTTTAATAAACATTATAATATTTAAAATATAGATACAATGAACTGTTAAGATTCTGTTTTCCCTAAAGCAAGCTTTACAAGTTTCTCTAGGACCCAGGTTAAATATTAATCTGATGAGTCTTTTTTGCAGTATGAATACTCTATTTATATTCATCGCACGTCCCCAGACTATAATATTGTACGATGGGAGTATGCCAATACATAGTATATATTTACCAGGTATTTTGTATCGAATAAATTTTTTACTTGTCTTATAGCAAAGTACGCAGAGTTAACCTTTTTACATAAGTAATCAATATGTTGTTCCCAACATAGATTTTCGTCTACTATAGTTCCTAAAAATTTTGTAAATGGTGAAAATTGTCCTGTAGGAATGATGCTATTCAGATCACTAGGAGGTGTCCTCCGTTTAGAAAAGTATAGGCATTCTGTTTTATCAATATTCAAGATAAGAGTATTTTTGGCACACCATTCCTTGTAGATTGTCAAAATTTCCAAAACTTTGGTGTTAAGTTCCCCAGGATCTGGAGCTGATATCACAATGGAGGTATCGTCTGCAAACATAATAGTTAGGGCATTTTTAATAGCTGATGGAAGATCATTGACGAATAACAGAAATATTAGTGGTCCAAGCACAGATCCCTGTGGAACACCAATATTTATGTCATAATCGTTTGAAACAGAGTTAGATACTTTCACACCTATTTTTCGATCAGTTAAAAAAGATTTGATCAGATTCAGAGCAGACCCTCTGATACCAGAACTCTGCAGCTTACATACAATGAAATCAACATTAAGTGTATCGAAGGCTCTGCTTAGATCGAAAAATAGACCAATAACATGTTTTCTCCTGTCAATTTTATCACATATAAACTGCAAGAGCTGGCAAGTTGCTGTCTCAACAGATTTATTGCACTGAAAGCCATGTTGATATTCAGTTAGAACAGTATACTTATTTAAGAAATTTATGACTCTGTTGAAAATTAATCTTTCAATTACTTTTGACAAAATACAAAGAATGGATATCGGGCGATAGTTTTCTTTATCTTGTTCGTCACCTTTCTTATGTAAGGGTAAAACAATTGCCACTTTGAATACTGAAGGAAAATATCCCAGTTCAAAACATTTGTTTACTAAATAAGAGAGGGGAACTGCAATAATCTCCGCGACGAATTTAAGAGCTTTGGTAGATATACCGTCTATACCAACAGATGTCTTATCTTTTAAATTTCTTATTACTTCCTCAACCTCTTTGGGTTCAGTGGGGCATAAAAACATAGTGACACTAATTTGTGAGCCATTTGTACATTCTGTTGGGATAGTCTTAAAATGCTCAGATAATTTTTCGTTTGCTACATTACAGAAATATTTTGCAAATTCATCCGAGATCGTTTGGGTATCCGAGATTATTACATCATCGATTTTAATAGATGTAATACTATTTTTATTCTTTCTACCAAGCTGAGTATTAACTAATGACCAAATTTCTTTAGTGCCGTTAGTTGCTCTTTCAATTCTATTAGCATAGTATTCTTTTTTTGCCTTGTCAATGTTTCTGTTATAAGTTTTTTTTTAGTCTTATATACATTTATTAGATTACAATCCCCTAACTGATTCAGTAACCAATAAGTATTTTTTAAATCCTCCCCTTCCTCAATCAGTTCATGTGTTAACCACGGTTTGCTCGCAAAATTATGTTTTCTGGTTTTATGTCCTAGTAGAGGACATCCTTCATCTAGGCACTTATTAAATTGTTTAATAAAATATTCAAAAGATATTTCCAGATTATCAATGTAGATGTTAGTCCAATCCACTTTTTTTAAAAGGTATCTAAATTTTTCCAGGTTGTCATTTGAGAAACTCCTGACATAGTAAATATCAGATACATTTACTTGACCATTAGTTACCTGTAAATCTTTGCAAGAGATTATTTGAGATAGGTGATCGGCTATACATGCATTATATATGTAAGCCAAATATTGGTTTTTAGATAAATTAGTAGCTATGTAACTCCGATTAAAGAACTTATATCTAGATACATAATGGTATTGATTTATTTGTCGCTGAAAGACTCACAATCTAAGGCACTTCTTCCCATAAGTTGCTGATTGGCCCATCGGCGTATTCGCGGCCGCTCGTGCACGATCAGCTCCAGTTCGATTATCATAGTCTCAGTTGACAGTTCGGCCATTAATGTCAATAAATGTTTTTCGTGTTCTCCGACCAAAAACTGGTGAAAAAGTAATTTTATTTTAAGTTGTGATTTGCTTAATACCTAAATAATATTCTCTATTCATATTTACACAGTTTAGTGACAATATATTTAGTGCAAATCAATGGTGAGGTGCTGTGCCATTTGCAGAAAGCAGTTTAGAAAAGAAGAAAATCGATCGTTCCATAGTCGTAACATGATGAAGTTCAGTTTACAGTTATAAAGTAAATAGCAATTAAATTTTAATATCCTTTCAATACATATTTATCTTACTGTTTTATCTTACTGTAATATCGTATGCCTACATCACGTTATATAAAGAGCCGGTAATGCAGGAATTGCAATAATTCATTTTAATGAAAATATTTACCATTCTACACATTTTCTACACACACAACGCCACTGTTGCCTATGGGATGTGATGTTCATCTATCCATTTTAATGGATATATAATGTGACTATGTTAGGAGCAAACAAGGTATATAGTGAAAAGATAGCCTGTTATGTATCTAGATATAAGTTCTTTAATCGGAGCTATGTAATCAATACATGTTTTTGTGGTAACATTATTTACATTGGTAACAACACGAGTAGGCTGATTAAAGCAAGTGGTTAGATTGCAAGAATGAAATATATCTGTTAATATGTCCCATTCTGTAGTTTTCTTCATGAAATCTATGTTAAGATCACCGCATAGGATAATAGCTGAATTATATTTAGTAATAGTTTGTAAAGTCTGTGATAAATTTGTAAAGAAGGTATCATAATTACCTGCTGGTGGTCTATAAATAGCTATAATATTGATATTTACTTGATCATATCATAGTAATATACCACACAGTTCAATATTTGTCAAATGATTGAATTTTGCTATGCACTTTAAATTTTTTGGTTCTGTTAATTCGTTAAGATTATTATTTATAAAAATAGCTACTCCCCCCGTGATGATTTTTTATCATGCAAAAACTACTCACCAGAGTAAAACCTGGTATATTAAGACTATTAAGTTCTTCATCATCTGCCCAGTGCTCTGTTATACAAATTACATGTAGCTGCTTTTGATATGCAAATATTTCAATGTTATTAATTTTGTTTCTAAGGCACTGAGTATTTATATGACATACATTTAAGGTCGTGCTTAGGTTTCTATGTACTGCTTCCTTAATTATGGATTCGCTTTTTCCCCTGATTGTTGGGTAATCCCCCTTTTTACTAAAAAACGTGACAATAGAGCTCCCCTTGGTCACACTTCCTATCTCCACGCATTTTTAAAGTCCTTCTGATGCTGATGCTGATGCTGATGATGTTTTTCACATGTGTGTAAAAAAACATTCGTATTCGTCCATTGTTTTAAAAACCGATCCCTTTTTCGAAATTTTTACGAGATATGTTTCTGTTAATTATATCGACTGCTCCATTACTTCACTCGCAGGAATTTCGGAGGTTTGTGAGAAATACTTCGGCATGTTTTGTACCTACTTTGCTGGCGTAGTCTGATCCAGTTAGGAAGTGTAAAGCAGGAAATACATGGCATATTGCAATTCTTTCAGCCATTATATGAACGGGAACTTGGCGCGTCGTAGTTCCAACACCAGACGAATCCACAATTCCTTCAATACAAGATTCTTGAAGGTAGTCCAATGATATAAGAGAAGAACTAAAACGTCTGTATCATTCGATACCCTCTGTTTGTTGCATGTTTAATATGGAATATAATACGGAGATCTGCCTCCTCTAACATGGCAAATTATAGTTCTTCGTGGGATTGTCTTAAATTGGTTTGCTGTATGAACATGCATGTGGTTGGCTTAGGAAAAGATGGTGCACTACAGAAAACCTGCATATTTGGCAATATATTGCTGCATTTTTCTAATAGATGCGATCTGAAACAGTCTTGAAGTTTGACTTTGTTGGATCTAGAAGACCAAAATTTGTCTCATTGTACAGGAATAAGTGTTGTATTTTAATGGAGTGAAGGCTGATTAATAAACGTGCGCCACGGCGAATTCGTTCGAAACTCTTTGGTGACTTATCGAAGTAAGAATCAAATATGAAGTCAATTCTTGCTGCTGTATTCCACAATTTGCAAGATTTGATAAATTTTCTGAACTGCCATCTGTTTCGATTAATACCTTTTCAAGTTCTGAAGATAGCTTGTTTGTCTTTGTAAAGAACCCGTTTTCATCAAAGAGGAAAACAATTGTCAACGATTTCATACTTTAACAGTTCATTAATAGGGTAACCTCTTTCTCTAGCTGAGCCACAGCTTGTTTTTTTTAGGTGTCTTAGTTTTTACAGTCTGTCTCTCTGAAATATTAGCTTTCTTATCAATGAATCTGTCTTTCCTAAATGCTTCATACGCTTCATTTCTTATAGTGAATTCCTGAAGTAACTTATTTTTCACACCATCTATGTCTGTTCCGTAATAATGTTTCCCAGTTCTTTTGCCCCTGTAGAAAATGGCTTTTCGATATCTGTAATGAAATTCATCATCATTTTAATCTCACTTTTAATATAATTTTATATAATTAATTATGACTCATGGTGTGCTCTTAGTTCATAATTCTCTGAATAAGCATTGGTAACATTCCTGTACATATTACTTATTATCAATGCAAGCAGAAATGGTTTCAGTTTTATATATTTCAATGTTTGTTAAAATGTTTTTTTAATGGCTTCAACGTATTCAGCACCCTTAAAACATGTAAAATGACACCTCACATGTTTATGCAGTGCATTTTCAATAAGCATCAAAGATGGCGTACATTTTCCAAAATGACCACTCGCACAGACCATCACCCAATTTTTTTTTCAATCACTACACGATTATCAAAAATACTCAAATGGGTGAATCTCTGGTAAATGAGTGACATACAGAAGTATTCTCAGCAAATGGACTAATAGGATTCATGTGATCGTGCTGACAAAAAATATAAATGTAACATTAATGATCGTTCTCTCATGAAAGATTAATTAACAGTGGATTTTTGAATACAGTGCGTGTAATTGCGGACTGGGCATGTACTTTCACGTAGCGCGAGAGATATGACAACCCAGGTAACAGCAAACTCGCCCGTCGGCGGCATAGATTAAAGAGTCGGCGCTAGACCACTAAAACATCCCCGTTCTCAGTTATTTCATTTCAGCCAGCTGGCACACGCGATGTTGCAATTCTTACTCCCCATGCCCAGCCCGCCACTACACACACTGTATAATAGTGAGGGGACAGTTTGCAAACGAACGTTCGCCTGAGGAAGGTTTCATAAATGTTACGAGATGCTACAAAGGGTAGGGAGAGAGTTAAAAATATTCCATTTTTGCGAACGCATTTGTTGAACGGCTCCTAATACAATGCAACCTAGCTCCCTAGGTGCTCAGAAAATACGACAATTCACAATGTTTCTCTTCTTTAATAGAATTTTTATTAATAATAAACGTTAAACCAGAACCAAAAAAACACAATAAGGATGTATGAATTAAGACAAATTAAAAGATGCACGAACGATGATTTTTGATTGTTTTTCAATTGTTCATTCATCAGTTGTTTGTGAACCAGTCATGGTGGTGGGGGATAACACATGTATATTTGCGCGTTAATATTTTGGGAACGGTACTTTTTCATCGTATCTTCTATTTTAACTATAAATAAATGAGAAATTTAATAATGAATAGAAAATAAAAAAAAATCGAACCGCCTTCAAAAATATTTCTAAAAAGTAATAAATACAACTTCACTCAGTTTTGCAAATACTTGTCTACTATTAGAGGAACGTACCAAGGAACTGTACCTTATTACCAAATATCAATTTAAAGTCGGTGCAAGAAAAATTACTAATTTCAAAAATACGTTTTGCACCGACTTCAAATTAATATGTGGTAATAAGGTACAGTTTCTTGCTACTTTTCACTAATAGGTATCTAAAAAACT
Source organism: Rutpela maculata (assembly GCA_936432065.2). NCBI lineage: Eukaryota > Metazoa > Arthropoda > Insecta > Coleoptera > Cerambycidae > Rutpela > Rutpela maculata. The sequence goes on along the minus strand of OW386285.2, from coordinate 289,902,138 downwards.
GAATGAAATTTTAGTTTACTTCAACATCCGCGGTAGCGCAAGAAAAAAATTTTGATAACTTTTATTTTTCAAATAAGCTTAGAATGTCATGAAACGTCGAGATTTTAAGTTTGACCAAAAAAAAATCTGTCTGTCTGCCTGTTTAACTTTTTTTGTGCGCACAATTACTCTGGAACCGTTTAAGATATTGACTTGGAATTTGGTACACGCATGTATTTTGACGATGTCTGGAACTAGACTGTATTTTGATCGTATTCAGTTGAATAGTTCGGGGACAAATTAGGGTAAATGGGTGTAAATCAAGCAAGTAATAGTCCATCAAATTGGTACATAGTATATAATATAAGAGGAGCTAAGGTCTCAAAAAAATTTTTGGCATTAGCCACCCATTACCATCCCAACCATATTATTAGAGGGGGTGAAAAAATAAAACTGTGATTTAGCATGTATACAAGGACCAAAAGCCTCAACATTTTTTTTTCGTCATCCATCTTCACCCTACTACCGATGTGGCATATCGCTTTATTGGTTTTTGGGGTAGGTGATTTCAAATATTATATTATTAAAGTTCCATAAACAATTATTTCCACATAGTGATTCATTGGGCAGCGGTTTTTTTACTTTTTAGAGACTTTAAAAAAAAAAATTTTAACCTTTTTGGTAGCTTTACATATTTCAAGATTCCTGCCTGGAGGATAAACAAATAATACATCATACTCTAGTTCCCTTTTAACTCGCCTTATAATAATATACTTTTAGTCCACAGTATATCAAATATCAAATAGTCGTTTACTTTTCGGTTTCCGCTATTGTACCAGATTTCACCTAAATCTACAAAAAATTTTCTGGCATTATCGCATTTCAATTAAAAACCATCATGCAATGAAATCGTCATCATTAACAGCATTGAAAACAACGACATGAGCGAGAGCATGCTGTATAATTTGTTTGTAAAAGCAAATTGTTCAACGGGTGCGTTTCTCAATAAAGGTCCCAGTTCATACTGATGACACAGAAAACATTCTTCGGCTGATTCGCCTCTATGCAAGGCTCTCTTTCGTTGGGAAATGGTATATTACATGATAGGAAGTTATAATAATACTCTGTTGTTTGTGAAATATTATCATTATTATAAATCGAGAACTAAGTTTTTAAATTGGTATCACCGGCGACTCCGACAAAACTTCGAATGTGCTCGTAATAGAAACAATTACTTCCAATTGTTGTTCACCTTACACTAGATGTAGCTTGATAAATTTAGTGTCTGGCCACCGCAGGACCATAGCCTACAGTTTATAGTAGGTTTGACAGAAATCGCTTAAGCTATGTCGGTAATCACTTAACAAATTAAAAAAAAAAAAAATACATACGGGTCGAATTGAGAACCTCCTGCTTTTTAAAATTTTATGAAGTCGGGTAAATATATGCTTAACTTTTTCTCTGATCATTTTTTTTTTCAAAAAAATTGTCGTTATCAATAAAGCTTTTCCAGTCAGAGGCATTTCAATTTTCCAAAATCCAAAATACCGCACCACTCTAACATACAAAGCAGAGTGCAACAATGTTTCTTTTTACGTGTTAACCCGGTCAAAATAGCTCAAAAAATGGGGGTAAGCTTACAATAATTCGCATAGAGCTGAAAACTGATACGAATGTTGAGAACATCATTATAAATGAAATGTGAAAAGTCCTCATCGATCCCACATCTGCAAAAAAAATTATTCAAGGTAAAATTTCGCAAATAAGGGTTTTTTGCATTTTTCTGCCATAACTTTTCTTAGTGGAACTTTTTTATATTTTGAAAAATAGAGGTACTTTATTAGTGGTGATTTTTACAACTTTGCTTATAAACACCCTGTAGAACACCAAATCAAGTCATTTTTGGTATACTTTAGTTTTACAACAAGCAGAACTCAATCCCCAAATACCATTCCAAAATTCCAAAATTTTTGGTCCATTACACCTCTTTTTACATCTATCCTGGGACACACTGTAGACGAACTGACCTCGGATCCGGAATCAGCGACCCAAAAAACCTATATATATATTAAATCGAAGTCCCAGAGTAAGCCTACTCATTCCGAAAGGGCTAGTTTATTTCACGGCTTTTTCATAATTTGACCTTGAAATGACCCTAAGAGGGGGGGGTGGGGTTGGTTCCGTTTGTGGTCGAATCGATTCTAAATTGACCCTAGACTGTTCAAAAACATTTCCTTTTTTTTTTTTGCCAAATTTGAGGGGGGTCGAAAACCGGCCTTATTGACCCTCCCCCTTTACAGTCTAGTGCACATTTGGCGGTGAAATTAGTAGAAGTATCATGGAAAAAGGCGAGAATCCCAACGACAAAGTTTCAGCGTAGCATTGAGAAATTGGAATTATTGTATCAAGAATGGAAAACACTACAAAAAACTTGTAAACGTCGAAATCAACTACAGGAAAAGAAGGAGCAACATTTTCTTAATAAAGTGGATGACTTATTCGATATCGATCATGCCAATGCGTTGGAAATGATTAGCATTGAAGAAGACAAACTTTTCCTTTTAAACCAAAGAAAAAAGGCCGACCTGGATCAATGATCGGTGGAGATCGTGTTTTATTACTAAAGGATCAAAGAAAATAATCTCGAAAGAAGCAAGAGGAATTAAAGCAGTCTAGCCATCAAGTATTACAAGGTGTATTTTAAACTAAACTGTAAAAATCATCTCATGATAAATAATTTTTTTTTTCATTTTAAAAAGTGAAGTGGTTGAATTGGGTTTCCAATTCCTCCTTGTTCATCATCTGTTGAAAATTCCAATTCAACCACTTCACTTTCTAAAATGAAAAAAAAATTATTTACCATGAGATGATTTTTACAGTTTAATTTAAAATATACCTTGTAATACTTGATGGCTAGACTGCTTTAATTCCTCTTGCTTCTTTTGAGATTCTTTTCTTTGTTCCTTTAGTAATAAAACATGATCTCTGCCGATCATTGATCCAGGTCGGCCTTTTTTTCTTTGGTTTAAAAGGAAAAGTTTGTCTTCTTCAATGCTAATCATCTCCAACGCATTGGCATGAGCGATATCGAATAAATCATCCACTTTATTAAGAAAATCTTGCTCCTTCTTTTCCTGTAGTTGATTTCGACGTTTACAAGTTTTTTGTAGTGTTTTCCATTCTTGATACAATAATTCCAATTTCTCAGTGCTACGCTGAAATTTTCTCGTTGGGGTTCTCGCCTTTTCCCATAATACTTCTACTTCTTTCACCGTCAAATGTGCACTAGGCCGTAAATTTAATTTGACTTTGCGGAGGTTACCTATAAAATAAAACTCTCAAAAATTGTTCATTTGATGGTAATTTGGCTCCAACAATTTGACTTTGGTCATGTTGAAGAAGATACAGCTTCTCTTTTTGTCTGTTGCCATTTTATTTGTAGAATTTTATTTATTACTTTTACTTTATTTCACAATTTTAGCACAACGAATTTGTTTTATAGACTAGTAAGAAATTGTTTACTTTCCATGGGCGCAAGAAACTAAAGAACTGAGCATGTCAGGTGATAAGGGCACCTCCTACATATCGCTCCACTACAATATCTCTTGCTCCCATTATTTCAGGGTGGGTGGAGCTCAGAACTCATATGTTCTAAGCTCCACTCGCCCTATATACCTTGCTCAATTGTTTAAATAAAAAGGATATAAATTTTCGGTAGTTATAAAAAAAGAAATCATTTTAACTGTAATGTGCCACGTGATCTCGTGCTCCAAAAAATTTCAGATTTGGTAGAAATTATTTTTTTACCAAGTAGAACAAATATAAGGGGCGTCATAAAGAAAAAGAATATATTGAAAAATAAGGGCCACCCTATTGTGCATACTAATTTTAAATATTCTAAATTTAATCGTTTATTTTTAGAATAACTCGCTCCAAAAAATAAGTTAGTGACTCTGAAATTTCACTGTTAATATCCTCAAACATACGACCTGGCGGGGGGTAATTAGAATTATCGAATACTGCAGATTGAACATCTTTTCGAATTATTGCTGCCGCAGCTTCCAGGATCCTAAATCGTTCTTCTTTTTCATTTAGATTTTTTTTCGTACCAAGCTTGATTAAGAATATCATGGTGATTATCAATAAAATATATGAATGTTGATGTTCCTGATTTTTTAGTTATAATAATTTTATCGCCTCAACTTTAATCGTTGTCTAAAGCTGAATTTTTGCAAATGTTTTTTAATTCGTCTATCGACTATCATCGCTATTTTCAATGTATGTAAATATTTCTTCCATTGCAAGATTCGTAGCTTGATCTTGAGGACGACCGACTTTACCCCCAGTGGTCGGTCTCAAGAAGGAACTGTAATAATCATTTTGATACTTAGCCTCAGCAGCAAATAAATCATATTCAAACCCAATTCGAGCAGTAACAGCTTTTGCTAGATCATCAGAACGAGTCTGAGCTACTTTCAGAATAGATTCTTTGAATGAAAGTGTAGTTACTTTAAAAATTTTACGTCGAGAATCCAGTGCTTTTTTCTTTTCATACTCTTCATTCAATTCATTGCCGGAAAATAAGCAACATTGTTTAAAACAAAAAGCTGATTCACTTACGCGTGCTCTAGTATGAGGCGGACTTATTTTAGATGTACTGGCTTGTTCTTCTTCGTGTTGTCTTTTAACTGCAGCAATAGTACTCTTTCAAGTGTACTTTTTACGACACTGCACATGAATTGTCACAGATTTCTGGTCTTTCAGGTATTTCAAAAATTCATCACCTCTTTCAACACTTGCATCAATCAACGTCTTCATGCCATGATAAACAGTAACAATTTCACTTTCAGTCAAAGGTTTACTACAAATGTAGCGAAATTACGACATTTTGTTTTAAAAACTAAAAACGGCACAAACTTTGTTAGAAAATATTAGCAATAACCACGTGTTTTCACTAAGAAGGAACGTTCAAGACTAATAGTATTTCGTTCAGGCCTTTGAAAAAGGAGCAGGTATACGAGCGTTGCCACGCGGAAAATTGAATAGCAGACAGATGTTGCTCAAGGTCATACGGGCAAATAAAATGAGGGATTGGGTTTCTTTCGTGTTTATATTCCCAGAATCGTACAATTTGTACGTATAAGTTACACAGACAAATATTTTTACTTGTATTACGGGTTCAGTGATGTATATAGGCGCGTACTCGTGCATATTATAGAGAACACAACTTTTTCAACTTTTTGAATCGCTATATCTCAGAAATAGTGATTCTTAGGAAAAATAAGTGTAAGAACAATTTTTATAGATAAGACAGGCCCACAAAAAAAAAAGTTGTCTGCGCCGGGGTATTGACCATATCTATCCCTTGTATTTTGAGCCGCTTTTTTTGCAGATATGGGATCGATGAGGACTTTTCACATTTCGTTTATAATGGTGTTCCTAACATTCGTACCAATTTTCAGCTCTGCGAATTATTGTAACCTTGAATGTCTATTTTGACCGGGTTATGTCTACAATGTACAGTGTACAATGTACATACCTATATTGATATTTGGCATGTCATGAATGTAGGATGTACCTTCATGACTGAAGGCACAGAGTATGAAAATCTTGCGTGCCCAATACATGTTTATCATATATAGAATTATGCTTGAGGTACGAAAAGCATTGCAAAAAGCAAGCAAAAACAAAAATCTATCTTATCAACGTGAAGTACACGATTCAAACTGGGCGATAATCCGCTAACCCGTGAAATAACACGAGTCAGACAGCATAATGCCATACTTTTGAACCTGGAACACCCATTATGATACCAGGCGTTGCCTATCTTTCGGCAACTTCACTAGCTACACTTTCTTTACCATAATTCTTCATTTTCACCACCTTTTACCTACCTTAAACACCTTTATTCGTCTCTCTTTTTGTTGGTTTGTTAAAATTTTGTTCTTTTGTCATTTTTATTTCTTCCTTTTGTTTCTAACTTCTTGAATAAATTCAAACATTTTAAATGATAACCTTCCCTTCACCCAACCACCAGCACGAAGGACGTCATTAGCTCGAATGGGTTTTTTAGTTGAGTTTTTCTCGTATCAGCAATCAGAATTTGTAAATAGTGCAGTGTTTCGTGCAAATAAAAACTGTTAAAAGTGTAATTTTAAGTTTTTAAAAGTTCTTTATGTTCTATATATAACCAAACTGTTAGCTTTAAGTTTTACTTTTCTAAACAGGAGTGCTAACTCATAAAGATCCGCCGTTCTAGTTGAACCGGACCCGCTCTACCCAGCCACGCATTCACCACGACGCTGCGCGCCATGGTTGCACGATTGGCTGCGGACCGGGATCCGGCTAGGCGCATTCTTATAAGTTCAACTATCAATAAATCGTTATTGAATTGAATTGATGTGCTACGACTTCCAAAAAAATTCAAAAACTTGCAAAATTCAAAATGCCGGCTCCAATAAGGAGTCCTAAATTTGACTCAATTTATGATTTTTAATGATCCCCATAGCGGAGCATGGGCATCTTGCTAGATATTTATATGGAAATAAACGAAGAGTATAGACAAAGTAGTGATTTTAGAAACCATTGGTCCTGTTATCGAGAATATCAACTGTTTTACTAAAATCAGGGTATTATGAAGCAGATTTCTGTAAAAACATTCTTTTCCATAACTATTATTGAATATTTTTGGTCAATTATAGTACCAACACATTTTGTTTAAAAAAATATACGAATAAACTTGGATCTATTTACGACAAATCTCTTGTAAGCCTTGATTAATTGATTCTACAATATTACATGCTTTTATGAGAAGATATTCCTGTAACAAGATTTTTCACAAGTTGTGGTGAGAGTGGGTTTTAATTACAGATTACTTCGTTCATCTTAAAGTTCTTTGGTATGCAAACAACTTAACTAGGTCGGTATATTTGTGTTTAGCTTTAGGAGAACTCATTCACCTAAAACGTAGCGAAGATTTAAATAAGTTTAGTATCTATAATCCCCCAATAAGTATTCCAGCAAATTATGCAACAGTTCATTGTAGTCTCAAACAGGAACTCTTCTACATTTAATGCGATAAGTTTTAATTGAATAGCTTAGTTGCTCTGATACTTAATCAACTTCGAACTTTGTTGGAGGTACAGATACTTTGAAACTTATATGGTTACAAGAAGTCGAATTTTTCAGATACAATCACAGAGTGAGTTTTGGTATCAAAATGTTATCTTCCAATGGAATTGAAACGTATTTAATAATAACAGCATTTATTGGGCAAGTGTTTAATCAATAATATTTGTCATTAGACATTAATTTTTTAGAAATTTAAAATAATTATATATTAAAATTAATTTATTATAAATCTTCATCATGTTAGCCCAGTCACTTTATATATGAACCTCTAAAAAAATCCAACTGCAGATTTTCCAGCGGGATTCTCTTTATTTTGGCGTCACAAGTAATTTCTCAAAAGTTCATAAATCCAACTGGACGGCTACAAAAGTTATAGAAGGTCAAAGGTGTCAATGGTGTCTCCTGTAGGCCTAATCCATCGGTTACAAGTTATAATTTTGTTGATTATTTTTCGTCTTTGCTGACTTCCTCGTCTCCGTCTATCTCTTTCTCCGTCTATGTCCAGTTCTTCTATACTTTCATCTTCATCAACAATCATCTCAACGGAAAATAACAACATGGGGGTCGGTTTCAACATCGTTGAACTCGGATTCAACGGTTGTATCCTCGGATATCGTATTGAGACACGACTGGCCCTGACAAGAGCCGCACACTACGGAAGTTCCGACTTCAGTAGTGCTTAACTTTTTTTTTTCACGATATGAATTTCAATTTTTTTACCATGTTTGGCTGAATTGAAGCAATACCAACATATGCCCTCGCGTAACATATTGTCGCGTTTCAAAAATAAAGTTTTTGCAGCCATTTTTATAACGTCGTGTCTGGCGAGCTGTTCTCCTCACTAGGAGTGCGATTGAAATAACCTGCATTACTCGGTTATTGTCGACGAGTACTCAAGTGAAAAATAACCGAATGTTAAACAGTTATTGAAGTAGTCATATAACTCATCACTCTCTCACAAATAAATTAAATGTTAACTCGTATCGTATAATAAACGAGTGAACCTCATTACTAACCTACGTTTCTAAAATAAGTATTAGGTATGTGAATTCGAACCGATTGATGTAGAAATCAGTATCCATTACTTACCTATTATTTATAATATTATTTTATTTATATTTATATTTATTATATCAAGAAATAATCAAACTATGTGCAATTTTATAAAGAATCATTTTATCTTGTACATTTTTTTTTTAACAAACAAACACACCACAGATAGTAGACAACCCCCAAATCCAAAGCCAAGGCTGTCCGGAAGGGGGTTACACATTCGGAAAAACGCAGACATACATCCACACCCACCGGTGTTGTCAATACCGGGGCTGGGGGTCGAACCCAGGGCGCGGTAGCGAGTCGATCAGCGTATTCGCCACTCAATACGCCTTAACCGATTGAGCTACCGTGCCGGTACATATTTTCCCCAAAAATGAATTGATTGATTAATATTCCCATGGACATTTTAAAAAAATTTGTATGAATCGGAATTTGAACAAAAATTGTTAAATAGCCTTGTAAGTTATGCATAGCATTCAAGTGACCAACACTAATGATTATCTGGTTATTGAAATTACTTGGATACCTAGTATTCGGTTATTGAAATTAATCGGTTATGCCCATCACTACTACGGACGCGCATTGGAAAAGGAGCGCATTATAAATATAAATATTGTGGAACTCAGCGCCGGGATATTTTTAAAAATGAAATGTTTTTGGGGTAGAAATAATTGAAACCACTTGTGCAATAATTATTAGAACCACAAATGTACACAAAAATAACCTTTTGATTCTCAACTGAACACAATGTCAAGGGGAAATTTGAGAACTGAAAATATTATTTATTATATATTATATACAACGTGATCTACCAAGAAATGCGGAAAATAAAATGGTGTGCTAGACTTCAATGTGGGAAAGCCCCTGCAAAATTTTAGAGGATTCTGAGGTAATTTAGTATATTAAATTATTAGTCAATTTGCGAAGGTACACTACTGATGTTGAGTAAGTCCTGACCTAATTCTGAAGAGGTCGACGAACTTACTGGCGAAATAACGTATTCGAGTTGTTTACATTTTCTTAATTGGCATAAAAAGTGAGCCGGCCGGCGAGATCAAGCGGCAGGTAGTCAACATTGTTGGTACGCTTTGAAGATAATTGGAATTCCAGCGGACCAATTCACTTTTACGAATGAGTTCAAAGCATGCCGACAAGGCTGGCTCCGTGCCACTGGATCGTGTGTAGACCCTAGACAGCCGCGTTTTTTGTTTCCGGTCGAACAATAGTTACACTGCCGTGTCATTGACCGGTTTAACTAAATATCTCGTATATCTGCTTTTCATTTCAGCATAAGATCAACGTCTTCGATTTATTTCGATTTATTTCGGTATTTTTGTAGTGTGATTTGATTAAAACCAAAAGTGACTTCTATCTTATTATCCAGCTTTGCTGTCAGTAGTGTCAATCCCAAGTCTGATAAAGTGATATGGTTGTACCGCGTTACGTTAGATTAGTTGAAGTCATTAGCGGCGCATTCCTACAAAAAAAATAAGGTAATTTTTTTGGTCATTTTTTTAAAAAATTTTTCATTTTTTTACTCCTTTCGGTGGGGACAACCTGCTGTTAAATTGTCCGCATGTCCTGGTAGATCACGTTGTATATATATTATCTATTAATATTTGTACAAGTAGGTATGGTAATAGTAGTAGTAATAATACTAAACGGAGAAAACACAAATCGACGATGGGTAAACACAACAAAAATTGATGAAAGAAGGTTTTACATAACACATAACATAAAACAATATATAGTGCAAAACTAAAAGTCTGGATCTTCTGAATCATATTGGGGCTCGATATCAGAATTTTTGCATTCTTTACATTTGCACAGTTCAGAGCATTTAAGATTCTCTTTGAAACAGTCACATTTCTGAGTAGAGCATGTTTTATCTTTACAGTAAATATTGAGTACCTCCCTGATTTCATTTGGTATGGCAGCTTTCGTCGTCCACACGGGTTTCAATACATTTTCATGCTTCTGCCAACCATACGAAAATATACCAAGTTCCTCCGCGATAGGAATGTGACTGCTTTTCGAAATCTTGGTTTGAAGTAGACACCTGTAAGATTGATTTTTGCAATATAATATGGTCACGTTGATAAGTAAATACATATCTTAAAACGTGTTGCAAAAACGCGTCTTCAGTCGGAGGAAGCTCTGCTGCAGATTTTTTGGTTTTCATCGTCATGTTATAACGAAGCTCGTCCAAGCTTGTGCAACTCTTTTGCTTGTACAATTTTTGTACAAAACTTCTCGCAGCGTCAACAGCTTCGTTTGTTGGCAGCACTTCAAAAAATTGTAAACTTTCGAATATTTTAGGTGTTTTTATTAAAGTGTCAAACACTGTTTTCTTGACAATTTTATAAAATGAACTAGTTGAGTCTGAACCTGTCAAAGCATGTACTGATCAAGTCAAGACACTGCACTGCACTGGTTGTGAATAATATGTCAGTTGAATTATACAGGGTGTAACGCAACTTACCCAAAAAATTTTAACCATACACCTTTAAATAAGAAGTCGACTTCTTAAAAAAATTTAATAAAAGTCCAACACAGAAAAAGATATGCATTGTTAAAGTTACAAATTGATAAAAATGATAATTTATTGGAAATGTTAAAATAATCCTACTATTTCAATTAAGATTTTTAATCTAAATTTTTTTAATTTTTTTTTTAGTTACTTTTTTTTTAAATAAAACAGTCCTTCAATGAAGCAAAGTTCAATAAATTATCAATTTCATTAATTTGTAACTTTAACAATGTGTATCTTTTTCTGTGTTGGACTTTTATTAAATTTTTTTCTAAGAAGTCGACTTCTTATTTAAAGGTGCATGTATGGTTAAAATTTTTCGGGTAATTTGCGTTACACCCTGTATAGAAACCGCAGTAGATCATATAATGCGCTCCTTTTCCAATGCGCGTCCGTACTCGATAATTCGCTCTCTCTCGCACTCTCAGTGAGAAGAATAGCTCGCCAGACACGACGTTATAAAAATAGCTCTAAAAACTTTATTTTTGAAACGCGACCATATGTTATGCGAGGGCATATGTTGGTATTGCTTCAATTCAGCCAAACATGGTAAAAAAATTGAAATCCATATCGTGAAAAAAAAAAAAGTTAAGCACTACTGAAGTCGGAACTTTCTCAATTCTGCCGTGTTCTGCTCGGAAAAAAAATAACTACAACTAAAATTGAAGGTGCTTTCTACATTAAAAATTATATACTCGTTCTATACCCAATAGTACATCAGTGAAACAAAAATTAGTAATTTACGTTACTTGGCTATGGAGAAAAAAAAACATCAGTTTGCGGAGGAAGCCCGTACGAAAATAGACATTTTCAAGATTCAATCGCTCATATTTTTTTTCAGTACCACCCAAAATTTTCGTAAAAAGAGATTCTGATGCGTTAAACGTTTCTGAACAAGATGGTTTTTATCCCATATCTTTCTACTCCGAAAATATTTTTGATGAGCTACGACGTTCTATCCGTTCCACTAATGTTGTTGAGTAGCTACTGCTGTGGGTGGAACTGACGACAGTTGCACGGGCTTATTTAGTCTAGTGCATTTTGCAAAACTAAAATATCTATAATTATCAATTGAAGTCTCTTTTTTTGGAGCTCCGTACATAGCTAAAATCAACAATGTGCCACTATTTATTACCAAATTTTTCAAACAGTTTTCTATTTTGAATGCCGCCAATGTTTCCTGTAAATCTGTTCTTTTTTGTAATGTTTTAAATGCGTTTATTTTTCCTTTTCGAAATAAAGCACTAGTGGTATCGCAACCACTAACGGTCTAAAAATAGAATATGTTCTCTACAATCTGCATACTTCTGGATTGGTCAGGGATTGTAGATCATTTCCTTTTTCGGGTTTAAGATATTCACTATTTTCAGGCATACAGTGACTTATGAGCGTACTATGGAATGTTGGACAGCTACACAAAGCCCATACCATTATTATTATGAAGAAGGGTCCATTTCAAGGACATCTCAGATAGAAATTATGCGGGTATATGTGCATAAACGATGTTCCTATATATACATAGGTCTTGTTATCTATATACAGTGCAGGAGCTAAGTGGCTTTTTCGGAAACTCATTGTTACAAGCATATTCTATGCGTTAATTAATTATATCGAACTTAAATAACGACAAAATAGACTTCTGGCATATGTCAACCCGTCGAGTTGGCCATGGTTCAAGATATAAAAATCAGTGAAATTATATCATCGTTACAAGGATACTTTTTTTGTGTGTACACATTTTATGTTTACAATGAATAAAATAAGATCGCTGGAAAGCGTGGGCCATCAGGAGCGCAGCCAGAAAGGTCAAAGATGTAAAAAAACTGATTTATATAACATTATCGTTACAAGCTTTTTTTAGGCTGAGCATCATCCATTAAACCATAAAAATATCTCAAAGTTCATAAAACGATGATACGCCGAAAAAGCCACCTAGCTCCCGCTCTATGGGTTATGTATCTCAAAGAGCACATTGTTGGATCACTGCGTCACTTTACTTTGCAGTCCTAGAGGTTTGAAATTTTGTACACTTACATACCATATTTGTTATAAACGAAATTTAAAAAGCGTACTAAGATCTGAGCTTTTTCTTACATTGTGACCGTTAGCTAAATAATCTAAACAAAAAAAAAACACTTCACTTCACTTTAATCCAGAGTATTGGAACCACGTTCTAGATAACCACTCAACTGAAGGAAATTTTCATTAGATTTTTTGCAATGACTTTTCTGATTCGACTCATTCTTCTTGCATACGGACTATATGTGTTCACAAATTTTGTTTATTCAGCTCCTAAAGCAATTAAGATAAAAGCTCTAAAAGCCACCCTCTATAACAATAATTTTAATTTTCTCTAATTTTATTTATTGAAAACATTATATATAAGCCTGCGGTATGTCGATAGTTTCCAGGCACATAATTCTAAGGATATATCGGCCATAAACAACAAACACATAAGAAAAGCAATTTATTTGCTGCATGAGATTTGTGATCTGCCATAAAAAATAAAAGGTTGAAATAAAAAATAACCGCCCTGAGAAACAATACGAAGCCCGCACTGGAACATAAAGACAGCAGAGGATGGAATTTAAGCAGCTATAAAAATTGAAATTATGGATCGAAAAAATCATTATCGGAGCTTTTAGGAAAAATGTGTTACATTTTTGCTAGAGGCGGTTCTTTGTAAGATATAAAGACTGATCGAATAGCGGTATTATTATAATGGAGTGAATTTTCGCCCCTAGCGTCAAGTTTCATCGGTAATATCGATACCTTATTGTAACCTCTTTAAGAAGCCGATTCAAACCAACATGCCACACCAGCACGAAAATCTTTATCTCTAAAATCGCCCTTATATATCATGTACTCCTAACAGGGACCGTGTATTTGCTTGTGCTAAGTCAAAGTAGCTAAATTAAAAACAATGCTTGTATTGTGGTATTCATCTGAAAAATAACAGAAACGAAAATGAAACAAAGGATGTGTTAGTAAAAATGTTAGAATGTTTGCCAATTGAAACATTGTTAGAGTACCTTTCGATTAATTGTAGTGAGCTGCTCTTAGACGAAAAAAAGTTATTAGGAAATCGAGCGGACTTGAATGGATTTGCCTAAAATGTTTTCTTGTAGCCTTCTATAATCATAAATAAAGTTTTCTACCACGTTGCGCCCGCTTTTTAGAACACCAAAAAATCGATTATTTTATGAAAAATTATATTCAAACTGTTATAGAGCTCGGAAATTTTATCTCTACGACGTCAGAATCAGGGTTGATTCTAGTTCGGCGTGAAAAAATTTTTATGATATATATTAAATTGTACTTTTTTTAGGGAATTCCGTAATATCCATAGTTAATATGGTCAGTTTATTATAAATACTCAATTGAAAAGGAGGTATTTGAGGATGTAATATTCAACTAACACAAACACAAACACAAACACAAACAAACACAAACACACACACACACACACACACACACACACACACACACACACACACACACACACACACACACACACACACACACACACACACACACACACACACACACACACACACACACACACACACACACACACACACACACACACACACACACACACACACACACACACACACACACACACACACACACACACACACACACACACACACACACACACACACACACACACACACACACACACACACACACACACACACACACACACACACACACACACACACACACACACACACACACACACACACACACACACACACACACACACACACACACACACACACACACACACACACACACACACACACACACACACACACACACACACACACACACACACACACACACACACACACACACACACACACACACACACACACACACACACACACACACACACACACACACACACACACACACACACACACACACATAATCACACACACACATACACACAATCACACACACACGCACACACACACGTGTATTTTTCACTACCTTAAGGTGGGTACTGATTTGAGCATTTTTACTCGCACAAAAAGTGTGCGCGTACAAAACGCGAACGTGCAAATATATTCGTTTGCGAAAATGGTTTTCTTAATTTAAATTTTTGTGCGCAAATTGTCGTTCCAGTGTTTTTGTGGAAATGTCGCAAAGCAGACGTAATATCATTATTGCACGTGCCACCTGCTTAATATTGGAAGCAAAGGCAAAGAAGAAGAAGCCTAAACGAAGGTGGGTGACAAAATTATATCAAAGCCGGCAGTCATACAGGTCCCTTGAGGTAAACCGAAAAAGGCAAAAAGCCCAAAAGTTCTGCGACTTTTCGAGAGCGGGGAACATGATGGTGACAATATTTTCTCCAACCACTACCCCCAAACCGGAAAGACCACCGATAAAAAAATGCCTAGCACCGGAAAATCGACAAAAGAGGTGGTTTATTCGGTTTGGGCTGGACGGTAGGTCAGAAAATATTGTCATCATCGTATTCCCCACCCTCGAAAACGGGTCCAGTCTTGTGATCCAGTCGCAGAACTTTATTAGACGACATGAGACTACAGGAAAACAGTGGTCACTTTCAAAATTTTATTCGCATGTCATCTGAAAAAGTATTGGCGCTAATTCATTGCTCCATTCCATTTTTGTTTCGTAGTTTATATGAAAATGTGACAAACTAGCTAGTAAATGCAAATAACCGTCCACACTGAGCGTTTTGTGCGCACGAAAACCCTTTGTTCCTTTAAAAAGACCGACAACCGCCGGATCTTGTTTGTACGGGTAAAATACCTAAGCACACATGCGTGCGTTAGTACTCATCTGATCATTTTTATGCGTAAACCGTTCGTGCGAATAAATATGCTCAAATCAGTACCCACCTTAAAAGTAACACACACATATGTAGACACACAGTTTAGGTGTAATAAAAGGGATTTTATCAAAGCAATGTTTCACAATTTCGGCGGCGTCGGCGTCACCTAATTAAAGGCGATAATAAAACCTCATTAGCAAAAAACATAAAAATTCCGCCGTACACTAGAATCTAATGTTGACACTCGATGAGGATCGAATGCATCCAAAACTGCAATTATAAAAGAATTAACTATGTCTTTAGGTAATTACCAGTACGTTTCACAAATGTGGTAGATTTCCGATAAAAGTGGGTTGCATATTAACATTTTAAAATGAAATAAAAATCACTTTATCACAATGTGTACATTTGTCTTGCACACATTGCACGATACATGGCTTTGCGCCATTAATCCTTAACTTGGTTTGTTACGTATGATTTAATATCATATAAAAATGGTTTATTTTATTGAGAAAAAAATGTTTTATCTTGCCAGTAGCTAATTGGGTTTTTATATTTAATTATTATGAAAATAAATATAATAAACACACTACCCATATTAAACAGAACAGGAAAGTATGTTTGATTCAAAATTGTTTTTTATTTGCTAGATATGTATTGTACGTTTTTGTAAGAACCATTACCGTTTTTAGGTTATTTGTTACCAAAAATACATTGTAACTGGCAATGATGAATATTTCACCATGTCGTCGTTTTCTGAATGTTTCAGTAGGTGTTTACAATATAAATTATGTCTATATGAGAGCCGCCGAGATCAAATTCCCGAGGCCTGGTTATAACTGAAAAATTTCGAATTTAAGACCAAAATCATGCCAAATTATATAAGTAATTAATAAATATTCTATATCAAAGTATAAATCTTATTATTTATTATACAAGATGGCGCATAAAAATGGCCGATTCAAGATCAAACTCATGTGATGTTAGTCAAATTAAGAAAATAATTGCGCTCAATATAAGTAATTATAAATATTCAATTAATAAAGTTGATACATTATAATACGAGTATTTATTCACAAGTTTGAATGCATATTTTAAATAAAAAAAAAATCAGTATAAACTAGTTACTCATACGTTGAGGAGTTGTATTTATTAATATCAATGTATTCTGTTCTGTTTTTAAAATCTAATGTAACAAAGGAAAACTCACCTAAATAGTCCTGATGATGTCAACAAATTTTGACGAAACGTCGACCATTTAAAAAAGGTTTTTCCTAACGCCTTTTGGTCTATAGCCGTTAACCGTTACCAGCAAAAAAATATTATAAGATTACAATATGTAGGAAAGGGCTAAAAAAAGAATCATAAATGAAATTCTACATTTATACTTCATTTTTACGGTAGCTAAACTAAAATGCTATAATTATAAAATTAACTCGACCTCCAACAAAATAAAAGAATCAGAAAATTATAAATAAGAATTTAGGTAATTTAGGTAAACAAAAAAAGTAAAAATATCGATAACACAGGCCGGGGTGCGCTTTTAGCCAGAACTATCTTATTTTATGTTTTTTGACATGCTGAAAAAATGTTGTTAAAAAAAAGAGATTTACACAAGACTTCCCTCTCTGGCGCACAGCACAGCCTCGTTAAAAATGCACAGTTTGCATCCTTTAGTCATTAATTATTTTCCCTGTTGTATGACGACCCTGTATATTATTTTTAACTAAAAACTATGGTTAATGTCCTATACTCAAGTCTCGATAGCGACCTCTAAAAGTTTTTCACTTTTTATTTATTAGTTATCTTTTCTGTAGAATGACTACCCTGTATACTTTTTTAATTAAAATTATGTCTGACTGTACTTTTAACTACATGTGAAATATTATACGTCGCACTTTTCATAATTTTTTTTAGGGCGACCACCCTGTACATTTTTTTCATATTTTTCTTTGACAGTTGTGCTATATCATCGTCCTCCCTCAAATTTTTTTCATATTTTTCTAGTTTAACAGTTGTATTAATTACACTCGAGATATTATCGTCCTCCGTCACATTTTTTAAGTTTTTTCTGGGTGATCAGCCTGTATGTTTTTTTTCATATTTTTTTTGACAGTCGTATTATCTGCATGCGAAATATTGTCGTACCATCACATTTAAAACTTTTTTTGTGTGTGACCACCCTGTATATATATATATATTTTTTAAATATAGTAATCCATTTGTTTATTCACCCTCAAAAATCATTAATCAAAGGAAGTACCCAAATGAAAAGTTATTTTTTGACGGCAGTTTCAATTTTTCCTACAGTCTTCTAAACATTCTCAATAATTTACCTTAAGGTGGGCGGTTGGTTCGGTGAACGACAATTTCTCCTACGTTCCTGAATTGAATCAAAAAATTTTTTGGTGGGCTTTTAGAGACAACTTTGTAGAATGGTACAAGGCTATTGAAGACTGAAGAAGGAAGAAAAATTTTTTTCGTGCCAAAATCAAAAAAAAAAAAATTCTGTTGATTTCAATAGTCTGGTATCATTCTATCAAGTTTTTCTAAAAGCTTATCAAAGAATTGCAATAATTTTCTTAAGCACTGCACCGACACCCTTAAGAAACTGACGTGCCGCGATAATCGAAGAGCGCCTCAAAAAATTACATCATGTAGATTAAATAACTTGCTAGCGCAACGCTTAAATTGTCAGTTCATATTTTTTACATGTCAAACCCACCAAAATCATCCAATGAAATATAAAACTGACATGCCGCAATTACAATTAATTTCACCAAAAAGTTTCCATTTTTCTCCACCAGCACCAAGTGCAAGGCGGAAAATATCAGTTTCCATTTGTTTCATGTCTAGTGCATTAGTAGCTAATAGAAAAACAAAAAACTGACGAGACGTGATGACTATGACTCTGTTTTCTTTACAACTTTAATAACTGATTTTAACCCTTTAGCAAAGATAAAAATATCAGTCGCATTGGATTCTTTTTTCAAGGTGATATTAAATGTTGAATAAATGTTTAATTTTATATGCCGCTATGAAGCTGAAGGAAAACGGCAGGGGCTCTCGGTCTATGGAAGTGAAAAAAATTTAAAAATAATGTGCTATAATATATAAACATACTGCTGATAAAAATAAAACAGACATACAGCGTGTGCCCAATAAGATCGCAGCACCTCACTAATTTGCACGTTGCAGAGAAAATAGATAATTTTTTGGCAAATGGTAGATTGACCGGGTGTCACTTATTTTGAGCAGTAACAACTTTCTGGTGAATTTCCAAGGCCTGCCATGATTCGATATGTAATATCAAAAGTAAAGAAGTCTTATTAGGCATTTTTTTTATCAAAAAATGTATAAGAAAAAGTTATTCAGAATCTCTTGAAACCCCCAAAGTTAAATTCAGTCTTACCTTTCTTAGTTGTTGTGGAGTCACCTCTTCAAAGGCCTCTCTCATTCACTCGCACAACTCTTCCCTCTTTGTTAGTCTTGTCTTGTAAACTTTTTCTTTAAGTTTTCCCCACAAAAAGAAATCTTGATAGCCGGTTGTGCCTTCAAAGCGAACGGTTGGGTGCCTGAAACACTCCCACTATAAACGCAAAATTGCCGCGGAGAACTCCGTCAAATTTGATAAAACTTAGGTGAATTGTAGCCCAAGAATTTCTGCGTAAATTGATACCTCATATCAAGAGAACAAAGTTGAAATAGAATAGAAAAACAACTAATACAGTTATTTAGTGATCAGTGGCACCAGTACTGTGTATTAAAAACAAAAAGATCGTAAATAAACAAACAACTCAAGACAGGCAAAAGAAAGCTAAGTACCTCCTTTTTCATTTTTAAGTACCTTCCCAGACAAGTATATTTATAACCTTTGAAGTGTTTAGGCCCATCATCATTGAAGAGTCTACATTTGTCGACAAGTCTATGGCAATAAATTAAAGCATGGCATGATATCTCTCTGTAAACCTGTAAATTATTATTTTTTTAACCATTATAAAAATATTCAAATGAATTTGATCTGTCTGTAAAGTATGGTCATACTTTCAAATAATCTTTTTTCATAATTATTAAAAATACTCAGGCGAATTTAATATAAACTGAACTCGTAATAATCAAAAGTATGGTCATAATATTCTCTTAGGTAAAATATCAAGTGAGGGTTTTCAGGTCGAAATTACGCTCGTTGTCAAGTGTAATAACTTAAAAATAAGTCAATAAACAATACTTTCTAGCAAATTTCGTGTGGAATTGAATCAATTTAAGAATATAATGGGAATGGATGGAATTAGTGCCCATTGGCTTGGTTTCGGTGCCATTGGAATTTGGAAAGCCTCATCCATGCTATGGAAACATACAAATTGTTTATACTTCTGGTGCGGCTCTGGTGGGATTGAGGAAGTTTATTAAAAAGTTTAAAAAGGTTAGGGCCGTAATAGTGACAAGCAGGGGGTAGGCGGGAGGTAGTAGCTCTCCAGAAAGCACAAGAATGATGTATCCACTGCGGAGCGTGAGAGCGAGGACATATCGGCTACTGGTGCGAGGGATCGACGGCGACGGGAACTGTCTGTGTGGAGCGCTGGGCCATCGTTGGAAGGAGAAAACATAACAACTCTTTTTGTGTGCCATCACTTGATCCGGATACAGGGTGCAAAGGATACAGTTTTGAGTTGTTAGGTGAGTGATGGGTGTTTGAGGGGTGATGCATAACCTCGGGAAGTGTGATTGACGATTTTGTGAGTGGCGATTGGTTTTGTACATGATCCAGAGCTAGGTGCAATGTTTTTGGTGTGGTGCGGTAGAGCGGATCAAAGGGGGGGGGATGGAGGGGAGGAGAGATATCACAGAGAAGTGTTGTTGATGTTGACTTTTTGTTGGTGTCTATTTTAATAGGAGTGTATTTTGTGGTATTGCATATTTTTTGGCGTTGTGGGAGTTATAATTTAGTGTTGTAAATCTGATTTCATAATATTTTCTTAAGTAAGCTATCAGATGAGGTTCAGGTCAAAATTACGCTCGTTGATAAGTGAAAAATTCTGCATTAAATTCTACACTAAAATCAGAGAGACCAAGTTACACGTGGAAAACAACAACCGATAAGATTATGAACAAACTAGGAAAGGATCAAACATACTGGGAAAGGAAAGCGAGGGAAAAAAAGGAATTCCACCAAGAAATCACAGCGATATATATCCTATTAGAACCAGAAACCGAGGAATCAGAATATATAGAAGAAGAAGATTTGTAGAAGCAGAAATACAAAAAGAGAAGCATAAACACTCCACATCATGACACAATGCGGCAACGCATTACACAAATACTTGCAGATATATACTCTACCAGAACCAGAAAAGGAGGAATCAGAAGACTCAGAAGGAGAAGAAAATCTGTTGAAGCAGAAACACAAAAAAGAAGAGCATAAACATTAAATATCACGAACACAATGCGGCAACGCATTTCAAAAACACCTATATTGCCCACGCCCACTCCTGTACCATGCGTCATGTGGTTCTCGCTGCTGACAACAAGCATGATCCAAATCCAACCTAGTATCGAAAATCTAGGAATCAGAAGATTCAGAAAAAGAAGAGTCGAAGAAGCAGAAATACAAAAAGAGGAGCATAAACACTCCATATCACGACACAACGCGGCAACATATTGCACATGAAGACCAAGAAGAGGCAGAAGTCCAGAACCAAAAACACAAAAGGGTGCTTAAACGCTCCCTCACGACACAATGCGGTAACGCATCTCACAAATACCTACACCTCCCATCCCACATTCCATTACCATGCGCTATGTGGCTCTCGCTGCTGGCAATAAGCATCACCTTAGTCCAACCCAGCGTGGACGTAGCAGGCCTAGCTGTATACCTGGGAGTGGCAGTAATGCCTACCGCACGCTGGTAAATCAATTAATGAATCAATCAAGTTTTCCCCACAAAAAGAAATCTAAGAGTGTGACGTTCCACTCAATGAGGGAGCTATTGCAACCCATCCATCTATTGTAAAAAAGATCGTTAATCCACTCTCGTACAGTAATTGAATTGAAGCTCCATCTAATTGAAGAAACACGCCGAAGTATAAATTGAGGGGAACAAGCTCTTCTAGCGCCTCTGTAAATGTGGTCCTAAAGAATTGCAACAGTCTAGCTGCCATCAAATTTCCTATAAAAAAAATGGACCTATCAAATTATCACCAATAATCCTACGAAACACATTCACTTTTTCAGAATACTGTCTTTTGCAATTAATTACCCACTGTGGATTGTCAAATGGCCAATATCTACTATTTTGAGCAGACACAGTGCCATTAGTAGTGAAAGTTGCTACATCAGTCCTTATAATTTAAGATTTCTGCTTGAAGTCATAAACAAAGTACCAACTTCCTCACCAGTATCCATCCCCCAAAGGTATGGATAAACTTTGGTTTAAATGGATTTATTTAATTTCTTTAGAAACAGCAACGAATTTTATGAACAGAAATACCTAAAACTCGAGACATAGACTTGTTAGACTTATCTTTGCATTATTTTCATTATTTCTCAAAAAATTTAAGACATTGTGACCTACTACTCTCACTATTTCTACTTCTGCTGCAATCGTAAGACGATTTTCATCCATTTTCACGAATAATGAATAACACTTGACGACATTTTCAAAATACCACAATTAAAAATGTCAATTGTGACTTTTGAATTTTCTTTACTCGCAAATAAACAAGTATCCATAGTCAACTTGACAGAACTTGTAAAACAAATTTTTGGTAATTTGCATGGAAATTTAAATTTTCAGGGGGTTTTAAGCGATTCTGAATAACTTTTTCTTATAAAATATTTCGATAAAAAATGCCCAATCTTTACTTTTGGCATTATATATTCAATCATGGTAGGCCTTGGAAATTCACCAGGAAGTTGTTACTGCTCAAAATAAGTGACACCCTAAACCTACCATTTGCCAAAAAATATTCTATATTCTCTGCAACGTGGCTAAATTAGTGCGGCGCTGCGACCTTATTGAGCACACTCTGTATATAAAAAAACAACGTGTAGATATAAAGAGAAGCAACCGATTTTCTTGAATATTCGACAGTTTCTAATTTTCGTCTGTAAGTTGTTGAAATCATTTAAATCTTTGAATAATAAGGATTGCATCGATATTTTGAGACGTGTTCATGAAATATGAAAACTATTTTGATATATTATATTGTAATAATAATAAAATAATAACGAATTATAACAATAATAACAAAAAATACAATACTAGAATTCTCCTGGCCCAATACATCATGAAAATTAGGTTCTTGTTCAACGCAAATATTCATACAAAATATTGAATTTATGAATAAATATTCCTGTTTGTTCTAAAATCAGTTAATTAACAGTTTTCTCTTCGTCTATATTTTAATAACCTTGACTAAAAGACGTATAATTTAATAATTAGGTCACATAGATTTTTAAGTAGTTTTCAAACTAGTTTTCACTCAATATATTGAATTGGGAACCCCTTCCCGGCAAAGTAATTGATTGAAGTTTTCACTGTTGGACCTTTCTTTACTTATACTAACTTGGAAGTTTGGTGAATTCTTAAAGGAAGCTATTAGCTATTTAATAGATTTGGTAGGAGGCGAATAATGGGAAAAGATAATAGTTTTCGGTAAGTTAGACTTTTCAAATGCAAGAAGTGGAAATATAAGGCTAGAGGATTTTATAGCAATGTTCTCTGGTGCAGGACGGATGATATTTTGTAGGTGGGTTGGCCAGCCCGCCCCGAGACCGGGGATTCTATGTTTACGCTTTTATTTCTCTGAAGTTGGTATGCTACTCAACTGATCACAAACTGTTAAATGATTGTTATCGACATGAAACTTTTTCTACTAACCGTTCGGGTGTTTCCTTTTGCAAATATCTACTCATACGCCAATAATACAGTAAAAATTAAAAAAAAATAAGCATATATAACTAAATTCGTAACTGATTTTTTTTTACATGCAGTAAAGTTCTTATTCTTCAAGAAATCGATTAATCCCGAACAATCATATGTTGCTTCGTGTGTTGAAATTAGGGTAATATGGATTAAAATGGGATTTTTTGCAAGTATCAGGAAATTTTGTTGCTAGAAAAAAACTTTTCGACATAATAATAAAATAATAAAGCTTATAAATAAATTTTTTGCTG
This sequence comes from Rutpela maculata, assembly GCA_936432065.2. Lineage (NCBI taxonomy): Eukaryota > Metazoa > Arthropoda > Insecta > Coleoptera > Cerambycidae > Rutpela > Rutpela maculata. Next base: position 289,878,457 of record OW386285.2, on the reverse strand, counting down.
CTTTGCGATAAATATTGACCGAGATAATTTTTAATGTGGACATTCTTTCAACTTTTGGTGGATTCTACGTAAAAATTGAGTAATATAAAGTGGAATGGAATATACTGTGGGCTATATTTCTGGAGACAGGAAAACCCAGATATCTATCTGGTCTTTATAATTCACCGATTGTATGCAGAAAATCTGTTTCTCTGAAATTCGGCAGCACTAACTCCGACAAATGTAAAGTTGGAAAAGGCGTAGGACATTCTGTCACCAATTCTGTTTAACATCCATCATTATTCTTTTATTTCGTGTATTTCCATTCTAATCTATTTCACAATAGATTGTACTTAGAGCAGTCAATCTGCCATTTGACCCACGAATAATTCCTACCAATATAGTAAGTAGATCATAAAATTTCCCAAATCTTTTGTTTAAACAATTTTCTTCCACGATCTATTTTTAAAGAAATACAGCAGCTCAAAGTTTGAAAAAGATTCTTGAATTTCGAAAAAAATGTGTGCTCCGTTGTTTCGATGTTATTATACTCTTTGCAAAAACGAAGAGTATATTGCATTTGATCGCCACATTTCTAAAACCGGAAATATCGCTCATTAGTGAACGAATTCTGAACAACTTTCAAAATGTCCGTCTGTCACGTTTTTTGTAAGCACGATAACTTAAGAAAGAAAAGTCCGATTGCATTGAAATTTGAAAAGTAAGTTAACTGTTAGCTACAGGAAGAACCCTATTGTTTTTGAAGAAAATCAATCAGTAAATAAGAATGTCATTAATCATTTAATTTAAGAAAAAATATTTTCTTATTAGAAATTTTGCGAACTATTGTCACATGTCAAAAAATATATTACTATTTTTCTATGCAAATTTGGCAAATTATATTATTAGCATATTCCCTATATATAAATACAAAAAGAGAAAACCTAAATTAAAGGATTTCCAAATTTAAATCTATAATAAATAAATTAAATTCATTGCCATTTATTATTTTTCAATCTATAAAACATACAGTAGTAAAGCATTCAAAATGTAACAAAGGATATAGAGTGTCGGATTACAATTACTAATTAATAACATCAGGCCATAAGCTTCGGAACTCTCTATTACGTATGAAGGGAATATGCTGATTAAACATTTCTCAAACATATAAATAGTCCAGAATGAATGGACAGTGGCAATCCATCCTGGGGACCCATCTCCTCCTAACATGTGCTTGTGGTAAGAAAACTTTATTTGTTATTTAATTCATATTTTGTGACTTTGTTGTTTGGCTGCAACCATTATTTAATTAATAAATATTGACTATTTAATTGTGTTTAATAATTTTCTAACAGAAAAACCTCTCGCAGGCCAAGTGGCCCTTATTGTGGCCGTCTTAATTTGACGGTCGTGACACTATTATCTCTATAATATATTTTTTTTGTTTATACATTTATAATATATATTTTATAATAATATATCTAATGCGTTGAAATATGATTCTCGAAAGATATATGTTGCAGATATTCAATTTTTGTAGTAATGTGTGATGGTCCAGTGACTAAAGTTTTGCGTTGCTCTCTACAATTGACTATATTATCAACGCGGTCCTGCGACTGCAACACTGTCCCAGCCATTGGAAATGCGCCGTGGTCGTGCCAATCCTGAAGCCGAACAAGAACGCCAAGCTCGTTGGCAATTATCGACCGATCTCGTTGCTGTCGGCGATCTCCAAGCTGGTGGAGAAGGTCATGCTGATCAGACTAGACGCTGCTTAGGATGAACTTCACATCAACTACGAGTGCCAGTTCGGATTCAGGCGGAGCAGGGGCACTGTGCAGCAGGTCGTCGAGATCGTGAATTACGTCAAGGTGCAATGCAATCTCACAAAGATTCTACCAGTTCAAATTAGACGATAGTCCGCTGACCCGCAATATTACCCGAATCAGACAGCATAATGACTTACTTTTCAACCTGAAACACCCCTTACCATACTAGGCGTTGCCTATTTTCCGGCAACTCCCCTAGCCACACTTTCTCCTACGATGACCTATCTCTACCCCACTCTTTATCTTTCCCTAACTTTACATCTTTCAATTCCTCTATCCCCCCTCCACCCCTTTATATTCGTACATTCTTGTTATTTTATCGTTTTTGTTCTTTTTGTCTTTCCAAATCCCCTCTAGGCCGATAACATCTCGTAAATTCAATGTTTTTAAATCATACCCATTTTAACATACCCATTTTAACATACCCTACCTTCCTCGATGGCGGTCAGACCACGAGGTCGTCATTTGTTCGAACGGGTTTTTTCGTTCAGTTCTGTTATCCCGTATCAGCAATTAAAATTTTATAGTGCGTTTGCCAACGAGCGTAGTTTATAATGTGTTATTTTTAATTAGTTTTAGGCTCATGTGAGCATATTCTTTAACTTTAATCTAGTTTTAAGTCCCCCTGCAGCGGACAGGAGCTCTGGCCAGCAAACCACTGCCGTTAAGCCAAACCCCAAGCCGGACCCATCCCGCCCGACCACACGTCCACCGCGACGCTACACACCGCGGTTGTCTGGTCGGCTCCGGAGAGGTTCCGGCTAGGCGCATTATATGAACGAAAACATTAAATAAAGTCTTGTTGAATTGAATTAATTTTGCCTTGCAATCCAAAGATCGCATGTTCGAATCACAGAGAGGTTGGATGTTTTTTTTTAAATTTTTTTTTTATATATTATTTTTTCACAACAAAGTTGGTGTCACAAAATTTAGGATGTCCAAAAACTAACATTATTTACAAAAAAACTGCGAAGAGTATCCTATAGAATGTGTAACATTTATATAAAAAGCTCTGTAAATTGGCGAAGAGTACGTTTTTAGCTTGTTCATACTTATTATTAATTTTCAATAGTCAATAAAACTGACTTACGAAAGTGTTATTTCTTTAAAAGAATGAGTTTTATGCGAATTTTTCGAGTTTTCACTAATCTGTCAATATAACAGTTTTATTTATTGTTAATACTTTTCGATTTTCACTCGCCCAAAAATGTGAACATTTATGCTTCACTGTAGATAATTGCAATTATATTTGTCCCCATTGCTTTTACGTAGTGATTAGTTATTATCAATATTGTAGATTTTAAAATTTCCCAAAATTTTTGTTAAAATTTTTTTATTGCATTATCAATTGTTCACTAGTTACAGCACTTAATTTCGAGCTTCTGTAAGTTTAAAACAGTTCACCGTGGAAGAAAATCCTATATACAAAAGTTTTGAAAATTTTATGATCTACAATACTGGTAATAGCCAATTACTACAAAGGGATCAACAAAGACATAGATAATTGCAAAAATGTGCAATGAAGCACAAATTTTCACCATTCTGACTTCTGTAAATCATAAATTATTAACAATACAGAAAAATAGTTTAAATGAAAATAGTAGATTTTTTCATTTTCTACAATATTGGTAATATCTAATTTCTAGAACTAACAGGAAAGGAGATAATTGAGAAAAACCTATTTTGACTCTCATTTTTTCAAATTGGCATGGCGTCCGTAGCGGACACGATATTTTTGTGGAAAACATCAATTAATGATTGGGGAAAGTCCCTCTATAGTATATAAAAAGAAAATCTCTTATAGCGTTTTTTTTGCTCTACACACTGTATTAATTGTGATCGTTACAATTCGCAGATTGCCGCGAAAAACAAGCCTTGGTGAAAGATGGTACGACCTAGGCTACACAATAAATTTACAGTCAGCTGTGTTTGTTTATTGCCTTTACGGCTTAAGTGTTTGCATTGTTTCATTCTGAGCTGGTTGAACTGATTGTCCCTAGTGCATGCAGGAAAAATAAGGCAAAAAACCTGCTTCTAGTAAGTGCCCTCAGGCCTAATGCGTTTAATTGACAATTCACTTAATGTATACTAGCAAAATGGGTCTTATGTGGTGATGTCCGCATATGCTTTTGAACTGGAGGACTTTTGATGCCCAGAAAACAAAGGACCCCCGCACCTTTCGTTATGGAAATGGGGTTTCGGTGATTTTTTTTTTTTGAAATTAGAGAAAATGTAGGTCATGTCATGCTGATCAAAACTGTCAATGGGCCCAACTTTCAGAAATGCGATTTTCATGGTGTAATTGATATCCAAAGGTGACTATTTGCGACTAAAGTATATATTTCATTTATAGGTCTAGCACTTACTAGTGCAATCAGCACAATCTAGCAATAAAAAGTCAAAAACATGCACGCAGCAGTATGTGTGCGAATGCGTGCGTGCGTGTGTGTGTATGTGTATATATATATATATATATATATATGTATTTAATACCGCCCGTCTTAGCGTTACCCAATGTGCACCACAATGGGGTTACGGATCGAATTTGCACATCATGTGGCCCTGAAAAGGGTCGATTGTTGGAGTGTGCAACAATTTTTTTTGTATATTTATGAAAATGTTTTGTACCTCCTTATGATGTACATTGGGTAACGTTGAGACGGGCGGTATTAATGAAAAATATACATTTTACGTAAAGGTACTTATCCAACTCCCCTCTTAACACTACACACACACTGCTGCGTGCATGTTTTTGACTTCTTATTGCTAGATTGTGCTGATTGCACTAGTAATACTACGGGAGCCCGCTCTAAGTGCCCGTGCACCCCCCCCCCGATCCTTGGGGACAATGCTTTTCATAAAGATTAAAGATTAAAGTCTAAGGAACAAAAAAAAATTGGCTGCACTTTCAAAATGGCGTCCGTTAGAAAAAGAAAATATTGTTTTGCCATTTAACACAAAAACTAAAAAAGATGGAGAAAAACTTTCTGCACAAAAAACAAAGTGCATAAAATTTCCTACAATTTGGTCCTATACAATATTTGGATAAGAGTTACCATTTTCCAGATAAATGATTCAGCTCTTAAAATAAAATATAAAATTCAATATAAAACGTAATACTACGGGAGCCCACCCTAAGTGTCCGTGCACCCCCAGATCCTTGGGGACAATGTTTTTCATAAAGATTAAAGCCCAAGGAACAATTTAAGACATGTCCCCAAGAAAAAACTGGCTCTACTTTCAAAATGGCGTCCGTTTAAAAATGCAAATATTGTTTCTGTCATTTAACACGAAAACTAAAAAAGATGGAGAAAAACTTTCTGCACAAAAAACAAAGTGCATAAAATTTCCTACAATTTGGTCCTATACAATATTTGGATAGGAGTTACCATTTTCCAGATAACATTGTTGCCGTTTTCGAGATAAATGTCCGCAAATTATAATATTATTGTTATTATTAATTTTTTTCAGTTTATTTTATTTTTTGTTATGTTAATAATATAAAGTTATATTATACACCTTACAATAATTGTCACAGTTATTTCCTCTAAGTAATTTACCGATGTATGAATTTCCATATTTTCTTAATTTTGGACTCATTTACTTGGAAAATGGTAACTCCTATCAAAATATTATATAGGAACAAAATTGTAGGAAATTTTATGCACGTTGTTTTTTGTTAAAAAAGTTTTTGCCCATCTTTTTTAGTTTTTGTGTTATATGGCAAAAACCACATTGGCAACAGTTATTTTTAACATATGGCCGCCATTTTGAAAGTACAGCCAGTTTTTTTTTGGGGAGACATGTCTTAAATTGTTCCTTAGACTTTAATCTTTATGAAAAACATTGTCCCCAAGGATCGGTGGGGGGGTGCACGTACAGCTGGGGAGGGCTTCCCGACTATAAGTTCTATACAGAAACATCCAATACATAAAGGTACTCTATTTAAATTAAAAAAGCTAAAAAAAATGCTATAAACCTGTACATGCGATATATACTTTAGTCGCAAATAGTCACCTTTGGACGTCAATTACATCATGAAAATCGCATTTCTGAGAGTTGTGCCCATTGGGACTTTTGATCAGCATGACATACATTTTACTTGAATTTCAAAAAAAATTCACCGAAATCCCATTTCCATAAGAAAGGTGCGGGGTCTTTTCCTATTGTAGAAAATGTATTTATTTAATGAACGTAGTGAAACGTTAAAGACGTGGTAATAAAAACGGAACGCATCCTCCTGAAAACCTAATTTTGTTAGTCAATAATTAACCAAATTAAAATTTGCAACCGTCCGGGCGATGTAATTCTTATGGAATGTGAAGGCATTAAAAGTAGATAAACCGAGGGCGATGTATAAGAGATAAGTATAAACTGTAGCCTTGTAGCCGCGTTGTTACATTATTCGATAATGTGGGGGCTATACAGCATCATGATATTCAGAGTTAGCTAGTCTACAACGATTAAATGAACCTTGCATGTTTTATAGTGTAAGTTATTTTTAATGAGCATAATATATTCCGCAATGCAGCTCCTATGATATATTATACTAAGTAAGATTCCATGAATTGAATAAAATTTACGCTGTAATTTATTATCCTATATTGTACTTGTAATTGCATTATACTTCACATAATTTAGTTCATTCTTGTTGTGCTTAATTCAAATACTAGTTTAATTTAGTCCTTCTTGCCAGATTCAAATTAAGATCATATTATACGTCATAACTCAGTGCCGAAATTAATTTAAGGCAGTAGCTGGTATGTTTGTGGTTATGCGAACTGGTTTTGTAGTCGGGGCAAAATGGCATGTGCGTTATATTTCGCCACTTTCATTAATTTTACCACGAACGGTATACAGAACTTCTTGACTGGACTTCCAAAATGAAGATTTATGTCGCACGCATAGGAAGTAAATAATATGCGGATTATTTCAAGATGAAATGTTTTGGTTATTAATATCTGGATGTTCATAATATATATCTGTTATTTATACAAAAAATGTGGCGTGATTTTATCGCCACATTTTGAAAAAACAATAGGTCCCATTGGATTTCCATTTATTCGAGAAATGCTCTAATATAGGCTTTTTGTGTAATTTCACGATTAAGTAACATCTATTTATAGTGGAGTCAAATTAGGACTGATAAATTCGCAATGTGAATTGTCTGGTCAGGGCGGTTTTTTTATTTTAACGTGTTCACTGGGTCAACTATAGTTCACATTTCAGTTTTGCAGTTTCTGCGAGGTCGGCGTATTGTTTATTTAATTCTTTAGACCGTGTTTTTCATCGGTTATCTTTGAATATGTGGAACAAAAGTACATAAACTATAATTCTTTCCAACTGTTATTATTATTTAAAAAAAAATTGAACATTGCAAAATTATGCGTTTTTAAACGAATTGCTGTTATTCAACAATAAAGGATAATTTTCAATGAAATTTTGGAAAAATATAGCTCTTATAAAGTACAATCACCGCTTAAAATTTCAAATCTTAATGATTATTAAAACGGGTCAAATATACAATTGTTGCTAAAACTTTGCACCCTTGTGAAATCCTGCCATCAAAACCGAGAAATGTGTACATGGCTCAAATTGTAGCTTTTTATAGGTACTTTAATATCACGAAGGATTTTTTTTTTTTTTCAAAATTTAAACCGTTTTTATTGCATTTGTTTATAATTTTCGAAACTTTAATAATAAACAAATTCAAATAACGCTATGGTTTTTTTTATGAAATCAAAACTGGTAAACGATTTATGAAAGTAGATTAAATAAGCCATCTTTCAAAAAAAAATGTAATGCTCTGCTTGTATTTGGAGCTGAGATACGTTGGTTTTTGCGTTTCGATCACTTATAAATAAACAAATTGATATTTCATCTTAAAATTCGGGCTGATTATTCCCCAGTGCTTATATTTTTCTCCCAGCTAGTTGAAAATAATCTAGAACTACATTTTTCAAAATTGCATCTAATAAAACGTCTTTGAAATCATATCATAATTCGCGGTTGACAGGTAATATTTCCCTCTCCCACTCATCGTATTTCACAAACTAGGTAACTAAGACAACTAACGCAATATCTCTCTCGATTTCCACCTTACCGAGATATATATTTTTTAATTAATCGCCTATTTTCGCAAATTTTGATTATTTCATTTAATTTAACGTGAAATAATTTGTTTAATTTTTTTTTTGAAATTGCAGTGAATTATTTTTGTTTTATTGGAATGTTCTTTCTTTTAGATGTTGTTTGTTTAGCTTTTGTTTATAAAAGAAAGAGAACAATAACAATTTAATTTATATACCGTGTTTTCCATTAGTTTTCTTTGAATATTTCGCAATCTATAGGTCTTATGGAAACGAGCAAAAGAAAACGTTATACAACAAAATTACATAAACTATAATTTATTCCAAATGTTATTATTATTAAAAAAAAATTAAATATAGCAAAATTAGACGTTTTTAAACCAATGATTGTTCTTTCAAAAATAATGGATTTTCAATGAAATTTAAGAAGAATGTGATTCTTATAGAGTAGTCACCATTTAAAATTTTAGATCAAAATATTTATTAAAACGGCTAAAAAAAGCAATTGTGGGTATGAAAGTGAGAAAGATTATCTTTTTGATAGTGGTGCGAGTGATGATACAAATTCTACACAGAGTGACGATAATAATTGTTATGAAAATTCACGTAAGAGATAAAAATTGCTAAGATAATTTTGTAATTCATTAAAAATATCTTATTTTTAATATAGTTTAAGAATTAATACTTACAATGTTAAGTCAAACTAATTATAGAAAATATAAATTGCAAAGACACAAAGATAAATAAAATAAATGCATCTATGATTAATTGGGCACAAAAATAATCTATAGAAAAAAACTAATTAATTTCTGTCACGAGTTATTGTTTGGAGTCAAATTAAGGATAAAAAAAAGGTAATTAAAGGATTCTTCTGCTGCAGGAATTGTACTGTTTTAGTTTATTTTTGATGTAATAACATGCAATGAGAAGTTTTGGATTACATCTTATCGTTGCTTCATATGAAATTTAAATAATTAATGTTGCAGCAAGTTTTTCTATTTTCGGTACTAGTAATCACATCACAAAAAATAATAATCCAAATCGCTTGCAATACTATTTAGAATAAAACTAGACTTATGAAACAACATTCAAAATTATTAATAATGGCCCTTTTTGTATAATTTAAGAATTGTAATTTAACATTGCATACATTCTAAAGACAGTGAGTGAAATATATGTGCTTTTTATTGAACTAAGACTTGTTGGAAAATTTTACCGCAAAATGTTTATTTAAACGACTAAACAATGTGTAAAACTGTAATAATAAGATGTAATACATATCTGATGAGTTTCGGATTTTTAACGTAATCGCTAATGGTTTGACTTATTTTGAAAAGGTCACAATGTTTCTTTGGCTATCAAAAGTTTCAGGAACACAATTATTTTAAACCCTAAATTGTGTTGTCTGGCATAACCGCTCGCTTTTGCTGCATTGTTTGGAACAGGTTTTTTTGTTGGTAATTTTCCCGCACGAATCAACCATATATAACTGCGATATTTTATTTATACTAGCGTCTTTTGCATTGTAGGTACCAATTATTTTATTTTTTTTACATGTTTTATCTTATATACTTTTTAGTTCGCCTATCCTGCGAAAGAATATTGTGTTTATAATTTAATTTCCTATTTAACCCATTACCTCCCATTGTACTCATTTGAGTACACCGTGAATTTTTGCCTCCCAGCGACTTCTATTGAAATATTTCTACAAACTGATGTCTTGGTAGGACTCTGCAATTTGTAGGAAGCGCGTACTTTCGAGGTTTTTTTTATGGATGGGGCATTTGTAGTAAATAACAACTTAAGAGATTGAGTAAACAAGTTGTGCTAAATCCTATGCTTTCAAAAATTAGTTTTTATAATGTGAAAGTTAATATATTCCATTTGAGGTAGTAAATGAGGTTTTGCGGTATGTATTTTAGTTGTTTTTAATATCAGGACACACCATTTTGCATTATTTCTAAAAAAAATTGAGAGAAATGGCAGTGTACCCATTTGAGTAGAATGGGAAGATATGTATAAGTAAATTCGGAATATCTTTTCATAAGTTGCTTCGACATGGATTCTGAAATCCAGCCAATCTCTCCAAGAATTTTTACAGCAAACGTTTCAAAACATTGGGAGAAGCAATGGGAGAAATTTTTTCTGCAAAGCACGACCCAGAAATTGTTATTATCCCTCCTGAGGTAGATACGCAAACAGATGAGGAAGAATTTGACGATAACGATATGGATATTTTCAACTTCCCAGTGATATTCCTGGAGAAGTAGAACTATTCCTCAGATGCCGAAATTCCCTTATCTGAAGTAGCTGCTAAAAATAGGGAACGTTTAGAAAACGACTATGATAGTGATGATGACGTGCCATTATCGGTACTATTTATGAAAAAAATTCGAAGCTCAAATAGTAATGGTAAAAATGAGAAGTTGACAAAAAATTATGAAGATATTATATGAAAGATAAAACTATGGGCTATGTGAGAAAGACTAAGGAAAATGGTAGAAGATGTAAAGAATGATAATCCAGTTTAATCTTTTGAAAGAGTGTTTGACGATAAGGTTATAAAATTAATCGAAAAGCAATCAAACCTTTATGGAAACAAAAATAACTATGGTTATGCGGTGGGGGGAGGCGGAAATTAAAATATTTTTAGGAATTCTATTGCTTTCTGGATACCCCGATACCCCGTATACCTAATTACCCCGTTAATCCATTTATTAGTGCGTTGACGAAGATGTTTCTGTACCTTTCATAGCTCCCAGATGTCTCGAAATAAATTTCAAGAAATCAAGAGGTACATACACTTTGCTGACAATACTAAACTTGATAAGTTTGATAAAATGTATAAGCTACGCCCCCTGATGAACTTGCTAAATACAAATTTTCGTCAATGGGGAATTCTTCACCCAAATCTTTCAATAAATGAAGCTAGGGTCAAATACTTTGGACACCACTTCGGCAAACAATTTATAAAGGGGAAACCGGTAAGATTTGGTTTCAAGGATTGGATGCTTCGTAGTTCAACTGGGTACTGTTACATTTTGCATTTTCCGAAAAAAATCGGAAAACAACTAAGGTGCTGTCAATGTCACCTACAAGCAAGATGGAGTTGTTCTACAGTGTGACGTCACTTTATGTATTAAGCGTGATTTTTTCATAACATTTCATTCAAAGAAATAAATAATATTGATCTGTAGCATTTTTAAAACAAATAAAAGAAATTTATGACTTTTAAAATTTTGCATTATTTTCTTATACATTCTCCCATTGTACCCATTTGAGTACACCATTTTTTTTTAAAAACTTTTTTTGTAATAATTTTTCTAGTAAAAGTGAACATAGGAGTGGCCAACTAAAGCAAAACACTCATAAGAATAAAGAAAAATATTCGTGGGATCTGATGGGTTAATCCGATCTGGCCTTGCTCCGTCCAGCCTTTCAATTGGCACGACGATTCGTATCGGGGATGTCTGGGTGGCTCGGAACAAGTGCTCGGGAGGACAATATGTTATATATAATTTAAAATAAATTTATTTTTGATTTGATTTGATTTTCTATTTGACTCGATTTTTGATTTGATGACTAGCTCAGAATACGAATGTTTCGGATTTAAATCTAAATGGCAGAAATTTTTTATTATTGTATCAGTGATATTAAAAATTTTACAAAAATTTTGTGCATGGACTTAAGGTTAGTTCTAGTTATGTTAGTTTTCTTTTTAATGAGTATATCACTAGATAAAATTAACTGTCAAGTGACTTTATTAAAGATTCCGACTTGCGAGCTTCTAGTGGCTCAAAGCCCCTTTGAAGATTTTTAAAACAGTGTGCAACCTACACAAATTTAAAAAATATTTATTGCATTTTTTATGAACAAAAGCTAAACAAATTATTTCGCGTTTAATTAAAGTGAACAATCGACATTTATGCACAAAGCAGGTGATTAAAAAAAGACGACAAATATTATAGCAACAAAAAATTTATTGCATTTTTTATAAACAAAAGCTAAACAAATTAGTTTACGTTAGGTTGAAGTAAACTATAAGGAATCTACGCAAAAAAAACAAGACATTTAAAAGAAAGAACATTCCAATAAAACAAAAATAAAGAAATTAAAAATTCACAGCAATTTCAAAAAAAAATTAAACAAATTATTTCACGTTAAATTAAATGAAATAATCAAAATTTGCGAAAAGAGACGATTAATTAAAAAATATATATCTCGGTAAGGTGGAAATCGAGAGAGATATTGCGTTAGTTGTCTTAGTTACCTAGTTTGCGAAATACGATGAGTGGAAAAGGGAAATATTACCTGTCAACCGCGAATTATGATATGATTTCAAAGACATTTTATTAGATGCAATTTTGAAAAGTGTAGTTCTAGATTATTTTCAACTAGCTGAGACAAAAATATAAGCACTGGGGAATAATCAGCCCAAATTTTAAGATGAAATATCAATTTGTTTTTTTATAAGTGATCGAAACGCAAAAACCAACGTATCTCAGCTCCAAATGCAAGCAGAGCATTACATTTTTTTTTGAAAGATGGCTTATTTAATCTACTTTCATAAATCGTTTACCGATTTTGATTTCATAAAAAAACCATAGAGTTATTTGAATTTGTTTATTATTAAAATTTCAAAAATTATAAACAAATGCAATAAAAACGGTGTAAATTTTGAAAAAAAACTTTTTTCCTTCGTGATCTTAAAGTACTTATAAAAAGCTATAATTTGAGCCATCGTACACATTTCTCGGATTTGATGGCAGGATTTCACAAGGGTGCAAAGTTTTAGCAACAATTGTATATTCGACCCGTTTTAATAATCATTTAGATTTGAAATTTTAAGCGGTGATTTTGCTTTATAAGAGCTATATTTTTCCAAAATTTCATTGAAAATTTCACACCACATTTTTTAACCAATCATAGGCTTGTTTTTTGTTAAATTACCATGGCAACCCAAAAAATTTCCGGAAATTTTTTACATTATTCTGTCAAATTAATAAGTGGAAATTTTTCTGTCAATTAAAATGTCAAAGTAAAGACGCGGGAGTTGGAGTGCTTTTAGAATTAAATTTATTTGGCGACGCAAAAGAGGATATTCACGAGGATATACACAAATTAATGTGTTTTAGAACCTAGAGCCATTTTTGTGCTATATGCTCATGCACTTTATTCTTATGGCTGATAATCAAATTTTGTTATGATTAGAATGTAAAAATTAATCTAATTGACGTCTGTAAGTGCGGCAGCCATTACTATCTTGTTACCTTTCATTATCCCATGGCCGCCTAGAAGTTGTTAATTATTGTCTCTGCGACAAGAATGAATACATTCCCTGTGCTCGCATTTAAGTAATATCGGAAATAAATGATGTTCCACCAATTTTAGTAGATCAAAGTTAATAAAAAACGGAAATATAATATGTTTTTAAGTTATTTATAAAAAGTTCATGTAGCTAAACTTGGAGAATGGTATGTTATTTCACTAAGAAATTTCGTATTTTATTAAACATATTAATCTTGAAGTAGGTGGGTACTTCAGAATAATTATCAAAAATAAATGATGTTCCACCAATTTTAGTAAACCAAAGTTAATAAAAAACAGAAATATAATATGTTTTTAAGTTATTTATAAAAAGTTCATGTAACTAAACTTGGAGAATGGTATGTTATTTCACTAAGAAATTTCGTATTTTATTAACCATCAGTTGTTATTCCATGGCTCACTATAATGAATGAATTTTTGTCATTCGTAATAAAAATGTTCAATTTTGGCATAATATTTATAAAATAATGGTGTGAAATTTTCTTACCGAATATCCCACGAGCTTAAATTAATATCCGGAATTTTTTCCTCGTTCATGAATATTTTAAGAAAATTATCCCTCGCCTGCGGCTCGGGATAATTTTCAAAATATTCATGACCTCGAAAAAATTTCCGGAAATAATTTAAGCTCTAGGGATATTATAAGTGAAAATTGTCCTTTATTTTTGAAATAGCAGCAATTCGTTTAAAAACGCATAATTTTGCAATATTCAATTCTTTTTAAATAATAATAACAATTGGAAAGAATTATAGTTTATGTACTTTTGTTCCACAGCTCATAGCGAACATTTTCCTTCTCTTTGTTGTTTTCCATAGGACTTGTAGATTTCGAGATATTCAAAGAAAACCGATAGAAAACACGGTCTAAAAAATTAAATTGCTTAAATAAACAATACGCCGACCTCGCAGAAACTGCAAACCTGAACTGTGAACTATAGTTGACCCACTGAATTTGTTAAAACAAAAAAACCGCCCTGACCAGACAATTCACATTAAAATCCTAATTTGACTCCACTATTAATGTAATAACTATTTCAATGGGAATTGATAGTCATAAAATCTCTGTACATGTGGGGTTTTCTCTAAAATTATGGCAAATAGACAAAAACCAATATAGGTGTACTGAGTTCGTTTTTCGACTACCGAGCTACAGAGCGTGGTTGGAAAATTGGCATTATTGGCATTATTGGATGACCTTAATTTTCAAGTGTTGAATCGAAGATCGAGTAACACATTATTAAGGTACTTTTTTGAGTAGAATCCGTTGCTGATAAGAAGAAAATTATGCATGCCTCAGTTTTCGAAATTTACACATAACTTTTGTTTTTTTTTAATGGAACTCACTGTAAATTATCACAATGTCACAATGTGTTTAATGTAAAGTTACTTACTAAATAAATCACAGCGTCACATCTATTTAAATTGGGTTATATCCGTCATCCACGGTGATCACCAGCGGAGTACTTATACCTATTAAGAAACAAAAGAGAGAACCAAAAAGCTATTATTCACAAAAAGATGGTTATTCACATTTCATTGTTAGACATATGATTTTTGCAAAGGCAACTACGTCAAAGTTCAAGAAAAATTATATTAAAAGTGATTTTTTATTTTTAAATAAATTCAATAAAATAGAAAAACAAATAGAATAGATTTGAAATGGTTATCAATGAATTCAGAAAAAAATCTATAATTTTGGTATTCCAAAGCACTCTAGACGAATGTCTTAAAATGCTTAAAAAAACTGAACATCGGCTCAAAAATTCGCGGAAATCTCATGGTATGCTCATAATGTTGAATTGTCTAGAATCCAAATATGTAAAAATATACAGGGTGTTCCATTTAAAAATCGAAAGTTGCGGTCATTCTCAGGTAAACCGGAAATGGTCTCATACTATTTTTATGTTCAAAAATCCATTTTTAGAAGTAGTTTATGCACCCCAAATTTCAAATGGATAAGTTAAAAAATAAAGGAAATATAGGGGGAAGCCACTAGCCTGTGGCACCCGGTTTAGTGTATCTAGAATGAATTTTACGTAGATTAAGTGATATTAATTTTACTTTATAATGTTTACAAGACTATTATTATGAAAGGAATGAAAATTGAAGTCGGGCGTTTTCGACTACGAATATAATATAATTTCTGTTACACTTTATTTATTTATTTTTTTTTTAATTTGGAACCTGTGTAAGAACGCATTGTATAATATTTCCTACTGAAATTAGGTCATATCCGCCATACAAAATGGTCACGTGTGAACTGTCTTTTATTATAACTTTAGAGCAAAATGTTACTAAGTTTTTGATTAAGCATAGAAAACAATAACAGTGTACATTATCAATTTTATCTGAAGCAAATTTCAGATAGCGAAAATTCTCTGTACAATTACAAGATTTATTATACGTGGAATTCCAAATGAGTAATGTATATTCCAGTATGAATTAAAAAATGCTGTATAACTCTTTTAAGGACAAGAGATCTGGGTTAAAAAAAGATCCTAGATGGTCATTATTTTGTTACTAATTTAATCTCTATATGCATATGATTGAGTAGGAGAACATACTTTCTCATACTCTGTCAAATGGCGAACTATCCCTTTTGTTAGATACACGATTGACTACACCGTTCTAGTCCACTCAAATTAGGAAAAAAAACGCCGTTTTGGAGAAAAATTTTGAAGAGCGGTTTCTTTGTATAGAAATACTCAACTTTTAGAACAATTTTTTGCTTATGCGCAGAAAAAAAAGACATGATTTTTGAGATATATATAATAATATATAATAATAATAATAATTTATTTATATTCCAAGATATATATATAATATTAGTGTATAATACAAAAAATGAAATGAATATCAATAGATATACTAATACAGAAAAAACAGTTTTACCTTACAAACTTGATGAATATAAATAATTCAATAAGTGCGGAAGTTTTTAGATAAAAACTTGAGTGCACTACCCAATCATTCATACACAACAATTTGGAAGTGTTTACAATCCAATTCTCTGTTAAACTAACTTCTAACCTAGTATAATTTTAGTCTTATTTTTTTTTTATTTTTGTTTATTTATATACTTATATATATTTTTTTTACATTTTTTCCAAAGTATATTAACAACTAAAATATGTTTTGGTAATAACAAACTAAAACCCCCAAAAAACATACTTAAAAAAAAAAGACAAAAACTTAAACCCATTTTTGGTGTTTAATTATATATATACATATATACACACACATATACACACATACATACATACATACATATATACATATATATATATATATACATACATACATATATATACACATATATACACACACACATACATATATACCCACATGTAGATATATACATTTTTTATTTAATTTTTTTTTATTTTCTTTATTCTGTATATATACTTGTCCCTTCTGCTTTAATCCAATTCTTTACAAATGTTTTGAATTTGTGTATATTGTTACTATCCTTTACACATTTAGGTAACCTGTTGTATAGTTTAATACCGATATATCCAAAAAACTTTTGTCCTATTGTTTTCACCTTTCGTTCTGTTTTTAAATAGCCCAGTTCCCTGCATCTAGTGTTGTAATCATGAGAGACATATGCCGAATTATTCTTAACTTTATATTGGTGAATAAGGCAACTATAGTAATATAATTGTTTAATGTTAAAAAGATTAGAACCTTGAAACAAAGCTTCTGACGGGAAACGTAAGTGTTTACCATATATTATTTTAATTATACGTTTCTGTATACTCTCTAATGGCTTCAGATACGTGATCCCCCCTCCACCCCAAGCGATTATCCCGTATCTTAAAATTGACTCTACTAAGGCTGTATAAAGAGTCCTTAGTTCTTTTATGTTAAGCACTTGTTTGAGCTGAGAAAATTTATAAATTAATCCTCGTAATTTTTGTACCACAGCTTGGATGTGAGGTTGCCATCTTAAGTGCTGATCAATATAGATTCCTAAATATTTTACTTTTTGAGCTGATGTGATTTCTAGAAGTTTATTTTCGTATTGAAGTTTTAATGTATTATAATGAGGAAGATTAGAAGCTAAGGATGTTACTGGTAAGAAATATGTTTTATTGTAATTAATTGTCAGAATTTTACTGTCAAAATAGCTTTTTATTTGTTTTAGGTCCTTTTCAACTAAAGATTTTAACGTTTCCCAGGTTTCGCTTGAGTAAAATATTGCAGTGTCGTCTGCAAATGATATAATTTGGCCTGCTGAATTTTGTGTAAGTATATCATTCATATATATTATAAAGAGGATAGGTCCAAGTACTGTTCCCTGAGGTACGCCATATGTAACAATTTCATAGGGGCTTAAACTATCATCAATTTTGACAAATTGTTTTCTATGACTTAAGTAGTTTTTAAATAAATCTAGTACATTACCTCTGAAACCTATCGACTCCAATTTGCATAATAATTGTTCATGTGAGACCGTATCGAATGCCTTCGCTAGGTCTAGAAAGACACATAACGAAGGTTTCGATTGATCTAAAGCATTATACATGAAAGATATAAGTTTAGCTATGGCATCATTAGTTGATTTTTTTTCCTGGAATCCATACTGACAGTTAGATATGAGATTATGTTTGTCTAAATAGTTTACAATTCGAACTTTAATAATTTTTTCCAATAATTTACCAAAATTTGAAATAATAGAAATTGGCCTGTAATTTTCTATCAAATTTCTATCTCCGCTTTTATACAAAGGTTTAGTTATAGCCTCTTTAAAAGACGATGGATATATACCAGTTTCTAAAACTTTGTTAAAAATATGGCATAGGGGTTTAGCTATATAGTCTTGTAAATCTTTAATTGTTTTGGGAGTTATTCCATCTTTACCAGGAGCTTTATTAATTTTTAGTTCTTTGATAAATTTTTTTATTTCAGGTTCGTCTGTTGGATAAAGGAAGAAAGAACTAGTAATCTCAGTTGTACTCGGTAATGGAGGGTAGTAATCAATTTCTTGTGCCAAGTTATGACCTACATTTATGTAATAGTTATTAAATTGTTTAGCCATTTCAGATTTGTTTGTAATTTTTGTTCCATTTTTTAAAATATACTTAATTTCTGTATGGTGTTTTTTCAAATTGTTTGTGATCGTCTTAACTCCCTCCCATAATTTTTTGCTGTCTAACTTTTCACTATTATATATAAGATTCTTTATGTACTTGTTTTTTGCTTTTTTAACAAGACTGTTTATTTTATTTCTATAATTAATGTATTTAGTTTTTATTTCAATATTCTGTGGACTTTTTAGATGTTGTTGAAAAAGTGTATCTCTTATGCCTATTGATTTTACGATGCCGCTAGTCATCCATGGTTTCCTTTTTTTATTCCTACTCGTATATGATTTTTTTATTGTCGCTTTTTTAATTAGCTCTTTTATTACTTTTAGGAAAATTTCCACACATGTTTCGGGATTATCACAATCATATATACTTTTCCAATTTTCATTTTTTATAAAACTTATTAATTTAGAATTATCAACTATTTCATGTTTTTCACTATTATTAATTTCCGCTTTTTTAAAAGGAACGAATAAATCTAATGTTACACTATAGTGGTCCGTAATGTTAGTTTGAATAATGGCAGCTATCTGATCAACGTTATTCTTATCACCATTTACTTTTAAAAATATGTGATCAAGACATGACTTTGAGGTGCTTTGTTCTCTCGTATATTTATTTATTTGTGCAGTAAAACCATGTTCATTAAGTATATCTAGGTAATCTTGGGAGTGGATATTATCCGTTAATATATCAATATTGATATCTCCTACGAATATGGTATAGTCTGCTCTGTTTAAACATTCTAAGTACGTTTTAAGTTCTAGATTAAAATCTTCTGGTTTAATATTAGGTGACTTATAAACAGCTGATATAGATATTTTTTTGTTATTTTTTTCTAAATTAACTTGTAAAATTGATACTTCTCCAATGTTAACAACACTAGATGTATAATTATAGCTACTTTTTATATAGACTACAACTCCATCACTTTTGTTATAACTTCCCTGATTATATAAAAAATCATATCCGGAAATTTGAAAAAATGATGTATCTGGTACGTTCCATGTTTCACTGAGAACTATACAATCAAAGTCATTACTAAATTGTGTCAAGAATACACAGAACTCATCGAAATTTTTTGATACACTTCTTATATTATTGTGCAAAATAGAAAAGTCGATTTCAAGTGTATTCTTTTTTACTGATTTCAGTTTATTATATTCACTGACATTTTTAAACGTTTTTGTATCTACTGGCGGATTATCATAATCTCTAATAAATGAATCCATTTCTGATCTAATAATAAATTAGTTAAAAAGAAATAAGACAAAAAAGACAGTTATTATAAATATAGGCTACAAGACAACAACAAAAACGAACAAAATAAATATGGTTATAAAGATATATTAGCTAAAAAGAATAAATAGTATGTAAAACATATAATTAAATTTAATATAATATGCAAGTATCCTTATTTCCTTGCTTTGAATTTTTTGGCAACTTGTTCTTGATTGCTATTTTGTCTATTTCTCGTCTGCCGTGAAGTTGAATTTTGGTTTACCTCTTGTGTCTCTATAAATTCTATTTCTTGTATTTGTGTGTCGAGTGTAGGTGTAGCTGGTGCACTGTTTATCTGTTTTATGTTTCCCTCCGCTAGTTCAGAATCTATGTTTATTTCATTAAATATATCGGGAGTACCTTGTACTAATTGCTCGTATGTGTATGTGTCACCATTTACTATTAAGATGTTGTTTTTTATTTTCGCAGTGTATTTTTGACTTCTAGCTAGTAGCATATGATCTCGCAGGACTTTATTTACTTTTAAGTCATATGGTGTAAGATCTTGACTGATATATATTTTAGTGCCTTTTAATTTAGAGCAATTTTTCAGTATTTCGTTTTTTAAAAAGTAAGATTGTAGCTCCACAAGAATAGGTCTTTGTTGTTTATTAGTTTTTTTCCCTACACGAAAAACATCTTTAATATGTTCAGTACTTATAGAAATATTTAATTTGTTTATTATAATGTCCAACACAATTTGCAGCGGATTATCTTCAGTTTCCTCTTTAATTCCGTGAATTAAAATGTTGTATTTTCGTAATCTTCTTCCCGTCTCTAATAGCTGTCTTTTTAAACTTAAATTTTCTGTTTCTAAATTTGTTATATCGTCTCTTAAGCCCTTTATTTCAATATCAATAGATTTTTTCATCTCCTCGACATTAGCTTTTATTGCGGTATTTTGTTTTAAAACATCTTCATTTTGCCTCTGAATTGTTACCAAAAGCTTATAGATGTCACCAGTTGTAATGTTTTGTAGATCTCCTTCGTTCATTACTAGGTATTTAGTAGATATGTTTTTTGGTGAATAAATTGATAAACGGATTTCTTTTTATGTATTTTAAATAAAGTAGAACTGATTGGAGATTATTTCCTCTTTAAATGATGTGGTTATTAATAGATGTCACTCGAATTCCTCTAGGTGAAATATTTTCTTTGTAGGTTGGGTAATAAGTAATATTATTAGGTTCTTGCACTAACCTTTTTTTGTTGTATATATGCTTCTGTTTACTAGATAATTTACTCTTGAGAATCTTACTTTTTTCTGACTCGGAATTCCACTGATAACCGAGAAAAACTTGGCACACACACTTTGCTTGTAAACACTAATGGTTGTATATATACATATATACATACGTATTTTCGTGTTTTTTTTTCATTTAGTCGTATATATCTGGAAAAGTACGCGTTTTTAAGTCTAAACGAACATAGGTAAACATGTTCAGAATACGATTTCCTACAAAAAAAAAAGGTTCTATACATTTTTCCGATTATTCCATTGGATTTTCCGGAAAGCGACTTGAAAAATATATATTTGTGTTTTTTCGTGTTTTTTTTTTATTTTGAATGCAAATATCTCAAAAAGCACGCGATTTTAGGGCTAAATGAACATAAATAAACTTGTTCAGAATGAGATTTTCTACAAAAAGCTCCTATACATTTTTCGATTATCCCATTGGTTTTTCCGGAAAATCTTTTTGAACTACATATATATTTGCTTTTTCGTGTTTTTTTTCTTTTTGGACGTATATATCTCGGAAAGTATACGCATTTTTAAGGCAAAATGAACATTAGTAAACTTGCTCAAAATGTGATTTCCTACAAAAAAGGTTCTATATATTTGAAAGATATATACGTCAAAATGAAAACAAAACACGAAAAAGCAAATATATACATATTCTTCAAGGAGCTTTTCCGGAAAAACCAATGGGATAATCGGAAAAATGTATAGGATCTTTTTTGTAGGAAATCTCATTCTGAACAAGTTTACTTATGTTCATTTAGCCCCAAAACCACTCACTTTTCGAGATATTTGCATTCAAAATAAAAAAAACACAGGAAAAGCTAATGGGATAATTGGAAACATGTATAGAAACTTTTTTGTTGGAAGTCGTATTCTGAACATGTTTACCTATGTTCGATTAGCCTTAAAAACGCATACTTTTCGAGATATATACGTCTTAATGAAAGAAAACACAAAAAACGTATATATATATGTATATATCTCAAAAATTATTTCTTTTTTTTCTGCGCATAAACAAAACCTTATTCTAAAAGTTGAATACTTACTTCCTATGCAGAGAAACTGCTGTTCAGAATTTTTCTCCGCTTTTTTCCTAATTTGAGTGGACTATTGATATGTACGATAAATAGTGGAGGCCTCAGTATAAAGCCTTGGAGCACTTCATGTGGCTAGGAACAGATCATATTTGAATCGGTCATTTGAGAAACCACACAAGTCCACCATCTACCAAAAATTACATTCTTGCTGAAATGAATTGTGGAAGCCTAAACGCATATTTTCATAGATAAACCACACATGTATCGTATAGAGTACATAAGCAGTTCGCGTTTAAAATAATGAGTTCATTTTAAAACAACACTAGTCCGGACTTGTGTTATTTCTCTATAGAACGCTGAACACAATCTCATGAATTCTGTTCAGATTTTTCACATTCCTCTATTATATCCCCAGAGTTATGTAGTTATGAGTTTACGGAGTTAGTGGGTTATGTAGCTGCTGGAGTGCTATAGGTTAACTCCATAACAAGGTTCCGAGGAGGGCAGAATTTAATTGATTCCCCAATTGAGAGTCTCCTATTTTTTCATTGAATCCTCGGGGGTAATGAGGTTAGAGAATTTGCCGTTGAAGTGCTATGGCACCATAGGGTGCTTGCTTTCAAGATTCTAATGTCACAATGATACGAATTCCCTACTTAGAATCTCCACTTTTCTCGTTGGACCTGCACAAGTTATGGGGTTGAGGATGTATGATACTCAAGCACAAGGATCCGAGGTCACAATCTCATTAACTCCCCAATCAAGATTCTCTACTGTTTTCATGGGATTCCCAGGGTTATGGGGCTCGGGGGTCATGGGGCTCAGGGGTTATGGGGCTTAGGGGTTATGAGGTTAAGAAGTTATGGGGTTAAGAAGTTATGAGGTTTTACGGTTTCTTTGAGTTATGTGATCAATACTGAAGTACCACAATGTTATTAGGTTGAGGTTTTAAAGTTAAATCACTTTTTGAGTCTGATTTAAATTACCTCAGTAAGCAATATTACCATACAACACTTTTTTGGTGTTATAAAAAACCTGACGTGCTGGGGCAAAATAAAAGTCAGATTTGTGTTCAGCGATTCAAAATACAAGGGCTAGGTATGGTCAGTGCCCCAGTACAGACCACAATTTCTTTTTTTCTGGACTTGCGTAATCAATAGTAACTGTTTTTCATTTTTGATTATTGAGAGTCGCTAGAAAAATCACACAAGTCCAGAGAGTCTCTAGAGAAACCACACAAGTCCAATTTTTCTTTTGGAAAATCCCAGGTGGGTATTGCTAAAATGTGTATCTGGATATAATATTCTGATCCACAATTGTCTACATTAAATGAATTATGTGTTTGTTATATGTGATTATTTGAAATGGTGAATCTGGAAAGTTTTTCTTAATTTTCTCAGTTCTAATTTTTAAGGACTAGTGTCATTTCTCAAATGACCGATTCATTTAAGGATAGGGTTTTGCAGAGTGAGAGGGAAATATGCGTTTATTTTCGACTTATTATAACTATTTAAAAAACCGCTGCCCAAGGAATCACTACTTCCACATCCAGATTTTCTATCCAAGTCACTCACAACGAAAAAATTTTATATGTGAAAATAATTGCTTATGGAACTTTAGTAATATAATATTTGAAATCCTCTACCCCAAAAACCCATAAAACGATACCCCACATCGGTAGTGGGGTGGGGGTGGCGATAGGGGGTGATAGTGGGGGTGGATGAAGTAAAAAAATATTTTGAGGTTTCTGCTTTTTGTACACACACTAAATCACAATTTTTTTTCATCCCCTTTAATAATGGTGGGGGTGGTAATGGGGGTAGCTAATGCCAAATTTTTTTTTGAGACCTTAGCTTCTCTTGTATATAGTAAATACCAATTTTATGAACTCTTATCTGCTTGATTTACCTATTTACCCCAAATTTACCCCAATTTACCCCCAACCCTTCGACGGAACAAGATGAAAATATAATCTAGTTCTAGATCTCGTTAAAGTACATATGTGTACCAAATTTCAAGTCAATATCTCAAACGGTTCCAGAGTAAACGTGCGCACAAAAAAAGTTACAGACAGACAGACCGACAGACAGACAGACAGACAGACAGACCGACAGACAGAAATTTTTTTTCACTCAAACTTAAAATCTCGACGTTTCATGACATTCTAAGCCTATTTGAACAATAAAAATTTTTAAAAATTTTTTTGTCGTTACTATACTTCCACTGGATGTGGAAGTAAAATAGTATAATCTTTAAAACTGTTTTAGCTACTTGCTATTGTTCTAAAGAATACAACTGTATTTATTTTTTTTATTGTAAATTCTTGTTGTACTTGAATATTCTAGTTTGTCAATAAAAATAGTTCCTAATTTCATTATTAGAGCATGGCATTTAACTATATGCAATTTTTTTTATAAAAACTGTATATGGTTATATGGTTGTATTCCTTAGAGCAATGGCAAGTACTTGAAGCTGTTTTAAAGATTATACCATTTATGATTTTTTAAATATTTATAATAAACCGAAAAAAATGCATATTTACCTCTTACTCTGTAAAATTCTATCCTTAAGGAAACGATATTCTACATATTTATTCCTTCTAGTTAAGAAAGAGATCATCAGAACAGTTAACAAGTCCGAAAAATCAAATATGTTCAGCTTATGAAGAATAATACCGTGGTCAAGTCTGTGAAGGGCTTTAGAAAATTCGGTGCATATAACGCCAACTCGAGCGCCAACTCGAGCGCCAACTCGATTGCTCCCATCAATAGTCTCAAATATAAAATGGGATATAAATTTGGAAATAAATTTGTAATTGCTGTGCTACCCTTTACAAAGTCATGCTGAAACATACTGAGCTGTCCTCCACATATTGTTGTTGATAATATCAATTTATTAATATCGATAAAAAACTTCTTTAACAGTTTCAACGTATCTGTGTTTATCTAATATTAAATAAAGTTCTAGGTAATATTATGTCCTAATTTAACTACCTCATATTAACTAACAATTTTTTGACTAAAGAATATTAGGTTCAATTTCCATATCTAGTCTCTACACAGCTAAAATATGTCCCACTACTTTAATTTCTACTCTAGCAGCTAATCTCTGCGCACTATTATTAAGTTACTTTATTGAACCAAATATGAAGTAGAATATGTACAAGAATTATTTCTTTATTTCTTTACTTTCAATATCATTTGCTATTGGTTTTCTCTAGGGTGATATGCTTGAGTTGTTTCTTTGTGCAGACTAACTTTTACGCGCAATAACCTTCCCATAAATTTCTTACTGAAAGTGATCCATCACGAAATTGATTCTACCGAGATACTCTATAGATTAACTTTACATATTCCAAGAATAAAGCAACCCACAACTAATTTTTTTATCTTCCCAAAATCCGACCTAGCATTTTAAAATGTATTAGAATAATATATTTACTTTAGTCGACGAGAAAATAAATTCAGCTAAGTACATGCTTGTATTTGAGAATTACGTGAAATTGTGAACGTTTCTATTATACAACAAAAATATTTATGTTAGGAGGTTCAGGGTGCTTCATTACAACTCTTAGATTACGATTTAAGACCTTTGTAATGGAATAGACGAGTAAAAACAATTTCTACTTGCCTAAATTGCCACTCTCCTATCTTTCTCTATATTCATCACCATCAATGCACTTTCTGATTTATGTTTTAATATTATTCGCTGTTAGAGTTTACCTCGTTGAATAGACTTGATGAAGAACTTTATGAAAGTTCCATAAAAATCAGTTACTGATCCAAACCACAGAATCGCAAAAGAATGAGTTCAACGAAATGCTTGTATTAAATTCACACATGTAAATATATTGATAATAAAGTTCAATTTGTGTAGGTAAAAAAAATAATTAATGCCTAACTAAACAAAACCAGATCTGTAAAATATACTGGTAAGTTTGGGACACATCCCGGAAACATCTAATCTCAACTGCATAAGAGTTAGAGTAAAGATAACAATCGACTGTAATAAAAAGATTCAAGCTCCTTAAAGGATATGTCGGGAAGGTTTGACTTGAGCATGAAAGGACCGACAGTAATAATAATAACGAAAATTTTGGTTTGCTTGAGGTTTAGCTTTAAAGGTCCCTATAGACAATTGTACGATTCGTCAGAACTAATCACTTGATAATGATTTATAGGCAATATATAAGTTATATGAGCTTCCTAATTTCTGAGAGCATAACTCACTGCATATAATCTAACAAGGTGATTCTGAATCGTTTTCGATGAGATGTCATTATCTGCTTTGTTGCAGATTGTAAGATTTTTATTAAAAAAATAAGAATTTTCCTTCTGGAATGATTTAAAGTTGGTTAATTCCCCTTCAAACGCTTTCAAAACTCTTGTTAATAAATGAAAACCGCTTTTCAGTGTGATTAAAAACGTTCCAAGTCGTCAAAAAATCAGATTTGGGTGTAGTTTCCCCAAAATTTTATGCCAACGCAACGGGCGGAAACATCATTCGGGATTAAAAACTTCAGTCCAGTCAGATTTCGTTGAACTTTCTAAAAAGTTGTTTTTCATTGAACTTTTGAAAAACTTTTCTTTTTTGATCGCTGAGTGGAAAACATCTTTTTGAGAGATTATAAAGTAGAAAGTCGACTTTCTTGTCGACAGACAAGAACCCTTCTCTGAGATTAAAAATCATATTTCGTGGCACATCCGAAAAAAATCGTTTTCAGTTGTACTTTCCGAATTTTTACACAATTACATCTTTTATTGAAAACATGTTTTTCTAAGTGCGTGTAGAGACAAAAAAATAATACAAAATAATTGTACTATTATTAAATAAAGATAGTAAGCCCCTGCTCGAGATAGCAAAAGGTAAAATACGTAAACAAATCAAGGGACTTTTGAAATAAAAGTCGCTACCTAACGATAACAAAATTTCTTATAAATATAAATATATGTATTCTCAATGTGAGAAACAAAATGGTGCTTTCGATACTACATTTCTTCCAAACAACTTATCAAAATTGCATAGTGCAATACGAGAGACAGACAGATAGACAGACAAAAAAAAAACAATTATAGGAGGTAAGCTATAAAAAAATGTAATGCGATAATAGTTGGCAAAAGATAATACATAAAAAACTGCAAGGTGTAATATTTCAAAAAATTGATAATTAGTTGGATAACTTTAATATTAATAAAAGAAAACATTAAGCAAAATATTACTGACCTCCGATTAAAGGACTTGTATCTAGATACATAATTGTACTGATTTATATGTTGCTGAGATAATTACAATCTAAAGCACTTCTTCCCATAAGTTCTTGATTGGCTAGTCGATCTATCGCGACCGACTCGTGCACGATCGGTTCAGTTCGATTATCATAATCTCAGTTTGACACTTTTGACAGTATCCGCCATTAATGTTAATAAGTGTTTTTCGATCAAAATGTGGTGAAGAAGTCTTTTTATTTTAGGTTGTGATTTGCTTAATACCTAAGTAATATTCTCTATTCATATTCACACAGTTTAGTGACAACATATTTAGTGCAAAGTGCTGTGCCGTTTGCAGAAAGCAGTTTAGAAAAGAAGAAAATCGATAGTTCCATAGTCGTAACATGATGAAGTTCAGTTTACAGTTATAAAGTGAATACCAATTAAATTTTAATATCCTTTCAATACATATTCATCTTACTATATTATCTTACTGTAATATCGTATGCCGACATCACGTTGTATAAAGAGCCGGTAATGCAGGAATTGGAATAATTCATTTTAATGAAAATATTTACCATTCTACACATTTTCTACACACACAACGCCACTGTTGCCTATGGGATGTGATGTTCATCTATCCATTTGAATGGACATATAATGTGACTATGTTAGGAGCAAACAAGGTATATAGGAAAAGGTAGCCTGTTATGTATCTAGATTTAAGTTCTTTAATCGAAGTTACTGACAAACAACATATCTTTATGAATAAGCAAAAGTAATTACAAATGAAATTAAATGCATAATAGCATATTTTCCTAAAATTTATATACACAAAAATGATGTGTTTGTGCACATTCTAACATTATACTTGTGTTATTGTAGAAGAACACACTACCAGGCGTCAAATTGACGCGACACCAATTTACATTTAGAAGGGCGCCAGTCGCGCTCTGCTCCGTTCTTCCACTTCCAAGCGGGTTCGAGATAAGATATGCTTCGATAGACGAGTAATGGGTCAAGGCTGCACTACCTCAGATCATTCACGACACTCTCCCAAGACGTGATTTCAATTACTCAATGACAATACGGGCTTTTATGTCTTTGAATTATTGCGATTTTTGCATAAAAAAAATCCCTATCGAATATTTCTCTCCGACGGGATTGGAATTTGACGTGATTTGTATATATTTACCTACTAATAATGGTCTCTGCATTTAAAGATTTCTGGAGAAATCGCATAAAAAAATCTCTATCAAACTCCCGTAAGGTGACCAGAACACTAAGTATAGGGAACCATGAGATCCCGATTAACTCAGTTGTTTAGGTCTTCCAAACGAAAACTCCAGGGATTAAGACTAGCAACAAGTCCTTACATCAATAAAATGCAATTAGATCAAAGAATACCATTTATTTAATAAGTGTAAGACAATATAGTATTATGTGAAAGAATCACGCCTCCCCAACTAAGGCAAATGACTTCTTAACCATACAAGTGAGAGCTTACGCTAACAATCGATTTGGTAGAAAAGATTCATTTAACCTCCTCAGAATTTAATGCAAGCCTTTTTAAAAAGAATTTAAAAATTTTGTATTTTGGTAATTATGGCTGACTGAAAATAATATAAAAATACTTTCCTTAAACATTTTTTGGATCTTATGAATAGCTTAAAGTACCCAGATCGTGATTTTATCATTCACGAGACGGAGTTCGACTGATACATGAGTTTACTAACTTTCGGCCAATCTTACGACGCGCGACGTACTTGTCCCCATGCAGGTTCAATATAGGAAAAATGACAACGATTCGCCTCCGAACGACTTTTGGGCTAAATGGACTTTTGAGTCCTTTGTGCAGAAGGCGGTTTTCTCTAACTTTATTATTTGGGAAGCTCTGCTATTGTCTTTCGGAACATCGCTTTGTATTGACCACCCAACGCACTCGACCAAATTACGAGTCGCTGGGTGAATCCAAACTTGTATTATGCGAGATACCGGCCTTGTGCATTTTCATTGATTTTTTTGCCAATTTTTGCTTATAGGCGTTACGCCGCTTCTGCCAAATTTATCGGTTTCGCCTTTTTGATACATTGCCTTGATAAAATGTATAGTCAGTCTTTAGAACAGGGTAAGTTCACTAGAATAGTGCTCTGCCACTTAACCCTTGTGATAAAACAAAAAATATACAATGTTCTGTTATCGAAAAATAATTTATTTATACATTTTTTGAACTTAAAGCTAAATTTTTTAAAAGTTGCGGGGATAGAGTTATATAACTTATATACGGTAGATTTAAAACTTCGTTCAAAACATGAAGTTTTGTGGGGAGGTGGTGTTAATAGCCCCCTATTTCTGATATTAATGTTATGAACATTACTGCGAAATGATATCTTATTAAACAAATATGGAGGTATTTTTGTCAAAATAATTTTGTGATATAAGCATACTTGGAACCGATTTTTCATATTGAGCCCTTTTAATTCCCTTAGTTTATGTGACACATGATCATACTTTCTGATTCCGTATATGAAACGTATACAGGAGTTCTGAACCCGCTGTATTCTATTTGAAAAATCATGATTTAAGCAAGGAGCATAGACTGGGGCACAGTAGGTAAACTGGGACAAAACCAGTGTTTCACATAACATTTTTTTTGTTACATTATTTAAGTAGTGTCTATGAGGATACAATAATCGAAGTGCAGTATATGCCCTCTAAATATTTTTGGTAGCATGCTCTCGAAACCTGAGATACCTATCCAGTACTAAACCGAGATTTTTTGCACTATTGGATATATTAATTTGTATACCATTAATTGATACGTTTAGCACCTGCCGAAGATTAACATAGTCTGTTTTTTTGCCAAACAAAAGTAGGGCAGATTTCGACGGATTTAATATTAAGGAATGTTTCGATGACACACTAGATAGCCTGTTTAGATCATTATTAATGGCTGTGACTGCATTACCATATTCTAATGGATTAAAATAGTGGAGAACTTGTGTGTCATCGGCATACATATGAATTGAGCTCTGCTCCATAACTTTAGGGAACCGACTAGTATAGACTGAAAATAATAATGGCGCTAGTATAGAACCTTGCGGAACACCCTTTGTTATATGCCTCAATCAGACATACCTTAACTCTTTGTTTACGACCCTCTAGCAAGACCTAAATAACTGAATACCTTCATTGACACCGCAAGACTCTAAAATAGCTAATAAAATATTGTGATTTATAGTGTCGAAGGCTTTACTGTAATCCAGTAATACCAGGGCCGTACTTTTTCCACGATCGTAGGCTTGAATAATATCATCAGTAACATGAAGCAAGGCTGTAGAACAGCTATACCCTGCCCGAAATCCCGACTGTACAGATGGCAGAATGTTGTTGGAGTTCAAGTACTCTCGAAATTGAATTTCTATAATTTTTTGTGTTAACTTTGAGAGCCCTGGGAGATTACTGATTGGTCTAAGATCTGAATATATTAACACCTCACTTTTTTTAGGAATCGGCGTCACCAAGGCATTTTTTCAACATGTTGGAAATTTGTGCTCGAGAAGAATACTGTTGATGATATGTACTAAAAATTTTAGGATCCAAGGGCAGCATAACTTTATTAAATTTATACCTATATTATCATATCCAGGAGAGGTATTTTTTAGTTTGTTAAGAGCTTTTGATACAATGTCCTCGGTAACAAGGTCAAGGCTAAAACTAGTGTGATACATTTTATTTTGCTGGTAGTAGTTTACGGTATTAAAAACATTATGGTTTAAATCATTTGGAATACTATCTATTAAGTGATTATTAATGGAATCCGGATTTTATAAATTGGCAGGAATGAATTGTATTATTATTGATATTTAGAGTTTTAAATTCTTTCCAAAGTATTTTTGAATTTTTATTTTTTGATATGTGATTAAAATAAGCTCTTTTTTCATTGGTTATTGCACGATTTGTATAATTTCTTAATTCCTTATAGTATTCCCAATGTACCTGAGATCCAGCTTTTTTAAATTTAGCTTTGGCCTTGTCTCTCTGAGACATTAGAAGTCGAATATTATCTGTTAACCACGGAGCCCTATTCTTGGTTAATCTAACAGTTTTTAATGGTAGATATGTATCAAACAGTGCAAGCAAATATCGGTTAAAAAGGTCTATCTTTAGGTCAATATCATTAACTAGGAATATATCCCCTAAGGCTAATGTTGTAAATCAATATAAAATTGCTCCTCCTTAAAATTTTTAAAATCACGGTGGGTGTAATAAGAGGGTTCGATTTTTGGTTTATGACTAGAAATTTTGCAATATATAATCTCATGGTCTGACA
Organism: Rutpela maculata; assembly: GCA_936432065.2. Classification (NCBI taxonomy): domain Eukaryota; kingdom Metazoa; phylum Arthropoda; class Insecta; order Coleoptera; family Cerambycidae; genus Rutpela; species Rutpela maculata. The sequence continues at coordinate 289,847,041 of OW386285.2, read as the reverse complement.
AATCAATACCACCCACCCCAGAGGAAATTACTAAATTAGGGTCATTACATAATGTGATCCATTTTTCCGTGACCACCATACACTTTCACTCTCATATCCTGGACCAAAATATGTTTTCCTAAGTAAAAATTCGGTGTTTCTTCGAATTTTTACCCGGTCGTGCCTAATGTCTTATCGAACTCATAACGGTCCTTTTGGACTAGTCTGTTGCTCTGAAGTCTCTCAGACTCTTGAAAATGTCCTTAAATGAAATTTGTGCCTAAGTCGAATTTTTATTTTGGCTTCGACTTAGGTCAATTCTAGAAGGTTCTACAACCCTATACGAGAAAATACCTGCATAAGTTTTTTAGGAACGAATACAACGCATTCACGAAGGAAATTCTTTTACCTGTTCAAACGGGGGTCCGGTATGAAAGTTACAACAATCACATAAACAAGTTGAACTAGAAAATGCATTGCATTGCACTTAAGATGATCATCGTCAGGGCGCCGTAAACAGTTGTGAAGAAAATCAAGGAAATATAGCCCTTATCAACTGTCATTCGTAGTTGACAACAATTGAAGATAAATGTTCATTTACTTACAGTAAGTACAGGAAAATCGACATATCCACTTATGATAGTTTTATAAACAAATGATATAGGTAGGTATTAGGTTTTTGCAGCCAAAAAGTTAAATGCCATTATTTGGAAAACTAAACACAGTGACCACAATAACGTATTTTGTCATCGAAAACTTGTGCTGGAATCCAAATATACCCAAGATTTTATAACTACATAATCAAATTCTATAGGTAGTTAACGAAGTTGGGATTTCAGAGAGTCAGATTCGCTCTCATTTTTATAAACTCTACCAGCTAATCTTGTGGCTGTACCGGCTGAAAACACTCGAATCTACTCGACTCCTACTACAGTCCAATAAAAGTTTCTTTACATTCTATTTATATCACCTCCCATAAAGAGATGGGATAGAGGCACAATATATTGCGAAAGCAACCGACGCGTTAGATACGACGCTTATGGCGAGATATTAAACTAAATATATTATTTACTTTTACATTGCACGCACAGGGTTGGACTTAAAATATTTTTAAGACGTAAAATATAAAGTAATAAGTAATAACTTTGGGAATTCGAACTAAGAATTTCTGGAAGAAAATGGACCGTAACACTTTGTACTTTCTGTACCATGGAAGCTCGCTCAACGTCGCTGAGGGCCAGGTATTTGTGTGTTGAATTAATTCAACTGCTGCAACTCCGACATTCAATTTCGTCAGTTTGTACCCTAGAAAATATCTGTTTAAGTATTGGTTCTTGTTCTTCATTTGGACAACGACTCGATAGGCATTTTGTGACCCATTAATTGTCTAGTTGGCTACTCTTTCCTGTTTGGTCTCATAGAGCTTCCATCTTATCAGTTTCTTAATGACATCCATCTAACGGGTTAGTCGAATAAAACTAAACATTAAAAATACTATTTCACCAATTGTTTGAGAGACAATTTTTTTCTGGAAATGCAATCTGCATGTTATCAGGAAGTTAAGTAAAGTTTTGTTTAATTTTTGAGGCAATCGTTTCTTGGAAATTAAGCTATGAAAAATTGCAAATAAGAATATTTTTTATTTTCTCTGAAGAACGAGATCTCTGAAAAATTTATGAAGCTTTACAAAAAAATGGCGTTATTTCACACTAAGACTTTTCCTTCCTTAAATTGTAGCTTTTTGAACGTGCTTTTCAACTGTGATAAAAAATATTTTTTTATATAATTGAAAAAAAACTTCACTTTAACCATTGCGATATGGCCGTATTGGCCGTGAAACTTTTGCGTAATCGATGAAATATGACAGAGAAAGCAAAACATGTAATTTTTGAGCGATCAGATCTTCGTGAATACATGAGTGGGAAGAATGGTGTTTTAACCTCATCATAAACTACATATTCCAAACAGAAAATTAAATTCAGCAGGAACGTACAAAAAATGACTTTTACTGATGTTCCACGAAACGCGTTTGACTTTGTCTGAGCATTCTAGACGAGTAAGCAGAATGCTTGTATATAATCTCCGCGCGTTTTCCTAGAATCTCTAACCCCAAGTAACGGAAGTGGAAGAAATATTCTCGTCCTGGCACTCGCGGTTATGATGAACTGGTACGCGTATATCTGCGTAATTGCAGGTATATTAACGATCCCAGCTGCTTTACGAGTCTTTAGTTTTTGCAAGGCTGCCTCCATTTCTAATTTCAGTATTGTTGGTCGCGTTTGTAGCCCTGCTGCCAGTCTTATTCTGCCAAGGAATGATCACTTTAATCACTTTTGAAAATTTTTTCATTGCATTGGCACCAAATCTCAATAATTTAAACCCATGTCAATTTTAAAACCAATACTGGATATCTTTAATTGACCGCATCTTGAGTTTATTTGTCATGATTCCTACTATTTGGAAAATGTACTTACTGATATGGGTCTCCTTGTGACTCCATTTCTTTACAAATGCCCTATGGATAAGAATCCCTGTCTTTTTGTTACACAATTTCCGAAGCATTGTTGACATTTCAGGTTGTTCGTTACCAAATCAGAAAAACATCTACGTGTATAATTTTGTAATTCCACACCGACAAAGTAGTTCCTTATATAATAAATAATTAAACGAAACTTACTTTCAAAGTTTCTAAAAATAGTATCATTGATTACAGACAACGAACTGTAGCCATCTATAAAAAAATAATATAAGATAGCGAAAAACAAATTTTAGTACCAAAGATATAATAAAACTACTATGATAACGAAGCAGTTAGCGAAAATGTTGTGATTTTATTTCTTTTATCAGTTGTATAGAGAAGCCACAACTATGAAAAAGTTTAAAGTTTTATTGTTAAAAATTTTCTGTAATCATGAGAATGTTTTACTCTTATTACTAAGTATCTGGTGGTTCAAATTACATAAAGTGCTTTGGGTCTAGTTCCATAAACCACTAAACCGAAATGCCGTCAATCTGTTTTCTTGCTCTCCCTAAATAAACCATATCATAAAAACTTTCTAAATGTTTTTATTGATATTGAAATTTTATTATCTTCGCATTGTTTACTATAACTTTATATAATTTAGGAGATAGGGCAGAGAAGAGCTAACTCAGATGTCTCCTTTTTTATCTAGCTTTTCCCATATTTATGATTACTTGCTTCGTGTTAGGATGGTAATATTGTTTGGAAAATGCAACGTATGGAACAACTTAATTTTGAAACTAATTTACAAACTACAATCTACATCTACAATACAAAAGTTGTTTATTTGTTATTAAGAATATTAAACTGAGCGGAAGTAGGTCAGAAAAATTAGATGAATGAGCAGAAGCTGAGGTTGGGGGAAGACAAGCTAATTGCACTCGTTTATTGTTACGAGTATTTTTTACAAAAGATAAGTATCGAAACTTATCTAAGCAGGTAATTTTTTTGGAGCTCCATATACAGAAAGAAGGAAGCGAATTCCGTTGGTGATTACAGCTTGTGGAGTAGAGTTACTCTCTTTAAAAACTTTAGCACAATTAACTAAATCTTGTTTTTCAAACAATTTTAAAACTGTTTTTACTTGTATTACGGATCCAGTGATGTATATAGGCGGCGTACTCGTGCAGATATGGAGAACACAACTTTTTCAACTTTTTGAATCGCTATATCTCAGAAATGGTGATTCTTGGGGAAAAAAGTGTAAGAACAATTTTTATAGATAATTGCATGATCTACAATTTTTGTCTGACATATTTTTATGATAAAACTTACCGTTTGGCTGAAAAATGCAAGAAACCCATATTTGCGAACTTTGACCTTGAATAATTTTTTTGCAGATGTGAGATCGATGAGAAATTTTCACATTTCATTTATAATGGTGTTCCCAACATTCGTACAAATCTAGCTCTATGCGAATTATTGTAAACTTACCACAGGGTTATATCAGATGTTAACTATTTCAGATATAGCGATTTTCAAAGTTTTCATAAAAAGTTAAGAAATGTAGACATTAGCAATAGCAAAAACACAAATATCAAGACATGTAAATATTAATGTATTTTATATGTATCGATCACAAGTGACACTAAGGCCCAATAAAGCTTATAACGTAAATGACGCGTTTTGTTGAAAAAAGAGCAGAATATTAAAATGATCCCACCAAAAAATAAAATTTGTCTTTTTCTATTTTACTATTATCTGGCTTCCTGCTACCTAGCTTCAAAATTTGTTGAACCTAATCATATTCCACCTATCTCAAAGAACAATATTTTAAACAAAACAACAGTTTCTAATTTTTCTGACTTATTTCGGGTATATTATCAAGTTCAAGTGTGGCTTGACTCAACTGGATCCAGAAGACTGGGGTTGAAAGTTAATTGACAATACATTGGAACCAATCCAGACTTTGCTCCCACCTGCACCAGAAAAACTCCTGAATACAAATTTTTGCAATTGCAAAAAGGGGTGTACTGCTAAGTGCGGCTGCAAAAAAGTTGGATTGTTTTGTTCATTAGTATGTACCAGTTGTCAAGGCCAGTCGTGCTCCAATGTTGATTCGCCATCAGAAGAGGATTCTTACGATATCAGCGAAGAGATATCTGATGCATCGCTGTTAGAACAATTTACTTGTATCCAGCAGGGAGAAGAAGAAAAAGGAAGGAAAGAAAAAGAAGAAGAAAAAGACATTACACTTGAAGTCCCATTAGATAATTATCAGTCAGACGAAAAGTTTTCCCCAATTACTCATAATTCACATCGCTTTCATCATTTCCAATAGTACCATTTTTTATTTAATACAATATTATTTAATTAAACAGGACCACAATAGATCGTGGAATAGGCATACCGGAGCAATCACGTTAAAAAAAAACGCGCCAAGTACACTACCTCACAGGTGGTGTGGAAACGTGTGCATATAGGGAGAACACAACTTTTTCAACTTTTTGAATCGCTATATCTCAGAAATGGTGATTCTTAAGAAAAAAAGTGTAAGAACAATTTTTGTAGATAATTGCATGATCTACAATTTTCGTTTGACCTATTTTTATGATAAAACTTACCGTTTGGCTGAAAAATGCAAAAAACCATACTTGCGAACTTTGACCATGAATACATTTTTTTGCAGATGTGGGATCGATGAGGACTTTCACATTTCATTTATAATGGTGTTCCCAACATTCGTACCAATTTTCAGCTCTATGCGAATTATTGTAACCTTGAATGTCTATTTTGATCGGGTTAATACCATTTCCCCCAATTCTTTTAACGTTTTTTAGAACTCACATTTACCAAAAGAACAATAATACTATCCTGAAATAATTAGCATTATGACAAGATAAACTAGAGTAATAACTATACTTCTCGCTAGTCTGTTGAACATTTTATATAATTTTTGCACATTCAATAGAATACTCTTCGAAGTTTGCTTGTAAATAATGTTAGATTTTGGACATTCTAAATTTTGTGATACAAAATTAGTCATCCAACCTGTCTGTGCCTAGAACATGAAAAACTACAAACATGAATCAATAACATTGTATATCCCTCAACTTAGTTGAGCAGTATATATTAACTTTAATTTCCTCCAAATCTATGTTATCTTCTTTTTATATGTTGGATGTTGGAACATACTTAGGAAATGTCTTATTTATAGTTCGTATAAAACACTATTTTCCTTTTAGGACACTTGATAAGAGACAAATAAAATATGCAATACTATACCTATATTTGATTAATCGAAATAAATTTTTATTACTTTTGTTATTAGGTTTGTTTCCGCTACAAATATAAAACTAATAAAATTGATAGATATTTGTTATCGGGTTTTGAACAAGTTAGGAAATAGTTATTAGAAAAATACTTTGCGATTTTACATCACTAGTTTACCTCATTTTTACTACTAATATCCATTAATCTTTACCTAGATAATAATATAATTAAATAAAAGTACATTTCTTTCTTTTCTTATTCACATCATGACAGATATTGTGAGATCCATGATTTTTTCTAGTTGGTCTCCCTTTGCTATATGACACGTCCGGCAGCATCATACCATCTGTCGCGGTTACCTGTTAGACACACGGCCACGTCAAAGTTTTTTCTTATCAGTGACTTGGTGACATCAGCTCAACGTTTTGAAAGGCGTCTCTTCTTCTCCTCTTTCCATCTGGTATTCTTTGAACTATCAACCGTTCTATATTGTCCTCTCTCCAGTTGATGTGACCAAAGAAATGAGAGAATACGGGAGAATACGCTTTGGTGGTCCTCTTTCTTGGAGAATCGAGATATTGGTACAATGGGCTGTCCAGGAGCAAACGCCTCCCACATTTGGAAGACATCAATACGTGGTCTGTCTGCTTCTCTAATGAACCATGTCTCAGAGGTGTAAGACAGATGGAGAAAACTATGGCGTTAGTAAGTCTGATCTTTGTGTGTTTCGCGATATTCGGACGGTCTACATTCTCTGCTAAGAGGCGCTGGCGTGCATGCAGTATACATGGACTTTAGCAAAGCCTTCGATAAGGTAAACCACTATCTCCTTATAAAGAAACTCCATAAAATCAGTGTCGGTTATTCTTTATTATCTTGAATTTAGTCGTATCACTCTGAGAAAAGCCAGCAGACTCTTGTTGACGGATATACTTCAGAGACATTATCTGCCACATCTGAAGTGCCCCAGGGCTCCCACATTGGCCCCTTATTGTTTGATTCATTCATCAATGATATTGCTAAAAATACAGATTGTGAATGTTTACTGTTTGCGGAAGACCTAACAATATTTAGCGATACTTATTCTCTGAATGACTGTGCCTACATTACAAGAAATCTTGATACAATTTATTCATGGTGCGAAGACAACAACATGCTTCTTAATGTTAATAAATGATATTCCATGACATTCAATTGCAAGTAAGTCCTGACTATAGTATTAATAACGTGAGCTTGCATAACGTAACCTCTGTCAAGATTTAGGCATTATATTTGACTCTAAACTTTCTTTTTCGAACAAATGATCGGGAAGGCAAACAAAATGTTAATTAAGGTTTCTTAAGAGAATGGTTCAGGATTTTTCAGATCTTCGAGCATTAACTATTTTATATATTTCTCTAGTTAGATCTATTATGGAATATTGCAGCATTCTTTGGTCACCGTATTACAACATATACATCAACAGACTTGAATTTGCACAAAACAACTTTGTCCGATGCGTGTGCTATAAACTGAGCACGAGGGGTATATTCTTAACTTGTGAGGATACGAAATCATATTTGGAAATTACTTCCTTACACAGTAGGCGCCAATATTACGATATTGGTTTGCCTTCAAAGTTGTAAATAACTACACCAGTTCTCCTGATTGCTTGGAGTCTATGCGTTTTAATGTACCATCTTTTAACACTAGAAATATGTTCATTCTATCTAGCTTATTGTCTAACAACTTACGCAATCTGTCCAGTGAATAGAATAATAGAATAATTAAATATGTTACCAGAAAGTACTAGTAAATATTTTAGCTTTTACATAAATCTTATCACAGATAAGTATAAACATATATCCTTCTATTAAAAGAAAGGAAACATGCACATTATGTACAGTATTAGTGTCACAATAATGTTATTTTTTAATTTAAACTATTCTGTTCAATGAAATAAAAAATAAAAGCACTTACCAAAATAACAGTTATAACAAACTTTAAAACATTCACATACACGTGTTTCGGCATCTATGCTTCGTCAGTGTGACTTCCTTTAAAGCTTAGAACAAACTGAAAAATATTCTAGCAAATACCTCTGCGATACTTATTAATGATTTACCTGAACAGAATAATAAAAATTGGATTAGGAAGATTTCCTATACAGGAATAATTATAATAATAATTAAATGTAAATGCAAATTCCTTACGTGGTAAAAGTTCTATAAAATAGAATAATTAAATATGTTACCAGAAAGTACTAGCAAATAGTTTAGCTTTTACATAAATCTTCACAGATAAGTATAAACATATATCCTTCTATTAAATTAAAAATAAAATAAGTTCAACAAAAATAGAATAAGTGCAACAGTCAACAGTCAATAAATACTGTACTGAACTTAACTTATTTAGTAAATCTCTTGATGATTTTCCCAAGATTCTGGAAATGCAGTAATATACAGGATATTCCATTAAAAAATCAAGAATTGGTGTCACTTCCGGCTAAACCTAAAAGTCCGAAAGAATCTTAAAATATACAAAAATGGGGCATTTTACGTCTGTATTAACTGTACCGAGTTTTATTTTGATATCTTGAAAAACTAGGTGTAAAATAGGGGGTGCTAGTGACATCGTGTCACCCGGTATATGTTGAAGAGACTTGGTGACCGATCACAGCCTTATCAACCTTACATTTGTCGGAGTTGGTGTCATAGACTTTTACCAAGCGGAGTTTACTCCATCAGTTGGCGAATAATAAACACTAGATTCTAGGTGTGTTCCCAGTTCTAATAATACAGCTCACAGTTTGTCCCATTCCGCATTGTCAAAAGCTTTGCGATAGTCTACGAAATAAGGGTACATAGGCATGTAATATTCTCTTGCCTTTTTAATAAATCGTAAATTTGTTCTCTGGTACCTTTTACAAATCCTTCCTGCTCTGAAGGTATTTGTTTAGGCAGATAATGCTGAGTGTGGACTGTGGATTGAAGAATATCATTTTGCCAGTATGTGATATTAACACCAACAGTACGAGGTTAACACAGACATCTATTGCCCCCTCCTTATGCAGTGCACAGTGACCTGAATCGACATAAGTTGTTTCAAAAATGGCTAGAGAACGCAAATTTCAACTAAAGTCACACTTTTTAAAAAATAAAGGTCGAGAAACAAATTGTCGGAGCCCGTTTTCCGAAACATAATTTCAATTTTTATGTATTTCAATTTAAAATATTAGAAAATGGTATTTTTGAATAAATAGCAATTGATTAATAACCAAAATTTAAATTTAATTTTAAAAGTTAAAATGCCCTCACATATCCTTACATAACCTAATGGATAATATCGAAAAGTAGCAGAATGACATTAAGCAAAATTCGCTAATTTTGGTAAATTATTTATTTATTTATAATGTAAAGGATCTTACAATATTGTCCCTAGTTTCGCACAATAGCAGAATTTTCTCAATAACCGATGCTCGCATTTCTTTTCTTGCGGGTAAGATACAACAATATTCCTTAGAAAAGGAAAAAATTGGGCAGTCAATGACAATTTGGGGGTTTGTAGCGTTTACCCTCAATATTAAAAAAACGATGGGTACTGCAGAAGGTGTAAATGGGAGAATGATGCTTGAGTAATGCGTTTTTTAAAATTATCTCTGAAAATATTGCTGATAGTAGAGTCAAATACTTTCAATTTGGTCTTTTACTGACATATGTACGATGGAAATTGACCAATATACAGAGAGTGGAAATATAGGATATCTTCAAATCCCCATTAAAAACTATGTTTTTTTACCGAGTTGAAAGTGCGGTGAGTATCTACGCATGTACCAGGTTATTCATTATATTTAGGCCACATTATCATTATTATTGAAGATAGAAAAAAAGTTTCGAACGAAAGTTGTAGGGCTCTAACTGAACCCCTATAAGTTAATGGAAGTACAGTGGCGTGCAGAAATTGAGAGGTACAAGAAGCAATCATATATTTTTAAATGGAATGCCCTGTGTATTGTTGATTTTTTTAATTACTCTTTCTTTTCTGATTTCAAAAATATGATATGATAGTCCTATCTTTAACCGTTTTCAAGTTATTGAACATTGAAAATCGTATTTAAGCTATTTATTATACGAAGGGAAATTACAATTATTAAAGTAGTCTATGAAAATGACAAGTATTCTGTTATTATATGAAACGCTGACAGATTTAATAACAGAATACTGGTCATTTTCATAGACTACTTTAATAATTGTAATTTCCGTTTGTATAATAAATAGCTTAAATATGATTTTAAGTGTTCAATAACTCGAAAACAGTTAAAGATAGGACTATCATGTCATATTTTTGAAATCAGAAAAGAAATAGTAATTCAAAAATTCAACAATACACAGGGCATTCCATTTAAAAAAATATTATTGCTTCTTAATTTCTGCACGCCACTGTGCTTTCATTAACTTATTAAAGGAGTTCAGTTACAGCCCTACAACTTTCGTCACCAACTTTTTTTTCTATATCCAATAATGACGATAATAAATAATAATGAATAACCCTGTACATGCGTGATTGCGTTTATGTGTGCAAGTGCGCATGTGTGTTTGGGTCATCTCGTTTCCGGGTAGTTACAGACCTGCCAGTCAGTGTGAAAAGATACGTTGAATGTAATAGACGAGTTATTGTAAAAATTGTTAGGTTATTTGTCCTAAAAATAATGGAAGCAAATCAAGAGAGGTCTGTCTGATTTATATTTTATTTTTGAAAAGGTTTAAGTAACCTTGTAGTGCCTGGAGCAGATACTGTTGAAATAATAAAAAACTGCAGTAAAATAATTGGCCATAACAAACATCTACAGATAAAAGGAGGCTCTGTAATTGGTGTTCATCGAAGCTGTAGAAGTAACCTTCAAATGTCCGAAAGGAGAATGCATAAAGTCATTTAATAACGGTGATTCCAGTGGAGATGAAATTCAAGATTTTTATTCTATGCAGATTAAAGGACGAAAAATGTAAGCCTGGCGAATATATATATATATATATATATATATATATATATATATATATATATATATACATTTCAAAAGTCTCTATTTAAATAAAATCAGCAAAATTTCTATTTCTGCAGCAGCTACGCAGCTTTCCTCCAGATCTCATTATTATTGTCAAATGCAACAATGGTTTAGTAACAAGATGCCGCAAGAATAGTGGGGCAGGACCTGAATGAATGGGTTCTTGCAACCTATAAGAACAACTTTAGAAACCGCACCTGAATCCATATTAAATTTAGTATCATGCACTTGCACGGGAGAGTGTACCTCTTTAAGATGCCGTTGTGTGAATGCTGGAGTAAATTGTTCATCTGTACGTAAAATCTGTCATCTTCTTAAACAGCGAGCAGGATTAAGCACTCAATTTGATTGAAGCTAATGATTTCGATAATTCTAATGTAAGCAATGATGAAAAGCTATATGAAAATGAGGACGAGCGTAATATTGATACTGAGACTACCGACGCTAATAGCGAAGAATACAATTGCTTTTATTTTTATATATATTTAATACAAATATTTTTTAAATAAATAAATATTTTTAAAATAATTATGATAAAATTTCATGCATACAAATATGTTCTGCTTTTTTGATATATCATTCATTATTTATATTTTAAGAAACACATACACACAAACACGCGCACTCGTATTTACTCAATTCGCTTAAAAACATAGTTTTCATGAAAGCGTAAGACTACTCCATCTTCATCTCTGTATCTCGATCAATTTTTATCGTACAGAGGCCACTAAAAAATCAAATTGAAAGTATTTGATTCAGCTATCAACATTAAACGAGAAAATTATAAAAAAATAGTATTTTTCGAAATATTTTTAAAAACGCGCTTTTCATCCCTTTACACCCCTAGTAACACCATTCTGCGCCCTTTGGAGTTAGGTACTCATCAGTCTCTTAATATTAAGGGTGAAATCTTCAATCCCTCAAATTGCCATTGACTCCCTAATTTTTCTTTTTTAAAATCTAGTTTTTCCGTACTATTAAAGCAGTCTCCTAAAGAGTCTTCCACGAAATCGTTACCTAAGCATTTTTAGTTAGAAATGAGCGTATAGGCGGTCTTTGCATCACCTATGGGATAGCGCTGTATTCTCTCTATATATTGGCCTTTTCTCTGGAGATTTTCTCTCTGCATTTGCTTGATATCTAATACCCAAATGAACAGCTATAAGTAATAGTTATTCTATACGTGTTTCACGGACCAAGCCAGTGAGGGTTCCGAGATTTCCTCTTGAGAGGTATTCCATAAATTAAGTTTGCGAGCTAGAAAAGGACAATGCCAGGCATTCCAATAATGTATCGTTGGCTATTTAAAAGAACAATTACTATCAAATGCTTTTGTAGATTTCACATTATCTATATATTTGCGAATTGGATTTGTGAAAAATTTATTTAAAAATCTCTTGAATTGATTACTATAAAACTAGTGGAAACATTATACTCTTCGCCGATTTACTGAGCTTTTTATATAATTGTTACACATTCTATAGGATACTCTTCGCATTTTTCTTGTAAATAATGTTAGTTTTTGGACATTCTAAATTTTGTGATACCAACTTTGTTGTGAAAAAAAAATATATGAAAAAAAAAATCACGATGTGAGGGATCGAACCCGGGACCCTTGGATTGCGAGACGAACAACAACAACAACAACAACAAAACAAATTTATTACGTGTTTAACGAACATAAATGCGCCTTGCCGGATCCCGGCCCGGAGCCAGCCCAACAATCACGGCGTGCAGCGTCGTGGTAAATGTGGGGCTGGGCGGGGCGGCTCCGATTCGGCTTAACGGTAATTAAATTGGGTTGTTAGAAACTCCTGTCTGCCACAGGCAGACTTAAGAACTAATTAAAAATGAAAAAACATGTGCCCACATGGGCCTAAAACTAATTAAAATACACTATAAATAACTAAAAACTCACTAGGCAAACGCACTTTTGGAAAATTTTGATTGCGAGAAGAAACTCTTGCCGCTACACCACCATTTCTTATTACTAAAGTTGTAAATGAGTGTAATATATACAATTAGTAAATTTATTGTGATTATTAGGAAACACACATTAGTAAAATGTATTAAAAAAAAATGGTGATAGGAAATAACATTTCGATTTTTATTTATTACAAACCATAAAAAAATGTAAAAAATATTTTTTTAAATTTTAAATTACTAATAACTTTTTTATTTACCAATCTATTTTGTTAAAAAACAATAGGGTTCTTCCTCTAGCTAACACTAACTTACTCTCCAAATTTCAATACAATCGGATTTTTCTTTCTTGAGTTATCGTGCTTACAAGAAACGTGACGGACGGACAGACGGACAGACGGACAGACGGACAGACGGACAGACGGACAGACGGACAGACGGACAGACGGACAGACGGACAGACGGACAGACGGACAGACGGACAGACGGACAGACGGACATTTTGAAAGTTGTTCAGAATTCGTTCACTAACATAACGATATAAAAAATTTTTCTCTACGAGCGATATTTACTGATTTAGAAATGTGCCGATCAAATACAATATACTCTTCGTTTTTGCGAAGAGTATAATAATACTAAAAAAGCACAAAGTTGGTAAATTTTCTAATATTGTGTTCATTTCAGTTTTTGATTCATTCAGTTTAATAACAATAATAATAAAGAAATGTTTCATTTGCAGAAAAACATCATTTAAGCAATTACAAAGATATTACAAACGAATACAAAAAATAATATACACTTTATACATGATTAAAGAGAAGATTCAAGAATTAAAATTGGCTGCAAAAAATTCAAAATGGCGGAAATGATCACAAAATGAACAGAGAATGTGCAAAATGACCTCTAGATTCCAAAAATGCAAAAATGTACAATAATTCTATTTAAAAATCAAAAGTAGAGGTGAAACCGGAAGTCGAAAAAACTTGACAGATACATAAAAAACATACTAGTCAAATAAATAAGCTGGAAAATGTGGAAAAGTGGTCGAACAGCACCGATTTGAAAAATTCCTTTTATAATGTGTTCCCTAGACCCCCAGGAACATTCATCAGCATTGATTCCTGCATTACCTCCGAAAGTGAGAAAGTTAGGGGGATTTGAAGTGCCCCAAAAAGTAGCTGTCATAAAATTTTTTATAAAAGTAATATTTCACCTCGAAAATGGGCCCTAGGGGGTTTTCTGGGTCGCTGATTACGAATCCGAGGAATTCCATATTCCAGTATGATGAAAATTCCCACTTTTTCGGGAGGAAATTTAAATATGAATATTGTGCTGCGGAAGTGTGCTCTAGGAGGTTTTTTGGCTCGCTGATCACGAATCAGATGTCCAAATTGAGGAATTCCATATTCTAGAATGGAATTCGTGCCATTTTTTGATGAAAATTCCACTTTTTCGGGCGGAAATTTAAATATAAATATTGTGCTGCGGAAGTGTGCTCTAGGGGTTTTTCGGGTCGCTGAACATCATTTTGAGATCCAAATTCAAGAATTCCATATTCTGTACTGGAATTTGTGCCATTTTTCAAGTCGAATTTCACTTTGAAGAAAAGAATTATGTATGAATATTACGAGCATTTCAAATTAATATACATGGCAATTTTATGAACACTGCAGGAATGCATACAAATTTTTTCTTCTTTCTAGTGAGGTAAGTGATTAAAAGATAACAATTTTTATAAAAATATAGCATTTATTGTATTGGTACAAAAGGTGGTATTCTGTGTGATAAAATAGTTACTAATTTATCATTATTTTTTTATACAATTTACATCATTTACATCAATCATAATCTGAATCATATTCGAAAACTGGCAATTCAGGATTTGTTGGTTCTTCTTCAGTGTCACTCTCATCTTCCTATTTATTCGATATTTCAGCCGGACAAATCGATTCATTTTCGTGGAAAAAGGTTAATATTTTTTTTTATGCGGCATCGACAGCTTAGGTCATTAGCCGCCTGGGCGTAGATAATGCACATTGACACAATTCAGGTTACAGGTACAGAAATAAATATAAATTAGGTCTACTAAGATCTATCATATTTTGTAAAATAGGTTAGCTTTTCTTATAAACTATTAGAGTTTATAACGCGGTCTATGTACATTCTGTTATTACCTAAGCTTTCTACTAATGATCTTGGCATGTGTAAATTTTGCCTAACATTTTCTAAATCGTTGCATTCAAGGAGCAGATGTTTGACTGTGATGACAGTTCCACAGGTAGGACATTGAGGTGGTCTTTCAACTCTTAACAAATGGAATAAGCTTATATGAGTGTGACCAATTCGAAGACGAGTGAGCACTACCTGCTCTCTCCTTGTCAGCTTTCTAGGGGGTATCCATTTGTTTACTATTTGTTTCACTGCCCGTAGTTTACTTATTGTGGTGTCCCACTCCTGCCTGCCACGCATTAGTAGTTTTGGAGGTAAAAGCATGCCTCAGGTCAGTATTTATTATTAGTATACCGCTCTCGGTACATTCATGTTCTGCTGCCTGACGGGCAGCCATATCAACTTTCTCATTACCATGGATTCCCACATGTCCTGGCGACCAGACAAAAACCACCTGCTTACCGATGTTAGTCATCCAGGTTAATAATGAATGGACATTTTGGACCTGCGGATCTCGTGAGAAAATATTCTCTATTGCTTAAATGCAGCTCAACGAGTCTGTACAAATTAAAAATTGATCATATACTGACATCTCGCAGTATCTAAGTGCCATCCATATAGCATACAATTCTGCCGTATAAATACTAGCCGTAGGTGGTAGTTCCCAGGAGTAAGTCTCTTCCAAAGCTAGGAAGGCGCAGCCCACTCCATAATCAGTTTTTAAGCCATCAGTATAAACTTTCAGTGCATTTGGATACTCATCTATGACTGCGCGAAACATTTGGAGAAGGATTATGTTGTTTACCTCACGTTTCTTGTACTTAGTGAGATCTATTCTTACTGACGGTGGTGGTAGCTCCCACGGCGCTATCTCACAATTACCCAGACGTAAGACTTCGGAGAGTTCAATGTCATATTTTTATAAGAGTTCCTTTGCACGAATCCTCAGTGGACGTGTGATGGTAGGTCTTCTCTCGTAGATATCATCTAATTCTGTATCAAGAATTATGGAATGAAGAGGGTGATCTGGGAGAGCCCAGATTTTAGTAACGTAATTTAGTAGCAGGCGGTCTATTCTAAATTTCAATGGTGGAAACCCCGCTTCTACGTATACTGACTCCATTGGGCTATTTCTGAAAGCACCACTTGCTAATCTGAGACTCATGCAGTGTATGGAGTCTAAGACTCTAAGTCGGGATCTGCGAGCCGAAGAGTATATATGACAGCAGTAATCTAGTTTTGACAGTGCCAAGGATGAGTATAACTTCAGTAACACCTCTCTATTTGCACCCCAATTGATACTTGAGACAGAGCGTATCAAGTTCAAAACCCTCTTTGTTCTTTTTGCTAAGTCAGTTATGTGAGGACCCCAAGTGAGTTTAGTATCGAAAGTTACACCCAAGATTCGAATTGTATTACTGATTTTTATATGATTATCATTTACATACAACTGAGGTTCGTTGTGAGGCCTTCTTAAATGACAAAAATGTATACACTCGGTCTTCGACACAGAGAATTTAAAGCCTAGGCGTTCTGCTTTTCCGACTAATCTATTAATATTCTACTGAATATTCTCCTCTATTTCTTCCATCCATTTAGCCGAATAAAATATTATCAGATCGTCCACGTATATGGAGCCTAATACTGGATGTGTAACTTCAGAGATCAGTTCGTTTACAGCAACAGAAAATAGTGTAACACTCAAAGTGGATCCCTGAGGTAAACCGTTCTCCAAAGTAAATGGATTAGATTTGGTGTTATTGATTCGAACTTCAAATTGACGGTTACTTAGAAAATTCTTTATAAATAGAGGAAGACGCCCTCGTAAACCCCACGTGTGTAGTACCTTTAAGATTCCATGTCAAACGTTAATATTTAATTTTTTTCTGAAAAAATGGAATTTTCCATTGCACGTATTCCAGTCTAGAATATGGAATTGCTCAATTTGGACCTCGGAATCGTGATCAGCGACCCAAGAAACCTCCTAGAACACGCTTTCGCAGCACAATATTCATATTAAATTTCCGCCCGAAAAAGTGGCATTTTCATAAAAAAATGGCACGAATGCCATACTGGAATATGGAATTCCTCAATTTGGATTCGGATTCGGATCAGCGACCCAAAAAACATCTTAGAGCCCATTTCCGAGGCGAGCTATTAATTTTATAATTTTTTTTTATGACAGCTACTTTTTGGGACAAATGTCCCTAACTTTCTCATTTTCGGAGGTAATGCAGGGGTCATGCTGATGAATGTTCCTGGAGGTCTTAGGAACATGTGAAAAAGAATTTTTTTAAATCGGTGCTGTTCCACCACTTTTCCACATTTTACACTTTTTTCTGGCTTATTTACTGGATTATATGATACGTACCTGGTTTCATCTCAATCCGTTAAATTAAAAAACGGCGTCCGGAAAGTGATCTCGCTGACACCAGGTATATAGAAGACAAAAAGACGCTATCGAAAATCAGATACGTTAAAACCATATGTCTGGTAACCTCATATTAATGAATATGAAACTGAACATTTAAACTTCTAGTGAATGTTACAGAAACGTCCCATTAATAAATATAAAAATTTCGCAAAAATCAACCATTAATCGCAAATGAACGAGAATAATTATTTTATTTTAAAATCTACTAAAAGCATTGCATTTAATTTAATAAAAAAAGATGAAAGAATTAAAAATATTACCTGCAGAAACGAAATTTCACGATCAGATAATAACTACAGAAATATAAAGCATATATCTAAAATCTAAGCTTCTTATAAAATTTAATAACGTAATAACATAATGGAGTAGCAAAAGCCACTGAAAATTAAAAATGTAAAATATTTCCAGGATTGAATTAGTAGAGTTAAAAAGCGACCGTACTAAATTTTTAATTAATTAACGAAAAAGCTTTTAAGTTAATCCGCCGCCAAAGAAAAATAAGAAAAAAAGGATGATTATTAAGATACGTAAAAAAATCGCGTTGCGTTTTAATACAATTATTGGCTCATGGAATTACGAAGATATTAGCATTTTCTACTGACCTTTAGAAAGAGATCGAAGACCTATTAGCCGGAGAGCGAGACCCTCGATATATGCAAAATAAAAGTGGTCTATGCAACTCGCGAACACAAAAACGGTAAGTCATTTTCTTATGTAAAATGACTTAACGAATTCGATTATTTATGTCGCGATTCATAGGCTATTGTCTATGTCCAAAAAAAAGAGGGTTGAAAGGAACTAAAATGTTAAATGGTTTTTATTGTTTCTTATGTTCAATTGACCCCAAAATATGATAAAACCGTGGAGTGCTACCATGCGTTTTTGAGATCGAAGTAAAAGGGTCCACTTCTCACATTTTTGAGTTTTGCTCGAAAACCATGCATTATTCCTATAAACACGTCAATATGAAAGTTGTATAGAATTCCAATTGAAATGGCACATTCAGAAGTGCAATTTTTTTTTTTTTTATTTTAGCCTGTAACTTTTTTCGGGTACATTTAGGCATAGACATTGCTGCATAAAAAAAGGCTGGCGTTTTACCCGTTAAAATGAGGTTTTGTAAAAAATTTGACGATTAATAGTCACCGAGATATAGCGTTTCAAAGTTTGCCACTTTTAACGTTTTTTGCTAATTTTTACTATTTTTTTTCAAGCCCTTTAATGTTTTAGTTCCTTTGTACAGCACATAGATAATAGACTATTAATTCGGAATTGCGAAATAGGAAAAAAATGGCACTTTTCCAGTTTTTCATGCAATTTCTCGGAAATACAGTAGTTTGCACTTATCCCATAACTTTGCTTCTAATCATTGAGCCATCTTTTAGACACATATTCTGAAGCATGATGAATCGATTGCAATACACAAAATTATACCAATGATGAAATATCTGTATTTTTCAGTAGCTGCATTGAAGTCTGTGTCCACGAACCTTTTTTTATTGTTGTAGTTTAAGGTCTGAAATAATTTTTGAAAAGCAGAAAATCGTTGTTTACAATAATTTGAGCACTAAGCTGTTACACGGAGGTGTAATTAGTTTAACCGTTGCACACGCTGCATTAAATCCTTGGTTACCCATGCACAGGAGCCAAAAAAATTGAAAAAATTATGTGTTCATTATGTGTCTATTGTAAACCACTCTCTGATATTTGAATAACTTACATTGAACAGTTTTAAAGATTTGCTAAGTTATATAGGAAAGTGGTCCACTTTTCTAGAAGATTTTAATCAATCAAATAAGTATAATGAAAAATTTCACCATACCAGAAAAACTGTGTTATATCCATGTCTAAAATATTATTCACATAAAATGCATATTTTCCGAGATATAACGGATTAAAATCTGGTATGGTTTACAATACTCTTAAAAATTGGCACATTTTTTTATACAATTTAGCAGATCTTCAAAAATGTGCATCGTAGATTATTCTTTCAGTGGTTGGTTTATAACACATAATGAACACACACACTTTTTAAAATTCTATCAGGTCTTTCGTTCTTGAGATATTCACAGTTAAAGTGAGGGTAATTGTGTAAACACCGCATTGGAAATACGCTCTGACAACGAAATACCCCTTCCGTAGGTGGTCAAGTTGCTAAAAGTAATATATATTTAAAAGGCGATATTTTAAATTAATACACATATTGGCACTATAGCAACTGATATTATTTTACATAGCTTATACCCAGTTTATAGGTTGGAAATAAATGGTTCCGTCTCGTAAATGGTCCATACTTCTCGTAAATTCTGAACAACCATATAAGAAATATTTAAAAAACTTTACATACTTTTATTAAACAATCTTCAATACCATATGCGCTATTTTCATTAACTTGGCCAAATTATGTGATTTCCAAAATTTACTTTTTTGAAATTAGTAAATATATTTTCGTCATACCTCCCTCGTAAGTATACTCTAATTCCATTGTTTTGTCGATCGTAAATGATGCTTTATCTACCAAATACTTGTTGCCATTAGCAACGGCTCTTTATTTTTCATAACGTCCCTACGGAAATAAAGCCTTATTTGCTGTATCCGGTATTATTTTCAAAAATGTTCAGAGCTATTATGATAATATGTTTCAATTTATCTTGACAGTAGTTGTCATTTGAATAGAAACCGCGTCTTAAATTTATTTTATTGTCGGTTGCCATGGATATTCCAAGCATCGCTACCTTTACTACTGTGTTAACAAATATGAAATCTTACTCAAATAATTATAGTTTTCAACTAGTTTTTCTCAAGTTTTTTTCTAGTTTAATGATTCATGGGTATAACGAAAAATATAATATCCACCGCGGGTCGCACAGTGCGATTTTTTGGTCTCAAATACTTGCAAACCTTGGCCCTATGGGCCACGGATTGATAACTGTATTCTCTACCAAAGAAAGTGCACTTACGACCCTCGGTACATAAATAACTAAGAGTAAGAATATTTACAATATATCCTAAAAAACAAACAGTAGTGAAACTAATCGTAGAGCGTAGAATTTGAATTCATCCATATATTATCAATAACGAACGTTTTTACTTGCACAAAAGAATTAGCATGTGATGAAAAAAAATTTCATTCATTTTACCGTATGTCAAAAGAAACCTTTAAAGTACTAGTCTCCCTAAAGGGTCCCGCTATTCAAAAAATGGATACGCATTATTTTTCTATTCTCCTATTTTGGTCAGATAGATTTTAATAAAAACGCACAAACAGGTATCGTCGCGGTCGCGTATCCAGGGCGTCGTAGTTGCCTTGGTGAGCAAGTCTGCATTTATAACACGCCACGACTTCGAAGATACCTCGCGTAGCTGTATTGTCGCCGTCTCGTAGTGCTGGTGGGAGATCGGCCTAACGCTACTTGCACACACATCGATTTCGATAGTACGGAAAAATATCGTACGATATTTTATCATGTGCGTGTTGCTTGCACACATCAAGTATTTTTCCCATGTAGTAAATGCAATCGTTTGATAGCTCGTGACTTTCACTCATCAGATTGTATCCATATCTTCAAAATCCTTATTTATGTCAAAGCAGATGAATCATTTCTAGTAGCATTTCTGTCTTTATACATTTCCAATATTTTGTCCCACAGCACTGGTCTTATTTGTAAAAATGATATGAGGATTTCGTTATCAATATTTTCAGTCATAATTAAAACACTAATTAACTACTGTATCACAAACTAAAATCACTACTAGAATACTCAAGTAATAACATCTAGCTAAAAGAGTTTACAAATAAAATGGCACACTTCAAAAGCTTGGTCACAAGCAGCGAGACTAGACCGGCCGTACGAATGTAGCTCGTGGCGTGCGCAAGTGAGCATTAGATCATGTACGGCACTAATTCTCGGAAACGGCACAGTAACCGTCGTTTGCAGTGACAGTGGACGGCAACAACAGGCGATCGTGCCGTGTCGTGTTGAGATCGAACCGTGTGCAAGCTCCCATGCTTTTCTTCGTTCCACTGAAAGATTTTGATCGTACCATAATTTTCCCTACGATCGAAATCGATCGCGTAAGTAGCGTAACGCTCTTTTCACACTATACGGTTTTGATCGTACGGTAGAAAACCGTACGGCCGCATTCTTTTAGTGAAGTGAACAAATGCATGGGACCTTTCACATTATCACCTCAAAACCGTCGAATGTGAAAGCACGCATTTAGTTATGTAGACCACTGAGTCAAAGGCGCTGTACGACCGTTGGCATTCGTTCAGTCCAGTGGCAGGGGACGGCTGCTGCACGGCACGGCACCGGCGTTTTGTCGTCATCGTATAATGTGAAAGGTCCCATGCTTTTCTTCACTTCACTAAAAGAATGCGACCGTACGGTTTTTTACTGTACGACCAAAACCGTATAGTGTGAAAGAGCGTTACGCTACTTATGTGATTGATTTCGATCGTACGGAAAGTTATGGTACTATCAAAATCTTTCAGTGGAACGAAGAAAAGCATGGAAGCCTGCACACGGTCGATCTCAACACGGCACGGCACGATCGCCGTGTTGTTGCCGTCCACTACTACTGCAAACGGCGATGTCAGAGCAATGTTCGTGTTACAGAGCCTCATTCTCACTGCCTTTGTATTTTATAAAAAAACGTTCCAATAGAAAAATTCCTCATTTCATTAGCTACAGCACAGTATGCAGTTGTTTTGGAAATTAAAAGTTACCTCGATTCTTTCTCTTCCATTAATATTTGTTTATTTTTTAGTCGTATCGTAATAAATATTATTTTTGCATACACTGTTAGAAAGCGAAAGGTTCGATTACTGTAATGCTAAAATATCAAGTTTTTACACCGAAGAAAATATGATCGTAATATTAATGAATCGGTTCATCGGCTGAAAATGAAGCATCCGTTTATTTATATAATGTACATCTACACAGTGTTAATAAATGTGTACATTATATTAATGAACGTACATTATATCAATAAACAGATTCATAAATTCTCAGCCAATGAACCTTCATTCATTATTATTACGAACATATTTTTTTCATTGACGACAACAAATGATAAATATATGAAAAATGTAAAAATTGTATTTTTCATAAAAAATTGAAAAAGCTCAATTTTTTCCAATTTTGCAATTCCAAATCAACTCGCGACCTCAAAAATATATTTTGCGAGATATTTTTACATCAGAATCAACTGTCTCTTTTTGTATGTTCGAGAATTGCATAGCACGTGTCGAATTCGGGAGTTCCACTCTTCGACTATATCCTGATTTTACGTTGCTCAATCTTCCTATCCAGCCGGAAAGGATTTTTCAGGTCTTTCAATTTACGCAGGCGTTAGGCTATCAATCATTTGTTATTAGTAATCGACAAATAAGGCTAATGGATGAATCACTATAAAGTTTTCATTTTCCAGGAGGGAGAAAAAAAGTTTTTAACTGAAAAAGCGAGGTGTTAGCAATTTAATATAATAATGCCTTCGGTTTTCTCGGCGCCCTAATAATATATGAGGCGATTTGACAGGCATATTATATTTTGTAAATCAAGAGATATATCTTAATATATTACAGTTTGAATAAGTTATTCTTTTCTTCTGAATATAATATACCGGGTGAAAATTTAATCGTTTTCGAGGCTGATATTTTATTTCCTTTTCTAATATAAATAGTGTTGTCAAAGCACAATGGAATTCTATTGCTGCAGCAATTTTACTGTCTTAGTTTATTTTCGGTGCGATAACAAGTGCAATGGGAAATTTTGGAGTAACCGTTGTTCTTCATACAAAATTTAAATAATTAATGTTGCATGAATAAAATTCTCTGCTATTGTTCTTATTATCCTCGGCCCTAGTAATCACATCTCAGAAAATGAAAAGCCAAATTTTTAAAATAATATTTCCAATGAAACTAAACCTATAAACTTTCTGACAATTTGGTTTACTTTCAAAAAATAAAAATCATTAAAAATGTCCCTTTTTCTATAATTTAAGAAGTGCTATATTATAATAGTGCATAAATCTTAACTTTAAATTTTAAAACTTTTTAAAATATTTATTTAAATAGCGAAAAATCAAAAAAAAACTTCGAAGTTTCAATTGCTTATTTTACGACTCGTGGGAAAACATTTGTTTTAATACATGTATTTCGCAATGGTATTAAGAAAAAAATGTTTTCTTATTTAAACCGTTTTCTCGGCATCTGTTTACAATTCTTGAAATTGCTGTTATAAACAAATTCTAATAACTTCTGGATATTTTATGAAATAAAAAACGATAAACAACATTAAACATATTTGTGCATTTGGATCCGGAATACGTTGGTTTTCTCGTTTTGGTTGCTTATAAATAAACAAAGTAGTATTTCGTCTTGAAGCTTGTGTTGGTTGTTCTCCAGTGCTGATATTTTCATCTGAGCTAGTTTTTTTTATCTAATTTTATAATTGGTTCACCGTTTTTAGTTTCATAGAAACTCCACAGAATTATTTGAATTTTTTTATAATACCACTGCTATTTCCAAAAATATATACAAATGCAAAGAAATTAGATTAAAATCGTTTTTGATTTTGTTCGTTTAAATAAGCAAAATTTTTAGCTCCAAAATTTTACTTTATTCTGTATAGTTCAATAAATGGCATAGTTTCACGTTCGTTAAAGTTTATTCATATTATATTGCTCAAATTATATAAAAAGGGCCATGTGTAATGATTTTAATTATTAGAAAGTTTCTGTACAGATCTAGTTTTGTTCGAAATATTGCGAACAATTAATTTAGTATGTTTCGGGATGCGATTACTAGAATCAAATAAGGAAAATAGCAGAAGATTTTAGTGGTGCAACTTAAAAACCGCTGCCCAAGGAACCATTACTTCCACATCCAGATTTTCCATCCAAGTCTCTCACAACGAAAAAATTTTGTATGTAGAAATAATTGTTTATGGAACTTTAATAATATAATATTTGAAATCGCCTACCCCAAAAATCCATAAAACAATATCCCACATCGGTAGTGGGGTGGGGGTGGTTATGGGGTGATGGGGGGTGGTAGTTGGGGTGGATGAAGTAAAAAAATATTTTGTGGTTTTTGGTTCTTGTACACACACTAAATTACATTTTGTTTCACCCCATTTAATAATGGAGTGTGGTAATGGGTGTGGCTAATGCCAAAGAATTTTTTGAGACCTTATAACTTCTCTCATATATACTATACTATACTCATATATACTATATACTAATTTTATGGACACTTACCTGCTTGATTTATCTATTTACCCCAATTTACCCCCGAACCCTTCAATAGAATAAAATGAAAATATAATCTAGTTCCAGATCACGTTAAAATACATAGGTGTACCAAATTTTAAATCAATATCTTAAACGGTTCTAGAGTAATCGCGAGCACAAAAAGTTACAGACAGACAGACCGACAGACAGACAGAAATTTTTTTTCTTTCAAACTTTAAATCTCGATGTTTCATGACATTCTAAGCCTATTTGAACAATAAAAATGTTCACATTTTTTTTGTCGTTACTGTACTCCCACTGGATGTGGATGCATCTAAAGCAACAGTCAGATTGAATCCAAAACTTCTTTCTCACTGCACTTATTATCACACCGAGAACAAATTAAAACAATAAAATTTCTACAGCAACAAAATTCCTTATTCGCCTTTTCTGATGCTTAGTTTGACTCTACTGAAGAGCAAGTTGAAGTTACAGTCTATAGAGATATATATTTTGCCTGAATCTCTTCCATTTTTTTCCGGAAGTAAGCCTAACTACTTTAAGCAACAACCCAATGAAATAGATGAAAACAGTTTTCTTTGATTTTTATCACTAATTTATTATAATTAAACGTTACTGCAATTTCGACAACTTAAAGTTTCATTGTCAAACGGTTGATTCACAAGTATTTGTGAATCTCTCTCTTGACTGCAGAAACACGTTTAGTTATAATATATTTTTGTCATTATCAAACGGGACATTCACAAATACTTGTGAATGAAGCGTTTGAGAATAACACTCTAAGTTGTCAAAACTGCAATAAAGTTTAGTTATAGTAAATTAAGTAGTAATAAAAAACAAAGAAAAGTGTGTTCGTCTATTTCGTTATGATTAATTATTAGAAAGTAACGACTTCCACCAATTAATTTTTAATAACCCAATATTTTCTTAAGTAGCAATATAACCTTTAAAATTTCCTTTTCAAGGTATATCATAAGCTGCATTTTTTAAAAACGGTAGTTCAGGACACATTTTCGTCCGAGTTTTCTTCAAAATCAATATAGTGGTATTTATGGTTATCAATTTTTTTTAAAACGTTAAATCAAAATGATTCTTTTTATTTTTTATACTTTTTCAAAATGTTAATTTAAAAAAAAACTTACCAACGTTTTAATTTTTTTATACACATTTCAACTCATTTTTTCTAAGATTTCATATAAAGTACTAAACGTTCATACATTACTATTTTGAAAATTTTTTGGAAAAGTCTTAAGAATATATAGAAATATAGTTAAATTCTTTTTTATTAGTAATTACCGAAGAACAAGACTATAGTAAGGAAATTAATTGATTAGACTACAAGTTTCATGCCTTTAAAGTGGTTTCCACAAATACTAAAACACTTGAACACTACACTCGAATACTCTATCACTCGATGCTCGATTCACCATGCTCCTACATTTGCATTAAAATAATATCAAGGTTCAACACATTCAACCAATCCTGTAATCTCTACTTAAATACTCTCTCGGCTCGATGATGAACCGCGACCTAATAAAATTACTATTTGTATCCCAAAACTATTGTCATTATTTTAACATATTGCAATTTTAAATATTTCAAATGCATATGACAATATATTACTCCGTAGTAATACCTATAACTGTCATATGCCATTACCAATTGGGGCTACGCCTTGGACAATAACGGAAATAAAAGAAAGCTAGGCCAAGCTCAGGCCACATGCATACTCAGAGCATACCGCTCCATGCCTATCGATAGCCTCTGCATTATAACAAAGACCTTTCTGCTACACCTCATACTAATAAATATTTGTGCCAAATTCCAATTGAGACATGCAGCAGCTAAGACTCTCCTGGATGTCAGGTTAAACATCCAGCAGTTTGTGTCTTGGTTAGATACGATGAATTATATTTCCATTAGAATCATTGAGGCTTGACAGACGTCACAAAAAAACCTGCATTCCGTGATTCCAGATATATCCAGTTGACTGGCGCATGAATAGATTCGTAATCCCAAAACCTGTCAAATTCTTTCTGGTCATGGGGACTTTCCGGATTTTCTATTCAAGATCGTCAAAAGGCAAAATCCATACTGCAACGTATGCGCTATCATAGACGAGCCAAAGCACAGGCTTTTCTCCTGTGCTAAATATGCCCATACGAGTTGTCTTATTGCAAATAGGCAACTTCCAACAACACATCTGCTGTTTCGCGGATCTTTTTTTAGAACTAAACTCCTTATTCTCACACTACCTTCGGCCAATACTATTTTCCCAGAGCAAAGTGATGACTTCTCATAAACTCACCTTTATACCAATCATCTTCTTCTTTCAGTACTTACTCCTTTCTTTAATATATGTATTCTATTTTATATAAAATGAACATGAGCTACTTCATCCCCAGGGGATTGTACCACCTTCTGGTTGCTTCTCTAGTTATCCCTACACCTATTATTATTATTTCGTCTAACATGCTATTTTTCTAAGAGTTGTGATGTTGGAGATGCATCAGAGGTGGAGGTAGGTTCCTCTGAAAAAAAAAAAAAAAATAAAATAAAATAAAATTTCAAAAGCATCCGGCTGTATTCACTTTAAATTATTGATATCTATTTTATGCCTGTTATCAAAGATATGTTGGGGCAATTCTTGACTTTTCAGGTCTTCCATTTCTAAGATGGGAAATAAATTCCTTAAATCTTGTCATAATTGGACGTTTTATTTTTCCAACATACAGTTCTCACAAATAATTTTATAAACTTTTGATTAATACAAATTTTGATTTCCATTTGGTTTGAAAGGCCGAGGAGTTCCGGAGGGTTTCCTCAAATGTGCGCATCCTAATTAATTTTTCAATTAAATTTACAAATCCAATTCAAATTCAATTCAAAAAGATTTTATTTTTAATTTAACATTACAGCAGGGTTTTCTGGCACCCACTGCCCGGAGCCAGTCAGACATCCACGAAGCACATAGCCGTGACAATTGAAGGACTGGACGAGACAGGGCCAAATCAACTAAAAATAAGTATGATGACTTTCGCCTCAGGTGAATTAAAATTGTAATTAGGTGAACTTTTCCCAAGAAGAATATTAAAACCTATAAAATAAAATAAAAATGAGGATGTCGTAGCACTGGTGGAAAACTTTTTGGTTGCTGTTACATTAAGAGAAGACAAATGGAAAACTTGTTTAGATTAATTCACTAGGACGGGAGCAATGATGCCGGTAGCTTAAACTTGAGTTTAAAATATTGACGTTTATTTAAATTCTTGACTCTATTAGAAATTAAAGTTTTATAACTATGAAGAATAATTTAGAAAAACAAACACAAGGTACAAAAAGAAACGAAGATATGGATAAGAAAGAAAGGAAGAATGAAGGTTGTAGTTTTCTGACAAGTTAGAGATGAGAAATCAGTTTTGGATAAAGAGACTGCCGGAAAATGGGCAACGCCTGGAATGGTAGTTTATGTTTAATTCGAAATGATGCACTGTGTTCTCCTACTTGTGTTATGTTGTTTGTCAGCAGACTATCGCCCAGTTTGAACTGGTAAAAGTTCTGAGAAGTTGCGCAGACGTAGTCCACTAGTGGTGTAATTTCGTTGTAGCGTGCGTTCACCAAGTATTCATTGCACTTGGCTATATACTTAATTACAATTAAATGTTTTACAAATCTATATTAATTCAGAGGGAAAGTTAATAGACTATGAATCAAGAAATTGATGATGCAATACATTTGGGATGCGGTGAAAACTCAACCTAGGGAAGAATTAAAGGCATGTGGTACTTTTGCTAAGTCATAATATTCTGGGGAGGTTATTTTATTATTAAGGGAGCTCATATTTACGGTTTTAGAAAAGGGAAAAAACTTCTGATATAAAATATATGATAAAAATATGAGTTTCCTGAAGATTTCGAACAATTGTTCTTTTTGGCATAATTTTCATTCTGGGAATAGTTTTCTGTGATCAAAATGTTTAACCAACTATTCCTGAAAAAAGTTTGTAACAATGACGTACTAAAACTTTTTTTTTTACAACTTTGACCTTTCTCTGCACTTCTTAACATCGCACACTTTCAGGCAATCTTATTTTATTCATTTTAGACATAAACAGTGTGCGTATACAAAACATGTGCTAACGACAATTCCACTGATTTTTAAACGGTGATTGTGACGTGCCTCACAGGAGGTGTCACAAATCCATTTTGTGAATCGTCATCATCCACAAAATATAAAAATAACTCATATGGAATAAAACGATTGCGTGTCGAAAAAGCAACCTAGCTATAATATTTAAAATAGAATTAATTTACTTTCAGAAAAAATATTTTTTTTATTGAAGTCACTTCGTTAGTAAAATTAATCTTCTTATCGTTTATGAAATACTTGTAATAGACAAATCGTGAATATAATATCTGCATGTTGCTAATAATGTGAAAACTCTCATTTACGAGTACTAATACTTTTTGCTAATTTTAATCCTATATTCTGTACATAATACTATTAGTTATGTTCAAGTGCGTCTAAACTATTCTACTTGTACGTTGCAGAATGCAAAGTCTTTTTACTTCCAGGATTATATAATATATACTCATAACTCTCTATTTAAAAATAAAATAATACTAAGAGCTACCGGCAAGGGACCTTTAAAACCGTAGCTGGAAAGTCCCATCTTGTGTCTCGTTTGAACCACTTAACCATGAATGAAAACAGATTGTCATTTTTACTGAAGAAGATTTTCATCATTATAAATTGAGGGAAACTTTGCCGGTACTTGTAAGCTCCAGTCACAAATAACTATAGTTTAATCGTTAGTGCAGATCTGGAAAACTTGTTTATAAACGGGTCTGAAAATGCATGAATTAGAGGATTTAATATATACTTCGGCGTAAAGTTGACGCATTACTGCAATTTATTTCTGAATCGTAAACATGTTCGTATAATGCGGGTATTCAACATATTTATTGAAAGGTTTTCTCAAGATTTAAGTTCATAATTTATAACGAACGTTCAAAAATCAACTACGTCAAGTAGTCCGTGCAAATGAAACCGTAGTTCTTGGATTGATGTTATACAAGGTGTTTAATTATGTTGTAACACTTGAGAGCCTGATAGTAGATAAGAAATAAAGTGCAGTTTATTTTATCTCTCTCAAATGAAGCCTCCGACCAGAAATACGCCCCCCAAAGCGAGTATTGCCAGCTATATACATATAGATTAGACGCCATTTTGGAGCCGCTATTTTGAAATATTCTGGGTCGGAAAGGTTCCCTACTTCCATGCCAAATATCAAGTTTCTAGCTTATAGATACGTTCCTATACAATTCACCGAACAGGCAAATACATGTAAAACCGTTGTTACACCCTGCTTTTATTATTTGTCTTATTTACCGAGTGGAAGTAATATAATCATTCTCTGAAATATCTTAGAATTTTCATGTTTCAGAATATGTAGAATGTAGAAGATGTAGAATATGTAGATTCAAAAAATTAAGTTATTTCAATTTTATAAATCTGTCTGTTGGCGCTGAATCTAAAAAATAATTGATATAGCAAAATAATAATCTGCAGATAGTTGACGTTATTGCCAAAGAAGAAACCTTCGTGCAAAATATACTTACCCCTTAGAAAAATGATTATTAAGAAAATGCGACAGGGGCTAATAATATAGGCATGCATAGGCGACAGATTTTCAAAATTAGCAAAGGACCGAGCTTTTTTGAAAATAACAAATTCCATTTATGTGTAAAAATATTTAATATTTATAAAGTAATAGTAATACCAAAAATATTCTTAAAAATTAACCAACAAAAAACACCTTAAAACACTGAAATCCGTCAATTCGGTCAGATGAGGCCATGTTTCATATATTTGTTATTTATTTAACTTTGTTAAAATCTTTGAAAGTTTTTCTTTTATGATGAAATGGATGGTAGTGAAAAATTTGAACTCAGAATTCTCCATTCTACCATTGACAAATTTTCAGTCATTGTAATTCAGAACAGGCATATGCATATATCACGCATAAAGTTTCATGCATAAACCACCATAGCTAACCACAACATTTTCGTCATCACATCTACTTACTAATGCTAATGGAATGGAAGAACTTACTACTAGAACCCGAGTAACTGAAGAAAATTCAATGACTTGTTAACGCATGTTTGTTGGTTTTTTAAGGTTCTGTTAAGCTTTTGAACTTTCTAACTCCTCTCGTTGTCCTTTCAAACACAAAGATTTTGAGACCTTGCCTGTTCTGATAAGACCTACAGAACCGGAGATATTTAAAAAAGAATATCAAAAACCATACACGGTGTCAATTTTGCATAAAAGTGGCCCTAGACAGTGGAGGGGCGACTTTTAACCACTATAAATATCATTTATCGCCAACCGTCAGTAAAACCATACATTACCATAGCGATTTTCGGAAGTAAACAAACACTTTATATTACTGTAAAATAAAGTATTTTACCTGCCGCATATGCGGCAGATAAAGTATTTTTACCTGCCGCAAATATTTATTAACATAGCCATGACTTTGACATTAAACAGAAATCGTTTGTCACTGTCACGCTTCTCACGCCTGTCACAGCTCCACAATAAAAGTTTTCTCAAAATCGCAAAGACGATTTTAGGCGACGCGACGGTCAAACTGACAACATAGTTGTTACTAATGATAATTCTACTAAAGAAGATTTACATATTGCTAACATAGATAATAATCCTCAAACATTTTCAATTGACACTCCTTCGACTTCAGGAATTAATTTTTACAATACGTCAGGGTGTACGTTCACGTTTAATATAACAAAAAATAAGTAGATTTGTTCTGTATTTGCTGTTTACTTTTTCATAATAAAATGTGATAAGTTATGATATCTCAATTTTTTTAAATTATAAATTTTTACGGTTGGCGATAAAATTTTGTATGCACCACGTCAGTAAAGTATCTTTATCGAACTCACCTGTTACTCGCCTCGCTCGCTTCGCTCGCTCGACTCATAATCTCAGACTCGTTCGATAAAGACTCACTTTACTGACTTGGTACATAAATAACTATTTTGTATATCATGGGGTCCGGCTAATGACGCTTCTATCAGCAATTTCCATGTTCAAAAACTTTTGGCTTAATATTACTCCACTGTACTATATCTTATTACACCATATTTTTCGTTAATTCAAGTTACTGGCAAAAACGACATCATATTCGTGGAGTGTCTCGTACCTCACTCTCACCTCAGCACCTCATGCTAAGCTGAAGTCCAGACTTCGTAGACCCCAGAGGCCCCGCAACCTTCGTGATACCAGCGCCTATGTACACGGTACATATTCTTTTCCATAGATACCTACCAACCTAGTCTACTGTATTTCATTAATTCAAAGAACTTTTCTAATAATTTATTGATTTCTTGAAAAAATAGGCTAGGATTTGGTGTGACTAGGAGTATACGCGCGCAAACGGGTCGTGATCAGTAGGAAACGACTGACAGTATGCAGGTATATCACTGACATGTTAAAATTCCATGTAGTCCCATTTTTTTCTTTTATATGTGATATTTTCATGTTAATGCTAGGTAATGCAAGACTGTATGTAGTCTAATAAGGTATGACCTGCGATTAAAGAACTTATATCTAGATACATAATTGTACAGATTTGTATGTTGCTGAGATAGTTACAATCTGAGGCACTTCTTCCCATAAGTTCTTGATTGGCTAGTCGATTTATTCGCGGCCGATTCGGGCACGATCGGTTCAGTTCAATTATCATAATCTCAGTTTGACACTTTTGACGGTGTCCGCCATTAATGTTAATAAGTGTTTTTCGTGTTTTTCGATCAAAATGTGGTGAAGAAGTCTTTTTATTTTAAGTTGTGATTTGCTTAATACCTAAATAATATTCTCTATTCATATTTACACACTTTAGTGACAATATATTTAGTGCAAAATGGTGAATTGCTGTGCCGTTTGCAGAAAGCAGTTTAGAAAAGAAGAAAATCGATCTTTCCATAGTCGTAACATGATGAAGTTCAGTTTGCAGTTATATAATAATAATAATAATAATAATAATAATAATAATAATAATAATAATAATAATAATAATAATAATAATAATAATAATAATAATAATAGACAAGTGATAACAGAACACTTCACAGAACACAATAGACCAGACATAATAATTACAAACAAAATAGAAAAAAAGACATTCCTGATAGATATAGCCGTACCTTTTGTACACAATATCATGAAAACAAAGACAGACAAAATACATAAATATCTGGAATTGGCACAGGAGATAAAAAACATGTGGCACCAAGAAGAGGTAACGATAATACCAATAATAGTAGGGGCAACAGCAGAAATACCAAAATTCACCCTAGACAGCCTAAGAACACTAGAAATAGCTGAACATACAATATATGAGCTCCAAAAAATAGTCGTGCTAGAGACATGTTCAATAGTGAGAAAGGTCCTCAACAACAATAGCTGAAACACAATTACATCTTGCTCCACAGCCGATGTAACTGCTCTACCGAAGCTCAAGCTTCGTGAACAAAGAACGAAATAATAATAATAATAATAATAATAAATGGGGGGCAGCAAATTCCTTCTTGGGTCGTCGAGGGGCGGACAGTGCTGATCCCGAAGAACGGAGATTTGTCTAACCCAAAGAACTACCGGCCTATAACCTGTTTAAACGCATGTTACAAGGTGTTTACGCGCATCTTGTACATGCGAGTGCTCCACGCAGTTGAACCGGTTTACGAGCGGATATATGAGCAACGAGGGTCAAAGAGAGGTGTCGCTGGCTGTAAGGAGAACCTGCTGATTGACAGGTGTGTCACGCAGGACTCCATGCAGTATAAGCGTAACCTCTCCATGGCCTGGATCGACTACCGCAAGGCATTTGACATGACATCGCACGAGCTTATTGTACACTTGCTCCGATGTCTTGCGGTACCTGGTCCCGTAGTGAGATGCATCGAAGAACTGATGGCGCTCTGGAGGACTCGCTTTACCATTACATCGGGTAATGATAGAGTCCAGACGGAGTCGGTAACATTCAGAAGGGGAGTATTTCAGGGAGACTCCCTCAGCCCCTTTCTATTTTGCATCTCATTACTGCCATTATCCGTTTCGCTCCGGAAAACCCGTGGATACAACTGCGGTACCCCTGGCGATAGGAGGCATAAGGTCACCTATCTGTTTTATATGGATGACCTTAAACTTTATGCCTCCGGAGAGAGGGACCTACACCAGTCCCTCAGGGTGGTACAGGAGTACACGCAGGCTGTCGGCATGGAGTTCGGATTAGACAAATGTGCACTGGTCCATCTCAAGAGAGGACGATGCGGGAACTACGGAGAGGACGCGCAGCTCGTGGACGGAAGCATCTTACATCATCTAGATGCCGGAGAGTCGTACACTTACTTGGGTGTCGAGCCACGCTCCACCCAAGAAGTGAGTGTAGTGAAAAACGCTCTCCGCGGCAAGTATCAGCACCGACTCCGACAGATCTGGTCTTCAGAGCTGTCGGGGAAGAACAAGGTGTCTGCTACCAACATGCTTGCCGTTCCGATCCTTCTCTACTCCTTTGGAGTAGTGAAATGGACTCAAGAAGAGTTGCGTCAACTCGACGTAGGAACCCGCAAGAAGATGCATCTCAATAGGAGTTTGCATCCTAAATCGTCTGTTCCACGGCTATACCTCCCACGACATCGGGGAGGCCGTGGACTCTTGAGTTTGGAGAGTCTCCATAATAGGATGGTTCTGGATGGAGCCTGTAAGGTCATCAGGAGTTCGGATCCCCTCCTCTGCATGGTCCGAGACCATGAAAATGCAGGGGTAGGAGCCTTTCTGTTTAAGGCAGCACAGAGAGCAGCCGATGAACTTGGTCTCTCCTTCGACGTCGAGCGGGTAAATCGCGACTCTGTCACCGAGTTGGAACCTGCTCGGCGAAAAGCCCAAATTAAAGCTGCAGAACACAACAACTTTCTGCAGCTTCACACGGATAAGCCAATGCATGGAGTTTTCTATAAAAATATAGAAAACCTTGGCTTATCCGAAAGGCTGACCTTTGCCTTCTTAAGGTCAGCCGGGCTGAAGTCTGAGACCGAGGGATTCATAATGGCTTGCCAGGATGGTGTATTTAACACCCTCGTCTATCGTAGTCGTGTCATGGGTATAGAGGTCCCTGATGTCAGCTGCAGGGCCTGCCGCAGGGCGCCAGAGACTCTTGTGCACTTGCTGTCGGCTTGCCCGACATATGCAGCCTCGGCCTATATCCAAAGGCACGACGGAGCATTACGAGTGCTTTACTACCATTTAAGGCACTCGTATGGGATAGACGAAACACCAGTGCTGCCTTACGCTACGGGGGATATTGAGTCCGTTGTGGGAAATGAGAAGTGTCTAATTTATTGGAACTACTCTTTTCCCACCGTCAGGCAAATACAAGCCAACAAGCCTGACGTAGTACTCCTCGACCATCAACTCAAGACAATGTTCGTCGTGGAGTTCTCGGCTCCCGCGGAGAACAACATTGTCTTGAAGGAGGAGGAAAAACGGACAAAATATCGAGATCTGCTCTTCGAACTCCGCAGACTGTATCCAGACCATACTGTTAAGATAGTGGTACTGATTATAGGAGCCCTCGGCGGAGCAAGACACACACTGCTTTCGGAACTTAAGATCATACCGGCATGCCGAAACTCGGCAGAGGTCTTAGCCGGCAGAATGCAGAAGGCCGTCATACTCGGTTCATTACGTCTGCTCAGGGCACACGATTCACGGACCCATTAGTCACTCACCCCACGGGCGTGGGGAGTGGCTACCGGTACTACCAGCTCCTCTCTGTGAGGGTCGGAGCCACAGAGAAGGGTGACTGGTTTTTAGCTAGCTAAAAAAAAAAAAAATAATAATAATAATAATAATAATAATAATAGGATCCATAATAGGATAATAGGATGGTTCTGGATGGAGCCTGTAAGGTCATCAGGAGTTCGGATCCCCTCCTCTGCATGGTCCGGGACCATGAAAGTGCAGGAGTAGGAGCCTTTTTGTTTAAGGCAGCACAGAGAGCAGCCGATGAACTTGGTCTCTCCTTCGACGTCGAGCGGGTAAATCCCGACTCTGTCACCGAGTTGGAACCTGCTCGACTAAAAGCCCAAACTAAAGCTGCAGAACACAACATCTTTCTGCAGCTTCACACGGATAAGCCAATGCATGGAGTTTTCTATAAAAATATAGAGAACCTTGGCTTATCCGAAAGGCTGACCTTTGCCTTCTTAAGGTCAGCCGGGCTGAAGTCTGAGACCGAGGGATTCATAATGGCTTGCCAGGATGGTGTATTTAACACCCTCGTCTATCGTAGTCGTGTCATGGGTATAGAGGTCCCTGATGTCAGCTGAAGGGCCTGCCGCAGGGCGCCAGAGACTCTTATGCACTTGCTGTCGGCTTGCACGACATATGCAGTCTCGGCCTATATCCAAAGGCACGACGGAGCATTACGAGTGCTTTATTACCATTTAAGGCACTCGTATGGGATAGACGAAACACCAGTGCTGCCTTACGCTCCGGGGGATATTGAGTCCGTTGTGGGAAATGAGAAGTGTCTAATTTATTGGAACTACTCCTTTCCCACCGTCAGGCAAATACAAGCCAACAAGCCTGACGTAGTACTCCTCGACCATCAACTCAAGACAATGTTCGTCGTGGAGTTCTCGGCTCCCGCGGAGAACAACATTATCTTGAAGGAGGAGGAAAAACGGACAAAATATCGAGATCTGCTCTTCGAACTCCGCAGACTGTATCCAGACCATACTGTTAAGATAGTGGTACTGATTATAGGAGCCCTCGGTGGAACGAGACACACACTGCTTTCGGAACTCAAGATCATACCGGCATGCCGAAATTCGGCGGAGATCTTAGCCTGCAGAATGCAGAAGGCCGTCATTCTTGGTTTATTACGTCTGCTCAGGGCACACGATTCCCGGACCCAGTAGTCACTTACCCCACGGGTGTGGGGAGTGGCTGCCGGTACTACCAGCTCCCCTCTGAGAGGGTCGGAGCCACAGAGAAGGGTGACTGGTTTTTAGCAAAAAAAAAATAAAAAATAATAATAATAATAATAATTTTATTGGTGTTAATATACAAAAGTATTTACACAAGTCAGAAAAACAATACAAATAAGTTAAAAGAGAATATAAAACATATTTAAGTATAAAGAAAAGACGGACATATTACAAAACGCAATAAATAGTGTTTGTATATAAAATTAAAAACAGGAAACAGATACTATATACAACAATACAATATATAGATAAAAGTGATCATTCACACATAGTATTAAAATTTGAAGAAAAATACTCCTCAAAGTTATAAAAAGCATTGGTTATTAAAAAAGCTTTTACAGTACTCTTAAATAAATTGTATTCAAGTTCTTTGATCTCTGAAGGCAAATGATTAAAAAACAGTATGGCATAATAATTTGTTCCGTTACGAGATTTAAAAAGTCTTAAAAAGTTAGAATATGGGTTATTATTGTTTCTCGTGGAATACCTGTGCATTTCGTTATGAGAAGTATAGTTTGTTTTGTGTACCTTAATGTATAATAAACAATGCAAAATGTACACGCTAGGCAACGTTAATATTTTTAAGTTTTTAAAAGCTTGTCTACAGTCGTCTCTGTATTTTAGGCCGCACAAAATCCGTACTGCTTTTCTTTGTAAGCCAAAAACATTGGCGCTATGAGTAGAATGTCCCCAAATTAGGGTAGCATATGATAATTGAGAATGAATAAGACCATGATAAGCAGTAATCAATGTTTCTTGAGAAACTTCATTTACAAGGTTTCGTAATAGGTACATGTTAATTGACATTTTATTACAGACAAAGTGTACATGTTGTTCCCACGACAATTTCTTATCTAGGTCTACCCCGAGAAACTTAACTCTGTTTGTGTGGTTTTCTCCAGTTACATTTCTCAGACTAAAAACCATGGTCTCAGTTTTAGACTTATTTAAGCTAAGTTTGTTTGCTGAAAACCATTCCTGAGCTTCTGACAACGTCTGCCTCACATTTGTACGTAAAGTATCAATATTTTGATGTGAGTGAATTATGGTGGTATCATCTGCAAATAGGACGAATTGTGATGAAGTTATGTCAGTTAAATCATTGATATAAATTAAGAATAGTATCGGTCCCAAAACGGAACCTTGTGGCACTCCATGTTCCATAGGTAGTAAATCAGAATTTGTATTTTGATATGTGACAAACTGGGATCTATTCATCAGATATGACTGGATTAAGTTGATACTACTACTATTAAAATTATAATATGCTAGTTTATCAATTAAAATATGATGTGGAACACAGTCAAAAGCTTTAGAAAGGTCTAGAAACTGTGCATACACATATTCACCAGCTTCAAAGCCCTTACTTATTATTTCAGTCAACTTATTTATGGCTAATGTTGTAGAGGATTTAGCTCTAAAACCAAACTGACTAGAACTGAACAGGTTATTGGATTCAAAGTAGCAAGTTAATTGCATTTTTAACAAAGTTTCTAAAATTTTTGAGAACAGAGGTAAAATTGAAATGGGTCTGAAGTTTCCAACATCGTTTAATGAGTCCTTTTTATGTAATGGAATGACTTGTATACACCTGTGCGTATATAACTATGTATTAAGTTAGTTAGTGGAATTAATATAAAGTATCTAATTGCGTATAACGTTTTTATGTTTAAGTAATAAGCATCGGTAGACTTAGTCTTTTTTAAATTGGTTATAACATCATTTACTTCGTTATAAGAAACCTCTCTGAAGCAAAACTGAGATTGTAGAATTTGTGATTTTTTGTCTAAGAAATGTTTGTGGGTTTTATTAGTGACAGGTAAATTTTTTATTACATTTTCAGCAACATTTGCAAAATGTAAATTAAATTCGTCTGCTGAAATATCAGATGCCTCCTTTTGCTGTTTTTTTCTGCTGTTGATGATTTGCCACATAGCCTTTTGTGTATTATTTGAATCTGTAATATATTTATCATTTACTGCTTTTTTTGCTGTACACAGTTCTGACTTATATTGAATTTTGTGCGTTTTTATCAAATTTTTTAAATTTTCTGTGGGATCTCTTTTATATACATCCTCCAAAAATGCAATGTATCCCTTTTATGACGTAAGCTGTTATTAAACCAGTTAATTTCAATTGTGTCACCTTCTATTATTAGTTTGGATTTTTCTGGAAATGCTTTTTCGAGGGCCGTGGATATGTAATTAACAAATTTTCGGAAATTATTTTCAACATTTAAGTCGTTATTATCAATGAATGTCCAGTCTGTATCGCGTAAGTCATTGTTTAAACAATATAATCCTTCATCTGTTATTGGACTGTATTTTATTCTCCTACATGAAGTTTTAGGTTTATGGTCAATAACACCCAATAATATTCCTAAGTGATCTGATAACTTAGGGTCAACTATCCTACAGTTGAAATGATCACAATTAAAATTAACGAAAATATTATCTAGGCAATAATGATTCCTAGTATTTTCTTTGTTTATGGGATATAGTCCGAAAGATATAAAAATATTTAAAACTAAAGCGGTATTTTTTTCATTCGTATTAAAATGAATGTTAAAATCCCCAGTTACAATAATTTTTTTATTCATATTTAAAAGCATTTCCAGAGAGCGCGATAATTTTTCTAAAAATATATTAATATCCCCATTGGGAGATCTATATACAGTTAAAATTTGTATATCATTGTAATTTATTCCCACTATCTCACAGTGAAGTTCAGTTGACAGACTGTTTACAAGTTTACTAGATGTGCACTTATACCTATTTAAACAATAAATTGCAACACCTCCATGTATGGCTGTTGATCTGGAAAAATGTACCGCCAAAGTATAACCAGTTAGCTGCATACAAGGAATCTCATCGTTTAATAACCAATGCTCGTTAAGTGAATAGCAATTAAATTTTAATATCCTTTCAAAACATATTAATCTTACTGTATTATCTTACTGTAATATCGTATGCCTACATCACGTTGTATAAAGAGCCGGTAATGCAGGAATTGCAATAATTCATTTTAATGAAAATATTTACCATTCTACACATTTTCTACCCATACAACGCCACTGTTTCCTATGGGATGTGATGTTTATCTATTCTTTTTAATGGATGTATAATGTGACTATGTTAGGAGCAAACAAGGTATATAGTGAAAAGATAGCCTGTTATGTATCTAGATAAAAGTTCTTTAATCGGAGGGTATGACATATCAGTATCACTAAAAAATTGTTGTCTCACAATAAAGTTACCAGTAAGTCTAGTATTAAATCCCATCCATAGATTATTACCTTAAGAGGCCAGAGAAAAAGTTATATTCAACGTGCCATAATTACCTTTGAATCTAATAAATGTTTACTTACTATACTATATCTCTTCTTGATTAAGTTTCGAAGGTAGCAGGTAGCAGGTCGAATATAACGTTTAAAATTTTAATTTGAAAAGATTGATATGTGGATTAAATTGTTTTTTTTTCATAATTTAATAGTAAATGCATAAAAAAACGTTTTTATATCATTATGTGGCTTTTTATTTCATTCCGGGGTGGATGCCACCCCTCAGGTTTAGATCCCTCAAAAAAATATCCTTTGAAAATGACAGAGAACCAAATTTTGAGAAAAAAGGTTCGTGCATTATTCACATGACAGTAGACCTACTTCATCGAATTGTAGTTGCTTTGCACCTATCTAGTAGGTAGACCCAAACGCGCGACTTCTGGTTAACAACTGAAACCATAGATTAAAGAATATTATATATGATATAGGGATTTTTTAAACAGCAAAACTTATGTCGTGGGTAGCGCTGTATTCCCGCCTTTTTGATACAGGCGGGATTGGCATAGGCGGGAATTTTAAATGATTTTCAAACAAATGCTTAGGCCATCATTAGACTACAAAAGTTCTTTGACAAAGATTTTTTATAAAAGATATTTTATGATGATAAAATATCTATCAAATTACTCATAAAATATCTTTTATTATAAAAGATCTTTGTAAAAGAACTTTTATAGTCTAACAGTGGCCTTAAAATTAAATAAGTCATTTCATAACTAGAAATTGATCATTTATTAATTTAACGGAAAATCATTACAATAAATACAATAATATTTAAAAATACATTTAAAAAGTAACTAACGTAAGTAAAATTATTACAAAAGTATTAAGATGTTGAAACTGCGTTGAAATAAGCAAAATGTTAAAGTAACTAATGTACCAAAATACCTTTAATACAATTAAATAATAGCGGGTTTATACGTGCATGGATTTAGTGGCGCCAGTAGATATTAGCACGCCAGTAAAAAAATATTGCGCGTATAAACAGTTACTGGCGAGCATGCATCAATGCATGCAAGGTAAAAGCTTGCTCGTCAGTAACTGTTTATATGTGTAATATTTTTTTACTAGCGTGCCAATATCTACTGGCGCCACTAAATCCATGCACGTATAAACCCACTATAATATACATTTTCACGTCCTTTACTAACATTAAGTGGTGTGAATCAGTCTTTTTGGAATTTAGATTTTCCATTATCATATAGGTTGCAAAAAACTGACATTGATTGTGAAACGTCATAAGTAATGTATTTGAATAATGTTAATCCAGAAGAAAAACATACGTATTTTTGTTTTTTTTACTTTTTTACACCATTCGAAGGGAATGATTTCGATTTATAACAAATGTAAAAACTGATGTTGAAAAATTCACAGATACGATGCGACTGCACATAGCTGCGATTGTATTTATTATGTAAATAATGTAACCTAATATTTTGTACATGTCCGTCATTACAAGACTGAAAAACTTTTTCATTGGTAAACACAAAATTGGTCCAAAACTCCACGGGCGATAGACACAATTTAAACAAAACATAATGCGGGCTTGCTTCTGTTCTTCTGTTAATATGGTCTTCTTGGCACTTGTACAGTTTTTTATTTTCGATTTTCCTATCCTTCGGCTAGCTGCTGACCTCGACACTAGAAAATGTGTCATGAACACAGCGTCTCCTGCTGTTTGAAACGGATTTTTCCTCAAATAGCCAAGAGTGCTTCATCTTGAACGAGATTTGAACTTCTCGGCCTGAACCGTCTTTTCTCTTTACGCTATCTTCCTCTTCCCACTTTTCTTCACACTCATAACAGTACTTTTATTCAATTGATAATGGTTAGCAACTGCTCTGATAGACCATCTCTCTTTAATTTTAGAGAGAATTAAAATTTTTTCATGTTCAGTTAATTTTGGCATTGCGAAAATATGACACTGACAAATAAATAATGATTTAATAAGGCGAAAAATAGGAGTACGAGATTTCATTGCACAGAAGTGTACAACCCGTCAGTCTTTCGTTTTTAGTCAATTTCTTGGGAGTCACGTTCTTTGCAAATCAATAATACCTATGCATGTTGGAATTTTTCGAAGTCGCAACACGACGTGAACACAACACTTATAACCCATTACAGTTTTTAATATTTAACAGAACAGCGTCGTTTCTAGACAGTTTCATTGGAAACTCACATTATTTACAAATAAGCAAATGGACTCCTGCTCTATGGATTTAATAATTATTAGTTCAATGTCCAAAACACAAAGCACAGACATGTAAACAATAATAGCGCGACAACTGACACTACTGACAGTCGAGCAAGATCCAAAGGCATATTTTTGCGATCTCGCGTCTTACCCCAATGCTTTAAGCGCCTTGAAGCACTACGTCATCATATATTTCTCCGCAAAAATGAATGCCTTTTTAGCTTTTTTTAACCGTTTAGTTCTAACCATCTCTAACGTTCTTATGTCATATCCCCACTATTTTCCGCTTACACATTTTCTAGCGCCCTAGTGAGACCGCGCGATACCGCTTTAAGCGTGACGTCACAGCTTATTCGCTCGGATGGCTCCGCTTATCGCGGTTTGTAGCGTCTTATGCGCAAAAACATGCCTCAGATTTGCGCAGCCGCCGTGATTCAAGTACAAGTAGCGACAGATCGACGGAAGTTCAAACTAAACACGCTGTTTTGAAATATAGTGGGAGTGCGCAGGGCCTGACTGGAACAGTTGAACAATGAACATCCAGGCATTAATGTGCTTTCGCTTCTATACACATAGGTATAATATAACTTATAACGGTCCTTTAACAAGTGCATTTTATTAATTCTATTTAGTAATATAAAACATATTTAGTGAATTTGTGTATTGCTATCTCTTTGTCACTTGTGTTGATGGAATGCTGTTGAAATAATAAAAAAAAAACGTCCAGATGTACAAACACAAGGTAGGTGTAATTGTAATCTTTCCTTATTTACTGCTATTTATTTAATCATTTACACATATGCCTCCATATTGTCTTAACAGTTGTGGTTCAACAGTACTGAATACAATTTCTAGACAAGTTCCAACAGATATTTCAAGCAACAGTGGGGACATGCTCCACAAAACTTAGATTAATACATTTTTTTATTAAATCCCTTTTGAAAGGGATTTATTAAAGATCTGTCTAGGGGTGCCCGAGCAAAGGAATAAAAAATTTAACAAAATTTAACAATTTTT
Organism: Rutpela maculata; assembly: GCA_936432065.2. Classification (NCBI taxonomy): domain Eukaryota; kingdom Metazoa; phylum Arthropoda; class Insecta; order Coleoptera; family Cerambycidae; genus Rutpela; species Rutpela maculata. The sequence continues at coordinate 289,803,882 of OW386285.2, read as the reverse complement.
ATAAATGTATAAAGAATGATTTACTTAACCTAGTCGATTTATACATTTGATGTGACATTTGCTTAGTAGTGAAACGTTAGTTTTTCTGATCAATATTTTGTTGTTTGTGAATGTTTTTTTGAGTTTTCCATGAATACTATCAATAAACAAGCTTCTAAAATATAAAGAACTTGTGCAGATGAACTTCAATCTGCACATAGTACTCAGGCCTAAGTGAAGACCTCCAATTATTTGTATTCAAACATATCTTCAAACTTTTAGAACAAAATACACTCTAAACTCTAAAGGTATTTTCCAAGAAACGTAAAATTTGTTGTTTTTTGCAAATATAATATTAATAAGAATAATAATAATAAAATGGCTTTATTTAGGAATAAATTTACAGCATATTCCTAAACTAAGGCGAAGTCTAGCTTAATAGCTACTCAACTTAACCTTTTACATTATAATAATTTAAATCTAATCTAAGTCTAATCTAACATTAAGTAAAACAAAACTAAAAATAAAATTAAACATAAAAACTAAAGACTAAGAAAAGGCAAATTTGATATATATACCCACATACACATACATCCACACATATAAAACCAATTGCCATCAAAATTTGGAGAGAGAGAAAATGAGATTTTATCGTTTTGCGAAATTTATTTACAGAAGCTGTTTTCAGTTGGTCATTTATATTATTGTAGATCGAGATTGCGTTATATAAAAATGAGCGTCGAAGTAAAGTTTTAGAATATTTAGGGATACTAAGCTTATTTGCATATCTTAAATTTGTGTTTTGAATTTCACGCCTGAATGTAAATATTGCATAAAGGTAAGAAGGTGAACAGGTTGAAAGCAGGTTGTGAATAAAAACAAACATATTGTATTTGTACAAATTTTAAAGCCTGAGCCAAATACCTCAATAAATGTTAATTTTAGCAAAAAAAAATACGAAGACCAAAAAAGGGAGACTATAAACTAGGAATGAACTTGGTTTTTATTTCAGTAGGATTAATAGTTTCGGAGATATGGCGTCAGAACGTTCATATGACGAAGTATTTAAATTACGTATTAAATATCTCAGGAACAAGGGATGAAGTTTAGCGCAATTACTAGGGAAGAAATTTGCTATAGGTTTAGCAAAAAATATACACGGTGCTAAATCTAACTATTACACTGACACTATTTAGTTCAGTAAAATAACAGTTAATATTGTAATATATCGGACAAAATTCAGAAAGTTTTGAAAATTGGTGGAAATATTAAGGATAGCATAAGAATTAGTAAACCGAAAAGTGCCCACCCCTAAATAGTGTGCTTCGTCCCCTAGGAGGTCGATTCCACCACCATTTTGAGGTTTTCTAGATTACCTCGGGAACGGTGCACTTTTTGATACAAATACCTATATACAAAATTATTCCTTATAAAATTCTCTATCAAAAGCGTATCTACACTTTTTCTGCTAAAATTAATAGTACCGTGGGAAATAAGGCGCACATAAGGGTTGGTTCCAGTTAGCACAATAAATTGTAATCTTTACTATAATCTACTTTAAAGTTCAATGCTTAACGCAAAAGCAGTAGCTACTAAACTCCACTTAAAATTATAATAAATGTAGCGCTTCCACCCTCTCACCTAAAAATATCGCAATTTTTGAAGAATTATTTGCACAATTCATTCGAGTCTGGGGTTAAAAATGTACTTTAGTTTTGAACTGGCTTCGGTACCTCTTTCCCTTTTCGATGACAAAGTCCTAATGAGAAAACTAACAAGGGAACTTTATGTCAGATTATTAATACTGTTCCAGAACGAGACCATATGACAAGACATCGTGCAAACTTTTAATAATGAAAAAGCTGGTCATGAAGAAATTGTAGACGTAGGAGAGCGACTTGTCCTAGCTTTATACAACTCTACCTCCGCAGAAAAAGTCTAGATGTACACAGATTTATGTCTTTTAACAAACTTGTTGGTAAAGCGAACAATACTGTAATGTTATCAAAACTACGACCAACTTCAGCTGCTGTTCGGAAACACTCATATCGCGTTTTTTTACCAAATTCAAACATGGAAAAACGTTACGCTAGAACCTACTGATTGGGGATCGAAAAAAGTCGGCGGTATATTAACCCTTAAACTCTGTTTAGAAAATAATTTCTTGTTCATGCAAATTAGGGTGCGAAAACAGGTGCAGTTGCAGAAGAGCAGGCTTACGTTGCTCCACAATGTGTTACCATTGCCACGGGCAAGCATGCATGAATGTCGAATCTATGGAAGACGACGAAGATTAATTCACGCATTAAAAAAACCGCGCCAATTACTTTACCTCTGTGGTGGCGCACAGTGGGGCTTTTCGTAGTTAGTAGTCCAAAAAATGCCTAGAGCCTATCAAAGTTGACCAATACAAATAATTTTTTTTTAAATGTTCCCTAGAAAATTTCTAAACAATCCCTCAAGAGTGTTTTTGAAAAAAGTTACTCTACGTTAATAGAAGTTGGTTTACATTTTGATTATTGACGTAAGAAATTGCTTTGTTTCTTAAATCTCAGTGAAATGCTTAGTTAAAGTCACGTTTTAACTCACTAAATCAATTTGCATTTGTCATAAAGGTCTGAAGGAGATTATAATGATTATAGATTTACTAGGTATAATTTGTATTCGCTTTTCAGGTATTGGCAAAAAATTGCTTTTATATATTTAATATACCAGTGGTGGTTAAATATTTCCAAATACACAATAACAAAAGGGCATCTTAAACACATAGGGCCATCAATTTACCATTACAACAGCTATAATGGTTGGACAGTATTTTGTATTAGCTTTTTTGATATTAACAAAAGAGTCCTTTTGATATTTAACATACCGACGATGGTAAAATAGTTCCAAGTGTGCAATATCAAAATGGCATATTAAACACATAGGGCCATCAATAACTTACCATTATAGGATATATAATTTAATGTTAAACAGTACTTTGTATTCGCTTTTCAGGTATTGGCAAAAGTTGACAACTATAGTATTCTAGGAAATAGCGTGCAAATTCGACGACGAATGGTTACCGTCTGTCAGTCGGTAATCGAAGAGACCATATAAGTACAAAATGTTTTTCTCTTTAGAACTTTTTGCTATGGTGGGGGGATAGGAAAAGGGGGACATTTATTTCTTAATCGAATGATTATTGATATCTGTCCACATAGGTAGTTAGTATATGTACTTCACATACTCCAATTACATTGGCAGACGAAACTTCCGGTCGGCGCGCGCGTTAACCGAAAATAGAAACTAAAAATATTTTTTTTCTATTTGAGGTAAACGCGCGCGCCGATCGGAAGTTTCGTCTGCCAGCGTAATTGGGGTATGTAAACTACATATACTAACTACCTATGCGGACGATAATCATTCGATTAAAAAATAAATGCCTCCACTCCCTATCCCTCCACCATACCAAAAAGTTCCAGAGAGAAAAAAATGTTGTACTTATATGGTCTTCGATTACCGACTGGCAGACGGTAACCATTCGTCGTCGAATTTGCACGCTATTTCCTAGACTATAGTGTGTTTACTGGTTACGTACTAATTTGATGTTTCTACTGTTAAAAAAATAGCTAAGTGCAAAATTCTATCTTAATAATTAGTTAGCTGTACAATGCCAATGCTTTTTCTTTTCTCATGTTACACAAATCTAACTAAATAAGTCATATTTCATAATTTTTTAATATATTTTTCTTATTTTTCTAAGTTATTGTAAAATTGACAAAAGTGAAAACCACTACTGTAAAAAATGATGTTAAACACATATAAGTCATCACTCATCACTTAAGAATTTGTTGCATACTTACTATTTATTTCCTGTCACTTAGCCATTGAAATTAAAAATAAAATATAAAATATTGAAATATTTAACATCACTAAACAGTTAAACATTGATCAACCTTCTTATTCTCTTTTTGGAAGAACAATACTTTGGGCACATATTAGTAATCATATTTACATTTTTTCTAATTTCAAGCCAGAGATTTCACTTAATACGGGAACTATTGTTGTGATATTGATATTATACCACCCTTTATTAATTTATTTCTTCCGCCTTCGTTTTTGTCTTTTGTCTTAAGACTGCATGCTGATTTTCCGCCCCTTAATGCGGCCGCCTGTGTATGAATTTGCACACTGGTAGGCACGGCCCTGGATCGTCCCCAATAAATAGATTGTGGCAACAGTGATGTCTATACCTATCTGCCGTATATATGAATTTTGTTATCTTTCTTTTTCTTTGTCTACCTTTCTATTTGTCACTAAAGTTGGTTTTCTAATTAAAAAATTGCCAATCTATACTGTAAACAACAATGTGACGAGTTGCATCTGTCTGTCCGCCACTTTGAATCTTCCAGACATGCAAGGAACTTGAATTATTGAACGTTGAGGAAGATTAGGAAATTTTGCAAGGTTTAAAATGATGGAATTAACACCGCGGCCTGAAATGTCAACCTATGAATTTTATGGAACTAGGTAAAGGCCCACGGGCTTTTAGCTTGTTAATACTAATCCTGGAGGGCGCTGGAACCTTCGGTGTATAGTGTGTTCCACAAATAATTCAGCGATATAAAAAAGCTGGCGAAAAAGCATAAAGGACACCGACCGCTTTTGTTAATGTACCGCGTCGGCGGGGTTAGGTTAAGTAATACACAGGACCGGACTTAAAATGTATCTTCCGTTTCAAACAATGAATTAAAAGATTTGAATTCTCGTTCAATTGTAAAGTTGACTAGACAATTCTGACATCAGAACTGTAAAATAAGTATGTTTACAAAAATGTACACAAACTTAAACGATACCGGTTTTTCTTATTGTCCAGCAAGGACCAACGAGGAGGTATAAGCATGTCCCTTGCCAGGATAGGATGGTGACAGGATTGTTAATTAGGGAATAAGAAGTTAAAAAATAAATAAATAAACCAGCATTTTTCAGTTAAAAGTAACTAACTGTTCTACAAAATAAAACGTAATGAACTTATTAAAATAACATAATAGAGTTTCAAAGTAAAAACTGAATAAAAATAAATAAATAGCTAAACTCAACAACAACACGGTATAAAAAAACATTCAATTAGTAAAAAAAAAATTAATAGCATTTTCCTACAGAAAAATAAATAAAATAAAAACATTTCTTAAATTGTTGCAAATAAAACATGTTTTAAACTTACCAGGAATAATAACTTTTCCAAAATAAAAATAATGAACCTTATTACAATCACTAACATTATCACAGAATACCACTCACTCACTATCACTGCCACTGTCACTGTCATAAATATACTCGCATCACGGAACGTTAAATATAAACAGTAAATTAAATAAAATATAGAAATCCTTTCCGTGATTCGAATTCTTCGCCATTGTCACTGTCCCCTCCCACGCCGATGATGAATTTATCTCCGCTATTTGTAAATATTTGGACTAGTTTTCTGTAACCATCTTCATCTTTGATCACTTTGAGAATTGATTTTCTCCAGTCGTCTTCTCGTATGTTGGAAATTTCGCTGTGAATTAATTCGACGACTTTTTTGTCAAATTTTGGAAATGTGTTTTTCCGACGAATCCGCCTTTTTAATTGGCCCTAAATCAACTCTATCGGATTAAAAATACAAAAATAGCGAGGTAGTCTTAAAACAGAGTGTCCATATTGCCTCGCGATGTTCTCGACAACATATTTTTTTTCAAATGTTTTGGTATGCAATACTTCCAATAATTGGTCCTTCGTATAACATTCTTCAAAGTAGAGAAAAGAGAAAAAATTTTATTTCTTCCTTATTTGATGAAGTATTTGGAGTTTTTTCAATTTGTCTTGAACGATAAGATGCATTATCCATAACAATCACGCTGTTAGGTTTCAAATTCGGAATTAGCGTATGCCCAAACCATTCCTCAAATATATCAGATTCCATATTTTTTATGGTAATCCATTTTTTTCCCACTTAATTTCAATCCATCCGTCAATAGATCCGCAATGAATTATAATTAGGCGAGATCCTTTATTTGCCGGTATACCTTTCAGTTGGCATTTTCTCGATTTATCAGTCCTCTTTGCAGTGTCATGTGTATCGTACCATGTCTCATCTAAATAATAAATCTGTCGATTTTCGTTTCTTTATCCTTGTATCTTTTCCAAATGTCCATGGCGCCAGTCAACTATTCTTCTGCTTTCCATTATTTCTGCCCATTTGTCGACGATTGTAAATTTGAATCCTATTTTTTGAAGCCATCTGTGTATGGTTGTTTTGGGACAAGTTATATCCATCTAGCAAGGTGTGTGCGTATTATGTCAAGAGTGGGTATTTCACAATTTTTATATTTCTCATAGACCACATCTCTCTGTGGTTGATGAATCCAACTGTCTGATTTTTTTAGCGTCAGACCTCTTTTTATTTTTCTAATACTTTTCCGTACAAGCTGGCTCATTGTCGAATATGGAATTTTCGTTAATGATACTGCCTTCTTTACCATACTTTCATTACCATTATTTTCGGGATCCTCCATGAGACTTTTGTATACATTCAAACAAATCCGTTTCGCTTGTACGTCCAGAAAAAATCGTTTTCTATTAGAATTAGAACGAGGTTTGTTGTTAATTCTTATATTTTTCAAAACACCGGCATCACTGTCTTCGTCACTACTGATACAAATAATATTGCAATTCCCGTTCTCATTTTCCTTACTACAACTCGGGCCCTCCCACGGACGAAATATTATTTGTTGATCTTCCCAAGGTCGAAACATTATCACAATTAATTATTCACAAAGCACAAATGATAATTCACGAATCACCAAAAGACAAATTATTTAAATATATCACACACAAAACTTACAGCGCATTAAAATTAATGGCGTTCACTTTTCACTTTACACTTATTAGATTTACAAGTTTTCCGTATATCTCCCAGTGCGCATCTAGAGTATTCTTATGTATTTAAAGTGTTTAAACATCATGGGTAGTGAAGTGAACACGTGATATAACGGCCAGATTTATCTGAGCAAAAGCCGTATTTTGCCGACCGAAATGGCAAGGTCTCCCGTGGTCTAAACTTTAGTTTTACTGTTAAACAAGATAAACTATTTAATTCAACAGAAAGATTTAATAAAACTTTTCATTAAACTTTTGTGACAAAGAAAGTTAGTCCACCCCTGATAGTCCACGTTGACTTCATAATTTATGTCCACCTATCAGAGATCTCATAGAGCTAATTTCAACCAATTATATATTCAGTGGGATTGGCCTACATTCTCTTACGAAATATGCATGACCATTTTTTGTGATGATAATAAAAGAAGCCGAACACTTTTATGGCCTTTTATGTAAATGTACTGAAATTGATACATGGTCGGTACCTTTTACGTTTTTTTGCGAACTTTTTTATATCGCTGTATTATCGATGGTAAAAACTATAACGCTGCCTCTGAAGTAGTTGCTACAAATACCAGAGCACTTGAATACTATTACGCGATGTTGGCATCACTTGGAAACGATTAAAACTGATTTAATTGTCTCCAGATGATGTCATCATGGTAGACGAAACTCGTGTCGAATAATATTATTTAAGTGTTTTGGTGTTTGAGGAAACTACTTCATGGCAGTTAATACTAAATCGCGCATTTAGCGACATAATTATCTCACTTCAACTCTGTTCGGAAATATAGACATATCTGCTTACGACGATTTTTTTTGTGATTATTACAAGCAGATTTAATTTCCAGAATTTTGAACCACATATCCTCTAGTTATATAGATCGCTGATTTTAGACGATAATTTTAAATAATCTTTATTTAGAATTGGTCTATAGTATGCATGTTATATTATGTATATCATGCATGAACAATTTCCTACCAAAAGAATTCCTGCCTCTCGATAGATATGTAAAATAATTATGGGACCAAGGGTTGACTGACCGCCTAATATTTCTACGTTATTTTTATTCAGATTGTCCAGAACCTAATTTATCATAATTTATCGGAATAATAATAATTTTTCGACATTTTCCAGTATTCTCGACTTCATTCTATATTTTTCAATGGGTGTGTTCTATCTAGACAGTTGGTCTAGTTTCTTTAACCCTCGTTTCAATATATTTGAAACAGAAAACATTAATATTCGTCCTATTTGTCATGCATTTACAAAGCAATAAGATAAAACGTTCGTTTGATTAATGCTGCTACAAAAACGATAATAAATATTTGTCTATAGTTTGTCATTTGTTGATTATGCATTTAATCTAATAATGGACCATTTTAAATATGCACTGGGGTACTTTTTCATATATGTACCCTCACAGCAAAATTAGTGTATTAAGATGCATTGTTTGAAAAAAAAAATTCTTCGAAAAAGGCCGCTAATATTTATTAAATTCACCGTCGCGTCGCCCAGTTAATTGAACAAAACCTAATTTGGTGCAGTTCCGAATTTTGTGCCTAAGGCATCGAACGTCGTCGTGCGACTTTGAAAATTTCACAAAATTTCGGCATACTTTCGACTTTTTCGCCTTCTGTGCCATACATCGCCGGAGACGTTAAAAAAGTCCGTTTTCCGCGTAGTTTTCGAAAAATATGCTTTGACCCGCTATAAAACGTTAATTTTTTGCCATTATTTGTCGATTTTTCTGGGTTCTGCAACATTATCACTATTTGTTACAGTAAATTATCTTATTACCTAAATTATTAGGAATTCTGGAACTATTATTTTAATATTAGTCAGAATAATAATTTATTTCTTTATTTCTTTATTAGTAAAATATGTTTGTAACTCTAAAGCAAAATGTTACAATGGTTCTTTGTACGCAGAGAATTACAATTTAAAAAATTACAAATACAAGGTTGCATAGCATAATTTAAGTAAACTCTAATAAATCCAAAATCTAAGAAGCACATACACTAGTTACCTATATGGTAGAAAATATATCCAGCTGAAGGTATATTGCAAGCTAGGGAGTTTCTGATGACGTGTTAATTTATTACATAAAAATTTTATGTAGGTCCAAATAACCTGAATTAATATTCTACAAATATATTTACGTTTATTCTGTAGTAATCATCGCGATATAAATTTCAAAATATCACGCCAACTATTTAACGATTGGTCATTGTGGGAGGTAGTGAGTATCTGCAGCAAACGTGATGCCGCCGATAAGCTTCGAAAATTGACATGACACTACACATCATAAAATAGCGCGGTTATTAGGTTCTTAAAAAATCTTATTTAAGATAATAAATCCAAAATGATAAAGAAGTGTTCAAAGTGAGCAACGTCGAACTGTGATTTATGTAAGGGCGTATGAAATTAATTGATTTATTTATTTATTATTAGTTTTTACAATTTCTCTATGGACTTATGGCAGAAAAAAATAGAATTATTTGCCTTATTATGTTCCAAATATACATAATTCTTAATGGATTCTCCTATATTTCGAGTAGGAGTGACATTTTGAAATATGATTTTGTTGCGACATTAATATTACAGTAGCACAGAAAACCGGATAATGTTTCCACATATAACTAAAAAACTAAAGCATAATAAATGGCCAACATGCTTTCAGAAATATGTTCTTGAAATACTAAAAGGAATACATAACTTCTTTCCTTGTTCTTACAGTTGTTGAAAACTTTGGTTCAAGTAATGTGTGTAAAACCACTTTATTAAATGTTGTCGCTTCAGAATCACTTAAAGTTTTTCTAAAGTGTCTAGAACTTCAATTTAAAGTACCTCTGTGTAAGTAATTAAAGCTACGCCGACGTAAATATTTATTACATTAAACAGGTTGTTCGTCAAAGTTAAATAAATGAAATGATAATATGAGAAAACATTTTATGGGACTGCTTTATTCTGAAGGTGAATGCTTGCTTAATAAACAAATCTCCACATAAATTTACAGCAGAGTGCAGCTCTATTTTTAGCTATATTTATCTGTCCGGTGAATGTTTTGGGTAGTTTCTGATGAGCTAGAAACTTTGAGTTTGGCACGGGGATAGAGAGTACCAAAAGGCCTATGGGGAATCGGCCTTTGCATAGATTTGATTGATTTTTACCTCAAAGATTGCTGTTTAATTCAAATTGAGACATGCTAAATATTAGCTTCTAATTGTTGATATTTACCGAGAAAAAAATATTTTTCGAATTAAAAAAAAAACTCAGGAACCGCTGTTGCGAATTCCATGGGATTGAAATATGTTATAGAGGTACAAAAGATCTATTTACGAGAGTTTTTTTTGTAATTTTCACTCTACAGGAAGTCTGGCAAATAATAGCGAAAATATTTTAAACATTTAATAAAATATCTTATACTGGGAGGGAAATTACCATTTTTTGGTCATATGTTCCTCATATATTCCCCTATATTATGATATTAAACTCAAAATTGTCTGAGGGATATAACATATAAATATTTATAAAAAGTTTTAACTAACAAGCGTTTAACTGTAGTAATTATTTAATACACACAAATAAAATAAAAATTTATTTTTGATAAGCTAACTTGAAAATGTATTCAAAAATAATACTAATAATAATTGTTTAATCATTGTCACTGTCCTCTTCAATAGTAACAGGTGTATCATCATACTTAAATAGTTTAGTTAGAGTTTTAGCAGTTATTATTTTTGATAAATATCTTGCATAACATAAATAATATATGATCGCTGCCAACACCCAACACTCAACTGTTCTCATACCATTAGGACACTATCAATAATATCTTAGGATTCCAGAAACACCAGAGCTGTGTGGGTTATGGTCCAAAAAGGAACGGTATGTTTTTCTTGAAATGTGACGTGATGGAACTTGGACTTTTAAAATATTAGACTTGTCTTTAACAAAGTACATGTCTATATTGTCTATAGACCCGTCTTCTTTCATCTTTTCAGCCAAATAGGATATTGCTTGTCGATATTGGTAAGTACCCGTGAAGAATATTTGGAGTTCAGTTTCGGTCATTTCAGGGAAATCCTATAGCTCTGTTGAGGACAGTATTTGAAAAGGTAGTTTTTTACGCAATCAGCTCTTTCGCTCCATTTCAGCTGCTAATGTATTTTTTTTCGTTTCTTCATGCAATCATACCATCAAAAATTTCAGCAGAGATTTTTTCATCAGGAAATAATTTTTTCCCGAATTTGTTCAACAAAAACGATGCAGTCCGGTAATAGCTTTTTATATCTGGCAGCATTTTATTATCTAGAGTGTTGTCCAGAAGTTAAAACTTTTTTCAATTCTTCCGTGTACAGACTCAACTGCACAATGGGTTTTGGGTACAAATCGGGAAGCATTCGTTTGTTTGACAGTTAATTGTTTTTGTTATCCTACAAGGCTGGCATTAATACTTTGAATCCTCTGTTTTCCAAAACTCCAAATATTCTTCACGGGTACTTATCATTATCGACAAGCAATATCTGGTTGAAATAATGAAGGAAGACGGCTCTATAGACATGTACTTTGTTAAAGATAAGTTTAATATTTTAAAAGTCCAAGTTCCATCACGTCACATTGCAAGAAAAACATACCGTTGCTTTTTGGAGTATAACCCAAATAGTTCTGGTGTTTCTGGAATCCTAAGACATTATTGCGAGTGTCCTAATGGTATGAGAATATTGGTGTTGCTCCCACTTGGCAGCGATCATATATTATTTTTGTTATGCAAGATATTTATCAAAAATAATTTAAAACTATTTAAGTATCTTATAAATATTTATATGTTATACCTCTCAGACAATTTTGAGTTTAATATCATATTATAGGGGAATATATGAGAAACATATGACAAAAAAAAATGGTCATTTCCCTCCGAGTATAAGATATTTTTTTAAATGTTTAAAATATTTTCGCTATTATTTCCTCGACTTCCTCTAGAGCGAAAATTACAAAAAAAATCTCGTAAATAGATCTTTTGTACCTCTATAACATATTTCAATCGGCCAATACGGCCTTTAAAATGGTTGGCCTCAATATGGCAACCAATCTACATGTATAAAAGGTAAAACCCGCGTAAATCGAAAATGGTGATAAAATGGTAAGAAAGTGCACATGAGTAATTGGTGATCTGAATTACAGTCATCGCCAGGTAAAATTTTGCAAAGCTTTATTGTCAATTTCCACTGAGTTCCTGCTATAATATAATCAATATTGTTTTAAAAATGTATATTTTTATTATAATTAAAATTTATTTATTGTTACATTTTTTCACATGTTGTTCAATCTCGACTACAAAAATTCGTAATATCTCGTACTAAAATCGCAGCAAGTTCATAAAATTTCAAAAGTAGGAAATATATACCATATTTGAGTATGAATCGTGTTTAACTAATTTTTAAAAGTAATAAAAGGATTAACAGGGTGAATACTGAGGGTATATGTTTTTAAATTTACATTAGAAGTGGATGATGTAAATTTTAATTAATCCTGCTCATGGTAATTAACTATTGGGTATTTTTTGTATAAATAAACCTGAGAGTAGTCTCTTTTGATGAACTAATTGCAGTGGGTTATTAACAGGCTAATGGAAATATAACCATTAGAAGAGAAAAACAAGCACTTGCCGATTGTGTTTAAAATGTTCAGTTTCATATAGCAGGCAGTATTTCGATTAAATGCTCTTTATCTCAAACTGACATTCTCTGGATTATAGTAAGAACCGGTCATTTCTATTCAGTTTTTAATTGCTCGATTTAAGTGAAATTTGAAGTATCCAACGTAATAATACTGTTATAATCTGGCTTCATTCAATCCAGTCACTCAATAACTAATTAAAATGTTCAACTTATTAAATTTTTAATTATTTTCATATGAAAATGATATTGAGTAAAGAATATTGACAACATAATTATTTATTATCACTTTTTGCCAACGGACATACGTAATTTTGTTCCATGATTATGTTCAGATATTATCAATTGCCAATATTTATTGCATATAATAAATTTTAGCTAGAGGAAGAACCCTATTTTTGAAAAAAATCAATCATTAAATAAAAAAGTTATTAATCATCTAAATTTAAAAAAAATGTCTTAATTTTTGTCACTTGTACTTAAATAGAAATCTTGCGAAATGTTATTCCCCATAATTTTTTTGTTTAGATATTTTACTAATATATATATATTTCATAAAAATATATCTAATCCGTTGAAATATAATACTGGAAGGTTATATATTACAAACATTCAATTTTTACAATAATGTGTGATGGCCCAGTGGCTAAAGCTTTCTTGAGCCTTGCAATCCAAAGCTCTTGTGTTCGAATCCCTGACAAGGTGATTGTTTTTTTTTTAATTTTTTTTTTTTTCATATATATTTTTTCACAACAAAGTTGGTATAACAAAATTAAAAATGTCCATAAACTAACATTATTTACAAGAAAAATGCGAAGAGTATCCTATAGAATGTAAAACAGTTATATAAAAAGCTCAGTAAATCGGCGAAAAGTATAATGCTTCCACTAGTTTTATTTAAAACTATTTGGTTTACTGAAATAGGCTTGTTGCATGTGCCGTATATTTTAAATTAATTTATATATATTGATATAGTCTTACTAAACATTAGCAATTATCAAATCTGTTTTCATAATTTCTAACTGGAAACTATTTAAATCACCGACTAATATCCGGAAGAAGGGGCAAATCTTGGAAACAATCATATTGGACTTGACGTAAGTAATAAAACAGAAAACAGTGAGAACAGTCAGTGTTGCCAATTGGTGGACTTTTGTCCGATTTTTGGACTTTTTTTAGGCCTGTGGATCTTGACTAAATTCGGACTTTTTCGGATCATTAACCTATGTTTTAAATTATCATTTTTACACAGAGAAGGTACGTAATCTTCATAGTTTTAACATTTTTAAATAAATTCTTAACAAAATTAGACTGCGGCACCCAAAATTTGAGCAAGTGGCAACAGTGGCAACTTTTTAACTCATGTTCTAACTAAAATCGGAGATTTTTAGATATTTTCATGTCAGTCTGCGGATAATGGGCCTTTTCAGTGATTTTTTTTATTGCTTTATGTGATAGTGTTTTATAAAAAAATTTCGCCGTATTTTTTTTTAGGAATATTTATATCGAAAAAAAATTGTGGAAATAAAGCGCGCGCTTTGAACGTGGCGTCACGCACTCAGCTTAGTAACGTCGACGAGCCTACGACCACAGAAGACAGGAACTATCGTTCCTGTCTTCTGTGCTACGACCTTCATACCGCTGTATCATAAAGTTGGTTCCCTGCTTTTTGATAGTTGACGTTGAAATTGACACTTTGACAGTCGTTTCTCTTTAGTTTGGATTTTTGTGTTTAGAAAATGTTTAAAGAGTGATTTGTACAAACATGTACAAATAACAGCATAAATTGTCCAATCAACTTTAGGCAGATTTTCTGCACTTCCTTTAGAAAATCCTGGCTCCATTTTCTTCCACTATTATACAGAAACAACGCAAAACACAATTCGTAAAGGAACACACAGAACATAACCCCAAAACAAAGCGTAAACACACGTTTATTACATGTGTCAGTTGTGGTGTGATGTTAGTAGCTATTAGGCGTTCTGGCAAATGCTGCAAACATAAGTTCGGGATGTGTGACGTCACTCAGCGTCAAGGTCAAATAAGTGTTCAAATTGCCGTAATAAATGTATATTTTTTTATTAAACACTATGAGATTTATATTTGAAACAGAGTTGCACAAGGTGAATATCTATCAGTTAGCTTTCAAATAAACACATTTGTTTTAAGATTTAAGAATTTGGTGGAAAGGCCCATAGAGTTGATACTATTGGTAACACTGCAACAGTGTATCTCTGTGAGTGCAATGGTTCGGATATATAGTGGAGCGAAATTGACCTAAGAATGTGTCGTTTATTTTTTTTTGCATAGAACCAGAGGAAACCTTGTAGATCTTGTAGAGTAGGTTATCTGAGACCTGTAATGGACAATTACGATATTTTTCTGTCGCACGGGACTTTTTTTATTTCGAAAAAACTTCGAAAATTGACTGTTTAGAAGATTCGTGTTTTCTTAAATTTCCATCACCATATCCTGAAATCTAATTGAGCAATCGATCTGATTTTTTTTTTAATTTTTCCTGTATCCTGGCTTCAATCGCCTCGCTGCATGTATATAAAAATATTCAAAAATAAAAAAATTTTGTCGCTTAGTCAAAATCTGAGTACCTACATTTTTTGTGAAATAATAGTCGAGTAATAAGTTCATTGTTCAAATAGACCATTGGAAACGCTTATTTGTGTACTGAATTAAAAAAAAATCGACAGCTCAATTAGATTTGAGGATATGGCAGTGTAAATGTTAAAAAACACGATTTTTAAAATCAATCAATTTCTCAAGTTCTTTCGAAATAAAAAATATCTGTACCACAAAAAAATATCGCAAATAGCCATTTCTTATGTAGAATTGTTCATTTTATAAAAACTCTAAAGTCTGGTCTGGATCTACTCTGATTTTTTTTCCCGAGTACGGAGAGATTTTTATGGTCTATTTCCCTCCACTATCAAGCTATTTACAAGGGCCACGTCCGTGAATGGAACTAATTTGAAATGTATGCTAGCGCTGTTGCTGTGGCCTGTTATATGACGTCGCGCGTTGTTTGCGCGCCTAACTGATTTATTCAAACTTTAATGTTGAATACCGTCTGTAAAAGAAAAAATAAGGAAAAATCCTTTACACACTGTCTATTGTATTAAGTAAAAATTCTAAAAATTCTAAAATTATATTTTGTGCAACAAGCCTATTGCTATAATGACATTTTTGAGCAAATTATTCAATAACCCGTATAAAAACGATAAATATGTTAGTGTATTGATGAATTTAAGTAAAGCCTTTGATTTAATGAAACACACTACTTATTGAAAAGCTTGAAAAATATGGATTAAGGGACAAAGTAAATAATTGGCTAGTGTCTTATCTATCGAGTATGATGCAAGTAGTTTAGGTAAATAGAGTCAAATCATACAAATTAAGAATACATTTTGAAGTTCCATAAGGATCAGTCCGTGGACTATTGCCTTTCATATTGTATGTGAATGATTTACTTCATTTCTTTAGGGTTTTTTGTACTATGTTCTCATGCGATAATTCGTGTTTATGTAGCAAGAATACTTTTCAGAAATCATAAAGAGTACGCATACCAATATAGCATAGTTTGCAAATTATTTTAAATCAGATAAACTACTTTTAAATATTTCTAAAGCTATTTTTATTATTTTTTCACCCAGAACCTCTACGTACAATTAAAGTCATCTAATTAGAATAGAAGAAAAATTAGTGGAATAAGTACCATTAACAAGATTTCCTGAAGCGTACATAGATAATGAGTTGAGCAAAGAAACTTGCTTCCACTTGTTATGCATTTTATCGATTAACACAAATCTCTAAAAACATGAAACTTGTGAAAGATATAACTTAAACACACATTATATCAGAGTTTGAGAAAAGATGCAATTATATAAAATTCCAAACTATATTCAAAATGTGAATAATGTGAAATTATTTAAAAAGGAAATGATTAATTATTATTTGAGTAATATGAATTTCTATTCTTTTGAAGAGTATTTAAGTGTGTAGAATTTCAATAGTTTTAAGTATTATCTGTATTTGTATTTATTTACATTTATATTGTCTTATCGTAACCATATTCATAAATAAAAAAATAATAAAAGCAACAATCGCTATTATAGAAATTGCTTTCATTTAGGACTACTCATATATCTTCTGTATGGTCTTTTGGACAATAAAAATTATTATTATTATTTTATTATTATTATTATTTTTTTTACTCGAATCCAGTCGCCCTTCTCTCTGCCTCCGATACCAGAGAGGGTACGCTGGTAATACCAGTGACCACTCCCTACGCCGTAGAGTTAGTGATCACTGGGTCCGCGAATCGTGTGCTCTGAGCAGGCGTAACGAACCAAGGATAACGGCCTTCTGCATTCTTCCGGCTAAGATTTCTGCCGACTCTCGGCATGCCGGTATCGTCTTCAATTCCGAAAGCAGTGTACGCCTCACCCCACCTTATTATTATTATTATTATTAATTTTTTTTTTTTGTAAAAGCCAGTCATCCTTTAAACTCTGTGGCTCCGACACTCACAGAGGGGAGCCGGTAGAACCGGCAGCCACTCCCCACGTCCGTGGGGTGAGTGACTACTGGGTCCGAGAATCGTGTGCCCTGAGTAGACGTAATGAGCCGAGGATAATGGCCTTCTGCATCCTGCCGGCTAAGATCTCTGCCGAACGTAAGATCATACCGCGCCGGTATGATCTTACGTTCTGAAAGCAGTGTGTGTTTCGTTCCACCGACGGCTCCTATAATCAGTACCCTTATTATTATTATTATTTTTTTTTTCGCGTGCGCGATGCTGGACAGTTCTCCCGTGTCTCCGACATTCTCACGGGAGAAGCGCCAGCGAATTATCCACAGCCACTCCCCGCATCCCGCAGGGTTAGTGACTGTAGATGCCAGATTCGTGTGCCCTAAGAATACGAAGGGACCCCAGGATAACTGCCTTCTGCATTTGGCCTGCCAACCACTCGGCTGACTTTTGGCAGGCTGGTATGGCCTTTAATTCCGAGAGCAGCGTAGGCCTCATTCCACCAAGTACACCGATTATCAGGACGACCATCTTGACCGAGTAGTCTGGGTATAGCACTCGGAGCTCATACCGGAGATCTCGGTATTTAGTCCGTTTTTCTCCCTCCTTCAAGGTTAGTGTAGGAGCACAATAGGTGAGAGATGTCTTCAGTATAACGGACTAGGTTTTATGTCTGGGCGGTCGACTGCTGATTTATCATGGCTATTTTAATCCCTTCTTTTGATGTCGGTGGTTGACATTATACGATGTGGAACACGGTTGCACTTGTCTTCACCGTGCCTTCCATCACTCGAGTGCCAAAAATTTTCGCACAATATTAGTGGTACCCAGTGCTGCTGCTTTCTGCATTATTCGTAGGTGCCAATCTTGCAGCTGAAGCTTAAGTTTTGCAGTTTTCCAATCTTTAGAGGCCAGTCCATTGGCAGATATTACGACAGGAATAATTTCTACTTGTTGCAATTGGTATATGTCCTTTAGTTCCACTGCCAATGGTTGGTATTTTCTTTTTTTTTTTAGCAATTGTTCTTACTATGCCATGGTCCAGTGGCACTGCGATGTCAATGATCATTGCCTTCCGAGCTCTTTTATCAAACAGTACAATGTCGGGTCTATTTGCCTCTACTGCCCTGTCTGTATTAATGGCAGTATCCCACAATATCTTGGCAGTGTCGTTTCGGAGAACCTGCTCAGGCTTACACTTATAGTAAGGTACCTCCTCCTTAGCCAGACCATACTTCTTGGCAAGTGCTTGGTGAACTACTTTCGCTACGTTGTTGTGCCGCTGCAAGTAGTCGGTTTGTGTCAACGCAGGACATCCGCAGCATATATGCTGTATAGATTCATTTGCTTGCTTGCAAAGTCGGCACCTGCTATCAACATCCTGACCCAAGATGTGTCTTCTGTACGCTCTCGTGTTGACTACTTGGTCCTGGATGGCAAATAGGAAGCCCTCTGTTTCACCATAAAGACCTGCTGTACGGCGCCACTCCGTGGAGCTTTTCTTATCAACATGCTCCGAGGCAAGTTCTTCAGCATATCTTCCTTTCCCTCGCCAGGTCGCCATTCGATCTTGAGGTCTAGGATATCTGAAGAGGTGATTCTCTTGAGCCAAGTGAAGTGGGCTGTAGTTCTTGTCACCCTCGCAGACGGCTCTATGGAGTGAATTGTGAACATCTAAGAAATATCTCCTTAATCGTTCTTCTTGCTGTCTACACATCACTTCTAAGTTAAGGAGGCCTCTACCTCCAAGGTTTCGGGAGAGATACAGTCGTTCATTAGAGCTCTTTGGGTGATGCATTCGATATCTTGTCTGCGTTGTTCTCAACTTCCTGTCGAAGCTTTGCAGCGTGGTATCTGACCACTTTACTACTCCAAAGGTGTATGCTGCGACTTTATCTTTGCCCCTAGAGTAGTACCAGTAGCTAGCGCTGCACAGTAAACCAGATTAGAGACGTCCTCATATTTCAGATCTGCTGTGATGTCCTCATTGATAATACTGTCCATACTCTTTGCAACTTGGTAAAATTGTGCATCACATCTGAGTTTAGGAATTTTTGGTCTGCGTTCTAGTTCGACTCCACTATATTCCATCCTGTATCTCTCATACCTACTCCGCAACTCAATGCGATCTCCATTTCCTTGGTCTGTAACTTCTTGAGCTCCTTCTTCATCATGAGGGAACACCTCCACTTCTGCATCCATTATTATCATTATTATTATTATGACATCAGCGTCATCTAGGTATGAACAACATACCTTCTATTATCTTAGAAGGTATGCTGTTCATACAAGCTGAACCTGACAGTTTAATTCGCTCACCGAGACAATGCAGATGGCGATGTATCTATGGCAGCGACTCATCGATTCATATCTTCTTTTTGTTCACAACATCTCGACAGGTGTTTTTTTTTGTGACTCATGCATTATTCTAACCGGTCTCGCTTTGCTGAATGACACTCATCACGCCATCTGTCGCTGTAGCCCGTTAAGCTAACGGTCTGAACAAAACTTCCATCAATCCCTTGGTAATATCATCCCAAAAGCAGATCAAACGAAAACTTCTGACCTTAATATCTTTAATACTATAAAGGATCATTATGGTGAGTAGTTAAATGGGTGACCGCCCGAGGAAACTCAACGATCTCGTGCTATCCTCTAGCGGCTTTTAAATCAGCATATACGCAGAAGCTATGTAACTAGAAGCGAGGATTGCATAATGGATACACCATCCTTCGGATGGGAAGTAGGACAGTCGATTCCTTGTTTATTAAATGTTGGGCAAGTAAAAACACTCTACTCTTCTGAAAGAGAAGAGGTTTGGTACATTTTTAGGTTGGAGGCAACTCGTTTTCTGGCATCGCGTTGGTGGTAGGCTTTGATGGCGTAAATAGGTCGACGTTAAATAAATAAATAAAAACTCTAACCTTAACATCCTAATTAGTATTAACTTTTTGCAAAGTCATTGAAACACTTGTTAAAAGGAAAATAACACTAACACTTTGAACAACTTTTATTCCAAATGTTTCTCAAGTTAGAATCTTACAACCTAAACTATTTTCAATTCAAAATGGTCTCGTAAGTACAGATTATAGTAGAACAAAATTGATAGGTACTGCATTTATTTTTCTTTTACTCTGATGACAATAACAATACTACTTTAGCATGACATGTTATATTGTTTACAATTGAAAGATTTATTTGTTAGCCGGAAAAGTTAAAATAATATATGAATATCTCATGATAAAGTAATAAATCTACTCCGCCATAATACAAAAAAAAGAGTTCAAGTAGGCCTAGAAAGAGGAAAGTAATACAACATACTTACAAAATAGTATATTACAGGATCCCTCTACTTTCTGAAAGTTTATCTATGAAAAGACCATACCTATATGCTGGTATACCTAATAATTTGACATTGATATAAATTTTTCCGATCCAGTAAAAATATACAATGCTTTTAAAAATTATTTGCAGCCATCCTATAATACCCATAATAACATTAACGAGCACTTTTTTAAAAATATTAGTAATTATGATCAACTTAATTCACCTTTAATATTATCTGAAAATAATGTTTTAGACTGTTTAAAGAAGTTTAGGTCCAGACTTACGAGCGGACCAGATGGAATTCGCGCTTTCTTATTACGTGATTGTGCTTTATTATTTCCAAAACCTCTTTATAACCTGCTTAATTTATTATACCGCCTGTCCGCCTTGATTCAGAATATGCATCAGCCGTATTGTGCATAATTAACATTATTGATAATAATTAACATTCAATTTAGCGTTGATTTTTTAATTATGTCAAGTCAGGCGCGGACTTATGGGGGGGGGGGGGGGGTAACGGGATAATTACCCCCCCTCCAAGATTCTGTAAATCATCAACTTTTGTTTTAAAATGTTATGATTTTTGTTTTTAACAGGGTAATTACCCCCCCCACCCCAAGAAACTTTCATTTTAAAATTTTATTTTTTAGGATGAAATTTTTTTTTTTCGGATTTTTACCCCCCCCCCCGTACCCGCTCTTCAAAAAAATTTTGGGACGAAAAATTTTTCTTTCGGATTTCTCCCCCCCCCCCAGCTCATCAAAAAATTTTGGGTTCAGTGTTACCCCCCCCAAGCTCAAGGTCCAGATCCGCTCTTGTGTCAAGTTTAAAACAAATATAGAATATCCGGGAATAGGATTCCCGAATTTTTCAGAGAATTTTGGCTTCGACTCGCTTGAACACAGTCGGATAAAAGCATGTCTTATTATACTCTTCGCAAAAACGAAGAGTATATTGTATTTGATCGGCACATTTCTAAAATCGTAAATATCGCTCGTAGAGAAAAAATTTTCATATCATTGTGTTAGTGAACGAATTCTGAACAACTTTCAAAATGTCCGTCTGTCCGTCTGTCCGTCTGTCCGTCCGTCTGTCCGTCCGTCACGTTTCTTGTAAGCACGATAACTTAAGAAAGGAAAGTCCGATTGCATTGAAATTTAGAAAATAAGTTAGTGTTAGCTAGAGGAAGAACCCTATTGTTTTTGAAGAAAATCGATCAGTAAATAAAAAAGTTATTAATTATTTAATTTAAAAAAAAAATTTTTTGTTAATTTTTGTGGCTTGTACTAAAATGGAAATCGCGAGATATTATTTCCATAACAATTTTTTTTTTGTGTATGAAGTTTACTAATATTTCTTAGAAGTGAAATATGTATGAATGTCGACAGATATATATTACAGACAATCAATTTTCCTAGCAACAGGTGGTGGCGCAGCGGCTAAAGCTTTTCGTTGCAATCCAAGGGTCCCGTGTTCGAATCCCGCAGGTTGGATGTTTTTTTCATTTTTTTTTCATACAATTTTTTTCACAACAAAGTTTATATCACAAAATTTAGGATGTCCAAAAACTAACATTATTTACAAGAAAACTGCGAAGAGTATCCTATAGAATGTGTAACAATTATATATAAAAAGCTCAGTAAATTGGCGAAGAGTACGTTTTTAGCTTGTTTTTTTCTTCAAGACTATTCATAATGCCTTTAGCAGTGGCGGCTGGTGAAATTTCAATATTTTTTTTCTCGTCTGTGGCGCATGGGACCCATACGAAACTTGGGAAATAACATCTAGAGAAGCACTTCTCTAATGACCCCTAAAAAATTTTGAAAAAGCAGTTTGCGAAAAAATTTTTGAAAATTCGCTAGCCTCCCCTGGGTCTAGGGACCCCTGTTTACTTTTATTTTTTTTTGTCATATGCATTTGACTTTTCATAAAAATGCATCGACAGATTTTGGAGTTTGTGAAAATATTTTCAGTACTAACTGAGATACAACGAATTGAAATATTGTAATTTGTTAAATTGAAAATTACAAAATTTCAGTTCATTGTATTTCAGTTAGTAATGAAAATATTTTCACAAACTCCAAAATCTGTCGATGCATTTTTATGAAAAGTCAAATACATATGACAAAAAAAAATAAAAGTAAACAGGGGTCCCTAGACCCAGGGGAGGCTAGCGAATTTTCAAAATTTTTTTCGCAAACTGCTTTTTCAAAATTTTTTAGAGGTCATTAGAGAAGTGCTTCTCTAGATGTTATTTCCCAAATTTCGTATGGGTCCCATGCGCCACAGACGAGAAAAAAAATATTGAAATTTCACCAGCCGCCGCTGGCCTTTAGGTGTGTTAAATTACTCCCACGTCCAGTGGGAGTACTTACAGTAACAACAAAAACATTTTTGAAAATTTGTATTGTTTAAATAGGCTTAGAATGTCATGAAACGTTTTGGATATTTTCATCTTATTCCGTTGAAAGTTTGGGGGTAAACTTGGGTAAATGGGGGTAAATGTAAGGGTCCATAAAATTGGTAATTAGTATATACAAGATAAGCTAATGCCTCAAAAAAATTTTTAGCCTTAACCACCCCCATTACTACCCCCAGCCCATTATTAAAGGGGGTGAAAAAATAAAATTGTAATTTAGCGTGTATACAAGAACCTAAGGCCTCAAAAATTTTTTTTTTACTTCATCCACCCCCACCACTACCGATGTGGCATATAGTTTATAGGTTTTTGGGGTAGACGACTGTAAATATTATGTTATTAAAGTTCAATAAACAATAATTTACACATAGTGAAGTGCAAATATAGTATCAAAATTTTTTTCGTTGTGAGAGACTTAGATAGAAAATCTAGGTGTGGAATGTTAAGATTATAAACACCCTACAGGTTACATTGTATTTCGAGTCTTATGAACAAACGAACAACAGCGTGCCTGCCTTTCAAGATTATTTTAGCAGGTTGCTAAATTGACACCAATGTTTCAAGGATAGATGAGGAGATAGCGTCAGAGGCGCGTCAGAGGCGCGTCATCGCGTGTGTGTCTAGCTTCTACGATTTCAAATTAGAATCCCATGCGCATGCAACCTGTACGGTGTTTATAGATCTTCTGTTATTTTCTTGATTCTATAATAAGTAGGTTACCTCGAGTAATATGGATGCGCAGTGGCTTTCTCCGAGTACCATTGATACGTAGTAGGTTTCCCCGAGTAGTATGGATGCGCAGTGGGTTACTTAGAGTAGTATAGATGCGCAGTGGCTTTCCTCGATGCATTTCCATTGATGCGCAGTAGATTTCCTCGAGTAGTATTGATGCGCAGTAGGTTTCCTTGAGTATTTTGCATGCGCAGTGTTTTTCTTCGAGTCAAATGGATGAGCAGTAGATTTCCCCGAGTACTTTGGATGTGCAGTGGCATTCCTTGAGTTCCATCGATGCGTAGTAGGTTACCACGGATAGTATGGATGCGCAGTAGGTTTCCTCGAAGAAAATGCTTGAAGTAGAAGCTTTATTTCTATCGTGTAGTTCATGGCACACAATGATTTTTTATATCTTTGTCATGCCATTTTCTGCGTATTACTTTCATATTCAGTGGAGTGCAAATATAGTATTTTCGTTGTAAGAGACGGAATAGGAAATCTGGATGTGGAAGTAATGATTCCTTAGGTAGCGGTTCTTTACTTCCACATTCACGTAGTAGAATGAAACTATAGTAACAGTAACAACAAAGTGAAATTTATTTTTATTCAAATAGGCTTAGACTGTCATAAAACGTAGAGATTTTAAGTTTGAGCAAGATTACTGTGGAACGGTTTATGATATTGACTTTGGTACATCTCTGTAATGTAATAAGATCTGAAACTAGATTATATTTTGATCTTATTTCATTAAAGAGTTGGGAGTTAATGTGGTTAAGGAACGCCTGAAACATTTTTTTGGCATTAGCGACTGGCTCTCTACCACCATTATTAATGGCGGTAAAAAATAAAATTGTGATTTAGTGTGTATACAAGAACCCAAGGACTCAAAAATTTTTTAGCAGTATCCACCATCTCTATCTCCCCCACACCATTATT
This sequence comes from Rutpela maculata, assembly GCA_936432065.2. Taxonomy (NCBI): domain Eukaryota; kingdom Metazoa; phylum Arthropoda; class Insecta; order Coleoptera; family Cerambycidae; genus Rutpela; species Rutpela maculata. The sequence goes on along the minus strand of OW386285.2, from coordinate 289,779,379 downwards.
AAATAATGTGAAAAAATAAAATTGTAGAAATGCAATTTGTATGTTATCAGAATGCTACAGTAAAGTTTTGTTCAATTAGGGAGTGGAGCGTTTTTTTTAAATTAAGTTTTAAATTGGAACAACGTGTTTTTGTCTCATTTTTCTTTAACATGTCGGGTTTCGTTCATCTGATCAGATCAAAAAATCAAAATGTTTGTCAATAAATTATGAATAAAACTGCCAGAATGGAGAAAACTTTACTGTAACATCCTGATAACATACAGATTGCATTTCCAGAAAAACTCCCCCCCCCCAAACAATCGTTGAAATGGTATTTTTAATGCTTAGTTTCATTCATCTAGGACTTTTGAATAATGAAATTTAAAAAAATCGTAAATGACCCCATTCGTGAGGGGTATTTTGTGTAAAGTTGTCGGAATTACATTACCCAACTATGATTGCATATGATTTATTTGAGGAAAGTGCTTTAAAAACATTTTTTAAAAATATTTTAAGTTGTAATTAATTCTCTTAATCCCAGTTGGGCCCTATTAAACTTTATCAATATGCTCCTGGTGGAGTCTCAAAATGATATTCATTTGTGGGTATTAAGCACATCAGAGGGGATGAGAGTTGCCCCTAAGTGGAATGGAAGAGCTCATAATGTAGAAGTGTATTTTAGAACCCCAGAGATATCGTGGATAACCGTTTGTTATTTCACTAATATATTTATCACTATTAACATAGTAAAACGATAATAATTTTTTATAAGTAGTTCATTCGTAGATGCCTTTGGAGGAACAGCTCAATTCTGATTCCAAACAGGTAAAACATAGTTTACTAACTTAAAAATTTATTGTGAGCTGTTTTTAGGTACTGAAATATCATAAATATACGGGGTGTCAGAAGTATGATGGTCATAATTTTAACAGGTGATATATTTGACCATATTTGAGTATCGCCACTCATTATATCATCACCTGTTAAAATTATGATCATCATATTTCTAATATCCTAAGATAGAGGGAAAACAAGCCCATTATTTTAACACAATTCTTTTATTTATTCGTCTTACGTACTGAAATTATTCTTGTGATAGTAATGCCCGTAAAATATATTTGTACCTTAATGAAACAGTGCGTGTAATTGCCCATTAGATATGTACATTCACGTAGCGCGAGAGATATGACAACACAGCAGAGCAAATTCGCCCGTCCTCGCCCGTCCGTGAAGCATCCCAGCCCTCAGTTATTTCATTTCAGCCAGCTGGCATACGCGATGTTGTAATTCTTACTCCCTATACCTAGCCCGGCACTACACACAGCGTTTACTAAAACATGACGGTTTACTCAATGAATATTTTTAAGAATTACAGCTGGTACTAAAAATTCGTTAACATTGTGTATTGATTGATAGAACACTAACGAGAAGTATTAATGTACAATTAGTGTCATATTAATTAAATTTAGCTTTTTTAAATATAATTTTAGATAAATGTATTAAAGCAACGTCCCTGTATTATGAAGTGACTTGCTAATTTATAGGGGGTGGCGGCCGCCCCTTTTATGGAGGTGGTACCGAAAAATAATAATCATCCGAACCACTTAAAAATTATAATTTTAGTTTGAGAAAACAGGTATCTCGAAACGGTTTTGGTCGAATAACTTGAAAAGTATCGCATTTAGCGAAAAAAATTTAGAAACCAATAAGAAAGCTTCTAAACTGTTGTTTTATATCTGCAGAATTAAATTAAAAAAATAAAAATGGCATCCAAACGTTTATACGAAGTATTCAGCTTAAATATTAAATATCTCAGAAACTATGGCACTTACAACTTACATCAAAAATGCCAATAACGAAAATAAAATTCTATTAATCATGCTTTCCAAATTATTTTTTTTGTTTCGGTGGCACAAAAAGCTTTAGCCAAAAATAGTGAGATTAAAAATAAGCTTTTAAATTTAGGATGAATTTTTTTTTAATTTATGTAGGTTGGTATCAGACATATGGAAGTTTAAAAATGGCCGAACCTTTTATAAGACGAAGTACTTAGTTTAATTGTTCAATATCTCAGAAACTGAGACACTTGCGTCAAAATGCTAAAAACTAATATTAAAAACAACTAAATAAATTCTCAAGTAATGGTTTGTTTCTGTATCATAAAAAATAATGATGTTATGACCAAAACAATGTGCGCATCTTCACATTTCCTTGACAAAATGTCGTCATATTGTTACAGTAAGTACTCAGAAATTAATAGAAAAATTCTCAAAACTGCTTTTCATTAATATAGCAGCACATATGTGCTCGTCTTAAACTTTTGCTTTAGGGAAAATTTTCACCCACCATGTTGGGGCCGTCATTTTTAATTCTTTAATTTTGACCTCAGATTCGTATTCAGAACATAAATACACTACATTTAAAAAATATGTGGGTAATACTTTTCAGATATTACATTCTTCGATTACCCCTAGCAAGTGTCGGAACCATATAAAAAGTTATCACTCGTAATAAAAATATCATTACATACGACATTATTTCTTAATTTTTCACATTTTTTACTTCTAGGTACTGTAAGTATACATAACTAGCAATAAAACACACTTTTTTATCGTAATTCTGTTATCTTTGTTTTATATTTATTTTGTTATTCATCTTACTTGTTTTTTAGACATGTTTATCCTTTTATGTCATGTTATTGTATTTCTACTTTGCATTTTCTTTGTTTTAATTTGTATCCAGTTTTTAACATCATATTGTTGTTGTGTTGTTCCCTATCCTGTAACTGGGATATAATCCCGTTGGATAGTGTATGTAAAATAAATAAATAAATAAATGAATGAATGAATGAATGAATGAATGAATGAATGAATGAATGAATGAATGAATGAATGAATGAATGAATGAATGAATGAATGAATGAATGACTGAATGAATGAATGAATGAATGAATGAATGAATGAATGAATGAATGAATGAATGAATGAATGAATAAATAAATAAATAAATAAATAAATAAATAAATAAACAGACAAACAAACAAACAAACAAACAAACAAATAAATAAATGAATAAAATAAATAAATAACAGTATCTCACATGATAAACAATAATAATCGCTAGAAAAGGTTTTCTGTAGAATATTTATGTACCTAAAATTTCACTGAAAATTTCACACCACATTTTTTAACCAATCATAGGCTTGTTTTTTGTTAAGTTACCATGGCAACCCAAAAAATTTCCGGAAATTTTTTACATTCTGTCAAATTAATAAGTGGAAATTTTTCTGTCAATTAAAATGTCAAAGTAAAGACACGGGAGTTGGAGTGCTTTTAGAATTAAATTTATTTGGCGATGCAAAAGAGGATATTGACGAGTATATTATAAGTACACAAATTAATATGTTAATGTTTTAGGAGCCATTTTTGTGCTATATGCCCATGCATGTTTTGGCTGATAATCAAATTTTGTTATGATTAAAATGTAGATATTAATTTAATTGACGTCTGTAAGTGCAGCAGCCATTACTATCTTGTTACCTTTTATTATTTCACGGCCGCCTAGAAGTTGTTAATTATTGTCTCGGCGACAAGAATGAATACATTCCCTGTGCTCGCATTTAAGTAATATCAGAAATAAATGATGTTCCACCAATTTTAGTAGATCAAAGTTAATAAAAAACGGAAATATAATATGTTTTTAAGTTATTTATAAAAAGTTCATTAACTAAACTTGGAGAATGGTATGTTATTTCACTAAGAAATTTCGTATTTTATTAAACATATAAATCTTGAAGTAGGTGGGTACTTCAGAATAATTATCAAAAATAAATGATGTTTCACCAATTTTAGTAGACCGAAGTTAATAAAAAACAGAAATATAATATGTTTTTAAGTTATTTATAAAAAGTTCATGTAACTAAACTTGGAGAATGATATGTTATTTCACTAAGAAATTTCGTATTTTATTAAACATATAAATCTTGAAGGAGGTGGGTACTTCAGAATAATTATCAAAAATAAATGATGTTTCACCAATTTTAGTAGACCGAAGTTAATAAAAAACAGAAATATAATATGTTTTTAAGTTATTTATAAAAAGTTCATGTAACTAAACTTGGAGAATGATATGTTATTTCACTAAGAAATTTCGTATTTTATTAAACATATAAATCTTGAAGGAGGTGGGTACTTCAGAATAATTATCAAAAATAAATGATGTTCCACCAATTTTAGTAGACCGAAGTTAATAAAAAACAGAAATATACTATGTTTTTAAGTAATTTATAAAAAGTTCACGTAACTAAATTTGGAGAATGGTATGTTATTTCACTAAGAAATTTCGTATTTTATTAACCACCAGTTGTTATTCCATGGCTCACTATAATGAATGAATTTTTGTCATTCGTAATAAAAATGTTCAATTTTGGCATAATATTCATAAAATAATGGTGTGAAATTTTCTTACCGAATATCCCACGAGCTTAAATTAATATCCGGAAATTTTTCCTCGTTCATGAATATTTTAAGAAAATTATCCCTCGCCTGCGGCTCGGGATAATTTTCAAAATATTCATGACCTCGAAAAAATTTCCGGAAATAATTTAAGCTCTAGGGATATTATAAGTGACAATTTTTAAGTAAAAGCCAGATTGATAGAATTAATTGTTGTGTTCTGTGCGGTGTTAGTCGATAGCAAGAAAACCTTTTAGAAATTAGAAGGTTAGAAGTGCGATTTTTCTTTTTTTAAATTTGCTTTAAGTGTATTTTATATTTGAGAAAAGAGAACATTTTAGATGGAGTACCTCAAAGGCAAAGTAAAATAAAAAACCTATTACAACGAAAAAGATTACTTGTTTCTATGCCATTTGCCTAGCATATTTACATTTAGCTAGGAATAACAGGTTCATCTGTTGTACAGTAAGTACCAGCAGGTACAAAACACGTAAAATGTATTAATATATATGACATCTGTCATGGTTTTCAAGAGCGTAAAATATCTAACAGCATAAGAAATATTTTAGATATGTTAACGTAAAATAAAAATATGTAGTAAGCCTACAGACCCTCTACGGTATTGTTCATTCAAGCTCGACCTCATGTCTGGATTGAGAGTAGAATATATATGCATTTTCATGCTGCTTATGCTTAGATGAGTGGAAATTTGGTTCGTTGTAGCAAAAAGATGCTAAAAATATTTTCATTATCGGAAAATATCATTAAATTAAATAATATAATTACTATTAAAAGTTAAAACTAATTATGCAGATAAATTAAGTAAAATGTTATATAGAGTACCTATAAAGAAGAAAACATTAATTTTGAATTCTGTTTTCCCAGCCCATGGGAATACTTTTGTAACTTTTGAATGGGCGAGAATAGATTATTTTCAAATTTAGTGTGGAAATACCAATTCAAATCAAATCAAATCAATTTATTTCTGGAATATTACAAACATCAGGTATATATTAATTTCTCATAATATATAATATGTACAAAAAGAAAAAAAAAACAGAACTTGGTCTGATCACCTAGGCATGAAATACCTGTATTGTGATATAGACCAAGTTTATATATTATATATACCTATTATCAAAAATCCATATAGTATGGCAGGTAATTATTCTATACTAATATACAACTTTTTTTTTAATTATTACGTTTTCTTTTTTTTTTTTTTTAAATTGGAACTACTGAGGAAATAGAAAGAATAACGAAACGAAATAAAAACAACAATAAACAAAAAAATTTATACCTAAATATATACATATATATATATATATATATATATATACACACACATATATATACACATATACATATATATACACATATATACACATACACACATACATACACACACACACACATATACATATATATTATAGTTAATTCATTGGAGTATCAGTTAGTTGAAAATTATTTTAAACATAATGAAATAGAGTGGGTAAGCAATTAAAAAAAAAAAAAAAAAAAAAAAAAGATTAAGAGTACATTGTAAAACACTATTCACCAAATATTCTGCTATATGATAACAATAATACAACCCGCATTGCTAATTAAATATACCTTGAAAATTTTCAAAATGCGAACTAATATGTTTCTTGACTTCTTTTTTAAATTTGTTATAATTTGCTATACTTTTAATTTCAGGTGGTAATAAGTTAAATAATTTAGGACCTAAATAAAATATAAATCTTTGAATATGGGCTTTTTTACACAATGGGATAATAATGTTTTGTGATGAAATAGATATAATATGAGATATAATTTCCAATTATGTGATGTAAAGAGCTAAAATGGCAGAATTTCGGTTTCGATACAATTTACATGCATATCAGAATTTTATTATCAAAACGTGTCTTTTTTTTAATTACAAAATTCATTTAAAAGAATAAGTAAATATGATGCATACCATTTTATTGTCACTTAGTATAGTTTTACTTTGTACGAAGGGCGTAATAATACCTACGCATTGTTAAAAAATTTACAGAATTCGCCACCAAGCAAACTTCTGACATATTGGAAATTCACGTAATTATCATGAAGAAAATAAAACACCACATCACTCTTACATAAACTGATTTATTGAACACAGACGTATGTAGGAACAGTTGAACTTCCGGGATCAGACCTATCAAACCTGGTATCAGTTTGCATGTAATTTTACAAGGAATTCAAAAATGTCTCTCTCTCTCTCTCTCTCTAGGAGTCTCATTTAAACAAACACACCTTTGTATTACTACTCGATGCATAATCGCCCTGTATATTACCAACTATTTTTAAATTGTAGCTTTTTGATGCCGAATCACGCTATATATTTGTTTTTTCGATTCAGTTATTAAGTTGAAAAATAAACCCTATATGGGACATTACCATACTGTTGACTCACTTGTAATATTCTATTACCTACGATCACTACTGTAAATAGTAAAAAACACACTACCTGCCATCTAGGTAAGTTGGATTTTACATATTGTAAACAAAACGCACTGTAAACAAATCGCACGGTAAACAAAACGCACGGGACACGCAAATATAGGTGGCTTAGTTCGCTGACGCGGGGTTTAAAAAGACAAATGCCCCTACGTAATTTTCAAACGCTGTCAAAACTGACATAATATTTGTTGAATAATATTTTTGACAAGTAAACTAAATTCAGATTTTACTAAATAAATAAATAAATATGATCGTAGGTAAAGTATAGTACATAATTCGAGTTGTAAACCAATTACGCACTTATGGAAATATGTTTTTTACAACACTCATTACGTAATATACTATTAGGTCACTTCCTCTACCTTTCGTCGCGTCAACTTACTGTACAGTACTACATAGATCGATCACAATATTTTAACGATTAGATTACAGCCCAAATATTATATGTGAGGTTAAGAGCAGTTGTAATTATAGGTACCACTTTCTAGATGCTCGTAAAAATCGTAAATTGAGTCCCCCATATATATGAATAAGAAGATTAGGTTCTAAAACTTCTAAACAAATACATTATCAAAATTCACTTACCTAAAATAACAACTTTGCAAACAATCACAGAGAATCTAAATTTGTGGTAAAAACTGCCTTCTAACCTAACTTCATGGACGAAAGCTAATGTTAAACCAACACTACTACTCGGAGATTTGTCAAACAAAATAAATTCCCTCTTGTAAACATATTAAAGGTTACAATGCAATGGTTGCAAAAGGTTACCACCGCTACAGAAGCTACCAAAAAAATCGTAAATAGTTGGTACATACAGGGTGATTTACCATAACATGCGGAAAATTTATCAGTAGGTTGTCCCCACCGAAAGGAGTTAAAGAAGTGAAAAAGTAAAAAAATATTACCAAAAGAATTACCTATTTTACTTCCACATCCAGTGGAAGTATAGTGACGACAAAAAAATTTTAAACAATTTTTATTGTTCAAATAGGCTTAGAATGTCATGAAACGTCGAGATTTCAAGTTTGAGCGAAAAAAAAATTTGTCTGTCTGTCGGTCTGTAACTTTTTTGTGCGCACGTTTACTCTGGAACCGTTTGAGATATTGACTTGAAATTTGGTACACATATGTACTTTAACGAGATCTAGAACTAGATTATATTTTCATCCTGTTCCGTCGAAGGGTTGGGGGGTAAATTGGGGTAAATTTGGAGTAAATTGGTAAATCAAGCAGGTAAGAGTTCATAAAATTGATATTTAGTATAGACAAGAGAAGCTAAGGTCTCAAAAAAGATTTTTGTATTAGCCACCCCCATTACCACCCCCACCCCATTATTAAAGGGGATGAAAAAAAATGTGATTTAGTGTATGTACAAGAACCAGAAACCTCAAAATATTTTTTTACTTTATCTACCCTTCACTCCCATCCCCTGTCACCACCCCCACCCCACTACCGATGTGGGGTATCGTTTTATGGGTTTTTGGGGTAGACGATTTCAAATATTATATTATTAAAGTTCCATAAACAATTATTTCCAGATACAAAATTTTTTCGTTGTGTGACTTGGATAGAAAATCCGGATATAGAAGTAGTGATTCCTTGGGCAGCGGTTTTTTTTTTGTAGAAATGCGCCGCCTATGATTTTAACCAATCTGACGTAACGCGGTGCAACTATGTCACTTCCCCTTCCTCTTTATCAAACTTGGAAGCAAAGCTGGCGGGGTTAGAAAGAAAAGCAAAAATTAAAATATTTTTTTTAGAACTCAGCACCACATAATTTAAAAGCAATGAAAATTCAAGAAAATGTTCCAACGCATTACATTCAATGCACTGCTCTAAGCGCAGAATGGCATATTGAATGGTATCGATCTACGAATATAATTTAAAAACCGCTGCCCAAGGAATCACTACTTCCACATCCAGATTCTCCATCCAAGTCACTCACAACGAAAAAACTTTGTATGTGAAAATAATTGTTTGTGGAACTTAATAATATAATATTTGAAATCCTCTACCCCAAAAACCCATAAATCGATACCCCACATCGGTAGTGGGGTGGGGGGTGATAGTGGTGGGTGGATGAAGTAAAAAAATATTTTGAGGTTTCTGGTTCCTGTACATACACTAAATCACAATTTTTTTCATCCCCTTTAATAAGGGGGGTGGCTAATGCCAAAAATTTTTTTGAGACCTTAGCTTCTCTTGTATATACTAAATCCCAATTTTATGGACTCTTACCTGCTTGATTGACCTATTTACCCCAAATTTACCCCAATTTACCCCCCAACCCTTCGACGGAACAAGATGAAAATATAATCTAGTTCTAGATCTCGTTAAAGTACATTTGTGTACCAATCTTAAACGGTTCCAGAGTAAACGTGCGCACAAAAAAATGACAGACAGACAGATGGAATTTTTTTTTTCGCTCAAACTTAAAATCTCGACGTTTCATGACATATTAAGCCTATTTGGACAATAAAAATTTTTAAAAATTTTTTGTCGTTACTATACTTCCACTGGACGTGGAAGTAATTTAACTGTACGCTTTAACCGGGAATTGAGAAGACAATATGTCATTAAACTCTTATACTACGTAACTGCACTGGAACCGATGGTTGAAGTTCGTAATAAGATAGAAAGAGAGAGATACCAGTCACGATTGCGTGTTGGAAAAATTCAATTGACCTTAATTTTATTTGAAGGACGGACTTGTTCCAGGTGCATAGTTCATTGCCTGTACATTGACCATAGACAAATATCAGTAGCGTGTCTTTGCAAGTTTTAATGCAAGGAAATATACTAAATTACCTCGGATCACTCTAAAATTTTGCATTGGCTTTCCCACATAGAAGGCTTGTACACCATTTTATTTTCCATATGTTGTGGTAAATCACCCTGTATAAGGTACCACAACGAGTGAAAGGGTTAAAGGGTTAGTAGCAGCTTGCTCTAAAATTAATAAAGCATAGTTTATATAAAACATGAAAGTGTATACGCCTCTGACGACCGCCCTGAATGGCCAATATGATCAAATTTCAATATGAAATAATTTATATATGTTTCAAATTAGAAATAAAAATTTTAAGCCCAACAGAGCTTATCGTATTTAACAGACATTAGCCGTCGGCAACGCTCGATTGTAACTTTTATTTACTTCATAACAGTCTTATTAAAAATTATTTAATGATGTTTTAAGATAAAACTGATATATGTCATTCAATCTACGCAAAGTTGGTTCCAACCTTACAGACACCCTTATGACATCTGTATATTACGGCAGTACTGGTCTTTGGGGGAGGAGGGGGGCGCTGCGACGCGAGCCTAATATAATCACTGAATTACACAAACAAATTGAGGGGACGCGAATTAGCAAATAAGTGAGACCAACTTCATAACAATGCAACCCGACGTACTGTACTCTTTTTATCCCATTGGAACAAATGGGTAAATCTCGGATCTCAACAAATAAAATTTATTTACTTTAATTTTACGTAACGTAAAAAAATTTTTGAAAATTTTTATTGTTCAAATAGGCTTAGAATATCACGAAACGTCGAGATTTTAAGTTTGAGCAAAAAAAAATCTATTTAAATGGGAAGGTTTAAAAAGTACAAAGTATTTTGTAAATTTATATCCCAAAAATGTGCGCCTTTTAGAATTTCGCACGAGGGTGCTTGAGGAACTAAGGCTGGCCCTGTATTACGATTTAAATATCTTGTACATCTTCATATTTTTGTGTACTTAATCAAAAACGTTACTAACATTTTGCTCTAAAATTATAATAAGACATAGTTTATGTTTATACAAAAATAAAAGCTCACACGCCTCTGACGATCGCCCTGTACGACGGAAGTGGCCCTATTTCAATAGGGAGTCTTCTATCATGCTATAGGTATAATAACGTCTCCTATCATAATATACTTTTCGTAATATACCAGATTACCAAACAACTCTGAAAACCGTCCAACCATACGCCGGCAACGCCAGATAGCTACTTTTATTTACTTCATACTAGTATTATGAAATATACCTTAATGATGTTTTAAGGTGAAATTCCAAATCTCAATCTACACAATTTTGGTTCCAACCTTAGAGACACTCTGTATATTACGGTTTAAACGGCTTGCACATCTTCATATTTTTGTGTGCTTAGTCAAAAACCTTAGCAACATTTTGCTCTAAAATTGTATTAAAAAAAAAAGAGTTCACACGCCTCTGACGATCGCCCTGTATGCCGGATATAGCCCAATTTTAATTGGGATTATTCTACCATGATATGGTGGTGTATGGTCAAATTTGAAATAAAAATATTACGTCTAATAGAAGTTATCGTGTTTACAGAAGATTAAAATAGCCAAAATGTAGAGGTTCAACATTTTCCTCCCCATTGCTACCCCCGAAAATGTGGGAACGTGAACTTTTATGCGACGCAGGAAGGTCTAACCTACACAACGATACCAAAATCACCCCGATCCGCTCCTGCGCCTAGCGGTCGCGACCGAACGTTTCTCAAACTTTTCATGTTTATGTCCCCCTATACAGAAGGTTCATATAGCATATACCATATATAGCTTCTACTGTTCCCTTATTGGGCGTTTTCACACCAGCGCAAGCACTACCACAGCACGGCACAGGCGTGTTATTTTCACACTTACGCCTATTGCACACACACCGGTTTTGGACGGCCGGTAAAAAGTCGGCCTTCCACATTCCTTTAGTGGCGTAAAGAAGCTCATGGATCCTTCCACACTGGCCGATGACCGGCACAAGGCATATCAGGCACCGGTTGCTGCCGGCTATTGCCACTGCAGGTAGTCAGGTGCAGGGCCGTTCTAAGAAGATGGTGGCGCACGAGGCCTTGTGGGCGCTTTCACACAAACCGTTTTTTGTCGGTCGTCCAGAACCCCAGCGGACGTGCTTCGAGTTGTTTGTTCGTATACTGTTCACTGTATACTGTATCGCATCAAATGAAGTAATGGACATGCGAAAATAATTGAAGAATTTCTGTCCATCATTTCTCAGATCTTCAAACAACGTGTAGAATAATCCAACTTGCTGTCTTCTTTCATTGATAGGATGAACCCAATGAAGGCGAACACGACTTATTTTTTTACGGTGATAGTACAACCACACTGCTACAATTTTCGCGCGATCCATTACAGCCCAGTGTTGTCAACAAGAGAACTGATGAGCACCACCGGAAAATAACGGTCTGTGTGAAAAGTTTCATGTTCCGGTAAAATATCGGCCTACTTTTTACCGGCCGTCCAAAATCGGTGTGTGTGCAATAGCCGTTACGCCTATTGCACACATACCGATTTTGGACGGCCGGTAAAAAGTCGGCCGTCCACATTCTTTTAGTGGCGTAAAGAAGCTCATGAATCCTTTCACACTGGCCGACGACCGACACAGGGCCTACCCGGCGCCGGCTATTGCCACTGCAGGTAGTCCGGTGCCGGGCCGTTCTAAGAAGATGGTGGCGCACGTGGCCTTGTGGGCGCTTTCACACAAACCGTTTTTTGTCGGTCGTCCAGAACCCCAGCGGACGTGCTTTAAGTTGTTTGTTCGTATTCTGTTTCGTTTTTAAAATTTGTTGTGGAATGGGAGAAGAGATTGACAAGGAAGTTTTGATTTCTTTAGTGATCTTCAGATCTTCAAACAACGTGTAGAATAATCCAACTTGCTCTCTTCTTTCATTGATGGGATGAACCCAATGAAGGCGAACACGACTTCTATTTTTACGACGATAGTACAACCATACTGCTACAATTTTCGCGAGATCCATTACAACCCAGTGGTGTCAACAAGAGAACTGATGAGCACCACCGGAAAATAACGGTCTCTGTGAAAAGTTTCATGTTCCGGTAAAATATCGGCTGACTTTTTACCGGCCGTCCAAAATCGGTGTGCGTGCAATAGGCGTTACCGACCTATTTCAGTCGTATCGGATGTGACGCTAGCAACAGGTGTGAAGCCACTGATCAGAAAATATATAATGGCAACACTTAACAAAATATATCTGCTTTATTTATTAAGATGCAAGAAACGAACTAAACTCCAAAAATTTTATAATTTTCTGACAACTTTTTTCGCGAAGTATTTTATTTTTATTATTTTCGTTACTTTTGACTCAAAGACATGGTTTGTATCCACCATCTCTATTAATAGACGGAGAGCTGAGCACGAAATTTCGATATGACTCGGGTCATGACAAGTTTCCATAACAATACGTCGTACACTAAGGGAGGACCCCGGAATTTGCTGACAGCGCGAGCGGAGAGAGGCACAGGTGAGAGCGGTGAAAGTTGACTTTTTTTTTAAATATGAGATCATCGCGGTTACGCTTAAACATTTATAGAATAAGAAATTATTAATTGTGTAATCGAAATGTGAAGTTGCTGACAGGTAGGTAAGGGATAAGTAGGTTGTTGACAGCTATGAACTTGCCAAAAATTTATGAAAGAAATTTACTACGGTTATTTCAGCAACTTATATATTTTTTGTTAATATGTCAAATAATTTGTTCATAAAAATTGCTGACAGCTAAGTGAAGGAGATAGCCCCTAAAGTCAGATAAATTTGAAGCGGAGGCAAGAGTCCGTACTATGCACGCGGTTAGGTACTTCGAAGGGAATCTTTAAAACAAACCTCGAAAAAAACACACCTACATTTTTTTAATTTTATTATTTTTATTTGATTTTTATATTTATACCAATTTTGACAATTAACTTATAACAATTACTTTGAAAAATTAATATGTAAAAATTTACTTATGTCAAATAATATTCAGCTTGAAAGATTATATTTTAATTTTATTATATACAATTTTTTATGTACCAATTTGAAACCACATGCGATTTTCATAATTTGTATGAATATAGGGTGTACTTTATATTTAAAATTAGTATATGGATTAATAATGTTTTATAATACGGAGAGGGAAAAATATATATAATTAATCTTTTTTCATATTCATATACACAAGTTTATTTTTTGTATAAATGACATAATAAATTATATAAATGTAATGTACAATATTAAAGATATTAAAGATAGTGTTATTATTTTCAAATTATATTTCAATTTTCGTCCTCGCTTGTGCAGTTATCATTATCGCTATAAAGTTCACCATCATCATTTTCATCGCTTTCACATTCAAAATCATCCATGTCGGTATCGAATTCACTCTCTAGCAGTAGTACAAATTCTCGAACAAATTCTGGCAATTGAGGACCTTCAAACCACTTAAATTTATAAGTATTATCATGACCCAATACATATCCATTTTCTAAAGGGTCAAGCTCTGTCGAAATTGGTTTAGAAGCGTTTAAAATACATGTTTGTTAGAGAACGTGTTCGAAGAAGGTGTTGGTAAAGCTCAGAATGGCAAGGTGGTAAGCCTGAAGCGTCGAAGTTTTTAACATTTTTTTTTTCACTACCAGGTGTTAGGACAGACTGTAAACACATAAGATCTTCCAAAAGTTTCGTTGCTCTTAGTTTGTAGAAATCGGTTTCTAATATATTCAGGGCCCCCGTATGGGGGACCTATCGGTTACTGAGTTTAGGGGCCCGGGCTTCCGAGGGACCCGTAGCGGGGGCCCGCCAGAGATTTTGGCGATTTTCTTTTTCAAATTTCTGCCCCCGCTCATCAATTATTAGGCGCGGGGACCCGCCAGTGAATTTGGTACCGGGGTCCATGATTTGATGCGGGGGACCTGGATATATTCAAAGGGCCAGCTCCTTCACTTATCTCCTTCACTTAGCTGTCAGCAATTTCCATGAACATATTATTAGACATATTAACAACAAAATATATAAGTTGCTGACATAAACGGAGTAATTCTTTTTTAATAAATTTTTGGCAATTTGACACCTATCAGCAACCTACTTGTCCCTTACCTACCTGTCAGCAACTTCACATTTCGATAACGCAATTCACAATTTCTTATTCTATAATTTTTTAAGCGTAACCGCGATGATTTTTGTTAAAAAAAAAATCAGCTTTCACCGCTCCTACCCGTGCCCCTCCCCACTCGCGCTGTCAGCAAATTTCCAAATGAGGGTCATTCCTTAGTGTACGACGTATTGTTATGGAAACTGTTCATGACCCGAGTCATATCGAAATTTCGTGCCCGGCTCTTAGAATATAAGGCGATCGCATCGTGTTTAAAACCGGCCATTTTTCAGAGATAACTTAAACTCATATGATTTATCGGAGACACCACCAGCGGGAGGATCGCTACCCACCGACATGTCATTGCCGGCGATGGCACAGCACGACACGGCAAGACATGTCGGTGAGTGTGAAAGCATCGCATTAATTTACATGAGATTTCGCGTCCACCGGCATCGGTGTCGGTGTGGTGTTTTTGGCGTGTCGTTAAATGTGAAAACGCCCATTAGATTCTACAAATTTTCCTAATACTACCGATTTCTTAAACATTTAAAATGTTAAAATATTACTGATACTGTGCAGAGAGTTCATCAATGATACTGGAAACCTAAGGCTGGCTGCATAACTGTCTGTTTACATCTCTCATTGGATTATCTGTCCCTAAGCGTCGTACATCGTAAATATTTGCAATGTTTGAGTTTAATATGTTGCAGTAGGTTCAATGATCTTTATGTACAAGATATTATTGATGTGTCTGATTTTGTTTTATCTTTATTGTAATATTTACCAATATTTATATTTTCAACAGGTTTCTAGACATAGATATTAAATCATTTAGTTACATACAAAGTTATATCATTCAATAATCATTTAAAAGTTAGTCTTAAACTTTTGTGATCATGCGTTTATTGTTTGTGAAGAAACTGTAAAATAAAATAATTAAATTCGACATCTTCGTAAAAGACAATCTCAAATGTAACTTTGACTTAATTACATTGCATCGCATTGCATTGTATTGAATTAAACTACATCACACTGCAATGTAACGTAATGTATTACACTACATTACCTTACATTATGTCATATCTTAACATATATTCGTAAATAAAAAAATCCATAATTATGAAGAAAAAATACAAATCAGTTTTACGATGGGCGAAAAACTATAACGACTGAGATTGATAACTGGTTTTTGAAAGATCAACTGCTGCTTCTACTTGTATCAACTTGTATCATTATACGGTTCCTGGAGAACATGGCCTCTAACATCGAATTTTAGTAATAAAACCAGGAAATATATATTTAAATCGTTTTATGAGAAAATATGCCTTTGTTCACTTCTGATATTCTGTCCGAGTGTTTAGAGTTTAACAATTTTAATTTCGTGTCTATGACCATCGAGACATTTCTAAAAGTATTGCAGATATGTGCTTACCTCTACCTTTAAAATATTGACCTATAATATTGAGACACGTGTATTATATTTCAAGATATTTCTTTTCTGAATATATGATTGCAGATTGTTTAAGAGGTCGCTTTGCCCTGAGTTGGCCTTTCTTCACTTCGACCTAAAAGGTCTTTTGTGAGTTACACTACAACTAGTTGCTGCCTAGGATCCCAAGAATTTTTGCAAAGCTTATGATTTTCCTGGGAGCTAATTTCCCTGTCTGCAGGCGTTAATTCCGTCTGTTCTAGGTACTTCAGCCTAATGAGGATTAGCACCTTGCATTCACAAAGTATATGTTCCACAGTCTCAGTTGCAGCTTCACAGTATCTACATTTGTCATCTTCTCCCATGCCCATGTTCTTGAGATGATATCTCAAGTTGCAATGGCCAGTTAGAAGGCCTGTAATCAGCCTTAGGTCGGACTTTTCAATTTCGAGTAGCCTTGTGGCATTCTTTGTTGAATAGGTTATGTCTTTGGCCTGGAGTATTCCTCCAGTAGGAGTTCTTTTGTTCCTTTTCCATTTTAGGACCTCCTCCGATATGTGTCCCTTAGATAAGTCACAGAACGGTTCGAGTCCAAAAAATGGCGCTCTAGCACCTTTTCTTGCGAGGCTATCAGCCAATTCGTTCTATTCCCTCATGCCCTGGTACCCACATCAAGCTAACCTTGTTATTTTTTGCCAGTTGCTTCAGGGATTGTCTGCACTCCCAGGCAATTTTTACTCGAAGGTATAGGACCTGAGAGCCTTTAATGCTGCCTGGCTAGCTGAGGTATATAGATCTTTGCCCTTTAAATGCCTCTGTTTAAGCATTCCTAGACACATTGATCTATAGCATAGATTTCTGCCTGGAAGATGGTTAGTGTGTTACCAGGGGCTTTAGATAGTCTGCATTTACGCCCACATCAACCCCTTCGTCCATTTTGGATCCATCTGTGTACTAGATGTGTGACTTTTTTTCAACCACAGTACCTCGACCCTACTCGCCTGACGGCTTTCAGTCAGTACATCAATCGGTCAGTCAAAGTCATGGTTGATGACTATTAGCCCATGTTGTGGGTTTGGTCATGAATTCGTATTGGATTAGCTCCAGAATCCTTAAGTGACCAACCTGGTCGCCTGATCTGAATTTAAGTGCCTGATGCAGCCTTAGGGCACTAGGTGCTACCTCCTTCCTTACATGCAAATGTAGATGAAGTAATTACAGCATCGCTTCCATAGCTGCTGTGGGATAGGAGCGAATTGCTCCTGTAGTCCCTAGACAGGCAAGGTGTTGCAATTTCTGCAACTTTCCTTGTGCTATTTTCTCTTCTGTTTTTTGGAACCATACACATGATGCGTAGGTAACCATGGGTCTCACAACCGAAATCTAACACCAATGTATCATTTTCGGCTTCAGACGCTAAGTCTTACCAAACAGCCTACGGCACGTCCAAATAGCCGTCGTTGTTTCGGTGTCCTTTCTAAGTGTGAGTTCCAGGTAAGTTTTTGGTTCAGGATTACTCCTAGATACTTGACTTCACTGGGAAAATTCAGTATTGTTCCAGTTAACATAGGAGCTCTCTCACATTAAGTTTTCTCCTTTTGGCGAATGGAACAATAATGTTTTGCTCGGATTGACACTAAGACCCTCTGACGAGCATCATTTAGATATTATGTCGACCACCATCAGCCACAGCAAGGGCAATAAGACTCCACCTTGTGGACAGTCCTTAACTGCAGTCACGGTGGCCGACTCGTTCCCCATATTTGTGATAATTATTCTACTTCTTAGCATGGATTGTATCCATTTGATTGTTGGGGACTGTATTCGCCTTTTTTTTGGGCGGCTCTTTATATGGATTCATAGGAGGTGTTATCAAAAGTACCCTCTATATCTATGAAAGCACACAGAGCCAGTTCCTTTGCTGTAAATGTCCTTTCGATGCTTTTGGCCAGGCCATGTAGAGCATTTATTGTTGATTTGCCAGGTTGATAGGCAAATTGTTTCGAGTGAAGCGGTCTCTCTGTAATGATTTCGCTTCTAAACTGTTGATCTATTATTTTCTCCATTGTTTTCAGGGGAAAAGAGGTTAAGCTGATGGGGCGATAAGATGTAGGTTCGTCTGGTGGACGTTTGCCTATTTTTGGAATAAACGCCACCTTAACTTCCCTCCAAGCTTGGGGAATATACCCAAGAGTGTAGCTTGCTATGAATATGCTTCTCAGGCATGTGATAAGTTCCTCAATTCCATGTTGAAGCAGGGCAGAAAAAATACCATCCCTGTCTGGTGATTTAAAGGGCTTGAAAGTCGATACACCCCATTTAATTCCGCTTGGGGTGAATATCTTTCCAACTAGCCTTTTTCCTTCACTGGTAGTGTTTCCAGGAAGGCCAGTGGAAGTTCACCTTCAATTACATGGAAGTCAAGGAAGTGAGTACTTAAAAGTACTCTTATGTTTTCCTGCTGACTCTCTGCATGTTGACTATCGGGCTTTTTGAGTAGCCCTATTCCATTTGAGTGGTATTTTGCAAGTAATTTTTGTAGACCGACTGCTGGGGCTAATTAATTTATTCTCTCACAGAACCGCCTCCATGATCTTCTTTTAGACCTTCTCAATTCTTTTTTGTACTCCACGAGGGCTCTTTTATAGTCCTCCCAGTTTTTGGCTCTATTGAAAGTTTTTCTGGTCTCAGCTCTAAGGCGGCTGAGATCCCTATTCTACCAAGGCACGTTTCTTTGGACCGCCTTTTGTTTAATAGAGCAATTTTTTTCATAACGCAAGGTTATGAGGTTTTGTCATTGGTATGAGGTTATATCTAAAGGTGTGTGACACCTTCGACCTCCGACTTTAAGTGTTCTTTGTAAACACTCCAATCAGTCAGTCTAGGTATTCTACACTCCTCGAAGCTTGCTACAGATGTCTTCAAGTCAAATTGAATATGCCTATGGTCCGACATTGAGGGCTCATCTGTAACATGCCAGTTTCTTATGGAGTCAGTTATAAATGGATCCGCCAGGTTACATCTAAAACCTCTTTTTTAACCGCATTTATAAAGGTTGGTTCATTACCCTTATTGATAGTTAGGTACGTCTTTAATTTTGCAATAAGAAACTTATTCAATAAAGCTATTTAATAACGAAATAAATAACCATAGAAATTGTTATTCCTTCGATATTCAGTCTACTCTTAACGACATTGCACAACATTGATTTCTACGATTATCGTAGAAACCAGCGCTGTAACGTTGTTAACAATAGAACATTATCATAGTGCTTAAAATTAATGAAATATGATGTGAGTGAAAAAAGTGAAATGAAATATAACAAAACTTTTACCAAATTATTTTATTGTATGACTGGATTCCCTCCTTCATATAATTATCTCATTTTTGAATTAATAAAGCATCAAACGGCATCTCAAACAATTGCAGGGTTCAACTGGCTACTTATCTATGAGATTTCAGCATCGTAGTACTCTGTTTTACTAAAATTATTGTGGACAAACATCCATCATCATAGGAAAAATAAGTTTCAGAACTAACGTTCACAATATAAATATGCGTCATAAAGATATGTTAACAATTCTGTTTCTCCGTACTTCTTCATAATATGTTTAATACAAAGTCGTACTTTGTTACCTGCAGAGATTAAATTTCTTAAACGAATTATATTTAAAGACATAAAACGTATACAAGTCAATAATATAATTCTTCGAGTTCTTTAATTGTTAATTTTCAAAACAATAATAATAATAATAATGGGATATCCAGTTTCAAATATTTATTCAGTAACTTAATGTGTCATTCATGTGCTGTATTATTTGCAACAAATTAGAAAGTTTGGAATATTCAAAGCTAATTAACTTATTCATTAATAACTATGAGGTAAAAATATCAGAAGTGCTGCAAAATTGTAGAGTGCTTTTACAAATTGTTTGTGTGTGCACTCAGCGAGAAAATCCCAAAAGCTGTTAAATCAACGTGAAAATTCTCGCACGTCGTTCGCAGCGTTGTTTAATTTGCAACCACTTACGAGACCTGCAAAATTTTGTAATTAACAAAACAAGAAAATTTGCACTTTTTGCCCTCTCCAACTGGTTTTAAATACCTTCGTTATAGCCAATATGTATCTGCAACCTCATCAAAGTGTCACAAAAATTGTCGGTCTAAAAGTTATAGCAAAAGTTTGGATCTTGTGAAAATTCATGCAAACCTATTCCTAAAACTTTTATTTCATAAATTTTTGCGATATATGTCCTTTTCCTTCAGACCGACTATAAAAACAGTTAGTATCATTTTTATGGAGCGCAAAATTCTCTATACTTTGATCTACTAAAATATTCAGTAGGGCTTCGAGGAAGATCTATTTCGGGGGACCAAAGTTCGTAGGTGACGGCCTTCTTGATACGTGGTTGTTTTATGGCTCGCCGATCCTCGTTATTACTCGAGCCGATTTTCCGCAGATCACTTTGACAACATCTTAATACTTCCCTATATCGATTATTCAGTCTTGTTCCATCTTACTTAACAAAACTTGTTCTTCTATGAATTCTAGTTATTTTTAAAGATGTTCCAAATTAGAATGATGCCAATGAGCTGATCCAAATTTGTCAATTTCCAATAAAAAAGGCACTAAAATAATCACCACTTAAAATATTATTGTACAAAAATTGCCGGAAAACGCAATATTTTTATAACATGATCAAGTTAATATAAACAGATGAATTAATGTTTGTATATAAAAGCCACTAACTAAAAATAATATTATTTTAATTGCATTCGTTAAACAAAACGAATGGAAAACTGTTACATATTCATCAGATGCTCATTGAATATGCTAACGCATACTCCCTTCGCATGCTTTAGTAATATAAATATTCGGCAAATCCCTTTTATTTCTCCTAACAGAAAATTATCATATTATTTATTGTTTTTAAATCCATAAAAGTACACAAAATAAATACTTACTAATGAACTTGAAAAACATAATAAGGTTGTAGTTGAAAATTTTAATATGGATCCTAAGAATACTTCAGACGAACTAACCGACGGCTAGATCCAAAATCAAAACAACACAATTTTTAATAATGTGGATAAATGTGGTTGTAAATTAGAAAAAATAAAGTATATTTCACTAGTGAGGAGATTTTAAAAAAATATGAAAGGAAAAATTGTTGACGTAATGTTATTAACAATGTTATTGTTAGGTTAGGTTAGATGAGGAAAGAGATTTTAAAAATTGATAAAAGGAAAATCGTTATTGACATAACAATTTTACTGTTAGAATTTAATGTAAAGAGTACCTCTTAGAATAACTGATAAATGATAACTGATATTTACCTCAAACCTGCAGAACCTCTTTGGAAAAGAAAAATAGAATCATCAAATTCGAATATGTTGAAACTACAAATTATTGGCAAAGTATTAGGAAGGATACAGCGTTAAAAAAATAATAAGTGTTGTAGTTTTAGACAGAGAGATATTGACGCTAAAGAATTCAGTATTACAATTAAAAACCATGGTCCTATAACAATTCAATGGTTGAGTGAATACTCAGCAGATCGATCTGAGGTGAGCAAATTAACAAGGTATCTTCAACAAAACAAAATATATTTGGACTATTACAAGGCATAGTATTGGTATATAAACAATTCGCATATGACATAATGTGAAATTTAATGTGAACATGTAGATGACGTTGAGAAAACATCAGCTGATGAATTTAACATGATAATAATTAAAAATGATTTGTTCATGGGGAGAAACCATGGCACGGTTACACAAGAATCACACAAAAATTTGAAAACGTGGTCAAGATTATGAATTCTCGTAAAGGAACCCGCACAAACCTTATGGGCTCGAGTTCCCAGTCGATTCGTCTAAAAGTGTTCGTACGCACAAGGTCTAGAAATGAACAGTTTTTGAGATATAAGGACGCAGTCTCAAAAAATGGGATATTTCCATGAACCTCAAGATGGAAAAAAGTGCTCTGACTTGGAGGTCAGACCATGTTCTCTTTATGTTTTTAGGGTCGCTGAATACACATCCGGGGTCCGTTAAGTCCTATCACGTCAGGGTCAAGGGCATTTGAAAGTCAAATTGAGAAAATACCATCAAAAAATCTGGAAAAATTCATATACATTGACGTCAGGGTTGAGGGCATTTGAGGTCAAATTCAGAAGAGACCGTCAAAAATCTGAAAAAATTCATATACATGTTTTTGGAATATGTAACGGGTAAATAGTACTTTTTGTTGCGAACCCTGTATGCGTGGTTCTTTTTGGTATACCTTACCTTGTCCTGTACTTAAGTGGTAGGAACATTTCTTCATTGAGCGCATAGGAGCGACACAACGCATTTATAATTATATCATTATGGTATAAAGTTTGATTCGGTTAATTTAAGGAAGTAGCATGTTACCTTATTATTACTATACCTTGGAAGAATATTCGACTCCCTCATGGTACTAGGAACCTTCAGAGTTTGTTTGGTAATTAGCATGGCTCATACGGCTTAAATTAATTTGTTGATAAATTGTCAGCGTATGCGGGCGTCTAAAACAGGGCAAAGCGGTAGAGAAACCTTTTCCCAGTATTGTAAAATGTAGGCAGTTAGGTGCCGCGTAACGTTGTGTGCGTTTCCCATCACTTTATGCCTGGGATATATTTACATGAAAGTCATAAGTTTCTTAGTTAACACTTGTTTACGCCAATTTTCGGACAGAAACAGCCATGTTAGTTGTTTACGTTTAGTTTAGAATCAGGTTATCGGCTAAGCACACTGTCGATACAGGTTGAGCGCGTCATTGCGCGGTGTATGAATTTTAAATACCAATTGTTTTTCATTACGGGTTTCCAACCTACATGGATTTGGTTTCGGAAAAAAGGGTTTGGAAGGAAGTAACGGCCATTTAAGAAGCTGTTGGGGCACCGAGCACATGCCTTAGAGAATTTTGTTAAATTATATTTAAAAGAAGGGCCATTCTGCGAGAAGGTACGTCTAAATTTGTTTCGCCGTGTAGGCAGTTTGTTAATTGTTCCTCGTTTGCAGTAACGATAACAATATTTCTTGTTTTGTAGATTTGTCGGCCTAACTTGCGTTTGGTTAATTTGCACCCGGGTTAATTTGCACATGGCTAACTTGCATTTTGCAACTTACACCTTGGAATTTTCGCATTTCATAACTCGTATCCTGTAGACTTGCTGTTTGGTATTTAATAATTTTATGATCCCAGATCTATGTTAATATGAGCTGTAATACGGTTATATGGTTGGAAGCGTTGTGTGATTCGATTATTCAATCGACTATTGGATAACCACGGCCGCGTGTGAAGCATGCCGCCCGGCCGCCGGGTCGCTTACCCTGATGAGAACACATGGTTGTAGCACGTTATGCAATAAGGAATTGCCCTGAATGTCCATGGTACTGTGAGGTGTCGACAAATTAAAATAAGGTCAGACTGTTTTTTTTATTTACTCAGAGACGGCGACGTGAAATTCCAGCCCCTGATAATACAATGAACGTCCTGTGGGACGACGGCGTTTAATTATAAATTTACCAATCTTTTCAAATAATTTGTTTGCTAAATTACCAAGCCAATTTTACATCTAATTTAAGTAAGATAATTTCGTTAATATTACGATTTTTAATAAGTTCCACAATTACTGTGAACCACAAATAGTATTATTTGAGGGGGACAAAAAGCGGACCACTTGTGAGATTCAATATATTATTAAGCATTTTGATGCTCGTAGAGCACATTGTTACCCTATAAGGATACCTTATTGTGATAGATTTTTAAACTTTATTAAATCTAATTTGAGGACCCAACCTTGACTTTGTTTTTTTGCAACACCCGCAAGCCCAAAAGGCTAGGATAGGCATTTTTTCTTGATCTTAACTAAAACAAGATTAAGTGGCGCCTATTTAAATAATTGAAGACTTTAAAATTAAATTTTCCAAAGATCCTTACTCACAGCCAATGCCTCCGACGAGAGAGCTGCCGCCTAACAAAGTATAATCCCCGGTGGGGTTATAAATATCTAAGTCCTAATCTAATATTTTCTTAACTCCACAAGTGTACAACCTCACACCGCAGATAGGTAGCCGACGCCACAACCGCACAAATTAACTCAGAAGACTGGAGAGCCAATAATCACGAGACCCGGGGGACACTAGCCAATGTCAAAAGAGTTGTTTCTATAAAAAAAAAAAGGTAAATTGTCCCCCTGAACCATACAACTTTTGCACAGGTCATACCTCGCTACCATGCACCGTGGTTATGAGGGCTACTGTCTGCTGTTTTGTGTCCCCGGGGTCTCGTGGTTATTGGGGCTGCTGTCCGCTGTTTATTGGCTCTCCGGTCTTCTGTGTTAGTTTATGTGGTTGTGGTGTCGTCTACCTGTCTGCGGTGTGAGGTTGTACACTTGTGGAGTTAAGAAAATATCAGATTCGGACTCAGATATCCCAAAAACATGTATATGAACTTTTTCAGATTTTTGACGGTCAAACTAGACAGTTTGACATTCTCAAAAGTGAAAGTTTTGATAACGGAAAAAGAACTGTTTTCCTAAACGTCAACTGCCTTCGTTTTAATTTTTCAATTTATCATTTAACAATTTTGTTTCAGTTTATATATTTTTAGGTGTGAGACATTTTGTAATAGAAGTATAAAAATCAGACTCTGTCTGATCCTTTTGGCGCAGAGGTTTATTTCATCAATATTTTTAAATATTTTTACAGTGGCAAAATACCCAACAAACTAAGAAATCATGAATATGCCACAGATAATAAATTATAAACAATATCAGAATACTCCCTATTTGAACTGGATTATGCCTGTCATACA
Source organism: Rutpela maculata (assembly GCA_936432065.2). NCBI lineage: Eukaryota > Metazoa > Arthropoda > Insecta > Coleoptera > Cerambycidae > Rutpela > Rutpela maculata. The sequence continues at coordinate 289,754,288 of OW386285.2, read as the reverse complement.
GGGTGATTGCCAGATTGTCGTGCTTTTAAACTATCTATAGCTTCGTATATATTATCATTCAGCTATACAATAAAATAAAATGGTTTTATGAATGTATATTGATGTAAAAAAGTTCAACATTCAATAAATGTATACATTGAAAATGTAATTATATATTATTATTATTATTTTGTTTTTTCTGTCCTTTTCTTGGTTACGGCATTATGGATTTCGAGTGGGCGAGTCGCACATATCTTCTTGCTAGAATAAGTGAGTTGCTACACTATCATTTATTACAGTTTAAGAGCAAAGTTACTAAGTTTTTGATTAATCACACAAGAATATGGACAAGATATCAAAACTTTAATATACAGTGCGTCCATCAGGTTCGAGAGGAGTTTACATAGATTAGGTGACACATCAATTTTACTTTAAAATGTTATTAATCCATTTTCGATGGGACTATTATGAAATGAACGAAGTAGTGCGTTGCCGACTAGCTAATAAGAATAAAAAGATATAAAATATATTTACAATAGAATAAAAATACTCATATAATAACAATTTTGTAACAAATGTATTAAAATATACCTAAACTTTGTCGGTCTGTGTATATCATATCACAGTTCTTCTAAAAATATTGTAAGCCCAGGTTGGTCACTATTTATTCATAATGACGTAGTAAAATAAGTTTGGTTCTATTAAAACGTTAATTAGGTGAAAATTATTCATATCTCCACCAAACAAATATCTACCTGAATACATATTCTAAGTAGAAGTCTAATATTTTTATCTACGTTACAATTTCAAGAACTTTTCTTTCTTGATAACCACCCCCACCCCATTATTAAAGGGGATATAAAGTAAAACTGTGATTTAGTATATGTACCAGAACTAAAGGCCTAATTTTTTTTGTTACCATCAGCCATACCCACTACTTCACCCCAACAATATCAAGAACTTTTCTTTCTTGATAACCACTCTCACTATTAAAGGAGGTAAAAAGTAAGACTGTGATTTAGTGTGAGTACAAGAAACAAAGACGTCATTTTTTTTGTTACTATCAGCCACCCCACCACCTCACCTCTTTATTAACACGTTCACCGCCGATGACTCAACTGTGGAGTCACGACGGCCTACATCAGTGGCCGATGACTCAACTGTTGGGTCAAGTGCATCTACTTGCTACATTAGCCAGTCTTGCTTCTGTTTTATTTCATAAAAAATTTAACTCAATTGTACGACTCAAATGCTGAGTCATCGATCTATTCTTGATGAAGCAGACCTTAGAGGCCAGTGACTCGACCCTTGAATCATGGTGAATTTGCACCTAAAAACAGTTAATAATTATATAAGGGGCTTTAAGAAACACTTTTTGTATGTGATTTTCGAACAATATATTTTGGCCTTTGGAAAAGATCCTAAATTTATTGGCAGTGAACGTGTTAAAGGAGGTAAAAATTAGAATTGTGATTTAATGTGTGAACTAGAGACAAAGGCCTCATTTTTTTTTTCTTATCAGTCACCGGAAATTTGGATGTGAAAGTAGTGATTTCTTAGGCAGCGGTTTTTAGATATTCAATATGTATTTTCCATTTCAGATGTTCATCAATAATATAATATTCAAGAGGAGTCGAGAAGAAAGTGCCAAACTCCGTCACTATATTCTACAAGTAATTCTAAGACTAAACAACCCAAAAGTTGTAATCCTATTTTCATTTGTTTGTGAGTTACAGCGTCTTAAAATTTTAATTTACGAGAAAATACGAATCTGTGACAAAAATTAATCTACTTGAAATTGTAAGGTGTGGAAATCGTTTTCAATATTTTTCAAGATCAGCGTGAGCTTTTCTATAAAAAAACACCATATTTGCATTTTCCAGATGAGCATGTAGATGTGTAGCATTGTTTATCACTTTAGAAAATCGTAAAAAATTAGTGGCAAGTGACAGATTATTGTTTGACAGTTGATTAAACTTACACATCAAGGTAAACTTAGCAGAGCAATATGGCCTCTTTGCAAACGATTTCTTGTAAACTCTAAAACAAATGAAAATCGGATTACAACTATTGGGCTCTGTAGTCTTACAATTAAGTTGCGAAATACACTCCCGAAGTTTTGCACTTTCCTCCCGACTCACCCTGTATTTAAATTTTTTTTCTAATAGTCACTATGATTAAAGTTATTAATGGTACATTTGGTATGGTGTATTTTTACATATTTTTTTTTATTTTGAGCAATCTCTGTTAATGAAAAACACACGAATTTAAATTTTTCATAATTTACAGTGAGCAAATTGTTATCGAGCCAACAGTTCACTGTGCTCTCAGGCCCATTGATGCTCTAGTATATACAATTATACATTCTCCCAGTTATTCGCAATAAATAGTAAAACTGTGCCATCCGCATATACAATACAATTTTATCTCAGTCAGTATATGCAAGTACTTATAGAGTAAATTTATCACACACAATGGAGTTATCTCTTTAGCTGTTTAGGATGAGATTTTCAAGAAATGTTACCGACAAGGCAACTATTACGGTAAGCTAAATTTTGCACAAACTATCCTAACCGTCTCAAAGCAGCATACTCTGATTAAGTTCACCTTTCTAACCGCAACTGGCTATCCTTAATAATATAAGACCCTTATTCGACCTTACCGCATCCTTTGAAGTATGCAGATGATGTTGAGCGTAAAGCGTTTGAAATCTGTATTTATCTAGATTGTTTATATGGGAAATATATATATAATCATATCTCTAAATATGGGTTTAGAGAATCCTCATTGGATTTAAACAGTAGCGTAGAAAATATATTGAATAAAAAAAACAGCCTCAAAATTAGTTATACAGAGTGTTTGGTAAAGCGATGCCGACCTGAACAGGCCTATACAGGGGTCATTTGTCATTTATGTGACCAAACATACCTATATAAAAATGCTATGGTTTTTTTTTATAATGCAGATTCCTTAGTTTTTTAAATCTCAATTTTTCATCATTTGTGCAATTATTACGCACTATGTTTAACTTTTAATGTCTGACATATTTTGTTTCTTTATCCTGGATAAATAAACTTTCAAAAGAGAAATAATTTAAGTTATTTAGTTAATGAATATGTTTGTTTGTTTAGGCGGACTCTTAAAAGTTAATTTTGAGGCGGACTCTTAAAAGTTAATTTTGAACAACTTAACGACGTCAAATTAAGCTGAAACTTTGCATACACGTGTAGTTCTAATGACAATGAAATATTATGGTACCAATGGTACAATATTATGGAGCCCAACAAAAATATAATGGAACCCCTTCAACATACGACGTCTAATTTTACTGAAATTGTGCATACACGTGTAGTTCTGATGACAATACAATATTAGGGTACCAATGGTACAATATTAAAGAACCCAATAATAATGCAATGGAACCTCTTCGATATACGACGTCCAATTGAGCTAAATATTGCATACACGTGTAGTTCTGATGACAAGACAATATTGTGGTACAATGGTACAATATTATGAAACCCAGCCCAAGTAACACACATGGTACCAAATCCTTTGGTTTCGGTTTTGCTACGAAGCCTTAGTTCCTGGGGTACATCCTGGTACAATATTGCTACTTTATTGGGTAAGGCTACTTTATATGGTTCTTTTAAAGTAACTGTTACCACACCGATACCATTTATTGGAACTGTAAACACCCAAAGTTAAAGTAACATTTGGGTAGTTACTGGAACTAGGCAGTATCATTTTATTGTTACTCTATAGTGAATCAGTTACTGCCACCCACCAGTGCCATTAAGATGCCTAAATAAAGTAACTGAGTACATAGAGAGGCAATCTAGGTTCCAGAATAGTTCCAGTGACCATCACTTGGAATTTTGAAGTATCGTGACATTTTAGTGGCAACATGGGTAGCGAAATAGTTCCTGTTGATACTTTACAGTTCCAAAATAGAATCTGCTACTATAGAGTCGCATCAGGACAGTTCCTATTGGGTCACCAAAGTCACAGATCTTTTACAGGTAAAATGGGGTACTCTCCAATACTTTATCGTGGAGGACCTAAGTTTATAGTGCCTTTGTTAAAATCGGCCATTATTAGTTGTTGTTAAAATTTCTAGAAAAAAAAATCGGTTTTAATCAAAAATAGGCAATGATTATGTTAATATTTTATCATAAACTTTTATGAAAAATGATTCTGAAAGCATTCCAAATGTTTCCTTAATAGATATTTACATTTTTTAAACTTGCCTTTTTAAATTATTTTGTCAAAAAATTACAAAAAAAGTTATTTTGAGGGCGCGTTGAAATTTTATCATTTAATATGACAAGTTATATCAAAAAGGTAATTTGCGTTCGAAAAAATGGCTAAAGGAGTACTTTAAACACGCGCCTAAAGTACTCATCTTTTTGGTATAATATTATTTCCCTGCGCTATTATTATAAAAAAAAAACAAAGAGGTCGGTAAAAGATTAACACCATTTTAAAAAGTGATAGTGGCAGTTACTAGGTAGTCACGTAGCGGTTACTAGGCCGCCGAGTCGCGGAGTAGTATCCGCTACTACTCCGATCCTTTATAGTAACTAAACATAGTCACATTTATAAAGGCCGGGACTACCCGAAAGACTACCCGGCGACTAAAAATGTTTCCCCATTTTAGTGGCGGCTACGTAGCTGCCACGTAGCAGAGACGTGGCAGCCTATGGTAGCGGTCCACTTTATCGTGGCTTTTATAGTCGCTGATACGTTCCCGCGACTTTATTTGTTACTTAGGAGAAATAATATAATGGAACCTCTTCGAGATACGACATCCAATTGTGCTGAAATTTTGCATACTCGTGTAGTTCTGATGATAATGCAGTATTATGGTACCATAATAATTACGATACAATATTATGGAACCCAACAATAATATAACGGAGCCCCTTCGAGTTTGGGCTCGTTGAATTTGTCTCGATGAGTAATGTGGTCCATGGTGGTATTCAAGGTCTAATGATGGAGCCGGAAGGTGGTGGTCGATGCATCATCAGAACTACATAGGTTAAGACGTAACTAAAAATTTAAAAACTAGTTTAAATTTAAAAAAAAACTTTTAAAACTAAGCTTTTATTATTGTGTACTAAAACTATTAGGTGTACTACGGGAGCCCACCCTAAGTGTCCCCCCCCCCGATCCTTTAGGACAAAGTTTTTCATAAAGATTAAAGCCTAAGGAACAATTTAAGACATGTCCTAAAAAAAAAAATGGCTGCACTTTCAAAATAGCGTCCGTTAAAAAAAAACAAAATTTGCAAATATGGTTTTTGTCATTTAACACAAAAACTAAAAAAGATGGAGAAAAACTTTCTGTACAAAAAATAAAGCACATAAAATTTTCTACAATTTTGTTCCTATACAATATTTGCACTGGAGTTACCTTTCTCCAGATAAATGATTAATCTCTTAAAATAAAATATAAAATTCAATATAAAACGTAACACTACGGAAGCCATACCTAACTATCCGTGCACCCCCCGCGATCCTTGGGGACAATGTGTTTCATAAAGATTAAAGCCTAAGGAACAATTTAAGACATGTCCTAAAAAAAAAAAGCTGGCTGTACTTTCAAAATGGCGTCCGTTTTGGTCACTTAACACAAAACTAAAAAAGATGGAGAAAAACTTTCTCTACAAAAAACAAAGTGCATACAATTTTCTACAATTTTGTTCCTATACAATATTTGGATAGGAGTTACCGTTTTCCAGATACCACTGTTACCGTTTTCGAGATAAATGTCTGCAAATTATAATATTATTATTATTAATTTTTTTCAGTTTATTTTATTTAATTTTTATGTTAATAATATAAAGTTTATTATACGCCTTACAATAATTGTCACAGTTATTTCCTCTAAGTGATTTACCGATATATGAATTTCCATGTTTTCTTAATTTTGGACTCATTTATCTGGAAAATGGTAACTCCTATCAAAATATTGTATAGGTACAAAATTGTAGAAAATTTTATGCACGTTGTCTTTTGTGAAGAAAGTTTTTTTCTACCTTTTTTAGTTTTTGTGTTAAATGACAAAAACAACATTGGCAACATTTTCTTTAATATATGGCCGAAATTTTGAAAGTACAGCCAGTTTTTTTTTAGAATATGTCTTAAATTGTTCCTTAGGCTTCAATCTTTATGAAAAACATTGTCCCCAAGGATCGGGCGGGGGGTGCACGTACAGCTAGGGAGGGCTCCCCGACTAGTGTACTAAAACGTAAAAAAAAAATAAATAATTGCCTTAAAAGCTTATCGCGTGAATAGAAAAGAAATTACTTACTTAGGTACCTACAATCTCTGTCAAACAAAAATAATGCTTGTATGAACTTCTCGCGTGCAATAAGCTTTTAAGTCAATTATTTTTTTATTTCTATTTTTTTCGTTTTAGCACATCTATACAATACTAAAAGCTTGTTTTTAAAAAGGTTTCTTTTTTGCTATCAATTGAGCACAGCTTTGAATTTCCTCATTATATACACGAAAAGAAAAAGTTCAATGGAATTAAATCTAGGGATCATGCAGGCCACAGAATAGATCCACTACGTCCGATTCACCGGTCGGGATATGTTCGTTCTAAGAATTGGCGGACTGTCACTTGATAGTGATGTGAGCATCCTCCAGATTTAACGCCACTGAGCTTTTAAATGTGGGGTAGGATGAAAGAACTCATCTACAATGAGGAAATTCAAAACCATGCTCAACTGATAGCAAAAATGGAGCGGGCTGCCCTACAATTAGGAACAGAAATAAGGCTGTGGGCGACTACGGTTGAAATAAGTAGTCGAGCACGGAAATGCATTAAAAATAATGATCTCATTTCGAACATAAAAAATAACAATTTTGTAACCCCTAAATAAAATTTGCCTTGCTTTTGTTGAAAGCCACAAATATTTAATTTTCGATTAAATGAGAAATTATTGTTGATTGATATTCTTTTGTTTTTATTTAAACTGATAAATTAACTCCTATATAAAGGTGCATTGTTTTTTATCACCGATAAAAATGCCTGTTCAGTAGTCGCACGTCATTTTAAAATCTGTACTGTCGGCTATAATTTTTAAATATTGTGAAAACTATACTGTCGTTTTGAGAAAATTATAACTATTTTTAATTGTTGTTGTTCGTTCACATATTCTATCGTTAATTTATCTTGCCAAAAAACACTCGAGCTTTTCTTTTATGGATAAATTTCTTTTTAACTCAAAATTTTACCAATCAGTAATTTTGCTCGAAAAACTGACATTTGACAAAATCACTCGACCTCCGATCTCGCGATTTTTTCATGTCAGTTTTTCTTGTCAGTTTTTCTCATAAAATCATTGATTGGCAAAATTATTTCGTTACAAAAAGAAATTTTTCCGACAAAAAAAAGCTCTTGTGATTTTACTGTTGATAAAAGTTAATGGTATGCATGCTAGCATCAATACCAGAGGATGAAATAGAGAAGTTTCCAAAATAATTGTAATATCTGAACTTTTTAAAAAAATTCTACAAGACTGTGAAATGCGACGCCTTAAATTAAAATTACATTTTATTTCCTATACATATTCTTTTTCTCAACAGAATCTTTAAATTTTTCTTTTGTAAGTGTATTGAGTTCGAATAAGGAGAAAAATATCAAAAGCTATATTTAATTATTACATAAATAAAATCGGCATTATAAACAAAACCGTAAGATATTTCTGGTAGAGTCATATAGATGCCAAATGACCCCCTATACCTTCCTGCTCAGGGTCGACATCGCTCTCACATGCAACGTGTATATCGTTAAATTGACTAACAAAAAGATATACATACACGGTCCGCTAACATGTATTAATAGTTTCAAATACATAAGGGATACAAATCCTGTTGCTGTTAGATCTGCAAGTGACCCGTCATTATTTTTTTCATATAAAATAGTTTAACAATTTAAGAAAGTACTAATAAGTAATTCATTTATTATAAATACGTTTTTGAAGAAGTTATAAAAAATCACAAAAGACTGTTTAAAGTTCAAAAACATCGCATATATGCCATTATAGTAATAGCCATGAGTAATATATGTGTAAGTAATATTATGAGTAATAGCCATCTCTACACGATTATCATTCTCATAATTAATCATATTTTTATTTCACTTTGATGATATGCTGTAAATTATAAGAATAATAATAATAAAGTTTTCATTGGAAAAACATGTATATACAATACATCCATTCGCAAGGGCGAATGACAACCACTCAGACTGACTGTGACGAAGTGGACAAATAATGATGTTCCTTGAAGCCCTTGTGGGCAATACTGCCGACTGCGATACGTGATTCTGCGAAGAATACAGATGGAAAGATCGGCAACTTGCCAGTTGTGTAAGATTTGGCATGACAGAAATATCACGAAGCGCACAGAGATCAGACTTGCTAACGCCCTAGTTTCCTCCATCTTTCTTTACGTTTCTGAGATGTGGATGTTAGGGAAACAGACATACTGCATATTAATGCTTTCGAGATGTGGGTCAGAAGATGTTTGCTATGAGTTTCATAGCTTGACTAAGAAATACTTCTAAGAAATAAGTTTCTAGAAGCGATTCTCTGGCATGGTATTCTCCCAAATCCTCCTATGTTTTGGCCACATCAATCGGACAGAGGTCAATAAAGATCGGTTGATAGTTCAAAAAGTTGATCGGATGCCACCAAGAAGCTGATAGGAAAGAACGTTAACGTCTAACAGGCATCCACGCCAGATGGCGTTATGCTGTCAAACGTACTATACAGCGGACGGAGGCCAGCTGGAATAATTCGTGGATCACAAAACATCTCACATGACGTTGTGAATAATGAGAAAGTGTGTTGTAGCAAATATGTTTATTAATCAATAATATATAATGAGTACTTTTGACTATACAATCAGGGCAAGCAAAGTAGTTTACTTTCTACTGTAGTCGTAGAAGATATAATTTTAAAAGAATTATATTAACCATGTGAAAATAAAAAACAATGAGAATTGAACAATTAGGTTACCTACCAGAAAGTACAAAAATCTTGTAATAATAAATTATTAGAAATATAGATGGGGTTAGTACTTGACCTTAAGCTTTCTTTAAGATCCGTGGAAGTTTTTTCGCTGAAAAAATAGTGGAAAATCTACGAATCTTAAAGCAGTTTTAAATCATCGCTATATGTATTTTTAATAAGCTCTAAAACATTTTTTATTTTCCTTAACTTAATCTTTTATTCGCTATATTAGCATCACCCCCACATTCACAACTTACTTGTAGAACTTATTAATAATTTATCAATGGCAATGTCAATTAATTTTCACGTATTCTATTTTTCTGCTAATTCGTTTTCTTTTGGTTGTTCTTCCAAGGTTTTTAATTCTTTCGGCCTTTTTCCGCGGCTATTTTATCTACTAATTTTCTATCCACGGCTTTTTTTTTCCGTTTTCAAGGTTGAATCAGTTTAGGTAGTTGACAGTATTTTATGTTTATATGTTTTTGTGCAGCCGTACGTGAAATGAGTATTTCGTATTCTCAAGACAGTCCGAGAAATTCAATTTCACGGCCGTTACCCTTAGCAACGGCCGAAAAACTAAAAGTCACTTTCATAATAATTGACGTTTAAGTCACTTCGAAATTGACGTTTCTAAAATATGACAAACAAAAATTGTTATATTTTATTAAACAAAATTAGTACATAATTATTTCCAAATTCACAAAAAATACATAAATTATTTAGGATAAATATTAACATTAACTGTACAATTTGTATTATTATTGACGTTTTCTCCTGAAGCTAAACCAACTAAATCCGAATAATTATTAACTTTTATTTTATAATTATTTACATTTGAACCAGATATTAGATTTCCAGAAATTGCATTAGAAATTTGTTTCTTATTTTCGATAGAGTCCTCTACATATCCTTCCGCTACGGTAGTAGACTTCCATCCACCATGACGTTTAAGAACCGAAATATCAGCGCCGGTATTGATAAGCAGTGTAGCAGAACTGCTCCTAAAATAGTAGCCCGTATATACTTCACTGTTTGGCAATCCGAGATATTTAGCAATCATGCTGGGTATTTTCCCAATCGTATGGACTCCAACAACTTGTGCAATGCATTTCCCATTTTTATATCTCACGAATACATGACGATTAGCAATATGTTTTGGTCGAAGGGCTACATATTTGCCGTAAATTTTTAGATAATCAAGAGTAGTAACAGTAAAAATGCGCTTTTCATCAGTCTTAGTATCAGGAACAGTTACTATTAATACAACGTCTTCTTCCTATATGTCATCAAGTGTCATTTTTACTAATTCATCTCGTCGTAATGCCACCGATATTCCCAGTACCAAAACTACCTACAAAAATAATTACAATAAATAAATCTTACCACTAGTGAAATTTTTATAATATTTGCCTTTAACAATAAATAATTTTCATCACTAGCTTCTTCTATGAATAAATTAATATGCTCAAGCGTCAAAACTCTCGATTTCTTTGCCTGATAACCTACTGACTTTTTTTTTAGAAAAGGTACCAATTTTAATACACTTCAACATAGAATAAATGCTCCAAGTTGAACTCTTTACAACTTTGATTTCTCCATCAAATAAGCCAACAAAACGTTTTCAGACACCGTCTTAACATTTTGTTTCTCATTCTAATCTTTAAACTCGCTGTAACATTTTTCGTATATCCGTTTGGATTTTTCTGGTATTAAATCGGCAAGCGCCGAAATTATAATACTTTTTAACTTTGGAGCAGTAAAAGAAATTGAAATCTCATTATCGCTCTCAGACATTTTTACGATTATTCGAGAACTGTCAAGTAAGTATACATTCAAAATATACAAAAGTATACATTCAAAATATACCGTTTCCATAGAAACGCTTTGGCGTTAAGGCCACAGCGTTTATTTAGCAAAATATAGCATAAACGGTGGTGTCATTTTCACCATCTATTCTGACTATAATTTACGGTTGCACAAAAAATAGTGTTTATACCATGGCCTCGAGATTATCTTGCCTCGGCCGCAAGCGGCCTCGGCGATAATTTTTCTCTCGGTAAGTAAAAAGGAATTTCGCGGCCTTGGTATAAAAATAACTATTTGGGTAAATCTACTTTTATGCAGCTTTTTTCATTCAGTTTTTTCCAGGAATTTTTTTCCTGCTTTTTCCTAGATTCATTCGAAGATACCCATCCAAAAGAGGAGTTCTACTACCATTTTGTTCTGTGTATTCTACAATTATTTTTAGTCAACTATGGTTCCTGAAATCATACATCAATTACGTATATTATACAAAGGAACTTCTGTAGCTCACTCGTATAATGGTCGGAGGTGAACCAGGTGAACGGAAAGGAAAGATTATTCATTTACCTTTATCTAAATTGTTTTTGCTAAAAGATATAATAATAATAGCATTTTGAATATAATTACTATCGTGCTCAAACAAAACGTTTTCATGGAGTAAAGAGAGTCGCATTAAAATAATAGATGTGCTTCATCTAATGTAAATTAAATATTTGAATTTGCTGTACGAAATGGCCATTGGCCGACTGACTAAATAGGGGTCCGTTAACCGCTGTGTAACGTCCTCGAATTTGAATTGTTCAGAACTAGATATTCGAGGTTTCATTTATGTCTTGAATATTAACTCCTACCAAATGAAATGGCCGTGTAATTGGTAACCTACGCGGAAAATTAATGCAGTCATATTTGGCAATTAAACAACTAGTAATAGTGAGTTTTTATGACTGTTGAGTAGCCATATCCAGATATATGCATATGAAACTATTTTAAAACGTTAACAATTTTTAACTTTGCATTTTTATCCTTTAATCTGAATATTGCTTTAAATTTTCACAGACGCGAGAGTTGGAAACTGAAGTAATGTCACACAATGTCAAATTTTTCTGTTGTAGCATAGTGTTAACAATTTCTTACAATAATTATGGTAGTTTCTAAAGTTAGGAAATAAATTATCAAATTTGCTGAGGCGTACACTTGTGACTAACTACTTAATTTTCTATTCGGTTATTGCACTACGTCAATAGTTTGTCTTAAACAATAATATTTCTTAATTAATTAATAATGTTTCTTCTTAGAAAAATCGTTCGAAATATGCAAATGTCTCGGCAAATGTTAAAAATAAAATCTTGTAAAATTACAATATCAATTAAAGGAATACACGCATCTCAAACGCCGATGACGTCATAACGGTCTGCAGGGAAATTATTTAAAAAAACACGAAGAATAGAAAGAAGGAATAAGCACGCAGTACTTTTACTATGTTCGTAAAAGTGTAAGTGACGATGTCACTGCCGCTTTCGCGGTAGAGTCAAATAGTCAAATCGAGAGTCGGATTTTGATAATTTTTTTTAAATTGTCTTGTGTTGTGCTTCGATTTTTTCCAGATTAAATATACACGGAGATCATTAAAGATCATAAGACACGAGACGAATTACTTTGAATTTTATGCTTGTCAAGTTTTAGTCAGGAAATTTCTCAAGCATTTGTTAGGTCTCCCATCGCGTATTCAATAACTATGTTTGACGTACATTTCGACGGATCGCACGGCCTTGAAAATGAATGTAATAAGCGGAGGGCCAATCAATGTTACGCATCGGCAGACGTGGTCTAGCAATCTTTAATCTATGATCTAGTTGTTTCTTATACGGCATAGATATGCATGGAAAATTGCTCATTTTCACTCCTTTTGAATTTTTATGTGTTTTAATTGTTTCAACTATAATAATTTGCGAACGTATCAATTATTTCCAGAACTATGTAATAATATACATCAGTTATTTTCTGTGCTAATTATTAATAATAATAAGAATAATAATTTTAGATTGAGTAACGAAATTTTAATACTTTAGTCATAGACGTATATTCCTAGAGTGAGTAACCTATCGGGAAAGAGTGACGACACCATCTTGTTTTCACTATCGTTGGTTTGTCTCAATCTTACAATAGTTTTCAAGATTTGTAGAGTATAAGGTTCCCTCATATTTTGCTTTTAGGCGAGACGTGAGTGCGGCGATAAAAATCAGACTATCCTTGTTCTTCTAACGCGCAGTAGCGGCGCAGTTATTTCACTCTAAAAGGACGGTCCGTACTATGGCCCGAAATAGTGTCTGAAGTAAACTATGATCTGTAGTGTTACATTCTACAACTTATCCTGATTACCACCATGCACAACGTTGACTCAAAATGCGAGCAGAATTACCCCCTACCTCAAGCGGGTCATTTCGAGCTCGTTCCAGTTACGAGTTCTTTGCTCAGTTATTAACATAACACAAATTCTTACAATATTTTGAATCAGACCCTGCATCTGGTGTCATTTCACACCAGTTGCTCATTGGGTAATGCCATTTTTTGGTGGGGATTGTGAGTTACGAGGCAACCTTATGGTGTACAAATCGTGGATAGTTCTTTCTTTTTATATCAGTTTTGGGGTGGGGCCATGACATTGAAATTAGCGCGCTGCTCCGCGCATTTCTCCTTACGCTGTACCTCCCACCGGGCTACGCAGCGCGAGAGAGAAAGAGAGTTACAGTAAGTAAAATTAACTCACTAGAGAGATACAGAACCAACGACACAAATCATCTTGTCGTCAGTAGGATTGCTGATCCCATTGAACTCTGTTTATAATATCAAAAATGTGTCTTTTTGTTGCTCGTTTCTCTTAAATTAAATGAATAAATTAATAATGATGTACAAAATGGTCACATTTTGAAAATCAACGATGAAAATTTCTAAACTCGTAAAAGTCGTATGTCTATAAAAGGTATCTCTCGTTTAAATTTGTTTTTAATACTAATAACAAACCATATTCTAGTGCCCTTATAAAATTTACTAAAGTAAATTAATAATAATATACTAATTTATTAATACTAAATTCATGTTACAACTTTTGACTAGAACGTTACTGGAATGTATTTAGGAAATTTTGTTAATTCGATGTACTAATAATGCATTGTAGGTTGCCTACATTTTTCGATTTTTATGATATTTATAAAAGACTTATGTAACCAATAAGTAAGTTGACGTCTTCGCTAAGTAATTTTTTAACATGTGTATAAAATATTTTTGTTTAGATTTTGGTGAAACTTAGTATCAAAGCGTTTTTAAGGGGTGCTTAAGATGAATGCGTAATCAATTTCAAAAAGAAATCGCTGATATGAGTTACTGGTTTCAGTGCCGATTTTAGCACTACCAGCGCCCTGGGGCGAGATTTCTACGGTACTCCCTATCTGCTATCCAAACCTATGTGAAAAAAGGAAAGAGGCGCCTTCGACGCCCCTTCATGTCTAGCGCCCTTGGGCGGTCGCCCAACCGCGCCCTGCCCTAACGCCGCTACTGACTGATTTTAGGTTGTAAAAAATGCATCGCACAAGGCCATGTGTTGTAACGAAGTTATTTTTCCGATGTTAAAATGCATTTAATTTCTACTGTACTTCGCTACTAACACCGCTTACATTCGAATATTTATTACGAATATTTGTTTGAAATTAATCACTGTGCTGCCGACCTTCGCATATTAGCGAAACTAAGACTGAATATATTAAGCCGTGATTTTATCTTATGTAGAAAATGTACATGCTAGAATTTGGGAAGATTTCTCAAATATAAATTTGATTACCAAAATAGATACGCGTGGCGCTAACAGTGCAGCCCTCACAAGCGCGACGTTCTCTCGTGTTGAGAATACCATTTTGATAATTTATTACCGCTCCAGACTCGACCCAGTACAACACGCTAATTGACCGCTAGCTTTACTGTACTGCCTTCTATTCAGGTTGGTTGGTCTGTTGGTTGTTTTTGTATAACCGTACCTGATAAAAAGGGCATAACAAATATTTCAAGAAAATATCAATAAGGTAGTTCTTTTTATTCAATTCATTTTAACTTGAACCGTTGCAAAACTTTACCGAGTTAAAATAAAACCTGACATTTTGCTGGAGTGATCAAAATTCGTTTTAAGTATATTTTATTTTGGTTTTATCACAGTTTTACAAACTAGAGTAAAATCTGCAATTTCCATAAATTTTATAAAATTTGTCCGGGGACTTTGGTCGAAAACCTGAAAATCCATGAATGTTATTTATTGTAATAATTTTGTTACCAACACCATTTTGTTTGAACTCTGATAAGACACCGCTTGGCTGATAGCGTCAACGCGCTACCACTGTACTTTGACTTAATACCGAAAAATTTGGCAAATTCATACCGAGACAATTAAATGTAACCAGTCAAATTTCCAGAACAAAATAAAAAACCGCTGCCCAAGGAATAACTACTTCCACATCCGGATTTTCTATCCAAGTCACACAACAAAAAAATTTTGTATCTGCAAATAATTGTTTATGGAACTTTAATAATATAATATTTGAAATCCTCTACCCCAAAAACCCATAAAACGATACCCCACATCGGTAGTGGGGTGGGGGTGGTAATAGGGGGTGGGAGTGGGGGGTGGATAAAGTAAAAAATATTTTGAGGTTTCTGGTTCTTGTACATACACTAAATCACATTTTTTTTTCATCCCCTTTAATAATGGGGTGGGGGTGGTAATGTGGGGTGGCTAATGCCAACATTTTTTTTGAGACCTTAGCTTCTCTTGTCTATACTAAATATCAATTTTATGAACTCTTACCTGCTTGACTTACCTATTTACTCCAAATCTACCCCAATTTACCCCCCAACCCTTCGACGGAACAAGATGAAAATATAATCTAGTTCTAGATCTGGTTAATGTACATATGAGTACCAAATTTTAAGTCAATATCTCAAACGATTCCAGAGTAAACGTGCGCACAAAAAAGTTACAGACCGACAGACAGACAGAATTTTTTTTTTCGCTCAAACTTGAAATCTCGATGTTTCATGACATTCTAAGCCTATTTGGACAATAAAAATTTTTAAAATTTTTTTGTCGTTACTATACTTCCACTGGATGTGGAAGTAATATTAGAATTATTACTGGTACGTCCATCTGTCTCCGTTATTTTCATACATCGATAACCGTTTATTTAATTGTTGCTTTATTAAAATCTGTTTTAAATAGTGTTGCCAGATTCCTTGCTTTCTCTTATGCATGATTTTAACTGTAAATATTTGCTTTCGTTTGCCTGGTATTTGAGCACTGCCTGTTTTTACCGATTGATATTTTTTTTGCTTACTGTTTGCTGCTTACTTTAGTACCGCTGATCAATAGTTTTTAACCGCTGCAACATTCCATTCCTAATATACTTTTTTATATAACTACCTGCTTGAGAATCGCTTGCTTAGCACTGCTAGTAGTCACACGTAACTTAGTAAATAACCTACGACCTTCCCTCGTCCGATCTAGTCAACCTACGTCACATTATGTATATATTTTAAAATGAAACATTTCTAAGCTCTATAAAAGACAAACTCCTTATGAGTGTCACCGACTTTTGATTACATTTTTTTTTATTTATTTTATTGTTGATAGTTTCATATTTTAATAAACTTTGTTTTTTACCGAATTCTGTGTTTCACTGTTGAATGTAAATGAAAATCTAATCTACCGTTTTGACCTCCGGACGTCACAAAATGGCGCCCGAGCAGGAACTGTTTAAATTGAATTTGACCTGATTAAATTATGACCTCTGGGCGTAACAGTTTCTTCACTGAGTTTATCCCACGCCTACTGCAACAGGCTGCGTGAGGAGGCTATTGTGGGACTTTTGCCCCACGTAAAAATTGTAAAGGAGGCGCCCGAGTGAAATAGGCCAAAAATAAAAAGATATCAGCTTGTTCCATATTTAAGCGAGATACCCTGTATAAAGCTTGAAAATGATGATCTAAAAATTTCAAATTTTACACAAAAATAGTTAATAAAGAAAAAAATTCAAAACTAAAAATATTAACCGAAAGTGAGATACAAGGAGTAAAATTATTTAATTCATGGGCAAGACAGAATTTAACACACAAGTAGGTAATGCTATCAATATACAGCAGAAAATCAAAAACATAAAATTTTAACTAGGGAGTCGAAAAATATTTCTTTTATGGCCAACGCTGAATTATTCAGCTCGTTATACATACATTTTCTAAAATGTTGTAATAAATGGTACGTCTCTTTGTCAGTATTTGTATATTAACTAAACAACGTTAAAGTTAGACAATTTTTGCTTCATTTTTATCTAATTATGTTTTTCTTTCATTTCAGGTAAGTTACTAATTTCAGGCATAAACATGTTGCAGTATGACGCTTGTGGTAAGTAAAATAAGTAAATAAGTGATTATTTTAGCAAATTTTGAGCATATCTCTCACTAAACGAAATATCAGTAAAAACCGCTGCCCAAGGAATCACTACTTCCACATCCAGATTCTCTATCCAAGTCACTCACAACGAAAAAACTTTGTATGTGAAAATAATTGTTTATGGAACTTTAATAATATAATATTTGAAATCCTCTACCCCAAAAACCCATAAAACGATACCCCACATCGGTAGTGGGGTGGGGGTGGTGATAAGGGGGTGGTAGTGGGGGGTGGATGAAGTAAAAAAATATTTTGAGGTTTCTGGTTCCTGTACATGCACTAAATCACATTTTTTTTTTCATCCCCTTTAATAAGGAGGTGGGGGTGGTAATGGGGGTGGCTAATGCCAAAAATTTTTTTGAGACCTCAGCTTCTCTTGTATATACTAAATACCAATTTCATGGACTCTTACCTGCTTGATTTACCCATTTACCCCAAATTTACCCCAATTTACCCCCCAACCCTTCGACGGAACAAGATGAAAATATAATCTAGTTCTAGATCTTGTTAAAGTACATATGTGTACCAAATTTCAAGTCAATATCTTAAACGGTTCCAGAGTAAACGTGCGCACAAAAAAAAGTTACAGACAGACAGACAGACAGACAGACAGACAGACAGACAGACAGACCGACAGACCGACAGACCGACAGACAGACAGACAGACCGACAGACAGACAGAAATTTTTTTTTCGCTCAAACTTAAAATCTCGACGTTTCATGACATTTTAAGCCTATTTGGACAATAAAAATTTTAAAAATTTTTTTTGTCATTACTATACTTCCACTGGACGTGGAAGTAAAATGCACGGTAATGAGAAATGACATACGGGTAACAAAATAGCTGTTCCAGGTTCATTTAAAATCTCTTTCTCGGTATCTAAAACTTAATGTCGCAAATCAATATCTTACCATCGGGTGTTTCACGGCTGGTGACCCACCGGGCCTTTCCTATTCCAAAATATTCTGCTGGTATTTAGTTGAATTCAATATATTAAAATATTATTCTTATTAAACTAGTCAGATTTTTGAAGCTGAAGTAAATTTTTACAAACATATGTATAATGTAAAACATTACTTTTTAACAATATGAAACAGCGCAATTTTGCAATTTGTTTAAAAAACATGTGTTAAGATTCAAGCTTAATTTTGAATCACATCGGTGCCTTTCACAATAAATGTCGTTAATATTAACAAATTAGCTGATGGGTTTATTTAATAGTTACATATAATCGGAGAATTATTTATATATCTAGTATTAAAAACTTACAAATCAAATGCTCTGGTTTAAATTTTATTAGTAAACAGATAATAATATGCTAATATTGAATTATTATTATTATTTTGGTGTAATATTTAACCTTCAACTAAAATGATAATGGATTTAGTGAATTTTTATTTGCAATTCCATTTGTAAATTTTTATAAATATATAATGCAAACTATTTCTCTTTAACAATATGAAACAGAGAAGTTTTTCAATTTGTTTAAAGGAACATATTCAAGCTTAATTTTGAATCACATCGGTGCTAAGACTTACAATAAATGTCGTTAATGTTAACAAATTAACCGATGGGTTTATATAATAGTTACTATAATCGGAGAATTATTTATACATCTAGTATTAAAAACTTACCATTCTAATGCCCTATTTTAAATTTGTTGAGTAAATAAATAATAATATGCTAACATTAAATTATTATAATTAACTCTCTGTAATATTAACTTTTAACTAAAATGATAATGGATTTATTGAATTTTTATTTTGTGTAATTCGATTTGTGAATAATTGGTTGCCTATATTTTGTGCTCATGTGTCTTGTGATTATTTATTTTCATACTGTGTGATACATTTTATGACAGCTTACTAAAAGACAACCAAAGTTCTGCGGTTTTATTAGTATAGCCCACTTAACGTCGTTGATTGTAATACTCATTTTGTTTGAGAAATTATATAATACGTTTAATATTAATATAAATGGTGGCTGGCCGTTCCTTACTACGCTTATATCTATGTAACTACTAATTAGACTTATATAATTATAAAAAAGTCTAAATAAAGCAAATAGACACTTCCAAATTTAATGCTCTTGTAAAACATTAGAAATATTGATTAAATAATAATAATAATAAATAATAATAATATACTCCAATATTTCTATATTCATTTTTAAAATATAAAACAAATACGCACAAGTTATTATAAATTGTATACAATGTATAAAAAATATATAAAGAACAATGTATAAAAATAGTTATTACTTCTATACATTATTCAACCTAAGTAGTATATTTATTCTTACAATCAGGATATTGCAGACTATTACATTTACAAAATGAATAACACGAAATTTGGTTTTTGTTGTAATACATGATGTTGTTGCACATTTTACGCAAGAACAGACACCAACAAAGTCATCTGGGTATTGTTTAATGTTTTTTTGCGGGAGTAGCGCATTATCGATCTCCTCAAAACCAAATTCATGGGGATCCAACTGGGTAAGAATCTCGTCGATGCAATGTCGCTGCAAATAGTTATGATAATAGGCTCTTAGTAAATCATCAACGTCAATATTTTTGCCGTGTCGAAATAAGTTACTATAGTTACTATGACTATTCTCCAAAAGATTCAGAAAGAATATTAAGACAAGGCGACAATGTGGTGGGCATAGCAGAAATATCTGAAAAGGTGCCTTTGCCTGTTCAATTAAACACTTTTCGACAAAAATTACTTTTGCAGCAGTTTTTTACTAATGCTTTAAAAAAATCTTGCCCAACAATTACAAATAGCACTATTCATATGTTAAGCGCATTTTTTGGCTCTGAAGACAGTGGTGTAAGAATAAAAGCTACATCCACTCAATATGGGATAGAGTCCTATCATCCAGATTTGGATTGTTTTTTATATAGAAGAAGCGGACTTCAGGATGATGCTACACGCAAAACATGCTGCAAAAGCAGGCTTTACTAAAATTGTATTTGTTAGTGCAGATACTGATGTCATGGTTTTGGTAGTATTTCATTGGCATGCACTTAATCACATGGGAGTGGAGGAAATGTGGATATGCACTGGTGTAGGAGATACTACTCGATTCTTGCCAATACATGTTATAGCATTTAACTGTGTTCTTTATTACCTGCCTTTCACGCATTATTTGGGGCAGATTATACCAGCAAAATTGGAACAAAGAAAGCAGCATTATATACTGCCTCATCAGACTATCTAAGCCGCTTTGGAGTTTCCACTCGCTCAACTGAGATTGAAGCCAGTTTGAATCTTGCAGAAGAATATTGCGAAAATGCTCGCCCTGTAAGACGTTCGATGAACTTAGGTTTTGGTTATTTCGACACGGCAAAAATATTGACGTTGATGATTTACCGCCAACAAGTAGGTGTATTAGAGGACAATAATCCAAATCTAGATGATAGGACTCTATCCTATTTTGAGTGGATGTAGCCTTTATTTTTACACCACTGTTTTGTCTTCAGAGCCAGAAAATGCGCTTAATATATGAATAGTGCTATTTGTAATTGTTAGGCAAGATTTTTTTAAAGCATTAGTAAAAAACTGCTGCGAAAGCAATTTGTTTTTGCTGACGGCCAAAAAGTGTTTAACTGAACAGGCAAAGGCACCTTCTCAGATATTTCTAATATTCTTTCTGAATCTTTTGGAGAATAGTCATGGTAACTATAGTAACTATAGTAACTTATTTCGACACGGCAAGAATATTGAAGTTGATGATTTACCTCCAACAAGTAGGTGCATTAGAGGACATTTACTAAGAGTCTATTATCATACCTATTTGCAGCGACATTGCATCGACGAGATTCTTACCCAGTTGGATCCCCATGAATTTGGTTTTGAGGAGATCGATAACGCGCTACTCCTACAAAAAACATTAAACAATACCCAGATGACTTTGTTGGTGTCTGTTCTTGCGTAAAATGTGCAACAACATCATGTATATGTAACAAAAATCAAATTTCGTGTTGTTCATTTTGTAAATGTAATAGTGTGCAATATCCTGATTGTAAGAATAAATATACCTACTACTTAGGTTGAATAGTGTATAAAAGTAATAACTATTTTTATACATTGTTATTTATATATTTTTTATACATTGTACCTACCCATTTATAATAACTTGTGCGTATTTGTTTTATATTTTAAAAATCAACATAGAAATATTGGTGTATATTATTATTATTATTGTTTAATTAATATTTCTAAGGTCTTACAAGAGTATTAAATTTGGAAGTGTCTATTTGCTTTATTTAGACTTTTTTTATATAAGTCTACTTAGTAGTTACCTAGATATAAGCGTAGTAAGGATCGGCCAGTCACCATAGTTGATGACGTCATTGTAGGAAAACGTACCACATGACGGCTTATCACCGGACTGAAAATTAGTTGTTATAACCCCCTCGAACCATCCTACAAAAAAAAATTAGGGTACATCAACTTCCTTACAGAAGTGTACTCAGTCTCTGGATTATTATGAAAGTGTAAAAGAAAATGTATAAAATAATTTGTAATTGTTAGTTTGTATAAAACTTACGATTATGTATAATTGCAAGTTTAAACTTGCAATTGTGTACGATTGCAAGTTTAACATATAATTGCAAGATTAAAGTGGTAATTATTTGGTATATATTTATATAATAATTGTCAATTTAAAGTGATCATAAGTATAACTGTCAGTTTAAACTACAACTGTACAGAATTATAAGTGTAAACCGACAACTATAAAAATATTTTGTACATATCCTTTCTACGCTTTCATAATTCTACTTTTTTGTTAATTTAATTTAACATTCAACGTTCAGAAATGTGCATAAAATTTTTCGATACTCCGTGTGGACTTCGTCATTTTCTTCAGATGATGATCCTTGCCAAAACTGTAAAATAGCTCCAAACAAGCGCGGATCTAGAAATTTCAATAATTTTTTTCTCGTCTGTGGCGCATGGGACCCATACGAAATATGGGAAATAGCATCTCGAGAAGCACTTCTCTAACGACCCCTTTGTACTCCTAAAAAATTTTGAAAAAGCAGTTTGCGAAAAATTTTTTTAAAATTCGGTTACTCCCCCTAGGTCTAGGGACTCCTGTTTAAAATTATTTTTTTTGTCACATGCATTTTACTTTTCATAAAAATGTAGTAATGCGTTTTGAAATTTATGAAAATATTTTCATTACTAACTGGGATACAACTAATTGAAATTTTGTGATTTGTTAAATTGTAAATCACAAAATTTCAATTCGTTGTATCTCAGTTAGCAATGAAAATATTTTCATAAACTTCAAAACATATTGTTGTACTTTTATGAAAAGTAAAATGCATCCCAGATAGCATTTTTACATTCAGAGCATGTGCTCGGAACGTACTTTATGTACCATGGAACTAAGAATGAATATTCATTTTGTATTCCGTGTAGATAATCTGAATGTCAGAGAGACGTACAGATGACCGCCTCTCGATATACTAGTAAGATTCCTACAACATACCCATAGACCAAAATGGAACTTGATATGAACCAGAAACGTATATTGATATACTGATAGATACATGAGGTATATAGGAGGAAGGTCCATCCTACATTCACAATGTACACTGCATGTTCACGGTATATGAGTACTACCTTCGTAGGAATTAAACCGTAGGTGCCTGGTATGTTACACATGGATCATACATATATGATGCATGTATATTGTAGGAATGAACATTATGTATCAGTGGCAGTGGCAGCTATAAGTACTTCACTCATGTCATGTATTTTCAGAGTTTAATTATTATAATAATTTATTACTTATTGTAATCATTGATGAGTCGCTGCTTCATTCTGAATATGTTCAGTATGACACAGCGACTCATCTGTGATTACAGCAAATAATAAATTATTATAATAATTAAACTCAAGAGAATACATGATATGAGTGAAGTACTTGCATATAATAAATCCAATATCCAATTTTAAAGTTTAATTGTTACAGTCAATTATTAGGTACTTATTCTATTTTCCACATTTCACGTTCCTTGTGAAGAACATTATGTAAGTAAATGTGGAATATATGCACAGAAAATTTGTTTTTACCATTAGTTTTCAACTAAAGTCAAATGTTTTATTCATCAAATTTTATTGAATGGAGCACACAAATGCTAAATAAACTTAAAAAAAAACTGTATTTGCTATAACAATACTTTACAAAGGTCCAAGAATATATGTAAAAAAAATAGTTTTACGTTAATAAGGTCTGTTAAAAACCATTTTAAAATGCATCAAACATTTATCACTCTAAAACTTCAGCTTAAAAATCATATTTAACGTGTTATTTATGAAAAAATCCGATGATCATATTACATTACCTTAAAGTTTTATCTATTTCAAATCGTGTTTTAAATTGCCAAGAACAAAACACGGTTTTATTTTATTAATTACTTTACATTATTGTAACAATTAAGTATGCATCTTAAATTATAAAATAGGAAGAGGTATAAATAAAACAGTTGTGTTACTTTAAATATATTTTTATTTTTTGTTACAAAAATGAATTGTAATAATAAAAAACAATTGACAAAAATTTCAATTGAGATTTTTTTTAACAAAAAAATTTTCTTTGCAACTTATGAACTGTTATATTTTACTATAAGGAATTTTTTGTCAGTAAGTAAAAAATAGTAAAAACTGGAGGGCTTACATTTTCAAAACCAGTGTCCAGGTGTTGCCGATGGTGATACTTGTAATTGCGAAAGTCTACTTTTCATTCTCAACACATCATCTGTGATTGATCCTATTGGCTGAATACTTTCTTTTGGCTTTTCCAATTTTTAGGAGAAGGTATTTCCTTCCTGTCTAGAGGAAATACACGTCCAACTATAAAAGAAAATACATTGTATTATATTTGAATGGGTACTTATTTCTCTTTAAAAACTGGCCATGATAAAGTTGAAAAATATAAAAACATCTTACAAAGATCTTACAGAAAAAACAAAACTGATCAAACATAAATTAAACAAATTGATATTATCATAAAGGACACGGCAGGCACAAAATAAATGGAAAAGAAGGTACAGTCAAATGGGCTGAAAATGTAGTATGCTGTACTTCATAATATTCTGATCAAAAGTTTTTATGGGCACAATATCTGAAAATTGCCAGTTTTTGAGATATGAAAGGTCAAAGATCAGGAATATCGGTACCCGCTGTCATAGTTGAGAGTATCATATTATGACGAGGATTTGTTTAACGTTGTTATTCTAATGTGTTTGCACTGACTAAAGGAGACAAGCCGTTGATTTGCTGGACAGCGCGAGCATCCTTGTCCTTGTCGCATACCTCGTACCCTCTCCTTTGCTCTCCACTCTGTTTTACAAAGCAACACAGCCCCTCATGTACTATGCGACAAAGAGAGAACGAACTGTGTGAGAAGGATGAGAATGCTCACACCGTTTGCGAGCTGTCCACTGCTTATACGTTACGCATATGTAGCTTGTATCCTCTATTTATAGAACTCTTTGATAGGAACCGACTTTCACTCTCTCACGCACGCTAACCAACCCCTCCCCCCCCCCCCACTACACACACATGCGCACACCCCCACTTTAAAGTAAGCATAGGACCTTAAAAAAATCACCACCTCTTTCATGAAACCTGCGGCATTTCCAGTCGTATGAATATGAATAACAACATTAAACAACTCGTTGTAACATAATACTCTCAACTATGACGTTAGTGGATACCGATATTCCTGATCTTTGACCTTTCAAACTGGCCATTTTCAGACATTCTGCATTTTCAGCCCATTTGACTGTGCCCTCTATTTCATTTGTTTTGTGCGGTGTCCTTTACCTACAAAACAGAGGTATTTTTTAGGAATTCGGAAATATTTATGCTTGCGATTTTAAATGTACCTGAAGTTTCGAACGTTCACTTGAATGAATTTTAGATGAAAACGAAAAGTTAATAAAAACCACACATCGATTTAGGCATAAACACTTCATTGCCTCATTTGCTGACAATAAATATCCACAATACTTAAGTTTTTACACCTAAATCGAAGTGTGGGTTTTATTAATTTCTCTCTTTCATATGAAATTCGTTCAAGTGAACGTTCGAAATTTCAGGTACTGATTTTAAATGCCTACCAGGGTTATTAAAAGAACAACATTTCTTCTTTCAACTTCTAGTAAGGACAAAATTTCTTGGGAAGTTGACGGCTTCCAATGTGTTCTTCGATATCATTATGTTCATCTGATGGGAGGAATAACGTGCTTTTTGTACATAGTCCTTTGATTTGTTTTTGTTCACTCTGTACATCAGATGTGATCTCTGCCCTTTTCAATTAATTGCAGCTCTTCTATAATCCTCTGAAATACGTATAAAGCAAATTACTACAAATAAATACCTATGACAACTCGTACGTTGTAATCAAATCCAATGGTCGTAATTTGAATAAACAAAAGCTCCTTAATATTGAAATAGATCGAACCTACCTTCTTGAAAATAAGATTTAAACACCCCGTAAAGTGTCCACGTGGGTTTTCTCCTGTTTTTCAATGATCAGTCAAATTGTTTCCGTTTGAATGGTGACTATCAAGCTTCCTTTTCGTGGAGCGAGACCATTACAAAGACCACCTCATTTTTTTTCCAAAAATCGATACCTACAAACGCCGTAATTATTATAACTAAATAGGTAGTATCGGTAGTATGCTTAGTATAATATGTATAAAGGGATACGCATTAAATTTTAGTGTCTAAATATAAAATATCCGCAAATGACAACAAAACTATGTGGTAGTCTCCGATTAATGAACTTATATCGTTCTTTAATCGGAGGTGGTAGTTATATTGTATACTTACTGCAATGCAATTAATGTATACTTGGACTTGGAATAATTATAATAATAAATCACGGGAAAACACAAACTGAAATCGACATTTGACAGCACAGCACGATGAGCATGCGCACTAACCTAAGGACCATGGTGCGCATTTAAAAAATTCTACAAGGGATTGTAATGATATGGAAAACGGAAATTTAAATATAAAAGATAAAATGATTAAAATGTAATTAAATAACCATTCTAAGTCTGAACTACCTGCTTAAGAAATGCCGATAGTTACCGAGATAGCTACTAATTAATTGAACACAGTACATAAATTAAAAAAGGGTTATTATTCATTATTATTTAATATTTCATTCTTTATTATTTAATATTTCATATTCATTATTATTTAATATTCGATCACAAATCTAAATTCTGATACGTGTACATAGTATATGCGACTGTGAACATAAACTTTTCTGTATGTTCCATTCATATCGTATGTATAATCATATTGTATATGCGAAATTATTTTTTATATGGGAATGTTGAGGGAACATACATGGCAAGTACAGAATGCAATTAGAACATTGGGAATGCAAAATGTACATTCGTGGAATAATAAATGCTATCTGGGATATGACAAAAAAAAAATTTAAACAGGAGTCCCTAGACCTGGGGGGTAACCGAATTTTGAAAAAAATTTTCGCAAACTGATTTTTCAAAATTTTTTAGGGGTCGTTAGAGAAGTGCTTCTCGAGATGTTATTTCCCATATTTCGTATGGGTCCCATGCGCCACAGACGAGAAAAAAATTATTGAAATTTCTAGATCCGCGCTTGGCTCCAAAACTCTATTTAATACATGGAATTTAAAAGACTTTTGTGGAAAATTGAAATGTAACTAAAAATTATGACAAAAAAAATTGTTTCTAATTTTTACACCAGACGAAACTGGGAATTTGAAAATCAAAATAATATTTGAGGGTCAGATCATATATATTTTGGTCAGCAGGATCCAAATATGCAAAAATATACAGGTTGTTAAAAATCTGATTTTCATGTAAATTGCATCGAAATCGGAAGTCGGCTATTTTGATTCTTTACATCATATAATTGGTTTCATATCATATCATTACCCGAAATTTTAAAAAAATCCATTTGCCCATCCAAAAGTTACAAGAGTGTCCCCATCAGCTGAGCCGCCCGGTATACAAAATTTTTTTTAAAATTGGCATCAGGACACTTATTAATTATTAATTAATTATTACATTGCTTGAACTGACCTTAGTTAAAACCGACTCTTTAAAAACAATTATAAAATATGCAGACAGAAAAAAACTGTGTTTTATTGTTCTTCAAGAATATTTTATGTCACGTAAATTGATCCGAGCTGTAAGAATGAAAAGTTAAGCAGAATTTAAAATAAAACAATCCCTTTACAAAGATAAGTGATTTTTTATTACAAAGTTTTATAATTTAAGTGAATTTCACTGTTGGAGAATTTTTAAGACTTGTAATGGACGTCAAGTTGTCCCTAAAACCTAATTTTAAGCGTGCGAGGCAAAAATGAGCTGAAGTATTTCGCTGTATATCCTAGAAATTCATCGCATTAAGTGATGTAACAAGCAGAGGGATAAAGCAAATCTTAGAGACAAACTGTCACATCAACAAGATATCCATTAGGCCAGTAGCATTGTGCGGCGTGTCATGACGTCATATTGTAGTAGCGCCATCTATTACCTTAAGTGACAGACTAATGCCGCGAATTTCAATCTGTTTTTTGTTCACTAACATTGTGTTTCTATCCACAATAGCACTTAATGCCTTCAATATAAACGGTTTTCATTTTAATATGACGTTTTCCATTTCCCACTTCATCGTGTGATGAATATACTTGTCTGTAACGTATTGTTCTTCATGAATTAAGATTTAGTTTTCAATTCCTGCATTTTTATTATATATCTTCTAATGAAAAATTAGAAAATATCTAAATTTAATTATTAGTGGATTTCAATCAGTACAGTCGAATCGATTTAATTTCATTTCTTTCGGCGACAACATTCCACCTGAAATTTTATTATTAATTCTTATGTATTTCGACCTCCTGATTATGAGAAAAATATTTGCGCCCAAAAATTCCGTGTGCGTCAAAAGTTATATGCACTTTTTGACACGCTTTCACGGATTCTCAACTTATCTGCTTAATATATCTTGTTCTAGTAATCTGATGGGAATTTTAAAATTACTAACTTATTTGAAATAAAATTCTTAAAAAATATAGACCTGTCCGATATATATTGGTCAATTCGCCATCTTAAAAAAAAAACACCAAGAATAGCCTAAAAAATCAAAATTGAATATCTTTTCTATACGAAGGAGTAATTTCACCATAGTTGGCAAAAATAAAACTCATTCATAGTCAAGTATAATGCACCAATCCCGGACACCGTATATCAAATAGAAAAGTCAAAGATGGCGGACGAAATAAAATTTTTAATTTTTCGTCAATTATCAAGGAGGCATTGTACGTCACTTTCTTTTCTTTTCGATTGTACTTTTAGGGCGTAGAGTTCATTTTTTTTAATTTGCAAGGAAAATGCCTTTTTTTATTTTCAAAAAAGTACATTTTTACAATTTTCAAAAATCTATTTTCTTTAATCCTCCTTTTTTTTACCCAATTTTTTATTGTCTTCGAGAAGTAGGTTTCGTGGGCGCAGGACAAAAATATAAAATACCAATAAAAAATATTTTATTATAAAAAAATTGCAGTACCTATACTGCCCTCCTAAGCCAAAAAGACGTATCTCAAGGTTTCACTGTTTTGAGATATAAGGCATGTTTTGAATTTTCGAAATCGCGTCAATATTTTCAAATATTTACTAATATATTTTTTTTGTAGTTGTACTAATGTAGAGGTTAATAGTGGTGTAGTTATGAATTTATATTAATTAGGTAACTAGTTTTTTTTTACAATGAGATACGTCTAATTAGCTAAATCGCTTAGGTTTTCCCATATTTTTTTAGATACGTCAAACTTTGTTAGCACTTTAAAAATACTTAACGACTGAAATAGGTTTATTTCGCTATGGAAATATATAGAAAATAGCTCCAGCTATCCTAAGGTATAAAAATATGCATTTCGGCCAAAACTTGAGATACGTCTTTTTGGCTTAGGACGGCAGTATATTTTCCCCCGAACTCAATATAAACATTAAATACAATAAGCGACGTCGGCCAACGGGAAGTAAAATTAGTTAGCTTTGAACAGCTGAAGTGCCCCCTTTCGCATTGGCGTCCCTAGGTAATTGCCTAATTTGCCTATTGGATAATCCGCCTATGGTTCATGCTATATTGTAATTGTAATTAAACGCCTATCTGTCGCTGTTGATTTTGCTAACTATTAAACTAACTACTCTCTCTAAACTAACTACTACTGTTATATTCGAAAGCGTCAAGTGTCACTATGAAAGGCAATATGGAAGGGGAATCACGTAAATACAACGTTCGTTTTGATATAGTGGCGTTCTACTAATTTTTGTACGTAAAAATAGTACAAATTCGTAAGAACCTACTTCGTTTATTCGATATAGACGCAATATGGCACATTGAATGTAGCATTGTAGGTTATAAAAAATGTTCATTGTCTCAATGCTGGCCCCATCAGGTGAGGGTACTTTGGCCCACCGGGCATTTGCCCGGTTGCCCGCCGGCCCAGTCCGACACTGATTATATTGGCGCAATACTGCTTTAAATGTAAAATTTTGAACATTAAAAAACAAATTGCCAACAGCAGTGAGCACCTCAGGATTATAAATGATTTTAAGTGACGTAGGCATTCAGCAACACTCACATACAATTCTTACAATTAGTTATTTCAGGATTTATTTGGTAATGGGTGCTACGACAAAGTAAAAATCAATTCATTCCGCAGAGGCAAAATGTTAAATATTAATCACTCCACGCTGACTGCTAAACTGAACATTTATTAATCAAAACCCTAAAATATGAACGTTAAGGGATGTAAAACCTTATGTGTTTCTGTAGCTTTGTAGGAGTCTATATTGTGGTGTCTGCTGTACAGCATTGCGTTAAATTCTATTATTAAAGTGTTTCTAATTTTCTAACAGGGTATGGCGGGGTTTAGGTTTATATTTGAAGTGGATTATATAAGTGGTATTTATCAGATTGTTCTGTAACTGTAGAAAATGTATACTCATTTACATGATTTAGAAAACCATTAGAGTAGTGTTGGTTTCATGTTTTCTATTGATCATTACATTTTCAAGCAGCAGTCAGAGAGAATTTAGGATTGTACGGTTTCGGGGACCCCATTTAAGTTTAGTAAGTTTTCCAAAAGTAAACGCTCGAAAAACATTCAAAATTAGAGTTGGCACGAACTAATTCACTAGATTTAATTTAGCGTTTTAATTAGAAAATTAAATCAAATTAATTTATTTTAGAAACTCAGGAATTAATTCACATTTTTACTTCCCTCGATTATCGAGATTTCTTCGGATTCTCACATTTCAGATTCAGATAGATTACGAAAATGAAGGCCCGTCTATCTGTCTGTCGGCCTGGTGTTTTTCTGTCTACTGGCGCTACATCTAATAAACTGTCAACGAAGAAATAGAATATACTTTTTCTGAAGAAAATATAGGGTGGACACCTTAAAACACTAATTAATGAAAAGAATGTGGAAGACAACCCGCTACACTTTTAGCGTTGATTGAAGAGTCTATAAGATACGCAACTATACGGCCAAAACCGTTCCTCGTTCATCACGCTTCCCCCACACGTCCCTATCCACATATTGTTCGTTGACTTGTGGTGCCACCGCGCGGTGTTATTTTGTGCGAACCGCGAATAGAAATACTGGACGTTGATTTCCAGCGAACGAGGGTACATAATATATTTATTAAGTTATAATTCTCCACGCAGGTTGTAGACCGGCGCAATCAGTGCCGGCGTCAGGGCATTTGGCACCTGTAGCAAACAGTTATTGCTTGCCGCCCTGATAAAAAACATTTACAAGTTACTACTGTTAGGACAAATTTATTAATAAAAACTTACAAACAAAAATCTCAGATAAATAATTCTTTCACTAGTTTCACTTAAAATTCAAAAACAAGAGAAACCTTTAACTATCAATTATTGTCGCATTTCATCTTTTAAGTCGCCACGTTGTGCGCTGTAACAATCGTGTTTTGTTCGAAATTGCAATTGTTCCTTGTCCTCGAGACCCATTTGGGGTTCAAAAAATGTTTTTTTGAGATTTTTGTTCAATTTTGAATTTCTGAAATTTATAAAAATGTGATAAATTAAAAATATTTTATTTTGCTATTCGGTTCAGCTTCATGGAATAGTATTTATGAGTACGTTTAAGACCTCCCAATTTTTTAAAATAATTAGAAAAAAGAGTATGCAAATGTCGAGGATGGTGTTTTTGATCTTTCAGCGCTTGCGTAGCGAGAACGGTAATAAATACGAAAATGCACCGCACTTTTTTTTGTACAACATGGAATTTTCTACAAACAAGTCCGCGAGGGCATATTCTTATCTACTATAGTTTTCGAGCTACAGGTGCTCACGTGTAAACATAAAAATGACTGTTTTTTACGCTACTCTGCAAGTGGCACTGGCGACTTAATTAACAAACAAAAAATTAAGAAAACGGCGATGCTAATAGTCAAATTTAAATTACACAAAACATAATGAGTAACTTCTGTTTAAAACTGTTTTTTATTCGATGCATAATATTAATAATGGAGTTACAAGTATTAAAAAAATGTTGAAATAAAATAAAAAATAGTTAAATATTCTTTGTGTTATTGAAATGTATGTACAATTGTACAGAAAAAAACACTAATTAATAAAAATATGCGGCAAGTTCCAGTTATATAGAAATCGATGAAAATGAAAAATTACACTTTTCGGCCGTAATATTAATTGTTTATATGTGATAAATAAAAACAAAATGATATGTCAATAATAGATACATTTTTTTAATAAAGAAAATTACTTCCTACAAGGTGGAAAAGTTCAAATGTACGATTTTTTTAATGTTTTTTGCATTAAAAAACGCATATTTAAGAAAAATGAAGGACGCCATCGTGCAGAGCGATCAGAAATTCATAAATAAAAAAATCGACCACAAATTCTCATTGGACAAATAATATTTAACTGCTTTAACGGGCTGCTTGGAGAACAGCGCGAAAAACAGTTACTTTGAGGTTTGCGCGCGGGCGCCTTTGGCATGTGAGCCATAATAGATAAAAATATGCTCTCAGGGACTTTTTTGTACAAAATTCGATGCTTTATAAAAAGTGCATTGTGTACCATTTGTGCGATACTTTATCGCCTCGAAAACTATGCTCTCGAAAAAGTAATACCTACTTGTAATAAAAAAAAAAATTAACCAGTCTTTCCGCAGATATTCAAATTAAGTTAATTACTTCCACATCCAGTGGAAGTATAGTAACGACAAAAAAGTTTTAAAAAATTTTTATTGTTCAAATAGGCTTAGAATGTCGTGAAACGTCGAGATTTTAAGTTTGAGCGAAAAAAAAATTCTGTCTGTCGGTCTGTAACTTTTTTTTGTGCGCTGGAACCGTTTGAGATATTGACTTGAAATTTGGTATACGTATGTACTTTAACGAGATCTGGAACTAGATTATATTTTGATCTAGTTCTGTCGAAGGGTTTGGGGGTAAATTGGGGTAAATTTGGGGTAAATAGGTCAATCAAGCAGTTAAGAGTCCATAAAATTGGTATTTAGTATATACAAGAGAAGCTAAGGTCTCAAAAAAATGTTTGGCATTAGCCACCCCTATTACCACCCTAACCCCCTTATTAAAGGGGATGAAAAAAAAATGTGATTTAGTGTTTGTACAGGAACCAGAAACCTCAAAATATTTTTTTACTTCATCCACCCCCCACTATCACCCCCCTATTCCCACCCCCCACCCCACTACCGATGTGGGGTATCGTTTTATGGGTTTTTGAGGTAGAGGATTTCAAATATTATATTATTAAAGTTCCATAAACAATTATTTTCACATACAAAGTTTTTTCGTTGTGAGTGACTTGGATAGAGAATATGGATGTGGAAGTAGTGATTCCTTGGGCAGCGGTTTTTTTATTATGTTTACTAATTATTACTCTTTTTCCCCTATAAACAAATAAATAACTTTAAATGAACCCATCACTGCAGTAGCAGTATATTTGGGAGAGGATAAAAAATATTTTTGTACAAATTGGTTATTACAGTTCAGCAGAATTAAAGAAGGGAATGGTGTAAACCCGAAAAATATTGCAACATGTAATATTTTTGCGGCAGTAGTAAAGGAAAATGTCATCTAAAACATATTCAAAATTTACTAGGGTGAAGACGGTTAAGAAAGGTGCAAAATGGATAATTTTGTGATATCTTAAAAATAACAGTTTCATCATAAAATGTCAATATGCCTTTTACTTCCACATCCAGTGGAAGTACAACAACGACAAAAAATGGCATTTAGTAAATACAAGAGAAGTCAAGGTCTCAAAAAATTTAACCATGGGGGGGGGAAATAAAATTGTGAGTTAGTGTGTGTACAAGAACCAAAGGCTTCAAACATTTTTTTTTACTTCATCCACCCCCACCCCCACTACCGATGTGGTATATCGCTTTATGAGTTTTTGGGGTAGGCGATTTCAAATATTATATAATTAAAGTTCTATAAACAATTATTCCCACATAGTAGAGTGCAAATATAGTATCAAAATATTTTTCGTTTTGAGCGACTTGGATAGAACATCAGGATGTGGAAGTAGTGATTCCTTGGGCAGCGGTTTTAACATTTTAAAATGAAAACCGCAGCCCAAGGAATCACTACTTCCACATCCAGATTTCCTATCCAAGCCTCTCAAAACGAAAACACTATATTTGCACTCCACCATGTGGAAATAATTGTTTATGAAATTTTCTAAATGAAAACCAAAAAACGATATGCCACATGGATAGGGGGGTTGGGGTGGTGGTAGGAGGTGATACGCGGGTGGATGAAGTGGAAAATTTTTTGAGGCCTTTGGTTCCTGTACACACTAAATCACAATTTTTTTTTCACCCCCTTTAATAATCGCGTGGGGGGTGATAATGGGGGTAGTTAATGCCAAAAATTTTTCTAAGAATTTAACTTCTTTTATATAATAATAAACTAAATACCAAATTTTATGGACTCTTACTTGCTTAATTTACCTATTTACCCGCATTTATCCCAATTTACCACTCAACCCTTTAACAGAATAAGAACAAAATATAACCTAATTCCAGATCTCGTTAAAATACATATGTGTACCAATTTTCAAGTCAATATCTTAAACGGTTCCAGAGTAATCCTGCACCCAAAACGTCAGAGACCGACGCGATAGAAATTATTTTTTGCTTCAACTTAAAATCTCGACATGTCATAACATTCTAAGCCTATTTAAATAAATGTTTTCAAAATTACTACACTTATACTGGAAGTGGGAGCAATACGTAGAAAATGGCATGACAAAAATATAAACAATTATAATGTGCCGTAGAGTACACGGTGGAAGTAATCTACTTCAAGCACTTTCTTTGAGGAAACGCATCTATACTGCTCGAGGTAACCCACTGCGCATCCGTTTTACTCGAGGAAGCCCACTGCGTATCCGTATAGGTAACTTACTGCGCATCAACAGTACCTACTCAAGGAAAGCATATGCGCATCCATTATACTCGAGGAAACCTACTACGCACCCGAGATAACCAACTTCGCATCCAAACTACTCGAGGTAACCCACTGCGCATCCATGTTACTCGAGGAAACCCAATGCGCATCCATACTACTTGAGGTAACCTACTGCGCATCTATTTTACACGTGAAAACCCACTGCGCATCCATACTACTCAAGGTAATCCATTGCGCATCCATTTTATTCGAGGAAATCTACTGCGCATCCATATTACTTGGAGTAACGTACTGCGCATCTATAGTACTCGAGGAAAGCCACCGCGCATCCATAGTACTCGAGGAAATCCACTGCGCATCTATATACTACTCGAGATAACCCACTTATTAAAGAATAAAGAAAATAATAGAAACACCGAACAGGTTGCATGGTATTTTAATTGAAAATCGTAGAAGCTAGATACACACGCAAGGACGCGTTGCTATATCCTCATCTATCCTTGAACCATTGGTATCAATTTAGCAACATGTTTATAAACCTTAAAATTCCACATCCACGTTTTCTATCCAAGTCTCTCACAAAGAAGAAAAAAATTGCACTCCACTATGTGAAAATTATTTATGAAACGTTAATAACATAATATTTGAAATCGCCTACTCCAAAAACCTATAAAACGATATGTCACATCGGTAGTGAGGGGTGGTGGAAGGGGGTGGTAGAGGGGGCAAATGAAGTAAAAAATATGTTGACGCTTTTCCACCCCCCTTTAATAGTGAGGTGGGGGTGGTAATGGGAGTAATTTTTTGAGCCCTTATCTTTTCTTATATATACTAAATACCAATTTTATGGACTCTTACATGCTTGATTTACTTATTTACCCCCCCTTTATCCCAATTTACCCTTCAACGGAATAAAATGAAAATATAATCTAGTTCCAGTTCTCGTTAAAATACATACGTGTATCAAATTTCAAGTCAATATCTTTAACGGTTCCAGAGTAAACATGCGCACAAAAAAGTTACGGGCAAACAGAAATTTTTTTGCTCAAATTTAAAATCTCGACGTCTCATGACATTCTAAGCCTATTTGAACAATGACAGTTTTTTTAAATTTTTTTGCCGTTACTATACTTCCACTGGATGTGATTGATGTGAAAGTAATAAAATTCACTTTATCACGTTGTGCGCATTTGTGATGCACATGGTACATGGAACTTTTACTTAATTTTCTTTGTTATGTATTATTTAATATTATATCAAAATGGTTTATTTTGCCGGGAAAAAAAATGTTTTATGTTGCCAGCAGCTCATTGGGTTTTTATATTTAATTGTTATGAAAATAAACAGACAGGCAGGCAGGCAGAATTTTTTTTTCGCTCAAACTTAAAATCTCGATGTTTCGTGATATTCTAAGCCTATTTGAACAATAAAAATTTTAAAAAATTTTTTTGTTACTATACTTCCACTGGATGTGAAAAATTATACTATGTTTGGTTTCTCAAATATTTGCGATAAATCGAAAATAAACGCATACTCCCCTCTCATTCTCCAAAATCCCATCATTAACAATAAAAATGTCGCGTCGGCCCCTTGTCAACAATGTATCGACTAGACTAATAATAAGGTGGCAAAGAAATATAAAGATAAATCACGTCTACAGAGAATTATCGTATACCATATTACGCCTTTCTTTCTCGATGTATTACATATTAAACACATTGTCCGAATATTAAATTTATTGCATCTTACCGAAGACGAAGATACATTTTCAATTTCACTGAATTGGGAAAGATTTTTAAGATTTTACAAACTAATATAGGTTTGTTTGCAGGCTATATGAAATTTCACTTTGACTTTTCCACTTAAAATATTTTCCTCTTGTTGCAAAATCTTTTCGACACAAATGTCTCGCCTTTTTACCGTGGCATATATAATTGTTTTTACTCCTTGCAATCTAGGATTTTGTCTCACTAATTTGTCATTATCTTTCAAAGTTTGTCCACAGAATAAACATTCCATTGTTAAGCACTAAATAATATGTAATAACTCAATAAAAATAACTAATACTCATTTGCATTCACATTATATAAAGAAAAGTTTGTTTCTAACTGGCATAATATAATATAAGATTACTTGTATTAAATAGTCCACACTTGCCGGACATCTAGGCCTCTAGGATCGAAAAACTCAGCTTTAAATAACAAAATTTCGAAAACTATAAGTCGTAGAGACCTGATTTTTGTTTTAAAAACTTCCTTGAGGTGTAGACTTTATTTCATACGCAGATGGTATGTCAAAATTCCTTAAAATAAAAAAGTTTTTCGCTTACTGAAAAAAGCGCTGCAAGGGAAGTAAATGTTCAAGTTTTACCTCGTTTTACAGAAAAATTAGATTTTCCATAAAAACAAAATTTAAGCAGTGACCTTCGCCCACATTTCCTCCATCAATTAAAAAAAAATACGTATAATTATCTCAATTGGTTCCGGAGATATCACGAGGGATGTGTGAAAATGTAAGAAAAATTAATTTTGACAGATTTATAACATTTTTCGTCATAAAAATAGTTTGACCTCCCAAAAAATATTGTAATTGGACATTACAGATGGCCAAGGACCTAATCTATCATGCTGTGAAGGTCCCATGTACCTTCAAAAATTTTTTTTCAAGAAGGAAGCTACTTTTTTTTCCTCGTTTTACGGTGCACTAATACAACAAATGACACGAACCATGCGAGTGCTATCAGCCGACTGAGGGACTGAGATTGACGAGATTGCTAGACCCCAATGGTCGGTGGCGCCTAACTATACCACAGACCCTGCTCGCACTACGATATTAAGTACACGGCTGCATCTCTATAAGGACTCTTCACTCAACGCTTTTAGTGAAAAATGTACAGAGTGAATAGCCTTAAAGAATAATTATATAAGAAACGGTGGTGGAAGATAATATTTGGAATTCAGTTAACACTATTACCGAGAAAACCTGATCTACTTGTGGTGAGAAATATAGAATGGTGGCTCTAACAAATAATTGAAGAAAAAACACTGCCCAAGGAACCACTACTTCCGCATCCAGATTTTCTATCCAACGAAAAAAATTTGCATGTGTAAATAATTGATTATGGAATAATTTGAAATTGCCTACCCCAAAAACCCATAAAACGATGTGGATGGGGGGTAGTGGGGGTAAAAAAAATTGAGGCCTTTGATTCCTGTACACACACTAACTCACAATTTTATTTTTTTCACCCCCTTTAATAATGGGGGTGGCTGATTCCAAAAAATTTTTTCAGTCCTTAGCTTCTCTTAGATGTACTAAATACCAATTTTATAGACTCCTACTTGCTTGATTTACCTATTTACCTCCATTTACGCCTCTCCCCCCAATTCTTCAACGGAATAAAATCAAAATATAATCTAGTTCCAGATCTCGTTAAATTACATATGTGTACCAAATTTCAAGTCAATATCTTAAACGGTTCCAGAGTAACCGTGCGCACAAAAAAGTTACAGACAGACAGACCAACACACAGAAATGTTTTTTTTTTGCTTAAACTTAAAATCTCTATGTTTCATGACATTCTAAGCCTATCTGAACAACGAAAATTTTCAAAAATTTTTTTTGCATTACGATACTTCCACTGGATGTGGAAGTAATAAGGGTGTAAATTGTTTTTTTAGTAGATATTGAAAACTGCAACTCCCGCAAAAAGGTAGATAATATTATTTACAACTTTTATTATCAACAACTTTTTGTTGTAACTTCGATAATTAAGAAGTTATAAGCAAAAAAAAGCGCTGATCAAGTAGCCCAAGGAATCACTACTTTCACATCCACATTTGCAACCCCTAGTCTCTCACAGCGAAAAAATTTTGTATGTGGAAATACTTGTTTATGGAACTTTAATCATATAATATTTGAAATCGTCTACCCAAAAAACGATATCCCACATCTGTAGTGGGAGGGGGGATAGAGATAGAGTTAATGGGGATGGATGAAGTGAAAAAATATTTTGAGGCCTTTGGTTCTTGCACACACATTAAATCACAATTTTTTTTCACCCCCTTTATAATGAGGTGGTAGTAAGGGGGGGGGGGGGTCTACTTCTAGAATTT
Source organism: Rutpela maculata (assembly GCA_936432065.2). Taxonomy (NCBI): domain Eukaryota; kingdom Metazoa; phylum Arthropoda; class Insecta; order Coleoptera; family Cerambycidae; genus Rutpela; species Rutpela maculata. Next base: position 289,715,351 of record OW386285.2, on the reverse strand, counting down.
CAGTTTCTTTATTTACCTCTTGTCTAACATGCCGTTCACGCCGCAATAGAGCTGAAGGAAATTTTCCATGTTGCTTTGCATGGTTATAGACAGAAGAAAATGTTGATTTATTGGGAATTCATCGGCGATATTCTCTAACAGCGATATTCTCTAACAGCAGCCCTGGAATTCCCATCACAAAAACCGTAACCATAACTAATATTAACGTACGCTTCGTTAGAATAAGACATTTATAACTTTAGAAAGTACTTTCCGTGCTATTTCAAACAATTGCTATTATTTTTGAATGTTGTCTGTCACAAATATTTATCAAGGCTTACAAGATTTTTTAAATGAATTTGTTGTGAAATTTGGCTGTTAATTCTGAAACCATTGAAGATGTGCCAAAAAACTAACTACATGGTTCAGTTACATTATTAGTATACTGTTTAGAGTTTGGAGGCAGACATTTTGAAAAAAAAATGTAGTTAGTTATTTTTCTGTATTATTTTTGTTCATTATATTTTAGGTGTGTTATCTTAATTCTGTGTAATTATTTTTGATAAAATCATTTTTAATTAATTAAACTAAATATTAGGTGCGTTATTTCCTTAGTTACGCCACCTCTGTATAATTGATACTCTTTTGTACTTGTTCTAATAAATTTATTTATTTTTTAATGTTTATTGACATTTTTACCTTTTTACTATTTTGGCAAACGATATAATATCGTTGTGATAAATTGTAACAGAGAATAAAATTCAAATTTTTACAGCAAAATTAAAGTCACCTGTGTAATTACTGATACTTCTGTAGCCAGAAGGCTTCCAAATATTTCTGAAATTGATTTATTGTGAAACTCAGTGGTTAATTCTCGAAGCACTAAATGTGTGCCAAATAAACTAATTACATGGTTTAAATACGTTATTAGAGTATTTTTAAATTGGGTATCGATAATTGCAAAAATCCATATACAGGGTGATTTAGGCAACTGCCAAAAGAAAAGAAATTGAGCCCGTTCCTGATTTTTTTGTCATTTGAGGTACTCAGTTGTGAAGACCTATATTAGTGAAACATGCCTACTAAATTTGGTTCGATTTGGTGAAGCCAATAAAAAATATGGCCGATCTAAATATACGCAAAAAAATATAAAACACGCTGTATATCAGAAACGAAGGGCACTGGGCATATAGTGAAGGTAATTTTGAAATCATCTCGGGATATTGTACTCCTCACTAGTGTATGGCCAGTCACTCACGAAACACCCTGTTTGTGGTGCAACTCACTGGTCGGCCGAATATGCGAGATGTTCACTTACAAACTCAAAACGGCAACGTGAACAACGGAGTGCTGTGCAGAAATTCATATTTGCAAAATTCATATCTTTTAGAACAATTGAGCAATGTATCCATATAATTCGTTCATTAAAATTGCTTCATTCTTTTTTACAGATTTCGTGTCATAGAAGTATGCATTTACTTCCTATAGTTTTAAAAATTCCTTGATGCTGGAATTTACATTACACTTTTTGGATACACTTTGATTAAACAATTTCTGTGACATTTTTAAGAACAATTTCGAGAACAATTGGGCAGCACCTGAATCTGGAAAGAATGAGCTTTCCATTGGTTTGATAATCATTAAGAAATATTTAAGAACAACCCTGTAAATGCGGTGGAAACAATAAATTAATCAATTTTTAGTAATCAAAAATTTTCGGAAAAACATTTTTTACGCATTTTTGCAATCGAGGCCACATTTAGATCAGCAAGGTCAGTCCAGATGATATTTTTTCAAAACTATACTACAGTGCACACCCGACTTTATTAGCGTCTTTCGAGAAGCTAAAATCCTGACTATATGGTATAGGTCGTAATTTCTTGATAATCAATAAATAAAAAATTAACGAGGGCTGATCGTGATTTACCCTCGTTAAATTTAACAAAGGATATTTAATTATGTTTATAAATAATATAGTAAATTTTACGCAATATACTTTTAGATAATTTACGTTTATAATTGGCAATAAATTAAGGATTTCATAAACAAGAATCCTCTAATACAAAACGAAAATTAACTTGTAGTTGTTTAGTACGTAATGAGCAAAGTTGGTAGGTTCTGATGAAAAGAGGAAGCGCAAAAGGAGGATAGATAGAGCGGCAATACAGGAAGTATTCTGCTACTCTGTAAATTACTAAAATGAACTAGACTGGGTAATAATTCGGAATGCATCTTTAATTCTCGTTCCATATACCGCTTACATAATTCCGTACGTAACTTGTAACTGTACAATCAAATTATTGTGGGGCTGTGTTTGTATATATGCAATTATAATAACAATAACATATGATAATATTATTTGCCACAAAACATATATAATTCTGCAGTTACTACTTTAGTGCACAATTTATTTATATAGCGAGAAGTTGGCTGTGAGTACTTGTTTGATTATTATCGTTTTGCCCGTATATGGCACTATTCACTTTTACGTGGTGTAACTGAGATTAAGCATATAACCAATATATTTATATATCAAATAGTTCGCAGTCGGCAACGTCCGACTAACTTTTATTCGTTTCGTGATAGCCTTATTAAAAACACCTCAATAACATTTTAAAGTTAAATTCATATGTCACCTAATCTACGTATAATTCGATTTAACCCGAATGACACACTATATTATACAGTTTCGATATCTTGTACATCTTCGTAGTTTTGTGTGTTTGATAAAAAATCTTAGTAACATTTTGCACTAAAAGTATAACAAAACTGGCTTATGTAATAAATACTCTCTGTATATTAATATGATATTTTACATATTGTCTAAATGTTAGTTGCGGCATTTTCTTAATTACTTCCACATCCAGTGGAAGTATAGTAACGCAAAAAAAAAGAAAATTTTAATTGTTCAAATAGTCTTAGAATGTCATGAAGCGTCGAGATTTTAAGTTTGAGCAAAAAAAAATTTCTGTCTGTCGGTCTGACTGTCCGTAACTTTTTCTGTGCGCACTATTACTCTGGAACCGTTTCAGATATTAACTTGAAATTGAAACTAGATTATATTTTAATCTTATTCCGTTGAAGGATTGGGGGGAAAATTGGGGTAAATGGGAGTAAATAGGTAAATCAAGCAAGTAAGAGTTCATTAAATTGGTATTTAGTATATATAAGAGAAGTGAAGGTCTCAAAAAATTTGTTGGCATTAGCCACCCCCACCGCCATCCACCCCCAGTACCGCTGTAGCACATTGTTTTATGTGTTTTTGGGGTAGACGATTTCAAATATTATATTGTTAAAGTTCCATAAACAATTATTTCTACACAGTGAAGTGCAAATATAGTATTTTTGTTGTAAAAGACTTGGATATGAAGTCTGGATGTGGAAGGAGTGATTTCTTGGGAAGCGGTTTTTTCTTGTGTTTCTTGTTGGGATCCTCCACATATATTTTCTTCTAAAACAATGTCTGTGAAATCTACGATTATCCAGTATTTTACTGAAAAATAACCTTTACACCTGTGACTTTTACGTCAAAGAAGCAGTTAGAGGGCGTTTTTGACAAATAATGAATAAGAACAAAAATATAAAAACAACGTATTTTGCTGACGTTTAGGAAATCGAATCTGTATCCTGTCTCATGGCTTAATACGAAAGTGTTTGTATGCTGTGTATATTAAATACACAGCTTTAATAATATATTTGTTATATTCAATATCCACAGATACTGCTGATATATCTAGTTTTATTTTAAACAATATTTTCTTCCAATTATCCGCTGCGGTTCTCATAATGAGCCTGAACTGGTAAATATATGTTTCTCATATGCTTTTCCAGTAAATCCTATGAGATGCAGATAATTTATTTTGTTTGATTGAGTAAGTTGACGATTATTTAACATGACAAGTTGACAAGAATCTCCCTCTTCGTGAAGGTGACATATGAAGAGTTACTTTCATTCTCCACTTCCTTAGCGCCCTCTGCATTTGATTTAGGTTTGCTTGAAGATTGTTGAGACTATACATTGCTAACTTATAATTTTTTTTGGTGGATTCTCCTTGATATTCAACTAGAAAAAACTATTAGAAAGTTACGAATATTTGATAGAAGTAGTATGGTAGCGCTATATTCAGCATACCACTTGTCAAGGCACTGTCACCTATGAAGCCTTCGGAGTAATAGTCATTATTTTTTAAGACGAACTGGTGATGTGGTATCATTCATTTATTCTGTGGGTTGGAGTCGCGTTAACGTGTTTTCGAGTATTTACTAGAGCAGAGGAAGATAATATATAATTAGTGTTTCATCAATATGATGTTAATTTCCAGCATTGTTTGAGTGTCATAGTAATATAGACCACATTCTATTAATATCTTGGCTGAGCTTCGAAGGTCTGCAATATTGCTGCGATATCCTTTTTGGTCAGCTTTTGTAATACTAAGCTTTTTCTTGCTTCATTGCCTATTAAGTTTTCCTTTGATTAAACAGATATAGTATGTATGTAACAGCGTAAGCTTTAATTAAGGATGTATCTTAGAGCAATGAATACCCTGTCCTGTAATTTTAATTGATAAATTAATTAGAAATCTCATTTAAGGAAATCCTTCGGAACATCTAAAACTTTCAAACCGGATGGTAGAATTCAAAATCTGTGTGAATTCCTTATAACCCCCGACTTATTTGTGGTTTAAGTAAGATTTTTAAAAACTGAGATATTGCAGTTGTTCATCCATCGCAAAATAAATTGCGACAACTTTTAGGCAACCGAAAGGATAAAAGTGGACCAAACAGAAGGTCCGGGATTTACGAAATTAGTTTTAAGGATTCTAATTGAAGTATGTTGGGCAAACGTAACGTCAAATTAATACAAGAATCAAAGAGCATAAGTTACATAACACAGGTATATGACAAAACTAAAAATACTAGTATTTTCGAAGAGGTCGACAGTCACCCGACATTAGCCTTTTGCGGCTTCGTGGGGGGAGGATCATTCGTGAGTATAATTGGTAAGTTTTCCGCCATCTTGAGAAAATCTCGGATTCTGTTGAGGCCACACAAGAAACAAATGAGCGTATTAAAAGACGTAAAATTTCCTATGTTTGCGGAACAGGTTGTGGTTACCCCAAAGCTGGAATAAAAAGCGGTAAAACTTGTGATATCGTTACAGAATTATCGAAAACCTGTGCGCAGGACGGCATCGGCAACGAATCCGATGAAGAGAACGAATATATATCTATCAATCGAGAATTGCAATGGATTAGGTGTATGGGGGAAACTCCGTTAAAAAAACGCGCCAACAACTCTACCTCCGAGGTGCTGTGGAAAAGAGTTCCGCAGCTACGCGCTGATGTGCTGACTTCTGGTGCGTTGTAGTATTGTTTGAAAACACTAATTAAAGGAATAGTAGGTTTTTTCTACTATAATATCCCAAGGACGTTGATAATACGAAATAATTTTATCATAGTTTCCGAAAGCACTTGCTTGGTAATATCCCGACGCCGTAGGCGGAAAGCAACGTGCTTGAGGAAGTTGTGATAATATTATGAGCTATTTATCAACGTTCGAGGGGTAATCGCATAGAAATTTTTTTGCAATTTATTCTATGTATTTGTTCAAAACTATTTATTAAAAACACAATTATTAAAAGAGCAATTTGGAAAATCAAATGTAGATTATGTATTGTGTATTATTTGGTGTGTTTTCCTGTATTATTATATTCATTAAATCGTTATTTGCAGATCCAAATCGACATTGTCAAAAAATAAATTTTGAATTATTGACCTGGATGATATAAGTGAAAATATCCTTAAGGGATCTTATCAGTGTAATTTTGTTCTGATTGATTGTTTCAGCACACGTGATTAGAAATGTGCGAATTTAATAGGATCGCTATTTGAGCTAAAAATTTTCATGTGAAATCATTTCCTCCTAGGAATTACCCATATCCAGAAAAATGCGAAAAACCGCGTACCGCACGCTCATTTCAGATTTTCACTTGCAATAAACAAAAAACTATCAGTCTTATTAATAGTACATGAAGTATAGGGAGTTTTACGCCCTTTCATATGCCGTATCTGTTTGTAGCCTCAACAGAATCCAGGATATTTGAAAAAAACTGTTCTTAACCATTTTTTCAAGATGGCGGCAAACCTCTTTTGAGCAACGTGCCGATTCGTCATCATCAACTCATCAATATACTCACCAATGATCCCCCCACCGAGTCCCAAAAGCTTGCTGACGTCTGGTGGCTGTCAATCTCTACATAGGGATTTCATATACTGACTGGACTATAGTGTTTCCCAACATGTTCTTGAAAACAATAATGGAATAGATATCAATAACTCCAAGATTAATTAAAAATGTAACAAATAATAGATAGCTGGATGCTCATAGATACTTATAAATTGCAAAATGTAAGAATGGCATGATTAGTGGCAAAAGGCCTGTCGGAAACAGTCCGCAGTAGATCAATGAATTCGTTCAACTATGACATTAGTTTGGTATAAATATAGGACTTTGGGTATCAATCTAATATACGTTAGTTTTAATCATCCCCAGATGACGCCAAGCCAGTTGGTGAGACGCACGCCGAATAACAATACCCGAGTGTAGTGTTTAATGGGCTCATTTAGCATTTTTTAACATTCTTATTTCGAGAGTACACCTTGTAGTTAGTAAATGTGCAAAATATTAGATTTTTTTTTCAACTCTTTCTCCCTCAAAATAAATAATGAAAATAGAGCGCGCGAAAACGCAGTGTGACGAAAAAACACCTGCAGCGGTCGACCGCTCGCCTGGTCCCATAGAGTTTCATATGGCAAGCACAACAGACGTGCTATAACCGCATGCGCATAAAACCAGTCGTGCGGGTGCCGTGACGTCATTCGCGCCGCACCGTTTCAAATAGGTTTCGAATTGGAAATCAAATATTACAGTTAATATTAACGCTAACGGCCTATTTTTTTCACTGTCAGTGGCGGCTCGTCAGAGGAGGCAGGGGAAGCTGAACCTCCTCTAGCAGCATGAGCGTCCTCTAGCAGCATATGGAGATGGTGAGGAAATGTACAAATTGTAATCATATTGCAAGTTAATTGTCTTTTAAATATCAAGCCTCCTCTATAGAAAATATCACGAACCGCCACTGTAGACTATACAGGGTGTTTCTAAAAGATTGGGACAACGTTTAGCCGTAGATACTAGACATCAAAACAAGTCGATTTAACTCAAAAAGTAGTGGTCTAACTCTTTTCGTTTTCAAGATACAGGGTGGCAAAGTAAAAAAATTGTATTCGTAATTTATCTCTATCTTGGAGACTATTATACGCATCTACTTCAAAGTTGATAACGACATGTTTTTTAGGTCGCTAATTACAATGGTGATATTGCCGATGCCATCTTGAAAACGAAAAGATTTAGACTACTTTTTGAGTTAAATGTTTTGATGTCAAGAATCTGCTGCTAAGCGTTGTCCAAATCTTTTCGAAACACCCTGTATACTTGAAGGGTTAAATACTTACGAAAAATGCTAAAATAAATTGTGAATTAAATATCACTAAATGAGCCCATTGTGGTATTTGTGAAAACTACTTCAGAGGTAAAGTTCCACAATCTTGGGTAAGAAGAAAAATGTTCCGTTATTCAAATTAACAAGTTCATTCAACATATTATATATAAGAACATTCTGTATACCTATTTAATTATAGTGAATTTATATTAAATCTCCTTCCATTCTCGTTTCTAAAGAAGTACAATCCAAGAATACCAATTAGATATACCTATCCGATATTTATTCGTAATAAAATGGTTTAGAAAATGGCTCTCTGCGAAATCCCGTTTATTCTGTTCCAGAAAGGGTGACGATTTTCAAAAAGGGTTGGTGATAACTTTTGAGTAATTTGTGTTTTAATAGGATGAAATTTGGCGAATGTTTCTATTAAATGTTTCTTAATGTGTCTTGCTTTCGATATTTTTTGATATGTCTTTTAAATTATGGAATTACTTTTTTTACTTAATTTTTGTTTTGACAGTCAATCCGATACTTCTTAGAATTATCAAGGAAAGTGGTTGTTGCTGGTTTTCCAAGTAATAATGTGTGTGATTTGTTTTAGGTTGTCATTTTCCAAATTTTATTTTAAGCATAAAAAGTAGATCATTTCAAAAAGCACGACAGGTTTTAATTTACTAAAACATGCAGTAATTTTTGTAGTTGTTAAAAGTCAATATTAAAACTATTCTTCTCCTTTGATGAATTAAAAAGCCCTCAAAATAAAGGGCCTCTTGACTCGCTTGACACCTAACATCTTAAAGTGCACTAAAGCTATGACTCTTTCCAGTTTTATATTTTAAAATTACGTCGGCTTCCTTCATTCCGAGAAAAGCTCTAAGAAGTTAAACAGGCAAGTGATTTTTGGCTAACATTACATAATAAGGTAGGTAGACTGGTGTGAAGAGAGTGCTAAAATTTTACATGTTAATATTCTTAATAATCGTGTGAAGTCAGCAGTAATAAAATATCAGTTTTATGGTTAATTTGTTTCTTTATTACTACCAGCCTAATTTTCGTGAATGTTAAAAATCTGACTGGTTTATAGATCGCAAAATCTTGTCATAAATTAAGTCATAAAGCTTGAATTTGATGGATAATTTGTAGTTCTCAGTTGTTGTACTATACAGGGTGTTCGGAAATCCCTGTCATCTTTGGGTTTACGCAAAAATATGAAAAAGCACCTATAGATGCCACCGAGGCTAGAGCCATTCGGAAGCATTCTTGCTACATCTTTCCTCAGAAAAATGCTTGTTTTATATTTTTCAACTCAAGGTGGAACATACTGATATAAAGAGAGGTTTATACAACTTGTCCCACAATTAAAATAAACAAAATAATAATAATGATTTTAGAAATGCGCCAACTATATTCAAAAATATTATGATTCTGCCTTAGGAAGAGAGGTTCCTATCTACAAATCTTACAAACCTTGAAATAGTCAGTGAAATGAAAATGTAGATAAAATATTATGTAGTGAAGAAAAGAGAGGGTGGTTGTTTCCAAGAAATGACTTTCAGTAGCTTTCCTATTTCAGGGTCTTTTATAATGTTCTAATATATGGGTTCAGTTCATAACATGTGATTAGATGTAAGAAGTGAAATGAACGTACCTTAATCCAGGCAAATAATATTACACCATATACTTTAGTTTAAAAAATTGTACCTTATTTTAAAAAATAATAATTTTAGTATAAATACTTTAATTTAAAAAAATCTTTAATTAAAAGAATGGATAAATTAAATTGAATAAAGTGAATGAATGCATGAATTAAGGAAAAAATTAATATCTATTGATACCACGAGGGAAAAGAAAAAAATTGTCAAAACTCGAATAAATGTGTTAAAAGCATAAAAAAAAAGTTATAAAAATGTAAAATTTACGATTTTTTGAATGTTAATACAGCAAGAAAATAAATAATTTCATCGGTGAGGAATTTGGATATTTCAAAACGGCAGTTATTTGGCGCCATTAACTGTGACGTTTTCCGTTATGATTTGTCCATCGAAATTAATAACAAACCGGAAGATGTACTCGACTAGAGAAAGTGACACAGATAGAGAAACTTGCGTACACTATTCCATTCTTTTTCTCGGTCTGTGTACAGACGGTTAAGCCAATCGGACGTTTTCTTCAACCAATCAGATCTTGTCAGACAAGAACGGAATAGTGAACGAAAGCTTATTTTTCCGTATAAAAATGCTTCAGTAGTTTCGTATATCTAAAGCAATTTCGATGGGTTTGTCAAATGTCAGTTTACTGTTTATTGTTTACATTCAGTTTACCAAGTTCTTGTTTGTGGTGTTATTGTGTTATTATTTGGTTAATGAGCTAGTGAACAACATTATTATGACTTATGAGTTACAAATATTGCATTGTGCCTAAATGTAAAATTAAAAGTATCACTACAAATATGGTAAGTTTACATTCAAGATTCTCCAAAATTAGTTCGTAGACAGACGTCAGCAAGAGGTTAGGACACTGCGTCTACTTTGGACAAATTATCCGACTAACGGATGTCGTCATTAACTTCACGCCAATAAGAAACCGTTTGTAGTCACGTGGTTTTTTTACAAATTACGGCATAATCGAAATATTAATTTTACGGAAAATAAATTATGTTTTGAATTTATTTTGTTATAATCGTTTTCTGCGTAATGGAAATTAAGAGCAAATCACTTTTTCAAGCATTTTAAAATTTCATGCATTTTCCCTATTACCCTCTTAAGTCTAGGAAATCTAGATTTGTCTGAGTAAAGGACAGAACTTACAGTTTATGGTGGAATCCGAATCACTTCCACAATGCCAAACTATTAGTAGATATGATGATGTTGATGCTGCAATTCGTATTAAAGTTCATCACTTAAGCAGTATTTATGGTCGGACCAAAAACAATACCAAAGTGATAGCCCAAGCGGACTCCATTATAAACTAAGCCAAACTACCCCAAAAGGTACATGCATTTAGTTTCTTTCAATTTTCGCGGAAACTACTCACCTTGAAGGGTAGGTCGGAAAATATTGTCACCTCGAAAACGAGGAGGAAGATGTCTTGCGGTCCGGTCGCAGAGCTTTTGGGCTTTTTGTCTTTTTCTGGTTTACCTCAAGGGACTATATGAGTTGAAGGGCCATACTATGTCGTTATGGAAAGAGGAAGAATTGCATGTGATGCACATCGTACCAGCGAAATCGATAATTACAGCCTACAGGAGCGCACAACAAGTGACATTTTTTTACTTTCTACGAAATCGATGACCTACTTATTATGACAGATTGAATTGAGTTATGGCACACGGGATGTTTTCGAACTTAAAATCGTATCTTGCGATTACTCCACGAAAACTATTGAATAATGAATATGATATCTTGTGATTGGTTCAAGTCTGTTGAATAATGAGTATGAACTCTTGTAGTTGGTCCTAGCCTATTGAGTAATGAATTATTACCCGCGGCCATTAGTAATGAGACCTATTACATGTTTAAAAACGTATCTGTAATAAACGAATTATTCAATAGTCGTAAAAAAATAAGTTTTTTGCTTACAATCGCAGGCCTATAGACAATCCTTCTTGTTGCTATATTTGATCAGTCCTTCACGCACTTGACTCACATTTTAAAGTCAGTCGGACTTCAGATTATTTGTATAGGATGTGGTGCGGGAGCTAAGTGGCTTTTTCGGAAACTCATCCTTACAAGCATTTTCTATGCTTTAATTAATTCTATCGAACTTAAATCTGGCATATGTCAGCGCCTCCTGATAGCCCACACTTTCTGGCGATCTTGTTTTATTTATTCTAAACATAAAATGCGTACACAAGAAAGAAAATGGGCCTTGTAATGATGACATAATTTCACTGATTTTTAGACAGTGTTCGTGACGCACCTGACAAGAGGTGCCCCACCAGAAGTCGGTTTTATGAATCGACATCATCCATTAAACCATAAAAATATCTCAAAGTTCATGAAACGATGATGTGCCGAAAAAGCCACCTAGCTCCCGCTCTAACATATGATTTTAGAATTATTATTTCTGTAACCGGCGCGGTAGCTCAATCGGTTAAGGCGTATTGAGTGGCGAATATGCTGATCGACTGCCTACCGCGCTCTGGGTTCGACCCCCAGCCCCGGTATTGACAACACCGGTGGGTGTGGATGTGTGTCTGCATTTTTCCAAATGTGTAACCCCCTTCCGCACAGCCTTGGCTATGGATTTTGGGGTTGTCTACTATCTGTGGTGTGTAATAAAATATCTCCTTCCTGAACTAAATCCATACCATCTGATTCTCCCTCGTAAGTTTTAACAAAAGATGCTTCAAACTCTTTAAATATCGGTGAACCTAATTCAAGCACTGAAAATGGTGTATTCAAGATCTCACACATTGCTCGGTAGAGCAGTTTCCACGCTGCAATCTGTTGAGACTGAGCCTTAACTTGGGGATTCGTCTTGTAACTGACTCTTGTTCTTTTCAAAGAAGAGAATGCCGTTTTTTTATCCATTTTTTTTATTCATTCGCATGCTGTAAGATTACTAAATAAAAGCAAGATAACTAAAATAAAGTGTAAAAATATACAGGGTGTTCCATTTAAAGAAATCACTTTCATTTTTATATCACGCTACCTCTGCTGACTATTGTTTTTTAGTTGTATTTTAAAAACATAGATGCAACCCTACACCTTATATATTTAACTTCATTTAGAACTCTAAAATCTAGTAAAGGAGGTTAAAATATAACGAATAACCCTGCACATACCATACAGACACATAAAACACGTTAGATGCAACTTCACATTTATACAAGTAAATAAATAAATAAATAAGATCTTATTCAAACAAAAATGGACGAGAAAATATTATTCGCTAATTAAATATCATAATCTTATAGATATAAAATGCGACTTTTTGAAATCAGCATGGAATAGAAATTATATTCAAAATAACAAGCGGGAAGTAATTTCGATAGATATTTCGTCACCCTCGTAGCACATGTACAAGGAAGAACGAGCGCTTTCGTACAAAAATTATCAAGAACATTTAATTCGCTAATTAAGAATCATAAACACGGTAAACAATACTTTTGTGATACCAGACAGGAGTTATTGAAATCAGTGTCGAATAGAAATTATATTCGGAATAACAAACTGGAAATAATTCGATATGATACTCCATCGCCCTCGTACCATTCACAATAACGTCAACAGATGAGTGATCATTTTTATAAGAAAAACACCAGAGAATACCTGGATATAATTAAAGAATATTGACGCGGAACACATAAATCATTTAACTAAGCAGATCACAACAAAATAAGGAAAAGTCTACACTAAAGTTTTAGAAAATCAATCACTTGAAGTATATTTGAGCGAGCTGGTTGGTCAATAATAGTGACATCAATTAATACGGCCAAATTATATATAAACAATGTATCCTAGAATAATAATTTTTTTATTGAAATTTGTTGACGTCCTCGTAAGAAATTGGAGAATAAACTTTTAAAATAAAATCGGTTGTTGCTTCATTAGTACAGTAACTAAAGATTTTAATTTCAAAATAATGTCTTATCAATTAATTTTTCTTTCTTTCTTTCTTTCTTTTTTAATTTAATAGTAAATGCATCAAAGAAAAAATTTTATATTATGCGGGGGCTTGCTGAGTATAGGGAGAGGTAGCCTTTTTCAGGGGATGTCACCTAAAAAGAAACATAGGAGCTGAAACAGAATTAAGTTTTAAGAAGAAAAGGCTATATAGAATTTTTCTTATAAATTGATAGTCATTAAGTTGTAATTACTTGAAAATTGCGATTATAGTTTGAAAAAAAAGTTATTTCAAAACAATTTTCATCAATAAGTTGAGCGAAAGAATGATAGAGACAAATAAGAAGGTTCTTATCCCAAGGATATATTTTTTTCTAATTTCTGTAGAATTAATACTAGCTTCGGAGATCTGGAAGTATAAAGATAATGTCCGAACGTATACAAGACGAAGTATTTATATTAAATGTTAAATATCTCAAAAACTATGACACCTACATAAAAAGTGGTAATGACCGAAATAAAAGACTATTAATCAATCTTTCAAATGATTATAGCATAAAAAATAAAGAAGTAGTGACAGAGACAATGTGCTTCTTCACGTTTTTTTAATAAATACGCCATTTTGTTACAGTAATTAAAAACACAAGGTTTCCATGTTTTTCGTTAACATATCGGGTCTAACAGGTTCATGTCCTTTAGTTTTGAAGATAATTGATTGAAATTTGGGATATACGTATATACATAATCGTATATCGTATATACATAATAAGCGGCCCTTTTTGACATACAAGTGATTTTTTTTTCACTTCCGATTTCGCCGGAAGCGACACTTTCGATTTTTAAATAGAACACCCTGTATATTATTGCATTTTTGAATGCTGCATAATTTTCTGAATCCAACGATGCCAAATAAGTGACATTTCAAACGTCAATATTTATTATAATATAATTTTTAGTTTTCCATTCAAGTGTGCCATAGCGATTCCAATTTATTCTAAATGATCCGTGTAATGCTAGAAAAATCGAAATCCCGTCAAAATCTGGGATACAAATCTGGAATCTGGGACATAAATAACTATTATCTACTCTTATTAGCTTATATACTAATCATAATAATAATCATAATCATAATCATCTTAATTGGTCTTGTGCACTATTTACATAGATAAGACAAGTCAAACATAAATATGTATAACTACAATATATAATACTTAGTATATATAACACATTCTGACTTACACATATATTCACAAACTTGTAACTATAAGACGCAGTATGCGAGCACATAAATTAAGTTGTCAAGATATTTCTTTATACTGTGTCATTACTTAATATATGCATAACACATTTAGGCTTACACATATAATAATATATCACAGAATACAAGCACAAATTATATTTTAAAAATTATCGTCAAAATATTCCTTTACACTGTAATAGCACTTACTTAATAATATACTTTTTACCGCCGATTTAAATGCGGTGTAACTTCGTTTACCACGAATTTCTTTCGGTAATTTATTAAATAATTTAATGCCTATATGGTTTGGGCTCTTTTCGAATAAAGATGTTTTATGGTTGTAAATCTTAAGTAGAGTGCCATTACGTGTAGAATAATCATGCATGTCGTTAATTCTTTCAAACTGATGTATATTCTTTTTGACATACATAATAATTTTTAATATAAATATACATGGGACAGTAAGCAGTGAAAATTCTTTAAAATATGGTTTGCACGAATCCCTAGGTTTTAGGTTAAATATGAGTCTAATGATTCTCTTCTGAGATAAGAGAATTCTGTCTGCATTGCTGGGTGAGCCCCACAAGGTGATGTTGTAGCTTATATGACTATAGCCTAGGGCGTAATAGACATTTATTAGTGCCTTGATATCGAGGCATCTCTTCAGATTAAGCAAAGCAAAATAACAGGAATTTAGTTTTTTTGATATTTGATGGATATTACTATCCCAGCTTAATTTTTTATCAAGATAAGTACCAAGGTATTTAATATTATCTGACATTGTGATATTTGCTTGGGCTATTGTGAAAGAGAATGATGTTAATATTGGCTTCCTAATTAATGAACTGCTTTTGAACAATTAATAGTATCCATAAACAAATAACGTGAGTTATGATGAGTAGTTATTATAAATTACTAGGTACGGAGCCAATCACCTTTATCTTCATGCCTAACCTGTCCAATCGACGTAACTCGCGACACGAAGAAGGTGGTTCTGTCCGAGAGAGATTCTTTTCCGATACAGTGAAATAGAACGGTCCATTATTATTGAGGGGAGGAAGGTGATTTATCATGTTTGAATAGTTTTCAAATCAAGTGAAGTAATAATTATGCCAAAAATGATGAATTCGGTTAGTGAATATGAACTAATATGTAGGTACACCACCAGAATGGAGACAAGTAATGATACAATACATAATTTATTACCCGAAAAATCGCAGAATAAATGTAAAAGCATGTACAAAAATTAAATTTTACAGTTAAGTTTATTAATAAACAAACTGAGTAATTTAAACGAAATTTTCTCAGTTTAATATTTATTGTTATAATCGTAAATAAAGTATAGTATTCAATTTGCGGTAATGGTAATAACTCACTTGATGAACTTCATCTGCGTGAGTCATTACCTACATTACTGCTCGTTGAATAATATACTATTACCTCTGTTGTTAATGGCAACGCATTGCCGTCTAAAATGTCAAATTTAATGTCGTGAAATGAGTTAAGAAGTATCATGTTTTTCTAACGTTTGAAGAAAATAGTGTATTAGGAGTAAAAGTAATACCTTTGTGACGAGTCATGTTCTACTGGCGTTTCAAGAAAAAAATACTTTATCGAATGTTTCTATTGCGTTTCTGGCCCAAGCTGATAGCTGATATGTCAGTAAGGAATTATTATGTCTCTCTTTTTCTTCTAAATCCAATTCTCTTCCGCATATTATAATCTAAGTATTATTAGAATTTGAAGTTGGAGTTTTCTAATGATTATATGATGTTTTTTGGTACTTTTTTATTCATCCGATAAAATATTTGAAATTTGGCGAATTCTCAAAATGAAGATTATATTGCATTTGATCGGCACATTTCTAAAATCGGAAATATCGCTCGTAGACAAAAAATTTTCATTGTGTTAGTGAATGAATTCTGAACAACTTTCAAAATGTCCGTCTGTCCGTCCATCACGTTTATTGTAAGCACGATAACTTAAGAAAGAAAAGTCCGATTGCATTGAAAATTGGACCGTAAGTTAGTGTTAGCCAGAGGAAGAAACCTGTTTTTTGAACAAAATCGATCAGCAAATAAAAAAGGTTTTAATTATTTAAAGGGTATAGCCGGATAAGCATAGTGAAAAATGCCCCTGAGCCAAATTGGACTTTGCATACATGGCTTGTTAGCTCTCTATTAATAAACAATTTCTGCCGAGTTTTAAATCCGTACCCCTACGGTTGGGCCACTTATAGAGGGAGACGTGATTTTCAGTTTCTATTTAATTTCGCTTTTCCTGTTGCATTGAAAATTCTGCAAAAAATTAGGGTCCATACAGTCTTAAGGGTGCATGTCAGGATTTTTTTTCAGATTTTTTGGCTTAAAATTCGGCTTGCTAAAAATTTTTGAAATTTTGAAAAAATTTTTTTTTTAAGATTTTATCAAGTGACTACCTTTATTTTTTTACAGTAATAACTACTTCATATGCTTGTTGGTTTGTAATTTTTTCAGATTTTTTAAAGTGGTGGGCCATGGTGTAAAAAATTAAATTTCGATTTTGAGATGCTTGGGCTCTTAATCTTTATTCTTGAATATATTGTAATTTGTAACATCAAAAAGTTTACTTAGCATTTCTGCAGGTTTTACAGTTTTGGAAATATATCGAGC
Organism: Rutpela maculata; assembly: GCA_936432065.2. Taxonomy (NCBI): domain Eukaryota; kingdom Metazoa; phylum Arthropoda; class Insecta; order Coleoptera; family Cerambycidae; genus Rutpela; species Rutpela maculata. The sequence continues at coordinate 289,698,413 of OW386285.2, read as the reverse complement.
GTGAGATAAATAATAAATTATTGCAGCTATGAACAGCACCCGACTGGGCGTCTACCATTTGCACACTCGCAGTAGTATCGCCTAATTCCTCGGAAACCAACGGAATTTGGCTCATAATCAATAAAACACTTATAAGTTCTGCTACTAACATGTTGCGACCTCACTTCTACTTTAATTATATTATTATTGTCTTTAACATAAACCATAATAACTGATACGATCTAGTGAATAAAATTTTCAAGTCGTTCTGTGTTATTTCTGGGAAATCAAGGAGGTATGAGGATTTCAACTGTTGAAATGGAACCTTTTGCCTAGTCCAATGTTTCATCTCGATCTCTAAAGTTAAAGTATTCTTCACAGTTTGCTGCGATGTCATTTAGAAAATAATGTTTTCGGAAAGACTAACATCTGAAAGGCGTTTTGTTTTCCAAATCTATTAATTAAAAAACAAGCTATCTGAAAGTATGCACGGACTCTAGGAACCAATTTGTTATCCCACTGCTGATGAAGTAGTCGGTACTTCTGTCCAATTACATCGTGAGTTGCCTCAGCGACCCAGCGAACCTTTGTTACTCGGCGTGAGTCATTGGATTCAGCAGTGGTCAGCTGACTACGTTTGCTTTTAGGAGCAGGCATAAGTACTTTATAACCTCGTTGTTCCAAATGGTCCTTTACATCGCGAATGCCTCGATCGACGATACAAATATCACCTTCCTTCAGAAGATTTTGCAACTCTTTCGGATCTTGCTAGACAATTTTCATGATATCCGCATTATTCTGCGTTGCGTGAAAAGGTCTGAGCATTTCGACAATATAGCCGTTTGTGGTGCAAATCGTGGTGCAAGTCATTGTCGAAATGCTCGGACCTTTTCACCCAACGCAGAATTATGCGGATGAAAATATAAAGTACTTATGGCTGCTCTTAAAGGCAAACGTAGTCAGCTGACCACAGCCGAATCCAATAACTCACTCTGAGTAACAAAAGTTCGCTGGGTCGCTGAAGCAATTCACGGTGTAATCGGACAGAAGTACCGATTACTTCATCAGCAGTTGGATAACAAATTGCTTCTTGGAATCCGTGCATACTTTCGGATAGCTTGTTTTTTAATTAATAGATTTGGAAAACAAAACGCCTTTCAGATGTTTGTCTTTCCGAAAACATTATTTTCCAAATGTCATCGCAGCAAACTGTGAAGAATACTTTAACTTTAGAGATCGAGATGAAACATTGGACTAGGCAAAAGGTTCCATTTCAACAGTTGAAATCCTCATACCTCCTTGATTTCCCAGAAATGACACAGAACGACTTGAAAATTTGATTCACTGAGTCGTATCAGTTATGATGGTTTATGTTAAAGACAATAATAATATAATTAAAGTAGAAGTGAGGTCGCAACATGTTAGTAGCAGAACTTATAAGTGTTTTATTGATTATGAGCCAAATTCCGTTGGTTTCCGAGGAGTTAGGCGGTACTACTGCGAGTGTGCAAATGGTAGACGCCCAGTCGGGTACTGTTCATAGCTGCAATAATTTATTATTTATCTCACGCTCGATATATTTCCAAAATTGCAACATCTGCAGAAATGCTAAGTAAACTTTTTGATGTTACAAATTACAATATATTCAAGAATAAAGATTAAGAGCCCAAACATCTCAAAATCGAAATTTAATTTTTTACACCATGGCCCACCACTTTAAAAAATCTGAAAAAATTGCAAACCAACAAGCATATGAAGTAGTTATTACTGTAAAAAAATAAAGGTAGTCACTTGATAAAATCCTAAAAAAAAATTTTTTTCAAAATTTCTAAAATTTTTAGCAAGCCGAATTTTAAGCCAAAAAATTTGAAAAAAAATCCTTAAGAATGTATGGACCCTGATTTTTTTCAGAATTTTCAATGCAACAGGAAAAGAGAAATTAAATAGAAACTGAAAATCACGCCTCCCTTTATAACTGGCCCAACCGTAGGGGTACGGATTTAAAACTCGGCAGAAATTGTTTATTAATAGAGAGCTAACAAGCCATGTATGCAAAGTCCAATTTGGTTCAGGGGCATTTTCACTATGCTTATCCGGCTATACCCTTTGGAAATTTTTTTTAATTTCTATGTTTTTGTAGTTGAATAGAAATTTGGTGAAATGATATTTTGAATGATTTTAATGTCTATTTATATTTTACTAATATCCATTCCATAATATAATATCCAACCGAATAAATGATTTCCACTTATCGCTTATGTCAAAATTTACATTTTTTCGCGCTTCTGACTCTGTACCTAGGTCCTGGTTTCGAACTCCACGTAAGTTTTGGATGCAGTTCTTTTTTTTTTTAGAAACCCATATAGTTTAGTATCCTTTAGAATATGTAACAATTATTTAAAATTTCCAGTAAATCGGCGAAGAATCTAATGCTTCCTCTAGTTGAAAACTGTATTGAAAATATAATTGAGCAACTTTAATGCTTTACACGTTTGATTTTTCATTAACGGTACTAAAGATTGCAATTAGTGTTAAAATTAAATGAACACACTGCATAAAACTTTATGGTCATTAGCTTCATTGATTTTATGGAGTAATAAGGCGGTCTTTGAACAGAAAAATGTGTAAATGCAATGTTTATGAATATATTTTCTCTGTAACTTCAGTTTGATCAAAGAAAAACATTTTATAAACGTGTTTACTTCCTTTAAAACGATGAATAGATAAGGGTTCTTCTTGTTTGTCAAGGTGGTTTCCGTGTTTATATAATGTAACGTTTAGTATTTCTGCTTAATGATTATTTTGTCAATATCATTTAGTTTATTTTAAGATGTCAAGGAAATATTTTTTTTGTTTGTTGTGGGTGATCGTCTTTTCTCATGGTATCTACCTATTGTCATATTGTCCTTATACCCATTTGACATAATTAAGTATATTACGTTTAGTACAGTAACTAGAGGTTTTAACTTCGGAATAATGTCATATTGAATGGATTTCGTTCATTTTTGGCATTATAATAGTAAATGCTTCACAGAAAAGTTTCTATATTGTGCGGGGGCTTGCTAATTTATAGGGGATGGATGCCACCCCCTCTCAGGGGGTGGCATAAAAAAATATAAATACGCACATTTTTCCGTCATAACTTCTTTATTTCTTATGCTACAGGAACGAGTGAAAAATAATTTGAAAGGGCAATTAATTGTCTTTAATTTCATTTCTTAGCATGCGTGACGTAGGTGTCACAATTTCTGAGATATTTAACATTTAAACTGAATTTTTCGTCTTATAAACGTTCGGATGCCATTTGTAAACTTTCATATCTCCGAAACTATTAAATCTATGTAAATAGATAAATAAGCGAAATTCATTATCAGTATATGAGCTTTATTTTTGGTCTCTACCTATTTCTCAACGTATCTAATATTTATTGAGATATTTGGAAAAGGAAAAAAAAATACGTTTTATCGAAAATACCTAGTTTAAACTATATTTTTTTCTAAAGCAAGTGCTGTATACAAACCAAAAAATTTGAGCATCTACGTCATGCTATATATTAATGAGAAACAGTGTTTGAAATTCCTCTTTTTGAATTACTGGCTAAGTACAGTAACAAAATGGTGACGTTGTTGTTAAAAAAATGTGTATACACACATTGCTTTGGTCATAAATTCTTTGTTTTTTATGCTACAGAAACAAATAAAAAAATAGTTGAAAGCTTAATTAATAACCTATTATTCTACCTATTGACGTAGTTGTCACAGTTTCTGAGATATTTAATTCTCACTCTAAATAATTATCTTATGAACACTTGGATGCCAAATGTAAACTTAAATATATCCGAAATTATTAATCCTATATTAATAAATAAAAAATATAATTAATTCCCAGTTTGTACTTTCTGTAATTGGTCTGTAACATTTTTTCGATAAAGTAATACTTTTCGAAATATTTGACGAAAGCCGTTTGGAAATACCTTTTTTTTAAGCTAAAATCGCAATTTTGAAGTCGTTATAACTTAAAAACTATCAATTTATGTGAAAAATTGTATAGAACCTTTTCTTCTTAAAATTTGATTCTACTTCAGCTCCAATAAATATATATATTTTTTTTAATGCCACCCCCTGGGAGAGGGAGGCATCCACCCCATATAAATTGGCAAGCTCCCGCACAATATAGAAACTTTTCTGTGAAGCATTTACTATTATACTGCCAACAATGAACGAAATCCGTTCAATATGACATTATTCCGAAGGTTTGTATATTTTTTATCTCCACTAATAACCAATTTTTCATCGTCAAAACTAATTTTTGTACAGAAATCCGTTTCACAACAAGGTAAACGCAAATATTGAACAAAAATGCCTATGTATCTGTATATGTATGTTTATATCTGTACGCCTTTTCCTGTAAACAAAATAGTTTCTTTTTAACCATCTTCAAAAAAATGTAATTTTTTTTTTATGTAATATTAATTTCATCAAGCTACGTCTAGTGCAAGGTGAGCAAAAATTAGAAACAGGATATTTTTTTAACCGAAAATTTTGCAATTTTTGACGAAGGTGCCGCGCAAATTTCACCGGAATCATCACTACTAGTCCAGTCAATGAATGGTTTCTAGAGGGAAATGCTGAGATCACAATTTTTGACTAACTGTGTTTGGACTATTTAGGAGGTAAACATACCAAAAGTCCCCGAACGTAGGAGATGAGGGAGATGCAGGGGGGCACGAAGAAGGTCATGGTTTTTGGTTTTTCGCTCATATCTCGAAAACAGTTAGCCCTAATCAAAAAGTGGCTATATGCAAAATTAAATCTGACTAAATTTTCTACAATAATGTTTCTATTATTTTTTTTCGTATTTGCTATGGTTCAGTAATAAATTGTATATCTTTTGACTGTATTCTAACTTTATTATAAGTTTATTATAAATTGAAAATAAATTTTAATAATTATCGTAGAAAAAAATTTCTTGTACAGATATCCGTTTCACAACAGACTGAACTGAAATACCGAATAAAAAATGTCTTTGCGTCTGTAAGTGTGTGTGTGCGCGTGTATATCTATGTGTGCGTGTATACCGCTTCTTGTAAACACGATAACTTCTGTTAGACTTAAAATATTTGATTACAATTTGGAACATATGTAAAACAGCATATTACAATAATCCCTACTGAAATTGGGCCATATCTGTAATATATGGTGATAACCAGAGGCCTGCAATTCTCACTTCATAATAATGTTATTAAAAATACCATATTCCATATTTTAGGTTAACACTGATATATCATCTAATTTAAATAAAGTTGGTTTGCCTAACTTACACCCGGTATATTGCGATTTAGAAATCTTATACATCTTCTTATTTTTGTATGCTTAGTATTATTTTGCTCTGAAATTAAAATAGAACGTATTTTACGTATGAGAGTTTGTAGGCTTATTATCAACATTTATTAGAGATGTGGCCCAATTTCAATAGGGATTATGGTAATATGCTGTTTTACATATGTTCCAAATTGAAATCAAATATTTTAAGTCTAACAGAAGTTATCGTTTTCACAAGAAACGGTATACACGCACACATAGATATATACGCACACACACACTTACAGACGCAATGACATTTTTTTATTCGATATTTCAGTTCAGTCTGCTGTGAAACGGATATCTGTACAAGAAATTTTTTTCTACGATGATTATTAAAATTTATTTTCAATTTATAATAAATTTATAATAAAGTTAGAATACAGTCAAAATATATACAATTGATTACTGAACCATAACAGATACGAAAAAAATTAATAGAAACATTATTGTAGAAAATTTAGTCAGCTTTAATTTTGCATATAGCCACTTTTTGATTAAGGCTAACCGTTTTCGAGATATGAGCGAAAAACCAAAAACCGGGTCCTTCTTCGTGCCCCCCTGCATCCCCCCCACCTCCTACGTTCGGGGACTTTTGGTATGTTTACCTCCTAAATAGTCTAAACAAGTCAAAAATTGTGATCTCCGCATTTCCCTCTAGACCCCCTTCTTGAACGTTCATTGACTGGGCTATACAGATTTACATGAAATTTAATATGTGGGAATACTCTGATAAAAAGCCTGACGTTAAAGCTTAAAAATTCAAAATGGTGAATATGTTAGCTTTTAACAATTGTTAGCAATTCAGTTCATCACTATCCTCCTTTCCCGGCTAAGGTATTCGCTCTATTAAGACCGGAACAATGAATTGGTTTCAAATTTTTACCATGTTATCATTGCATTTTATTAAGAAAATGGGTTAATACGAAGGTCAAATTTTAATAATTGTACGAAATATAATTTTTTTCCAAGACAAGGTGTCGATAAAATTTGAGGATTTGCAGGTGAAAATATAGCAAGCTGAAAACTTGTTTATCTTTCCAAATAGATACCAAGTGTATTGAGATGAAATAAAGATAAAGGATGGAGGTAACTTCTTTATTCGAAGCATTTTTCTAGGATTAGCAGTTTTCGGAGTGTAATGTTAGACAAGCAAAGCGAGATTCGTCTATTAGAATAATAGACTCCTATTGAAATTCATTGTTATCAGCCTGCTGTTAGCAACTATTTAACAAAACAATATTACTATCACCGATTTAAGTCAATCTATAAAACTAATTTTCTTGCTAATATATTTCAAGCAATTGATTTATTATGATAATAGAATTAGCATAAATCATAAATGAAGTCTACTGTTGTCGTATATTCATGTTAATAATTATTAACTGTTGCGAACAATTTCTTAACAAAATTTGTTTGTTTTTTACAGTTATCAAATAGAAAATAAAAAACAAAAATAATTGTTTTCATTTTTATACCCATTTATTTATTTTGTTTGTTTTGGCCGATTAATGGACTAAAATCGAAGTTATTAATACCCTTTTATTAGGTCGACCTGTAACTAACTATGTATGTATATACAGGGTGATTTTTTTTGGGCGTCTATTAGAAGCATATCGAGAAAGAAAAATGATACCGATCTGAAAATTTGGCTATAGGCCTAACGGGGTAGGATCTATTTAACGAAAATATTTTCAAAATGGTTTAATTTCCGGTTACACCGGAAGTTGACCCCAACTTTGTTATTTTAAACGGAATGCCCACATTTTCATTTTTTTTTTTTAGATTCTGCAGTTAATTTAAAGAACATTTCGTTAAAGGTTTCCTATAGCTAAAATTAATATTTCCGGAGATATTAATTTTTTTCCTAAAATTTTGAGAGAGAAGTTGTATAACATAAAAATTAATATCTCAGTAACAATAATTGATAACATGTTAATTAAAAATTATCGAAATATCCACTAAAAAGTTTCTAAAATTATTGACATATGTCGATCACACAAAAACAACAAAAACTTATTTTTTTTAAACGGCACCATACCTAACTAAATGTACCATTCGATAGAGAAAAAAAATGCGCATCTAACTATCTATCATGTTCCTATACCCAAAATGTGTGGTTCTTTAGATATTTGCGATCTTCGGTGTTATTAATGAAAATTGAAGAGTATCTCGAAGAGTGCCGTCTTCTAAAGAGTAGGCTTTGAGTGTTGACAAAACAAAATACAAAAACTGTGACCGATAGGTAATTTATGTTATTGTATTTCATTACACGTAGTTTGTGTTGTATTTAGTTACTGTGGGGAAAATGGCAAACAATTACTCACACTCGGATATTTTGAATTTATTTAACATTCATGGACAGTGTGACAAAATAATTAGCAGAACATGCAGACAATTTAATGAAACGTATCCTGATTTACCATCAATGAATCCACAAAAGTTTAGAAGATTGCAAAGAAATTTTGTTAGATTTGGCAGTCGACACGCAGATAGAACACTAGCCAGACCTATAACATCAAATGAAAATAATGAAATTAACATCTTGGCCTATTTCTATGCAAATCCCAATTATTCGATTCGTTCAGCGGCAGCGGATTTGGACATTTCCTACAGTTCCATTCCGAAGATTTTAGTGAATCATAAATTCCACAATTTTAAATTTACTACTGTGCAAGCACTTTATCCTGAAGATCCACAGCGAAAAACAGAATTTTGCGAAATGATATTAATCCGAACACAAGAAGACCCTCAATTTTTAGAAAAAATTATTTGGACTGATGAGGCAAAATTTTCAAAAGAAGGTAGTTTCAATCGCAGAAATTTGCATTTTTGGGGTAATCAAAATCCTCATGTTATGCGACCGACGAATTTTCAATATAAATTTAGTTTTAATGTGTTTTATTTGTTAATGGGCAATAAATTGTGTTACCACATTTACGACGAAAATTTGTATGGACCAAGATATTTAGAAATTTTAAGAACTGTCGTAACGAATTTTTTAGACAATTTACCTGATAATCAATACTTTTCATGCTGGTACCAACTCGATGGAGCTCCAAGTCATTGTTCCAGACCAGTTAGTAACGAATTGGATCAAATGTTCGATGACAGGTGTATAAAGCGTTTGGGTCCATGGATTTGGCCTGCCAGGTCTCCTGACTTGACCCCAATGGATTTTTACCTGTGGGGCTGTATAAAGAGTGAGGTCTATCGAACCCCGGTAACTAACCGAGAGGAACTGTTGGATAGAGTTCAAAGAGCATTTGAAGGTTTGGACCCAAATGAAATTCGGAGTGCTACTACACACTCACTAAATAATAGGATTTTAAAATGTTTAAAGGTTAATGGAGAACATATTGAACAGTATAATTAAGTTTCGTTATAAAATTTTTATTATTAATAAATTATACAATTTTCATTTTTTTATTTCATTGATAAAATTAAAAAATCGCAAATATCTAAAGAACCATACATTTTGGGTATAGGAACATGATACATGGTTAGATGCGCATTTTTTTTCTCTATCGAATGGTGAATTTAGTTAGGTGCCATTTAAAAAAAAATGAGTTCTTGCTGTTTCTGTGTGGTCGACATATGTCAATAATTTTATAATATATAATAACTTTTTAATGGATATTTCGATAATTTTCTTGCATAATGAGTAACTCCAATACATTGTCTCACCCTCATAGAAAAATCAACATGTTATCAATTATTGTTACTGAGATATTAATTTTTATGTTATACAACTTTTCTGTCAAAATTTTAGGAAAAAAATTAATATCACCGGAAATATTAATGTTAGCTATAGGTTAACGAAATGTTCTTTAAATTAAGTTGGGGTCAACTTCCGGTATAACCGGAAATGCCACCATTTTGAAAATATTTTCGTTAAATAGATCCTATCCAGTTAGGCCTATAGCCAAATTTTCAGATCGATATCATTTTTCTTTCTCGATATACTTCTAATAGACGCCCCAAAAAAATCACCTTGTATATAAGTAACAAGGTCTAGGGAACTGAATCTCACCCACTTCTAATTGTTGTATCATCATGAAACTTGGCAATTGTGTGTAGATCTGACGAAGATACAATATAGTATACTCAATATTATAATATGTTCAAAATGGCCTCCGCACCAAGATGGCGGATTATCATTTTATCACAACCCCCTTTATATGGGTATCAAAAGAAAGGGCTTAATAAGTAGAAAACAGATATGTAATCAAAATTTAAAAATTCAAAAAGGCGGCGTCAACCCGGCGGATAGGTTTTATCAATTACACAGGCACACGAAAAATAAAAAAGGTCATGTACTTTTTTACCGACTCTCATATCTATATGTATTTTTGAGTGCTGAAACCGAATCCGAGGTCAGAATTGACACATGTCGTCAATATTTTCATGTAAGCTCAAGAAACAGCTTAGAACTAGCCCGAAACCGGGTGAAAAGTAAATTGAAAATAAGGTCATCCATGTTGACCCATGTTTCAATACGTATTTTGGGGCGCTGAAACCGAATCTGAGGTCAGAATTTTCTTATCATGTCAAGATCTTAATATTACCTTTAAAAAATCTCAAAAAACACCTGATAAATGGTCAAAATGCATTTAAAAGTAGATTTTAGTGTCTTGTGATCAGTTTAAACCGTCTTTTAAATATATTTTTAAATATTTTTGGGGTGTTTTATGGTGATTTTTTTGAGATTATTTAAAAATTCTGATATGATGGGATAATTCTGACATGAGATTCAGTTTCAGCGATTCAAAATTCATATAAGTAAAGTGGTTTGGTAGTTTTAAGTTCTTAAATCTACTTTAAAATGTATTTTTGATCATTTATGATGTGTTTTTTGAGATCTTTTTGAGATTTATGTAAAAATCCTGAGATAATAAGAAAATTTTGACCACGAATTCGGTTCAGTGCCCAAAAATACATATAGAAACATGGGTCAACTCGTTTAATTTTCTAATTTATTTTTACCCGGTTTCAGGATTGTTTTCAGCAGTTCTTTGAGCTTACATGAAAATAGTGATGACATGTGACAATTCTGACCTCGGATTTGGTTTTAGTATCCCAAAATACGTATAGAAACATGGGTCAACTCGTTTAATTTTCCGATTTACTTTTTACCCGGTTGCAGGCTTGTTCTAAGCTGTTTTTTAAGCTTACATGAAAATATTGACGACATGTGACAATTCTGACCTCGGATTCAACGCCCCAAAACATATAGAGGTATGATAGTCGGTAAAAAAGTACATGACCTTTTTTTATTTTTTGTGTGCCTGTGTTATCGTCGGGTTCGACTAAAAATCGGTGTGTGTGGGTTTTCGAGGTTGCAGATTACAATTATCCGGTCCAAATTTAATAATTCAAAATATTGGCGTCAAAATGGTGGATAAGTTTTGTAATTTATGGTTTGATTCGTATAAAAATCTGGGGATTTTCAAGGTCGCAGATTATAAATATTTATAGTCGAATTTTTTACATAAATGTCAAAAGTGCCAAAATTATCTCCTTAAATATAATACTAAAAAGAAAAAAATAAATTAATAGTTAAAAAAACTAAAAAAACACGCTTTTATAAATACTGCACTAAAAAGCAAAAAATAATCATCGAACCTGTTCTCTGTGTCTGCCCCGTAAGGGACTTGTGTAAGCCCGTCTTTGTAATTAAGTATAATATTTGAGTATAAAAGCGTGGGGCGTTTTTCGAACGCTATTTCGAACAGGTTCGATAATTAAACTCAAATATTATACTTACAAACACGGCTTACACTAAGGCCCTTACGGGTTAGACAGAGAGAACAGGTTCGATGATTACTTTTTGTTTTTTAGTGCCGTGTTTATAAAAGCGTGTTTTTAGTTTTTTAAACTATTTTTAAACTATTAATATATTTTTGTTAGAAATCAAGGACATTACTTAATAGTCCGGTCGAATTATCACGAATAGTATTAAATGTGGCGAAAATACATAACCACGATTTTATTGTTTTAAGTTGATGAGTTGGACATCCAAAATAAGCTCTTATAGTTTGCCAACTGATGTCATACCGGATAAAGGAGGTGGGGGGTCGTAAAGTTGAAAAGTCGTTTTTTCGCTTTTTAATTGGAAGGCTAATAATCTGAGAGGAAAGTTCAAATGGGAAAGTTATGGGTATTAAAAAAACCTATAAAATGAGCCCCCGAACTAAAATAGTTTTATTAGGTCAGGAGTAGATTCAAAAAAACCGAAATTTTGAAAAAAAATTTAATTTCAGCAATATTTTAGAAACATTTTTGAAATTTTACTTAAGTATGTGCTATATAGGAGGGAACATCTGATAAAAATTTCAGATCGATATCTGCATTATTTTTTGATAAATTCAATTTTTTTGAAAAAAAAGGGTCTTCGAAAAATGGCTATAAGCACTTCATTTTCTGTCAGATTTTGCTATGAGAAGAAAAATTCTATTCTGCAGTGCCGAAAAATCATGCCTACTATTTTGAAGAACTGTTTTTTTGGTTCATATAAAAAAAAAACACTGCATTCCATTCAAGAGATATTTAACTTTAATTGGATTTTTTTTATGCAAAAAAAATTTCTATTTTTCAAATTAAACTTTTTTCTGAATAATGACCATATAGAAAAAATTTGCAAATACTGAAAAACTCTCGAAGAATAGAATTTTTCTTCTCATAGTAAAATCTGACAGAAAATGAAGTATTTATAGCCATTTTTCGAAGACCTTTTTTTTTTTTCAAAAAAATTGAATAGGTATATCCAAAAATAATGCAGATATCGATCTGAAATTTTTATCAGATGTTCCCTCCTATCATTGGTTGCTCAGAAAGTTAAAATAACATTTACATACAATTTTAGTACCATGATAAAATTAAACATGAAATATTCTAACATTTATTGGAAAACCATGCATTTATTAAGAAATACTTCTAAAAACCAATTTCTCCAACGTGATTTTTCGGTAATCCATTTTTATTAAAAATTATGTTAAAGAAATCCATTTCTATGTATTTCATGTTATCTACGAAACTGGTTGCACTAATAACATTATTATTGGCTATAGACGAACTTGAAATCATTTAATTTCTGTGACAGTTAATAGTTACAACCTTACTCATGTATTATTATAACTACGATTGTGAGTGAAACGCATTTTTGCAGAGCCGTGGAGAGAAAATACGGGCCCTGTGGAAAAAATCCAAAAAAAAAAAAAAAATTAAAGTGCCTATTCTAGGAAAAAATTATAATACAAATTTTTATCATTTCAACCCCCCCCCTCCCCAAACAAGCCCGGGCCCCTCAAGACGAGTCCGGCTCCGAGGGGAATCACCCCCGCACATCCCCCTCTCGACAGGCCTGCCGCATACTTTTGTAAAATTTCAAAAATTTTTCTAAAATATTGCTGAAATTAAAAATTTTTTCAAAATTTCGGTTTTTTTGAATTTACTCCTGACTTAATAAAGCTATCTTAATGTTCTGGGGTTCATTTTATAGGTTTTTTAAATATCTATAGCTTTCCCATTTAAACTTTCCTCTCAGATTATAAGCCTTCTATTTAAACGCGAAAAACAGACTTTTCATCTTGGTATGATATCAGTTGGCAAACTATTAGTCAACGTAAATTAGATATTTTAGAAGAAATACTTTATAAAGTAATAATATTTGGGATGCGTACTCTTGATAGGGTTAGAAATAGATACCCGATACTCCCTCCAATTTAGGAACGTCTTTTTTTTTGCAAAAAACCACCCCCAACGGGGACTTAACGCTGGTTTTTCATCTTTATCTTGTAAACCATTCGTCGGAAGAGAAAAAAGTATAGGAAATGAAAAAATTGACGTTAAATTCTGCATAAAAAATGTCATATTAACCTTGTAGCTTATCCTCACCTATTTCGCGCTAACAGCATCGGAACAGAGAGGTAGTTTGGGGTGCAGAGGTAAAAATCGATCCTATTCCCAGTTTCACAGCGAATGTATTAAAACCGGTTACTTTAACGAGAAAAATGCTTAGGAATTAATTTATAGAGCGGAATTTTCTCTATAAAATACATATATATCGGATTTTGGTGCAAGTGATTTTTATGTATTTTATCCTTTTTTTTCCCAAAGCTGTGTTTTTCAATTTGAGCTCGTTTCAACACCACTTACGAAGTAGAGAGCTCTAGGTGCGTTTTTTCTAAAGGTGGTTCCCCCTGTAGGACTATTCCACTAAAATTCTTTCAATTTTACTCATTAAGGGGTTCCTTATTGACGAACTCTTCTTCGAATTCAGAATTTAAACATCTTATAAATGCATTATTGAGCATTTTTCTCGTTAAAGTAACCGGTTTTAAGATATTCGCTGTGAAACTTGGAATAGGATCGATTTTTATCTCTGCGCCCCAAACTACCTCTCTGTTCGGACGGTGTTAGCGCGAACTAGGTGAGGACAAGCTACAAGGTTAATAGGACATTTTTTATGCAGAATTTAACGACAAATTTTTTATTTCCAATACTTTTTTCTCTTCCGACGAACGTGTTTACAAGATAAAAGTGAAAAACCAGCGTTAAGTCCCCGTTGGGGGTGGTTTTTTGGGGTATCTATTTCTAACCCAAGAGTACGCATACCAAATATTATTACTTTATAAATTATTTCTCCTATTCACTGTTTTTTAATCTAATGTGCGTGTACTATATAAGGGCTTGTTTTGGATGTCCAACCCATCAACTTAAAACAATAAAATCGTGGTTATGTATTTTCAAAGTGTCAAATTACAATTCGACTGAACTATTTATAATGTGTAAAGCAACTTGTGGGGTGTGCACATTTGGTTTTTTACAATGATTTTTGACCACCAGGTACTGTGCTATATATGTTGAGAAAATATCGGTAATGATTATATGAGATATTTATTATTAAAGTGGTTATATTCGGAAACATCTGGCAAATGTATGTCTAGCTTTAGGATGACACATTGTGGGTTCGCTGACGGGCGCCTATACATGGTAAAAGCTCGAGTTGTTTTTTTTTTGCAGCCCCTCGAGTGTTGTCTAGGATATGTGCCGCAAGCTGGCCATGAGCCAACCGTAGTTAATTTATTTACGACCAGAAACAGCCCGACTACCGACGGTATATTTTATTTAGTATCTTCATTTATTAAAATTACTAAACCATTCATCCAGTTTTCATCTACCTAATACATATAATATTCAATCAGGTGATTCACTTTCATTTATGAGATTGCTTACATTTAAATCAAGCTTTTCACTTTCACTGGTTTTAACTGTTTACACAATTTTTATTAGTATGGGTTACGATTTCTTTAAATTATACTCCAGTCGTCTTAAAAAAAAAACATTTTATGATGTTTTCAATCTCAGAAGGATTTGCAATTGATTTTGATAATAATAATAATAATAATTTATTCAATCCAGTAGACCATTACAACTGACATATGATACGTCAAATTAAATACAAATACGAATAGTTATCTTACAATTATAGGTATATAGATCGAATTACGAAGACATTTAAAAAAAATAAAAAATAAGTAAATATGTATATCTACACACATATATATACATATATACGTAAACATAGTTCTATGAACAATACATAAACATTGATTAATACACAGGTACATATGCAAGGCTATAAAAAGTTTTATCTTATTTCTAAGTATTCAGCAACACTATAAATACAGTTTGAAATAAGAAAGTGTTTAACAGTCTTTTTAAAATGTATAAAATTATCATTGTATCTTAATATTATCCGGTAATTTATTAAAAAGTTTAATGCCTATATAACTTGGACTATTTTCATAAGTTGTCAAATGGTGTTTTGGCAAGCACAAATTTGCCCCTTTTCTAGTATTATAGTCATGATAGTTATTATTGGTAATAAATTTGCCCAAATTTTGTTTAACAAATAGCAAAACTTCTAGAATATATATACAAGGTACAGTTAATATATTATGTTCTTTAAATATATCTCTACATGACGTAAATCTCCAGCAATTGTCCTGACTGCCTTTTTTTGTAAGCGAAAAATTCGACGTGCATGAATACCATGTCTTATTCTAGAGTACATACCAGCATAATAATACGATAACATGACATGTACACTACTAACTTAACTTAATCTATATAGAGCAAAACATACAGAAGATTATCAACATGTACTTCCCAGCTAAGGTTGTTTTCACTAAATGAACCCAAAAATTTTGTTTCTGTGACTGAACATCCATACAACAATTTTAAATTAGAATACGATTTTTTAATAGAGTTAGTTGTATGCTGTGAAAATCTTAAATCAGCATCGATGCACAGTCCTAAATTACGAGTTATATTCACACTTTCTAATTTTTTCGAATCTAATTCAACATTTAAGTTTAGTTTACACATTTCTCTTTGCGGCTTACTTCCAAAAAACATTATTTTCGATTTATCCGGATTTATTTGAAGGCAGTGATCAGTAGGAACTTTATGTAAAATTTTTAAATCATCATTTATTACATTATTTGCATTCTCGGCATCGTCAAAACTGAAAGAAAAATAAATTTTGGCATCATCTGCATAATAGTGAGATTGGCAATTGTTTAGGAAAGATGAAATTTTAGAGGTATATATAGTAAATAATAAGGGACCCAATATTGACCCCTGTGGGACTCCGCGACAGATACTTAGTGGTTCGGATATATCATTTTCTAATTTGACGTATTGTTTTCGCTGACTAAGATAACTCTCAATCATAGCTGCGGCACTATTTGTGAATCCATTAAAATGAAGAATAGCTAAAAGTAACTGATGGTTTACCGTATCAAAAGCTTTCGAATAATCTATTAATATTAGTGCTGTTAATTTATTGAAATCACTAGCAAAGAAAATATCATCAGTTACTTTTAGTAATGCTGTTACGCAACCATGGTTAGGACGAAATCCAGATTGATTATCTGGTATAATTTTATATTTCTCAATATGCTCTCTAATTTGTTCATTTAATACCTTCTCCAAAAGTATTGACAATGCCGGCAAAATGCTTATGGGGCGCAAATCTTTGAAGTCACTTGGCTCCTTATTCTTAGGTAATGGCTTAACGTGTGCAATTTTCCAGTGTAAGGGGAAAATATTTTTTTCAATACAATAATTAATTAAATGAGTAAGATATGGAAGAACAAATGGACAGCAATGCATCAACATATGTAAATTAATATTATCCGATCCTGTAGCATTAGATTTTATACTAAGTAAATGTTTACTAACCGTATCAATATCCACAACATGAAAATAAAATTCCCCTACATTTGGTTTTATATTATTTGCGTAATAATTTAATGTGTCGTTATTAGGTGTATTTATGTTGTGGCCAGCATTAACAAAGAACTGATTTAAACCATTTAAATCCTGCAAATGCTCAGGTATATCATGATTATTCTTCATCGATGAATGCCTAGTTCATTAAGAGTTTTCCAAATAGTTTTAGTATTATTATTGCTATTACCATTGTTATTATTAGCAATTTTATTTTTAAAATATATTTTCTTCTCATTTTTTGTTTCTCTATTGACAAAATATTTAATTTTTTATAGTCATCCCAGTCAATATTATTTTTTGTTTTTTTAAATTACGAGCATATTCGAACATTTGGCGAAGTCGCCGGTGATATCAATTAAAAATTTAATTCTCTATTTACAATAATGATAATTTTTCACAAACAACAGGGCATTATTATAACTTCCTATCATGTAATATAATATTTTGCAACAAAAGAGAGCCTTGCATGGAGGTGAAGCAGCCTAAAAATGTTTTCTACGACAACAGTATGAACTGAGACTTTTATTGAGAAACGCGCTCGTTCAATAATTTGCTTTTACAAACAAATTATGCAGCATGCTCTCGCTCATGTCGTTGTTTTCAATGCTTCTCATGAAGATGATTTCATTGCATGATGATTTTTAATTGAGATACGATAATGCCAACAGTTTTTTTGTACATTTACGTGACACCTGGTACAATGGAGGAAACCGAAAAGTAAACGACTATTTGATATTATGTACTGTAGACTAAAAGTATATTATTATAAGGAAATAAGTGAGGTGATGATGTATTATTTGTTTATCCTCCAGGCAGGGACCTTAAAATATGCGAATCTACTAAAAAGGTTGAAAATTAATAAAAAAATCGAACCTTCTTCAAAAAATATTTCTAAAAAGTAAGAAATAAAATTTCACTCAGTTTTACAAATACCTGTCTATATTTTTTGAAGACGGTACAAAATTTTCTATTTACAATTTTTTTTACGTAAAATCCTCGCAAAAAATAAGGGGGGACTGGCACCCAAAGGACCCAATAGACACTAAATATAAAAAATTATATTGCTTTTTCTATCAATTGGTATATAATTTTTAAACGTTATTTATTTAAATAAATTCGCCAGTGGCGCGCACAGAAAAAGCAACACCTGTAGTTGCATTAAAAAAGATTTTAATAATATTGTATTGAAAATCCAATATTTTCACTGTTTTCTATTCTATATCTATAACGCAGTAACAAAATAAGACATAAATAATTATAAATAACGGTACAATTAACAACAAAAAATTAATAGAAAAATAAAATCGCCGTAAGTTAAAAACCCTCCTAAACTAGGAATTTTTTTCAAAATATCTTCAGAATTAGAGAATATTATTTAGGTATTATGCGAATCACAACTTACACACTTTTTATTTATTATGAAAATACCTACTTTCTGTATATTGTTGCCCTAATCTGGGCACGCTAATATACTAGTCAGGTAAATACTTTAAAACACTCATTATTGGAGAATCAATCAAAACAACTACTCTTCTAGCTAATACTGACGAAGTATTGAATTACATGATAGGATTCTTAGTATTTTAAAGAAAAAATATATATATTGAAAATACTTAAATCATTTATTCAAATTTAATCATTCACACTTTTTTATTTAATATGAAATTATCTACTTTCTGTATATTGGTGCCTTAATCGGGTCACGCTAATATACTACTTAGAAAACACTTTAAAACACTCATTATTGGAAAACCAATCAAAACAACTACTCTTCTAGCTAATACTGATGAAGTATTGAATTACATGATAGGATTCCTGGCATTTTAAGGCAAAAAAAAATATATTGAAAATAGTTAAATTATTTATTGAAAATCAGTAATTCACAACAATTATTGAAACATACATTCTATTTCAACTCTAGAAAAGTTGTACAAGTTTTTTCGAACTCGTTAGTTCTCATCAGTAGAGTATAGAAACATTCATTCATTATTTACAAGCCTATTCTTGATTTATTTTTACAATTAATTATTTTTTATTTATTTGCTTTGATCATGATTAGAGAATATTATTTAGGTATTATGCGAATCACAACTTACACACTTTTTATTTATTATGAAAATACCTACTTTCTGTATATTGTTGCCCTAATCTGGGCACGCTAATATACTAGTCAGGTAAATACTTTAAAACACTCATTATTGGAGAATCAATCAAAACAACTACTCTTCTAGCTAATACTGACGAAGTATTGAATTACATGATAGGATTCTTAGTATTTTAAAGAAAAAATATATATATTGAAAATACTTAAATCATTTATTCAAATTTAATCATTCACACTTTTTTATTTAATATGAAATTATCTACTTTCTGTATATTGGTGCCTTAATCGGGTCACGCTAATATACTACTTAGAAAACACTTTAAAACACTCATTATTGGAAAACCAATCAAAACAACTACTCTTCTAGCTAATACTGATGAAGTATTGAATTACATGATAGGATTCCTGGCATTTTAAGGCAAAAAAAAATATATTGAAAATAGTTAAATTATTTATTGAAAATCAGTAATTCACAACAATTATTGAAACATACATTCTATTTCAACTCTAGAAAAGTTGTACAAGTTTTTTCGAACTCGTTAGTTCTCATCAGTAGAGTATAGAAACATTCATTCATTATTTACAAGCCTATTCTTGATTTATTTTTACAATTAATTATTTTTTATTTATTTGCTTTGATCATGATTAGAGAATATTATTTAGGTATTATGCGAATCACAACTTACACACTTTTTATTTATTATGAAAATACCTACTCTCTTCAGAATAAAATGAATAGTATTTTGGTATTATGCAAAATAAAAACTGCCGAAATATTAATTTGATTAGAAAAATCAAGAATTTCTTCGAACTCTTAAAATATGAAATAGTGAAAATATTGTTTTTCAATATGCTATTATTCAAAGAGGTTCTAATACAACATGTACTGCTTCTTCTGTGTACGCCACTTATTTAAATAATTTACAAATTATATACCAATCGATAGAAAAGGTGATACAATTTTTTATGTCTAATTTATTGGGTCATTTGGGTGACAGACAAAAACAGCAAGAATGCCCTCCTTATGTTTTGTCGTTTTTTTTACGTAAGAAGAAAATAGTAAAACAAAGTGAAATAATGTTTAAAGGATGCAGTCAATATTTTTCGCAATTTGTAAGAAGAATGGTAAATTATTAAGTTATATCCTAACGCAATACGTGCGTCACTTCTTCTTTATACGCCACTGGGGACTTTATTTAAATAAATGATCTATATTAATTACTTGCCAGGCGATAGAAAAAAAATGTTCTTTATTTCTTACATTACGTTTTGATACGTACATTTTTGATATATTGGTTCGTTTTAGAGTTATAGCCAAATAAGCGTTACTGTTGGCAGGCTCCCCCCACTTTTCTTTGCTGTGGAGCCTTACATATGAGAAAATAGTAGAAAACAACATAAGAACTTTAGGCAAAGTTTTATTCTCTATCGAATGCCGTCAACATCATTTCACTATCTCCTACCGTTTCTGGGAAAAAAATATATGTATGGACAGATACAAGTAACCCCTTTGAGGGGAGGCAGATGTGTAGGCGTGATTTTTCGAGGTGGATCTGTTAGAAAATCTACTTATTTAAACTTGTTCCATGCACGTTAAAAGGATTTGCTTTTATTCAAAAGTAGAACTACTTTCAAATATCTAAGTCACTAAGCTGCATATCAAAATTTGTCTTGTGTGATCAAAAATTTTCAACTAAAATTTCGGATGGATATTGTTTAAACATTTGGAGCAGTAAATAATTTAAGGCCCTAATTTTGAACATCCATGTCATAGGAGAATTAATAGGTTTTAAAGATTAATGGATCAAAGGGTCTAGCCGGATAAACATGTGAAAAATGCCCCTAAAGGAATTTACATGAAATGGGCATCAAAGTATTCCGTTGCATGTAAAAAATATTTGTTATAATATTATTCCAGAAATCCAAGGGGGAGTTGAATTTTTGCAAAAAAGGTAATTGTTTATTAAAATTTTGTTGCAACTTAGATAACTGACAAAAAATTATGAAAAAAATCTCGACTAAAGAGGCCTTTCAAATGATATTTGGCCTATCTGAGATTTAGGGGTTCTAGGTTATGGGGATTTGAGGTTGATAGCTTATATTTTGTTTGATTAGAGACACACCTTTGGGCTTGTAGCACTTATTTTCACGGTTTTTTGCATTTTCTGCAAAACTGAGACGTGCTGGCTCAAATCTGATGACATATTCTACTTCTGTTCAAACAAAATATAAAACACCAACCCCAAATCCCCATAACCTAGAACCTCAATTAGGCCAAAGGATTGTTTATGGTACAACGAGCTTCCAACCATGAACTTCACACGCCCACAGATAGGCCTAAGCCTGTTTTTGTCAGATCATCGTTGTCCAAAATAATGAAGTTTTATTTACCATACAAGATGAGCAGGTCTGAGCTTAGCTAATATCTATCATGTATTGTTAATCCAGCTGAAATTCTGGCCCCTATTTTTGATACCGCAAACGTGAAGCTGGTGGCAGATGAGAAAAGTAAGAAGGATTAGTTATCTTTTTGATTTTTAGTTAAAAATTATGTTATTAAATAATGTCAATAACCTTTTGAAGTTTTTATTTTTTTCAACATGTTCCACCAAAAAATCTGAAAAAATTGAAGGTATTAATAACACAAAGGCGCATCTGTCTGAAGAAAATCATGATAGCACCTTTTCAAAAAATGCAATGAGGGCACTTTTCATTTTTGTTTATTTTTTTAAATTATAATATCGCGCCAAATACGACGCAATAGTTTTTTCTGAGTGCATTTGGAAGATTGTGCTCGATAATTTTTTCAACTTTCTTCGCCCATTATAACAAACTTTGCAACAAATTTTTAATTAACAATTGCCTTTATTGCAAAAATTTCATGTAATTTGCTATAAGGGCATTTTTCGCATGCTTATCCAGCTAGACCCTTTCATCTTATTGTTAGAGTTACAACATATCTTAAAAAATAGATTCTTTAAAAATAAATGTCTTTACATTATTACTAAAAAACATTATTTTAGATTTTAGCGGACAACTTTCAAAGAAACCATTCGTTCTTTTCATATGTTATTCACCCAAGTCTGATCACGTTATTATATCAACAAGAAGTCCCCCCTACGAGACATCTTGTAAACTTCTTTCTTACGCTTAATATCTAACATTCAATACGAAACACAAGAAAATAATTATTCTTTCTATATTTTCTCTATATACTTCATACCGCAACCAAATCGGAGCGCAAGTTTCTTTTAGTCATTCTCAAGTTATCAAATTTTCATTTAAGCAAGCATTAAAAGTTTGAGCAATTTTGCTTTCTTGGCTGGTAAAGTTTCACAGGAATTAAGAAGTCAAGTGGCAACCTCTAAAAAAAAAAGTTTTCTTGACTTTAGTAAAAAAACTAGTTGCAACTTTGCATAAGCAAATGTATAAACATTAAAGGCAACCTTTTTGTACTTTTACTTTAAACTAAAAACAAAAAATCTGTTGCTCCTATATTTGCCATTCTATCTGTGAAGTACATTCCCGTCTAATATTAGAAGTCGAAGATAACAAGGTGTAATAACGTAGTTTCAATATAAAGCACAAAATAAAGCACAAGCCATATTTTAAAAATGCTGCAAATTTACATAGCAAGTACGAAAGGATCGGAAAATCTGTATATACAAGAATCATATATTTCCTAATTTAACGCTCCTGCTGAATTATTATTCAAAAAAGTGAATTTCGATGGAGGGACTGCAGTGGTTGTGAATGCATTATGATCACTTGGGGTGCTTCTCCTGAAAATGCAATCTATACAATCGAACATTCTGAAAATCTTATTTGCTTCTGAGTTACTTTATTTAAATAAGCAGGGGACTGGATAAAATAAACCCACATATTTATAACCAGGTTTGTATTCAGTAGTCTGCAATAGTCTCGTGAAATATCAGGGATTTAACGTTGAACGCCAAATAGCATTTGCAAATTCTGATCGTATATTTGAAAATTCTATACCTAAAATTCAAAACTTCGAATAAACATTTTTGAAAATAAAAATATTAAATCCTTTCATAATACAGCATACCTAAAGTTAATATTTATTAATTTATATTTTATTGCGCTGTCCAACAAAAACTAATTACAGAACAGGAGTATATAAACCTATTTTTAAATACAGAGGACATTTCAGCGTAACTTAGATTGTGACCATTTAATTTGTGACGCAACATTCTCTTTGTATTAAATTTATAATTCAATAACTAGTAGCATCACATTGGAACTCTAGTGATTGAGTTTGTAACTACAAACTACCTTTTTAACTAATACCATCTCGTGCCACTAATATTATCAAAACTAACACTCAGTGTTTAAAAGCTACAGTCGATTTAGAAAGAGAAGATATTCTTGCAAATTTCCTTTAAATGTGTTATTTTCGGGATACTGCGCTGTTTCGTGTTTGGAAAATCTCATCAAAAACTTCATAGGTGCTTCAGAAGGCTTACCAAAATACTTTAAAA
Source organism: Rutpela maculata (assembly GCA_936432065.2). NCBI lineage: Eukaryota > Metazoa > Arthropoda > Insecta > Coleoptera > Cerambycidae > Rutpela > Rutpela maculata. The sequence continues at coordinate 289,675,167 of OW386285.2, read as the reverse complement.
GAAAAGAACAATTTGTGAGAGTTCATAATTCAGTCCTTGAAAGTTCGAATTTATTTTTTTGTTTGTTTTCTTTTCCTTCATAGGTGGGCACAAGAAGTGAAGAAGGCTACAAGAACTAGTTATTCGTTACTTATATCTCAATAAACGGAAAACGTAGTATTACATATATATGTACGCTGGACTATGGTTGCTAAGGATGCTATGGTATTTTTACAATTGATTATTTTTCATGTATTTACTTTCATCATGGTTAGAGAATATTATTTAGGTATTAAGCAAATCACAACTTACACACTTTTTATTTATTAAATTAAAATATCTACTTTCTGTATATTGTTGCCCTAATCTGAGCATGCTAATATACTAGTTAGGTAAATATTTTAAAACACTCATTATTGGAGAACCAATCAAAAAAACTACTCTTCTAGCTAATACTGACGAAGTATTGAATTACATGATAGGATCCCTGGCATTTTAAAGAAAAAAGAATATATTGAAAATATTTAAATCATTTATTTAAATTCAGTCATTCACACTTTTTTATTTAATATGAAATTATCTACTTTCTGTACATTGCTACCTTAATCTGGTCACGCTAATATACTACTTAGGAAAATAATTTAAAACACTCATCATTGGAGAACCAATCAAAACAACTAGTCTTCTAGCTAATACCAACGATGTATTGAATTACATAATAGGATCCCTACATTTTAAGGCAAAAAATATGTTGAAAAATAAATCATTTATTGAAATTCAGTCATTGACAACAATTATTGAACCTTACATCCTATTTCAATTCTAGAAAAGTTGTACCATTTTTTTCGAACTCGTTAATTCTCATCAGTAGAGTACCAATATACAGAAAGTAGATAATTTCATATTTAATAAAAAATTGTGAATTACTGAATTTAAATAAACCTTTTGAGTATTTCCAACATATTCTTTTTTCTTTAAAATGTCAGTGAACCTTTAATGTAATTCAATACTTCGTCAGTATTAGCTAGAAGAGTAGTTGTTTTAAATGGTTCTTCAATAATTAGTGTTTTAAAGTATTTACCTAAGTTGTATATTAGCGTCCCCAGATTAGGGCAACAATATACAGAACAATACACCGAAAGTAGGCATTTCATAATAAATAAAAAGTGTGTAAGTTGTGATTTGATAAATACCTAAATAATATTATCTAACGGTGCTATGGTAATTAAACAAATAAATTCAAATACGCAACATCTATTCGTAGACCGAAACAATTTTTTAACAAAATTAGGAATAGGATCATGTTGAATGAAAACGATCATTTAGGCCGTTGGAATTAATAAAAAAAAAAAAAAGGTGATTGTCAAGAAGTTTCATCTCCAAAAGATTTTATTGCCTAGAATGCATCTTTTAGGTATAAAAACTTGAAAAATCATAGTCCGTACGCACAGAATGACGGGGAAAGTACCTAAAAATGCATAATTATGTAAAAAAGTGCGTTTTTCAAGGGTTTTTCAAAGATATTCATTTAAGGTTGATAAAAATTTGAGAAAAATTGTTTGTTTTAGTATTATACAAGCCTTAAGTAACATATTGGGTCATATAAGACCCTTTATAGGCCGATTGTAAAGTAAGTATAATTTGCATCCGTTTAAAAAAAATTTAATAATTGCTCTAAAATTAATAAAATATCGTCCAAATTTTATACTGGGGGGTTTTCGAGGTCACTAATTACGAATTTGAAGAAAAAATCGGAAAATTCAAAATGGCTGACTGATAATGGCGCGAAATTCAATTTTAAAAGTACATTTTTTTCCTTTTTTTTCACATAAAATGTATGCAAAGCAAATAAAAAATGAATTTTCGTCTTTTTTTAACTTTTTTAATTGTTTGTATTTCTTGAAGGTAAGTATGTCAAATATAATAAAACGAAAGTTTCAATCGATTCTATTATACTTATTACGTCCATGTAGAGCAGATTATAGAAATCAGTATTATTCAACAAATCAACGAGCAATAAAAATCAAACCATAGTAACATCGACTCAACATTGGAATTTATCAACCCAATATGTTTATTTGACCTCTTTGATACCCTCTACTCGCTAAAACTAAACATAATAAAAGAGCGCGCTTAAATGTATGGGACACACACATAAAATTTGTGTGACATGAAAATTTTAAGGATTAACAAAGACTTATTGCAGTATTAGTATCAAGCAAGTTTTTCATGATGTAATTGTGATACTATCTACACAGTGATAAATTATTCGGAGTTAAGGCTTGGCTGATGGAAATTGATAGACTGTTTCTCCTAACCAATAAACGAACAATTTTTCAAGTGTATCAGGTATTATCCTGTGTTGTCAGCATGCAAAAAATGTCTCTCTCCATGGCGCGCGCCGTTTCCACTATCTTTCGTATCGCATTTACCGTGACATCTCATTCCTGAGGCCTTATTGTCTGGGACTCAGATCACCAGCCGCTCGTACGGCTGTTAATATTCATGGCTTTAATAGCTTCTCTAAGAGTTTTCCTTTCCCCTTGCCGATCAGTACAAGCGGTGGCCTTTTTCATCGGGTGCAAAAGACACCGGCCCTCGAGCAGCAGTTATACATATTCAACATTACCTAGGCGTTTACTGTGCACCGTCTGGACCTGATGCTTTTTTGTTTGTTAGGGAGTCCACTACTCTTCTACGCTGAAGGCCGAGATGTCCTCTGGAATTATAGTCAAATTCACCTCTTCTCTTAATGGGTGGGTGGGTGGTTTTCAAATAGGGTGTCAACAATGCCGTTCATTGTTTCCGAATCATGTGATGTGACTTCAGGTCTTCAGGGTATCTTATGGTGTGGTATGTTATCTTTTTTTATATTATAATAACAGATTTGATTATTATTAATCTCACTGTAATATACTGAACTTGGTATAAAATTGAATTTTACGTAGAAGTAAAACGAGTTTGACGACATTATTCACGTCACGTACAATATGTAGTCAATCATCTACTACTGACGACGGTGTGATGGACTAAAATTGGAAATTAATTTTGTTTACCACCCTGTTCTGAATAATTGGATTCTTCATACGTACCTAAAAATATATTTCTTTTGTCATTTAATTTTCGTGATTCAGCTTCGAAACGAACGTTGATTCGATTATGTAGTATTTTTAGTGAAAGGTAAGAAATTACGCAAAACTTACTGTCTTTTTCTTATTATTAAAGAATAAATTAAAGAAAGTTTAAAAGCCGAATTAATTTCACGTCGTCAGAAGTTAAAACGTTTTTCGTCAACCGCATATTCTGTAATAAAAGTTCTGAAAAAGTTAAAAAGTGGCAAATCCACTGCTTTTTACAGTTTTTCTGAGCAATCGTTAATTAAAAAATATCTTAACAATTATCATTGGGATATAATTAACTAAGTTTAATTAGCATAAAAAAGGGTAGCGCTAAACAACGTTTCCGTTGAAAACAAAAGAATTAAAAACAAGAGAGTCGCGTTAAGCTTTAGAAGATTGTCTTCATTATAAAATCAATTTAAGACGTTTTTTTCCTAATTATCCGCCTAGAGTTTTATCCGCGAGCTAAATTTTGTCGCCTGGATACAGCTCCCTGTTAAGTACGTCCGTCAAATTTAATGATAACTTTGTTTTGTTTCTTTATTTTAAAGAGGCTGGATGTGAAAGTAAGTAATATGGCTCTAACATGAAAGATTGTAACATAAAGTGCAAATAATAAAGAAATCACTCTATATTTTCATACATTTTATTCTAACTTTTGTGTCACAAACTTCAAAGTTTCTAATTTTTTTTTAGTAAAACGAAAAGTGACAAATAATATTTCTCCTTTAAAGAAAATCATTTACTTGGTAAGGAATTGGATGGACTCATTTAATTTACTTTGAAAATCTGTTTTTCGTAAATGTCTAGCATTCAGCCTGGATTATTCACTAGCTACTGGACACAATTCTGCTATTGTGAAGGTCCTAAGTTTGACCAATATAAACTTGGTAAGTGCATCATATAATTATTTATTATTTCACCAGCACTCCTTAATAACTATAGTCAGCAGCTATAGCTATAGGTACTGGAGGATCGACAGGGTAGAGTAGCTAGTTGCAGCAAGTGAAGAAAATTTTGAAACAATAAATTCCAGAATATAGCGTTAATTATATTGACACCAAAATAATGAATGTAGAAAGGATTAAGAGTATCTGGTATCAAATCAAATTAATTTTCATTTATCAAACAATAACTTTTCAGACTTTGGTCCCGTAACGAAGGGCTGGGCGGTAGAAAATCGAAGAAGAATTGAAATAATACATAAAATTTATAAGCTACTCCTACTTACGTAGTAGGTTTATAAGATAGACGTGATAAAGACAATGTCCTAAAACTTAACAAAGCTAAAGAATAAAAACAATAAAAATTATGGTTAAATAAACTAAATACAAATTTGGAAACCTGTTGCGGGAAAAGAGAATGAAAAACCAGAGTGGAGTATCCAATATGTAGCAGTGAACATGATGGCATGTCTCCGTACAACCGCGAATATAAAACTCGATGGAGAATATCTAAGCAGGATCGATTTGATCCTTGATTTGACCTTAGAGAGGCAGAATGTGTATGTATGTTGATGCTTTAGATATGTGGATCTGGAGACATTTCTTACAAAATTCTTGGAGATCCTACCGTATTAGCAGCTCGATCTAAAAATAATACGACCTAAAACGACTCGTAAGACAGTATCCCATATTTTTTTCGATACTGCAAACGCGGAGAGAATAATATAGAACGGTCAATGATTGGAAATGAGCTTGGCGAAACTGTACGGCTAACAGGCAACCGCGACAAATGGTGTGACGCTGTCAAACGTGCCATACATATGGAAGCTAACTAGGATAATATACATGTATCATAATACGCTTGTTCATTGTTTTGTTATTAAGAATACCTTGAAATTAAAATTAAATTAAATGCGAAATTTGCCTCTCACCAACTGTTTAAAATAATATATTAGAGTTTAAATTGAAAATCGACAAGTATATACATGTATGACTTGATTTTGATTAATAGACTCTTAACTCTGGATTGCTAGAAATATGTATTATAATAAAGTAATAAATGATCTTATAAGCGATTTATAAAATAAATCCGTTAGCTGAAAAATGGAGGAGAAAATATTCAATTGGCAAAAGAGGGAAACTAATAGCATAATCAGAACGAAAGATAACCCGAATAGTAATTGAGAATTCGCAAAGCGTAGATTTGTCTTGTGCCATTGACAGACAAAAAAAAGCTCGTAACAATTTCTAATTGAATTTCAGGAAATACAAATACAGTTTTCGATGTAATACTATTAATCCTGCTTGCTGGAAATTAAAGTTAAAGCATCTTGGAAACATAAAGTATTGCTTAAGCTTATACATTACGTAATACAGGGTTGGCTTAGATTAGAAGTTTGGCGATATATAATTCAGCGAAGCAAGTAGAGTGTATATTTTTACATAACAGCCAGGCTGTTTACTGTCGACTATTTCACTCATTAACACTATAACCAATGAGAGCCCATTTTTTCACAACAACGCATCAATCAAACGTCATTATTAGTGATAATCCAACCCAGATCGGCTTTTGACAGTACCAACATGCCAAATTTATCACTCTAATTTTTTGTGTCGCTGTAGCGGCAAATATTGCGATAATTTTTTGACATTTTGTTTCCTGAAATGTTTTCGGCAAATAGAGCAACTCAAGCTTTTAAATTTTATCTATAAATATCTTCTCTAGCTTATTACTAATTGTTAATTTAAATTGTAGTTGTATAAGTTATACTGTCAATTCCTTATAATACCTAACGTAATAACAAAACAATTTTCACAACTAAAATTAAATAATATAAATGCCTACGAAACAAACAAATAAATTATTTCATGTTAAATACACAAATGTACTTAGGTATGATAATTCATCATAAAACAGGTATTCGGAAAATTAGAACTGAACTAAGTAGCACTATATGTTATAATTCGTTGTACTTAAAGTTCACTCTACTTAAACAAGCAAACCTTGACTTAATCATTAAACTTCTTAAATTAAAAATAAGGATTAAATATATAAATATATATTAATAAACACTTTAATATAATAATTCTTGAAAAATTCACTCTTTACACCAGTTAAGTTAAGCTAGCGTTACTAGAAGGCGATACCATTTCATGTCCGCAACCTTAGAACGTAAAAGCGAGAGATTGGTAAAATGCAATATTGTATGGGTTTATTCGTAGTGTGATTGGTAAAAGCGTGCTAGAAGACTCTTTGTTGGGAATAAAAGTCTACATATAACTTGCAATATCTATGGTTTAATGTATTTTAATTGTCACTGCCATTCCATCATTTATACCTACCTTTTTTTTTTTACTAGATGAGTCGTTTTGGAAATGAATTTTTATGTGACGTAAATGATGAAATTGAAAATAAATGTCAGTAAACTCTAAAAAGTGACAAAAAAACGTCTGAAGGCAATTAATTACAAAATGTAATACTGAAGATATACTCAATGAATTATTTATTTGTGAAATATTCTCCCCAAATACTACTCGTGCTTTATATTTTGTCTAAAAATTTTTGCCCAAGCTAAGTTGCCTAAAAGGTAATATAACTCGTGCAAATTGGCAGTTTATTATCAAAGATTAAATCAGATTAATCAGATAATAACCTGCCAATTTGCACTCTTTATATAACCAGGCAACAACGCTTTCGAAAAAATTTTCGATAAAATTTTAAGCACTAGTGATATTACATATGATAATCATTTATTTCATTCTTACATTTTTGGATATTTACTCATCGTTATTTTGTTCTCTTGATCCACAATTCGACAATCTTGGCAGATGTCTTGTGATCCCTGCATTATTCTAGTTAGCCTCCTTTTGCTGTATGACAGTCTGTTAACATCATATGGCAGTTGCCTGTTAGGTGTACAACCAACACCAAAGCTCTTTCTTATGAGCTTCTTAGTAACATCAGCCCAACGTTTTAATGGAGATCTTCTTAACTAGATAGGTTTTAAAGTGGATTGGTGCCAAAACACAGTCCTTTCTGACACCTTTGCCAACTTTGCTTATCGGTGTTGGTGTTGTCGACTTTCATCAAGACAGAGTTTTCTATATACAGAGGGCTAATAATAAATACCAGATGTCTGGATGTTTTTGTCAAAGAACCATGGAATATCCGTTTGGGCCCATAAAGAAAAAAAAACTCATGCTAAAAATTCCTCACCATATAACAGGTCACCATGCATTATTTTTTAGAATTACGTCAAAAACCAACTTTTTGATTTTGGAGAAATTATTAGAAAAAGTCCCTTAGCACATAGAAAATCCTTAGACGGATATTATATAGGGGCAGCTCGGGGGCGCACCTCTGGTACTCTACCCTTATTGGGTAGTTTTAAGGGAATAATCACCAATTGTATTTTTATGCATTTGGAACGTTTCTTAACTAACAAATTGTCGAAAACTGTTTGTGAAATACTAAAATTATGCAAATGGGTTATATATTTTTGACGGTGGTGAATGAAGTGAAAAAAATTCTTGATGACTTTGGTTCTTGCAAATGCACCAAATCACAATATTTTTTCATCTCTTTTAATAATGGGCTGGGGGGTGGTAATAGGAGTGGCTACTGTCAAATTTTTTTTCGATACCTTGGCTCCTCTTAAATTTACAAAATACCAATTTCATGGACTCTTACTTGCTTGATTTACATATTTATCCCCATTTATCCCAATTTACCCTCAACTCTTCAACGGAATAAGATCAAAATATAATCTAGTTCCAGATCTCTTGCCAAATTTCAAGTCAATATCTTAAACGGTTCCAGAGTAATCGTGAGCACCATAAAGTTATAAGACCAACAAACATTGGATGTGGACGTAATACTCAGAATATGGCATGACAAAGATATAAAAAATCATTGTGTGCCGTGGACTACACGATAGAAGTAAAGCTTCTACTTCAAGCATTTTCTTCGAAAAAACCTTCTACGCGTCCATACTACTCGAGGCAACCCACGGTGTGTCGACCAATTTACTCGAGGAAAGCCACTGCGCATTCATACTACTTAAAGTAAACCACTGCGCATCCATTTTATTCGAGGAAACCCACTATGCTCCATACTACCTATAGTAACCTACTGCGAATCTATAGTACTTGAGAAAAGCCACTGCACATCCAAAATACTCAAAGAAGCCTACGGTGCATCCATACTACTTGTGGTAACCTACTGCGCATCAATGGTACTCGAGGAAAGCCACCGCACATCCTTAATACTCGGGGAAACCTACTGCGCATACATTGTACTAGAGGAAACCCACTGCGCATCTATACTATTTGAGGTAACCGTAGCAGCTCACTTACCTCAAATAAAATTTTTCAGTAACTATGGATATTATTAAAAAAGAAGAGTAACAGATAATAAAAAAAAATAACATAAAGAAATTTTCTATATACAAAAATGAATTATATCTTATAAATTTCACATTTTAATTTTAATATACATGTTTCAATTGAATTATATTTTATTTTACTGCGCGTCCATACTACTTATTATAGAATCAGAAGATCTATAAACACCTTACAGGTTGCGTGGTATTCTAATTTCAAATCGTAGAAGCTAGACATAAACGCGATGACGCGTCTCTGACGCTAGCTCCTCATTTGTCCTTAATAGTGATGGGCGATATATCACGAACTGTGATTTAATCACTGATATTAAGAAATCACAGGTAACGACTGTTAGTAAAGTTGGCAGAAAAGCGTGACGTGATCACGACTTTCCTTCCGTATTTCGTTCCCTTGCCGTGGTTCAACCAAGACCAATATAATAATTAACAATTTCTCCCGTACGTCGTATTATGAAAGTCGTGATCACATCACGTTTTAAATTCACTGATATAAGAAAATCACAGTAACGATTTACGTTGTGATTGAAAAATCACGATATCCCTCATCACTAGTCCTTGAAACATTGGTGTCAATTTAGTCTACCACCTATAAAACGATTTGCCACAACGGCAGTGGGGGTGGAGGTGAGGGTGATGGTAGAGGGGTGGTAGTGGGGGTGGATGAAGTAAAAAATATGTTTAAGGCCTTAGGTTCTTGTATACAAGCTAAATTACAACTTTATTTTTTCACACACTTTAATAATGAGGTGGGGGTAGTAATGTGGGTGACTAATGCCAAAAAATTTTTTGAGACTAACTTCTTTTATATATAATAAATACCAATTTTACGGACTCTTATTGCTTGATTTACTTATTTACCCCGATTTACCCCAATTTATCCCCCAATCCTTCAACGAAATAAGATCGAAATATAATCTAGTTCCAGATCTCGTTAAAATACACACGTGTACCAAATTTCAAGTCAATATCTTAAACGGTTCTAGAGTAAACGTGCGCACAAAAAAGTTACAGACAGACCGACAGACAGATTTTTTTTGCTCAAACTTAAAATCTCCGTTTCATGAAATTCTAAGCCTATTTGAACAATACAAATTTTTTAAAATTTTGTTTGCGTTACTATACTTCAACTGGATGTGGAAGTAATTTACTAGCCTATTTTTTAAGCACAATTATTATTTTTTAATTTTATGTGGTATGCACTTGGTCCATTATCATACATGTTTATTCTTGAATAATTAAAAACAAAAAATGCAAAGTAACATTTTTCATTATTTATAAAGTATACATACCTATTATACACAATCATACTAGTAACAAAGTGTGAAATATTTTTAAAATATAGACATTGAATTGAAGACAATGCCATTTAAAAGTATGTATAATATGTTTCAATAAATTTTTATTATTCTTATGAAGTTATAAAAATTTAAACGAAGAAAATTTTACGTAATGGACTATTTTAAGTTCAATAATTTAATATCTACTTAAATATTACAGTTTCGACGTTTAGCAACAAAAAAACACTAAAATAAGTCTCCGAATTAATCGCTATTGTTTAGGGACCAATTTCTTTGTTAAGGCAACCTTAAGTAAATACACGCAGTATGTCTATTCTGAAATGGGTCTCTTAGTTCGAGAACATTTCATTTCGTTAAAAGCTGATGGGGTTTATTTCTTCATTCGGGCTTCCGACGTTCCTTCATCTTAACCCAAATTTATTCCACACTTTTATTTGTCTTCATCGTTGGCTGGGGTCGGCAGAATAAAAGAAACTTGTTTCAAAATATGACTTGTGATAATAGTATCATGAGAATACATATATTGTATGTTTTTATAACAAACACAGAACATTTCTCTTCGATTTTCAGTTTATTTAATTCTAATGTGGTTTTCATATGTGTATGTTAAATAACCATGGAAGCAGGGTTTCGACGATGTGTCTATTGATTTAAATCAGCCGATTAAAAAAAAACATGATTTAAATAAATCAAATTACAGGAAAACAGACAATTTAAGAAAATTAAACTTCAGATTGTTACAAAAAATAAATGAAAAAATTTACTCTCGATAGTAAAAGCGAGTTGAAAAAAATATATAAAGTGAAAAATAAAAATCTCAAGGTACTCGTAATATTTGCTATTATAACTCAGTTAAGTTGATACCAGAATAAACGCATACTGGAAAACTGGCATTAAAAGATGCCTTCCAATGTCACACCCATTAATTGTTAAGCTAGCCAACACATGGAGTTCATGGCGGAACAACAGTGCAAGTAGCACTTTACTACGACTTCATTCACTTTTTGGTATCGGTAGCTGCTCTTAGTATACTTTTAAACGTGTACATACCTACAACACAGCAATATATGTTTTAGGATTACTCTTTTACCAACTTGTTAATTTAATGTTTGTATCCCTCGCAAATTCTAAGAATCCTAACTCAACAAGGCAGTCAGAAAGTAAAGGACAAGGGTAGATAAGCTATATATTATCGCCCACTAATTTCATAAAAATAAAAAGTTCTCCTTAAAATCATCAAACGTTATTTATTGATAGTTGAACATATGATCTGTATGTTTCTATGCGTTTTACATTTGAAAAACAACAGTAAGTCATAATAATAGCATTTCAAAGTAAGCATACGCACGGGGACGGTAGCTCAGTGGTTTAGCGCGTCTAGCTTGCATACTGGCGTACCTAGCGAAGCAGGTTCAATCCCTGCTCATCGCGAAATAATTTTAATTATAAAATTATCCCCAAGAAGTGGTTCGGACTCCACTATAAGCTGTAGGGCCTCGTTTCTCTTTACCTAACACACATTCATTCTGGATTTTCAAGGAGTTACTTCGGTGACTTGAGAAGCGGTTAAGAAAACATTTAAAACATTTAAGTTTTTAGTAATTTTTGACGTTCTTTCGAAATTTTAATATATATTTCAGCTAAATGCGCTCGATAAACCAAGAAAATCTGACCTCATTTAATTGTTGAGTATTTAAGCTTTTAAATAATGGTCAAATTATATTGGTTCATCAAGCGCTTCAATGTAGAAAAAACAAAATCGTTTACGCGGAAGTCGTAGTGGTGTCCACGTTGCGTGCGAATTTAAACGTGTCAACGTTCAAAACCACATATCGTCGTGTGTAATGAATAATTTTTTTTTCTGAAATCGGTCAAGAATGTCTGCTTTCTCGGCGCAATTTTAGATCCCAAAATACGCCATTCTAGTATTTTATATATACTTTAGACAGTAAATAATAAGCACTGAACCTCTAGCTTTTTCTTGTTTTTATGCTTTAATAAAAATTCATTAATTTATAATAATATTGATTGTTTCAGAAAAAAATAGTATGTGTACCTCGTAGTACAAGCACATTCCCGGACTTCAATGCTTGTTAACCTCGGCTTAACGCCTTGGCCAACAATTTACATCGTCGCGTCGTCCGGGAATGTATTGCTTTTACTACTAGATACGCAATGTATTATTCCAAAGAACTGCTTTTTACTACTTGTCAAGACATATACTACTCGAAAAATATAATGTATATGATATAGTCGATGGGCGAAAAAAGGCCCTTATCTACCTCTGTCCTTTCACAATTTTTAGACATAACAAGCGCTTTCGATGGTATGTCTCAGAATATTTTAGTCAAAAGATTAATATTTTATGAAGTTTTTAATAGCAAAAACAGAACGTCGCATTTGGCTAATCGATCTTAATTAATTTATACAATTTAGGGCAAGTTGTACCAATTAAGTTCAAGCCAAGTTCGGCTTGATCCAAGATTAAAATCTATACGATTGTTCCAACAATATACTAACTAATATATTCAACATCTAAATTAAATACTTCATCATAGAAACGTTCGGACGTCATCTCTAAACTTAAATATCTCGTAAACTATTAATCCTCTATAAATATAAAAAATGAATTCATTCTCAGTTTATAAGCTGTATTCTTGATCTCTACCATTTTTCGCTAAATCTTATATTTATCGAGAGGTTTGCAAAGAAATAAAAATTTTACGTTTTTCCGCAAATAATTTTATTGTTAAAATGCATTTTTTTTCTAAAGCAAGTATTGTAAACGAATGAAAAGATTTGAGCGTCTAGGTCATGCTATAATATGTTAATAAAAACGGTATTTGAGAATTATATTTTTTTAATTACTGACTATTTACAGAAAGAAAATGGCGACGATTTTCTTTGAAAACTATGAAGAAGTACATTGCTTCTGTCGTAACTTCTTTACTTTTTATGCTATAAAAATAGTCAAAAATCATTAGAAAGCTAAATTAAAATTAAATAATTTTTGATAGTTTCAAGATATTTGACATTTATTCTAAATTCTTCGTCTTATAAATAATCGGATGCCATATTTATACTTCCAGATCTGCGAAACCATTAATTCTACAGAAATTAGAAGAAATCACAAATCCATCCTAAATTTATTAGCTTTCTTATATGCCTTTAGAATTTTTTCGATAAATGTAATACTTCTCGAGTTATTGACGAAAATCGTTTTGAAAACCCTCTTTCTTCATTCTGAAATCGCAGTTTTCAGTAACTTTAAGACTATCAATTTATATGAAAAGTTGCACAGAACCTCTTCTTCTTAAAAAAACGCTGCTCAAGGAATCATTACTTCCAGATCCAGATTTTCCATCCGAGTCTTTCACAATGAAAAAAAAAAATTGTACTACACTAGTATAATCAAATGTTGTTTCACGCGTTGAATCCGTATCTGAGGTAAGAATTGGTCGATTGGCTCATATACTCAAGAAATAGATAATAGCGGTTCCAAAGTACTTGTGAGCACCAAAAAGTTACAAGACCAATAGACAGACCGACGCGACAGATAGAAATTGTTTTGCTCAAACTTAGAATCTTCACGTTTCATGACGTTAATAGAGAAAATGCCACAACTAACATTTAGACAATATTCTAAGAAAATTTTCAAAAAATTTTTTTGCGTTAGTATACTTTCACTAAATTTGGAACTCGAGGAAAGTCACTGCGCATCTATACTACTTAAGGTAACCTATTGCGTATCTATAGTACTCGATAAGAGCCACAGCGCATCCAAAATACTCAAGGAAACCCACTGGGTATCCATACTACTCGTGGTAACCTACTGTGCATCAATGGTAGTCGAGGGAAGCCACTGCGCATCCATAATACTCGGAAAAACCTACTGCGCATCCATACTACTTGAGGTAACCTGTAGTACTCGAGAAACGCCATTGCGCATCCATACTACTCGAGATCATCTACTGCTCATTAATGGTACTCGAGGAAAGCTACTGCGCATCCATAATACTCGGGGAAACGTACTGTGCATCCATTGTACTCGAGAAAAGATACTACACTTATTATAAAATCAAGAAAATAAACACCGTACAGGTTGCATGGTATTCTAGTTTGAAATCGTAGAAGCTAGACGCACGCGCGATGACGCCTCCGACGCTATCTCCTCATCTATCCTTGAAACATTGGTGTCAATTTAGTAACCTGCTAAAATAATCTTGAAAAGCAGGCACGCTGATGTTCGTTTGTTCATAGGACTCGAATTACAATGCAACCTGTAAGGTGTTTATAAATCTTAAAATTCCACACCCAGATTTTCTATCCAAGTCTCTCACAACGAAAAAAAATGTTGATACTATATTTGCACTTCACTATGTGGAAATTATTGTTTATGGAACTTTAATAACATAGTATTTGAAATCGTCTACCTCAAAAACCTATAAAACGATATGCCACATCAGTAGTGGGGGTGGGGGTAGTGGAAGAGTGTGGTAGTGAGGGTGGATGAAGGAAAAAAATGAGGTTTTTGTATACACGCTAAATTACAATTTTTTTTTTCCACCCCCTCTATCAATGGGGTGGGGGTAGTAATGGGGGGGTGGCTAAGCCAAAAAAAATTTTTTTTAACTGCTTTTATATATAGTAAATATTAATTTTACGGACTCTTATTATTTGATTTACCTATTTACCCCCATTTACTCCAATTTATCCCCCAATCAATATAATCTAGTTCCAGATCTCGTTAAAATACATACGTGTACCAAATTTCAAGTCAATATCTTAAACGGTTCCAGAGTAAACGTGGGCACAAATAAAGTTACAGACAGACCAACAGAGAGACAGACCGACAGACAGAAATTTTTTTGGTCAAACTTAAAATCTCGACGTTTCATGACATTCTAAGCCTATTTGAACAATACAAATTTTCAATAATTTTTTTTGCGTTACTATACTTCCACTGGATGTGTGTTTTTTAGCTCCGATATATTTTTTGCCACATCTGAAAAGAGGTAGTAACATCCATTCTTTATAAATTACCAAGCCCCCACATAATACAAAAATTTTTCTTTGATTCACTTGCTATTAAATTGTTAAGAAAAAAATTTATTTTATTGATGGTTGCTATGGATATTCCAAGCATCGCTATCTTTACTATTTGCTTAGCAAATATGAAATCTTACTCAAATAATTATAGTTTTCCACTAGTTTTTCTTAAGTTTTTTTTTTTAGTTTATAAAATATGATATGCACCGCAGGTCGTAGAGTGCGACTTTTTAGTCTCGAATACTTGCAAACCTCGGCCCTACGGGCTTCAGATTATATACTCGACCAAAAAAGTGCACTTACCACCCTTGGTACATAAATAACTATTACAATATTAAGCTTTTTTGTTATTCAGTACATACGATATTTTATTATTAAATAATTTTCCCTTCATCTGCCATCATTTCACTCATGTATGCACCATTTCTATTAAATTTCTGCAAAATATTTTTCAGGGTTTTCAAGTTGTCAGGTCACGAGAGAACGGACATTTATATACTTTATAAAAAGAAATATTTTTGTTTCAATGGACACGATCACTTTTTCGACTCGATGGCGCAATGCTTAAGGTGTTAGGCTTGAGGCCACGGAGTCCCAGGTTCGAATACTAACTAGGGTATGGATGTTTAGTGGCATTTTTCACATATTACCGAGACGGTAGCAGTGGGCTAGACCTCGATTATGTGAGAGACACGGCTAGTCGCTCTCCTGTCCTGAGTTCGAGTCTCAGTTGCGGCAAATGGCAATGTCACAGGGAATGGATGTTATGATATTGTCTATGTGTGTGTGTCTTGGTTAAGTGGTGGAATAGCTATAGCTAAACACCGCAGTACGTTAATATAAATAAGACGATAAAATAAAGAAAAACAAAAAATACTGTTCTTTGAAGTTTCCATGTGTTTGTAATGTGGTCTACGATGTAATAATAATACGCACAAAAGTTACATATTATTATTATTATGATCAATGAATGATTTATTAGATATCTGATTACTACTAGTAAGACTTCCGCTAACAATTCTGTTATTATCTACTCTTTATAAAAAAACCGCTGCCCAAGGAATCACTACTTCCACATCCAGATTCTCTATCCAAGTCACTCACAACGAAAAAACTTTGTATGTGAAAATAATTGTTTATGGAACTTTAATAATATAATATTTGAAATCCTCTACCCCAAAATCCCATAAAACGATACCCCACATCGGTAGTGGTGTGGGGGTGGTAATAGGGGGTGGTAGTGGGGGGTGGATGAAGAAAAGCATTTTGCGGTGTCTGGTTTCTGTATATAAACTAAATCACATTTTTTTTCATCCCCTTTAATAAGGAGGTAGGGGTGGTAATGGGGGTGGCTAATGCCAAAAATTTTTTTGAGACCTTTGCTTCTCTTGTATATACTAAATACCAATTTCATGGACTCTTACCTGCTTGATTTACCCATTTACCCCAAATTTACCCCAATTTACCCCCCAACCCTTCGACGGAACAAGATGAAAATATAATCTAGTTCTAGATCTCATTAAAGTACATATGTGTACCAAATTTCAAGTCAATATCTTAAACGGTTCCGGAGTAAACGTGCGCACAAAAAAGTTACAGACAGACAGACAGACCGACAGACAGACAGAAATTTTTTTTTCGCTCAAACTTAAAATCTCGACGTTTCATGGCATTTTAAGCCTATTTGGACAATAAAAATGTTTAAAAATTTTTTTGTCGTTACTATACTTCCACTGGACGTGGAAGTAAAAGTTCATCCAAGTGTATTAACGATGATTGTATCAAATATTTCCCAGTTTCATGGAAAAGTAAATATTAGGTCACTCTCAGAAAAAACAAATACAACACAAAAGATAGGTGTGTATTGGCTTCATATTAAAATTAAATAATGGATATAAAAAATGTTATTTCTGTAGTTTCCACTTCTGTTTGAAGGAAAATGTTAGAACACTTTGAGATAGTTTCTTTTTAATTTATTTTCAGCAATTTAAGAGCAATAATCTTCGGGCTGTGACTGGTTCGGAAAATCTACAGCTGATGCTTTTAGCTAAATTCTATTTAGTGTGATTTAATATTATTGCATCGAGGAGTCTTGTACTGTAGAATTCAATTAGGAATGTGTTTTGGTTTTTTAGTGACAGAACTCGATTAGGAATTGAAAATGTAATCTCCTAGTCGTTTTCTTTGTTATGTGGAAATTCATTTTAAGCCTTAGTTTTAAATTTAAGCTCGAGTTGTTTGGGTCATTTTAGTTGAAACAACCACTTTCTGATTAATGTTTTTCAAATAATAGAATACGTAAATAGTCCAGGACAAAATGCGCAATCATTTAGAAAAAAGGTAAATATAGGTAAAATTTTTCATAAGCCTCCCATTTTAATGATGACAGGCAGTTCTAGAAATTCACCATTGGCTCATCATTTGAGCCAACCACATTGGGTTTGAAATAAATGGATCCATGAGAGAATATTTTAGATAAGAATTGAAGACAAAATTATTTATAAGAAAAATTTTCTAAAATATCCAACTGAAACCGATTGAAACGGATCAATAGGTGCGGTACGAATTCTTTGACATCTCAACTCCACGAGATGCCATTTGGCACGGTTATTCCTTACTCCAAGGAGATTCGTAAATTAATTACAATCACTCATATTGGCGCAAAACATACATTTGGAATATGATCAGTGGTTAAATTATATCTGGCAAATACGAATACGGTGTCTATTTAACACTAGAAAGCAATATGGTCGCTATATTTTGCTGTAATGCACTGTATAATTATTTCAAGAATTAATATGTTCAGGTGCTACAATAGAATCTTGTTACGGGGCGAAGATATATACAGAGCAAGTATTTTCAAGATTAATTGAGAAGTTTAAGTTCCACAAGACCTATACATATAATAAATATGTAAAGTTGACGTGTCTGTACATTGAAAATATTTGCAAACAACTGATCTGGGGGATATAAGATGAGTAATAGAATACATTAGTTTTGGGAATGCTTGATTGAACGTGCATCACGCAGAAACTACTGAACCAATTTGATTATGATTTCTACAGGTAAATTTATCTAAGCTTGGAGTAACATTTAGTTTTTATTTCATCGAAATCGGTCTAGAAATCATCCTACATGAAAAATTTAGGCAAGTTAATTTTTTCTTTTTAAATGGTCGTCAACTTGTTTCCTAAGGGAAAATGATGAAAATTAGTCTCCTTGAAATAAGGAGTAACCATGCCAAATGGCATCCCATGGAACTGAGATGTTGAGAGCCTCTGCTAGTGTATACAGGGTGTTTCGAAAAGATTGGGACAACGCTTAGCTGTAGATACTTGACATCAAAACAAGTCGATTTAACTCAAAAAGTAGTGGTCTAACTCTTTTCGTTTTCAAGATACAGGGTGGCAAAGTAAAAAAAATGTATTCGTAATTTGTCTCTATCTTGGATACGTATCTACTTCAAAGTTGGTAACGACAAGTCGCTTATTACAATGGTGATATTGCCGATGCCATATTTTATAGATGGCGCTAGTTACAGGACTTTTACGTGACACTTTAAGCCATAAATTTTTGAGGTTAGGTTTTGGATATCGTCTTCTATTATAATCGAAAGAAGAAAAGGTGTACTTGTTTAAACGCGATAAAATGCACCCTTTCAGAGAAATACACGATTTACAACTTTGTCACACACCAGTTCGAAGAAATTCGGGTGTTTTGAAAAGATTGGTGCAACGCTTAGCGTAGACTCTTGACATCAAAGCAAGTCGATTTAACCCAAAAAGTAGGGGTCTAACTCTTTTCGTTTTCAATATACAGAGTGGTATAATAAAAAAAATTGTTTTCGTATTTTGTCTCTATCTTGGAGAATATTATACGTATCTACAACAAGCACTATTGGCGATTTCAAGACATCGTACTTGACGTACACCCACTAGGTAAGAAACCGCTTTTAGGTACAATTGAATTTCCTCGAACTGGTGTGTGATAAAGTTGAAAATCGTGTATTTCTCTAAAAGCGTGCATTTTATCGCGTTTAAACAAGTACACCTTTTCTTTAGGAAACTAAAATATGTTTCGATTATACTAGAAGACGATGTCCAAAACCTAACCTCAAAAAATTTATGGCTTAAAGTGTCGCGTGAAAATCCTGTAACTAGCGCCATCTATAAAATATGGCATCGGCAATATCACCATTGTAATTAGCGACCTGAAAAACATGTCATTCCCAACTTTGAAGTAGATACGTATAATAGTCTCCAAGATAGAGACAAATTACGAATACAATGTTTTTATTTTGCCACCCTGTATCTTGAAAACGAAAAGAGTTAGACCACTACTTTTTGAGTTAAATCGACCTGTTTTGATGTCAAAAATCTAGGGCTAAGCGTTGCCCCAATCTTTTCAAAACACCCTGTATAATCGAAGTACGGAAATAAAAAAAGTTTAAAATTACGAACAGGTACCTAAAAAATGTATTTTTTTTTTAAATAAAGCAATTGGTAGTTTTTCGTAGCTTCCTACGAAGAAAAAGTAATTCATATTTGCGTTCAAGATAAAGAAAACAGCCGAACAATATACCCCACATGTTTAATTTGATAATATATTTTTTTTTAAATTGTACAGTGTACTTGATCAAAATATAGCGGCCTTAATTCTTTCTAGTGGAAAATAGACACCGTATTCATATTCGCCAGATATAATTTAACCAGAGATCATACTCCAAATGCATTTTTGGAACCTACATTTTTTCTTTAAAAAATGGCCGTCATCTTTGTTCCTAAGGAAAAATGTTGACACATCCTTATCGAAAATGAATCTCCTTGGTGTAAAGACCAACTGTGCCAAATGACACCCTGTGGAGTTGAAGTGCAGTATTCGCCTAAATTATGCGGCGCACAGTGGGAAAAATGTTCCCTTTTTTGGACAAAAATCTGCCGACAGTAGATATATCAATGAATTTAAATTTAAAAAAATGGAAAATACCCTTAAGACATTGTACTTTAGAGTAGTGCTGCGAGAAAGTGGTTTTGGGTTAACCTAACCTAAAAATTAATTAATTAAATTAATTAGTTAACCTCCTTGGTCGAGACACACAAACCTAACAATGGTAAATTATGATATAGCAATCTATCTTACAGCACAACCTTACAGAGGAAACTGAAATAATTTTCTATTGACTCTAATAAATATAAAGGTTTCTTCCTATGTAATATATTCAGATCTTGGAACTTATTATAGCTTTCTTTAAACGCAAGCCGACAAAATTTTACCGACCTTCTAAACCAGAAACCAGACTATACTTTTTCGAAGCTGTTTGATGCGCTGAATCCGAATCCGACCTTAGAATTGCTCCACCACGTCAAGTTTTCGAGAAATTCTAACCTAGAAGTGGAAAAAACCCGGTTTTTCGCTATATTTGAGGTTATGTTACACCACGAAGTAATT
This sequence comes from Rutpela maculata, assembly GCA_936432065.2. NCBI lineage: Eukaryota > Metazoa > Arthropoda > Insecta > Coleoptera > Cerambycidae > Rutpela > Rutpela maculata. The sequence goes on along the minus strand of OW386285.2, from coordinate 289,654,927 downwards.
TTTCTCTACAAAACTCCTCTTCCTCTTCAAAATCCATTTTGAATTTTTTCAATATCTTTTACTTTCACATCCAGTGGAAGTATAGTAACGACAAAAAATTTTTTAAACATTTTTATTATTCAAATAGGCTTAGAATGTCATGTCGGTCTGTCTGTCTGTAACTTTTTTTGTGCGCACGTTTACTCTGGAACCATTTGAGATATTGACTTGAAATTTGGTACATATATGTATTTTAACGAGATCTAGAACTAGACTATATTTTCGTCTTGTTCCGTCGAAGGGTTGGGGGGGTAAACTGATGTCAATTTGGGGTGAATAGGTAAATCAAGCAGGTAAGAGTCCATAAAATTGTTATTTATTTATATACAAGAGAAGCTAAGGTCTCAAAAAAAATTTTGGCATTAGCCATTCCCATTACCACCCCCACCCCATTATTAAAGGGAAAGAAAAAAAATTGTGATTTAGTGTGTGTAAAAGAACCAGAAACCTCAAAATATTTTTTTACTTCAACCATCCCCACTACCACCCCCTATTACCATCCCCACCCTACTACTGATGTGGGGTATCGTTTTATGGGTTTTTGGGGTAGAGGATTTCAAATATTATATTATTAAAGTTCCATAAACAATTATTTCCACATACAAAATGTTTTCGTTGTGAGTGACTTGGATAGAAAATCTGGATGTGGAAGTAGTGATTCCTTGGGCAGCGGTTTTTTTAAATATGTTTGAAGAAGTAATATCCAGTCTCTTGCCAACCTGTGAAATAATGTATATGGGTGATTTCAATTTAAATATGTTAAATGGTGAAGATGATTACGTAAAAAAATTCAACACTCTGTTGGATACATTAGGCCTTACTCAAGTAATCGATAAACCAACTCGAAAATCTAGATCTTCACTATCACTGTTAGACCTACTCTTAACTTCAAATAATAGCACAATTTTAAACAAGGATGTATTAGACTGTGATATATCAGATCATAATTTAGTTTATTTGCATAAACCTCTGTGGCTAATTCTAATAAAACACCAGATATTATTTTCGGTAGAGACTTTTCGCTCTTCGATTATAATATGTTTCTCAGAGATTTGTACTCAGTATCATGGTTTTTAATATTTGATATCGACGATGTTCATGATAAGTTTAATTTTGTTAATAATAACTTAAATAATCTGTTTGACATTCATGCACCATTAAAATAATTTAGGATGTCAAAGGAGAAAAAACCGTGGATAACAGATACTATCAAATTTATAATAAAACTTAAAGACAAGGCTCTTAAAAAATTCAAAAAAATCAAAATCCGGAACACTGGGATTATTACAAATCTCTGAGAAATTTGGTTACAAGCAGCATCAAAAAAGAAAGAAAAGCGTACTTGGATTATCAAATTTCAACTTACGGCAAGTCGGGTCGAATCTGGAAGGATATTTATAAACTGAAAATCATAAATAAAACAAAAAATAATGCTATTCCAGATAACTTACAAGATGTAAATAAAATAAATAATTAATTTTTAAATTCATGCACTGATAATAATTTTTTAATTGACACAGAACTCCATAACTATTATACTAATAACAGAAAAGCAAACTTTATCCGACTGTTTACGTTCAAGGAAGTAAACGAATCTGATGTAGAAAATATTATAAACAATATAAAAACAAATGCCACCGGATATGATAATATAAATATTAAACTTTTAAAATTATGCTGTCCTCATTTGATACTCTATATTACACACATTGTAAACTTTTGCATAAAAAATAGCGTTTTCCTGAAACATGGAAAAAGGCATTAGTGACACCACTGCCTAAAGTAGCAGATCCTCAAGAACTAAAAGACCTTCGCCCCATAAGTATATTGTGCACTATGTCCAAAAAATTATGGAGACGAAAATTAAAGATTTAAAAAAAAAATACGGTATTTTACCTGTGACACAATCTGGTTTTCGATCCGGATATAGCTGCAATACCACACTTCTCGGCACGACAGATGACATATTTAGAGCTACAGATGATGGTAATTTAACTGCACTTATTCTTTTAGATTTCTCAAAAGCTTTCAATATCTTAGATCACAAAATTTTGCTTTCAATTCTCCCATTTATTGGATTTGGTGTCGAAGCTATTAATTTAATAAAAAATTACCTTTTCAAAAGATCACAAATTATAAATTATAAAAAGAGATCATCTAATTCAACAGATTTAAAGCAACAGGTCCCACAAGGGTCCATATTAGGTCCATTACTGTTTTCGATATACACTTGTAATATTAATTAGAAAGAAATGTTTAGTAAGAAAGTTATGTAATTTTTTTCGTAGAATCAGAATACGCGATCAAAAGTGGAGAGTGCCATTAAAAATTCAAAAGTTACCCTCACCCCAAGCTCATCATGGGAGGGAGGTGGAAAATTATTCTACCCAAAAGATGCCCCCCTCTGAACGGAACAACTTTTGTCTGAAACATTTCCTGCTAGAGTCCCTTCTTGAAGAGATATTACTGTGGATTAATTAAAATGGCCTAACCATATTGTCTAGTAAAATCAATACTTCTGAAGCAAAAAAAAAATGAGAAAGTAGTAGCATATTTTTTTGATTATTAGCTTCCAAATGAGTAGGAATTAAGTGGTCTAGGTCTCCGCACTTTTTTTGTGTGCCTGCGTTCATTACCTAGATTTACATTTTTAAGCATCTTCTCCCAATTTGATCTTGAAGTAATTTTTACACACGATAATTATGTTATTGTTAAATAATATATATTCACTCGAGGGGTTATAAAAACAGCACCCTCAAAAATTAAATTATTTTTTTTATATACTAAATGACGTAATGGGAATGTAAAAAAATGTAAAATATAAAGCTATTATATATCAACATCTCCTATTAATTTCAATTAATTATCTTCAATAGTTTTAAAAAAAATTAATATTAAATTTGAGGGTTGTTACCCCCATAACTCTGCTAATATAGGGGATAGAGGTTTATTATATATTTTATTGAGCATTCCTGGTCATAAGCAACATTCATGTGAATGAATAGCCCAATAAGCCGCTGGGCCCAATTCCATATACTTAACCGGCGAGACTTTTCACATGTATGCCGACGATACTCAAATATATGAATTTTTCACACAATACATCCAATGAAGCTATGACTTTAATAAATTCAGATTTGAAGAACCTTGTGGAATTCTGTAAAAAACATGCACTCAAAATTAATTCCTCAAAGTCATATTTCATGTTATTCGGGAAGAAGTGTATCAGGGATACAATTACTCAAGAATTCGCAATAAAAGTGGGAAAGGAGGTTTCTATTGCAATGTAATTTATGTAAGAATTTAGGTGTTTTTTTTTTTTGACAGAGATTTATTTACGTTTCGAAGAACATATTACACGATGTATCCAAAAAGCCCACTGTAATTTAAAAATTTTATATGCAAATATATGCAAATAGATATTGTCTCAGTAGAGACCTGGAAATATTGCTGTGTGACTCCTTAGTACTATCGTGCTTTAATTATTGTGACTCTTTTTATGACTCTTGTATAACGGAATCTGTTAAATTTCGTATACAGAAACTGCGAAATTCGTGTCTTAGATTTATTTTTGGTATACGTAGAAGGCAACCAATATCACACACTCTGCAAGCTGCTGGGTGGCTCAAATTATAAATTACACACATCTGTTTTATATCATAAAATCATAAAACTACAGACTCCTCTTAAAAAAATTTTCTTTAGGCGAAGTGCACACTATGTGCACTAATATTCGCTCAAAAAATGTACTAATGATCCTTTCCCATAAGTCATCATTTTACAAACGATCATTTGCTTACAATATTACAAAATATTACAATGTCATAATCCCAGAAAAGCTAAAAATATTGTCGATATCAAGTTTCAAGGAGACCTTTAGAAATATCCTGTTCAATGGACAATCTTAAGAAAGCTTATTCAAAGTAACATTATTTAATTCTCAGATAAATATTTAGTATGTTGAGATTCTGTATTTTGGTAATATAGGAAAATATTTGGTACTGTTTCACACTGTATCCATTTTACTTGGGCTAAATGGAAGAACAGATGGCTATTCATTAGCCGAACTGAATTTGTGCCCCTTTTTCCATTTATTTGTTATAAATTTACACTTCTTGTATTAAAAAAAATATATATTTAATTTTTTTTTTGTAAAACAACCCTACTGATGATTCGTCGTTGCGATAGTAATCCTGTTCAATATGAGAGGAACCGCAGGTTCGGGCATTTGGTTCACCCACTCGCTCGAGCGGGAAGTGGTGCGAAGCTACCATCCGTGGGATTATGCCTGAACGCCTCTAAGGCCGTATCCTTTCTAGTCGAAGGTGGCAACGATATCTCTTATAATTCCGAGAGTCGAAAGGCTCAAAACAATGTGACTTTACTAGGCAGTCGCGGTTCGCCGCGATCGTCGCTCTAGTCCTATTCGCCTTCGAGATCGACGGTCGGCGCACAGTGGGGCAAATAGCTCATTTTTTGGACAAGCGATAATTCCCAAGCCTAGAATTAATGAAATTAAAATTTTTTTTTTTTAAACTCTTCGTTATAAAATTGCCTTTAATTCTATCGAGCCCGAATTTTAAAATTTCAAAATTAAAGGACTTAAATTTTGAAAGTAAATTAAAATTTTATCAAAAGATTGTTTAAAATTATAAAAAATTGTTACTTGAGGGGTTTTTTTGGTTTCTAATCTCATTTCTGATCCCCAAATTTTGCGATTCAAAAAACCAAGATAGCGGATCCAATATGGCGGCCATAATATTTTTTTAAATGAAATGTACATGCACAAACTGTTAAAAATTGTTACTTAGGACTCTTAAGGGTTTCTGATCGAGAATCTGAAATCTAAATTACGTAATATCGTAATCCAAAATGGCGAATCCAATATGGCGGCCATAATATTTTTTTAATTGACATGTAAATGCGCAAATTGTTAGGGGTTTTAGAGACTGCTGATCATGAACCTGAAGTCCAAATTACGTAATATCGAAATCCAAGATGGTGGATCCAATATGGTGTCCGTAAGTTAAAAAAGAATGACAAATCAAGAAGGAAACTGTTAAAATTTGTTTTTCGGGGGTTTCGCAGTTTGCTAATCTCGTTTCGGATATTAAAATTTCGATATTTTGCAAACCAGATTATTAAATTCAATATGGCTGCCATAAATTTTTCAAAAATTATGATGTACATGTGAAAATAGTTAAAAATTGTTACTTGCAGGTTTTTGCGATTGCTGACTACGCATTTGTAATTTCGAATTCTAAGATGGCAGATTCGAATATGCCCTCTTATAAAAAAATGAGATAAACAATAAAAAATGTTGACATCTTTAAACCTAATTTTTAATAATTTGCGTATGCACATTTCATTTAAAAATATATTATGGCCGCTATATTGGATCCGCCATCTTGGATTACGATATTACATAATTTATACTTCATATTCATGGTCAGAAACTCTTAAAAGCCCTAAGTAACAATGTTTATCAATTTGCGCATGTACATCTCATTTAAAAATATATTATGGCCGCCATATTGGATCCGACATCTTGGATTTCGATATTACGTAATTTGGACTTCAGATTCGTGATCAGCAATCTCTAAAACCCCCAAGTAACAATTTTTAACAATTTGCGCATTTACATGTCAGTTAAAAAAATATTATGGCCGCCATATTTGATTCGCCATTTTAGATTACGATATTACGTAATTTAAATTTCAGATTCTCGATTAGAAACCCTTAAAAGTCCTAAGTAACAATTTTTAACAGTTTGTGCATGTACATTTCATTTAAAAAAAATATTATGGCCACCATATTGGATCCGCTATCTTGGATTTTTGAATCGCAAAATTCAGGGATCAGAAATGAGATTAGAAACCAAAAAACCCCCCCAGTAACAATTTTTTATAATTTTAAACAATCTTTTGATAAAATTTTAATTTACTTTCAAAATTTAAGTCCTTTAATTTTGAAATTTCAAAATTCGGGCTCGATAGAATTAAAGACAATTTTATAACGAAGAGTTAAAAAAAAAAAATTTATATTTCATTAATTCCAGGCTTGGGAATTATCGCTTGTCCAAAATATGAGCTATTTGCCCCACTGTGCGGCGGTGGGATCGATCCTTGCCCTGTCCGACCTGATTTCACTTGTTGATGGCCGTCACGGTAGCTCAATCGGTTAAGGCGTATTGAGTGGCGAATACGCTGATCGAGTCGCTACCGCGCTCTGGGTTCGACCCCCAGCCCCGGTATTGACAACACCGGTGGGTGTGATGTCTGCGTTTTTCCGAATGTGTAACCCCCTTCCGGACAGCCTTGGCTTTGGATTTGGGGGTTGTCTACTATCTGTGGTGTGTTTATGTATTTATGTTTATCATGGGTCGCACAAACGTTTCGATGTTGGAACCCGGAATTGTCTGTAGACAAAATTTACCAGGTGGCTCTGAAAGTTTAACATTTAACAAGGATTCTAAATATTGAATGACTGAAATAACTTGCAACTGAAATGTTTCCAAATTTCTTAGAAAAACATCCCCTGATTTTTCATTAACTATACATGCCAAATATTATTGTCCTTCATATATTTTAATTCATTATTTTATTTTGGGAGGTCCATCCTATATATTCTTCACTAAAAATATATCCCATTCCTTGAATAGCAATAGCGTCAACAAACTACCACGGAATTGAACGATCTTAAATTTTGAAATCTATATATTCTCAAACGTAAAACCCTGAAAAAATCTAGTGACTATTTCACGATTACAATACTCTCCTTTGGTAAGTGAGGGAAGCAAAAACCTTAAAACTCTGCTTTTGAGGAAAAAATATCCTCTAAAAATCATCCCCAACGCTTGTAACTTTTTCCACTATTTTTCCCGTAATATATGCATTATAGACTAGGCACGTTTTCAAAAAAGAACAATGCAAGAAGCATTTCATGTAACAATTGGGAAAACAACGTTTCTCGGGGATTTCGACCCCGCTGAATACGAATCCGCCTGTTACCAAAGCGAAATTTGGACAGGAAGTCCGGTATCCAAAATGGCGACCAAAACTCTGTTGCCCTATATCTCCCTTGTCCGTTGGCTTAAAATAATGATCTAAACGTCTACTTAGGGGTTCTCTCAGATGCCAAACACATTGCGATGATCAAAATTTACTTACCTTAAGTAAGGAAGATAAGAAAACGACTATTTCAAAGTTCAAACATTGTTAATAAGGATGGGAATGTACTAGTCTTGGTGAAGCCTCCTACCATATGACTCAAGATCCATCAGGATCCTTCACCACCGGTCGGGCATGACGAGTATTTTCCCACACGTTCATCTGAAACGTTTTTTAACTTGTCAGTGCCAAAAAGCAACCGGTTTTACTCACAGTATGCCGCCACTTGCCATCATGTCTTTACCTGGTAATGGCATCATAGGAGGTGATAATTTGTCCTTCGAACATTTTCTCTTCTGGCAGGTTATGCATAGGTTGTGGTTGAACGTTCCAGCCGTATCAACTAAGGAGCACACCGTTGACGCCATATCCTGCAAAAAACGACAATATATTACAAGAATGACTAAAAATACTAAAAGTGACTACAACTACAAAGCTGCCAATTTTGATGTCCTAGTTAATTAAACATGATTCTTTGCTGGAAATCTCTGGTTGAAGAGGTTCTTCTGTAACTGATTCTTCAACTTCTAGTTCATCTTCCCCAGATTCAATTTCCGTTTCTACAATTTCTTCATTTTCATCAAATATTCTGCGTGTCCAGTATTACCGCAATTACGTGTCCACTATTTCTCACATAATTTTAAAATCCGGTGGAAATAGTGGAAGCGACCCTGTGTGAAACCGGCTGAAAAAAGCGAAGAATTTCCTGTTGGAGAACATAACCTCACTCCCAGATACTTTCGTTTAATACCTAATTGAATTCCAGCACTTATATTTTTTTTGTAATCGTAAGTATGGACTCCGAAGACACGAACTTAACACTTCAATTCGTATGTAAATCATTTTTCAAATTATGCTATTTATATAAATAAATTAACTTACCGGCTTAACGCTACTTGTATATCATAAATGAAAGGTTAAAGTATGACTTACACCATAAAACAACTTCTTAGCGTCAAATTTGAAATTCTTACAAGGTCCGTTCACTATCCCCCCCTTCCACTATTATACGCGCCTCCCCTAACTTCAGTAACACGATTTTGTTACCAAATTGTACTTCGGAAGGTGTAAAATATTATTTAAAAACACGTAACACATACACAGTAGTACACATTCAACCACTAAAAACTATACATCTGACAGATTTTATACTCCAAATACAACAGGACGTCCGGAGCGCACGTAAACACAACAAAGTTTCCATCTTGGGCGCCATCTTAGAACAGATGCACTCCAAACTTAAGGTAAGTAAATTGTAAACATTGCAATGTGTTTGGCATCCGAGAAAACCCCTAAGCAGACGTTTAGATCATTATTTTAAGCCAACGGACAAGGGAGATAGGGCAACAGAGTTTTGGTCGCCATCTTGGATACCGGACTTCCGGTCCAAATTTCGCTTTGGCAACAGGCAGATTCGTATTCAGCGGGGTCTAAATTCCCTAAAAACGTTGTTTCCCCAATTGTTACATGAAATGCTTCTTGCACTTTATAGAGATGGATTTCCTGCTTATGGGCCTAGTCTGTTATTCTGGAATAAGATTTCAATGGGCTGATTGGCATAGATGAAGCGACCCGGGATTTGTCTTTCCATCAGCGGCCCGCATCTAAAGGTCTAAAATTCTAAAATTTAAATAGTGGCACTATTTCTCTTGTAATGCTGGCAGGGCCGTGCCGACCCTTGGCAGCTCCAGGGTTGGAAAAAAAAACAGTTTTTTTTTCACTTTAAACAAAGAAACTGTTTGTTTTAAACAGTTTTTTTTTCAATGTTTTGAATTGTATGTATAAAACATATTTAAAACAGGTTTAAAACGTTTAAAACTCTATTCAGCTAAAAAAATCGTGGCCACAAAAAAATTACAGACAGACCGAGAGATGCACAGAATTTTTTTTTCTCGCTCAAACTTAAAATCTCGACGTTTCATAACATTCAGCCTATTTGAACAATAGAAATTTTCAAAATTTGTTTTGTTGTTACTATACTTCCACTGGGTGTGGAGGTAATTAAATGGTGCCAAGTTACTATCTGCTATTACTACTTTATGCCAGATGGCGCTCTTAAATTTTACAGCACTCTACAAATAAAATGCTTACTTTAGTGCACGTGACCACTGACCATTTGACTCAGATGCGTAAGACTACAGAAGCTATTTTTTTGTATGTGGTTACTGTTTATATCGGAATTATTTATCGGAATGGACCATCATCGACACTTTTACCTGCTTTTCCACAAACTCCAAAATAATACGCGTCTTAAACTGTGTATTAAACAGTTGTTTAAAACATCGCATTGCGTATTAAATATATCTTAAATATTTGTTTAAAACGTGGTGAGATGTTTTAAACATGCCAAACCTGGGCAGCCCTTGTGTGCGAAATTTATAAATCGTCTCAAGATGGGAGAAAATTTTTTGATGAGCGGGGGAGGATGGGTGGGCTCGCGGCGTCTCTGATGCTCTGGCGCTGGACGGCACGGCCCTGAATGCTAGCAGCCCACCGGGCATTTACCCAGTGTCCCGCCAGCCCAATCCGCCAGTGAAGATTTCTGTCCACTTTTCCAATTTCTTACACACTACACACTACAGGAACTTAAATATTTTTCTGGTGTGCCGTGCATATTTGTTAATATATGGGAGACTGTAGTGCATGTAGAATCTAAGGACGACCTAAAATAGCCTTCTTGCTAGCAATCTAAAAACTTTTAAAATATTTTTGTATATTCATTATTTCTTTTCTGTAATTCCGGTTTCTGTTTTGTATGAAGCAATGATAATGATATGTATGTCTTTGTCTATCTTTTGATTCTTAGCTCAATACCTTTACTCGTTAAAATCAATGATTAGATAAATAAAAGATTCAAACTATAGGTGATAAAAGTTAAATGTGAATTAACCAGCAATATTTTCAATTCAAAAGAACAGTTAGGCATAAACTACTCAACCCGGTTTTCATCCCACAGTATCAAATGCTTAGAAGCTCTCACATCACAAACAAATTTACAACTGAATGCTTTGAACCTACATAAGGAAAATGCAAGAGGATTTCAAATATGTGTTTCGCTACACTTAGTATAAATAAACAAATAAGGGGAAACTTAAAGAAAAGGCATAATTAGTCAGAGTTGCAAAGTGAATGCCGTAATTGAAGGATTCATTTAAATGAGCATCTCTGAAAGAGCCGAGCGCCACTCTACATTACGTATCTTTGCAAGAGCTTCTCTGTAGAAATTAACACATACTTTATTGTTGCGCAGGCTGTTGCAAAATGTCATTAAACCTGGATTTTATGTGTTGTTCTGTTGTAATCACTGCAAGATAATTCGCAGTACATTGCCAGAAACTCGGATGGAATTGTTGCACAAGAAATGTAATTTCCTTTCATATTTATAGCCCTTTTATTTTAATTCCTGTAATATAGGTATTACACTTTAATTATCGGAGTTGCAACGGTAGATTATTATAAGTCTTCTATTATGTTACTTTCTAAACATGAACTGAACACAACATAAAAAGTTTAATCATTTTAATCAGATTAGTGTTTGTGAATGTTGGTAAAAGTTTGTATATATACCTTTGTTCTGATTTTATATGTTACAAGTAGGTATTGTTATCAGACCCATGTAGTAATAATTTTAATTAATATATTAATTAGAGAGAAAATAGGAAAATATGAACGAGAAGATAAAAGAGTGTGAATGTGTAAATATATTTATGTTAGCAGACTGCGACTATATCAGTTCTGTTATTGACTACTATCAGATATGTCTATCTTTCTAGGTTAGTTAATAATACTTTAACTCTGCTCTTAACGAACATAGATTTTATGAAAAAAAGTTGAAGTACTTTTTGCTAGAAAACATAAAACTAAAACACGTATGGAGCAAGAAATATGTTGTTCAACCTTCCGTAATGCATCACATCTTCAGAGGAACATTAGCTTACCAAAAATATGTTTGTCTAACAGGATTACCATCTTGTCAACAAACTATATTATAGTCCTGTAAGATTAATAATGCTGATAACATCACTAACACGTGACTATGGAAATACATAAATAACAATCTGTTATGTTTGACGGACTAAAAAGCCAAAGTTTTGAAAACGGAAATATAACATTTTTTTCCGAAAGGTTGACGTTTAGTTACGAGATATTTAACAGTAATCAGAAGTATTAAAACACCATTCATTTACCGCAGAGGTTTCTTTTATTAAATTTTTAAATAACTACTTAAACTAAAAATATTGTTGCTGACGAATTTGAAGAAACTGGACATTTAATAAGATTCATGTACTCTGTGGAAGAAAGCGAGGGAAAATGCTTACTTTCTTCCTGTATTCTTCTTCGACAAGAATTATGTTAGCTAAATTTTTTTTATCCTCAAACGAAGATTATATGCATCCTTCTACTACGATTGTTAATTTCCATCCATCGTGGCGCTTGATACTAACTATATTGGCTTCTGCATTGGTCCAGTGATAGGCTGAGAAACGTCTAAAACAATGGCCTTGTGTATAGGACCCACAGCCAAAAATTTGGCAAATGTTTTCGATATTTTACCTAGAGTGGTTAGGTATCCTGTGTCTATATTTTCGTTTTTTGACGAGAGAAAAACGGTTATGGATGACACATGAAGGAGAGGAAAAGATTGGCATATTTTTTATGAATATCAACAAAATTGTTTTTGATTGATTGTTACTATGAATACTTTCTTGATTTTCGTTATCGTGTCTGAGATTTTTATTATTAATTATTAATTGCTGTTGTATCTTCCACTTAATCCAACATATCATTTAATCAAATTTTTCTGCAGACTTCAACTACTCCAAAAATAACAACAATTTACAATAAATCAGGCTATTAATTTAAGAAACAAAAATAGTCCAGTCAACGGAGCGCTAAAATGACCATACTGAGTGTGGCACAGCGGCCACAAAAAAAAATGGTCTGCGCGGGGGTATCTCTTGTATTTTGAGCCGCTGAACACGAATCTGACCTTAGTTTTTCCCTAACACGCCCGTTTTTTTTTTAACAGCAAAAAAGTCTGTTGAATCGTAATATTTTTATATTTATTCGCTGTTAAAGAAAAGACCTGACATGCTGGGGAAAAACTAAGGTCAGATTCATGTTCAGCGGTTCAATATATAGGTATAGTCAGTACCCCGGCGCTGACCACTTTTTTTGTGGGCCTGTGTTATTTACTAAATTTTGATGATTAAAATATTCAAAAATAAGCAATTTTCAGAAGTTCCTTTGACAGCAACAGCATCCACAATTTTTTGCTTTAAAAAGTCTACGTCGTCATCGTTTGGATATACTTTTTGCTTTAAATACCCATACTCTAGTACCTACAATTGAAAGGAGACTATCTTATTAGTCGTAAAAGTAGACTGGTCCGTGAATGATGAAATGATCTATCTGCTAAAATTTTCTCACCTATAATTAAATAGAAGTCCAGACAACGAACGTCATCTCCAACTTGAAGTTTGTGAACAAATTTAAATTTAGGTTTGAATGCATAAAATTTATTGCTGACTAAAATCTTCTGAATATCAGATTGGCTAACACCTAAATTTATTGATCTTTTCCTTAACGACTAAGCAAAACTTTTTATAAAGAATGACTTATTCTCGGCAAATCAAAAATAAAAAGTTTACAAGAGTGTGGTGTCCCATCCGGGGACACACTGTATATGTTTAGAAACTTGAGACTGTTTTTATTAACCTACGAACATCAGAGATTTGAAGTTGCATGGCAGTCTAGTTTAGAATGTGAAAGTTTAAAAGTGGAAATTTAAAGCGAAGCTGTCAATAAATTTTTTTGAAAAATGTTAAATCGGAACTAAATTTTATGAACGCAGTGTATAATAACTCCTTTAATAAAATTACAGAATACAAGAGCAGAGGAATTGCGTCTATATGTATAGGTTACATGCCTTCTTGTCTAGAATGTATTTGCAAAACATGTACGTAAGTTTTCGTTGCATTATATCCTTATCAGGCTTAAATCCTTATTAGTGGTAAAATCTTAAAATGGTGTGTCTGGTGTCTGATCTATCCCTACAATAAATAATAAATATTATTCAATGTCAAGGCTTCTTGGTCTTTTATTTGTATTATACTTTTGTTTACGTCTGGCTGATATAATGAAACAGGATTCGGTATCAATATAAGAAAGAACAAATTGTCTTTCTATATTATCAAGTTTCATATCTAATGTGCTATATGAGACTATAAAAATATTTTTTGAATTGATCCCAAGTCATTTTGTACTTAATAGATTTATTTTTTTCATTGGACATTTGAAACTCATTTTTGTAGAACATTTTTTTTCTAAGTAGGTACCTACATGGTTATAAAAAAATTTTTCCAATTTTAATACACATACGAGACTAAACCCAATATACTTCTTGTTTTATTATTTATAAAAGTATTTGCAGTCGGCCACGCCTGTCTGGAACTTTCCTTCATTTGGCAATAGTCTTATTAAAAGCAGTATAATAACATTTTAAATTAAAATTGATATATATGTTCTAATGAAGCTAAAGCTCGGTCAAATCTAGAAACGTACCATATAGTGTAGTTTCGATAATGTACATCTTCATATTCTTGAGTGCTTAACCCTTTCAAGCACGGAAAATCATGCACAAGAAGTATATATAGTATATACAGTCCACTATGCATATACAATATGCAGTACGTTATTTGTACCACCATGCACTGAATGAGTCAGTTTGTATGGTTCAAACGGTATACCACCATGCCTGAAAGGGTTAACCCTTTCAGGCATGGTGGTATACCGTTTGAACCATTGCGCATTGGCAACATTTTGCCTTAAAATTATAATAAAACATGGTTTATCTAAAATATGAGTTTACGGATCTCTGGCGATAACCTTGTGTGATGAATAGGATCCAATATCAACAAAGAGTCTTCTACTATGTTATTTTACATTTCTCTCAAATTTGAACACAATGTTTTAAGTCTAACAGGAGCTATCGTGTTTACAAGTATTCACAATCGGTAACGCACAATGCAATGTTTATGTCTTAATAGTCGTATTAAAAATAAATCAATACAATTTTAAAGTAAAATTGATATATTATCTATTCTACGTAAAGTTCATTGAAGCCTGAGAGACAGAATATTGCTGTTTCAATATCTTGTCCGTCTTCGTATTTTTGTATGATTAATAAAAAAAAATTGTAACATTTTACCATATAATTATAAAATCGTCTATATAAACATGTGAGTTTACACGCCTCTGGAGATCACCCAGTATGACGGATGTGGCCCAATTTCAACAACAACAAACATGCTATTTATTATATTTATTTCAAGTTTGAAATAAAAATGTGAAGTCTAACAAATGTTATCATGTTTATTAGATATTTGCAGTCAACAGCACCCAACTGTAAATTTCATTCATTTCGTAATAATTGTTAAAATAATTAAAAATATCTTAATAACATTTTAAAGTAAACTTAATATATTACCTGATATACATACAGTTAATAAGAACCTGAGGGACTGTATATTAGCTTAGACACCTTGTATATCTAATTTTGTGTGCTTAACGAAAAAAATTGATACTAACACACTGCTCCCGAATTAAAACATAACCCATTTTATATAAAATATGATAGTTTAGAAGCCTCTAGCAATCACCTTGTATCACAGATACATTCCATTTTCAGTCGATAACATTCTACCGTGCAGTTTTACACATGTTCCTAATTTGAAATAAAAATGTATATGTAACAGAAATTATCGTATGTAATATCACTAGTGCTTGAAATTTTATCGGTAAAATTTTTTCGAAAGCGTTGTTGCCTGGTGATATAAAGAGTGCAAATTGACAGTTTATTATCTGATTAAATCCCGACCGCTTTAGCGGGAGGGATTTAATCTTTGATAATAAACTGTTAATTTGCACGAGTTATATTAACCTTATGGCAACTTAGCTTGAGAAAAAATTTATAGATAAAATTTAGAAGCACGAGTGGTATTTGTGGAGAATATTTCACGAATAAATAATTCATTAAGTACATCTTCAATATTATGTTCAGTAATGCCTTCAGACGCTTCCTTGTTACTTTTTAGAGATTACTCACCTTTATGTTCAATTTCATCATTTACGTTACATAAAAATGCATTTTCAAAGCGACTCATCTAATAAAAAACAAAGTAGATTTAAATTATGACAATCAAGAAAAACAATATACGTTACACCATAGGTACTGTAACTTATAAAACTAGTCATCCCAACAAAGCACGCTTCGACCAATCACATTACGGGATAAACGACACAAATTGCATATTACCAATCTATCGCTTTTACGTTCTAAGGCTGCCGATTCAGATGGTATGGTACCGCCATCTAGTAACGCTAGCTTAACTTAACTGCTGGCCTAAACAGTGAATTGAATCATTATATTAAAGTGTTTATTAATATATATTTATGTATTTAATCCTTGTTTGTAGTTTGAGAAGTTTAATAGTTAAGTTAAGGTTTGCTTGTTTAAGTAAAGAGACTTTAAGTACAACGAATTATAATATATATATATAGTGATACTGCAGAGTTTTGATTTTCCAAATAAGTGTTAGTTGCTTTGTGATGATTGATGAATTACCATACGTGAGTACCTACATTTGTGTATTTATCATGAAATAACTGATTTGTCTGCTTCGTGGATATTTATATTTAATTTTAGTTGTGAAAATTATTTTGTAATTACGTTAGGTATTAAGCCATTGAAAGCTGTGTATAACTTGTCCCCAACCTATATAAGTTCCACAGAGCATTGGCTTTTTAGGTTATTAATACAATACTACAATTTACAATTTACGTTAACAATTAGTAATAAGCTAGAGAACATATTTATAGATAACATTTAAAAGTACGATTTGTCCTAGTTGCCGAAAACATTTGACGACACAAAATGTCAAAAAATTTTCGCAATATTTGCCGCTGCAGCGACCTAAAAAATTAGAGCGATAAATTTTGCATGTTGGTACTGTCAAAAGCCGATCTAGCTTGAATTATCACTAATAATGACGTTTGATTGGTGCAATGTTGTGGAAAAACGGGCTCTCATTGGCTATAGCGTTAATGAGTGAAATAATCGTGTTTAATACATCTTTGCAGTAGGCAACGTCCGACTGCAACTTTTATTCATTTCGTAGTAGCCTTATTAAAAATAATTTAAAAACATTTTAAAGCAGAATTGATATGACCTAATCTACTTAAAGTTTGTTCTAACCTGTGACTGTATATTGTAGTCCTCGATATTTGCACCCCTTCCTATTTTTGGTGCCTAATCAAAAATCTTAGTAAAACTTTGCTTCATACAGGGTGGACCATTAATAATAGGCCATAGTTTGAGGGTAGATTCTTTGGATAATACCAAACATGCCTTAGTAAATTGTTGTCGTGGAAAAAGATACAGGGTATCAAAATTGTAATTTTTTTTTCTTTTTTTTTTTTAAATATCTCAACTACCTCTTGACCGATCTTCTCCCACTTTGGTAAGGAAACATTTTTTAGGCTAAGAAACAATAATTTATGTTTTACATCACGTTAGCTCGTGGAGGGCGCCTCATGAGTTATACCTGATAATGAATATTTTTTTTACGAAACGTAGTGGCACTTTTGATTAGAAAATCTCATTCAAGGGCCATTTCTACGTAAAGAAGGTACACTTGATAGAACTTGTTAATTCCAACCGTTTTCGAGAAAACTGCCGCATAGATCTCAAAAATTCTTTAAAACAAACCCAATTTGAAAAGAAAAAATTGTATTTATTGAAAAGTGTGTTTTGATGACGTCTTAGTTCTGTCAAAATGTCAAACTAATGAAATTGTACGTAAATGACAGAACTAAGACGCCACGAAACCACACTTTTCAATAAATACAATAGTGTTTTCACTTTTTTTTTTAAGTCGAAATATACAAAATACTTATGGTAAATATTACAGCTGAAACAATTTTTCGGCAAAAAAATGTTTTTTTATAATTTTAAAAGAAATATAAATTCAAGTTAAATATTTCCCGCCAAAAAAGACAAATCCAGTATTACTGGTCATCTGTGACGTCACTGCCTATATATGTCAATGATTATAAAATCTAACCTTACTTAATGACTTTTGTTGTCATTGTAAATTATAAGTCAAAAACATGAGTAGTGCACCAAATGAGGGGTGTTTTGTGCCAAGGTGCAGAAATACTTCAGTAAATGCTCCAAATAAAAAGTTCCCATGTGTTTCTATAGCGAATTATTCACGGAAAGTGAAATGGTTTAAAACAACGAGGCGCGATTTTCCCAAATCGAAATTGACATATTATTGTTGTGAAGATTATTTTAATGTAAGTATAATTCATCTTTTCTCATCATGGTAAAAGTTAACCGATGATAGCTAGATGGATGGATTATTACCTTCAATATTATAAATAGATTATATATACTTACCGTAAAATTATGCTTGTAACGGTATGAGATTTATTTTGAATTGAAAGTAATATATTATAGCTTCTAGTATTACTGAACATTTGTAATGAAATTTTGCTAGGTTATGATTATTAATTAAAATGACCAAAATATCAAGCGATGCATGTCATGGCTAGTGATATTCGACGTCACAAATATATAAAAATACTTGTTTATTATTTTCAGCTTGAGGAAGTCATGGAAAATTAGGGTACATCCGATACAAAATTTTGAGAGGAAAAATGATTCTGAAGGAAGATGTAGTTCCACACATATTTAACTGCCAACCAGACAGAAAAGGAGCAGCCAGCGTCTGCATCAAAACGATCTCTTAAATATTTAGAATCTCACTCTGTAATAGATCATAATTTGATTGCCCACACACAGTGTTATTGCATGTGATGTTATTAATTTACAACCTTCCATCATTAAATAAAGTAGTTTGTGTAGTAAATATGAAACTGTAGTTTTCCCCTATAAAGAAAAAAATCAATATACTAAAAATACAAATGTTGGTTTTTATTATTCAGATAGACAAATTTTCAATATATATAATTTTAATTGTCAACAACAGTTATTTATAGTTATCATAATCCATGTTTAAAATGTTCACAATTTTGGTTTTTTCAAAATTTTTGTTCGCAACACAGAAAAGTCCTTTTTGTTGATTTGCACATAACATTTGTAAATATACTTGCGCTTTAAAGTCTGTAATTTGATCATTTTTTATATAGTTCTCCACATACTCTGAAATAATAGGTACCGTCAGGTAAAGCTGCAAAAACGAGATATAATGGCGACAAGAAAAGTCCACAATCTTTCACTTTTTAAGTTTCAATTTTTCCTCCACAACGGCCACCACCTTCTCTAAATTGCGGCCCCTTTCCATATATTTATTATCCCTTATTTTGTATGCACCTACTAAAGACTCGACAGCTAGCGAACGATTACCTTCTCAGTTTCCTCACACAATTTCTCTGACATTTTATTTTTAACAAATTATAAAAATCACCACTTTTTACTACTATCAGAAGCAAATTTCAACAAAAGTTTATAAACTGACAAATTTGCAAATTTGTCTTGAACCATACATCTGAATTATATTTCATTATTTGTACACCGAGAAGATTTTCTATCCCAATATTTAATAATTCTTGTCTAACAGTGCTCTGGACAAATTCTTCCTTCTACAGTGCATAATGAGTCTTCTGGTTTCAACTCCACATACCCAAAAGCACTATTCACGTTCAGACTATTAATTCTACTTTCTTTATGTTGTTAATATAAATAATCGTAAATAAACCAAATTAAATATATAATAATGTATAATAATACAAAAACTAAATCATAAATTTAATAACTATTAGGCTCAAGTTGCAAACAACTAATTCATTAATTTATTTTAAATACTTACGCTGCTGTTTTTACGCCCTTCAACTCGGTTGAATGAAATCGATCATCATTTTTAATACATAAAAATATTTAAACTAGGTAAATTGTTTGTAGAAGCTTTCACAAAATTGACAGTAACCATTTTGCACTTTCTTTAATAATTTGTGAGAAACACTAGGAACAGGTTTCAAATATCCAAGCCAAATAATATGGTAAACATGTAAACAATAATGGGTCCGTTCGGACTCTACATTAGCTGCACTAGTGCATATATTAGAAGGAGATAGATTATGACTCTACATAAGTTGAAGAGAGACAGATTTGCACTGGTGCAGATAGTGGAGAATGTTTGAACAAAAAACGAACAAAGCTATTTTGTCTTCTGACAGATATATGAAGCGACGTCACCAGGATCATTACCCAATAAGGTGACGTTCTCGAACTTATTCAAATATTTGAATTTTAAGTCGATTTGTTTATTAAATATTTATTTTAATCTGATGATATAATTAATATGAATGCGTTTAGGCTTTCACATTTATGTATTACTTCATATTAATGCATCATTTGAAGTGAATTGTTATATATGGAAAACACCCTATTTTTCCTTTTCAAATTGGGTTTGTTTTCAAAGAATTTTTGAAATCTATGCGGCAGTTTTCTCGAAAACGGTTGGAATTATCAAGTTCTATCAAAGGTACTTTTTTTACATATAAATGACTCCTGCATGAGATTTTCTAGTTAAAAGTGCCACTATATTTCGTAAAAAAAAAAGAGAAAAAATATTCATCATCAGGTATAGCTCATGAGGCGCCCTCCATGTCCTAGCGTGATGTAATACATTATTGTTTTTTAGCTTAAAAAATGTTTTCTTACCAAATTGAGAGAAGAGGTAGTTGAGATGGCCTATTATTAATGGTCCACCCTGACGTTATGATAAAATAAATAGGTGGTTTCAATTTTCTTATTAAGGTATTTTTAATAAGTCTATTGTTGCAATTGGGCGTTGCCGAAAACGAATACTTAACAGACAAGAATAATTTCTGTTGGATTTCAAATATTTATTGCAAATTTCGAACATACGTAAAACATCGTGGTGGAAATACACCATATGTACAATTATGATATGTTCTTATTAGAATTTTAGAGCGGTGTTACTAAGGTTTTTGATTAAGCGTATAAAAATACGAAGATATACAGGGTGATTTACCATGACGTGGAAAATAAAATGGCGTACTAGTCTTCTATGTGGGAAAGTCCCTGCAAAATTTTAGAGTGATCCGACGTACTTTAGTAATTTTTGTTGCATCAAAACTTGCAAAGATACGCCACTGTTACTTGTCTGTGGTCAGTATAGAGCAATGAACTTTCTTAGGAAAGAACATATAAGGAGATGTTTACATTTCCTTAATTGGCATAAAAAGTTAAGCTGGCGCGTGACGTGTTTTTTGCTTTCGGTCGAACAATTACGACACCGGCAGGTACAATTTCCGCCAAAGTTTGGTGTTTTTGTGTTATCGACGGGTTTAAGTAAATATCTCTTACATCTACTTGTTGTTGTAGAGTTCACTAGCATAGGGTCAATGTCTTTTCGACGTATTTTGCTATTTTTGTAGTGTGATTTTATTAAAACCAAAAAGTCACTTCTACCCTCTCCACTCCAGCTTTGCTGTCAATCCCAAATCTGATAAAGGGGGAGAGAAAGTGATGTGGTTGTACCACGTTACGTCAGATTAGTTAACGTCATTGTCGGCACATTTCTACAAAAAAATAAGGTAATTTTTTTGGACATGTTTTTTTGATTTTTCATCTTTTAATTCCTTTCGGTGGGGACGACCTACTGATAAATTTTCCGTATGTCATGGTAGATCACCCTGTATAAGATATCGAAATTTTAATACACATGTGTATATGGGTTATGTGTATATGGGTTATGGGTTATGGGTTATACCCGGCTGCAATTTATACTCGTTCTTTTATTTTTTCCAACTTGGCGAATATTACCAAAACAAAATATTGAATGTTTCTCACCTAGAAATAAATGAAATCAGTATTATTACTGTTTTAGTGAAACACCTCTATATAAAATTAGACGTTATCCATGCATTCTACTGTCGGATTTACACCTCAATTTCTACTAAATTTTTCACAACAGACAGCCAATTAAGTTAGTGTTTTATGCACAAATTAATTGAATTGTAGAATTGAAAGTGTTTTTCTGGAAATTGACGCCTAATGATTAATGAAGAATTATAACATTAACCAATCACCTGTCACCCTGTCTGTTTTCAATCGTGGCTTAGGAATGTCGCGAATGGATGCACTATCCGCATTCTATTGCATCTTTGAGACGTGTTCCTATCGGAGTTGCTGAATTACTTTATAATCTGCAATTAGAAAAGAATATTTTGTGAAAATTCTTCAAGGAAATGTTAGTATTACCGGAGGACCGTTTTGGAAAAAAGCGCGTTATTTGGGAAGTGGTGGGTAAAGCACGGATTTGGCTGATATTTTTTTATAGGTTAATAATTTTACATACTAAAACCCTTGCATAATTTTTTTATATGTACCAATATGAATTGTTTCTAACATTTCTGTGACTTCAAAAACTATAATATTTACTAAAAAAAATAACAAAGTTTTGGAGAAAATTAATGAAAATTATGAATTATAAAGAGAAAATTCATAAAAAGTGAATTGTGCACGATGTCCCAATGATGCTCGGGCTGAGCGGGTCACCGTATGAGGGTTGTAAGTAGGGTAGTTGGGGTTACTGGCTCTGGGACCAGTGGACTGTAGGGATTTTTGTTGTTGTGGTAAAAACCAATCCTGGAGGCAGCCTCACCTCCTAATTGTGGCTTGGAAAGATTGGTTAAATGAGTACAACAAGTAATTAGTTGAGACTGATTTATTTAAGAAAATAAAATTCTATTTATACTAAATGGCAATAATAAACATAATAACAAATCGTAAAAACAATTAGTTATACGTTACACATGAAATATTAAACTTGTCCTAGGAATTATGCCAACTATAGAAATGCAATGTTTGCACTTGATTACATACTTTGCTGACATTGTTTATAGTTAATGTTTATGTAGATTGCAATACGAAATAACTAATATATGTCGAAAGTAGGATACAATAACAATAAGAAATTAAATTATTTGAAATGATAAAAACTGCATGTTTAAGAGATTAAACATTCTGGCAAGACCGGGAGGGACGAGGTTCGTTGGTTTGCTAATGAAGTGGCTGGAGTTCATTCATCTCATCTGGGTTTGAACGTTCTTGTTGTTTTCTCTTCCGTCTGCGTTGTTGCATTAGGGACCGAGCGAATACCAGTAGGAGCAGCAGGATGACTCATAGTTGTAGTGGCTGCCTGCTCGTCTACGGTTGCAGTGCTGGGTATATCAGTTTCTGAAGCAACAGGTAATGGAATGATCTTATGGATGCTTCTCTTCAACGTTTGACCTGCTCTTTTAACGGAAACTACTCGAACAATTCCATCTGCAGAAGGATGTGTTTCTGAGATCCTAGCCAATGGCCATCGACTCGGGTTAATATTGTCGTCCTTGAGTATGACTAGGTCACCACTTTTCAGGTTTTCCTGACGCGTTTTCCATTTGTATCGCTGTTGGAGTCTGTTTAGATAGTCGGAGGACCATATTTGCCAAAAGTCCTTCTTCATTTTTTGGACCAACTGCCATCTTGATGATAGGTTTGTATTGATGTTTGTTGTTACTGGATTGGGTGGAGATACGATTCCCCTACCAATTAAAAAATGTCCTGGTGTGAGAGCTTCGATGTCATCAACGTCGTCGTTCAGGGGACATAACGGCCTTGAATTCAGGCATGCTTCTATTTGGTGAGTGAGTGTTGTCAATTCTTCGTATGTCAGTGTGGAATCACCAATTATCCGTTTTAAATGGTATTTCATGGATTTGACTCCTGCTTCCCATAATCCTCCGAAGTGGGGGGTGGCCGGGGGAATGAAATGCCATTGAGTTCCGGAAGTTGCTAGTGATTGCTGGATTTCAGGTTCACGGGTAATGGCGAGGACTTCTTTACTGAGGATATTACTGGCACCAACAAAATTGGTCCCATTGTCACTGTACATGTGCGCACATCGACCTCTTCTAGCAGTGAATCTGCGAAATGCTGCCATGAATGCATCTGTAGTCATGTCGCTTACTACTTCCAGATGAATAGCCTTTATTGACAAGCATTCAAATAAGAGCTAGTAAAGGCAGAGGATACAAATCATATAAAGGTTACATAGCCATTTTTGTATGCTTGGGTTCGTTTGGAAAATGTAGACTTTCCGGTGATTCGGTTGATTTGATTTGGATAGTTTTTTTTTTTTTTCTTCTCGGGTTGAATGGGTTGAATTGCTTTGTGTTAGCTTGGGTAGGATGGTGTTGATAGGATTTGATTTTGCTTAGGGTTGGCTTGAGTTGTGTGGTTGTATTCTTCTTCTTCTTCTAGTGTTGGTTGTTTTTTTTTTTATGGACTGGCTGTCCGGTGGTTTAGTTGGGTTGACTTGGATTGTTTGATTTCTTGTTTTTGTGGACGATATGGCTGTATCGACTGGTTTTTGCTCGAAGAACAAATGAACGATCTCTTCTTCGTGGGGACGATACGGGTGTATCGACTGGTTTTTGCTCGAAGGACCAATGTACGATCTCTTCTTCGTGGGGACGATACGGGTGTATCGACTGGTTTTTGCTCGAAGGACCAATGAACGATCTCTTCTTCGTGTGGACGATACGGGTGTATCAACTGGTTTTTGCTCGAAGGACCAATGTACGATCTCTTCTTCGTGGGGACGATACGGGTGTATCGACTGGTTTTTGCTCGAAGGACCAATGTACGATCTCCCAATGTTGCTCGGGCTGAGCGGGTCACTGGCGAAACCGTGTGAGGGTGTAGGTAGGGTAGTTGGGGTTACTGGCTCTGGGACCAGTGGACTGTAGGGATTTTTGTTGTTGTGGTAAAAACCAATCCTGGAGGCAGCCTCACCTCCTAATTGTGGCTTGGAAAGATTGGTTAAATGAGTACAATAAGTAATTAGTTGAGACTGATTTATTTAAGAAAATAAAATTCTATTTATACTAAATGGCAATAATAAACATAATAACAAATCGTAAAAACAATTAATTATACGTTACACATGAAATATTAAACTTGTCCTAGAAATTATGCCAACTATAGAAATGCAATGTTTGCACTTGATTACATACTTTGCTGACATTGTTTATAGTTAATGTTTATGTAGATTGCAATACGAAATAACTAATATATGTCGAAAGTAGGATACAATAACAATAAGAAATTAAATTATTTGAAATGATAAAAACTGCATGTTTAAGAGATTAAACATTTGAATATAAAAAAATTTAAATCTTAAAATATTTGATCCTCCTTATACATATGATATATCTGATATATCTATGGAATATTTTTATACCTTACTTTACTCTATACTCGACTTATGTGTACCTAAATATAAAAATAAGGGAAACAAGTGTTATAAAACTTATCCTCCGTGGTTCACGGAAGAAATAAAACAGGACATGAAACAGAAAGAGAGGTTTTTAAAACTAAGAAATACGTCTGAATTTTATTCGAATAATTATAAAGCAAAAAGGGCAGAATTAATAATTAAAAAACCGCTGCCCAAGGAATCACTACTTCCACATCCAAGTCTCTTACAACAAAATACTATATTTGCACTCCACTATGTGGAAATAATTGTTTATGGAACTTTAATGGTATCATACTTGAAATCATGTACCCCAAAACCCCATAAAATTATATGCCACATCTGTAATGGAGGTGGGGGTGAATGAAGTGAAAAAAATTCTTGATGACTTTGCCTCTTGTACACACACTAAATCACACTATTTTTTCACCACCTTTAATAATAAGGTGGGGGCGGTAATAAGGATGGCTATTGCCTTTTTTTGAGGCCTTAGTTCCTCTTATATTTACTAAATACCAATTTCATGGACTCTAACTTGCTTGATTTACCTATTTACCCCCATTTACCTCAATTTACCCTCCAACTCTGCAACGGAATAAGATGAAAATATAATCTAGTTCCAGATCTCGTTATAAAACATACGTGTGCCATATTTTAAGTGAATATCTTAAACGGTTCCGGAGTAATCGTGAGCACCAAAACGATACAAGACTAATATACACACCGACGCAAAAGACAAATTTATTTTGCTTAGACTTAAAATATTGACGTTTCTTGATATTATAAGCATATTTAAACAATGAAAATTTCCAAAAATTTTTTCTGCGTTAATATACTTCAACTGAATGTTGAACAAATACGCAGAAAATAGCAAGACAAAGATAGAAAAAATCGTTGTGTGCCGTAAACTACACGATAGAAGTAAAGCCTCTACTACAAGCATTTTCTTCGAGGAAACCTACTACGCATCCATAGTACTCAAGGTAACCCACTGTGCATCCAATTTACTCGAGTAAAGCCACTGCGCATTCATACTTCTTGAAGTAACCCACTCGCATCCATTTTACTCGAGGAAACCCACTGCGCATCCATATCACTTGAGGTAACCTACTGCGCATCGAGAAAAGCCACTGCGCATCCACACTACTCGTGATAACCTACTGCGCATCCATTGTACTCGAGGAAAGCCACTGCGCATCCATACTACTTAAAGTAACCCACTGCGCATCCATACTACTTGAGGTAACCTACTATAATACTCGAAAAAAAGTCACTGAGTATCCAAATATTCGAGGAAAGCCACTGCGCTTCCATACTACTCAAGGTAACTTTAACAACATAATGTTTGAAATCGTCTACCCCAAAAACATATAAAACGATATGCTACATCGGTAGTGGGGGTGGGGGTGGTGGTAGAGGGTTGGTAGTGGGGGTGGATGAAGTAAAAAATATTTTGAAGCTTTTGGTTCTTGTACACACACTAAATCACAATTTTTTTTCATCCCATTTAATAAGGGGGTGGGGGTGGCTAATGCCAAAATTTTTTTTTAGATCTTAGCTTCTCTTTTGTATACGAAATACCCATTTTATGGACTCTCACTTGCTTGATTTCCCCATTTACCCGAAATTTACCCCAATTTACCCCTCAACCCTTCGACGGAACAAGATGAAAATATAATCTAGTTCTAGATCTCGTTAAAGTACATATGTGTACCAAATTTCAAGTCAATATCTTAAACGGTTCCAGAGTAAACGTGCGCACAAAAAAAAAATACAGCCAGACCGACAGACAGATAGAAATTTTTTTTTCGCTCAAACTTAAAATCTCGACGTTTCATGACATTTTAAGCCTATTTGAACAATAAAAATTTTTAAAAATTTTTTTGTCGTTACTCTACTTCCACTGGATGTGGAAGTAATTAATAAAGCTTACGCAGACTATATTTAAAATATTGAGGTGAATATTAGCAAAGATAATGATATATTTTGGAATTTCGTTAAGACTAGAAAGTATGAAAGTAATTCTGACACACAATTTCTAATCAACGGAGAACCTACTAATGATAATCACATGATTGCCGAAGGTTTTGCCAAGTACTTTGCGGAAGTATACAATGAAGATTCCACATACTCCGTTGAATATGTGAAAAATTTGGCAGCGGAAATACTAGTAAATAAACAAATTCACTCAGGTTACCTTCATTTTGCCAAAATTTCCGCACAGGAATTGGAAAATGCCTTCAGAAACCTAAAACCAAAGCGACCTGCGGGTCCTGATAATATTCCTTGCTATATCTTTAAAGCTTGTAAAGATTATCTAATGTACCCACTAATTATACTCTTTCAAAAATCTCTGAACTTGGGTATCTTTCCTAGTAAGTTTAAGGAAACAAAATTAACACCAATACATAAAAAAGATGATAAGAATCTAGTCACTAACTATCGCCCTATTGCGGTTCTAAATTGTATTGCCAAATTATATGAATATGTTTTGTATGAAAAGCTGTATGTGTACTTTAAAAATTATATTTCCCCCAAACAGCATGGATTTTGTAAGAAAAAGTCAGTAGAAACAAACTTAGCTACTTTTGTCAATGAAGTAAGCCTAATTCTTGAGGGGGGAGGTCAGGTAGACATGGTGTACACAGATTTAGCCAAAGCATTTGATAAGGTAAACTATGATATACTTTTGGCAAAACTGGCTTATTATGGACTAAGTGATCATTTGATAAGGCTACTTGCATCTTACCTTTATCGCAGATACCAATTTGTAACACACCGTGGTGTTAGATCGAGTACTTTTTTGGCAAAATCTGGTGTCCCTCAGGGATCAAACCTTAGTCCATTGCTGTTCCTAGTCTTTGTCAATGACCTACCCGATTTGATTACATCAGATAGTCTACTATTTGCTGACGATTTTAAAATGTTTAAAGAAATAAAGAACAACAATGATTCCCAAATTTTACAAAACGATTTAGAAATTATCCATGCCTTGTCACTTAGGAATAAATTATATTTTAATCTAAATAAATGCAATGTCCTTACCTACACTACTTTGACTCAATAATTATACGATGAACGGAACAGAACTAAACAGATGCACCCAGATTAAAAATCTGGGAATTATTTTCCAGCAAAGTTTAAAGTTTGAAAATCATATAAATCATATCTCTAAACAAGCCCATAAAATGTTAGGATTCATAAAGCGTACCACATATGATTTTAAAAATATAGAAACCATTAAATATTTATATAATGCCTTTGTGCGTAACCGCCTGGAATATAGTTCAGTCATTTGGTATCCCTTGAAACAAAACTTAAAACATGCTATTGAAACAGTACAAAACAAGTTTATAAAGTATATTTTCTATAGGAAAAATAATATCAATCCCGGCTTTGTGCATTATGAACCAATACGTAAAAACTTCGGAATATCACAACTTGATTATAGACGAACTCAAGACATACTTGTGTTTCTCTACAAGATCTTAAATAATAAATTAGATAGTCCTTACTTAATATCAAAGTTAAACTTATATGTTTCTGACCGAATGGTGCGACCGAAAAGCACAGTTTTTAAAATAACTAGAAATTACTCGTTACTAAACAGCATGTGCATAATAGATAATAAGTTTCAAGACAAGATATCTTCGGGAATCTACGACACAACTCCGAGCAAATTTAAACAAGAAATTAAGGCGATATTTCTGTAACTCAAACAAATCAATCCTGCAAATAATTAATAAATATATCACAACTTCACTCAAGGGCGGATCTGGACTTTGAGCTTGGGGGAGGTAATGTTGTAGAACTCTCCAAAATCGTCCTAAGTTGAAGACAGATCTCGTTAAAGTACAAAATTCGACTTAGGCAAAAATTTCATTTGAAGACATTTTTGGGAGTCTGCAGAGGCGCAGATCAGTCCATAAGGACCGTTTTGGGTTCTATAAGGCGTTGGAAATGACCAGGTGAAAATTCGAAGAAACACCGAATTTTCTCTTAGGAAAAATGTTTTTGGTTCAGAATATGAGAGTAGAAGTATATAATGACAAAGATTTATGAATAATATACTTTTTCAAAGGTACCACAAATTGGACTTTGAAAAATAATATTTTTGGAAGGGCGTCAAAATTTGGCTCAGGAATCGATTTATCGAAAGTACGCCAAAATTTCACTTGCAGACTAATTTTTCAAAACTGCGTTGAAATTTGGCTTGAAGATCGATTTTTCAAAAGTACGCCAAAAATTTCACCCGCAGATTAACTTTTCAGAAGTACCTTGAAATTTGGCTTGAGAGTTGATTTTTCAAAAGTACGCCCAAATTGGTCTTAAAATAGATTTTTCAAAAGTACCACAAAGTCAGTTTAAAAAGTACCACGAAAATATACTTTAAATTATTTTTTATTTTCTATTCCTCCACCAAAGACATTGACCTTTGAGGTACGGTCATTGAAAGCCCAATTCTAAAGTATGAGCATAAAATTTTAACGATGCACTGCATCCAAAAGACAAAATAGAAGATTTTGACAAAGCCGGCGTAGTGCCGATAAGCAAAAATTGATAAAAATCGATGCACATGTACAAGGCCGGTTTCTCGCATAGACAGAGTTTGGATTGACCCAGCGGCTCGCAATTTGGTCGAGCGCGTTGAGTGGTCCAGACAAAGCAATGGTAGAAAAGCCAATAACAGGGCTTTTCAAATGACAAAGTTATAGAGGAAAACGCCTTGTGCATAAAAATCCAAAAATTCAATTTTGCCTAAAAGTCGCTCGAAGGTGAGTAGCTGCCATATAGATTATATTGAACGACTGTGATAAGGGCTAGTAAGTCGTGGACTGATCGAACGCCACTCAACTTATGCAGTAATAAGTCCTCTGAATGTGTTCGAGTACGTGGCTCTTCACGATACAAGAACTTTAAAGCTAAGTAGTCTCTAGCGAACCTAAATTCAATGAGTAAAACTTTTTAAAGTTATTTTAGTCAGTCATAATTATTTTTTTACCCAGAGTCTGAGACAACTCTAAAAATGCTCTCATTTTGATTCTGAGAAGGTATGTATGAATCTTTTCTACCTAATCGATCGTTAGCGTGAGCGCTTTCGCTTGTATGGTCTGAAAGTCATTACCTTGATTGGGGAAGGCACGATTCTTATCTTGAGAATTTTGTAAAACCAATTTTGTTAAATAAACGGATTCTTTGAACTAATGTTTCTTAATTGATCTTGAGGCCTGTTGACGGTCCATAATCCCTGGAACTTTCTTACAGAAAGCCGGATGTGTCGAGTTAATTCACATTAACGTTCGACCTTCTGGTTGCTTTACGGAGGTTTGAGAGGGATTTTTTTATGCGTTTTTTGAGAAATAGATTCCGTCATTAACGGACCAAAACGTGGTTTCCACGTACAAAATTAATCCCTCCGTAGAGAAATTCTTCGGTTGGGATTTTTTTATGCAAAATTTCAGGAAATTAAGAGGTGCCTAAACCCCTAACGGGGGGAATTCAGGTCCAGAGAGAGCGTCATTTCCGATCTGTGGTAGTGCAGCCTTGGTCCATTACTTGGCTACCGAAGTGCATCTTATCTCCTGGGAGGTAGAAGAATGAGGTAATACGCGACTGGCGCCCCCTGAGAAATAAATTGGTGTCGCGTCATTTTGACGCCCGGTAGTGCGTTCTTCTACATTAACACTGAACATTTTTTAATGAGCGGGAGGGGGAGAAATCCGAAAAAAATTTATTACAGAATTTTGGGGGGTAATTACCCCGTTACCCCCCCCCCCCCCCCCATAAATCCGCGCCTGACTTCACTACCAGTTTTACTACATAAATTATAATATATGAATAATAAATGCTTAGCTTCATTACGCACTTTCATATTTAGGTATTACTGTAGTAGTACTTATAAGAATCTATTGTATTTTCATTTTGAATGTACTATACTAATACCACAGAAGACCTATACCTTCTGTGCTAATACTATGTAATACTACGTGCGATGCAACTGGCTGGGGCCGGCCTGGGCGGTGTGCTTTGGGGATTGCGGGACCAACTCGTAAAAGTTGGGTTGCCTTGCGATCCTCGAAGCGTGCTGCCCGGGTTGGCTCCGGCGGGTTGTATCGTGTGTAGTTCCCTCTCAAGAAACATGTAATTAGGTTTGTAACCTGTTTGTTTCTTCTTATAAATAAATAAATAAATATTATAACTATATTTTCACCAAAATCATCATATTCACCAATTATGAGAGTAGATTCACAGTTAGTACACGTCTCCCCGCTGTACCCTGTGCAGGCTGACGCGCAGTGCAACCCTTTTTTTTTGCATCCGCAACTTTGACAGCAACCTGTTTTCACATTTGCAAAATATTAGTTTTAATAAATTTTCTGGCGCAGGCTGTTGATTCATAGGGTTTGGAAAAAGAGATTCATTTCCGATTAGGACGCGTCAACATTTTCCCTTAGGAACCAATATGGCGACCATTTCTTGAGAAAAAAAACTGCAGTCAGTTATACTAATATAAAACTTAAGTGTGGGGTATAATTTTACTTCCACGTCCAGTGGAAGTATAGTAACGACAAAAAAATTTTTAAAAATTTTTATTGTCCAAATAGGCTTAAAATGTCATGAAATGTCGATATTTTAAGTTTGAGAGAAAAAAAAATTTCTGTCTGTCGGTCTGTCTGTCTGTAACTTTTTTTTGTGCGCACGTTTACTCTGGAACCGTTTAAGATATTGACTTGAAATTTGGTACACATATGTACTTTAACGAGATCTAGAACTAGATTATATTTTGTTCCGTCGAAGGGTTGGGGTGTAAATTGGGGTAAATTTGGGGTAGATGGGTAAATCAAGCAGGTAAGAGTCCACGAAATTGGTATTTAGTATATACAAGAGAAGCTAAGGTCTCAAAAAAAAATGGCATCAGCCACCCCCATTACCACCCCCACCCCCTTATTAAAAGGGATGAAAAGAAATTGTGATTTAGTGTATGTACAGGAACCAGAAACCTCAAAATATTTTTTTACTTCGTCCACCCCCACTACCACCCCCCTATCACCACCCCCACCCCACTACCGATGTGGGGTATCGTTTTATGGGTTTTTGGGGTAGAAGATTTCAAATATTATATTATTAAAGTTCCATAAACAATTATTTTCACATACAAAGGTTTTTCGTTGTGAGTGACTTGGATAGAGAATCTGGATGTGGAAGTAGTGATTCCTTGGGCAGCGGTTTTTGGTTAAGTGATATCTGATGACGAATATGGTGTCTATTTTTAACTGACTTCAAAAATTTACAAAATGAGGTTCTCAATTCTATGCTTTTTTTTTGTCTCGTTCAATCATTATAGATTTGCTTAAACAATTTCAATCAAATCTTCTCAAGCTGGCGGTGGATCCTTAATAATTTGATCACGTGTAGTGTAAGGTGAGTAGAATAAGGTAAATAACATTTTTTTAATCGAAATTTCGAGAATATGCCGAATGCGCCCGCAATAAGAAAAGGTAATATTGCTATAGAAAATTCAAATTTCGTCGTAATTGAATTATAATTGGTAGTTTGGTATTTTAGGAGTGGCTGATACCGAATCCGATGTCAAAAGTTAAAAATTCAATATTGCGATTCTGATTTAGAGTTGCAATTTTTGCATATTTACATTAAATTTGTGGTTGCGGTACAACTTTTTGTGCGGCATCTCAACCTCACGGGATGCCATCTGGCGGTTATTTCTTACTCCAAGTAGATTCATTTTCGTTGAAAACGAATCCTCATCGAAAATGAATCTTCTTGGTTTAAAAACCAACTGTGCCAAATGGCACCCCCCGGAGTTGAAGTGCAGTGAACACTGCACTTCAACTCCAGGGGGTGTCTATTTATGTGGCGTACCGCACCCACTATACAGTACATCTACGATTGCGCCTGGAACGCGAGAAATGACAACATTGTTTTTTTAGAAAAAAATTTATGATTTCAAAGCAGATTTTCTCAGCTTTCTTTTAGTCTACTTTTCATTTATTTTTAAAATTTATTAATACGTTTTATTTCAGATTGAAGTTACACCTTTCACAGTGGTGTCAACTTTTAAAAAATATACATTTTTGCGCTTGGATAATGATATTGGAAATACAATAAAGAAATAATTTGAAGGACACATAGGAAATTTTGAAAGCTTCAATTTAAGTTCTTTGGAAATTTGTCGTAAGATGTATTGTTTTTAGGTAAATTTGAAAAACTAAATAAATGTACATTTTTTTACAAAATTTTGAAGAGAAACATTTTTCAAATTAAATTTTTTTTATGTTATAGTCGCGTTAAAAAATTGAAATAATTTGAACGTAAAGGTACTATGGTATATTTAAGAAAAACGTAGTAAATTAAAATCAATTATAAGTTCTAGCTCAGAAAATAACAATAATTATATTTTTCATACAATTTTCATAAAAATCTTTAATTTTTCAAGTGGCTATAACAAATGATGTATTAAAGATAAATAATTCTTTTGGGTGTTTTCAAGCTAATAGTAAGTGTTTTCATTCCCAACTGACAAAAATATTATGGCTAAAAAATGGCCAAATATAACGAAAAAATTGCCAAAATGGCTGGTTTAGCCCAAAATTGCCAATTTGAACTGAATTTTTAAAAAAATTTGTTTACCGTTAACAATATCTTTTAATGCAGTAAAAAAAGCCACATATTTCATTTTATTGACAAAGACTACTACAAATATTTAATGTTTTCCCATTTTCACACAACCGACTTTTTGTAAACAATTTATCATCACTTCGCTATTTTTAAAGATAATGAAACAGTTGATCTCTCAAAAGAAAGATAATCAAATGTAGTTTGAAAAGTTATATCTGTATTTTTTTCTCTAAATTTTATAATTATTAAGATATCCGTGAAAAATGAGCGTGACTTGCGAGCGTCCAAAAAGTGCCGAAATTCACATAAACTTTAAATGACCATAATTCAGTCCATTTTTAAGATACAGTGACTAACCTAGGCTCAAATTAAAGGACTTTTTATCAGCTATAAAAAAAGTTCGTTAAAAAAATTATAAAAAAATTGAATAAATAAGAAGCGGCAACTTTTGAATTGTAGGGTTTAATATTTCAAATTTCCAATATTAAAAAAAGAGAACATTTAAATCGGTGCTTTACTGTAGAGATGGGCGATTCGACTCTTTTTCATGATTCGTACCAAACGAATCCGTATCAAGAAAAGATTCGTATCCAGAGATTCGTACGTTTCGTACCACTGATTCCATAATACTAAACAGTATCATGTACTGATTCGTACCATTCGTACTATTCGTACCCACACTTCCACTCCACAGTGTTCAGCATAGATTATAGAATATTATATTATGTGGAGTTAGCTGGGACCAGTATTGTAATGTTATATTAATCGTACAGTTTAAACTTCGAGCACGTTCTATTACATTAAAAATTTTTTCGACGTCATTAGACAGTAAATAGATAGATAGCGTTTATTTAACCACACTATATACACATTTGTACATTTGTAGCAAGTCAACAAAAACAATAATAACAAAAAAAGAAAAAGATTGTAGTACATCACAGATTTTGTAATCAGTACGTTGTATAAAACGAATGCTGTCTGCGTACATTGATAATAATCATATAGTAATAATCAAATATTTCGAATATATCCATCATATTACACATAAAAACAGGAAATTTTTATCAATTAGGTATTAGGTTACGAATATTTTAAAATCTGAAATCTCTAGTTTAAACGGTCCCCATCCACCGTTTGAAGTTTAACCTTATACAACTGGCCCTAAGAGTATCGCATCGCAATACCGGTACCGAAAGTCCATATTTGTATCAGTCGTATCGGCGATACGAAATGTACGAATCTTTTTTTTTTGTGGGCTTCGTACCATTCTTATCACTGCAAGGATTAGTACCAATGATACGAATCATACGAATACTACCCACCTCTACTTTACTGACCAGTTGTCAAATAAAACTGTAAGGAGGACTATATATAATATCCTCAAAATTTTTGTTTTATAATTCGAGTTGTAAAGCAATTACGCACTCATGGAAATACGTACTCGCCGCTACGCGGTATCGTGCGTAACTTTTCCATTCGTGCGTAATATACATCTTACAACACTCATTACGTAATATACTATTACAATTTTCTTTATTTGCGGATCCCACTTTAAATTCACATTTCTTTGGTAATTTACCATTCTAAGAGAATTTAATGGGCTTTACAACGATGTGCTACTTGATCCCCTTTGCCGTTTAAAATTTTAAGGGTGGGTCCTACCATCGCCAAGAAGTAGCGCGATCGCCAATACCCAGTGAAAGAATCCCCCTTGATAATAAAATCGACGGTCCGAGCGTTTTTCGAAAAAATGATCATGCAAGCAGAAAAAATTCAGGGTGCCAAGTGGTTGGCATATGAGGTAAACGGCAATGAATAAATTTTATCACAATTTGGTCATTTTCTACATTGGTTTTTAGTTCTTCCCAGGAATTTGTGTCAAATATTGTTGCTGTGTCAACGGTAAGGAATAATAAATTATTTATATTATATACTAAAGCGTTATTGGTTCTAACACTATGCTCTGAGTAATCACATATTTCGCAGTAGTTGGGTAATTTATCTTATTGATATTATTTACTTTAACTAACTATGTTCCGTTTCCTAAATAACTTTTTAGAATTTTACAAATGTCTCTTCCTAACAATAATCTTACAAAGGAGCTGAAAGAGATTCGGTGACGCAGTATAGGGAGTACGGCCTCGCCAAATCCTATCGGAGTTGTCTGATAGGAACAGACGGCAGATGCCGTTAGATATGCCATACAGCAAAGGCCAGCCAAATTAATTCTCGTGTCACAAAACGTTAAGCCGTTGTAAATCAGAAGAAATATATTTAAATAATTTCGAGCCAGGTTTCATGAATAAATAAATAAATGCAAATCTTTACTTAACCAAGCGGGGTGTCAGCGCACAAAGCTGCTGTAAAACACAACCAGTCTTCTTCTTATCCTTTCTATTGACGTCTTGTTAGACGTTTGTGACTCATGGAAATTATTCTAGTTGAAATCCGCTTGCTGCATAGCACGTCTGGCGGCATCACGTCATCTGTCGCGTTTGTCACATTAAAGCTCTTTCCCCATCAGATCTTTGGTGACACCAGCCCAACGTTTTGGAGGGCGCCCTCTTGGCATCTTGCCATCTAGCTTTTCCTGAACTACCAACCGTTGTATATTATTTTTTCTCCAGTTGATGTTGCCAAAATATGAAAGGATTCGAGAGAATACGATGCTGGGGAGTCGATTTTGGGAAAGTATTTCTTGGAGAATTGGGAAATTAGTGCGATGGGTACTCTAGGAAACTCGTAATAAACTTCTCCAGACCCATATCCAGTGTCGGACTGGATCTAAATGCCCCCCCCCCCCCTCCCCGGGCAAATTCTATCTGTGGCCCCTCTTTTTAATTCATATTTGGTTTTTGTCGATACGAAAATTGAGAAAATGAATATCTGTTGCCTAAAGGATTTTTTCTCGAACTCATGTGACGTCAAAAAATATCTATTGCACCACAAAGAAAATAAATTTGAGATAAAGCAGTAAAATAACCCAATAGTAAATACAAATTCTCTATCTATACAGTATCTATTTATACAACAAAAATAATAAGAAACTAATAATGTATAGTAGTCTCTATATTATTAATATACATAAAAAAGGCCATAAAAACATCCCATAAGTAGCCAGGGCCGTGCCAAACCTTTTAAGCGAAAGTATCTAAAATAAATCATACTAAACAATTTAATATAAAAATTCAACATTTTTCAGTTCATGCCAGAGCTCGATTAAGCACCTCGTTGGCGCACCCTTATTTAAATTAAATATTTGCGTTCTCTTATTTGTATGTAGGGTTACGGGAACTTGAAATGCGCCGCAGGCAAATTTTTTTAATTTCTCAAGGTCAACTTAAAATTTAGAGATTCGACTTATATTGTCTTCGTGGGCGCAAGATATAAAAATATAAAATACCAATAAAAAATGTTTTATTATAAACAAATTGCAGTACCTATATTTTCTCCAGAGATAAATATGAACACTGAATATAGTAATAGTAGATGGAAAAACAAAACTTATATCCTTTGTCGTAACTCCGCTATAATAGAATCCTATAAATAATTCTGTAAAATATTGCTATAGCACAGAGGTAATAAATTCAACAGTTCTATCAAAATAAAACAATCAAATAACAAATAAATAATTTCCTCGTGCATTTTATTTCCCAACAGATCAATGGTCAACGGTAAACGTCGGCCGACGGGAGGTAAAATTAATTAGTTTTGAACAGCTGAAGCGCCCCCTTGCGCATTGGTACCCCTAGTTTGCCTATTGGATAATCCACCCCCGGTTCATGCTATATTATAATTGTAATTAGATGCGTATCTGTCGCTATTTTTTTTTCACTTTTTATTTAACGTCGGCATATTTCCGCTACCAGAGCCTCTCACCGACGCCAGGAGACGAGCTATTCCCAACCTGGAAATTTTGCCAAACCTCTTCTCCTAAGAAAAGTAGGGATCTTTACTTACCTAACATTTAATAGACGAGGGACCGCCCACTTTACATCCCCTCCGAAGCATGGTATATCCACCACGTAATCCTCGTCTTGAAATTACATGCGTATACGCGTATACGCTGATATACAAGCCGCTAGAAGGTGGGATGAGATCGTTGTATTTGCCAAGATGGATTTCACCCATCCAAGTACTAACCGCGCTGCACGTTGCTTCACTGAAGAATCGAAATACAATCACAGTCAAGACGCCTCCACGCTCACCCTATATGTCGCTATTGATTTTACTAACTATAAAACTAACTACTCTCTCTAACTACTACCGCTAACTTCGTCTGCGTCATGTGTCATTATGCAAGACAGTCTGTGGAAGGAGAATTACGCGGGTCGCGTAAATGCAATGTTCGTTTGGACAGTGGCGTTCTACTAACTTTTGTACGTAAAAATAGTACAAATTCCCAAGTACCTAATTCGTTTATTCGATTCGATCGACACAATGTGGCACATTGAATGTAGCATTTTAGGTTATAAAAATTATTCATTGGCTCAATGCTGGCTCCATCATGTGAGGCTACTTTGGCCCACCGGGCATTTGCCCGGTTGCCTGCCGGCCAAGTCCGACACTGCCCACATCGTAAAAGCATCGATACGCCTCTAACTGCTTCCCTAATTGTCCACGTCTCAGAGGCATAAAGTAAGATGGAGAAACTATTAAAGATGATTGGTGACAGAACACAGTCTTACGCCTTCGTTGATTTTAATTTTATTGGAATTAATGTTGTTTACTTTCACCACGGCAAAGTTTTCTTCATACAGTTAGGAGATGATAAATACGAAATGTTTGGGTGCCCACATCTAAAATAATACAGCCCAAAGTTTGTCCAATCCCACATTGTCAAAAGCCTTGCGGTAGTCTGCAAAAAAGGTATAGTTATCTACAACTGTATTGGGCACATAAAAAACTCAAAGCTGCCGACCGAGCTAATAATAAGGGGAAACCGGGGCATGCTTTATTTTTCTACACTATATTAAATAGTAAATATAATGTCTTGTTTAATTGATAAAACATCATTACTCTTATGTAATGTACGTTCTGGTATGATTAAGATAAGAAATATAATAAATAAGAAATAAATGGAAAAACGCATCTTTTAATTAGGATTTCTAACTCTTGTGATATAGTTACGCACATTACCCCTGACTAGGACGGCGTGGAGTATATTGTCGGCGTTAATACCAGGGAAACAGATTACCAGAGCAGTATTTTGTTTGTTTTTGTTTCTGTCAATGTCGCGATGGGCTGGCAATGCGTCCACTAATGCATAAGATGACGCAAAACAGAGTAAGATTATTTTATTTACCAGAAACGTCATTAAGTTGTAGACAACTAAACATAAGCACGTAGTATTCTCTTATCTTCTCAAGGTTTGCGCAATATTATACTACTTTAAAAATTTCTATATAATAATAATACTTAAGAAAAAAAAGTTCTGCTGATTAAAAATATAATTAGGAAGTATTGACAAAAAAATGAAAGTTTAAGATAAGTATGAAAGAATTTTCGTAGCTCTTAATATTTTAATGGGAATTTTTGCAAGTAGATATAAGTCTTGGATGTTATAACCCGATTTATTTCAATTTTCATTTCTCCATGCTACTTAGAATAACATAAATTTAAAATAATACTTACGAAAAATATATGAAAGCAATTTATTTAGATTTAGAAAATTGAGATTTGTCTTTACTACAATGAACTTCAGTATTTTAATAGTTTTTGCCGTTAGTAATTTTGGCGTGTTTAGTTTTATGATTTTATATGACAGTAAAATAGCAGAACATGAACTCTTGTGATATTTCTGAGTAAGAAGTCAGTCGTAAACAGTATTAGAGTCAAACATTACAGAAACTTGTATTTTATGACATTATGAAGTCAGTTAAATTCCAGCAAGATTTTGTAGTGCACTTTTTTTATTCCCGGAGGATTTAAAGTAGAGGAAACAATTTCAGAAATACGAAAGCCGAGGAAGCACATAATAAGGATTTTTTTATGGCGTGTGAAAATGAATGAATGAAATTAATTAAAGCTTTAATTAAAAATAAGAGATAACTTAGTACAATTTAAATTGAAAGTTAAATATTTATCCTTCTTTCGTTATCAAACTTGCAAATATATATAAATATGGTCAACAGTTAGTTATAAAATTTATGAATTAATTTCATAATTTTTCTTAATTTTCAAATTTTGTATGCATGCTTGGTTCATAAGGGAGACATCTGTTAATATTGATATACTGAGTGGTACTTTCCCTCGTGCCATGATCACTTAAGCACTTTTCTTTCATTACTCCACACATGGCATGTATGAAGGATTGAAATGGTTTGGTTTAACGTTTTGCTAACTCCTTTATACTCCAGGCATTAGAGATGATATAGGCCTCTTACCTGGAAAAATTCATGGTAGTTCTGGAAATAGGCGTACTTTACGTATTTTGGAGCGCTGAATCTAACTAAATTTTTAACTTCCTTTTAACTTCCCACCGAAAATTTCCCCCGCAAGCCCCTCAAATATTTGAAAATAAAACCAAATAACCGGTTTTTTTTTCACTCTTTTTTTTCGTTTTAGGAAAAAGATACCTAGAAATTCGGAAAGTAGACAAAATTTGAAACAAAAAAGGTCCTTTGACATTTTAACGTTGAACGAATAGGGAAGTGCTAGCACGCCTCGAATCATGAGCCTCGGCGCCACGGGGCTGCATGCGCTAAGTTACACGTCGTTTACGTTCTTTCAGTCAGGACTATTCTCGCATGAATTGTTGCACTCGAGGCACATGATGGAACATCTCAACCCGCTTTTCTTGCAGCTACGCGCGCCGCGGCAGTTTTTTTTACACCTGGCGGAGATAATCTTTAGAAGTTTTGATGGAGCAGGAGGTCCGTAACTGTTTTTTTTTTCAGACCAATTTTTCTGGCTCTATAATATTTCCTTGCCAAAGTTGGACTTGGTGGTACGTTCACAATGAGTGTTGCGCAAGCAGCAGCTTCAGTTGGGGCCAAGAAGGCAATATTGTGTTTACTGCTGTACGCGGTCTTGATGAAACACTGGAGATTAAAGTTCATAGTCATGTTTTCATCCATGCAACCATACAAACCAAGGAAAAATTAATTGCCAGGTTTTCGATAGCTTTTGGATCTGTATTTGAAGTCCGGAACAGCTGAATGAGGGAAAGCAAATCTGGGTTTCAGATGAAGACTTTGATCAATTGAAACAATTTAAAGTCACATCAACCATTTTAAAATATTATGAGAAAACAGTTCTCATGCGAAACAAAACGTTTTTTAAAGCAATGAAAATAATAAACAATAAAAAGTGAGGATAAAACGCCTAAAACACTTCGATCGCGATCAACGGGTTGCTATCAATTCTCGAGCAGCATACTGGTGCCATGGGTCGAGGGGGAAAGGGAAGGGCCTCTTGATAACAGTATGCTAGCTCGAGGGGCGTGGCAGGGGAGGGGGATACCCCAAGAAGATCGAAAGACGGGAGAGCAACCCTCTAATACTAAAATTTTACACAGCTCCTAAACATCTATCCCTTAACTATGTATATACACCTACCCCAGACTGATTTTGTAAACTAACCTTGTTTTGAAAAAAAAAACACTACCATTACACTATAAAAACAAAAAGCATCAGATAACAAAACAAAAGAGCCATAAAAAACAAACAAAAACACAACTAAAAATAACAACTTAAAAGAGCCAACACATAACAACCGTGTGCACAAATAAAAACCATACATAATTAACACACAAGCACAACAACTTACTAACAATAAAACAATAATTAACTAATCCATGTCAGCCAGCTAACAATCAAGTATCAGTTTAGCCAATGAGCACCGCTACTCTAAATACAAAGGTTAGCCCGAGGCAAGCATCTAAGGATGGAGAGCCCCAGCCAGAAGAGGCACACACGACGAGAGAGCAACTGTGAAGTTGCCGTGATACCTCAATGCACGCACGGCACCGAGGCGCATGTTTCGGGATCCACTCGCTCCCCCCCATTCCCGTTTGTCGTACGTCAAAATGTCAAAGGACTTTTTTTGTTGTAGGTTTTGTTTAATTTTTTAATGTATGGGTATTTGTTCTCTAAAATGAAAAAAAAAATGATAAAAAAATCAAAAACCAATTTTTTGGGTTTTCTTCTCTAAATTTGAGGGGGTTGCGGGGGGGAATTTTTGGTGGGAAGTTAAAAATTTGTATTCAACGAGGCAAAAAACATAAAGTAAACCTATTTTCAGCACTACCATGAATTTTTCCAGGTAAAATTCTCTAATGCCTGGAGTATTAGGTATATTAATTTTTTGATACCCCGCTTGATTAATATCTATAGCGAACACGTGATGCGAGGTATGCGAAAGGACTGGCATAGTGGAATATCTATAGGTGAAGGCAAGATTTCTATCTTCAGATTTGCAGATGTACCATCTTAGTTGCAGCAAGTGAGGATGAGTTCAATCATCTGCTGAGTAGGCTTCGGACAATAAGCTTTATTATGGTTTAAATAAATTTAAGTAAATTATATAGGATATTAATAAGATAGGATATTATTTTATAGTTTAGATTTAATTAGACTTATATCATTTATGTATATAAGAAAGAAGGTTTGTCCCAACACTGTGCCCTGAGGGACACCCATCGTGATAGGTAGAAAACTTTGACTTGCGCCCTTGTCAACCCGAATTTTTGGATTCATAATATAACCAATTTTAAAACACTCCATATATAAAAAGAAAAATATTATTTAGGTATACAGTAAATGAAACACTTTTCATATTAATAATTTCATGCTAAATATAAAAAGTGTAAAAACTTTTCATTTGCTTAGTACCTAAATACTATTTTTCTAATCTTGAATAGTAAAATAAAGAAAATAAACAATTGTTTCTCTCGAAAATAAATGAATTTTTCTTAGAAATATATGGCATACGCTACATTAGTTTTATCAAATCAGTGAAACGAAATCGAAAATCGAAAAAATGTATTTATTTTAATTTAGCAGGCATGTTGCAAGAATCTAACTTCATATAAATAACTCTCTCTTTCACAATTTAATAACATTCCGCTTATATAGGAAATAAAAAAGTATATGTGTTCAGTTATTATTTGTAAAAGAGATGCGAGGGTGTCGTCGATAAGGCAAAAGTGCGTCAGGCGACGCCATTATGTCCAGGTGTTGCCAACCGAGTCACATTGTTTGGCCTACATCATGATGGTAATGTCTGTAATATCCTCATATAATAGCAACATTTAACAAAAATGTTCATTCATTTTGTTCGCTGTATTTTAATCCTCGGCTCGTACACTTTAATATCGAGGAAATATGCTCTGAAACGTTACATTTTGACAAGCCGTATTGAAACTGATTTACTGAAGTTTTATTAAAAAACACATAGTCTGGGGTCCAACAGTACGAAATCGCTCTAAATTCCAAGTAACCTGTTCCGACATGACGTACATTTTTCAACTTCAGATTTGCCTAAAGGGTTATATAGGACACCAGAAATGACTTGTCGGATTCTTATCAGCTCTTGCATAACTCCTTAAATGATAAGAAAAGAGACGAAATGGTAATTCCTAAAAAAATGTTTTTTAATACATAACACGTCCTGTAAACGAAACTATGAGTGCTATCCATCTAATTTTTTTATGGTATACACTAAAGACACAAGCGCTTGGATGAGGCTAGATGGCACTGGTTAAATATGTTTAGTTTTTTGGGAAAAAAATATGAAATCTGTAACTATAAAATATTGTAGTAAGAATTTCAACATACGAGCAAGTACTTCAATTTTAAATTTTTTGTGTATAAACTATGCTAACAAACATACCCAATATATTGAAAATGTTTTTAAAACAAGAACTAAGTTGATATTGCATATAGTATTCGAGTTGTGAATTTTTAAAATGGGTGAATGATGCAGCGCATGTAATAAATGCGACAGCTCTCCTAAAATTCATAAAGCGCATGAAAACAGTTTACAGTGGAATTAGCTGGTATGTTTATGTTTACTAGGCGTATGTACTTATGTATATAGTGTGAAGTTATTTGTCTTAAAATTTTAACATTTTAAAAACTATTTGTGTTTGATTGTTTAAATCGATTGATTATTGTTTGCGGTTCATATTTATTATTTACTAGCTATGTCCGCGGTTACGTTCGCGTGGAATTTTGAAATTGACTAAAAAGCTTCTTTATAAACGACGTTTGAGGTAGAATCACCATTCTGGAATATTCCAGAAAACTCACAAATTTTCTGGAATATTACAGAAGTTTAATCTTAAAA
Source organism: Rutpela maculata (assembly GCA_936432065.2). Classification (NCBI taxonomy): domain Eukaryota; kingdom Metazoa; phylum Arthropoda; class Insecta; order Coleoptera; family Cerambycidae; genus Rutpela; species Rutpela maculata. The sequence continues at coordinate 289,611,435 of OW386285.2, read as the reverse complement.
GTTGCCGTGCAAATACGCTTATTATAGAGATCAAGCTGTATCTCCTGTTGTACTAGACCGATTTTCATAAAACTTGGCTTAGTCTAGGCCGATTTCGATGAAATAAGAACTAAATGTTACTCCAAGCTTAGATGAACCTCATTGGATCAATAGTTTATGCGTGATGTGCGTTCAAACAGACAAACAGAAAAATTCCAAAATCTGTCTTAATGTATTCCATTACTCATCTTACATCCCCCACATCAGTTTTTTGCAAATATTTTCAATGTACATACACGTCAAGCTTTACAAATGTATTATATGTATACGTTTGAAAATTATTAAAAGGTAAAATAATTTAATAAAAGTGATTTACGCTCCCTCCCACCGACGGAAGACGCTTTTCAACAACATGTTACAAATATTACTTTTTTTTAAACAGTGTTTTGAACCGTCATTCAAATTACCTCTTGCACAAAATTTTGGATGCAGAATTGGAAATCAGGAGCTGGTACCGATAATTTCGACAAAAAAAGTTTATCTGAACTTAAATTAAAAAGTGCAACTGTAAAATAAAATGAGACACAAAATGTTCTTGTTAGTGGTATTCAGTTGCGTGCTCGTGTGCTGCTTTTCCTGAAAATTGTTTTAAGGGAAGAAGCAATATGCATCATTTTATAATGATAGTGATTCTGACTAAAATGTTAGAATAGTTATACATAAAAATTACATAATATACAACATTAATGTTCTATTTAAAATATCTCCCTTTTCTGCTTTCTATTAAATATGCTAAAGACCAAAAATAATATTTCTCACTAATGTTTTATTTCTTAAACAATATAAAAACGAGTAGAAGTTGTACTCGGGCATGGCCAATTGCGAATACTTATTTGATTAACATTTTGCTCGAACACACAATTCACTTTGTATCGATTATTATTTTTTTTAAATGTGTGGCCGCAATCGGCAACATCCAACTACTACTTTCATTCGTTTTGTTGTATTATTAAGTTGTATTATTAACATAAAGTAATTCAAATTTGCAATTATATTGAACAATATAGTGCTTTTTACTGTTACACTGTACCAATTATCGTGTAGACTATTTTTATTTTAATGCTGCATAATTACGCGCCTCATAAAAAAATCATAAACAATAAACTGTATACGTTATCGACAGGATCTTTTTTAAAAAAACTTTTTCAATATATGGACTATATTTGGTAAGCAATTGTATATAAGAATTTCATAAATTTAACATAGTTGTCCGCATATCGAAATTTTTAGAACGTAAATATCAACCTTTTGATTTTAATTATTTTTTTCCAAAAAAAATATCCTTTTCAAAAATACCAATAGCTTAGTTAGAATCACGTATATCTTTTGAGTATACATACCAAAAATCAGATCGGTAGGTTACATAGTTTTTGTTTTAACGGAGAATAACCATTGTAAAACATAATTTTGTAATTATCAATCCGCCATCTTTTTTGCGATTTCTGAAGTTGCGCAAGAGCAAAAATTAATCCGACAAGTGTTTTCTAGTGCCCCAGGTAATGCTCTCTTCATTACTTATATCAACATTTGTACGTCATGTCGGAACAGGTCATCTTGATTTTGGAGTGCTTGGACCCCGGACTAACACATACATGTTGAAATTTTAGAAATTCTTTGCATTTATTATGACACAGTATTGCATATCAAAGTATTTCTAAATTCTAATTTAATTTTATAAATGTCGTGGTTTCTCGTAAATTTTTTCATTTTTTATTCATAATGCATGTGTTAGTACTTTTTATGAATTATCGGAGGCTATTTAGCTCAGAATTCATTAAAGATTTTTTTTTGTACATTCTTTTGGTCGTACAACTAATCAAAGCAAACCATCTCTTTACATGACCTTGCACTTTGTACTTACAGGGTGGGTCATTGAAAATGAGACAGACGGGATATCAGGTAGTCTAAATTGATTTATTGACCTTTTTTAAAACAGTCAGACACATCAACTTAATTTTCGAGGGAGGCATATTTTATAATAAAGCACACCTGCAAAACGCTCTCTTTATTCTGCAACAATAACCCTAAATTTTTAAATAGTATGGTAGGGCAAGTGAAAGGTCTTCCTCCCTCGAATGCCACACAAAAAAATTCTAATTCTATCGAATCTTTTTTAAGATATCCGAAATTCAATTTGCAAAAGCACTCCTTACTAAATCAGATAAGTTCAGATACATTTTTTCTTAGCATTCTGGAGGACTGTTAGAAAAATGTATTCAAAATAAAAAAAAAATCGGCAGCTACTGGAAGCGGCTGGAACCTCCCCACCCGGTGAATCTTTGAAGCCGAAAAGAGCACTAAACAATATGAACGATCTCATCTAATTATATTTATTAAGCTGAAATATTTTTTTCGTATTAAATCAGAAAAAAGTCTTTCGTTTGGTGGGATTTGGACCTAAGAACTTGAGTGTTAAATTTATAGTCTGCACAACGTTAACATTTTATTCAATGTTTTTAATACAAATATATGCTTCATCGGATCCTAGTCCGGGGCCAGCCAGACAACCACGGTGAACACCGCCGTGGCGAGTGTGAGGCTGGACGGGGTAGGTCCGGTTTGGCTTGGAGAAAAATAGAAAAGTAGCTCCTGTCTTCTGTAGGCAGGCTTAAAGACTAGGTTAAAATTATAATGTGTCCACATGGACCTAAAATGAATATAAAAATAAACACAATTCTATAAAAACGTTCGTAGGCAAGAGCACTTAATAATTTTGATTATTGATACGGGAAACAACTAAACGAAAAAACCTGTTCGTTGGTAATGGGATGGATGGCAGGGATGGCCATCTTTGGAAAAAACCATATAACTCTTGGTGGACAGCTTCCCTGCCAGATGTAGCCAGGGTAGTGTTCATGGTGGATCGTTTAAGTTTGAGCTGGTATATTTTGTTTTATTTTTTGGCCTCGACCAATTTTTCACTAAATCGGTCGGGGAAGTGATAGCTGTCAAATTTTTGGTTCCAATGTTTCTCTGGGGACTTTGGTTTTTGAAAAATGTTTAGGTTGGTACCAATGTCTTAAATTGTTTTTAGGTTATGTAGTACTATTTTTAGGTTATGTTGCCGGAAGAATTTCCGGCGGGATGCCGGAAGTAGCGGAAATAGTTTTTAAAATATAATGTCACTGTCACTTTTAAAGTTTTATTGGAAAAAACTCACCGAAAGCGTTCCGGTGGGGTTGCTTTCACTTGTAGGGCTTGTAAGCGGTTCAGGATGGCCTCTCACACCATCCGTGGGCTTTATAAACGTCGAAAAAACTTGTAATCTCTCGATGCACTTGACGCGTCAAAAATACTCAGCATACAGTCTGCACGCTTTAACACACTAGCAGAGAACTTATACCACAAATGGACCCGTAGTATTTTTTGGGAATTTTCCTTTGAGTCCATTTAATAAAATTTGACATTTTTCTGAAAATTTGACATTTTTCTGAAAATTTGACATTTTTCTGAAAATTTGACATTTTTCTGAAAAGTAATATTTTTCCGAAAATTTGACATTTTTCTGAAGTGACGTTTCTCCGAAACTTTGACATTTTTTCGAAAATTTGACATTTCTCTGAAGTGACTACTCCGAAAATTTGACAATTTTCAAACATTTGACATTTATCTGAAAGGTGACATTTTTCTGAAAGGTGACATTTCTTCGAAAATTTGACGTTTTTTCGAAAATTTGACATTTTTCTGAAAAGTGACATTTTTCCGAAAATTTGACATTTTCCTGAAAATTTGACATTTTTCTGAAGTGACATTACTCCGAAAATTTGACAATTTTCAAACATTTGGCATTTTTCTGAAAGGTGACATTTCTTCGAAAATTTGACTCTTCGAAAATTTGACATTTTTCTGAAAAGTGGCATTTTTCTGAAAATTTGGCATATTTCTGAAAAGTGACATCCCTGAAAATTTAACATTTTTTCGAAAATTTTATATTTTTCTGAAAAGTGACATTTTTCCGAAAATTTGACATTTTCCTGAATTTTTGACATTTTCCTGAATTTTTGACATTTTTCTGAAAAGTGACATTTCTCTGAAAGTTTGGCATTTTTTCGAAAATTTGACATTTTTCTGAAGTGACATTACTCCGAAAATTTGACAATTTTCAAACATTTGGCATTTTTCTGAAAGGTGACATTTCTTCGAAAATTTGACGTTTTTTCGAAAATTTGACATTTTTCTGAAAAGTGACATTTTTCTGACAATTTGACATATTTCTGAAAAGTGACATTTCCCTGAAAATTTAACATTTTTTTGAAAATTTGACATTTTTCTGAAAAGTGACATTTCTCCGAAAATTTGACATTTTTTAAAAATCTGACATTTTTCTGAAAAGTGACATTTCTCCGAAAATTTGATATTTCTTGGAAATTAAAAAAAAAAAAATTTCGTGACTCGTCTTGTAGAAATATTTTTTTGATATCATCAGTTCGCCTGTTATAAGAATTTTATGCTTTTACGGCGTCATCAGAACGTAGGTGTATTTTTAATTCACTCGTATTCCATCCATCTACAATATTTCCACCTACGTTTCAAACTTTAATTGGATGTTTCCAATAGTTAAGTCGATATCTGCACCAGTTTCTAAGATTTTTTCTTATTTGTGAGTCATGTGACGTAGGTGTATTATTAATTCACTCGTAATCCGCCCGTCTACAATATTTATACCTACGTTTCAAATTTCAGTGCGATATCTTCAACCGTTCCCGAGTTATCAGCCAAAATCACTGAACACCTCTGTCATTTTTAGAATATCACCCTGTACATTGCACTGCTTTGAGGACAAAACAAGTGAAATTTTTGTTTTTTAATTTTTTTCACGGAAACCAAATCGAAAAAGTGCAAGTGTGATATATCGTTGAAATCGGAATTTTTACTGCTTTTCAATGGTTCAATTACAAATTGTAAGTAATCATAAAATAAACAACTTGTTGTGCCAAAACGGCACTAAACGTAATCCGATCTCAACCAAAACCTTTTCAGATCTTCTGGAGCACTAAAGAAACCCTCATGCAAAGTTTTATCCAAATCCGTTTAGTAGCTTCGCCGCTATCGTGCTAACACACACACACGCACGCACGCACGCACGCACGCACGCACGCACACACACACACACAACACACACACACACACACACACACACACACACACACACACACACACACACACACACACACACACACACACACACACACACACACACACACACACACACACACACACACACACACACACACACACACACACACACACACACACACACACACACAGACATTTTTCAAAAACAACTTTTTTGGGTTCCTGGGACCTCAAAACGTAAAGATTTGATGTTATCTCAATTTTCGATTTTGGACTAATTGTAGTAACCTCCCACAATTTTATTGTGGGGAGGTTAAAATCTGTAAACATATTTGCACAAAACGTCCGTCTCTGTTTGGTATCTTTTATTTATTAATTATTTCTTCACTTGGATGACCAACCTGTGTATTTTTTTACTAAAAGTATATCATTTTTTTCCAGGCAAGAGTGAACCAAATGTTATTTTCCTCCGTCGGTTCTTAATTTGTTAAAGTAACCACCCTGTATATTTTAAACTAAAAGTATATCAGGTTTCCCCCTTGATAATGCTATTTTCATATTTTTGTTTCGAAAGTTGTGTTAACTACACGCGAAATATTGTTGTCATATTTCTTATTTTTCTAGGGGTGTTTCATGTTTTCTCCTCTGTAATGATGTCAACTATAATCTAAATATTATTTCCACCATAGTTTCTTAGTTAATAATTTTTTAGGGTGACCACCCTGTACTTTTTAACTTTTTTCTTCCTTACCAGTTTAGCAAAGGAGTTTTAGTCAAGCCGCTTTTACCCGGAATTAATTATTGTAAAGCTGAAAATTTGCAGGATTGTAGTTTTGGTCCAGGACAATACGTACCAAAAAGTCCCCTCTTCCCCGTCGGCTTCCGTGTTTTTTCGGAGCAACAAGGGCCTTAGTCACAGAGCAAAACTAGCTATAAAGTGCAGCAGAAAGGTTGGTACTGGTCCGATTTGGTTCACAATGATCATAAAAGTTTCGGAGAAGCATATTATATCCTTTCGTATTTCAAATGTTCCATATGCATATTTTGTTTATAATTTTTCGTTCTAGTGCTGTCAAAGTTTCAAAAATTGATAAAATCCCGAAATAGCGCCATTGCGGATAAATGCAGACTCGAAGGGGAAAACGTATCCGAACAAACATTCCTCTTCATACTTTGGGCTTTCCATTGGTATGTCTACCTTCTCTGTAGCGTCACCCGTTACGGAGTTACTCCATTCCGAGTGTCGCCGCCACTCGGACAGTTCAGTGCGTTCATTGTTTCGTCGATCACGTCTAGTCTAAACAATCAAGCAGGTGGACGGCGAGCTATGCCTTCTTAGTTCAATAGCTGTGATAGTCCTCGGAGTGTGTGCGTCGGTTCATTGGTGTGAGAAAATTGAGTTTGTGTTTTTTGTAAGTTGTCTCTTGAAGATGGAAATGTTGTGGTGGTTCAGGGTGGGCTATCAACTTTGCTTCGGGCTAGTGTAGAAAGGGGAGATACTGAAAATGAGGAGTTGTTTCAAGATCTTGTGGAAAAAAGTTCTTAGTAGCAGTGACCAGGAGAGCTTGCGAAGCAGTCGGTGACAGCCTCCTTGGTATTTGGCAAGTCCTCCGCCAACAAGTGCCGCCTGTAAACAACATTCGTTCCGCGCATACTTTCAGGTGAAGGCGTTATGGAGAATAGTGTGAGGATTTATTCTCTCAAAAAGCTTGTAACACTCAACTAATATGCATGTGCTTTTTTGCAGGTCTAGCAATAGCTAGACGTCAACCTCAACCCGAAAGACTGGGGATTGAAATCAGGACTCCAGGACCTGGTTCCTGTTCCTACCACAAGGCAGCTAACTCCTGATAGCCTGCTACGGCTAATTTTCTGTGCCTGCAAGGCGAACTGCAGTGCCCGGTGCGAGTGCAGGAACTGAACTGCAGCATCATGAGCAGGAGCTGTAGAGGATCCAGCTGCACAAATAGCTAGTCAGTGGATATGGATGATGATCCGGATAGCCCGGCTTCCCAGTAGATCAATAATGTCAATGGGCTCATTTAATGAATTTCATTTAGTAGTTGTTACTTCTTGTTTGTAAAGTATTAATATTATATTAAAATTAGACGATATTGAAAATTTCAGATGAATCCGATATGTGGTTTTCGAAATATACGACTTTTAAAGAGCACGGTGCAACCAACATCGTGACGTCAGAGGATAGTAATATAAACCGGTGAAAATAGTTGATAAATTGAAACTCTTCACAGAACGCATAAGTTTCAAAACACGCTGTTTACGTTAACGATTTGTAATATTGTGAAACTATAATAACGCGCTGCAGCTAGCCGCTAATAATATACACTAGAGGTGCAACGGATATCCGGTTACTATCCGGTATCCGGCCTATCCGGCCACTTTATTACTATTCGGCTGGACACCGGATAGTGACCTGATATCCGGCCAAAACCGGATAGTTAAAAAATAAAAAGTGGTATAAAAAATGAACCCGTTTTATTATACTGATTGTACGAGTCACTATTACTTTGAAGTTTGAATCCGTGCTCCTTTCAAATAATAGTCAATTTCCTTGGCCATTGAAGTTTTCTCCGAAATGTTGTCATTAAGGATAGAATTTTGCAAAATGAGAGGGAAATGAGCATTTATTTTTGATTTATTATAAATATTTAAGAAACCAAACATAGTATAATCTTTAAAACTATTTTAGATACTTGTTCTAACGCAATATACAGGGTGATCTACCATGACATGCGGAAAATTTATCAGTAGATTGTCCCCACCGAAAGAAGTTAAAAAAATGGAAAATTTAAAAAAATTTACCAAAAAAATTACCTTATTTTTTTTGTAGAAATGCGCCGCCAATGACATTATCTGACGTAACGCGGTACAACCATATCGCTTTATCAGACTTGGGATTGACATTATTGACATCAAAGCTGGAGAGAGTAGAAGTGACCTTTTTTTTTTTTTTAATCAAATCACACTACAAAAATAGCGAAATAAATCGAAATAAATCGAAAAGACATTGATCCTATGCTAATGAACTCTGCAACAATAAGTAGATATAAGAGATATTTACTTAAACCCGTCAATAACACGCCGGTGTCCTGATTGTTCGACTGAAAGCAAAAAACACGGCACTTTGACCGCACCCGCCGGCTTCACTTTTTATGCCAATTAAGGAAATGTAAACATCTCATATATGTCCTTTCACAAGTAAGTTCGTCGCCCTATTACTGACCTAGACAATAACAGTACTGTATCTTCGTAAATTTTAACCATTTTTAATATACTAAATTCGTCACTGAAAAGACGAAGGGGCGTATCTATAATGTATATTTATTTGAGATACGCCTCTTCGTCTTTCCAGTGACGAATTACCTCAGAGCACTCTAAAATTTTGCAGGGGCTTTCCCACATTGAAGACTAATGTAGGAAAGCCCCTGCAAAATTTTAGAATGCTCTGAGGTAATTTAGTATATTAAAAATGGCAAATCATGGGAAATCACGTATATTACTTCCGCTTTTTTAAATTTCTGTTGTATTTGAATACTGAAGTTTGTCAATGAAAATAGTTCCTAATTCCAGTATTAGAGCAATTTTAAAGATTATACCGTTTATGACTTTTTAAATATTTATAACAATCCGAAAATAAACGCATATTGCCCTCTCACTCTGCAAAATTCTGTCCTTAATGCTACTATTTTCTGTACCCACTTCGTCAAAACAATTCCAAAAAGTGTTGTGAATATCAACATATCTCTTACATTGTTTACTGGAAGGAGAAGAATCACTTTCACTATCACTGCTTGAATATGAATTATCACAACTATTTTTTACAGCCTATAGCAGAGTAATAGACTGGCGGTACATGACCAGTCAGGTGAAACGTTTTTAATATGGATGCCGATAATATGAATGAAATTACCATGAATATGCCAGAAACGCAAATTTTAGGCAGTCGTCGCGTGCAGAAGGGTGTGTTTTTTTTTGTTTTTTTTTAAATTTTAAATGGATGCCAATAGTGCCAAACGAAAAGCCGTGAAAAAGAATCCAGCGGAAATTCATTGGCATGCAGTTTCCGCGCGCAAAACAACTTTTGATGCGCACATTAAATCGTAAAATTTTTTGGTGTTCTTGATTTTGGACGATTTTGATTTTGGATTTTTTTTCAAGGCTTTTCGTTTGGCACTATTGGCATCCATTTTAAAATTAAAAAAAAAACAAAAAAAAACAAAAAAAAATCGATTTGCACACCCTTCTGCGACGACTGCCTAAAATTTGCGTTTCTGGCATATTCATGGTAATTTCATTCATATATATGATTGGCATGCATTTTAAAAACGTTGCACCTGACTGGTCATGTACCGCCAGTCTATAATTTGACGGGATTTTTCAGAATGACTTTTATCGAAAAAAACTTGTTTTAAATCTGGGGTCTCGAAGAGCTGCCAGTAAGTATTTTTTGTCGTCGAGGTTCTCAAAACGTGTTTTTAATCCAACTTTCAATGTAAGCCGGATAGTTGGCCGGATATCTGGTATCCGTTACAAGAAGTACGCCGGATATTCGGTATTCGGTATCCGGCCAAAACACTATCCGTTGCATCTCTAATATACACGGTGTCCAAAAAGCCTGGAAATGGTCAAATATCTCCAGAAATACACATTGGATCCAAAAAAGAAAAAAGACGTCCTTAATAATTTTGAAAGGGCTATCCAATGATACCAAATGCGACCCCCTACCCCCACCTCTTGGAATGGGGCGGGGGGCAACTTTAAAATCCTAAATGGGTACCCTATTTTTTATTGCAGAATCGGATTCTACGTAAAAAATTACGTGAAGTTTGTCTGAAACGTTTTTTTCGATTCGTCATAGATGGCGCTGTAATCGCAAAAATATTTCTTTTCGTAATTTCTAAAAAATTCTACATAAAAATGAAAAATAATAAAGTACGAGTTCATTTTCTTGAAAAAGCCATTCAATGGTGTTAAACGGTGACGCTACAGAGAAGGTAGACATACCAATGGAAAGCCCAAATTATGAAGAGATATGTTTATTCGATTACGTTTTCCCCTCCGAGTCTTCATTTATCTGCAATGGCGCCATTTCGGATTTTTTTCTATTATTGAAATTTTGACAGCACTAGAACAAAAAATTATAAACAAAATATGCGTGGAACATCTGAAATACGAACGGATACGCTTCTCCGAAACTTTTATGATCATTGTGATCCAAATCGGACCAGTAACAACCTTTGCGCTGCACTTTATTGCCAGCTTTGCAATTTTTGTGACTTAGGCCCTTGTTGCTCTACAAAAACAGGGAAGCAGACGGGCGAGATTATGGGACTTTTTGGTACGTATTGTCCTGGACCAAGACTACAATCCTGCAAATTTTCAGCTTTACAGTAATTAATTCCGAGTCAAAAACTAAAAATCGGGGCTAGTTGTATTAACTACATGCTAAATATTATCGTCCACCGATTAATTATTTCTTTTAGGGTACCCAATCCCGTATATTTTTCACTAAAAATATATTCCAGTTCTTTGTTGGCACTAGCGTAAACTACTAAATATTATTCTTTTCCAATTAGTTTTGTCAATATAGCGCCAATAGACAGTCAAACATATCTCAGACCGACAGACAGACCGACAGAATTGAAAGATCTTAATTTTCGTAATTAACATATTCTGAAATGTGAAAATCCGAAGTCCCGGAGAGTTATTTTTTCACGATTACAATATTTCTCTTAGGTAAGTGAGGGAAGTAGAATAGTCTATGAAAGTTAATTTTTTTGCAGTTTTTTTCAAGTTGTGATCATAGTGAAATTATGCCTGAACAAAGCAATAATCGTATATTCAGTTAAGCCAAAGTCACAGTGCTAGCTCTAGTTCGAAATTTTATATTAGAATTGGTTTACACAATTATTGAAAGTGTCGAAATTATCACCCTTTTTACTTCTCTCTCTCTCTTAACCAAATACTCCAGTCAAATAAGGGAAAATTAGAGGGGAAAAACTGAAATAGTTTTGAAACTTGGCAGAGATGTTCAACAACACCTGCTGTTAAATATACTAATAGTCCCCAACACTATCTCTTGCGCTCGAGCCGCCATCTTGAAAAAATGGTGCTGCGATTAAGTTTTCTGCTTATATCTCACTAATCATTAGCGATATCCAAATTACGCTTCCTATAAAAATATAGCTTATAGAATTCTCTACAGAAAAATGTGTAATATACATTTTTTCCGTATCTATTATAATCTTTGGAAATACGAAAATTGTAATTGATTGACAGATTTCTAAAACCGTAAATATCACTTCTAGAAAAAAGAAAATTCATATTATTGTGTTAGTTCTAAAATTCTGCCTGTCTGTCTATCTGCTTGTTTATCTGTATGTCTATCCATCTGTCCATCTGCCAATCTGTCTATCTGCCTGTCTGATGTCTGCCTCAGTCTGTCTCTCGGTGTCTATCTGGTGTCTGTTTGTCTGTTGACGGTATATCTCTAAAACTATTTCACGGAGAAAAACAATTTTTGGTAAGTAGATGATGCAACTGCAAACGAATAACTGGGATATACTTTTAGCGAAAAATATAAAGGTCGGACAACAAAGAAAATAGAGCCGAAAGACAATAATTTTTGGTATGTTATAATTATTGTCATGGAAGAAAGCTGTTACACGTTTATTGAAAAAATACAGGGTGGTCCCCTTAAAAAGTAATTAGGATATACTGTGGTAAGGAATATTTGTTCGTGATATTATTGCCGAAAAAGAATCCTACTATGCAGGGTGATCAATTTTAATCTTTGGCGCTATTATCATGGTAGAAACCTACCGTACTTTTAGTGAAAAATTACAGGGTGGTCAACCTAAAAACTAATTAACAACGACGGAAGAAAATAATATTTCCATCGTAAATGATGCTATTGTCGATAGTATGGCGGCAAACACAATAAGAATCCTTAGAAAACGGCTATTAGTGGAAAAGTTTTGTAATTTGGTATACTGATTTCTGTCATTAAAGCTACTATTTTTCCGAGCAGCGACAAATCAAAATGGCTTCCGGTTTCAAAATGGCGGCTGTTTTAGAAAATTTTAAAGATCGACGCTTCTAGCTAAGATACTGATTTTATGAAAACAAGTTATTAAGAGAAATTGTTCCTCATTCAATTTTGAATAAGAAAGTTCTTATAAGTTTTTTTATAAAACTGAAAATTAAGACTCTACCGGGTAAAATATCACAGTCAATTTCTTCTGATATTTTACAAAATACTCAAAGTAATGTTTTATACTTGTCATATTAATTATCCTTTGACCATAAAGTAACAATCAGAGTTGAATTATAGAATGAATTAAAAGACATAATATTTTAAATCTTAGTCCCTTAAGCAAATCTCGTATACAAAAATATGCACCCGGGTCAATCCTACTAACAGAAGATTTCACGTTTATTTCGAAACGTCAAGAAAATATTCCTGATAAAATAAACTTATTCCAATGGTTTGTTCTTTTAATGTACTGCAATATTTCTGCCTGCACTGAAGTAAATCAGGCACGAAAGGAACTGTTTACTTCCAAGAACAGGAAAACGTGTAACATCCCTTCATAGGATGCTTTGGAGCGACACATTTTACGGGCCACCTTCTAAAGTGGGCATATTTGGGGACAGTCTCATCACATCAAATTTGATTTTGCCTAATCCTGAAAAATAAGGATGGTGCCAGTCCGAAAATGTTTGGGCGCCAAAAAGGTTAACACTTCCAGAGGTATCTAAAGCCCTTAGACCATTTATTCAATGTATTTGCAAAAAAGGATGCATTGAAGCCAAATGTGGTTGTAAAAAAGCCGGCTTGCAATACACGTTACTTTGCACAATTTGTAAAGGAGAATGCAACTAACTTAAAAAAGGTATGTAAGTCTAACTACAAAAATCTTTACCTATTTTTATTAAATTATTTTTGGGTTGAAAAATAATGGGTCTTCAGTTTCTCGTAAAGGAATACTCAACAAGAACATTTAATTATTGCTTTAGATTGTAAAATATACATAAAATCATTTTCTAGTATTTCTCCGTGTAGCGGCTGTATTTTTAGTGTTAGGTAAACATATTGCATAAAGTATTTTTATTCAAATTTTAATGCAGAATATTTTTCTTAACATTTTTTTTCTGTAACAGTAATTATTTAGTTGAAAAACTTGTAAACTTTTAAATTATAAATAAAAAGTAACTTTTTATATTTTTCTATGTAGGTACCGCATTTATTTTTAGCTTTTTTATTCAGAATTTAATTTGGGACAATTCTTTTTAACAACTTTTTTTTGCAACATCAATAGTTTAGATAGAAAACTCGTTCTGTTAAATTTTCTAAATCGGCCGCCATCTTCAGACCGGAAGCCTTTTTGATTTGGCCCTGCTCGAAAAAATGAAATCAGTATACCAAATTACAACACTGTGTCACTAATAGCCGTTTCTTTCAGAGTTTCCGCTCTACTACGAGGGAGAAACCTATGATACCTTTACTGAAAAATATACAGGGTGGTCGTACTAAAAATTAATTAAGAAAATATTGTGGAAACTAATAATTGCAATGCTATTGACACTATTACCGAGGAGGGAACCTACTTTACCTTTAGTAAAAAATTTACGGAGTGGTGAACCTAAAAATAATTATCGACGGAGGAAAATGATATTTACAATGTAGTCAACACTACTGCTATGTCCTTTTAATGATGAATAATATAGCGGGTGGTCACCTTGAACAAATGATTAAATAAGAAACAGCAGAGGAAAATAATGCACATTGTTCAAACGAAAAAAATAATTTTCTTAGCAGTGACGACAGTTTTAATGATTATTGATCTTAATACGAAACATAACATAATCTACTTATTAATCAATTTTCATTTAATTATGAAGTGGGGAAAGGTGGTAGTATCTATAAATAAGAGAGAAAAATTTTGTGTAAATACTTTATGTCTCTTTTTACAAAATAGTGAGTGTGCAACCATACAGAAAAATTATTCAGTTAACAACATCCCAATGAGCCTGTGTTAATGACTTCTGTCGCAAAACTTGGACATAAATACCTCTTTTGGAAATTAAGGTGATTTCTTAAATCTTAAAAAATCTTCTGTAAAAAGGTGCATTACTACCCTCAATACGCCCCATTTTCAAAAAAAATTGTTGATATGGGATTAGATCTGACATCTTCATTGAGTATTCACATAGACATCCTGCATAAGAAATCAGATATTGTGACAACAAATTTCAAATAGTATAAACTTTACGTACACACTAGAGTGCGCCGAAAAAACACTTTTTGTTTATATCGCTATACCTCAAAAAAAGTAACCTATCGCCTAGCTAAGCAACATGAAAAAAAAAAAAATCAAATTAAAAAATATCTTCCGTTCGCGCATGGCGCTCAAAGTTTTAAAAAATGTCGAAATTTCGCTTTTTTGATTAATTTTTTATAATTGCTAAACTTAACACTAACTAATCGCTATAGGTCCTAACGTGAAGTTTGGGGTATAGGGAATACGAAAAAAAAAATTAAAACCCTTAAATTGAAAATATTTAGTGTTTGCGCAAAATGCCCAAAAAAACTGGATTTTTTCTAAAAACGGCTATATTTCGTAGCTTATCAATTTTATGTTCAGTCTATATAAATGATAAACATATTTTTATTTTCAACTTCTTTATTGAATAATCATTAATCAATTACTTTAAAATTTGATTTTTGGGAAAATTCTGGCATAATACTTCGTGACAAGAGGGTAGTTCGTATTAATCCGTCTCTTGTGTCAGCGCTATACACTTTTCGAGATACTTCAGTCACAAGTTTGACACAGCGTTCAACCGCCTGGGTATGACAAGGGAAACTTTGGAAATCTGGTTGCGGCGATGTGTCTGTCTTTATCATTTTTATGATGTCCTCATCCGTGATTTTTCTTAGTAGTGGAGGAGGAGAGATTTTCAAACTATCCCACCAAATCATATCGACATAGTCTGTTGCTTCAAAATTTAGTTTTGGCGTGGTGAAATTTCGAATGGTCTTTCCCTTGGAAAGTGATCGAGCTTTCAGTAGTCTGCGTAGTCCCAGTTCTCTGATAGGTCTTCTTTCATCCACTGTCATGGCAAGAATCAAATTTTCGTGATGAGCGAAGAAAGCGTTTCGCTCAATCACTGGGTTGATAACTTGCAATAAATTTTGATTTAGGTACCGTGATGTTCTGATAGCTTCAAAGAGTATCTTTGGACCATCTGTGAAATGTTTGCTGGTTTTGATTTTGAATCATAGAGGCATGTTAAGATTTCTCTAGCTAAAAAACCCTTGATTCTTACGTATGAATTAAACAGACGTTAAAATGTTAGGAAAATAAGTATATTATCGAACTACAAAAGAATGACTGTGCGTCAAAAAACTTTATGACATATATTATTGTTTTTCAGTGCCGTCCTCTTGTTTATTTTCCACATCCTCGGGCCCCGGAGTTTGACATACTATTTTGTCGTCTGGGTAATCTAGTTCCAATGGATATAAAAGTTGCACAGGTCTTTTTAAGAGTTTTCCACTCGGAAGACGTACCTCACAAGCACGAACCTTACCGTCTCTACCATAGAAAAGTTTCATAACTCTTACTAATTTCCATAAGGTGCGTCGAGTGTTTTGGTCATGCAATACTAATACACTACCTTCTTTGAATAAATTAGTTTTATTTTTATTTTTATTTAAATGGTGGGCTAGTCTTAACTGCTGCAAATAATCTGTCGACCATCTTTTCCAATATTTATCCATCGTTAGTTCGTGATATTTCCACTTTTCTAATATGGAACTTCGTTGAATGCCTTCAATTGGCACATCTTCTGTTAGATTACATTTCGCTTCTCCAATTAGAAATTTGTTAGGTGACAATATCCATGGGTTGTTTGGGTCATCGTCAATATAAGTTAACGGTCTAGCATTCACCGTTGCTTCTACTTCTGTTAAAATTGTCTGCAACTCATCAAAATTGAGTGTGGCCTTTCCAATGGTTAGCTTTAATGAATCTTTTACAGTTTTCACCATTCTTTCCCAGAATCCACCCCACCATGCGGCTCTCTCGATATTGAATTTCCATTCTATACGGTACTTTAAAACCATCGATTGGACTTCTTCATTTTTCAAAATTTTATTTAATTCTTCTAGTTCTAAAGAAATTCTCTTAAAAGTTTTTGCATTATCTGAATATATTATTTTGGGAACACCTCTTCTTGAAATAAATCTTCGTAGACTTCTCATGCAGCTTTCTGCTGACATATCTTTTACCAGTTCCAAATGAATGGCTCTAGTTACTGCGCACGTTAAAAGCATTATGTATACCTTTCTCGATTTTCCATCTTCATTTACGTAGAGAGGACCTGCAAAATCAAGACCAGTTGCCTCAAAAGACCTACTATTCTTCATTAGCCGGTTCTTCGGTAAAGGAGCAAATTCTATGCTATATGGCTTTCCTCTTAATTTTTTACAAGTAATGCATCTTCCCAATGTAGACTTTATTATTTGTCTACCTCGGATGATCCAATATTCTTTTCTTAGGTCTGCCAATACAGTATTTGTACCACCATGATGTAATTTTTTATGTGACTGGTTAATTAGTCGTGTCACCCATATACTCGACTTTGGCAAAATTATTGGATGTTGTGTCTCGTAACTTAATTCACTTTCTTGCAATCTACCTCCAAGTCTCATTAATCCATTATCATCTAGGAACGGCGATAAAGTCAAAATTGAAGATTTTTTATTAAGTGGCATTTTCTTTTTCAAGCATTGCATTTCTTCACAAAAGTTAGTGTTTTGTACGTACTTTAGCCAATATATTTCTGCAATTCTTATTTCATCTAATTTTAAATATCCAGTAGATTTTTCTGTTTTATGTTTCATATTATTTATGAACCGTTGTATGTAACTTGTTATTCTAGTAATTTTTTCTAAGCTACTATATTTATCAAGATCGAATATAGGCTTCGATGTATTTTCTTGTTGTGTTTGGACATTTAAAACACAATTTTCAATTTCTTCTATTTCACTTCTTCCATCTTGCGGCCAATTTTCTTCTGAACTTTGTAGCCAATGTGGACCGTTTTTCCATAAGACAGATTCAGGCAATTTTTTCGCTTTTATACCCCTAGTAATCAAATCTGCTGGGTTTTCTTGACCTGGGCAATGACCCCAAGTACACTTTTTAGTTAAAGACTGGATTTCCTTAACTCGGTTAAATACATATGGTTTCCATCGTTCTGCTTTACCTTTAATCCAATAAAGAGCAATTTTTGAATCCGTCCATAAATAAATTCTTTCTATGCATAGCTTCGTATTGGAAATAATATACTTTTGTAACCTTGCGGCACAGGTAGCAGCAGTTAACTCGAGTCTTGGTAGTGTCAGTTCGTTTTGTCCATCGTTTCTTAATGGTGCTACTCTATTCTTTGATATCAAAAGATTAGTTTGAAAAGAGTTCTGATAATGTCTTCTTACGTACGCTGTTACTCCATATGCTTGCGGGCTCGCATCAGAAAACATGTGTAGTTGTATCTGTTCTTGAGAATTTTCGACTATACATCTAGGAATGGAGAATTCTGTTAAATGTTTTAGGTCTGAAATCCAAATATTCCATTCAATCTGCAGTTCCTCTGGTAATATACAATCCCAATTTAAATTCAATTTCCAAATTCTTTGCACCAAAATCTTAGGTATTATAATATATGGTCCGAGAATGCCTAGAGGGTCATATATCCTTGAAATTGTTTTTAATACATTTCGTTTAGTTATTTGTTTTTCTTCATTTGAATAATTAAATATTTGTTCCAAATTTACGCTTACTTGGTCTTGACCTGTATACCATACTACACCTAGTATTTTTGGACATGGGGATGAATTTCCTTTATCTTCTTTTTTGAAAAGACTTGTTAGATGTTGACTGTTACTCACCCACTTCCTTAAATTCATTTTCGCTCCATCCATTATTTCATTTGCTTCGTTGTATATTCTTTCTGCTTGCTCTTCACTATTTACCGCAAGAACTAAGTCGTCAACGTAGAATGATTGTTTTAAAATTAAGCTAGTTTCTTGAACCTCTTTAGACTGACCATTTAAGTGTTTTTTAATTGTAGCTGCCAAAAGAAATGGACTTGTAGTTACTCCAAATGTAACTCTCTTCATTCTATAGCTTACTAGTTCTGGCAGATTCTTCGCAGAAATTATTTTATTATCATACCAAAGGAAACTGTGTGAATCTCGATCCTTTTCAACTAATGAAATTTGCAAGAATGCCTTTTCTACATCTGCACACATTGCTACACAACCAATTCGAAAATTCAGCAAGATTTTTACCAGGTCTGGGACTAAATTTTCTCCGGGAAGTAGATTTTCGTTCAGCGATGTAAAACCAGGTGCATGCGCCGATGCATCAAATACTACTCGAAGTTTCGTGGTGTCTTTATCTTCTCTATATACAGGTTTGTGCGGCATGAAGTAGGTTTTACTTTCACTTTGCAGCTTTGGTGATTTTTCAGCGCATCCTGCATATAAATATTCTCTTACTGCGTTATCATATGCTGTCAATTTAGATTCTCTAATTAATTTTCTTGTTAAATTCCTCACTCTTGCGATAGCTTGTGCATAATTATCGTCTAATCTTAGTTCTTCTTCTCTCCAGGGCAATGTAACTTCATATCTGTTTTCATTCATTTTAATATTTTCTTTGCAAAATTCTTCTGTAAACTGGTCGCACGTTTTTTCTGCAAAATTGTTTTGTATACCTATCGTTTCTAAATCCCAGAATTCTTTTATATTTAAAGTTTCTTCTTGAATATTTGCATGAAGTACTGTAGCTATATTTAAATTTACATTATAGCTATCTATGGGAATAGGACCGTGAATCGTCCAACCCAACATCGTATTTACAGCCGTTAAACTTGCTGTAATTCGTTCATTTTCTCCAGTAACAATTGACCAGTAATTATCTGCTCCAATCAGCATCGTTATTCCATTTACAGGTTCAACACAGCTTACTCTTGCATCCGCTAATTCATATTTTTTTAATTTTCTGATGTTCATAGGTGGCGTGCTTAATGCATCAAAACATATTTCTGGTACTTCAATTGCATTTAATTTTATATGTTGTTTTGAATATTGACTTTTTAAATAAACTTCAACTTTATTACATAATCCAGAGGTACCTTTTCTACTTGACCCAAATGGGATTATTGACAGTCTATGCGTACCAACTACTCTTAGATTCAGTCTTCTAGATACGCATTCTTTTACGAACGTTAATTGGCTACCTCCGTCTATTACTACCCGTATAAAACTTTCTTTGTTAAAATTGCCTGTTGCAGATATATATGCACAGGCCGTTTGTAGCAATACGTCATCGAAACAGCCATTCGTTATTAAGCTTGATGTTGGTTCAGAATTTGGAATGTCTTTTTTCTTTTCATTTAAACGTTTTTTAAAATCTGGATCACACATCACTGTAGCATGTTTGCCATTACAGTTTCTACACATTAGATAAGTATTTTTACAGTCACGTGCCATATGATTCGGCTTTGTGCATTTATAGCATCTAGGTTTCCATTTCATACTCATTTGATACTCCGGCAGCAGTACCCATTACATCTTGAGCAGCCTCTATAGAGTCTACTTCACGTTTTATAAATTTCAAAAGTGATTCTATTTGTTTGTCAAATCTAATGTCAGTTGTTGCTAAATCTTGTTGACTGCTTGAGGCAACTACCTCAGTCTCAATCTCTACTTGCTTATTAAAATCCACTTTTAACTGAAATGGCAAAGCTTTTATTAAAATTGTCTTCACCATTAAGCCGTAATGATTTGAAGAGATACCCAATGCTTTTAGTGAACGCGCAACTGCTGAACTAGTATTATACAGCTTTCTTAGACCTAGTACATCACTTTTGCCTCTTACAGGATTCAAATTTAATAATTGCTGCACGTAACTGTCCACAATTCGGTCATGGTTACCATATTCACTTTGAATCATTTCGATTGCATCATTATAACATGCTTCTGATGGTGTTAACCCATTAATTGTCTCTAATGCCTTTCCAGTTAACACATTTTTTAAATAGTTGAACTTCGTAGCCCCGTCCAGTGTTTTATTTTCGTGAATCGCAGTCTTATATTGCTCCCAGAATGGGATATAATCATTTAGATCGCCATTAAATGTCTTTAAATTTAATTTAGGTAATTTTACTGATGTTCTTGGTACTTCCACTAAATTTGTAGACTGGCTTTGAGATTGCTCTACTGGACGATTCTCGGCGCCAACTCGTGACGTTCTACATTGATCCTCAGATGCAAGACACACCAGCCTTCGTTGTAGTTTTGACATTATTATCGCTATCTTGTCGTCATATTCTATCATGCACTCAAACTCCTCCTCTAGCTTTTCTTGCTTGAGATGCGGCATTGTTTTTTCATCAGCTTGTTTTAAGTTGCTATGGGCTATCTTTATTCGTTCAACCATAACCGTTAATTCTTCAACATTTACCAGCTGATTTTTAAGTAAATCATTGGAAGTTTTGATAAGTTTCGTTATCTGAGCACGACACGTTTTTCTATACTGCATTTCCATGTTTGACTATTTTCCGGTTAATCACATACGACGTTATCCCATAAAGGTCCCTGGTTCGTTCCCTGGTTTCGGCACCAATTGTTAAGATTTCTCTAGCTAAAAAACCCTTGATTCTTACATCCCGTAAAGGTCCCTGGTTTACATCAAATGATAAGATTTCTCTAGCTAAAAAACCCTTGATTCTTACGTATGAATTAAACAGACGTTAAAATGTTAGGAAAATAAGTATATTATCGAACTACAAAAGAATGACTGTGCGTCAAAAAACTTTATGACATATATTATTGTTTTTCAGTGCCGTCCTCTTGTTTATTTTCCACAAGGCATGTAACATTTTAACACGTACAGTGTACGTGAGTTTATAAAAACCTAATGATGAAATTTGTCATTTGATATATTTTATTTTAAAATGTTACATGCCTCTATGGTTCAAAATCAAAACCAGCAAACATTTCACAGATGGTCCAAAGATACTTTTTGAAGCTATCAGAACATCACGGTACTTAAATCAAAATTTATTGCAAGTGATTGAGCGAAACGCTTTCTTCGCTCATCCCGAAAATTTGATTCTTGCCATGACAGTGGATGCAAGAAGACCTGTCGGAGAACTGAGACTACGCAGACTACTGAAAGCTCGATCACTTTCCCAGGGAAAGACCATTCGAAATTTCACCACGCTAAAACTAAATTTTGAAGCAATAGACTACGTCGATATGATTTGGTGGGATAGTTTGAAAATCTCTCCTCCTCCACTACCAAGAAAAATCACGGATGAGGACATCATAAAAATGATAAAGACAGACACATCGCCGCAACAAGATTTCCAAAGTTTCTCTTGTCATACCCAGGCGGTTGAACGCTGTGTCAAACTTGTGACTGAAGTATCTCAAAAAGTGTGTGGCGCTGACGCAAGAGACGGATTAATACGAACTACCCTCTTTTCACGAAGCATTATGCCCGAATTTTCCCAAAAATCAAACTTTAAAGTGATTGATTAATGATTATTGAATAAAGAAGTTGAAAATAAAAATATGTTTATCATTTATATAGACTGAACATAAAATTGATAAGCTACGAAATATAGCCGTTTTTAGAGAAAATCCAATTTTTTGAGCATTTTGCGCAAACACTAAATATTTTCAATTTAATTTTTTTTCATATTCCCTATACCCTAAACTTCACATTAGGTCCTATAGCGCTTAGCTAGTATTAAGTTTAGCAATTATAAAAAATTAATTAAAAAAAGCGAAATTTCGACATTTTTTAAAACTTTGAGCGCCACCTAGTAATATCTACTAAATGAACAGTGGAAAGGTATAAGATTGGCATTTAAAAAAAAAAACACTATATGTAAAATATTGTTTCTTGTTGCATATTTTTTAACCGTTTGCATAAAATTTGTTCTCAGCATATAAAAATTTTAGTTACCAAGCTAGACACGAAGCGACTTTAAAGTTGAAGGTTTGACGCAATTATTTATGTTTCAGCATCTACACTGTCACAAGGGCGTTGTTAGTGTCGCGAAATGTCCTGCGATGCACATTTGCATCTTGTTTTTTCCCCATCTCTATTACTCGAGATTCGGAGCGTCCTCATTTAAATTGTAAATTCATCAGCGGTAATTAAGTGGTCGGGATCAAACACTGTATAGGTTTTATGCAATTATATCTGCGAACTGAAATGGGTGTGATGTAATAGTATTACTTGCTTGCATGCAACCTTTCTATTTAACCATTTTATCATCCAGTGACATAAATATAGAACAGTTCTGAAACTACAAAAAATTTCTACATTCAGTGATCAATTTTTGCACTGTTCGAGGTGGCAAGAAGTTGAATAAATTAGTTCTAAGATATGTCCCTGTCCATGTGCACGTAAAACCTAAATACAACTTATATAATTCTAAGCAATTTGTGCAGAGGATGGAATCAGGACCAGTTGCCAACTTTAAGTAAATTTTAAGTTCATTTATCTTTTCGATATACATATAAGATATTTTTATCCTATTATTCAATTATCGTTACAACAATAAGAAGTCCTAAGCAATAATTTTATCCTTCCAATCTCATTCCAAACAATAGCTATATGAGACAGTGGCTCAGTGCAGTGTTGGCGCTTGCTAAAACGCAGCCTCGTGCGACCGCATAACACGTAGTGAACCTAACAGTGTTGACTTTTGCATTTTAGCTACCAGCGTCGTGGAGATCGATCTACAGACGGGAAGGGTATTCAGTTCCTTAAGACAAGACTGTGTGACATCACTAAGACTGCCAATTATCATACCATCAATTTAATTACATCTTACTAAATTTGAACAGTAAGTCTTTGTATTTATCTCGTTTCTGGATTTCTTTAGTCTTCTTAGTTGTAATATTACTGATAGACAGGGGAACTCGATAACATACATTCTCTTTTCAATTAAATCCAGATGCAGTGTCGGACTTGGTGGCATCCAGCGTTCGAGTTATTGGGAAGGAGTAATTCCAATATATCCTGTACTTGTTGTTTTCCAGGAGTGCCTTGATTTCCTGTGATAGATATGGCACGATGGGTTCTTGGTTGATGCCATAAGCGTGCCTAATATGATAGATGATAGTAGAGTGTAGGAAAAACTACATAAAGGTTTTTTAGAGTGGACTGTAAATGTTAAAATGATACGGCGTCGTTGTCTGTTTACACTTAGGTATATTTACACTATCTACAATTCACTATAATACAACTAACGCCACTAAATAACTAATTTACACGATGATGCCAGAAGGCAGAGCACAATTTAGCTTACAATTATTGATGCCAATAAGGCAGAGCACAAAAACATAAAATTATAATAATACAATGCTCAATAGCATCATTGACTAATGTATGTGTCGCATATAGGCTAACGCTAACTTAAGACTACGATGGTAGGGTGAGATGAGGGTGCGAATGTCACACATCATCCCACAGTACCAACAGTGCATAAAAATATGTTTTTACTACCAATAGATGCGCATAGCGCTCTCCAGTAATACTTGCATTTATTTGAATATAATAATTTGTTGGATATGTTTCCAACATGCTGGGGCCTCGACAGTTTTTCATGGAAAAACTCTTTAACCAGTCTTTTTAAGCAAAAACAAGATAAAATAGGTTAATTAAAAAAAAATTATTTTTTTTTATAATTTACAAAAGTATGCAAGCAAACTACAAATGTCTATAATAATAAAATACTCATAAAAAATCTATAATAATAATAGGAACGTAAATGTTTACATATAAAATGTTTATGTGTTTATAATAAAAAACTAAATTGTCATAGTGTCTCTATAAAAAATTATAAACTACATAATCATATAAACTATATACATAAATTACAATACATAATCACTTACAAAAAATTAATAAATTGGTAAAACAGCTATCTTAGTAATTGACCGCAAGTAAGTTCCATTCTGTGTTTTTACTTGGACAACTCTGACTTTGCCGTCTTTACCAGGTACTACTTTTGCAATTCTAGCCATTGGCCATTTTAATGAAGCAGCATTATCTTCCTTTAATAGGACTAACATACCTTCTTCCACATTTGGGAAGTTGCGATGCCATTTTGGCCTACTTTGTAGCTGCGCTAAATAATCTTTATACCACTTTTTCCAAAAGTGTTGCCTCACTTGGGTACACAACCTACAAAACTTTAGTCTATTTTCTGGGACAGCAGTTAAATCAGGTTCAGGAAAGCTAGTAATAGGAGCACCTATTAAAAAATGACCCGGAGTTAAGTAAGTTAGATCTGAGGGATCATTCGACATTTGTGTTATCGGTCTAGAGTTTAAAATCCCTTCGACCTGAATTATTAAAGTGTTAAATTGCTCATATGTGAATTGGTGGTTGCCCATAACTCTTTTTATATGATATTTAGCACTTTTCACTCCTGCCTCCCACAATCCACCAAACACAGGCGAGTAGCTCGGGATAAAATTAAATTTAATTTGTTCTTCAAGGCACAACTTATCAATTTTGTTTTTATGGTTTGTTGAATTGTGAATTTTATAAAATTCGTTTAACTGATTATTTGCCCCCTTAAAAGTAGATCCATTGTCACAATAGACATTCGTTGGTTTACCTCTTCTATAAATAAATCTTTTGAATGCACTTAAAAAATTTTCAGTGCTCATATCAGACAAGAGTTCCATATGTATGGCCTTGACAGAGAAACAAACAAATAAAGCTACGTAAGATTTTGTAATTACTGGTTTTCTTATTCTTGACTGTTTAATGTATATCGGACCAAAAAAATCTATTCCAACATTCTGGAAAGGCCTGGCCAAATTGACTCTATTTTCTGGCAAAGAACCCATTAATTGTTGTGAACACTGAGCTTTTAGTTTAAAACATGTTACACATTTATGTATGTTTCGCTTAATTTCCCTAGTGCCACTTATTAGCCAATATTTTAAGTTTAAACTACTTAAAATTTGCTTCTGCCCAGCATGCAGAAGTCTTAAATGTTCCCTCATAACAATTAAATTAGTTATGTGATTATTTTTTGGTAATATTACTGGGTGTTTTTGATTGTAGGAAATATTTGCATTCTGCAACCTACCCGCTACCCGTAAAATACCTTCTTTATCTATAAATGGACACAGATATTTTAATGTCGTTTTTATTTCCACACCAGAGAGTAAGAATTTAATCTCTTCTTTAAAGTTATATTTTTGTTCATGCCTTATAATACGTTTGAGTGCATTATCTAGCTCGGTTAAAGTTAATTTACCAGTAATTTTATTATTTTTATTTTTAATGTTATTTATGAACCTTAATATGTAAGCTACAATTCTTTGTAATCTTGTTATATCAGAAAAATTTTCAAAAAATGATTGGTTTTGTGGTTCCAACACTTGAGTAAATGTTTGTACCTTTTCTTCAGGTAACGGACTTGGCAAGTTACACTGAAAATTTGTATGATAGAATTCTATATTTGAGAGCATTTTTGGACCATGAAACCAAATTTCAGTGGTTACCAAATTTTGAGGTTCTATGCCTCTTGACAAACAGTCAGCGGGATTCTCACTCGTATTAACGAAACCCCAATTAAAATTTGAATTTAAGTCTTGAATCTTTTTAACTCTGTTGGCAACATACGGATTTAATTTTATTGGCTCTTTTTTTATCCATGCTAATGCTATACTCGACTCGGAGTACAAGAATACTTGATGTATTTTTGATTTTAATAGTTTATAAAATTTACTTGTTAAACTAGCAAGTAACAAAGCACTATTTAATTCTAATTTAGGAATAGTTAACTTCTTATTAATAGGTGCAATCCTAGACTTAGAACAAAGCAAACTAACATACACTTTGTCATTACAAACTGCTCTAATATAGAGAACAGCTCCATATGCCGTCATAGACGAATCACAATAGCCTATTAACTGTACTGTACCCGCATTAGCAAAATTTAAATTTCGAGTTACATTTACTACTGGCATAGTTGTTAAATTTTGAACGAACTCTTGCCACAACTTAAGTAATTTTTCAGGTAGAATATCATCCCAGTTTAATTTGTTGATCCAGAGTTCTTGCATAATCAGCTTAGCTGCTACTAGAACCGGTCCTGCTAAACCTAATGGATCATAAAATTTACAGATAAAGCTAAGAACTTGCCTCTTTGTAACACATGCATTGACATCACATTTTGGCGACGATATTTTAAATGAATCTGAACGTATGTTATAAGACAAACTCAAAGTTTTCACAACTAAATTGTCTTTGCTAATATCAACGTCATCAAAATGTTGATTTTCAAGAGCAATATCATTTAATATCGAAGAGTCATTTGAGCACCACTTGTGTAATTGAAAAGAACCTTTCTTTAGGATATTAATCAACTCATTCTTTAACTGAATGGTTTCTTCAATGGTGTCACCCCCCGAAAGAATATCATCAACGTAGGTATTGTTTAATAGAGCCCTCGTGGCTAAAGGATAATTATGCTGTTCATTATCTGCAAGTTCTACTAAGCATCTAGTAGCTAAAAATGGAGAGCTTCTTAAACCGTATGTAACTGTTTGTAACTGCAAACATTGAATTGGCGAATTAGGGTTTTCTCTCCACAAAATATTTTGTAAAGGTCTATGATTAGGGTGAATTGAAATCATTCGGTACATTTGTTTTATATCCGTTGAAATTACGTATTTATATGTCCTAAAAAGTATCAATACATCAAACAATTCATTTTGAACTACAGCCCCATTATACATTAAATCATTTATAGACCTTTTATTTTTTGTTTTCATACTCCCATCAAAAACAACACGAAGTTTAGTAGTCTTTTTGTCCTCCCTGATTACAGGATGGTGAGCCATGAAATAAACAGAACCACTATTTAAATCATAACTATTAATATCTACAATTTTTGCATGGTTAAGGTCAATATATTCATTAATGAATTTACTATATTGCAAAAACAGTTCAGGATTTATTTTAAATCTTTTCTCCAAATTTTCAAATCTTTTGTATGCTATGGAATATGAATCCCCTAAACATAAATCTGTTAAATTTTGTTTTAATGGTAGACACACTTAAAATTTATTATCAGCCAGTTCTACCGTGTCTTGAAAGATTGACTCACAGGCTTCCTGCTCACTTGAATATTCAGGAAATATTTCAGGTACCTTTTCAGCTTCCCAAAATTGAGAAACGAGCTGTTTTAAGTTAAATGTAGTACTACAAAATAACTAAACTTCAGAAAAATTACATAACCGAGCATCTCTCGAATTAGAAGGAATAGAACCACTAACAACATAACCAAAATGAGTATTTTGCAAAATTAAATTATCTTTACCTAATTTTATTGTACCTGTTAGCAATGCGTCAAAAAATACATCTGCTCCTAAGAGAAGATCAATTCTTTCAGGCTTATTAAACGAATTATCGGCTAATTTAATGTAGTCTGGAATATTGAATGTTGTAGTAGTGAATTCAAATTGAGGTAAATTATCTGTAATTCTTTCCACTACTGCACAATTAACATCGATTTTATAATCATATGCACAAGACTCTATGTCAACATTAACAAACTTTCGAATCTTGACTGCGTTTTCAGATATACCCATAACATTCACATTATTATTAAATGTTTCTAGCCTTAATTTTTGTGCAAGATTATTTGTGATAAAAGATGTTTGAGAACAACTGTCAATTAACCCACGAACACAAATCCTATCACCATTATTCGCAATTAGCTTAACCATTATTGTAGGTAATAAGACATTTTTATTCATATTGCAATGGTTCCACAGTACAATAGAATTTTCTGAATTATCCGATAATAATTGTGGATCCAAGTGAAGCAACGTGTTATGATCTTTATGACATGTTTGACATTTAAATGAAAATCTGCATTTATCCAAGTGACTATTTAGACAGACTTTACATAATCTTTTTTTATCAATAAAAGAAATTCTTTCATTAACTGGTATTGATTTAAATTTTTTACAACTAAAAATTTTATCTCCATTTGTGGAACAGAACGAGCACTTACTTTCAACCTTATTTTTTGTCGTTAAATGACTGAACTGTGCTTTTTCCTTATATTTCTTTTCAGGTTGAGCAACGGCTTCTAAAGCAGTGGCTCTATTTTCTAAATACATTAAAAACTTACTTAACGTAGGCAGCTCTGCTGTGTTTCTGTCTATTTGATAAGCACGGTTCGTATACTGATCAAGCTTTTTTGATAAAACACAAATCAAAATCATATCCCAACTTTCAACTGGCTGTTCTAAATTTTTTAGAGCACCAATATGTTGCTTTATTTTACTAACGAAATCTCTCAAAATAACAGTAGTGCCTTTTTGCATGTTTGGGATATCAAGAAGGGCATAAATATGCGAATTTATTAACATTGTTTCATTGTCATATCGATCACGTAATAAAGCAAGAGCTTCAGTATACGAACTATTTACAATAGGTAAGGTATCAATTAGCGCAAGAGCCTCGCCTCTCAAATAGTTTCTTAAATAGAACAATTTTTCTACAGGTGTTAAATTAGGGTTTTTATCAATGACTGCAAAGAACATATCAATAAAAGGCTTAAAATTATTTAAATTTTTTCCATCAAAAATTGGTATATCGATATGCGGTAACTTCGTAGTCGAAATACTTTGACTTAGTACTGGTTTCTTAACATTACCTTTTGCAAGTATATCGTTTATATCAGCAATAATGTCATAATACATATTTTCAACCGAATTACTATTCAATATTTCAGGATCATCCTTATCTAGACACGAAATTTCAACCTGTATATCTTGATATTTTTGAAAACTTAGAACCAGATTTTCTTTTCTGGCTTGTAATTGTTCTAACAATATGTCTGAAACTGAATCTTTATTGTGTGCTAAAACAAATTCCTGCACCCTTGTTATTGTTGATACGCATTGTTTACTTTTCTCTTTTAGCTTTGGCAAATCTTTCTTCGACATTTTGCCTTTTTATTTTTACAAAATATTCAAAAAATAAAACACTAAAACTATATACAGTTGTTAGATCAAATTGAGAAAGTAAAAATAGTTGAAGATTCGAAATATAAAATAGAAATATCACCAAAAGTGTGTAAACATATACATAACCTTCTGTCCGTCCTCAGAAATTAAAGTTCACTACCACACTATCGGCTGCCGGTAACGGGAATACAGTTGACAGTAAAGCTGGTGCTGCAACCTGTTGTCGAATCCTAGAACATTGGCTGTATTTGCGCGTTAGAAATCTGCAACCCTTGGTACGCCACCTATTGCTAACCAGCCACAACACCACCAATAGCAATCGATATTATCGACAGAAACTGTCCGTTGAATTGTTAGACAAGGACCGCGCAAGGCGTCACTATCGTTATGGAAATTTCCACTGAACACTTGAAGAATAGTACTTTATTTCTTACTTTCACTTTAACTCCGAATAATTAGTCACTTTTTTATTAATTATTCACTGCACATCAGGCTCGAATTGACCATTTTATGTAGGAAAAACTACATAAAGGTTTTTTAGAGTGGACTGTAAATGTTAAAATGATACGGCGTCGTTGTCTGTTTACACTTAGGTATATTTACACTATCTACAATTCACTATAATACAACTAACGCCACTAAATAACTAATTTACACGATGATGCCAGAAGGCAGAGCACAATTTAGCTTACAATTATTGATGCCAATAAGGCAGAGCACAAAAACATAAAATTATAATAATACAATGCTCAATAGCAGCATTGACTAATGTATGCGTCGCATATAGGCTAACGCTAACTTAAGACTACGATGGTAGGGTGAGATGAGGGTGCGAATGTCACACATCATCCCACAGTACCAACAGTGCATAAAAATATGTTTTTACTACCAATAGATGCGCATAGCGCTCTCCAGTAATACTTGCATTTATTTGAATATAATAATTTGTTGGATATGTTTCCAACATAGAGCACCCTAAGAGCTGCATTGTGCCTGGTGGTATAGGACGACACTGTATGAACGAGAGATGCCGAGAGTATGCGTGTTAGAGTCTCTGGAAGTGAATTGCAGGCCGTGCATGTAGTTTGGACATTTTCCTTTAGAATAACACTCCGGTATACGTGGGTATTAATTACTTCATCCTGACCTGCCAATGTAAAACCCCCGGTATCCAACCCAAAGTCTGCCGATTTTAGAAAAGCAAACGTCAAGTCACTAGACATTCCCTGATCTCGTATAAGCTTATAAAAGACAGAGTTCATCGGCTGGTCCATGTGCCATCTCAGTAGGCTTTCATGCTCTGCCTTCTCGATTTTAACTTTAAGTCTTCTATCTTTCTCAGGCCTTGGAGGAATACCTGCTTACATCGCAAGTAGTCCGAGTGTATTATTGGCTCTTAGAGCGGCTCTATATTAGTTGCAAGGGTACTTAGTTGCCATCAAAGACATCAGCGTCACTAATTACTAAAACCGACAATATCATCCGAATGATCATCCGGTTTCATACATGAGGGGATAATCAAACGTTTTTATTATTATTGATAAAGGAACAAAAGTTACCCAGATTTGAGTTGGGTAAGATTCATCTATATCTTTTTTTAATCCCAGATCTAATTTCTTTTTGTGAGCTGCCCTACAACCATCCTTTTTGTGTTTACACCAAAAAAGGTTTTTCTCTGACACGTTTTTGTTTTGATTTCTGAGTTAAACCAGGGAGAATAATTTTTCACCAAAGAACGAGTTTTGGGTACACATGCATCAATTACGTTTTACGAAGATACACAAGAGCTAAATTAACATTATTGAAATAGTATAACCCTGACCAATCTATGTCGGCCAATTCTTTATACAAAATTTTCAACTCAGCTTTACGAAAACTATAATTAAGAAAATGTGGCAATGTATCGAATGTATTCAAGAGAGGAATGATGGTCATGATGGTCATCTACCGGCATTATAGGAACCTTGAATTTATCAACGGTACAGTTTTTATTTAGAATTAGATCTAGTACATTTCATACAAATATTTTTAATATTTCATCATTCGAAATTATTATTTTGAATCTGTACTATTTGAATACATTTTTCTATTTTTTATAAACACGTAGGTACCTTCATCAAACGTAGCGAGGGTCATAAACATTTACCTCAGATATTTTAATGAGAATGTAAATGAGGATTACCCGTGTCCAACAGGACCCCAAAAAGGGTACCTGGGAGCTATGGCACGCACGCCGTATTGAAACGAATAATTATTCTACAAGGATACTTAAAAGAGAAAATAAACTCCGGCGCATCCACTATATATCAGTTCTAATACTTGTTGAAAACATATAATTTCGACACCTGCAAGAAAGTAACGAATTAGATTCACCTAGTTATAACACAGCAACAAGATTTGTTACGCTTCCAACGAGACCACGAGTTTATTTCGGTGCTCAGGTAAGTACTCACATGCTCTCTTACTCTCGCCTTTTGGTGTCTGGGTGGATACTACGCATCTTCATTTACTTCCTTGTTTTAATACCTTAGATAAATGGTTGGTCAGCGTTGTGTAAGTACATGCAAGGTCAATATTTATAGTTTATTGTCACTGACCTAAAAATCCACACTGAGCAAGTGTTCTTAATGCGTAAATTTTGAATTATTTTGCATTTAAAATATATCGCAAAATGTTTCAGGTGGGTGCATCAACTGAGAATTTATTCGAAAATGAACTTTTGAGGTATAACATCCGCTATAAATATATAATGGAAATTTCCCGCACAAATTCAAAGACACGAAATATTGTGATATTTTGATGATTGTTTGTTAGTAGTAGTAACAGGTTTTATTTAATTATCCACACCTTTTAATCTAAAATATGGCGGAAAGCAAGGAAGAAATTAATTATGTTTTGAGTTAAGACCTGACATAAAAAAGGTTATATTTCATTATGCTAAACCGCTTAACAGTTTGAATTAAAAATCCATCCAACATGCTGATGTTTTTAATTCAATTATGCTTAGCTATAGCTGTATACAAGAGAAATTCTTCTGAACTGTTAATAATGCATTCAATTTATTTTTTTAAATGAAGCGAGGTTCAGATGGAAAGATTTTTCATATAAATATGCGGAGAGTTCTAACAGTTTTCTGGAATAAAAATTGCCTCGCATTTTTATAAATATAATCAGTCCCTTCACGTTTTATACGGAAAGCTCAAAGCGTGACGGTAATATAGTTGCTGTAAAAGAAAATTTTATTTTACTCATTATGTTAAACAGAACTGGTTTGATGCAAATTTTATAGATGTATACTATTTTTACGCAGCTAGTTTTATATCCAATATTTGTTAAAAAAATGAATTTACAAATGCACCTACTAGGAAATTATCAGTTATATTGCAATATAGAATCACTATGTAGAATAAAAAACATGTATAAAGAATATCTAGGAGGAAGTCTAGACTATGTGCAAGAAGAGGCGTAACTATCATGATCTATTCAAATTGCGCATGCGTCATTTTGGCACAGCTTTCCTTTACGTCGCTCCCAATCCACATTTTACTTTGAGTTTGTAGATACTGTTTTCTTTTAATTGAATAGTACATCTTTGTACTGCCCTCGCTTACCGACAAAATCACTTTCCAAGATTTCTTGAGATTTTCAAATTTCAGATTATGTAGATTATGAAAATTATAGTCATCTAAAACATAAAACGTAGAATCACTTTTCAAATTAAATTAAATGTAAGTTGATTCAAGTCATTGAAAAACAAAATTTAAAAGCGGATAAATTAAATGATCGAAAAGTTGTGGTTAGTTTATTGGATACCAATAATAGATAAGACAAAAGAATTACATTAATAATGTTGATTTTAAATTGTATTCTCATATAGCTTAAGGAGCATTTATTTACTTTTCAGCATAAATGAAATCGAAGAGTAGTTTGCAAACAGAAGTATCCATACACATAATGTGTAAGTTCAGTAATATAACAATTAATATTGTAATATATCGGACAAAATTCATAAAGTTTTGAAAATTGGTAGAAATGTTAAGGATTGCATAACATGTACTGAACTGAAAAGTTCCCACCCCTAAATAGTGTGCTTCATCCCCTAGGACGTCGTTTCCGCCCCCATTTTGAGGTTTTCTATATTATCAAGGGAACGGTGCACTTTTTGATAAAAATACCTACATACAAAATTATTCCTTATAAAATTCTCTATCCAAAACATGTCTACAATTTTTTTCATAAAATTAGTAGTACCGTGGGAAATAAGGCGCTCACATAAAGGTTGGTTCCAGTAAACACAATAAATTGTAATCTTTACTATAATATACTTTAAAATTCAATGCTTAACGCAAAAGCAGTGGCTACTAAACTCCACTTAAAATTATAATAAATGTAGCGCTTCCACCCTCTCACCCCTAAAAAATATCGCAATTTTTGAAGAATTATTTGCATAATTCATGCGAGTCTGCAGTTAAAAACGTGCTTTAGTTTTCAACTGGCTTCAATACCTCTTTCCCTTTTCGATGACAAAGTCCTAATGAGAAAAACTAACAAGACTTTATATCAGATTATTAATACTGTTTCAGAATAAGACCATATTTTCGAAAATAGTGAGTATGTGATTGACGGAGGATACTTGCTTCAGCGCGTACTTAGTAATTCGTTTAAAAAAACCGCTGCCCAAAGAATCACTACTTCCACATCCAGATTCTCTATCCAAGTCACTCACAACGAAAAAACTTTGTATGTGGAAATAATTGTTTATGGAACTTTAATAATGTAATATTTGAAATCCTCTACCCCAAAAACCCATAAAACGATACCCCACATCGGTAGTGGGGTGGGGGTGGTGATAGGGGGGTGGTAGTGGGGATGGATGAAGTAAGAAAATATTTTGAGGTTTCTGGTTCTTGTACATACACTAAATCACAATTTTGTTTCATCCCCTTTAATAAAAAGGTGGGGGTGGTAATGGGGGTGGCTAATGCCAAAAATTTTTTTTAGACCCTAGCTTCTCTTGTATATACTAAATACCAATTTTATCGACTCTCACCTGCTTGATTTACCCATTTACCCCAAATTTACCCCAATTTACCCCCCAAGCCTTCGTCGGAACAACATGAAAATATAATCTAGTTCCAGATCTCGTTAAAGTACATACGTGTACCAAATTTCAAGTCAATATGTTAAACGGTTCCAGAGTAAACGTGCGCACAAAAAAAAGTTACAGGCCGACAGACAGAAATTTTTTTTTCGCTCAAACTTAAAATCTCGACGTTTCATGACATTTTAAGCCTATTTGAACAATAAAAATTTTTTAAAATTTTTCTGTCGTTACTATACTTCCACTGGATGTGGAAGTAAAAGAATATTTGATTGCTGAACTAGTGAAAAAAACCGCTGCCCAAGGAATCACTACTTCCACATCCAGATTTTCTATCCAAGTTACTCACAACGAACAAATTTCGTATGTAGAAATAATTGTTTATGGAACTTTAATAATATAATATTTGAAATCCTCTACCCCAAAAACAAATAAAACGATACCCCACATCGGTAGTGGAGTGGGGGTGGTGATAGGAAGTGGCAGTGGGGGTGGATGAAGTAAAAACATATTTTGAGGTTTCTAGTTCTTGTACACACATTAAATCACATTTTTTTTTTCATCCCCTTTAATAATGGGGTGGGGGTGGTAATGGGGGTGGCTAATGTCAAATTTTTTTTTGAGACCTTAGCTTCTCTTGTATATACTAAATACCGATTTTATGGACTCTTACCTGCTTGATTTACCTATTTACCCCAAATTTACCCCAATTTACTCCCCAACCCTTCGACGGAACAAGATGAAAATATAATCTAGTTCTAGATCTCGTTAAAGTACATATGTGTACCAAATTTCAAGCCAATATCTCAAACGGTTCCAGAGTAAACGTGCGCACAAAAAAAAGTTACAGACAGACAGACCGACAGACAGATTTTTTTCGCTCAAACTTAAAATCTCGACGTTTCATGACATTCTAAGCCTATTTGAACAATAAAAATTTTTAAAAATTTTTTTGTCGTTACTCTACTTCCACTGGATGTTGTTGCAGGGGCCTAGGCCCACTTATAAAAGGGGGCCCCAAAGGCTGCTAAACCTCGAACGCAGGGTAGGGTGGTCACCCTGTGCCCTGAACAAAATTTTAATATTTTACGTGCAGTACCCCCTCTGCAATAAGCTAGTGAGGAGGAAGTCTCACACGGCCGACTACTCAGGTCCTTGGGGGTGGCTTCGATAATTGGGGTGGTGTAGGTGGTCAGATATAAAACACAACGTCGTTCTAATTTAACATTTAATACAATATCAGGGTACGTAGTACAAAATCTTTCACAATTATCACCGATAACTCGGTACGCAGTACAAGTGTCACAATATATTCTAATAAGTGGGGCCCACACGCTTAACCTAATATACACAAAATATCTTACAAAATAATAAATCCTTTAAAATGTACAAAAGGTCATATGCCAGAAGCGTGACAAAAACTACAATTGACCCAAGGTACGTTAAAACATAAAATTACTTAAAATTATTGACATCTATTTGCGAAATAAGGCAATGCTATTAAGTGAGTGAAGTAACGATACACAAAATGTACCAAATATTACTGAAATCTAATGTGTTACTGAGATTTACGTTACAAGCAAAATATTATCAATATTCCTTGAAAATGGTCGTGGACGTTGAGTAGATGTACCGGATCCCTCGTTATAGAGAATATGATTCCGCTTACCTTTGGTAGTGTCTGAATACCTTTTCCCGTCCTACCAGGGTAGCGTAATTCAGGGTGATAACAGCCGCAGGTGGTAGACCATCTACGTAGAGTCTAAGGTAACGTGTCAAGATCCCCAGTACCATACATACACAACGTGTCAGTCAATCATCCACCATCTAGACACCAAAATCTGGACTAGAAGTTGAAACTAAGGTCAGGCTGGAAGTCCCTCGTAAAGTGTAGGATGTGACATAAAAGCTCAAGTGGAATACCAGTAACAGGTCCAAGTAAAATCATAAGGTATCCATCCAAATAGCCATAAACCAACAAATAGATCCCAATACTTGTAATATACTCAACAATGAACAACTAACGAACGAACAAATCAACAGACAAACAAACAAGCAAACAGCCCCGAGATGTGATGTGGGCTGAAAGAGGTCCTTTGCCGTCAAAATGGCACTCCAAAATCTTGCATTCAGACGATGCCACGTGCTTTGAAAATTGACTTTATCCGGAAAATCCGTAGCTGCATTTCCCAAAACGATACTCCAAACCAAATGAAAATACAACTAATCTTGTCGTAATGAATACTTAATCCCATAAATGGAGCAAAACTTACAATATTGCTAAAACTCGTATTCAGACGACTCAATCTTCAAGCAGCAAAAGGAAAAAATGACCAAGAAGAAAATGTCCTCTATCAAAATGTCAAGTTCTTGTCTTCCGTCTCGGTACGTTCAGAATTTCTATTCCACGGCGCACCCCACAACTAGAATAGATTTTCCTAACTTCGTTTATATCCACAAATATTATCATAATATACTCTGAAAGCCGTCCCCTCATAAATCTACCCACCAAAGAAGGTTTAATCAACAATACTGGCCATTGTAGAAGCTTTACAAGGGCGTTTTTGCAATGCACTCTCTTAATGAATATCTGAACGCACTCACCCATACTACCGGTATCAAGGTATATTAAGCCATTAGGTACTGTTATTATGCAACCAGTTATACTCTATTAATTCGCGAGAGACGGTATCAATAGGCTCAAATGTACAATAAAATTTGGGAAAATAACGAAAATTAGTACATAAATTTCTGGCCATTATTAAATGTGAAAATCGACCGTAACACCCCCCCAACTTAAAGAGGATTACCTGTAATTCTCTCAATACAATTTGGGCCTTAAAGCTTAACACTCACAAGAGCAGTTCGAGAAGAGTCGGAAAAGTAAGACAATAAAACTTGTATAGTATTTACATATACAAGAAACCACCGGAAAAGTCGCCTTAGCACTCGGTAAAGTCATCGCCACCCCCGAGGTCAGTCATCAAAAGTCCACGTGTAGTCAAAAAAATACGAAAAGGATGAAAGATGATTTGACTCACATTCATTCTGCGCTTGATCAAGGAGCAGGAAAAGCCTCGGTAATGAATGTTGCCAGGCAGCACACACAAACTTATGAAAACCCCACCCGGAAGAAATTATGCTTCACCCAGTGTAAAACGGAAAAGACAGTATAAGGAAAGAAAAGATAAAATGTGTCAGGAGAGGACTCAAAAATCAGTCTCCACAGACGCTGTGGTGGAACGCCTGAGCAACTTTATAGTGGTTGCCAGTACTGAAATTGGAGAAGGCATAATACCTAAACCACGATACAGAAAGCTAACTAACTAACTAACTGCCTATACTTGACAGTGGGAGAAAGTATCCAGACTGTTAAGTTAACAAAAAAAAATATTGGATATAGCTCCAAAGGGCTGAAACTAGAATACGTTATGTACTTCTAGGTGACAAAAAGATCCATCATTTGGGAATACTCCTGCGTCAGGCGCGATGAGCAATCTTTCGATCGGACGATAGGTCAAGGGCTGAGGTGAAACGGGGAGGAAGACCTGCCTCTAAAAAGACTGTCAGACGACCTAAGCCCATATTGACGAACAAGCCCCCTTACCGATGTGTCCGTTCGACCCTCCTTGACGATCTGTCATTGAAGACAGTCCAATCGAAACCAGCTCATCCCCATCCCGGAAGCAAGTTCCATAATGGTTACAAAAAAAATACCCTACTACACAGGACAACGATACCATACTTACTCACTAAACCTTAGACATAAAGAAAAGACAGACGATATTCGGTAACAAAATTGCCAAACGGTAACTATTACTTTAGTGATGACACAAAATTAGATACGACAGACTAGATCGGTATTTAACAGAACACTACATAGACAAAGAAAAGATAACATAGGTTTTCTAGTGTAAGTATATTCGCCAATTACCTAGCCATAAAACAATAAGCAGCAAAATAAAGTCTTAATGAATGACGAAAGGAAACCTCTCTACAACACTACTAAGCACGTTGTACTAGACGACAGCGACAGCCTGTCTAATTAGAGACCAAATTGCCATCCAGGAAAACATTTCCCTCCGAACAATTTTCCCCCAGTCAATCACGTGGAATTAAACCACAAACAAACCATGTATTTATCAGACCACGAGAATGCCTTTTGGCAAGACTGGTAAATAACAGGTCATAAACACAATAAAAATCGACAAATAGAAAGTTTTCTAGTACTATACTTATTTGCTAGGCAAAAGGAATAAACTCGAGATAAGAATCAGAGAAATATAGAAAATTAGAAAACAGAGAGAGAAAAAAAGACAATCACAAATAAGAATGACGTTGTTATGTCATATTTGTTGATGTCTGCCAAGTGCATGAAAATTCACCCAAGATGGTCTTTAGATCATAAGAGACGAAACCGTATTTCGAAACCACTGAACTACAAAATCCCGGTAAGGCACGATAATGAGTCCTTTGCCAAATACTCCACACGAAATAATAACACTTCGGTAGCCGACAGGTATCCTATTCACCCAGACAACAACCTGGCGAACTTCACCCACTTGGTTGGCATCAAATGCCTAATTGCAGACGCCCAAGACGAATGCAACCGGCAAAACGTGGCCCACCCTACAACCCTTGGATAAAGAGACCTTCATCCAGCCGGAAAACATAAGGAACAGAAATAACAAAAAATGTAACTGATAAGTAACCCCCGATAACAGAATGTACGCTAAAATTACCCTAATAACTATCTAATACCGATCTAAACACCGAATAGCTAACAGCTCCAGATTGCTATTCTTCGTCGTCATCTCGTGGATCTAACTTTAAATCCTTTATGTGCCATTCCCCTCTAGAGTCCCCGTTTGAATCTTTCAGCTCATACCGAATGGACGATAGTTTCTTTGAAACCTGGAAGGGACCTATAAACTTAGGCGCAAGTTTCGCTGTAAAATAATTGGCAGCGTTCGAAAGAACGTAATTTCGTAGCCAAACATAATCACCTACGGCTAATTCTACCGGTCTCCTACGCAAGTCATAGCGTCGCTTAAAACGTTGATATGCGAGATCCAGACGTGTTTGGACATCTCTGAACAGAGGTTCGAAAGCTTCCGAGCGATTTAGAGCAGACGGTTGGTCGTCTCGAAGAGGATGATTGTGTTGGTCTCCACTTATAATATATTCTCGACCAAAGTTTATGAAGAACGGAGTGTGACCTGTAGCCTCATGTTTCTGAGTACGTATCGCACATCCAACCTTGGGTAAGAGTTTGCACCATTGCCTCTGGTTATCTGAGACATATGACCTCAGCATCGTTTTCAAAACGGCGTGCATCCGTTCAATTGGATTGGATTGCGGATGATATACAGGATTGAATGAGATCTTACACTTATAAGCTTCGCACATCTTCGCGAGCACTTTGCTAGTAAATTGAGCTCCGTTGTCGCAAATCAGATACTCAGGGACGCCGAACACAAGAAATACGCTTTCCTCAATATGCCTCTTAATGCTTGCCGCCGTAGCCTTGCGTAATGGGAACAAAAAGACGAATTTCGTAAAGTA
Organism: Rutpela maculata; assembly: GCA_936432065.2. NCBI lineage: Eukaryota > Metazoa > Arthropoda > Insecta > Coleoptera > Cerambycidae > Rutpela > Rutpela maculata. The sequence continues at coordinate 289,571,530 of OW386285.2, read as the reverse complement.
ATCCGAAACCGTGAGAATATGCGTGTATCCTCCAGAAGACCGAGGTAGTGGTCCCACCAAGTCACAACTTAGAACCTGAAATGGCCTAGTGATGGGTGGTCGTCGCCCCATAAGACCAGCTGGCGCTTGTCTCAGAGGTTTACAAGCAATACACACAGTACAGTTCCGCACATACCTAGCTACATCAGCACGCATCTGCGGCCAATAATACCTTGCCTTTACTCTTTCGTACGTCTTATATATGCCAGCATGACCTGATGTTTCTGCATCGTGATTCTCCCGAATAATCTCCACGCGTTTGTTTTTTGGAACGACCACTTTCCAAGCTTCGGTTGGGCCTGCCAAATCTGGATAGGCCACAGGGATATGTTTAAGTAGCTGCGTATCGCGAACGCGCCATTGTCGATAACGTAACGGGTGTTCCTGCACAGAACGCAACATTTTAGAATACCACCTATCTTGGGCGATATGCTGTTGCACCAAGTCAACCTTTGGGTCCGATTCGTCCTGAGGGACGGAACGAGACAACATATCCGGTACAACATGCTCCTTGCCTTTACGATGGACAAGATCATAGTCAAATTGTTGCAGGCGAACCGCCCAACGTGCTAAACGACCTGTAGGCTCTTTCAAATTATTCAACCAAAGGAGACTCGCATGGTCCGTCACGACGGTGAATTTAGACATTTCTAGGTACGGGCGCAGCTTCTCCACGGCCCACAAAACCGCTAAACATTCACGTTCTGTCAGGGAGTAGTTGCGTTCGTTTCTACTGAGGGACCTACTCAAATAGCAGATAACTCGCTCACCATCAGGGTACTGCTGTGAGAGTACGGCCCCGACGGCATGTGAGGACGCATCAGTCTGAACCTGAAATGGCAGCGTGAAGTCTGGACAACTGAGGATGGGTGCAGTTACTAACGAATTTTTAATTGACTGAAACGAGTGTTCACACTCATCGGTCCAATCCCAACGACTCTTCTTACGCAATAAATTTGTCATGGGCGCGATAACCTCCGAGAAATTTGGTATAAACCTGGAATACCAAGCGGCAGTCCCTATAATTTGACGTACTTCCGTAACGTTGCGAGGCGAAGGCAAATTCAGAATCGCACTAACTTTGTCAGGATCCACATGTAACCCTTGACTATCCACGCGGTAGCCTAGATATTTAAGCTCCCTCAAACAAAACTTGCATTTATCCCTCGATAACGTCAACCCTGCCTTGAGAAGACGATTAAAGATTTCTTTCAAGGTTTGCACATGCGTTTCGAAAGTCGGTGTGACGACAATTATGTCATCGAGGTATACGAAGACATAAGGTTCAAGCTCTGGACCGAGAACTCTGTCAATCAAACGCATCCAAGTAGCCGGAGCATTAGATAAACCGAACGGCATACACTTGAATTGAAACAACCCACGACCGGGAGCCGTAAATGCCGTATATTCTCTAGAATCCTCAGCGACAGGAACCTGATGATACGCAGATTTGATGTCCAAGGAACTAAGATAACGGGCGTTACCTAACTTGCTCAAAATTGCTGAGACAAACGGGATAGGATACGCATCCTTTTTGGTAACCTTATTCAGGCGACGGTAGTCAATACAAAGACGAAATGTGTTATCTTTCTTAGGTACCAAGAGGATAGGACTCGACCATGCCGATTGAGATCTCTCAATGATACCTTCCTCGAGCATGCGTTGCACTTCCTCGTCTATGTGCTTTTGCACCGCAGGCGATACCGGATAATACCGTTGCTTGATTGGCTCAGAGTCCGTTACAATTTTATGTTCTAGCAAAGTTGTGCGTCCTAGTTTATTACCTACTCGGTCAAAATAAGCGGTGACCACTTCTTCGAGTTCCAACCTCTGCTCTTTCAGCAGCGTGTCTTCGGCGCAAACCGAATTGACTTGAATGGAGGGCGCATCACTATCGAATGTCCAGCAACCGTTTCTTAAGTTTGGAATGATACCCATTTCAACCCAAAAATCTATCCCGAGAATAAGAGTATGCGGTAAATCTGGTACGACCAAGACCTCAATGACCTTAACTTTATCTAGCAATTGCATAGGCACATGATAGCGTCCCACAATTTTACATGATTGATTGTTCGCGACAGTAACTTGACTAGTACTAGAGGTGTCCATCATCGGTAAACCTAACGTACGTAGCAACGTCCATCCAGGTTGTCCGACAACCGTCTTAGAAGCTCCCGAATCAAGAAGACCCTTGAACTCACGGCCTAAAATTTTGACGTCTAAATATGGACGCTGATCAGAGTCCATATGCCCCAAAATAAAGTCTAGAGCACTGGCTTTGTACGCGCAATCACTTCTAGTCTGCGATGTTGTTGGACCGAGGCAAATCTATCCGAGTTCACATTTCGGCCCGTCTGTGACCCGGAGTGTCGTTTCCCGAACATTTTGGGCAGGTAGCAATAGTAACATTTGCGTGACCGCAGCGATAGCAATAACGCTGACGCGGTTGGTTGCACTCGCGGTGCAAATGTCCAGAACCACGACAATTCCAACACAGACTTGCAAGTCCGCGTGACGGCTGTTCTGTAGACGCACGAACCGGATTTAGTATCCCTGTAGAATCCCCTGCAGTGTCCCTAGGACCAACATCCATAGATGCGACCCCGTGTGAAAATCGCGAATAACTAAAGGCAAGAGTAGGCTCTAACATGGCTCGATAATTAGTGGACGGAGGAGTTACCTGTTGTGTGTGAAGGTGTATTTCTTCAAGGTTACGACATGACTCCAGTAAATCATCAATTGTTAGTATCGGTCTGTCCGCCCATTGTGAAGCTAAGTGCATTTGTAGATAAGGAAGGAGTCGTTCTCGAATGATCTGAACTCGTTTGCGCTCTTCCGGCTGTTTAGACAACCGGTTGAAATAATTCTCCATCGCGGCGATATATACCATGACAGGTTCAGGATTGCCTTGGGTTCGCTTTTTAAGCTCTTCCCAAATATCCCTTTCATGATGATAAGGTAAGAACGCCGATTTAAGTTTAACCACAAGTTCATCCCAAGATCCTACTTTATCCTTAGCAAACGACCGATACCAAATTAATGCATTCCCTGTAAAAAGTTCTGCGGCAGCTAAATATAACTGTTCTTTAGTCGCCCCGCGCGATACACGTAGTTCCTCTACTCTCTCTAAGAAATTGAAAATACTACCTTTCCCATCAAACCTCAGATTCCATTTACTAACCGCAATTGGTTTACCAGAATAAGTCGATTCGTAAAAATTTCCCCTATTCGTTGGTCGCGATACATTTACATTCCTAGACGTCCCTAATAATCCTTCTGATTGCGTAACGTTACCCCTAAGACTTGTATTAGCCGTTAACGCTGAACTTGGAGAACTAGATATAACCTGTGGTACACTCCTGAAAGGTACCCGAGGCCTATCTGTTTGCAACTCAATCAAATCCCCAGAATTCGCAATTCCGATACGATCCTGTGGACTGTTCTCGGTAGGTAAGACTGAAGAACCCCCATGAGCCGAGTCATGCATGACTTCCGGAAGTAATGGAATGTCGGTATCAAGCAAAGAATATTCTGCGTTTGTCCTATTGACGCTAGTATCTCTGGTATCCTGTGAAGGCCCCTGCGATTGTGAATTCGGCTGTGATTCCATCAAATTCCCGACATTGTCAATCAGCTGCATACAACGCGCCATTAAATTTACTTTATCCCGGTTTTGATTTTCCGATAAATCTGTTAACCTCGAAAGTCGACCATTAACATGAAGCAATCGTGTATGAATGCGTGAATGCTCATTGACTTTATTGGACATATCAAAGTTCTCTACATCGGTACCGAGTTGTTGTATTTTCCTATCACAGATATCTAATTCCCCTTCAATGTCTAATTCAACATCTGGACAATTTGTTGAAAATTCTAACCGTTCACACCGCATTAACCCCCTTAAAGTACTCCGCTTCTCCGCTACTGTACCTTCTGAAGATAAACCTCTTATAGAAAGCTCATACGACAACTCGTCTCCCAATAAACGATTAATTTCCATTGTGAAGGATAATGCTATATAAAAGCACAAAAGAAAAAAGTTCTAATCCCGATATCCCGAATATTTATAGCCTAGAACGAGGCTGTTAGCGTACAAATAACCAATCAATATAGCAGCAGAAAAAAAATTTAAAAAAAAGAATCAATATCTGGCACTTACTAATCAATAATCTCCCCCCTCCAAGAAGAGAGTATATATATACACGAAAAAAAATATAACATAAACTCTATACGTAAAATAGTACCTACAAAAAAAATATAACCGAACCTGCAATGATATTGACTAAGTATTCAAGTAAGTAAGCACTACTATCATATATAGCAAAGTCTGTAATAAATATTAACTAAATGATCAAGTAATAAGTACCAGCTAAGTAAATAAGTACTAATATAATAAATGAAAAAAATCAGTAACTAAAATGACTACGTGACTAAGTATGACCAACCGTGACTACGTACCTCTGTACCGCCAGTTCCTACACTATCAGAAGTCAACCCCAAATACCATCAAGAACGAATGGGCGCCATTGTTGCAGGGGCCTAGGCCCACTTATAAAAGGGGGCCCCAAAGGCTGCTAAACCTCGAACGCAGGGTAGGGTGGTCACCCTGTGCCTTGAACAAAATTTTAATATTTTACGTGCAGTACCCCCTCTGCAATAAGCTAGTGAGGAGGAAGTCTCACACGGCCGACTACTCAGGTCCTTGGGGGTGGCTTCGATAATTGGGGTGGTGTAGGTGGTCAGATATAAAAAACAACGTCGTTCTAATTTAACATTTAATACAATATCAGGGTACGTAGTACAAAATCTTTCACAATTATCACCGATAACTCGGTACGCAGTACAAGTGTCACAATATATTCTAATAAGTGGGGCCCACACGCTTAACCTAATATACACAAAATATCTTACAAAATAATAAATCCTTTAAAATGTACAAAAGGTCATATGCCAGAAGCGTGACAAAAACTACAATTGACCCAAGGTACGTTAAAACATAAAATTACTTAAAATTATTGACATCTATTTGCGAAATAAGGCAATGCTATTAAGTGAGTGAAGTAACGATACACAAAATGTACCAAATATTACTGAAATCTAATGTGTTACTGAGATTTACGTTACAAGCAAAATATTATCAATATTCCTTGAAAATGGTCGTGGACGTTGAGTAGATGTACCGGATCCCTCGTTATAGAGAATATGATTCCGCTTACCTTTGGTAGTGTCTGAATACCTTTTCCCGTCCTACCAGGGTAGCGTAATTCAGGGTGATAACAGCCGCAGGTGGTAGACCATCTACGTAGAGTCTAAGGTAACGTGTCAAGATCCCCAGTACCATACATACACAACGTGTCAGTCAATCATCCACCATCTAGACACCAAAATCTGGACTAGAAGTTGAAACTAAGGTCAGGCTGGAAGTCCCTCGTAAAGTGTAGGATGTGACATAAAAGCTCAAGTGGAATACCAGTAACAGGTCCAAGTAAAATCATAAGGTATCCATCCAAATAGCCATAAACCAACAAATAGATCCCAATACTTCTAATATACTCAACAATGAACAACTAACGAACGAACAAATCAACAGACAAACAAACAAGCAAACAGCCCTGAGATGTGATGTGGGCTGAAAGAGGTCCTTTGCCGTCAAAATGGCACTCCAAAATCTTGCATTCAGACGATGCCACGTGCTTTGAAAATTGACTTTATCCGGAAAATCCGTAGCTGCATTTCCCAAAACGATACTCCAAACCAAATGAAAATACAACTAATCTTGTCGTAATGAATACTTAATCCCATAAATGGAGCAAAACTTACAATATTGCTAAAACTCGTATTCAGACGACTCAATCTTCAAGCAGCAAAAGGAAAAAATGACCAAGAAGAAAATGTCCTCTATGAAAATGTCAAGTTCTTGTCTTCCGTCTCGGTACGTTCAGAATTTCTATTCCACGGCGCACCCCACAACTAGAATAGATTTTCCTAACTTCGTTTATATCCACAAATATTATCATAATATACTCTGAAAGCCGTCCCCTCATAAATCTACCCACCAAAGAAGGTTTAATCAACAATACTGGCCATTGTAGAAGCTTTACAAGGGCGTTTTTGCAATGCACTCTCTTAATGAATATCTGAACGCACTCACCCATACTACCGGTATCAAGGTATATTAAGCCATCAGGTACTGTTATTATGCAACCAGTTATACTCTATTAATTCGCGAGAGACGGTATCAATAGGCTCAAATGTACAATAAAATTTGGGAAAATAACGAAAATTAGTACATAAATTTCTGGCCATTATTAAATGTGGAAATAGACCGTAACAATGTAGAAGTAAAAACCGCTGCCCAAGGAATCACTACTTCCACATCCAGATTCTCTATCTAGGTCACTCACAACGAAAAAACTTTGTATGTGAAAATAATTGTTTATAGAACTTTAATAATATAATATTTGAAATCCTCTACCCCAAAAACCCATAAAACGATACCCCACATCGGTAGTGGGGTGGGGGTAGTTATAGGGGGGGTGGTAGTGGGGGGTGGATGAATAAAAAAAATATTTTGATGTTTCTGGTTCCTGTACATACACTAAATCACAATTTTTTTTCAACCCCTTTAATAAGGAGGTGGGGGTGGTAATGGAGGTGGCTAATGCCAAAAATTTTTTTGAGACCTTAGCTTCTCTTGTAAGTACTAAATACCAATTTCATGGACTCTTACCTGCTTGATTTACCCATTTACCCCAAATTTACCCCAATTTACCCCCCAACCCTTCGATGGAACAAGATGAAAATATAATCTAGTCCTAGATCTCGTTAAAGTACATATGTGTACCAAATTTCAAGTCAATATCTTAAACGGTTCCAGAGTAAACGTGCGCACAAAAAAGTTACAGACAGACAGACAGACCGACAGACAGACAGACAGACCGACAGACAGACAGAAATTTTTTTTCGCTCAAACTTAAAATCTCGACGTTTCATGACATTTTAAGCCTATTTGGACAATAAAAATTTTTAAAAATTTTTTTGTCGTTACTATACTTCCACTGGACGTGGAAGTAATTAGGAATGAGAGAATCGAGGTGTTCGTTACTGCGGATGACGCCGATTTATTAATAGTACAAACTGCTATCGAAAAATGTTATAAGTGCAACACAGCTGTTGTAGGCCAAGATATTGACCTGCTAGTCCTTCTTATTGCTCTTTCTCCCTCCGACAAAGACATTAAATTTTTAAAAGAAAAACAAGGTAATACCAGCAAAAACATTTACAGTTCGGGAGATTTACAATCTTGAACTTTTCAAAAAACTGTAAAGAAACAATAATACAAGACATCGTGTAAACTTTAATAATGAAAAAGCTAGTCATGAATAAATTGCAGACGTAGAAGAGCGATTATTTCTAGCTTTTTACGGTAGAGTTGTATAAAGCAGAAAAGTCTAGATGTATACAGATTCATGACTTTTAACAAACTTGATGGTAAAGCGAACAAAACTGTAATGTTATCAAAACTACCACCAATTTCTGCAGCTGCTCGGCAACACTCATATCACGTTTTTTACCAAATTCAAACATGGAAAAATGTTACGCTAGAAGATACTGTTTGGGGATGGAAAAAAGTCGACGGTATATTAACCGTTATATTAACTATGACAACAAAAGAACCAATGTGTACCATTGCCACGAACAACCAAGCATGAATGTCGCATCTATGGAAGACGACGAAGATTAATTAATGCAGGTAATCTTCTGATAATTAGTGGATTAGGTTTACAAGAGACTCCATGTAAAAACAGGGACAATTACTTAACCTCTGGGGTGGCAATAAGTACAATGTACAATATTGTCGCTTCTTTAAAAATTGCGATATTTTTTAGGGGCGAGAGGATGGAGATGCTACATTTATTATAATTTTAAGTGGAGTTTAGTAGCTACTGCTTTTGCGTTAAACATTGATCTTTAAAGTAGATTATAGTAAAGATTACAATTCATTGTGTTAACTAAAACCAACGTTTATGTGTGCGCCTAATTTCCCACGGTACTATTAATTTTATGAAAAAAATTGTAGAAACTTTTTTGGTAGATAATTTTATAAGGAATAATTTTATATATAGGTATTTTTATCAAGTGCAACGTTCCCGAGATAATCTAGAGAACCTCAAAATGGGGGTGGAAACGACATCTTAGGGGATGAAGCACACTATTTAGGGGTGGGAACTTTTCTTATGCTACCCTTAACATTTCTACCAATTTTCAAAACTTTATGAATTTTGTCCGAGATAAATCGTTATATTACTGAACTAATCGATAAGTAACAAATTTTGATCAAGTTTAACCTATATGTTATCTAAAATGTGTTAAACAGTAAAACTAGAAATCTGTTACTGTTATTAGGAATGCTCATCATTTGTTTATATAAAGCAAAGCGTAACTGTACTTTTACTTATGTTTATCTTAATGGTGAATTGTTTGGATACTTTCCGATGTGCTAGAATTTGAAATTTGGCACTGAGGTATATTTTGTATTTCAATACCCCATCCCCAAAATCGCTCATTTGCGATGTGGATAAGCCATGCATATGAGCAACTATAAATAAATGGGTACAAAAGAAATCACTGGAATAGTGGAAGAATTTCCCATGACAGAGACAGGTCAAAGAGTTCATTAATGAACGATCGGCTAAATTTACGGAAGATCTACTATGCTAAAATAGAAAGGCTTTTAGAATAATGGTGGGTCTTCCAACTGGAAATTGTAGGCTTAATAGACATATGAGCCTAGTGGGCCTGGTAGATGATACAACATGCTGAATCTGTTAAGAGGAAGAAGAAATATCAGTATATGTGCTATTTTACTGTAAATACCTAGCTAGACTGACATTCCAACTACTTCGCGAGGAGAAACCAAGGGTAGATAGCTATACTAAGGAGCCTTTATCAAGACCGTGGAGTCTGATACAAAAAACAAAGCTGGACAAGGAGCTATAAGTAAAACTAGACCAGGAACGCCACAATATATTCACGGGGCTCGTGATGGTCAAGGCCAATTAGCCAGTTCCTCTTTTTTAATTTGAATGTAATCTGAATCTAATCTTCTAATTATAATTATAAAATTACCAATCTATAATCTAAACGCCAATGTAAGGAGCTGCATTTGTGTGTCAGAATGAATTATTTTTGCTCTTCCAGACGTACTAACAACTTATTAATATTGCACGTAAATATAAACTAACTTGAAATGCTGAGAAAAATTATGGAAATTCAAAATGATTTCTCCAGTATGGCAATAAGACTGACTAAATTCGTGTCAGCAAACGAACCCCGTAGTGGGGCATGTACATTTTGCTAGTTATAAATGAATTAAAGAAACTGAATCGGTGTAAAGGAATTAAGGCCAAGCGGATGCTAAGTAATGAGTCCGATTATTATCTCAATTTTAAATGGAACAAGTTTCTGCAGTGAGAGTATACATACGCAAAAATTGTGTTGATGTAGTTAGGTTAGGTTGATATGTGAGTAGGCTTATATTCAGATACTCCACTGCGACCATATGGTCTATTGTACCTCACTCCTACTTATACTTTACCCAGTAAATTCAGCTTTTTAATAAGGCCGAGAAGCTAATTGGGTAAGTGACTGTCCAACTTGTCTAACGCCATTTGCCTTTACCGAATAGTGAAAACATGGTTCCTTATATGAAAGAACAGGCACATAGAATGTGCTGTGCCATTTTATCTTCCTCCAAATACAGATGGTACACAGCGTTATCCGCTAATCCAAATCTGTGTCGGTAGTGATTTAATCTGCAGCGCTCAGTATGTAGGTGTCTAGGTGTATAGGTGTAACGTATGTAACTCTAATCATTTTTAGTCCTTCATTCCGAAAGATATGCAATAAACTCCTTTCAATGAACTAGTTTTAATAGCTTTTGCCAGCACTTGAGTATTTTTCTTTTTCTCTCAGTCCAGGTCAAGATGGTAGATTTCACAGTACTTGTTGATATGCTAAGCATTGGTTCTGGTCTGATAAACCTCGATACTGCACCCAGTCGGCTATTTCATTACCTTCGAAGCTAGAGTAGTCCGGTACCCAGACCCAAGTCAACAATAGAATTCAAGAATTTTAAGAGCTGCTTCGCGTTCTGAAAAGATTCTTATTAATCTGTGTCTAGCATGGTTCTGTTCAAGCTTCCTTACGTGTTTTGGAGCCGCCTGTGAACTAACAACTATCTGCTCATTATAGGTCGGTTTTATTCCCATCATATTCTTCTCTTCCAGGAAAAAAGACGTTAAAAGACAGCTCGTAGTTCATCACGGTAGACATCACATCTGAAAGCATTCCCAGGATGTAGTTGTTGGTGTAGTGGTTCGGTAGCGGATTTAAGTCATAAATAAATATAATGTGTAAAGGGCCCGTATGTGCCTGGGCTTACATCAGTTTGGCAGTGTATATATCATTTTAATTTTCCCAAATAAGGCTGGCCAGATAAATAACGTTTCGTCATGTCAACTTTTGCACATTACTAAGAAAAAACATAATGCGTATGGGGTAAAAAATCCCCGAGAATTTATTTATCATGTCTAACCGATCCATTTTACTACATAAAAGAGAAAAATGGTGTGTCATGAACATGAGTTATAGGATGTATTATTTCATATTTTACAGCAGACACTGCTGTGTTGGTAAAAAATTTTTCATTTATGATAATACCACTAACTATTAAGCTGATTACATAGCATTATAACGCCACGAAATAAATGAATACTTTAAATTTGAAATTGGCCATTTTTCTCCGTTATTTTCATCCCGCGAGCCCGGCTTCACATCCAAATAATACATTATTAATCCGGTTCGTTTAATAGGGCAACATTTATTATAGCAAAGAGAGTAGACCTAGAGAAATTCTTTTCAATAAATTTCGAATTGCCAATTTTTGTTCAATTATCCGATTCTTTTTCCCAATAAACAATGGAATGGAAATATAATGAAATTTTGTCGGAATTAAAGGAAGAATTACAGCTGAGATAAACTATGACCGAATTTCGTGCGCGCTGGACACAACCATTGTGGCTTGTGAACATAAATGCACGACTGGAGAATGTGGAGACCCAGAAAAGGGTCACTTTATTCAAGTTGGATGTTTTATGATATTATGTGTAAATTCAGTACGGACTAGATTCAAAAGGCATTCTTTTGCTAAAATGCAAATTAGGTAGACGTTTTCATGAATTGCCTTTCAGAGATTCTAGTCGATTTTAGTAAAATATTATTACGTCAGAATTTATATTGTTTCGTCATGATATAAAATACAGTAAATTCTTATTTATAAAAGTGATATATTTTTATTCTTTCCCTACGAGGAGAATATGTATTTACTTATAAACATTTCCACGTATCTCAATGTCTTAGGCGATAGCGACTATTATAGTGAATATGGGGCTACTAAAAATCTAGATATATGTTTGCGAAATTATACAGAGCGATAGCGAAATAAATCTTATTCCTTTAGGATCTAATTTGACGTAAAAATAATATAGGTTTGCATAAACATGTGCCTAAAATGCTTCCTAATGCAGCAACGGTTCTCTCAGAATGGTACCTAAATACTGAATTTCTCTGATTATCTCGTAAACACATTGAGACAACTTTATGAAACTAGGTTTGTGGTTTTACTTCATTAAAACTTATTTTACTGTATGAACTAAAATTAATTTTAATCACAGGCAGGGAGCCGAGGAGTAGGTTAAGTTGATTATTATTTTATTAAACATCTTGAGAACAGCTCATTTTCTAAAAAAAATGTTTCAAATAAAAGCTGTTTGTGCTCTAGGAGAAAATAAGACAATATTATTATTTTACTTCCACATCCAGTGGAAGTATAGTAACGACAAAAAAATTTAAAAAAAATTTTATCGTTCAAATAGGCTTAGAATAGAATATGAGCGAAAAAAAAATTTCTGTCTGTCTGTCGTTCTGTCTGTCTGTAACTTTTTTTTGTGCGCACGTTTACTCAGGAACCGTTTGAGATATTGACTTGAAATTTGGTACACTAATGTACTTTAACGAGATCTAGAACTAGATTATATTTTCATCTGGTTCCGTCGAAGGGTTGGGGGTAAATTGGGGTAAATTTGGGGTAAATAGGTAAATCAAACAGGTAAGAGTCCATAAAATTGGTATTTAGTATATATAAGAGAAGCTAAGATCTCAAAAAAAATTTGACAATAGCCACCCCCATTACCACCCCCACCTTTTTATTGAAGGGGATGAAAAAAAAATGTGTTATAGTGTGTGTACAAGAACCAGAAACCTCAAAATATTTTTTTAATTCATCCACACCCACTACCACCCCCTATCGCCACCCCCGCCCCACTACCGATGTGGGGTATGGGGTAGAGGATTTCAAATATTATATTATTAAAGTTCCATAAATAATTATTTCCACACTACAAAATTTTTTCGTTGTGAGTGACTTGGATAGAAAATCTGGATGTGGAAGTAGTGATTCCTTGGGCAGCGGTTTTTTTATTTGGTGAGCAACTTAAAGGTTATTTCAAGGTCTACTTTCTCTTTTCACCTGATAACATGTTATATTTATTCGAGCGTCTTATTCTATGATAGAAACCAAGCAACTTTTATTTGACACGTTCTTTTATTTGTCTTCAGATCTGCAAAATATTGAATAAAATACCAACATTTTTGTTCCGAAATTTTTTATTAGAAAGAAATGAAAAATGACCCACCATATTATTAAATTGGGATTTATTGCGTATAAAAAATATTTCAGACGTTCGCTCTTTTTATGTAGAATAATATAAAAAATTTGAAATATTTTTTTAAATGCATAAGAAATCAAAATAAACATTTACATCTAGCACATTCTCTATAAAATTAATAGTTTCGAAAAAATGTTTCAGAAAAAATAAGTTGTTTGTTATTTTTCATAAAAAAGATGCTGTGTTAACAAATATTGATTTGAAAAAAATTGAGTTTGAAATTGCATTGAAGACTTCCACCGAAGAAAAAACATTATTCCATTTTATTTCTACCTTGAAACCAAACAATATAGTCTAAGCAGTGGCACTGATCTGTATTTACAGCTACTTACTGTCTGATAAATCTCGATACTGTCTGAACTTTGGTTATTTAAAAGTATAGACAAAATGGAGTCTTACTTTTATTTGACAATTTTCACCGTTCGCGGAAAAAGGACAAAAAAACGTAGCCATTTACCGGTCAGATCCTTCGGTTATAATGATGCCGTATATATTTTTAAATATACAAGTACCCTATTCAGAAAAATCCCGTGAACCGTTTACGCGCAGGTAATGTTCAAAGACAAGTGCAAAATTTGGCAAGCCACCGCACCAAACTGGGTGGGAATTGTTTATTTAGACATGTATGTTTCAAAAATTAGCAGGTCAGTAGCCAATTTTTTTGATGTAATCATTCCGAGAGCTTTGAATTTTATCGGAAAAGCAGCCGGTAGCTTTTTCTTTTTGTGTAAATTATTAAGTCTAGAACATTTGCTTAAAAGCACAATTTTGCAAAAAACTCGCAGTTTGTTAGATAAAATTTAGAGCTTGAGGGCTATATGTTAAGATTATTTCCCAAATGAAGAAATTCCTTATGTACTTTCATACTCAAGTTTTTATGTGAGTTTTCAGTTGAATAAAATGGGATATATACATACATATACAGCGTGTTTAATTGAGGACGTGGCCCAACCGGCGCGGCGCAGGATGATCTCAATATGCGTTAATTTGCTCTCCATGTAAGATATGCGAAATTTGTTAGTTTAGGAGTAATTTAGGTTTTCATATATTTTTGGAGAAACTTCGGTTTTGCCCACAAATTTTGTCATTCTGGCTTAACTATTATTACAAGCGTCATGATTTCTTTTTACGAACGTCGTCCAATAGTAGATACCTACCATTCAATATTATATCATTAAAAAAAAATTATTCCTTAACTTAAAACACTCGCCGAGCGAAAAAAAAGAATAGGCAAAAATTTTGGTATCCTCTTAAAAGCTTTTCTACTTTACCGGCAATCAACCCGACAAATTTCATGACTTCAGATCGAAAATTTTGTGCAAAGTGTAAAATGCGAAAATTCCACTCAGACAATCATCTACTTTACAAATTTACTTTAGCTTTATTGAAGGACAACTATTTTTATTTTCCTAGACATTAAATGAAGTAAAACAACTGGAATAAGATTATTAAAATTTTAAATAAAGAGTCGACCGGATTTAAGTCCAGGAACCAGGCTATGGGTCCTCCGCGCCCAATCCGCCTGTCGGGAAAACGTTGGTTGAGATGGCGTCTAACAAGTATTTGGTAGTGGCATGGGCTCCGAATTCCCTCGTGCGTAACCGAAATAATTTTAAAAAATTCACACACAAAAATACGATAGAACACAAAAAGCGGACGATAATCAACTGAAAACAAAAATTACAGTAAAATAAAAGGAACGAAAGGACCCGTCAAATAAAACGGTGTCACTTCGATCACTTACGGCTGAGAATAGGCGGAGCGCGGATACAATTGGTCATTTCGTCTCTTTTCAACACTAACCAATCTTAATATCTGCACTGCGAGTGTTAATGGCACCCCAAAAAACTTTATCTCACCTTTCAAATAATGTTTTGATTGATTGACTGATTGACCAGCATACGGTAGGCATTGCTGTCACTCCTGGGAAACATACCGCCGGGCCGGCTACGTCTATGCTGGGTTAGATTTGGGTCATGCTTGTTGTTAGGTGCGAGATCCACATGACGTCATACAGGACGCATGGTACAGGAATGTAGGATAGGTAGTGTAGGTATTGGTAAAATGAGTTACTGCATTGTCTCGTGATATAGAGTGTTTACATTACTCTCTGTGTGTTTTTACTCCTGAAGTTCGTCTTCTATCGTTCTGTTACTGATTCCGGGAGAGCATATGGGATATATGCTCTCCCGGAATCAGTACTTCATTGTATACCTTTCTGTCCTTTTGTAAATATTTTCCCTCCTAATTATATTGACGTTATATATAGTTGCTTTATTCTTGTTGTTTTTGCTAGTAGCTTTTTCCGCTCTTCTCAGACTTCTTATGTTGGTCTTGTCTCATTTTCAACTTCAAATGGCATCGTTGATAGTTGATGTCCCCTTAATCAGGCTCCATGGTGGTTTAATTTTCTCGATTAAAGATAGAATTTTTTCAACTTTTTAGTTGATTCGTCAAATAAGCTTAGGTACTTCAATTTGCTTGTCATTCTTAGGGAGCAGTCACCTATTTTGTATTCTTCCCCATTGACCGATCTCGCCTCATAATTAAACACTTCTTGAAATTTATTTTCACTCGTGATGGAGTTTCTTATTTTCTAGAAAGTTGAGAATATCTCTACCGTGACGATTAGAAGATCATCCGCGTATACTAGTACGATGAGCCACAATAGACTAGATGGTCGCGGTACTAGTCCACTCACATATCAACCTAACCATACTAGTACAATCGTAGTTATATTATATTTTCGTATCTTCGTTAAAGTTCGGTGTTTCTATTATTGTGCTTTGTGTCGATTGATTTAGGATCGTGACTCTTATATTGTTCTGTTGGGTTTTCGTCATCTGTCCGATTCATTGAATTGCAGTACTTCTGCGAGGACAGGATTTTATTTTCCTGTTTACTAGATATTTACTTCGTAGGGTATTGACTATGGCCTAGTTACTGATAGTGTCAAATGCCTTCTTGAGATATATTGCAACTATTTATAGTTTTATCATTTTTTCTCAATTTTTCTTCCAGTGTACTTCTGGTGGTATACATATGGTCGTCCGTTGATGTATCGTTGATGATTGCTCTTTGATAGTCTGATGACCTTCCAATGTGCTCGATCAGGAATTGTGCGTAGTATTTGTATCCTATGCTACAGATTGTTATTCTTCTGTAATCATCTATATCCTGCAGAGAGTTAACTTTGGGGAGGAAAATTTGTAAGGTTGTGTTCCATTCTATATGCATTAACTCGTTTACTTTGGCTTGTGCTATGCCAGTTGTTCGTTTCTTGTATTAATTATTATGTTCGATTCTTCTTTGTGTTCCCTTTTTCTTTGTGTTTCTTATCCAACTTCTTGGTCCAATGTATTTTCTTGTGTGCGTATTATCGTTTCTTCTGCATTTCTTTCATATGTCTGGAGATTAAAATTAAAAAGTGCAATTTTCGTATTTTACAATTTGCACAAAGTTTTCCATGTGAAATTATGGAGCTACCTGAATTAAATTTATCAGGTTGATTGCCAGTAAGGTTTAAGAGATTTTAAGAGATTTAAAAATAAATCTATATTTTTATTTTTAGCTAGAATGTTGTAAAGTTAAGAAATAATTTTTGTTTTAATATAATGTTGTGATAATTTCCAATAAGTTCCAATAAAAAAATTGGATGATAGGCCTACTATTGTACTATTAATTAAAAAATGATGACACTAGTACTACTAGTTAAGCCACATTGACTAAATTTGTGGAAAAACCGAAGTTTGGGTAAAAATACACAAAAACCTAAATAACTCCTAAACAAATAAATTTCGCATGACATACATGGGGATCAAATTGATGCGTATTGAGTAGGGTGGGCCGAAGAACACGAAAATTTGAATTTGCAGATGGCGTAGTTTCTAAATTGTTACTATGCGTCTAAAACTAATTCGGGTAAATTTTTAGCCAAATCGGTTAATATATAGCCGGGACCCCACGGCCTTGAAAATGAAGGCAAATTTTTCGATTTTTAACATTTCGTAAATTGGCATTTGAAATTTTTTACGACTCTTTATTAATATCTAAACGCGTGTGGCAAAAGTTTTCCAAATAAAATATTTTTCAGTTCCAGGGAAATTAGAAATTTGTCACTAAAATATAGAATTTGACGAAAATAAGGTATTTTGTATAAAATTTTTAACTTCCCTGGAACCGAAAAATATTTTATTCGGAAAACTTTTGCTACACGCGTTTAGACATTAATAAAGAGTCATAAAAAAATTTCAAATTGAAAATCAATTTGAAAAATTCTAAAAATCGAGAAATTGGCCTTTTCTTTCATATTCAAGGTCGTGGGGGCCCGGGTAGATATTAACCGGTTTGACTGAAAACTTATCCGATTTGGTTTTAGATACATAGTATTAGAAATTATAAAAAAAGCCTGTTCGCTGATAGAATCCCGGTCGTATAGGGTAAGGAATATTGTCCGGAGCTCTATCCTTCCTTGTCTTTATTGAAATATTGTTTGTAACCTAATCTGTAATGTAAGTTTTAATCTTTGTGGTCAAGTTACGACCGACGGGCGGCATTTTTATTGTTCGACAGCAAACCAATTTGCGTAACACGTGTCGTCGTCGAATGCGGTTGGCGATTCCAGAGGCGGGTCGATTATTTCGGAAGTCCGGTATAGCAGGTATAGTGCACTTATTTCAATTAGTGCATAAAAGGACAATTAGTCTTGTTCTATTGTTAAAATAGTAAACACGTTTCCTGGTGAATTTTTAAATCCGCGATCACAGCAGTTAGTTTTGAATTTGTTGGAATATTATCAAAAGGAAAATGAAAATGGTGGACCTTTATTGTCAACGAAAGCTGTTCGAAGGCGAGTGAGTGAGGGTTTAAAAATCGATGAAAAGACTAAGAAAAATAGCTAAAAGCGACAAAGAAAATGTGAAACCTCAAGCTTCGGTTAAACGTAATCGTAAAAAGTCCAAAACAGAGTTACACGCTGCTGTAAAATATGAAATAAAAAATGTTATCTGAAAATTTTTAAAAGTGGCTGACAGAGAGACTTTTGCCGGGATTACAAAATTCAAGCATTATTGTTTCAGATAATGCTAAGTAACACTCTCGGGTTGAAGAAAAACAATCAACCCAATCTTGGACGAGAGAAAAATATAAACATGGTTAAAGACCAAAAACATAGATTTCAGTGATACCGCATTTAAAGCCGAATTGCTCCAAATAGTTGGAGCTAACAGAACAGAGCATCACTATTTTTAGACACATATGATCGAGAGGTTCATATTGAAGAAGTTATGCCACTCATTATAAGTGTTAATAATGAAAGATGCGGATTCGGAAGAATTAGATATTGACGAAGAAAACTAAATTTATTTATTTATCTTATACTAAGTATTTGTATTTTACTGCCATATTTGTTTTATATAGGGTTCGGCATGATTAGTATTAAATATATATTTTTATTAGATTACATACAGCGCGTGTAATTGCCCATTAGGTATGTACATTCATGTAGCGTGAGAGATATGACAACACTGCAGAGCAAACTCGCCCGTCCGCGAAGATCTCAGCTCTCAGTTATTTCATTTCAGCCAGCTGGCACACGCGATGTTGTAATTCTTACCCCCTATACCTAGCCCGCCACTACACACAGTGTATACTTATTTGACAAAATTCTATTAATGAATAAAAAAGATTTGGCTGCAACTATTTAACTGTATTTATTTTGTATATTTGCTTATTATATTTTTACTTGAAACCAAAACAAGTCAATATTATTATTTATTTATTTAACTTAAATTACTATTTTACGATAGATGTATTATATATGCTTATAATTCAATTTCCTTTAAATAAATTTAATTAAATACATCAGTAAAATATAAAACGAAGCGACGCCACTGTGTATTAGAAAACACCAATGAGCTTACGGCATCTTAGTTCAGATGTTCGTGACGTCACACATTGGTCATTTTAATTATTCTAGGAAATAATAAATAGTGGTGTCACATTTATTTTTCTAAATTATGTTATAATTCATTTGTTAAGGATTAACTGATAAATAACTTAAGATGGAGCCCTTACCTAAGAAATACATAGAGAAAAGAACAACACATATATCAGTTTAATAGAATTCAAATTCAAATTCAAATTTATTGGTACCCAAGCATACATAATTGAATTAACACATTTATTACAAACAAGAAAAAAGACAACTTATTCTGACACCAAATTTATGATGATACAGTCGCCTAAGCACGCTGTGGCTTGATTTGCAAAGTATCAACACAAGATTTGGCGTCTTACATACATATTGAATTATTATAATGTAAATATCACCCGTCTTTCTTTTTTAATATTAAAAAATTTAATTTCAATTCAGCTACTTACAGGTTTTTTTTTATGAAATGGGACAGCTAAAAACATTCATTTTTTTTTACTTAACTTAAGTACGTAGTAGTACACACTGAAACCATGAAACAAAAAACATTAGAATCAAACACAAATGTTCTGACCTAACTAATAAACAGTGCAAAATTATTACAAAAGAAAAGAACTAATATGATTACTACATAAACTATTAATTTAAAATAACATCGATTATATCTTGGTTATCCATAATAAATTTTTTTATTTCTTTTTTATTTCTTTTTTATATTTGTTTAAATTTTGTATATTCTTTATATTAAGGGGTAAAATGTTATATAATTTTGGGCCATAATAGAAAATAAATCGCTGTGCATGCGCCTTTTTGTATAATGGTATTATAAGAAGTTTATTTGTTACACATCTGGTTAAATATTCATGAATCCGTATTTTATAATTCCACAGTAAAATATGATAACTATAAGTATTTCTTATATTAAACACTTTTGCCTCCTTATATAAGAGGGTGGTATTATACAATCTACTTTTATTTAGTATTATTTTTAATATGCTATTTTGCGTGACTTGTAAATTGTTTAAATAGTTCTTCAATAATCCCCCCATGCTACAATAAAATAGCTAATAATTGATGCAACTAACGAGTCATAAACAATAAATAATTTTTTTCTGTTTAGTATGTCTTTTAATACATAAAATTTGTGAATAAGTATTCTAATCTTTTTTGTAACATATTGGATGTGTTCATTCCATCTCAGATGATGATCAACCATTACTCCGAGGTATTTTATTTTGTCAGTTTTTTTTCTATTTGAGGGCATGCGCATTCGTTTCTATGTTGACAATTTCTTTTATGAATGATAAGAAATCTCTTTTCTGGTTGATCATCAACTGAGAGAGTAAAAGTTAAAAATTTACTTTTATCTACATTTATTAATTAATTAATATTCAAATATTGATAGACTATATTTAGACTACTTTCGGCAACAGAATAAACGTTTTCCCAAGATTCTCCCATAAAAACCATAGCAGTATCATCTGCGTAAGATGTTATGTGACCCTGAAAATTTTTAAAATTAGCTATGTTATTAATACATACAAGGAACAGGACTGGCCCAGTACTGTTCCTTGTGGTACGCCCATGGTAATAGTCTGAGATTCACTTAAAGAATTATTAATTTTTACTCTCTGAGTTCGGTTTGTAAGATAATTTTTTAAAAGTTCATAAGCAACACCTCGTACACCAATACTTTCTAGTCTCATTAATAGGATACGATGTGATACAGTGTCAAAAACTTTAGCCAAATCAAGAAAAACTGCTAAGCATTTCTTATTTGCATCTAAATTAGAAACCGTTTCATATATTAAGTCCAGAACTGCATGTTCAGTGCTCTTGTTTTTTCTAAAACCAAATTGCCTATCCGTAATCACATCGTACCTATCAAAAAAACTAGTTAACCTATTTTTAAGACATTGTTCAAAAATTTTATTAGTTATTAGTTATTAGTTATTTATAACTGATATAGGTCTGTAGTTGTTTACATCTGTTTTGTCACCAGACTTATAGATTGGTGTAACTATTGACTCTTTCCATTGGTAGGGTAAAATGCCTGTTGTAAATGCGAGATTAATTAGATGAATCAAGGGGTTTATTATGTACTGGTGAATATATTTTATTATTTTACTTGATATGCCATCGGGACCTGCAGCAGATTTATTTTTTTAGGTTTGAGATAATCGATATAATTTCATTTTCTGTAGTAGGCCCAAGAAAAAGATTAGAATGTACTTTTTATTTTCAAAAAATGTTTCTGGATTCTCATTATTTTTTTTTTATTTTTTTTTGCCATTTTATCACCGATGTTTATAAAGTATTCGTTAATATAATTAGCTTTAGCAATGTTATTCTTTATTTGTTTTCCACTGGTATCATTTATATTAATGTTATTTGAAGTTTGACTTGATATTGTTTTACTGTTTGTTGGTTTATTTATTGTCTCCCAGATTTTTTTGTAGTTTCCATTTGTATCTTTTAGTTCGTTACTATAAAAATAATTTTTTGTTTTTCTTATTAAATTATATAATGTGTTTCTATATTGTGTATATTGCGTTTTTAATTCATGTGAAAAATTTTTTATTAATTGTTTCATATTATCTCTTTTTCGAATATAATTTATTAGTCCTACTGTTATCCATGGTTCTATTTTATTAATTTTACTATTTTTTACAGCTATACTTGTGGTGGACTCGTTTATGAAGGATGTTATTTTATTAATGAAATAACATTAACATTTTTATTTTTCGATCCAAACATTTTGATTTTATGTTGAAATAAATATTAATTTACATTTAACATAACACAGCGTTAGTGAAATACAATAACCAATACCACTATTACTAAAGTACTGGGAACTTAATCTATGGAATATAATTAAGTATTCGATGTAAGAATCGTCAAAATTATCAGGTTCATCATTTGTCGGTAGCAAAGTACTCACCAATTGTGGCTCTTTTAGCAATTGAAAAACCTCTTTAATCAATGGTTCTTGGTGTGAACGTTTTCCTATGAACTGTGATAATGATGATATAAGAGGCCCTGAAGAAAATAAAGGAGCATTTAACTTTTCCTTGGAGTAATTTTCCAGCAAAGGTGCAATTTTTTGTCTTTTGCTTTGGTCACTCAGTATCAACAAAATCTTTATGTTAGCCTTTTTTGGCATGTGGTTTCTCCTGATGTCTCGGAGATTTCTTCACTAAAAAACACGATTTCCTCGTCAAGTCATTGGTGATGTCTTGCTTCAAAAACTTTTAATGTACGTTTACAATCCTTCCACATTTTTGCGATTTTACTATTAAAACTGCCCACAATTTTTTTAACTTTGGGATATTTTTCTTCATTTCTGGACTCGATTAAACTAAGTTTGTTCAGAACATAAGCCAAAACTGACGATTTTTTTCTTTTTGCTACAGTCTCTTAACGCCAAATTCTGAACAGATATCTCCTCGATATCAACGACATGATACCAACATAGATTAAATATTTTAGTTCCTGGCACTTCTTGTCAGCTAGCTTCAAATGAGTGAGAAGATAAGAAAATTACCTAACTGAAAAAATATATTTTACTAAAAACAAATACAAACACATGTACTGCAAGTCAATTTAGTTACAAATAAAATTTTAAAAAACTTTATGAGAAGTAGGATATGCAATAGCTAATTTTCTACATTTTGTTAAGAAATAAAAGTAGAATTTATACAATAAATTGGAAATACAAACCTTTAACTCAGTATTTAACAGAAAAAATGAAGAATCGTAAGACACAAACTATCACTATAGACTTTATTGTAAGACGCCGAAACACTACCGAATGAAGTAGATATTTACCCTTTCATTTGATATATGTTTATGAAATTACTATTAATATATGCCTTTACTGATTTCTTTTATTTTTACACCACGTATCACACAACCATCTCTGTTTGAAATAAAATTAAAACGAATGACATTGGTGACTTTAAATTTTTAGTATTATTAATTCCTAGAATAATTAAAATGACCACTGTGCGTCACACCGGAACTCTGTTAGCGAACAACGTATATCCATCTGCAAATTCAAATTTTCGTGTTTTTCGGTCCACCCTAGTATTGTGTCTATTGTGTCCATGCACTCGTGCGTCCACTATGAGACATCCTGTATAAAAAGACACAAATACTAGTCGAATTGGAAGCCGTCTCCTGTTTTAAAGTCGATTATGGCAGGGTAGAAGTCGCACGAATATTCGACATGATTATCTGTTATGGTGTTTCAGAGATAATCAATAAAATTCATCATTTTGATGCCATCCTCAAAGAACCGTACTATCTTAAGGCGCTGTTACACGGCGCGAGGTTCGCCGAACCACGAACCTGGTGCGTGGTTCGGCGAACCACGCGCCGTGTAACGGCGTCTTAAATTGAGGGTGTCAATACGGTACGTAGTTCATTCAGATTTGTGACGCATTTGGTTGTATCCTTTGGTCCGTGCAAGTTTACCGACATCCGATGGATCGCGGCAGCGCGCACCACGAACTGCGAACTAATAGCGAACCACCCCTGTCAGACGGCGTGTGGTTCGTGGTTCGTGGTTCGTCGGGACATGTCCGACGAACCACGCGCCGTGTAACGGCGCCTTTAGGAAGCATTTTCGGACACGTTTATAGAAACTTTTCTTACTATTTTTGCGTGTAAGTTCATCTTGTAAACAGATTAGAGATAATTTTCTATATAATAAATCATAGCATATCTTTAAAAATTTTCTTTTGTAATTCTACAGTCCTAATTATTGAAAATGCTATTTTGATGTAACTTGTATATAACTAATAGGCACCTAGTTGTTAAAGCAAAGCCAAGTGCGAAATCAATACATTATTTCATCGAACTTATTGGTAGGTACTTTGTCAAATCCAGTTGACCGTTTGTTTGACAACTCCAGCATAATGTAATCGCATATTACTAGATTAAAGAACATAAATTTTCCATTAATAACCATTCCAGAACAGTGTTAAATAACGGGGAAAAATATGTGCCCAGTTCGTGCTTAGCATCATTCGAAAATATCTGCCAGGGCTTTTGTGTCGCTAATTTTATCATGTAAACATTTCATTAAGCAAATCAATTATACAATGCCCCAATTAATAATTGATCTTATTGTATTAAGTATTGATAATGGCGGTCATTCGGTATATGAGATAATTAATGGGATAATCCTGCCTTAAATAAATAAAATACATATCTGCATGAAATAGTCATATAGGCAAATTGTTCAAACCATCAACTACAGAATTGTGGAATAGATCGAGTTATGAATATATTATCAATGGTATCACTGGCGAAATGGAAATATTTCACGTATAATTAATTGCCGGTTTTGCAGCATGGACGAAAATCCGTCTAGTTGCGATAATTCTAGTGGATGATTATTGCATATACCTACAATTTAAAATACTTTGTGTTGTTGACAATTTTCTACAATGTATTTGTACCACTACAATTTTTAGTATAGGTTTGATGAGTCAGAATCCTGACAAACACATATTTCTCGATTGTTGGTATGATGATGTTATACAACGATAATATCGTGTTGAATTTTCCTATTTGTTGCATCAGGCCTTTTGAAAATTATATGGAACAAATATCATTAAGATTTGACGTGTTATAAACTATTGAAGGCCGAATATTGAAAATACAAATTATATGATCCTCTATTTATATTCAGTATTTCATAAGACTCTTCTTTATTCTTATTCTTTATTCCTGTTCTTATTTTGCATTTATAAAAAGAGAATCAGACGAAGTAATTGGACATTAAGACAAAAACGCTGATGACGGACAAAAAAACAACTTTTTTTTTAACTTTATAAGGGCAAAATTATTCCATGAATATGATAATTACTTAATTTCGTTTTAAGGTATAATGACTTGCAATTTTATGTTTAAGTTGTAAAATGTTGATTTTTCACTCAGATTTCTTCAAACGACGACGTGTCACTTCGTAGCACAAATTTTGGAAAGGCATCGAAATCCGATGAGAGCTTTGGAGAAAGGCACCAGATGACGATTTTTCGACTTAAACATAATATTCAAATGGTACTCGCCAGAGGATCTCGGTGTAAATCCGAGCAAAACAGTTATTGTTCCATTTACAGAAAGGAGAAAACCAAGTTTAAGGCTCCTATGCTAAATGGTGCAATGCTGAACTTTTCCAGCGAAGTTAAGTATCTAGGAATAATTCTGAATCAAATACTTACCTGGAATTCACATTTTTAAAGAATACCAAAGCCACTGCGGCTATTTGAACGTGCCGCAGGCTGTTTGGTAAGTCTTGGGGTCTAAAACCGAAATTGATCTACTGGTCTTATTTCTCGATTCTGAGACCCATGGTCACCTATGCTTCATGTGTGTGATGGTCAAAAACTGAAGAAAATTAACACAAGGAAAGCTACAGAAGTTGCAACGCCTTGCCTGCTTAGGGATTACAGGAGCAATGTGCTCCTATCCCACACCCGCTATGAAGGCAATGCTAGACCTACTTCCTCTACATCTGCATGTAATAAAGGAGGCATCACTCAGTGTCCTAAGGCTGCAACATGTACTCTCTTTCAAACCAGACGATTTGGTTTGTCACTTAAGGATTCCGAGATCAATTGAACTGGAATCCATGACAAAACCCACTGACACAATGCCAATCAAGCTGGATTTTGACTGTCTGTTTGATGTGCTAATTGCGAGCCGTCAGACGGGCAGAGTCGAGGTACTGCAGTTGGAGAGGGGGGCCATTCATCTGGTATACAGATAGACCGAAGATAGCTGAAGGGATTAGCGTGGACGTAGCTGGGCAATTGCAGACTATGCAGAGCCCTAGGCAAGACCCTAACTATCTTACAAACAGAAATCTATGCTACAGACCTATGTGCCCAGGAATCCATAAATAAAAGCATTCGAAAGGCAAAGATCTATATACTTTCAGACAGCTAGGCCACGTTAACAGTTCCCAGGGCCTACATCTTTGAGTCTAAAATTGCCTGGGAATGTAGACAATCCCTGAAGTAACTGGCAAAAACAACAAGTTTACCTTAATGTGGATGCAAGGGCATGACGGAATAGAAAGAAATGAATTATCTGACGCCCTTGCAAAAAAGGTGCTGAAGTCCCTGTTTTGGGCCCGAAAAGGAACAGAAAGAGTCCTATTGGAGGAATGCTCCAAGCCAAAGACAAGCAAAAAAATATCACTTATTCGACAAACAATGTCACAAGGCTTCTAGAACTCGCTGTCATCAGCCTTAAGTCCGACTTAAGGCTGATGACAGGTGTTTTAACAGGGTCATTGCCCCTTGAGACATCATCATAGGGATATGGACAAAGCAGACAAAGCTACGTGCAGATACTGTGATACTGCAATAGAAACTGCGGATATATTCTTTGTGAATGCAGATGCTAGTCCGCACTAGACTAAAGTACCTAGAAAAGGTGGAAATAACGTCTGAAGACATAGGGAAGTTAGCCTCCAGGAAAATCACAAGTTTTGTAAAATGCTTGGGAGTCCCAGACAACAATTAACTAACAACTAATTTTAGGGTAATTCACAAAAGATCTTTTAGGCCGAAGTGAAGAAGAGCTGAAAGAGCCGAGCGACCTCTTGAATAACCTACAATCTATCAAAGTTTAATTCATGCCGAATGGCTAATTTTTAGTTTTAATCAAAATTATTGCCAAACGAAATAATGATAAAATAAGGAGGCGGACGTCTCCATAAGGATAGCTCGAAAGCGGTAGAAGTCCCTTTATCCTTATTGGATTATATTCCGTTAGTACGTTTGAGAAAAACTCATATAACTCATAGATTTACCTTAGATATTTCAGTCCTGACAAATAGTATAATCTCCCATAAGTACTTTTAAATCTAATCACATCCGAATCAATATTTTCATAGATATATTACCGCCGGTCCCAATGCGTGCACCTCCAAAAACCAAAGTTGTTAAAATGTCTTTTAGGTAATCACTTAAATATTTTTATGCTTGTCGATTGATTTCGATTGATTTCATCACTCTAACCAATATATGTAGTTGAGATTAAACATCCTCGAGAGAGGAATTTACCGTGCGTAATATGCCGATCTGATATTGTTTTACACATAATTAGTTAGGCAATTTTAATTACAGAAACTGAATTTTTAATCAATATATAATCCGATTATTTGAATTTCGATCTTATTTTGAACTTTAAGCTTAACACTTCGTGCGATTCTGTGTGTTGGATCCACAACTGATTTCTAAGGACTTCATATAGTTTCTCACGTCTGCGTCTGTTCAAGACCCCGGTTACAACAAAGAAACTAATAAATGTAATTGGCATATCATCAAAGTAAAGCGTTGTTATATCACTACTTGACTCCAGTAAAAATTACAATAAATAATACCGGTTGAGGCAATAAATAATGCAATTCAAACAAAACACAAGTAGTGAGTGCGAACGACTAGCTGATCTAGTGCGAGAGCAGGGATTTTATGGTGAGTAAGAGGTAGAATTAATATTTACTCTACCAAACCAGTTTGCTTCACTATTCAGAGGTAGCTAGAAAAAGGCAAGCAATGGCTAACCTCTAAAATAGCGAAACTGACCGATCTGGATAGGTCTAATAGTAAATCGGACAGACACAAACAAAAATAATAAAAAATGAAATTTAAGACAACAATCACAATTTATTAATAAACTTCAGAAAAAAATTATCGGAATAAACTAAACAAGAACAAGAATTGGCAAATTTAATAAAGTATTATGTAATCTTTTCGACTAATAAATATCTCAAATTAATATTAACAACACTTCTAGAAAAACAAACGTTAAATGGTTCTTATAAATTAATAATTATGTGCAATGAAATATTTCGGTTACTAGTACTTAAAGAATATTAGCAAATAAATAACTTAATCAAATTATTACACAATTTAAAGTCCACTGATATTTGCGAAAAAATATTTTTATGCAATAAATACAGTAAAAATACAACAAATGAAAAATGTCACTTTCTCACCAAATATTTAATATGCTGTACACTAGGTGATAGGTCCTGGTGAGCTCCAATGCCCCAACAGTCCCTGCCAAAGGTCTCCTCTAAATACGGGCGGCCCCTCAACGCGATACGATGACTGTTTCACCTGTATAACGCTAGAGTTTTGCTATTTGCTGGGTTTACGTGACTTGACTAATGTTGACTCGAACTATACTGGAATACTTGACTGAACTTGAACTAAACTTGACTAAACGAACTTGACCCGACTAAATTAACTTGACTGGACTACCATGGTTGAATTCTCAATAGATATTTAACCATACTCAACTAGACTGCAAGATTTCCCCTTATCTTTATAATACCAAATTATAACTTGTGAATAAATCAATTGATATTGGTCTTGACTCGATGTTATGTCGTATTACAAATGAATTATGTATCAATTAAATAATTTGAAGTTTATAACTTTGTATTGTAGAATAATACGAATTGTCATCCAACAAATTAATGTTCAAAATGAACGTAAAATTATCTTCAATTGTCATATAACAATTAATTGTAAGTGTGATTTACTGGAACTTAATGAAAATGCGTAAAATTCCAAGATGTGCGCAGCAGTGTATCACATCAACAAAGAGATAGATCGAAGAGTGGTAAAGTAACAATCTAGGATAAAAGGACTCAGGTCCTAAGTCGTCTTCTGAGAATATCTGTTTGAACGTAAAAATTGACCTTATATTGATCTCTAAAAAATGGCCTCTCAGTCTTGGGTTAAATAAGTGATTTAATAGGTTGAAGTTGAACTGAACATATTAGGCTCTTACATAGTCCCCAAAAAAGAAAGTGTTTTTTTCCGCGGATCAGATCAATGTATTCTTATGCATTTTGATCCGCTAAATCCGAATCTGAAGTCAGAATTGTTAGATTGGCCCGCTTTTGATCCCCAATTCCAAAAAACATCCTAAGACAAAACACAGGTCTGATTCATCCGGTGAATCAGACCATCAGACCTTATGTATTTTGACCCGCTGAATTCGAATCCGAAGTTAGAATTTTCAGATTGGCTCGGTTTTCATGTTTAACCTTAAATAACACCCTCAAAAAGCCTTTTACGTTTAAATAAGTAGTTAGATTTTTTTTTTAAGATTTTTATTTCATAATCTCATAACGCCATAACCTTACATCACTGTAGCTCTTCTTAACTCTACAACTCCATGTGAAGGCGAAAAGCCTGTTTTTACGGGTATTTCTTGAGGTTAAAGATGAAAACCGAGCCAATCTGACAATTCTGACTTCAGATTCGGATTCAGAAGTCAAAATACATAAGGACATATTGGTCTGATCCGCCGGATAGGTCACATCTCGGGTCACATTTTTGTTTGTTTTATTTGTGTTTTGGGTTAGGGATGAAAAACCTGAAAATTCTGACTTCGGATTCGGCGGATCAAAATACAAGGATACATTGGTCTGATCTACCGGACATACCACTTTTTTTTATTTAGAAGTGTTTTTTGGGGTTGGGGATGAAAAGCGAGCCAATTTGAAAATTCTGACTTTGAATTCGGATTGATCGGATCAAAATACATAATAAGGATACATAGGTCTGGTGCGCCGGACTTTTTTTAGTGGGGCTGTTATTAATTGCCTTTAAAAAAAATATCATTACCATTTTGAATATTTTTTGTTGTCATATTTATATTACCGTTCTGGCGCAGTTTAGCCGTAGTTACTGCACCACTCAGGTCACACACACATGGCTAACAACATAACAACCATCTCTCTGCGTCATTGCCATCTGCCGCAGCTGGGAGTCGAACTCAGGAGAGATAACAGTGCTATGTTGTCTCACTCAACCATACTTGTAACTATAGTAATAACTGAGTACTGAGACATCATGCGCTCAAAGTTGTTATTTGATGCATCGTACCAATTCTTATTCAGTACTAAGCTAACTCCGTCGAAATTCGACGAAATGGATTTGAGAATATTTCCCAGAAATTATTCTTTTTAGGTTTGCTTTCAGCACATGAATTTACATGAATTTCACCCTAATTAACTCGCCTTTCTTTAGAGAGACTTATATTTTCAAATATGCCCCTCCATTTAATGTTGACAGGTTTAGCTTAGGTTAATTTTCGGGGTGTTCAGCCCCTTTATCTTTCACTTAAATTATACCAGAGTTCTTCCTTGGCAATACAAGTCAACTACCTGCCAAATAGTATTATTAAACAGACCGGCGACCGACTCAATGACTGAATTGAATGACCTTATTTTCATAATCTAGATGATCTGAAATGAGATAATCCTAAGTAATCTGGTGGTTTTAGCCGGGCTGGACTGGATTATTTAGTCCTATCCCCCAGCAGTATGACCACGTTAATCCTACTCCCCGCGGAGTCTGGCCGTTCTCCTATCCGCCACTTGGAGACGCGCCTGGGAAGTGCTCAACCCCCCACCCTCGTGAAAGGATGGTACCAGGCTCTTTGGGTTACTACTATTTAATATGGCGGGGCTAAGTTAATACTTTTTTGGACACATTAACGAAGAAAGGCAAAAACTATCTCAAATTGTATAAAACAACAAGATCCCCAAGCATCCACGTCCTTACTTCCTGCCCTAGCCTTATGAACTTGAGGCACAAACACTTTGGCATTGGTTTTCCGGTGCTGGAGGATGGGGATGCCTCATGGTAGGTTAGCCTTTGGGTTAGAGTCCGACCTGAAAGGGGGACCTCAAATTTTCGTAGCGGTATCACAATGGGCCACAAGGCCTGAGTGCGGCGACCGTTTGTCGCCCCACTAAAAGAAAAAAAAGTCCCCTCCAGGCTACAATTACAAAAAAATTATCAAAATCTATCAAATGGCTGATTCTCACCAGTTAGGAAAAGAAAACGCCCTGTGTTTTAAATATATCTACTTATTTACCAGCATACAATTCAAAGTATACTTCCTATTATCTTTGCAATATAAATAGTTCTTATTTAGGTAATAAATAAGAATTACCTTTAAATTGACCCATTTTAACTTATCAATTGTCATGTAACATTTGACTGCATTTAACCTTTTAAGAAAATGCAATTTCTGATTCCAATTTATTTTTATTCTATATTTGCCACGCATTAACATATTACTTTTATACTTTGTCGTTAGAAATGATCTTCTCAAACAAAGTTCTTTAAGTGCGTTAAATTATGTAAAGTAGACATTTCCAAATTTTTAGCTGTCGTCTCCTTTGTTTTTTCTTGTGTTAATTAACCTATATTTTCCGTGCCCTTCTTGTTTGTTTACAAAGTCGTAATGAAAGGCACCTTGAGATAGAGCGTATTCTCGTGCTTTACGTTTGTTTTTCTTCTTAATTATTATCCTTTAGCATGGATATAGTCAATATTTTCAAATCTCGTGGCTAAATGGATTATATCCAGACAATTTAAACATGTAAAAATACCTACACAATTAGCACAATTTACAATTTGCTATAATTATTTTAACTATTGGATGACCACATTTTTCCATGTGGACATTTTTTCTCATTAGCCTGGTCAATTCTACATGAAAACGATCTCTTGCGTTTTTCTCGTCAGAGTTCTTGATTAAAATAATTAAATGCGAATTGCTTCATTTAACAGTATTGACTAATAACACAGCCCCACAAAAAAAAAATGTTCTGTTCACCAGACTAGACCAACATATCTATACGTTTTTGGGGTCGCTGAATCCGAATCCGGGGTCTGTTTGATCCCATCGGGTCAGGGTCAAGGTCGTCAATCCAAGGTTAAATTGGGAAAAAAACGATTAAGCGAAGGAAACTACGATTTCTGTATGTTTTCGGGGTCACTGAATCCGAATTCTGGATCTGCTTGATCCCATCAGGTCAGGGTGATGGTCAATCCAAGGTCAAATCGGAAAAAACCTTTTAAGCGCAGAAAGCCACCATTTTTATACGTTTTTGGAGTAACTAAATCCCAACTCCCGGTCTGTTTGACCCATCAGGTCAGGGTCAAGGTCATTCCAAGGTCAAATTGGGAAAACATTTAAGCTAGAAAACCACGATTCTTATACGTTTTTGGGGTTGCTGAATTCAAATCCGAGGTCTGTTCAACCCCATCAGGTCAAGGTCAGGGTCATTCCAAGGTCAACTTTTGTCTATCAAAAGGAAACGCGTTTTTGACCACGGATTCTGAAAGAGCGGGACGTTTTACGTCCGCATATGGTGTGACCTATGATCAAAGTGACGTTTGGTCATCAGAAGGTCGAATCACTCTCTCCAATTAATTTATCTAAGATCAAAGATGATTCGTGTTGAGAAATCTCTGTTACAAATCTTTATCGAGCATGGTTTAGCCTCGTGATATTTCTCCGAGGGTGATTGGAGAACCAAGACAGCAGACACCTATATCCACACGCAACCAACGAGTGGCGTCTTCCAATCCTCTGGGAAATACGAAACGTCTGTCATATACTGACTGCCCAAACATCTCGGTGATAGGGACTGATGAAGTTGCCGGAGCATCACTGATGAGGCCAACATCAATATCCGAGCGATACGTTTAATTTCTGTGGGAATCCTCTGATCCTGTTATTAAAATTAAAAATCCTGCTTCCAAGAGGATGCTGGAAATGGTGACAACTGCCTTAATCAAGGATGTGTAGAATGATCCATATTCCGATCCTTCAAGGTAATGAAGCCAGTAATGGCGTACTGCCCTGCAGAGGCGTTAGGGTGTGAGGATGAAGCCATAGTGTGTCCGACGACGAGTTGACTTTGTCCAGGTCTAAGTATGAGGGCTTTCCGACTTTGACGAGGACAAAGTCAACTCATCGACGGACACACTATGGCTTGATCCTCACACTCTAACGGCCTACTGCAGGGCAGTACGCCTTTACTGGCTTCATTACCTCTAAAATGGATCATTCTACACATCCTCGATTAAGGCAGTTGTCACCATTTCCAGTATCTTCTGAGAAGCAGGACTTTTAATTTTAATAACAGCAACAGAGGATTCCCACAGAAATTAAACGTATCGCTCGGATACTGATGTTGCCCTCATCAATAATGCTCCAATACCTTCATCAGTCATAGGTGTCTGCTGTCTTGGTTCTCCATTCCCCTCGGAGAAATATCACGAGGCTAAACCATGCTCGAAAAAGATTTGTAACTGAGATCTCTCAATACGAATTATCTTTGATAATCTAAGATAAATTAATTTGAGAGAGTTATTCGACCTTCTGATGACTAAACGTCACTTTGATCATAGGTCAAACCATATGCGAACGTAAAACACCCTGCTCTTTCAGAATCCGCGGTCAAAAACGCGTTTCCATTTGATAAACAAAAGTTGACCTTGGAATGACCTTGACCTTGACCTGATGGGGTTGAACAGACCTCGAATTTGGATTCAGCAACCCCAAAAACGTATAACAATCATGGTTTTCTAGCTTAAATGTTTTTCCCAATTTAACCTTGAATTGACCTTGACCCTGACCTGATGGGTCAAACAGACCAGGAGTTGGGATTTAGTTAAAAATGTATAAAAGTGGTGGTTTTCTGCGCTTACAAAGTTTTTCCCAATTTAACCTTGGATTGACCTTGACCCTGACCTGATGGGGTCAAACAGACCCTGGATTCGGATTCAGCGACCCCAAATACGTATAGATATGTTGGTCTAGTCTGCTGAACACAACACTTTTTTTTTGTGGGGCTGTGTAATTTTTGAACACATAAATCTAGTTATCCTGGATTAAATGACGTTTTTACAAACATCATTTTCAAAACAATATTTGTTGACATAAAGTAAGTTGTTGGTGTTCAAAACCATCTCATCGTATTGTTTCTTCGATTTTTAGTGTTTCATTGAATTTATTTCATTTTTTCACTGTTTTCATTCGAATATCTCAGTAAATACGTTGAATCAGACGAATGCGAAAATGGCGACAATTATATGGTCCCGCAGATGGTAACGCAACAAAAACCAGAAGTATGTATTAGAAGAGATATCCTAATCGTGCCCTGCCAGATAGCCGATTCTGTCCGACTATTCATCACATTCTTTGTGAAAGTGGTAGTTTTCAAAAAGGTACTTCAGAAGGTAGACCTCGAACTGTTAGAATACCCGAAATTGAGGAAGCAGTGTTGCAGGAAATGGACAAGCATCCTGAGACAAGTACGAGGAAGATTGCTAAAGCTCTGAATATTTGTCATCGAATTGTTTGGCGAACTTTGGTTGATTTCTTGTATCCGTACCATATTTTAATACAGGCATTACTACCCAGGGATTTTCCACAGCGTGTGAACTTCTCTCAGTGGCACCTTCAGAATGTTACACTAAATCCACAGTTTGAGTCACAAATTATATTCACAGATGAAGCAAATTTTTCTAGGTATATAAATTTTCCATAATAATCATGTGTGGGCGGACTAAAACCATGTCATAACCGAAACCCATTTCAAAGAGCAATTTTCGGTTAATGTATGGGTAGGAATTATTGGTAAAAATCTTATAGACACTTTTTTCCTGCCAAGACGCCTTAATGGACAATCTTACCTTCTCCAGGAAGAACTACCTGTGTTGCTTGAAGATGTACCAATTGCGTTAAGAAATCAAATGTGGTACATGCACGATGAAGCTCCTGTTCATTTCAGTGTAATAATATAATAAATAATAATAATAATAATATTTATTTTCCTTTAAGATGAAATACATTTGTATAGGAATAGTCAACATTTTTCTTACTTGCTAGGTAGATATGTCAATTTCTATAAAATTTACCTAAAGTATAAATAATAATGTAATAAATTTTATATTAGTCCCTTTTAATAAATAGGAGTAATTACACAACTTGCAAACTAAGACAAACACAAGAAATCAGTTATAGAATAAAAACATTTATTTAACAAAAATTCTTTTAGTTTAATTTTAAACAACCGCTCATTCCTAATAAGTTTTAATTCGTCCGGTAACAATTTAAAACATTTTGGCCCTAAACAATAAGGCGATTTATACGTTATTTTTAGTTTAGCAAAGGGAACATGAAAATTGTTTTTTTGCCTCGTATGTGCATTATGATATTGGCTATTTAATATAAAATTTTCTTGATTTTTAAAAACGTATGTGCACATTTCAAAGATGTATACACTTGGTAAAGTTAAAATTTTATAATTTTAAAAAATTTCCTTACAAGTATGAGTATTTGAAACCCCAGCAATACGTAAAACACGTTTTTGGGCAATAAAAACATGAGACGCACAAGTGGAATTCCCCCAGAAGCAGACACCATATCGTAAGCGAGATTCAACTTGTGCGTAATATAAACAATTAAGTTGTTCTGTACATAGCACCCTTCTTATATTCCTAAATAAATATGTAATGGAGGCAAGCTTTGAGACAACAGCTTCACATTGAACTTTCCAGTTAAGATTTTTATCTAAGTGTAAACCTAAAAATTTGACAGTTTCTAATTTAGTACATAAAGGAGTATCATTTATATTAAAATTTAACAGTTTACAGTTTACACTTTACAGTTTTGATTGTTATGAAATCTTAACACCCGAGTTTTTTCTACGTTAAAATATAATAAATTTTGAGACAACCATCCACTTATCATATTAAATAAACTATTACAATTGAATTCTAAGCATTCATCTATTTTATTTGAAACAATTAAAGAGGTGTCATCAGCATACATCGTAAAGTGAGTATTAAATGATAAGGAATCTAATTCATTTACGTATAGTAAAAATAGGACAGGACCTAACACAGAACCTTGTGGAACTCATAAGGTCAAATAAGACCATTCAGATGTAACCCTATCAAAACCATCTTTATTGTTATATTTTATACTAACACATTGTTTCCTATTTTCAAGAAAAGTTTGAACCCAATTTAGCGCTACTCCTCTTATCCCATAATTATTCAGTTTGAAGACTAACTTCTGATGGTCGACGCAATCAAATGCCCTGCTGAGATCACAAAAAATCCCAACAGGACACTCGCCGACATCAAGGAAATTTAATATTTTCTCATAAAATGAATGCACAGCTGTAGTAGTTGACTTTCCACTGCAAAATCTATGCTGATTTTTAGTCAAAATTTGATATTTTTCGAGATATTTCGACAATCTATCTATAAAACAATATTCGAGTATTTTAGAAAAGCCTAAAGGCACAGTAACCGGTCTATAATTTTCTAAACAATTTGGGTCACTTTTCTTGAAAACAAGTACAACTTTCCAGTTTTTAGGATATCCGGAAATGTTCCCAATTCAAAGGACATGTTTACAAGATACGTAATTGGTTCAATAATTATATTAATTATTTTTTTTTTTTTTAAGGCGTTCGGTCAAGGACCATACTGCCAGCCGCAATTTTTTTAAAAGTTAATTAAAATCTTAAATTAATTTGTTGCTTATACAACATACATGAATACTATGATAAGTATGAGAAAATGATAAAATATCCTATGTCTATATCTAACCTAACACGAGAGAGAGGAGAATATATATAGAAGATGACGAAAAGGATATAACAGGGTCACACACTTCTCGTCCTGGGGTAATTATTTTTTTAATTATAAACTTTGGAACATAATCTGTACTAGATGATTTCTTGTTTTTTAATTTTATGGTTAGTAAATCTAACATTTCTTCAGCGGTAAACGGATTAAGAAATAACGAATTGTTTTGTACATTTATATTATTATCATTATTTTACGTGTGGCTTATCCTAATCTTTGGATATGTCGCGGAGGACCTCAGCAGTGGCCAGCAAGATCTCCCGATCTCAATAGTTTGAATTTCTTAATCTTAAAACCCTGGTGTATAAAACTCCCATTAACACTTTAGAAGATTTAAGACACCATATAGTTGTTTCGTGTGAAACAATACGGAATACGCCGGGAATATTTGAATGAATGCAAAGACGGGCGGAAGCATGCCTATTAAGTGAAGGTGGCCATTTCCAACAATTTTTATAAAAGAGAATTTATCATTATCAATGTTAATAAGAGTTAATTACAATTTGAATTTAACTGTTTTAATTATGAACTGTGCGTGTAACGAGAAAAACGCAAGAGACCCTTTTCATGTAGAATTCACCAGGCTAATCATAAAAAAGATCCACGTGGCAAAAAACATTATAGGATATTTGCAGGAACGCCACTGGTGGAGCGATAAAATAACTTTTCTAACTAAAATATGTGGTTTTATATCTTGTTAAGGACCTAAGAAATCACTCCTCGAAATATTAGCACGTCATTAAGGAACACCCTCTATATCAGATTTTTTCATGGCGGTAGTGATAACTACATTCCAAGTATTATTATTCTTAATTATTTTCTTAATTATTTTTTTTATAGTGATTGATGTAGAACTCGTCAGCAAAACTGACTAAAATTCTAAAATGGATTTTTTCCAAACCACCTTAAAAATCGACATTCTGAGTGTTCAGCCTCACAAGACGACAAATTTTGCTGCTAGAATTCGGATGTTTAAAAGTTAAGTTGTCGTACCTTTTGTATTCAATCATAATCATTTATTTTTCATAGTATATAAAAATTAAACTCTTTTCCCTCTAGCCTGGTTGTAAGGCATATTTTTAATTGTATAATATTTTGTGTAACTCACTTGAAAATTGTAAAAATAAACTGCAATAATTTTTTTACCGGTTCTTTTATTGCTCGGTACTCTCTCACTAGAAGGATTGGTAATATCTTATTTAGGGCTTTTTGAGATCGTAATAATATGCTCCTAAAAATGATTCGTATCTCCAGACAGCATCGTATTCTCCCAAATTCTCCCACTTATTTGCTACATCAATCGGAGAGGAAGGGTTTTTGTTTTGTTCCTTATGGGTTGCGGTATCAGAAACCTCGCCGTACTGAAGCTTAAGCTTATTGTACCCCATAATCTCGTTATTCTATTAATCCCGTTCCTCTCCAAAAGGAGAATGTACGGTCAATGGAAGCTCTGGCTATTCCTTCCTGGGTCATTTTTGTCCCCTGAAGTATGAAAACCTCCCAACCACCAAGGCTGGGCATTCACATAGTATGTGGTGAGGAGTTTCCTCATCCTCACCACACATCCTGCACTCTGGATTGACCTTCACACTTATGTTGGTTAGGCGTCTATTCAGTGTGCAGTGTCCTGGTTTGATTCCCACTGCACATCTCAGCTGTTTTCTGCTCAGCTATAGCAATTTGTCTTTGTCTCATCCCCGGCACCCCAGTCCCATACAAGTTATGTTTCTGACTCAATAGATCGTTTACCATTCTTCTTGCGGTATTGTATGACATCCCGCAGGATGGCTCGAGTTCCATGCAGGCTGTTTTTGCGCCTTCTTTGCCCAGCTTATCTGCTGTTTCGTTGCGTTCATTGTCCTGGTGTCCTCGCGTCCACACCGGTTGTATACTCTTGTGTTCCGCCAGTTTCGCCAGGGATTCATGGCAGCATATTGATAGGTTGATAGTGCAAGGAAATCCAAATGGCAAAAGGCTAATTGGACACCCTGCAAAATGTTAGTCCATCGAGGAGCTGATCGGACAGCGCTTTGATGAGGCTGAATGCCTAACAGGCAACCGTGACGGTATGATTTGATGTCGCCAGACGTACTATACAGCAAACGGAGACCGACTAGATTAATTCGTGGATCACAAAACATCCGGAAAGACGCTGTGAACAAAAAGAAGAAACTTGCCAAATTGTCTACTAATTAGTAGGTAGTCACATGTTTCTTTCCGGACCTGCTTCAGGATATACCATTAGTCGTTCCTCGGCGTCACATTTTCCATGGCACCCGGCATAAAATATGCATTATCCTAATTATGAATACATGCATTATTCAAACTATAAGTTTATAAAAATAAAAATGTTAAGTTTTTCAGTTAACTGATTTTTAAAATTATTATTACATTAAAAACATATTTACAGTATTCAAAACAGTTGGCTATAGAAAAACTTGACATTATTTAATTTTTGTGATGGTTGCATCTCAGTTAATTATTACAACCTCACTCACGTATTGTTATAACTATCAATACAAGTGAAGCATTTTTGTAAATTTTAAATTTTTAGTGAGTGAGGGTGTAATTATTAACTGAAATGAGCTGTCATAAAAATCAATGGGGAAGTAGACAATTTTTTAAAATTATTTTAATAACATCTACACCTAAAAACAGTTGACCCGTGTTTTTTATTCTATTTTTTTAATAATGCCTTATAGTAAAAACAAAATCATGAATTTTAAACTGTGTTTAAACGGTTAGATATTGCCGCCAATTTTTGGGCTATTCTATTGGCTATGACGTAATAGCGTAATCATCAGTTTCTAACAGTCCTTGGTTTCTAGTTCTGCATGAACAGACAAACGAGGGCTACGTTGCCATATTTCGATTATTATTCTAAGATATTCTGTACTGTTATACGAATCCTTACATTACAATTACAATTCTGTATTAGCAAGTTGTCAATCAGCCTCAAAAATATATAGAATATTTACTTGCTCGGTATTTGAAACATTATCAAAAACCGCTGCCCAAGGAATCACTACTTC
Source organism: Rutpela maculata (assembly GCA_936432065.2). NCBI lineage: Eukaryota > Metazoa > Arthropoda > Insecta > Coleoptera > Cerambycidae > Rutpela > Rutpela maculata. Next base: position 289,532,235 of record OW386285.2, on the reverse strand, counting down.
CACATCCAGATTCTCTATCCAAGTCACTCACAACGAAAATACTTTGTATGTGAAAATAATTGTTTATGGAACTTTAATAATATAATATTTGAAATCCTCTACCCCAAAAACTCATAAAACGATACCCCACATCGGTAGTGGGGTGGGGGGTGGTGATAGGGGGGCGATAGTGGGGGGTGGATGAAGTAAAAAAATATTTTGAGGTTTCTGGTTCCTGTACATACACTAAATCACGATTTTTTTTTCATCCCCTTTAATAAGGGGGTGGGGGTGGTAATGGGGGTGGCTAATGACAAAAATTTTTTTGAGACCTTAGCTTCTCTTGTATATACTAAATACCAATTTTATGGACTCTTACTTGCTTGATTGACCTATTTACCCCAAATTTACCCCAATTTACCCCCCAACTCTTCGACGGAACAAGATGAAAATATACTCTAGTTCTAGATCTCGTTAAAGTACATATGTGTACCAAATTTCAAGTCAATATCTTAAACGGTTCCAGAGTAAACGTGCGCACAAAAAAAAGTTACAGACAGACAGACAGACCGACAGACAGAATTTTTTTTTTCGCTCAAACTTAAAATCTCGACGTTTCATGACATTTTAAGCCTATTTGGACAATAAAAATTTTTAAAAATTTTTTTGTCGTTACTATACTTCCACTGGACGTGGAAGTAAAATTAATATTAAAGATTATTTCATACAACATACAATGCTCATTTTCTTTTTTAGAAATGTGGCAACGTAGCTGATTACTGCCAAATGTAAAGTGCCCCTGTTTCAGTATTTGGACTGTCGTTTATTATATTTTGTGATGTCTGCAATGCCTCTAAAAATGTGTTTTCTACCTTCTTCCCAAAATAATACTGAAAATAACAATAAAAAGCTATTTATAATGGTTTCCAATAAATATTTATTAACATTGTTTGAGAAGGTTCACTCTAACTCAATGAGGTTCATACAGATTTCTTCGAGTCTACCTAACAGTGTGAAAAAAAAAAAGAGAAAATCATACTGTTTAAACTCACATAAAAGTAATTTATTTTTTGAGAGTAAAAATTAAAATGAATATTACAGAGAAAACAGCTAATAAACTAATATCTTATTTCTGCTTGTATTGACGTTTTTAAACTCTGCACTCTAAGAGTCCGAATTTGATTTATTAAAATGAAATATCATAGTCGAATCGAGAACCGGCAAGTTTTCTTCAGTTGCAGTTTCGAGTCCGGCTTCCATTTTATAACTAATTGATGAATGTTATATCCAATGAGGTCATTATGTCGCTGGTTATATCACTAGTACAAAACCAAACACACAACAGATGTCAAAAACGGTTTTTACAGATGACAGGGAGGGCGGAGTTGTGCGACGAAAAATATTGCTTCTAACTGCCTTATTTTAAATCCACTCTGATTTTAAGCATATTCATTTTAAAATAAAACCAATAATATTCGGCAGAATTACCTCGAAATTACATTTATAACATATTGGAGAGTCACACTATAATACTATATTATTACTTTTGTCATTTTTGTTATTGTCTACTAGCCCATTATGTCAAGTTCTTCCGTAACCAATTGTTTTTAATTAATAATAATGCAACCAGTTTAATAGATCACACGATATACAGACATGTTTCTTTTAGCGAGCATTTCTGGTAAAGATTAGAACAACTTATTTTAATCATTAATTGTTTTGTTTTAATATGCCCCTCCATGACGATGAAGAAAAGTTTTTTTACTGATTCAAAAATTATTCTTCTAGTTACTCGCTTAGTTTTAATTAATAAATATGGCATATAATACATCGTTGAGAAGAGAAAAGAATACTCTGTTTTATGGCGCCATTTGCCGCCTGTTTCAGAATTTCTTTAAACGCTTTGAAGAGTAAATCTCGAAATCGAGCAGTTTTGAAAACATTTTGATGATACGTCGTTAATAGGCTCTATTTTGCAAAAAAAATGGTATTAAATATTTTTTTCTACCCATTCAAATAACAGAAATATCTGACTTATACGCATTCCGCATTTTCTATATGTTCCGTCCATAAATTTGAAATTTCCGTAAACCATTTTTTAGCTTACAAATATTGGCACAATTAAAAAATTTCACGGATGATATAAGCGATATATCTTCGAGAGCCGTGATAAAATGGACATCCTGTATATGTTGATATTACCTGTACCCAAAAATAACAAAAACCTCAGTTTTACTTCGTTCGATGTGTTCTTAAAACCCCCCAGGTTTATTTGTCTTTCGGCCTTAAACTCTATATATAGATCTATTCCAGGGAATCCAGACGACTATTCTTGCAGTAATTAGTTGTCGTCCCTTATTCATTAGAGCTCAATTGACCTTAGATTGCCGGTTTAATTAGAGCTCTGTTGTTACTTGTGAGATAACAAACAAAATTTCCATTCTGTTTGTTACAAAGAAACAGCCTCTATTGAAAAGTTAACGCATGTAAATGAGATACAAAAACATTTGAATAATGTTGTTTTTCTTACCTTAAAAAGGAAATGATGCCTTGTTAGGTACCCTTAAAATATCGTTCCTATGCTAAATAGCGATGATCTGAGCTGTAATTGAAAATAAAATTTAATAATGGTTTATTTGTTTGCTACACTTTTATACGTATATTCAAAGAGGATTTCGATTCGATTTTAAATAAAAATATTGAAATTTGAAAAGTTTATATGCAGTAAATCCTTGGGTTGATTTTACAATAGGGAAAAAATGTATTTCTAATTGTACAAAAGAATACCAAAAGAATAAAAGTTTTTCATTTATATAAAACGGACAAATCTGTAATTAAAACTTTGATATTAATTCAGTGTGTTCTTAATGTCAGAAAATAGCGCAAAATAATAAACTACTTCAATAGAATGTCTCACACTATTCGATTAAACCACCGTTCCTTTCAGCACATATAGGCGGAGAGCTAGTCCCCCGAAATATGGAAAATAAAAGTGGCCTATTCAACTCGAGAACATTCAAAAACTGAAGTCATATTCTCATGTAAAATAACCTGCCGAATTCGAGTGTGAAGGTTGCAATTCGATTCGGAATTGCGAAATCGAAAATGGGGGTATACCGGTTTTCAGCTGATTTTCGTTATTTTCGTGGCATTTTGGTATTGGGGGTGGGGGTAGTTTCAACCCCTGGGGGTGACATAAATGGAATGATATGTAAAGAAAATTAAAAAGAATAAAAAGTATTGTAATTTGGCTAATATTGTAATTTGGCCTGGGGGTGAGTTAGGTCACCTGTGGTCAATATTTACTTATTTTATTCAAATTGACCAAGAAAAACCCGATTTAACAGGCCCTTGCAAGCCTAGCGCCGAAGAATCGGAAAAAGGGGGTGGTAGTTGGACGGTAAGTCGGAAAATATTGTCACCATCGTGTTTCCCGCCCTAATGTCTTGCGGTCCGGTCGCAGAACTTTTGGGTTTTTTGCCTTTTTCTGGTCAATCTCAAGGGACTATTTGCTTCGAACCATTGACTCGGCTTGAAAATTTGGACACATATACTCTGAGACAAAAAATTATACCAAAGATAACATATCTGGTACAAAGAAAATATTTTTATCCTAGATCACATGAATTTTTCAGTAGCGATTCAATATCGAGGAAAGTTTCTTACTATTAAAGATAGAGTGCTAATATAATGAGTGCAATGTAGTTTATGGTCTGAATTAATTTCTAAAGTAGAAAAAATCATTTTTATAGTAGTTTGGTGGTCATACAAGTCTAATAAGTTTGGACGTTGTACGCGCTGCATTAAATTTTGGGTTTCCAATGCAGCAGATCCTCATTTTAACTGATAATATCTCAAAATCGAAAGATTTGAATCCTCATTATGTGTATTATGTGTATATTGTAAACCACTTACTGATATATGTCTAACTTACGTTTAACAGTTTTAAAAATCTGCTAAGTTATATACGAGGTTATTATAGAAAGATACCCCACGTTTCAAAAAGATTTTAACTACCGGAATAGGCATGAAGTAATATTTTTGACGATAGCTCCGAAATTAAAAAAAAAAGGTATAAAAAAACCACCTACAAAAAAAGCTGTTATATCGATGCCTAATATATTATTCAAATAGAATGATTACTTTCTGAGATATAACATATTAAAAGTTAGGTATCGTTAAAATATCCTTATTAAGTGACACAATATAACTTAACAGATCTTCAAGAATGGTTAACGAATGTTATCAAACAGTGGCCGGTTTTCAATAGACACATAATGAACACATAATTTTTTCAATTTGCAAAGGTCTCCTGTTTTTGAGATATTCAAGGTTAAAATAGATGTAAATTTAGCAAAACATTGATAATGAAGTAAGTCCAGTGTTTCTTTATTTGTGTCACGTTCGAACAACGTGACCAAAAAAAGTTCGTTAACTGATGCAGTAGTTTCAGGATCTATCTTTTTGTTTCTTGAATGATTCAATTGACGTAATTGACTGTGGGTTTTTGTTGAGATTGATGTTGAACTTGGTTTTTCTGATGCCGAAAACTTGACGGAGAATAAAATTTCTCGGCAACTTTCCCTGTTCGAGCTTTGCGGAAGTAGGTGTTCTGGCTAATTCTGCTATGATCTTCAAGATGTCTCTATCTTCGCCCACGACGCGAACGGAATGATATGTCGTAGACATTTCGATAGCTGTTCGACTAGCGTCCTTGGCAGCTTGACGAACGTACGTAAAATTGGATACTTCGAATTTCTTTTTACTTCCCTCTCTTACCGAAGTATTGTAATCGTGGAAAAATCACCCTTCAGAATTTCCTCGGATTTTTATGTTTCAATGTATATTATGAAAATTAAAACCATTTAATTCCGCCAGTCTGCCTGTCTCTCTGTCTGTTGGAACTATATCTACAAAATCACTTGACGGGGAAGGATAATATTTGATAGGTAGTTGACGATACTGCTAACGAAGAAAAATATACAGGGTGGACTACATGAAACTTAAAGAGGACAAAAAAATGACGGAACACGGTAATATTTTATATGTAGTAAACCCAATTGAAAAGGAAGAAAAATATGAATATAATACAGGGTGGTCACTCAAAAAAAAATGTGGGAGCACGATAATATTTCGCATGCAGTTAACACAACTGTGGAAGGAGAAAATATAAAAAGAAAAATATACAGGGTTCTCATTCAAATTTTCTTTTTAAAATGTGACGGAGGGCGATGGTATTACGCATGTAGTTAATACAACTGGCGAAGAAGAAAAATATAGAAGGTGGTCACCCAAAAAAAAATTAAAAAATGTACCGGAGAATAATATTTTTTTAGCCAGTTAATGCAACTGTCAAAGAAGAAAGATATACAGGGTGGTCACCCAAAGAAAAATAAAAAATATGGCGGAGCACGATAATATTTAGCATGCAGTTAACACAACTGATGAAGAAAAAATATAATAAAAAATTATATAGGGTGGTCACAAAAAATGTTCAAAAATGTGAAGGAGGACGATAATATTTCGCCTGTAGTTAACACAACTGTCTTAGAAAAATATGAAAAAAATATATACAGGATGGTTCGCAAAAAAAAAACTAGAAATGCGACGGAAGACGATAATATATGCAGTTAATACAGCTGTGAAAAATGAAAAATATGAAAAAATATACAGGAAGGTCTCCCTAAAAAATTTATGAAAAAATGTGAGGAATAATATTTCGCATCTAGTTAACACAACTGTCAAAACATAAAAATATGAAAAACAAAATATGCAAGGTGGCCACTCAAAGAAAAAATGAAATGAAATATATGTGATGGAGAACGATAATATTTCGCATGCAGTTAACACAACTGTCAAAGAAGAAACATATAAAAATTAAGAAAAAATGTTATGGATGTAATGTTTTGCATGCAGTTAATACAACTGTCTAGGAAGAAAAATATGAAAATTATACAGGGTAGTCACCCTAAAATAAAATAATGAGAAAAGTATGATAACCAGAGGGGAAAGTTTTGGGTAAAAGGATATTACATACAGAGGGGGAAAGTGTTTCATTGTTGCCGAGAGATGAGATAAACTTTCCACCAAGGTTTGTATACTATTTTAATCACAATCATCTCCCTTAAAGAACAAAAAGCCAAAAGAATCGTTTATTAAATTTTTTAATAGCGTTTTATGTTTTTATTAAGCAGGCAATGAACAAAAAATTCTTGTCATACGACAAATGTCAAAGTAGCATTACGTCGTTTGTGCTTGTCCCTTGCCTCTATTTACAGAAAATACAGGATAATAATACCGATAGTGAAATGGGATGTACTCCGTCTGAACTCAGGGAAGTTGCCGAGCGAGCAACAGAAAATTTATAGCCAGAAAAAAGTAAAAAAGTAAAAAAACACAAGTTGGCAAATGCTCACTTTCCAACCCGAAAACTGGTAAGAAAGTGGCTACTTTCCAACCAGAAATGTCCTATTTCAGTTTAATTGTTGAATGAAGTAGAAATGTCATACTTTTCACATTTTTGACATGAGACAATTTGATTATTTCTGTATGATTGTGAATAAATACTTTTATCAATTTATTTAGCATTGTAATGAAGTGAATCTTGTTATCATTTGCCAATTTTTCTTCTAGTATTTTATCGATCCAATTTATGTTTATAAGCAAAGAGCCAGGTCCGTATTATGACTGGTTTGGCGAATAAAAGACATTTTTAAACTTTCTCGATGGATTCTTAAACTATTAATCGTACAAAAATATTTACTGATACAAAAGTTGTTGAGAATTTTATCCTCTACATAACTGATAAGTACTTATTCCCAGGAAAAAAATGTCCCCCATATTAATGTTTTTTCAAATGTATATATTGACGGGAGTATAAGGGCTATTTTGTAAACGGCGCACGGCGCATACGCTCTCAAAATATGACATTGAAATGCGCTTTCCGTAGGTGGCCAGATTCTAAAAGTAATACTTATTTAAAAAGACGATATTTTAATTTAATACACATATTGGCCATTATATACAACTGATATTTGTAATAAATGGTCCATACTTCCCGTAAATTCTGGACAACGATCATATAATAAATAAAAACTTGAAAAACTCTAAATGTTTTAGTAAGCAATCTTCAATAACACATCGGCCATTTTCATTAAGTTCGTCAATTGGCGGTATTCTCGAAGCTTACGTTTTTTAAAATTATTATATTCAATACTTTACGTTTTCCTGTATATATTTACTGTAAAAATTTCTCACCTGATCTCTTTATGTTAGTCATAAACCAGTTAATAAAACTATATATTTTTAAATAATAATAACATTTGTACATTTTAGTCTTCTGAAATGTCTGGGAACTGTCGAATAACTCGAGAAATACACTTCGGATTGAAAAATCAAAAAATGTGTTCAATATTTTAAAAAAGTTATCCACAGATGTTAAAGTTGACCCCCTTCCCCACCCACTGGGAGTGGGATGGGGATAACTCTCAAGTCTCAAATAGGAACCCCCATTTTTTTATTGGAGATTCAAATTCTACATCCCGAATTACGTACTTATTGTACGAAACATTTTTTTCTTTCGATTTGTGATGGATGGCACTGTGGCGACGAAAAATTTGATTTGGCGATTATTGTCAGGAATCGAAAAACATTACTCCATCAAATTTGAGGTGAGGTACGGTACCGGTTTCAGTGACGAGACCTCGAAGTTAAGCACGCCGGGCGAGTCCGTCACTTGAATGGGTGACCGTATCTCATCTCGCCGTCTTGCTTAAGTGGTAGAGTAGCATTAGCTAAACTTCGCCAGGACGTTAATATAAATAAGGCATAAAAAAAATTCTAGACTTTTTCATGTAGAATCCAACTCTGCAATAAGAAATGGGGCTCCCATTTGAGCTTTGACCTTCACCCCACCCCCAATGGGTAAGTTTTCCCTGTAAACAATGTGTTTCAAACGCTCCCAAATAAAAATCTAAAATCATCAAGTCATCATGGTTCCTTGGCGGCCATAAAACTGAACTATTTCTGCGTATCCAATTATCTCCAAATTTTCGGTTTAGCCAATTAATAAAAAATAATAGGCCTCACAAACCGGGTATGCCGACGACTTGGCCATAACGGTGACTGGAAGGTGGACTGTCCAAATAATGGAAGCAGCCAACGAGGCCATCAGAAATATTGAGAGATGGCTAGAAAGAATGCAGCTTGAGCTAGCTGCCGGGAAAACGGAGCTCCTGGTTATCACGAGGAAGGTGGAGATATCTTCAGGGAACCTCCTGAAATACCTAGGGGTTTGGCTGGACTCCAAGCTGAACTTCGGTGTCCATGCCACAAAGACGGCCGAGAAGGCGGTAAAGCAGCCACAGCCATTGGGAGGCTTATGGCCAATACGCACGGATCGAGAGCGAGCAAGAGGAGACTTGCTGTGCAGTGTCGTGCACTCTATCCTCTTGTATGCAGCTCTGATCTGGTAAAATGCGATGAAGGTGGATAGAACGAGAGGAAGGATGGCTAGGATCCAGCGATATGTCGCACTAAAGGTATGTAGTACATATAAAACGATTTCGTACGAGGCGGCGTTGGTAGTGGCTGGGATCCCCCTTTGGATCTGATGGCCAAAGAACGGCTGGAAATCTTTGAAGGAACTGGGAGGGCAGAGGCCAGGTACAGGCGGTTTGAAAGATGGCAGAGGCGGTAGGACACTGCAGACAAGGGAAGGTGGACGAGACGCCCGAACATCAGAACATCCCGAACATCAGGGCGTGGATGGAACGGAGGCATTGTGAGGTAGGCTATTACCTCATACAAGGCCTAAGAAGACATGGGTGCTTCATAGATATTGGCAAGACTGACAGCAGAGAGTGTGCATACTGTGGAGAGGTCGATGACGTGGAGCACACCGTGTTCGCATGCAACAGATGGAGAGAGGTGAGACGAGACGGTGGGGCATCGTTATTGCCTCCGGAAGATATGGTAGGGAGAATGTTAGAAACGGAAGAGAACTGGAGAAGGGCGGGGGAGGGAATAACCCGCATTATCAAAAAGATGAAAGAGAAGGAAAGAGAGATGGGTTTGAACCCATGGAGAAACGCCAATTAACACCGACAATCTTAAATGACCTGTGGGTCCGATGAAAAGCGAAAGCAGTCCCAGGCCAACAGGAAACACTGAAGAGAGGGAGAGGTTTTAGCTGGTTGGAGTTCAGCACTACCCGTTCGCGATAGACTCCAAGCGACGGGTGTCCATGATGATTTCCCCTCTCACAAAAAAAGGCCTGACATTGAAAATATGACAGAAAATGTCACAATTTATTCAGGTATTTATGGTGATTAACGTTACTATTAAAAAAATGTGAGCCTAACTTCATGATAATTAACAGCACACCACAGGTTTACTTAACAAAATATTGGCAATGACTCGAAATTCTAAAATAAGTATTAGTATCTATTATAGATACTAATACTTATTTTAAGAAGTTTTAGTAGGTAAATCTAATTAGATACTATCTAATTAGATTTACCTGCAATATACTTAAATTCCAAGTAAGTTTTGGTTTTTGTATGAACATCAAAATTTTCAAAAGTTTTCATTTGCTATTATAATATTTTTATAATTATACATTATATAATAAGTAAAGGAAATATATAATTTTTTTAAATAATGCTTACTTTGTGTTAATAACCGTTTTCAACATTTTCAATTTTCTCAGACATTTCCCAAATGTTGAACCATTCAATATATATTCTGAAGCTTTCCCAGAGGAGTAGAAAGTAACTTCTCCCTTCGTAAAACTTTGTTGTAAAAAGTGATGTCCAGTAGCTACTTTTCATTAATTATCCTAACACGTAGCGTGAAACAAAACTCTAGTGTGGGAAATTTCCTAACAGTTATCCAAGCATCTACAAATTTATTTTCCTCTGTAGTACTGATAAATATCATGTGTATTTTAAAACCAGTGTATAATATTTTACTTGTATTTATTTTGTTGATTTGCAAATTAAGAGTAAGTTAACAATGTAAGCAAAATATTTAAAAAAAAAATTTAAAAATAAAATCGAATTCTGTATAGCATTTGGAATAAATGAGAATATCTCCACTAGATTGTTTTTTTATGGAATGACTCGACATTATATATTGTCATGATTTATTTAACTAGTAAGTAGCTAATCTAGTCAAATTAAAGCATTCACATTATAATTTAATTTTACTAAAATTTAAATTAAGTTTTTCACAACATATATTAAAATATATCTCGGTACCTTCCGAAATGAGTTCAAAAGTTATTAAATTTATGTTTTTCGAAAGGGAGTGTTTCACGAGCAAATTTTAAAATGATCTATCTCAAGAGGATACTGTTTAAACTAATACAGAGCTATAGAGCATATTTGAGATAATATCTTAAAAGACACGATATGTAAATATTTGCTCGTAAATGAATAAAGAATACTTCATGAAAAGGGTAGTTAAAGGGGAATTAATTCACTGGATATAACGTTCAGGTGAAAGGTCATATCATAAACAAGATCCGCTTTGCTCTATATTTTTATTTAAATTAATATGCACGCCACAAAGAAACCATTTTTCTGAAATGACAGCAGTGTGAAAGACATTTCGTTAAAGTTTTGTTAACTAAAAGTATTTCATATTATACGTATTACATAAGGCCCAATATCAAGTGCCTACCACATTTTATAAATATTGAAAAGGAATCCTTTGGAACTTATTAGAAAATCCCAGTTTCAGCTAAGAGATGTTTGTCAGAATTAAAACTACATACTATAGAGTTTAGGTAAGTCATATACTAGAAGGTGGCAAAAATAATTATAATTTTGATGTATAAAAGGATTTATCGTCCAAATTAAAAATAAGAAGGAATTTAAGAAAAGAAATTTAAGTCAAGAGAAAAAACGGGAAATTTCATTTAAGTTTCCTTTAAATACGAAAGAAAATTTCAGCAGTTTGTCAGAACATATCTATCTAAAGAGGAGTATTAAACTCCAACATAATCAGAAGGAACTAAAATAAATAGAATTATTATCCAGCAAATAATCAGAAAAAGAAAGAGAAATATAAAAATAAAAGTGGTTCAAAGAAAATGGAACAAGAATGATAGTAGAGTAGCAGATGGATTGAAAAGTGGCACAAGGCTGTCCAAAACTCAAGCTGAGTGATTGGGTGAGGAACTGTTTGGAATATGCTAGCAGAGGAATTAAATCCATCAAGAGATGAAGAAATAGTATTACAAAGAAAAATTAAATAAAAAAACTATTTGAAATAAATATCAGATCATGTACTATAATTAAAAACATTATAGAAATAATTTTTATAATATTTTAATTATTACAAAATTTTATAACCGAAACTACGCTCTTCAGACGCTTTTCAGATTTACGGATTATTTGGGGTAGTTTTTAATTTGGTCATTAATTTACTATTGTTTCGACTTGTCAATATAGGAGATATGATAAGCCCGAGATATGGTTTTCTTTAATTGTCAATAAACGGTGACTGCAGTAAAGGGCTATTCACAGAATCCTATCGACATTGTTGTAATCAAAGGTAGTTGACGATCTCCTCTATAAGTTGAATAACTCAGGAAAATGCTGATGACTTGTTCGTTATTGTAAAAATTAGACATGAGATTATGATCTCAAATCACAAGCAAATTGCCTTAAAGATAATATCCAATTAGCGCTCGTTTAGAAAGAACATTTGCAAAAGCCACCGCAGCTAGGTGGACTTACCACTCTCTGTTTGATAAACTTGAGATACGAAACTGAAAATTATATACTAGTTCTATCTTTCGGTTGTGAGATCTATAGTGATCTACGTATCATCTGTACGGTTGCCACAAAATAAATAAAAATCAACACAATGGAAGTTGAAAAGCCTTGCCTACTAGGGGCAATGTGTTCCTATTCCTCAGCAGTTATGGAAGCAGTACGTTACACCTAGGAATGAACCTGTATTTTACGCCCTCGGTCTGTAGCAGATCCAATACAAACAGGGCAATTTGGTTGTCCACTTGGATTTTTGAAGGCAATGAGCAGGATCGAACTGCGGTTGAAGAAAGAGGTACTCATCTGTTAGACAGACTGAGATGGCTGAACGGAGAGGGTTTGTAAAATGTCTGGTAATGTACAGCAAGAATTAGTTGTAAGGTATTTCAAAAAATATTTTTAGGTGGAGATGAAGAAAGGAAAAAAAGTCAAGCGATCCATTAAACAATCTACATTAAATTAAATAAATACATGTGAAATAATTAAATAAAAATAGAAAAATGCACAAAATAAACAATTTGAACTCACTCTGAGAGTAGAGTTTTATAAGTTAATTTAGTTTCAGCAAATTTTAATTTTACCGCCAGTCATACAGTGTGTCCCCGGATGGGCCTCACCATACTTGTAATCTTTCTTATTTCGTATTTATTATTCATAAGAAGTTTTACTTGTTCTGAAAAGTCTTTAACCATAATCAGAATTTCGAAATAACCAACAGGGGGATAAAACAATAAGAAGTGAAATTGTGATGAAAGTATATGTTTTTTGAGAGGAAATTAAAAATTTTACATGGAAATATGTAACTAATGTCAATGAATGTTCAGATATGAAATTTTAACGTTGAATCTCAAAGTTAATATTTTTGTCATAATTATGACGGTTGTCCTGTGCAGTGGAATTCGAGTTAGAAACTGGTTAGATAAGCATTTCCATAACAAATAGATTAGGTCCGCACGCTGGCATCACTTCACTTGATTTTCTTATGGGGACATGTAAAGCCAAAAGTTTATGAGCATGATCTCCACGATAACAGAAACTTTTTAAAGAGAAAATTACAGTAGTAGCAATAGCTGGTACAAATGAGGATAGCATTCATTTAGTGTGCGATTTTAGAAAACAGATTGGATTGTGTAGCGGTGGGAGGACAACACAGAATAATTTTTGTTTTTATATGTTTTTATCAGGTTAGTTAATAAATTGTGCTCTTTAGTTGAATTTGTGCGTACTTAATTACTTTAATCATAGTTATGACAAAAATATTGAGATCCAAATATAAAAAGGTTTAGCTGGTTTAGTATATTTACATACTTTAGCCTTTTATATATTACTCGTCTGAAATAATCCTATAACTAATTTCAGACTTCTAACTTCATGCGTAGGGGAAATACGTAAAAACCGTTTTTCTTTGGAACTATAAATGATATTTGAATGAATTAAAAATGAAGCGTTGGATACTCATTAGTTCTGTATTATATAAATTTTTCGTAATTTTTGCTCCATGATTAGAGATGCAAAAAAAGCAATTCATTTTTTGGAGGAGAATTTTTATAGCAACCCCTATAGATACACCAACCAAAAAAAATCATGTGCGATCATCTTTGAATCTGCTATTATATATAATTATAATAATAATTAAAATAAAATATAATAAAATATTGAACGCCAAATATCCCCGACAGACATTTCCGATTTCGTTTTCATTGATGGCTTGTGTGTTACATAAAATTAGGTCGAAACGTCAAAGGCGTCATAGGACTAAAATTTCAAATTTTATTATTTTTTTATCCAGCTCAAAAAATTAAAAAAAAAATTAATGACTTTGGATTTAAAAGTATGATAGTAATAATTGTTAGATTAAGCAAATAAAAAATCTATGACATGCCCAATATCCATTATGGTTATAGTGTTTTATTTCCAATGTATGTCCTCGATATTACCTGCGAGTTTAGTGGATACAAAATCCATTCTTTTAGGTTTAATAAATTGTCGAGTTCAGTTAGGTTTTTACCTTGGAACCAGTCTATAGTCATGGATTTTCATGAAACTTTTTTTATTGAGTTTCTGATCGTAAGTACTTCAATCATTTACATTAAAAATATATTGCTGATAATCATTTAGTTTCTCGCAATAAAATTAATTATTTTTAATTTTCTTTCTTAATTGGTCACAGAAACACAAAAAGAGATATACTTTTCACAAAGAAATTCAAAAATTTTTAGAAAAAAATGAAACTATGAAAAAAATTAGTGTTGATATGTAATAGTATATTACTAATGAGTGATGTAAGAAGCATATTACGCACGAATGGAAAAGTTACGCACGATGCCGCGTAGCGGCGAGTGCGTATTTCCATGAGTGCGTAATTGCCTTACAACTCGAATTATGTACTATACTTTACCTGCGATCATATTTATTACCGAATCTGCATGCATTGACGGGTTAAGCTATATATATTCAGAGTTAGATCAGAGTAAATTCGTAGCTGGCATTTATTTCGACTTCAGTGTAGCTTTCGACTCCATCGAAACTGATATACTAATATGCATACTAAATAATCTTGGTATACGTGGAAAGTTGTCATATTTATTAGAATCTTTCTTATCTAGCCGTAAAATTACTGTAAAACTGAACCAAACTAGATCGAATAATTATGATATTGACCTAGGAGTCGTCCAAGGGTCTGTCCTGGGACCTCTTCTTTTTCTTTTGTTTGCAAATGACTTGCCGAACTACATGCCAGAATATTGTAAAATTATAATATATGCTGACGATACCAGTTTAATTGTGTCTTCCTTCAAACCAGATACCATCAAAGCCCAAGTCCAAACAATTCTTAAAGAATTTAATAACTGGGCAACAAAAAATCGACTTATTTTAAATGCTGTGAAGACCATCTGTATAAACTTTTACAATAAAAAACAAATCATGTCAGATATAAATTTAACGATGGATGGTGTAAAAATCGAATTTTCCAGTACATTAAAGTACTTAGGCACTTATCTTAACGATTAAACTGGACAGAACATGTCAATAATCTTGCAAAAAAATTAAACAGCTGTTACTTTGTCCTTTTCAATTTAAAAAGATGCATTGAAATAAAATTCCTTATTAATGTTTACTATGCCTTAGGCTATACTCACATTAGCTATAATGTTCAGTTATGGGGTAACTCCGTCAATGCGCGCCGAATATTCCTCTGTCAGAAAAGAATCATTAGACTGATATTCAATTTAAAATGCCAAGAATCTTGTAAACCTTATTTCATCAAATATTCTATCTTAACCGTACCATGTATATTTATTTTAAAATCTGTAACATATGTTAAACAAAACTATGAGCAATTTGTAAAAAATCATGATTCCCACAAATATCCCACTAGCAGCGGCTTTTTACTAAAGCTCCCCCAGCACCGAACAGCTCTCTTTGAAAAATCACCTGATTTTATCGGTCCAAAATTATTTAATAGACTTCCTCAATCAATTCGAGAAAAAAACTCCATACAAGCTTTCAAGTCTAATGTAAAAAAAATATTACTCGAAAAGTGCTACTGTAGCGTGGGTGAGTATTTGTGCGACTCATAAGCTTATAGTTGCCTCCCTAAATTAAAAAATGATATTACTAAACGCAAGGTTTTGTAAAGGAACTACCTCCTCCTTATTATTCCATGCCTTAATTTTTCAACTTCTATAATTGTGATTCTCTAGTGATTTTATCGACTGTGTGTACTCATATCATTGAGATTTTATGACTTGTTCTATCCACTGTTTTAATGGTAAAAGAATTAATAAATTATTATTATTTAGTTATTTAATAAAATCTGGATTTAGTTTATTAGTCAACAATATTATTCAACAAATATTATGTCAGTTTTGACAGCGTTTGAAAATTAAGTAGGCACATTTGTTTTTTTAAACCCCGCGTCAGCGGTATAAGCCACCTATAATTGCGTGTCCCGTGCATTTTATTTACCGTGCGATTTGTTTACAGTGCGTTTTGTTTACAATACGTAAAATTTAACTTACATAGATGGCAGGTAGTGTGTTTTTTACTATTTACAGTAGTGAGCGTAGGTACATTTGTTTACAATTATGATCGGAAAAAAACAGGATTCTTATAGTTTTTGGGACTGCTAACTACTCAAAAAAATCAAAATTTAAAATTGTTGATACAAAATGGCGAATATAACGTCTCAAATTATATATAACTCAATTAAAAAGTAGTCATTAAAGTTAAAGAGTTGTCTAAATGAAACAATATGAAATTTACATCGTAGTAAAATATTTATTTTGAGAAAATCGGAAAAAAAATGATAAACAAACAATTTTTATAAATAATGATCTTTATATATTGTCCTCATTCTCTGTTTCTTTCATTGATATTACTGGTGTTGCATTCAAGGAGCAATTGCCTTTGCATTGTGAACAAGCTAAAGAGCAATGCAAACCACTTTTTCTGCATCCACAAGCCGGCCCACATCCTACCGGATGATCTCCTGTTCATGTAATACCTTACATGAACAGGAGATCATTTTCAGCAAATATTCGAGGGCTGGTGGCTGTAACAACTCACTCTCAATTGTCTGGTAAGATACTTTGACCTAACCATAACTGCACCTAAAAATACACCCTTTTTATGTGTTCCATGACCGCATAACGTGTAGGCACCAATTGACACACCTATTCTTAGATGTGACACGACGTTTGCGTTTTAGAGTAAAGGCAAGAACAAATTTGCCAAGCTCGTTGAAAAGGGCAAAAATATGCAAGAAGCTACTGAAGTGTTTAGAAATTCGAGCGCCGATATAAACACTTTTGAATCCGGTGTTTTATATATTTTGGCATTGTATGGTGTTTACAAACTACAAACAATTTAAATCAATTTCGCTATCAATTGTTCATAAAAGCTACATATAAGAATACCTGTGTCATCTAGCTTCTTTGGTGCCTACATATGATGCGGCCATGGATCACATAGAAAGGGTGTATTTAAAGGTGAAGTTATGGTTAGGACAAAGTACTTCACCAAAATATTGAGGAAGTAAAATTGAGAATGAGTTGTTAGAGCCAATTACATGACTGCCACCAGCCCCTGAAAATTTGCTTAAAATGATCTTTGTTCGAGTAAGACCGGATATAGATCAGCTCAGTGAATTAAACAGAGAATTAGGATAATGAATAAAGATTATTATTTATGAAAATTGTTTGTTTGTAATTTTTTTCCCAATTCTTTCTAATTAAATATTTTGCTACAATCGAAATTTCATATTGTTTCATTTAGACAATTCTTTAACCTTAATGACTACTTTTTAATCGAGTTATATATATTTTGTGACGTTATATTCGCCATTTCGTATCAGTAATTTTTGATTTTTATTTTTTAACACAGATTCATACTCAGCAGCCCCGAAAACTAAAAGAATCCTATTTTTTGTCAATCACATTTGAATTGTAAATATTTTTATATAATAATATAATAACAAATAAAGGCATTTATTATTATTATATTGTAACATTAGTTTTTTTCACAGTATAACTGTTTTCGAAAAGATTTTTGGATTTTATTGTGAAAAGTATGTCTCTTGTGTGTTTCTGTAACTAATTAAGAAAAAAAAAATAAAAATAATCAATTTTATTGCTAAGAACATGAAGATTCATTCGATAATTAAAAATTATTTGTTTAAATAATCAAATAATTATTAGCAATATTTTTTTAAAGTAATAAGTCAAAGTTCTTACGATTCGAAAACTCAATGAAAAAGTTTCATGAAAATCCATTCACTATAGAAAGGTTCCGAGGTTTTATATTTTTCACGGATAACTACACTCGACTAAAAGCTATATAATCAGGTTCATATATCGTATTATTAGAATTTCACTTATTAACGAAATTTTAAGACAATAAAATTCAGCGAGAACTGGATTTCAGAACAATACTGAACTAATTTCAAGTACACTTCTTAGAAAACTGATACTTTCTGGAAAAATTGCAACTTTTAAATTAATCTTATTAGGTAAGTTGAAGTAGCGAACTTTGTACAAGTGGAGCTCATGAAAGCTATAGTTCAAAAAGAAGAACCATCGATGTACGCTACGATGAGTTGGAGAGATTGGTGTAACTATATATATGTTGAGCAAAACACCATTATAATAAGTAAAATAATCCTATCATAAATATTTTCTATCTCTAATGAGCTAATTTTGAATGGGGAATTGAACCGAATTAAGACCTTATTTCGAAACAGACTATTTTCTAATTTCTACAGTTTCTATTTACATATTTTTCACAAAAATACATAAAAATATGATCATCGTCATATTCTTTCCACATATAAATACAATACTGACTATTCAGGTCAGTATTATTAGACACTGAAACTAGTAATTAATCAATACAAGCGGAAATCACCTTATAGTTATTTATGTACCAAGGGTCGTAAGTGCACTTTTTTTAGTCGAGAATACAGTTTGCAATCCGAGGCCCGTAGGGCCGAGGTTTGCAGGTATTCCAGACCAAGAAATCGCAGTATACGACTCGCGGTGCATATTATATTTTTCATCATACTCTTGAATCATTAAACTAAAAAAAGACTTGAGAAAAACTAGTGGAGAACTATAATTATTTGAGTAAGATTTCATATTTGCTAATAATATCCATGGCAACCGTCAATAGACTAAATTTAGGACGCTGCTTTTATTCAAATGACAACTGCTGTCTATTATAATATAGACTGGCGGTACATGACCAGTCAGGTGCAACGTTTTTAAAATGCACGCCAATCATATATATGAATGAAATTACCATGAATATGCTAGAAACGCAAATTTTAGGCAGTCGTCGCGTGCAGAAGGGTGTGCAAATCGATTTTTTTGTTTTTTTTTTTTGTTTTTTTTTTATTTTAAAATGGATGCCAATAGTGCCAAACGAAAAGCCTTGAAAAAAAATCCAAAATCAAAATCATCCAAAAAATTTTACGATTTAATGTTCGCATCAAGAGCTGTTTTGCGCGCGGAAACTGCATGCCAGTGAATTTCTGCTGGATTCTTTTTCACGGCTTTTCATTTGGCACTATTGGCATCCATTTTAAAATTAAAAAAAAAGAACACAAAAAAAACAAAAAACAATCGATTTGCACACCCTTCTGCACGCGACGACTGCCTAAAATTTGCGTTTCTAGCATATTCATGGTAATTTCATTCATATATATGATTGGCATACATTTTAAAAACATTGCACCTAACTGGTCATGTACTGCCAGTCTAATAGCTCTAAACATTTTTGAAGATAATGTCGGATATAAAAGATATACAGTGTGTCCCCGGATTGAGTTTGCGATAGGTGTAATATACCAAAAAAATTTAATACGGCTTTCGTTTTCTGCAGTCTCGGTCTGTTTGACGTAAACTGGATTTTTTTACCAAATTTTAGTTAAAATTGGATCTAACTTGCAGAGTTAATCTAAGAAGAAAATAAAAGAAAATAAATTATTGTAGGCAAACTGGTCTTTCTGTTAATTTTACGAAAAATTCTATTTGCATACAATATTTGCTATTGAAAGTTCGAGCCAATGCAATGAAAGTTGGTATACTTTCATTGCATTTGAACAACAAAAAAATAATACTACTTAAAGTAAATAGCTTTTTGTTTTTTAACACAATTAACAATTTCTGTGAATTCAACTAAAAACCTATTCAAATAGTACCCCACCTAAATTAATACAAAATTCCACCCTTCTTCTAATTCTTTGTAACTTCTTCTAATTTCTTCAAGAGGTATTATTATTATTAATATTATTATTATTTTTTGTTCAAATGCTATGAAAGTTGACATATGGCTCTAACTTTCAATGCCAAATATTTTATCCAAATAGAATTTTTCCGTAAAATTAACAGAAAGACCAGTTTACCTAAAATGATTTATTTTATTTTATTTTCTTCTTAGATTAACTCCGCGGGTTAGATCCCATTTTAACTGAAATTTGGTAAAAATCTATTTTACGTCAAGCAGGCCGAGACTGCAGAAAATGAAAGCCGTACTAATTTTTTTTTTTTTTTGGTATATTACGCCTATTGCAAACTCAATCCGGGGACACACTGTAGTAAGGCTTCTTTGGATTTACCTCCAAAAAAGTTAAAACATTTAATTTAATACTTATATAAAATGATATAAAAATAAATTATAATAATTATAATGAATTATATAAAAAAGAAAATTTTCCCAAATTTACTCTATTTCCGTTCTGAAAACAACGATCCGTTGCCAATGGCAACAAGTATTTGGTACATAAAGAATCATTTGCGATTGACAAAAGAATGGAAGAGTATACTTAGGTAGGAGGTATGACGAAAAATAAATTGGGCCTGTAGTACCAGAAACTGGGATTGATTTTGCTCCGCTGCGTTATAGTGCGTGGTAACTAACATTTTAGAAGAAAAAGTTAACAATATTTTTAAATTTCGATGTAGGTAAAATTTGAAATCTAAAAAGTTCCCACCTCTAAGCTTCATCCTCTATCTCCTCAAAAAATGCGCATTTTCCGGTTTTTCGAATTATTTAGCAAAACGGTGACCTATACGAAAAAAAAGAGTAGAGAGCAGAAATATTGGTCATAGTATTTTCTATAAAAATGGTCCTTATTTATTTTTGATAGATCTAATATACTTCGAGTTATATGCTGCTCAAAAGAGAGTATGCATCAGCTCACAACTAAAATTTATTTTTTGCGAAATCGATCGACAATGTGTACATTTTAGGCGAGATTTCAGATCGAAAAATGCACAATTCCAGTATTTTAGTCGGTTGCTAAGAAACTATCAGAAAACAGATCGGAAAAGATCCGTTACCAAGCAACGAACAACAAAACCGTACGGGAATGTTACTCTCCCGGCCTAGGCCGGGAAAGTAACATTCTCGTATGGTTTTTTATGTATATTTTAGACAGTAAATAAATACGCGCAGACAAACCAACTCACATAAAAATTGCATTTTTCTGAACTCGATCGGGAATGTCTACATTTTCGGCGCGATTTTAGAGCGAAAAATGCACAATTCCAGTATTTTAGTCCGTTGCTAGGAAACTATCAGAAAACAGACCGGAAAAGATCCGTTGCCAAGTAACGATCAACAAAGCCGTACGGGAATGTTACTTCCCGGCCTAGGCCGGGAAGTAACGTTCCCGTACGTTTTTTTTATATATATATTTTAATATGTTAATATTTTTGATTTTTATACGTTTAAAATAGTATTGATTGTGATTTCAGATTTTTTTTTTTAATGTTTATATTTTTGATTTTTATACGTTTAAAATAGTATTTATTGTGATTTCAGAAAAAATAGTATGTGTACTTCGGTGTGAAAGCACATTCCCAGACTTCGATGCTTGTTGCCTCGTTGTCCGGGAATGTATCGCTTTCACACCTAGATACACAATATACTATTATTAGTAAACAGTTAGATTGTAATGAAGAAATGTTGTGCATTAATACGAATTCCTTAATTTATAATAATATTGATTGTGATTTCAGAAAAACTAGTATGTGTACTTCGGTATGAAAGCACATTCCCGGACTTCGACACTTGTTGGCCTCGGCTAGCACCTCGGCCAACAATTTGCATCGTCGTCCGGGAATGTATTGCTTTCACACCTAAATACACAATATACTATTATCTCGAAAATGGTTTTTCCTACGCTTAAAAGTTTTTTTCTATGATGATGTTTTTAATTAATGGGCCCTCAATGCGTAGCGAACGCAAGCGCATTATTTTTAATTCTATAATTTCCGCTTCAAAAAATTAAAATTTTCTTAAAACTTTAGTGACATATTTGCAAAGTAAGTATATACAATTTTGTTGGAACCGCAAAAAAAATATTTAGCAACCGCGGGAACAAGGAACTTCTAATATCTCAACTTACTGGGTACCTAAAGAAATTGGGCATAAGTACTTTTACTGCTATTGATGATACGGACTGAAAAATTGTTCCCAATGCTATTGTGTCTTGCCTAAGCGAGCAGGTTGTTATGGTATTTCAAGACGTTGATCTACTTGCTCTAATCGATTACTTACTTCGCAGAGAAAAGATATCTGGTTGCTTTAATAATATTTCCAGGTGTAGAGCACCATACAATTTGGTATTTCTGCATTATGGTTTAAAGATTTGAATTTTTGATTTCAACCATATTTTTTGAACTTTAAAGTCGTAAGTACGGTGCGGATTTCGGTTTCGGTTTCGGTCCCTAGTGTAGAGAAACAATTTTATTTCTTCATACTATTAGCATTTTATGCAAAGGAAAACTGCCGTTCGTTCAGGTATTCAATACCAATAATGATTTTCAAGAAATTGTCAATATCTTCACCACCAGACTCGATGTACGAAGATGTCGAAAAAGCGGGTGGATAATTTATCCTGCATTTATACCAGACTCGACCAAGTGAAACAAATATTAACTGGCTAAGATTTTTATACTTCAATAGATAAGTTGGTTCAGCTAATAATGCCGTACTGCTTTCTAAGCTATACCGCCAACATCGGGGCAGCACGACAGCATTATCGCCGCACATTTTAGCAGGTTCAAACATGGCAAGAAAACATTTTGCAGCAGATCATTGGCTATTAATACAACCGAGGTACTGGCTCCATCAGCGATCTTAAGATTAATATTTTGAACTTGCAAACAAATTTGTGGTAGAAGATGTGGATGTGCAAAGGCCAGTCTGCGATGTTTTACCATATGTAAGAATTGCCTTGGAAACAGTAGCAGCAAGAGGTAAGCCGCAGGTTTAGATAAGAATTAATTGAATTTTCAAATAAAATATATATAATCCATGTGAAATAGACCTACTGGGGACAATACTTAAAAAACACGCCAAAAGCTCTATCTATTGAAGTTAAGCTATTGAAAAAATATATTTTTTAACTATTTATTTAACGTTGGTCTATTTCCACTACCAGGGCCTATCACCGACGCCAGGAGACGAGCTACATCTAACCTGGAAATTTTACCGAACCTCTTCCCTTGAGAAGAGTAGAGATCTTTTACTTGCCTAACATTTAATAGACAAGGGACCGCCTGCTTTACATCCCCTCCGAAGAATGGAATATCCACTACGTAATCCTCGTTTTGAAATGACATACCTTCCGCGTATACGCTGATAAACAAGCCGCTAGAAGGTTGGACAAGATCGCTGTGTTTTCCAAGATGAATTTCACCCCAAGCATTAACCGCGCTGCACGTAACTCAAAATCTATTAGATATATCGAAAATATTACGAGCGCCTTTATAATAGAAAATTGTAAAAACCGCAGAAGGCACCATTTTATATTCGGTAGGAGATGAAGCACGCCATTTAGGGGTGGGGACTTTTTAGTTTTAAATTTTTATCTACACTCTAAACATGTCATCAAAATTTCAAAACATTAATTTCTTTTTCTATTCCCAGCTCAATTTCAATATTCTATTAAACATACGTAAAAGTTAGATACGCTACAAAAAAAAAACCGCAACTTTTGAAGCTTTATATCAAACATCTCGAAAACTAGTGGACATTACTAATTAAAAGTTGATGCCCTTAACTTTAGTTTGCATTTCTTTTTCGCGTATCAAAGTTAATACTTCATCGTTTGAAAGCATTTTGAAATTCAAAGTTAATAAACCATAGATTTCACGTAAATTACAAGAAATGTAAAGTCAACTCACTTTCTATAGACAACGTTGCAAATTTTTTACTAACATTATATCAAAAGTGACCTATAGAGATGTCAAAATCAAATCGACTTCTCACATTAACAACTGTATCAAGATATAGATAATTTAATTGAGTAGGTTCTAAAAATGAAAAAAAAATATAGATTTTGTGTTTAAATGCAAACGTCTTGACTCGCGACCCCGTAATTTTGATTCTTATTTTACGGAAAAGTGTGTTAGAATAATTTTTATGTAGAATTTTGTACTCTTGAATTTACGATTTTTACACTTTTCGTGAAGGCCATTTCCAAAAAGTCTATTACTTCCACATCCAGTGGAAGTATAGTAACGACAAAAAAATTTTTAAAAATTTTTATTGTCCAAATAGCCTTAAAATGTTATGAAACGTCGAGATTTTAAGTTTGAGCGAAAAAAAAATTTCTGTCTGTCGGTCTGTCGGTCTGTCGGTCTGTCGGTCTGTCGGTCTGTCTGTAACTTTTTTTGTGCGCACGTTTACTCTGGAACCGTTCAAGATATTGACTTGAAATTTGGTACACGTATGTACTTTAACGAGATCTGGAACTAGATTATATTTTCATCTTGTTCCGTCAAAGGGTTGGGGGGTAAATTGGGGTAAATGGGGGTAAATAGGTAAATCAAGCCGGTAAGAGTCCATAAAATTGGTATTTAGTATATATAAAAGAACAAAGTCTCAAAAAATTTTTTGGCATTAGCCACCCCCATTACTACCCCCACCTCATTATTAAAGGGGGTGAAAAAAAAATAAAATTGTAATTTAGCGTGTATACAAGAACCTAAGCCTCAAAATTTTTTTTACTTAATCCACCGCCACCCTCACCCCCCCACCCCACTCTGCCACCACCCCCAACCCCCACTACCGATGTGGCATATCGTTTTATAGGTTTTTGGGGTAGGCGATTTCAAATATCATGTTATTAAAGTTTCTTCGAGTAGTATGGATGCGCAGTGGCTTTCCTCGAGTACCATCGATGCGCAGTAGGTTACCTCTAGTAGTATGGATGCGCAGTAAGTTTCTTCGAGTATTTTGGATGCGTAGTGGCTTTTCTAGAGTACTATAGTTATTAAAGTTCCTTCGAGTAGCATGGATGCGCAGTGGCTTTCCTCGAGTATTTTGGATGCGCAGTGGCTTTTCTGGAGTACTATAGTTATTAAAGTTCCTTCGAGTAGCATGGATGCGCAGTGGCTTTCCTCGAGTACCATCGATGCGCAGTAGCTTGCCTCTAGTAGTTTGGATGCGCAGTAGGTTTCCTCGAGTATTTTGGATGCGCAGTGGCTTTTCTAGAGTACCATAGATGCGCAGTAGGTTACTTCAAGTAGTATGTATGCGCAGTGGGTTTCCTCGAGTCAAATGGATGCGCAGTGGGTTATATCAAGTAGTATGGATGCGCAGTAGGTTTCCCCGAGTATTATGAATGCGCAGTGGCTTTTCTTGAGTACCATTGATGCGCAGTAGGTTACCACGAGTAGTATAGATGCGCAGTAGGTTACCTCAAGTGATATGGATGCGCAGTGGGTTTCCTCGAGTAAAATGGATGCACAGCGGGTTATTTCAAGTAGTATGGATGCGCAGTAGGTTTCCCCGAATATTATGGATGCGCAGTGGCTTTTCTTGAGTACCATTGATGCGCAGTAGGTTACCACGAGTAGTATAGATGCGCAGTAGGTTACCTCAAGTGATATGGATGCGCAGTGGGTTTCCTCGAGTAAAATGGATGCACAGTGGGTTATTTCAAGTAGTATGGATGCGCAGTAGGTCTCCCCGAATGTTATGGATGCGCAGTGGCTTTTTCTTGAGTACCATTGATGCGCAGTAGGTTACCACGAGTAGTATAGATGCGCAGTGGGTTTTCTCAAGTAAAATGGATGCCCACTGGATTTCTTCAAGAAGTATGAATGCGTAGTGGCTTTCCTCTAGTAAATTAGGTACATAGTGAGTTACCTCGAGTAATATGGATGCATAGTAGGTTTCATTGAAAAAAATGCATGAAGTAGAGGCTTTACTTCTCTCGTGTAGTCCACGGCACAGAATGATGTTTTATACCTTTGTCATGCTATTTTCTGCGTATTACTTGCACATCCAGTTGAAGATACTAACGCAAGAAAAATTTTTGAAAATTTTCATTGTACAAATAGACTTAGAATGTCATGAAACGTCAATATGTTAAGTTTGAATAAAATAAATTTGTCTGTCGCGTCGGTCTGTCTGTTAGTCTGGTATCTGTTTGGTGCTCACGATTACTCTGGAACCGTTTAAAATATTGACTTAAATATGGCACACGTATGTATTTTAACGAGATCTGGAACTAGATTATATATTGATCTTATTCCGTTGCAGAGTTGAAGGGTAAATTGAGATAAATAGGTAAATCAAGCAATTAAGAGTGCATGAAATTGGTATTTAGTAAATATAAGAGGACCTAAGTTCTCAAAAACATTTTTGGCAATAGCCACCTCTATTACCACCCCATTATTAAAGGGGGTGAAAAAATATTGTGATTTAGTGTGTATACAAGAACCAGTCATCAAGAATTTTTTTCACTTCATTCACTCCCACCACCACCACCACCACCACCCTACTACTGATGACGCATATCATTTTATGGGTTTTTCTGGTACACGATTTCAAATACTATACCATTAAAGTTCCATAAACAATTATCTCCACTTAGTGGAGTGCATTTTAGTATTTTCGTTGTAAGATATTTAGATAGGAAGTCTGGATGTGGAAGTGGTGATTCCTTAGGCAGCGGTTTTTTTAGGAGTTTCACGCCATGTTCTTTTATGTAACAGCCACATCGGTCTTCATTCAGACTATTTTTTATACTTTTCTAATAGACCCATTTCTATTCAAAATTTCATATAAGGATTATTTCATCCCAGGTCAAAATCCCTGAGGACTGAGCTAAAGCGCAATTTCTGTGAAATATAAACAGGCGGGTGAGAAATTAGTTTATTTGTAATTATGTCAGTATTTGGATGGTATTTTGATTTCCTATATAGCCACTGTATATGAATAAACAACTCTAGAACGATTCTGAATTATACTGTCTCTTCATCCGTTCTTCCATTACGAATTGCCCTTCTATGTTTACATCAATAATATACTATTTTGTTTTAAGTTATAGAGTGTTACAATTGTGGATCTAAATAACTTCCTTTACTAATTTTATTTATGATGTCATCCTAATTTCTTTTACTTATATACCGGGTGTCCCAGTATCACGTTAACAGGCTATATCTCCATTAATTGAAAAGATAAAAATATAAATAAAAAAGAACTGCAAAGTTATGAAAGACTCCATCTGATAACATCCCTGGTACCGTATTGTCTCTCGCAACCCTTTTCAAATGGCACCCTGTACAGCTAGAGCCTGAAATCACATCCCCACGTCATTTTGAGTACAGTGATATATCATACTTGGTCATTAGGGTGGTCCTTAGCTATACTTGACGATATTTTTTTCTTACAATTTTTTCGGCCTCACCCGCTAAAGTGGTTCCAATTATTTAAAAAATGAAGTATGCAAAATTCTAACACGATCGGATAACGCTAACCCGTACTCCAAGGCAATTAAAATTCACCATCAGACGCAATTTTCATATATTTTCAACAGTATCTCGTAAACTGTTGATTACATTGAAATGTTATACATACATAATTGGAAGAAAATTCATTTTTATAAAATGTCATTTCTTTGCATTTTTTCTCATACATTTAATAGTTGAATAGGAATAATGAAACTATGGTTTGCATAAACAGGCACCAGAACATTCATGTTCTTCCCTTTATTGTGAGCGTTGTATGCTAGGCGTACAACCTCAACAAACTCTTTTTCATTGGTCATTTTTTAACGATTCCCTTCGATATTGCCATCTGCATCCATACTCTAGCCTCGATCCAGGAAACCCGTGGTCTCAATGCTAACACGTAAGCACTGATTCATTGAGTCGGTTAAGTTTCTTTCACCATTTGCCATCTGATTTTCCATGAACCATTAACCGTTTTATGTTTTCCTCTTCGATTTATGTTGCCAGAAACATCATAGGATGGAAAGTTCTCGTCAGTAGAGAGATATAGCGGATCTGCGATCGGCTTCAATTGTTCGCAATTATGGTCACATATTACTGAATTCACCAGTCACAAGTCTTCACGACGCTGCTAAAATCATTCTATTTAGAGATTTTAGTAATCAAATTATCGGCAGTAAATTGCCATTTAGCAGACAAGTTTTAAGTGAGTTTATTTCAATTTCAGAGAAGTTAAAATGGCAATTTGTAAAAGCGTTTTGCATAACATGTGTGAAATATTAATATTTTGGTAGAAAGTCTAGATTTTAACGTGTAATAAACAACATTGTCCAGAGTCGAGATGGAGATGTCTATAAAAACATTTGTAGAGGGGGTTGAAAGTACAGCTAAAAAAGAAGAGAACTTTTGAGAAAAATTAGATGAACTCATTTTTTGGTCACATCATCTACCAAAGCGTGGACAATATAAAACAGTTGATATTTCAGGAAAACTTGATAGCAAAAATCGAAGAGGTCGATTTGCTGAACGTTGTGTTGATATCAGCAAGGAACTGATGGGAAAAGCTTTGGAAAGGTTGTGTGGCACTGACAATGCCAGTTTGGATGTATGTCTGCGGACAGCCTTGGTTTTGGATTTGGGGGTTGTCTAGTTATATGTGATGCGCGTGTTTGTGCGTGTTACTTCAGAGTTAGATTTGATGTAGATAACTGAAAACAGATTTTTTAGTTTCAAGTATTACAAATTTGAGATCAGTTTGAGGTCATTCTTCAACGACGTAAAAAATAAGCAAATAATGTTTAAAGCCAAAATTACACTTTGAAAATTTGAGAGTATTTATGTGGCCAGTAGTGTACAAAATTTCGATTGTAAGGTATCATTGAGGAGCCAATTCGAACAATTCATGGGATCTAAAACATTTGCTAAGACGTCAGCGAGAATATGAATGTTCTAGTACCTGTTTACGCCAATCAAAACTCCATTATATATTTCGAAAATTATTAATTGTACGAGAAAAATACAAATAAACGAAGTTTTGAAAAATTAAATTTTCATTCGATTAAAAAATTAGAAAATTTCGATATGATCAACCGGTAACGAAATACTTTTGAAAATAGGTGCGTATTTTAGTGACTTTTAATAACCTTGGGGCACGGGTTAGCGTTATTCGATCGAGTTGAAATTTTGTATAGTTCATTTTCTAAATAGTCGGAACCACTTTCGAGGGTGAGACCGAAAAAATTAAATGTCGCAAAATAAGGACCACCCTTTGGTCATGTCAAATTTCATTTCACTTTTTTGTACCTAAGTAAGAAAGTAGGTATATTATTATAGTGGTTCCAATATATCTAGCGTTGAACGTCATGTCTAAGATGTGACGTCGTTTTACTACGTTTACATGGTTTCAAATTAATTACAGTGAATCGTTATTTTGATTAATTTCAATAATGTTAATATTGAAAGAACTACTCACTAAACTTTATCTAATATTAATATTTAAATGAAATTTCGATTAATTAAATCAACAAATTAAGGCAAGATCACTTAATCGTGCAATACAATGACAACATGATGCAAGCTAAACCGAGCTATTCGAAGCAATTCGTGACAATATACCATGTTCTTAAAAAAATTTATGAACACGTGGCGCAATACCAACTTAAATGCTCCGTATATGTGTATGAAATTAGCACGTTAATTTAATTTTCAAATGGTACATTATGACGTCAGAATATTTGCAGCGAGATGACGTGCAACGCTTGTTATATTGGAAGGACTGTAGTCATGATTTTCCATCTACAACATTTTAAGTGATGTGTTAACTTCTTCTCGAATCCACTATAGCGATTCTTCCAATTACGCCTGTTTGACCGTTCCGCTGTCTGTCTATCGCTATGTGTGTATTCGTGATAACGCAAAGAGGTCTCACAATTTTGCGAGAATTGCTAGAATGAATATTATTCAAAAATATCTTTCTCAAAGTATTTGATTAAAAAAATTAGTATTAATACAACATTTTATAAATTTCAAATTGTAAGATTGTTTGATTCTTTTTCCAACATTGACAATATAATATCACATAGTATGTCGTTTAGGTCTTTGCGCGTGTTTCAAATATTCCAAATTTTACTCCATCATTACTCAATGGGTGAAAAAGATGCCCTGCACAGCGTTGGGTTGATGAACACTAGAGTGTGCCCGTGTGCCTGAGAGGCAACCGCGACATATAGCATGCCATACAGCAATAACAGACCAACTAGGTTAATGCATGAGTCACAAAGTGTAGTGAATAAAAAGATTGCAGCAAGAAACCTCATTTTTGAAAGTGGTTACCGAATTATTTTAATTAAAATAAAATTTGTACTCAAGTAAACAAAGCTAGATCTATCTCGCCCTTCGCTGGTTTATTGAAGTTTTTGTTATTTTTTTATGTATAATAATTGTTATATTTTTGATGTTAATAATCTCCTTTTAATTAAGTTTGATTGGCAAAATGCTCATCAATATGTGCACCACTCAATATTTTTGTTTATTTAAAATATTATTAAAAGTTGCAACGCTTTTCATGTTATATTTCTTTTATCAAAATATTTTACAACTTTTTTCCACTCCTATTGTAGAAAGTATATTATTATGGCACTGCTGTTAATTTTATTTCCCTAGGCGAGCAAGTGATTTACTTACTTCCCTAGGGAGGTAAGTGGAAATTATTTTTATTTAAAAAACCGCAAAATTCAAAAAGTTTCAATTTTAGTTTATTAATTCACGTATATAGTGAAATTGAAATTGTTACAATCAACAATAGCATAATTTCCGTTAGTTTCATTGTCTACGTTATTCGTTTTGACAGACTGGTTTCTCTCCGAGAATATACTGTTGACATCTTCAGGGTTGTTCAGGTTATACAAAATTTTGTTTACCACTTCATTTTTATTTGTTATGCTATCCGCCACATAACTCTTGTCAATAGTGGAAAACTCCCATACTTTACATGTTTCTTGAGCTACACAATATCGACACCTGTTTAGCCCATAAAATGCCCGACGTTCTTCTAAATGAGTGAATTTGAGTATAGGTCCAGGATTGGCCAGAATTTTGCAATTTTACTGGGCAAAAAGTATTTTTACCGACATGCTGGCTGTAATATTTTCCTGCTTGATTTCGTAAAAAGAAACTATGAATGTCTTCAGATAGCAAACACTATTATTTTCAGAAGCCGTAATTATAAACTTCCACGCTACTAGTCAACCATCCTAAATTGGCAAGTAGCCGCACAGAGAAAGAAGAAATATGATCACTATTGGACAGAGACAAACAAGCTTCTTAAGCTAGTTAACTAGCTATCTAGCTTAAGAAGCTTAAAAAGCTTGTTTCTCTGTTCAACAGTGACGATATTTCTTCTTTCACTGTGCGGCTACTTGCCAATCTAGGATGGTTGACTAGTACATCATTTTTTGAATCGGTTCAATAGAAGGGCATGCCCCTCCAATTCCCATCATTTGGTACCACCTTTTTTGGTAAAAATGTTCGATTTTTTATCATTGTTCCCTTTCAAAAAAGCACCGAGTCTGTGAAACTTGGATATATCTATGTTCTCAATAAAAGTTGTCGATTTCAATATGGAGTACTCGCCAATATTCTTGGCGAGAGATGTCGGTCTCGGATGACTGGGGCCGGGCAGGACTATTGCCCTTTACCCCAATGCATCGCTGTAGACCGGAGACCGGCCTCGTGCAGGGCGGGCGAGCTTACTTTGCGTCGGCCCCATTCACAAATGTGAACGGTGCAGGCGATTTCGGCCCACCTCCCTGGGTCCTGGCTCGTTGGACCTTGCTGGCTAAGGCCTCTTCTGGCGTGCTTCTGTCTTGAGCTTCTTTCTTCGCCAGCTTGTTTCCCCCCGGGGGGTAGTCATCGGTCTATTAGGTGGGTTGGGGGTTTTGGCAGGAGAGACTGCCGGTACACAGGATGCCAAATGACATCCTGTCATCCGGATCATCGGTGTGGTAAGGAAGAGCTGTGTAGCTCGAGGAAGGGCAGACCTAAATGCTATTGGTAGCATTTTTAGTCTGCCCGGAGCCAAGGGGACTACAGGTACTGGACGGTATGTTGTCCGGTACCCGCAGGGTCGTGGGTGGGGGTGTTGGGTGTCGTCATGTCTCTTCGGGTAGTTTCTCCGTCGGCGGGATGGTCCGGGTGGCGTCACTGGGGGGTGAAGTGGGACAATTTTGCGAACAGGGCCCCCATCATGGTACATATCTGCTGCATCTGGGCCAGTACAGCAGCGAGTTGTCCAGCCTCTAGGGGGGCCTGTGGTGGTTGGGCAGGGTTGGTGGTTGTTTCTGCTGCTCCCTGGGCTGCTCTGGCCTAGCTTAGTCCGGGGGTTGTCCTGGTGGTGGCTGACTTGTGGGCGGGTGGCTTCCGGGGGGCTGGTGTCTGGTGGCTGGTCGTCCTTTTGGGGCATCGGGGGCATCCTCGGTAACTTGCAGGGTGCGCTCCCTGGCAGTTTGCGCACTTAGCTGGGGTGTCTTTAGCCTTCTGGCAGTCTCTGGTATGGTAGGCCTCTCCGCATATGGATTACTCACACCATAGGCTTGATGGAAACTTCAATATAGAATTTTTTTGAAAACGTAAGCCAAATCGATTTGCAGGAAGGATGACATTGTCCTTAGTTTGACACCAGTGTTTGAAGGACTTATACGTTAATTCGTAACGTTTTTTTATTATCTCCGGTAATAACGATGAACTCGTAATATTTGCTGCTTTGTTGATCCCCGAAATATCATTTTACCAATAAATTAAAGCTTTTACTAAATTTTGCATATTTATCGTTAGCATGTGCCTCTGATATTAAGATTTATGAATCACTAATAATACGTTACAAACAAATAAGTCAAACATCAGATATTAAAACCAGTAATTTTGTTAGTCTCAGATTGGAAAAATATAATATGCAACTTGGAAAGTAAATAGATTTGACCAATGTCGGGCTCTATCTCGACTTAAATACTACTTATTTTTCTTGTAACATAAATAAGCATTATACATAATGTTCGATATTTATCAAAACCAAAAGTGTTCTTCCTGTAGATAACCTAAAGTGCTGTGCAAAGTTCAACACGATTATATTTTTTTTTTACTTAAATTATCATGCTTAATAATATGCTTAAGAAACATGACGGACGAACAGATGAACGAACGAGCTAACGAAGAAACGTTTTGAAAGTTATTCAGAATTAGATAACTAAGACAATGATACGGAAAATTCTCCTCTACGAATTATATCTATGGCTATAGAGATGTGATGAGTGGCAAATACATAATATATACTATTTGTTTATGCGAAAAATATAATAATAAGTAAACTTACTGCGACTATAAACATATTCATTTACGCATGCTGCATCTTGATAATAAATAACCTTTAGGACGTATACGTATACTATTTTTTATCTTAGAATCAGTCAACGAATCATTCCTAAAGTGTGGCTACGTACAGGGTGGACCAAATTAGAGGGCATTAGGGGTTTTCTCTAAAACTATGACAGATAGACAAAAACCAATATAGGTGTCCTGAGCTCGATTTTCGAGAAATAAACAATGGAGCAAACCGCGATCGTCTATCTTTTTTGACTACCGAGCTACAGAGAGTTTTGGAAAATTGGCATTTTTAGATGTCCTCTATATCTAAATTACCAAGTGTCGAATCGAAAATCGAGTAACACATTCGTAAGGCACTTTTTTGGTAGAATCCGTTGCTGATAAGAAGAAAATTATGCATGCCTCAGTTTTCGAGAATAGACATAACTTGTGTTTTTTAAATGGGACATCCTGTAAATTATTTCATTATTCGATCACAACTTAAATTAGCTATCCAACGATATATCATATGTCACTTTATCTCTAGAAAAAGTGGTTAATTTTCGAAAAATTTAATATATTTTTGAGGAGGCAATAAAAAACTATTAACAACAACACTTCTTATAAAATAATTTTGCCAAAAATAGGAAAAACTAAACTACAATAAATGATCGAATTGTTTTCCATTGACGTGTATGCATTTTCTCCTTACAGCATTTGTTGCATTTCCAATCATGACAGGAGTTATTGTTCGAAACGTAGCTAATGTTTTGTTTTCCAGTTCTTCTATGTTATTAGAACGTTCTCTATACAGTGTGTCCCAGGATAGATGTAACAAGAGGTGTAATGGACCAAAAATTTTAGAATTTTGGAATGGTATTTGGGGATTGAGTCCTGCTTGCTGTAAAACTAAAGTATATCACAAATGACTTGATTTGGTGTTCTACAGGGTGTTTTATAAGCAAAGTTGTAAAAATCACCACTAATAAAGTACCTTTATTTTTCAAAATATGAAAAAATTCCATTAAGAAAAGTTATTTAGAATGCAATTTTATACCTCTACACCAAAGTTCAGGAATATGAAATTATTTTTTTGAAACTTCCCATTTTTTCAATAAATTATTATTTTATTTTGAACCATTCAATTACAACTTCATAGAAATTATTTTTTGTGAATTAATATTTAAAGTTATGTAGAAGCTAAAAGTAGACTATGAGAAAAGCAGTGGATACACATTTATCATTTATTATTGACATATCTGTCAAACGTAGTCAATATTAGCCTTAATTTCTGTTTCAAATTAACGAACCAAGCATAAAAAATTAAGTGAAAATGGTACTCACAGTGCGTGAAAAAATTATATTGTGCAATGCTACGGAATTGGCGGTGAAAACTCGCTAAGAGAAGTGGTAAGCCAATTTAATTTGAAATTTCCAAACACTGCTTTGTCACGTACTCAGGCTATGAAAATAATTACAAAGTTTCTGGCTACTGGTAGTGTTCTTAACATGAAAAGAAAAATAAAATCATATGATGAAGACAATGTTGGGGCTATTATAGCTCATGCCTCTGTTATAGAAAATCTTAGGATGCCACTAAGAGAGAGATCAGCTCTTATTAATATTAGTAAGTCTGAACTCCAAAGAATTTACAAGGCAAAGAAGATTAGGGCATATAAAACAAATTATAAACATACGCTTGAAGAGGGAGATGACGGCCGTAGGTTGGATTTTTGTTTGACCATTGGAGAAAAAATCATGGAAGAGAGATTTTTTCATCATTTCATAATTTTCTCCACATTCACAACCAATGGTGTTGTTTCATCTCAGAATTGTCGGTTTTTGGGCTTCTGAAAATCCAAATTTTCGAATTCATTGTAGAAGACAATATTATAAAAAAGTGAATGTGTGGTGTGCCATTTCTTATCACGTTGGAGTTATTGGACCTTATTTCATTGAGGGAAGGTTAAACCAGCACAATTTACAGCTTCTTGAAAGATTTTCTGAAGAACATTTAAATATTTTAAGAGATATGCCTTTAGTTCATTTTCAACATGATGCCCTGGCCACTCCACAGAAATGGTTAATCGGTGGTTGAATTTAAATTTTGGAGAAAATTGGACTGCCAGGAATGGACCGATCAAGTGGCCGGCGAGATCCCCAGACCTATCAATATTGGATTTCTTTTTATGGGGTCGCCTCAAGCAGTTGGTTTACGCTGAACCACTTCCTAACGATGTAGCAGTATTGAAGCAGAGAATTACAAATGCCGCAAACTTCATACCGTTCGATCATATTCGAATTTAAGGACTTCAAGCGAAGGATCGAAATGTGTGTGGATGTGGGTGGTAGCTACGTCGAATAATAAAAAAATTGTAAACATTGTTTTGTATTAGTCAATAATTAATTTGTTCGTGAATCTGTTTTATTTTTGACATTTATTACTTGTTATAATTTTTAAACCTCATTAATCTTCTGTTAGTAATTGTTTCTTGTTTTACAATTAGTTCGATTAACATTATACCTTCTTACATCTCGTATATTCAATTTTTTATTTACCAATAGCCTACTTTTTGAGATGATTAACATTTGCTCCTACACAACTTTAAATATGAATTCAACTCTCAATTCGCAAAAACTGAGAAGTTTCAAAAAAATAATTTTATATTCCTGAAATTTGGTATAGAGGTATAAAATTGCATACTAAATAACTTTTCTTGGTGGAATTTTTTCATATTTTGAAAAATAAAGGTACTTTATTAGTGGTGATTTTTACAAATTTGCTTATAAAACACCCTGTAGAACACCAAATCAAGTCATTTTTGGTATACTTTAATTTTACAACAAGCAGGACTCAATCCCCAAATACCATTCCAAAATTACAAAATTTCAAAATTTTTGGTCCATTACACCTCTTGTTACATCTATCCTGGAACACACTGTATATAATATTTTTTAAATAACCCCAAAGCCAAAAGTCGGCAGGAGTTATATCGGGATATCTAGCTGGCTACAAAATAGGACCATTATTTCCTAAAAATTAAACAATATCTAAACTACTTTGTTATTTATTAATGTCTAATTAGCTAAATTAATTTTTAGTTATCAATTTAGTTAACTTGACTAATTAGACATTGATAAACTAGTCCTGAGTGATAGATACCTATCCAATCCTCCCCAAATTAAATAATTTCGTGTTTCATATGACGTATGACCTGGGGCGTCATCGTGTTGATAAAATAATCTTTGAAATTATCTTACAGGCATATTGTCTACAAAGGGCTCTCTTTCTTGTCGTAGAATGTCAATAAAATTTTCGGTATTCAAATTACCGTGAAAAAATGAGGTCCTATTATTTGGTATCCGATAAAACCACACCATGTACCAAATCCAAATCGTCCTTGACGATTAACTGTAGCGGTTACATGCGGATTTTCATGAGCCCAATGGTGGTTATTATGCTGACTGAAAATTCCAGCACTGCTTATATGGGCCTCGTCTGTCCTTATAATTGTTCTTTGAAATCCTGTAACTTCAGTGCATTGCCGCAAAAACCACTGGCAAAAATCTAGATGCTTTTGAAAGTCGTTTGGGTAATCTGGTGACTAATCCTAATTTTGTAGGGTTTGAATTTATTTATTTTTTTTAAGCAACGCAACGCAGTTGTTTTTGGGATTTCCAAATTTTCCTGTATTTCGCGAGACGATATATTGAGATTTTCTCTTACAGTTTCTAAAACAATATTTTCTACAGCTTCTCTACCTGATTTATTATATATTTTTGCTCGAGGTTTTACAAATGATATAAACTCTCTTAAATTTAGTTGTAGCCTTTTGAATATTTTTATGTCTGGCCCTCTCTTTTTTGGATATCTAAAAATATTGTTTATTCGGCACTTTTGATACAAAGTTTTGCTTTCTATAACTTACCTATTAAAATAACGCTCGGAAGCTAAATTTGAATCTTCTCCGTATTCTATAAAACACTTAATGATATCATATTTTTCACCATCACTAAATTGAACCATTTTTAACAATGCTCACTCACAAATGAATTTTTGACATTTACGATTATTTCGATTTTTTTTTTTTTTACCATGGTTTTCTCAATAAATATTATAAATGCGATAAATATGCATAGATATCAATGGAAGACAATTCGAACATTTATTGTAGTTTAGTTTTTCCTATTTTTGGCAAAATTATTTTATATTATAAGAAGTCTTGTTGTTGTTAATAGTTTTCCATGGCCTCCTCACAAATACATGAAATTTTTCGAAAATTAACCACTTTTTCTAGAGATAAATATGACATATGATATATCGTTGTACAGCTAATTTAAGTTCTGATCAAATAATGAAATAATTTACAGGATGTTCCATTTAAAAAAACATAAGTTATGTTTATATCCCGAAAACTGAGGCATGCATAATTATCTTCTTATCAGCAACGGATTCTACTCAAAAAAGTGCCTTAAGAATGTGTCACTCGATTTCGATTCGACACTTGGTAATTGAGATATCCAAAAATGCCAATTTTCCAAAAACGCTCTGTAACTCGTAGACGATCGCGGTTTTCGTCATTATTTGTTTCTCGAAAATCGAGCTCATATTGGTTTTGTCTATCTGCCATATTTTAGAGAAAGCCTCAAATCCCATCTAATTTGGTCCACTCTGTACTTAATTAACAAACGCTATTATACTTTTAAGTGTGTCTTGATTTTTATTTTATATTCAAGAAACAAACTTTGTAAATTTATCCAGAGTGAAAGGTAGTAATGGTAGTAATTTATCATAAACAGATAAATGACAACTCCGATTTCCCCCAGTGTCAAAGAGAAGCCAGCTGAGTGCCCATTCCAACGGATCTTTTCACGGAGTAAATATTACGTGACCGTATTTGGAAGTAGCTGCAAGGCCCCTTAATTGCATTAGACTTTCTTGGTGTCAATTTTCCATCAGACCTATGTGTCTTTCTGCAGTAACATAATTATAATTCGTGACGTTTATTTTCGGAATAAGGATACTGCCATGTATAAAACAAGTTGAGAACTTCGTCTGCCAAATACAACTTCGTTTAGTAATAGGTAATTAGGAAATAGTTTTTACCTACGATCACTACTGTAAAGAGTAAAAAACACACTACCTGCCATCTATGTAAATTGAATTTTACGCATTGTAAACAAAACGCACTGTAAACAAATCGCACGGTAAACAAAACGCACGGGACACGCAATTATAGGTGGCTTATATCGCTGACGCGGGGTTTCAAAGAACAAATGCGCCTACTTAATTTTCAAACGCTGTCAAAACTGACATAATATTTGTTGACTAGTAAACTAAATCCAGATTTTACTAAATAACTAAATAAATATGATCGTAGGTAAAGTATAGTACATAATTCGAGTTGTAAGGCAATTACGCACTCATGGAAATACGCACTCGCCGCTACGCGGCATCGTGCGCAATTTTTCCATTCGTGCGTAATTTGCTTCTTGCATCACTCATTACGTAATATACTATTACCTACGATCACTACTGTAAATAGTAAAAAACACACTACCTGCCATCTATGTAAGTTGAATTTTACATATTGTAAACAAAACCCACTGTAAACAAATCGCACGGTAAACAAAGCGCACGGGACACGGAATTATAGGTGGCTTATATTGCTGACGCGGGGTTTAAAAAAACAAATGTGCCTACGTAATTTTCAAACGCTGTCAAAACTGACATAATATTTGTTGAATAATATTGTTGTCTAGTAAACTAAGTCCAGATTTTACTAAATAAATAAATAAATATGATCCTAGGTAAACTATAGTACATAATTCGAGTTGTAAATCAATTACGCACTCGTGCGTAATACGCTTCTTACAACACTCATTACGTAATATACTATTATACCAGTTAGTATAGTGACTTGCGTGTCGAAAATGCCTCGATA
This sequence comes from Rutpela maculata, assembly GCA_936432065.2. Lineage (NCBI taxonomy): Eukaryota > Metazoa > Arthropoda > Insecta > Coleoptera > Cerambycidae > Rutpela > Rutpela maculata. Next base: position 289,493,424 of record OW386285.2, on the reverse strand, counting down.
CTTCCACTTTTGAGTAATAGCAAATCCTTTTAACCATGAATAAAACTAGTCAAAATAAGTAGATTTTCGAACAGATCCACCTCGAGGAATCATGCCTGCTCCCCCTCAAAGGGGCTACCAGTATCTGCCTGTATGTACATATATATTTTTTTTTTTCAAAAACGGTTAGACCTAGAGGAATGATCTTGGCACCATTCGATAGAGTATAAAATTTTGCATAAGACATTTATTTTGTTTTTTGCTATTTTCTTTTTTTAAGGCCCCACAGCAAAAGAAAGGGGGAATAGCCTTCCAACAACGACACATGATTGGCTATATGTCTAAAACGGCCCAATAAATCAAAATTCTACAAGATATAAAAAATAAAGGCCATTATTTTTTCTATCGATCGGTATATTATTTGTGTATGTTATTTGCTTAAATAAAGCCGTCAGTGACATACAAAGAGAAAGCTGCGCATGTGCATAATGAATTTATTTAAAATAATTTATTATTATTGTATTAGAACCCGCAAAAGACATTGAAATTTGCTTGTAATTGTCAAGTAGTTGTTCAAAAAAAGTTGAGGTTGCGCGTTCTCCGTTGAAATCAACACGATAACAAAAATACGTGGAAATATAACTAACCGTAGCCGCCTAGACAAACATTACTCCTTCTCTTTATCCCTTATTATACTTTTCGTAAAAACGAAGAGTATATTGCATTTGATCGGCACCTTTCTAAAACGGGAAATATCGCTCGCAGACAAAAAATGTTCATATCATTGTGTTAGTGAACGAATTCTGAACAACTTTCAAAATGTCCGTCTGTCCGTCTGTCCGTCCGTCACGTTTCTTGTAAGCACGATAACTTAAGAAAGAAAAGTCCGATTGTATTGAAATTTGGAAAGTAAGTTAGCGTTAGCTAGAAGAAGAACCCTATTGTTTTTGAAAAAAATCAATCAATAAATAAAAAAATTATTAATCATTTAAATAAAAAAATTTTTTTTTCAAAATTTCTGTCATTTGTACTTAAATAGAAATTTTTCTAAATGTTATTCTCTATAATTTTTTTTTTGTTTTTACATTTTACCAATATATATATATTTCATAATAATGTATCTAATCCGTTGAAATATAATTCTTGAATGATATTCATTCAAGTTTTCTGGTAAGATGAGATAGCCCAATGGCTAAAGCATTATCACCTACTTACCGCGACGTTGCACGCCGCGGTGGGGTGATCGGCTCTAGACTGGACCCAGCTGAGGCGCATTCATATCTTTAAACTTTAATAAATATCTTTGATTTGATTTGATTTGATTTGCCTTGCAATCTAAAGGTCTCGTGTTCGATCCCTCACATGGTGATTTTTTTTTTCATATATTTTTATTCCACAGCAAAGTTGGTATCACAAAATTTAGAATGTCCAAGAACTAACATTATTTACAAGAAAAATGCGAAGAGTATCCTATAGAATGTATAACAATTATATAAAAAGCTCAGTAAATCGGCGAAGAGTATAATGCTTCCATTAGTTATACTCTTCGCAAAAACGAAGAGTATATTGTATTTGATCGGCACATTTCTAAAATCGTAAATATCGCTCGTAGAGAAAAAAATTTCATATCATTGTGTTAGTGAACGAATTCTGAACAACTTTCAAAATGTCCATCTGTCCGTCCGTCCGTCCGTCCGTCCGTCCGTCCGTCACGTTTCTTGTAAGCACGATAACTCAAGAAAGAAAAATCCGATTGTACTGAAATTTGGACAGTAAATTAGTGTTAGCTAAAGGAAGAACTCTATTGTTTTTGAATAAAATCGATCGGTAAATAAAAATGTTATTAATGATTTAAATTTGAAAAAAAAATTTTTTTGATTTTTATGTTTTTGTAATTGAATAGAAATCTGGTGAAATGATATTTCATTTTAATATCTAAATATTTATATATTTTACAAATATACATTTCATAATGTAATATGGAACCGTGAAAATATGATTTTTGACATTTTTTTTGCGTGTAAGGTGGTGGTGTAGTTCTTACGCTTTTGACTCGGAATCCAAGGGTCCCGGGTTCGAAACCCAAATGGGGCATGGTATATATTTTTTTTTTACTTTATTTTACACTGAGTATTTTTACCAACTAAATTCGTACTATAAAATTAAAAATGTCTAAAACTAACATTATTTACAAAAAACTGCGAAGAGTATCCTATAGAATGTGTAACAGTTATATAAAAAGTTCAGTGAACGGGCGAAGAGTACGGTACAACTTATTTGGTAAGTAAAAAATCATCATAATAACATCCCATTTCAAAACAAAAAAATTAAACAAAAAGTAACATCCGAGGTAGCATCTAAGCAAAATGAGCTCAAGTCAGATGTTAATTTACCCAGCCGGCTATGGGGATGGAGACTTGGAAAATTTCTTTAAATTTGAAAATCCCCCCCCCCCCCCCCCCCCCCCCTCTAGCTCAACTTGATAAACCAACTGATGTTGATGCTGTTCTATTAAACGGAGCTGCTCTTGTGCATATTCTGTAACCCAAATCCTGTTCAAATTTTTGTGATTACGTTTCAGACGCTGTTAAACCGTACTTTAATAATCTTAAATCAAGTAGCCAGGGTAGATATTGTTTGGGATGCTTATTTAGAGAATAGTTTAAAGGGAAAAAAGAGACAAAGAAAATCGAAAATTAGTTAGGCTAAATACAGCAATTCCAAAAAATTGGTAGAATTTCTTGCGAGTTGCAGCAAACAAACAAGAATTCTTTAACCTAATTTCCACTTACTTTAGCAGCATCCCATTACCTGAAAATAAAGTTCTTGTATGTACTATAGTGGAGTAAAAAAGAGGGGAAAAGTCGCTTCCTTCTCGAGTTTTTTTTTTTAATCTTAGAACAAACTGAGACATATACCATTTCGTTAAGTAGGTCGCTGTTCATTAGAAATCATGAAATACGACATTTTTTAGTGGTCACGGACATTGATATTTTTAAAAAGGTGTGAAATTTTGTTGTTTTTTTTAATCATGTTTTTTTGAACATCTAATGCCATATCTCAAAAACGAATGGAGATATCCACATGAACTTTTTTTTTGTTATAAAACACACACTTAAGCGCTTCTATCGGTGTATAGTATTGCTAATTAAAACATTTTTAAGCATGTTAAAAACTTAGATAACCTTGAAAGTTCAGAAAATACGCAGTCAAATTTTCACTAAGCTACAAACTTTTTTGTTTTTGGAAATTTTGTATAACATGCTGCGAAGAAAATAAAGCCAAAGGACCAAAAAAGTTTTTGATAGCATAATTCTTATTGTGTCTTTGATAGTTTAGGTACAGTGATTTTTTTGGAGCGCGCGAATTGCAGAAATTGAGTATTAATACGCCCGCGTCCACTAAAACTAACTAGTCTCAGGGCGGTGTACGATCAACGTTATTCGTTTTCGTCGAAGGTCAAATTATAAAACCGCTGCCCAAGGAATCACTACTTCCACATCTAGATCTTCTATCCAAGTCTCTCACAACGAAAAAAATTTGAATGTGGAAATAATTGTTTATGGAACTTTAATAATAAAATATTTGAAATCGTCTACCCCAAAAACCTATAAAACGATATGCCACATCGGTAGTGGGGCTGAGAGTGGTGGAAGGGGGGTGGTAGTAGTGGTGGATAAAGTAAAAAAAAAAAATTGAGGCCTTTGGTTCTTGTACACACACTAAATGACAATTTTATTTTTTCGCCCCCTTGAATAAGGGGTGGGAGTTGGTAATGGGGGTGGTTAATGCCAAAAAAATTTTGAGACCTTAGCTTCTCTTATATATACTAAATACCAATTTTATGGACTCTTACTTGCTTGATATGCCTATTTACCCCCATTTACCTTTTAACGGAATAATTTAGTTCCAGATCTCGTTAAAATACATAGGTACACGTGTACCAATTTCAAGTCAATATCTTAAACGGTTCCGGAGTAATCGTGTTACAGACAGACCGACAGACAGAATTTTTTTTTGCTCAAACTTAAAATCTCGACACTTCATGACATTCTAAGCCTATTTGGACAATAAAAATTTTCAAAAATATTTTTGTCGATACCATACTTACACTGGATGTGGAAGTAAAATGTGTAACGATATTCTTTCCCTTATTACCACTTGTCTTATATTGTAGAACGTATGGCCATTGTGCGAATTGTGCGTGGATTATCTGCTAAAAAAATATTTAAGATAAAAAAGCAATCTAAGTTTCATTGTAAAATGGATTGGATTTTATGTGGCGTAGTAATAGAGGAGAACGATAAACTTGTGCACAAGCCATGGAAACAAGGTTTTTTTTATAATTAGGGCTGCGGAAATTAAAAGATACTTAATTTAGGCTGTTTTTTTCTTTTTTGTTACCTAATGTAGGCGAAAATAACACGTTTGCTCAATTTTTGTGTGGATCTAGGGTAAAAATGCAATGCAGGGGAGTTTCGGATAGGGACTCTGACACAGGAAATGTCGGATACAAATATTAAGATTGCCACGTTCAAAAAAAAGTGCTTTAAGAAACTGTCTTTTCTATTTATCTCCAATAATAACACAAAAAAGGAAAACTCGATAGTTTACTTCTTATCAAAACATTCCAAAACTATTACTTTTCCTAAACTTCTGTTTATGGAATTTCATTAGCCCCCTAGTTGCGCAACTTCTTTTTCCATTTACTATAATATTATTTTTTACCGTTTCCGAGATCCCAATGCAATGCATTTTTATCCCAGATACTCTATTTAAGATTTTTAATTCCTTTTTGCCTTCAACCTTAGTCCTTAATGCGCCACTGGAAAAAATAAGTTATCCTTTCAGATCCTAAAACGTGATAAAACAGTCCTAACACACAAAAAAATAATAATGAAAAGTTCCGTTATACACAATACATAATCATTATTATTCTTAAGTGCCGCGCGCGTACGCTTCGACAATTCCTCCATACTAAAAAATTCGTAACTAGCAAACTATTGCTAATAATGAAAATATGTTTTTTCTAAAAACTTTTTTAGTCTATTGACTTCATTTTCTTCATAGCATGTTACACAAAATTTTCAAAAACAAAAAAGTTCCTCGCTTAGTGAAAATTTGATGGCGTATTCTCTAAACTTTCAGGGTCATCTACGTTTTTGGCATGTTCACATTTTTTTTATTAGAAATCCTATGTATAGAAAGAAGCGCTTAAGTGTGTGTTTTATAACAAAAAAAAGTTCACATCGATAGCTCAATTCATTTTTGAGATATGGCAATAGATGTACAAAAAAACATAATTTAAAAAAATAATAAATTTTACACTTTTTTTTAAATAAGAATATCTGTGACCACTAAAAAATGTCGTATTTCGTGTTTTTATGTGTAAAACGGTGTTGTCGGTAATACCCACTGTGTCTGATCTTGTTCTAAGCTGATAAAAAAAACGACACAATTTTACCTCTTTTTCGCTCCTCTACTAATGATGAGAATGTTCTGGAAGCGGATACGCGCATATTCGTGCGTGCACACAATTGCTATGAAAACAATTTAAAGAAAATATTAATAAAGACTGTGGATACTGATGTTCTGGTACCATTTAATATTAAAATGAAAATCAGGGCATATGGATAGAATTTGGCACTGCAAAGAATCTAAAATATATATCTTGTAAATATATATACAATCAACTTCAAGAAAAATGTCTTGCTCTCCCATTTTACCATTCATTTACGGGTTGTGACACCACTTCTTTTTTTGGAAAAGGAAAAAAGAAGTGTTGGGAATCTTGGGATTCTCTTCCGGATGTCACCGCCACTTTCATAGATTTGGTTACAGATCCAAAGCAGCCAAATAATGATCAATTAAGAATGCTGTCAAAATTTGTCTTAATAATCTATGATAAGTATTCCGACACAGATTATATCGACCTATGTCGAATGCAATTATTTTCACAAAAAAACCGTACTATTTAGAACTTACTCCCCAACAATTCATTGTCAATTCATATCAATAGATGTATTTATCAAGCAGGATTTGTTTGGGGTAAGCTTAGTCAATCGATGATAGAACTCCCATCTCCATCCAAATGGGGATGCACTATGGATAATGATAAATGAATGCCCCTCTGGAGTACTTCCAAAAATGAGAACATTTCGTCAAATGTATTGTTAAGATGTAAGTGCAAAATTTGTGGGCCTAAGTGCAAGCGTTTTTTAAAAAATTTGAAATGTACAAAATTATGTTCATGTGTAGAATGTTGCAATTAAGTTATTTAATTTAAAATTTACTTTCGTTTAGTTATTTTATTTTCTGTTAAATGTTTTTTGTTAATTTTACCATTATTTATATATTTTTTTGTTAATGTGTTATAGAATAAAAAATATTGAAAATATTGGGCTTTCAATATAGTATTATTAAAAATAAGTTATAATACAATTATATGCATTATTTTATCTATGCACTGGCGACTTATTAAATTAAAAACTATTTAACCCTCTAGTGGTACGGTGATTTCCTGAAACCTAATTGGTACCTTGGGGTCATTTACGTCCTTAATTTTAAAAAAAATGTTGGGGTGACCAGTAAATTGAAAATTGCTACTTTTATCGCCCAGGTTGATACTATATGATATATATTATAAGTACAAAAGGTAGTGTATATGTTTAATTTGTTATTTAACTAAAATATAATGTATTTAATAAAATATGGATAAAATGAAAAGTCAACGTAGTACATTTTCTATTGTCAAAAAAATGAGTAAAACTAAAACAAAAATTGCTCCAAAAACTGGTTCACTCTATCAAGGAAGGTGTGTAGTTGACATCTGACAGTAAAAAAAAATAAAAAAAAATATTAGAAAAAACGCGCTGGGGCCAAAAAGGGGTAAAAAAAATTGCATGAAAATTTCGGTCTTTATCAAGACCAAGTCAAAAATTCCATAATAATAACGTGGATCTGGCTTCCAAATAGGACTGTCTTCATCTTGGCTCTCTTATTCACTATTACGCCCTTCCCTTTCGACTTCGAGGTCACTGCCTTCTTCATTCCTGTTTTCCTCGTCATTACCATATTCAATATCACTTCCTTCTTGTTCAGTGTCACTAGTATGCTCAGAATGTATGCTCTGGGCGTCGGACAAATCATCATCACTTTCAAATTCATCGTCATTAACAATTTCAGTATTATCCGAGTCACTATCGTTCATAAAAATCTTATAAAGCTCGTCATCAGTTAGGTATTTTCGGGCCATTGTTTCATAAATTCATACACACAACTAGTACACTGGGGTCTTTAACGCCTAAAATGGCTGTCACAAACCTCACATACACAATTTTTACAATTCAAATAATGCAGTACGTGCTCTTTGCGCATTTAGGAAGGTACTAAAGATTCCAGCCAGCTGCGACAAGTTGTAACATAAATATCGGGAAACGACGGCGCATGTCGCCAGAAAAGACCCCACTGTACCACTAGAGGGTTAAATAAATAATATTTTTAAATTATATACCAATTGACAGAAAAGGTAATAATGCAGTTTTTTTATCTGGTGCCTAATTTATTGGGTCGTTTCCGTGACAGCCAAAAACTTGTTACAGTTAAAATGCCCTCACCATATTTTTTTGCGGAGGGGTTTTGTATAAAAAAAAATAGTAGACCAAATAATGTAAAATAATTTTGAAAAGGTACAATCAATAATTTCGCAGTTTGTAACAACAATAATAAATTATTGTAAATAAATTAATTATGCACATGTGCAGCTTTCTCAATGTACGCCACTAGCGGCTTTATTTAAACAAATAACGTATATAAATAATGTACCAATCGATAGAAAAATAATGGTCTTTATTTTTTGTATCTTGTAGAATTTGATTTAATGGGCTGTTTTAGAGATATAGCTAAACATGTGTTGTTGTGGGGCCTTAAAAAAAGAAAATAGCAAAAAGCAAAAGAAGGGCCTTATGCAAAATTTTATACTCGAATGGCACCAAGATCATTCCTCTAGCTCCTACCGTTTTTTGAGAAAAAAATATATGTATATACTCAAAAGTGGAAGTATCAAACACCTAAGTCACTAAGCTAACTACTAAGATAAGGGCATTACTATCATTCTCGAGTGATTTTGTATAATACGCAGTGGATCTACAGTTTTGGGGGCCCTGGGGTTTTTCGTTCGAAGGGGGCCCTCTTATATAAATTTGTTTAGGCAGAAATGTGGATGTTAACTATGACGTTATTTTTGAGTAATATTCTATATCATTTGATCCTAATATGCGTATTTACTTATTTATTTTGAGTGTATGTGTCATTGGGTTTAAACCTGCAAATTCAATAGCGGGCAGGGTGTCCCAGTCAGTTCATTTTCAATTTTCTTCGGTGGTTTTGTGATAAATTTATGGTTCTAATGCTACTCTGATATAGTTTTTGCCGAAGAATCCTATTCCACTATGAAAAAAAAAATATAACATCAAAGAAGAAAGTTATGACTGAAAAGACAATTTTCTTGAAAAATTAAAATTGTTTGATTTTTCTATTAATTATTTTAATTGGCAATTTAAGGGAAGTGAAAGATAAATGTAAATTTAATAAAAAAACTTTATCAAAATTATTTTTAATGAAATAACAAATGGCAATAAAAAAATAACATTAAAACCTCATCATTTGGATTAGGCATATATTGCTAATTATGTTGTTATTGTTACTTTTTAATGACATTTTTGTAGTTATTCACTATTTCATTAAAAATAATTTTCAAAAGTTTTTTTTATTAAAGTTACCTACATCCATTTTTTATTTTCTTCAAATAGTCAATTAAGAAAATAGAAAAATCCACCACTCTTAATATTTCAAGAAAGCTGTTTTTTCAGTTATAACTATCTTCAACATTCTCAATCGTTTGTTTCTTAGTGGTATAGAATTCTACGGCAAAATAGTACATTAAAATAGCATTAGAATCAAGAATTTATCTCAGAAACTACCGGGAAAATCGAGCGTAGCGCCTTAGCTAGGACACCCTATATGAACTTTGTTAACTTAGATAAGCGTGAACTTTTGTGACACAGCCTTAAGACTAACTTCAAGTCGGAACCAAGTTCAGATCAAGTCGTTGCAGCCTGAACTTAGTAGGAAAAAATGAGTTAAGCAAAAATATTACTTCCTATTAGAAAACGTTGAAAACTTTCGCAATTGCCTCAATTAGTTTAGTAAAATAAATACATTTGGTATTTTTTAACAATAACTTCATTTTTTTTTCCAATAAAATGTGATAAAATATTTACCCTCGTATTTACTATTATAAACAGAAAAAAATGCTTGCTTCATCTTCGTATTCACAACGTCTTGTCAGACATTTTGTGAATCATGAAAATTATTCTAGTTGGCCTACGCTTGCTATATAGCATGCCTAGTGGCATTGTAGAAGAACGCACTACCGGGCGTCAAATGACTCGACACAATTTAATTTCTCAGGGGGCGCCAGTCGCGTATTACCCCGTTCTTCTACCTCCCAGGCGAGTTCGAGATAAAATGCACTTCGATAGCCGAATAATGGACCAAGGCTGCACTACCACAGATCGGTAACGACGCTCTCTTTGGACGTGAGGTCCCTCGTTAAGGGTTAGGGTTAGGGGTTTAGCAAGCGTGGATCTAGAAATTTCAATAGTTTTTTTCTCGTCTGTGGCGCATGGGACTCATACAAAATATGGGAAATAACAGAGAAGCACTTCTCTAACGACTGCATAAGTTTGTTTGGCTTTCGATTAGTCCACAACTTACTTGCCCCTATGCAGTTGTTCAATATTATCGATATGGCCTTCCCACCTTCGAGCGACTTTTAGGCAAAATTAAATTTTTGGTTTGTTATGCACAAGGCGTTTTCCTCTATAACTTTATCATTTGGAAAGCCCTGCTATTGGCTTTCCTACCATCGCTTTGTCTGGACCACTCAACGCGCTCGACCAAATTGCGAGTTAATCCAAACTCTTTCTATGCGAGAAACCGGCCTTGTGCATGTGCATTGATTTTTATCAATTTTTGCTTATCGGCACTACGCCGGCTTTGTCAAAATCATCTATTTTGCCTTTTAGATGCAATGCATCGCTAAAATTTTATGCTCATACTTTAGAACAGGACATTCAATGACCGTACCTCAAAGGTCAATGTCTTTGGTGGAGGAATAAACATGAAAAATATTTCAATATTTTTTTTAAGTATATTTTCGAAGTACTTTTTAAACTGGTTTTGGGGTACTTTTGAAAAAATAATTTTTAAATGAAATTTTGGCGTACTTTTGAAAAATCAATTTTCAGTCTAAATTTCGTCGCACTTTAACAATATTATTTTTCTAAGTCCAACTTTGTTGCACCTCTGAAAAAGTATATTATTCATAAATCCTTTGCCATTATATACTTTGGCTCTCATATCCTGAACCAAAACATATTTTCCTAAGTGAAGATTCGGTGTTTCTATGAATATTCACCTAGTCTTTTCTAATGCCTTATAGAACTCATAACGGTCCTCATGGACTGGTCTGTACCTCTGCAAACTCTTAAAAATGTCCTTGAATGAAATTTTTGCTTAAGTCGAATTTTGATTCTGTCTTCGACTTAGGTCGATTCTGGAGGATTCTGCAACAGCATCACAGCATCTGCCGCGGTTGCTCGTTAGGCTCACAGCCACATTAAAGCTCTTTCCCATCAGCTCTTTGGTGACATCAGCCCAACGTTTTGGAGGGCGTCCTCTTCGCCTTTTGCTACCTGATTTTCCCTGAACTCTCTATCGTTCTATATTGTCCTTTCTCCAGTTGATGTGACCAAAAAATGAGAGCATTCGAGAGAGCGTGCCAGCGAGTCGGTTTTTGGGACGTATTTCTTCAATCGAGGTATTAGTGCGATGGGAATTCGTAATAAACATTTAAGAGCACCACTACGCCATATGTCTGCTTCCCTAATGGCTTGCAGATCATACCAAATAACAATTTGATATATAGGGTGTTCGGAAAATGCATAAAACCACTTGTTAAAATAATGGTAGCAGTTCTTTTAAAAATTTAAATCTCAATCTCTGATCAAAGTATTTATCTCTATATACATAATGGGTATTGGTTTGTTTGTTGCTGAGATAATCATATTATAAGGCACTTCAGTTGCAAACAACCCATAAGTTCTTGATTGGCTAGTCGATCAATTCGTAACGTTTCGGACACGATCGGTTCAGTTCGATTATCGTAATCTGCGTTTGACGTGTCCGCCTCTAAAACAGAAAAAAAGTAAACCTATCGTTTCATATCGTAAGTAAGTATAAACTTCATGGTCGTAACATGATGGGAATCTGTTTACAGTTGTAATAAGGTGAATAGCAATTAAATTTTAACGTGTATTCTATTATATTTGTTGAATCCGCGGTTATCTACCTAGAGGTTATGAAAATACAATTATTACATAAAATAGGTACAGTATTGTCATTATTTTAATAAATACATATTTATTTTCTTGGACAAACCTCAATGCATGGAAATTATACAAAAACAAAAATGTATTTATCACACAACATGTGTGCGCTATGTTAATTTCATTGTTATTACTTCCACGTCCAATAAAAGTATAGTAACGCAAAAAAAATTAAAAATTTTTATTGTTCAAATGGACATAGAATGTCATGAACCGTCGAGTTTTAAGTTTGAGCAAAAAAAAATTTCTGTCTATTTTTTTATGCGCACGATTACTTAGGAACCTTTTAAGATATTGTCTTGAAATTTGGTACACGTATATATTTTAACGAGATCTGGAACCAATTTATATTTTGATCTGATTCTGTTGAAGGGTTGGGGGGTAACTAGGTAAATCAAGGAAGTAAGAGGCCATAAAGTTGGTATTTAGTATATATATAAGAGAAGCAAAAATTTGTTTGGCATTGTCCACCTCCATTGCCACCACCACTTCATTATTAAAGGGGGCGAAAAAAATAAAATTGTGATTTAGTGTGTGTACAAGAGCCAAAGCTTTCAAAAATTTTTTTTATCTAATTTGTGGTGTGTTTATTAAATATGCCATTCAATAGTGCAGAAATATAATAAAGACCATCATTCAGCTAAAAAATATTAACCATTTAGCCACTTAAATATGTATAATATTTACTCTCTTATTATATGTTAACTTTCAGAAAGAACAGAGAAATGTAATTTTTATGAATGGTCAGACTTTTTATAGATCTGTAACAATAGAATATTTCAAAGTTTCGGCAATTTAAATTTGAAATATATCATCCTATTATAATATTGCATGCTTACATAACATTGTTGTATAAAGAGCAGGTCTTTCAGGAATTATAATAATTCATTTTGATGAAAATATTTACCCTTCTACACATACCTCCGCCACAATTGCTTGTGGGATGTTATGTTTATCTATCCTATGGACATATCATGTGATTATGTTAGGAGCAAACAAGGTATGTACTGAAGAGATAGCTGTTATGTATCTAGGAATAAGTTCTTTGATAGGAGTTCTCAATACTAGCAGCCACTCAGACTTCAATTTCAGAGTTCATAGGTGTTCAATTTCTTTTCTTTTTGACGCCATTAACATAATTCTATACCAATCAACTGGATTTTTGGTATATACATTACGCGCAATGAGCTCTCCCATAATAAGATTAAATTAGTTCATTATCATACCGCCAGAGGGCACTTTATCTGCAACTCTAAATTTATTTATCACTCAACTTTTTTCTCTTAATGGGTATTACGATATTTAAACAGCCATTTTAAATCAAATTAAAATCATAACTTTATGTATTTTTCATTCAAATCGATAAATGTAACAGTTTAACTGAAAATCTCCCTTAGAGTTTAACCTCAAATTAACAAATTTTCAATCATGCATTTTTGAATTCATACAAATCATATTTAGATTTACTATCCAAGTTTCTCACTGCTATCACCACCCCATTATTAAAGGTGGGTGGTAGTGGGGGTGATTAATGCCAAAAAAAATGTGAGGCATTTGTTCTTATAAAGTTTAATTTTTATAAGATGACACTATCGGAAATAAAACGCCAGACAAAGAAAAATGCATATCCCACCTTTCCTCGCGCCTATTCGAGCAGAGAACGATTGCAATCCCGCCCCTAAGTTTGTAGATACACTTGGTTTCATTTCTTGTCTTGCTCTTGCTCAAGAATTGAGATATGCATTTTTCTTCGTCTGGCGTTTTATTGCCGATAGTGTCATCTTATAAAAATTAAACTATACACACATTAAATCACAATTTCATTTTTTACCCCTTTTAATAACTGGGTGGGGGTGGGAGTGGGAGTAAGAGTTGCCATAGATGGCAAAAAAAAAACTGAGAACTTGGCTTTTCGTAGATTCACTAAATCCCAATTTTATAGCTTCTCACTTGTTTGCTTTACCTATTTACCCCTCAACCCCTTGACAGAATATGATCAAGATATAGTCTAGTTCTAGATGTCGCGTCACGTCGTTATAATACAAGTCATATTATAAACCGTTGCAGAGTAATCGTACGCTCAAGAAAAGTTAAACAGACCGACAGACAAAATTTGTTTTGCTCAAATTGTAAATTTTAACATTCCATAACATTCTAGGCCCACTTCGAAAAAATATATTTTTTTGAAATAGGCCTAAATAGGATATTTTTTTTACCTTTACTATACTTTTACTCCACTACGTGGCTGTGTAAGTAAAAGAACCGCTGCCCAACACCGCTTACTTCCGCATTAAAATTTACTACCGCCACTTGATTTCTTGTACCGACACTATATCCCAATTTTATGGACTCTTACTTTCTTGCATTTATCCACATCATCCCACGGAATATAACTAGTTCCAGATCTTGCTATAATTTCAAGTCAATATCACAAACCGTTAAAGAATAATCGTGCGCACAAAAAAACTTACAGACCGACCGACCGACAGATAGGCATATTTTTTTTGCTCAAACTTAATGTCTCAACGTTTCATGGGGCTCTACACCTATTTGAACAAAACTTTTATTTTTTTTTGTAACTACTAAATCTCCTCGATGTGGAATTAATACGTCGATTAATCAAGAGACAAGTTGAGACACAGCTTGTAAAAAATAATTTTAAATCATCCCTACCTACCTTATAATACACAATTTTGACGAGTATAAAAATACATTAATCCCTCAATGCGAGACCCTACTCTGAAGTGAACGTGTAAACCTATACATAAATAAATAAACATATTTTTTCCAGAAAGTTGATATCGAGCCAATTCTCAGCAGACGACTTGTCAATCACAAAAAAGTTTGCTTGGCTGTAACTGTATATATTTTCTCTTAATATGCCCTCGAGGTGAGAATAACCTGCATGAAAAATAATGTTTTGAAAGTAGTTAGATCATTATAAATTCCCCTCTTATCCGGTGACTGGATATCCTTCTCGAGGGACCACGAGAGCGGCGGTGCTTATAAGATTTTTTGTATTTTGTCCCATACAGTCCCTTAATAGTCTTTAAGGGACCAGTGTTTATATGTTATGGTCTGAGGAATCAACGAATATCTGGAAGGAAATTCTTCGATAATAGATCCAATAACTATTTAGGTACGTCACATGTAATCAGGGATATTATGCCGCATAAAATCTGTTGTAATGGTGATTTGTAAAATTTACATATTGGTGCAGTACCCAGAGAAAAAAATAGGTAGAATTTAGGAATAATCTCATATGTAACGATAATTTTTTTATGGGTAATTATTGTAGTAAAATGTCTCATCTTCAGTTTCTAATGACATTTGCTCTAGAAAACCACCTCTAAATTTATTAAAAAAGTATTGCTAATTCATTTTTGAATCGTACGAAATTTTTATTTTTTGGATCGTTGATTACCAATCCGAAGTCAAAATTGAAAGATTCAATATGGCTGCTCCAATATGGCGGACGGAATATTTTTCTAAACCAAGTATTTTAATCGGGACAAAAAAAATTGAATATCTAGGTGATATCATTATATTATTAAAAAACGTTATTTTAGGATTATTTTTTTAATTACTGGACAATTTAAGTAACAAAATGGCGGCATTTTGGAAAAAATGTGAAGACGCGTATTGTTTCTTTGTTTTTTCTGATACAATAACAAACAAAGAGTGTTTTTAAAGCTTGGTCAACCATTATCTTTAATTCTGATGCTTAGAATTTTTAACTCAAGTATCATAGTTTCTAATACAGTCAACATTTAAACTAAATACTTCATCCTATAAACATTCGGAAGACATCTTTAAATTTAAATATCTCCGGAACTATTAATCCTACATAAAAAAAAATCATTTTCAGCTTATGAGCCTTGTTTTTTCTCTCCACCATTTTTTTCGTAGAACTAATATTTATTATGATACTTGCAAAGAAATAAACAATTTTCGAAAATCCATTTGTAGTTTAAAATGCAATTTTTTTTTCTAAAGCTGTAAAAAGACTAACGAAGGGCGTTCAGATCATACTACAGGGTGTTTCACAAGGAAACGGGCATGCCTTAATCCCAGATAGAAGACACCAAGGGCAATCATAATCATCCATAGAAAAAGCTAGTTGGGCCTTCCTTGCTGAAATACAGGGTGTTTTATGTATTTTTTCCAAAATTTCTTTTGGTTGTTACTTTGTAAAGGAATGGAATAATAAGTTCATATTTGGCACATATAACATACTAGTGATCCTGAATAAGTACTTATACCACACACATAAAAAAAATCCAGATCCGGACTTGAAAAAAAAATGGTTTTGTTGTTCTTCAAGAAAACAATACTCTGTATATGTCTTTTTTTAAATTTCAATATTAAATTCGAAAAGTACATAAAAAACTGAAAAGAATGGCTTCACTAATTTTTTTTCCACACCCTTGACGTCTTCGTAATTAATTCCACTAAATAATGCAATATGAGACTTTCGGAAATATCGATGAATAATACGCGCAAAAAATGCTTCCTCTACTAAATTAGACATTTACTTTTTGTCAGCAATAATTATTATGTTTTAATTACCAATTTTTATGGATGAGGTAAAATTAGTAAAAAAAATAAATGTTGGCGGACACCGAATCAAGAACCTATTTCATTCCTCTCATTTATTAAATGACTAGTAATACAGCAACATAACATACCTATTAACAACAACAATAACTGTAATAACAAAGTTGCATGTTAATAATTCACATAGTAATAGCGTTGATTGAAGAGTCTATAAGATACGCAACTATACGGCCAAAACCGTTCCTATATGTTCATCTCGCTCATCACGCTTCTCCCACACGTCCCTATCCACATATTGTTCGTTGACTTGTGGTGCCACCGCGCGGTGTTATTTTGCGCGAACCGCGAATAGAAATACTGGACGTTGACATCCAGCGAACGAGGGTACATAACATATTTATTAAGTTATAATTCTCCACGCAGGTTGTAGACCGGCGCAATCAGTGCCGGCGTCAGGGCATTTGGCACCTGTAGCAAACAGTTGCTTGCCGCCCTGATAAAAAACATTTACAAGTTACTACTGTTAGGACAAATTTATTAATAAAAACTTACAAACAAAAATCTCAGATAAATAATTCTTTCACTAGTTTCACTTAAAATTCAAAAACAAGAGAAACCTTTAAATATCAATTATTGTCGCATTTCATCTTTTAAGTCGCCACGTTGTGCGCTGTAACAATCGTATTTTGTTCGAAATTGCAATTGTTCCTTGTCCTCGAGACCCATCTGGGGTTCAAAAAATGGTTTTTTTGAGATTTTTGTTCAATTTTGAATTTCTGAAATTTATAAAAATGTGATACATTAAAAATATTTTATTTTGCTATTCGGTTCAGCTTCATGGAATAGTATTTATGAGTACGTTTAAGACCTCCCAATTTTTTAAAATAATTAGAAAAAAGAATATGCAAATGTCGAGGATGGTTTTTGATCTTTCAGCGCTTGCGTAGCGAGAACGGTAATAAATACGAAAATGCACCGCACTTTTTTTTGTACAACATGGAATTTTCTACAAACAAGTCCGCGAGGGCATATTCTTATCTACTATAGTTTTCGAGCTACAGGTGCTCACGTGTAAGCATAAAAATGACTGTTTTTTACGCTACTCTGCAAGTGGCATTGGCGACTTAATTAACAAACAAAAAAATTAAGAAAACGGCGATGCTAATAGTCAAATTTAAATTACACAAAACATAATGAGTAACTTCTGTTTAAAACTGTTTTTTATACGATGCATAATATTAATAATGGAGTTACAAGTATTAAAAAAATGTTGAAATAAAATAAAAAAATAGTTAAATATTCTTTGTGTTATTGAAATGTATGTACAATTGTACAGAAAAAAACACTAATTAATAAAAATATGCGGCAAGTTCCAGTTATATAGAAATTAATGAAAATGAAAAATTACACTTTTCGGTCCTAATATTAATTGTTTATATGTGATAAATAAAAACAAAATGATATGTCAATAATAGATACATTTTTTTAAGAAAGAAAATTACTTCCTAAAAGGTGGAAAAGTTCAAATGTACGATTTTTTTAATGTTTTTTCATTAAAAAACGCATATTTAAGAAAAATGAAGGACGCCATCGTGCAGAGCGATCAGAAATTCATAAATAAAAAAATCGACCACAACTTCTCATTGGACAAATAATATTTAAATGCTTTAACGGGCTGCTTGGAGAACAGCGCGAAAAACAGTTACTTTGAGGTTTGCGCGCGGGCGCCTTTGGCATGTGAGCCATAATAGATAAAAATATGCTCTCAGGGACTTTTTTGTACAAAATTCGATGCTTTATAAAAAGTGCATTGTGTACCATTTGTGCGATACTTTATCGCCTCGAAAACTATGCTCTCGAAAAAGTAATACCTACTTGTAATAAAAAAAAAATTAACCAGTCTTTCCGCAGATATTCAAATTAAGTTAATTACTTCCACATCCAGTGGAAGTATAGTAACGACAAAAAAATTTTAAAAAATTTTTATTGTTCAAATAGGCTTAGAATGTCGTGAAACGGCGAGATTTTAAGTTTGAGCGAAAAAAAAATTCTGTCTGTCGGTCTGTAACTTTTTTTTGTGCGCACGTTTACTCTGGAACCGTTTGAGATATTGACTTGAAATTAGGTACACGTATGTACTTTAACGAGATCTGGAACTAGATTATATTTTGATCTAGTTCTGTCGAAGGGTTGGGGGTAAATTGGGGTAAATTTGGGGTAAATAGGTCAATCAAGCAGGTAAGAGTCCATAAAATTGGTATTTAGTATATACAAGAGAAGAAATGTTTGGCATTAGCCACCCCCATTACCACCCTAACCCCCTTATTAAAGGGGATGAAAAAAAATTGTGATTTAGTGTTTGTACAGGAACCAGAAACCTCAAAATATTTTTCTACTTCATCCACCCCCCACTATCACCCCCCTATCACCACCCCCCACCCCATTACCGATGTGGGGTATCGTTTTATGGGTTTTTGGGGTAGAGGATTTCAAATATTATATTATTAAAGTTCCATAAACAATTATTTTCACATACAAAGTTTTTTCGTTGTGAGTGACTTGGATAGAGAATCTGGATGTGGAAGTAGTGATTCCTTGGGCAGCGGTTTTTTATTATGTTTACTAATTATTACTCTTTTTCCCAATAAAATCGCTTTTTCGTTTTAATTATTAAAAAAAGCAATTACAGAGAAAAGCCTATAAACAAATAAATAACTTTAAATGAACCCATCACTGCAGTAGCAGTATATTTGGGAGAGGATAAAAAATATTTTTGTACAAATTGGTTATTACAGTTCAGCAGAATTAAAGAAGGGAATGGTGTAAACCCGAAAAATATTGCAACATGTAATATTTTTGCGGCAGTAGTAAAGGAAAATGTCATCTAAAACATATTCAAAATTTACTAGGGTGAAGACGGTTAAGAAAGGTGCAAAATGGATAATTTTGTGATATCTTAAAAATAACAGTTTCATCATAAAATGTCAATATGCCTTTTACTTCCACATCCAGTGGAAGTACAACAACGACAAAAATTGGCATTTAGTAAATACAAGAGAAGTCAAGGTCTCAAAAAATTTAACCATGGGGGGGGGGGGGAATAAAATTGTGAGTTAGTGTGTGTACAGGAACCAAAGGCTTCAAACATTTTTTTTTACTTCATCCACCCCCACCCCCACTACCGATGTGGTATATCGCTTTATGAGTTTTTGGGGTAGGCGATTTCAAATATTATATAATTAAAGTTCTATAAACAATTATTCCCACATAGTAGAGTGCAAATATAGTATCAAAATATTTTTCGTTTTGAGCGACTTGGATAGAACATCAGGATGTGGAAGTAGTGATTCCTTGGGCAGCGGTTTTAACATTTTAAAATGAAAACCGCAGCCCAAGGAATCACTACTTCCACATCCAGATTTCCTATCCAAGCCTCTCAAAACGAAAACACTATATTTGCACTCCACCATGTGGAAATAATTGTTTATGAAATTTTCTAAATGAAAACCAAAAAACGATATGCCACATCGATAGTGGGGGTTGGGGTGGTGGTAGGAGGTGATACGCGGGTGGATGAAGTGGAAAATTTTTTGAGGCCTTTGGTTCCTGTACACACTAAATCACAATTTTTTTTCACCCCCTTTAATAATCGCGTGGGGGTTGATAATGGGGGTAGTTAATGCCAAAAATTTTTCTAAGAATTTAACTTCTTTTATATAATAATAAACTAAATACCAAATTTTATGGACTCTTACTTGCTTAATTTACCTATTTACCCCCATTTATCCCAATTTACCACTCAACCCTTTAACAGAATAAGAACAAAATATAACCTAATTCCAGATCTCGTTAAAATACATATGTGTACCAATTTCAAGTCAATATCTTAAACGGTTCCAGAGTAATCGTGCACCCAAAACGTCAGAGACCGACGCGATAGAAATTATTTTTTGCTTCAACTTAAAATCTCGACGTCATAACATTCTAAGCCTATTTAAATAAATGTTTCCAAAATTACTACACTTATACTGGAAGTGGGAGCAATACGTAGAAAATGGCATGACAAAAATATAAACAATCATAATGTGCCGTAGAGTACACGGTGGAAGTAATCTACTTCAAGCACTTTCTTTGAGGAAACGCATCTATACTGCTCGAGGTAACCCACTGCGCATCCGTTTTACTCGAGGAAGCCCACTGCGTATCCGTATAGGTAACCTACTGCGCATCAACAGTACCTATTCAAGGAAAGCCACTGCGCATCCATTATACTCGAGGAAACTTACTACGCGTCCATACCACCCGAGATAACCAACTTCGCATCCAAACTACTCGAGGTAACCCACTGCGCATCCATGTTACTCGAGGAAACCCAATGCGCATCCATACTACTTGAGGTAACCTACTGCGCATCTATTTTACACGTGAAAACCCACTGCGCATCCATACTACTCAAGGTAACCCATTGCGCATCCATTTTATTCGAGGAAATCTACTGCGCATCCATATTACTTGGAGTAACGTACTGCGCATCTATAGTACTCGAGGAAAGCCACCGCGCATCCATAGTACTCGAGGAAATCCACTGCGCATCTATATACTACTCGAGATAACCCACTTATTAAAGAATAAAGAAAATAATAGAAACACCGAACAGATTGCATGGTATTTTAATTGAAAATCGTAGAAGGGCACGCAAGGACGCGTTGCTATATCCTCATCTATCCTTGAACCATTGGTATCAATTTAGCAACATGTTTATAAACCTTAAAATTCCACATCCACGTTTTCTATCCAAGTCTCTCACAAAGAAGAAAAAAATTGCACTCCACTATGTGAAAATTATTTATGAAACGTTAATAACATAATATTTGAAATCGCCTACTCCAAAAACCTATAAAACGATATGTCACATCGGTAGTGAGGTGGTGGAAGGGGGTGGTAGAGGGGGCAAATGAAGTAAAAAATATGTTGACGCTTTTCCACCCCCCTTTAATAGTGAGGTGGGGGTGGTAATGGGAGTAATTTTTTGAGCCCTTATCTTTTCTTATATATACTAAATACCAATTTTATGGACTCTTACATGCTTGATTTACTTATTTACCCCCCCTTTATCCCAATTTACCCTTCAACGGAATAAAATGAAAATATAATCTAGTTCCAGTTCTCGTTAAAATACATACGTGTATCAAATTTCAAGTCAATATCTTTAACGGTTCCAGAGTAAACATGCGCACAAAAAAGTTACGGGCAAACAGAAATTTTTTTGCTCAAATTTAAAATCTCGACGTCTCATGACATTCTAAGCCTATTTGAACAATGACAGTTTTTTTAAATTTTTTTGCCGTTACTATACTTCCACTGGATGTGATTGATGTGAAAGTAATAAAATTCACTTTATCACGTTGTGCGCATTTGTGATGCACATGGTACATGGAACTTTTACTTAATTTTCTTTGTTATGTATTATTTAATATTATATCAAAATGGTTTATTTTACTGGGAAAAAAAAATGTTTTATGTTGCCAGCAGCTCATTGGGTTTTTATATTTAATTGTTATGAAAATAAACAGACAGGCAGGCAGGCAGAATTTTTTTTTTCGCTCAAACTTAAAATCTCGATGTTTCGTGATATTCTAAGCCTATTTGAACAATAAAAATTTTAAAAAAATTTTTTGTTACTATACTTCCACTGGATGTGAAAAATTATACTATGTTTGGTTTCTCAAATATTTGCGATAAATCGAAAATAAACGCATACTCCCCTCTCATTCTCCAAAATCCCATCATTAACAATAAAAATGTCGCGTCGGCCCCTTGTCAACAATGTATCGACTAGACTGATAATAAGGTGGCAAAGAAATATAAAGATAAATCACGTCTACAGAGAATTATCGTATACCATATTACGCCTTTCTTTCTCGATGTATTACATATTAAACACATTGTCCGAATATTAAATTTATTGCATCTTACCGAAGACGAAGATACATTTTCAATTTCACTGAATTGGGAAAGATTTTTAAGATTTTACAAACTAATATAGGTTTGTTTGCAGGCTATATGAAATTTCACTTTGACTTTTCCACTTAAAATATTTTCCTCTTGTTGCAAAATCTTTTCGACACAAATGTCTCGCCTTTTTACCGTGGCATATATAATTGTTTTTACTCCTTGCAATCTAGGATTTTGTCTCACTAATTTGTCATTATCTTTCAAAGTTTGTCCACAGAATAAACATTCCATTGTTAAGCACTAAATAATATGTAATAACTCAATAAAAATAACTAATACTCATTTGCATTCACATTATATAAAGAAAAGTTTGTTTCTAACTGGCATAATATAATATAAGATTACTTGTATTAAATAGTCCACACTTGCCGGACATCTAAGCCTCTAGGATCGAAAAACTCAGCTTTAAATAACAAAATTTCGAAAACTATAAGTCGTAGAGACCTGATTTTTGTTTTAAAAACTTCCTTGAGGTGTAGACTTTATTTCATACGCAGATGGTATGTCAAAATTCCTTAAAATAAAAAAGTTTTTCGCTTACTGAAAAAAGCGCTGCAAGGGAAGTAAATCTTCAAGTTTTACCTCGTTTTACAGAAAAATTAGATTTTCCATAAAAACAAAATTTAAGCAGTGACCTTCGCCCACATTTCCTCCATCAATTAAAAAAAAATACGTATAATTATCTCAATTGGTTCCGGAGATATCACGAGGGATGTGTGAAAATGTAAGAAAAATTAATTTTGACAGATTTATAACATTTTTCGTCATAAAAATAGTTTGACCTCTCAAAAAATATTGTAATTGGACATTACAGATGGCCAAGGACCTAATCTATCATGCTGTGAAGGTCCCATGTGGTTGTACCTTCAAAAATTTTTTTTCAAGAAGGAAGCTACTTTTTCCTCGTTTTACGGTGCACTAATACAACAAATGACACGAACCATGCGAGTGCTATCAGCCGACTGAGGGACTGAGATTGACGAGATTGCTAGACCCCAATGTCGGTGGCGCCTAACTATACCACAGACCCTGCCCGCACTACGATATTAAGTACACGGCTGCATCTCTATAAGGACTCTTCACTCAACGGTAATAGGATAACAACAAAATATCAACAGAATAACTGTGCCAAAAACAAAAATGCAGATATTGTTATAAAACGTATTTACAAATTAAAATTATAATTAAATTCTCTGTTCAAAATGTCCTCCTCAGCTTCAGTACATTTTCTACGAGATGGTCGATTGATCTTCTTATCACTTCTGGACTGTCTGTCTCTAATTTTTTTGTGGTATTCAACAATCCTTTGAATTTAATTGCTCCATGCAATCAGTGTCCATTTTGTAGACGTCATTCTTTAAATGACCTCATAAAAAATAATCTACATGCTTGAAATCCGAAGACCTTTTCGGTCATACATGAGGACCTTCGTGGCCAATCCATCTGTTTGGATATGTATCATTTAAATGGTTTCTAATTTGGTTGGACAAATGTGGTGAGGCTCCATCATATTGAAAGAACATACCTCGGATATTTGCATTTAGTAAAAGCTTAGGTAATGTATGTTGTAAAAACCTTCATTTGAGATTTTTATCTAAACTAATTGGCAAAAAGAATGATCAGATCAGACCAGAAATTTTACTTTAAGCAATGGCCTTAAAATTAAAATCAGTTAGTTTTAGATTATGAGGTCACTTAAGAGTGGACATTGACTGCGTAGTTCAATTAATTCAAGGTATTGTTGAATGCCGCAACCAAATTAGAAATAGTCCAGATGTGATAAGAAGATCAATCGGTCATCTCGTGAACCGCACTAGAAAATGTACTGAGGAGGCTATTTTAAACATACGATTTAATTATAGTTCTAATTTTTAAATATGTTTTATGACAATATCTGCATTTTTTGTTTTTGGTACAATTATTCTGTTGATATTTTATTGTTATTTTGTTACTATGTGCATTATTGATATACAACTTTGTTATTACAGTTATTATTGTTGGCAACAGGTATGTTATTGTGTTGCTGTATTACCACTCTTTAATAAATGAAGTAGTTTCTTGATTCGGTGTCCTCTAATATTTATTTTTTTATTTATTTTCACCTCCTTTATAAAAAAATGTAATTAGAACTTAATAATTATTGCTAAAAAAAAGTAAATGCCCAATTTAATAGTGGAAGCATTCTTTGCGCATGACATTCATCGATATTTTCTAAAGTCTCATATTCCATTATTTATTGGAATTTATTTCGAAGACGGCAGAGGTGTGGAAAAAAAATAATGAAGCCATTTTGTTCAGTTTTTTATGTATTTTTCGAATTTAATATTGAAATTTAAAAAAAATCATATACAGGGTATTCTTTTCTTGAAGAACAACAAAAACATCTGTCCGGACCTGGATTTTTTATGTGCATGATACAAGTACTTATTCATGATCACCAGTGTATTATGTGTGCCAAATATGAACTTAGTATTCCATTCCTTTACAAAGTAACAACCAAAAGAAATTTTGACCAAAATACATAAAACACCCTGTATTTCAGCAACGAGGGCCCAACTAGCTTTTCTATGGTTGATTATGATTACTCCCGGTATCCTCTATCTGTCATTAAAGCATGTCCGTTTCCTCGTGAAATACCCTGTATAAGTTAACGAAAAAATACTGTTTAAGAATTATGTTTCTAAATTACTAGTACTTACTACTACTTACTACTTACGGTAACAAAATGCCGCCGATTTTATTTGTCTTTTATACCATAGAGACAGTCAAAAAATCATTTGAAGCTTTTATCCTGGTCGTTAGCATTTTTGATACAAGTCCATAATTTCTGAGATATTTAACATTAAAACTAAATACTTCGCCTTATAAACGTCCGGACGTCATCATTATTCTTTCAGATCTCCGCGAACATTAACTCCACAGAAATTAGAATAAAATGAACTTCATTTTCAGTTTAGTAGGTCTCTTATGTGTCTCTACAGTTTTCCCCTAAATGTCATATTTTTCGAGTTATTTGAAGAAAATCGTTTTGAAATATCTTTATTTTCAAGTTAAATCGCAATATATAAGTGGTTGTAACTTATATACCATCAATTTGTTTTTAAAGTTGCCTAGATCTTTTTCTTTTTCAACTCCATTGTTTTTCTTTAGGTGCCTTCCACTAAAAAGGCGTCCCGCATAATATTAAAATCTATTTTATACGACATTATTCCAAACTATACTATATTTATTTATACAGAATTCATTTTAACCTCGAAGCTTATTCACAAGAATCAGCTTCATGGAATATGTATTCATATTACTTTTTATAACAAAATTAGTTAAAGTACGTCTCGAGATTTCTTAATGGAAGACAAGGTACATGTATTATTTTTTCATTTTCAGAAAAATGTTGGTTGTTTTGAGACATAACAAACTGATATAAAATTACATGAACTTTAAAAAGAGAGAATCATTGTCTAAGGTGCTTAAAACAAGGAAAGTATAAAGTGGAAAGCACTATAAAGATCGCCTCTTCTTTATTAACAAATATTGAGAATACAAAAAACTCAATTTAGTGCGATACCTCTTAAGAAATTTATAAATTCTGTAGTTTACAAGTTATTTAACTAGCCTTACCCTTAACTTAGTCCCCACAGTTTAATCAAGCCAAAATAAGCTATAACTAATAATAATAAATATTTTTTATTGAAAACAGCAAATATACGCAGGGCAAAATTCAGCTAGTAAGGTTTTCTTACACATAAACCCAAATGCAAACGAAATTGAACTTACAAGTTAGTCTAGGAAAACACTTACTTGTATAAAACTCATCCAATTATCGCCTACTTATCACATCATACAATACTTTAAATTTTAAAAAAACATCTGTGCTTGTAACTTTGTCATACTTCTGTATGATTGTTGAGCACTTAATATGTCAACATTCTTATGCAATTTAGTTGACATATATAAGAATGAACGCAGGTCCCCTGTATGGGGGGGTCTACAGGGTACTGAGTTTAGGGGCCCGGGCTTCCGAGGAGCCCGCCAGAGATCTTGACATTTTTTTAAAATTTCTCCCCCCGCTTATCAATTACTAAGCGCGGGGGCCCGCCAAAGATTTTGACAAAAACATTTTTTTCAAATTTCTCCCCCCTGCTCATCAATTATTAAGCGCGGGGGCCCGCCAGAGATTTTGACAAAAAACATTTTTCCCGCTCAGGGAAAGGCGCAGGGTGCAGGGGCCCGCCAGTGAATTTGGTACCGGGGCCCATGATTTGATGCGGGGGGCCTAAATGAACGTTGAAAAATTGCAATTTTATACCAAGGAATAATTACTTCCACATCCAGTGGAAGTATAGTAACGACAAAAAAAATTTTTAAAACTTTTATTGTTCAAATAGGCTTAAAATGTCATAAAACGTCAAGATTTTAAGTTTGAGCGAAAAAAAAATTTCTGTCTGTCTGTCGGTCTGTCTGTAACCTTTTTTTGTGCGCACGTTTACTCTGGAACCGTTTAAGATATTGACTTGAAATTTGGTACACGTATGTACTTTAACAAGATCTGGAACTAGATTATATTTTCATGTTGTTCCGACGAGGGGGTTGGGGGGTAAATTGGGGTAAATGGGTAAATCAAGCAGGTAAGAGTCGATAAAATTGGTATTTACTATATACAAGAGAAGCTAGGGTCTCAAAAAAATTTTGGCATTAGCCACCCCCATTACCACCCCCACCCCCTTATTAAAGGGGATGAAAAAAAAATGTGATTTAGTGTATGTACAAGAACCAGAAACCTCAAAATATTGTTTTACTTCATCCACCCCCACAACCACCACTCTATCACCACCTGCAACCCCACTACCGATGTGGGGTATCGTTTTATGGGTTTTTGGGGTAGAGGATTTCAAATATTATATTATTAAAGTTCCATGAGCAATTATTTCCACATACAAAAGTTTTTCGTTGTGAGTGACTTGGACAGAGAATCTGGATGTGGAAGTAGTGATTCCTTGGGCAGCGGTTTTTATGTATTCCTAAGTCTAATTTGTAGATTATATCCATTAGAGCGAAATAGTAATTTAGAAATAAGTTATCAGGGTATGCAATGAATAAAATTAATTAGATGAACTTGCCGAATTAAATGAATATAATAGCCAAAAGAATGAATTTAACTTATCACTAACACGATCAAATTTTCTTAACTCAAATACGACTCTTTTATATTTTTTGTATGCGGTCTCGGGTTATATAATTCACACACTAACCATACACAACATTTGAATAATAAAACAATTGACAACACAAGTGGCACACAATTTCCTCCTCAAATTAAAATTTAGAATTTTTTGAATAGAAAATAACAGTATCAAAACACAACAGAATCCATTTGTCTTAGGTTAGAATCTATAATTAAACCCAAACTTTTACATTTTTTAGTTGACCAAATTATTTCTTTACTAATTTCAAGATCAACATTGATTATGATATTTTCTATAGTATACGACTTTCCGAGTAACATAGAAAACTCTCCTATGCTAGCTAAATCAGAGTTTATTAAATTTAGCCAACTGTGCGTTACTGAGACAGAAACTATGATAAACTTGTGTGTTTTTAGCGTACTCTCGCATGTGTAGATAAGAAAGAGCAAGAGGCCAAAGTCCTTGAGGCGCCTCTGAAATATTATTTATGTTTTGAGACTTTATTATACCCAAAAAAAATTTTTGTCTGTTGTTTAGTTTGTCTGTTATGAATTTAAAGAAAGGGCATGACAGGATAAGCATGTGCATACTGCCCCGTACCAATCTGGTCGAGATTTTGAGCACAAGTTGATATAGACCTACGGCCAAGAGGCAAATAAGTTACCTCATGGGGTACAAAAGGTTTGAGTTTTTGTAGTAAAAGTACCACATACATGTAGCAAAAAACCGACCGTCTGCCGAGGTTCAATGGTCAACTACTCTTTATTACAGCTTGTCAAAAAGTCGAAGAAAGTCGCTACAGTTACCTCATTGGGTACATGCTTAAAAACATGACAATTCACTGGGAAAACCATTACAGTTTTTATTTAGTGTGGCAGACGTCAGTATTTGAACGCATACGTAGAGCAGACGCCCGTCGCGACGCCCAAAATTCCGACGTTTCTTACCTCATGAGGTACATGTACAAATCTGGGTTCAAATCAAAGGTATTTTTATGTAGATCATAAATATTTCTCAAAAAGATCGGCAGACGGTCAACTGTAAAAAGCAGACGCTCTAGAAAATGTAACCTGAAAGAATAATGCCAAAGTCGGTACGGGGTTTTATTGATTACATGTTCGGAAATTTGACAATGCACTAGGACAACTATTACAATTATTATTTTGTTTGTCAGACTTCCGTGAATATGTAGGCAAAACAACTTCCTATACAAGAAACAACAGCAATACAAAACAATAGTAGTAAATAAAAATAGCAAGGTTTTTTGTTTTGTTTGATAATAAATCTAAAGAAAAATAACTATTCGTCATCTTCGACATCACATGAATCATTAAAACCCTCTTCATTTTCTTCATCAATATCCTTTTGTTCCATGCTGGTTTCGCGTACAACTATTTCGTCTAGGGCACTAGGTAATTGAGGTCCATCAAACCAAATCGGCGAAAACTTATTATCATTTAAATTCCAACCATTTTCTGAGGGGTTATAAAATTTTACCGTTTCCCCTAATAAATGTAGTAAGAAAAACAGTCAATAATTGTACACTCGACGTGATTGGGTGGAATAGAATTTACTTTTTTTTTTTAAGAGCCCCTAAAAGGCTGGATTTGTCTGTCTTATTCATGCTACCATCTATATGGCACAATGAAAGTGGGAATGGAAATGACAATAAGTTACAAGGTCAATTTTATTCTGTAATGCTAAGGCTAAAATTCTACTCATCAAGTCACGTTCAAATCTAGCCTCTACTACTTTTCCATCGCCTTTCTTCAATGTGGCTTTATTCTCTGAGGCAAATGTTGATATAGACTGTTTTCTAATGGTACCTTCAAATCTGTTTGAATCTATGGAACACCCTTCAATGAAACTATTTCTCCTCATGTCACCGATAGATGTTATATCTAGTAAATATTTTATAGTCCTCTCAGTTGCCGATTTTCTACATTTACTATTTATTATATTTACTAGGGGAAACGCCACAAACGTTTGTAAAATTAGCTGGATATGTGTTAAAAAAAGTTTGTCAACATAAAGGCAATGAAGTTCACATATTGTTCGATAAGTTCGTTGGTCCATTTATAAAAGATATTGAGCGCGATAAAAGGGCTAATTTATATGAAAGAAATGCCGAATTTTTAATTCGGCACTTCTTTCACGTCGTTGTGAACAACGACGGCCATCAGACTTCATGAAAGCACTCCGTAATGACAAATTTGAAGAAGCTTTGGTTTGTGAGTTTTGGCAAAATGAGATGTTTGTGGAAATACTTCAAAATAAAGCTTTATACGCAAATTGTAACAACGAGTGTTACTTTGAAGTAGTAAACAGGCATATCGAAAGAGAAACCACTGACATACTAAATTGCTACCACGAAGAGACTGATAGTCGAATTATTTACCATTTATCCAAAATAAAAAAAAAACAGTAATGTTGTAATAAGAGCCTGTGACACAGACATCCTAATAATTATTTTAGGAAATATGCGTCACATTGATCAATCTGTAAATGTATGGATGGAAGTTGTAATTGTATCCAAGAATACTTGTCGATTTGTATATGTCAATGCAATTTTCAATGCACTAGGATTTATTGTTTGTAAATCTATACCAGCATTCCATTCTTTAACAGGGTGTGACTACACGGCAGCTTTCTCCAGAAAATGGAAACTAAAACCCTTTGAACATCTTAAAAATGACAAAAAAATGCAGGAAGTATTTGGTGCATTTGGCAACAATGAAAGCATTTCTAAAGATCAGATTACGTATGTAGAAAAATGAATTTGTGCTATGTATGGGAAATCCACATTATGTGATGTCAATGAAGCTCTATTCCACATTTTCTACTCTTATTGTAAACCAAAACCAAATCAGAGTCCACTCGAGAACCTGAAAAAGTTTGATAGTACTATGTTACCTCCATGCAAGAACGCATTGCTTTTAAAAGTATAAAGAACGAATCAAATATGTGCCATATGGAATAGTGCCACCGAAAAACAACCAAAACTTTATAACCCCTCAGAAAATAGTTGGAATTTAAATGATAATAAGTTTTCGCCGATTTGTTTTGATAGACCTCAATTACCTAGTGCCCTAGACGAAATAGTTGTACGCGAAACCTGCATAGAGCAAAGGGATATTGATGATGAAAATGAAGAGGGTTTTAATGATCCATGTGATGACGAAGATGACGAATAGTTATTTTTCTTTAGATTTATTATCAAACAAAACAAAAAACCTTGCTATTTTTATTTACTACTCTTATTTTTGTATTGCTGTTGTTTCTTGTATACGAAGTTGTTTTGCCTACATATTCACGGAAGTCTGACAAACAAAATAATAATTGTAATAGTTTTCCTAGTGCTTTGTCAAATTTCCGAACATTTACTCAATAAAACCCTGTACCGACTTTGGCCTTATTCTTTCAGGTTACATTTTCTAGAGCGTCTGCTCTTTACAGTTGACCGTCTGCCGATCTTTTTGAAAAATATTTATGATCTACATAAAAAGACCTTTGATTTGAACCCAGGTTTGTACATGTACCTCATGAGGTAAGAAACGTCGAAGTTTTGGGCGTCGCGACGGACGTCTGCTCTACGTATGCGTTCAAATACTGACGTCTGCCACACAAAATAAAAATTGTAATGGTTTTCCCAGTGAATTGTCACATTTTTAAGCATGTAACCAATGAGGTAACTTTAGCGACTTTTTTCGCCTTTTTGACAAGCTGTAATAAAGAGAAGTTGACCATTGAGGCCGGCAGACGGTCGGTTTTTTGCTACATATATGTGGTGCTTTTACTACAAAAACTCAAACCTTTTGTACCCGATGAGGTAACTTATTTGCCTCTTGGCCGTAGGTCTAATAGTGTTAGATGATATTTCCAAAAATATTATTTTTGGAAAACTATTTTTACGGAAGTTATGAGGGTAAAAAAAAAGAAAAAATATTTTTTGTATCCAGAACGAATAAACCGGTTGTCATGAAAAAAAAAACATGCTATGGCTTTTGATGGCACAAACGTAGAAAAAATATTGAGTTCGTTTGTCGTAAAGAAGTTTTGAAAAAATTTTTCCAAAATAAAAAAAATGTGGGATGTTCTCGAGACACACCCATTATTTCCTTTCAAATAAATGGTTAGTTGCCTCTCACTACTCGGGGTGCTTGTTTATTGTGGGTGACTTTTTTGTGTAAGTCCTCTTGCCTCTCACCAATCAGGTCACTCTATCCTCTATACTGATGAGACAAGTCTTCTTTGCTATCGTCCTAATATTATTCCGAGTAAAAATGTCGCTGAGAATTTCAGCTGGCTTCAAAACTTTCGACAAATACCTTGCGTGGGACAAATAGTATACACTTGCAGCAATGCGCGAGCAGCAGCCAACAGCTCTGTTTTCGTTGGCGCAACTGTATACTATCTGTCCCATGAAAAATATTTGTCGAATGTTCTGAAGTCTGCTAAAATTTTCAGCGACATTTTCACTCGGAATAATATTATTCCTGTAATTGAAGGTAATATCGATGAAGACTAAGAGCTGTCTCATCAATATAAAGTAACCTAATTTGTGACAGGCAAGAGGAAAGAGGACTGGCGCAAAAAAGTTACACCGCCAGCTGAAATTCTCAGCGACATTTTTACTCGGAATAATATTAGGACGATAGCAATGAAGACTAGTCTCATCAGTATAAAGTAACCTGATTGGTGAGAGGCAAGAGGTCTCACTAAAAGAAAGTCACCCCGAATTGGGAGAGGCAAGGGGGCACTAAACAAACACCCCATAATAAGTGGTCCAAAATCGTACTGTAACCTCCACGTGGTGGACCTTGGAAACTACAGTTCTTTCGTAGGCTGACTACAGACGTCATCATTGTAAACTGTTCAGATTTTCAAACTAGATTTTGGTTGACACAACAGTTGTCGTCAGAGAATTTTAAAGTATCTGCACCACACCTCTCGAATTTTGATACCGATTTGAACGTTAGGAGTGTAATGGCCGCCAGTGACCGCGGTAAGATGTCGTAATTAACCGCGCCGCCCGCAGTACGCTCGAGATTATCAACTTTTGGAATTCGTTCTACCGTTCCGATCGCTTTGAAAATTGAAAATGTTTTAAAGGGGTATTTAAGCATTTATTTGAAAGGAAGTGATGGGTGGGCTTCGAGATCATCCCATAAAAAAAATTATTTTGAAAAAATTTTTTGAACACGCTTGTGCCATCAAAAACCATAACATTTTTTTTTTTTCATGAAAGTCGTTATATCGGTGTTTGAGAAATTTTTTTTCTCATTTTTCTTTTTACCCCCATCCCATAAAAAAAATTATTTTGAAAAAATTTTTTGAACACGCTTGTGCCATCAAAAACCATAACATTTTTTTTTTCATGAAAGTCGGTATATCGGTGTTTGAGAAATTTTTTTTCTCATTTTTCTTTTTACCCCCATAACTCCCGTAAAAAAAAGGTTTTCCAAAAATAATATTTTGGGAAATTTCACCTAACATTACCCTTACCTCAATTCCTATATATTTTACATGCGAGGGACATTGGTTAACTATGAAAATCGATCCAATAACACCAATCCAATAACACTTTCTGAAGACAAATTGACATTCCGGTAACAAGTTATTTTCATTAAGGTAGTCAGATATTTGTTTCTAGGTAATTTTTTTCAAAATTTTTTATAAAACGTGGAGTATGTTAATAGATCAAGTCTGATGAAGAGCTAGGGTTATTAATTTTAGGAATATATTGAATTAATGTTTGCTTCCATGCAGAAGGAAGAAAATCAATTTCTAGGCATAAATTAATAGTGTGTGTTATATATAAAGCTGCATAGGATAAGCAATATTTGACCATAATTAATAAGAGAGAATCCGACCTAAATGCATTTGATTTTACACTATGTACAATAAGTTCAATTTTTGGATACTAACTAAATTAAAGGTAAACCGTAGCTGGATGCCGATGTAAATTATAATAATTAGTAGTTTCAACACCATCATTATTATTGTTGTTGACAAATTAAGAAAAGTAATCATTGTTGTCATGTCATCAGTATTAGATAATTTATAGAAATTCAAGTGACGTTAGACACATGGGCTTAGCTGGCTATTTAGTGAAGTTTCTGTCTATTCGTGAATATTTTCTTTGCTATTGGTGAATAGGCAAGAAATAGTTATCAAGTTCCTATTAGCTTATTAGGATTGTAGTTTTGGTCCAGGAGAACACGTAGCAAAAAGTCCCCTATTCTCCCCCGTCGGCTTCTCTGTTTTTTCAGAGCAACAAGGGCGTAAGTCGCAAAAATTGCAGAGCTGACTATAAAGTGCAACAGGAAGGTTGTTATTGGTCCGATTTGGGCCGAAATGATCATAAAAGATTAGAAGAAGCAGATCCGTTCATATTTCAGATGTTCCATGCACATTTTTGTTCATAATTTTCCGTTCTAGTTCTGTCAACAATTCAAAAATTTAAAAATTTAAAAAAGAATTAGACAAATTCCGAAATAGTGCCATTGCGGGTACATAAAGACTCGGGTGGGGGGGGGAAACGTACCCCAATAAACATTTCTCTTCATACTCTGGGCTTTCCATTGGTATGCCTATCTTCTCTGTAGCGTCACCCGTTACGGAGTTACACCACTCTGAGTGTCGCAGCGGCGACACTCGGTCATTTAAGTGCGTTCATTGTTGCGTCTATCACGTCTAGTCTAAACAATCAAGAAGGCGCAAGATGAGCTATAGCTTAGTTTTTTAACTTTGACAGTTCTCTAAGTGTATGCATTGGTTCATTGGTGCGGCAAAATTGAGTGATCTTAGTTAAGCCATGTAGCACAGGATTTTTAGTTTTTGACCCGGAATTAATTATTGTAAAGCTGAAAATTTGTAGGATTGTAGTTTTGGTCCAGGACAACACGTACCAAAAAGTCCCCTGCTCTCCCCTGTCGGCTTTCCTGTTTTTGCGGAGCAACAAGGGCCTAAGTCGTAGAAATTGCAGAGCTGGCTATAAAGTGCAGCAAAAAGGTTGTTACTGGTTCGATTTGGATCGAAATGATCATAAAAGCTTCGGAGAAGCATATCCGTTCGTATTTCACATGTTCCGTGCATATTTCGTTCATAATTTTCCGTTCTAGTGCTGTCAAAATTAGAAATGGCTCTATTGCGGATAAATGAAGACTCGGAGGGGAAAACGTAACCGAATAAACATTTCTTTTCATATACATTGGGCTTTCCATTGGTATGTCTACCTTCTCTGTAACGTCACCCGTTACGGAGCTACGCAACTTTGAGAATCAGCGCGCGGCGGCCGCGCCCGCCATGTGCCCGTTGGAACTGCCCTGGCTGCGCTGATGAGACAAGTTGCGAATTCCTGTTTATATATTATTGGTGTTTTATAAGATTTATTGAATGAAATTTAACTTGCCAGACTCAGAAAATGACTTTATTCGGCTAGACAATTGACATTATTGATCTACTGGGAAGTAGGGTCGTCCGGATCATTATCCATATCCACGACCGGCTGTTTGTGCAGCTGGATTCTCTACAGATTCGGCACATGATGCTGCAGTTCAGACCAGAGTTCCTGCACTCGCACCGGGCACCGCAGTCCCTCTTGTTCTTCTTCTTCTTTGGCATTACAGCCCGTTGTGAGCCTTAGCCTCCTCTAGGACTTCCTTCCAGCTGTCCCTGTTCAACGCACGCCTTCTCCATGCTCTTATTCCTATATTTTTCAGGTCAGTATCTACATTGTCCATAGACCTGATTCGGGGTCTTCCTCTTCTGCGTTGGCCTATTGGCTTGCCGAGCAGTGTTTTTCTGGCCGGTTCACTCTCTTCCATCCTCATGACATGGCCCACCCATCTCAGCCGCCCCAGTTTTACTGTTTTTACGATGTCGGGGTCCTTATACAGTCTATACAGCTCGAAATTATATCTCCTTCTCCACCCCCCGTTTTCATTTACAGCTCCATAGATTCTTCTTAATATTTTCCTTTAAAAACAGCCCTGGATTTCCTCATCTCTCTTAGTAAGGGCCCATGTTTCCGAGCCGTATGTTAACACTGGTCTTATAAGTGTCTTATAAAGTTTAACCTTCGTGTTTCGAGATATGTTCTGTGAGCTGAGCTGCGAGGCTAGTCCGAAATAACATCGGTTGGCCATAAGGACCCTGCGTTTTACTTCTGATGTTGTATCATTTTGGCTATTGAATAGCGATCCGAGATATACGAACTCCCTCACAGACTCTATCTCCTCGTTTTCGATGTTTAGAGGCCGCTGTCTCTCCCTTGCTGGTTGTGCTGCAGCTAGCATGTATTTTGTTTTGTTTATATTAATTACCAGCCCCATTTCCTTTGCTGCATGTTTCAATGCTATGTATGCTTCTGTTACCACTGCTATGATATCTATATCATACGCGTAGGCCAGTATTTGAATGGACTTATTGTATATTGTCCCCGTCATGGTAATACCCGCTGAACGTACAACTTTCTCGAGCGCGATGTTAAATAATATACAGGAGAGTGCATCCCCTTGTCGCAACCCATTGGTGGTTTCGAAAGGTTCCGATATGTCGCCGCACACTCGCACCCTGCATTCCACTTTTTCCAGTGTTAATTGTGTCAGGTTTACCAAGTGATTTGGTATATTTAATTGTCTCATTGCTGCATATAGCTCCTTTCTCTTAATCGTGTCGTAAGCGGCTTTGAAGTCAACGAATATGTGTTTTTTCCAGGATTTGCCTTAGTGTAGATATTTGATGTATGGTTGACTTCCCTCCTCTAAAGCCGGCTTGGTATTTTCCCACTTCTCTCTCCGCATAGGGTCGTATGCCTTTGCCCAGTATTATTGAGAATACCTTGTATGCAGCATTTAATAGGGTAATGCCTCTATAGTTTGAGCATTCGAGGACGTCTCCTTTTTTGTGGATAGTGCAGATTATGCCTATCTTCCACTCCTCTGGGAGTATCTTTTGTGTCCAGATTTCTGACAACAGCTTATGTATGGCCACAATTAGCTCCTCACTATCACCTTTAAGGAGCTCCGCCGGGAGATTGTCACTTTCCGGAGACTTGTGGCTTGCCAGCTTTTTAATGGCCTCTTTAACCTCGTCCATGGTTGGTGGTAGTTGCTGGTCCTCATTATTTCCTGGGTCTTCGTTGTCATTTTCCATCTCTGGTGGCACATTTCCTGGCTCGTTTCCTGTATTCAGTAAGGTGTTGAAGTGTTCCACCCACCGGTCTAATACCTCGCGTCTAGCGCTTAAAAGATCTCCTTGTGCGTCCCTCTTGTAGGCACAAGAATTAGCCGTAGCAGGCTCTCGGGAGCTAGCTGCCTTGTGGTAGGAACAGGAATCGGAACCAGGCCCTGGAGTCCTGATTTCCACCCCCAGTCCTCCAGGTGAGGAGAGGAGAGGAGTCAGGGAGAATATTGTGAGGATTTAATCTCCCGAAAAGCTTGCAGCACTCAACAAATGTGCATGTGCTTTTTGCAGATCGAACAGTGGCTAGACCTCAAGGCAGCCAGCTCCCGATAGCCTGCTACGGCTAATTTCTTGCGCTGCAAGGCGGACTGGGTGGCCGATACGAGTGCAAAAACTCTGGTCTGAACTGCAGCATCATGTGCCGAACCTGTAGAGAATCCAACTGCACAAACAGCCAGTCGTGGAAATGGATGATGATCCGAACGACCCTACTTCCCAGTAGATCAATAATGTCAATTGTCTAGCCGAATGAAGTCATTTTCTGAGTCTGACAAGTTAAATTTCATTTAATAAATCTAAAACACCAATAATATATAAACAGGAATTCGCAACTGGTCTCATCAGCGCAGCCAGGGCAGTTCCACCTTGCATATGGCGGGCGCGGCCGCCGCGCGCTGACTCTCAAAGTAGCTCCGTAACTGGTGACACTACAGAGAAGGTAGACATACCAATGGAAAGCCCAAAGTATGAAGAGAAATGTTTATTTGGGTACGTTTTCCCCTCCGAGTCTTCATTTATCCGCAATGGAGCCATTTCGATTTTTTTTTAATTTTTGAAGTTATGACAGCACTAGAACGGAAAATTATGAATGAAATATGCATGGAACATATGAAATACGAACGGATATGCTTCTCCGAAGCTTTTATGATCATTTTGACCCAAATCGGACCAGTAACAACCTTTTTGCTGCACTTTATAGCCAGCTCTGCAATTTCTGCGACTTAAGCCCTTGTTACTCCGCAAAAACAGGAAAGCCGACAGGGGAGAGTAAGGGAGTTTTTGGTACGTGTTGTCCTGGGCTAAAACTACAATCCTGCAAATTTTCAGCTTTACAATAATTAATTCCGGGTCAAAAACTAAAATTCCTGTGCTACATGGCTTAACTAAAATCACTCAATTTTACCGCACCAATGAACTAATGCATCACTTAGAGAACTGTCAGAGTTAAAGAACTAAGGATATAGCTCGTCTTGCGTCTTCTTGTTTGTCTAGACTATACGTGATAGACGCAACAATGAACGCACTTAAACGTCCGTGTGTCGCCGCTGCGACACTCAGAGTGGCGTAACTCCAACTCCGTAACGGGTGACGCTACAGAGAAGGTACCAATGGAAAGCCCAAAGTATGAAGAGAAATGTTTATTGGGGTACGTTTTCCCCTCCGAGTCTTCATTTATCCGCAATGGCGCCATTTCGGAATTTTTTACATTTTTTTAAAAATTTTTTAAATTTTTGAAATGTTGACAGAACTAGAACGGAAAATTATGAACAAAAGTATGCATGAAACATCTGTAATATGAACGGATATGCTTCTCCTAATCTCTTATGATTATTTCGACCCAAATCGGACCAGTAACAATCTTCCTGTGGCACTTTATAGCCAGCTCTGCAATTTTTGCGACTTAGGCCCTTGTTGCTCCGAAAAAATAGGGAAGCCAACGGGGGAGAGTAGGGGACTTTTTGCTACATATTGTTCTGGACCAAAACTACAATCCTGGAAATTTTCAGCATTACAATACTTAATTCCGGGTAGAAGCGATATTTTGACTAAAATTCCTGCGCTATATATGATGTGTATAAAAATTTTAATGGTGAAATCATAAAAGTGCAGTTTGCAGATCCACTGTTATAGAGCCTGGGTGTACAAATATTATTTATTATGATCTCTGTACTCTTCTGATCTATTTTAATAATAGAAGTACGTTAGAAAATATTCAAAAATAAGGATTTACGTATTTTTAGTTGAGATGAGACCAGTTATTATCAGAAGGCGCAGTATTAGCTCATTAACGTTTAATCCAATTCCTGTTATTTAATTTGCAAGTAAAATTTCCCCGAAAAAGAACAATTTTAAATAGTAAAAGACCACCTGATTAATCAAATAGATAAACGCGAAAATTATTTCATTTTAACGTTTTTATCAAAGTTGAAATCTTAAAATTATATTTCTCAAAAAATACACCGATTTAGACATCGCCATAAAAAAAAACAAGATTAAATATGCCGATCACGCATTCACTACCATTTTTTTATTAAAGGGATGCTTTCGAGGTGGATCTTCCGAGAAGCTCTCACAAATATAGCGTGATGAATTATGTCGAAAATAAACCTATATATTCTTAAATCCTCTTAGATTGATTTGAATGTACATAAAGAATAACAAACTTCTTATATTAAAATATATTACTTTTTAGGGGATCGTGTTCATTTCAATACCAACCATTACATTCATGTTCTTTGTAATTTTTTCGAATAAAATAAAATTTAATTTGTATTGCACGTGGATCGGGGTGTGTAAATCCTATGTGTAAATAAATACGTAAACACGTAAATATTTATTAGGGCATGATACAGTAAGTTTTTACATACAGATTCGGCAAATGCAGTTTTATACAAGGTGATCTACCATGACATGAGGAAAATTTATCAGTAGGTTGTCCCCACCGAAAGGAGTTAAAAAAAATGAAAAATTAAAAAAATTGGCCAAAAAAATTACCTTATTTTTTTTTGTAGAAATGCGCCGCCAGTGACTAACCAATCTGACGTAACGCGGTATAACTATATCACTTTATCAGACTTGGGATTGACACTATTGACAGCAAAGCTAGAGAGGGTAGAAGTGACTTTTTGGTTTTAATCAAATCACACTACAAAAATAGCGAAATAAATCGAAAAGACATTGAGCTTTTGCTAGTGAACTCTACACAACAAGTAGATATAAAAGATATTTACTTAAACCTGTCAGTAACACAAAAACACCAACTTCAGCGGTGCTTTGTACTTGCCGGTATCCTCACTGTTCGATCGAAAGCAAAAAACGCCGCATTTTGACCGCACCCGCCAGCATCGCTTTTTATGTCAATTAAGGAAATGTAAACATGTTCTTTCACAAGTAAATTCGTCGCCCTATTACTGACCTAGACAATAACATTAGTGTATCTTCGTAAGTTTTAACCATATTTAATATACTGAATTACCTCGGAGCACTCTAAAATTTTGCAGGGGCTTTCCCACATTGAGGAATAGTACACCATTTTATTTTCCGCATATCATGGCAAATCACCGAATTGGCTAACTATAGACCAATAGTGCTTTTAAGTTACATTGCAAGAATCCTTGAAAAGTCAGTTGCTGTACAAATATATACATTCCTAGAAAAAAATAAAATATTCAGCACGTCTCAATATGCATACCGAACTAAAAGATCAACGGAGTTAGCTACTCTAGATTTTGTTCAATATATTGTAGATAAATTGGACGACAATTTTAAGGTACTGGGGCTATTCTTTGATTTATCGGCAGCTTTTGATACCGTTAACATAAATTTTCTGACGCAGAAGCTAGAAAGAATGGGAATTCGAGGCGTCGTTTTAAAATGGTTAAAATCTTACATGCAAAATAGGAAAATTATGGTTTCGGTAGGAGAAACTAAATCAGAACCTCTTGATATGAGTATAGGCGTAGGACAGGGTTCCATTATGGGTCCTCTCCTTTTCCTAATTTTCATTAATGATTTATCAGAAAACATTAATACTGGCAAAGTGTTTATTTATGCGGATGATATCTCAGTAATTATTCATGATAAATCACTCGAAACACTTCAATTAAAAGCGGAGAATGTAATAAAACAATTTGTAGATTGGTGTTACAAAAACTCATTAATAATTAATTCTGAGAAAACAGTGTGCATAAATTTTATAAATAAAATCACAGAGGATGACAAAGTTACTAATTTACATTTTAATATACAGGGCGAAAATATTTTAGAGCTATCAAAAACCACAAAATTTTTAGGAACTTTCCTAGATAAAACCTTAACATGGAGTCCAAACATCGACTATATCTGTACGAAACTATCCAAATCAACATTTGCCTTAATCAATTTAAAAAAAATTATAAACAAAACAGACTTGAAGTCAGCTTATTTTTCATTGGTGTATTCTGAATTAAGTTATAATATAATACTATGGGGTCAAGCAACTGATATTAATAGAGTATTCGTAATGCAGAAGCGGATAATAAGAATAATTTTTGATTTGCCGTTTAGAGAGTCATGCAGAGAAACTTTCAGAAAAGAAGGATTACTGACATTGTTTAGTATTTATATTTACAAATTATCCATATATATGTTTGAACACTTACAAGATTTTACATTAAATAAAAATATTCACGAACATCAAACAAGAAAGGCTAATGACATTTATATAAAAAATTTCAAATTAAGTAAATATAAGA
Source organism: Rutpela maculata (assembly GCA_936432065.2). Lineage (NCBI taxonomy): Eukaryota > Metazoa > Arthropoda > Insecta > Coleoptera > Cerambycidae > Rutpela > Rutpela maculata. Next base: position 289,452,537 of record OW386285.2, on the reverse strand, counting down.
AATCACCGCAAGGTGCAGGGAGCTATGTCTACAACATGCTACCAAAAGAAATTAAGAACGCAAGAAGTTTATCTGTATTTAAAAACCGATTAAGGGAATACCTAACAAAAAATTGTTTTTATAATATGAGTGAGTTCGTGAAAGATTTTAATAAATCTACTGCAATCTGATTAAACTAGATATTTACATGTATATCTTATCAAAACCTGTGATATTTATTCTATATTATAGTAGTTCTTGTTTTTCCTTTCCCTACATGTATTTTTATATTTTTATGTTATTATGTGTAATGTCTGTCTGCTTGTCTGTTGGTTTTAGTTTAATATGGATGATAATTTATAGCTATTTTAAATTAAGCTTATCTGGTTATTGAAAAATAAATGTTAGTTTTTAATTAATAATATTCTCACTCTATAGTATTGTAAAGAAACTGTGACGATACCTTGTACTTATGTATGCTTTTGGTAAATAAAATTATCTATCTATCTATCTATCTATATGGGTCGTGAGACCTTACGCGTGTAAGAAAGAAATCTTATAAATTGAGAAAAAAAAGCCGTATCTACTTCTATTACAATACACGGGCGGTTAAAAGCGACAGGTACCAATTCCCTGTGTTGATACACGAGACGGTGATAAAAATAAGATTTGACGAAGTGTGGAACGTGCTAGGAGCAGCACATCCGTCTTTCTATTCCTAATTTCTCTGTTTTCTTTCTTGCACTCGTTTATTTCAGGATATCTAACACTACATTTACCGAATTTGTATGCCAACATATAAGGTACAAATTCTACATAAAATAATGTGTACAAGTAAACCAGGGAAACATTTTCATTTAATGTAAAGGAAACATTGCAATATACAGGGTGTATCATTAATAATAGGACATAGTTCAAGGGTAGATTCTTTGGTTCAAAATATGAGGATATAATCAAACATGCTTTAGTAAATTGTTGCTGTGGAAAAAGATACAGGGTGTCAGAATTGTAATTTTTTTTCTTTTTTTTTGCAATATTCAAACTACCCCTTGACGGATCTTCTCCCAATTTGGTAAAGAAACATTTTTTAAGCTAGGAAACAATAATATATGTGTCACATTACGCTAGCCCATGGAGGGTGCCTCATGAGCTATACCTGACGATGAATATTTTTCTTTTTTTTTACGAAACGTTGTGGAACTTTTGACTAGAAAATCTCCTTTTGAAATTGAGTTTATTTTCAAAGAATTCTTGAGATCTATGCGGCAGTTTTCTCGAAAACGGTTGGAATTATCAAATTCTATCAAGTGTACCTCTTTACGTAGGAATGACTCCTGCATGAGATTTTCTAGTCAAAAGTGCCACAAGGTTTCCTAAAAAAAAAGGGAGAAAAATATTTTGATTATCAGGTATAGCTTATGAGGCGCCATTCACGGGCTAGCGTGATGTGTGATATATAAATTATTATTTCTTAGCTTAAAAAATGTATCCTTACCGAATTGGGAGAAAACTGGTCAAGAGTTAGTTGAGATATTGCAAAATAAAAATACAATTTTGACACCCTGTATCTTTTACCACAGTAACAATTTACTAAAGCATGTTTAGTTATATCCTCATATTTTGGTCCAATGGATCTACCCTTGAACTATGGCCTATTATTAATGGTCCACTCTGTACGTGTGTCGCCGCACTTTTGTAACCTTTATTATTGTTGATTTGGCGGGAAAGTCATTCTTTATAAACGGTGTTTCTTGTCTTGGGAAGTCATACGCAGTTGTCAAACTTATCATAAACTATACAGGGTGTTCTAAAAATTAGAAAATGTGAAATGGACTGTAGGCAATTTTACGTTTTTTAATTTTTTAAGAATTGTTTTCAAAACTGTAATCTAACCTAATAATTATTATTATTACTATTCTTTGCATAGCGAATACCGTGCAAAATTAGAAAGTGATCCCAAACCAAAGTTTCATAGGTGATTATCGAATGAATTAATCCACAATACGGTGCTAATATTGTTGTCTCTGATACACAATTCTCAAAAATTATTTTTTTAATTACTTTATTATCTATGAGATTTGAATGTTTCCTCCATATTAACTTGCTGTCGACGTAAATGCCAAGAAAATTAACACGGGGGGCGGCTAAAATATTATTGTACTCTGCTATAGACTATAGATATATAGACGCAATGCATAAGATATCACCTTAGCTGCAGAGACTGGCCTGTCTGGGAATTACAGGTGCTATGAAAAGCACCCCACAGCAGCCATGGTGACCTTATTGGGCCTCCCGCCACTGAAATTTGTGATTCAAGGGGAGATCAGAATGGGAGCATGTAGGCTAAAAACTCTCAGAACTCGATTCCTGTTGGAAAAATTCGGGACACGGACACTTGAGGATAGTAGATCCGCGATTGAGAATGAGGTCAGACTACATTGTACCAAAAATTATATTATCATTATCACCACTGGAGGTAGGAAGGACTGGATGATCGGAACTTCTGATACATTACACTGACGGATCTAGGATGGAAACAGGAGCTGAAGCAGGAATACATGGAGAAAAGCCAAGGCCGAGTATAAGTGTCTCTCTTGGACAGCACTCTACTGCGTTACAGAGAGAAATTTTGGCTATGCTCGAATGTGTGCGCGAGAATATTAACCGAAGATAAGTGAACCAGCAGATGGGCCTCCAATCAATCAATCAATCAAAACAAATTTATTAATAGTTACTTGTACAGTAATGCGCCTGGCCGGTCCCGATCCGGAGCTACCCACGCAACCACGGCATGCAGCGTCGTGGTGAATGCGTGGGTGGGCGGAGCGGGTTCGGTTCGGCTTAAATAATAATTGGGGTGGAGTGGTTAGCGATCCTGTTTAACGATTAAAACTTAAAGCTAAAAATTTATTTCGACAATATCAAGAAGTGATTTGAAATATTAAGGCTAATTTTAAAAGTAAAAACAAACTTAAAATTAGGCACATAGTGTTTTGGGTCGCGGCACTCGCGCACTGCGCACTTTTTCAGTTCTGGTTGCTGGTACGGGGAAAACTCAACGAAAAAACCCGTTCGAACTAGTAACGTCCTTCGTCCGATGGTTAGACTGCCTTCGGAAGGAAAGATGTGATTTAAAATGTTTGGATTTTCAAGAGGTTATTGGTCGAGAGGGGATTTTGAAAAGTGAGACAAAAAAGGACAAAAGAACAAAAATTAACAGAAATAACAAAAAGGAGACGAATAGAGGTACTTGAAGGGGGTTTGAGAGTAAAAGGTGGTATAGGAAAGTTTTGGCTAGGGAGGTTGCCGAAAGATAGGCAACGCCTGGTATGGTAATGGGTGTTTCAGGTCGAAAAGTATGGCATTATGCTGTCTGATTCGTGTTATATCGCAGGTTAGCGGACTATCGCCCAGCTTGAATTGATAGAATTTCTGTGATATTTCCTGGACGAAGTCCGCTAGTGGGGTTATGTCGTGGCAACGTGCGTAGAGATTTCTGAGGGAGGTGTACCTACCGGAGTCTGAACTGAGGCGCATAAATTTATGTTCTAAAACTCTAAGTTTCCGCATTGTAATGGCCGGGATGCTGCACCACACCGGCGCCGGCGCCGCGTATGTGATGGCCGGCCTGATCACCATCGTATACAATAGTTTTTTTATTCATCCTGTTTAGTCCGCTACCCCGTGCCAGCAGCGGGTAGAGACTCCTGGACATGGAGTAGTCCTTTCGTACCGTTTCGTTAACGTGTTTGTTGAACGTCAGTCTTCTGTCTTCACCCCCAGATACTTCACACACCTTTTGATTGGAATTTGACGACCCCCGATCGAAATTGGTGTTAAAATGCGGTTCTCAGTGAACCAGCGCGTGCTGAAAATAACAAAAATGTTCTTCCTCGAAAATTAAAATTGATGAGCGGGGAAGAAAATCTCAAAAATATAAACACAACTAAATAGAATATATATTTAAAAATATAAAATAAAATAATAAAAATCATGAAATTTTTTAAAACAAAGCTGTTGGTTTACGGGATTTTGGGGGGTAATTACCCCGTTACCCCCCATAAATCCGCGCTTGTAATGAACAAGATGGAATACCTTGAAGCACCAGAAATATGAGAAAAGGTCAGGCTTGCTAACGCTCCATGTATTGCGCCCAAAAATTAACATATCACGGATTAAAATGGAAGTAGAACATCATTCTTTTTTTTAAACGTTAGTTATTTCATGTACTTTAATAATTCGCTTATCGTTTTTGGTTTCACAAAAAAATCACGTAGTTATTCGAAAATGTTTATATGTGCAATATCCATAATTTCAATTAAATTATAAAAAATTAGTTTAAATTAAAAAATGTTTTTCTTTCTAAACATGTAAAAACCTACATTTTAAAAGAAAAATTGTACTACTACGTGTCGATGTACTTAAACGAAATGCGATGGAAATTTCTAAATTATTGTTGATTTTCAGCAGTTTGAACAAATATTTTGCTCTAAAATTTGGCACGGAGGTTTAGTACAATAAAGCGCATGGTTACACTAACCTTCGTTAAAATTGATAAATTATTACATCATATTTCTTAAACTATTAAAAAATTAAATTTTTAGTGGTTTTTATTTTTTTACAAATTTACAAATTATCAAGAAGTTTCTTAATATGCCTAGTTCTATTCAAAATTTTATAGCGAACAGTTTGGTATTTTTATAATTGCGATACGATTATTATGATATGTGATAATAGGAAAAATAGCAGAAAATTTATATGTCGAAAAATAATAAATTGTTAAAATTCTACAAGAAGCAATGGACGGATTTTGGAAAAAATTACTCAGAGCACTTATTATTATATCTACAACAATTCAAAACAATAAAATTGCTGTAGCTAGAGAATTCCTTATTAACCTATTTTGATTCTTAATTTGACTCCACTAATATAGCAACAGAAGGTCGAACAGAATGATGCATGGACCACAAAATATCGGTGAATGAAAACATAAGATTTTTATAAGAAAAATCATTGCTTCTGTCTTATTCTCATTTAACATTCATTTATTTCACCAGATTTAAATAATGGAAGGAGTTTTGCGCGCTAGACAACATAGTATTAATATCCTTGTTCAGTAACTTAGTGTCATCCACAAATTAAAGAGGTTTTGCTGAACAGGTATTATCAGAAAAATTATTAATGAAAATGAGATAGAATTGGACTGGGTGGAACGGAGCCTTGGGGTAATCCAAATTTAACATTTATAAATCTTGAATTCATATTTTGGTAATCCATAAGCTGAGAATTCTCTTCGGGGTAAGAGTGAGTGGCTGCCTAAAAGAAATACGTAAAAATCTACTTTCCTCAATAGAATATTGTGAGGTGCAAATAATTAAACGCTTTGCTCAGATCTAGAAATTGATTATACAAAATTTCACTGTGTTCAAAATCTCTATTAATTTAATAAAGTTAAGAGCTAAAGTAATCAACATTTTAAACAAATTAAAATGCACAAAATATGTTGTTTCTAATTTTAATTGTTTCGAAAATCTTTGCAAATAATGGCATCTATGCCATGGAGGGCGCCTCATGAGCTATACCTGATGAATGTTTTTCACTTTTTTTTTTACGAAACGTTGTGGCACTTTTGACTAGAAAATCTCATGCAGGGTCATTTCTACGTAAAAAAGGTACACTTGTTAGAACTTGATAATTCCAACCGTTTTCGAGAAAACTGAAGAATTCTTTGAAAACAAACTCAATTTGAAATGGAAAAATTGTATTTATTGAAAAGTGTGCTTTGGTGATGTCATAGTTCTGTCATTTACGTACAGCTTCATTAGCTTGACGTTTTGACAGAACTAAGATATTTGCACAATCTAGTTAACAATAATGAAAGAAGAATTTAGCAAATTTTTGCATTGTTTAAAAAGGGCTATCAACTATATCAACAGTTATGTGTTCTATGAATTTGAATATAACATAATAGTATTTTTTCTTCAAGCGTATTAAAATGTTTAAATTATGTCACCAAAAACAGAAGTAGAAGTAGGACATTGTTTTACTAGCAACAAAATGTTAGTACCGAACGCCACCGTAGTGGACATTGTTTTACTAGTTTCCATTTTATAACTCAAGGGACATAAATTTTAAAGTTGATTTTTTTAATACGGCAATAACAAACCTGTTCAATAAACACGCTCCTCTGGTAACTGCCAGACTTACCAAAAAGCCAGCTCCCTGGTTAACGCCTGCTTTAAAATTAATAATGAAGCGAAGAGATGAGGCTTTCTCTGTTTTCAAAAGAACCCGGACTGATACAGATTGGGAATATTATAGAACCCTAAGGAATTATACTAACCATGCCATCACACGAGAGAAACATGCCTTTGCCCAACATTGTTTAAACAATTCTAATAATACGAGAAATACTTGGGACACTATAAAAAAATTTGGATTAAACCTAAATAACACAAATGAAATTCCCCCTCATCTGTCTGATGTTAACTCAATAAATAATTATTTTGTCAATCAATGTGCAAATAATATCTCTGACTGTCAAAATCAAATATTGTATTATGGCAATTCTCAAAATAGAGTTTTTACAAACAACTTGTTTGATTTTAGAATGGTTCCAACTGAAGAGGTTATAAAAGCATTGAATTCTATAAAAACAAATGCGGCTGGAACTGATGGGCTCAATATAAAAATGATCCGACTCTGTCTGCCTAACATACTACTACAAATTGTTCATTTGGTTAATTTTTGTATAGCACACCATAACTTTCCTGATAGGTGGAAGGAGGCACTTATTCGTCCCCTTCCCAAAACTAATAAACCCGATAATTTTTCTGATCTCCGGCCCATTAGCGTATTACCTGTACTGTCTAAAATCTTGGAAAGAATTTTAAATGACCAGCTTACAGATTACATATCTGAAAAAAATATATTGCCGGAAATTCAATCTGGGTTTGTTAAAGGTAAGTCGACAACATCAGCTTTGTCAAAAGTTTATGACGACATTGTCAGTGAAATTGATAATAACAAGGTTTCTGCTTTGATTTTACTGGATTTTAGCAAAGCCTTTGATAATATTAACCATGAACTTCTTTGCACAAAACTATATCATATTGGATTTGATAAGAACGCTATTGACTTAATAAAAAATTATTTAACAGGTAGAACTCAAAAAGTGGTATTAAATAGTTGTGTGTCCAGTGAATTATCTGTTAATAAAGGTGTCCCCCAAGGATCCATTCTTGGGCCTCTTTTGTATAATATATATGTCTTTGATTTTAAAAACTCAATTGAGCACTGTGACATTAACATGTATGCTGATGATACACAATTACGCAACTCTTTTTTACCTGAACATGTTATAGTAGCAGTTGAACAGATCAATGAAGATTTAAATAAAATCGTCAGAACCTCTGAAAGTCACAATCTCACGATTAATGCAAAAAAATCTTGTGTGATGTTTTTTGGGAGCAAAAATAATAAAAATAAAATACAAAATATGACAAAAACCATTAAAATTAAAAATATTGCTCTTGAGGAAAAAAGTATTGCAAGAAATTTAGGCTTGGTAATGGACGACAAATTAAAATTTGGCGAGTATATTAATAATTTAACACGTATCTCCTTTGCTAGGCTGAAATTCTTGTATAACTTTAAAGACTCTTTTCCGGTAAAACTAAAAGCATTATTATGCGATACGTTGATACTATCTAGGTTCAATTATGCTGATGTCGTGTACGGGCCAGCTCTGGACAAGCATTTAATCAGTAAAATAGAAAAAGTACAAAAAGCCTGTCTTCGTTTTATTTACAAAATTAGGAAATATGATCCGGTGTCACATAAATTAAATGAGTTAGGTTGGTTATCTATGGAGCAACGACGCAACCTTCACATGGCAACATTTGTACATAAAGTAATAACAACAACAAAGCCTAAATACTTAAAGGAAAAATTACTCCCCCGATCTCACTTCCACCCATTAAATATAAGGTCTGACAAAATACTAAATATCCCCAATTTTAGGACAACTTATTTTAAAAAATCCTTTACATACGCAGCGTGCCACCTCTATAATAATATACCTGAAAACTTTAAGACACTGTCTAATTCAAGATTTAAAAAAGCTATGCGCCATTATCTGTTACAGATTTCTTAAAAATCAGTAATGATAACGAATATTATAAAATTGTACTTACTTAATTATTGTTTTTTTTTTTAATTCAATCATTATTATTAACAATTTATGGTTTCAAATGTTCTGATTAGTTAATTTTTAGTGTTTTCCTATTTAAAATTCAATTTAACTGTTAATGTATATATGTATGTATGTATATATGTGTGTGTGTGTGTGTGTATACATATATATATATGAATATACATTGTGTATATGCATTTACAATCAGTGTGAATCTAAATATATTTTATGTTTAAATATAGTTTTTAAGTGAAATATTGGAATTACTAATCTTATATTCAGTAAATATGTTCAGGGTTAAGTGTTAGAGAACCATAATGTAAGGTTAACTTCGCCCTTAATAAAGACATGTTATTATTATTATTATTATTATTATTATTAACATAATGTTAATACCGAAAGCCACCGGTGGCGCGCTATCCACTAGCCACTTGTCATATTGTGTCAACATGTAAGACTGTAGTTTGAATATTTGTACATTTATGATAAATAAATGAATTTTTGCATTTTAATACGCTTGAAGAAAAAATAGTATATATTACACGGAGTAGAACGCCTTTTTTTGTGTTTCGCCCAGTTTGCAAATCCTGGGCTCAACACAAAAAAAGAGTGCGTTCTACTCCTAGTAATATAATATACTATTAAATAACAAGTTTCGAGAACGATTTTTTTCACACGAGTGAGACAGTTTGGTGGACTGGCTGAATAGGCTAGCCTACTTCAAAAAAATACAAATAAAAGATGACAGTTCTGTTTTCGACAGGACTGTGTGAAAAATATGACAGTACTGTGTTTTTTGGATTTTTGCACACATCGTGTGAAAAAAGTCAATTTCGAGTCGTGGTTACTGTGCGTTATTTGTCGTTTTCGAAAGCAGTCGTAGAAAAATATATTTTTAAAGATATTTATTTAATATACACACCAGTGCGTAAAGTATATTATGTTTATATTTTTATTCTTCTGTTCTTTCTACTGTTCCTCTCGTAACGCTTACAAGCGTGGAGGTTATTTTCTAATAATATATTGGATAATTGTATTATTTTGTAAAATCCACGAACATTATTTTTAGAAGAGAATATATGTGTTTTTTTTTAAATTTTTAAAATGTAAAAATTAAGAAAATGCCCCACAACTATCAATATATTCATAATATTCTTACTATGTGAAAAAATTCTATTGTAATTTAATGAACAATATGCCACATTACATGCGTATATACTAATCTAAGGAAGTTCCTATTATTAGATGTGTTATAGACCATATAACACTAATTTTATATTAAGCGTATTAAATTTAATTTATATATATTTCATTATTTAGATACAATCCTTGAATAATGTGAGTTTTAGATACACTTTGTACAATTTAATTTAGCATATACATACATTTCCTTAAACCTATACGTTATTTCACCATATTAAACAACATTCTGAAACTCAGAGAATAGTGCATCAAGGTATAAATCCTTATATTGCCTTGTTGTTACAGACGTGTGTGCACTCAGAGACATGCACATCAAAGTGCCGGAAGCCGTAAGGGTGGGCGATTCGGTGACACTCTCTTGTGTCTACGATTTGGAATCTGTGGCTTTGTACACGATCAAGTGGTATCGCTACGACGAAGAATTCTACAGATTTGTGCCCAAGGAATCGCCGCCGTCCAAGGTATTCGCCATGCCTCACCTCAATGTCGATGTAAGTAAATACTTTTGTTGGATTTTTAACCCCAATGACTTAACCCTCATATATGCAATGCGTTTTAATATATTGCTGCAATATAAATTGTTGAAAAAACTTTCCAGACATGTTTTTCTAATAATGCCATTAACTGTTTTACCAAATTAATATACAAGTTGTTCGGAAAGCAACGAGCTTTGCTTATATATTAACTATACATTAAAATCCTCTACGATAAAGCATCATTGAAAATTTTAGTAAACGGATACATGACAAATAAATTTAAAATAAGTTGTTTTATACGATAAGGATGCCCTCTATCGATAATTCTTTTTTAAGGTTGGTAGATTTCACAATAAGCGGTATAAAATTGAACAATAATAAACACACTTGTACTGCATATGCAAATGATGCGATAATTTATTTAGAGGACCACCAGGACTTAAAAAGCATAATCACTGTTATTGTTGTTTATGAAAAAGGTTCCAATGGGTTGGTAGGTTGGTAATTGGCACATCCAAAATGAAGGCGATGGGTAAACGAATATTTTAGTCATACTGAGACAATAAAGATATTAGGGATATTTGTTAAAAATAAAATAAGTGAAATGAAAAAAGAAAATTGGGAAAATTTAACTAAGAACATACAAATCACTATAATAGAGATTTGGGTGGATAGCTTGATCTAATTAGCATTAATACATATACATTGTCCAAATTATGATATCTGTTAAATTAACAGTATCGCCAAAAAGTTGTGAAACAATTAGATACAATCTTATGGGCCGATCACTTATACAGAATAGCAAAAGAATAGTTGTATATGTCCCAAAGTAGTGAAGGATTAAAACTAATAAATATAGACAATAAATACAAACCGCTCTTTGTTAAAACACAATTTCAATCATGGTCCGATACAGATGTCCGAAAAGATATCAAGCTGTTTTTAAATTCTGTAAAAATGTGTCATTTACAAGTATTAGAAATAAAATTAAAAAAAGAGAATCATACAATACTGGAATGAAGATGAATGCCAAAACTTCATCAATTGAGAATAAAAATGAGATTTAGGACTGGAAACAAATATAGAATACCTACCTTAAGAATAATGTTATCCCACTGCAAGCAAATTAAAAAAATGTAAACATGCAGAAAATATATGGATGTGAACAGTAGATGATCTTGATACGAAGTATAATGTAAAATTAAATAATGATCATAATAGTTTATATCTGGTTGTATTTTTTTAAATTAGGTAATGGGAAACTTGGATAGATTTATAAATTTTCTAATATTTGACAACTTAATACTGATAAACGACAATATGTTTAAGAAAATATACACCTGATTCATCGGCTATCATTATAGAAAAAAAAAAGTAAAACTAGGTCGATTGAACCCAAAATACTTTAGTTCAAAAATGTTTCCTTAGGAAATTACGAGGTCTCGAAGAAAGAAATAGGATTTTGGTTATTTTATTTATCGTCATTAGATCAACTAACATGATATTATTTCGGCAATTTTTCAATAGTTTTGTCTGTTGATAAGTTGACATTGTTAAGAATTTGTCACTGTGTTTTTAAATACTTACCATAGAAAAGAAAAAGACAATGCGACAGTTAGGGAATTTCCTTCGATATTTAATTAATCAGATCTTTTCTATACTGCTGGTGGTTTTATAGTATATGACATAGCTCACGGGAGAGTATTTCCTCATCATTACCATCACTATATAAATTTATTATAAAGGACCCCGCACAAAATTAATGAAAAATGAAATTATGTGGAATTTGCTAAAATTTTTACATATAATTTTTGTCATTCTCATCAATAGTTTCAGTGGGAATAATTTTTGCTTTGGCTAGTCTTGGAACTACAACACTTCAAATTTAAAAATCCCGGAACGAAAAGTAATTGTAATGTTTAATCTGTCTATGCGTGTGTTTGTGTATGGGACAAGAGTCGATCCAGAGGGGGATGAAGCTGATTGAGTAACAAAAAAAATGTATGAGCTGATTTCTTCCATTAATAAGGAAAGTTCATTTTATTTCTTTTTCTTATCAAAAATGTAAAACTCTTAACCTAACACAATCTGGGCATTTTTAACTTAGGTTTTCCAGGTTTGTGGAAGTAAATATGCGACCTTCCCAATTCTATCAATATCGTCAAGAGATATATGTCTTCGCCCACGACGACTGCAGACTCGTACGTCGAGATTTTCCATAGCTGTTTCAATAATTAAAACATAGTCGTTTTCGTCAGCTTGACGTACGTGCGTAAAATAAGTTTCCTAAATTTTGTTTTTAAGTATTGTAATGAAGGGAATCTTTTGCCATTTTTTTCTAGCATTCCGTTGTTTCAGTTTATATTTATAATATAAAAATGAAAGACTATGAAAGCAGATGTTTGTAAACTGTAGGAGAGGTTAGTGATCAGACTAGTGATCGGCTAGACGCCAGGGCCGCATTATGAACGATTTACAGATGTAATTGGATAATAAAAGAAATTATTAAGCTTTCGGGACTCTATAACTTAAAATTATTAAATTATTAATCGTACAAAAAATTTTTTACAGAAAAAATTGTCGTGAATTTCATACTATACAAAATTCATAATGGCTACTTTTCCATAGTATCAATAGGAAACGAACATTTCCAAAAAAAAAAAACTGAGTTTACTCACCTTTATAACAAGATGGCGCTGAAGCAGCGCCCCTCGAGGGCAAAAACTTGTATTTTTAATGAAAGCCCTCCTTACAATACAGAGGCAAAAAATTTGTCCACATATTTAGTGTTTTTTCAGGGCCCACAAGTCGACAAATTAATTGGGATAATAATATAATGTCACTCAATGTATCTGTGTTATACTTAAATATGCCTATAGGCAAACGGCTGCATCGAAGCAATAGCATTGCGTACAAGGGAAATGTAATTTGTATAAACTTATGCATAATTATCATGAACATACCCGCCGATGCTACAAAGATGTACCTAAGGTCTAGTAATTAATGTCCATTGGTAGACAGTCTACCGATAATGTAAACAATTATCCTCGGAGAATATAAAATTGGATGAGTACATTCAATCGGTGGAGACATTCACATAAAATGATTGTGGAAAACGATTTCCAAGACTCAATTCTAATAGAAAATCTGGGAAGTGCAATGTGGATTAATGCTTAAAATCCAATCATTGGTTTCCAACAAGTAATTGTGTGTTACGCGTCTGCTGATTTAGGGAAACATGCTAAACTAGGGTTTAATATAACACCGAATATCTCTACATTTAAAACACAAGACATTTTTCTTCTTTGGCTTCGCCAAGCGGCTCCCGCTGGACCGATTTTGATGATTCTTTTTTAAAATAAAACTTTCTATCCACAGATATGGTATCGCTAACCTTTATTTCTTTTAATTGTTATTTTCATATGTAAAAGCGAAATACAAATTCAAATAACTCCGCGTGTTCTTTACAAATCAGGAACTAAATATTGTGTGCTTAGTTTAATACTTGCTTGGGATCCGAGCATATGTAAGTATAAGCTGTCAGCGCGTGTCATATCGGAAAAATAGAAAGAAATTACGCCCTCTCCCTTTTGTTTTATTCATTTCTAAGATGAAGTAGTTTATTTTTTGGAGAATATCTCTTTATCATGGAATGATATATTCATTGTAGGTGACAGCATTTGTTTATTTTGCGCTGTTTCTCATTATTTATTTAATAATGGCGAGTACTCGAGTCGTCGAAAAAATTTTAAATAAATGGAAATATTATGAAGGTTTTGTTGTTAGAGACTCATTTTACAGACTGCCCATTAATAATTTAACTGAATATATAAAGATTTGTTATCATTAGGTGAATACGCTGGTCATGTTGAATTGCCTTCCATTAGTCAATTATTTACTAATTATTTATTTAGGGTGTATAGAGACGATATGAATGAAAGTTGTGACTATGATTCGGAAAGAATTATTTGTAGCTAATTTGCTTTATTCCAGAAATGTTAGTGCAGGACATTATAGTGTTTTAGAATTTTTTCCAGTATTTATTTATTTTATATGCAAGATTCAGTCAACAATGCAGTACAAGATTCTCCCTCTAAGTTGTACAAAGTACTATTTCAAAAAAAAGTGAGCAAACGAGACATTAACGGGTAGAAGAGAAAAGACAAATGAACCAATACGAAAACGTATGCAATATGAAAAACAAATTATTCGCAGGGAATCATGACACATAAAAAAATAGAGATAATTGCTTTGTCTTTCATGTTACCCGGTGCAAATATAAAATTACCTTCAGGGCATGGTCTCTATTTTTCAAATTTCTTAGTGTAGAACATCATAAATTTTATGAATACTCTCGAAATACTATGGGCAATTTATAATTTTGTTGAATCTAATCAAATTAGACTTGAAAATGCTGCCAGTAGTTCTTCGAGAAAGAATATTAAGTTGTTTAATTAGGTATAATAATTTGGTTTATGGTATTTCCCAGTCTATTACTCGCTTACCGAAGGAAAGTATTATAATCGTGAAAGTTACTTTCCGAAAGGTCTTCGTACCATCATGTTTCAGATTATGTAGATTACGAAACTTAATGTTTTTCACTTTCATTAGTATGTCTGTATATCTGTCGTGTGAGTGTCTGTTGACTTCATGTTCAAAAACCTTTTTGATGGATACAAATAATATTTCACGCTATTGTCAAGAAAGAGACCTGATAAGTTTTTTATGAAAAATGTGCTGGTTGGATACACTAAAAATAATAAAACGACAGGAAAATAACATATAATGCAGCGGCCGCCCATTCAAATTGTATCATCAACCTATTAATGGAGTAGAACAAAGCAAACTATATATCAAAATATTAGTAATAACTTATTACATCACAAAATGCATGTTATCCAATCTATAAGTTGGTATAAGGGGTAGTTACAGCCCAAAAAGTGATTTTTTTAAAAACATGTGTTTTTACTCACCATTTTTACTCTAATTCGATGAAACTACATGATAGAGGATATTTTTTTATGCCAAAATGTTCACAATTATTTGCTGAATTCGTCCATACATACCAACTATTTAAAAATCGCAAAACTAATCCTTCACGGTAAATCAAAGGGGGAGTAACAGTCTGCGTGCCACGGTAAGTCCAAACTTCTATTGGCCATAACTTTTGATTTCACGCTTACCAAAATTCTGATACATACATAGAAAACTTTGTTATTTTCTTAGCTTTAATTTAAGTACAAATACATGGAGCTACGTATTCATTTTGTGATAATAATAGTATAAATTGTAACCCAATGTCACGAATTTCTGCGTACCAAAGCTAAGTCGGTCTTATGAATGCGTGGCCATGCGCGCTCGAAAAATCGACCTTATTGCTGATTTGCATAAGGGCATGGAATGGAAAATATGCCGTTAACTCATGTTATAAGATTTTGAGCTGTAATAATGAACAATTAAAATGAAGTATGTGAAGTAAAATGTTTTATCTCATGATTTTTAAACATATATACACTTTTATTAATAAATTGACAGTTACAAACTAAACAAAAAGTTCTAGTTAAAAGTACAAGTTATTGTATGTATATGGAACAAAACTTAAAAGCGAGTTTACATTGTTAGAATTATTATTTTGTATATATAGTGTGTAATGAAAATTCTCGAATAGTAAAAGCATCAAACAGCAAAAGTTGTACAGACAGCCATTATTGCTCTATTTTGTCCATTCAAGTTGAATATTATTTTAATGTGAAATAATGTCAAACAGTCACATGACAAGGAAAGCCATCACTAAATCTTTTGCAATATACACATACACAAAAAAAACAAAAAGTGTCAACAAATATTAGGTTGCAAGCATGAGCGTCCACAAAAATATTCTTAAGGGGAGCAAATATGTATATTCACCTACGACATTAGAGTAAAATATATCCTATCTGCTGAAAAATTTAACAGTATCGCAAATAACTAGATTTGCTCTGTGTAAGCATGTCTACAGATGTAACATACAGTTTAAAATTCATCTTCGCTGCTAGATGCGTATAAAACCTCCAATTCCATATTGTTCCAAAATAAGGGACATTTGCATATATCACTACATTTTAAACCAGGCTTAAAACACTCACATTTTAAAATATCACATGCATCCTTGTCCTTATAATATAGGTAAGTTCGCGTACTTGCGCTGTTTCCAAATGGACATCACTGGTAAAATATAATTTCCATCAAAGGACCATCCCATTCCAACAGGATTTACCCCATACGATGAGTCATGACTATTACACCAAATTTTTGCTTGTAACAAGAAACGTCTTACGTGATGTATAAAGGAATCCTCAATTGGTGGAAAATTAGCAATGGTTGAATTTTGAAGAAGATTGTACCTTAAATCATCTACATCTTTACAAGTTTTTGATTTGTATAGCAACGGAACATATCTACGAGCAATTTTGACGGCATCGTTTATAAAGGCTGTCGCTTTATCAAGTTCAAGCGTGCTCTTATTTTGTTTTAAAAAGGTATATGCAATTTTTTTTTCAATCCCGTATAAAGCACTAGTCGTGTTGCATCCAGTTAAAGCATGTATGGTGGGCAGTGACAAGCAAATACCAATCCGTACATTATTACGAATTGGTATATATTTTATATGTCGTAGGTGAATATGTATTTAGAATAGAATAAAGTTTATTTAGCATAAGCATCTTCAAAAGTAACGTATATTTGTACATAGTCATTTATTATTTTGTGCTCTGTCGTCTATATATAATTTAGTAACATTTTAGTAAACAATTTTAAATTACTAAATATTTGATTTCCGTGGGCAAAGCATTGAATACGCGTAGGCCATCGCTAACAGTTGATTTTTTTAAGAATGATATGTTTGTATTCATTTTGCAGTTTTCAGCAGACCTTACCAAATAATTGTTTCGATTTTTTAACTAAGAAGGGTCTAAGGTGGGTAGGTATTAGATTTTTCTCGATTTTATATATTAAAGTTGTTTCAATACTTTGTTCCACTGAAATCCAACCCAATTGGTTGGTTTTGCCAATGTTCTTATATAGATAATCAATATATTTTGAAAACGTCAACTATCGATCTAAAATAATTCCTAAATATTTAATTTAACTTACAAATTCAACTTTCGCATTATTAATGTACAGAAACAGTTGATCATTTAAATATTTTCGGCAATTAGCTTTAGTTCCAAGAACCATACATTTGGTTTTGTCATTATAGAGTTTTAAATTTTTTTGTACATAACCATATATATAACATACAAAGCTCTTTATTCATTATATCTGTGATTTCAATTTGATTTTTTTCAGATACATATATTCCTCATCCTTAAAAAGTATATATGAACGTCTTAGGACATGATTTATATCATTCACATATATAATGAATAAAAGAGACCCTAGCACACTGCCCTGCGGTCTGTAGTACCTCATACGAACTAGTAATTTTAGTAGATGTCTTATTGTTTACTTTAGTTTTATTTTTATTTAGTTTTTTTCACTTTAGTTTTATGCTCCCCCTGAAAATATTTCTGTGGACGCTCATGCTTGTAGCCTAATATTTGTTGACACCTCTGTTCTTTTATACATGTGTATATTGCATGAAATGAGGTTTAGTGATGGTTTTCTTTGTCATTTGACTGTCTGACATTATCGCAAATAAGTTTTATTACAAATAAACATTTTCATTTTGAATGAACAAATTAAAGCAATGCTATTTTTGTTCATAAAATCTGTCTATACAGCTTTTGCTGTATAGACTTATATGTACGGAATAATAATCCTAAAAATGTAAAATCGCTTTTAAGTTTTGTTTCCTATAATAACTTTTTATTTATTTTGTAACTGTCAATTTATTATTAAGTAAAAGTGTTTATATGTTTAAAAAGTCATGAGATAAATATTTTACTTTACATACTTAATTTTAATTGTTCATTATTACAGCTCAAAACCCATGAGTTAACGGCATAATTTCCCTTCCATCCCCTTTGCAAATCAGCAATAAGGTCGATTTTTCGAGCGCGCATGGCCATGCATTCATAAGACCGACTTAGCTTTGGTGCGCAGAAATTCGTGACATTGCGATATAATTTATACTATTATTATCACAAAATGAAATACGTAGCTTCATGTATTTGTACTTAAATTAAAGCTAAAAGAATAACGAAGTTTTCTATGTATGTATCAGAATTTTGGTAAGCGTGAAATCAAAAGTTATGGTCAATAGAAGTTTAGACTTACCGTAGCACACACACTGTTACTCCCCCTTTGATTACCGTGAATGATTAGTTTTGCGATTTCTATATAGTTGGTATACATGGACGAATTCAGAAAATCATTGTGAACATTTTGGCATAAAGAAATATCCTCTGTCATGAATTTTTATCGAAATACAGTAAAAATGGTAAGTAAAAACACATGTTTTTAAAAAAATTACTTTCTGGGCTGTAACTACCCCTTATACCAACTTATAGATTGGATAACATGCATTTCCTGATGTGATAAGTTATGACCTACATTTTCATATATAGTTTCTTTTGTTCTACCCCATTGATAGGTTGCTCGCTAAATATGCATCTTTGGGGGCTCACGCCGCTACACTAATATGGAATGAGGCTGACAAGAGTGAAAATCTAGTGCAATTTTGTGAAAAAAAAAAGTACGAAATGAAAAGAATAAAATAATTAATGAATAGAAAGTGTCAAATAGGGAGGGGAGATTTTTACAAATGATTTTAGAATTCTTTAAATCCATTGCTTATCGAAGAGAAGTATTGTAATAGTGAAAAAATCACTATTTTAGATTATTTAGGATTTTCACATTTCAGATTATCAAGATGATGAAAATGTAGGTCTTTCAATTCAGTCATTCAGTCCGTATGTCGGTCGGTCCCTTGGATCGATATTTAAAAAAACTATTTGACTGAGGAAAACAAAATTTGGCAGTTGATTGAGGCACTATTACCATGGAAAGATCTAATGTATTTTGATCGAAAAATAGAGAGACTGACACACCAAAAAAATAAAAAATGTGAATGAAAACAATATTATTTGCCATGCAGTTAACGCAATTGCTAAGGGAGAAACTGTTTAAAACTAAAACAGCCCCTTAGCAATTGCGTTAACTGCATGGCAAATAATATTGTTTTTCGTCACATTTTTCCCTTAATTATTTTTTTGGTTTGTGAAAAAGATACACGGGGTGGTCGTTAAATGAATAAAATAATTAACTAGCTAAAACCGTCAACATTCGAGGATGTATTGTATATGTATATGAAAATTTGAGTAATAGTACAGTATCTGCAGATTTTAACTTCGGAATAATGTCATATTGAAAGGATTTCGTTCATTTTTGGCAGTATAATAGTAAATGCTTCACAGAAAAGTTTCTATATTGTGCGGGGGCTTGCTAATTTAAAGGGGGTGGCATTTAAAAAATATATATATTTATTGGAGCTGAAATAGAATCAAATTTTTCAAATAAATTAATAGTTTTTAAGTTATAACGACTTCAAAATTGCGATTTTAGCTTTAAAAAAAGATATTTCCAAACGGCTTTCGTCAAGTATCTCGAAAAGTATTACTTTATCGAAAAAATGTTACAGACACCAATTACAGAAAGTACAAACTGGGAATTAATTATATTTTTTGTTTATTGATGTAGGATTAATAATTTCGGAGATATTTAAGTTTATATTTGGCATCCAAGTGTTTCGAAATTACCTTTAAAGTTTAAAATGCATTTTTTTCTAAAGCAAGTGATTTAAATGAGGAACGAAAAACTGTATTTGAGATAATTTTTTTAAATTACTGGCTAATTAGATTAAGAAAATGGCGACCTTTTTATATAAAAAAATATAAATACCCACATGTTTCAGTCATAACTTCTTTATTTCTTATGCTACAGGAACGAGTAAAAAATAATTTTAAAGCGCAATTAATTGTCTTTAATTTCATTTCTTAGCATGCGTGACGTAGATGTCACAGTTTCTGAGATATTTAACATTTAAACTGCATTTTTCGTCTTATAAACGTTCGGACGCCATTTGTAAACTTTCATATCTCCGAAACTATTAAATCTATGTAAATAAATAAACAAGCGAAATTCATTATCAGTTTATGAGCTTTATTTTTGGTCTCTACCCATTTTTCAATAAAACTAATATTTATCGAAATATTTGGAAAAGGAAAAAAATTACGTTTTATCGAAATACCTTTATAGTTTAAACTGTATTTTTTTTCTAAAGTAAGTGCTGTATACAAACCAAAAAATTTGAGCATCTACATAATGCTATATATTAATGAGAAACAGTGTTTGAAATTCCTTTTTTTTTTTAATTACTGGCTAATTACAGTAACAAAATGGCGACGTTGTTATTAAAAAAAATGTGTAGATGCACATTACTTTGGTCATAACTTCTTTAGTTTTTATACTACAGAAACAAATAAAAAAACAGTTGAAAGCTTAATTAATTAACCTATTATTCTACCTATTAGCATCCCTGACGTAGGTGTCACAGTTTCTGAGATGTTTAACTCTCACTCTAAATAATTATCTTATGAACTCTTGGATACCAAATGTAAACTTAAATATCTCCGAAATTATTAATCCTACATCAATAAACAAAAAATATAATTAATTCCCAGTTTGTACTTTCTGTAATTGGTCTGTAACATTTTTTCGATAAAGTAATACTTTTCGAGATACCTGACGAAAGCCGTTTGGAAATACCTTTTTTTTAAGCTAAAATCGCAATTTTGAAGTCGTTATAACTTAGAAACTATCAATTTATGTGAAACATTGCATAGAACCTTTTCTTCTTAAAATTTGATTCTACTTCAGCTCCAATAAATATATATATTTTTAAGTGCCATCCCCTGAGAGGGGGTGGCATCCACCCCCTATAAATTAGCAAGCCCCCGCACAGTATAAAAACTTTTCTGTGAAGCATTTACTATTATACTGCCAAAACTGAACGAAATCCGTTCAATATGACATTATTCCGAAGTTTTGCATATTTTTTACCTCTAGGTACTGTACTATAAGGTATGATACTAATTTGTTTTTATGAACTTCTCTTAGGAAACGGTAACACCATTACGTTGAAGTCCGAGAAGTTCTTGAAAATGTAAGTTCAAAGGTGTCCCTCTAAAGTACGCTCTAGTTGTTGCATTTAACTGAGGTTCTCATCCATATTGATGGTTTCCTCGGGATATAGTGTAAAAGAATTCGTATTTGCTCGATGGCTGGCTGTTTTCAGGTTGTTGATTTTTAAAGTTTTGGAGCTTGTCCCAATTTAGGGATAAGAGGGTTGATTAGGGTAAGATTGGATGATTTGATTAATATTTCATGTTGGGTAGCAGTCTCTGAAGGATGAGGGCGTCCAGTCTAGGTGTTCCGATGAAATCATGTAATGCGTGTGTTGGGGTGTAAGAAGGGAGTAGAGCGGTAACTCCGAGGATTTCGTTTTGTATAGTTTTGTATAGTTACTGTTATAAGGGGATACCAGATCGGTGATGCATATATAAGTATAGGCCTTATATAATTCTTGTAGATGAGTGTGGCGGTTTGCATGGGAGAGATTTTGATCAAAGAGTACAATAATCTTACGCGCATCCATCATTTGCTAGTAATATTATTTAGATGTTTGTGAAATTTAAATTTTCTATTAAAATTTATTCCGAGGTAGTCGATGTCTGTTTGTGTTTGAAGAAGTCTGGCGGCTATATCGGGATTTTTTAATGTTGTGAGGATAGCCGTATTGTCGGTGTAGAGGCATAGGATGGTTCTATGATCTAGGTCGTTTATGTATATGTTGAAAAGTATAGGACCCAGGGATGAACCCTCGGGGATGCCGGACAAGATCGGGAATGTGGGAGAGCACTCCTGACTGACTGCTACTCTAAATAGGCGGTTTGACGTATATGACTGTATCGATTTTATGAAATGAGTCGGAATACCCGCGACGTGGAGCTCCTATAGCAACACAGGATGCCAGACTTTGTCAAATTCTTTTTCGAGGTCTAGGACGACTAATCCGGTGGATAGACCTCGATTTAGGTTGGTAGTAACAATTTCACCTACTCAAAAATGCTGTTGTGTTGTTAAGTGACAGGCACGGAATCCGAAGTGAGGCTAATAGGCCTGTAACTGGCCGGAGTATTTTTTGGTTTTCCAGGTTTGACGATATTTAAAATTTTAGAAATATTGGTAGTATTTAAGCCTGATACAGGAGTTGAATAATTTAGTTAGTTAAAAGTATGTGCGATGGGGAAGATGTTTTAGGCAAAAGCTGAAATACTATCAAATCCAGGAGCTTTCTTGGGGTTCAACTTATTTATAGCGGCTCTCACCTCCGAAGGCGAGAAGAACAGTAGATCTGTGTCTGTAAAAAGGTACAAGGTTGTTTGGTACAAATTTTGGGTGTAAGGAAGGACGATGTCCTGTATGTCCTGTGGGGTAGGATTTGGTATGAAGACGTGGGATGAGTAGTTTCAGAAGGATACAGCTTTTTCGAGGTCGGTGTTTGCCACACCAGCCTGGGTTATTGGATGGGGGGGGGGTATATTTGAGTAGGTTTTCTACTCCGAATTTGAGAGGTAAAGTGGGGATTGTCAGGTTAAAGTATAATTTCTGAGCCACATTTATAAGCAACCCCACCCTGTCGAATATCGACGGAGTTAATCTAGTATATATTTAATTAGGAAAAGCCAGGCACGCCCGATGTACACTGAATTGTTTGACTTGTTTGTGGTTAAATATATGAAAGTTAAATATCAATAAGTTACGTATTGCAGTAGAAAACGTGTTTGAGGGTATTTCTTTCTTGTTTAGAACAAATGCAATAATATTAACTAACCTCCAACGAAATGAACATTTATTACGAAAATTTATATTTACCAACAAATATATAGATATAGTAAATATAGCGCGATCTCGTAACCGTATTGCTAACAATATTACGTGAATTAAAGTAAATAGTTTAATAAACCGTAGTGAAGTTTAAATATTGTTTAAAATATGATTAATACATACTATACGCAATGCAGAGGAATCGTATTGTAATATTTCATTTCTCTGCAAGCACAGACTATAAAACGAATTTCTGAACTATAAAGATATATGAATACGTTTAAATGAGGTAGAAGAAACAAACCCTGGTATTAGATAAGGTATTTTGTTTCAAATGGCTCTGAAACGGATTGCATAATATCTTTTACATTTGTACGTTTCGGTACAACCTCAACTAAGGATTAATTTTGTATCATTTGTATCTGCAAAACCGCTGAATTCGAGTGTAAGATTATTGTTCTATTTTCTAATTTTAAAGATTATATATTACATTTGTAATCTCGTAATGATAATAGTCAAATAAAATATTTAAATTTTTTCACAGATCTTTTAGTCAGGCCCATAATGAACGCAGTAAAACTTCCCAACCCTAATTCTTAAATTCATGCCACAATCTTGAAGAACTGGAGCAGCTCCATGATTTTTTGCAAGTATCTCTAAATCGGTATCTCGGACATTAGTAAAGTGCCTAGAAGTAGAAATATGTAAAATTTAGAAATAAACTCATATGTAATGATATTTTTTTTATGGATAATAATTATTGTAGTATGTAAAGGTATTATCTTCAATTTATATATGATCCCGAAACTTGCTCTTACCCCAAATGTTGAAAACCACCCGCTAAATTTAAACATTCAATATCTGAAAAAGTTTTGCTGATTTATTACTTCCACATCCACGTAGTGGAGTGGAAGTATAGTAACACGAAAAGAAACTGATTTTTTTTCCTTTGTTGAAATAGGCCGGCTTACAATGTCATGAAATGTCGTGACTTTGAGCAAAATAAATTTTTGTCTGACTGTCTGTCTGTCAGTAACTTTTTCTTGTGCACAAGTTTACTCTGGAACCGTTTACGATATTGACTTAAAATTTGGTATACTTATGTATTATATAACGAGATCTGGAACTAGATTATATTTTGATCTAATTCCGTTGAAGTCTTTGGGGGTAAATGGGGTAAATATGAGTAAATAGGTAAATCAAGCAAGTAGAAGTCTATAAAATTAGGATTTAGCGCATGTACGAGAAGCCAGGGTCTCAATTTTTTTTGGCATCAACCATTACCACCCCACACTATTATTAAAGTGAGTAAAAAAATAAAATTGGGATTTAATATACATACAAGAGCCAAAGGCCTGGAAAAAATGTTTTGGCATCAGCCATCCCCTCTACCGTCCCCATTGCTACCCCGACCCTATTATTAAAGGGGGTTAAAGTAAAATTGGGATTTAGCGTTTATACAAAAACCAAAGGCTTCAATTTTTTTTGGCATTAGCCACCCCTTCTACCAACCCCATTGTCACCCTTACTCCATTATTAAAGGGGTAAATATGAAATTGTAATTTATTGTGCTTACAAGAACCAAGAGCTTTAAAATGTTTTTGGCATTATCCACCTCTTTCTACCATCATCTTTATCACTTTAACCTCATTATTAAAGGATTAAAGGGGATGCTGATTCGGTGGAATCGGCTGAAATTTTGGTATTTTGTAGTTCAAGTCATGCTGCTCAAAAGTTCTTATGACATCGAGCCAATCCTATGGACAGTTTTTGAGATACAGCTTGTCAAAGTTAGGTAATTTCCGTCATTTTAGACATTCAAGAACTTTTTACTCTTAAACTAATAACTTTAGCAAAAAATTGAAAGGGTCGAAATATTTTTGTTCAAGTGCAATAAACCTTAAGAATTTTTTTCAGATTTTTTTATCAATTTTTAGGTTAAGTAAAATATATACAGGGCGTTTCGAAAATATTGGGACAACGTTTAGCCCTAGATACTTGACTTCAAAACAAGTCGATTTAACTAAAAAGTAGTGGTCTAACTCTTTTCGTTTTCAAGATACAGGGTGGCAAAGTAAAAATTGTATTCGTAATTTGTTTCCATCTTGGAGACTATTATACGTATCTACTTCAAAATTGGTAACGACATGTTTCGCTAATTACAAAGGTGATATTGCTGATGCCATATTTTATAGATGGCGCTAGTTACAAGACTTTCACGTGATACTTTAAGCCATAACTTTTTTGAGGTTAGGTTTTGTACATCGTCTTCTACTGTAATCGAAACGCAATTTGGATTCCTAAAGAAAAGGTGTAATTGTTTAAACGCGATAAAATGCACCCTTTCAGAGAAAAAAACGATTTAAAACTTTCTCACACACTAGTTCAAAGAAATTCAACACCCCGGGTGTTTTGACTAGATTGAGACAACGCTTAGCGTAGACTCTTGACATCAAAACAAATTGATTTAACACAAAAAGTAGCAGTCTAACTCTTTTCGTTTTCAAGATACAGAGTGGTATATTAAAAAAATTGTTTTCATATTTTGTTTCTATCATGGAGAATATTATACGTATCTACAACAAGCACTATTGACGACTTCAAGACATCATACTTGACGTACATCTAATAGATAAGAAAATCGCTTTTAAGTATAATAGAATTTTCTCGAACTGGTGTGTGATAAAGTTGCAAATCGCGTATTTCTCTGAAAGGGTGCATTTTATCGTGTTTAAACAAGTACACCCTTTTCTTTAGGAAACCAAATTGCCTTTCGATTATAGTAGAAGACGATGTCCAAAACCTAACCTCAAAAAAGTTATGGCTTAAAGTGTCACGTTAAAGTCCTGTAACTAGCGCCATCTATAAAATATGGCATTCGTAATAGCATAATATATATATTTTACTTAACCTAAAAATTGATAAAAAAATTTTGAAAAAAATTCTTGAGCTTTATTGGACTTGAACAAAAATATTTCGATCCTTTCAATTTTTTGCTAAAGTTAATAGTTTAAGAGAAAATAGTAGAATAGAAAATAGAATGTCTAAAATGACGCAAATTACCTACCTTTGACAAGCTGTATCTCAAAAACTGTTTATAGGATTGGCTCGATGTAATAAGAACTTTTGATCAGCATGACTTGAACTACAAAATACGAAAATTTCAGCCGATTCCACCGAATCAGCATTTTCATGGGTTTTGTTCCGGGGTCCTTTGATTTATTATTTTTAACTCTTCTTAGTATTTTTTATACAAGTGTAATACTTTCTAAGATATTCAACATTTAAACTAAATACTTCATCCTATAAATGTTCGGATGCCATCGTTAAACTTAAATATCCCCGAAACTATTAATTCTACTTGAAAAAAAAAAAAAACAAATTCAGTCTCAGTTCAAAACTTTATTTTTTGATCTCTGTCATTTTCTGCCTAAAACTAATATCACAGCCACACAAAAAAAAGTGGTTTGGCCCGAGGACCAGTTAAGTGTATCCATATGTATTTGGACCTGCTGAAACCGAATTCGAAGTCAAAATTGTCAGATTGGTTCGCTTTTCACCCCTAACCCCAAAAAATACCCCCCCCCCCCGGCCAAAAAAAAAAAGATCTTGCCTGCGGACCATACTAATGTATCCTTATGTATTTGGATCCTCTAAAACCTAATCCGAAGTCAAAATTGTCAGATTCACTCGTTTTTCACCCCAACTCCAAATGACACCCCCAAAACAAAAATAAAGTGGTCTGGCGTGCGGACCAGATCAATGTATCCTTATATATTTGACCTGTTGAAGCCGAAACCGAAGTCAGAATTGTCAGATTGGCTCGTTTTTCACCCCTAACCCCCATAAAATATCCCCCAAGAAAGTGTCCTGGCCTGCGGAACATACCAGTGTATTCTTATGTATTTGTCTGAAAACGAATTCGAAATCAAAATTGCCAGATTCCTCGTTTTCACCCCAACAGAAAAATGTGGTCTGGCCTACGGACCAGATCAGTGTATCCTCATGTATTTGGACCTGCTGGGATGAAAAACGAACAAATCTGACAATTCTGACTTCGGATTCGGTTTCAGCAGGTCCAAATACAAAAAGATACACTTGTTTTTTGTGTACCTGTGTATTTAACAAGTTACATGGAAACAAAAATTTTAGGTTTTTTTCAAAAATTAATTTATATGTTTAAATTGCAATTTTTCTCTAAAGCAGTGTTATAATCGCACAAAAAAATTGAGCAACTTTGTCATGCCATATGTTAACGTATTTGAGAATTATATTTTTTTAATTACTTTTATTTTAAAAATTTGAAGAAGCACATTACTTCTGTCATAACTTCTACGTTTTTTTATTGCTATGGAAAGAGTCATGGCAGACGTTTTGTGATCCATGAACTATTCTAGTTGACCTTTCTTTGCTGAATGGCACTGCATGACTGACAGCATTACGCCATCTATTACGGTGACCTTATAGGCACGTCCCTATGGACGACTATATCATGCAATATCTATAAATTGATATATCAGTCATGACAAGTTTTTCTACGTTAATTTTTTGCCTAATCTGGACATCTGAAGTTTTGTACAAAAATTCAACTTTATTGGATTTTTTATTTTTAATTGCTTATTTACCGTACTATGAAGAGAATATAGGACATGAGATATAATTACAATTTTGTAAGAACATTTTGAACAATGCGCTCTTTCCAACTTTCTTATACAAAAGCTCACTTCATAAATTCTACTGAAACGTTTACGAGCATATTTTAGAAATTGTTATTTAGAAAATATGCATAGAGCTAATTGCTTTAGGAAGTAGTAGATAACCTTAATTTTGTAAAAGATTTGTAGTTGAGTTAATATTTTCTACAAGCTTTCAAACTGAAAATAGGATAAAATCAAATCTAACATATTATACGGAATGAATAATTACTCTAGAGAAATTTCTAAGACTTTGCTGTATAAAATTTATATAAATGGCTAGATATTTATTCAAAGAACGTAAGCAAAGTAAGATTCTCAATATCGAAATTATTAACCGCATTTATTAGTTGATGCTGCTAAGTAATTAGCATTTTCCTTCGTCGCGTCGAGAATTATAAATTATATTCTTTGAACTAGATGGCTTTGAAACAATCTTTAAACTGTCATAAAAATGAACGCCAGAACAAGAGATATAGCTTTTAGGATATTTTTAGTAATTATTTAATAGATAAACCATTTACCACATAATTTGATTTTAGATTTAATTTGATTTTGAATTATTTTATGAGCATATTTTAATTCAAATATAATATTAATAAATCTTCTGCATTAGAGAGAAAAAGTACAAATTCCTTATCTATTCCTTATCTTAATCTATATGTCGTAGTTTAGCTCGACGACTGTTCTACCACCCTTCGAACCGTAATGAGAAAAATGCTTGTATTAGGTAGATACTTGTATAAAACTACAAATAGAAGTTGAAACATTGAAATAAGAATAACAATAATTAATAACAATCATCCTTTCCACCTGTTTTACTTCCACGTCATCGGGGAGGACAAGGACTTTATAGTCTGGAGTGTACGCATGAAAGAGTAGCACTGAGTAACATCCTGAGGCGCTCAGATCAGCTGCTGCTATTAGTGAGACATCATGAAATCGCAGGGGTGGGGGTAGGATTGTTCAAGGCAACAAAAAGAACCGCAGATATACATAGTCTCGTATTCGACATCAGACGAAGTGGCCGGTGCTGACCCAGAGTCAGTCAGTGAGCTTCAGCCAAATCATCTGAAGGCCCAAATGAAAGCTATCGAACAGAATAATCTGTTTAGGTAGCATGTCGATTAAACTCATGCAAGGTATACACTATAAGAACATTGGATTTATCGGCTAAGCTGACATTCGTCTTTTTAAAGTCAGCTGGGCTTAAGTCGGAGACCGAGGGTTTGTCTAGATGGTGTAATTAACACCTTGATCTACCGAAGCCGCGTAGGTGTGGAGGTCCAAATAACTTTTGCCGGACCGGCCGTTATGCACCACTCTCTGCTCTCTGCATACCCGGTATACGCGATTTCGACTTACATTCATCGCCATAACGCGGTATTGCGAATGCTGTATTGCTATCTACGGCATTCGTACAAGGTAGGTAAACACCGGTGCTGTCTTAAGTCCCCGGAGATATCAAGTCCGTTATCGAGAACGAGAGGTACCGAATATATTGGAACTACGCGTTACCGACTGTCAGGCTAGTTCAAGCCAATAAGTAGAGGTGAGCCAACCTTTGGCAGAGCGAAATCTATGAGCGGGGGCAGATGGAAAAACAAGTTTTGACGTGTGTGGGCCAAGAGGAGAAAACAAATTTGTCTTCTCGAAAATGAAAATTGGTGGGGGATGACGAGCGGAGAGACACAAAATGGAAAAAAAATAATGAACGAGGGGGACAAAATTGAAAAAACATTTTTTGACGGGCGAGGGACGAGGGACGGGGGGCTAGATTAGAAAGAAAAATTATGAGCGGGGGGCGTAAAATAGGCTCGAGGCGTCCCTGATGTTCTGGCGCCTGTGTGCACACACGCACACAGAGGGCGACACTCCCCTGCCAACAAGCATGACATAGTCTTCATCGACCATCAGAACAAGGTGATGTTTGTCATCGAATTCTCAGCACCCTCTGAGACGAACATCGCTTTGAAGTTAGGGGAAAAAATCGAACTATTGGAAAGTGCGTATAAATATCTCATAAACTGCGTATATTTAACCCCACCACTGCGGCTGCCTTAAGGCTTTGCGGATTTGTACGTTTCCCGCATTGGTGCGTTTTAATTGTATTTAAAATGTTACTTGTAAATATTGGAAAATGTCACATTTTACAGATTTCTAAATAAATTTTGTTTTAGAATGAAGTATTTATTATATAAACATAAAATAGAAAACAGTGAATATATAAAAACATAAAAGAAGAGCATTTTTTTTTTTGGGTGTGCCAAATTGAAGTTTAGTACATATTATAAACATATTCACATACAGATTCGGTCGGTTCCCGCATTTAAGTATGCCTCCATCCTCGCGTAATTAGTCGGTTCCCACAGTGAAAGGGTTAAGCATTATTAGCTATCCCATATGAACTATAATACAGTATGCATCTTCATAAACAGTTGGAATAAGTAATTTTTACCACACTAGATTTGCACAAATAGTAAGTAAGTAATATTTAGGGTTCTCAAAGATCCTATATTCGAACTTTCGTTTTTAGGTTTAAGGAGATCGACCTACTATATAACGTAATATTATACTTATACAATATTACTACAGTTCAAATTGAAATAGATGGATTCCAACGTTGAACCAACTTCAATATTATTGACCAAATGAGTGCTCTTATGGGTTGGAATTCTGTTATAATTACATCAAATACCGACGTCGGATGCCCGATAACAACATTGGTAAAACGTAGTGTTATTATCTGGGTAACATTTAATGAGTTTAGCACATATTATTTCTCCTAGCCTCACAAACTCGGTAGGAAATAATGCCGTGACGTCCTTCGGCCTGCGCACAAAAGATTTGGAGTCTCACGAAAGTGAGACTTCAAACCTGAGGTCAAAACCTCTGCGCGGCGGCAGTGTTTGCGATACGGGCTCCATTTGTTGCTGATTATTGCGCAGAAATATCACGACTTAAAAGGTACGCTACAATTTGCAGAAGCCAATCTGTAAGAATTTCTGTAGATTGGCTCATGCGCGGAGGAATTTGGAATGTGTGGTTTATTTCTTCTACCAGTTTGCGGGGCAATTGTCCGATTTTCCGAGTGGGGTGTAAATTGTATAGTGTGTATGACGATTGAACTAAGACGATCGTGATGGTCCACAAAATATTGATTTCAATTGAAAATGATACATTTATCGGTGTTACCAACTACTGTAACAATAAAAAAATAATCTTTTTTTCCTTAGTTAATCATAACAGAAATCTCTATGAATCATTATTTCTGATTCATAAAAGAAAATAGCACGGTCCCATTAAGAAAATTTCCATAGCACCTCTACGGAAATGAAAATGAGAATGAAATTCTGTCTTTTGAGAAAAACCTAAAGATAGTCGTATCTATCAGTAATTCAAATAGAGTTGACCTAAACTTTATGAGACACGTAAAAAATCTCAAAGCGTTGCCGCCAAGCCCCTTAGAATAGAGTGGGGCATGCTTTATTTTTCTACAGCATATTAAATAATAAATATAATGTATTACTTAATACATAAGACGTCATTATTCTCGTGTAAATTATGTTCTGGCATGATTAAAATCAGAAATTAACAGAAACACGCCTGTATCAATTATGATTTCAAATTATTTTGATATAATATTAGGAGGGAGTTGCGTAATTATATCAAAATAATTTGAAATTATAATTGATACAGGTGTGTTTCCATTAATTTCTTATTTTAATCATGCCAGAACATACTTTACATGAGAATAATGATGTTTTATGTATTAAGTAATATATTAAATTTATTATTTAATATGATGTAAAAAAAATAAGGCATGCCCCGCTCTATCCTAAGGGGATTCGCGGCAAAGCTTTGTGATTCTTTACGTGTCTTATAACATTCTGGGTAACTATTTTCTTACATCACGTTCATCTGACGCGTCCGTTTTGAAAAAAAATTGTTCGTATCTCAAAAATTTTTTGTAATGTTTTGAATCGGAAAAAAACTGCTGTACTTAAAATTGTGTGCTTAATAAAAAAGCATAAAAAAATATAGTCATTCTGTTTAAGAAAAAAAAGTTGATGTCACTTCCGGTTGAACCGGAAATGTTATTTTCGTTCCTGTTAGTATAAAAGTAGCCCACTTTTGTCTAATTTATGCGTACCAAAAAAGAAATTTTTAGCCAAAAAATTGGGGGCGTACGTTGAATCGGTATAATAATTAAGACGTAACTAATAACTTAAAAGTTAAATTAAATTATTTAGGTGTACAAAAACGAAAAAAAAAAAGTTGAATTGTTGAATTAAGTGTCTTAAGAGCTCGTCGCGTGAATAGAAGAAAAAAGATACTTACTTATGTACTTACAATTTCTGTCAAACAAAATTAATGCCTTTATGATCTTCTCGCGCGCAACGAGCTTTTAAGACAATTATTTCAACATAACTTATCTTTTTCGTTTTAATACATCTAAATAATAATAAACGCTTGTTTAAAAAAAAAAAAAAATTCATGATTCTAATTACTTATCTGCAAATAATATTTTCCGGACCTTATTTCAATACTTTCATTTTAATCGTCTTCATACACCCTAAATAAATAATTAGGAAATACTTGACTAATGGAATTCAATACAAAATGAGCAACGATTCATCGTCTAACGATAATGCCTGCAGTACACTCTCGCCGAGGCGTTGCGAGGGCAGGTGAGCGCGAAAGTGTACTTGCTGCTCCCGCATCGCCCCGTGTGCCCTCGCCTTGTCTCGTTAATGCACTCGCCTGCCCTCGCAACGCCTCGCAACGCCTCGGCGAGAGTGTACTTGCTACGCTCGCATCGCCCCGTGCGCCCTCGCTTCGCCTCGCCTCGCCTCGTTAACGCTCCGATTTGTGTCGGTTTTTTGGCCACGAGTCAAAGGAAACACAAGCCGCGAAGCCGAGGGCACCTAGTATATTCTCACTTGCTCTTGTCTGGGGGAGCTGAATTTTTGCAAAAATGGCAATTGTTAATTAAAAATTTGTTGCAACTTACCTAATTGACGAAAAAATTTGAAAATTATCGACCATGAAGATCTTCCAGATGAATTCAGAAAAAAATATTACGTCGAAACGCGACAAAATTCAAAGGGAAATTTTTACTCTAGTGCTTATCCAGTCCTTCTAATTAATCGTACTAATTAACTAATCGCTCTAATTAAGTTCTATTCAACAAAAATCAAGTATTGTGAGAACGTGAACAAAAATAAAAACTTATTTTATTTTCTCTCGTGAAAAGTGACTTTTATTTCAAACTTAACTCATATACAGGGTGTTCAAAATTCACGGAACAAAAAGTGGGTGATAGTGCAGTGTCTTCTGTGCACGAATTAATTACAGACAGACAGAAATTGGTACCAAGATTCTTGTTTCGTTCATGGCCCGAAACAATAAAACTTTCTTTTGGCCCAATATGGAAGATAGGCAGGAGCTGGAGTGCACTGGAATTTTGAGCAAATTAAAAGATGCACCGGTTCCAATTTCATCAAAATATTTTAAAGTTTTAAATAACGATGAAATTGACATACTTTTTAACCAAATATTTAATAAGTAGTACGTAGTAGATTTTGTAACTTCTTGTTTTATTTCATTTTTTTAAATAGGTATTAAACATTACAATTTTGTTCTATTTTGTTTTCATTTGTTTATTTTCATATCAATTCGAAAGTTTATTATACTGTTAGTAATTAGGTCATTCTGATGACGAGAGTCATTCTGTGTCATTCCGATGATGTATTGTTAACATAACATAATTTTTGTACTACATTACACAAAAAAACGTTTAGAAACCATACTTCTTGGAGAAAAATTAAGTAAACTTAACCTGAGAAACCTAAAATCTGGTGCCCTAAAACATCATACATAGTTTAGAAGCATTTATAAGGCTAATTTGCTTATTACTTTATTAATTTTATTTAAAAATATGGTCTGGCTGGGTTATTAGGCTACAGATGAGGGGGTTGATTGCCGTTCTGCAAAGATTACGTCATAACTAACATATTCTGAGAATTTTATCGATTTGGATTTCTGGAATAATATTGTAATAAATATTTTTTTATAGTCAAGGGAATATTTTGATGTCCATTTCATGTAATTTCCTTTATGGGCATTTTTCATATGCTTAACCGGCTACACCCTTTATTGATTCAGGCATGTTTCATTGTTATACAGTGAGGTAAATAATAATAATTAATATCACATTTAAATTTTCAACACTCACTATTTCGATGAATTGTTTTCATCCACCAACATTTTCAATTTTATATTTTTTGTATATATGCACATAATTAAAATATGCAAACGCACAATAAGCTGCAGCAGCAATTTCAGCAACGTCCATGTCGTTATTAGAAAATATTATTTTCAACATAATTTTTCTTTAAAATGCTAGGAATCATGTCATGTAATTCAATACTTCGTCAGTATTAGCTAGAAGAGTAGTTGTTTTGATTGATTCTTCAATAATGAGTGTTTTTAAATATTTACCTAATTAGTATATTAGCGTGCCCAGATTAAGGCAACAATATACAGAAAGTAGGTAATTTCGTAATAAATAAAAAAGTGTGTAAGTTGTGATTTGCTTAATACCTAAATAATATTTTCCAATCATGATAAAAGCAAATAAATAAAATTAATTAATTGTAAAAATGTCCATGTCTTTCATTCACATTACTAAAAACAGAGACATTCGCTGAGCGGTCTCGGCGAGAGTGTACTGCAGGCATAACAAATTTTCATATTCGGTTAAATTACACAGCCCCACAAAAGAAAAAAAAGTTCTGTACCAGAGACGCGAATACATAGATATTGTGTATTTTTTCATGCTGAATCCGAATCCGCAGCCAAAAATATAGGTTACCTAGGTAGTTTTTTAGTAAAACGCAAAAACATCCCCTCAAATAGAGTGATACGGTAAAGCTTTATAATGAAATGCAACAATTTATAAATACTTTGAGAAAACATTTTAAAATAAGATATTGAACATTAGAAAGAAATATATGCAAATTACATCCATACCCACCCCTACAAGGGCGTAATTCCACTCCCGAGATCAAATAACGTATGTTATAGTGCAAAACAATGTGAAAAGCCATAGCCTCGTAGTTTGTAATTCCAAATATACAAATGTAGGTTGACAGACAATATACCTAAAAAATATAATATAATCTTATTTTTAAGGGGCTTGAGACCACCTCTGCAGACCTAGGTATTTCTTACCTCTTTGAGTCACATATTTTTCTATTCAATAGTTTGATCTAAATTTTGTTACCGCGGGTTTTTGGGGTCGCTGATTACCAATCTGAAGTCCGAATCCGAAAATTCCTGAATAAAAGATGGCGGATCCAACATGGCAGATGTAAAAATCAGAAAAGCATTCAAAATTTGAAGATTATAGCTGAAACTTGTTACTAGGAGGTTTTTGGAGTCGCTGATCACGCAATCTTAAATCCAAAATGACGTACCCATTATGGCGGATTAAAAAGTACCATAGAAATTGGTATTTACCACCCAAAGAAATACGTTATGAATGTTTAAAAAAATTGAGGTATTTGGGTAAAAATAGGCAAATGTCTAAAAATGAGAAATGAGAATATAAATTCGATTTGCAGTGTGCAGTCTCGCTTAAATGTGAAAGTGAGGACGAATGAAATAGGGACGATTTGGAGCCAAATATATAAAACTGATCATAGTGGCACTATCGTGGAAAATTACAATTTAGAGCTTGAAAGTACCCCTTTCCTAACGAGTTACATGAGCTAGGTGGAAAATTTGAATGGCAAATAGTACATTATTATTATTAATCTTATGACCAACTCTATCCAGGCAGAGTGGGGCAGCTGTCAGTTTGACATCTGACAAAGTGACGTTTATCCCGTTTGACATCTCTCAGTTTGACATCTGTCAGTTTGACATCTATCAGGTTGGCATGTGCCAGTTTGACATCTGCTAAAATGATGTCTGTCCCGTTTGACATCTGTCAAGGTGCCGTTTATCCCGTTTGTCATCTGTCAGTTTGACATCTGTTAAAATGACGTTTTTCCGATTTGACATCTGCCAGTTTGACATCTGCTAGTTTGACATCTGTCAATGTGACGTTTATCCCGTTTTACAGCTGTCAGTGTGACATCTGTCAGTTTGACGTCTGTC
This sequence comes from Rutpela maculata, assembly GCA_936432065.2. NCBI lineage: Eukaryota > Metazoa > Arthropoda > Insecta > Coleoptera > Cerambycidae > Rutpela > Rutpela maculata. The sequence continues at coordinate 289,416,958 of OW386285.2, read as the reverse complement.
AAAGTGCTGTTTATTCCGTTTGACATCTGTCAGTTTGACATCTGACAAAATGACGTTTATCCCGTTTTACATCTGTCAGGTTGAGATCTGCCAGTTTGACATCTGTCAGAGTGCCGTTTATCCCGTTTAACATCTGTCAGTTCGACATCTGTCAGTTTGACATCTGTCAGTTTGACATCCGTCTAAGTGCCTTTTATTCCGTTTTTATTCCGTTTTTATTCAGTTTAACATCTGACAAAATGACGTTTATCCCGTTTGACATATATCAGGTTGAGCCAGTTTGACATCTGTCAAAGTGCCGATTATCCCGTTTGACATCTGTCAGGTTGACATCTATCAAAGTGACGTTTATCCCATTTGACATCGTCAGTTTGACATCTATCAGTTTGACATCTGACAGCTTGATATTTTAACGTTTGTTAAAAGTATTTAAGATAATAAACATCGATTTAAATTGGTAACTATTGCGGAAATTGATTTATAAGTAATTATTCTGATTAGAGTATATGGAAATAGATGCCCAAAATGTCGACTAGGTATAATATGTTTCCGCAGGATATTTAAAATGTGGCGCGAAAAAAATTACGGAGAATCATGATCAGCGACTCTAAAAACCCCCGAGTAACCAGTTTCAGCCATAATCTTCAAATTTTGAATGCTTTTCCGATTTTTACATCCGCCATATTGGATCCACCATCTTTCATTCAGGAATTTTCGAATTCGGACTTCAGATTCGTAATCAGTCTACCCCAAAAACCCGCGGTAACAAAATTTAGACCAATCCATTGAATAGAAAAATATGTGACAGAGGGGTAAGAAATACCTAGGTTTGCAGAGGTGGTTTCAAACCCCTAAAAATAAGTTTATATAATATTTTTTAGGTATATTGTCTGTCAACCTACATTTGTATGTTTGGAATTACAAACTACGAGGCTATGGCTATTCACATTGTTTTGCACTATAACATACGTTATTTGATCTCGGGGGTGGAATTACGCCCTCGTAGGGGTGGGTATGGCTTTAATTTGCATATATTTCTCTCTAATGCACAAAATCTTATTTTAAAATGTTTTCTCAAAGTATTTACAAATTGTTGCATTTCATTATAAAGCTTTACCGTATCACTCTATTTTAGGGGATGTTTTTGCATTTTATTAAAAAACTACCTGGGTAACCCATATTTGTGGCTGCCGATTCGGATTCAGCATAAAAAAATACAATAAATCTATGTATTCACGTCTCTGGTACAGAACTTTTTTTTTCTTTTGTGGGGCTGTGTTATTAATGGGTCACTAACACCACTAACATAATATTTCCATTCATTTTCATTTTTTTCGAGGACTAGAATATTTGTCGTTATTAAATAAACAATGGGAAACAGCACCAAATAAATAATTGCCTTCACCTAAAATGAGAATCATGCCGATCTATAGCAAAAAGAGATCTTTTTTTTCATTTAACATTTTGTTTCAGTTTATATATTTTTATGTGTGAGACATTTTGTAATAGAAGTATTAAAAACAGCCTCTGTCTGATCCTTTTGGCACATCAAAATTTTTAAATATTTTTACAGTGGCAAAATACCCAACAAAAATAAGAAATCATGAATATGCCACAAATAATGAATCACACACTGGCCGCATTTATTTATATGCTCGGATCTCCTCAGTTAAGTGTTAAGCTGTGCCGTTAACATTTAGTTCCTCACTAACAAACGAAGTTTTACGTAGCGGCGCCATAAGTACGGAACGCGGATAGTTCGAGCGCAGTTATTGATTTATTTATTTGAATTTATATTTCATTTTTACATAAAATAATAAATATTAAAAAAAAATAAATTGGTTGACACATCTTTGGATAGCGAGCTTTAATTAAAAAAAAAATTTAAAGCCGGTCCGGTGGGAGCTGCTGGCGGAGTCGGAGAAGGAAAATGCCTTTGGTTTTAAGTATCTAGATTTGTTAATCTGAATTACAACATTGACTCAATAGTATTGTAAGATGTAATGTCCAATACACTTAGTACCGTAAAAAATATTAACGATTGTTATAATGTTAGAGCACGAAAGTAAACAGTAAAAAGATAGTAACATAAAATAAATAGGAATTACCTCCTTCATGATAGCATTACTACGAAAAAAGTTTAAGTAGGTTTTATTTGCATTTTAAAAGTTTCTGCAGCGTACCAGAACTTTAGTGTAAAACTTATGAAATTTTTGTACAATTTAAACTTGGGTATTCACAAAGTAAGAGGAAAAACTTTAATGTACACTTAACAATTTATAGAAAAGATATTAGTACGTGCTTTGTGTACACTTAAGAAAATTTACAGTATTACCAGCAAACGCATTTAAAACACGGACTTAAAGCTCGCGATAATATTTATAATAATAAATGTCTTTAAAACTATGTTTTGATATAGTGAAAGCATAATTGTTAGTTAGAAGACTATAGTACGCCGCATTACATTTTATAGGAGCAATGTACACAAATTTTCCTATATACCAATACATGATACTAAAGTCTGTTCACTGATAGAGTCCCGGTGTCACGTCACGAACGTCTGAACTAAGATGCCGTAGGCCCGTTGGTGTTTTCGAATGTACAGTGGCGTCGCTTTGTTTTATATTTTACTCGATGTATTTAATTAGATTTATTTAAAGGAAATTAAATTATGGTATATACAATAAACATTTTTATACGTAATGCTTATTATAATTATATCCTTAAACCCCAATTGAAAGTTACATTTTTTGCTGATTTTAAATAATGAAATCTACAGTTTTGGTATATAAATCTTGTTTATAGCCCAGACGACAGAGAACATTTTATAGTAAAGTGAAAGTGTATAGAATAATATCCTGAAAAGTTTACATTTCGCTCGGATGCAGAACATAAAAAAAAAGGTAAAAAAAAAACTGTTTATCCATTTTTTCAATATTATGAAATTAAGTCAGGGTAGGAAAAAATGAAAAATACAGATGGATAGACCACGTGTTTCTGAACAAGAAATATTCTAATAAAATTTATCGCTAAAGCCACGGTATTCCTGTAAAAAAATAGTGAAGTAACTTTGTCACTCTGTGCGGCCAGCGCACGGTTAAAACGCATACTATGGAACCTCTAAAAATTCTTAGCTGTTCTATCAAGTAAAATAAAGCTTTTTTCTCTTTTTGATTACACGTTTTAAACATTTTTATTAGTGAATGGGAGGATAAATAGTGAGTATGGAGGGAAAATATATAATTATGGACGCATACACAGACACCACACATAGCCCCTGAATCGCTTGCATGAATTTTTACGTGCCTTTACCGTATTGTATTTATTACAGGTACAACTATCCACATTTCAGCTATAACCAATGGATTCCTTATAAATTTGTTAATGCATTGGAAAAGTTCCAGAATTTATATTCAAAACAATCAAATATATTTTCATAGTTATAACGATAAGATCGTGAAAATCGCAATTTTTTATCACGAAAAAATGCATACAAATAAACGATTTTGTGTTTGAACATTCGAAAAGTATACATTTTTTCCGAAATAGTGATATTTTATTTTTTCCAATGGGTCAATTTCTCGACAAATTACAGCTTCCAATATATATATATATATATATATATATATATATATATATATATATATATATATATATATATATATATATATATATATATATATATATATATATATATATATATATATATATATATATATATATATATATATATATATATATATATATATATATATATATATATATATATATATATATATATATATATATATATATATATATATATATATGTACTTTTTTTTATTCGTCGTTACCATAGCTTAACAAACCATAATAATCATGAAGTGTACATACTTTTTAACAGTTCTCAATGAAGGAAGAATTTTTTTGAAAGGCTTTAATTTTTCTCTATATTGTTTATTGCGACGATTGAGTTCGGGCGTGATAATATATATAAGTATATTTTTCCCACCCTTCCTTTGATTGTATTGTTTAAGACAAAAAAGCATCAGAAAGCTACAATTTCCATCTTTTAAATGAGCCAACACTCTCATATAGATTGAATAAATTTTGATTTAGTGACATGTAAATCAGTGCGTTGGTCTCTCAGTCATGCGTATTCAAGCGCGTGCACGCATGGATCTCGCTCCAAGTTATAACGTTACACTTGACTATTTTTTCCGGGAAAACCGTGGTTTTAACGGTAAATTTTGTCAGGACATTTTTTGTTCATAAATATGTGATCTATCCATTTGTATTTTTTATTTTTTCTAGCTTGATTTAATTTCAAAATTTTGAAAAAATGGGTGAAAAATATTTTTTTTCTCTTTTTTTTTCTGCATCCAATCGAAATGTAAACTTTTCAGGATATTATTCTGAATACTTTCATGAACTCATTAAAAAAAAGTTTACTCAGTTTGCAAAATTTTGTGGGTAAATAACAATATTTTCAATCAATCTTAAAATATATTTACATGACATTTCTCTTTAATATACATTATATTAATAGTTAAAAAAATCGTGTATTCAATATTGCAGAATAACTAAGTATTTCAAATATAATTTTTACACGTTTGTAATAACTTCTTTTATGCTAAATTAATTTTTTTAATTGATTTTCACAGTTTTAATTTTTTAATCTTTTCAACAGTTTATCACATACCAAATTTTACTGAAATAGATTAGTGGAGTAAAATCGGACCTCAATTATGCCGGTTTTTTAAAATTAAGGTATAACTAAATGGGACCTTTACCATCTTGTAGGCGTTGAATTTGGGCTATTCGAAATGGATATCTACAACTTTTTTTAGTAGGGACGAATTTTGTAAAATCGTTTTTTCTCCGCCGGAGAACTAATTAAAAAAATGTGCTTTTCAAAACATACATCGTGTTATTAAATCATGGATTTAAGCTACGATTTTGAAATTTGTGTCAGCTATATAAAAAACTACAGCGCTTCTAATAGAACCCACGAAATTTCCAAAACTTAAAGCCTTTTTGAGAAAATGTGCCCCAAATTCTCCATAAGCAAATCCGTGCATTGAAAACTTCACCATGCGAGGAACTATGTTAATTATTAAAAATTTATGTATATACATGCGAAGTCAAATGTAGATAAAACTATAGAAAAGTTTTTAGAAAAAAATGCAGCTCGCTAGGTCTCATAGTTTTCGAGAAATCGAATTTTTAACGCAGCTCATTTTCACAGTGACAATTGCGCTCGGATTCCTGGGGTCGTAATGCGACCAGCTTGCCTATTATATTATGTGGCGCGGCAGGGTTTATAATATTGTAATAATCTATTTTCACAAGATTGTACGTATTTTATTAGTTACTGCTACCTTTTGTAAATTGAATTTCTTACATGATTATACGTTTTCATAGAACATATATTATTATTAATTAGCTCGTTAATTAGGTGCGCGGTAATAGTATTTTAAACTGTAAGGTTGGTCAGTGCGCTATCGAGGAAAAGTTTGAAAAAACGAGTCGAAGCAGATTCTGTTATAAAGTACTTAACAACCGAAAGATTACACTATTTTTCGCATGATTAAAGAATACTATATGAATTGAATTAAAGATATATAAAATAATTTTGACGTTAGCTATCATGTACGAATTTTAATTCTATCCCCAATGCTTTGAATGCGGTTATTAAATTATTATTTGATCTGCCGCAAATGCATCGTGACATCATGAATTTTTTGTTTCCATGAAAACGTATAATCATGTAAGAAATTCAATTTACAAAACGTAGCAGTAACTAATAAAAAATAATTGTTTATGGAACTTTAATAATATAATATTTGAAATCCTCTACCCCAAAAACCCATAAAACGATACCCCACATCGGTAGTGGGGTGGGGGGTGGTGATAGGGAGGGTGATAGTGGGGGGTGGGTGAAGTAAAAAAATATTTTGAGGTTTCTGGTTCCTGTTCATACACTAAATCACAATTTGTTTTCATCCCCTTTAATAAGGGGGTGGGGGTGGTAATGGGGGTGGCTAATGCCAAAAATTTTTTTGAGACCTTAGTTTCTCTTGTATATACTAGATACCAATTTTATGGACTCTTACCTGCTTGATTGACCTATTTACTCCAAATTTACCCCAATTTACCCCCCAACCCTTCGACGGAACAAGATGAAAATATAATCTAGTTCTAGATCTCGTTAAAGTACATATGTGTACCAAATTTCAAGTCAATATCTTAAACGGTTCCAGAGTAAACGTGCGCACAAAAAAAGTTACAGACAGACCGACAGACAGACCGACAGACAGACCGACAGACCGACAGACAGACCGACAGACAGACCGACAGACAGACCGACAGACATACCGACAGACAGACCGACAGACAGACCGACAGACAGACCGACAGACAGACCGACAGACAGACCGACAGACAGACCGACAGACAGACCGACAGACAGAAATTTTTTTTTCGCTCAAACTTAAAATCTCAACGTTTCATGACATTTTAAGCCTATTTGAACAATAAAAATTTTTTTGTCGTTACTATACTTCCACTGGACGTGGAAGTAATACGTACAATCTTGTGAAAATACATTATTACAATATTATAAACCCTGCCGCGCCACATATAATAGGCAAGCTGGTCGCATTACGACTCCAGGAATCCGAGCGCAATTGTCACTGTGAAAATGAGCTGCGTTAAAAATTCGATTTCTCGAAAACTATGAGACCTAGCGAGCTGCATTTTTTTCTAAAAACTTTCCTATAGTTTTATCTACATTTGATTTCACATATATATATGCATAAATTTTTAATAATGAACATAGTTCCTCACACGGTGAAGTTTTCAATGCACGGATTTGGTTATGACGAATTTGGGGGTCATTTTCTCGAAAAGGCTTTAGGTTTTAGAAATTTCGTGGGTTCTATTAAAAGCGCTGTAGTTTTTTATGTAACTGACAAAAATTTCAAAATCGTAACTTAAATCCTTGATTTAATAACACGATGTATGTTTTGAAAAGCACATTTTTTTAATTAGTTCTCCGGCGGAGAAAAAACGATTTTACAAAATTCGTCCCTACTAAAAAAAGTTGTAGATATCCATTCCGAATAGCCAAATTCAACCCCTACAAGATAGTGAAGGTCCCATTTAGTTATACCTAAAAAAAAAAAAAACTACCAGAAATAAGCGAGATAGAGGAGTGATTTTACTCCACTAGATGTCGTCTATTTTTCTGAGTTCTCTAACAAGGCCACTTACAAATTACAAAAATGTATTATGAACATTTTTATTAAATAAAATTATTATAAACATTTACATTTTTATCTAGTTCTATTTTCGTGATGAACTGTATATATAATATATTATTATATAAAAGAATATGCTAAAATACCCCAATTCAATATTTGTCTCGGCTGTAACCTTCAAGATGAAATTGTGGTGTCATCTTCCTTGATATTAACCCAGAAAGAAATGACATCTAGCGCAAATGTTCTTTCTTTAATACAGCGAAAAAATGGCAAGAAAGGCCGCAGCTCCAGTGCAAAAAGTATATAAATATTAAAGGTATATTTGGAGATTTATTAAAATAATTTATATTTGCTTTAAGCTCTGAATTAAATTAATGCCTGTGTAAATTCAACGAAATAAATAAGATTATTTTGCGCAATATTAGACGCTGAGACTGTTTGCTTTATTCACCGCTCGTCTTGTCATCATTTAGGGGTGAAGGGTCGGGTGGAGAGAATGTTTTTGTCTGACTCAGTGAACGAGGAATTCTAAGAGGCAGCATACCCCTACTTGTAGCAATGATTATGTTACCATATTAAAATATTGTGAAGCAGCAGCTTATTATTTTCATTTTAGGCAAATTTATAGACTTGAAAGAAAATTGTTTCGTTTCGTATTACCATTTTAGACGTTTCAATTAAGTAGTGTGGTAGTCCGGTAGATTGAAAGGAGATTCTGAGTCCGCATATTGTGAATAGTGTTGGTTTTTGTTGTCAAAAAACCAAAAATACAAAACCTAATGCGTGCGCTTCATTATTTCTTAAATCTATTTTTACTTCCACGTCCAGTGGAAGTATAGTAACGACAACAAAATTTGTAAAAATTTTTATTGTCCAAATAGGCTTAAAATGTCATGAAACGTCGAGATTTTAAGTTTGAGCGAAAAAAAATTTCTGTCTGTCTGTCGGTCTGTCTGCCGGTCTGTCGGTCTGTCTGCCTGTAACTTTTTTTTGTGCGCACGTTTACTCTGGAACCGTTTAAGATATTGACTTGAAATTTGGTACACATATGTACTTTAACGAGATCTAGAACTAGATTATATTTTCATCTTGTTCCGTCGAAGGGTTGGGGGGTAAATTGGGATAAATGGGTAAATCAAGCAGGTAAGAGTTCATGAAATTGATATTTAGTATATACAAGAGAAGCTAAGGTCTCAAAAAAATTTTTGGCATTAGCCACCCCCATTACCACCCCCACCTCCTTATTAAAGGGGATGAAAAAAAAATGTGATTTAGTATATGTACAGGAACCAGAAACCTCAAAATATTTTTTTAATTCATCCACCCCCACTACCACCCCCCTACCACCACCCCCACCCCACTACCGATGTGGGGTATCGTTTTATGGGTTTTTGGGGTAGAGGATTTCAAATATTATATTATTAAAGTTCCATAAACAATTATTTTCACATACAAAGTTTTTTCGTTGTGAGTGACTTGGATAGAGAATCTGGATGTGGAAGTAGTGATTCCTTGGGCAGCGGTTTTTTATAATAGAGGAGCGAAAAAGAGGTAAAATTGTGTCGTTTTTTTTTTATCAGCTTAGAGAACAAGATCAGACGCAGTGGGTATTGCCGACAACATCATTTTACACATAAAAACACGAAATACGACATTTTTTAGTGGTCACAGATATTCTTATTTAAAAAAAAAAGTGTAAAATTTAATTTTTTAAATCATGTTTTTTTTGTACATCTATTGCCATATCTCAAAAATTAATTGGGCTATCGATGTGAACTTTTTTTTGTTATAAAACACACACTTAAGCACTTCTTTCTATACATAGGATTGCTAATAAAAAAAAAATGTGAACATGCCAAGAACGTAGATGACCTTGAAAGTTTAGAGAATACGCCATCAAATTTTCACTAAGCGAGGAACTTTTTTGTTTTTGAAAAGTTTGTGTAACATGCTATGAAGAAAATGACGTCAATAGACTAAAAAAGTTTTTAGAAAAAAAATATTTTCATTATTAGCAACAGTTTGCTAGTTACGAGTTTTTTAGTATGGAGGAATTGTCGAAGCGTACGCGAGCGGCACTTAAGAATAATAATGATTATGTATTGTGTGTAACGGAACTTTTCATTATTATTTTTTTATGTTTAGGACTGTTTCATCACGTTTTAGGATCTGAAAGGATAACTTATTTTTTCCAGTGGCCCATTAAGGTTGAATGCAAAAAGGAATTAAAAATCTCAAATAGAGTATCTGGGATAAAAATGCATTGCATTGGGATCTCGAAAACGGTAAAAAACAATATTATAGTAAATGGAAAAAAGTTGCGCAATTAGGGGGCTAATAAAATTCCATAAACAGAAGTTTAGGAAAAATAATAATTTTGGAGTGTTTTGATAAAAAGTAAACTATCGAGTTTTCCTTTTTTTGCGTTATTATTGGAGCTAAATAGAAAAGACAGTTCCTTAAAGCACTTTTTTTTTAACGTGGCAATCTTAATATTTGTATCCGACATTTCCTATGTCAGAGTTCCTATCCGAAACTACCATGCATTTTTACCCTAGATCCACACAATAATTGAGTAAACGTGTTATTTTCGCCTAAATTAGGTAACAAAAAAGAAAAAAATATCCTAAATTAAGTCTCTTTTAATTTCCGCAGCCCTAATTATAGAATGGCTTGTGCACAAGTTTATCGTTCTCCTCTATTACTACGCCACATAAAATCCACTCCATTTTACAATGAAACTTAGATTGCTTTTTTATCTTAAATATTTTTTTAGCAGATAATCCACGCACAATTCGCACAATGGCCATACGTTCTACAATATAATACAAGTGGTAATAAGGGAGAGAATATCGTTACACATTTTTCTTCCACATCCAGTGTAAGTATAGTATCGACAAAAATATTTTTGAAAATTTTTATTGTCCAAATAGGCTTAGAATGTCATGAAACGTCGAGATTTTAAGTTTGAGCAAAAAAAAATTCTGTCTGTTGGTCTATTGACTTGAAATTTGGTACACGTACTATGTATTTTAACGAGATCTTGAACTAGATTATTCCGTTAAAGGGTTGGGGGATAAATGGGAGTAAATAGGCAAATCAAGCAAGTAAGAGTCCATACAATTGGTATTTAGTATATATAAGAGAAGCTAAGGTCTCAAAATTTTTTTGGCATTAACCACCCCCATTATCAAGTCCCTCCCCATTATTCAAAGGTGCGAAAAAAATAAGATTGTCATTTAGTGTGTGTACAAAAACCAAAGGCCTCATTTTTTTTTTACTTTATCCACCCCTACTACCACCTCGCTTCCACCACCCTCAGCCCCACTACCGATGTGGGCATATCGTTTTATAGGTTTTTGGGGTAGACGATTTCAAATATTTATTATTAAAATTCCATAAACAATTATTTCCACATTCAAATTTTTTTCGTTGTGAGAGACTTGGATAGAAAATCTGGATGTGGAAGTAGTGATTCCTTGGGCAACGGTTTTATAATTTTACCTTCGATGAAAACGAATAACGTTGATCGGACACCGCCCTGAGACTAGTTGGTTTTAGTGGACGCGGGCGTATTAATACTCAATTTCTGCAATTCGCGCGCTCCAAAATAATCACTGTACTTAAACTATCAAAGACACAATAAGAATTATGCTATCAAAAACTTTTTTGGTCTTTTGGCTTTATTTTCTTCGCAGCATGTTATACAAAATTTCCAAAAACAAAAAAGTTTGTAGCTTAATGAAAATTTGACTGCGTATTTTCTGAACTTTCAAGGTTATCTAAGTTTTTAACATACTTAAAAATGTTTTAATTAACAATACTATACACAAATAGAAGCGCTTAAGTGTGTGTTTTATAACAAAAAAAAGTTCATGTGGATATCTCCATTCGTTTTTGAGATATGGCATTAGATGTTCAAAAAAACATGAAACAAAAAAAAAAACAAAATTTCACACCTTTTTAAAAATAACAATGTCCGTGACCACTAAAAAATGTCGTATTTCATGATTTCTAATGAACATCGACCTACTTAACGAAATGGTATATGTCTCAGTTTGTTCTAAGATTAAAAAAAAAACTCGAGAAGGAAGCGACTTTTCCCCTGTTTTTTACTCCACTATAACTCTTGTCAAAAAAAGTTCTAAAGCAAATATTGCTGGAAATAAAATTTTCGTTAAACTAAAACATATAACAAGATGTAGTGCGACGTACTTTCCTGGTGAAGCTTGAAAGCGCCACTTTTGGCACCTTAGCAACGGCAGTATTTACGGTTGCTAGAGCGCCAGTTCTTCATATTTCGTGGGGGAACACCACGTCCCTAAAACAGCCGGTACAGTAGGGCTGGAGTAACTACAGTGGAGAAACGGTAAGCTCTAGTGGGTCAAATAGGGTAAATTAGACTCTCACATATACCCAAACACACATACCCCGGTAGAACACCCAGTTCGGAATACAATACATTTTTATTTCCTATATGATACAATACCAATTATATTATGTACACTAAATCTACGGACGGTATGAAATCTACGGTATGATACAGTGGCGGTGATGTTACTATGGCACATGGAAGCAAGGCGGCGCGGCAGTAAGACGTTAACTATGGTTCAGTGATGTTACTATATGGTTAACGGTGCGAGATGACAGGAGGTGACAGGTTAACGGAGAAAGCGGCGGAATCTGTTATGTCACAGATAATGATTAGATACCAGGAAGGAGAAACCTAAACCTAAATAACAGGTAATATTACCACTAAAAAGATTAGTTGCACGGTACCTGCTACTCCTGGTCTGTAACAAGGTAAGGTTAGTATGGTGCACGCGCTGATCTCTCCAGACAGGAACATGAATTAGGGGATCCCAGCGATGCTAAGTTTACACCCACGACATACCCAGACAGGTAGATGGATCTGGGTACCTCGAGGATGCAAGAGTCAACCATGAAACACGAAAAAAACAAGTTAAATATTCTGGCCATTAAAATATGTATGATTAACACGGCACGCGCGCCTATCTCTCCAGACAGGTACATATGAATCCGGGCACCTCGAGGGTGCAAGAGTCAACTGTGAAACGGTAAAATGAATATAAGTAACTAATATCAGCCAAGTCGGTATCTATTATTATTACTCACTAGCTATGGCTCCTGGCACGTCCTTCTTGCTTGGGCGGTCGGTCGGGATCCACTGTTCTCTCGTTTAGGGGCTCGGACGGACTCTAGAACAAAATTACCAAAGCTAGAGTGGGCGAACTATGTTCCTTCTGCGAATCGTTGATGACGTAGACTGGAATTGTGGTATATTCGGAATACGGACCCTTGTACGACTTAGGATAATTCACCACAACGGGTCTGTGGACTTTGAAATTGTTGTCGGTCTCGGTCTTAGACAAATTTTCTATCGCACTTACATAATTCTGGATCCTACTTCGGCACGTCAGAGCGGAGCTCGTGAGAAATCACTGTTCGTTCTCGTCTTCACTGGTAGCTAACAGGGGCAGTAACCGAACCGAAACCTTAACCGAAAACCGCACCGTAATTACGGCTTTTTTATAACCGTAACCGAAACCGAAATGTGGGATTCTGAAAAAACGAAACCGTAACCGGAAACCGGATTGACGGTGCTCTGAAAACCGAAACCGTAACCTAAAACCGAAAATGGCGTACGTTAGGTAACCGTAACAGAAATTGAGCCGAAATAAATTTCGTTTTCGGTCCCTGCAAGGATTAATTTAATTTTAACCGATACCCTAACCGAAAACCGCACCATAATTACAAATTCTTCCTAACCGTAACCAAAACCGAAACCCGGAATGAGAGTGTCGGGAAAACCGAAACCGTAACCGAAAACCGAATTGATGCTGCTTTGAAAACCGTAACCGTAAACCGAAAATGGTGAACGTCAGTTAACCGTAAATGAAACCAAAATGAAATAAATTTCGGTTTCGGTCCCTGGTAGCTAGCCCGTATCCCTCCGCGGCGGAGAAGTGGGAGAGATGATCAAAACTCGATGCGTACAAATATCAAGTGATGTAGGCTGAACTTGAAAAACTATTTTCACTAAAGCAGATTTAGTTTTGAAAATAATAATTACAGGTCAAATTGTAGCGACTTAAAATAGTTTTATTGAAATATTTCCACTTACGTTTGGGGCTGGTTTGCTGGAGGCACTTCTGCTCTCTTTGGTGAGGTGTTTGAATAGTCTAGTGTCGATATATATTACGCGGAAATTTTATTAAATATTTTACCAGAGCTTACGGTTTTAATAAGTGATAATAAAATAATATATTCATAATAAAGTATTTGGGTGGAACTAGGCTTGCCAAAATGCGCTTCGTTACAGTAGGTAGTTTACTTGTCAAACAAAAGATTTCATTTTATTTAACAACGCGATTGGTTAATGAATAATATCGAGTCTCGATGCAAAGTATACTTTACCAATTATTAATTTGTTTATTAGTTCGTTTGTAATATTTACCAAAAATTTCAATGATTCTACGTTTTTCTTTCATGATGAACGTACCCACGGGAAAATGGTATTATAGGTGTACTTAAGTGACCAAGAATTTTTTCATATGAACACGAATTTCTGAATTCTGTACTTATTTGAATTAAAACTCATTTTTAGTGCACTTGTCTTTTAAAACTTTTTAAGGGGCGCTAGCAGTAGTATGAAAATAAAAATCGCTTAATGTAAACTGCCTTTTTCTGAAATCGATCGGCAATGTCTACATTTTCGGTGCGATTTCAGAACGAAAAATGCACAATTTCAGTATTTTAGTCCGTTGCTAAGATACTATCGCAATACAGACTGGAAAAGATCCGTTGCCAAGCAACAATCAACAAAACCGTACGGGAATGTTACTTTCCCGGCCTAGGCCTGGAAAGTAACATTCCCGTACGGTTTTTTATGTATTTTTTAGACACTAAATAAATACAGGCAGACAAACCAACTCACATTAAAATTGCATTTGTTAGTAAGCAGTTAGATTGTAATGAAGAAATATTATGCATTAATACAAATTCCTTAATTTATAATAATATTGATTGAGATTTCAGAAAAAATAGTATGTGTACTTCGGTGTGAAAGCACATTCCCGGACTTCGATGCTTGTTAGCCTCGGCTAGCGCCTCGGCCAACAATTTGCATCATCGTCCGGGAATGTATTGCTTTCACACCTAAATACACAATATACTATTTCTATACGAGATAGAGAAAAGAATTACATTTTTAAATAAAAAGTTGCTCACAATTAAAAAAAAGGCTGCCTAAGAAATCACTACTTTCATATCAAAATTTTCGGTGGGGGTGGTTAATGCCAAAAGAAATTGAGATATTGGCTTCTTGTACATACCCTAAATCCCAATTTTATGAACTCCTACTTGCTTGCTTTGCTTATTTACCCCCACTTACCCCCAACCCTTCAACGGTATAAGATCAAAATATAATCTAGTTGCAGATTTTGCTATAATACATAGGTAAAATTTCAGCATTTCATGACAATTTAAGCCTATTTGAAAATCTGATATACTTTCAGTGTGCCAGATTTTCTTCAACGACAATAATAATAATAAATAGAGGGTGTCAGATAGACAATGAAGATTTGCGTAAATACCTTTACAGATTTTTTAAAACATATTAGTGTTAATTAAAAATATTAAAATTTGGATTTTGCTCAATATTGTTATTTGTCAAAAAGGAAAGATTGCTAAAAGAATAACATGATGAATCCCAAATTTAATTACATATGGTTTTAACAATCGATTATGTCTACCTAGCAATTATACGTCGCTTAATCACGCCCTTTACTACAGAACATACACATTAAAAAGCCTTTATTTTCCTACATTTTACCATTCAAATCTTGGGGTCTCTACTGTTAATAAAACTGTTCAAAAGATTAAAAATCAACGTTCAGGTCACAACATTCACAGAAAATTGATGTGGACTACAATGGGCATGGTAACTGAATGGGTTAAACAAATGTCTACGATCTGCTAAAAAAATTCGTACTATTTAAAATGAAATAAAATAAAGTCATTTAAGCCAAAGCTTCTTCATACCATGGAGAAAGAGATTGGGATAAAAAGTTTAAATTCTATTAATTGCATCAAGGATATTCTTAAATGACGAAATTGATGCCAGTTATATGTACTGATGAAGTAACCTTCCTACTAATGGCCATTGCGCCTATTCAAAACAGTAGATATTGGTCATCCGCCAATAGTGAGTAACTAATTACAAAAGATATTATTCCCAAAAGATGAATGTTGAGCGGTGTGAGAATATTGGTTAGATTTTGATCAGTTCATTTTTGTTCATGTAAAATTTCACGATATGTAGCTATATTCTTGGAGTTCCTTCTGACTAATTTTGTCGAAATGCTAGAAGAACTTATTCCTCTCAGATTGTAGTTCAATATGTAGTTCAGTTAGATGGAGCTACATACAATGCTCTTATTGTATAGGAGTTGATTGCCTATTCTTTTTTTTGCAAATGAAAGAAAGAAAAAGAAAGTTTACAAAACAAGAGCAACAAACAGAGAGGAGAAATATAGGAGTGGCTTATGAGACTTCAAGAACTGAGATATATTAGAGTTAATTTAAGAACGATTGAAAAATATATTCTTTCTAAGGTTGACTTGATCGAGAAAGACAAAATATGGTATTAGATATTAGTTTAAAAAGTCTATGTGTCCAAAGAATGATAAACTGTATCAAAACCTTTTTGGGTCATATACGGTACCAATGTCATTAAAATATATGCATACATACGTATGTATACAATATATGCACAGATATTTACAAAAAACATGTTTCGTGTTGCAGTGACCTCAAAACGTAAAATCTAGTCTCAACTTTAGATTTTGGACCAATGTAGGTAACGCCCCCACTTTTATAAGTGGATAGGATAAAAAAAGATGATCGGAACTTCTATTTAATAATATTGTCTTGTACAATTTTTTGGAATTGATTAAAAAATTTGCGGTTTATTTTTAAAAAATTAATTAAAACTAAACTAAAACGAATTAGAACTAAAATTTTAGGATATAAAAACAAATTATTCTATAAGCGGTTTAAGAAACGTTCCCTCATTGGCAGATTGTCTAACGATGATGCGATTATGACTGCTGTGAATCGGTAGCTGAAGGAGAAACATTAATTTCAAAGCGTTGACATTAAAACAATGAAAAATCGATGGTTGAAGCACGTTGAGATTAATAGGAACTAAGTTAAAGAACAGACCGGAAATAAATACAACCCTTTTAAAGGATTGAACTGGGATAAATGCTTTTAAATTACCCATTGAGTTTCCACCAAAAAGTGGAACATTGGACATTCAAACGTATTTAATTTTTAGCTATCACTCTATTATTTAAGAGAACAATTACACTAGGTCTGTAAAATGAGATTAGTTAAGTTAAATGCATTTTGCTGCAACATTAGCGCAATAACAAAATATCGGATCAGTTTTCAAAATATTTATCAAAAAGTTTTCTCTGTAGTTTACACAGATGGTTAAGTAGTTTCTACAAACACCAAAATACATAATAATTACCGATCATCACCTGACGATGCCAACATGACTGCCGAAACGCATGCCGAGTATAATATAAGAGTGTAGTATACAAGTATTCTAATGTTTGTGGAAATTATTTTATCATTGATCCAACACCACCAGTCCACCAATTCCACCAGGTTTAAGTTACGCATTTCTCGAAGAAAATGTATTACGGAAATATACAGAAGAAAGAGCTGAATTGTTTCCAATATTATCCTGTGATCAAAATAAGTCTTCTGATATGATAGTCGTTAATTTCTTTCTTATTAGTATTATTATACTCTTTGTAAATACGGAAACGAAGAGTATATTGCAAGTGATCGGCGCGTTTCTAAAACAGTAAATATCGCAGACAAACAATTTTCATATAATTGTGTTAGTGAACGAATTCTGAACAACATTTAAAATGTCCATCAGTCCGTCCGCCCATCTCTGTCTGTTCGTCCGTCACGTTTCTTGTAAGAACGATAACTTAAGAAAAAAAAATCTAATTGTATTCAAATTTGGACAGTAAGTTAGTATAAGCTAGAGGAAGAACCCTGTTATTTTTGCACAAAATCGATCAGTAAACAAAAAAGTTATTAATTATTTAAATTTGAAAAAAAAAATGATTAAATATATTTTTGTAATTGAACAGAAATCTGATGAAATGATATTTCGTTTTAATATCTAAATATTTATATATTTTACTAATATACATTTCATAATGTAATATACAACCGTGGGAATATGATTTTAGCTCATCTCTTATAACTTAAAAAATTACATTTTTCTACGTGGCAGGTGGTGGTGTAATTCTTACGCATTTGACTCTGAATCGATACTGTGTGGCATAACGGGTTAGTCTAAGCTTCAATACGTTTGTGGTCTGCCCGAGTATTTGGTTGCCCTCATCAAAAGTTACCTTTGGGACAGACGAATAATGGTCAGGGTAAATAATACCTGTTCAGAGTCATATAGACTTTCAGCGGGAGTACCTCAAGGGTCCATCCTCTCTCCTAGCCTTTTTAATCTCTAGATATCAGACATCCCTACACACCCTGCTACAAACGTTCTACTCTACGCCGACGACACAACCATTTACGCAAAGAGCTTTTACGGACAGACTGCGACATAAGAAATTAGGTATCATTCCATTAAGTTACTAGAATACTATAAACTGTGAAAAGGTAGGATTAATCACACCAAGTCCGAAATCATAACCTTCACAGAAAGTTCACCAACATCCGAACTATTACGATAGCTTGATGATAATGAAATAACGAAACGAAAGACGATTAACTTACTTGGACTAACACACGACACACGACGATCATTTGCCCCCCATATAACTAAAGTTATAAATAAAGCATATGCAGCTCAGTAAATTGTACCCACTTGTCAACAAGCGTAGTAAACTTACAACTGAAAAGTATGCCTTTATAAGGTCATTTTTCGCCCCATTATAACGTATGCCTGTGCGTCCTGGAACCTTATCTCGGACGCACAGCGCCTTCGAATGCAACGGACACAAAATAAGTCGCTGCGCTTGTTGACAAACTCCCCTCGATATATTACTATCGCAGAGCTGCATAGGCTTAGGGGGGTGCAAATGGTAGGCGACTACATCGACGAGACAGCACAAAAATTTTTTACTTATCAAATATCAAATTCAGGCGTTGCCTATTTTCCGGCAACTCCCTTAGCCAAATCTTTCCTTACTATAACCTCTATAACATCCTATCCTATCATCTTTACTAAACTTTATCTTAAATCTTTTCTTTTCGTTTTTTCTTCTGTTTTTTATCTTTTTTATTCTTTTTCTAATTTTGTTCCTAAATTCCTTTTAGTCTAATTTCTTGAAAATTATAACATTTTAAACGATACTCTCTTACCTTATCATATCTTCCTGTAGGAAGGGAGACCACCAGGGTGACAGTTTTCGTACAGATTTTTTCCCGAGTCAGCAACTGTTGGGTTATTTTTAATTAGCTTTAGATCTCTGCGTAGACAGCAATTTTTAATTTTATTATTAATTTTTAAGTCTGCCTAAGGCGAACAGGAGAGTTAATCTTCCCCAAGACATTACTCGTCAAATCGGACCGGACTTGCTCCGTCCAATCTTGCATTCACAGGTTGGCTCCGGACCAGGTTCCGGTAAGGCACATATTGAAAAATTTAATATAAAAATAAATTTCTTTTCACTTTTACTTTCACTCGGAATATAAGGGTCTCGGGTTCGAAACCCACATAGATTTTGGTATAGTTTTTTTTTATTTTTACTTTATTTTACACTGAGTCTTTCACCAACTAAATTCGTACTATAAAATTAAAAATGTATAAAACTTACATTATTTACAGAAAATTGTGAAGAGTATCCTATATAATGTGTAACAATTGTAAAAAAAGTTCAGTAAATCGGCGAAGAGTATGTTTTAGCTTGTTACTAGTTATTATTAATCCTAGACCCAAAACTGTCTCGGAAGGACCACGTGGAAGTTCAAACAAGGAAAGTCTGCGCAATGCGTATCTCTATGGATATGCAGACGCATCCTCAGTTTCAAGCGGGGAAAAGTTCGAAGACTATTCTCTGAATGTATAACATACCCTTCAATGTGGTGGCACCCGCAGGAGTGCTCCACAATTACACATGTCTACAAAGAAATGTTCTGTTCCAAGGATTAAACCTATCATGCCTTAAGTATTTTTGTGTGCTGAAACCGAATTTTCAATTTAAAAAACTCTACCACGTAGATTTCGAGCAAATCCTGGTTTTTGTTGTCAAAATACGGTTTTTTGCCAAATTTTGACGTAAACTGTGTTTATAAGTATTTACATGATAGTCCAGTTGCTGAGGGTGGTTCTGTATGTATTTTGCTGTCCAGAAAATCAACCGATTCCATCAAGTGGGCACCACGGCCCTTACACATTTCCACCAGGGTGTCAGCCTGGCAGAGCGGGCACAAGCTCAGAATCTGCCAAATGGTGGAAATGCAATTGTCATAATTTTACTAAATGACTTTTAACTCGTAAACCGTGCGTTTTATTAACTTTTATATATAAACACTTTTTGTTCTACATACCATAAGGAACAATTTTGTTCCTCTTATAAAAGCCCAGAAACTTAACCGCTACGTAATTATTGGGACTTATTCATCAACGAATGCCTTAAGTAAAGTTTTCAAAGAGGAAACAATGCTTATAAGTCATAAATGACGTATTTAACCAATTTTTTCGTAGATGTAAAAAATTGTCTACTGTTTCCGAGTTAGAAGTGATTTTACACATCATTTACACCATACCATTTGTTTTCAGGAATAGCGATATTAATAAGCATCTTTTGCAAAGCCAACTGAATAAGAAAATAGATATAAAAAGTATTAGCTTGATGCGGGCTTCCACGGCATGGAGTGTAGTGAGCGATTTAGAACTTTGTGTAATATGCTAAACAGACACTAGTGCAATTCTAGCTTCGACCAATAATGGCAAGTAAATCCAATCATAAGTCTATTTCGACTAAAAAGTAGCAGGCAACAGTTCAGTATATTCCTGGCTTACCACTAGAAAGAGGATTTAATATGAAAGATGTATTTACCTACCTACCTATGATAGACCAAGAAAACTTTTTGATAATGAAGGGTTCATAATCAAAGCACAAAGTATCACCCTTTCTGATGAGCTCAAAAAGGTTTTGCAACCAGACGACAAGTCTCCCTGGAAATCAAGTTTAATGCCAAATGTTTCTGTGATCGATGTCTTGGAATATGCACGAACACTCCCTTCAAAAAGGATTGCTTCTTTTGATGATTTTGCGAATGCATTTTTTTATTATATTTACCACCTGGCTGGAAAGGATCCACAGCGCATTGACTGCATTCGATTCATACGCTGACATATCACCGAAAAGTTATGAAAGGATTAGTGGAGATTCTGGTGGTCCGATTTATATACTTGACATAGATGTTAACACACCACTTCTTATAAAGGAAACTATTTGGCCTTTCTCATAGAACAAGATTAAATTTTAGGAGTTTCTCGGGGTAATTATTTTTAAAACTGCTGAAAGGAAGTGGCCTGGTACTTCAGTTTACTACAGTGCAACATCAGGAGCAAAGCTACTGGCATGTATGTCAAAAAGTAGGACTCACTAGTTCAGCATCATGATCAATTTTCTCAAACATTGAAGAGCCGGATGTATGAATTATGCCACACGTTTTTCATGTAATTCAAACAGGCATCAAGCAATGTGTCATAGTGCCATCTGCTCCAGATATATTAGCATTGGCACTTCACTTCTTTGACACATTCTCTTCAGCCAGATTGGAAGAACTATGGATACAACGACTTGGCTTTGCTACCACTACGAGGCGTGTTCCCCCACACATCATTGCAGAGCGTCACGGCAATGATTTATGTTATATATATTAACTGGCTGTGATTAGCAAATTTGAAACCAAGAATGCTACTCTTAAGTGCAATCCCACTTCTTTCCTAATGACCTTTGGAAAAAGATCAGAAAAAGTGGAGCTGGAAGACAACCTTAATTCAAGCTAAATAATATTTATTAAATGTCATAAGGAAGGGTTCTTCATGTAGGACTATGGATGAACTGGCACACTGGATGTATTGCTACAGCAAAAACACACCACTTGAATATTTATCACCAACAAGTCGACTCACACGACAACAAATACTACGTGCATTTTTCTGCACGAATGTACAAATTAATTGCCTCCAACAGCTTGGCCCATTTGTTGGTGGAGATTTTCTAGAACTACTGTGTGAATATAGGTTTTACCTGGACGATCTAGTTGAAGGTTGTAAATGCCTCAAATTTGCAAAAAAAAGTTGTGCACGTATCAGGAGCGGAATTACTTGCTGCGGATTCTGTCTGATTGTATGACTCATAAATACAAATGAAATACAGTACTGTATAAAAAAAGTCAATAAAGTTTGCACTTCCCTTTACAATTCTCGTAAATTTTAAAAATCTCCACACTCTCCTTTGCTGAAATATAAATGTGCGTGCACATATATGTACCCTAAACCATAGGAAAATGTCGATACTTCAAAGATTGGCTTTTAACTCAGAAACTCAGATTCCTAGCTTCGTCAGTGTATAATGACACTTCTTATTCCTTGTGATATCTGGGAACGATTTTCGTCTTTACAGAAAAAAATTAAAAAGTAGACTGTTTATGAGTTATAAGCATTTCTTATATTCCTAACGTTTATATTAGGCTCTCGAGGCCATAAAAGTATCATTATCCCCTAAATGGTCAACATTAGAAGCTTTATTATAAGAACTAAAATTGTTCCGTATAGTATATAGAACAAAAGTATTTATATATAAGGGTTAATAAAAAGCACAGTTTATGAGGTAAAAGTCAAAAAGTAAAATTATGTCAATAACCATGTTCTACAGTAAACTTAACCTCATTGAAAAGTTTAGCCCACTATGAGGACTCCCAACTTTTATAGGTAGTCTCTCGCAATATTCGCCATATGTTCATTTATAACTATGTATGGTGACCCACATATCCTATATATCGTGTGAATGAAGTGAATGTGAATACATTTACTTCATTAAGGTACTTGTATACTGATCAGAGCGAATCTAGCGGTGGATTTAATATATTAAATCGCGAGAGAGATAGGGTAAAAGGATTTGGCAACGCTGTATTAAATACGATTGTCATAACTGTCATATTATACTAATCTGCTACATTTAATCTGGCTATATTTCGTTCGTGCAGAGCCGAATTTTCCAATTCCGATATGGAATTAATGATGTGGTTTAACTGGAAGTCTTCCTCTTTACGTCGCGATATCGTACGGCCGTCCCGCTGGTGTTTTTCGAAAAATTGAACGTGTCAAGATCGTATGTTTTTGTAATTTTTTCGTCTCCGAAATACCAGCTGTTATTATTTCTCTGAAACGGTAAGAGCTAGCTCGAAATATAAAATTAGGTCAAACAAGTATTTTTCACTGCGAATCATTTGCTACCATCAGAATTCTGATTTTTCTTTTCTTTGCGGAGATATTTACTAAAATGTCGACGATGTAGGGCAAAAAACCGCAAATTTTGTGCTTCAAAAGTTGATAACTTCTTAATCTTGACTCCTATGCCAAAAGGCTACTCTAGCTAATTTAAATAGAATTAAATTTTCTAAAACTTTTTTTAAATTTTTTGGATTCTAACAAAAATTAGGGAATTAAAGGGGGCGGAAATTGGGACTTTTTTCTTTCGATAAAATTTCGCCATTTTGTCACCGTAATTAATTTTGAAAATAGTGGATTCTGAGCTTGTGCCCACTCTGCCATGCTGACACCCTGGTGTAAATTGATAAGGACTACATTACCCAAGTAGTTGATTTTCTGGACATCAAAGTACATACAGAACCACCCTCAGCGAGTGGACTAATAATAAAAATTACTATTTCCTATGTATTTTTGGGCGATGATTACGAATCCGTCCTCAAAAAGGGCGCTTTCTCCTCTAAAGGGTAATAAAATCAAAAAAGAGCAAAAACTCAATTTTATTGAAAAAAAAAGTGCGGATATGTTTTCTATGTATTTTTTAATGTTGAACACGAATCTGATGTTAAAAAAGGGCACTCCAGACTAGTTAGGTCAGATTAGGCTAGTTATGTAAATACTTATATACACATTTTACGTCGAAATTTGGCAAAAGAACCGTATTTTGACAATAGAAACCGGGATTTACTCGAAATCTACGTGGTAGCAAGTTTTTTAAATTGAAAACTCGGTTTCAGTACACAAAAATACTTAAGGCATGATAGGTTTATTCCTTGGAGCAGAACATTTCTTTTTTTTTAGTAGACCTGTGTTATTGCTCCTCAAGTAACAATTTAAATGCCTTTCAGATTTATTTAGGTTTTATCAGTGTTTTATACTGGCCGCATTAAATGTCAAATGCACTTAAAGATAGTTTTGTGTCAAAAAGTTTTTAAAGAGGCATTCAAGAATTCTCATTAAAACTAAATTATGCTTTAGTATTTAATAGTTTATGACTGTCTTCTCAAGGTATTTGTCAAGCCTTCAATAAAACTTTCTAGTTGTTAAGTCCAACTTAGGAGGATCGAGTTTATCAGGATTTAGGAAATTTTGTGGTTTTATAATCACTCAATAAACTTATCTTAGAGTGGTTGTTACTGCTAGTCTTTAAATCTAATATACCTTGAGATCACTAAGTTTCCAATCGAACCTTTATAAATACATCTACTTGCTGGAATTTTAATTAACTTGTAATAAGTCATTCTCAAGCATAAATTGGTTTGGTTTCCCTTTGTCCAGGCTATAATGTTTTAAAATAGGTAAGAAATATTCGTTGGCATTTCATATGTTTATGGATGACATGCATATACATATGGATGAATAAACATAAACACAGTACACATTCTAGACAACCCCAAAATTCAGACCCAATGCCGTCCGGCAGGACAATATTCATTACTCACCAACATACCAGTAGCGGGGATAAGGATCGAATCCAATCCATTACACGATAGAGAGTATGATTAAACATTCTCGCCACTAATACGCATTAGCTCGCTGGGGTACCATGCCGCCTTTTGGTAATTTTTAATAATGGCAAGGGGTATTACCAATAACTTTTCCAAAAATGGAAAAATATTAAAATCAAACCGAATTTTTAGATTAGATTATACAAGGGTTCATAAACCCTATATGTGTTAACTCCTCAAAGGATTTAGCATAGGTTTTAAAATGGTCTACAACAAGTTTTAAGAAGACTACATTAAGACCGATGGTCAATTTGACCTATCCAGTTAGGGCAAGCGAGCGAGATATATACAGCCTAATGTGCGTTGAGTGAGACAATAAACTAGTGCGTGGTACGTTGTGCGCATTCTTGTGGCAACTGGCTTGCCTCTGTATTCCAGATACGCATTGAACGTACGACAGTATGCAATAATATACTTATTAAATAACATTATTAAGTAACGTACAATTCCAAATTTGTGAAATGTGTAGTAGTAGCAAACTACACAGGTACTGGCGAAAGCAATCGTCGAACTATTGCCACAAGAATGCGCGCGCACCATGGTGAGTGACGTATTCACAGCCGCTTAACAAGATCGGTCAAATAAAATATGCTTCAGCCATATTGTTAACGCTTCAGATTGAAGAAACAAATGTTTCTTAAAAACTGTTTATTAACATTTAACCATATTGTGGGCGGTTGCTGCAGATTTATTTATTTTTAAGTCACCGAAAAGAGAAATTAACTATCCAGCCCTTTTTTTTAAATTTGCGTTCATAGAGGGCGCACGAATTTTTAAGAACTATCTAATCATGTTCTACAGTAAACTTAAACTCATTGAAAATTTTAGCCCACTATGAGGACTCCCAATACTTCTTTTATAGGTAGTCTCTCGCAATATTCGCCAAATGTTCATTTATAACTATGTATGTGACCCATATATCCCATATATCGCGTGAATGAAGTGAATGTGGTAATAGTTATATTTGCATTTACATTTACTTTATTAAGGTACTTGTATACTGATAAGAGCGAATCTAGCGGTGGATTTAATAAATTAGTCTAGGAAATAGCGTGCAAATTCGACGACGAGTGGTTACCGTCTGCAGTCGGTAAACGAAGAGACCATATAAATACAAAATTTTTTTCTCTCTGGAACTTTTTGGTATGGTGGGGGGATAGGGAGGGGGCATTTATTTTTAAATCGAATGGTTATCGATATCTGTCCGCATAGGTAGTTAGTATATGTACTTCACATACCCCAATTACGCTGGCAGACGAAACTTCCGAACGGCGCGCGCGCTAACCAGAAAAAGAAACTAGAAATTTTTTTTTAAAAATTTGAATATTCGCGCCATCTTCTTAATATACAACGTTGCCAATCAATTTCAACAGCTGTTTTATTTACACAAATGTAGGACTTATTTATTAAAGTTCTAATAACTTTTATGCTAGACGAACGATTTTTTCAGGGTTTTAACGGAGTGTTAATAAGGAACTACTTAATGTTATGTTAGTTTTTGAAGCATATTTCTAAAAAATTTTGATATTAAGAGAGAAAATTAACTTAAGCCGAACTCTACTATGTCAAATAAGGCACCTTTTTCTACGATTGTGCTGAAAGTCAAATTTTCTAACTTAGAAATGACTGCAGAAAATATCACTTTGCCGCACGCCGTGCCGCAAAGAATTTGCCACACGCCTTGGTTACTTCTTCACACACCGGAATAACATAGTGTGTTTACCTTAAAGAATTTTATATTACTTACTGGTAATAACAATTGTATTCTATAAATGTACATTAATTACACATGAATTGCAATTACAAAGCCAAATTTTCTAACTTCAGAATGACTGCGGGAAATGCCGCTTTAAATAAAATCTGACAGGTAGCAAATTTAAAATTTTGGAAAAACTTTAAAAAAGGGAAATAACTTCACAACCGTAGAAAAAATAGTATGTATCACACATGTGGCAAGCTTCATTGCAAAACTCGTATGATAGGAACACTCGCTGCGCTCGTGTTCCAACTTTCATTCTTCGTTTTGCAATGAAGCCCTTGCCACACTTGTATTACAATCTACTATTGTCTATGAAAGTCAAACTTCACTTTATTTAATAGTATTCTAAATTATATTTAAAATTGTAAAAGTTCATTTTAGTATACAAGTACCTTAAATACAATAAGTTCTCTCAAAGCATTTGTGTGTGCCATTTTTATATAATGCTTTTCCTAAACCAAGTATGGCTTTATAATTATTTTCAGATATTTCACGAGTAATGATTTAGATGATTCATTAAAACCTAAAAGCTTTAATAGCAGTTTTAAAAAGGGTTTTTCTGTAAGTGAGCCCCTGTGCTCTTATAAGGGTTTTAAGTCAGTTTTATAGACTCCTTCCAAACTATTTATGTTTAGAAGTAATCTTAAAAATAAGCTTTTAAAATATCTTATAGAGTACATTAAAATTAAAACTAACTAAAAACGTACGCTTTGCCTGTTTAATGTACTTTTGATATAATTGTTACACATTCTATGGAATACTCTTCGCAGTAAATAATGTTACTTCTAGACATTTTTAATTTTATAGTACGAACTTAGATGGTAAAATAAAGTAAAAATAAAAAGAAAACTATATCATACCCCATTTGGGTTTCGAACCCGGGACCCTTGGATTCCGAGTCAAAATTATTACCAAATTACCAAATTACGTATTCCTTTATTTTATTTAACTATCATAACATGTCAATAAATAAGTCATTAATATATCAGTTTTACAATAATAATATACACATTGTGTCACATATCGCGGCCGAGGCGCGTGGAATGACAGCGACCAGGTGTTCCGGTGAATGACTTGTAAGATCATGTATTATATTGATAGCTGGTCTCTATATAGTTAAACTATATTTGTTTATGAATATCAAGCGATTTCAAACTTAATACTGATTCATTTTTTATTTTATTGTGGGTAATATTTGATTGTGTAGGGAAAATGAAATAAAAAACCCTACTTCAGATGTCAGTTGTTAAAAAAAAGGTTATTTGCCCATGATGGACAAATTTTTTGATGTTATATATTTCCGTGGAGGGTCAAGGGGGGTAGCGGGGGGTAGAGGGGATGGTGCTAGGGTGCGAGGTTTTTATGGAATGCGTTTTTCAGGGAATAGTATATTGTTTATTTAGGTGTGAAAGCAATACATTCCCGGACGACGATGCAAATTGTTGGCCGAGACGCTAGCCGAGGCCAACAAGCATCGAAGTTCGGGAATGTGTTTTCACACCGAAGTACACATACTATTTTTCTGAAATCACAATCAATATTATTGTAAATTAAGGAATTTGTATTAATGCATAACATTTCTTCATTACAATCTAACTGCTTACTAATAAATGCAATTTTAATGTGAGTTGGTTTGTCTGCGTGTATTTATTTATTGTCTAAAATATACATAAAAACAGTACGGGAATGTTACTTTCCCAGCCTAGGCTGGGAAAGTAACATTCCCGTACGGTTTTGTTGATCGTTGCTTGGCAACGGATCTTTTCCGGTCTGTTTTCTGATAGTTTCTTAGCAACGGACTAAAATACTGGAATTGTGCATTTTTCGATCTGAAATCGGGCTGAAAATGTAGACATTTCCGGTCGATTTCAGAAAAAGTGTTTTTTATGGTGGGATATTACGTCAGTCTGGTAATGGTAAATCGTATAGCGTAAGAACTACACCACCACCTTACACGCATAAAAATTTACATTTTTACATTATAAGAGACGAGCTGAAATCATATTTCCACGGTTGTATATTACATTATGAAATGTATATCTGTAAAATATATAAATATTTAGCTGTTAAAATGAAATATCATTTCACCAGATTTCGATTCAATTACAAAAACATAAAAATCAAAAAAAAAATTCTAATTTAAATCATTAATAACATTTTTATTTACAGATCGATTTTAGTCAAAAACAATAGGGTTCTTCATATAGTCAACACTAACTTACTGTCCAAATTTCAGTACAATCGGATTTTTTTATTCTCGAGTTATCGTGCTTACAAGAAACGTGACGGACGAACAGACGGGCGGACAGGCGGACGGACATTTTCAAAGTTGTTCAGAATTCGTTCACTAACACAATGATATGAACATTTTTTGTCTGCGAGCGATATTTACGGTTTTAGAAATGTACCGATCAAATGCAACATACTCTTCGTTATCGTATTTGCGAAGAGTATAATAACAGTAGCCATCAGGACCACTCCAACGAATGCTATGGAGGCTATTCCTTTACTCACTCCCTTATATGTTGAAGTTGAACTAGAAGCCAGAAAACAGCACGCAGACTGTTCAATAATGTAATATGCAATGCCGACGGTCGACAAAAGTTCTAGCTCTATCTAGAAGGGACCCGGTTATCATCCAGGCAGAGGACGACTCTCGTCTTTCCGTGTATATGTACATTATTCCCAGTTTTCCCTACTCGAGATGACTGTGGATGACTGTCAGTGAGCAAGAATCATAGAAGGGGGTTCGTTGACAGGCATATTTATAAATTCATCGACAGACAGACGGCCTTGAAGGCACCTTCATCAAGTAGAGTGACCTTTAAGCTGGTGCTGTTTTGGGAAATATTTTGGCTCAGGTGCGTTGATACCATTCAGTCTATCGTATATGGGTGCTCGTACATAATGATGTCGAAGACAAGAAGCAAACCATTGGGTGATAGAAGGAACAATAAATAACTCTCTCTCTCTCTCTCTCTCTCTCTCTCTCTCTCTCTCTCTCTCTCTCTCTCTCTCTCTCTCTCTCTCTCTCTCTCTCTCTCTCTCTCTCTCTCTCTCTCTCTCTCTCTCTCTCTCTCTCTCTCTATAAACACATGCTATCTTATCTTTTGTATATTTATATGCTCTTGTTTACACGTAAGTTAAATAAAATCATGTAAAAAATACGTAAATATATTCAAATTATCGACGTTGATGATTTTGTAGAAGAACACACTACCAAGCTTCTAGGTGACGCAACACCAATGTATATTTAGAAGGACGCCAGCCGCGTTCTGCTCCGTTCTTCCACTTCCAAGCGGGTTCGAAATAAGAAATGCTTCGATAGACGAGTAATGGTCAAGGCTGCACTACCTCAGATCATTAACGACGCTCTCTCAGGAGGTGATTTCAATTATTCACTGACAATAAAGGCGTTGACGTCTTTGGATTATTGCGATTTTTGCATTAAAAAAAAAATCCCTATCGAAGATTTTTCTCCGACGGGATTGGAATTTGACGTGATTGTGATCTGTTTATACAGTAATAAGTGGTCTGATATCTTTTGGTTTCTGCTATTTTCGCATAAAAAAAATATCTATCGAAGATTTATCTCCGACGGGATTGGAATTTGACGTGATCTGGATGTATTTACCTACTAATAATGGTCTCTGCACATAAAGATTTCTGGAGAAATCGCAATCTCAAGCTCCCGTAAGGCGACCAGAACACTATCAGACTTAGGGAGTCATGAGATCCCGATTAACTCAGTTGTTTAGGTCTTCCAAACGAAAACTTCAGGGATTAAGACTAGCAACAAGTCCTTACATCAATAAAATGCAATTAGTTCAAAGAATACCATTTATTTAATAAGTATAAAATAATACAGTGATTTCCTGTAAAATGATTTAATGTGAAAGAATCACGCCTCCCCAACTAAGGTAAATTACTTTTTAACCATTCAAGTGAGAGCGTGTTCTAACAATCAATTTGGTAGAAAAGTTTCATTTACCCTCTCAGGATTTAATGCAAGCCTTTTAAAAAGAATTTAAAAATTTTGTATTTTGGTAATTACGGCTGACTGAAAATAATATAAAAATATTTTACTAAAAAAATTTTGGTTCGCTTATAAATAGCTTAAAGGTCCCAGATCGTGATTTTATCATTCACGGGACGGAGTTCGACTAATACATGAGTTTAATAACTTTCTGCCAGTCTTAAGACATACTTGTCCCCATGCAGGTTCAATATAGGAAAAATAGCAGCGAGTCGCCTTCGGACGATTTTTGAGCAAAATGGACTTTTGAGTCCTTTGTGCACAAGGCGGTTTTCTCTATAACTTTATTATTTGGAAATCTCTACAGTTGGCGTTCCTACCATCGCTTTGTATTGACCACCCAACGCACTCGACCAAATTAAAAGTCGCTGGGTGCATCCAAACTTATTTTATGCGAGAAACTGGCCTTGTGCATTTTCATTGATTTTTTGCCAATTTTTGCTTATAGGGGCTACGCCGCTTTTGAAAATTCATCGCTTCCGCCTTTTTGATACATTGGCTTGTTAAAATTTTATTGTCAATCTTTAGAACAGGGTATATATTGACTGTACCTCCATGGTCAATGTCTTCGGCGGAGGAAGTTGAAAATATTTGGAATATTTTCAAAGTATTTTTTTTGGCATACTTTTTAAAAAGTATGTGATTCATTTTTCCGTGACCACCATATACTTCCATTCTCATATCCTGGACCAAAGTATATTTTCCTAAGTAAAAATTCTATGTTTCTTCGAATTTTTACCCGGTTGTGCCTAATGTCTTATCGAACTCATAACGGTCCTTTTGGACTAGTTTGTGGCGCTGAAGTCTCTCAGACTCTCGAAAATGCCCTTAAATGAATTTTTTGCCAGTCCAATTTTTATTTTGGCTTCGACCTAGGTCAATTCTGGAAGGTTTTACAACAATTTCATAACGTTTTTGTAATCGATATATGCCTTTTTGCATTTCTTATACCTCTGAAATTAATTATACGTAAATTAATATTAAACATTGTTATGGGGAGCCCATAACTAAATGAAAATATATGCTACTATAAACTAAATATATTTTTATATTTTAATTAATATTTTATTGATTCACTGAGTTGTAAAAATATCTTTTTTATTCCCGTTATTCCCGAAATGTTTTTCCTACTCTACTGCATATTATGGTAAAGCTGAGACATTTATCACTTCCATCCCATTTTCCTTACTTCTTTGCTTCGCTTAACGCAGCTCTTTCTACCTCTTGTCAATTCAACAAAGTGATTTGACAGTCACGGAGCGTAAGGATAATAACAATGAGACATCCACTTTAAGGATTTTGCCACTTAACGTTGGAGATTATAATCTTTATATTCCGATTAGACTTTGTTTAAAATGTTTACGAGTTTATTTTCATATATGCAGGCCTCAAAAATCTTTTCAGTAAAATAACCCCTCTTTCAATTTTATTTTTTTTTCTCTCTAGGGTTTCCTGCCACATTTTTTTCTTATTAATACATCTTTTATGTCCTTTGTTTATTAAATATTCACTTTTAAGTAGGTACATATTTGTTATATCCAATATCCTACTACTTACACATTGCTGTTGATACCTATACAGTTTTGTTTTAAGCACTGTTAAATGTGTTAATTTCTTCTTTTAGCATCGGTAACCAGGTTGTACAAATATCTGCAGACCAATTCGATACGTTTTTATCCTCATTATAGTGAGATGACTTAAAGCTGTATTTCAAGATTACCGTTACCTGACGGATAAGAGCACCAAATTTGGTATGAAGGTACCTCTAAGGTATACTAATAAATGTTAGCCGTTTAATTTCTAAAAATTTTCATGTACAGCATTAAAATCCAAAATGGTCAACAAATAAGACAAAATATCACTTAACACAATCTATTATACTGTTAATTTTGAATTACAGCTTTAAGCCAACTAAGTACACTACACACCCGACTCAGGGTAGTCTACATATTAAATAGAATACAGTAAAATATATCCATATCATTTATTACAGTAATATATAAATCCAAATATAATGCTAATAAGAGTCCCCAATGACAAAAAAATATTAACAGGTATTCATTCGATGGAATTCTGTATGCAAGAGTTATAAATAAATTACACTTGCAAATTACATTTGCATTTGCAAATGAGCAGTCCACATTGGCTTTCCCACATTTGCAGTTTTTGCAGACTCCTTTGCACAAACATTTAATCAATTCACTGCATGATCGGACAACCTCTGGAATTGTCATACAAACTGGCACCCATGACTCTGAAACCTTATTCCAAGCAAAATCCTGTGGAGAAGGAATCACTTGCTGTGTTTGTGTGCTGGTCGTCCAAATACCTGCTTGATAAACTGCCCTTCGGATATGTTGAAGAAGCGCATCCTCAGTCGGTGGAAGTTTGTCCATTGCTCGATTCTTCTCAAAGAAAAGCTCCTTTTTTATCTGGTTGATACTGCTGAAAGGAGTGGTTTTATCATATAGAAAAACAGTCAGTCGTTCCAGCTTCTTGAAGTGTTCAGAATCGGTTTTGAGCAGTTGGATTGGATGAGTGAGTGGCCAAATACAAAAATGTATCAGTGACGTCTTGAAATGCTTGCCATGTATGGCAATAAACCATAATTTCGGGGTCACCAAATTATGGAGACTGATCCTTAATAAAATATAAAATCAAAATTTAAAAGTTTTATTTTAAAATTTAAATATTAATATTTCGTAAATAATAATTTTGTTATTGTATCCATGACGATAATATGTAAGTGAATACGCGAATATGCATATACCACCCATATACTCCTCCCTGTAAAAAGAAAAATCAACGTGTGAATACGCTACACCATGCTTCTCAAAATGGACTTCTTACTCTTACCTTTGTAGGCGGAGATTGTGTTGCAATCAGAGAATGAGTGAAACACAGGCAGTGCTCGTGATTTTGGCTGTCACAGGCTTGCACAGATGGCGTTGATGTGGTAAAACTTGTAATGCTTGCCCATACCAAAGGCCACCCAGATATCCTCCAAAGGTTGAGTCACTATTAGATCATAGAATATGCCAGCAATGATGACCATCTCATCTGTGTCTACAGTACGCACAAGGATACTCTTTGCCCCTTGCTGCAGTGAATGGAGTACATGAACCACAAGCCTCGTGCCTGCCTCGTCATGATTGCAGTTTTCCATGGATGTGTTCGAACCAATTTGGATAACTGCTTTTCCTGTTGTGACATATACATCTTTACCTGGTGGTCAGTTCAACTTAACTACCGTAGAAGTCAAGAAGTTGAACAATTCCTTCTTGTTCATTGAGTCACGGAGAATATCCATGCAATTTCCTGGCAGTTTAGTGTTGCCAGCTGTTTGTGAAGGTAAGGTAGAAATATCTTATCATCATACTGATTGAAGGTGTCGACCCTAGTAGTGGCAGGCAGCGGCCGATGACGGCACCGTCCAGAAATTTGGAATCATATGTTGAAGGGGGGCTATGATTGACCTAGCTGCACAAGACATTGCAGCATTCCAGCCTTGTTGGTTGGCAAATGAAGCTTACGAAAGTCCGAAATAGAGGGAGAGAATGACTGTATCTCATGTGCAAAAAACTCGTCCAAATCAGATTCCCGGTTCTGCATAGATTGCATAGAGTTGGCTAAATAGTTCCACATTGTTCTAAAAACTTTCAGCTTATTCCCTTGCTGAGATGGTGCTCTATGCTTTGGTCTCTTGAAGAGTGCAAGAGAATTCCACTTTTATGGTTTTTGCAGTGGTGGTGCTTCGAAGAGAAAGACTCACATGTGATATTTTGTCGTATTTGTCGGCCATTTTTTAGAAATTCCAGGGGGCTCCTGGGCTAACATTTATTAGTATGAACTAAGGTACCTTCATACTAAAGGACCCCGCATCAAATACATGGGTAATTTGTTGTCGACGGAATCATTACAAATTCAAGGCATAGAATCCTTAGGTCATTCTCAACGAAAACTGTTATGAATAAAGTTTCAAAATGTCTTTATTTTAAAAATACAGCAGGTCGAAGCTTCAAAATTCAAACTTTTAAAAACTCGATTTTACGTATTTTTTTATCGAAACGGACTTTTGTATTGATTTATATGAAGCAGTTGCATGAATAATATATTGTGTACTTATGTAAATAAATATACATTTACTTTTGCCCTTATTTATATACCAGTAGGATACAATAGGCGCAAAGGTTATTAGTATGCAAAAGCTTATTTTTACTTTTATTATTTAGTTTGCATTAAGAATAAAATACTTACTGATATTCAGTGCAATGCAGAAAATACAATATTATAATACTCTTACTAATAATAAAAAAGGTTCTTATAAAAATTAATACAACTGCTTACTAAACAAATTCTTTGATTCTAATGTTGATACAGTATACTTAATTATGATAAATTCGTTTAAAGTATATATGTTTAGGTTATAACAATTTAATTTTAATTTATAAATATGGCTTTTTACATGACTTCTTGAACTGTGTAATTCTTACATAAATTCATAAACTGCAAAATGACTGACTTTTTTTAAAGATTTATTTTATACCATATGTGAATAAAGCAAGCAAGTGTGTTCGTCTATTTAGTACTCCAAAGATATTCGAGTTTAAATGGGTATAGACAAAAACTAAATAATAATTAAATACTGATGTCAAATTAAGTGTGCATTCTACATGTATAAAGGAAAAGGTAAAAAAAAGACTATCTAGTTAAACAAATAAAAGTACAAATAATAAACATTGTGTTCAGTGCTGCTATGAAAGGACAAACAAAGAACAAAACAAAAAACTCTGAGTGATAAGGAATCTAGAAATAAGTTAGTACGGGAGAATTCCTCAAATTCATATATAAACAAATATTTCTTAAATAATGTGTGGAAACTTTGATGAACAATTCTATGCTAAGTTATTAAAAACCTTGGAAGAAGCAAACGCAAAACAAACTAAGGATATAACTGAACAACTTAAACAAGAATTTAAAAACGAAATAGACGAACTAAAGGAAACTATTAGAGAAGAAGGGACCAAACGGAATGAATTAGAAAGTAAATATGATGAACTAAAGACAAAATATAAAAAACTAGAGAAATCCCTTAGAAAAAATAATATCGTAATTTTTGGATTGGATAATAAAGAAGATAACCTGCTGGAATATACAGTACAACAACTAAATAATCATCTTGGTCTAAATATTACGAAAAAGGATATAAATGATTTTTTCAAAATTGGAAAACAAGAAGAAAATAGACCAATTATCATCAAATTTGTTTCATTTATAACTAAGCAAGAAGTGCTACGAAATTGTAAAAAATTAAAAGGTACCAACATAAGCGTGTCCGAGGAATTAAGTCTGGAAGAGAGAGAAAGAAACAAAATACTCCATCAACATTTAAAAGAGGCCAGATCGAAAAATTACTTGGCATATATAAAAGGAAGCAAACTGTATATCAACGACAAGGCATATACAGCTGAGGAACTTACAGACATCAGTGAAGATATTCCTGAAGAAGAAAATAGCTTAGAAAAAATTAAAGTGAATAGTGCACCAACTACCCCAAATGATAGACACACCCAAAATAATAGGCAAAGAGATGTAGAAGAGGAGCTTGAACCAGTACAGAACGAACCAAAAAAAAGAAAAATAGCACCCACCCAAGCAAACAGAACATCATCAAGAACACTGGCGAAATTAAATCAGCAAGAAGTTGAAAAATCAAGAAAACTTACACCAAATAAGTAAATAGTCAACAAAATAGTTCGAATTTCAAAAATTGTATGATTGTAATAGGGCCGTTCTTTTAAAATAAAATAATACATTAGAATCAATAATTATTTTGTTACAATAATATAATGAATCAATTTTTAACAAATTTTGAAATACCAAAAATCAAAACGGAGACGGTTGAAAGTGCATATCAAGCAAACAAAGTTTTAACAGTTAATATGAAGTTTAAAAATTTTAAAATACTAAACAGCAATATCCGTAGTTTGCCAAAGAATTTTGAAAACCTTGAAGTCTTCCTCTCACATTTTGATGATCCTTTTGAGTGCATCGTACTTACAGAGACGTGGAAAATTGAAAACATAAACCTATATAAAATCGAAGGATACGACATTCTGTACAACAATGGTCAATATAACCAAAATGGCAGTGTGGTTATATATATAAAAAAAGATATAAACTACACATTTCAAATCAATTTGATAAATAATGTTTCGGTTATAAATTTAAATCTTCAAATATTAGATCATACGATTAATATCTTGGCTCTATATAGATCACCTACTATAAATAACAGAGAATTTACTTCTGAATTATATCAATATCTTAGGACACTTACGACAAACTCAGACTATAAAATATTATTAGGTGATCTCAACATTGATATTATGAAAGAGAATGATATCTCAAGTGAATTCTTAAACACCTTAAGTGAATATGAATACAAATCGGTAATAAATAAATATACTAGAATAGACGGTGCGTCTAAGTCATGCATAGATCATATTTTTATAAATTCTAAACATCCAGACGTTGAAGAAAAGATACCAGCGGCGGCTGGTGAAATTTCAATATTTTTTTCCACGTCTATGGCGCATGGGACCCATACGAAATTTGGGAAATAACATCTAGAGAAGCACTTCTCTAATGACCCCTAAAAAATTTTGGAAAAGCAGTTTGCGAAAAAATTTTTGAAAATTCGTTAGCCTCCCCTGGGTCTAGGAGCTCCTGTTTATTTTTATTTTTTTTTGTCATATGCATTTGACTTTTCATAAAAATACAACAACAGATTTTGAAGTTTATGAAAATATTTTCATTACTAACTGAAATACAATGAACTGAAATTTTGTAATTTACAATTTAACAAATTACAATATTTCAATTCGTTGTGTCTCAGTTAGTAATGAAAATATTTTCATAAACTTCAAAATCTGTTGTTATATTTTTATGAAAAGTCAAATGCATATGACAAAAAAAAAATAAAAATAAACAGGAGCTCCTAGACCCAGGGGAGGCTAACGAATTTTCAAAAATTTTTTCGCAAACTGCTTTTTCAAAATTTTTTAGGGGTCATTAGAGAATTGCTTCTCCAGATGTTATTTCCCAAATTTCGTATGGGTCCCATGCGCCATAGACGAGAAAAAAAATATTGAAATTTCACCAGCCGCCACTGAAAGATACTACCTTTAATAATTGAATCGGGTATAACAGATCATTATCCTGTGAGCTTACAATTAGTACTAAATGAAATAAAAACACAAACTAATGAAAACAAATTTATTAAGTATATAAATTATAAAACATTAAAACACGAACTAACCCATTATAACTGGAATGATGTAATTACTGGTGAGGATTTAGATACTGAAACAAATAATTTTGTTAATAAATTAACAACACTAATAAATAAGCATACGAAAACATTTAAAAAAAAGGAAGGGAAAAGGAAAGAATGGATCACTAAAGGTATCATAACATCTATAAAAAAAGAGACAATCTGCATAAGAAGGTAAAAAATGATCCAAATAACTACAACTTAAAACAAGAATACACTACATATAGAAATAAATTAACACAGCTAATAAAAAAAACTAAGTCTAATTTCTACAAAACTGAAATACAAAAAAGTAAAGATAACATGAGAACACTATGGGACATAGTAAATTATAAAATAAAAAATTCTAACAGACAAGATAAAAATATAACACAAATTAAAAATAAACAAAATAAAATTATAACAGATAAACTCGAAATATGTAACACATTTAATAATAATTTCATAGATATAGGAAAACTACTTGCCAATAAAATAAAAAGAAAGGAAAATTATAAAGAAAAAAGAAAATAAATTTGCATTCCATATTTCTGTATCCCTTTACCTGCTCTGAAATAAAAGATTACATATCTAAATTGAAAAATAAAAAAGCTCCTGGATTTGATAAGATTAAATCTGAAACCCTTAAAGAAATATCAGAACATATTGTTAAGCCACTATTTAATAAATAAATCGCTTAGTTCAGGCACTTGTCCAGAAATTTTTAAAGCGTCTATTGTAAAGCCAATTTATAAGGCAGGAGACAAGTTGATGCCTTTAAATTATAGGCCTATATCGCTAATAACAGCTATAGCAAAAATTTTTGAAATGACATTGAAAACAAGAATTATAAAATTTCTAAATAAACACAATGTGTTATCAACACAACAATATGGTTTTAGAGAAGGTAAGTCGACTGAACATGCAATCACCCTACTTACAAAAAAAATTTACGAAGCTGTCGACAACTCGAAACCTTCGCTATGTTTATTCTTAGACTTAGGCTTTCGATACAATAAGCCACACGATATTACTGCAAAACCTAGATGATGTCGGGATTAGAGGTACAGCACTTAAACTAATGCATAGCTACCTATCAAATAGGAAACAATGTGTGGAAATCGGCAACAATAAAAGCAATTTCGTAACAATTGAATATGGTGTACCGCAAGGAACCATACTAGGGCCCATTTTGTTCATAATTTATCTCAACAATTTGTTTGAAATTAACACGGATGGCAGTATCATCAGTTTTGCTGATGACACGGCCATTTTCTATAAAAGTGATACCTGGAGCCGCTTACGGGAAAAGGTACAGAATGACTTTAAGAGTGGTTTGATAATAAACTTCTTTCATTAAATTTTGAAAAAACAGTGTATGTACCTTTTACTTCGTACAGTTGTTTCCTACCACACTTTAAATCTCTAGAAATAAGAGATGATCAGCAAAATAAGTTTTTGATATCTTCCCAAACATGTCACAAATACCTAGGAATAACTATCGACTGTCACCTAAGATGGGATAAGCAAATAAATTGCATTAACGAGAAACTGAGAATACACATCCATCTTTTTAAATTTCTTAAACAAGTATTAGATATTAAACATTTAAAAATAATTTATACGGCCCTTGTAGAACCTCACATTAAATATGGCATAATAGGTTGGGGAGGTGTTTTGAATGTACATTTAAATAAATTAGAATTGACACAAAAGAGAATATTGAAAATAATGTATAACAAAGAATATACCTATCCCACTGATAATTTATATAGAGAAGCGTCAATTATGGATCCACGTCAGTTATTTTTTTTTCAGTCTCTCTGTGATGCAATATTCTGAAAGTAAAAATATTTTACAACATGAATATAACACCAGACATAGAAGTAACCTAGTACCAGCTAAACAAATATGCAAAACAATCGGGCAACGATCTTATGTATTCTTGGCACCTAAGGCATTTAATTTTATACCTGAAATATTAAAAAGAATATTAAATAAAAAACTGTTTAAGAAATATGTAAAAAAATTTATATTAGAAACTCCCAGAATTGAAATACACAAATTATTAGATTTAAAAAATACTTAAAAGGAAGCTGAACAAATGTGATACTTACCAAATTTAGAAAATGATATGCCCGATCAACCGACCATACAGTACCAAAATTGAGAAGCAGAGTATTACCTATACTCCTTTCTTATTATTTTTGTTATTGTCATAAATAGGACATTTTAAACATTTATTATTTCCTTTTTTATTCTTATATTAACTTGTACATTTTTTATACCCCTTGCTACATTTTAAACATTTATTATTCCCTTTTTATTCTTACATTAATTTGTAAATTTTTTATACCCCTCGTTACAGTCACATTCAAGGTTTGATTGACCATCTGTGATTTCTTTTCATGTTTATTTGTATTTAGATTAAGTGCTGCCTTGTATTTATATTCTTATCACAAATAAACATATATATTATACTATTAAATAAATACATGTAAAAGCTAATAATCTATTTAGAGAAATAAATATGTAAATTAAATAATATTATTATGCTTTATTTTTATTACTATAGCAACGTGATGTGAATTTGTCCTGTGTTTTTTAAATATTATGCAATAAATGTCTATTTTACTTTAAAATGCCGAAATTCCATTTTTTAAGTTAATGGAATTTTGTGGCCTAAAATCATTAAAACAGAAGGAAAAAGGTATATTTATTTTCTAAGGTCTAACAAAAATACACTTTTTTCTATTATGCACGCAAACTTTTTTAATTTTTAGTAATTTTTATTAACATATTACAGGAAAAAGAATCATACGATGCCGTTTGTATTTTGTTTGTTTTGTTGATTTCCATTGGAATACAAATAGGATTCCTCTTAAAAATCTTGTATTTGTTTATATGAATATTAGAATAATGTATTTTCCTATGTTACACCGTACAGCAGTATTATATTCTTAAAGTAAATTAAATATTAAAAGCATTTACCATTTCGATAAAAAAAAC
Source organism: Rutpela maculata (assembly GCA_936432065.2). NCBI lineage: Eukaryota > Metazoa > Arthropoda > Insecta > Coleoptera > Cerambycidae > Rutpela > Rutpela maculata. The sequence goes on along the minus strand of OW386285.2, from coordinate 289,376,507 downwards.
CGCTGCCCAAGGAATCACTACTACCACATCCGGATTTTCTATCCAAGTCACACAACGAAAAAAATTTGTATCTGGAAATAATTGTTTATGGAACTTTAATAATATAATATTTGAAATCCTCTACCCCAAAAACCCATAAAACGGTACCCCACATCGGTAGTGGGGTGGGAGTGGTGACAGGGGGTGGGAGTGGGGGGTGGATAAAGTAAAAAAATATTTTGAGGTTTCTGGTTCTTGTACACACACTAAATCACATTTTTTTTCATACCCTTTAATAATGGGGTAGGGGTGGTGATGGGGGTGGCTAATGCCAAAATTTGTTTTGATACCTTAGCTTCTCTTGTCTATACTAAGTATCAATTTTATGAACTCTTACCTGCTTGATTTATCTATTTACTCCAAATTTTCCCCAATTTACCCCCCAACCCTTCGACGGAACAAGATGAAAATATAATCTAGTTCTAGATCTCGTTAAAGTACATATGTGTACCAAATTTCAAGTCAATATCTCAAACGGTTCCAGAGTAAACGTGCGCACAAAAAAAGTTACAGACCGACAGACAGAAATATTTTTTCGCTCAAACTTGAAATCTCGACGTTTCATGACATTCTAAGCCTATTTGGACAATAAAAATTTTAAAAAATTTTTTTGTCGTTACTATACTTCCACTGGATGTGGAGTAATACATAAAATCGCGTTTTTAAAATTTTGAATTTTGGAGCAGGTCGGATCTGCTGTACTTATAAAATAAAGATATTTTGGAACATTGTCCAGAACAGTTTTCATTGAGAATGCTTGAATTTGCAATGATTGGTGCGGGGTCCTTTGGTGCTTTTATCCGCCAGGTAACGGAAGCCACCTCACTATTAACCAGTATTATTACTACTACTACTAATTATTACTACTATTATTACAAATACTATTACTACTACTAGTGCTTCTGAACAGAAACATAGCTAAAAATGAAGTGTTAATAATATTTTTCTCCTAAATATGGCAAATTGACCACTGTCCGTCGGTGGGTATAGGATTATGTCCCTTTTTTTTTCAAATGTGTAACCTCCTTTCGTACAGTCTTGGCTTTGAATTTGTGGTTGCCTAACTATATGTGGTGTCTTATGTTATGTTATGTTAACGTATTGCTTGGTATATTTAAATTTGAAGATTTTTTCTATTCGTAGATAGTTCAATAAAAAATAAATTTTTATTTCTAATGCGTGAATTTTGATTTCCATTTTAAATTTCAATGTTAAAAGTTTTGGACGGTTATAAACGTAAATCTTTTGTAACTTTAAATAGTGGTACGGTTTGGATATTCTAGATTAGTTGCTAGTTTTTAAAATCTTCTTGACTTTATCGGTTAAGTGGAAGAGCGCGCATTAGGGCGGATTTCTCCGAAATAGATGATTTGTATAAACAATTTTATAGTTCAATGTAAATAATAGTATATTATGTAACAAGTTTTATAAACGTCATTTTAGTCACGAGTTTTATTAATCGCGAGCGACGCGTAGCGGAGCGAGTGTTTAATAAAATGAGTGACTAACAAGTTTATAAAACGTGTTGCATACTATACTTTTTCTACGACAGCAAATATCTAAATAAAAAATTTGGAAGTTATTTTAATATTTCATTTATTAACGTATCAATAACATGGTAACAGTAAAAAATTACTAAACTATTGTTCTACTTATTGTGTATATTAATGGTTACATTGGAAACATTTTGGCAATTGCTAAAAAAACTAAGTGATTTTCCTAAATGCGTTCCATCGAACTGTGTTAAATTTGCTTCATGATTTGAATTGAAGCTAATACTTGGTCCACTTTCATTTTTATCAATGCTTGAACTTTGAGCAATTGCAATATCAATATTCTCTTTATTTTTTTGCATTGCATTATTTTGAACAGTGTTCATGATTTTAGTAGCGGTCTCAATTTTATTGTTTAACGAGTGGTCAATATAACTCTCTGCAACAGCTGTGGATCGCCACCCTCCATGATGCTTTAATGCTGTGATGTCCGCACCCGAGTCCACCAAAATCGTCGCTGAAGACCTTCTTAGGCAATGACCAGTATAAGCAGCAGGGTCAGGTAATTTTAAGAATTTTGCTACTACGCTAGAGAGGCTGCCAAATTTATTAATTCCAATTGGCCGTTTTCTACATTTTCCTCGCTGGTAGTTTAAGAAAAATCGGGTAGTACTTGTCAGGTTTGGAGGTCGAAGTTCCATGTATTTCTTGCATGTATGATAGAAATTACCTCCAATAACAAACTGACGTTCCGTTTTTGTTTTCGTGTCAGGAATGTGAACTAAAAGGGCCGTGTTAAGGTCTTCAACATCACTTGTTTGAATTTTCGTCAATTCTTCCCGCCGACAAGCTCCCATTATTCCAAAAAGTAACCCTACCTAAAATATTTATAATTTTGTTTATTTTTATTTAATTTGGTTTTATACTATTACCTTTGTAAATAGGTATTCTTCGTCTGGAGCAGATGATAAGAATTCTCTAATTTGCTGGGGTGTCAATATTTTCGACTTTTTAGGTCTGTAACCGTCTGATTTACGCTTCAGAAATGCGCAATTTGGGGTACTTGCTATATCAACATTGTTTTTTAGATTAATTGTCGTCCGCAGCATTGAATAGATTGCCCACAAAGAGGACGGTTTCATCTTTTTCGACAAATTTTGGAAATAAGCAAGTAATACATTCTCAGAAAATGAATTTGTTTGGTTTTCTAGACGCCAATCTTGGAAAAGTTTATATGCACGTTCGTATTGACTTTTAGATTTTTCTAGCAGCAAACTAGCAGTTGCCGATGCCGCTGCTTGAGTAATTTCGGGCGGAGTACCAATGAAAACATCTTCTTCACTTTCACTGTCGTTTAGGCTCATTTTTTTCCAAAAAAATACAAAATTACTTGTCTCTTGTCACAACGCGTCGATTTATTTTGACAGATTGATGACAAGAATTACGGAAAACTAACTTGATTTTTGCCATTAAAATATCTAGAATTAACCTCAGCCGTGACTAATATCTCGTTGCTAAGTTCAGCCTGTGACTAAAATGCACGAAGTCACGGTTTGTCGAAAGCGTGTTTAAAGGATTATTTAGCGTCATGGAAACATATACGATAAACGCCATTTTAAAGATGGAAGTAGAAAAAGATATTTATTATCACTATTATAGAGACCCAACAGCGGCACACTTTCTCAGCCATAGCAGGAAATAATTCACCGATCCCTCTCGAGCGATTGTGATTCGCCTCTGTTGGAGCCCGTTTCAGGTTTTTGGGCCCTTCAGGCGACGTTGGTGATGGCCGCTCCAACAGCTCTGGCCCCAACAAGGGATCACAGAGACTCCTAATCCAAGACCTTCCTTATAGTCTGGGGTCCAACAGCACGAAATCGCTCTAAATTCCAAGTAACCTGTCCCGACATGACGTACATTTTTCAACTGCAGATTTGCAAAAAGGGATATATATGACACCAGAAATGACTTGTCGGATTCTTATCAGCTCTTGCATAATTTCTTAAATGATAAGAAAAGAGAGGAAATGGTAATTCCAAAAAAAAAGTTTTTAATACATAACGCGTCCTGTAAAAAAAAACTGTGCATGCTATTCATGTAATTTTTTTACAGTATTCACTAAAAACATAAGCGCTTGGATGAGACTCGATGGCATTGTTTAAATATTTTTAATTTTTTTGGAAAAAAATATGAAACCTGTAACTATAAAATATTGTAATAAGAATTTCAACATACGAGCAAGTACTTTCATTTTAAATTTTTTGTATATAAATTATGCTCACAAACATACCCAATATATTGAAAATGTTTTTAAGACAAGAACGAAGTTGATATTACATATACCATTCGAGTTATGAATTTTTAAAATAGGTGTATGATGCATCTAATACGCGCTAAGACGACAGCTCTCCCGAAATTCATAAAGTGCATAAAAACAGTTTTCAGTGGAATTAGTTGATATATTTACGTCTACTACGCGTATTTATCTTAACATTTTAACATTATAAAAGCTATTTGTGTTTGAGTATTTAAATTGATTGATTATTATTAATTGGTTCACATTTATTATTTATAATTATATACAAAAATGACATAATATACAACACTAATGTTTTATTTAAAATATCTCTTATTTCTTTCTGCTTTCTGTTAAATCTGCTAAACACCCAAAATAATATTTCTCACTAATGTTTTACTGGTTAAACAATATAAAAACGAGTAGAAGTTGTATTCGGGTATGGCTGATTCCGAATACCTATTGAATTAACATTTTGCTCGAACACTCAGTTCACTTTGTATCGATTATTAAGATCAATATTTGTTGTATTTTTTTTTTTAATGAGTAGCCACAATTGGCAACGCCCGACTACTACTTTTATTTGGTTTGCTGTATTATTAACATAAAGTAATTCAAGTTTGCATTTCAACTGAACAGTACAGTACTGTTGACTCTACCGATCTATCGTGTAGACTATTTTTACTTTAATGCTGTATAATTACGCGCCTTATAAAAAAATCGTAAATAAAAGACTACACACGTTATCGACAGGATCTTTTTTAAAAAAACTTTTTCAACATATGGACTATATTTAGCACGCAATGTATATAAAAATTTCATAGATTTAACATATTTGTCCGCATATCGAAATTTTTAATACGTAAATACCAACATTCCGATTTTAATTATTTTTTTTCCAAAAAAAATATTGTTTTCAAAAATACCAATAACTTATTTGGAATCGAATATTTCTTTTGAGAATACATACCAAAAATAAGATCGGTAAGTTTCATAGTTTTATTTTTAACGAGAAATAACCATTGTAAAACATAATTTTTGTAATTCTCAATCCGCCATCTTTTTTGCGATTTTTGAAGTTGCGCAAGAGCAACAACTAATCCGACAAGTGTTTTCTAGTGCCTCTCTTCATTACTTATGTCAACATTTGTACGTCATGTCGGGACAGGTCATTTTGATTTTGGAGTGCTTGGACCCCGGACTATTAAGATATGCTCTGTTCCCATAAGTGCGATCTTCTACGCTTCTTGTACGCTCGGTTGACCAGGCAGTTGTTGTAGACTCCGGTCATAGCCCTTCTTGACAGTTCCAAAGGCTCCTACAGTTACTGACGCAACTTTACATTCCACATTCTTCTAACTTCTATTGTTACAGTTATTATTATTATTATCAGCATTATTCTTATAGTGTTCTAAAGAGTCTGCACCCAGTAATCCATCAAGTCTATATTTTAATTGTGAATATAATTTTGTGTCGGTTGTCTGAGGTTTTTTTTTAAATTTCATTGACAAGAAGGAAGCGTATTTATCGATTTTAGGTTTTCTTATAGTATTATATATTAACGTTAACGTTTTCGTGCAAATTGTCATATTTTATAATAATGATTTACCTTCAATAAAACTTTTCTCCACGTTTCAGAACTTGAACATTTAACTTTTCATTTAAGCCATTGCACTTCTCGTCTCAAGCAAGTGATAAAATAAACATTTCGACTAAAAACTTTTACTGTTAGAAAGTGAGATTAGGTTGCTCCAGTCTGAAGCATACACAAATAAGTTTGAATTTTGTCAACAATTCCAAATGAGCTATAAAAATTTTATTCGAACTAAAATGCCCACTTGGCAAAGAACTTTTACTATATCATAGTATCCAGAAAGTTTTAATAGGGGTCTAGTATAGTTATAAGTGTAGTCCAGCTTGTGCCCTATTAAAGTTAACAAAAGGAAGAAATTGTATCGTGTTGATTTATTTAAATTAGTTTAATTAAATACTTTCAAAGAAATGTAGAATTGTAAATTCTAAGTGCACGTCTATACACTTAATCAATTTGGAGTTTAACCCATCCAGATCAAGAGATCTATTTTACTTCCACATCCAGTGAAAATATATTGATTTTGAAATTTTTTATTGTTCAAATAGGCTTAGAATGTCATGAAACGTCGAGATTTTAAGTTTGAGCGAAAAAAAAAATTTCTGTCGGTCTGTCTGTCTATCTGTGGGTCTGTCTGTAACTTTTTTTGTGCGCACAATTACTCTGGAACCGTTTAAGATATTGATATTTGGTACGCATATATACTTTAACGGGATCTGGAACTATATTATATTTTCATCAATTGGGGTAAATGGGGGTAAATAGGTAAATGAAGCAGGTAAGAGTCCATAAAATTGGCATTTAGTATATACAAGAGAAGCTAAGGTCAAAAAATTTTTTGGCATTAGCCACCCACATTACCAGCACCACCCCGTTATTTAAGGGGATGAAAAAAAATTGTGATTTAGGTTACCTATGTACAAGAACTAAAACCCTCAAAATATTTTTTTACTTCATCCACCCCCACTACCACCCCCTATCACCACCCTACCCCAGTATCGATGTGGGATATCGTTTTATGGGTTTTTGGGGTAGAGGATTCCAAATATTATATTATTAAAGTTCCATAAGCAATTATTTCCGCATACAAATTTTTTTCGTTGTGAGAGATTTGGATAAAAAATCTAGATGGGGAAGTAATGATTCCTTGGGCAGCGGTTTTTTTGTTTTCTCCAGAACTTGTTTAAACTCAGCCAGCTCCATAGAGTTATACCGTCTCATATAATATTTCATCCGTTCAACTTTTCATGTAATGAATAAATTATGTGTTTTTACTTTCCCATATACGGAGTAAGTAGCGAAAGTATTGTCATGGTGTAAAAATTCGATTTTGAACTTTTGATTAGTTTACGTTTTCAAGTCTCCTGAACCCAAAAAAGTGGTTTTGAAAAAATGATTATCTGCCTCTGTCGTCTATCTGTAATTTCACTTAGAACCGAAAACAGTGAGTCGATTTTGTTCACATTTTTTATGCTTGTTCAGGTCAATCAAACCCCAAGGTGAAATCTTAAAATAAAAATAAAAACCACAAAAAGTGGAAAATATTTTTTTTTTTCTTTAAAACGGGCGTAATGAAGGGGTGATTATATTAGATGATTAGGGTTTCTTAGAAAATACAGGACGTGGACTTATTCATATGCTAGTGTCATTTTAGATATTTCAGAAACAAGTTTCACACAACAAAGAGAATTTGTGGACATATTATACAACGTGATCTACCAAGAAATGCGGAAAATAAAATGGTGTGCTAGTCTTCAATGTGGGAAAGCCCCTGCAAAATTTTAGAGGATTCTGAGGTAATTTGGTATATTAAATTATTAGTCAATTTGCGAAGATACACTACTGATGTTGTGTAAGTCCTGAAATAATTCTGAAGAGGTCGGCGAACTTACTGGTGAAAGAACGTATTCGAGTTGTTTACATTTCCTTAATTGGCATAAAAAGTGAGCCGGCCGGCGAGATCAAAAAAAGAGGTCTACACAGGATCTAGCGGCAGGTAGTCAACATTGTTGGTACGCTTTGAAGATAATTGGAATTCCAGCGGACCAATTCACTTTTAAGAATGAGTTCAAAGCATGCCGACAAGGCTGGCTCCGTGCCACTGGATCGTGTGTAGACCCCTAGACAGCCGCGTTTTTTGCTTCCGCTCGAACAATAGTTATACGGCCGTGTCATTGACCGGTTTAACTAAATATCTCGTATATCTGCTTTTCATTTCAGCATAAGATCAACGTCTTTGATTTATTTCGATTTATTTCAGTATTTTTGTAGTGTGATTTGATTAAAACCAAAAGTCAATTCTTTCTAATGATCCAGCTTTGCTGCCAGTAGTGTCAATCCCAAGTCTGATAAAGTGATATGGTTGTACCGCGTTACGTTAGATTAGTTGAAGTCATTGGCGGCGCATTCCTACAAAAAAAAAATAAGGTAATTTTTTTGGTCATTTTTTTAAAAAATTTTCATTTTTTTACTCCTTTCAGTGGGGACAACCTACTGTTAAATTTTCCGCATGTCCTGGTAGATCACGTTGTATTCAGCTATCTGAAGTTCGGTAAATTTGCCCACAGAAAGAATCATGCTCAAGCCGTCATCTTGAAAAAAGGTTGCAAAATCAAGTTTTTGGTCATTTTTTAAATACTGTCCATTTTGCAAAAAAAAAGTCCAAATAAATTCGGTGTTTTCACAAATTTTAAAATCTCATGTACTGTGAAGTTAATACTTAATCATAATTAAAAACATTTGAATTTGAAATATTTTTTTACGATTGGAGAAAAAATGGTACCATTCTAGTATATTTTCGGCTCGTAAAATGCATGATTCCAGTATGTTATATTCGTAGCCAAAAAAAAAAACAAAAAAATGTATATGAGGAAATCACTTTGGTGACCTAGGGCGGGAATGTTTTACGGTCTTGCTTTTTTGTAAAAACAAAAAATCGGCAGCTACTGGAAGCAGCTGGAACCTCCCCACTAGGTGTATCTTTAAAGCCGAAAAGAGCACTAAATTGAAAAAAGATAGACTTGTTGTGCCAAAACGACACTAAACGTCATCCGATCTCAACCAAAACCTTTTCAGATCTTCTGGAGCACTAAAGAAACATAAGTTTCATGCAAATTCAAACACACACAGACATTTTTCAAAAACCACTTTTTTGGTATCCTCGCACCTCAAGACGTAAAGATGTGATATCTCAATTTTCGATTTGGACCAATTTTTGTAACCTCCCACAATTTTGTGGGGGGTTAAAATATATGTAATCAGATTTATTTATTTATATATTGTAATTTAACAACATTAACAATAACCATTATATAATTAATAACAAACTCAAATTAACTATTACTTATTTTTTGTTCATAATATGCATGTTTTTCGAACATTTGGTACAGTTATTGAACATTAGTAGATTATTAGTAGCATATCTGACCGTTGTTGGTGAATTAGTGCTGATAAAAATACCAAAATTTTTTAATATCGATTATTTCACGCATTTACGTGATAGCCAATGACTGACCGTTTTTTTGACAACATTGCACCAATCAAACGTCATTATTTGTGGTAATTCAACCTAGGTCGGCTTTTGACAGTACCAACACGATAAATTTATAGCTCTAATTTTCTCTATCGGTGCATCGACAAATATTGTCGCAGTAATATTTTGACATATGTCATGTTTTGTTTCGTGAAATGTTTTCCGCAAATAGGATCTCTCGTACTTTCAAATGTTATCTATATTTCTTTCTCTAGCTTATTGCTTATTGTTATCGTAACTAGTAAATAATAAATATTAGATATTACATACGTGGTAATATAATAATATAAACACACCACATAAGTAGGCAACTGCCAGTTTCAAAGCCAAGGCTGTCTGGAATACATAGGCTAGGGCAAGTTAAACACGGCTTTCAATGGCTTATTATAACGTAGTTACAAAATAACTATCACAACTAAAAATATATAGAAATGCCTACCAGGTAGGCAAATCAATTATTAGATGTTAAACATAGTCGCGCTGGAAACAAATAAATTAAATATACTAGCATACGGTAATCTACCACAAAGTGACAACACGTTAATAATTCGGAAAATTAAAACTATGCACTACATCTACGTTATAATTCGCTGTACTTAAAGTCCTCTCTGCTTAAGCAAGCAAACCTCAAGATGAAATCTTCATTATTATACTTCCTAAATTAAAAATAAGGATTAAATAAGTAAATATATGTTAATAAACACTTTAATATAGTAATTCTTGAAAAACTTTGAATTTGGAATATCATTTGGAAGTCATAATTATAATGTAGAGTTACTAGATGACGCTACTATAGCAATATTTCATCTGATACGGGTAACTTCGTTAAATGGAGAAGTACTCTCTCTCTGTCTTTACTCGTAAATGATTGGTGTCCAACGACTCTTTACAGTGAACACCACTTTATGCATTACAATACCTATGGTTTAAGGTATATTCTTTTTCTTTATTGTCATTTCACTACATTTAAAATATGGCGAATTTCATATACTTAAGTTTCTGCAGCTGCGTTTGTTAAATATGTACACCTACTTTGTTTTTACTAGATCAGTCACCTTGGAAATACATTATATGACGTAAATGATGAACTTGAAAGTAAAGTCAATAAACCCTAAAAAATTCTAGAAAATATTTGACTGCAATTATGTTTTTTTTAACTATTAAACTATATTTAACGTCGGCCTATTTCCGCTACCAGGGCCTATCGCCGACGCCAGGAAATTTTGCCGAACCTCTTCTCTTAAGAATAGTGTCTCTTACTTGCCTAACATTTAATAGACAAGGGGCCGCCTACTTTACATCTCCTCCGAAGGATGGTATATCCGCTACGTAATCCTCGTCTTGAAATTACATAGCTTCCGTGAATACATTGATATACAAACCGCTAAAAGGTGGGACGAGATCGCTGTGTTTCCCAAGATGGATTTCACTCATCCAAGTACTAACCGCGCTGAACGTTGCTTCACCGGAGTATTGAAATACAGCACAGTGAAGATGCCTCTACGCTCGTCCCACGGCAATTAATTATAAAATATAATACTAAAGAAGTAGTTAATGAATTATTTACTCGTAGAATATTCTACTCAAATACCACACGTGCTTTGGCAACAAAGCTTTCGAAAAAAATTTATCGATAAATTTCTAAGCACTAGTGATATTACATACGACCATTTTATTATTCGTTGAATCAAAAATTCTCAGCCTCAATTTTGCCGCTAATAGATTCATCGCCTTCTGGAACAGTAGCGGGCTTCCATCCGTCATATCTTTTTAACTACGTAAAATCTACACTAGAATCAACTAAAAAACCGCTGCCCAAGAAATCACTACTTCCACATCCAGATTTTCTATCCAAGTCACCCACAACGAAAAAATTTCGTATGTGGAAATAATTATTTATGGAACTTTAATGATATAATATTTGAAATTCTCTACCCCAAAAACCCATAAAACGATACCCCACATCGGTAGTGGGGTGGGGGTGATGATAGGGGATGGTAGTGGGGGTGGATGAAGTAAAAAAATATTTTGAGGTATCTGGTTCTTGTACACACACTAAATCACATTTTTTTTTCATCCCCTTTAATAATTGGGTGGGGGTGGTAATGGGGGTGGCTAATGCCAACATTTTTTTTGAGACCTCTTGTATATACTAAATACCAATTTTATGGACTCTTACCTGCTTGATTTACCTATTTACCCCAAATTTATCCCAGTTTACCTCCCAACCCTTCGACGGAACAAGATGAAAATATAATCTAGTTCTAGATCTCGTTGAAGTACATATGTGTACCAAATTTCAAGTCAATATCTCAAACGGTTCCGGAGTAAACCTGCGCACAAAAGAAAGTTAGACAGACAGACAAACAGAAATTTTCTTTTCGCTCAAACTTAAAATCTCGACGTTTCATGACATTCTAAGCCTATTTGAACAATAAAAATTTTTAAAAACTTTTTTGTCGTTACTATACTTCCACTGGATGTGGAAGTAACTGTAGCAGATGATTGTATATTCTTTTGCACTTGCCAGAATTTTAATTAAAAGCTTAATCCCAAATCATTCATGTTCATCTTGTCGATAAGCTCCACCAAAAACTAAGACAATCTATGAGTCTTTCTGAACATAGATAGCATTTTAATGTTTGCTTCAGTCGTTCAAAACGTATCATCTAAAGGTTCCTTAAGCTGGCCAAAGCGTACTGTGGGGGCGAGCGTAATGGCGTCTTGAATGTATAAATATTTCGATACTTACTGCAACAAAGCACATATTGTTAAGCCCAGTTGCACTCAAAAATTTATTATTTATTACTTGTAAGTAAACCACAGGCTATGATAAATATTTTATAACATTTCTGCTTAACCAAGAACCGTCAAGATATGTACACCACCAAACTGTGAACATCGCGCGCAACCATCGCAGTATTTATCCGCTCACGCGACGAATACAGTTTCAGTCTAGACCACTCGCATGAGTAGATCAATTCAAACTTCAACCCAAATGTTATGCCTTTATTCGCATTACAAGAATTCAAGCCAGTGCCAAAGATCTCTCCGAAGTCAAAGACAATTCTCATCTCATCCACATTCCTTGCGAATGCTGTAATAAGTTGCCCCACAAAATTAAACTACCAAATCTAAAACACCACAAGTTAAATAACCTAAACGTAGAAGACTTGGATAATGCCAAAAACAAATTGGAAAAATATTCTAAAGATTTGAACGATCTAATTAACGAACCTTCCGTGAACAAACATGTATCATGGTTCATATATTTTACAATTACTTTTATCATTCTCATAATTCTACTTTACGTATTCTGTAAATGTAGAAGGAAAAGACCTACTGAACATCCAACCCTCTACAGATGGTTCTCGTCCACCTTCTCCAGGGTGAAATAACGTATTCATAAAGTTCCCTCCAAGAAAGCGACCCGGTATCAAATCCCAAGAAGAGGAAGAAAACATCGAGTTGACATATGCTTTCAACTGCGAACTTTTATTTGTGAATTAAAATTCACCTTTTGTTTAATTCAAATTTTCATACTTTTATTTTTATCAAGCGTGTATTATCTTAGCCCAATATTTTATCCACTTGCATTCAATATTTTTCAATTTCAAAAGTTGCTGCATAACATCAACTTTTTCAATAAGAAGGACGTTGTTTATAAAATTATCGTTTCCTTTTGAAAATTGCTTATCTGGATATCATGTTTCACTTTAGCTTTCCATGATTTATGCTGATCTGATATCTTAACGTTTTCCTTTGTTTAACTTTTGGCTGACACATCTTTTAGAAACTTATAAATAACAGTAATAAACCTTTGTACAATCAGTATTAATTATACTCACATTTATATTTAACATTTCTAACAAACCATTGTGATTTACTTCAACTTTGATTCCTACCTACTATGTCAAAATAAATATTTTTTTATAAAACCATAGTACCAAAGTGAAATACAACACATCTGCATTTTTCTAAATCTATAGCCCCCCCCCGTCTAACAGCCCTGTCTTTGGGTTTGGGGATTATCTACTATATCTGATGTGTTTATGTTCCAAAATGAATTACTGTACTTGTTCCTTAGATAATATTATACATTTTATAACAAAATAAAAAGTGTATATTTGTATTATATCATTTAACCTTATTGTAATAAAATGTATCTGATTTAATGGCATGTGGGATTGTAAATGTGATATTCTTGAGATATTTTGCGGTAATCGATATAGTGTATCAAAACCAAGCTAAATGACAAAAATATGATGAAAATCAATCATCCAATTAAGAACTACCCCGTATAATGATGGTACTTAAATAATATTACCACCAACAACATCGCCGTGACAGCCAACTTAAACTTTAATTTGTTTATCTTTCATCTGGAGCGCCTTCTATAGATTACCGATTTACTTAAATAAGGAGGTATAAAAACAAAGCTGTGTAAAAACGATGACAAGAATCTGCAAGCAGATCAAAAATAAAGAAAACCTTTAATCTAGTAAATTACTCCTTTACAGCTTCTTTTTATTTAAGATGCCAATAAACTATAAAAGAGGAATAACGCATCACATGAAAGCTCCTGCCAATTCCTATTTCCTGGCATAATAAATCTTACGATTAATAGGCAAATATTTCTTGATTATTCTTAGAATTTATAGTTTACGTGCCTCTTTATATATTTAATCCAAGTTTTAATTAGAATATTTTTGATAATTGAAAAAATAGTTCTTATTATATTCTAAATTCATTATTAGATAATTTATTAATAGTGTTTTTTTTCATCTTTTCAATAAAAATCAATGTGTTGGGTTAAGCTCAGCTAAATTTTCTTGACAGACTGACCATTTATGTAATATATATGTATAATGAAAAAAAGTTGTAAATTATTTACGCTCAATTTCCCTCTTTCTGTTTACAATCTGGTAGCAATCGTGACAACTACATTCGAAATATTAGTTTCTTTCCTCGCTTCTTTATTTATTTTTTTAAAGTGACCACCCCGTATATTTTTCACTGACGGTATATCAGGTTTCCTTGGTAATAGTGTCAACTACAAATATTATTTCCACCATAGTTTCTTAATGATTATTTCACTCATTAACGCTATAGCCAATGTGAGCCCGTTTTTTCACAACATTGCACCAAACAATCGTCATTATTAGTGGTAATTCAAGCTAGATCGGCTTTTGACAGTACCAACATGCAAAATTTATCGCTCTAATTTTTTAGGTCGCTGCAGCGGCAAATATTGCGAACATTTTTTGACGTTTTGTGTCGTGAAAGGTTTTCGGCAAATAGGACAATTCTCGCTTTTAAATGTTATCTATAAATATCTTCTCTAACTTATTACTAATTGTTAACGTAAATTGTAAATTGTAGTATTGTATTATAATAACCTAAAAAGCCAATGCTGTGTGGAACTTATATAGGTTCGGGACAAGTTATACCTACACAGCTTTCAATGGCTTAATACCTAACGTAATTACAAAATAATTTTCACAACTAAAATTAAATATAAATATCTAAGAAGCAGACAAATCAATTATTTCATGATAAATACACAAATGTAGGTACTTACGTATCAATCATCACAAAGCAGCTAACACTTATTTGGAAAATCAAAACTCTGCTGTATCACTATATACATTATAATTCGTTGTAATTAAAGTCTCTCTATTTAAACAAGTAAACCTTAACTAAACTATTAAACTTCTCAAATTAGAAACAAGGATTAAATACATAAATATATATTAAATAACACTTTAATATAATAATTCAATTCACTATTTTGGCCAGTTAGCAGTTGAGTTAAGCTAGCGTTACTAGATGGCGGTACCATACCATCTGAGCAGCCTTAGAACGTAAAAGCTATAGATTGGTAATATGCAATTTGTGTTGTTCTAGCTGTAATGTGATTGGTCAAAGCGTGATTTGTTGTGATGACTAGTCTTATAAGTTACAGTACCTATGGTTTAACGTATATTGTTTTTCTTGATTGTCATAATTTAAACCTACTTTGTTTTTTATTAGATGAGTCGCTTTGGAAATGCATTTTTATGTGACGTAAATGATGAAATTGAAAATAAAGGTCAGTAAAATCTAAGAAGTGACAATAAAATGTCTGAGGGCAATTATTTAAAAAATATAATATTGAAGATGTACTTAATGAATTATTTATTCGTGAAATATTCTCCTCAAATACCACTCGTGCTTAAAATTTTATCTAAAAATTTTTTCTCAAGCTAAGTTGCCCCTAGTTAATATAACTCGTGCAAATTGGCAGTTTATTATCAAAGATTAAATCCCTCCTGCTAAAGCGGTCGGGATTTAATCAGATAATAAACTGCCAATTTGCACTCTTTATATTACCAGGCAACACGCTTTCGAAAAAATTTTCGATAAAATTTTAAGCACTAGTGATATTACATAACGAATAATTTTTTGTATATTTCTGATTGAAAGTTTAGCAGGTTTCTTTCTCTACAGTTGTGTTAACTGTATACAAAATATTAATGTCCTCCGTCACATTTCATTCAGTAATTGTTTTGTAGGGTGTATTTTTTACTAAAAGTATATGCCACTTCTTCCTTGGTAATAACAAAATTTGCCAAATATTGTTCTTCGCGGTCAAATAATTTTGAAGAAATACCGCCAACAGACAGACACCAGACCGATGACACACAGGCACACTGATGGAATTGGAAGACCTTAATTTGAAATCTACATAGTCTGAAACGCGAGATCAGAGAAAGATATCTGTGAGTAATTTTGTCACGACTGCAATACTTCCCTTCGGTAAGAGAAGGAAGTAAAAAAAATATAAAATTCAGAACGTCTGCTAAGTATACTATGTTCCTCAGAAATTCTAAGCTCTAAGCACATTAGAAGTATTGTTTGGACAATTTTTATCAAATAACTGATGTTTCAATCATTATCTGCTTTATCCAGATAAAAAGACAATGCTTCATATAAGCATGATGCCATTCCACTGTTTGTAATAAATATTGTCCTATATTTTGCTTCTTCCGTACGTAAAATCATTTTATCTACTAAAATAACTATTGATGATAGTTGCTAGTGTTTTAACTAACTAATTAAATAACTAACTATATTAAGTGCTGAATAAAGTGTGCTGTTTTCAATCCTGCTTTATACTAAAAATATGTATCTCAATAAAAAGTCATTCAGTCAATATAAAACTAGGGAGAATAAAGGAAAAAAATGAAATTCTCCACAGACGTTCAATTTTATTTGCTCTCTCAGGACTTAACCGTACAATCGAGGGAAATTTTTTCAAATTTGTGGGAAAGTAGTCCTGTCAATGAATGGTTTCTAGAGGGAAATGCCGAGATCCCAATTTTCGACTTGTGTTTGGACTATTTAGGAGGTAAACTTACCAAAAGTCCCCGAATATAGGAGGTGCGGGGGTGCAGGGGGGGGGGGACGAAGAAAGTTCAGGTTTTTGTTTTTCGCTCATATCTCGGAAACGGCAAGCCATAATCAAAACGTGGCTACAAGAAATATTAAAGCTGACTAAATATTCTACAATAAAGTTTCTATTAATGTTTTTCGTATCTGTAATGGATTGTATATCTTTTAACTGTATTCTAACTGTATCATAAATTTATAATAAATTGAAAAAAAATTTTAATAATCGTAGAAAAAACAATTGTACAGATATCCGTTCCATAGCAGACTGAACTCAAACATCGAAAAAAAGTCTTTCTGTCTGTAAGTGTGTGCGTGCGTGCGTGCGTGTGTGTGTGTGTGTGTGTGTGTGTGTGTGTGTATACCGTTTCTTGTAAACACAATAACTTCTGTTAGCCTTAAAATATTTAATTACAATTTGGAACATATGTAAAATAGCATAGTACAATAATACCTATTGAAGTTGGGCCATATCTGTAATATATGGTGATAACCAAAGGCCTACAAACTCTCACTCTCACTCCACTATTTTAGAACACAAATTTATGCTCCTCATTTCAGACTCCGGTAGGTACACCTCCCTCAGAGATTTCTAAGCACGTTGCCCCGACATAATCCCACTAGCGGCTACGTCCAAGAAACCTCACAAAAATTCTACCAATTTAAACTGGACGGTAGTCCGCTTACCCACAATATTACCCGAATCAGACAGCATAATGCCATACTTTTCGACATAAAGCACCCCCTACCATACCAGGCATTGCCTATTTTCTGGCAACTCCCTTAGCCACTCTTCCTCCGAAGACAATTTACCTCTACCCTTACTTTATCTTTCCTCAACTTTACATCTTTCCAATCCCTCTCCCCCCTCCCCCTTTTTATGTTTGTGCAATTTTGTTATTTTACCCTTTTTGTGTTTTGTCCCCCTTTTTGTCTCTCCAAATCCTCTCTAGGCCGAAAACTTATCTAAATCCTAATTTTTTAAATCAGTTCTTTATCCTAACCCTACTTTCCTTGTCAACGATCAGACCACATTTGTTCGAACGAGTCCTTTCGTTCAGTTGTGTTTCCCGTATCGACAGCCAAAGCTATTATGTGCGCTCGCCTACGAGTTTTTAGTTTTTACAGTGTTGTGTTTATTTTTTAACAAGCTTTAGATCCATGTGGACACATTAAAACTTCAAATCCAGTTTTTAAGTCTACCTACGGTAGACAGGAGCTACTGGCCCTCCCACCTCCCACGTTTCCAAGCCGAATCGAACCTATCCCGTCCAGACCCACACCCTCCTCGGCGATGTTCGCCGTGGTTGTATGGCTGGCTCCGGGTCGGGATTCGAAGAGGCATACACCTGTACCTTAAAAATAATAAAGTGTTGTTGAATTGAATTAAACTGAGTTGACTCGTAACCCAAGGATCCCGGTTCGAAACCCGCATAGGTTTTTGACATAGTTCTTTTTTTTTACTTTATTTTATGCTGGGTGTTTTACAAACTAAGTTCATATTAAAAAATTAAAGATGTTTAAAACTAACATTATTTACAAAAAACTGCGAAAAGTATCCTATAGAATGTGTAACAATTATATAAAAAGTTTAGTAAACCGGCGAAGAGTATAATGTTTACTACAGTTATTTATATTTTCACATTTCCAAGGTAACACCCAAGAATATTTTGTGCGCATCATTAAAAATGAGTTGTTATTTTTCTACTTAATTTATTCAGTTAAACCGTGTTGCATTTCCGTGAACAAAACAAGTCAAGTCCTCCATATTTTATGATACCGAATTTACAAGAAATATAGCCATGTCCACATCGGTGCCAGTGCGTATAATATTTGCACCCGATTCTGGCAAGTTATTCGCAACTCCACATGCACGGAAATAGGAAATCGTTTCTTATTTTCACTGCTGCAGCCCATAATAGAAAGAAATTCGCTTCCAAAGTTAAGGAGTTAAATTGTTTGGCATCGCTGAGTGAGGCAGTAAATCATAAATGTGAATATTTTTAAAAGAATGACAAATTTATGACGTTTTGGTGCTTGATTTTATTTATTGTAAACTTCACCCGCTGCGTTCCTCGAGCCATATCTCTGTGAAATATTGGCTCATTTCTGCCTGTGGACAGTTTTGTTCAGATGAAATCTGCAATATTGCGTACTCAGCATCCCCAATTCGAGATTGCCATATCTATACAGTACAATAACTAAGCAACATAAATTTGGCTCGTTTAATTTAGAAGTAAAAGTGGTGTTCACGCTTATATACATTTGAACTAGGCGCGCAGCTGCTTACCTTAAGGCTAGGATTTTGCGGAGTGAGAGGGAAATATGCGTTTATTTTTGATTTACTGTAAATATTTAAAAAACTACACATAGTATAATCTTAAAACTGCTTTAGATATTTGCTATTGTTCTAATGAATACAACTGTATGTATTTTTTATTATAAATTTCTGTTATATTTAAATATCGTAGTTTGTCAATGAAAATAGTCCCTAATTTCATTATTAAAGTATGGCATTTGACTATATACAAAATTAATAATAGAAACTCTATATGGTTGTATTCCTTAGAGCAATGGGAAGTATCTGAAATTATTTTAAAGATTATATCATTTATGATTTTTTAAATATTTATAATAAACCGAAAATAAACGCATATTTCCCTCTCACTCTGCAAAATCCTAGCCTTAAATAGGAAATAACACAGTAAATGTAATAAAAAATACGCCAAAGTACAACACTCGTAATAGAAAATTTTTCTCACATAGTGTATTGAAGCGCGTACTATTGTTAATGATATTGATTCATTTAAATAAGTCAAGTATGGCATTAATTTACTGATAAAAAAATTATATAAAAAAAAATCTTTAGTTTTGTTTGAGAGATTGTAAGTAGGTACCTAAGTAAGTATTTTTTTTTTATTCACGCGATAGACTTTTAAGACAATTAATCCAACATAACATATTATTATTTTTTTCGTTCTAGTCCACCTGAATAATAATAAAAGCTTGTTTTTAAAAAGTTGTTTTTTACATTATTTTAATTTTATTTTAAAATTTTTAGTTGCATGCACCTATGCATTTTTGATAATGCATCGACCGCCTTCTGGCTTCACCATTCGACCCTGAAAACCACCTAAGACCAGAGTATTTACTGAGATAAATTCAACGATCGAAGGGGTTCCATTATATTATTGTTGAATTCCATATTCCATAATATTGTACCATAATATTATATTGTCATCAGAACACGTGTATGCAAAATTTCAGCTTAATTGGACGTCGTATCTCGAAGCGGTTCCATTATATTATTGTTGGGTTCCATAACACTGTAACATTGGTACCATAATATTGTATTTTCCTCAGAGCTACACGTGTATGCATTCCATTATATTGCTCTTGGGCTCCATGATATTGAAGTAAAAAAATATTTTTAGGTTTTTGGTTCTTGTACACAGGACACACACTAAATCATAATCTTTTCTCATCCCCTTTAATAATGGGGTGTGGGTGGTAATGAGGGTGGGTAATGCCAAAAAATTTTTTGAGACCTTTGCTTCTCTTGTACATACTAAATACAAATTTTATGGACTCTTACCTCCTTCATTTACATATTTACCCCCATTTACCCCAATTTACCCCCCAACCCTTCGACGGAACAAGATGATAATTTAGTTCCAGATCTCGTTAAAATACATACATGTACCAAATTTCAAGTCAATATCTTAAACGGTTCCAGAGTAAACGTGCGCACAAAAAAAGTTACAGGCAGACCGACCAACAATAAAAAATTTTTAATTTTTTTTTTGTCGTTACTATACTTCCTCTGGACGTGGAAGTAATTAAAGGAATGCTCGGTACCAGAAATCATTTTCGTATTTTGACATGTTAAAAACGTATCTAACGTCCAAATCGCTTAATTTCGTGTCAATTTGAACTGAATCATAACGCAGGTAAATGATGAACTCGTGATTTAAAAAATATTGTGATGAAATCAAGCAATTTGAACAGCAGATTCGTTTTTAGCGTCAAAATATATAGAAAAACCGCTGCCCAAGGAATCACTACTTCCACATCCGGATTTTCTATCCAAGTCACACAACGAAAAAATTTTGTATCTGGATATAATTGTTTATAGAACTTTAATAATATAATATTTGAAATCCTCTACCCCAAAAACCCATAAAACGATACCCCACATCGGTAGTGGGGTGGGGGTGGTGACAGGGGGTCGAAGTGGGGGGTGGATAAAGTAAAAAAATATTTTGAGGTTTCTGTTTCTTGTACACACACTAAATCACATTTTTTTTCATCCCCTTTAATAATGGGGTGGGGGTGGTAATGGGGGTGGCTAATGCCAAAATTTTTTTTGAGACCTTAGCTTCTCTTGTCTATACTAAATATCAATTTTATGAACTCTTACCTGCTTGATTTACCTGTTTACTCCAAATTTACCCCCAATTTACCCTCCAACCCTTCGACGGAACAAGGTGAAAATATAATCTAGTTCTAGATCTCGTTAAAGTACATATGTGTACCAAATTTCAAGTCAATATCTCAAACGGTTCAAGAGTAAACGTGCTCACAAAAAAAGTTACAGACCGACAGACAGACCGACAGACAGACCAACAGACAGACCGACAAACAGACCGACAGACAGACCGACAGACAGACAGAATTCTTTTTTTGCTCATTTTGCCTATTTGAACAATAAAAATTTTTAAAAATTTTTTTGTCGTTACTATACTTCCACTGGATGTGGAAGTAAAATGATGGTATGATTTCTGGTACGGAGCATTTTGTTTTAAGTGGCTATGTAGTTGTTTGGAAGTGTTTATACGAATTAGCATGAAACTATTACAACAACAATAAAATTGAAAATGAAATTAGTGGTCATAATGCACAGATCTTGTTTGTTTTTAAGAATTCTCATCGTACTAAAATAATAATGATATAGATATCTCTTAATAGTACAGAAAATATAAATTGTTATTATTGACAATCATTGGCTCCTGAAGATTGGAGATATTTAGAGAGTGATAGTTACGATGTAAACAAAAAAAATCGCTGCTTGTATGTGGAAATAATTGTTCATGGAAGTTTAATAATGTAATATTTGCAATCGTTTCTACCCCAAAACCCTCAAAACGATATCTCACATCGGTAGTGGGATGGGGGAGGTGATACGTATGTATAGGTAGTGGGGGCGGATGAAGTAAGCAAATAATTTGAGGCTTTTGATTCTTGGACACACACTAATCACATTTTTTTCACCTCCTTTACTAATGAGGTAAGGGTAGCAGTAATGGGAGTGGCTAATGCCAAACATTTTTTGAGACCTTAGCTTCTCCTGTATATACTAAATACCAATTTTTTGGACTCTCACTTGCTTCATTTACCTATTTACCCCATTTACCTCAATTTACCCCCCCAACCCGTCAACGCAATAAAATACATACGTGTACCAAATTTCATGTCAATATCTAAACGGTTCCAGAGTATTCGTGTTCACAAAAAAGTTACAGACAGATAGACCGACACACAGAATTATTATTACTTCCACATCCAGTGGAAGTATAGTAACGACAAAAAAATTTTTAAAAATTTTTATTGTTCAAATAGGCTTAGAATGTCATGAAACGTCGAGATTTTAAGTTTGAGCGAAAAAATTTCTGTCTGTCTGTCGGTCTGTCTGTCGGTCTATCTGTCGGTCTATCTGTCTGTCTGTCTGTCTGTCTGTAACTTTTTTTTTTGTGCGCACGTTTACTCTGGAACCGTTTGAGATATTGACTTGAAATTTGGTACACATATGTACTTTAACGATATCTACAACTAGATTATATTTTCATCTTGTTCTGTCGAAGGGTTTGGGGGGTAAATGGGGCTAAATTTGGGGTAAATAGGTAGTTCAAGCAGGTAAGAGTCCATAAAATTGGTATTTAGTATATACAAGAGAAGCTAAGGTTTCAAAAAAATGTTGGCATTAGCCACCCACATTACCACCCCCACTCCATTATTAAAGGGGATGAAAAAAGTGTGTGTACAAGAACCAGAAACCTGAAAATATTTTTTTACTTCATCCACCCCCACTACCACACCTTACCACCACCCCCACTCCACTACCGACATGGGGTTTTTGGGGTAGAGGATTTCAAATATTATATTATTAAAGTTCCATAAACAATGATTTCCACATACGAAATTTTTTCGACTTGGACAGAAAATCTGGATGTGGAAGTAGTGATTCCTTGGGCAGCGGTTTTTTTTTTGCTCTCGACGTTTCATGTAATGAAAATGATATTTAATGCCATTCTAAGCCTATTTGAACAATGAAAAAATTCATTTTTTTTTGCGTTGCTATACTTCCACTGGATGTGGAAGTAATTTGTCCTCTTTATAGATACTTTTTTACATTACTTTGAGTTGAAACTTCCTGTAAAAATTGAAAATATTCAAAATATTGAATGCAGTAATATCTCAAAAAAATGATTGACAAAGGTTTAAAAATATCTTCGTAAAAGTTAAAAGATTTATATCGCCTTTCATTAAATGGAAATCAAAGTAATGTAGCGTACTATAAAAGATGAATTACCATATTGGCAACTAACAAATGAAGAGAAGAAAATATAAAACTGTCTGGAAAATTATAAACACTAATAAGGAAACATATAACAAATAAATTAGTATAAATGTTGTAAATTCCAATTCTTGTGTATTACTTGCGGTTAGTAATACATTTAATGGTTATTTTAACAACATTTCTAGACTTTTATTAATAGATATGAATTACCATTGTGTTAGGTATGGCTTATTCAACATACTGTATCCAGTCTAAGGGGTAGGAAATATATTTTAATTATTAATAAATCAATAAATAAACAGTTTTTATCGATAACTATATAACGAATTGGATATCTTGGGTTGTCTTTCATGACATTTTATGAAATTTAATATACGGGCCACTGAACACGAATCCTCATTTTCACGGGAAAATTAGGAATTTGGTGTATCAGTAAAATGCAAAAAATACGACCTAAAAAAACGTTTTTTCGAAAATAGCAAACAAATTTTATATTGGTAAATGTTTATCGTAGTAACAAAAAAACATTTTAAATATTTTTTTGTAAGCTTAAATTTTTTAAAAAAGCTTTGCTGAAAAGTAATTTTTTTTATAATTGCAAGAAACTTTATTTTGGTCCATGGTACTCCATTATAATATACAGAGCAAAATATGACAGCTCTAGACTCATCGATTTTTTGACAGTAAGTACTTTAGAACATCGGTGAAAAAAAGTCAGTTATGAATCGTGTTCAAATAAATATGTAATTTTACTGCATACGATATTTTGTAATTTCAGAACGACTACTTTCAAAGGTGCATGAAAGTTTAATTCGCATAGCCTTTTTTTAAATAATTTTATCAAGATATTTGCGCGTAAAATCTGCACTCACAATCGCATCTATTTTCTTCGTTTAGTGCCTGCCAATACCCTAAAATGTATCTGCTTTAAATTTTACGTTTAGAAAGACTATAAACGACGTAATGACCCTATCGCGATCCTAGAATTTCAATTTGAGACAAACAATTGAAACTGATATAAATGCCTCATATAATAGTTATTTGTGCATTACGTTAGGAAAAGTGAGCTTTTCCGTTCTAGGCGTCATGAATAGAAAAATCTTATTTTTCTAAGAAATTGCTACTTCTTCTATCAGGATATAATATGAAAAATTGTTATTTCGAACATTTTTATTCTATACAAGCCAAGTTGCAAGTTTCTTCAAATAGTCCGTTGATATTAGGAAAAACAGGAGAAATAAATTTAATGTTTTGCCATTTGGAAATTATACGTGCAAGATGGCTAATTCTAAAAAGCAAAAGAATCCCCAAGGCGTAAATGTGAGCTTCACCCTCAATGCGTCTCCCCGCGATTTTTAGCTTTTTTGCTCGATACAGTTGATCCCCCATTAAAAAAAATCAAATTTTATATTTTTTGATAATATTCTACATAAAATTTACTACAAATAATGTCCTATGCATTTTTCCTATAGGGGCAATAATTTTCGAGCAATAAGCGGTCAAACAAAGAGATGCGCCCCGATAGGTGCGCGCTTCGCATGTTCTCAATATACAGGGTGTTTTAGTGATGTCGCGACAAACTTCTAGCGGTCATTCCTCTCGTCAGGAAGAGCATTAAAACAAGAATAATATTTTTTCCTAAAATTCTTCCTAAACGCTCTACGATCATCACGACATCCGATGATTTTTTAATTTTTACTCATGAATGGTGCGATGTACAAAAGTTTAGTTATAGGTGTATCAAAATCAACAAAACAAAAATCCGTTCGGTTGCAAATAACTTTTCTGTAAGATTCTATCACCCCAACTCGCCCTTATTCCGACGCCACTGGTTAATTTTTTATGAACCTTTTCATCTCGCTTTTCATGTATTATTATGAAAAAATTTCTCTGACAAGTCGGTACTTTCAACCGTTACTGAGTAATTATTTAAAAAGTCTTTAAGTTATACTTTCAAAGCATTGTTGAGTGCTTGAGAAATGTTTTAGGAAAAAAAAACGTTTTTCTTGGTTTCTTGGCGAAGGAAATCACCTTTTGCTGTATTATTTCTAGAGGAAACTTTCCATTTGAAAGTTCCCGGAACGAAATTGTGATAAAAAGGAAAGTTTTCTATAAAATATTGAAAAATTTGATTATTTGAAAGTTTCCAAATTCCGGAAAAGTTTCCTTTGGGAACTTTCTGAATATTCAAATATTTTACTGAAAATTTTCGTTTTTGTCATAATTTAGTTCTGGAAACTTTCATATGGGAAGGTTCCTTTACCCATCTCTGATTTTTATCAAAACTTCTTTCCGGAAACTCCCGAAGATTTCCTGGAAAGGTTTATTGGAAAGGTTCCTTTACCCATCTCCGATAATTTCAGTCGTATACATTGTGCTTGCAGGCACTACTCTGATAAACGCATATGATAGCTTATTGCTCGACAACTATTGCGTCTATCCGAAATGTGCATAGGACCTTAATTGTAGTAAATTATATGTAGAATATTATCAATAAGTATAAAATTTTCTGGGGACCAACTATTTCAAAGAAAAATACGAAAAAAAGCGTCGGGGCTCATTAGAAGTGGGCTTGCACCTGCACCTTGGGAACTCTTTTATTTCTTAAAAGTAACCACGTGGAGCGTATAATCCTCAAAGATAAAAAAATTATAATTTATTGCCTCTATTCATCGATTGTAAGTCTAATCAATGGACTAAAACATATTAAGAAAATAATAAATAATCAATATATGTCAATATCCCTAGAATACTTGTTTAAAATACGCTATAATTTTGTAGTAAATGTTTATAACAAATAATTTTATGAGTGATATTCACTTGTTTCATTTTTCATCACTATTTAAGAAAGTATAGTACTTTTATAGTTTAAATGAGTACCTAATAAATGAAGTCAAAAAGCACACAATCTAGAATTTTTAAGTTAAAGGTATGTCTTCAATCTTTAATTTCACAATTATTTGTAAAAAAATAAACGAAAACAAACTCATTCGATCGGTGCAATTGGAATTCAAGTAGTAAATTTGAATTTAGAAATATTGTCATGGATTAAATTCTGATTTTTTCTTGATAATTTAATAGTAAGTGTGATGCACGAACAAACGTTTTTATATTATGCGGGGGCTTATTACTTTATAGGGTGTGGTATATACACAAAAAAGTAATCATTGAAACTGAGAGAGCAATAAATGTTGAAAAAGAAAATTTCTACATAATGTGTTGTATAAAATAATTTTTAAGTTATACCGACTTAAAAATTGCGAATCTATTTTAAGAAAACAAGCATCTCAAAACAGTTTTCATCGAATAACTCGAAGAATAGTCCATTCAACGAAAAATTGTTCGGACTAAATAGAAAAATTATAAACACATGATGTTTTTCGTTTTTTTTTTTTAATTTCTGTAGCATTGATTATTTCGATGATACCGATAGAAGTTTAAAAATGGCATCCGAACGTTTATAAGATGAAGTGTTTAGTTTAAATGGTAATTATCTTCATAACAATGGCACCCTTATAAAAAATATTAGCAATTAAAAGTTATTAATTACGCTGTCAAATTATTTTTTTGCGCCTGCAGAGTAAAATACAAAGTAGTTTTGATCGACACAATGCACACCTTCATACTAAAAAAAAAAAAGTACAAACATTTTTTACTGTAATGAGAGATAATTCTCAAGTATTGTTTTTCGTTGATATGTAGCATTAATTAGATCTTAATTTTTTTACCCTTTTAAAACACATCCTTCATATTACAGCCGCCATTTTGATTTTGATTCGTAATTAGCGAGCACAAAGACATAAATATACTACGTTTCAATAAATATTGCAATAATTTTTCAATTTAGGAGTGGTTTCCACCACCTGTCTGGGACTTACAGAGACTGAAAAAGATACTTATTATTACAAACATAAAAAATTATCATTGCATATGATATTCTTTCTAAGTTTGAATGTTATTCATTTCTAAGACTTCAGCGGTTGTTTTATTCTAATATTCCTTTTAGAATTATTCAGGTTAGAATTATTCAAGTTTTTAAGGTTCTAGATAGCCATACCCAAGTAGCACCTTGGGTCAGATTTACGTAATGTAAACCTCGTGTTGGTCTCGTTTTCCCGTTTAACCTCACCTAATTGGCTTAAAATTTACGTAAAACATAAGTAAATGGGGAATGAGACTACGTCGGTAATACGTCTTAAATGAGGCCGCTCAGTTATAATGACCTATTAGTTACAGAACATATTTTCCATAACAAATAGTTTAAATGTAAACATTGTGTTTATTTGTGATCGTTAGTACTGCAGTCTTTCTTTCTTAGAAATAACTAATAAGGTTTTATCTACAGCAATGATGATTTAGCTATAAGTTATAAGGCTTAAGCAGCAAAGGCATAACTAGAAACCAGATATCTCTATTATAATGATGGAGTTGGAAAACATCATATTATGTCATACATTGTTGTGAAATAATATGTCCACCCTTCCTTTCTGTGTGGTTTTTTACTACCAATCAGTTTTCATTGTAAATATATCTACCTGGGGATATTAAAAGCGCCTCAAGTATTTTACGTTTTTAAAGAAAAAAACATTTTTTGAGCTCGAATGTATTTTAAAAATATTTTTTAAAACCTATACAATCGCCCTGCGAGACTTTCCTGGAGCATAGAATATGATATTGCACTTGATATCTCTTGAATAACCCTATATTAATGAATTTTTTCAATTAATCACTCATCAGAATTTCATTATAAAATGGCCTCTTGGAGTTGGCGAACCTAGTACCGCACGACTTCAAAGTATTCTTTCCCAATATTTTAAACCTCTCTAACGTTTTTTCTTCAGTCGAAGTCGTTAAAACTCATATTATTGACTTTAAAGTTAAATGGGACCAATTTAGAGTAAAATAATTTTGTAGTCTTCAAAATTGTAAAGTCTTAGAACTAAATGAGTCATATTTCCCAGTCCAGGTTTGACATCAGGTTCAAGGAAAATAGAACAATAATCGTTTGTTTAGGAGAAATGAAATAGCTGAGTAGCTGTTTCTTTTTATCTGTTTTCTACACTCGGTAACAGCTGTTATTAAAGTTTTTATATAGCTGTGACATGATCAGAACTTTCCGTTGACTTGAGCAATACATTAATTTACACTTGAATATCATGTTTATACTTCTATGATGATTTTTCTTTTTCGTGTATGGAAATTATCGAAATTTGGTATTAATTTGGAAATCGTGGTGAGGTAACGTTTTAAAATCATTGTTAAGTGATACCGCGTGTTCTTTTATTCATCGGATGAGTCGTCCGTCCCTATCTTACAGCGTAAATGAGACAGAGATAGCAATACATCTGGTGAATAATCGATAAATAAAAGACGAGGATATCAAATAGTCACAGTAACAGTTCACAATATGATTGAAAAATCACAATATCATCCATTAGAGTGTTGTCCTTCATGACTGTGACACTATCCCACTATTAAAGTAAAGAACTAACTTTTGATAGTTGACACTGGGAGGGGCATCAATATAAAGCAATCATTATAGTCCTTTGAAATAATTTAGACAATAAAAATGTAATTTTTCCTTCAAGGGAAGAGACATAATTCTATTTTAAAGTAAAAATAACTTCCGGAAATTTTATGAAGTAATCTTTACTTTTAGGTCAAACACATATGGTAGGTAAGTGGGGAAGTAAAATTAATGTAAATGTTACCTAGAATTGGAACTAGTTGTGAACATGAGGTTAAAATTTTAACTTAAATTTTTCACTACAAGGACAAGATAAAACTCAGGTTATACTTACGTTAAAAATTCGTAAAATTTCTCTGTTTCTATACAGAGAGAAGACAACGACTCCAAAGTTAATAGTTTAGTCTAATATTACGTAATATTTTCTTACACATAAACCTTAATATGCACTTTAACTTTATAGTTACATTTTAAATTACGTAAATACTTCTTGTAAATTACGCTTAAGTCAATGAGACTTTATCAGGCATTTCTTAAGAAAATTTTACCTAATTATTGCTTAATAAATTCCTATTCCATATGCCTTCAAAGTTGAAAGTAATGGTTGCAATGGGGGCATTTAGTCAAATTCCATATTTCACTTTTTAGTACGTTTACGCGAAGTAATCGTCGAACAATTATAACACTGAAAATTCGAGGTCGATCCGATAAGTAGTTTCAGAAATATATTGCTTTAAACATGAACCGACGCGCTCAATCCAAAAGTCTGTTTTCAAGTCGCGTTTACGCTGTTAGAACAAGGCGATTTGTCTAATTTGCCAGAGATATACTTGATTATGTTAATTTTGAGACTATTGGAGTATTTTAACAAAAGAGTTTGCAGCCAAAAAGAGAGGAATCAAAATGCAACTAGGATGGACTAACGTCACGAAGCGTCGATGTTCTTGATTAATTTAAAAGACTATAGAGATCCTAGAAAATTCTGGCTTTTTGCATTTTTCTCTAAAATTAAGAGATATTTTGGAAAATGTAATAAAGAAAATATGTTAAATGAGCCCATTACACTATATCAACTATCTTAGGTTATTGTGGCTTTAAATTGGTACTAAACTAGTTATACTGCTTGGGTATTAAACTCGCCATTTAAAATGTTTAGCTAGTGACCTCAAATTCGAAATCAGCAATCTCAAAAACCTAAATAATAGTACTTTCCCTTATCTACCTCTCTAAGAGCCCAACTTAAAAAATTAGTACCAAATAATTGCGTCAGCTTGTTAATAATATAAGAACAACGATAACATAACATATAAAGGTAAGTTGATCAGTAAATCAAAATTAGTAGTTGCTGATACTTCTGCAGATTTTTTCAAAATTGTTTATTTATTTATTCATCCCAGCATTCTGGGCGTTGTCTTTTTATAAATATTTATTTTCCACAAAAGGCCTTTTTGCAGATAAAGGATTATATTATCAACCTATTCTGCTTAATTAAATTGATTTAATTTAATTAATAACCGTTAATATTAATCAATAAACTTTTCTACATATATTTTTGGTAAGTTTCACACTGTTATGCAAACTGTTTTTATCTAGTGGATAATATTGTCAATTCAGATAAAGATGATTGTCCACTTGGGCTAAATAAAAGTTTAGAGTCATTAATGTGGTTGAAATTACGACAATAGAGATCTTGCAGTCAACGGTATTGGAAAGCAATTCAGTTTAATCTTACAATAAAACCAAAAACCAGAAGTGTAGATTTTGCTGAAGCAGTAAAAACATTGAGAAATGAGAACATAAAAATCGAGCATCAAAATTTCCTTCCAAAGTTTGCGGTATTCAGATATGCATCCGATGCTTTTATTCACTTTTACGGAAAGAAGAATTTTAGTAATTCAGTTAAGATGTGATTATTAAAATGTACTGGGAATAGGTATATGTATTAACTAAACCAGTTGCTTTTTAAATTATCGACACAAAAACAAGTTTTAAAGTGATAACTTTAAATAAATGAATGACTATAACTATAGTCATAACAACAGAAAAAATTTGAATTTATTTTTATCCAAATAGGCGTAGAATGTCATGAAAAGTCGAAATTTTAAGTTTAATAAAAAAAAATCTGTCTGTCGGTCTGTTACTTTTTTTTGTGCATACTGGACCAGTTTATGATATTGATTTAAATTTGGTACACCTTATTATAACGAGATCTGGAACTAGATTATATTTTGATCCTATTCCGTTGAAGGTATGGTAAATAAAACAAGAGTCCATAAAATTGCGATTAATGTATGTACGAGGAACCATTTTTTTTGCATCTTGAAACAGTAAATCTTAATATGGAAGCGGTTTTCTGGTATACGATGCTTATCCAACCCAAATACACGTCGTTCACCCTCCACACCTCTTCGAAAGTGAAATATTCAAATCCCTGTAACTCGGTAACCCTTTGAGCTATCGGATTCATTCGTCCATCAAAATTTAAATAAAAATAAGTGGTTTCGTTGCTATATACGTCGATTTTCTTATCTTTAATAAGACATTTTTGAAAAACATATTTTTTGCACTCTCTTTTAATAACTCTGAAATGAACAATTCTAAGAAAAACATTTCTAAAATAAAAATTACTACCAGTGCATTTATCTTCATTGTG
Organism: Rutpela maculata; assembly: GCA_936432065.2. Lineage (NCBI taxonomy): Eukaryota > Metazoa > Arthropoda > Insecta > Coleoptera > Cerambycidae > Rutpela > Rutpela maculata. Next base: position 289,345,428 of record OW386285.2, on the reverse strand, counting down.
GGATAATCTGTATTTGTAGTTGTCCAAACCTGCTTATAACACAGGTCAACAAAAATAAGTTCTGCTCCAAGGACTAAACCTATCATGCCTTAAGTATTTTTGTGTGCTGAATCCGAATTTTCAATTTAAAAATTTTTTTACGACGTAGATTTCGAGTAACTCCCTGTTTTTATTGTCAAAGTGCGGTTTTTTGAAAATTTTTGACATTTACTCGAAATCTACGCTGTAGAAAATGTTTTAAATAAAAACAGGGAGTTACTCGAAATCTACGTCGTAAAAAAATTTTTAAATTGAAAATTCGGATTCAGCACGCAAAAATAGTTAAGGCATGATAGGTTTAGTCCTTGGAGCAGGCATTTTTTTGTTTGTTGAACTGTTTAATTTAAACAGAAATGTACAACGTATTTATACTCAGACGAAGGTGATCATAATAATGAACTTGCTTCTAGTGGATTCAATCAAACTAAATATACTTTTAGGTTCTTTTAATTACTAAGTAACAGAATAATCATTACAAATAGCATAAAAAAAACAATACTTCTTAGTTATGTTCTTCATCTTTATGGCAAGAATCACTGTCTTAATTAATATTTAATTCAATTTAAGTTAGTTTAACGAAATATCTTGAGTCGCGGATTTTCTAAAAAAATGTTTCAAATAAAATTTATTTCTTTAGGATGAAATAAAATTTATTTCTTTAGGATGAAATAAAAGAATATTGTATATTGTTGATTTGATGAACATCTTCAAGGTCATTTCAAGGACTACTTTGGTGTTTAAACGGAAACCTATATTTCTATTAGAGCAGACAATGTTTATTTATAGACGGCTAAAAAACCATGTATGCAAAGTCCAATTTGGTTTAAGATATGTTCACTATGCTGATCCGGATATGGCCTTTGATATTAAAATATTAAGTTCAACAGAAGTTAACCTGTTTAGAACAAACGGTCTACACACGTACACGCACACACACATACGCGCACACATACACATACCCACGTAGGAATTTCCCGCCTTTATTCGATATTTGTGTTCAACGTATTTTGAAATCAATTTCTGTAAATTTTTTTCTCTACGATGATCATTAAAAATGTTTGTCCGGTTATAATATCTTATTTGATTATCCTCAAATAAGTGTAATAGTCATCGTAGGAAAAAAAATTATACATATATTAATTTCATGATACGCTTAACTCATGTATCATATAAAAGAATGTATGTATGTGCGTATCTAAGAATTTTAATTCAAATTTAGAATACATGTAAAATAGCATTCTTTATTGAAATTTACTTATATCCATCATATTGAGTAACCACCAGAAGCATGTAAGCTGCAATATTTGAGATAAACTGTCTTATAATTATAATTTTAGAGCAAAACGTAGCTAGATTTTCAATAATAAACACACAAAAATACAAAGATGCGCAAGATACTTAACTACAATATACAGTGTGTCTTTCAGGTTCAAATGAATAAATTAAAAGTTATAACTACTTTACCTGTGGAGACCGGTGTGATAAGGTGATAACAGTGAATCGTGTGTCTTATTGCTCTCGTAGGGTACCACATTACTTAAAAATGTTACTAAAGTATTTTTAATTACGAAAAAAGTTGTTTATTTTGTAGTGGCGCCACGTAAACATGAACTGTGCCATATTCGAGCAAAATGTTAATCAAACAGCTATTCGGCCACGCCCGACTGCAACTTCTACTAGTTTAATTGACAAACTTCCCAATATTTAGATTTCATATTATAGTTGGAAAATGAATAACTATTTGCATTTGCATTTATATAACTAATAATAATAAGGAAATGAAGGAATGTGGGAAATCTTACGAATGTGAATTTTGCCGATCGTGGCGTAGGCGAGTCCTGTAATCACATGATTAAGAACGACCTAGTGTAAAAATGCGTATTATTTCTAAACTAAAATGAAAATTGAAAAGTAAGTAACTTTTTGAAATAGTTGTAGAAAAGATATTATAAATGTGGATTAAGAAAATAATGACCCTTGATTTTAACTAGATGTTACACCTCGGTAATGATAACATAGCAAAACTGTTTCTAGTCTTGCATGTATGAATTTTTCTTCTTCAATATTATTTAATAAAAAATTAATGAAGTTTCCACTATTATCTTAGCATTTAATACAATTTCAACGATTTTTTTCAGAATTTTACAAAATCCCTATTTTTATCTTGGAATTTAATAATAAAACTACTAGTGATCCTCTTTTGCTTTCGTAATAAGTAATATGATAAAAATAAATAAATAATAAAAGAAATCGTAGACACAATTTTAACTTTTAGTCGTTACTACTTGATCTTTTCCCGAGTATTTTCCCGAATTTACCACAGTGCTCGGATACATACGATTACTTAACATGGTAAATCAATCGAGGATATGTTCAAATTTTCCTTGCAGGATAACATACATCAAAAGCTTCCATTATCTAGATTGAACATGTTTGATGCTCTGACCCGTTTATCTTCACAGTGCACAAATTTGAATTTTACTCTGGTTTTCCATTACTGAACGATACAAAATAATTCCAGTGGATGAAAAATCCTATTATTTAACTATGATTTTCTTTCATTATGTAACATGCATTTTGCCTGAAATCGCCTGAAGTACGTCATTATGAATTACACGTCATAATAATGACTTCTGAAGTATTGTTAATCTGGTTTTGTTATTGCAGCCGATAGTTGCTGATGACAAATAACTAACAATTCAGTTATAGTAGAAGAGCATAAGGATTTTTGTAAATTATGTGTGTAAAACTAAAAAAATTTGATGACTTACGTGTCAGTTGAGTAAATGTTCGAAATGATGACCACTAGCTGCCATACTAGTAAATATTGTGCTCAAAATGTCCAGAATTTGTTCAGTGATTAGACCGGATTTGTTGACTATACGTATTTCTCAAAAATTACGCAGGCACACAAGAAAAAAAAAAAGGTCATGTACTTTTTTTACCGACTATCATATCTGTATATATTTTGGGAAACTGAAGTAGAATCCGAAGTCAGAATAGTCATATTATGTCGTCAATATTTTCATGTAAGCTCAATAAACAGCTGAGAACAAGCCTGAAATAGGTTAAAAAGTAAATCGAAGGATTAAACGAGTTGACCCACGTTTCTATGCGTGTTTTGTGTCGCTGAAACTGAATCCAAGGTCAGAATTTTCTTATCGTGTCAGTATTTAACATAACTTCAAATAAATCTCAAAAAACACCTCAATAATGATCAAGAATGAATTTTGGAACGCTGAGACTGAATCTCAGATCAGAATTGTCCCATAATATCAAAATTTTGACATAACCTCAAAAAATAACCATAAAACACCTCAAAAATGGTTGAAAATGTATTTAAAAGGGGGTTTAAACTGATCACAAGGCACTAAAATCTACTTTTAAGTGCATTTTTGACCATTTATGAGGTGTTTTTTGAGATTCTTTTGAGGTTATGTCAAAATTCTGACTATGCTAAGAAAATTCTGACCTCGGATTCGGTTTCAGCGCTCTAAAATACGTATAGAAACATGGGTCGACTCGTTTAATCTTCCAATTTATTTCTCAACCGGTTTCAGGCTTGTTCTAAGCTGTTTTTTTAGCTTACATGAATATATATATTGACGACATGTGACAATTCTGATCTCGGATTCGATTTCAGAACACCAAAATACGCCTTCTGAGATCCCAATGAAAACGCCTTGACAGAATTGCTTGGAAATTTCACCAATGATTTTTTAAGCATTGAAAAGTTTAAATTAATTTTTTGGAAATTTTTGAATCAGCCGATTTAAAAAAAAATGTCCATATAAATGGACGCCGGATCTTAATCAAGTCAAAGTTATTACGTATGGAAATAATATAACTTTTAATAGAGAAAATCATATTTATTTAATTTTATACTTAAACTTACAACTAGGTCAAACAGAAATATGAAAATCATAAAAAAAATTACGTTCAGCTGTAATACACAAATAAACCTTGCATGTTTTGCAGAAAAACTTAGTTTTTTTGGGACAATTCTTGTGCTTGTACCTCATTGAATTTTTTATTTGAACTAATTATTTGGGCAAATGCTTCATGCCATGTTTTAAAGAATTCGGCGTTGATCCTTGTGGTGAAGCATAACCTTCGAGATTATTTCTGGTAGTTAGGCGCAATTTTAAGGTTGAGTTTTCGTCATTTCCAATATTCGTATTTTTATCAGGTAGGAAGGCATTTGCTACTTGAAGTTTAAAATCTAGAAATTTTAATATTTCCTTTGGTCTGTCACCCAACTTTTTGCGATCCTCTGGATATAAAATCCAGGAGTTAGCGATTGCTAAATCAATAAGATGTAAAATGGTTTTAACAGTCCATTTCTTTGTCCTGGCTGACATCCTGTAGTAACTTATCATCCTATCGATCAATGGAGTCATTGATGTTGATGTTTGGGCGAGGTAGAATCTCGTTTGGACCACCTCTTGCATTGATCTGTAGGTTGATCTTCCAGTTCAGTTGAAGCTACTATCAAACCATTGTACAATATTTATTTTCCCATTGTTTCGAACCGTTTGTTCAGTAAAGCCCCTAGGATGTTTTTTTACGAGGTTTTCAGGAATCAAGTGCGCTGCTGCAGGTACTCTATTTCTCTGATCGTTACAGTACATACGATTTTTTTATCCAATAGATATTCCAAAAGTTGAATTGTTGTAAAATATCGATCAGTAAACACCTGGCTACCAGGATTTAAAGAACTTGTTAATCGTATTACAGCAGATGGCCCCACACCTAGTTTTACATCACAAACATCGAATAATGTGCCTTTGCCTTGGTAAATCTCGAAATCTAAAACTAATCCTTCTGGGGTAGCACATACGAAATTTTTTAAGCCTTCGGGATTCGGTTTATTCCGTACAAATTGTTTAACATGACATACCCCAGTAAAGGGTATCATTTGCTCGTCAATAGCAACCACTGGGCGACGTTGTAAAGATAAACAACCACTTCTAATTTTATTTGCAAGTGGTGCAATTTTCCACAGTTTATCTTTTCTTCTGATTTCTTCTGGTATGTCATTATCTATGATGACTTTCAGGTGGCTTCTAATAGTAAAAAATTTCGAAGTGTCATATTATTGATAATACGTTCTACTCTATTGGTGGAGGCCCAATACATTTTAATCTGAGGAAACTTCAGACATGACATCAATATTGAAATTCCAAAGAATTTTTTTACTTCTTCTGTTGTCAAATTCATGGGTTTATCATGATCCAAGAGCTATTTTAAGTTGGTACAAGCACAAATATTCTCTACATCAGAGTCATCAAAATACATTGCAATGTAGTCTGAGGCTTTCCAATCTTTCCGCTCAAAACTCATGTCAGTAGTCTCTGGTGTATCGAAATTTGGTGCATCAAATCTTAAAAAACAAATAATATAAAAATTAAACCAAAAAATACAATTTATCTAACCTGTCAGATTTTTTCCATGTTTTCCGTCTGTAGCGGGCTTTTAACGTGCTTAATGGAATATTAAATTCCGGATCAGAATCCAAACTTTCATCCAATATTTGCTCTTCAGGTTGTTCTTCTTATTGTTCTTCTGATTGTTCTTCTTGCTCTTCAGCACGCTCTTCCATATCATCCACTTCAGTACAATTTTCAAAGTTTTCTGTGTCCTCATTTTCAGAACCATCTTCATCATCGTCATAATCTTCAATATCAGAGTTGTCTAAACAGGCCAATAATTTTTCGTCATCTTCCCCAGGTCGAAGGTGGGTTTTATTGCCAAATGTTGCTAAATTAACAGAAAAACAATCTTTTGTAGGTTAGGAAAATAATGCTGGCAAATAGACTCCATGTCCATTTAAATGTACGCGAAATAGTTTTTCCACTAGAACGTGTAAATTATTAAGAATTGAATAAAATTACATTGTAGAAGTAAGATTACATCTTTCTAGAGCTGGAATTGGTTATTTCGGTATTAATTTTAAAAAATATATATTGAAAACTTATCTTGAAATGTTGCCTTACCGAAAGCACTCATATTTCCACACACTTCAACAGCTGATAAAATATTACCAGCCAAATGTACTTGCTCGCTAAATTGATAGATGGCACACCAAACCAATTCATTTAAATATACTGTGGGTTATCTGAGCAACTGAGGAGAATTTAGCTTTTAATAATAAAAATACATAACTAAGTGTCCATTAAAATGGACATGGGACCTCAGGAGGATAATATCAGAATTTTGACATAACCTCAAGAAATAACCATAGAACACCTCAAAAATGCTTGAAAATGTATTTAAAAGGGAGTTTAAACTTTCCACGATGCACTAAAATCTACTTTTAAATGCATTTTTGACCATTTATGTGGTGTTTTTTGAGATTTTTTTGAGGTTATGTCAAAATTCTGACCTGCTAAGAAAATTTTGAACACGGATTCGGTTTCAGCGCTCCAAAATACGTATAGAAACATGGGTCAACTCGTTTAATCTTCCAATTTACTTCTCACCCGGTTTCAGGCTTGTTCTAAGCTGTTTTTTGAGCTTACATGAATATATTGACGACGTGTGACAATTCTGACCTCGGATTCGGTTTCAGAACACCAAAATACGTATAGAAATATATTTTTAATAATTTAATTTTACTTCCACATCTAGTGAATTACTTCCACATCTAGTGGAAGTATATTAACGACAAAAAAAATTTTTTAAAATTTTCATTGTTCTAGAAGAATGGCAGACATCTTTTTTATTTTTTTGTGTGCCTGTGCTATTAGTTCTAACTTAACGCACTTCAATGCAATGTGTTACATGACCCCTTGCTATTTACAATTTAATGAGTGAACCCTACCACCTCTTAAAGGTTGAAGTGGCGCGATCGACAAAACACAATAAAAGTATCGCCCTTGATAATAAAATCGACGGTTTCGAGCGTTTTTCGAAAAAGGTATCATGCAAGCAGAAAATACGTCTGCTTTAATTTCAAGTAAAATTTTGGAAGAAATTAAGTTATGTGCGTAAGAAGTTACATTCGTAGGTAATGATGCAATGTGCTCACATTGGTAATATATTCAAATTTAGAACTGGTGGCGTCATCTACCGTTTGTTGTAAGTAGATCAAATTCAGAATGTTTATACGCACCTTTGTATAATCATTTACCACATTTGTGTTTTATACATTTCTTGAGCAGAGTGACTTAAGTGCACACTTAAAACAGTTGTAAGATTATGTTTCTGTTTTATCTTTTAGTTAACAATAATTATTAAAATGGCAACTAAGGGTAAAAAAATAGTGGCATTGGCATTGTCGACCAATCCAATAACTCTCAAGTCAGTGGATTGATCGACAATAATAAATATGTATGGAGTATAGTCAGTTACATTGATATCTGATTTCAAAACTTAGCTTTAAAAACACCGGCACACAAAGAAAATACATTTCTGGACTGATGACCAGACATATCATTTTATATGTATTTTGGTGCACTGAATCCAAATTTAATGATAAAAAAGAATTTTTCCTACTGTCAATTTATTCCAAATATCCCATTATTTAAGGAATAAATTATTGACAGTAGGAAAAAATCTTGATGGTTTAGAGCTTTTTCATTATCAGATTTGGATTCAGTGCACTAAAATGATTATAGAATGATATGTCGGGTGATCAGTTTAGAATTTTTTTTTGTGAACTGATAACTAACAAAAATTATCATGTTATATGTATTTTGGTGCGCTGAATCCAAATCTGATGATAAAAAGCTCTAAGTCATCAAGATTTTTTCCTGTCAATTCATTCCTCAAATAGCCCATGCATTCTGTTTACTCATACAGAGTCAAACGCGTTTCGCGAAACAGAAATTGTCATTTTTTGTACGTTCCTACTGGATCTAATTTTCGATTTGCACTATGCAGTTTACGATGATTATTTAAAAATTTCGTGTTTTGCTTTCTCTGCCATAATTCAGCGAATGCGTAAATGTTTCACGGCCATAGCGCAATCCTCCGTACGGATATCTGCGGTTCAAACCCTGAACATTTAGGTTTTTTTACCTCTAAACTCAAAAATATTTTTATCACCGCTGTCAGTCACATTCAAAAAACTGCAGTTTAAGAAAGAAAAATTCATTGCGATCAAATGGCGGTTTTTTTATAAATCTTCAAAAAATTTTTAAAATCTCGTTCTTTAGGGAAAATAATATAGTATATTAAAGTATAAGTGGATATTATAGTTATTAAGGTATCAAAGGTGTTATAAGGATAATAACGCACCGAGGTCGGCAGTGTACTTCCCGAGGGCCTCCGGCCCGAGGGAATGTACGTCGACCGAGGGCGTCATTATCCTATAACACCCGTGGTGCCTTCAACGTTTAATGTCCTACAAGTCTGTTATTTAATTCGAATTTTTTTTTTGACATTTACGATTTATTAATTTGACATCTATTATGTTCAGAACGATTTGATTTAAAAGAAAGTAAGAACCAAAATTGTTTGTAAACGCCGCCGTTGCATAGCAACGCATTTTGTTTGTCAATAACGCTATCATAATTTACTTGTTTTGGGTTGTGTTATAATTTTATAATGCCCTAGGGTGTTATAGATATTCATAATGCCCTAGGGCGTTATTTTTCATTTAATGTAACTCAAAATAGGGTGGTTATTGTAAAATAACAGAAAATACCGTTTTATAAGCGTTTGTCAAGATCGTCAGTGTTATTGTTATAGACCCTCCTAGAATCGACCTAAGGCGAATAAATAAAAACTTCGACTTAGAAAAAAATTTAATAACAAAAGACAATTCGGTTAGAGAATAACATATCAGCGCCGAAGCCTGGCACAAAGAGACTCATACATGCTTACAGAGAATTAAGGCACAACAAGGCACACAATTCAAAAGTATGCCAAAAATTTCACTTAGTAAATATTTTTTTGTAGACAAGAAAAAAAAAATTTACCAAGTGAAATTTTTGGCGTACTTTTGAATTGTGCACCTTGTGCCTTACTTTTCTGTGAGCGTGTTTGAGACCTTTTGTGCCAGTCTTCGGCGCTGATGCCTTAAATATGTTATGCTCTAAATTAATTGTTTTTTGATAATTTCTTCCTAAGTCGAAGTTTTTATTTATTCTTAGACTTAGGTAGATCGATTCTGGGAAGTTCTATAGTAATAACACTGACGATTTTGTCAAACGCTTATAAAACGGTATTTTACAAAACACTAAAATCTATAAAACCGGCCCTAAGTATTTTTTTTAGTAATTTCGGTTTATGTAAAATTAGATTTTTCTTAGTTTTTAGTATTTTGCAAAAAAACAGAATGGCAGGTCGGGTTTAGATCTAGGCAGTTTTTTTCATAACTTATTTACAAATATTTTGATTTTTTGTTTAACCTGATGCGATGAACATTACCCGAGATAAACCTGACAAAATTACGTTTTTCAAAATTAAAACTTAATTTCCAAGAAACGCCCATCTCCCAGATTGGACAAAATTTTACTGTAAATTCCAGATAACAATTTAGATATCATAGTATTTTGTGTGCTTAATCAATAGCTCCTTATTCTACTCCTTCTCTATTCTGAATTAAATTTTATATATAATCATACCATAGCCGTTACGCAATAATTTTTCACCTGTTTATGACTAGTTTTATCTACGGTGAATGAAAATGAACAATTCACAATATTTTAATTTTTTTCATTTTCTTCAGACATTTCCCGGATTTCCAAGTTAGTGTTCACGAATTAAGAACGTTTTTTTGACCTGACCTGATGCAATAAAGTAATAAAAATTTTCACGAAAGTATCTAATCATCTAAGTGTTAAATGAGATAACACTTAAGTAACGTGGACGAGTGATGCCATGATGAAACCGTTGAAAGACATAACTCCTTTTATCGAGATTTTTATGTCAATATATATCATGGAAATGACGGTTTATTATCCCATATTTTATCCCTGTATAAAGCAATATTTCTGTGTATATTTGAGATGTATTCAAAAATAACGTTTTCCATCACAGTTAATCTTATATCTAAAAACAATTAAAAATTTAATTTGGGTTTTATATTTCTCATTATAAAAACAATTTGTATAATAAATACGTTTCGGGTTAAATCAACGGAGTAATCCTGCATCTAATATAGCGTAGAATTTCTATATATATAGACTACAGCCTTTTACGAGGTCATAAAGTTAAAGTCAAATAAACTGCAGAGAAATTTCTCAAAGCGGGGTAAGTTTAAATTAAATCCTTTTAAAAAAGCTTTGCCGGTCAGTGGATTATGAGAAACTTAGCGATTCGTAGAAAAAAACCTATTCACATTTATACAAAAAAAAATAAGAAAAGGAAACGTGAATTGAAAGCAAAAATATAAATATTAAGAAAACTTATGTACAAAAAGCGGACGAATATACCAAAGAGCCGAATATCCCAAGAAGGCTTTAGAAAAGTTATGCAAGCAGTTTTAAAGAGCTGCTTTTTATCCCTTATGATATTTGAAGTCCACTGAATTTATGGTATTGAATTGGCCTAAAGGACGATAATAGTCCTTAAAGACCTCACCTTATCTATGAATAGAACGAAACGAGCAGCTCCAAATTCTCCTCCACTCGAAAGAATTTACGCTCGGCAACATTCTTAAGTTTACAAATAAAAAGTGTCGTTATATATTTCTGTAACAAGCTTGTTATGCTCTCAAAAACTCCTTCTGTTTCCTTTCAATTATTACTTAAATCTACAAACACTGCTGCCTAGGCGAATTTCATCGAATTCTGCTATGCTGCAAAGAGCTTCTATACAGAGACAAATGATATCCTATAAAAATATAGTGGAAACAAAATGTTGTCTGAAAATTGGCTGTCAAACAGAGTGATACTAAATAACAAAGCAGTAAGTTTTATATCATATGTGGATAAGCCAAGTTACTTTATTTTTAGTGTGGTCCAATTTTCAAGTAAATAAGTGATTTTAATGCCAGTATGATGATAACTTTATGTTAATTTTATTTCTTCGTAAACTCACCTTGACATTGAATACAGTGTGATCGAGAGACAACCCACTGGAATAATCAGATTATAGCATTTTTTACATAGAATTTTATAAGCTTTATTTTATGAATACTTGTTATTTTTTACATACGTGTTGTGGGTTTTTATAAGTACTCCGTTTTATTGTTTTGATAATAGTGCTATATAGTATAAATCATGTTGTATATACAAATTATACGTTTTCTTTATTTGTAGACTTTGAAAGAATTAAGTCAAATATCGGTTGCTGTATGGAGAGTTCATTGCTGTAGAATATTTCAAGTTGGTAGCTCTGAATATTTGTTACTTTAGTAGTGCTAAGAAATTGTGAAAAATATCGTGAAAATATAAAAAAATTAAATCCAAAACCTAATCAGTGCAAAGTTTAAACATTTATGTATAGTTGATAATAAAAGGTATGCTACATATTTTTTAAATAATTGATAAACAAGAAATAAACAAACACTAAAATTGTGCTGAAGTTCTGAATCACCAAAACATCTATAATTTAGTGACTGAACATAGCACTTGGCATGAATGAACAAAATGATGTTAAAAAACTGCTACAAGTGATCATTACACAAAACCAGGAAATAAAAGCGGATATTTCGCAAACAAAAATTCATTTGTCCACACAATATAACACGACTGAAACAATAAATAGTAATGAGAGTTTAGAAAAAGAAAATCGAGACCTTAATAAAAGAGCACTAGCATCGGAAAGAAAAACGAAAAGAAATAATATTATCATCTTTGGTATAAATGAGGATATTACTGGCATACTATCATTTGTAATTGAATTAATATAGGTAACACTGCAAGTTTCGTTCAGTGGAATATATAAAGACTAGGTCAAAAGTCCGTAGGGAGACCAACACATCATATTAGAATTAATATCTAACCTGAAAAAAAAACAGGTTTTTCAGGTAGTAAATAAACTGAAAAGAACTGGGATTACTTTCTCAAAGGATCAAATACCAGAGGATAAGGAAGAACACACTTTTTTGTACAATCAACTGAAAATTGCTTAACGCAAAAATAGTAAGAAATAAACTAGTGGTTAACGGCGAAGCATATTCCTACCAAGACCTTAAAAACAGCAGCATAAATTAATTAGACGAAGGTTTAGAAATTTTTAAAAAGAATTCAGCTCCGACCACCTCCATAACCAGTAATAAGTTTTCACACGGAAAGAACACTCAGTGCCAAAATAACATCAATTGGAAATTTAAAAGGCAACAAAGAAGTACTAAAGAAATACATTAAAGAAAAAATACTCCAGAAAATAAATCCTATACTCCAGGACAATCAGCATCAGGTTCCAAGTGGAAAAGAAGCAACTTAGCAGATGAAAAGGAACATGAACTCCGATCGAAAAAACTTAAAATTAATATGAATTGATCATATGTCTGCAACTAATAATGAATCCCTTCTATATTGCTAAACCTGTTATGTGTTGCTAATTTAGATAATATTAATACTTTTAACCATATCATTAATTTATTTTGATAATTTAAGCATTTTATTTATATAACTAACTGTAATTTTTTGTTGTCACTCGTAAACTCTTATATGGTAATACATACATACACACATGCATTTATTTTTGCTTAATATAGACGCTTAACATAGGCTTATAAAAATACACATTGGCTCAAAATGGATCAATTTATTAGAGATCATGAGAATAAATCAATTAAGACAAATGAAATCAATGATATGGAACAATTCAACAATATCTTTCATATAACTAATAAACAAAGGTCATGGTCCATAATATAGATCCATAAAAAAAATTGTATTAATCTCTCTAATTATATTAGTCTTTCTAAAAGTAAAATTACAGTTTATGTATGTTATGTGTATTTTATTTATAATTGCTAGTTTTTGATTAGGTGATATGTTTTGAAAAATTTATTTTATATTTGCTTATATTAAGGACCATCTTTCCATCTGAGCACTTGTTTTGATTTATGTATATAATTTTGTTAAATTGCAGGGCCACAGTGTTATGATGAAATTAATATGCCCTATTTTCCATAGACAGTCCCTTATGTGGACCTAAATGGGCTTACCACTTCTTTGTATCATTGTTATATTTACATTTTATTGTCAATAAATCATTATTAATATTATTTTTACACATGGCTGCCCTTAATAGCATCGTAAGTCCGACTAAATTTAAAAATGAGTTGAAAAAATACATACTTATAGGAAATGAAAATTTAAAGAAAAATCTGTATATCTACTAGCTAAAATAAATAAAATAAATAGAAAACCTCAGTTAAAAAAAAAAAGAAAAAATAAGAAAAAAAGGAAAAAGAATTTCTTAAAATCCCAGTAAAATCTCAGTTCACATCTCGTATTTGCCTGAATAATAAATGATAAGTACTTATATAAATACCATCCAAACAGGTATCATAGAAAATAAAATTTATAAATGGAATTTTATACCTAGTTGTAAAAGCAATAAACAAACAATAAACAATAAACGTGTACACAAATATCAATCTCAATCTTTTCTAGAGGAGACTAGTTCATACAGTAATCGTTTGCCAACTCTTCTGTCATTATTCTAAGGATAAAGTAGGGCGGCGCTACCACCTCCATGAATGAAATTGCAAGGTCACAGCAAACATCTTAATTAACCCTTGCCAACTTAAATTATTTATCTCTACATCAATTACCTCTTTTACGCTAATTATTACTCCGCGTGGAAATGTCTAATCTTGTTACCTATGGCATAATTTGTGAGCGAAAGCGGTAACTCAGATCCGCAATATTGCTTTGTAAGTTTATTATCAAGGTGAAATTGTTGCTAAAGGAGAACCAGGCCAACCAATTAAAAGATTTAATGGATCTCTAGTAGAAGGATATTATGATGTAATGGTAACTTAGCAATTTCTGATGATCCAAAAGCTCAAGAAGAAAGACCTAAGAAAATTGAAGGAAGTCGATCTGTAGTAGCAAAATTAGTGTCCTAAACGAAACATTTTTGAGAGATCTGAAGAAATCAACAAAATTGTAAATTAACATCAGGTAAAATGAAGGAACGAATTTTAAAAGTAAGAAATCGAGAAACACATGTTGATTGATTGATTGATTGATTTACCAGGGTGCGGTAGGCATTGCTGCCACTCCCATGTATACAGCTGGGCCTGCTACGTCCACGCTGGGTTGGACTAAGGTCATGCTTGTTGCCAGCAGCGAGAGCCACATGGCGCATGGTAAAGGAATGTAGGATGGGAGGTGTAGATATTTGTAAGATGCGTTACCGCATTGTGTCGTGAGGGAGCGTTTAAGCTTTTTTGTGATTTTGGTTCTGGGTATCTGCCTCTTCTGAATCTTCGTGTGAAATATGTGTTGTGTCTTAATATGGAGTGTTTATTACTGTTTATGCTCCTCTTTTTTGTTTCTGCTTCTTTGAATCTTCTTTTTCTGAGTCTTCTGATTCCTCGATTTGGCTGGGTTGGATTTGAGTCATGCTTGTTGTCAGCAGCGAGAGCCACATGACTCACGGTTTATTTCATTTTTCCCCTCGCTTTTCTCTCCCAGTTTGTTTATGATCCTCTCGATTGTTGTTTTTCACGTGTAACATGGTCTCCCTATTTTTAGTTTGGTGCTGTTCAGTGTTAACGTTTTCTTCAGTAGGTTTTCTGCTGTCCTTTTTGCTTTAACCTTCTTGATCATTTCCCTTATCTCTCTGCTTACCAGAATATGATCTATTTGTGTGATTGAGCTTCCATTACTCCAGGTGTCAATGCATGTTTGACTTTTACTCCATGTATTTCTTATTGTTAAGTCAAACATGTGTGCTAGGTTTTTCAGCGCGTTTCCATTTTCGTTAGACCATGTGTGGAGTATATGTGCATTAAAGTCTCCAGGTACACGATTTTACTACACTATGTATATGCTGTGATTTACTGCGTTAGAGGGAAGCACTGTGGAAAGTTTTGGTTTGTGTACCTAATTAAACACTAACTGATATTTCTTATCAAGCTGAAAATATTCCGAGGTATAAATTATTTTACAAACACATTCACATATACAAACTTAAATATAACTTCTAAACGTTGTCGTGTTGAAACATAAAATAGATTAGAAAATATTATGAAGAACAATGTTACAATTTGACTAGTTCATTTATAAACTAGGCAAATAATTATATGGTCACTATTAGATCAATGTCAGTAAAATGTGGTAATAATCACTCATTGTTATGGAAATCAGATCCTCAAGGTATGTGTTGTAGCAACGGAAAAATAAATTTACAAGTTTCTGTTGAACCGACAGAACCATTAAAAACCCTTCTAAATGGTGAAGACCCTAGATCAAATCAGTTTTGTGTAGCCATAAGAAACTACAACAGAGTATTTCGAATGACGCTTTTTAGAGCGAACATGATACTAATACTAATTACTCTCATTTCACTAATCACTGTAATTACCAGCACCACCCTAATTATCCCTCCAAAAGAGTTAGGTTAGAACCGGTTCCAGTATAATTTCTCTACTATCAGAAGTGTTCTATTTTAATAATTTATAGAATAAAAGCACAAGTTGCAAAAACAAAATTATCTGTATTGAGTTATGATAAAATTAGAAGAAGCATTATACTCTTCGCCAATTTACTGAACTTTTTATATTATTGTTACACTTTCTATAGGATACTCTTCGTAGTTTTTTGTAAATGTTAGTTTTAGATATTTTTAATGCTATCATACGAACTTAGTTGATAAAATACTCAGTATAAAATAAAGTAAAAAAAAAATACATCTAGAACCTACGTGGGTCTCTTAAAAATAAGAGAACTTCATCCAAAACTTACTTGGGGTTTGAACCCGGGACCTAGGGATTTCTAGTCTGAACTGAGCTGAACAAGAATTTATTTATATTAGAGGTATACTTATGCACCTCCCCGAAGCCTAACCCGGACAACCAAGGCACGCACTACCTTGGTGTGGTGAATATGGGTCTGGATGGGGCAGGTCCGGTTCGGCTTAACGAGTGTTTTCGAGTCAATGCTCAAGTTTAAGGATTAAAAACTTAACATTAACAATAAACAATTTAAAAATAATATACAATGATACTTAAAAATAATTAAAATAAAACTTTTTAAAATTAATTGTTGCACACACGCACTAAAAAATTTGGATTGTTGGCATGGGAAAACAAAACTCAACGAAAAAACCAGCAGAGATCTTAGCCGGCAGAACGCAGAAGGAAATCAATCATCCTCTGTTCATTACGTCTACTCAGGGCACACGATTCTCGGACCCACCTACGGGCATGGCTGCTGTATCACCAGCTCCCCTCTGTGAGTGTCGGAGCCACAGAGAAAAGTGACTGGCTTTGAAAAAATGTATATAATAATAACAATAATAGGTTTTTGTTTTCCCTAAAAGTAACAATAATAAATAACATGATAAAAAATGTACAGGAAAAACGCCGAAGATCAGGTGGTTGTGCAAGACAAACCTCTGTATTTAATCTTAAGAGTAAATCTACTTCAAGAGAGACTATATGCGGTGGAAATCCTAGAAGAAACGGAAACAGTTGACACTACAAATACTACTACATTGGTGTCATCTAAAACTCGTAAATATATCTTAAAGTCTTCTTTCAATAAAAATATTGGTCAGCCTAAAAAGAAGAAAATTCCCTATAAGTGATATCAGTGCGGATTGAAGGGCCACCTGAAGAATGAGAAGAATACAGAATGTGAATTAGTATCTATTAATGATTTCAATTTGCATGAAAAAGACATGTGGAGTGTAGATTTTGGGGCATGACAATGCAAAGAAATTGGTTCGCTTCCTTTGAAAAATTCGCAGAAAGAGGAGACTAATTGTTAAAAGACAATGAAAAATAATTGTTAAAGGAAATTTTTTGCATCATGTCTGAAATCTTTACCATGTGACTTGATAAAAGAATGTCTTTTTCTTTTAATAAACTTGCCTGTAATATTCTAATAAATGGAGAAAACATCGCATCTCGAAGTCGTAGACAGGTACTTTATGTTATACATATGTGAGTTATCAGTGCAGAAGTTCAACTTGCTGTTATAGAAATCCTTCAAAGATGTGCACAGGGATGTTGAAAATCACGTTGATGCAAATAAAATTGAAGATGAAATGCAGACATCTGACATAAAATCCTACGAGATCGATCAGTCATTACAAAACCTGCGAGGTATGATGCCCATGCATATTTTGTTACAGAAGACCCTAGTACTCTCGAGGAAGCTCTTGCTTCAAATGCAGCAGAAAATTAGAGAAAGGCAATGAAAGAAGATATGCAATCTTTGCATGAAAATAACACCTGGGTGCTGATGGATCTATCTACTGAAAGAAAAGTGGAGAAAAATAAATGGGTCTTCAAGATAAAAGATAAGTCTGAAGGTAACGTTCGGTACGAATCTAGATTAGTGGCGATAGGTTTTACCTAAGGAGCTTGTTAAATTTAAAAACGAATTTCAAGTAACTGTTGGTTCAACGAAAAGGTATTTGGGTATTCAAATACAATAACAAATTTGAAGGTGGAATTTTCATTAATTAAGGGATGTATGCCACAAAAATGATGAATAAATTCAATATGAGTGTCACATTCAATTGGAACTGGAAAAGGCCAACTTGAGGAAGATCAAGAATATTTGTCGTACAACATTCCGTTCCGTTCAGCTGCTGGAGGTATAATGCATTTATCCGTTACGACAACACTACACATTATATATGCTGTTCACTATGTCTCACAAGCTGTTGCAAATTCGAAACTGCGTCACTTGAATCTTGTCAAACGCATATTTAAATATGTGCAAGGAACGATAGACTATGGCATATTTTACAAAGCATATAGTGATTCTGATCATGTAGGTGATATTATTACTCGCAAGTTCACGTCAGGGTTTGTTTGCACATTCAGCAATGCAGCTATTTCTTGGTTTTGCCAAAAGCAACGTTCTATATCGCTATCGACTATGGAAGCAAAATACATTGCTGGAAGTGAAACTGCGAATGAAATTATATGACTACTGTTGAAACAAATATCTGGAAAGAAAATTACAGTTAAGCTTATTCACAACCCAGAATTTCATAAACGACCTAAACACATAGATGTTCGTTATCACTTTATTAAAGAAAAAGTTGTAGAAGATTTTTTCAAAGTAGTTCATATATCTGTAAATGAGCAGATTGCGTATATTATAATGAAACCCTTAGGAAAGCCTCGATTTGCTATTAAGAACATTTTTGGGGCTGTGTCCCCCAAGAATTCTAGTTCATGTGTTGTGAAATGAATTTTGAATTACTTATTAGTTATGAATTATAATATTGTATTAAAATCATGTCATCTATGAATTTTATATATAATGCAGCACAGAAACCAAAGAGGTGATTCTAAAAGTGAATAGTATTAAGACACATATTAGAAAAAGTACATTAATGGAGACAAATACATCGGACAGTGGCGGAGTAGTAATTTAAGATAAGCAGAGATTGCTCTTTCTCCTCTATTTCAGGACTTAAGTTCTAAGTTGTCTTGTAAGATTTGTAACGATTCACCCTGAGAGTGGAAACACACTGCAAACGTTGCAGAGGGCTCGATTGGCGCCTTCAGGATACAAATTTGGCCGTAAGGTAGAAAAATCTTCCAGATGAACACTGAATTTACGGCAACATATCGAGAAGGTAAGAAAATATTGTGTACCTATGTATCTTTTGCTGTCTACACTATCGTAGGGCTTTTAACAATGTAGAATAGAACAAACTGCGATCTTTATTATCGGAGATTGTACGAACTAGACATCTGGTATTCATTGTTCTCAGTACTAGCTCCTACAAATGTTGGCAAAAGCGTTAGACAGAAGTATGTTCTCTCAACGATCCTTTTTAAAGTCTATTGGTGGCACATGATGCGTTGTGTACTGTACTGTAGGAACTATAGGTGGAGCTAAGATGTGCAACTTAAAATTTTCAGATGACACCATTTTAGATGCAGCAAATGACGAGCAGGTGTTTTGTTACCTACGCATTAATCTAGTTGACTTCTCTTTGCTATATGGTACCTCCTCATGTGTCACGGCATACACCGCAATTGTTTTTTTCATTAGCTTCTTTGTGTCATCCCTGTAGGTACCTTCTTAAATATTTGACCGAAGCTTTATTTGATTTTGGTTGCTTTGATCGAAATTGGGAATGCAACTGGTGAGTCATAAATTATCACTAAAATAAGATAATCGGGAAGTTTAGAAGTTTCGAAAATTATTCTTCTGCTACAAAGTAGCGTTCCTTGAAAGTGTCTTTGGATATAAATCCAACGAAACGTTTTTATTGTTTGAGTAAGAAGAATGTATCAAAAATAACTCTTCTATTTTGGCCACATCCTGTAGAACTATATTTATGTCGAAAATATAACCACCTATAAATTACATTGATAACTCAGCTTATCGGTCCCATAGTGCTAGATCTCTATATATTTTTAAAAGGAATGATGTTTTGTGTGGAACGTGGAATATTTATATTTTAGATTTTTCACCCTTTATGTGATCCGTAATTTCTCATACACTGCACCACATTATTTTTCGTAAAATAAAAGTTTATCGAAAGCAATAGATGCTGACACGGGCAGCTGAGCCAAAGCTTGAAAGCCTTTTTAGCACAAGTGTAGAAGGAGTGGCCATCACTTTGGAGGGGTTTTCCCGTCAAACGTCATGTCTATGACTGATGATCGCCGACAGCACCCAGCAGGCTACCCGTCAAGCGAGACAACGGTAAATGGACTATTGTCATGTCCTTTATCCTTTTCAATTTTAACTTAAATAAATCGTCAGCATTTCTATCTGCTTGTTATTGATTATATCTTTTATCCTAATTTTAAAAAGAAAATACAGGGTAGATACAATAGCGGGCTCAATCATTATTTACACTTTATGCGGTATTTATCCACCATACATAATAATAGCGTACAAATACATTGCCAAACAATCAATTGCTATACTAAGAAACAACTTCAACTTCACCGAGCATTACTTCTACGAGTATTATTACTCCTCCTCTAGTAACGGTAGAATTTGTGAGCTTAAAATTTCCGATCAAAAATTATCCTGGAATGGGCTGTACTTTAGAAAATAATAAGAGAAATAATTTTTGATCGAAATGATAACACCGTGATAACACGTGAAAACTTGTTTAATAATATATACTGGATATTTCAGTATTTAATTTAAGGGGCTTAGAAAGTTTATCAAATAGTTATTTTAGTCAACTTACAGTCCCAATCGCTTCCTAATGGCGGATCCAGACTAAGCTGATACATAAACAAAACACAAACTGTTCTGGTTAAAACAGAACACAAACTTTCAAAAAACGGATGTCTGCAAAACCAAATATGAACTCCAGTCCTCACCTGTTCAATTGTACCTAATTTTGTGTTCGCCAAAGTTGAATGCAGAGAAAATGCGGCGAATTGAAAGAGGCCGTGATGAAGAAGATAATATACTCCTACTGGCAATGATAATTTTTTTTCTGAATGAGCTTCGTTCTCATCGTTTCGTATAAAACTCAATTTGCTGAGAAGGAAAAAAAATACTATCACAAAACTTTTATGGGATTTTAAAAAAGATGACATTGGAATGATTGGAGTAATATGGAGTAATTTCAAATACAGATTTTGAATACTTGTTAAGCCTATTGAACCGGAAAAAACAAACCAAACACAAACTATATGTTAGATCTATCATCAGCATATGGACAAGTTTTCAGTAAACAGAAACATCTGAAAAACCCTTTCATTTTCCGTCAAGCGTCGAAACTCGGTGTGTCTGTTGCTGTAGCATTTTTACAAAAATTTTTCGAAATGTTTACGGTCACTCGCCAAAGGACCG
Organism: Rutpela maculata; assembly: GCA_936432065.2. Taxonomy (NCBI): domain Eukaryota; kingdom Metazoa; phylum Arthropoda; class Insecta; order Coleoptera; family Cerambycidae; genus Rutpela; species Rutpela maculata. Next base: position 289,324,516 of record OW386285.2, on the reverse strand, counting down.
GGGATCCACCCTAAGGGATCTATCGTGCTAAAGTAACATAAACAGAAATGACTCATTTGGGGAGGGTGTATTTTATCCATATCTCATATGATCCTTTCTATTTGAAATTGCATTAGATTAATGAAGGGTAGCTAATCTATAGCAAAACGTACATAAAGAAGTTATTTTAAATGTAAGTAATTATTTTCTCATTCACAACTTCTTAATAGATGTTCTTTGGTCCATGCAATATTATAGTTGACTTCCATTTATTGTATTGCGCCATTGCCTGTTAGGCACTAACATCTTTTGTTCTCAGTTTCTTGGTGACATCAACCGCGCGATTATTTTGGAGGCCGCCTTCCATCTGCGTTCTCCAATCAATTAATCGTTTTATATCGTCCTTTCTACGATTAAGTGGAGTGTTGTTTTGGAGCGTATTTCTACGCGAATTAAGGTGTTTAAAAAGATACCTGACGAGAAAAAAGAAAATAGTACATTCTTTGCTTAATAAGAGTGAAAATATGATGATACCTTTGTGGATAGTTTCTACGTGTTTCTTAATCACGAATCTGTTCAGATTGATTTTATTCTCCGCTTATATGTTTTCGAATATCTGTGTTTCAATTTCAAAAATGGAAAATCTCAAGAATTGAATATTTACGTGGAAACGAGTTACCGAATTGTATGTACACACTTTTTAATTGTGTTTTAATCTTCTTCCATTTAGAGCCCCTTCACGTTCTTATTCATTTATATATTTTTACCCCTGATAGTACGTAGGTGGTATATGTTTTTAGGAGTAAGTTTGCTTATTTTTGTTTGTCTCTTACCTTCTATCCGTGTAAGGGATGTATCGATTTAGATGCAATTTTTACCATACAATTTGGTATATCTACAGGAAGGCTTATAGATATTTAAAACTTTTAATTTCGACCGCCATCTTAGTGCATTCATCTTGAAACGAAATTACCGTAACGAAACTGAAAATGTATTTGTATTTTAACACTTCAAAGATGAATGTGAAGCCAATCAATAAATTAAATTATTGACTAATTAACGTGCGTTTCCTACCCGCTTGACGTATAAATGAACCCCCTTCACGTGATATGTAGGAGTATCAGTTGTATTAAAGAATAAGGATAAAATGGTTGCGACAAAAAATGGAGAACAGAAAATTTCACAAATTTTATATAAGTACTAGATATAAAATATAATAATAATAAACGAATTTATTGAAGAAAAGAGACAATTATATTTAGTATAAAAGAAATTTTAAATAAACACTTATAGTATTAGAGTTTCGTGGCACAAACTGCTACTCATTCTTAACCACAACCATTAACCTACTACATGTGGAAAATGATGGACTAATTAAATCTGCTCATGGTTACCTATAAATAACCGCTGCCCAAGGAATCGCTAGTTCCACAACCAGATGTTCTACCCAAGTCTTTCACAACGAAAAAATTTTGTTTGTGGAGGAGGGGGGTGGTTGAAGTAAAACAATATTTTGAGGCTTTTGGTTCTTATACATATACTAAATAACATTTTTTTCGCCACCTTTAATATTGAGGTGGGGTAGTAATGGGGGCGGCTAATGCCAAAAATGTTTTTGAGACGTTCGCTTCTTTTGTATATACTAAATATCAATTTTATGGACTCTTACTTGTTTGATTTACCTATTTACTCCAATTAACCCCCCAGCCCGTCAACGGAATAAGATCAAAATATAATGTTGTTCCAGATCTCGTTAATATACATATGTGTACCAAATTTCAACTTTAAACTTTTTCAGAATAATCGTGCGTACAAAAAAGTTGCAGACAGACAGACTGACAGACACAAATGTTTTTTTTCTCATACTTAAAATGTCGACGTTTCATGTAATGAAAATGGCGTTTAATGACACTTTAAGCCTATTTGAACAATAAAAAAATTTCAATTTTTTTTTGCGTTGCTATACTTCCACTGCATGTGGAAGTAATTTGCTTCTTTTATGGATACTTCCTTACATTACATTGAGTTGACACTTCCTGTAAAAACAGAAAATATTCGAAATATTGAAAGCAGTAATATCTTAAAAAACTTCCACATCCAGATTTTCTAGTCTCACAACGAAAAAACTTTTGTACGTGGAAATAATTGTTTATGGAACTCTAATAATATAATATTTGAAATCGCCTAACCCAACAACCCATAAAACGATATGCCACATCGGTAGTGGGGGTGGGGGTGGTAGTAGTGGGGATGGGGGTGGTGGTAGTGAGGGTGGCTGAAGTAAAAAAAATGGAGGCCTATGATTCTTGTATACATACTAAATCGCAATTTTATTTTTTTCACCTCCGTTAATAATGGGGTGGGAGTGGGGGGTCGTAACGGGACTGATTAATGCCAAAAAAAATTTTGAGATCTTAGCTTCTCTAATTACTAATTTTGTGGACTCTTACTTGCTTGATTTACAAATTTACCCTCCATTTATCCCAATTTACCGCCCAACCCTTCAACGGAGTAAGATCAAACTACAATCTAGTTCCAGAGATCTCGTTAAAATACATGCGTGTACCAAATTTAAAGTCAATATCATAGACGGTTCCAGAGTAATCGTGTCCACAAAAAAAGTTACAGACAGACAGACCGACAGAACGACACAGAAATTTATTTTTGCTCAAACTTAAAATCTCGACATTCTAAGCCTTTTTGAACAATAAAAATTTTTATTTTTTTTTTGTGTTACTATACTTCCACTGGATGTGGAAGTAAAAATGAAAATAAAACCGGGAGAAGAAAGAGGAGGTGATATTGAAAGAAAAAAGTAAGCCAGAGAGAAAAAGAGAAAGAACGAGAGGTCGCTTAAATAATACACCTTCTATGTAAAAACAAGCTGCTTGGGAAAAAACAATAATGAAACAAACTCTAACAAATTCTGATATATCTAGATTAAAATAGCTAGGCTATACAGATATATTTTAAATTGAAACTTTCTGATATTAAAATTCTTAAATTTCTTAGGTATCAAGCTACACAACTGAATAGCATTGTAAATAAAAGAACATTTAAACATAATCTGGCTGCATCGACGTAGGTCATAATGCAAAAAAAAAAAATTAACGAACGAACGATGACGTGGAATCGTAAATTTGTCTTTAAATCTTATATCAACTGTGTGAATATTTGACCGAGTAGTTAATTTACTCTTAAGAGTGCGAAGTGAATGATTTGAGGTGAGGAGAGAATGTCAAATTTCCTAAATGATATTCTCTATGCGCAACTAGTTTCATTAATTTGATTAGAAATATGATTACATTTACGAAGATTAAATAATCGACAACATGAATTTTGCACTTCTTAAACCCTATATTTATTTAGAGAATCAATGCACCAACCATAAATAAAATCACAGTAAATCATATTATATAAATCTTAAGCTTGTATCAAGAGAAAAATATCAAGATTCCTGCATACATCCACAATCTGAACAGGAGCACCGTCGATATATACGTTTAAAATTATTCTTAAATACTGAGTATTCTACTTATTCCCAAAAAGCATTAAAGATTATTTATTAGAATTCAATTTTAACTTCTGTTCAAGATAATTGTATATCATTAACAGCGATAGTGAGGTCAAATGCCTGTGAATAATCTTAGTATTATAGCTGTAATGAATGTGAGTATCATCGGCATAAGCTTGAACATTAAAAGTTTTTATAGAAATTAATATAACTGCTGCATATATGATAAATTGAGGTCCTCCTGATATAATTCTTGGATGACAATTTATCGTTGTAATATACTGTCCGCCATCGATTGCTTAAATAAGAAGTAACAAAGAGCAGTATTTAGTCAAGAAAGAGTGACCCCAAAAAAAGGCCAAAAATTGCCCATTTTCTCGCCCTCAAATTTCGTTTTAAACTAAGTGCTACATTATTGCTAATAATGAGGACATCCTCAATATAAAATTTCAAGATGAGCATATGTTTGGTTTTTGAGATATGAGAGATTGAAGTTGTGATATACGTGGTGCAATATAGGAGCATATCAAAAGATACACAGCGTCACAAAAAATAAATACTCATCAGCTATGGCAGAACAAGCAAGATATTCTTAGAATTTTTTGACGCAGAATTCAAATCTACAATCGCAAAATCCGTATATCCATTGATTAATTCAGAAGAACCAAAAACATCACCAATATGAAAAAATGATGCTATTGAGTTATAGAGCTTCCATGAACAGAAATATAATGTAATTCTATTGGCTGAATACATGAACGAAGATGTTAACTAGGGCTCACACAACCAGTTTGGTGTGTAAAAAAATTATTGTGGGAATATTGGTTATCGTTCCACATCCAGACACACTGCAATCAGAATGAAATATCTGGTACATTCACTATCTTTTCACTGACTCGAGTTCATAATTCAAGATAAGGTAGTTTTGCACCCTGTGATTGGTTGTTCTTGTGAACTAGGTCATAACAGATTTATGGTTCATTCCTATTAATAAACCTTAGAGAGTTCAAGCTTTTTCGGCAGTTATTGGAACTTTTATGCACTTTTGTATAGTATTGAGGTAGTTTTCACCCCCCTTAAACGAGAAGCTGATCGATTTTTGGGGTCACTCTTTAAGGTTTACTTAAAAAAATGAATATGATTTATAGTGTCGAACGCTTTTGAAAAATCAAGTAGTATAAACTATGCACCTATTACAAGTAAAGAAATCATTAGATCATTACCTAGAGCAGTAGCTGTACTATAAGCTTCTCTGAAACCACTTTGAGATTCAGGTATTAAATTATTAATTTCACAACACTGACAAAGAACAATGTTCAAACAGCTGATATTTGGCCCCCATCGCGGAACTTAGAAGACACAGAGAAAATTGTTGGAAAGAGCTCAAAATTAATAAAAATACGTCTTCGTGATATCAAAAGGCTGGAAAAAATTCTATTTCACCCCTGAAAATAAAAACAACCCCTAAAATTGCTTTGAACAATAGCTTATACTGAATGTGAAAATTATATTTATTTTATAATAACTATTAGGTATCGATTCAATAGAGATAACAAAAAGGTAAAAACTACCCCCATTCACACCCTATTGAGGGTGGAACGACATACGTATTTTTCATATTCATATAGAGGTAGTTTTTCGTAATAAGGATACTCACGTCAAGACAAAGTGGATGTCTGTCCCTTGTACTAGTAGAAAATTATTTGGTGCATTACTTTTTTTGGTTTCCAGACTGTGAATAGCATTGCACCCCCGAATATGGGAGTTTGGTGGTTTCCAGGGTCGCTAACTAAAGCGCTTTTTGTAATAATACTCGATGCGAATATTATTTTATATCCTTAGATGGGTTGTTCTTTAACATAGGGACGCTGAGATCAGGATCAGTTGAAGGTCTGGCTCAACTAGTATTAAAAAATCATTTTGTACATTTCTAGTCACCTTGGTACCTATTAGGTGCTGTGTATGGCATTCCATCTCCCGAATAGGGTGTGAATAGGGGTAGTTTTTACCCTTTTGTTATCTCTACTGAATCGATACCTAATAATAGTTATCATAAAATAAATATAATTTTCACATTCAGTATAAGCAATTCAGAGCAATTTTAGAGGTTGTTTTCACGTTTCTAGGGTGAAATAGAATTCCCCCCAGCCTTTAGATACCACGAAGACGTATTTTTATTAATTTTGAGCCTTCTTCAAGCATTTTCCCTGGGTCTAATGCGTTCCGCGATGGATACCAAAAATCAGTTAATTTTAACATTCTCCTTTGAATAAGTCCTAAATGGTTCTAATTTTCTCAAAACTTCATTTTAACCGACACCGTGTCTCTAAGCATAAGAAAGATCCCAATAAAGCTTGGATTTTGGGACTGACTGTATAATTTGAAAACGCTTCTATAATAATATCGTAAAGCGTGAACAGCGTCATAGATAAGTAAGTCGTGAAGTGTGAACAAAGATAAAACTTTATTTAAAGAAAAAAGTAATTTTGATGTTTTATATATAGCGTTTAAAACAACACTGTATCACTGAACGAAGTGTAAATATTCAAAATAATTTCAACTTAGTCGTTTACTTAGAGCAAATTGTGGATTCATCCTGATGCATGAAATCTTTGACATTCAAATGCGCAATTTCCTTATCCTATTAGTTACACCCTTTTAAGAACCCAAGTTAGGCAAATTTATCGTATTTGTTTCGAGAATAACTCCGATAAATACGCGAACGATTCCATTTAAAAAAGCTTTCCATATAAGGCCAATGTTTCATTCAACTTTTGTAATCCAATTTTCTAAACAAGGGAGATGCGATCAGATAACAGAGTATTGGCTATAGCACACCCTAAACGATGATAAATTAACCAGAGGACAGGATGTATTCAGACCTTAATCTCGCACATTAGAAAACTCAGGGACATTTAATCAAAAATATTACTTTGTTTTTATTTGTTATTATTAATTGCAATTAGAATTAAACAGTGTTTATTATTATACAATTTGGTTTCCTTATGTATGTATGAATTTTTGAAGGAATGTTTTTAATTAGACTATTAGTACTGTAATTTCTTTGTTACGTCAGATTGAAAGTTAAAGTAATGTTAGGACCAAAATACAGTGTACGCCAATATTCTTGGCTGAAGACGTCGGTCTCGGATGTCTGGGGCCAGGCAGGACTATTGCCTTTTACGCCAGTACATCGCTGAAGATCGGGAACCGGCCTCGTGCAGGGCGGGCCAGCTTACTTTACATCGGCCCCACTCACAAATGTGAGCGGTGCAGATGATTTCGGCCCACCTACCTGGGTCTGGCTCGTTGGACCTTGCTGGCTAAGGCCTTTATCTTCTGGCGCTCTTCGGTCTTCATGTTCTTTCTTCGCCAGCTTGTCACCCCCAGGGGGTAGTCATCGGCCTGTTGGGTATTTTATGGTTTTTTGGAAGGGATTGACTGCTGATACACAGGATGTACTGTGACATCCTGTCATCCGGATCGTCGGTAGGATAAGGATGAGCAGTGTAGCTCAGGGAAGGGTAGACCTAAATGCTTTGGTGACATTTTTGGTCTGCCCGGAGCCAGGGTGACTACAGGTACTGGACGGTGTTTGTCCGGTACCCGTAGGGTCTTGAGTGGGTGGTTGGGTGATCGTCATGTCTCTTCCCTGGGTTGGCTTCATCGGACGGTGGTATGGTTCTCATACTCACCCGTTATCCAGAATTTGCATCTTCGGCCTCTTGTGCCTCGGAGCGTCGGCTGGGTCATAGTCAGTAGCCTCCCTGACCAACGGGTTCCCATACTCCTCGGCAAGGGCGTAGATCTTCTTGGCTCTCTCTCTCGGCTGATTTCGGTGACTGCAGTGTACTCCAAATCCCTGAAGATGTCTTCGTTGCGTACGAACTAGGGTGCGTTGACTGCTGTCCGGAGAACGACATTCTCCACTCTCTGGATCTGCTGGAGGTAGCTTTTCGCTTGGCAGCCCCAGGCTACGGAGGCTTACGTCAGTTTGGGCCTGATGAGTGACCTGATAAGCGTGAGCTTGTTCCTCAGATTGAGCCTGCTCTGTCTGCCCGTCATGGGGTAGATAGAGCTCTCGTCCTCCTGGCGAAATACAGTGTAATGCGTAATGAACATAAAACGAATATCTTTATGTAATTACTAGCAATGCCTGGCGAATTAGGAATCACTATAGTATACCTAACAATAATCCTAATAAATACAATAAAGTATAATTATTTATTCATAAAATACAAATTTTTACCGAAAGACATTCTTTAGTACAGTCGATTTGATTTAATAAAATTTTTTCAGCGGCAACATTCCACTGGAAATTTTATTGTTGATTTTATGTATTATGAACTCCTGATTACGAAAAAAATATTTGTGCCTAAAAATTCCTGGTGCGTCAAAAATTATATGCACTTTTTGACGCTTTTTCACGAATTTTCTACTTATCACCTTAATATATCTTGTAATAGTAATCGAATGGGAACTTTAAAAATACTGGTTCATTTGAAATAACATTCTTAAGAATCTTAGATCTGTCCGATATGTATAGATCATTCCGCTATCTTGGATAAAAATAGAAAAAACAAAAAATGGCCTTAAAAATCAAAATTGAATATCTTTTCGATAAGAAGGAGTAATTTCACCAAAGTTGCCAAAAATAAAACACATCTAGGTAAAATATAATGCACCAAATCCAGACGCTGTAAGTCAAATAGAACGGTCAAAGATAGCGGATGAAATAAAAAAAAATTATTCTTCGTCAAGGAGGCATTGAGCGTCACTTTTTCTTTTTTTCGATTGTAGGTTCTTTAAGGTACTTTAAGGAGATAACGTTCAATTTTTTTTTAATTTTCAAATAAAGTACATTTATTACAATTTTCAAAAATGCATTTTCTTTGACTATACTTTTTTTCACCCAATTTCCACCGAAACAAACTAGAGAGCCTCGTATAAATTTAATACAAAATGAATTACTTTGAAAAGTTCTTTCATGATATGTATATTTCATTTTTTTTATGAAAATTGGGTGAAAAAAAAGAAGAGTCAAAAAAATACATTTTTGAAAATTGTAAAAATTATGGTTTTCACAAAATTTTAAACTTTAGCACTATCAGTTAATATTTTTATAACATGTGTTATATGGTTGGAAAGGAAAAAAAAGTAACGGATTTAATGGTGTCATGGCCTATCTTGAGATTTATACAAGAGAGTATGTCAAAATCAACTGCGTTTTTCGAATTTATAAAGCAAGCTGGTTGTACAGCCAGCTTGCTTTATAAATTCTGGTAATTTATTAAATTCAGTCACTCCCTTGTACATAGAGGATTTTGTTTTCATGAAGTTTGAGAAATTAATGTTTATATCATTTTTTGCCTTGTGTTGTAATTATGTATATCTCTATATGTTGTATATTTACTGACAAATGTGGAGGTACCAGATTATTTTAGAATTTATGTATTGGAATTTGATATATACTTGCAGGTTTAGTAAGAGTTATCCCAGTTTTGTGAGTTTTATTTCGATAAAAAGAAATTCGAAATCCATAGCCTACTTTGTGAGATATAGTAAAAAATTCATGAAAAATAGGTAAACCACAGATGCTTATATCTTCCTTATTTGAGGAGATATGAAAGAAATTAAAGACTTGAAAGTTGACGGCAAAAAGTAAAAGAATAACAGTATATATAAAGAAAAATCGAAAAATGCCGTTGATTTTGTTATACGCAATTGTGCTAAGTCTCAAGATAGGCCATGACACCAAATCCGTTACTTCTTGTCTTTCAAATGATGTAAAACATGTCATAAAAATATAAACTAATAGTGCCAAAATTTAAAATTTTGTGGAAACCATAATATCTACATATCATTGAATCGTAAAAATCAGCTATGCCATAATGGTAAAAATTCACCGTATGTTAATTATAAATAAGTAATTATTTATGACAATTTAATACAAAAAAAACAAACATCTCATAAATAAAAATACAAGTACAAAACGAACATCCAAAAAACCGAAAACAGTACTACGTACTATATCGGAGTTGTGCCACTTTATCTATGAATCTCTAAGTAATAAAACATATCCAATAACACTATTTTTTTACCTAAGTCGTGCATTCGATACAATTGATTATAAACTTCTTTCTGAACAGAAATATGTCCATAGAAACTGCCTCTTATCACCTACTAAATTTTGTATATAAAGAATTGGATAATGGGAAATATGTTCTATTTTTAATGTTTGATCTTTCGCGGGCTTTTGACACAGTCAATGCCGAGTTTTTAAATAAAAAACTATATGCAGTGGGTATCAGAGGAAGCATGTTACAATGGATCTCGTCATATATTTCCAACAGAAAATTATTGGATAAATATGATAATGTTAAATCTGAGACCAAAAATATTAAAATGGGAGTTCCGCAGGGTTCTGTATTGGGACCTCTGCTCTTTATGATTTATGTAAATGACCTACCGTCAAATATATCTACAGGTAAAGTTACTATGTTTGCCGACGATACCACTGTAACTATAGCAGCCCTTACCCAAGATGAACTCTCGGTAAAATTGAATTGTGTGCGAGACGAACTAGAGTCATTGTGTCAACGGAACAATCTAATTCTTAATAACAAGAAAACTGTCTCATTAAATTTCCATATAAGAAAACCATTATCCTCAAATTTTGAAAAACTCTATAACATTGAACTTTCTGAATTTGCAAAATTCTTAGGAACACACCTAGATACTAAATTAACATGGAACAACCACATTGATTTTGTTTGTTCTAAACTCAACTCGACATGCTTTGCAATAATACAGATGAAATCATGTCTAAACGTAGAGGGTCTATTAAATATTTACTATGGGCTGGCGTACAGTCATCTAACAAACAATATTGTCTCCTGGGGAATTGCCAATAACATTTAAAGAGTGTTAATAGGTCAAAAACGCTTAATCAGGATAATCTTTAATATGGCACGAATGGACAGTTGCAAAAATGTTTTCAAGAGAAACAATATCCTAACGGTTCCCTCAATATTCCTATGGAAATGCGTTCTTTATGTTTTCAAACATAAGTCTGATTTTAATTACATAGGTGGATATCATAGTTACAATACCAGACACGGCAGAAACTTATCCACCTCATTACATAAAATCAGCTTATTCAAAAATTCACCAAACTACAATTTCATCACAATATTCAACAAATTACCAGACCAACTAAAAGGAATTAGTGGATATAATAAATTTAAAAAACAAACGAAACTCTTTTTTATTGAGAAGGCTTTTTATTCAATACAGGAACATTTGGACAGTTAGTCCTTATTCAAGATGATACATAAGACGTTTTTGTATCTTTTATTTTGTGTTTTGTTTTTCTTTATATTATATTGTCTCGTTGATTATATAATTACATATTATATTACAATTATATATTATATTTTATATCTTGATCAGATATATATTTTATATTTATAATTATATATATATATATATATATATATATATATATATATATATATTTCTTATTCTTGACTCACTACTACTAAATGGCCAATAAACTATCTATCTATCTATCTATTGAGCATGTAGATAGCACAAAGTTCTTAGGGATGGTTTTAGATAAAAAATGGCCTGGGAAAAACACATTGATTCCACAATTTATAAATTAGGTTCAACCTGTTTTTGCTAAGACAGCTACGTAATACTGTTACAACAGAAACATTGAGATTGGCATATTTTGGCCTTGTACAATAAATTTTATCATATGGACTTATATTCTGGGGCTCCTCATCCCATTTTGAGAAGGTATTTATAATGCAAAAAAAATTGTATGCTATATGGTCGGAATACATCCTCGGACACATTGCAGAGATATATTCAAAATTATTAGGATTCTCACTCTTCCATCATTATACATACCGCTGTTAATAATGCATATAAAAAAGGATGAACATCTATTAATTAAAAACAGCTCAATACATACCCAAGACACATGCATAAAAAGTAATCTATATTTACCATTCTCCCATTATCGAGACTTTCCATTGGGCAAAACTCTCATACATACCAAGGTACCGGCACGGTAGCTCAATCGGTTAAGGCGTATTGAGTAGCGAATACGCTGATCGACTCGCTACCGCGCTCTGGGTTCGACCCCCAGCCCCGGTATTGACAACACCGGTGGGTGTGGATGTATGTCTGCGTTTTTCCGAATGTGTAACCCCCTTCCGGACAGCCTTGGCTTTGGATTTGGGGGTTGTCTACTATCTGTGGTGTGTTTATTATTTGCTACAAGTTTATATCACTGTTTGGAGAAATTAGTAATTTTGATAAATTTAAATCAACGCTAAATAACTATTTATTAAATATGGCATTTTACTCCGTTACTGAATATCTGGAAATGTAATGATATTCATATTGTTTCTTGTTTGTTACGGTTTATAATATGTTGTTTCATACAATTACTTATATTATTTTTGTACTGTGTTTATACCATTTATGTTATTTGTACCATGACTATACTGTTTTATCATTTGTATGTTTATACTATTTGTATTCCTCCTGGATTTTGGACGAGTCCGATAAATTTTGTACAATCTTTTGTGTATTAAATTTTATGTGATGAATAAATCATTATTATTATTATTATTACTTATACTACCATACTGAAAAGAAAATGTGTCTATTTTTTTCTACTAACTACAATAAATGCTCAAATTGTGTACCGTGTATTCTAATACAGAAACGTACTTTATACCTCACGCATTACATTTTGAAGCATTTCAGGGGTAGCTACACCGCACATACATTTCCAGTTCTGATTTTGAGGTCTTCAATATTTTCAGGGGCAGTTTGAAATACCTTGTCTTTAATGTAACTCCGTAGCAAATAATTCAAGGGAGTGATATCTGGTGATCGATGTGGCCAAAGAATGGGTCCTTATGCACCTATCGAGTTATCTGGCATAACATAATTTAAATAATTTGCAGGTTATTAGAGCAGTGTGAGGTGAAGACCCATATTGAAAATATGATAATTCAATCTTTCTGATAATGTTAATTTGCCATTATAAAAATAAGGTCCAATTGCTTTAGTCTCTAAAAAACTCCAAATATTCTTAGAATATCTTTCTTGGAAAGCAGTTTCGCTGCAACATTGTGTATTTTCTTGTGTCCATTTATAATCAATATTTTTCTTGAAGCGAGCGTAGAGGCGACTTCAATGTGAATGTCAGTCGATATTCCGTTGAAGCAACATCGAGCGCGGTTAGTACTTGGATGGATGACCCATCTTGGGAAATACAGCGTTCTCGTCCCACCTTCTAGCGGCTTGTATATCAGTGTATACGCGGAAGCTACGTAATTTCAGACGAGGATATACCATCCTTCGGAGGGGATATAAAGCAGGCGGTCCCTTGTCTATTAAATGTTAGGCAAGTAAAAGATCCCTACTCTTCTTAAGGGAAGAGGTTCGGCAAAATTTCCAGGTTGGGGGTAGCTCGTCTTCTGGCGTCGGTGATAGGCCCTGGTAGCGGAAATAGGCCGACGTTAAATAGTTAAAAAAAATCCATTATCAGAAATATTTATTCCTACCAAAGAGTTTTGCTACATATCAGCGGGTCATTCCTTATTTTATTTAACAACCATCTACAAAATCTTACTTTCCTCGGCTTATCTCCCTCACTTAAATGTTGAACCTACTTCATTCTGTAGCATCGAAATCCATTTTCTTTTAGTATTTTTCTTGCACTGTCTTTTTTATGCGACAGTTTGTCTGAATTTACCACTTTTCCTTCTGTGGGGGGGCCCTGTTTATGTTTATGTGTACCTGCAACGTCGGTTCCAAGTGAAAGACTATTTTCCAATGCGGGTCAACTAGCCAATATTTGTATTAATAAACTCTTGCCAAAAAAATCTAAACATGATTCTGTTTTAAATATTGTTTTTGATTAAATAATTAGCTGTGTAATATTTATTTGTAACTGATTTTTTTATATTTTGAAGCCTTGTATTTCTCTGTTATGTTTTTTAAATTTATTGAAGGAATATTGTTTCTTTTGTGTCTAAATATTTTTTTAGATTAATATTACAGTATTATTTATTTGTAGCTGAATACTCTAGTCACTTTTGACAAAAATATAGCTTCTGATCTAACAAAATATATCCTTCATTTTTTTTATCGATTTATTTTGGTGTTTTAAAAAAAATATTAAAAATCGAGAACGAGATCACTAGGGCATAAAAAATTATTCAAGGTCAAAGTTCATAAAAAGCGGTTTTTAAGATAATGAAATTCGGCACAAAAATGATCTCTTTCATTTTTTATGTACAACGAACGGTTTAGGCAAAAATGTGCTTCGAAGTTTCCGCGCAAGGCATAATATGCTCCATTTCATATAGTCCATGCCTACCTATAGAATACGTGCTTGTTTCATAATAACACCAAAATAAATCGATTAAAAAAAAATGAAGGATAAATTTTGTTAGATCAGAAAAGTCTAATTTCACTGGATTATGAACTTCTTTATATATTATAGAAGTCTTGTTATTTTTCATGAAATATTTTTTGTTGTTTTTTATATTTATTGAAAGAATATTTCATTTGTGTTTAAACATTGTTTTAGATTAATATAGCAGTGTATTTATTTTTGTCTGACATTTTTTATATGCTGATATTTTGTTATTTTTCCTTTGTCTAAAATAAATATTTGTTATGTTTTTTATGTTTATTAAAAGAATATTATATCATTTATGTTCTACATAAAAGAGTACTGTACCTGTCATGTTTTCATTTCTAACTACCATTAACCTTGTATGCCAATTTTTAGGAGCATATTAAAAGAAATTATTTGATGTGGTTCTGCTTTTAGTGCCTTCAACAACATAAACCACAGAGGCATTCCCAAGTAACACATAAAGTCGCCGAAACGAATCGCCGACTATAAAAGCCACGTTAAAGTGGACCGCTACCATAGGCTGCCACGTCCCTGCTACGTGGCAGCTACGCAGCCGCCACTACCCGGGTAGTGTTTCGGGTAGTCCCGGCCTCTATAGATGTGACTATGTTTAGTTACTATAAAGAATCGGGTTAGTAGCGGGTACTACTCCGCGACTCGGTGGCCTAGTAACCGCTACGTGGCTGCCTAGTTACTGCCACTATCACTTTTAGAATGGTGTTTATCTTTGTTTTTTTTCTCTTTTATAATAATGGCGCAGTGAAATAATATTATACCAAAAAGATGTGTACTTTAAGAGCGTGTTAAAAGTAATTCTTTAGCCATTTTTTCAAGCGCAAGTTATTTTTTTGATATAAGTTGAAATATTAAATTATAAAATTTCAACACGTCCTCAAAATAACGGTTTTTTTTGTAATTCTACGACAAAATAATTTAAAAAGGCAAGATTAAAAAATTTAAAAATTTATTAGGGAAACATTTGGAATACTTTCAAAATCATTTTTCGTAAAAGCTCCTGTTAAGATATTAACATAACCATTGTCTATTTTTGATTAAAACCAATTTCTTTTTCTAAAAATTTTAACAAAAACTAATAATGGCCGATTTTAATAAAGGTACTATAAAGTTAAGCCCTCCACCATAAATTATAGCCACAGCAACTATCCCGATGTGACTCCATAGTTTCAGATTCTATTTTGGAACTGTAAAGTACCAACAGAAACTACTTCGCTACCCATGTTGCCACTAAAATGCCACGATACTTTAGAGTTCCAAGTGATGATCACTGGAACTATTCTGGAACCTAGATTGCCTCTCTATGTACCCAGTTACTTTATTTAGGTATCTTAGTGGCACTGGTGGGTGGCAGTAACTGATTCACTGGTACTATATAGTTTTTGCCACTATAGAGTAATAATAAAATGATACTGCCTAGTTCCAGTAACTACCCAAATGTTATTTTGACTTTGGGTGTTTACAGTTCCAATAAATGGTATCAGTGTGGTAACAGTTGCTTTAAAAGAACCATATAAAGTAGCCTTGCCCAATAAAGTAGCAATATTAGTACCAGGAACTAATGCTTCGTAGCAAAACCGAAACTGAAAGGATTTGGTACCATGTGTGTTACTTGGGTTCCGGCTTATCCCGATCTGTCGACAACAATTGATAGTGGTGGCGACACCTTCTGTTTTTACTGTTTACTTTCCAGAGCAGCAAGCTTGACATTTGTTTTGTACTTAATATTAATCCAAGTACATATTAGGATGAAATTTTAATACTCGGAATCAAGCGAGTATTTTGATACTCGGATAAACCGAGTATTTTAATTCGAATTCGCCCAACACTGACATAAACTATATGTAGTACTGCGTTCAATTTACTCGACAACAGTTGCCGATAACGATTTAAACACATTTTTAAAAATTCTGAGTTTAATAGTAAAAGTTAAATAAAATTTCATCGTTCCAGAAATAATGGAAAAAAGCAAATTTCACATCTGAATTCCAAGGCCTGTAACTCCCTAGGGATACGTTTTATGCCAGATGCTTAATAAAAACTTGTTTACCTATTTTAATGAATACGCCTTCTTAAACATTGGGCTGATATTCACAGGGAACTAATGAGAAAAAGTTTTGACGACGCTGTGCGCCTAACAGGTAACCGCGACAGATGGCGGGATGGATGGATCACAAAACGTCTGCCAAGACGTTGTGAATAAGAATAATGATAGATACTACACGTCATAAAAGTTTAAATCTCTATTTTAGAAATATCCTATTTAGTGTACGTTGCTGTTATACTTTTATAGAAATTCAACTTTTTAAGATCAATTTTACTTAAGAAGGTCACAAATGCATATATATCTACTTGACTCATTAATAATAGATATATGGAATGGAAATAAATGTACCTCACTTCAAGAATTCAAATTAAAGCAATGTTTATTTTATCTCAAAAGGTATTTGATAAAATACGTACATACCTTCACAAAATACGAGATGTGTAAGTAGTAAATTTACCGAGATGCGGAAAATTTTATTTCGCCTCTGAATTATTTAAATACAATAATAAATAGAAAATCATACTTCCAAAGAAGCTTAGCGTGCAGTATATTTTATTCACAATATATTTCGCCGCATAAACGAAAAATGACTCCGCCGCTTTGCAATCGAGTTCTTTCACTTTTTTTAGTAGTTCAGTGAAAAATCTTCAATGCAAAAATCATTTCTGTGGAAACTGGTGTTGGATGCATTTTACTTTTTCTTGTATGAATGATTGTGTTTGTCCTCGGAGATCGATTCTAGGCGGAACAGTGTGTGCAAGTGAGTGGAATGTAATATAACCCGAAGCATTGTAAACATACAAACAAGATATGTGTAGATCACCGACACATCATAATAGAAAATTTTTATGTTATCTGTTACTTATAGTTTTTATGAAGTCTCTACTTAGGATGTCAACATTTCTTAATAATAAATAAGACCATCACTTGTAAGATCACTTCAAGTATTATATCAAGTGACCTTTCGTCTTTCGACATCAGAGACAAATCCTCAGAGCTCACGGCTGGGAAATTCAAACTCTTAATATCTAACTAACAAACCAGTAACATTATTAATCAGCTTTTGATAACGATGATAATAAATCTCTGTTTTCTTATACACTCAGTACCCTAAGTACAAAAAAATTGATATTAAATTTTGACACCTAAACAGCGTTAAATTTTGATATTAAGAATCTTTTAAGACAGGTCACTGGCTCGGTGGTATGACGGTGAGTGGCGCGTCCTTCTGGTTCAATTCCTGACCGTACCAAGTCATGATATATAGTGGAAATTTGCTCTCATGACCATCTTTCTAAAAATAAGTGAAACAGTAAAATACTTACAATTAATCTTGAGAAAACTTTCTTTCTACCTTGTGCTTCGTATAAACCATCTCTACCCAACTTTGTCACATTAATTATTACATACTGAAACAACAATTTATATATCCGAAAATCTGACAAAACCAATTACCTCGGCATATATAGCAATCTAAAATAGGATCTACATATAGAGTGTATAGTAAAAAAACTGAGGTGGATAATTCATATTTTTAAGTATATTGAAGATATTCTACCATTATATAATATTTTAACGATATATTATGCTCTAGTTGAATCCCACATAAAATATGGTTGGTTGGGGTGGAGTAAATAAAACATATTTAAACCAATTAAAAATAACACAGAAAATACTTTTAAAAATAATATTTAAAAAAAGATTCCATCTTCCCATCTGCTGAATTATATTAGTGACACCAATCTGTTTGACACGAGGCAGCTCTTCTATTATGCAATATGCGCAAATCAATTTAAAAATAAAAATAACCTAAATAATATACAATAC
This sequence comes from Rutpela maculata, assembly GCA_936432065.2. Classification (NCBI taxonomy): domain Eukaryota; kingdom Metazoa; phylum Arthropoda; class Insecta; order Coleoptera; family Cerambycidae; genus Rutpela; species Rutpela maculata. Next base: position 289,306,681 of record OW386285.2, on the reverse strand, counting down.
ACACAATATTAGCAGAGGTAAGGAAATCTAAGTCACTCAACATTTTTAAAAAATGTTGCAAAAACTACATAAGGCAAACAATCAGGGAATATATTCATAAGCAAATTGATCTGAAAAATTTGAATTAATGTTATACCATTGTAGTATTGGTTCGTTTTTTTGTGCCTATTAATATTCATCTTAAGAATGTAATTTAGAAATTGCGGGTATGTGTATTACGTGTGCCTGTGTGCGCATATCGAACTTATTATATCTTCAGTTTAATACGTCGTTATGAAACATTATTAAAAAAAAATATTATTTAGATTTTAGTTACTTGTATATTATTCTTATAATATCTATATATTTTTTATTTAACATTAGTATTTGACTGCGATATTGCAACATTTTTCCACACACAAATATTAATAACTGATATTTAATGTGTTGTATCATGTTTGTTGAACTTTGTATCTTTTTGATATACGTTGAATAAAAATTATTATTATTATTATTTTTGCCACGGACGTACGTCCGGTAAATTCAGATATCACCGGGTCCTTCGTGGATCAAGGTTATATCGGTCGCTGTAGGTATTTGCGCACAATATGACAGGTACCCAAAATAGTTGCTTTTTGGGCCACCTCCACAAGCTGTGTGTTCAAACCAACTTTTTCAGATATTTGCAGAAGCTTCTCTCAACTAGATCATTTCGTACTATTACGAATGGTATCATATGGAATTTTCTCAATCTCCGCTCTCCAGATTGCCTCTATTTCAAGCTTTAGATCTTGGCATTGGTATTTAGCAATCTTTTCAGTGACTGACTTTCTGATATTATCATCTACGGGAAACGCTACTTCTATTATCCATGCTGACTTTTTCTTCTTATCTAATAATATTATGTCCGGCTTATTATAGGTCATTTCCCAGTCAGTTATAATCATTGTATCCCAGTATATTTTCTTTTCATCATTTCTTTTCATCATGGTCGGTATTTATAGTAGGGTGTAGTTTCCTTTATTAGCTTCACCTTGATACCTAGAGCTTGGTAGATGATTTTAGCCACATCATTATGCCTGTTCAGGTATTCTCTTGATGCTATGAAACTACAACCGGCTACTAATTATTTTTTTTTAACTTTTTTTAAACTCTCCGACACTCACGGAGGGGGCTGGTAGCACCGTCAGTCACTCCCCACGCCCATGGGCTGAGAGACTACTGGGTCCGCTAAACGTGTGCCCTGAGCAGACGTAATGAACCGAGGATGACGGCCTTCTTCATTCTGCCGGCTAAGACCTCTGCCGAATTTCTTCATGCCGGTATGGTGTTAAGTTCAAAAAGCAGTGTATGTCGCGTTCCACCGAGGGCTCCTATAATCAGAACCACTATCTTAACAGTATGGTCTGGCTAGAGTCTGCGGAGTTCGAAGAGCAAATCTCGATATTTTGTCCGTTTTTCCTCCTCCTTCAAGACAATGTTGTTCTCCGCGGGAGTCGAGAACTCCACGACAAACATTCTTGAGTCTTGAGTTGGTGGTCGAGGAAGACTATGTCAGACTTGTTGGCTTATATTTGCCTGACGGTGGGAAACGAGCAGTTCCAATAAATTAGACACTTCTCATTTCCCACAACGGACTCAATATCCCCGGAGCATAAGGAAGCACTGGTGTCTCGTCTATTCCATAAGAGTGCCTTAAGTGATAATAAAGCACTCGTAATGCTCCGTCGTGCCTCTGGATATAGGCCGAGACTGCATTTGTCGGACAAGCCGACAACAGGTACATCAAAGTCTCTGGCGCCCTGCGACAGGCCCTGCAGCTGACATCAGGGACCTCTATATCCATGACATGACTTCGATAAACGAGAGTGTTGAATACACCATCCTGTCAAGCCATTATGAATCCGTCGGTCTCAGACTTCATCCCGGCTGACGTTAAGAAGGCAAAGGTCAGCTATTTTTATATAAGACTCCATGCATTGGCTTATCCGTATGACTTGTCTGTAAAGAACAAAATAGTTAGGTGGCAAATTTTCCAGGCCTATGCGTCAAGGGCCGTGCCCGAGCTCATTCAAGTCTAGCTTCGCACTTAAGAATTTTTAACACGTATTTCTAATTTGGTTTTTAATTTATCAAATTATCTTATTATTTCATAAACTAGGGATATAAAATTCATACAAAATATAACGTGCTAGTTTTATCACCTTGGGAAATAAATACCAAATGGATGTAACGATAGAATTATAGATACAATAGATACCTAAATAACTGATCCAAAAATGGTTTTGTTACAAACCCTCTAAATTCAATATTTTCGCTGTATGAAGCTATTTAATCAATTAAGTCCAAATAAACATTTAGTTGTCGTTATGTAAGCTTCCCTACGTTCAGTTCCGACTATTTGATACCAGATACCACAAATGACCAAAATATTAATGGCGTTATGTAGCCCTACGTGGATTTAAAGGGATACAATGATCTTGAAATTCCTGGGAAATTTTCGCCTGTGGCGCTTCCTGCGACCTTATCCCCCCCTCCTCCACAGAGCCAGGCAGCTCGTCACCTATATTGATAGTGTTGGAACCAAGAAAAACCTTTTGTCCAGGGCCCGCTCTGGCTCTCGACGGCCCTGCCTCTTATAGCTAACTAATGCAATTTATTCAAAGCAAATGATATATTAATACTATCGAAGGCATTGCTCAAATCAAACATAATTAAAACTTACAGAATTACCTCTGTCTAGGTCAGTATAAACATAATTTAAGAAATGGTAACTTGGTGTTTCTACATTTTTTTTGCTCTAAATCCATGTTAGTTGGTTATTAATCAGTTATACTGCTCGACAAATTTTATAATAATATTACATACACATCGTTCTAATATTTTTAAAAAATCAGGTAATACAAACATTTGTCTGTAGTTCTTTATTTACAAGGTATTTATTTTCTTAAAAAGTAGGAGAGCTAACGCAATTTCTATTTGTTCGGGAAATTTGCCACTTTGGAACTTTTTGTTTTTTTGTGATAACTTGTCAATAATATAAGCACTAAACAGGGTGTCCTACTTAAAAGTCCCTTGGTCATTTTTTCGAAACCTAAGAGAGATATTTGATTTCTGTAAAAGGTATCCAGTACAATATGTAAATGACCTTCGAGAAAATGGAAATACAATACAACGTGATCTACCATGATATGCGGAAAATTTAACAGTAGGTTGTCCCCACCGAAAGGAGTTTAAAAAATGAAAAATTAAAAAGAAAATGACCAAAAAGATGACCTTATTTTTTTGTAGAAATGCGTCGCCAATGACTTTAACAGATCTGACGTAACGCGGTACAACCATATCACTTTATCAGACTTGGGATTGATACTGACAGTAAAGCTGGAAAGGATAGAAGCGACTTTTTGGTTTTAATCAAATCACACTACAAAAATAGCGAAATAAATCGAAAAGACATTTACCCCATGCGTCAACTCTGCAATAGCAAGAGATGTTTACTTAAAACCCATCAATAATACGCAGATGTCCTGCTTGTTCGACTGAAAGCAAAAAACGCGGTACTTTGATCTCACCGGCCGGCTTCACTTTTTATGCAAATAATTAAGGAAATGTAAACAACTCCAATACGTTCTTCCGCAAGTAAGTTCGTCGACCTATTCCTGGCCTACTCAACATCAGTGTATCTTCGCAAATTTACTAATAATTCAATATACTAAATTACCTCAGAACCCTCTGAAATTTTGCCGGGGATTTCCAACATTGAAGACTAGTACACCATTTTATTTTCCGCATATCATGGTAGATCAGGCTGTATAATTTTTTCAGCATCAAAAATCGTATTTTTTCCAAATATAACCACTTGTCTACAATTTTCACTATAAAATTCAGTCGAACATACAATATAAATATAACACAAAAATTAGACAATACACAATAAACAGAAATTTAATTTAATTTCCAAATAACAGTTGCAGCCACTCTATTTTTACTTGAAAAATGTAAGTAAACATTTACGTTTTATGTTTTGAAATAAATTTATATCATTACTATCTAAATTAGCCTGATTCACTATGACAAATGTCCCGAAGGACTTGTAGTCCACAATTTGTTTAAAAAAAAATATGGCGATTTTTATACTTAAAAAAAATTATACTGAAGTTCAAATGTCTCAAAAACCAGTGATTTTTCCAAAATTGTTCATATTATAAAAGTAGCTTAGAATGTACTGCTTCACCACATGTATGCTTTTCAAGGTTCCTAGTAGCAAACAATTTCTTGAAATGAATACCTTTTATGGACTTCTGAAGTATCTGTTTTAATTATCGAGAAAATGGTTCCGGGAGTTTTAAGTGGGACACCCTGAGTAACAAAACAATTTTTTTTTCATTTTTAAGGTTATATTAGAAGTAGCTTAGAATGTACTGCATCACCACATGTATGCTTTTCAAAGTTCCTAGGAGAAAACAATTTCTTGAAATGAATACCTTTTATGAACTTCTGAAGTATCTGTTTTAATTATCGCGAAAATGGTTCCGGGAGTTTTAAGTGGGACACCCTGAATAACAAAACAATTTTTTTTCTCATTTTTAAGATTATAGTAATAAACAATATATATTTTTTTAAAATTAATGAGGCAATAGCGCACTTTTTAATGTGTGAACGTTTTTATAAACGCAATTTAGAACCCACTGAAAAAGGTTTAAACAAAATCGGTCTTGGTTGATCATTTTCCAAGGTATAAAGCTAACGTGACTCCACTAATATAAATATAATCCTTTTGCAATAAAAATATAACAATCTCTGAATTTATTATTTTGTATTTATCCCTCCGGCGCCAAATTTGTCACTATGGTACATTGACACAAAAGTTAAAAAGTATTTCCCGAGGAAAAGTCCTATATTATTACTTCCTGTTCAATGATTTATTATCTAATTATTTCATACCGTCATGTTCAACATATGTTGCGCTCCAGCTACCGTAAAATGGAAGATTAAACTTTTACAGCTGGCACTGCAAGTACAAAATCCCTATGTTAACATCATGTAACACTATTAAATTTTTTCCCTTTGCAAAAATAAACACTTTCTTTCAATAATCTTTGTTATATGTTACATCGATTTCAATATGTTAGGTGCTGAGTTGCAATGAAATATTGAGACGCGTAGTTTTTATTCTTATTTTTAATATCGGCGAAATTTGACTTGGTAATAAACTAATACAAGTAGATGAAGAGTTTGATATTCTTTCTTTGGGTAGTTATTTTGCATAAAACATTATCGTAACTTTTAGGATTTGCAGCTTTTGTATTTTTAATTATATTAATATAAACTTTCTAGGTACCAAAATTAGTATAAAAATTAATAAATAATACCTTATAGAATTAAAATATTCTGTGTTTTGTGCTTTAGGTTTTCTATAGCTGTCCCACAGTTATGCAGGGTGTCTCAAAAATAAGTGGACGTGGAGCAGCTGTACATGTATTTTAGGTTAAAATATTGTAATTTAATCTAATGGTATTACACACAAATATTTTATCTATACAATTGTAAATGATGTGATTGTACTATATTTTTTGCAGTTATATATAAGGTGTATAGTAAAGCGATTCCTAAACAGGAAGGTACGGGGGGGGGGGGGGGTAATTTGGCATCTATATGATCAAAAATACCTATATAAAAATTGTCACGATATTTTAATAATGCAAATTTTTTAAGTTTTTAAAATATCTCCATTTTCCATCATTTATGTAATTATTACGCACATAGTTTAACTTTTGAAATTCGGAAATGTTTTTTTTTTTTGTAGTAAATAAATAAACTTAGAAAAAGTAAATAAATAAAGTTTCTGTTGGTTAGACAAATATAAATAACACATTTATAGAAAAAAAATTGTAATGGTAACTGAAGGTGTTGAATTCCAAAGTCTTATAATATTTTTTAAATAAACTTATCTAGATGTTACAATTATTTTGAAAACTTCTCTATTTTATCCTCTTTGATTGGTATTAGCACGCATACCATCAAGTTTTATTAGGTACTAAAAAAAGACAGTCAGTAATAATTTTTCATAATCGAAAGTTAAACATGTGGGGCTTCTCAACAAAAATAAGACTATCTTTTCAAAAACTTTATTTAAACCGTTACAAAATTATTATTTTTTACGTTTGAAATGAGGTCCACTATTTTCTTCTTCTTTCAATACTAGTCGTCCTTAGTCTTATTTATGTTCGTACTTGAAAGGCAACTTGTCTATTTTTGCTATCAGTTGAACACAGCTTTGACAAATTCTGTCATTCTACCCCACAGAAAAAAGTTAGGTGGTTTTAAATCTGGGGGGCCGTGCAGGCCACAGAATAGATTCACTACGTCCGATTCCCCAATCGAGATATGTTCGATATGAGAATTGACGGACCGTCACGCGATAGTGAACTGGGCATCCACCAGATTCAACGCCTGGACTCTTACGTATCTGGTAGGATAAAAGAACTTGTGTACAATGAGAACATTTAAAACCGTCAACTGATAGCAAAATTGCTCGCCTACAATTACAAACAGAATTACAAACAGAAATAAAACTAAGGACGACTTCGGTTTAAATAAGAAGTCGAGCATGGAAATGCATTAGAAACTAGTGGAAGCATTATACCTATCGCCGATTTACTGAGATTTTTATACAATTGTTTCACATTCTATAGGATACTCTTCGCATTTTTTTTGTAAATAATGTCAGTTTTGGACATTTTAAATTTTGTTATACCAACTTTGTTGTGGAAAAAAATATATGAAAAAAAAAACAACCACCTTGTCAGGGATTGAAACACAAGACGTTTGGATTGCAACAACAACAACAACAAAACAAATTTATTTGGTATTCAACGCTACAAGAATGCGCCTCACCGGAACCCGGCCCGGAGCCAGCCCGACAATCACGGCGTGCAGCGTGGTAAATGTGGGTCTGGGCGGGGTGGGTCCGGTTCGGCTTAACGGTAATTAAATTGGGTGGCTAGAAACTCCTGTCTGTCGCAGGCAAACTTAAGAACTAATTAAAAATTAAAAACATGTGCCCACATGGGCCTAGAACTAATTAAAATACACTATAGATAACTCAAAACTCACTAGGAAAACGAACTTTTGGAAAATTTTGATTGTTGATACCGGAAAACAGAGTTAAACGAAAAAAACCGTTCGAACAAATGACGATCTCGTGGACTGACCGCCGCGCCGTCGAGGAAGGTAGAGTAGGTTAAAAGTTATATGATTTAAAAGTTTAGATTCATAGGATGTTATCGGCCTAGGAAAGACAAAAAGAGGACAAAAAGAACCCAATGAGAACACAATAGTTTAAAAAACGTTAAAATAACGTTGCCTTGGTTCAAATAACGTTAATGGTTAAAAAAACAACGTTTTTTTTAAACGCCTTTTCAACTGAACGTTTTTTAAACGTTAATGTAACAGCACAAAATGACCTAAAATTACTATTAAGAAACGTTAAACTAATATGTTGGGTTAACATTTATCTTTAACGTCCTATAAACGACAAAAATTCACCAAAAATAAATTGTCTGTGAAATTCCAGCGTGATTTTCACGTTAACATATTACTATTTAACAATTAAATTTTTTACATGTTTTTAATGTTATACATGAATGATAAATACACCATGAGCTAAAAATAAACGTTACTGTAATGTTCAAAGTTAAGTGTTTAACAACGTTTGTTTTAAACGTTTTAATTGCGTAAAATTTTACTGAATATATGGTTATAAACAACATATAAAAAACGTTTTCTTTATACGAGTTTTAAACGTAAGATATTAACGAAAAATGAATCATGCCTTAAGACATAACATTATTTTAACGTATTGAGTGAACTATTAAATAACGTATATTTTTGACGTCCTAAAAACGACAAAAATTCTCCAAAAATAAATTGTCTGTGAAATTCCATCGCGCTTTTCAAGTTAACATATTACTGTTTAACAATTTAATTTTTTACGTGTTTTTAATGTCAGACATGAATGATAAATACATTATGTGTTAAAAATAAACGTTACTGTAACGTTCAAAGTTAAGTGTTTACCAACGTTTGTTTTAAACGTTTTAATTGCGTAAAATTTTACTGAATATTTGGTTATAAACAACTTATAAAAAAAACGTTTCCTTTATACGAGTTTTAAACGTAAGATATTAACGAAAAATGAATCATGCCTTAAGACATAACGTTATTTTAACGTATTCAGTGAATTATTAAATAACGTATATTTTTAACGTCCTAAAAACGACAGAAATTCACCAAAAACAAATTGTCTGTGAATTTCCAGCGTGATTTTCACGTTAACATATTACTATTTAACAATTTAATTTTTTACGTGTTTCTAATGTTAGACATGAATGATAAATACACCATGTGTTAAAAATAAACGTTACTGTAACGTTCAAAGTTAAGCGTTTATCAACGTTTGTTTTAAACGTTTAATATATTGTTATAAACAACATATAAAAAAAACGTGTTCTTTATACGAGTTTTAAACGTACGATATTAACGAAAAATGAATCATGCTTTAAGACATAACGTTATTTTAACGTATTCAGTGAATTATTAAATAACGTATATTTTTAATGTCCCAAAAACGATAAAAATTGACCAAAAATAAATTGTCTGTGAAATTCCAGCGTGATTATCACGTTAACATATTACTGTTTAACAATTTATTTTTTTACGCGTTTTCAACGTTAGAAATGAATGATGAATGCGCCTTGTGTTAAAACGTTAAAAACGTTGTGTTAAACGTTACTGCAAAGTTCAAAATTACATGCTTTTCAAACTTTGTTTATAAACATTTTAATTACGTCAAATTTTACTGAATATATGGTTATAAATACCATATGGAAAAATGTTTTATTTAGATGAGTTTTAAACGTAAGATATTAACGAGAAATGAATCATACCTCAAGTATTAACTTTTTTTAACGTATTCAGTTAATTATCAAATAACGTGTATTTTTTTTACAGTCCTAAAAACGACAAAAATTTGCTAAAAATAAATTATCTGTGAAATTTAAGCGTGATTTTCACGTGTACATATTAATGTTTAACAATTTAATCTTTTATGTGTTTTTAATGGTCGAAATGAGTGATAATACAACATGTGTTAAAAATTAACATTACGTAACGTTCAAAGTTAAATACTCGTATTTATCAACGTTTGTTTTAAACGTTTTAGTTGCGTAAAATTTTACTGAATATAAAGTTATACATAATGTATGGAAAAATGTTTTGTTTAGACGAGTTTTAAACGTAAGATATTAACGTAAAATAAATCGTTCCTTATGACATAACGTTATTTTAACTTATTCAGTGCATTATCAAATAACGTACATTTTCAACGTTCTGAAAACGAAAAGAATCCACTAAAAATAAATTTTCCGTGAAATTCAAACGTGATTTTCACATTAACCTATTATTGTTTAACAATTTAATTTTTTACGTGTTTTTAATCTAAGAAATTAATGATAAATATACCATGTGTTAAGAATGGACGTTATTTTAACGTTGACAGTTAAACGTTTATCAACGTTTGTTATGAACGTTCTAATTGGGTAAAAATATATTGGTGATTATAAAGTTACAAATTTGAAACGTTTTGGTTAGATTTAAACTTAAGATATTGATGAAAATTAATCATGCAAACAAATATAACGTTATTTTAACATATTCAGTGAATTATTAAATCACGTTCATTCTAAGCCTTTTTGTTGACTGCAAAATTAGATAGATGCAATTTTCACATTAACATATTAATTATTTAATGATTTACATTTTTACGTATTTTTAACGTAAGGAATTAATGAAAAATATACCAGATCAATAAGCCAAACGTTATTTTAATGTTTAAAGTTAAATGTTTATCAACGTTAGTTTTGAACGTTTTAATTGCGTAAATATTTACTGAAATGTAAAATTATAAATTTAATAACGTATGCAAAAACGTTTATAACGAATTCAGTGGATTATTAAATGACGCTTATTTTTAACGTTCTGGAAACGACAAAAATCCAGTAAAAATATATTTCCCGTGAAGTCAAATGTGATTTTCACGTTAACATATTGCTGTTTAACAATTTAATTTTGTACGTATTTTTAATGTAAGAAATTAATGATAAATATACCACGTGGTAACACTGGACGTTACTTTAATGTTCAAAGCTAATTATTTACCGAAGTTTGTTATGGACATTCTAATTACGTAAAATTTCACTGACTATAACGTTAAAAATAACATATGAAAACACGTTTTGTTTAGACGATTTTAAACGTAAGATATTAATGAATCATGCTATAAAATATAATGTTATTTTTACATATTCAATAAATTATTAAATAACGCTTATTCCAAGCATTTTTACTGACTGTAAAATTATATCAAAAATAAATTTGTGTGAAAATCAAATGCAATTTTTACGTTAACATAATAATTATTTAATGATTAAATTTTTACGTGTTTTTGACGTAAGAAATTAATGACAAATATACCATATCTTAAAGCTAAATGTTATTTTAAAGTTTAAAGGTGAATGTATTACATTTTGAATGATAGAAGTGTATGACAATTAATGAAACTAGTGTGATAAAATCACTCGGCTCCGCCTCCTGGTTAACTTCACATGCGTTTCGTTATATAATGTTCATATCAAGCTAGTATCATTAATAACTATTATATATTGAAGTTACATTATACCGGGTGCCACAGGTTAGTGGCTATATTTCCTTTATTTTTTAACTTATCCATTTGAAATTTGGGGTTCATAAACTACCTGTAAAAATGGATTTTTCGACATAAGAACGGTATGAGACCATTTCCGGTTTACCCGGAAACGACCGCAACTTTCGATTTTTAAATGGAACACCCTGTGTATTTTTACATATTTGGTTTCAAAACAACATTCTAAGTATACCCTGAAATTTTCGCGAATTTTTGAGTCGATGTTCAGTTTTTTTTAAGCATTTTAAGACATTCGTCTAGAGTGCTTTGGAATACCAAAATATGTTCTACGGCAGGTAAAGTCCAAGGGAAAAATATAATTTTCCCTTTAATTTCATTAATAACTATTTACGAAGCCTCCAAAATTGAACAAATCACTTTTTTATCGAAAACTTTTTTTTTCAAATGGGAAGGTGGTGGCTCCAAGTGTTCAATAAATTATAGATTTTTTTTCTAAATTCATTGATATATCCATTTCAAATCTATGCTATTTGTTTTTCTATTTTATTAAATTTATTTAAAAATAAAAAATCACTTTCAAAATAATTTTTATTGATTCTTATACTTTGCACTAGTACTTATATCTATTAAGAAACAAAAGAGAGAACCAAAAGACTATTATTCACAAAAAAGGTAGTTATTCACATTTCACTATTAGACATATGATTTTTGCAAAGGCAACAATGTTTAAGTTCAAGAAGAATTATATTGAAAGTGATTTTTTATTTTTAAATAAATTTAATAAAATAGAAAAACAAACAGCATAGATTTGAAATGGGTATATCAATGAAATCAGAAAAAAATCTATAATTTAATGAACATTAGGCGCCACCATCTTCCCATTTGAAAAAAAAAAGTTTTCGATAAAAAAGTGATTGGTTCAATTTTGAAGGCTTCGTAAATAGTTATTAATGGAATTAAAGGAAAAATTATATTTTTCCCTTATACTTTACCTGCCCTAGAACAAATTTTGGTATTCCAAAGCACTCTAGACGAATGTCTTGAAATGCTTAAAAAAACTGAACATCGACTTAATAATTCGCGAAAATTTCAGGGTATACTTAGAATGTTGCCTTGAATCTAACTATGTAAAAATACACAGGGTGTTCCATTTAAAAATCGGTTGCGGTCATTTCCGGGTAAACCGGAAATGATCTTATACCGTTCTTTATGACGAAAAATCCATTTTTACAGGTAGTTTATGCACCCCAAATTTCAAATGGATAAGTTACAATATAAAGGAAATATAGGGGGAGCCACTAACCTGTGGCACCCGGTATACAACGTTAAAATAACTGATGCTTTCCACTTATTAAAATACACTGACCTTCTAAATCTACAAGTAAAATAAATGGTAGATGTTGACGTTTTTTTAACGTTTTTCTACTCACCTATCTTAATGCATTAAATTTGCCTGCTTACCACGTAGTTTGTTGCAGAAGTTATTTGTAGATGGCGATACATACAAACCACTGGCAATAATTTGTCATGCTTTAGCTTATACTCTTATGAATTTATAGAAATTAAAAAACATAATTCTTTCAGGGAACAACGATTTATATTGACGGATTTTATAAGGATCAGATTAAAGATCATTATTTTGTGGCTTGGGATACAACGTGGTTATTTCAGTTGTTTTCCAATCATATCAATAATAATGTTAATACTGATCCCAATGAGAACACAAACGTTTAAAAGACGTTAAAATTAACGATAACCGAACATTTAGTAACCATTGTATTACGACGTTGAATCAACGGACAAATGTCCCGCGGTTCAACGTGTATTTCAAAGTATTTTATAACATTTTTGTAACGTTATATTTAACGTTAATTAACGTTATATGATGGCGTTTTTGTAACGTTACATCTATAATATTACTTAACGTTGAATTTTACCACTAGTGAACGTTATAGGATGACGTTTTTGTAACGTTATGTCTATAATATTACTTAACGTTGAATTTGATCGTTAGTTAACGTTGTTAAAACGTGGGAGTGGATGAAGTAAAAAAATATTTTGAGGTTTCTGGTTCCTGTACATAGGTACACTAAATCACAATTTTTTTTCATCCCCTTTAATAAGGAGGTTTTTTGGGACCTTAGCTTCTCTTGTATATACTAAATAGGAAATTTTACCTGTTTGATTGACCTATTTACCCCAAATTTACCCCTATTTACCCCCCAACCCTTCGACGGAACAAGATGAAAATATAATCTAGTTCTAGATCTCGTTAAAGTACATATGTGTACCAAATTTCAAGTCAATATCTTAAACGGTTCCAGAGTAAACGTGCGCACAAAAAAAAGTTAGACAGACAGAAATTTTTTTTTCGCTCAAACTTAAAATCTCGACGTTTCATGACATTTTAAGCCTATTTGGACAATACAAATTTTTTAAAAATTTTTGTCGTTACTATACTTCCATTGGACGTGGAAGTAAAATAATAACTTTAAATAAAGTCTTTGAGAAGATAGCCTTGTTTTTATTGAACACCCTCATATATTTAATTATTTATTAAGTGAAAAATTATTGCCCATTGGTATTCTTTCGTCTTTTTCTAATAACTGAAAAAACTTGATAGTATGTATGATAATGCCAATAAAAGAGGATAAAGCATCGAAGTTTTCAAAATAATTATAACATCTAGACGATTTTTAAAAAGAAATTGTAAAACTTTGAAATTCGACATCTTAAATTACCGTTTCAATTTTTCTCCTGTAAATAATTTTTTTAGTTTTAAATTATTTTTCTTTTGAACGTTTATCTATTTCTGTTAAAGAAATAAATATTTCAGAATATCAAAAGTTAAACTTAGCACGAAATAATTACATACATGCTAAAAAATGGAGATTTTGAAAAAAATACAAAATCAATATTATAAAAGAAACCGTAGCTAGCATTATTCATATAGTCCTGTTCAAGGTCGACATTGCTCTACTAAACGCTCTGTATATTTAAAATTTACCTACAATTTACCTACAAACAAAGAAAATACCAGTCCCGTAACCAAAGTCAACTTGTAAGAATGGTTCAAAATATTTAAAATATTTTTACATCGAGCTGCGAGTGGTGTGGAGGATAAATATTCCGTTATTCGCAGCAGGCGAAAATGTTTTGAAAGGTCAAGGTCATTTGTTTTTCAAGCACTTCATAATTTGTGTTACAATACTGCGATCATTAGGAAACTAATAATTCGTGAAACCTCCTTTTTTGTTTACCGCTTCTTCATTTTCACGTATGTTATTTATATTTATTGATCTGTTTACAACTTACAGTGAACTGTTAATGCTACGACAAAAGCATTAACAACCTTTTTCATCACAAAGTCCCCAAAAAATTACTTTATAGTCTCGTTTCCATAGAAGTAACCGTTTAAGAGTTATCATGTGTCAAAGTTTTGAAAATGCGATTTTTACGAATTATTTCATAAACTGTTGATCTTGCATTATAATCAATAAGTCAATCTTATAGATAATTAAATTCTCTACAATTTCTGTCCAACACGCTATTTTATAGGACTGATAGTTTGTTATCTTTAGCCTATCAAAAGTTATAAAGAAAAATTTCTTTATAAGAGAAGGAAGATTTAATAATCAGTTAATCAATTCAATAATTGATAATAACAAATTTGAGTGTACGATGAATAGTTTAGGACATATTTTGACAAAATACTCTGGAGTCACCCCCGAACACTTTAAAAAAAATTTACTTACGCTATTTTACATTACGAACACACTTTTTTGATGCGTCGATTTAAATAAAGGAAATTTCGTTATCTCGAAATTGCAAGTGAAGCACTAGCAAAAATGAGTTCTGAATTTTTATAGATGATACAAAAGTGAAACCGACAAATGATGGTAGTGCTGAATCGTTAGCTCTTGTTTCTTTATGGCAATCTACAGATAAGAAGATACATGCAGACTTAATTCTTATAATTAATATTTCCGAAATCAAATAAAAAGATGAATAACGTCAAATGACACTTGGACACAATTTATAAATCCAAAGTGTCTGTACGGAAAGCAATTCTTCTGAAACAAATTTTGAAAAATGTTGAAATATTTGGTGTTCTTTACGTAAAATATTGTTTTCATATTCTAGACTGCTAACTGCAATAGATGTTGAGAAAATCAGGTTTAAAGTTAAATACACAATTTAGTTATTTAAATTTTATTAACTTCGTAACATTTAATAAGCCGAGGCTGTAAATTGCAATAAGTGTTACGAATGCCCTCCATTCATACTCAAATATATTCCCATTCTTCTGCATTAGGAAGCACCCATTCTTTAAAACATCGTTAGGTACTGAATAAATCAATGTTTTCAAATGTCCCTGCGGACAAAAATCCAGTTGGTTGAAACTTGGAGACCGAGCGGGCCAACCTAAAGTCACAGATTTTCCACAACTAGCCGGTTTAGATATGAATTAAAAACGCTGTTTTTACATGCTGACATTTAAGGGCTGTAGACGAGTGTATTTGATACGTATCACACCGAATTTAATTTGTTTACCCTTATTTTAGAACACCCTGTAATCCCTAGGAATGTAAGAATATGAAACTCTACGAATGCAATGAATACAATAGTTTTCTTGCATTATCCAGATGTGATGGCATTACACACCGCTTTCTTCTTATTTTCGTTACTTCCGTCAAATGATGATGAATAGATTAATTACATCTCTAAAGCGCTCTCCTAGTTCTGAAACAAATAAACTTTGCAAACAAAAATAAAAACTGTGATCCTTTTTGTACAAGCAAGGTGTCATAGATACATTAAAAGAAGATGGATAGCGCGCAACTTCACTTTAATCTGCGCTTATTTGTGACACTGGAAAAAGTTGAGTTTAGTTGACAGTTGAAGTAGTAACTGGAAGTTTTTCCTTGACAACAGTTGCCGGCTTTTGTTTTTATGGAGTTTCGCGCCGTTTACGTATCACGTAATACTTTCACTTACGTCCCCGTGAAAAAATTAATCGCTTGTAAAATACTACTCTCGGCATGTTTTTATGATGCTGCACACCGTTGTCGAATTCTTTGTGATTTATACGAGGGCGAAATCAATGAATACAGGGTGCAGTATTATAGGGATGTCACGCGCATTATTCTTTTCATATTCCTCTTGTGTTTGATGCCGCACTCATGATCCCTTTGTGAGTGATAGGCCGGAAATGTTGAGGATATATCCATTAGCTCTTTCACCAATGGGGTATAAAATTAGTCTTAAGAAAGTCTAGGGCAAGTTTTAAACAAAAAGTAAGCAAAAGTTTATCTCAACACTGCGAATAACACGAAAAAGTATATGAAAATATGAGTTGCAATTGCATTCACTTTAAATTGGGCTAATGCAGCTCCCAACATTGTTTTTGTCTTTGGTTTGGACTGTGTGGTAGCGTGGTTTACAGAGATGAGCGAGGAAGGCACTTGAATTTAGTCCGCTCAAATTAGGAAAAAAAACGCCGTTTTAAAGAAAAATTTTGAATAGCAGTCTCTTTGCATAGATAGTAAGGACTCAACTTTTAGAACAATTTTTTGCTTATGCGCAGAAAAGAAAAAATGATTTTTGAGATATATACATATCTTGTAACAGTTCAGAATTAGCAATTAAAAACATAGTATGAATGCAGATATATTTCAATAAGGATACAGCAGGTGAACAATATTATCGTTGCTTATTTAACTGATATGCAGTGAACAGGTCTCGGCACAGTAGCAGTAGTCTTCTGAATACACTTGCCTCACCATTTATCAGGCCCACTACATCTGGTTACCTCTTGCAACTCCATGCATTACATTAAATTAAATGTTATCTCCACTGGCACCTTATAAAATCTCTGGGTCCCAATTGTTTACATTACTGCCTATAACAAATACAAGGTTATGTTGTAATCACATTATCAAGTAATTAATTAAATAAAGGACTAATAGATTACCTGGATATTATAAGGTATAATAAATATTTAATAAATTAAATTCGTAAATGTTATTCAGATTTGTTTTGATTTTGATTGGCAAATGTCAAAATTTAAGTTAGGGATTTTAATATTGGTATCAATGGACAGCCTGATTTGCAAATTGGCGCAAAATCACCCTTTTTTGCTTTCAAAAAGACAAAAAAGGAGGAGACATTTTTGATTTGGCTGGTTGCTGAACAGGGAGGTGTTCTCCAGATGTGAATTTAAATTCCATATTAAAATAAATCAACTTAATAAGAGCTAAGGTCAGTAGTTTCTTTTTTAAAAATATTTTAAATTTAAAATAAATATACATATCTTGGTAGTTGTAATAGGTGTAATACTTTTTAGGTTTTTTGTATGCCCTTAAATACTACCCTTCAGCCTCTATCAGCTCTTATGTTGTGCCTACTGGGCATATGAGCCGTTTAAAACTTCCAACCAAATATATACATAGCAAATTAATGATTAACTGGTGCAAGATGGAGGCCAGATGAAAATTCCTTGCCTTGGGTGCAGAGCCTATTTTTTTTATTGGAATCGCAATCATTCGTAGAGGGTCTGCAGGTGGTAAGCGGAATGCTGGCTATTATTTCACCACAGACGGGTGAGTGTTTTTCTTCCTTTTGAACCTGCCAGATCGCAGTGCCATTGCTTTCGAAAGAAGCCAGTAGTCTTCAGCGACACAAAGGCGTGAGCCATCATATATTTGTGCAATTGCCTGTATATTGGTCATCGTTTCCTATTCGTTATTTTATCTAGTGTATACTTATGCCATTTTATGTTTCTTATACTTAATTCTGATATAACTTCCTACTTTTTTATTTTGTCATCGGATGTAAGCCAAAAACAGCTGTTTGCGGTCCTGAAAGTTATCGACATATGGCTAGATGATATATTCTGCAAATAATTTTTATACTAATTAGATCATATTCTATATAATTTATATAATTACTTACCCATATACATAAGTATATTTTCTGCTACTATTATCTGTGATAACCTCCACTTGCATCGTGATACTTTTGTTTATGCTACCATATATTTCGATTATACTTTTTCTTTGAAGTTTGTGTTTTGTTTGCTCTTTCCCTACCTCTGCCAATTAACCTTGGGTGGCGCCCGAAGTTTACAATAAATTTCCATCTGTTCATTTAGTATACACAAGTTATCTTTTGAAACTTTATAATTGACATAAGAGACCTTGCCCATGACCCGCTGTCGACATATAAGCTGCCGAGTAGCCGAATTTTTAATGATCACTTTGGACCATTTAAATTTGGTCATGACTGTTTACGTCACAATCTATACGTTTTTTCGTGTTTTTTTCTCATTTAGACTTTCATATGTCGAAAAGTACGCATTTTTAAAGCTAAATAAACATAGGTAAACGTGTTTAGAATACGATTTCTTAGAAAAAAGGTTCTATACATTTTCCCGATTATCCCATTGATTTTTCCGGAAAAGCAACTTGAAAAATATATCTGTGTTAGAGAATATTATTTAGGTATTATGCAAATCACAACTTACACACTTTTTATTTATTATGAAAATACCTACTTTCTGTATATTGTTGCCCTAATCTGGGCACGCTAATATACTAGTCAGGTAAATACTTTAAAACACTCATTATTGGAGAATCAATCAAAACAACTACTCTTCTAGCTAATACTGACGAAGTATTGAATTACATGATAGGATTCTTAGCATTTTAAAGAAAAAAAAAAATATACTGAAAATACTTAAATCATTTATTCAAATTTAATCATTCACACTTTTTTATTTAATATGAAATTATCTACTTTCTGTATATTGGTGCCTTAATCGGGTCACGCTAATATACTACTTAGGAAAACACTTTAAAACACTCATTATTGGAAAACCAATCAAAACAACTACTCTTCTAGCTAATACTGACGAAGTATTGAATTACTTAATAGGATTCCTGGCATTTTAAGGCAAAAAATGTATTGAAAATACTTAAATTATTTATTGAAATTCAGTCATTCACAACAATTACTAAACCATACATTCTATTTCAACTCTAGAAAAGTTGTACAAGTTTTTTCGAACTCGTTAGTTCTCATCAGTAGAGTATAGAAACATTCATTCATTATTTACAAGCCTATTCTTGATTTATTTTTACAATTAATTATTTTTTATTTATTTGCTTTTATCATGGTTAGAGAATATTATTTAGGTATTATGCAAATCACAACTTACACACTTTTTATTTATTATGAAAATACCTACTTTCTGTATATTGTTGCCCTAATCTGGGCACGCTAATATACTAGTCAGGTAAATACTTTAAAACACTCATTATTGGAGAATCAATCAAAACAACTACTCTTCTAGCTAATACTGACGAAGTATTGAATTACATGATAGGATTCTTAGCATTTTAAAGAAAAAAAAAATATACTGAAAATACTTAAATCATTTATTCAAATTTAATCATTCACACTTTTTTATTTAATATGAAATTATCTACTTTCTGTATATTGGTGCCTTAATCGGGTCACGCTAATATACTACTTAGGAAAACACTTTAAAACACTCATTATTGGAAAACCAATCAAAACAACTACTCTTCTAGCTAATACTGATGAAGTATTGAATTACTTGATAGGATTCCTGGCATTTTAAGGCAAAAAATGTATTGAAAATACTTAAATTATTTATTGAAATTCAGTCATTCACAACAATTACTAAACCATACATTCTATTTCAACTCTAGAAAAGTTGTACAAGTTTTTTCGAACTCGTTAGTTGTGAATGACTGAATTTCAATAAATAATTTAAGTATTTTCAATACATTTTTTGCCTTAAAATGCCAGGAATCCTATCAAGTAATTCAATACTTCGTCAGTATTAGCTAGAAGAGTAGTTGTTTTGATTGGTTTTCCAATAATGAGTGTTTTAAAGTGTTTTCCTAAGTAGTATATTAGCGTGACCCGATTAAGGCACCAATATACAGAAAGTAGATAATTTCATATTAAATAAAAAAGTGTGAATGATTAAATTTGAATAAATGATTTAAGTATTTTCAGTATATTTTTTTTTTTCTTTAAAATGCTAAGAATCCTATCATGTAATTCAATACTTCGTCAGTATTAGCTAGAAGAGTAGTTGTTTTGATTGATTCTCCAATAATGAGTGTTTTAAAGTATTTACCTGACTAGTATATTAGCGTGCCCAGATTAGGGCAACAATATACAGAAAGTAGGTATTTTCATAATAAATAAAAAGTGTGTAAGTTGTGATTTGCATAATACCTAAATAATATTCTCTAATCATGATAAAAGCAAATAAATAAAAAATAATTAATTGTAAAAATATATCTGTGTTATTTTTCGTTTTTTTAATTTTGAATGCAAATATCTCGAAAAGCACGCGATGGCTAAATGAACATAAATAAGTTTGTTCAGAATGAGATTTTCTACAAAAAACCTCCTATACATTTTTCGATTATCCCAATGGTTTTTCCGGAAAAGCTTCTTGAAGAATATATGTACTTGCTTTTTCGTAATTTTGTTTTTTTTCATTTAGATATATATATCTCGGAAAGTACGCATTTTTAAGACTAAATGACCATTACTAAACTTGTTCAAAATGTGATTTCCTCAAAAAAGGTTCTATATACTTGAGAGACGTCAAAATGAAAAAAAAAGACACGAAAAAGCAAATACATATATTTTTTAAGAAGCTTTTCCGGAAAAACCAATGGGATAATCGGAAAAATGTATAGGAGCTTTTTTTACAGGAAATCTCGTTCTGAACAAGTTTACTTATGTTCATTTGCATTGAAAATAAAAAATACACAGAAAAAAACATATATATTTTTCAATTTCCGGAAAATTCAATGGGATAATCGGAAAAATGTATAGAACCTTTTTTGTAGGAAGTCGTATTCTGAACACGTTTACCTATGTTCGTTTAGCCTTAAAAACGCGTAATTTTCGAGATATACACGTCTAAATGAAAAAAAACACGAAAAAACGTACGTATATAATATCTCAAGAACCATTTCTTATTTTTCCTGCGCATAAGCAAAACCTTGTTCTAGAAGTTGAATACTTACTTCCTATGTAGAGAAACTGCTGTTCAGAATTTTTCTCCGCTTTTTTTTCTAATTTGAGTAGACTAATTATGCAAAAAGGCAAAAGAGCACTAGTTATATAAAAATATTAAAAATTATTCATATCTGTTTTCCTTCTTTTGGATTTAGACATTGGATTTTTTTCGGTCTCACCCCCGAATGCGGTTTCTATTATTTAAATAATGAACTATACAAAATGCCAACTCGATCGGATAACGCTAACCCGTGCCCCAAGGCTTTGTCACTAAAATATGCAATTTTCACCTATTTTCAGAAGTATCTCGTTACCGGTTGATCACATCGATTTTCTACATTTTTAATCGAATGAAAATTTTATTTTCTAAAACTTCGTTTATTTGTATTTTTCTCATACAATTAATACTTTTCGAAATAATGGAATTTTGATTGGCGTAAACAGGTAATAGAACATTCATATTTTCGCTTTTGACGTCTTAGCAGATGTTTTAGATCCCATGAATTATTCGAATTGGCTTCTCAATAATACCTTACAATCAAAATTTTGTACACTACTGGTCATATAAAACGGGCCTCTCAAATTTTCATAGTGTAATTTTGGCTTCAAACATTATTTGCTCATTTTCTATGTAATTTCCAAACAACCTAAAATTCGTATTGCTTGAAATAAGAAAAAAAATCTGTTTTCTGTTATCTACGTCAAATTTAACTCTGAAATAACACGCACAAACACGCACACCATAAACGCTCACCACACCGCCAAGACCAAGGCTGTCCACAGACAAACGCACCGGAATTATCAGTGACGCACACAACCTTTCCAAAGCTTTTCTCATCAGCTCCTTGCTGATATCAGCACAATGTTCAGCAGATCGGCCTCTTCGCTATTTGCTATTTAGTTTTCCTGAAATATCAACTGTTTTATATTGTCCACACTTCGGTTGACGTGACCAATAAATGAGAGTTTATCTAATTTTCCTCAAAAGTTCCCTTCTTTTCTAGCTGTACTTTCAAATGTTTTTTATAGACATCTATATCTCGAATAATAAGGTTCTACCTCTGGACAATGTTGTTTATTACACGTTAATATCCAGACTTCTTGCCAAAATATTAATATTTCGCAAATAACATGCAAAACGCTTTTACAAATTGTCATGTTAACTTCTCTGAAATTGAAATAAACTCACTTAAAACGTGTGGCAGGCAATTTACTGCCGATAATTTGATTAGTAAAATCTCTAAATAGAAAGATTTGAGCAGCGCCGTGAAGACTCGTGACTCTGTAATATCTGATCGGAGATTCGCTATATCTCACTACTGACGAGAACTTTCCATTCTATGATGTTTTTGGCCACATCAACCGAAAAGGAAAACATAAAACGGATAATGGTTCATGGAAAATCGGACGGCAAATGGTGAAAGAAACTTAACCGACTCGGTGGTTCAATGCTTACGTTAATATGAATGTTCTGGTACCTGTTTATGCCAACCGAAGCTTTATTATTCCCATTCAACTAATAAATGTATGAGAAAAATACAAAGAAATGACGTTTTATAAAAATAAATTTTCTTCCAATTATGTCTGTATAACATTTCGATGTATGCAACAGTTCACGACACACTATTGAAAATAGATGAAAATTGCATCCGATGGTGAATTTTAATTGCTTGGGGCATAGGTTAGCTTTATCCGATCGAGTTAAAACTTTGTATACTTCATTTTTTAAATAATTGGAACCACTTTAGGTGAGGACGAAGAAATTGTAAGAAAAAAATATCGTCAAGTATAGCTAAGGACCACCCTAGTGTAAATTCGTAATTTTTCTTAAAAATCTCTCACTCTATCTTTATATACCTGAGTGGGTGCGCCATCTTGTGCTATGGCAACGCAGAAGTAAGCATTAATAATAAATTATGATCCATATAAAAGAAATCTATTATTTTAACTTTAAGTTATCCACAATCAAAAATAAACTAGAAACTTTCCTTTTGCCCAGTTCGCATATATTAAGGCGATGAGGAAGTACTTCATCACATCGAGATTAGACGTATTATCTTCCATAGCCAAGTTAAGGAGAAGCGTATTCAGGATAGACCCTGAAAGAACATCGAGCTCCTGATCCTGTGTTTGAATATATTGTCGGCTATTTTGAAGATACATTGTAATTAAGGTTATAAGATTCACTGATAAAACAAATGTAGCAATCTTTGAAAGTGGTCAAGTCTGTCCAAGACCTTAGAGAAGTCTGTGAAATGAACAAAGCCCGAATTTAACATCTACATTCGAGAGACGGTTTTAGGCAACTATATTATTATATAAACCCAAGTGACATATTCCCAAATATATAAAAACGATGAAATTATGAAATATTAGTAATATCTCATCGCCTCATATCATCTTGTTCATCTTGTTTTGAACAAAATGCAAAGTGGTTTCACAGTTAATTTAACAACTGACAGCTGATTCGTGCTCATTATGTTTTGCCATTTCACCATGAATAGACTTACGGCACAACAACGCTTGCAAATTGTGCAAATGAGTCGATTCGCCGTCGTGCACAGCAATTGGAGTTGTGTCCATCCACCTTATGGAAGATTTTGAGTAAAGATCTTTGCTTACGAGCTTACCTAGAAGATTCATCTCGTGCACGAAGTAAAGCCGCGCGACCATCATTTGCGCCGGACATTCGGTGAATGGGCCGAAAACAAGATTGTTCTTGATCCTCATTTTCACCAAAAAATTTTGCGTCGTGGACCTGTGAATTGGCCTCCACGGTCGTGTGATATCACAACTTGGATTATTTTCTGTGGGAATATGTGAAATCATTAGTCTACGCTGATAAACCAGAGACATTGGACCATTTGGAAGCCAACATTAGAGTTGTTGCCGACATACTGCCCCAGCTGCTCGAAAAAGTGATCGAAAATTGGATTTCCAGATTGCGCTACATTCGAGCCAGCTGCGACACCCAAATGCCCGAAATCATATTTAAGCACTAATGGCATAAAATTATATTTCCAATAAATTCAATACCATGGGCGTTAGCAAGATTTTTGTGTTTTATTTCATTTTAAAGTTCTATTCCTCTAAAAAAAACACCTTTTATTTACAATAATATTAATATTGAAAAACACATAGTAATTAAATTTTACCTAAGTATAAATCGAATTAGATATAATTTTTCCATTCGACATAATATTTCTTCGTGAAGATATTTGAATGAATGCATTTCGGCCGCCATCTTGAACGGATTGCAAAGAAAATAGAAAAACATATTTTAAAGATGAATACGGTGCCAATAAATCATTGATTCTGATTAACGTGCCTCTCCTGCCTGCTTGACACTTCCCTCCCCTCTATGTGACATTTTGTGATGCTTTGATGAACCTCCTTAAAAGTATTACGGAGCGGCAAATGCGCAGGAAATAGAGAAAAGTTGTTATTATTTGTTACCGATAGACTTTGATATATGAAAGCTACTGAAAGAAAATTGAAGAACGTGCTGCTTATAGTATGTATAGCACAAATGCTTCATAGAATTGCTAAGATTATTCGAAAGTGTTCTTATTATGTTGATAAATTGATATCTAGTGTAAGTAAAGTTTTTCTTAAGGCACCAGATCGTATACCAAATATCCCGTCACCTCCAGAGCCCATTTTAATACGATGTAGTACTTTGATGCAGGTGACATCATACTATTACAGCCCAACTAGCACCAAAGTAACAGTAACTGAGATGGGAACTTGGAATGAGTAACCACTATGAATCCGTCACTAAATTTACGACTTTGATGTGTAAATAACTTCATTTGACATATCCGTAGTCGCTGCCTCGTAGTTTTTACTTCTAGTGGTTACTTTAGAGTTATGTGACTTCTACGTAGCTTTCTCGATGCATGGGGACGCCCTAGTTACCTGTGGACGACCTTCGAAGTTGAAACCACTTTCAAGTAGCTTTGATAGTTGCCGCGACGTTCTGGGAACCTTTACTATTCTTTTATAGTCGTGAACCTTGTTAGTAACCTTTATTAGTGTTAATGACGTTACCGCTATCTGCAGAACTGAACTTCATCGTACACAGCTACTACGAAGTGCGTGTCACCACGTAAATTCACCATGAAGTAAATAAAATTCATCATCTAGTTCCCATTGTGAACCATATATAGGAAAGGAGGGGCGATAACGAGAGGAATGAAATTCATAACCTATATAGTTTATGCTTGTCTTGTGGCTTTTATCTTTTCCAAATTTGGGTTGTCTACCATTTTGAAGTAATTACATACTTTTTGCGTTGAATTTCATACACTTACCTTTTCTGTTCACAACTCGTTAAGTGAGAAAAATAACTATTTTTTGGATTGTTTATCTGTTAATGTGTTTAAGAAAATAATAAATATTCTATATAGATAATATGTAAGAGTACGAAGTTGCTTCATAATATTAATTAATGTTCTAAAATAACTGGTAAGAGTAAAAGTTATTATTCAGTGCCTCAGTGCAGTACATATATTGCTCAAAAATCGTGTTAATGCAGTTTTCCTGAAGACAAAAAAACTTCGCAGTAAGTGGATAATAGCTTTAAGAAATTGGAAAACCATCTAGAAAATGTATGTCAACATTTCTACAGGATTAATTTTTCACTAAAGTAAGTTATTTATATTTGTATCTGCATTTATAGAAAATGTGTTAGGTTAAGTTTCAAAATATCTATAATAATCTCTTGGGTTGGAATTTGTTTCACTCAACATAATTTGCTAGATTGTTTTCCAATTTTTAAAGCTATTGGCCACTTACTGCGAAGTTTTCTATCTATTTGGAAAACTGTGCATCGACACTACTTTTAAACTATATGCACTCAGATATTGAACATTGTCTTTTACACTTACTAGTCATTTCAGAAATTTAATTGATATTGTGAAGTAATTTTGCACTCTTACATCCCAACTAGCACAATTAGTTGCTGGAACGTAGCAACGACTACTGTAGGTACTTTAAAGTGTTCTGTCACTGGTCACAATAGCATAACTGGAACGTTCCCATTACGTTAGTATGACCAAAATGGGGAATATTTTTTCGGTTACCGCAACGTTCCGGCTACGTTCCCGGAACTAGTCCGGTTACGGTCCAATGGCGTTGTGGTTATGTAGCGGTGACGTCGCGGAGTATGTAAACCGCGACTTCCTGGGAACTTTACCACGCCCCACTCTATCAAATGAATGTTGCCTGCTTTGTCTTGCAACTGATTTTATTATACTTGTGTTTCATTCCTACATGGTTATTGCTATCCATTTCCCTAACTCAGAAACTGAATAGAATCCTAGAATAGTATAATATTAGAAGGCAAAACTTGTACGATTTCCCAATGGCTAAGCATCAAAATTAAAACGAATGCAAATTTATTGTCAAACATAATGATAAAACGTCCGAATCTGGCAGGCGCCTTTATAATTCGCATTTCTTAATTAAAATATTGTCTTTAAAATATTTAACGTCATGCGAGAATGTGTCAACCTGGATGCTGAAAGCTATTTTTTATTGTTCTTTAAAACTTGAAAATAATTTATATCCATTAATTTATTATATTTGGTGCAGAAATAATGATAAATTACATTTTTAAGTTATTTATGAAGCTATGGTTCATGTCTTGTAATAATGGCGTCATAAGTCTTGGCCATCAAGATGGCGTATTTCAGAAAGAATCACTTTGAAGTCGCTTTTACTAAGAAATGCGACTTGAAAGTAATTGTTACTTGCGGATAATGACAGGAACTGAAGATATGTGACTTTAAAGTTACATTTATTACATAAAGTTGCAGCAAGGTTCCCGCTGCCACTTCTAGTTACATTTTTTCCAACATTGATTCTGAACGCCGCGCCCTGGTGCGCTGTCATACGTCCGACGTGCGACTTTTAAACTGAACGCGCCCCTAATTTTGACTTTTGTCTATAGGGGAAAATCACATCAGCAGATGGTATCAGTGAATTTCAATATTTTCAATCAATATATCGGAAATGGTGACGAAAACATGTAGTCATAAAGTTACGTCTGTTATTTTATTAATTTGTTTTCAAATATGCCGAAGGTAGAATTAGAATTGTGTGATATCTTTACTCAAATTGCATGCAGAAGTAGAAAGGTGAAGTGATATTTAGAGCTGGACATGTAATTTTCTGCTAGGTCGAAGACGCCGAGAAAAACAAATCTTTGCCCTTTGTTTGCTCTCATGAAGTTAGACTGAATGTATAAGGTGATGTTGATAAATAAAAATGCATGTGTAGTTGTACAGCAGGCCAATCCGGATATTATAAGCAATCTAGGAATTATTTTAACCATGTGCACATGTATATTGTGAAGAAGAAGAGAAATTTGAATAAATGATTTTTTTTTTAATTATGTTTTATTTCAGTGCTATTGTATTGTTTACCTGTTTATGTTTCTCAAAAAACAATACAAGTTCAACATAGGTAAGAGTGCACAATTACTTCACAACAGCAATTAAATTTCTGAAATGACTAATAAGTGAAAAAGACAATGTTCAGTAATAGTGCATATAGTTTAAAAGTCGCAACAATGCACAGTTTTCCAAATAGATAGAAAACTTCGTAGTAAGTAGCCAATAGCTTTAAAAATAGGAACACCATCTAGCAAATTATGTTAAGTGAAATAAATTCCAACCCAAGAGATTATTATAGGTATTTTGAAACATATCTATAAATGCAGATATAAATATGAATAACTTACTTTAGTGAAAAAATCATCCTGTTGACTATATACACACATACATTTGCTAGGTGGTTTTCCAATTTCTTAAAGCTGTTATCCTTACTGCGAAGTTTTTTTTGTGTTTAAGCACTGAATAATAACTTTTACTCTCACCAGTTATTTTAGAACATTAATTAATATTATGGAGCAACTTCGTACTCTTACATATTACCTATATAGAACATTTATTACCTTTTGAAAAACATTAACAGGTAAACAATACGAAAAATACCTAGTTGTTCCTCACTTAACGAGTTGTGTTGAACGGAAAAGATAAATATATGAAATTCAACACAAAATAGCATGTTATTACTTTAAAATGGTAAACAACCAAAATTTGGAAAAGATAAAGGCCACAAGACAAGTATAATCGCCCCTCCTTTCCTATATGTGGTTAACAATGGGAACTAGATGGTGAAATTTACTTCATCGTGAATTTAAGAGGTAATACGCACTTCATAGTAGCCGTGCACGGAATTTCAGTTCTGCAGGTAGCGGTAACGTCATTAACACTAATAAATGTTACTAACAAGGTCCGTAACTTTAAACGGATAGTAAAGGTTCCCAGAACATCGCGGCCACTATCAAAGCTACTTGAAAGTGGTTGCAACTTCGAAGATCGTCCCACTAGTAACTAGGACATCCCTATGCACCGGAAAGGCTATGTAGAAGTCACATAACTCTAAAGTAACCGCTAGTGGTAAAAACTACGTGGCAGTAACTACGGATATGTCAAATGAAGTTATTTACACATCAAAGTTGTAAATTTAGTCACGGATTCGTAGTGGTTACTCATTCGAAGTTCCCATCTCAGTTACTGTTACTTTGGTGCTAGTTGGGATATGTTGAACTTGTATTGTTTTTTGAGAAACATAAACAGGTAATTAAAAAAAATCATTTATTCAAATTTCTCTTCTTTTTCACAATATACATGTAGCATATGGTTAAAATAATTCCTAGTTTACTTATAATATTCGGATTAGCCTGCTGTACAACTGCATATGCATTTTCATTTATCAGCATCACTTTATAAATTCATTCTAACTTCGTGGGGAGCAAAGAAAGGGCAAAGATTTGTTTTTTCACGGCGTCTTCGACTTAGCAGAGAATTACATATATTATCCAGCTCTAAATACCACTTCATCTTCCTTGATGTGATGGGCCTACTTCTACATCCAATATGAGTAAAGATGTCACAAACTTCTAATTCTACCTTCGGCATATTAGAAAACAGTTCAAAAACGTAAGAAAATTAATAAAATAACAGACGCAACGATATAGCACCTACATATTTCCGATATATTGATGGAAAATATTGAAATTCACTGATACCATCTGCTGATGTGATTTTCCCCTATAGACAAAAGTCAAAATTAGGGGCGCGTTCAGTTTAAACGTCGCGCGTTGGACGTATGGCAGTACACCACTGCGCGGCGTTCAGAATCAATGTTGGAAAAAATTTAACTATTAAGTGGCGGCGGGAACCCTGCTGCAACTTTAAAGTAACGTTACAGTCCCATTCGGTACTTTGTAATAAATGTAACTTTAAACTTACTTTTCAGCTCCTGTCACTATCCTCAAGTAACAATTACTTTCGAGTCGCATTTCTTAGTAAAAACGACTTCAAAGTGATTCTTTCTGAAATACACCATCTTGATGGCCAAAACTTATGACGCCATTATTACAAAACATGAACCATAACTTCATAAATAATTTTAAAATTTTAATTTATCACTACTTCTGCACCAAATATAAATTAGTGGATAAAAATTATTTTCAAGTTTCAAAGAACAATACAAAATGGCTTTCAGAATCTAGGTTGACACATTCTCGCATGACGTTAAATATTTTAAAGACAATATTTTAATTAAAAAATGCGACTAGTGACAGAACAATAGTCGTTGCTACGTTCCAGCAACTAATTGTGCTAGTTAGGACCTACTTTGATGGCACAGATTAGCGCCCCACCAATTAAATCCAGATGGTGAAGATGTTTCACATGCTTAACAAACCTTTATGGACCCAACTGTAAGGGAAAATTTGAGGTCCATACACGTAAATATTTCTCTAGCCATATACAAATGTAGACCAAAAGCATTTGGTAAACTTTTCTACAGCAGGAGTAAATGTAGTGACTGGGAGTGCAAAAATTTAGATATCTTAAGTATGCGCCAGTTGCATCTGTCGACTTTGAGATTTTTTATTGATCTAGTCACCATCCGAACAGACTGGCAAAAATATCGTGCTGTAATAATTTGTAATTAAATATTTGTGAAATGAATTATCGACTCTGAGCGATTTTTCTTACAATACAAATGGATTATTTATCAATAAAATCCGTCAAAGTTTAACTAATACACTTTTATTTCTATATTTGGTCATGTATGTTAGATTAGTGTTACATCCCCCAATATCTCCACCATCCTCCAGTATCTTTAACTCTTCGAGTGAACGTTTATAATAATTTTACCTTATTAACTTAAGGATGTTACGGATTTTTTCAAATAAAAGCGTATCCCCTAAAAGTCAACACAGGTTTTGACGTCATGAAAATATGATTCCGGACTCTATTAACAAATACAGTTAGTACTCATCAAATATTAAATAATAATTAATTACTTCCTTAAATTAAAGCAATACAAACTTAGCATTTTATCTCTAAGGGCACTTTACACTATTTATTCGTCAGGTCTAGCTTAAATATCTCAGGACTAAAATAGTGAAATGAAATGTAATTCAAGAACCATATGTACTAGTCAGGTCGACGAGCAAACGAGTTAAAAACTTTTGTAATGGATTAAGACAGAGAATTAAAACATCTCTGATTATCCTACCTCCAAGTACATCGGCTCATATCTTAATAGAAGATATATTCTAATGTTAAGACACCTTAATTAAGATTAGAAAAATGAATGGCTTTTTCAACCACCAGAAGTGACTGTTATGATAGTTGATTATAACTTAATTTTAAACGCTTTGGGAACTTTACTCATGATCAAATCATTTTCGAGCCATTTACACAGCGCTATTAGAAAATATTCAAATTTAACGTGCCATCCGTAAGTGATGCGGATAAGAAAATTTGCTTGTCTGAACCTCTGGTGAGGGGATTCTTCTTGAACTAGTATCTAAGTTATAACTAATAATCTGCAAATCTCACTTAATATTTTAATGGTTTTATCCACAAAAGTTTACTGATGCGAAAAATAATTTAAATAATTTTAGTTTATGTATTAATTTCGCCTCTAAAACGTTGGGTTGGGTTATTGGACATTCTATTAGTAAAAGGAGGTCAACTATAACATTACACGAATAACAAAATGTACGTCCAGACGCTGTGACTAAGCAGAAGACCTGTGTGTTAATGTTTAATATTTGCCACTTGTAAATTTAATATTTTCTATTTGACACCCTATTTGTAGATACGTTGATTGTATAGTACATTAACTTGGTGATCTCAGTTCGGACTAATTCTATAGCAGCTTTAAATTCAAAACATTTGATTCAAAATGGGTCAAATATGAAATATCAAGAATATGTAGATCGTCGAATTCTAACCCAAAAACCCCTTATAACGGTATTTTTGCTTTAGTACCCTCCGAGTTAAAGGGAGTGGAAAACGTTGACTTCTAAGCAAAAAGTACTGATTTTCCAAAGGTTTTAAGCAAATTACTCAAAGAGGATCACATTTTCCAAAAAGTTTGTCACAACAAAAAACTTAGCTTATGAAATAAGACAAATAATCTATGAAATAGGGGCGAGCGTAGAGGCGACTTCAATGTGAATATCAGTCGATATTCCGTTGAAGCAACGTCGAGCGCGGTTAGTACTTGGATGGGCTCCCATCTTGGGAAATACAGCGTTCTCGTCCCACCTTCTAGAGGCTTGTATATCAGTGTATACTCGGAAGTTACGTAATTTCAGACGAGGATTACGTAGTGGATATACCATCCTTCGGAGGGGATGTAAAGCAGGCGGTCCCTTGTCTATTAAATGTTAGGCAAGTAAAAGATCCCTACTCTTCTTAAGGGAAGAGGTTCGGCAAAATTTCCAGGTTGGGGGTAGCTCGTCTCCTGGCGTCGGTGATAGGCCCTGGTAGCGGAAATAGGCCGACGTTAAACAGTTAAAAAAAAAAAAAAAAAAAAAATCTATGAAATAAAAAAAATGTTTAGGCTCATCGTTGCCGAGATACAGTTAATGTTAGATGCTTTTGAACGTATTCCTGAAAAGGTCACGCTCTTCAGACAGTCATAACTCTGGTTTAAAAACCTTTTAACATGTACCTTGAACCAACTCAAAGCTTATTACAGGAGCTTAACATTTTCTTTTGGCAAATTTTGATATCTGCAAAATCAAAAATGGTAAAAGGAAAATAAAGGCAAAATTTTGATTTTTGACAAAAAAAGTGCCCGTTTTTTGGTTCCACTAAAGTCCAAATTAAAAAAAAATCCAAATCGTGGTTTTTGTTAATCCTAACTATTATGTATACGCTCAAATTTTTTGGCCGTGATGGATGCATTATCTAAAAGATTTTACATTTAATGTAATTTGAGAATTTTTGAAAAAATGAATTTTATTGGCTTTAAGAGAAGCATCTGAATGTTACTAGAGACAAAAAATATGGAAATAAACCAAGGAAAACGCTGCATTTTTATTTTTTTGATGAAGATAATAGCTTAGGAGATAGAAGCGTTTGAAGTTAAGTCTTGGCGTTTTTTTTTAATTGGCGCATTTAAGATGAATTTTAAAAAACTGAAACTTCTGTACTGTATTGACCTAAGGTAAATGTACCAATTATCGTCATGTTAAGCAAAAGTTTAACTTTTGACTTTAATAATTTTGTAATGAAAACTCAAAATTAATATAGCTATTTATTGTTCTGATACTTGAGTTATTTTTAAATGAGAGTAATAAGATATTTTTAACAGGAAAAGAACGTTGTTTCATATTTTTAGTGCAATAGGGAATAAAAACCGATTGTCCTAATAATCGTCACTAGACTTGACGCTCTATATATCGTCATAAATATGTCCCAAATATCGTCACAGTCTTAGTTGATATTAGAAAGTTTATTTATAATATTTTTTTAATATTTTAAAACTAAAGCATTTAAAATTTATAACAAATTAGAATAGTTATAAAATGAACAAGAAATAAATCAAATTATACCTATAAACGAATGGAATGTGTACGTAAAAATTTTTTTAAACAGAAATAATTATTCTCTTTCATTGGCATATCGAGCACTTCGTACACATATTATTTCCTATTATTAGCCTTCTTTCCAGTATCACTTTCTTCATATTCTCCAATAATTTCCTATAGACGATATTGTCAATTCATTCCGCTTTATGAAATTTTCTTAATACTGTAGTCTCTACATATTAAATTTATTAATAGTCCAAGCAATCTATATTTTCATATTTGACAGCAGAATACCCAATTTTGATATGACAGTATGACTGCATGCTTCACCTTAAATTCCGAGGTCCCGGGTTCGAATTTCAATCGCGGTACTGAGATTTTTTATGGAAAATAAATTTGTCCTAGTATACTAGGATACTCAGTGACTGTCTCTTATCTCGAAGTGTACAGCCCCTTCTTGCACAAAGTTATTTTAGGCCTTCACTGGTAAAGAGGATTGCTATTTATATTGTAGCTATTAATATTAACTTTATTATTTATTTTTAATTATCTTGTTCACTTGTTTTTGATCCTATTATTCTCATTTTTAAGTAAAATGACAAGAAACTTACTTAATTTTTCGTTCAATATTTTCATTAAGTAGTGTTTTTTCCATCTATCATATTATCATCGTAGATAGTCCATAATATCGTCACCCTTTGAAATATTTTTTTTTGTAGCCAAACTATTCAGAAAAGTTTGTGACGATAATTAGGTTCCGTATATTTTGTACCTTTGTATAGCTGTTAAAAAATAAAACAGCTTCATAATGACAATATCAATATATTTTTTATTGAACTGAAAATATCATGTAAAAACCCTTTTATCGTCACTTATGACGATAATTGGGTAATCTCTCTTGTGGCTTTCCCTAATATCGTCACCTATTTTTTTGCTGTTAAAATTATAAAAAAATAATATCATATGGTTAAATAACAAAAATAACATCCTTTATGAATCAGAAAATATATTCCCAGAAACTAAGAATTGAAAAATAAGCTCAACAATAAAAAATATAGGTAGCCTGTACCTTCCTCTTCCCTTAGAATTTAAAGGGGGGCTATCGGTAAAGAGTCTAGCATCCCACTGAAACACTGTTTCTAATAGAAAATCTAAGATGCGAAGGGTTAAAAGAGTTGTTTGGAAACATTTCCAAATATATAAAAAAATATCTTTAATTTCCGTTGTACATGAACGAATTCCTAATTTCTTATTTTCCACAAAAACATGTAAGAACTGACGATAATTGGGTGAGTAAAGATAATTGGGTCTTTACCTTACCTGGCCTTAACGAGGATTAAAAGACCTTAAAAATGCTTTTGATGATTTTTAGCGTTAATTGTAAAGGAGTTATGTCCGAAATAAGGAGCGCGCCTCGTTTTAGCAAATTACGATATTGCTCGGTTGGCAGTAAAATCTCACAATATTTTCAATCACAAAAGGAATAATCATAATTTTACTGGAAGTATAGTATAGTCTGGGGTCCAACAGTACGAAATCGCTCTAAATTCCAAGTAACCTGTTCCGATATGACGTACATTTTTCAACTTCAGATTTGCAAAAAGGGTTATATAGGACACCAGAAATGACCTGTCGGATTCTTATCAGCTCTTGCATAACTTCTTAAATAATATGAAAAGAGACGAAATGACAATTTCTAAAAAAATATTTTTTAATACATAACACGTCCTGTAAAAGAAGCTATGAGTGCTATCCATCTAATTTTTTTATAGTATACACTAAAGACATAAGCGCTAAGACAAGGCTCGATGGCATTGTTTAAATATGTTTAGTTTTTTGGGAAAAAAATATGAAATCTGTAACTATAAAATATTGTAGTAAGAATTTCAACATACGAGCAAGTACTTCAATTTTAAATTTTTCAGACAAACTTGACGTAGTTTTTGTCGTAGAATCCGATTCTGCAATCAAAACATATTGTTTTGGAGGACAACCGGCACAGAATTCCCCACTACTGGTAGCTAATGTTCTTGTTAACACAAGGTTCGTTTTGATTATTTATTATTTTAAAATTGTTACTTTTAAGACAATAACATAATTCTTGTCGGTGGACCAATATGGAAAGTGATCTACCCCCCTCCCCCAACCAAGAAATCGCCACTGTCTAAAAAAATATGTACACATTTTATAGACATGAAATAATAATAATAGATATGTTTTTCATTGAAAGTATTACAGCATAATAATAAAATTATAGGAAAATCTGTCGGTGTACGAAAACCTCCAAGGGGTGTGAGTTATCCTTTCTTTTAAGTAATCATTTATTTTTTTATATGACATTCATTAATTTTTTGAATGATTTCATTAAATTGATTTTTTATTACCTATGTAATTTTCTCATCATTTCAATGTCCAATGTTGCCACTGTTGGTAAATTATTTGAAACAAAAAATTTACCAAAATTTCAAAAATAATAATGAACTAATATGTACAGCAATTCGATTAAATAACTTGCAGGGTGTGTAGTAGTATGTACTTTTAGTTTTACCAGCGATTTCAAAATGATATATAATTGGAACTACATCTGCATTTTTCTGTTAGAGTTAGACAGTTATTGTAGTTTCGCTTCGTTATCATAACCATACATTTAAAAATGCTCCCAGCAAATGCAATTTACCTAACTTTGAGAGAACAGTTTTTGAATGTTCACCCTTTCATTTTCACCGTAAATATGGCATATTAAAAGTAAAATTGTTTAACTAGATACCAAATGAAAAAGTTAATATCAGTCATAAAAAGTGGCTCTAATGACTTTTTTAATCATTAAAATGCTTACCACGCAAATTTACTGTACTTTACTGTACTGTAATTTACTTTAAGATCTAACTTATGTAATAAAGCAGAACTGTAAATAGCATAATAAAATAATATACTTAATTTCCTGAAGTTTTATTACTATCAGATTTAATGTCACAGCAAAGTAGATTTTACAAAAATCAAAACGCTGGACGTTACACGTAACACACGTGAGAGATCTGACTCTGATCCTGAGGTATCGGGTTCGATTCTTAATTGTGGTTCAGGGAAAAGAAATTAATCTTAGTATACTCGGATACTGGGTGTGTGTCCCTTATCTCGAAATGTGTTTCTGGCCTCCAGGGATAAAGAGAGCTGTATTGCTTGTGGTGTTGTATTCTCAGGGTGGTCGGTAGATCACCGTGTTAAGAGTCTTATTTTTATTGAATCGCGCTATGGGTAAATTAGCATGTTCTTCTTATTACCGAGCGCGGTAACTCGGAGCGCTACCAATAGATGGCGTAATGCTGCTGTCTACTATCTACATTAATTCTATTGTTGTTTAGTTTAGCACTTATAGTACAGGAAAACTTTAGTATAACTCGAAAAAAAATGGTGCAGACCTTAAACTTTGGTTATAGGTTCAAAATAGGCCAAAGCTCACGAACCAAAAAAGTTTAGGAATTTTACGGATCCGCGGAAACCTATAGGGGGGTGAAAACGGGTATTTTTTTTAATTAAAAAATCGATTTTTTTCATTTTTCTCCGAAAATATGGCCTTTACAAAGAAATAGTTCGAATAAAAGTTGTTTCTGACAAAATTATCTGTAATTTGTTATTTTTAAATTTAACTTTATGGAATTAATTAACCAAAATACTAGAGGTTATTACTTCTGAATAATGTCATATGAATTAAATCTCGTTCATTTTTGGCAGCTTAATAATAAATGCATAAAAAAAGAAGTTTCTATATTAGGCGAGGGCTTGCTAATTTATAGAGGGTGAATGCCACTCCTTTCAGGGGGTGGCACCTAAAAAAAAAATAAAAAATTGGAATTTTAGCTTGAAAAAGTGGTATTTCAAATACGTTTTCGTCAAGTAACTCGAAAGGTATTACATTGAGCAAAAACGTCCTAGAGACAAATAAGAAAGCTACTAAATTAAGGATGAATTTCATTTTTTTCTAATTTTTGTAGAGTTAATGCTTTCGGAGATCTCGAAGTCTAAAGGTGGCGTCCGAACGTTTATAAGACGAAGTATTTAGTTTAAATGTTAAATATCTCAGAAACTATGACACTTAGGCCAAAAACGCTAATAACTAAAATAAAAAAACTATTAATTAGACTTTCAAATGATTTTTTCCCCATTTTTATAGCATAAAAGAAATTATGACAGAAACAATGTACTTTTTCACATTTTTTTAATTAAAAACATCGTAATTTTGTTAACGTAAGTAGTCAGTAATGGAAAAAATATATTCCCATACACTGTTTTTCGTTAGTGTGACCTAGATGCTCAATTTTTTTCATCGGCTTACAGCGCTTGCTTTAAAAAAATTCATTTTAAACTCTAAAGGGATTTTAGTAAAAACGTAACGTTTTTGTTTCTCTGCAAATATCTCAGTAAATATTAGTTTAAGAGAAAATATGGGAGACATCAAAAATGAAGCTTATAAACTGAGAATAAATTTATTTTGTTTACATATTTGTGTTGCCAGAAACAACTTCTATTTGAACAATTTTTTTGTAAATGCCATATTTCTCGAGAAAATGAGGTTAAAAATCGATTATTTTTATTAAAAATACCCCTTTTTACCCCCTATAGGTTCCCGCGGCTCCGTAAAACTCCTGAACTTTTTTGTTCCGTGAATTTTGGCCTATTTTAAACTTATAACCAAAGTTTAAACTGCACAAATTTTTCTCAAGTTACAGTCATATTTTTCAATCTTTCTCTGTACTATTACACTCATTTGTATGAGCTAGTTCATTTTTCAGTACAGCTTTTATTCAATATATTTTAATGTGATAGATTCTACAATTGCTTTTGTACACTTGATCACTTGGCTTACTTCTGATCTTACTTATCTACTAAACTAAACTTGCTGTCTGAGCTAAACTACTCTGTTAACTGAACTGTAGTCACATGGCTTCTCCATTCCTTTATATAGTCCTAGGTAATTTGTTCTGGAACATTCCGCCCCTCTGGGACGATAGCCAACCAACTCTGTCTTCTGTACCGTATACATAGAACTTAGAGGAAACTCCCATAGATGTCTACAGTGGTCTAAAGCTTGTCACAATATATTAATTGTATTAGCATGTTCAGAAGTAGAACGTCTAATAAGAAATAAAATGAGAAAATATTATATTTAGAAAAGGGTTTATAAATGGCATTAATATCAAACATTCACTGAATGGAAATTTGTGTTCCTTTTTTTTTTCTTTCATAAATAGATTAATTAATTTAATTCGTATGACTCCGTGAATATTTTCAAAAAGAATAAAAAATGTTTGCCAATGTTTTGGACTTTCATTTTTGATTATTCAATTCCCAACCTGAGCGTGAAAGTTGTTTTAGTAAGACTTTAAATCTTTTCGAATATCACAAAATTAGCATATTCGGAAATAGAACGTCAACATCAAATAAAAACTAGGCTGTCGGAAATTTTAACTATAAAAGCTTGATGTTGAGAGCCTTAAAGCGTGTCAGCGTTATAGATACTTATTTACCACAATTTGATAAATGCACGGTTCTCTAAACTAGGCTTGACTGATTGATAGCGCTTCTTTTTGTGCCTTCCTGTGAACACCGAAATTTAAATTTTTTAATGTTTTTTTGGAGAATATCACTTCTTTTTATTTTATATCAATAACCCGAGTAACTATTTTAATTTCAAAATACTCTATAGTACAGGCGACAAGAAACAATCCGTTTTAAATGCCGTTAGAGTCCATTTTGGTTAAAGATTTATTCAGAAAGATGTAAAGAATGAAATTATGAAGGTCGCCAAACAAAATTTTCCGGATTTTTTTTTTTACCTAAATCGTAACGGTAATTTTAAGTGCGCGCAACTTCAGCTCCTTAAAACCAATATATTCTCAAGACATCTTTCGCATAAATGTCTTTTTAAGGATTTTCCACAAGAATGTTTTCCCCAAGATTGTCGTTTTAAAATTTTAACGTTTAAAAAATATATAATTTTTTTCGAATAAAAAAAAATAATTTTTTTTTCTTATACATTCAGTTTGCCAATTAGATTTTTTGAGACCCCGCTTATTTGACAAGATATATATTTTTTTAACATTAAAATAATTAAATAGTTTTTAAAGTAAGGTATGAAACTCGGTATGAAATAAAAACCGGCATAAATACCATAACATGCAAATTTAATTAATAAGCAATTTGCTATCAAAATGGCGAAAAATGGCGACTTTGATGGCAAATTGCTCAAAAACCGACCAATAGAAATGTCTGTCACTGCAGTACAGTAATGTACACGCCAAAACAAATATTTTGCGTCAAATTTAGTCCGGTAACTAAAAAAATTTTTTTTCAATTGCCGGTTACCGCACGCGCCAGCCGGAAGTTTCGTCTGCCAGCGTAATTGGGGTATGTGAAGTACATATACTAACTACATATGCGGACAGATGTCGATAATCCTTCGATTAAAAAATCCCCCACCATACCAAAAATTTTCAGAGAAAAAACTTTGGTACTTATTTGGTCTCTTCGATTACCGATTGGCAGACGGTAACCTTTCATCGTCGAATTTGCACGCTATTTCCTAGAATAATAAAAGTATGGGGACTTCTCATCGTTGGCCAAAAATTTCAATGAGGCTAAGTTTACTGTAAAACATGGTTTAGATAGTTCTTAAAAATTCGTGCGCTCTCTAAAAATAGAAATTTAAATTTTTAATTTTTCTCTTAGGCGAATTAAAAATAAATAAATGTAGCATCCGCCCATAGTATTAGTATATGGTTCAGTTTTAATAAATTGTTTTGAGAAAATATTTTTATTAGATGGTAATATTTTTTTTGTTCATTTTGGAATATACCGTTTTACATTGCTTGACTGATAATGGTGGCTCTATGCATAACCCCATTAGTTGTAATTAATTCTACTTCAAACATGTTTTGTCTTAAAATGCGAATTAAACTATCAATTGCTCTTTAAGTACACCTACTAATATTTTCCCACTTTTGGAAAGGTATGGCAGTACCGCTTGCCATTATTTTAAATTACCAAAAGCACGCAAGGTAGCGCAGCGGGTTAAAGCGTGTTAGTGGCGAGTACGCTTGCTCACACCATCTATGCAAGAATTCAGTTGTTTTTAAAATAGAATAAGCCTAAGAATATTTCCGATCCTTTTTAAGTCATAAAGAAAATTGATCCTGCACTTTTGTCCGTTCTGGAAAATAAGTTCCGCATAATACATTAACTCCGAAACAAAATGGTTGAAAGATCACTGAAAAAGAATGCTGTTCTAAGTGAAACAGCAGACCATATCCCCCTGAAGCTCTAGAAGAACACTAAGGAGATCTTTTGGAATATTCTGAAAACTCAGAGGCAGAAGAGGATTTCAGTTCGGAAGATTCTGAAAAGGAGTCAGAGGAAGAGTATTTGTAATCACAATGGTATTTGTCTACATACATTTTTCGTTTTAAATCTGAGATTCATTTATCAAATAATCTATTTTATTTTTCACTTAAGAAAATTATATGTCAAATATTCTTGTTTTGAGAAACTAGATTTCTAAAATACTGTTTTATTATCGTAGCTTATTATGTATCGCATATTATATTTTCTGAAGTAAAACAGAAAAAATACCTCAGGCTTGATTATTTCCCGAAACAGTGTATAAACAATTTTTAGAAACCATTTTTACATATGACAAACGACCCAATTGTCACATGAGTTAAGCCCACAAAAATGTTGTCCTATGAGGGTCTTCTCTCGGGTCGTCTAATGAAATATCGAAACACACAAGTTAAGGAAAGAAATTTTCATTTACCCTTGTATCCAAATTTTAGCCACTTTTGGAGCCACTTTTTAGCCCCTTTTGGAGATGTCTACACAGTACCTGGTTGGTTTTCTTCATGTATCTATCGTATAAAGTAAATTTTATTCTTTTGACAAAAAAATTGTCTTATAGCAGTTAACCCCATAAAAATGGAAATTTCCTGAATAGAATACGGAAACGAACAGTTTGTCGAAAAAAGTGTTCATGTACCTTATGACGTAAACTGTGGCCCTTTTTATTAATATCAAACTTGTCTTACGGCCTAAAAGCCCCCGAATATTTTGTCTTAGATTGGTTCTCGGTTATGAGAGGGTTCCCGCGTAATACCGTTAATTTTTTCCCTGTACCATATGACGTAAATTTCGGCCTTATTAACAAAAATTTTTGTCCTAAAAGCCCCCGAATATTTTGTCTTACATTGGTTCTCGGTTAAGAGAGGTTCCGCGTAATACCTTAATTTTTTTCCTGTACCATATGACGTAAATTTCGGCTTTATTAACAAAAATTTTTGTCTTAAATAGGTTAAGCCTTATGGCCCAAAAGCCTCGAATATTATGTCTTACTGTTCGGTTCTCGGCTAAGAGGGGGTTTCCGCACAATACCTCGTTGATTTTCTTCATGTACCATATGACATACATTTCGATCCTCTTAATAAAACACTTTGTCTTAAAGCGGTTAAGCCCACAAAAATTATATCTTACGATGGAATTTCCTGAATAGAACATGGATACGAACAATTTGGCGAAAAAAATGTTCATGCACCTTATGACGCAAATTTTGGCCCTCTTTATAAATATCAAAGTTGTCTTGCGGACCAAAAGCCCCCGAATATTTTGTCTTACTGTTCAGTTCTCGGCTAATA
The DNA here is from genome assembly GCA_936432065.2 of Rutpela maculata. Classification (NCBI taxonomy): domain Eukaryota; kingdom Metazoa; phylum Arthropoda; class Insecta; order Coleoptera; family Cerambycidae; genus Rutpela; species Rutpela maculata. The sequence continues at coordinate 289,265,316 of OW386285.2, read as the reverse complement.
GGGGGTTTCCGCACAATACCTCGTTGATTTTTTCATGTACCATTATGAGTAAAGAGCATAACCGGGTAAGCATGGCAAATCTGCCCTTGAAGTAATATTGCTACTTTTTTTTGTATAGTGTATATAAGCATTCGATGTAATTCTGCAAAATTATGACTTTCTAAAACTAATTTTTTTTTTTTTTGACAAACTACGTTTACCAATTTGGTGCTTTATATATAGTGTACATCTACTTCGGATGGATTAGTAATAAAAAAATTAGGTTATTATTCTTCAAAGAAATATGTTTTTTTAATTGTTTTATTTTTCAAAAATTTTTTTTTGACACTTCTGCATTAGGGGCACCCATCAATTTTTTTAAAATAATTTGTTATTTAGTGTTCTACAACATATATTTTTATAAAATACTTTGAATTGGTACAACATACTGAAAAATAAAAAAATCTATGCTACTCTATTTTCCACAATAACATTCGTACTAATTACACAGGTCAACAGTTTGAGAAAATACACCGGGTTTTTGGGGTCGCTAATCCCGATGCCGAGGTCGGTTAAGCTCTATCACGTCAGGTTCAAGGTCATTTGAAGGTCAAACTAAGAAGAGGTGGTTGGAAAAATCTGAAAAAATTCACACATGAGTTTTTGGGGTCGCTGAGTCCGAATCCGGTATTCGCTTACCCTTAAAAGGCATCCGGAGGTCATTTCAAGGTTAATTTGAGAAAAACAGTAAAAAAAATCTAAAAAAATTTTTATATATGTTTTTTGGGTTGCTGAGTCTATCTATATCCGATGCCGGTTGACCTCCACCACGTCATTTTCAAGGTCATTCGGAGGTCAAACTAAGAAAGGGTGGTTGAAAAAATCTGAAAAAATTCACACATAGGTTTTTGGGGTCGCTGAGTCCGAATCCGGTATTCACTTACCCTTAAAAGGCATCCAGAGGTCATTTCAAGGTTAATTTGAGAAAAACAGAGGGGAAGCTGTCAAAAAATCTGAAAAATTTTAATACAGGTTTTTTGGGTCGCTGAGTCTGCATCCGATGCCGGTTGACCTCTACTACGTCAGTTTCAAGGTCATTCGAAGGTCAAACTAAGAAAAGGTGGTTGGAAATATGTGAAAAATTCACACATAGGTTTTTGGGGTCGCTGAGTCCGAATCTGGTGTTCGCTTACCTTTAAAAGGCATTCAGAGATCATTTCAAGGTCATTCTGAGGTAATTTCAAGCCGGCATTCGTCCGCCAGCTTTAGCTGCACATGAAGATTCTTCGGATATCTCAATATATTTAACTCAATGAATCACCTACTTATTTTTTTCTGTGAGAGTTGACGAGCTTATATTCACCACATAAATCCTGTGGAACGCAAAGACTGGCCTTTAGGTATAGTTGCAGAAACAGAGCGAACATGCAAGTAGAGAGTACCTTGAGTATTCGACAGATGGCGCATGTCCACCGCAAGTGAGTTGGGGCAGAAGAAGGATATAAGTTCGGCGCGAATCACGGGCGTTGGCTTCACTCGCTTGGAGCTTGTCATATCAGGATCAAAGTAATTTAATGGTTTTTTGAGTCAGACAAACTGACAAGGAGGCAGACAGGATTGTCAGATAGAAATATTTAGTCATTTAGTCAGACAGGAGGATAAACAGAATTACCGACAGGAAGGTAGGTCAGATAGATGGACAGAGAGAAAATGCAGGCGAACGATTAATACAGACTAACAAGCAAACAAACGGGTGTGCAGTTATAAAGGCAGACAGACAAACAGACAATAAGTAGGCCGGTGAGCATTCGTATAAATTTCTTCCAATTTTTTCACCTCCTATTCTTACTTTAACCTTCAAATGACCTTGAACATAAGGTGATAGAGGTCAACCTACATCGAGTTCGGACTCAGCGACCCCAAAAACCAATGTGTGAATTTTTTCAACCACCTCTTCTTAGTTTGACCTTCAAATGACCTTGAATCTGACGTGATAGAGCTTAACCGACCTCGGCATCGGAATTAGCGACCCGAAAAACCCCCGAGTATCTAGGTAGAGTCCGGTGTATTTTCTCAAACTAAATGTTGACCTGTGTAATTAATAATTAGTACGAATGTTATTGTGGAAAATAGAGTAGCATAGATTTTTTTATTTTTCAGTATGTTGTACCAATTTAAAGTATTTCATAAAAATATATGTTATAGAACACTAAATGGTAAATTATTAAAAAAAAATTGGTGGGTGTCCCTTATGCAGAAGTGTCAAAAATTTTTTATGAAAAATAGAAAAATTTAAAAAACATATTTCTTTGAAGAATAATAACCTAATTTTTTTATTACTAATCCATCTGAAGTAGATGTATACTATATATAAAGCACCAAAAATTTGGTAAACGCAGTTTGTCAAAAAAATAAATAAAAAATTTAGAATCGATTTTTTTACTCGAAAACTATAAGTTTTAGAAAGTCATAATTTTGCAGAATTACATCTAATACTTATATACACTATACAAAAAAAAAGTAGCAATATTACTTCAAGGGCAGTTTTCCCATGCTTACCCGGCTATGCCCTTTCGGTCTTAAAACGGTTAAATCCACAAAAATTATGTCTCACGATGGAATTTCCTGAATAGAAAATGGAAACGAACAATTTGACAAAAAAATGTTCATGTACCTTATAATGTAAATTTTGGCCCTTTCTATAAATGATATCAAACTTGTCTTACGACCCAGAAGCCCTCGAATTTTTGTCTTACGATTTTGTTTTAAGGTATGGAAGGCCTTCCACACAAAGCCACGTTGGTTTTTTTCATGTGCTTTATCACGTAAAATTTGGCCCTTTCTTGAAAATTTGAGAGCCTCCATTGACTAAACGCCCCCAGTCTGACGCGTAAGTCAAAAAGAATCTTGAATAGCTTGTCTACGCACACCACGTCAAAAATTTTGTACCTTATGACTTAAAGTTTTAGACACCAGCTTCCTGTCTATACGCCAACATTTACAAAATAATTTCATAAAGAGATTATAAAACCACAACATTTAATGAATTCTCCAAAAAAAACTCCTAAGTTGGACTTAATAGCGGTATTGAATTGAAGGCTTAACGAATATTTTCATAAGACATAAAAAAATAAAGACTAAAAGATAATTTAATTTTAATGTAAATTCTTGAATGCTTCTTTAAAACTTTCTTTAAGACAACTATCTTTTCGTGCATTCAACATTAATAAATCTGACATAAATCACTGGTTAGAAGATGGCCATTATAAAAGACTGATAAAACCTAAATAAATCTAAGAGGAATTTAAATTATTACTTGGCAGGTGTACATACCATTTCTCTTAATATAAAAATTGTACATTTTTAATGTTTTTTTTTTTTGAGTATTGTAATAAACCCCTTCATACTAACAATACTAACATACCAACAATATATGGATAAACATCCTATCATTAGAAACTAAATAAAAAATTATACTGAGGGGAAACAGAAATTATGAAATATATTATATTACTAATAATATTAAACATTTACCAGTTCATTTAATAGTTTCGTCTTATACTTAGTTCTGAATTTGTATATCAAAGCAGAATTCATTCAAGTTATGTGCATGTATAGCCGCAACAAGATTTGCCCAGTCTGTGATGTCTATCTTCAAATCTTCTAGGCAAACTGCTTAATGCATTGATAAGTTTCAACGAGGATGTAGACACACGTAAATTTAATCCCTTCTAATGAATTTCTGAAGGTGCATTGCATACACTAGAGAAAATCTATCAATACAATGTTAATAGGTACTTCAAAATAGAATTTAGTAATTAGTATTATTGTTATTAGGAGAGTTCTATACATAATGCTAACATTTATTTGTTATGATGAATCATGCCGCCATATTTACTTAAAAGTTGTGAACGAACATGTTCATTTATTTTCTTAATACAATTTTGATTTTAAAAAAATAATTTAATAACAAAGGCACACAAAAAAAATGTCGAGTGCTAGAAGGCAGACCTATGTATTCCGATGCATTTCGACCCGCTGAACATGAATCCGATGTCCGTTTTGCCGGATTGGCTCTTGCATTTTTGCTAACCTCAAAAAACACCTTAAAAATGCCCGAAAAATCCCAAACAAGTAAATAAAAAGTTTAAATGAGCTGATCACTATATCTATACGAAATTTGGGGCGTAGAAACTGAATTTAAGGTCAGAATTAGCCGATCAGTTAGGAATTTTAACATAACCTCAAAAAACACCGAAAAAATGCCCAAAAATCCAAAACAAATAAATTAAAAACTTAAACCAAGAACTTTAAAATTAACATAACCTAAGGCAAGAGCATTACACCAAGAACTTTGAACCAAGAACTCTAAACCTAACATAACCTAAGGCAAGAGCTTTAAACCAGGAACTTAAAACTAACAATTCTTAACCTAACATAACCTGAGACAAGAACTTTAAACCAAAAACTTAAACTTATTATAAATTAAGACAAGACTGTTACGTTCCAAAGGCAAGAACTATTAAGTTTTAGAGTTCTTGGTTTAGAGTTCTTTGTGTAAAGTTCTTGTCTTAGAATATGTTACATTTAGAGTTCTTGGTGCAAAGTTCTTGTCTTAAGTTTTGTAGATTCAGAGTTCTTGGTTTAAAGTTATTTGTAAAATTTTTGCCTTGTTTTTAGTAAATTCGATGTTCCGAAATATCGAAAAAAAAAAAAATCAACGATAAAATAAAACAATATTTATCTAAAATGTTATAATATGGAAATAGTGGATAAAGGTTTTCCATGATACCTTGCATCATATGTTATAAGATGTTGGACAAATGGACAGAACATTAAAAAGTAAAATATAGAAATCCAACAATATGGAAGGAGCCTGGAATCCGTGAAGAGTGTTATTTTTTAGCAATACAAATGTTTCCGGAATTAATGCTAAAAAAGGGTTAATGGAAACTGATCCGAAAGTCAAGAAGATGACAGTGAATATGAAGATAGTGAATGTGAGTGTTCGATAAGAATTAAAACTCCCAGTGTTTGGTGAAATGAAAAACTTAATAATGCTATTAGAAATCTTGGTCTATCTAATTGTAGGGAATAATATTTAGCGGCGATTACGAAAAAAGACAATTTAGTATCAAGTGATGTTCGTTCTAGCTCATACAGAAAAAGAGAAAAAGACTTTAGAAAATATTTTACACAAGGAAAAGAACACTTGTTCTTATATTATCATAATGAAGAAGAGTTGATAAATATACTTAAACCTATCACATATAGATTTTAGATAAATATTTTTTGTTTTATCTCTGATTTTTTTTTCGATTTTCCGGAACCTCGATTTGCTACAAACAAAACAGAAGGAATTCGCATTATTTATTTTTTATTAGCTGTGCAAATTTCTTGTACTCTTAGGAAGCCAAGTTTCCCACCTCACTAGAGCTGCGGTTGCATGATGACGAAGCCCGCGGTCCCGCTTTCCCAACCTGACCGGCCGCCGATACTGAGGTTTCCCTCCCCTGCATCGTAAACTCTTTCCGCCGTCACCACGTGGAGGTGTCCTAGTCACAAAAATAGAAAAAGAAACAAATGGCATATGACAATCAAACAGAATAAAGAAAACTATACATTTAGCAACCCGGAGCTTTTTGATTCCGTTTTACAAGAACCTATGCACGAAATATCGGATCACGATCTAATATCTGTAAGCGTAAATGTAAACGTACAGAAACTTCCACCTAAATTAGTTTCATTTAGAAACTTTAAATATTTTCAATTAGAAGAATTTCAGCAGACACTGGAGTCTGTGGATTGCCAATTATTATATAATGTGGATGAGGTCGAATCAAAAGTTAGTATTTTAACACAAAATATTATGAATTCTTTTGATATACACGCACCCATCACAACAGTTAAAATAAGCAAACCTAAAGCTTCGTGAATAACTGATGTTATCAAAATCATGATTCGGGAACGTAATAAATTACTAACCAAATATAAGAAAACCAAACTACCAAATGATTGAGAAGCTTATAAAACCATGAGGAATTATGTTGTTAATGCTATCAGGCAAGAAAAGCTGGCTTACCTAAACAGTATTTGTAAAACAGGCGATTCAAAACAAACATGGAATACTCTTGACCGACTTAATATTCATTCTAAAGCTAGAAATTTAGACCTACCACAAAAATTGAGCGATGTAGAACAAATAAATAACTTTTTTGCCTCTGGTATGAACTTTAATCTATAATTTTCATTAGAGACTAGTAACAAATATAATGACAGTATGCTCGGTGATAGTTTTTTTACATTTTATGAGATAACCGAAAATGATATATTCATTGCTTTAAAAAGTTTAAAGTCGAACTGTTCTGGATATGAAGGATTAACTCGTCAAATGTTAAATATCTGTTGTCCTTTCATTGTTCCACACCTTTGTCATATATTTAATTTTTGCATTGCTAGTGGAAACTTTCCAGGAGCATGAAAGAAAGCTGTAGTACTTCCCTTGCCCAAGGTTAATCAGCCGGAGTCATTCTCAGATCTACGACCAATTAGCCTACTCCCTATTTTATCCAAATTGTTTGAAAAAATATTACATCACCAAATTTTTTGTTTTATGAATAATAATAATTTACTAGCAAAATACCATTCCGGCTTTCTATCTAGCTTCTAATAAATGAGACTGCAAAATCTGAGAACCCGTAATAATGAAGCTTTGCCCACAATAACCTATGATCTATCGCATCAAATGCCTTACTATAATCAAGAAGAACTAAGGCTGTTGTCATTCCCTCATCCACAGCAGTAATAATATCATCCTGCACTTTTAGTAGTGCGGTTTTAGTAGTGCGGTGACAGAACTATGTTGCGCTTTAATTCTGACTACGGTATTGTGTTCAGCTCGCGAAAATACGTCGAAAAATATATGTTTAGATATTGTGTAGAGCAAAGTCAATTTTGGGCTATGATTCAGTCATTTTTGGGTACGTTTTCATTCTAAATATGGATTTTACAAGATATTCGATCGTCGCGCATAAATTCTGACCTTGGATTCGGTTTCAGTGCTCCAGATTACGTATAGATATAGTGATCAGTTCGTTAAGCTTTTTATTTACTTGTTTTGGATTTTTCGAGCATCTTTTAGGTGTTTTTTGAGGCTACGTCAAAATTCCTAACTGATCGGCAAATTCTGACCTCAGATTCGGTCTCAAAATATGTATGATGGTCAGCTCATTTAAGCTTTTTATTTACTTGTTTGAGATTTTTCAGCCAGTCTTAGGGTGTTTTTTTGGGGTTAGGAAAAATGCAAGAGGCAATCCGGCAAAACGGACATCGGATTCCTGTTCAGTGGGTCGAAATTCATGGGATACATAGGTCTGCCTTCTAGCACTCGATATATATTTTTTTGTGTGTGTACCAAGAAACGATCGCATGAAATCTTACTCCATCAATCAATGATAAATTCAAAAGAACATATAAACAGCAAACCCGTTGGTCTGCTTGACCATATCTTAGTGGAAAGTCTTGAATTAAGCTAATTGGCTTGTAATTAACTTAATTGCAAGCCTCCCGCTAGGATATGCTTAGGCAGAGCAACGGTTTAGTGTCTTTGGTACATATTTTTTCGAATTTATCATGAATTAATAATAGGATATTCGATGACGTAGGCGGAATATTGAAAATGTGTTAAATGGTTTTATAGGGGACTCCGCCAAGGTGAGGCATGGCATACCGAGTTAATTTTGAACAATTAATATTTCTCTATAATTCATATAAATTTTAGTCGGATGTTTGATAACGTAGAAAGCATACCTTCTTTATACTGTATAATTAGCTTAATCAAAGTTCTCTCGCCAGGATATGTTTAGACAGATCAGTGGTTTATAATCCAGTCAAAAAAATGTCGACGTTTAACGGAAATTAGTGAGAAAGTTCCGAAATTTGGCAAAGATGTTCATTAAGGCCTACTATTAAACATACTAAATGTTCTAAACTCAAACTGATGCGCTTGAGTCGTCATCTTGGAAAAATGATACTCCGTTTAAGTCTATATCGTTAACCATGAGCGATATTGGAATCATGTTTATATGAAAATTGTAACTGATAAAATTCTCTACAAAATATATTATACACATTTTTTCGTATTTATTATACTCCTCGCAAGTACGAAAATTAAATGTATATGGCATTTGATCAAAACATTTCTAAAACCATAAATATCGCTCATAGACAAAACAATTTCATATTATTGTGTTAGTCAAAGAATTTTAAATATCTTTCAAAATGTCCGTCGCATATCCGTCTATGTGTCAGCCTTCCATCTGTCCATCTACCTCTCCGTTCGTCATGTATTTGTAAGCGATATAAGTTAAAAGAGGCAAGTCCGGTTTTATTTAAATTTGGACAGTAAGTCGGTGTCAGGTCGGATTTGGATCCATGCAGTTTCATTCATAATTTATTTATAAACATTTTATTTTTAGTTTGGCCTGTTGTGATGAATAGAGCCCGAGATATTAAAAAAACTGTCTCCCCTCCCGAAATAATCGAAAAAGCACGGTTGTATTCAACTAGGACATTTTAGTGCCACTATGAAAGATTTCATTATTGTCATTTTCAAAATGAATTAGTCTATATATTATAATGTAAAACATTTGATTTCTAGAATTCGCTAATGACTGGCGGGTTTCATGACTTTTTTTTTTAATTCGAGCTAGTGTCTTATGATTTTGAATCACCAACATTTATTTTCAATTTTTTATTCCATGTGTAAAAATATGTAAATTGCCTATGGTTTGTTTGCAAGTTTTGCACTAAACATACATACAATTTATATGACTTAAGAGTCAAGAATTGACTAATACATGTACATAATAACTTGAAGAATGCAAATTTTGAAGCGTCAGACAATTTGACAGAAAGCCATTTACTGTAAGAAATGTGCGGGGTCCTTTATCAACTCAGTATAAATGATTTATATTAATAATGTCATAATTTACTCGACTAAGAAAAAGGATGGCTTAGAATAACTTTTATTATGAAAAGTTGTAAAGGGAATGTGTATATACTAGATTTATTATCAAATTCTTCATGAAAATACCTGATGTAACCAGCACATAATATTTTTAAATGAGATTGTAATATATTGGAACCCCATCCATCTCAAATGTGTGAACCAATAACGTTTCCTTTCAATTTCACACCACTGATTTCCGAGAAATGTCATATTATGGTGATGTATTGTATCAATCAACTTGGGAAACTCAAAATTCAGTAAATACAACTGCAACGGTATAATCGAGACGTTTCTATTCATTAACGCCATGTTAGACAATAACCCTTATACTGAAACATTATGTGTGCATAGCTCAATTTACACAAAATTTAATTGAAATCCTCAACAGGATATTTTATGTACACAATCAATCAAAAATAGGACATCACTATCTAAGCCTTTGCAATTAATTTTCGGCGTGGCATTTAGTTTCAATGTAGCGAATAATCACTGAAACTAATCGTATAAATCAAAATTTAATTTTCAAACCATATACAATTATACAACATTAACAAATGATAGAATGTCAGTATTTGGGAAGCAAAGAGGCAGATGCAAGTTCCTGAAATTTCCAGTTGCATGGAATAATTAGTTGAAATAAATGGTCTACGTTGTTGTCGGCTACAACTGCATACTTTGAACTAAAAACGATTTAAAACTATTTTTAAATCGCTCTAATAGTCAGTCTCAATATTTTTAGTTCATAATAATATGATTCAACTAGAATAATAAATTAAAATTCAGTAAATAGATAGATTACCAATCGAGAGTTTTATAACTTGTTACAAATTCAAAGGGAAAATGTTTTAAAACAGACACGTTTTAAAACAATTTTCGAGTTTTGTAACAAGTTGCACTGTTCCCGTCCTGCATCAGTAAACATCAAAGAAAATCAGTAACTTGTTTTAAAATCATGTTGTAATTCTGCTTGAAAACTGTAACATGTTATAAAACGCTGCCACTCGTCATTTTCGTCGTCTGCATTCAGTCACTGTAATCTGTTCAGTGCGATTAACTATGGAGTGGAGACACTCTGATGTCTACAGACTAGATATCTCAAAGTCAGACAACAAAATTAAAACTACCTGGGACTATATAAACTCGCTCACAAAAAATCCTGTGCAAGAATTTGAAAATATCACAATAATTGACGAAAATGAAATGAGTGATACCAACAAAGTGGCGAATAAAGTATCTTTTTTTGCCAACCAGGCTCTCACATTAACCTCAAATCTAAAAAGTAACGTGAGTCATATAGGTTATTTAAACAACGTTTAATATCATAAAAGCAACTCATTTTTCTTTCAGCCAATTAATGAATACGATATATATGTAATGTAGCTAAATTACTTAAATATAAAAAATCATCTGGATATGATAATATTCCTATTACCCTAATAAAAAAATATATTGATTCACTAAAAAAGCCTTTGGCGTATCTAGTAAATCTATCACTCCAATCAGGAATTTTCCCCAACCAACTTAAAATTGCGAAAATTAAACCATTATATAAAAAATTGATAAAATATTATTACCGCCCAATTTCCCTATTAATAACGTTTTCGAAAATTTTTGAAAAGGTTGTTGAAGAACAACTGGTTAATTACCTTACATTCAGCAATATTCTTAGTGAGGCTCAATATGGTTTTAGGAAAATAAGAAATACTAGCGACGCTACATATTCATTAATTAATCAAATCCATAAATTATTAGAAAGCCAAGAATATGTGATTGGTATATTTTGCGATTTGTCAAAAGCTTTTGATTGTGTTAATCATGAAATTGTAGAAAAATTACAATTTTACTCGATACTCTATAATGGTTTGCGTCATATTTGACAGGTCGCAAAATGTACGTCGAAATAACTGAACATACTAATAACATGCTTAGAAAGGAATGCTCAAATCACGAAATAATAAATTGTGGTGTCCCACAAGGATCAATATTGGGCCCGATTCTCTTCTTAATATATGTAAACGACCTGGTCTCTAATTTTCCCGAATTGTACTTCTCAGTTTGCTGATGACACAAGTAAAATTGTTAACGACAAAAATTTTCCCTCGCTCATTACACAGACTGAACAAAAATTAAATGAAGTAGTAGACCGGTTTCATGCAAATAATTTAGTGTTAAATATAGACAAAACAAATAATATATCATTTCAAAAATCATATATTACTATTCCAGATGTAAATCTTAATACCTCATTTGGTGAAATCAGTTCTACAAGAAATACTAAGTTTTTGGGGGTGTACATTGACAAATACTTGGAATGGGATTTTCACACAGAGGAACTAAATAAAAAACTTTGTAAATCAATTTTTGCACTAGCATAGTCTGGTTCAATATGGGATCGAATTCCGGGAACTATTTACGCTGATCAATACTATACTTGTAACTCAGAAACGAGCCATATGAATAATTTGTCGATTACACCCAAGAGAATCTTGTAGACCAAAATTAAAAATATTTACTATTCCAAATCTCTACATATATAAAGTGAGCTTGGTGATATTTAAAAACAGGAATTCCATACAAACTGCATCTGATATACACATTACGATACAAGAAATAATAAACAGCTTCTATTACCAAACTACAAATATAACAAAATTAGACAAGGTCCGTTGTATTCTGGTATACAATTTTTTAATCACTTACCGTCCAATGTAAAAAATGTCAAAAGCATATCTTTGTTCAAAAAACACTTAAAAGCGTTACTTCACGTGAACGTTTTCTATAGTATTTCTGAATTCCTAGAAACGCAGTTTTCATAGTCCTTTTCCACCATCTGTATTTCCATTTCATGCATTTTCACCTGCTATTTGATATTCGATAATACATTTATATGTCAGTTTTGTTTAATTTGGCTGTTCAAGCGGTTGGAGCTGTATTGCACATGCGTAATATCATAACATTTCTAGCATTTTAAAAGTTACACTGAGCTGTCAAATGGAACAAAGCCATTGCGTTTGTGTGCAATATGCATTTACGTATGTGCGTATATGCAGCACACTTACGCAGTTCCCTTTTCTCTACACCTTTATATAGGTTCTATTGTACTTGTCGATATAATAAGGTAAAAATTGATATAACATTTTATATAAAAATGCATCTATTTATACTCATGTTTATATATGTATATATATTTTTTTTGTACTATTCACCTTGTTATACAAGTATATTTGAGAAATAAAATGTTATTATTATTATTATTATTATTATTATTATTATATAGATAGATCAAAATGTACAAAGACCGTAAATTGTTGTGGGATCCGACGGAAGAAGATTACAAAAATAAGAATAAAAAACAAGATATGTGGCGTGAGGTGGACGAGTGGCTAGTCTTTTCTTTTACCGGAATGGCATCTCTAAAAGTTGTCTCTTTTTTTCAACGCGCCTACAACTGGAAATAATCAGATACTCAAAATCCTGACTTGTCATTCTAAGAAAGTTTTTAAAATTACCATCAGTTTTAAGTTCTCCAACTAACAGATCTCGGTCGTCACGTTGAAGATCACTGAAGAGGTCACTGCAGCTATATTTCTTCCTGGCCTGTAATGACGAACGAACCCAAAAATCGTCTCTTTTTATCCATTTTTTTGTTGTTATAGCTAAACACCACATAAATTGCAGCTGCAATAAGACTATCCTCGCTTGGAGACGCCGTGATGACCAAATGTTTTCAAACATAGTTTGGTACTCCTTTTGGAATGTTTTGAAACCAAATGTTATTAAACAGGATTTGTATGTATAAAGTATGTATTTTAAGATGCAAGAGATAGAGTGATGGACCAAAAACGTTATTTTAGGGAGTATTATGAAGAAAATTAAATATATTTTTTCAATTATCGCTTAACTGTTATAATTTTCAATTAACGAATTTTTTTTAAGATGTTTTTAATAGTGTTGCATTCGTAACGACCTTAGAGGAATTTTTAAATATGGCAATTTTTTTTTCTCAAACAAAAGAATGTTTAAAATTGTATCAATTGTCAAGTGCATCAAGTCCTACAACATCTAGTTTTTATAATAGGTTTTTTGACTTTCTTTTCACTGCTATTAACAAATTAAATATTTAAAGTCATTATTGGCATTTCTGTAAAATGTCTTTTAAACAAATCAATTTTTTTCCGGTTCCCAATTGGGGTTAATAGCCAATGAACTACATACAAACACATTATTTTTACGATTTTTCCGTTCAGTTAGTAATAAAACAAACTTCTTTGCTTTTTTTACGGCGATTTAAAATGTTTGTCCCCTTAGGGCTAGTTGTACGAACTAAGTTGAGCCAAGTTCAGCTTGATCCAAGATCATAATCCATGGTTACCATTGTCATAACAATCGTAACCTTGGCTTTTGATCTTGGATCAAGCTGAACATGGTTTAACTTATTTCGTACAACTCGCCTTTAGAAGCACATGAGTTATATTTGTCTGCCAATAATTTCCTAGTATTTTTGATGTTAAAAATTAACGATTAGGTCAAAAAAGACGTTTGTCCCAATGGTGTAAGAAAGGTTGAATTTTTGACAGTTGACAGTTGACAGTTGCCTTTTTCCGTAGCAGTAAAAGTGTCTACCAAGGAGTACGATAATTTTCACCAACATATATAAATGATTATAACTAGTACGAACTTGTATATGATGTTGAGGAATAAAATTCTATATTCCTAATATGTACAAGTTTTTCTGTAATAAATCTGGAAGCATTCATCGTCAATACTTTATTGAATACATTAAGTTAAAAAAACTGTAAAGATCAAAACTATAAAATGTTAGATATTGTTGCAAAAAGTGGAATTTTCAATCGGTATGTTTTGTATTTATTTTGTTTTATACAATTGTGGAAAGAAATAGTTCAGAAGTGTTAATTTCTATTATAGGTTAACATGGATTGTACCAGTTTCACATTAAATAGATAATGCAGGTAACATCTAGCACAGCTGCCTCTAATACTAAAGTGATATTTATGTCGATTACGCCTATCAACATTGAATTTGTTACTAAAGGCCATCATAAGCATTGTAGTAATCGATGACGCCAATATTGCGACGTAAATGGTAGTTATATAATAAGTATCTGTTAGAAATGTCAATGTATATGTAATAGATGCAGAGTTTTAATGTTTCTTAATTAAGGTTTAGCGTACCCGAGCGTACAGAATTCTGTTAAATTTAAACAGTATTTTTTTCAAATATCTTCTTAACATAATTTCTAAGCGTCATTCCTGCAACTTATAAAGACATTACCGTCAAGAAAAAAAACTTTATACCTACCACTTATTTGTATCTCAAACCCACAATAATTAGATTGCGCGTCTAGATTAACCACTAGGCCGCTATTCTTTAATTTTATGAGTTCATTTTTTAGTTTAGTTTTCAACTAAACACTTTATATTACAATAAAGTGTTTAGTTGAAAATCATATTTGTGGAATATTTTATTATTATAAAATGTTTATTCGTAAAATATATAAATAAATAATGGTACGATTGTGGATTGTAGATTGTTTAAGAGGTCGCTTAGCCCCGAGTTGGCCTTTCTTCATCTCAACTTAAAAGGTCTTTTGTGATTTACCCTACAACTAGTTGTTACCCAGGATTTCAAGACTTTTTACAAAGCTTGTGATTTTCCTGGGAGTTAATTTCCCTATGTCTTCACGCGTTAATTCCGCCTGTTCTAAGTACCTTAGCCTTACATTCGCAAAGTATATGTTCCGCAGTCTCAGTTGCAGCTTCACAGTATCTGCATTTGTCATCTTCTGCCATGCCCATATTCTTGAGATGATATCTCAAGGGGTAATGACCAGTTAGAAGGCCTGTGATCAGCCTTAGGTCGAATTCTTCGAGTTCGAGAAGGCTTTTGGCATTCTTTGTCGAATAGGTTATAAACCTTTTCGCTTTTCTTTGGCCTGGAGTATTCCTCCAGTAGGACTTCTTTTGTTCCTTTTCCCATTTTTGGACTTGCTCCGTTATGTGTCGTTTAGATAAGCCACAGAACGATTCGGGTCCGAAAAATGAAACTTCAGTCCCTTTTCCTGTGATGCTAATTTATTGCTTTCTATTCACTCATGCCCTGGGACCCACATGGTAACCTTGTTGTTTTTTTGCCAATTGTTTCACGGATTGTCTGCATTCTCAGGCAATTTTAGACTCGAAGGTATAAGACCTGAGAGCCTTTAGTGCTGCCTGGCTATCTGAAAGTATATAGATCTTTGCCCTTCGAGTGCCTCTGTAAGGCATTCTTGGGGATAGATTTCTACCTGGAAGATGATTGGAGTGTTAAGAGGAGCTATAGATAGCCTGCTTTTAGGCCCCGCTACGCAAAAAACAACCCCTCTGTAGATCTTAGATCCATCTGTGTACCAGATGAGTGACTCTTTCTCCTACTTGCCTGACGGCTCGCAAGCAGCACATCAAACGGGCAGTCAAGGTCGTCCTTACGACGATTGGCATTGAATCAGTAGGTTTGGTCATGGATTCAAGTTGAATTAGCTCCAAAATCCTTAAATGACCAACCAGGTCTTCTGGTCTGAATTTAAGTGCCTCATGCAGCCTCAGAGCATTAAGTACTGCCTCCTACCTCACATGAAAATGCGGAGGAAGTAATTCCAGCATTGCCTCCACAGCTGCTGTGGGACAGGAGCACATTGCTACAGTAGTTCCTGGACAGGCAACATGTTGCAGTTTCTGCAGGTTTCTTTGTACTGGATTCACTTCTGTTTTTGGCCACCTGCACATGATGCGTCGGTCACCATGGGTCTGACAACCGAAAGGTAGGACCAATATATCATTCTTGGCTTCAGACCTCAAGTCTTACTAAACAGCCTACGACATGTCGAGGCAGCCGTGGTTGCTTTTGTAAGTGTCCTTTCCAAATGCGAGTTCCAGATAAGTTTGTCATCCAGGATTACTCCTAGTTATTTGACTTCACTGGAAAAATTCAGTACTGTTCCATTTAACATTGGAGCTCTAAAATTTAGTTTTCTCCTTTTGGTGAATGGAACAATATGGTACGAAAGCTCAACTCGCAAGATTCTTATTCAATTACAGAACATAAAAATTAAGAAGATAATTTTTTTAATTTAGATGATTATTATTAATAACTTTATTAGTTACTGATCTATTTTGTTCAAAAACAATAGGGTTCTTCTAACTTGCTGTCCAAATTTCATTACTACCGAACGTTATCGAGTTTACAAGAAATATGGCAGGTGGATGTACAGACACAAAGACATTTTTTATTCGATATTTTAGTTCAGTCTGCTATGAAACGAATATCTGTACAACAGATTTGTTTCCACGATAATTATTAATTTTTTTTTTTCAATTTATAATAAATTTATAATAAAGTTGGAATACAGTTAAAAGATATACAATCCATTACTGAACCATAACAGATACGACAAAAATTAATAGAAACATTATTGTAGAAAATTTAGTCAGCTTTAATTTTGCATATAGTGTAGCATGCATATTGCTGCTTTATAAATTATAACATAATTTAACTCGAGCGTGAAAAACCGCGGAAGTTTCAAATATTGTTTCTTTAATTTACTTCATAAACAAACACAACGGTAAGCAACCAGAGTTACGTCTAAGCTGTACTTGAGGTAGCTGGGTATTCTAACTTAGCTTTAAGAGTGGAAAGGGTAAAGAGACAACACGATTTACATATTACGAGTAAGCGAACAGAACTAAAATTTTCTCCGTTACATGAAGGTACTTGGTACTTCGTATTTCGTCTGCTAAATTTTTGAATAGTGATGTGACCTCATTAAGTTTCTTTTTACGACTTCAACATCGAAAGGGTTGATAGTCCCTCTTCATTAACATGAAGCAGGCCAAATTGTTTTTCACCGGCTTGATCCGTAAGTAATTTATAAAGAAATAATTTTTTTTTTGTAACTTAAATTAGGCAACGGCCATTTTGCAGCAAGTCACGCTTACACTTCATTTCTTTCCAGGGTTTTAAATTTGGATGCAAATCTTTTCAATTTAGCTGCAAATCTTCTAATTTTGGATGCACATCGTAGATATGCATTTATTTTAATTTGGGTTGGAAATTTTAATTTTTTTTAACCATCCAATGGGGTTGTCTTTCTTCTCCTCTACGTAATTAGAAGATGGAATGTATATATTAGTCTAGGACAACTTTTTACGGAGATCGCGACGATAGTATGGTAGAATGGTTGAATATGTTACTGGGAACTTCTTGACTTAATATTGGGCTCATCTAGAAGTCAGCGATTACGTCAATGTGGGTTGGATTTCACCATCATCATCCCTCACTTGGAGTCACTACTTTTATTCACTGAGAATTCCAGATAAGTCTCGCAAATAAAATTTTTATCTGATTTTTTTATATATATATATATATATATATATATATATATATATATCTCATATTTTTATGCTTTAACATTTTTAGAATTCTTTAAAGTATCAAATTGCAAATGTTTTTTTTTTTGAAACTATTTCCATTTTCAATTTTATCTTTAACATGTTTTCAACGAACAGTTAGTATTTTCAATTATTATTAGGGTGTAAATTATCAGCGTAACGTCTATTTAAAAACAAATATGAAACGCTTATATTTAAATAATAAATTTTGACTTTTAAACACCATATTGTCGGTTCATATTTTAAATAATATCTACATAACATATTATCGTCCATTCGTTTTCTCCTTTGTACATAAATTTGCTTAATTTTTAAGGCCTCAGTTTAGTTGTTTTCTAAAAAAAACACATACAGTTTGATTGGTTTATAATAAAATCAATTTTATAACCACATTGTCCACTTATTTCATGTATTTTGAAACAAACTATTTTTATACAAAATATTTTGATACAAACCATTTTCATAATATCTTTAGGATTATTAATTTACACTTTTTTTTGTCAACAATTTATACTTTCTTTATAATTTGATTAGTTTATCTTTCTTGTAATAAAACTTCAGTTTTAGTGTAAATTACGAATATAGAAAGATTGGCGCCCCGCCTCTCTGGGAAAATTATCTTTATGTAAGTCAAATTAACATCTCTTTAAGAAAAATTATAAAAACATCTGTCATATATTAATTATAATCTATCAAACACGTAAAACCATTTGTAAAGTGTTTTCTGACCCATGACTAATCTGCTGAGTCTCTGAGCTACTGGGGTAGTAACATTTCTTTCTCTAAATAACATAAAGTTCAGTCTAAATCTCGAACACGTTACAAAAAAATAATTAATTTATTAAACAGCGAGGATTAAATGTTACAATAGCCAGTCTTTGATTATGGCTAACTGTTTTCGAGATATGAGCGAAAAACCAAAAACCGGGACCTTCTTCGCGCCCCCTGAACCCCCACACCACCTATGGAATTTTTGGTATGTTTACCTCCTAAATAGTCTAAACACAGCCCTCAAGTCACAAATTGTGGTCTCGGCATTTCCCTTATTGAACGTTCATTGACAGGGGTAATACAGATAAATATAATGTTTTGAATTGAGAATTTTATGTTTCATCGTATAAGTAAATAAATAATTTCCTTATATAAAATACATGTAGTTGCAGCAATAAATATTCTGAAGGGCCAGCTGGGTAAGGTGGGTCATAGAAAAGCTTGCCGACAAAGCAGCCAAAGCCGATAAAAGAGACCGACAACGGTGCAAAAGTTTCACGCAATGGGAAGTGTTAAAAATCTGCCAAAATCCGGTCGAAGTAAATCGGCTACAAATGAAGATATTTCACTTGAAGTTCTTAACCTGTAAGAAGAATAAAAACTTCAATACCAAAATTAGCCTTATGTCACAATATTAGCGAGAAGTCGGTAAGAAGGATATTCTTCAAAACTAAATTCTATCCGTATAAAGTACATTTAGTACAAGAAGTAAATGAAGATGATCCTGATAGAAGGATGCAGTTTTGTCAGGAAATGATTGATAATATTGAGATTAATGGTAACTTTTCCAATAATATAATTTTTCCGATGAAGCGACATTTTGCCTGATTGGTATTGTAAATCGACATAACTGTCGCTACTGGGCTGATTAGAACCCTTATTCGATGGAAGAAAGTCGCACCCAATACCCTCAAAATTAAATGTGTGGTTGGAGATAATCAGAGGACATATTATCGGACCATTCTTTCTTAGCAAAATTTAAACTCAAATCGTTATTTACAACTTTTGCGTGAGCAATTGTTTCAAACCAGGCAAAACCTGCACGATTCTCAGATGAAATTTGGTATCAGCAAGATGGAGCTCCGCCTCATTAAGGAGTAGATTTGCATCAATTGTAATAAATTTAATTTTCATTAACTAATAAATATTTATTACTCTTTATTTTATTATTTGATTGAAAATTTTAATAACCACAAGTCGCATGCCTACCAAACCCTATATCATTATAATTGATGAAAAAGTGTCTATCTGGAATTGAAAAATATATAGGGCCATCCTTTAAAAAAAGAAAATCTACCGATAGCGTCATTCTCGTTATATGGTAACTATTGGAAATCAAAGAACGTCACTGAATAGAATAAAAATACTACAAATACTTTTGTTAAAGATATTTTTTAATCGAACTTATAGTTTAGCCCGAAATCACACATTTGCCCGACCCTCTATAAATAATAATAGTATCAGTATTCTATGACAATAACCTACACTTGTAATCTGTATTATAGTATTAAACATGAAAGGCATGTCAAAAGTGACAGGAATATAAAGCATGACCTTCTATTTATATTGCTGAATTGTTAGCATGTTGCAATAGGTATTAATATTTGAATTTATCATTTGTTAGATACAAATAATCCATTGCAAAAACTGATGGACTAAATTATTATACAGTGTGTCCAACTAAGTCGGCACCATATGGGAAACTTTTTTATTATTGGTTTTATGAAGAAAAGTTACTCTTGATAAAAAGTTTTCATGGCCTAGAACCCAAAATGGAATAATCAGATATCAATTTTTTGCAGTCGTCTACGAGGTTTGTCGAAAAATGTAAATTTTGCTCAAGAGTAAAGTACCTTTATTTATTACAATATCGACAATCGTTATTAAGAAAAGTTGATCCTAATTGAAAACTACGGTCAGATATCCAATATTATCCATCTACCATGAAAAAACGATCTTTAATAATTTTTGGGTATATCTATTTTTTCATGGTAGATGGATAATACTGGATATCTGACCGTAGTTTTCAATTAGGATCAACTTTTCTTAATATCGACAATCGTTAATAAGAAAACTACGGTTAGATATCCAGTATTATCCATATACCATGAAAAAATAGATATTATACCCAAAAATTATTAAAAATCGTTTTTTCATAGTAGATGGATCATATTGGATATCTAACCGTAGTTTTTAATTAGGATCAACTTTTCTTAATAACGATTGTCGATATTGTAATAAATAAAGGTACTTTACTCTTGAGCAAAATTTACATTTTTCGACAAACCTCGTATATGACTGCAAAAAATTGATATCTGATTATTTCATTTTGGGTTTTAGGCCATGTAAAACTTTTTATCAAGAATAACTTTTTTTCATAAAACCGATAATAAAAAAGTTTCCCATATGGTGCAGACTTAGTTGGACACACTGTATATAAGTTTTTACTTACATTTCTGTAATAAAGTTATTGGTTTGGAACTCAAATATATGACAGAATATAAATATTGGTACTTAATGTATAAAAAATTATTATTTCACCGCTTTTAGCCATATCTTTGTGTTAAAATCATTGCACTTTACGATTCTGTACTAAATGCGTTGGAAACTCTAATTTTCACCAAAAATATATTCTGCACTTGGAAAAAATTTTCTGATATAATTCAAGCTCTAAGAAGATTACAAGTGAAAATAATAAATATTTTCTTACCGGATCCCTGTCTCTCTTATGGCTACTAATACCAACGAAGAACTTTGAATTTGAAAGACCCTACACTTGTCTCGAATGAACTTAATAAGTCTTAACAATTACAATTTTGTTGAATGGTGTACGTGTAAACATGAATAGAGCTTTCTCTGCCTCTTTAACTGTAGCTATACCCACTTGCCGAATTTTATTTTATTGCCTTCAATAGACATAGTTAAGTATGTTTCGTCCAGGAAATAATGACAGTGACGAAATGTTGGGCGGCATACCAAGTAAAGCTTTACAAACTTAGTTTATATATAAACAGGCTACGCCGAGAACATTTTACGTTTACGCCTGTCTATTTACGTGAGGATAATTTTGTTCTGTTCAGTCTTTGTAAGTAAGTGAGTTTCTAAGAGTCAAATAAATCCATTCATTCAGGGGTTATTTATTTTGAAGATAACATTTAGTAATGTATCTAATAAAAAACATTGATTTATTAAGGCGATAAAGGATAAAGTAGAAAAGTATAACCGTACTATACTAGTATATTGTCTAATTTTTCAGAAAAGTTGTCTTCTCTTTTTTTTTATGTAATTTCGACCTTCTCTTAAAATGTTTTTTAAATATTTTCCCATTTCGATTATAAAAGTTTTACCTCTACACGATGTTGTTCTTTACATGTTGGTATCCTTTGTAGGTTTAATTTCCGTGAAATTGGAAAGAATATACTAAAAACTAGATTTCCGATGACAATACTGCTGATAATTTGATTACCATAATTTCAAATTAGATTAAAGGATATATTAGTAGCATCATGGACACACGCGGCCGGTGAACCATTGAATATATGACCAAGAACAATAACTGTGAATGACTGAAGTTCAGTGGAATCCATCTCATCTCTCTACTGACAATGACCATTTAAAATCTAGATTCTTTTGTCCGAACTAAAATAATTAACATAATATAAATATTCCCAAACTCAAAACCAAGGCTTTCGGGAAGGGGTTTATACATTGGAAAAAACTATCATCATTCTCTACCTACCGACATTACCAGTGTCGGGACTGGGGATCTAGATATATAGTAACTCTAAAATTGCCTTCCAGCAACATATTTTCTCACATTCTGGTTTTTTTTGGCCTGCCAACCACAGATATGAGAACATGTTCCTGCCATTTCAACTGAACAGACATATTAGATTAGTAGCCCAGTCGATGAAGGTATTTACCCACAAAAAGTTGCAAACTGTGTAAACTTTTTTTAATGAGTTCGTGAAATATCCTGAAAAGTTTACATTTCGCTCGGATGCAGAACATAAAAAAAATGTCACTTCGTCACCTAATTCAGAAGATGGTAAAGGCATTGTAACATAAGGAGATGACACCTCCTTTAATTCCATCATTAGAACTGCAAGAGAGTGCGGCATCGAAGACACCTGCTGCAGGTGGATTGATGGCAAGCTGATGGGCAGATCAGTATTCACTACTATGATGGGTAAAACTTAATCAACCCAATTCCCCACGGAGAAGGTCAGGACACTTATAATAGAAGACACTCTATGTAACATAATGAGGTCAGGCTACATGACACCAAAAGTCATGTTCAACAAATCTTTTAATATCACCAATGCAGACATTAAGGATAGGTCAACATCAGAACCTCACACATTACGAAAAGGCCCAACCTGGTACACAGATGAGTCTAGAATTGAAACATGAGTAGAGCAGGAATATATACAGATGGGCTAAGAGCGAATATAGGCCCCTTTTTTTAGATACCACGCTATTGTATTTCAGACAGAAATTCTAGATATACTTCAATACGCACTCGAGAATTCTAATCGACGAAACGATAACCAGCAGATCTCCATCAGAAAGTCAAGTGGCGCTTAAGGGATAAAGTTTTAATATCCAAACTGGTGTGAGACTTCTACGAAGAAATTAATATTCTGGGTGAACAGAACAAAGTCGTACTATTTTGAGTGCCAGGACATTTCAGAGTAGATGGCAATGAAAAAATTGGTGAATTTGATAGACAAGGAGCAGCCAATAGATTCTATGTTCCAGAACCCATGCTGAGTACCACCAGAACTCAGCCAGGGGAGGGAGTATCAAAGGCAAGGTTATGAACAAACAAAAATCACTGGAGGAGAATCACAGGACACATTTCTGTCAAGAAGCTCTTGCACAAAAATTCAATGACGACGTGGACTGCAGATTATGCGGGCGGGAACCAAAAATAATGGTTATATAATATTCACCCATTTTTAGACCTAGGGTTGCCAGACTAAAATTCGAGAAGCCGGACTTTACTTATAAATTTTGCCGGATAATTGGTACAAAAAGGAGAACAGCATTCGTTCTCCATACAAAAATAACTAAAACACAAAATCAGTCTTTTAATATTTTTATTAAACTTGATTAACTTAAAAATGAACATTTATTACATAGGAACAGAAAAAGTCATCGCAAAACAATAAAATGTAAAAATGTAAAAGTTACTAAAAACGAAAAGAAAATACAAAAAAATCACGTTTTAGAGCCTTATGCAAAAAGCCAAACAAAAGCCGGACAGGCTGGACAGGCCGGACAGGCTGGAAATGTTAATTTTTAGCCGGACGAAACCGCAGACAGCCAAACATGTACCGTTAAAGCCGGGCGTTTGGACCTGTATCACCTAATCAGTGGCACAGGGGTACTAAAATTGTCAGAGTGAATCAGGACAGGGAGAGTACAATCATCATATTAATAAGTTCTTTAACAAACGATCTCTGAGTAAAAACTACAATAAGACATGCAGACATTTTTTATTCGATATCTGAATTTACTCAGTTACAATATAGGTACCTATTTCATTAAATGAAATATTCGAATTGAATATGTATATAGAATATTATTTTCAGCGCCTTCAATGGATATATTCTAAACCTGCATGTATATCGTATATGTGTATACATATTATAATCAGAGTTGAAAATAACTGTAAGTCCTGAGTTACTCATTCAGGTGAATACGATTATGCTTTATTGAAGTTTTTCTTTAAGAATTCTAAAAACAGAGTTTTTGTGAATCAGCAACATCTTTCGTATAAACTGGAATTTAGAACCACGCAACTGGAAAATTATTTTCATATGAATAAACTGACATTTCCAATTGCCGTTCTTGGTTTCAGCATTATTGAAAAACAAAATAAGAAATATACGTAGTCTTGTAAGGAGACAAGTCAGCAAATCTGCAACTTACCTTCAAAAAGGATTTGTAATAATTATTTTAGAGAAATATCTACGCAATTGAAATTTCGTTTAGGACATGCCTCAAGGAGCCGAACCACCATCCACCATAGGCAGTAACTTACGATGGTTTATTGAACTTTTACATCTGCATATAACTTTATATATTTTTTTATTTCTGTGACAAAATTTTAGATGATAACGGCGGGAGCAGTAGTTTTAAAATAAATAACTTTAAAACACCCCGAGGAGGCATTCTAACTGTTTCAGTACGATAATAATAATAATAATAATGCTTGTTCTCAAATATTATTGTCACACCTAAAACGTGCCAAGAGTGTAAATTATAAATATCTGAAAACGGCGAATTAAATCCAATCAATTTTAACAAGACCTTGTTTATTCAATATAATGACTGAAGCACTTTCCACAAATACCAAAATTCTTGAATACTATTACTCGACGCACGTTTCGCCAACCATGTTGGCATCATTTGGAGATGACTAAAACTAAAGTATCACTAAAAAATATCGTGTAGTTATACTAAAATAGTGTCATGGCTGAACGCACTGAACAAATTTCTTGATCCCAATCTAAACTCTGCCTCGATTCAACAAACCGTGACCTAATAACCAGTAACCTAACAACCAATAAAGCGGGCTATTTTGAATAGGCCCTTTGTCACTATTCATACTTTTTTTACATTTTGCAATCTCTACGCTATCAGCAGCATCCAGCTGTCTGCTCTTTGTTACATTTCCAGTTAACCTTAAGTTATTTATATATCACATGGGCACACGTTTGTGTCTTACCCGTACAATGAGATATCTATGGACTCCAAACTGTCATGGAAGGACCACGTGGAAGCTCAAACGAGGAAAGCGTGTGCATCACTATGGATGTGCAAACGCATCTACGGTCTTAAGTGGGTATAAGTCCAAAGACTACTGGGCTTATACCGTTATGGTAAAACCCCTCATTACATATGCGGCACTAGTGTGGTGGTGCTCCCAAGAGCGCTCCACAATCAGGGCTCGCCTATACCAAGTTCAAAGACTAGCGTGTCTAGGTATAACAGGTGCAATCAGGACCACTCCAACGATTGCGATGGGGGTCATCCTTGGACTCACTCACCCTTGGACGTTGAAATGGAGCTTGAAGCTAGAAAAGCAGCAAACAGGCTGTTCAAATATGGAATGTGGAACATGACGGGCCAAGAGCTAAGGCACACAAAGGCTCTGGCTATACCTTTAAGGTAGAGGTGATGACTGGGGTCTCCCCGTCTACTCTTTCACAATTCCATATACCGTCGTGTTTCCCAGTCGAGACGTCTGGGAATGTGATAAAACACATCTCCTCAATCCCGGTGGTTTGGAATGGTATACAGACGGATCCAAGACTCGGGAGGGAACGGGCGCAGGCATACACGGATGCAAACCAAAGGCTCATATATCGGTGCCCCAGTGTGTTCCAAGCAGAAGTGTATGCCCTACTATGGTGCGAAAGCGAAAATCTCAGCAGAGGTTTCGCAGACAAACATATTTATATATGCAGCGACAGTCAGGCGGCTCTGAGGTCCCTTGCATCAAACAAGGTGACCTCTAGACTGGTGCTGAACTGTTTAAATATTTTCACCAAGCTCTGTGAACGCAACTCAGTTAAACTCATATGGGTGCCCGGACACAGTGATGTGGAGGGTAACGAAGAAGCAGATCGTCTGGCGGGAGAGGGAGCGAAAACTTCCTTCCCTGGCCCTGAGCCAACTTTCGGTTTACCATTCAGAACTGCAAGACTGGGCTGCGGCATAGTTTAACGACTATTGGGCTCAGGCCTCCGGAATGATGCAATCGAAGCTCCACATAAAGGGGCTCTCGGCTGCTGTGGCGATCAGTTCACTTGCTGAGTAAATATAAGTTTCTAGAGCCTCAAGTAACCGGGGAAAAAAATAAAAAACAAAATAATAACAATTTTTAAATAAAAATAGAATAACATGTTTCAAAATTGTTCTTTTTGTTTCTTGATTCCCCTTGGTTACTTGAAGTCCTAGAATCTTATATTTACTAGTAAGTGAACTGATCGCCACAGCTGCCTCTATCGTAAAGTTGCTACTTGGGCTCGATAGAGAAAAATGAGATGGATCATGGGCCTAATAACAGGACACTGTCTTCTGAACAAACACCTACATACAATGAGGTTGAGAGATGATCCTATTTCTCGGATGTGTGAAGTGGAGGATGAAACCATCACTCATATCATATGCAGTTACGCTCCACTAGGAGCGACAAGGCATAGGCACCTCGAGAGGCAATTCTTGCATCCAGAGGAACTGCGGGATCTCCCTTGGAACAGACTGCTGTCTTTTGTGGAAAACACTGGTCTCTTCTAAGGGATACTATACATCGCGAATGTACAATGGGTCGACAGGCCTGAGTACTGCTGATTTCGACATCTGCTCGCGTTACTAATAATAATAATAATAATATTGATATATCTATTCTATAATTAATTACAAGCATGTTGAGCCACACTCAATTTTTTTAGTTTATTCACTTTTGAAGTGAGACATACGTTCCTTAAATCTTGTTAAAATTTGACGTTTTTTTTTTGTCCAATATATTTCAAATTACAATCCTTGCAACTAGTTTCGTTAATGCCGGGGGCCTTTCGTTTGATGTAAATTTATCCTTTGGGTTGCCTATAAGTTGCTGCAATTTATTTCCCGATGAATGAACAACTGTCATATCTCCGTTTTTAAAAATCGTAGTTAGACCACAGGTAAACTGAGTTCATATGGAATAGATACAAATTTTGAATTCCGTTCGGTTTGAAAAGTCGAGGAATTCCGGGGGGGTTTCCTTAAATCTAAGTTTTCTAATTAATCTGCCAACTAAATTGACAGGGTTTCCATTGGTTTAAGCTATATCCTTATAAATGCTTTATCTGTTGCAAATCTCTTTTTATTCAGAAGAAAACTTAATAGACAATGAATCAAAATATTTAAACCAGACATATTACAAAAAGTCGAAGATATTAGTCGAGAGTCTTTTTGATAATTGATTAACATGTATCTCCCCCAAATAAGAGGTGCACACCAAAGTAGTTTGCCGACTGAGGATCAGTCCAATCATTGACATCACGCATGTGATTATTACCGACTCAGTTTTGCTACTATTTAGACTTTAGCTTAATAGCTTAGCTTATGGGCGACAAACCAGTTAATGATTTTCATATTTTTAGCAATATTAAAGCATTTCATTTTTCTGCTCGGTAGCGGTGTCACCGACAAATAGAATGAGATCAATTGAAAATACAGCTGTCAGCAAAATCAATTGGCAAGAGAAGAACGTATTAGTTTGACTAAATTACTACCATAAATAGTAAAATGATTTTATTTTAGTATGTCAAAGGATACGCTATCGAAATCTTTTATTAAATCTAGGAATAATGCTGCAATATATTCTTTTTTGTCATAACAGTCAGTTATTATTTCTGTTATTTTATTTATATCATGAGTAGAATGTTTGGTGCATCAGTAGAAAGTTTTGAAGACGCGATAAATAAGGTCCTTCACCTTCCAACCTAATTTTGTGGCTGTTTTTTAATCTAAAAATTTCGTTCAGTGTACACATAAATTAGACAAAAGTGGGCTACTTTTAGATTAACAGGAATGAAAATAACACTTCTGGTTCAACCGGAAGTGATATCAACTTTTTTTCTTAAATAGTATGACTAAATTTTTTTATGATTTCTTATTATGCATAAAATTGTAAGTACAAGAGTTTTGTTCCGATTTAAAAAATTCCAAAAATTAAGTGA
The DNA here is from genome assembly GCA_936432065.2 of Rutpela maculata. Taxonomy (NCBI): domain Eukaryota; kingdom Metazoa; phylum Arthropoda; class Insecta; order Coleoptera; family Cerambycidae; genus Rutpela; species Rutpela maculata. The sequence continues at coordinate 289,237,372 of OW386285.2, read as the reverse complement.
GATACGACTCATTTTTAATTTTTTCAAAATGGCCGCGTCAGAATAACGAGATTTTAAGAAAATTACTAAGTAGGCTATGAAAATTATTAGAACAGTTATAGGCCTGCTGTAGAGAACGAAATAGTAATTTGAATTACTGCCAGGTATGACTGTTTTTAGGTTTTTCTCAATTTGCTATTTTATTTTATTAATTAGAAATAATGATTCATAAACTTTAATTTTTTTCGCCACGAATCGTTTCTTAAATATATCGTTCGTTATAAAAATATTTTTAAAAGGTAAGCGCCAACAGATAATTTTAATAAAGTGCCTATCTATCCACATTTAAATCCAAAATTGCAGATAGCCATGAAAATGACAGACATTTGCAACAATTGGATTATTCTTTACATTACTCACTGATTATCTGAAGTAAGTGTATTGAATTTGTCATAAACAAGTAAATTAATATAATATTGCTGGAAAATATTCAAGTGATGAAAAAGTTGGCATGTTGATTACTCTTGGAGAGACTCAACGTAATGCAACTAGAGCACAAACTCTGTATGGACAGAGATATCCAGAAAGAAGACAGCCTGCGAGAAACTATTTCACCCATTTGGAGCATTAATTTAGAACTGAACCTGATATAGAAATTGAAGAAAGATTTATTGTGAATGAAGAAAGGGAAATTAATGTAATATCTTTAGTTCATGTTGACTCAAATATTTCGATAAGACAAATTGAACATGAATTACTGGTTTCCAAAAAATCAGCCAAGAAAATTTTAAAGAAACACGGCTATCGTTCTGATAAATATTAATTTCATCAATTTTTGTATGAGAATGATTATTAACGAAAAATAACCTTTTGTAATTGGTTACAGTTCCGCCAATTATGAACTGAGAATTTACTGAAAAACATTTTGTTCTCTGATGAATCGAGGTTTACAAACCTTGGGTTATTTAATCGGATCAACGTTCGACATTGGGCAATTGAAAATTCTTATAGTATAAGACAGAGGTGGTTTCAAGAGTGGTTTGGCTTCAATGTTTGGTTAGGCGTACTGGGCGACCATATCACAGGGCCAATAATATTTGACGAAAATCTAACTGAACTAAGATATCTAGAATGTCTCCAAAATATAATTATTCCACAGATTATTCAAATTCCCAATACCAATATTGAAGAGTTTACTTCCAACAAGACGGGGCTGGACTACATAATGCTATTATCGTTAAGGATTACCTAAATGAATCGTTTCCAGATGAATTGTGACCCATGGGACCCCAGTCAAATGGGTTGCAAGGTGTCCTGACTTAACTAGAGTCGATTTTTTTATCTGGGCGCATTTGAAAAATAGAGTCCACGCGACTGTTCCATCCATAAGGCAAGACCTCTGAAGAGAGTGTTAGGTACAAAATTGCACAAATAATACCTCAACAACTACGGAATGTTAAACGTGCAAATAAGAGGCGCTTCCCTGTATATTTTTATTCCTATTAGTCTAAAAGTAGCTTACTTTTGTCTAAGTTATGTATACCTAAAAATTTTTAAATTCAAAAATAGTCAAAAAATAAGTTCGTTCGTTGATTCGTGGCCACCCAGTACACCGCTATACAAAGTACTGTTACGTTCACATGGGAACTTTACATATTTTTATGAAATTCCTGTATAACACACCTAAAGAACAAGAAACACTGTACAAGTATTTACCATCTCAGAATTGTTTAGGCCCAGACATACTATTATCATGCACAATATATAATTTGTTATCTATGTTAGCAGTTTTTGTCGACGACGCATTAACAATGGGGCTTGATATATATATTTCTACAAATAACGCGAAACCATCAATCACATTTAAATATGACTTTGCCAATTGAGTCTATCTTACACACATTACAGTGGGTAGTATAGTGGGTTGCATAGGAGTATGTCTACCCTAGATTTGCAAATCTAGTTATTTGATATCTAGAAGTTTCTGATTTATTATGATATGGCAGCATTAGTCTAATTGGAGGGGATCATACCTTATTTATTGTCACGGAGAGAGATTAAGTTTTAATTTTTTCCAGTTCTGTGGCAGTTTAATCAGTTTCTCCTAAGTCACGATAATTAATTGAGCAAACACTTTGCTCCCTTTTGATATTGTCGGGTGTTACTTTAGTGAAAATAACAGGAAAATGAGTTTTGCTGCCTTTTTATTATGCTTTATTTAATTACGCTTTTTAATTACGCTATTTTATTACGCTATTTATTAACGTTACTTATTTAATTGATTTTATTCAATTTTATAAATTATTTGTGGACACCACGTGGGTTAGTAGATTAACCTAGTCAAATCATCTGGAATCCACATGAACACGTTTCCGTGTAAGCAGATGAATATTCAATAAAATATGGAAATTACTTTGGTTCAGTTCAGTTTGCCAGGATAAATAAAAGTCTTATACAACTCATAACAATAGTCCATTAAGTATAGTCAATTTGAGGTCAAGTCAACTTTAGTTTAGTCAATACAGCAAAACACCAACGTATTCGAACAGGTGTCCGAGAGATCAAAGCACAGAGCCGCCCGAGTTAATGAGGTCGCTGACAAAGATTGCCGGAGTTCATCGGAATCCATTTTGTAACGTCCATTCTTCCTGGGACCGGTGAGAAAGTGTTAAGTTATGATTTTCTCTAGTTAAGTTGTGTATCTTTATTGCATAAAGACATTTCATTTTCATCGATAAATATTTTTTTTATATGAAGTCATTAATTGCTTATCAATTTTTTGTAACCTAAAAATTCAGTATTTCATTGCATTTGATTATTATTTTAAGAATTCAATAACGTCAGTATTATTTATATTGAACTAGTCTTAGTAATAATTCACGAAATTAAATTTTTTATACTATAAGATTTTTGATAATTTTTTTTGACTATAACCATTTGAATTGTCTGAAATATAAAATTTTTGTCATCTTTGAGAATCTGCCTAAAATAAATTGTGATTTTTTTTATCTAAAACGCATCTTCTCATTTTATTTGTTTGTGTCTGTCTCTTGAGCGATCTAATCATTCCACAGCGGTTGGTTTTATCACTCACAGGGTAGCTCATACTTTTCTGTGGATGGCGCCCCTTTTAACATCTTAATTAAAAACTACCCCTGAGTGATAAGACAGACTGGTTTGGTATAAATATCGTGAAGATATTAATTTGCACTCTAACTCACCTAAAAGACATAAAAAAAAAGAAACGAATCCACGGTCCAGCCACGCAATAATCAGTTAGCCGGTTCCACTTGCCCTTGCGTTTTGCCTAAATTTTATTTGAATTTTACCTTCACCGGTACTTCCAAGTTTAATTTTTGCAAAGCAAAAGGGTAATGTAACAGTACCTATTACATATTTTGAGATATCGACCTCTTTAGATATTTTTGTTTATTATTATACTTTCTGTTAGTAAACAGCATCTATTGAAAGGTTTTATCTGTGTCAACTATGTTTTTCTAATCTACAATGGACATTTTCTCGAGACAAAACAAAAAGTGTTTGAAATGTGACTAAAAAAATTATCATACAAATTAAAATGCTTAGGTGCGTTTCTGCATAATTAAATTTGATGTTTAAACGGCAATTTCTCAAAAATAGTACACGTGAAATACATTTCTTCCTTAATGCTTGCACCTGCTTCATTAATTCTCCTGATGAGGTGGTCGTGGTTAGTTATTTCAACCTCGAAAATAAATTCTTTTATTCATCCCCAGACACGAAAGTTGAAAGGAGTCAAATCTGGCGACCTTGCTCTCCACAGTACCTAAATAGGCTGATGTCTTAAAATCTGTGATATTTAGCATGGTGGAATATATGTTCATGTAGATTCTAAATACTTCAAACTACGTTACCTTTTCATTAGTATTTAAACAATCTTAAGCCTTATTATAAGTAAAAAGAGTTATTTTGGAAGGTAAATAGGTATTTTAGATTGCCATTGCATAGGGTTCGAATTGTTGAAACTTTCACCACAAGGCGTAGCAGCATCTTCTTCTGAAATCCTCGAAAATTAAATGAGTTTTCAAGAATATAATAAAAAAGCATCTATCTCTCTTAGAGGATGATGTACACTTGCCACGATTTGAAAATACTTCCTTATCAGATGCCTTTTAAACAACTTTTTTCTACTCCCATACTTTAATTCGTTTATTAGACATTCCCAACCTGTACTTTAATGAGATTCATTAAGATACAAATTTTCTATTAGATACAAGTATATAACCAATGGAAACGCGATACACAGCAATATTCTGCCAATATCAACTATTACCTTGAACATCAGACCGATCTTTTTTCATTTTTTTTTAATCTATTTATTTAACGTCGGCCTATTTCCGCTACCAGGGCCTACCACCGACGCCAGGAGACGAGCTACCCTCAACCTGGAAATTTTGCTGAACCTCTTCCCTTAAGAAGAGTAGGGATCTTTTACTTGCCTAACATTTAATAGACAAGGGACTGCCTGCTTTACATCCCCTCCGAAGGATGGTATATGCACTACGTAATCCTCGTCTGAAATTATGTAGCTTCCGCGTATATACTGATATACAAGCCGCTAGATGGTGGGACGAGAACGCTGTATTTCCCAAGATGATCCAAGTACTAACCGCGCTCGACGTTGCTTCAACGGAATATCGACTGACATTCACATTGAAGTCGCCTCTACGCTCGCCCCAGGCAGATCTTAAAGGTGTCAGTTTTGACAAGTCATACTAGCAAATTTTCAAACTTCCTGCTTCTTGCAATTAAAATCAGTGAACATGTGTGATAGTGAAAGTGAAATTGAAATAATAATCCATAATATTTCCTAAATTGTAATCTATAATTAATAAATTTAGAAATATAGTGTTAAATTTCTATTTTATTATGACTGGTTGGAGAAAAAATAGTGTATGCAACTCACATTTAATGGCTATTAAGACACTCGAATTCGTTATGATAATTCTCATTCTTGTGTCTTAATGGCCATCATTAAATAGTCGTTGCATAATGTACTATTAAAACACTACTTGAAACGCTAAAACACGTATTTTTTTATCAAAATTTATTTTGACAAATAAAAAGTAAAAAGAACCTAATCCTTCTTATTAGATGAAAACAATATTTTGATTCACATATTTCGTTGCAAATATGATTTACTTAAAACAGTTTCCTAAAATTCAAGTTAATAGTAATTCACAATTCTTTAAAAATGGCCATTTTGTTTAAAAATGTTCTTATTTTATCAAGAAATACTATTTCTGTCTGGAATTGTAAATAAGAGTGAGTATCTTTTACAAGAAAACTATACTGACTATATTATTTTGTTTACGAGAGTCTTAAAATCGACAAAAATATAACTTTACACTCGAGAGGTTTGGAACTGATTTAACTTTTGTTGCTGTGAAAACCACAACGGGCACTTTTTTTTACCGCTTGATTGATTTATCTTTCTCGCGGGTTCTGTTTGTGACTTGGATTAATTAATTTGATCTTCACTTCAGCCGAGCCCTCCCACATATAGCAGGGTCCAACGGTGTCCTTATAATATTTTCTGTATTGATGGAGTTGGTTCCGACTATTTTAATAAATAAAAGATAAATATCTATTGTCGAACGCCTTTGACTTAAAAAATATAACATTTATCAAATAGATGTTATGACATTTTGTACGTATTAATCATTCCCATTATATTTTCACAATGGTATAAAATTTCAAATCACTTTTCTTCATGTGAACTAGTAGTGGAGTGTACTTAGACGAAAAATCAAGTTATATTAGGTAATCAATTTGAGCTTAATGGTTTTCTATAATCATAGATGCAATTTTCTACCATTTTTCCTTACCTTTTTAATTCCAAAAATAGATTTTTTATGAAAAATTATGTTATGTTTGGAAAAATGTGCGTTACATTGACTTGAAAATATTTAACTAGAGGTTTCGAGGTCGTTAATTACGAATCTGAAAATTAATAAAGAAGATGGCGACTCCAAAATGACGATTTTAGGACCAAAATAATTAATAAATGTTTTATATCATAGTTTAAATATTATCGCATGGCATGGGTATCTTTACTACTTTTAAATACTAAAGTGACGTTATAAAATAAAAATAAAAGATTGCATATAAAAATGGCCGATTTAAGACCAAAATCATGAAATATTCAATAAATTATGAAAAATATTGTGCGAAAAACTAGTAGTTATAAATATTCAATTAATATAGTTAAAATATTATAATATGTGGGTTTATTAATAAATTTGAAAGAGTATTTTAAATTAAAAAAACATTTTTCTTATAATATACAGGGTGGACCATTAATAATAGACCATAGTTCAAGGGTAGATTCTTTGGACCAAAATATGAGGATATAACCAAACATGCTTTTGCTGATGATGAATATTTTTTTCTTTTTTTACGAAACGTAGTGACACTACTTTTGATTAGAAAATCTCATGCAGGAGTCATTTCCACGTAAAGGTACACTTGATAGAGCTTGACATTTCCAACCGTTTTCGAGAAAACTGCCGCATAGGTCTCAAAAATTCTTTGAAAACAAACCCAATTTGAAAAGGATAAATTGTATTTATTGAAAAATGTGCTTTGGTGACGTCATAAAGCTGTCATTTACGTACAGTTTCATTAGTTTGACATTTTGACAAAACTAAGAATTCACCAAAGCACACTTATCAATAAATACAATTTTTCCTTTTCAAATTGAGTTTGTTTTCAAAGGATTTTTGAGATCTATGCGACAATTTTCTCGAAAACGGTTGGAATTATCAAGTTTTATCAGGTGTACCTTTTATATGCAGAAATGACTCCTACATGATATTTTCTAGCCAAAAGTGCCACTATATTTCGTAAAAAAAAGAGAAAAATATTCATCATCAGGTGTACCTCATGGAACGCCCTCCACGGGCCAACGTGATATGATACATAAATTATTGTTTCTTAGCCTAAAAAATCTTTTTTTACCAAATTGGGAGGAAAAGAAAAAAAAATTACAATTTTGACACCCTGTATCTTTTTCCGCGTTAACAATTTACTAAAGCATGTTTCTTGAAATATGGCCTATTATTAATGTATATTCGTACAATACATGTAAAAGAATTATATGAAAAGAAGTATAAATGAAGTTCTACTTTATGCTTCATTTTTACGGTAGCTAAACTAAAATACTTTAATTACAGAATTAATTCGGCCTCTCGACCACCAACAAAATAAAATAGTCATGGAAAATTATAATAATGATAATAATAATAATAACAGTCTTTACTCCACAATAATATACATACAGTGTATGTAGTGGCGGGCTGGGCATAGAGAGAAAGAATTGCAACATCGTGTGTGCCAGCTGGCTGAAATGAAATAACTGAGAACGGGGATGCTTCAGTGATTTAGCGCCGACTCTTTAATCTATGCCGCCGAAGGGCGAATTTGCTGTTACCTGGGTTGTCATATATCTCGCGCTACGTGGAAGTACATGCCCAGTCCGCAATTACACGCACTGTATACAAACAGATAAACAAAACATATATTTGAGTAAATTGTGGAAAAGGCGGAGTTCAATCATTTTGGATTTGTCATCTTCTACTCAACCTCGAAAATGCAACATAACTATAAAAAGAAGTGAGTGTCACATAAAACCATTTTGCTTAACAACAACAACAGAAAAATCAATTACACTTGAACAACAACTTGAACATGAGAACTTAGGCAAACTACAAAACAATCCCAATATCTTGATCACAAATAATAACTGAACAACTGAAGTTTGCGCAAATTATTTTTCTCTTATATGTAGTAAAAAAATTATTGAACATTTTGGTCATAATCTTTCACTTCGAACTACTTTATCCGTCAGTTCTTTAAACTCAATATGCCTTCCTACAATTACTGATGAACATTGCACCAGCTTTCCGACTGTTTAAGAAAGTAAACACTTTACAAATAAATAACTAATCTTAGGAAGATGTATATACAATACTATAATCTTAGCGGTTAACGCCAATTCTGGCCAAAACCCTGCAAATTGTGTTAAAAGCATGAAACTTGGTCGGCAGCTTAAATAGGTCAAATTAAGAGATTTTGCCTGAAGTGCCCTAAAAAATACCCCGTACGAGCAGCACAGGGGCGTAGTTCATCTGGAGGGATCCAATATTAAATGTAATTAAATAACCTGTGTGGGTAAGTGATATGTCATTTTATATTAACTCGGCACCAATGTATTCATTTTGGATTTATTTTAATTTCAATACTGCATCATCATTCATAATTTTCCCCAAAATCCCTAGATTAGAACGAATATTTGAAAAGATCTTTTCTCCCTTTATCAACATGAAAAATCCCTAGATTTGGGAAAAATCTCTAGATCTGGCAACCCTGAACTCCAAACCCCAAGCTGTCTCTTCTCAGTGTTTTGTTATTCTCGGACAACACGCTGAACGGTGTTAGTTAATCGTTGGTGTTCTGTTGCGTTTATTAGAGTTTTTAAATCAATACATTTTGACTAATTATGATTTGTGCTAGTACCGTCGTGAGCAAAAAAAAAATAGGACAACTACGTTTTTCTAATGTAAATTTGTCTCTATTTGAATGAATTTTCACAAATAAAATTAACAATGTCACAAAAATTAAAGTTAGATGTACACAACTAGATTTTAGCAAAAATACGTTATAAGACTTGTCCCATTTTTTTGCGCACGACAGTACATAAAAATATTTCATCCCTAAAGACAACCTTTGACAAAAACGAAAAGATGTTAGAGCTTATCTTAAACATCCTGGACGCCGCCGATCAGAAGACGACCACTTTCAGGAGTGAAGTTAAAACAGATTTAAACCTCTTAACAGAAATATCTAAAACCATAAAATCCAAATTTGACGAAATCTTTTTAGATACAAAACGATATAAGCGCGGAATACTCAATGGTTTCGGCACAATATTTAAATCAATAACCGGAAATTTAGATGCCGAAGGCGGTCAATACTATTCTGATTGCATCAATAAATTAAACAACGACGAACACCAACTGGAGAATCTAATTAAAAATTAAATTTTAGTCACTACCTCCATTATCAAAAATTTCAACTCAACTATTCAAAAACTTCAGATCGATGAAGAAACGTTTAACAAAAACATCAAAGAAATCAAGTCACGTCGAAACCATGGAAATCAAATTAATATTCTTACATTATTGCGAATAATTAATGGCAAGCTATTTGTACATTGAAGATAACTTAAATGATATTCTAAATTCAATAACATTTGCCAGATTAGGAATCATTCATACGTCAATCATAACTCCTAATCATTTAGTGACAGCACAACAAGAAATTTCACAGAGCTTAAGAAGGAATAATTTGCCACTTCCTATTAAATTATCGGCAGTTGCTAAGTATTTGGATATTATTGAATTACAAGCATTTAAAATGGATTCTAACTTAGTATTTGTTTTAAAAATACCACTTGTTGAACCCCAAAATTATAACACCTATCGTCTATACCCTATCCCGATATTTGATAGCAGAACTGGGCTTCATCATATTTTATCAATTTCTCAGAAGTTTATATCGAGAGATGATGATACTTTAATGTACATACCAATAAGAAATTTAAAGGAATTTACACCACTATATTTTGGAACCAAGTTACGCTCAAAACTATTTACGTATCCCATCGATCAAAATGCCATATCTGAAGCCAGAATTCTCAAACCACTAGTTAGACTCCCAGAAAACTGCCAGACCTCCTTCATTATCAGCCAAGGGTACAATGTCCATGAACTCGAAGACAACATATGGTTAATTAATAAATGCTGTTGAACTAATCAATCAAAATTCAGTCGTCAAACTTCAACCCGGATGTTACGCCTTTGTAGGCATTACAAAGATTCAAGCCAGTGCCAAAGACCTTTCCGAAGTCAAAGACAATTCTCAACCCATTCAAATTCCCTACGAATGTTGTAATCAGATGCCCGAAAAAACTTCCAAACTTAAAACCCCTCAAGCTAAACAACCTGAACGTGAAAGATTTAGAAATTGTTAAAACCAAATTAGAACAATATTCCAAAGATCTGGACGTGTTCACCTTTCGTGAACAAACACGTATCATGGTTCACGTACTTCACAATTACTTTCATTATTCTCATTGTTCTGCTTTACATATTCTGTAAATGTAGAAGGAAAAGACGTGGAGTACTAAAGATACAACCCGCTACAGATGGTTCTCCTCCACCCTCTCCACGACGTAACAAAGTATTCACAAAGTTCCCAAGGTTAATCCCTCCAAGAAAGCGACCCGGTATTAAATCCTAAGAAGAGGAAGAAGACATCGAGTTGACATAGACTTTCAACTGTGAACTTTTATTTGTTAATTTTAACTTTTCTTTTAATTGAATTTTTCATATTTTATTTTTTATTACGCTTATATTATATTAACCCAATATTTCATCCATTCGAAAATTATTATTGCATTATTATTGTATTTTCTTTTACTTACATTACTTTACTTTTATTTTTACATTTCATACATTTTTATTTTCAATTATTAATATTTACATTTTACTCATTATAGCTTTTTGCATTACATCAACTTACAAGTTGTTGCATAACATCAACTTTCTTAATAAGGGGGAAGTTGTTATATAAAATTATACGCTGTATCATTAAGATATAAAGCGGCATTACAAATAGTATCATATTACAGTATTAGATAACAGCTTCCTTTGAGAATTGCTTATCTAGATATTAAGTTTCATTTTAACTTCTCACAATATTATGCTGATTTGCTATCTTGCATTTCCTTGAGCCTAAACAAATTTTTATTTCATGGATAATTTTGTTTATTTCATAAGCTAACTTTTTTGTTATGGAAAACTTTTTCGAAAATGTGATCCTCTTTAAGTAACTTGCTTAAAACATTTGAGAATCAGTGTTTTTTGCTTAAAAATCAACGTTTTCAAACCCCTATAACTCGGCGGGTATTAAAGCAATAATAACGTTATAAAATTTGGCAATCTACATATTCCAATAGTCACTTTTTTTTGAAACCCCAACGGAAAAGCACCCTTATTACTTTTTAATACTTCATATTTAACCCATTTTGATTCAAAGTAACCAAAAATATTTGAATTTAAAACTGCTATAGAATGAGTCCTAAGTGAGATCACCAAGTTACTGTATTATTATTAGTTTTGAGTTGATCAACAGAAATGTTGAAATTTGACTTTTGGAGTGTAGCGAAAAAAATACTAAACGTTAAAAAAGGATATCTAAATGCAGGAATTTCGAAAAACCCTGTATAAAGTTCATTAAAGTTGACTACACAATTCTTATGCGTGTAATAAATGTCAGCGTCTTTGGCGGTGCGGTAAAAATCAAAGACGCCGGCATTTTTGACACGCATCAGAATTGTGTAGTGAACTATACCAAATTTTCAAATTAATTCATCATCAAAAATGCATTATATGTCAATTTAAGTAATGAACCATAGTTAGCTATAATAAATACACATGCACTGAAGTAGTTCTACTACTGAAACGAGAGGTATAAGTTTAGCTCAAGTGGATAAACATAATAATTCAGGATTAGATCCTACATCCAAAAGTAAATAAAGCTTTGGTTTTATAACGAAAAAGTCTAACAAGTCTATTTAATTTTTCCAAGCACAGAGGCTTTGAAATATTGTGGCTTAATAAAACTTTTTTCTTTACCGAAGTGATGTAAAGTCCCATAAATCACTCATTATAATTCCCCTAAAACTTCCAACTTAATATAAAATTATACGAGCTTTATATTATTTAAAACATTTATCATATATTTATCTAACCATTAAAATTAAACCAGCCATGAGCGTTTCCATACAACAATATATATCCCCATTTTTTTACCCGACTTAAATTCGCTGAAAGCAAGGGGGAGATTAATTTTATATATCTTGTTGTTAGTTGTGCAAAGCGTGTACTTTTTACAAACTTTTGTTCCATTTTGGCCTTTTTATATAGCCTGATATGTTATTGTACGAATATTAATTATGACCTTATAAAAACTATACTGGCCTATTGTATTTTCCGTTTTATTTTAGAATTTTATACCACAGAGCGTTATGAGGATATAAAATATCAGTGTTATGAATAATATCTGCATATTATTACGTAGTATTCAGCGCTTCGCAATTCACTACGTGAAATTTAAATTGTATTTGTATTTGTCAGTTTGTTTATTTAAATTTGAAACTTCATTTTATGTACATCTGCTTTTAATGTGAATAATTAAATATGTTTATATAGTATTATTTTTATTGTCAAGCCGTAATCAGTCCTTTTAGTGATCAAAATTAAATTATAAGTTTAATTTAGAGGTCATATCTTTTACTTCTTTGTCATAGGTCAGAGATTGTGTTAAAACTTACTAAAGTTTTAAATGTAGCGTGAGGCCAAGAAATATTCGTGGTAAATCTTTGGTTTGTTATGATAATAAAATGTAATTGGTCTGCTGCAGCTGGTACCACAGTTGCAGAGGACACATTTTAGTCGAGTCAACAAAGCTAATAAATCGCCAAAACATCGGAACCCACAAGAACAGAACCAATTTGAATGATTTAAAAAAAAAAAATTTGTTATGCTACATTATTTGAAATCAAATATTCCGGCGGGCGGATTACATTTTTTTAACCCCAATTTTGAAATTAAGTAATAAAAATCGTATAATTTAAAAATTTCGTATATTAAATCTGATTTTTGACATGAGAACATCGCCTTAGAAGTTTTTGGAGTCTCTGATTTCGAATTGAAGTCAAAATTAAAATATTAAAAATTCCGATTCCAATATGGCGGATGAAATTTTTTTCTAAAACAAGTTCTTTAAACAGGTGGAAAATATTGAACTCTAGATGATGCAATATATTAATGAAAAACAGTATTTGAGAATTTATTTTTTAATTACTGTACAATTACAGTAACAAAATGGTAAAATTGTGTTTAAAAAAATGTGAAGACGCACATTGCTTCGGTCATAACTTTTTTTATGATACAAAAACAAACAAAGAATAATAAAGATTGATTAATTACGTTTAATTCTGGTCCTTTACGCAAATGTCAGTTTCTAAGATATTCAACATTTAAAGTAAATTTTATAAACGTTGGGACGCCATCTTTAAATCCAAATATAACTAAACTATTATTCCTACATATAATACAGGGTGTCCCCGAATTGCATTGGCTAAACTTTACCAAGCGATGCATCTTTTCAAAATAAGAAAAAAGTTTCTATAAACATGCTTAGTTTCTGAGATACAGGATGTTCCAATAATTCTCCTGAAAATGTTTACAATAAAATACGTCTTTTAACACCAGCACCTCCACCATAACTTTAAATGCCGTGTCGTCCACCAAAAAGGAAATAATTTTCAAAATTAAGATTTTCTACTATTGGGCAACCCGTATTAAATAGATAGTTCACAATTCAATGCTCACGAAACAGATTTTTTATGGGCACCTTTCAGTCAAAAACTCATTCATACTAACAACATAGTATTCAGTATTCATATTAATTATTTTATTTCTTAACCCTGAATATATCCTCATGCCAAGGTTGGTTTGTGAAACCTGCAAAAATAAAAAAGTGTCTACTGCTGGCCAGTTATTATAGGTATTTATTTTCTTTACAAGCGCTGTTTGTAAAGCTGCACTGAAAAGACAGGTCACCGGAAAACGAAAATCCTTGGAATATTTATAGTTTAATTAACAACTATTTGTCAGACCAAGAAACTTTGGAATGCAATGTTACTTGGTATTAAATATCTGCAAAGCTCACTGCTTATTGGTAGCTTTTTAAGCTCGATAAATAAAGGGAACTCGGGGTCTTTGAGATAATGAGTACGATTAAAAACAGATTACCGATCTGAAAATAATTCAGTCGAATGAAATTCTTCCATTTATTACATTCAATTACAGTTGCTTTGAAGATTGGTAAGCACTTGCAAAATTGACAGTTCTTTAAGGGCCCTGAAAATTATTTCGTGCATACTGAAACACGGGGATTATTTTATTTATTTTGAAACTCTATATTACAGTAAATATTTCGTATTACTAACTATTTGGCCGGTGCTTACAAAACGTATTTCAAATTAGAATAAAATTATGGAAGTATCAAAAATTTAGTTTGTATCTATGTGGTTGGCAAACAAGTGCCACATGCCAGTAAATATTTTAATCTCATTAAATCTGACTGTGAGTAGTCTACTGCAATAGGGCATCTGCACGTGACGTCATATTTTTCAAGTTCTGGGAGGGGCTTAGGTGTAACGCTGCTTCTAAAGCAGTTTCCACAAACATCAAAATATTTGAAAACTGCACTTAAATACTGTCTCTCGATGCGCCCTTCATCAGCTATGTTGGCATATGAAAATTAATATCTTTCATTTCTGGTTACACAATTATTGAAAAACTTTGTTTTGAGTATTCAGCAGATAACTTTCAAAGAGATCGTTCGTTCTTTCCATGTACTATTGATCCAAATCTGATCACGTTAGTGTGTTAACAAGATGTCTTCCTTACGAGACATCTTGTTAACTATAAGTTGGATAGATTTCGCGGTTGGAACCAAGTGAAACATTATTAATAAATATATATAATATACAGAAAAATTAGCGCTTTTTAATGTCTCAGAAAGTTTTATTAAAACACTCGACACGCGTTTCAGATTCTTTAGGCCCTTTTCAAAAGTAAAAACAATACAAAGATTAAAATTATGTTACTTGCTAATATATATAATAATAATAATAAATTTATGCAATGGAATTGTGATGGGATTAACCACATTACCATAACATATATAATAGTATCTGTCTGCGAAATAGACGTGTTTTAGTGAGCTCCTGATTATTATATACACTTTAGTGAAATATAGTAAATATTATGTTAAATTGCAATAAATGTCTTTCACCTTTAAGTGCTTCAGATATAGTAATAAAATGTGATAACTGTAAGGCAAGTTTCCATACCACTTGCACTAAATTAACAAGGGCTGAGGTCTCGTGTTTAAGACAAAAAGATAAAGTTATTGAATATTTTTGTGATAAATGTAAAGCTGAAAACCAAACCAACAAAAAGTTACTAGATATTATTCTGGACCTTCAAAACGAAATAAAAAATCTCAAATCTGAGGTGAGTGAATTGCAAAACAAAATAGATGTCAAATATCAATCTGCCGCTGAACAAAAACATAATTTATCTCTAATAGAAGAAGTGCTGCGTGAGTCCACCCAACGTGAAAAACAAAGTAAAAATATTATATTGTTTAATGTGGATGAAGAAACACAAAACATAGCAACAGTTGCCCGAGATATTATATCGCATGTATGCAATGATGTAAAAACGGATAATATTAAGGTTTATCGTGTGGGTAAAAAAGTTGAAAATAAAAACCGACCTGTAAAAATCGAATTAGAATCAGCTACCGAAGCAAAAAATATACTTAAAAACAAAACACAGATTAAAGAACCATATCAGCACATTAAAATAAGTAATGATCAAACATTCCTTCAGAGGAAATACTTAAGGCAACTGAGAGAAAAACTAATTGATATGAGTGATAATGATAATAATAGGTATGGAATTAAGTATGTATACGGTGTACCAACTATTGTAGAAATAAATGAATAAGCGAAATAATATATAATAATAATGTCAAATAATATTAGTTGTTTCTATCAAAATGTTAGAGGCCTAAACACTAAACTTACAGAATTTTACAATAATACTCTACAGTCAGAATATGACTTAGTTGCCATTACTGAAACATGGTTGAAAGATGGGGTCAAGGACAGCGAGGTAATTAATGACAATTATGTTCTGTTTCGCTCGGATCGAAGATTTGACTTATGTAATAAAACTAGAGGTGGAGGAGTAATGCTTGCTGTTAAGGATAATTTGAAAGCTACCAGTGTTCCAATAAATCTGCAGAATGTAGAAATAGACTTATTATGCGTAAAAATTTATTTGAAATCTAAGCATTTTTATGTTATAGTCTTTTACTTACCACCAGGCTCCTCTCAAATTACATATGATGATTTATTTGGATGGATTGAAACTATACACTTGTTAAAGGACTCAGATATACTAATATTGGGGGATTTGAATATTCCTGAACTTCAGGACTACTATAACCGAGATGTGAGCTCGAATTTAGTAAATTCTTTCACGTATTTTTTATCTACAACAGATTTAACTCAGCATAACAGAGTAGCAAACGTAGACAACAGAATTTTAGACATTATAGTTGGTAACGTTCAGTGTAGTGTAGAAAAAAGTGAAGGGCTAGTAATTGAGGATATCAGACATCCACCCTTATCGATAGCTGTAGAAGTAACATCAGCCAGCTGCGGAAGAGTTTTACCTTCAAATACGCCTTCTTATAACTTCAGAAGAGCAAACTTTGATTTACTAACGACGTTATTCTTCTCCCAAGACTGGTCTATGCTTTATTCTATCAACAATGTGGAAGACGCTTTTGAAAAATTTAGAAATATTATTTATGATATTTTTGACATTTCTGTACCAAAAACCGCCAGAAAAAATAAATATCCACCTTGGTTCACCTTAGAAATAAAAAACGATATAAAAGAAAAAGAAAAAAACAGAAAGTTATATAAGAAGAAAAAGGAACAAATATATTTAGAAAATTTTAAATATCTCAGAAGTAAAATAAAAAGAGACATAAATATAGCATATGGAAATTATACTAGGCAAGCTGAAGGAAATATAGGTTCAAATCCAAAAAGTTTCTGGTCTTATGTTAACAGCAAGAAGAAACATTCTCGACTGCCGCCAGTTATGACATATAATCATAGCGAAATAATTAATGGTGATGATATTGTAGAAGCTCTAGCAGATAACTTCAAAAAAGTTTTTAATAGTGATCAAAGTGTAGATAAAGAACAATTTAATTATTATAAATCCACTAACAATGACGTCCTAAATAAACCTAAAATTCTTGAATCTGACATACGGGATGCCATTAAAAAATTGAAACCTAAGGCTGCTCCAGGTTCGGATAATATTCCAGCGTATGTTATTAAGGGCTGTAGTGAAGTGTTCGTGCGTCCATTATGTTATTTATTTAATCTATCATTAACTCAGTGTTGTTTCCCTAGCTTGTTAAAATTTTCTAGAGTCTGTCCAATTTTTAAAACTGGTGACAAATATGATTGTCAAAACTATCGTCCTATCTCTATATTGTCATGCATAAGTAAAGTTTTTGAGCGAGTTTTATATAAATACATTTATGATCATGTAAAAACAAGTATATCGCAGTATCAACATGGATTTATTAGTCAAAAATCTACTACAAGCAATTTACTAAATTTTGTTGAATATACTCATGAAGCATTTGTTGATAAATTACAGGTTGATGCTGTATATACCGATTTTCAAAAAGCCTTCGATAAAGTTAGTCATAGTATAATCTTGTATAAATTAAAGGTACAATATGGTATCTCCGATAAATTTTGTTTGTTTATAGAGTCATACTTACGCCATCGTCGACAAACAGTATTTTACAATGGTTATAGTTCATCGACCTACGTCCCTACATCAGGTGTGCCGCAAGGTTCTAATTTAGGCCCTCTCTTATTTATTCTCTTTTTAAATGATATAACAACGATTGTTAAGCATTCGAAAATTCAACTCTTTGCCGACGATGCTAAACTATTTTTAAAAGTAAAGAATATTAGTGACTGTGAAAAATTACAAATGGATATTCACAATATTTACCAATGGTCTGAAGTTAATATGAATATTTATATATTATGAATATTTCCAAATGTAGTATAATGACTTATTCAATTAGAAATTCAGAGAATAATATTAATTATAATTATACGATGAACAATGACCCATTAAAAAGAGTACAAATTGTAAAAGATCTAGGTATATATATGGATCCTAAACTAAAATTCGACAAACACATCGAAAATCTAACAAAAGAATGCTACAAAAAAAACGGGTTCCTGATCAGAAACTGCAAACATTTTAAAAATATTAAAACTTATGTTACACTCTTTAACGTTTTAATACGGCCTAAGCTTGAATATGCATGTGTCATATGGGATCCATACTATGCCAAATATCATCATGATATAGAAAAAATTCAAAGCAAATTTTATCAGTTCGCAAATTTTTATTTAAGATTATACAATTTATATGAATATGACATATTTATTAGGTCATTACAAATTGCAACATTAGAACACAGAAGACACTACATTAAGTTATGTTATTTATACAAAATATTAAACTATTATGTGGATGATGCCTAACATTCTAGCACGTATAAATATATCCGTTTCAAACATAAGAACAAGGCATTACAGAACATTTTGTGACAAATTATGCACTACTAATTATAATAAATATTCTCTCATTAATCATATGATGATATTATATAACAGTATTCAATTTTTAGAGTGTGATATTTTTGGTAATAGTTTTCGCAGATATAAGAATATTTTAAAAGTGTATTTTCAAAATTTATAATATGTTTTTGGTTTGATTTTATATAACATATTGATATTATTGTATTTATTATGTATATTGTATATTGTATTTATTTTCAAATATTTGTAATATTTCACTACAAATGGAGTAATTTAAGTTCTGAATTAATTATTAATTATAATTAAGCTACTACATTATATGTACATACGGGTTGGCCATGGATGGGGTGGACATAGCGCTGTGCGATGGGTGGGGAGCGTCAGCCGTAAACGGACACCTTGTGGTTCGAGGCTGGCGCTCTTTGCTTGTCGTGCGGTGCTGTGTCCGCTGCATTACCGGTCTCTCTGTATTTTTATTTGTATTTATATCTTTATTTGTATGTCTATATGTACTTCCACTTACAGCTCTGTAATTGGGAACAATTGTTCCTGTAGAGTGGTGATTAATAATTAAATAAAACATTAGATATTTTAAAAACAGCAAATTGCTTCTCGCTTTATAAACTTTTCCCTTTTGAATTTTTATTTTTGAGCTAGGAGTCATACTTTTCGAGTTATTCGACAAAAAAGGTGAAACACGAAAGCTTTAAACGTTCAGCTCTTCTTTAATACATGAGGGCCATACTATATCATTATGGAAGGGGGGAGAATTAAATTTGATTCATATCATGAATTGCACCGGCGGGCGCACAGTGGTGCATTTATTGAAATCAGGTGTCAAAAATCGGTAACCTAGCCAATTTTTTATAAAGATTTACGAAACTTGGTAGAGTTAAGTACTTGGATATGCTAAATTCATTTTTGGTGCAAAAAAATTTATTTTTCAATATGGCGGCTTCAGAATTTTGGTCAGAACAAGCAAAAAAGATGAAAAATTCAATAAATTAACCCAGCCACGAATAAAAGTCCTGATCCTGGAACTTGACCCGAGTAGTCCAATGTATTTCGATTCTGAATTCGAATCCGACCTCAGAAAAGCCCAAGCACCCTCAAAATTTTGAGCTGGAGCGAAAAAACACCCTTAGAATAGGGTAAAACCGCCCCTCATATATGGTGACAATATGTACGTGCAAAAAGTACTCCTAATGTACAATCCAAGGGTTTTTGAAGTAGCTGATTTCAAATTTCATTCTCAGGGTGAAAATCGAGGGATTGAATGGGGTGTAAATATGAAAATTTGACAAAATGCGTAATTTTCATTCTAAACTTATATTTCTAGGGGTTTTTGGGGTTGATGATTTCAAATTTCGTTCTTAGGGTGAAAATCAAGTAAAATAGCGGTTGAAAATTTGACAAAATACTTAATTTCCATTCTAAACTTATATTTCTAGGTGTTTTGATGATGATTTCAAATTTCATTCCTAGGGTTAATATCGAGTAAAATAAGGGTTGAAAGGGTGAAAACTGAAAATTTGATAAAATACGTAATTTTCATTACAAAAGTATATTTCTATGGGTTTTTGAGGTTGCTGATTTCAAATTTCAGCAT
Organism: Rutpela maculata; assembly: GCA_936432065.2. Lineage (NCBI taxonomy): Eukaryota > Metazoa > Arthropoda > Insecta > Coleoptera > Cerambycidae > Rutpela > Rutpela maculata. The sequence goes on along the minus strand of OW386285.2, from coordinate 289,217,384 downwards.
GCTGAAAGCCTAGGATTTATTCTTAGGTTGAAAATAGTGTAAATTAGTAGTTGAAAGTGGTGTAGAAATAAAAAGTTGAAAGAACACGTAATTTAGATTCTGAAGTTATATTTTTAGGGGTTTTGAACTTGTTGAGTTCAAGTTCGAATCCGATCGCAGAAGCCCATGTGCCCATGTGCCAACAAAATTTTGAGCCTTTAGCGAATAAACAACCCTAAAATAGGGTAAATCATCCCTGATTTGTGGTAACAATAAATACATGCATAAAGTAGTTAACAAGCGCAAACGTATTGTATTTAAATATAGATTTTTGGTATATCACAAAGGATTTTCTCCTCTGAGGTGGTTAAGCAACCCCCAAAATAGAAGGAAGCCACCCTAAAATGAGGCAAAACTAACCCACATTTCAGGATTTATTGATTGATATGAATGAATGGTAAAGAATATCAAAACAAGGGAGAGGGTTACGATTTATATTTAGCAGTCATCTCCCTAAATAATGGCGGAAGAACTACTCTTAGATTAGGCTAAAAAATACCCCCGTTCTTAAAAAGAATTCACACTATCATACCATCATAGAGTATATAAATGCTAAGAAATGACATAAAAAATGAAGATTTGAAAGTTTGAAATTATGTAGAATTAGAGTGACTTAAAGTCCACCTCCTTTTATCAAAGTACATATAAGTGTAAAAACTACCCTTATATAAAAATAAAATACATGATTACCATTAAAATATGGAAAATGTGGAAGTTTTTGTTTTATACATTTTTGAATAGAAACTAAAAGACTTTAAACTTTAGACTTTAAAAGAATAAATTTTTGGCTTCTGGCATGTTGAAATTTGAAATCATCAATTTCAAATACCTCTAGAAATATAAGTTTGGAAAGAATATTACGTATTTTGTCAAATTTTCATTTTTACATCCCTTTCAACCCTCATTTTGCTCTATTTTTACCTTAAAAATGAAATTTGAAATCATCAACCCCAAAAACCCCTAGAAATATAAGTTTAGAATGTAAATTACATATTTTGTCAAATTTTCATTTTTACACCTCTTTCAACCCCAATTTTATTCGATTTTCACCCTAAGAATGAAATTTGAAATCAGCAACCTCAAAAATCTTAGGATTGTACATTAGAAGTACTTTTTGCATGTACTTATTGTGACCATATATGAAAGGCGATTTTACCCATTCTAAGAGTGTTTTTTCGCTCCAGCTCAAAATTTTGAGGGGTCAGTCAATTTGGCCCCCCCAGTTACTTTTTCTTCTCCAATTTGCTAGCACACAATGTTTAGACGTAACACACCCTAGCACAACCATTTTTAAAGGTAGCACACCCTCGCGCAAATAATAAATGGGGGTTGTTTGGGGGGGGGGGGGCAAGTTGACGCTGCCCCCCCCCCCGTTACTTTTTCTTCTCCAATTTGCTAGCACATAATGTTTAGACCTAGCACACTCTAGCACAACAATTTTTAAAGCTAGCACATCCCCGCGCAAATAATAAATGGGGGTTGTTTTCGGGGGGGACCAAGTTGACGCTGCCCCCCCCCCGTTACTTTTTCTTCTTCAATTTGCTAGCACACAATGTTTAGACCTAGCACACCCTAGCACAATAATTTTTAAAGCTACCATACCTACAGGGGCGGTAATATACAGGGTGTAATTTTTTTCCTCAGCCCCCTCCTAGTTATTTTTTTTTTGGCTTGAGTTCCCTAACGCGCAATGCTAATACCTAGCACACCCTAGCGCAACCACTTTCCAAGCTAACACTCCCACAGGGTCGATAATATACAGGGTAGAAATTTTGTCCCGCCTACAGATATATTACATTTTCTATTATTACTCAGATTACCTTACCAAAAATGATCACATATATCATAGAGGGTTGAAATTTATTTGTTACCTCGCATGTACATTTTTTTCTCAAAATTTGACAGCACACAATGTTTGCACCTAGCACAGCAACTAAATAATTAAATAAATAAATTAATTAAACTTTATTGCATGAATAACTTTTACAATCATTTTAGTAAATAGTATAATTACTCGGGTACCCTAATAACACACCACAAATATAATAATGACATACTTAAAATATAATATACAGTGTTTTTCAAACAGCTCTCATCATGGTGGGAATATTTTTATTATTGTTTCCACGGAAAATTAAAGGGACAGTCAAGTCAACTATTTGAAATTAGAAAAAATGTCCAATATAAAAATTGCACGAGATCTAGAGTGATATATTTTAATAGTAATTTATATATTTATATTTGACTCCTAGTTCTCTATACTGGCATATATCATTTTTAAATGTTCACTGCAGGGTTGCCACGTTATTCCATTTTTCTTTACGATAAAAAAATGCATTAACAACAGTCAAGAATAAAATCTCCAAAAAATGCATTTTCACTCCTGGGAGCTGACATTTTGCAGAGAGGTAGTTCATAACATGCTGATCAAAAGTCTCCATGGTCACAAAAAAATTTTAATAACAGGATTTCGAGATATTGGACGAAGAAAGTCGTAACTTCGTCGATAATAAGACCTTCTTTGGCCAATATCTCGAAATCCTATAATTAAAATTTTCTGCGACCATCGAGACTTTTCATCACCTTGTCATGTCAAGAGCAAGCATATGAAGTTAAGGAGGTAGTATGATTATGGCCTTTCACTTAGGGCAGTAGCATTATCAAACTGATCAAATTCGCCAACAATTTATTTTGGCACTAGATTATTTACATCCAAGAAGCGTAATAATTTTTTAATTTGTAACAGTATTTAGTCGTTGTGCTAGGTGCAAACATTGTGTGCTGTCAAATTTTGCGAAAAAAAAGTACATGCGACGTAACAAATAAATTTCAACCCTCTATTATATATGTGACCATTTTTGGTAAGGTAATCTGAGTAATAATAAAAAATGTAATATATCTGTAGGCCGGACAAAATTTCTACCCTGTATATTATCGACCCTGTGTTAGCTTGGAAAGTGGTTGCGCTAGGGTGTGCTAGGTATAAGCATTGTGTGTTAGGAAATTCAAGACAAAAAAAAATAACTAGGAGGGGGCTGAGGAAAAAAATTACACCCTGTATATTACCGCCTCTGTAGGTATGCTAGCTTTAAAAATTATTGTGCTAGGGTGTGCTAGGTCTAAACATTGTGTGCTAGCAAATTGAAGAAGAAAAAGTAACTGTGGGGGGGCAGCGTCAACTTGGTCCCCCCCCGAAAACAACCCCTATTTATTATTTGCGCGGGGATGTGCTAGCTTAAAAAATTGTTGTGCTAGAGTGTGCTAGGTCTAAACATTATGTGCTAGCAAATTGGAGAAGAAAAAGTAACTGGGGGGGGGCAACGTCAACTTGCCCCCCCCCCGAAAACAACCCCTATTTGTTATTTGCGCGAGGGTGTGCTACCTTTAAAAATGATTGGGCTAGGGTGTGCTACGTCTAAACATTGTGTGCTAGCAAATTGGAGAAGAAAAAGTAACTGGGGGGGGGGGGCAAGTTGACTGACCCAATTTTGAGGGTGTTTGGGCTTTTTTGAGGTCGAATTCGAATTCAGAGTCAAAAAATACATTGGACGACTCGGGTCAAGTTCCAGGATCAGGACTTTTATTTGTGGCTGCGTTATTTTATTGGATTTTTCATCTTTTTTGCTTCTTCTGACCCAGATTTTGAAGCCGCCATATTAAAAAAAAAATTTCTGCAGCAAAACTGAATTTAGCATATCCAAATACTTAGCTTTACCAAGTTTCGTAAATTTTCATAAATTGGCTAGGTTACCGATTTTTGACGCCTGTTTTCAATAAAAGCACCACTGTGCGGCGTAATCGAAAATTCGAACCCACAGAAATGCACGAAAAGTGGCATTTCTTAACTTTCGGCGAAATCGATGACCTACTTTTTATTAATAAAACTAATTGTATTTCTCGTACAGGTAATTTGGTCATCGCTTAAAATAATTTTTTGACAACAAGCTTGTGCAAAGTACTAAAAAGAATCTCATGATAATTTCAACATTTAAAGAAATCTACATGTACATGACAGTTTGAATTGTGAAATGAATATCTCAGTAGGGTGCATCCTATCAGGAGAAAAGGTACATAAACATATGGTGTTATTTTTACCTAAAAAATGCTCTCCAACTTCCCAAACGTTCTGGTACACCCTGTATAAAGATTAATTTTCAAATTGAACTAAACGTTGATTCGTTTGTGCTTTCTTAAACAGACGTTATGACACTATTATTAAATTTAGTTTGTATAGGTTTTAGTTAAATATGAATTTTTGATCCTATACAGCTGATTGAAAAAAAAATTATTTTCTACAATATCGCTACCAATTCAGTGAGGTGAAGAATTCTGACGAATATAATAACTTGTTGTATCCGAAACGGGTAAAAAATGAATACCTTCGTGTTGCGTGCTTCATCTATCCATTAAGCTAACGCAAAAGTTAATTGCACTGTTTTGTTCTTTGACTTAATATTTAAACTCGATCGGTATTCGCTTATCTAGTGGTCTACAGTTAATTCCACTGCACCGGACTATCATCAATTCCACATTCACTCGCAGTGAGATAAAGCGCGCAGGAAGACTAGCCAGGGCTAGCAATAAATGTAGTTTTAAGCGTATCCCGCCCATCTCCGACCTGGGCTGGCATAACAATAAAACCTTTAGCAATAATAAATGGGAAACACCATCACCATCCAAATAGCAACGTAGAGCGCGTATATCACTTTTTCCTGTTTCTGTTTGTTGTGTGCTGTGGCTGAATTCTTGCGAATATAACAAAGGAAAGACGAAAAAGAGTTGAACGTAAAAACTCATTAACTTAACAGCAATGTCATTAATAGAATTAAATTTTATTCTGTATTTTAGTTTTCATGTAAAAATACAATTTGCAGAATAGTCGAATTTATTCCAATAAAGGTGAACTGAGTAAAGTTCAAACTATTTTAAATTTTCAAATTATAGTAGAGTGCATTCATACGCTTATTGTGACTTCCGTGGGGGTTTCGTTGTTACATGCTGAATTTGATATGATATACTGATGTTTCAAAATTTCAAAGCCGTCAAAAAATGTCCTACTCAAAAGGTCATTATAATCAAAAAACGAGTTATTTCTTAGTGAATTAGGTGTTTTGATATTTCTACTTTTGAGTAATAGGAAATCCTTTTAACCATGAATAGAAAAAGTCAAAATAAGTAGATTTTCGAACAGACCCACCTCGAGAAATCATGCCTGCTCCCCATGCCCCCCTCAAAGGGGCTGCCTGTGTCTGCATATATTCTCAAAAACGGTAGGAGCTAGAGGAATTATCTTGGCGCCATTCGATAGAGTATAAAATTTTGCATAAGACCCTCCATTTGGTTTTTGCTATTTTCTTTTTTTTAAGGCCCCACAGCAACAAAAAGGGTGATGAGCCTTCCAACAACGACACATGTTTGGCTATACCTCTAAAACGGCCCAATAAATCAAAATTCTACAAGATATAAAAAATAAAGACCATTATTTTTTCTATCGATCGGTATATTATTTGTACATGTTATTTGTTTATATAAAGCCGTCGGTGGCTTACAAAGAGAAAGATGCACATGTGCATAATGAATTTATTTAAAATAATTTATTACAGTTGTTACAAACTGCGAAAATATTGTTTGTACTTGTTCAAAATTATTACATTATTATTGTTTTTAACAACAATAATAAATTATTTTATGCACATGTGCATCTTTCTCTTTGTACGCCACTGACGGGTGTATATAAACAAATAACATATACAAATAATATACCAATCGATAGAAAAATAATGGTCTTTATTTTTTATATGTTGTAGAATTTTGATTTATTGGGCCGTTTTAGAGGTATAGCCAAACATGTGTCGTTGTTGGAAGGCTCCTCAACCTTTTTTTTTTGCTGTGGGGCTTTAAAAAAAAGAAAACGGCAAAAGGCAAATGGAGAGTCTTATGCAAAATTTTATACTCTATTGAATGGCGCCAAGATCATTCCTCTAGCTCCTACCGTTTTTGAGAAAAAAATATGTATATATAGGCAGATACAGGCAGCCCCTTTGAGGGGGGGCAGGGGGAGCAGGCATGATTTCTCGAGGTGGGTCTATTCGAAAATCTACTTATTTTGACCAGTTCTATTCATGGTTAAAAGGATTTGCTATTACTCAAAAGTAGAAACATCAAAACACCTAATTCACTAAGAAATAACTCGTTTTTTGATTATAATGACCTTTTGAGTAGGACATTTTTTGACGGCTTTGAGATTTTGAAACATCAGTATATCATCATTAATTTTATATCAAATTCAGCTTGTAACAACGAAACCCCCACAGAACTTATTTTTATGCGTATATCTGGGCACCGAGCACTCTACTATTAAGTGTTATTTAAAATTACACCGGTACATAAAAAAATTCTGAACTGATCACCAGATATATCATTTTATATGTGCTTCGGTGCGCTGAATCCAAATCTTATGATAAAAAAACTCTAAGTCATCAAGATTTTTCCTACTGTCAATTTAATCGTCATATAATGGGATATTTGACAGTAGGAAAAAATCTTGGACTCGGCGCACCAAAATACATACAAAATGATATGTCTGGTCATCAGTTTAGATTTTTTTTGTGTGTGCCGGCGTTATTTAAGCTAAACGATGGACTTCATGAATAAATCATACTATAATACACATTTTCCCCGAGATCCCCCACGGGTATTTTATAAGATATAGGGAAAAACGAAAACGGATAGTAACGGAGGAGAGTTCCATAACGGAGGTGATATTATTCAGAATGTGATGTATCATATTATTGGAGGATTAGGTGATGAAATTATAATGCCACCTTCAATAAAATACTATCTATTATGCTGGCATATAGAGTTTAATTATTATGTTCAAAAACTTTCAAATTCTCACCTCCGTTACAAATTTCACCTCTGAGGTGACCGATTATATTGGGAATGAAAATAATGGAGGTCGGAGTTATTTAAACTAAACACAATTTAGGAGAACTAATTTTAAGGTTATGGCTGATCATTTTCAGGGGAGATCATTAGCAATCAATATTCATATGGCATTGACTGTAATTACGAAGTAAGTCGGAGGTGATATATGATCTTAAACAAGCACGTTGGAGTTATTTTTTTAACAAAACTTACCTTCCACAACCAGGGGAGGATACAGGATTATTGACTTCTGGGGGGGGGGGGGGCACCGTAAGTCTGGAAAACCCCCTATATACGCTTTTTTAGCCTTATATTATGTATTAAAAATTAATATTACGTATATTTCACACTTCTGGGGGGAGGGGCACGTGCCCCGGTGCTCCCCACCTAGATCCGCCACTGTCCACAATCATAATTACGCTGATATGACCAAAGCCGCGGACTGATTCCAGAATGTTTCATTCCTCAGTATGCGCAGATCTGATAGCAGCGTTAAATTGAAATATTTTAGGTTGCTTATTTAAATAGTAACGGAGGTGAGAATATATTACTGCTGTATTATACCTACGCTAGGTTGACTTGTAGGACGCCCAGTCGCCTGGTACTTTAGAATCCGCAGCTCTTTTGAACAGCTTGCGCGTTTCTTTACGCAATCCACTTAGTTCCCTATTCCGCCATGGAGCTCTATTTTCCCCTTTACTTATTTGTAGGGTGCAGTTGTTTTCTAAAGCAGAGCTAATGGCAGTCTGCAACTGCAGAACTGCTGTCTCCATTTCTCGCAGGTTTCTTGCTCTACAGGACATGTCCTTCAGGTTATTTTGCAGCTTCCTTCCTTTTGTAAGAGAGTTAGTGGATCTGGCGTTCCTATACATACCAGGTTTCGATCGGTTCCTCTCCAGGATGATTATATCGATGGTCCGATAGAAAAAGATCCGACAAAACCATCCACTTTTATATTTCTTTCATCACAACTGTGGAAACCAGAGTTAGGTCAATTATTTCTTGTTTTCCTCGGATTACAAGCGTAGGAGCATTGCCTCTATTTATAATCTCCAGGACTGAGCATACACTACACTAGTTCTGTACCTCTCAGGTTAACGTTTGAGCTGTCCCACACTGTGTGATAAGCATTGGCTCACACTCGAGAATTAATAGCAACTATTTATCCTCTTATAATTGTACCAATTTCTTGGAATCCTCCGATGGTGGTGGGGAAGGTGAATTGTAAGTTAGGTATGCCGAACAAATGATTGGCTCTTTCCAACTTCCTTCCTTTGTCGAACTCACCTTCACTGCAACCAAATTCTTAGAGAAAATTTGGCATTAGATATGTTCGAGTAATTATACAGACATACAGGCGCGTTCTGGGTCTTCATGAGTCTTTGGTGGGCCCATGGTTCCTGGATGGGAATAATATCTGTATACTTTGCAGACTGGCGATCAAGTAGGATCACTGCGGTGGAAGTTAATCCGTAAAAAGTCCAGTTCAGATTTATAAATAAAACATTATTACCTTCACTGCTCGTTAGTGTTGGCCGGTCCCTAGTTCCCCTGATGAAGCTCCCGAAGAGCCAGTTTCTGTTGTGCCTTGTGCATGGGATAGCTTAGTAAAGTTGACTACACAATTCATAGGCGTGCAAAAATGTCGGCATCTTTGACGGTGCGGTAAAGATCAAAGACGCCGGCATTTTTTTCACACCTAAGGATTGTGTAGTCAACTATATCCGCGAAGGATACCTTCGTCATCCCTGCAGAGGCCTTAAAGTTTGAGGACCGAAGGACCCCATAGGAGCATCAATCGATCCCCGAGATCAGTCTAACCCCTGCGGGGTTCGAGATGATCTTCATATCCTGCACCTTCCAGATCCAAGGTTTTGGAGCACAAATTTAAAAAAAACAATGACTTATTTCTGGGTGGCGCTGGTAACCAAACAAGCAGCCTTGTTTTGAATGGTTCTGCAAGATTTGGAGCTCCAAGCCCTTCCAAGGTGAATCAAATCTGTAGTTTAAAGCAAGGCATGGCAAGATCTTCTTAATTATTCAATAAGAAATCTAAAACTAACACCGCAATAACACTAGAAATTGAAGAAAAGGGTCTCCTTATATCTATGTTTACTAAATCTAACGCTGCTCTAATAAAATGACAATGTGTGTATATTGACATGTATTTTGATCCTTATCTAATGACAAAACGCTCAGAACTAGCGGATTAAAGTTATTTAAAAGAAAACAGACTAGAATATAAAATATTTAGTACATAATATGTTTTAACTAATGTAGTAATTGAAAAAAAAACTGAACAAAACTGTTAAAAATATGATTAAATAAACAAAAACCAGTGTTTACTTTTAGAGGTTTTATTAAATGTACAATCACATTGCATGAAAACCACATTTAACGTTAACTGCGCCAGCTCAATCTACCAGTTCTCAGAGTTCAAAGTCAATATTAAATAACTTTACACAAAATCACTGTAGAATCACAAAACCAGATCCAGGGCATAACTCGAATTCATTTGCTGCAAGACGATTCAAATCTAGGGGTCGAAACACCCTGAAAAAGACAAAAAGATATCATTAGAATTTCAAGTAGATTAACTAACATGTAAGATTATGTAAAATATAGTTTAACTAGACTAAGAAAGGACCAGCAAAGACTTCAAAAGAAGCTGGTGGTGTTAGATTTAAGTAAAATAGTGAATTTAAACCAAAATGCGACAAACTAAGTTCGACCAGTGTTTGTGGTAAGACAGAAAGACTAAATGGACAGCAATAAAACTTACCTCAGAATAATTAAAAGAAAACCAGAAGCAGTATCCAAACATCAAAAGTCAACAATAGAATCCAGAAAAATATATTAAAAAAATCATTTTCCAAAATTCTACAACAAAATTCAATCAAGGAGGCCAAGAATCCAGGTGAGATGTTAAACACAGCGTCAGAGTATCACATCCTGATTCCTGCACCAATGAAAATGTTCGGGGCTGTATAAAGCAAGCTGTTAAAATCTTCACACCGTGGCAATCGACTGAAAAACAAGGAGAGAGTTAAATAAACAAGAATGTGAGAGCGTCGTTTTCACGAAAAGAGTATTTTAAAAAGGAAAATTTGAAGAAAATCAAGTGAAAAGTAAGCAGTATTCTACAAGATTTACATAATTCACCTGGAGAGAAATAGGATTCCAGCAAAAATCACCACCTCTCCAAGGGTCGCCACCAAAGATCCAGTACCAAAGTTTTCAGTAAGACAATAGGATCCGTTTAAAAATACTAAATTGCAATAAAAACATTATTCAGGTGCAAGGCTAACCTAAAAAATATTTATTTAAACTTGAGTGACAAAACAATTTAGAATAAATAAGAATTTTCACCAATCATCGACCGGATCCTGGTCACTGATTTAGCTGAAAATAGGGACATATGGCTTATAAAGTAAGTTAAACAAGTTCCAATGATATTTCTTTAATTATTTTAAAAATAAAACTTGTTATTAAAGTCAAATTCTTAATATTTCATTGATCATACGGGAAAGGTTAGTTAGGCAACCAGCTAAGCAGCACTGGGTTGTATTCAGTAACAATTCAGGTGTAAAACATTTCAGATTAGATTTCAATTCAAAACAGTAAGAGAACCATCACTTCACTAATAAACAAGTTGAGCAAAACAAGGTAAGCAATTGTACGTTTTACAATTGTTATTGTGTTTAGGTGGGTGAAGAACATATTAATATGTACGGTTTTGTGACTAATATATAGGGTAATACTTCAAGAGGATATGTTTTCCAAACATTTTATTTCAATTAAAGAATTTACTTTAATGAGTCAAACGTGTTATAATTCACTTTGTATTAAATCCCCTAAGCAGCCTTAAACCTTAGAACTGCAAACTGAAGCAAATTCCGTTAAGCCCCGTTACGTTTTATAAAAGTTTCCAATAAATAAGATAGATATCTATGAGAGAAACCGGAATGTTTAGACTTCGATAAATCAGTCCCACCTGAGGCCACGAAACAGAACAAAGCTGTCGGCACATGCACTAGAACACTACCTGCAACGTTAATATTCTACGCCTTGGAGAATTACCTAAACTTCTGTTACGTCTCTCTACAGTTTCAACTATTAAGGTCTATTAGAATAACGTTAATTCGCTCTGAAGGCGTCTAGACTACATGACAATTAGCAATTAAAGTAATTGTATATAGTAATACGTAAACATTTAGCTGCATACTATACAATGAAATGGTGACATGTTCTCTATATAAAAATATTCTTTTGTTAAACTGTAAAGTAAAACCGGCCAAATTCAAGTAAGACTCGCGGGCCAACTGACTGATTGATTACATATCTCACATCATATTCTTTTGGCTGTCTCTTTGCAAATATTAGGCATAAAATAACTTTACTGTACTGCCTACAAAAAGAATTTTAAAAAATGTAACTGCCCACAAAAAAGATCGCTGAGTATAAAGTAAAATTTCACCGTCGTGTCGCCCAGTTAAGGCTGCGTTTGCACGCCATAGTCAATTCTTGTATAGAAATAGCGAACTAATGGTTCTGCCGGTAAAACAGGATTCATACAATTGCCTAGTTAAGAGTTGAGATTTGCTTATCTGTTGTTGGCAACAGAAGTGTTGCAGGGCCGTACGGAGGTATTGCAAAGTGATCAACGTTGTTGAAAATAGTCGACTAGATTTATAACAATGAATTAACGAATTATTCAGCTCCTGTTCTATCTTGTAACTTTTGAAATAAATGAATGAATGAAAAAGTATAAAAGAATTAAAATTGTGAGAAATCGAGAGTGATATGCGTTCTAAAATTGTTTTTAAATCTATGTAGAGTTGAACCAAATTCTACAGGGTAATTCAAATTTTTACGTGCTTGTACTTGAACTGTCGTAACTCATAACAAAACTCAATTTTTTCAAATGAAACACCCAAAATATTTTGGTTTAAAATGTTGATGGTTATCAGCATGATAATTGATTGCTTAAACATTTTAAACAAAAATATGTAGGGTGTTCGATTTTGAAAAATTGAGCTTTCAGTTCAAATATGTAAAACTTGAATTAGCATGGAAAATACCCTGTAGAATTTGGTTCAACTCTGAGAGGCCTGAATGTTAATACAATGCTGGCCAGTCCTAGATTTCAAAGGTACATACAATGCATAAGACGAGAATAAAGGTATTTTTAATAATGTTAGATAGGGAAATAATATCTGCGCAGATGTCATATTATACTATCCGGTGAGCAACCGAAGCAGTTGCAGATTTCCTCTTGGGCATCCTCGCACATTCTAACTATCTTAGTTAAGTACAGGATTTTGCAGAGTGAGAGGGAGATATGCGTTTATTTTCGATTTATTATAAATATTTAAAAACCAAACATAGTATAATCTTTAAAATTGTTTTAGATAATTGCTATTGTTCTAACGAATACAACTATATATGTTTTTTATTGTTTATTTTTGTTGTACTTGAATATATTGTAGTTTGTCAATGGAAATAGTTCCCAATTGCGTTATTAGAGCATGGCATTTAACTATATACAAAATTTATGATAAAAACTGTAAATGGTATACCTTAGAGCAATGGGAAGTACCTGAAACTATTTTAAAGATGGTACCACTTATGATTTTAAACACGTTTAGAATAAGCCGAAAATAAACGCCTATTTCCCTCTCACTGCAAAATTCCATCCTTAACATTCAAAGTGATAGGACAGTTCCACTTACGAAAATATGTTTTTGCTTTTACTCTTGACGTTCACTACAAATACAAATTTCTTAGTAAAAAGTTTCATAATGTGACGGCACCGCAGTGTAAGTTTAAAATAATATTAACAATAAACAAGAAATGTATAGGACTTCTGAAAAAAAAAAGAGTACAAAAATTAGCTTTTATGAAAAAAAGCTCTGGAATTGTGCAATAAGGGTGAAATATGCTCTAATATAAAGAATACAACTTAGCGTATCAATCTTATTATTAAAAAATGTTAATCGTAAAAAATTGTAATGGCTACTTTGTGTCTACGTACAATCTAAGAAAAAAGCCCTGCATAAATAGCCATAGGCAGTTCTCTTTGTATTGTAGTATGTAGTTAAGAGATCAAGCCTGGTCAATCATAAATAAAAATAAATGAAACAATCTTAAAAATATATAATCAGTACTACAGAATGTGGACAATTCAATCGGCAAGTAAATAAAAATTCTTTTAAACACCATTTCCAACACTAGAGAAATTAAAAATAAGTCCGACCCTGCTCTTACTGTCTTTCTAGTGTTATTTCAGCAGTGTTACCACTTCGAACAACTTCTGTCCCGCCATCTAGTAGTAAAACGTCAAACTAATATTAACAAAATCAGCGATTTTTTCCAGGTTAATCTTTTATAGGAGCAAATATTATGCCGATTTTTAACTTTTTTTCACGTTAAATATATTTATTCTAGTATGTATCATATTTTATTTGAATATTTGAGACCCATTAAAGAAAATAAAATAATTATAGATTAATTACGGCCGATTGAGAGGTACGTTCACGTTTAAAATCCAATGGAGAAAATTTTGGAAACTTAATTTCATTTAGTATTCAAATATAAAATATTATACATAACAGACTTAAGTTAATTAGTTATAATAATTAAATCAAATCTGAATTCTGTTGGTTCGTTTTTAAGAACAACCTCGCGAAGGAATTAGAAAATGACGAATTAATGAACGCGATATTTTGACATTGGTAACACAGCCTTAATTGAACCTTATACGCATCTGAATTTAAGATGTCAGCGCCAAAGCGGAGAATCCGTGAACTGATTAATGGGCCATTCTGTGTTTATGTGGCGAATTGCGTACCTTGTTTCTTTCTATTTATTGTTATTTTTGGCTTTAAAAACAATAATTTTAATAATACATGGTCTAATAGTTTTCAAGATTTTGTTTCAAGTGATTTGCAAGATGTTAATGGCATTATTCAGCAAAATTCATATTTTTTTAAGTTACTAGTTTTTCCCTTGAAAAGTAGAGTTTCTTCGACATAAACGGTGTCTGGCCAGTTAAATATTAATATACTTAAATATTTTTTAAAATTTATGCACAGTTGTAGTTTAAATCACTTCTTTTTTTTTTCGGGAAACATGACTGATAATTAGGTTAAGCATATTGCAATGTACGAAATATTTGGGGAGCACTAAAAATGTAAAAATTCTAAGTGTGTATATTAAGCGGAATATGTTTTAAATGCAGGACATATTATTTTGTGTGGTACAACCCATTCAACACAAAACATAATAAATGTGTATGCTCTTTGTTTACAAACAAGTGTCTCAGATTCAAATACCCATGAAATTAGTGGTGCGTTGAATATAACTGAAAAGATATTTATTAATTTTTTAAGCAAAATAAATGAAAAATTATTTTGTAAAATATGAAATAGAAATATTCAGGTGTAAAACATAATGGTGCAATAGTAGGTATGTATTACTTTGAAATACACTGGAATTATATATATTTATTTATTTCAAAAATTTCACTTACAATGTGTGATTGTCCAGGCCACTATTATTGCCACTCGGGGCCACAGTTATTTGCACCAGCTTTTTTCCATTTCAATGCCTGGTTAAAGGTGTCTGCACCAAAGAGGGTATACTTGTGTGTAGCCCCTTTAAACGCTATCATATTTTTAATAAATTAATATCTCAGTTTATCATTTTACTTATTGTTGATATCATCGTACACTAAAAGGGCCGAATGGCCCAGTAATTAGTTTGACTAAAGACCACCAGGTGGCGTACTCTTTATTTTCCGACGCCTATTACCTAATATCGATATTGGCCTCTTTACTCAGTTTCTACATAGTAAAATATCTGTCTTTGTGACTTCTTAAGCTTTAGCATTAAGCTCGTTATCAGAGAATCCTGATATCGTTTTGTATCAAATTTCATGTAATCTGCAAAAATATTGCAATTATCGTAGCCATATTGGATTAGCCATTTTGAATTTTTAACATTTGGCATCAGATTCGTTATAAGCTACTCTTAAAATATTTAACTGCCAATTTAATGCAATTCCGACGAAGTTTGAGTTTTTTGTCATAAAATTAAATTTAATTAAGTTAAATTGTCACTAGCAACTTCACCCTATTCTCGATTAAAATAATCTTGTTTCCAATTTTTGCTCACATTATACTAGACGTAGCTTGGTGAAATTAATATGTGACCACCATACCTTGCAATTTAGACAAATATCCAGACCATCTATACGATGGTTCAAAATCTGAGGAACATATGGCTATATATTCCACACATCAAAATAGAAAGATTGTATATTATGCACCCATATAGTACGATTTTTAGCGCGGAAGCATTTGCAGTCTTACAGGCTCTAAAGCATATTGTCGAGGGGAATATACACAATGCAATCATATGTACAGGTTCTCTGTCTGTAATTCAATCATTATCGAATTTAAATAAGGCGAAGAGTGTAAATACGTTCATTATAGATATTATGTCCCTGCTGCAAAACATGTCTCAGGAAAATTATAACATTAGGTTTTTATTATTATTTAGGGGAATAGTGGTGTCACTGGTAATGAGAGAGCAGATTACATAGCAAAAAATCACAGAGATTTCTAATGCCAATACATATAGGAATATAATCCAACAGATGTGCTTCACATCATTAAAAGTAACCTAAATAATAAATGGAATGAAGCCTGGAAAATATATGAATCGCAAGCAAGACAATGTACTTCAAAATACATAACACCGTTCCTAAGCACGTATGGTATGAAAATAGTCAAGCAAACATGAATATGATTGCAACAATTGCGAGACAAAATCATGGAAGATTTCCTGTGCATTTACATAAAGTAGGCGTCCTGCGATATCCTCATTGCCACATGTGGTGAATATAGAGATCTGAATCATATATTTTTTTACTGTCGAATCAACCAAATGCATATTGAATTGCTTTCCAATGAACTAAGAAGAAAAGAAATAGTAGACCCTATGTGGCCCTTCTATATTAATTACAAACAATTTCTTTATTTTTAAATTGGTCGTAGAGTTTTTGAATAAAATTAATGTAAAAATATAAGTAGCATATCAACTGAGGTAATTCTTAGCGTAGCTTCGTTTTTCCTTCCTAGTTATCCGTGGTCTACCTGTGCGTCTAAAAACGCCCTGAATGACCCCCGGGCAAGAAGAATGTCTCCCTTGGCATAAATCCGGATAGTTGCGCTAGTCTCAGGTTTCAGTTTCGTTGTGGTTAGGAAAATGGGTCTAATAGGGGAAAAATGATAAAATATATGTGTGCGTATGTATGTGAATATGTATTACAATATACGTGGCTAAAGGACTAGTTTCCAAGGCCAGAAATTCAGAGGGGAAAAAATGCAATTTATGAAAGATTTCATAGAAATCGCGTAAGCCAATCCTGAGTTATGATTGAACACATTAAAAAAAGAAAGGACATATGGGTCGAATTGAGAACCTCTTCCTTTTTTCAATTTTATGATGTCTGTAAATAAAATAAAAGTGTGACTTCAAAATTTCTATCATGGCCTCTTAAAATTTCTATAAAAATGGTGATATTCTTCATCGAGCGTTTATTGATAGCTGTTACTCACGAGGGTGATGTGAATTATCCCGGCGTGTAATAGCCATTATACGAGAGCAGAATACTAGACTTTATCTTTGACTTAATTGTTTAAATCGTTTAAAGTTAAAAAAAATAAAGTAACTTCACTATGAAAGTTTGTTTTGACGTCTAAGACGTCAAACACGAACACATGGACTTGAGAATAATGGACTCGTCCGTTGGCTATGAAAATTGCTAGTTCCTAATTGGTCAAAGGTGCGTTATAATGAGATTATGTTCATTATATTGGACTGGAATTATGACTATCATTATTCGCCAATTGTTACATGTATTATGCAAGGATTGTACGACAGTCGTGGATAAAGGTTGTTCTATAGTTCCCAAAGTAACATAGAACCATAGCGCAACGATTCCTTTCTTTTCTAGGTTCTTAATTGTACCATCGTTAGAGATGCTCCCCTTCTAACCTCGTTTGTAATGGTCGTGCTAGAAAGATGGCATCTTCAACAGCGGTAAGTTTAAGCTAACGTCGATTGAACAATAAAGTGGAGGAATGCGGGTTGGGGATCTTAAAAGTGGAGCGGCATACGTATGACACTGCACTTTTAAGATCCCCTCTCGCATTCCTCCACTATCTACACATTTTGCTTATAGTATAGCAAGTTTTTTTCTGGGCAATTGTGTTATTGTACCCATTGCCATTGTGCTATGTCACATTTTTCACTAGAACTGTATAAACCTCATTTCTTCGTTGACAATTGCGTCAAGTACAAACCAAATATTACTTTTCTCCTTCAGCAGACATCATACAGACAGACAGCCAGACGGAATTAAAAGACCTTAATCTGCATAGTTTTTTCTTCTTCTTATTCACAACGTCCTGCCAGACTTTTTGTCATGAAAATTATTCTGGTTGGCTTCCGCTTGCTGTATAGCCCGCCTGGCTGCGTCTCGCCATCTGTCGGGGTTGTCTGTTGGACGCACAGCCTCATTAAAACTCTTTCCCATCAGCTATTTGGTGGAGGTAGAGCGCATCCTCTTCGCCTTCTGTCATCTGGTTTCCCTGAATTATTAATCGTTTTATATTATGTTCTCTCCGGTTGATGTGGCCAAAAAAATTGAAAATTCGAGGGAATAAGATGCTGGAGAGTCGGCTTTGGGGAGGCATTTCTTGGAGAACGGTGGTATTAGTGCGAAACGTCTCCAGACCCACATTCATTCATTCATTCATTGATCTATTCGTTTATTCGTTATTTCGTTTCTTCCTTCTTTCATTCTGCCATTTTTTCAGTATTTTATTCTTTCATTCTTCTATTCTTCCATTCTTCCATCCTTCTGTTCTTCCATTCTCCCATTATTCCATACTCCCAATGATTTTCTCTTTTTCTGACATTTATATTTAATGTTACATATAAAATGTAATAATCTATTTGTTTATTAAATATTATTTGCAAATTATATATTATATATATATATATATATATATATATATGTATATATATGCGTAAAATAAAATATTGCTGTAATTACATAACACTAATTTGTGTCATAAAGTGTTTAGAGATTAAATACACGCAGCTATAAGATTTAAGTGGTATTTATTCATCAAAGCATTACTTCAATGCTCTTCAAGGATGTCACGGTCGACGCAACCCCGTTGCGAAATTCAGCTTAAATTTTATAAACTTATCCGTATTCCTCTCCGTGAGTAAATTGAAATTCCATTAACTAAAGAATATATCTGCGGAGAGTATTTTTAGTTATTATTCGTTCAGAGCCCTGTGTCTTGTACCTCAACGCCACAAGCAACTTGTCAATCGACGCAAAATTTTAAGCGGTATCGTGTCTATAACTCTTCATTGCGGAGACTAAACATTCTTTAAACGTGAATTATCTTATAGGCCAGAGGCGATGTTTTTTACTTACATTATCTACCAATTTTGTCCGATATGCACAAAATTCTTTCATCTTTCTGATATGTTTTGAGAGAGGCACCGCTATAGATATTTATATTAACTGCCTCTTGACAATGTTAGATCTGTTGTGATCGACCGTCCAGTCTGCTGTTATGGGCCTGTCCCAGTATAATATCATATCATTTCATTGGAGCACTGGAGCAGACGTCAATATTCATACTATCGGTGATTTCAACATATTTCACGCGATGGGAGGAATTCATTGCATAACTCCTTTCACTTGTGTTTCACCCTGGCTACGAATCGCAAGATTCGTAAAGTTTCCTAACGTGCAGGCTGTTGGAGAATTTGATCAGATTTCGTTAATATCTTTTAAAATAACGGAAAATCGTGGAAATAATTGTTGAAGCAAATTCACTGGGCAGTGAAGTAAAGCTCTTGCCCACCGATCTTGCTTGGATGTATGAAAAATGGAAAATAGTTTTCCATGTTGCAGGTTGGAATGGGTTCATTACATTATTTGAGAAATGTTCAAAATCATGTATATTATGTCTTCGTAATACGCCACCGAATAATAATGATACAATATATGCGGCACTTCACCTCTGGTTTCAAAAATTAGTTACTGTTTTGTGACATTCGATTTACAATTCTTTCTAGATATGTGAGCTCTGTCAAAAAAATTTCCATGAAAAACAGTGTCATTGTTTTCGATGTATATCCCGATGACCCAGTAGCTAAAACCACGAAATCAGTTGAGCGGCTTCGACGATCGTAAAAGGATGCTGCCGCTAATATATTCTTTAATGAGTCGATGACAGCGACTATGACATACAATTTCTTCTAACAAAAGAAGCTACCGAAGATGTCGATATACCTATTTTAAATATAGCAATTAATCTGTTATACTCCAATACTTCCATTATTATAGTAGCTGAGGACATAGACTTTTAGTCATCCTGATAGCGATTATCTCGTTTCAATAAATATTTCATGACACCGAACAAAGAATAAACAAACAAAGGACATACTGCACCACAAGTTTAAATTTTCCATTGGGAATTCACGACAAAAATTTTTTATTTTACGCATTTAGCGGGTGTGATACATCATCATTTTTTAGACAGGGAATAATTAAACTTGTGGTGTTCAAGAAAACAAGAAATTGCAGACAGCTGTTCACGTTTTTAAAAATTCAAACGCACATCCAGATGAAATTGATGAGACGGCATAGTTGTTTATCGCAGCGTCTTATGGAGCCAAGGACGATGGAAGCACAATAGATAAATTAAGTTTCCAAATATTTGCAGAATCGTTATCAAGAAATTGCTACAGCCTCGCAAGCTTGCCTCCCACTCAGACAGCGGCGCATCAGCATTCTCTTAGAACATACCATGAAGTTCAAAAATGGAATGGAGGTTCTAGACTGGGGTTGGATAATCGCCAAATATGGTTTGGTTCCATTTACCACCACCAAGAATCCGGCTCTAGAGCCGCTCCTACACACAATATCCTACATATGTTCAAAAGGATATAGAGCAGCTTGCGGTTGCAGAAAAGTGGACCTCCCTTGCTCTACAATCTGTATTAATTGTCTAGGACAATCCTGTACCAACATCGAAGACGTGGAAGATAATGAAGACTGTGACGAAAACGTAGACGTTCAACTAAAGCGTTTGATGTACCAGGAGACAGAAGACTATATCGCTTTAGAAAAGAGAGTATTACGGAAGAGCAACAAAATCAGCCTTTATTGTCGAAGCGAAAAAAAAGGGGAATAAGCTTAAACTTATATAGTAGAGTAGCCCTACAGGGGATGCCACTGAAAAAATAACAGCGCCATGTACTCTAAGGCGGTGTGGAAATGAGTAAAGCAATAATAACTTATGTTTTGTATTATTGAATGGCTCCATTATTATTTACTTATATATTTAATTACAGTCTTTTGGTTTTTTGTTTTTTTTTAATTGTTCCCTATAGTTGGATAAGGAATAAAAAAACTACACTTTGTGGTAATGTCAATGTGCTTTCTGTAGGTGGAAGAACAGGGGTATCCACTTGTTAGGCCGTCTACTGAATTTGACCCAACTCATTGTTTATTATTTTTTGTAATAAATACCTTTATTATTATTAGTAATAGTAAATATTCGTATTTAATTAATTACTATTGCCCTATGGTTCTCAGAACGAGGAATTAGTGGTGGGCGCTACAAGTAAAAAACACCTTTTTTAATGGTTTTATTATATTCGGCAATCTGTTTGTATGTATATTATGTATGTGTGGGTCAAATTTAGTGATTGAAATTTCACCCACTTCCCGTTATTCAATCGAGCTGAAATTTTGCACATAGCTTTGGTTCTGAGGACAATACAATATATTATATCTAATATCGTTCTAAATCCAAAATGGCGGACACCCAAGATGGCGGCTTACTTTTTTTTTCACAACCCCCTTGACATGGGTATCAAAAGAAAGGGTTGAATGCGATAAGCTACGTGGCGTCATTCTAAACCCAAAATGGCGGACGCTCTAATATGGCGGATTACTTTTTCTTCACAGCCTTCTTGACATGGCTATCAAATGAAAGAGTTTGATGAGCAGCATACGAAAGCTACGTGACATCATTCAAAACCCAAGATGGCGTGTTACTTCTTTTTTGTCATAACCCCCTTGACATGGGTATAAAATGAGAGGGTTTGATGAGTAGAATACGAAAGCTACGTAACGTCATTCTAAACCCAAGATGGCGGTTTATCTTTTTTTTCTTTATAACCTATGCGACAAAGACTAAAGAGTTAAAAATAATTAAATAAATAAATGAAAACCTTTTAAAACACAATGGTTTTATTTTAAAACCAAATTGCACTAAAAAGTAGAAAATAATTTTTAACTTTGTAACTAGGAAACCATTTGGCGGTCATAAAATATTACTTTGCCTAATTATTTAAATTTACGTTTACATTTTATGAGCGCCCAATTAAATGGTTTTCTATTTACAAAGTTAAAATTAAAAATTATTTTCTACTTTTTAGTGCAATTTGGTTTTAAAATAAAACAACTGTTTTAAAATGTTTTCGTTGTTTATTCATTTCCAATAGTCACACAAAAGTATCGAACTTCGCGCAACATTTTGTCAATATGGTGGCTAAAGTTAACATCGTACCAGGGGGAAACTGGGTATGGTTAGAGGGAGACATTAAAGCGATTAAATCAAATTTCAGATTTCCTGGAATTATTTCCTCATTTGGCATTTCTTTATTCCTTGAAAAACATAACACTAACGCGCTTCAAGGCTCTTAATGTCCCGCTTTTATGGTTATAAATTTTTTTAACCATACATAGAGAAAAATGATGAAAATTTACAGTGTAATTATAACATGGTTAACGGAAAAATATACTATATGCTAGCGAAATATTACGCCTACTCATTATGGTTGCTTCAGGTAATTTTTATGGCCAAAATCGACATTTTTTTAAGTACCGTAAATAAATAATTGGCCCTAAAATGAAAATAGATACCCTAAAGCTGTTGATTCCGGACCTCTCACACAAATGAGTGCACGTTTCTACCTGAATGGAGGTACGATCCCTCAATAATTTAGTGAATGTGTCAGTTGCACTTTGTACGTATACAAATAAATGTCAAGTGTGTCGTCAGTGCAATATTGAAAATTTTTCTTTTGTAACAATTTTTGCATTATTGTTCGGGTATGCATATATTATATTTTTAATGCAAATCCTTACATACTATTTGTCAAATTGGTGTCGCAATAAGAATGGAACCGATGCATTTCTCTGAAAAACGAAAATAAATACGCACATTTAAGAAGGCATACAAAAAATTTACCGTATTAAGCAGCAATAATTTACAGATAGATTGCTAAAGAATTTCTTTCTCTTTAATGTGGCGTACACTTTATCCTTATACTTGCCATATCATCTACAAATACACATTTTTTTAAATGGTTTTATTAAATTTGGAAATCTGTATAATTTACAATGATCGAAATTTGGGTTTAATTCCAGTGGCGCATATAGGTATATAAAATTTTACAAAGAATTAAATGTAAGTTTGTTCTTTCTCACAAAATTAAATCGAAATTAAATGTAATACTAGTTTCTCATTTATTTTGGCATTGTTAATAGCATACATGTATACATATGTACAACTGAAAATGTTTGCATATTTTAATAAATTCTTGTAACGAGGCACCTGAAATTGTTACAACCTCACTTTGCTTTGCAAAATTTTCAATTAGAAATACCGATTAAAGTAAAATCCAAGGGAAATTCAAACAAAACGCATTGAAGAAGGCTAACGACTAGATCTCGTGCGGGGCGAGGTCGTGGGTTCAATTTTTAATATGAGTCAGAGTGAGAATCAATAAGTTCACAGGTATTCGCCCAGCTAGCTTGTTTCGTGTCCAAGAAGGCAGTCATAAAAGATATTTATGAAACGGGCGCCATCCACAGAAAAATAGACATTATACTACCCTCTTTAGTCACAAAACCGGCTGCTGTGGAATAGCCTGATGTTGGAACAGACAGAAAACATATAAAATGAAAAATGTAAATTTTTAAGATAAAATATGACATTTATTAATCAATTTTAAATTGTGAAAATTCAATGATATAAAATAGAATTGAATAAATAATTAAATCAAAAAGAGTAAACTTATATATACTTGTAACATAAAATGTGACGACATGATCTCCAAGAATATCAAAAATATTTGATAATAATTAGAATATTAATAAAGTTTTGGGTAAACACACCCTGACTATTACTTATTAATCTAAGAAACAAGACATGATAAATATTTAAGACGTTATTGATAAATTGTGACCATATGTACAAAAAATATATAAAATACGTGATGAATGATAAAAAAAATAATGATTCACTTTAATTCTTGATGTCATGATAATCGATGCACAGAAATGAACAATAAAGAAAATAAGCACTATCTCACCAATCCAGTATTACAAAATGGACACTGGGTGACAATGGCTGATGGACCCTGGCAGTTTCTAGGTATACTCTCGTTATCCACCTATGACAGGACCTCTGGACTGCCATGATATATTCAGGACTACCTGGATGACGATAGAGTTTTGTTATGTGTTATTATTTGATTTGCCAAGGTTGACTACTATTGACTGGACTATGTATAACTGGATCTGACCATGAAGTTATAAATTTATGAATCTCATAAGCATTTAACCCAATACTAAAATATTATGGATCTCCGGATCGTTGCAATTTACATCTTCTTATTAGATTAGTCGATGACATAATAAGCAGGAAAGCAGCTAACAGGATAGCACAAAATTGCAAGTAGATAAATTAATTAAATTTTAACTTTTATATAGACATTTTAAACAGTTAAATTTCTTTTAGACAGCAAAACTTCTACGTTCAGGAAGAAGAAAAAACATAATTAGCACGTGGTTGCTTAACCACTGTTATCATTAAACATAAGAATTAAAAAAAAAACAAAATACTAAAAAAAACATCGCAGAAGGCTGTTGAATATTAATGATAATAGTTGCTGTACCAGAAGTCGGAGAATCAGATTTCCTTTGCTCTGCGCCAGCTAGTATATAAGTATCCCCTCCATTCAACATACCAACACAGTACTCTAAAGTATACCAAACGAAAATTACTAGTTTTTAAATTTAAATTAGCACATTACATTGTGCTATTTATTGTTTAAGATAACAAGTAGTATGCAAAACTGAAATTAGAATTTAATCAGAATTATGAGCAACCGTCGGAATCCTTCAACGATAACAGGGTCGCACTCAGGAGCATTAAATAAAGTACAATGAATTATATTAAAAAAACATTGAAAAATAATTCATTTGTCAATATGTAAATTTACCTATTGAATATACCTACAACTGTGTGCATAAAACAGACATATAGTATAAGTGAGAGCATCAACTAACACTTCCTCGCCCACTGCAGTTTGGTGTGGTATGTTCATGTTGTGCCGCGATAGCTATATGGAAAACGAGGCGAAAAGTTACGTTTTGTTGTAACTAATATAATAGTATAATATTTATTGGTTAAAGTATGTGTGTATTTTTTAGATCATTCGTCAAATGCAACTTTATACAAATTTACATTATTTACTTACAAAATACTTTTATTTCAGGCTGGTGCATACAAATAACAACACATAAAACATAAAGTAATTTTCGGTTGACAATAATGTAAATCGAAAATATTTGTTAACCAAATTACGAAACCAACAAATTCATAAAACTTGTAGATATCAAATGAAATTAGCTGTTGCGTCGTATTATTTACATACCTACTAGCTAATAAAATGAATTTAACTAAAGCAAATACTACTACAACCCGTATTTATATTTGAAAAATAAGCTACTAATTATTAACACGTTCGCTGTCCAATGACCCACCTATGGGTCATGCCTCATGTTTTCCGTAAGTCCAGTGCCCCATATTTGGCTCACGTTTGGGTTCTATTTCATATTAGATTTTAGGACGGACTGTCGATGAATAGGCAGGTTTTCTACAGGGACTCTCTTGTATAACGAGGTTACTATACAAAACATACGTATAAACCAAATTTGGGGCATTAAACCATTGGTTACTACATGTCTCATTGGACTCTATGCATGCAAGTTTTTAATTACATGCATAGTAGAGAGTCCCATGACCCAAATATGGTATATGGTTTTTCATATGGGGACTCCTGGTTATGGTTTATGGCTGACTATTGGGACAGCGAACGTGTTAAATGACAAAAACACGGTTAATATAGAAAACAAACGACTAAGAAAACATGTAGCAAAATTCCAAAAAAACGTTACTGCTGCGGCCGTGTGCTTACTGCTCAGTGATAATTTCCATGACGCCATCGACCAGCGCGTAAAATTATACGAATCAACTGGTATTGTCTATTAATCGTGGGCTGGATTTTAGCAGTTTGCCGCGAGTAGGCTGGACTCTAGTATTCCACGTAATTCGTTAGCGAAACTATTTGTTTAGTAATTCTGCATAGTTCTTATTGTGTTTATATTATGCAAAATGCCAAAAATTAAAAGACGTGACGACATGTTAGCTCTTGAGAGAATAGAAAACTACCCCGAATTGCATTTTGATGGTGTCAACGTGCACTATGATGCTTGTAAAAGAATGGTTGATTTTAAGAGAAAGTGCAACTTTGATTACTACGTCAATTCGATGAAACATGTATCGAATATTAAAGCCTTAAGTGCGGATGAATTTAAGTTGGATTTAATGAATTTCATGATTTCGTTCGATATTCCATGGTACCAGCTCAACCGTTCGCATTGTAGACAATTTTTAGAAAAATACACGAATTTCAAGCTTTCAGATGAATCATATCTTCGGAAATGCTATCTTAAAGATGAATGGGACAAGAGGTTGGAGAAAATTCGAGATAAATGGTAAAGTAAAAAAGTGAAAAAAAATTTGAGGCCTTTGAGTCTGGTACACACACTAAATCACAATCTTATTTTTTTTACCCCTTTGAATAAGGGTGGGGGTGGCTAATGCCAAAACATTTTTTGAGACCTTAGCTCCTCTTATGTGTACTAAATACCAATTTCATGGACTTTTACGTTCTCAATGTACCTCTTTACCCCCATTTACCCCAATTTATCCCCAACTCTTCAACGGAATAAGATCAAAATATAATTTAGTTCCAGATCTCGTTAAAATACATACGTGTACCAAATTTAATCAATATCTTAAACGGTTCCAGAGTAATCGTGCGCATAAAAAAGTTACAGACAGACAGGTAGAAATTTTTTTTGTTTTGCTCAAACTTAAAATCTCGACATTGCATGATATTTTAAGCCTACTTGAACAATAGAAATTTTCAATTTTTTTTTTACTTCCACATGTAATTTAAATATCAAGTCAAGTCCGACTCTGTTAGCGCTGAAAAAATTCCGACCCTTGATTATGAGGTGGTCATAGGCTTTGCGTTTAACGAGTGTATTTGTAAAAACTGTAACAAGAAATAAATAGACGGTTTACATATAAAGAATGCAAAAATGTGTAACTTATATCTAAACAACAATACTATTATGAAATAATTAGATGTCTGGGCGTAAATAATATATAGTTGGTAAACATGATGTACAGTGTGTACCAAAATAAAGTGTGTTTCATTAGATTTTAATTAAAAATGAATAAAAATCTAAGTGGAACGCTACAAAATTAAACCCAAAATTCCAATCACTGATAATTTATGTATGTGTCAAAGCTAGCTATTGCAATTTGGCACACAGGTTTGGTTCCGATGACAATACAATGTAGTATATCTAACATCGTTCTAAATCCAATATGGTGGACGATGGTATCATATGAAAGGGTTTTTTAGTCTTAATTAAAAAAATATAAATAGTTTTTGTTTAAACAATGGTTTTATTTTTTAAAAATTCGATTAAAAAGTAGAAAATAAATTCTTTTTACTGATTATAAGCTGGTCAGAATTATTTTCAACTTTGTAAATATAAAACCATTGGGCGCTCATAAAATATTACTTCATCTAATCATTTTGATTTACGTTTACATTTTAAGAGCGCTCAGTGGTTTTATATTTACAGAGTTGAAAATTATTCTGACAAGCTTATAAAAAAAAAAGACCCGAAGTGACTGGAAATATTATTTATGTCAAAAAATTATAATTACCAAGTATATTTAGTGTACTAAATTTCAAAGTTTTAATAACGAAAAATAGGGGGTTACCACGACCTTGTATCACTCGGTATAACTCCCGTACAAAGAAATAACATCTATTAACTTTCAATTTCTTACCACCAAATACAAAGTGCATTTACATTAACAAATTTCACGATTAGAACGAAAATTTAGTTTTGGCCAAAAAAAGTGGTCTCAGATGTGCTACTGTGGAATTATAAACAGACTCTATATAAATTTAAACTAGTAGGCGTAATATTTCGCTAACATATAGTATATTTTTCTGTTAGCCATGTTATAATTACACTGTAAAATGTTCATCATTTTTCTCCATGTAGAAGCGGGATGTTGAGACTCTTGAAGCGCATCAGTGTTATGTGCATTATTACTTTATATACCACATCTTGATAATTATGTAGTTATCTCGATTAAGCTTGACTGATTGATATCACTTCTATTTCTCCTATAATAAGCCTTTTTTTAACACCAAAATTTAACATTTTTAATTGTTTTGGGGGAATTCTGCAATAAGTACGTGCAGACGTAGATTTTAGCTTTAAGTTGATGGACATTGATATTTTCTCTAACATTGGTTTAACTTTTAAACAATGTCCAAGTTTTCTATTTTGTGCTCATGTTCAAAATAAACTATTTGAGAAAATATTATTGTTAGCTGCATGTCAAGCACTTGTAATGATTATTCTCCAAAGTTCCAAAGTAGAATATTTACTCTAACATTTTAGTCGATGTTGTAATGCAAGAAAACTACTTTGACTACATGAAATTCATTTTTTTTATAATACCATTAGTATAATTTTTGAAAGATTGAGTAAAATCCTTTGAACTCTTACGCTAAAGTTGTTATCCAACATAATTTATCAAAACATGAAAGTTTTCCGTTGCTCCAACGACCGCATGATATATAACGCACATGACCCAATTTCAGAAAAAATAATTTCAGTGCTATTTTACATGCCTATATACCAAACATTAATGTAACGTGTTTTTAAATTACGTTTTGAAATGTTTTGCGGATTTCAAAATTTCTGTTTCATATTGTACCATGTTTCAATAATTAGTAACATAAACGTTAACACACCACATAAATTATCCAAAACATATTTTTTCATAAAACTGGATGGAAACATTATATTATCATTGTCCAACATAAGATACCCTTGGTTTTTTTAACATTATTATTTAGGTATAATTGACATAAAGTCGGACATTTATAGAGTTACTCAGAATTTGTTAATTGAAAAAAAAGACATGAAAACTTTTCTCTAAGAACAATATTCACGGTTTTGGAAATTTTCTGATGCATATACCTTGTATTTATGTATTTGCGAAGAGTATAATAATGCTTAATTAATGTTTCTATTCCTCCCAACATTTTCTTGGTATAATTGATATGTCTATCGATGTATTATTATTTTCAATTTTTAATTACACAGGCCCACGAAAAAAAAATCATGTCCACCAGACTAGACCACCAGGTTTTTGAGGTCGCTGAATCCGAATCCGATATCGGATTTGCTCCATCATGTCAGCTTTCTTCTCTAACCTCAAAAAATAAGCGAAAAGGCTAAAATGGCACTATTGGGGGTTGAATTCTAACTTCTACCACTGAAATCGTTTGTAAAAAATGTTACTTTATATTTTTAGAGTGACTGAATCCGAATGCAATGTCAAATTTGCCCCATCAAGTGACCGTTTCTCCGTAACCAAAAAAATATAGGCAGAAAAACGCTTCAAGTTACAATTTACAACTTGTGACTCCAAAACCATTAGAATTAAATAAAATCAGTCAAAATGAAATTGCTTGTCCAATCCTCTTCTGCAAAATCTAGAAATTACTCATGATTTCAAAAGAGTGACGTAGAATTCGTAAAATAAATATGGTGAGGAGCATACGACTTTATTTCTAAAGAGTAAAAATTTTCTTTCGAGAGACATGAAAGCGGAGTATCATCGAGTGGAGTATTATCGACAGAAAAACTTCAGCAAATACAGAAAGACAGAGGAACCTTCATTAGTATATTGTAATATTGTAAAAGCATTAATGAATGAACTGAAGCCAGGTATTTACAAGGTCGATGAGTGGAGACTATTAATTAATTCATCTAAACTAAGCACAATTGCTTCACAATACTAATGTGTTTGCCTCCATATCAATATCACATTCAACAGGAAGATTAAAGTATTATGGATTGTTTAGCGGGAGGTGAGTTTGCACTCAGCTGCACTTAGGCCTCATAGGCGGGCCCACTGCGCTACCTCCGTAGGTGATGGCATGTCCACCGAGCATCTCATTCGTCAAGCCAACCATCACTTGTGATGCATTTGATGAGAAGGCCAGGCGGGACGTACCTATACTAGCCTTACTGGGCCAGAAGTCCCCCAGTATGGATCTTCTTCATTGAGTGAGCAGGGCATTGACACAGCATATGCTGGGCGGCCTCGTCATCTAGATTACACCCTCTATATTTAGGGTTGTCTACAGCTCCCAGTGCATGGAGGTGTTTAATTAGTCTGCAGTGTCCTGGTGATGATCCTACATAGATGCGCGGATTACTCCTGGACATCTGGAGACAGTGTTTCCCTAGCTTACGACTGGGTGTGGCCAAATACATTCTGTTATGTCTACAGCTCCTTAGACCACACCAACAGCTCGCGTGGCGTTTGGCTAAATACTTCTTTAGCAGGGAACTGTGGACTGAATCTAAGACAGCTATTGCAGGTTGCGTACCATGCAGGGCGCTTTCAGATCCCTTGCGCTTCTTCGTTACCCTGAATTCCATCGTGTCCTTTCACACAACGTGACTGGACGCAATTGCTTTATGTGTGCCTTTCTGCAGAACGAGCCCAAAGCCTATTCTACACCTATTTAGGGCAAGTAGGTGCTTTGGTGCCCATTGATATGCGCACTGTTTTATCACCGATGTTTGCCTTCGTGGTTGCTGTTACCACTTGCAGGATCCCTACTTAGAGGATTAGAGTAATATTGAATTAGTATTAGAAAAAGTGAAGTATTCAGAACATAACTGGCAAATTTGCGGCGATCTTAACAGTTTAAAGATTATATTAGGGTAACAATCAGGCTTTACGAAACATTGTTGCTTCTTGTGCCTAGGGGCAGAAGAGATCATGATAACCACAAATTCGAACAATGTGGAGGGATGAGAATTTCGTTACAACAATGAATAACAATAAAAGTGCTGTATGGACCAGTTTTTAAAAAGTTGTACAGAATTTTCTGGGGAATCACAAAGATAAAAATAATATAGAAGTAGTGGCTGATATGGTAAAAAATGATAGTAACTTAAAATGTTCGATAAACCTCAAATTGCATTTTCTACGTTCACATGTTGATTACTTCCCAATTAACTTAGGAGATTATAGTGAGGAGCATGAAGAAAGAAATGAAGCATAGATATCAAGGGAGATGGGATGTTAATATTATATCCGATTTTTGCTAGACTCTGAAGAGAGAAAATGTACAATAGAGAGTGAAATATAAGAAACAGCCACTACATAGATCTTTTGAAGATAAAGGAGTCCGATGCTACAAAAGAATGGATGTGCAATAATGGGGCATATATATATTAGCACCAAGTTACCGTCCGATTTGAAAAAATGTACCAGATTATGTGCTTCCGCGAGATCTTCAGTTTTTGATTCAACTTTTTTATCGTCAAGTCAATAATAACGAAGTTATCGTGGAAAAACGTGTTTTTTCGAATTTTAAATGCGAATTCCTCCGCCACCCCGTGCGATTAAGCTGAACTAACTTGACAAAATGATAAAATAGAACGCGTGTAATCGAACTGTAAAAAAAAATTAAAAAGTTGGTTTCAAAACTTTTCTTTTTGGCGCCAGATCCACTCCAGTGTAACTTGTAACCTGAAGCATTTTCGTGCCTATATTTTTTGGTTACGGAGAAACGGTCACTTAATGGGACAAATCTGACATCATATTTCTTCAATTTAGCAACCCCAAAAACATAAAGTAACCTTATTTACAAACGATTTCAATGACAAGAGTTACAGTTCAACTCTTAAGAGTGCCATTTTAGCGTTTTTTGATTACTCTTTGATGTTAGGAACAAATTGTTCCTAATGAAGCAAATCTGACATCGCATTTGGATATATCGACCCCAAAAACATAAAGTAACCATTTTTGCAAACGTTTTTTATCTGTTTTTTGAGGTTAGGGAGGAAAACTGACTTGATGGGGAAAATCTGACATCGAATTCAGATTCTAAGCAATCCAAAAAATATAAGGATATGATGGTCTTATCTGGTGGACATGACTTTCTTTTCGTGGGCCTACGGATCTGTATTTTGATCGCATATTTCTGGCTCATTCCTTATCTAAGTTTTATAGACATCAAGAGCAAGTGGTGATTTAATTTCCCGATTGCCCTCCCTTAACTACCATACCCTGAAAATTGTAAATATTCATTTTTTGTGCCTTAGTAGTACAGTCGAATTGGTTTAATTCAACTTTTTCAGCGACAACATTCGACTGGAAATTTTATTGTTGATTCTTATATAATATGACCTCCTGATTCGAAAAAAATATTTGCGCCCAAAAATTCCATGTGCGTCAAAAGTTATATGCACTTCTTGACGCGCTTTCATGAATTTTCTACTTATCTGCTTAATATATCTTATACTAGTAATCGAAAGGGGATATTAAAAATACTGGCTTATTTGAAATAAACTTCTCAAAAAAATATAAAAAATGTATGTTTAGTTCACAGTCCGCCTTCTTGGAAAACAGTAGCTCCCGATATATTCATGCGTATAAGAAAGCAAATCTCGAGGACATAAAGAAAATGTAAGCTGGATTTAAATAAATCATAAGAGTTCGTATATGGAATCAAAATTATTTCATAATTTTTAAAGTTGTATTAATTTATTTTTTTTTATATTAGTTATTTAGTCGATAATTTTGTGTCGTGGTTTTTTTGAATTTGTAATTTAATTTTATTTGTTAACGCTTAATAAAGTTCTTATGCAAATTTCGTGCACCTACTTATTTAAAGACTTGGAAATGTCAATACTAGGTCTGACTACTCGTACAAAGAGCTTATTATCATGGTGGTTATTTAATGTTTTTATCATTTATTACAACTTATGCCACTGTGAATCAGAATATAAAATGAACAGGTCTTTAACTTTAATATAAATTGTAATTAAAAGTGTGCGACAAGTCACCAGAGATTTTAATGTGTGCAGAATTAAAGCCAGAATGTGGTGGAATATCGCTAGTTTTACAATGACATAAAACGGAACCTGCCGAAGTCAAAGCTCAAGGGATTACCAGCTCAGTCTATACTGTTTCCTGTTATACTGCCGTAAAGCTCACTGTCCAAATCCAGAGTAAATATAAGATGTGTTTATGTTTGTCTCGAGATTATTTATCAGATCTTGTTGTAAAAATGTTTCTCTAATCTTTATCCAAAAATATTGCAGCGGAAATATTCTATCAAGTCTACACAATGGCATATTAAATCAAATCTATGTTATTAATTAATTGGTTCTCATTCCCTAATTAATTTAAAAAGTCCAAAATTGTCGTAGATGAACTGAAAAACATCATACTACTATTTGTTATCCACTTTAATACTCTCATTATCCGATTCAGTTTATTAGAGAAACATATACAGGGTGTCTCCTCAGTAAGTGGACAAAGGGTGATTACGTGTAGATTAGTCAAAATATCAATATTTAAGCTACTTACTTGGTAAAGGTCATCAAATTCTACTTTAAAATTTCTATATAAATTATTATTTTAGGAGTTGCTTGATTAACATTGTTCCAATTTGGTACAGAGTTTACTTAAGTTCCAAAATTTAATTGACACTAAGTCGAAGATAATTGAAGTGATACAAGATATTCATTAGGGGTGGATTACCCATAATTTTTTAGAACTTCTTCATTCATTCATTAATCTTTTAAAAATTTTATGTCAGGTTATGCAGATTATAATTTTTATAATAACTCTTTTGGAAAAATTTTATGAAATTTGATGATTTTTTTAGAAAAACGCAAGTATTTAACACAGGCAATATTTTAATTACCTTATTAAAAAATTAATTTAGAAAAAAATAATAGCAGGTCACAATTTCTTGGTCCAGTATTCTTCTTCTTATTTTTAAGGTCTTGTCAGGCCTTTTGTGGCTTCAGCGTTCTTTCAGTTTGTTGTATGGCACTTCTAGCAGCATCATTCCGCCTGTGGCAATTGTTTGTTACGTCCTTATCAAAGTCCTTTTCAATCAGCTCCTTAATATCATCAGCCCAACCATGTTTTGGAGAGCATCCTCTTCGCTTCTTACCATTTGGTTTCTTTTAAATCAATAATGGTTCTATGTTGTCCTCTATTATAAATATCTCCAGCCACATTTTCAATTTTTCGCCTACTCCTAAAATTAACGGTAGTTTACTGATAGGAAAAAATCTGTAGTCTCTAACATTCAATAATATCGCTTCAGCGATTTTGATCAAATTTTGTACGATAATAATGCATTACAAACCTAACAATATGCCATTAGTAGTTTAGTTCAGTTAAAGAAGTTGTCGCTAACATATCAACACATACCCTTTTCGCGCTATTTCTCATATGAGCACCTACTTATACTTTATCTTTCTCAGATGTAATGGTGTAACGAAATAGACTACAATTATGATTTCTTTTTGATCCCTAGTATTACCTATTGATTTCAAGAGTTGCGAAATTATATGTGAAAAATTGTATGTGCAGGTAAAAACAATTTAAAATACTTGATACTATTTTCAACCGTTTTAAAATTATTTGAGAAAATTTATAACAATCCGCTTTTTTTTTATATTTTTTTTGCTACGTGTGTAAACAAATATTATAATTTAAAAAATGATACGGGCTGGCCATTAACAAGCATTTTAAGATTTGTACTTTTAGGTCCAAGTTAATATTTTTTAAAAGGCTGTATAAATTATTAAAATACTCGATTTCGGAACACAATCTACTAATAATTCTGCTCGACTTATTTTCACCAACTCAATTAAAATATTTAAAAAATAATACTTACTATAAAACTTTAGCTATGGATGAAAATTTCAGGGTGCCGTAATGGATGAAATAAAAAAATATTTTGATGTTTTTGGATCTTGTACACACACTAAGTCACATTTTTTTTCCACTCCGTTTATTAATGGGGTGGGGGTGGTAATGGGGGTGGCTAATGCCAAACAAATTTTTTAGACCTTAGCTTCTCTTGTATTTACTCCCATTTACCCCGATTTACCCCCCAACCCTTCAACGGAATAAGATGAAAATATAATCTAGTTGCAGATCTCGTTAAAATACATAATTACTTCCACGTCCAGTGGAAGTATAGTAACGACAAAAAAATTTTTAAAAATTTTTATTGTCCAAATAGGCTTAAAATGTCATGAAACGTCGAGATTTTAAGTTTGAGCGAAAAAAAAATTTCTGTCTGTCTGTCGGTCTGTCTGTCTGTCTGTCTGTCTGTAACTTTTTTTTGTGCGCACGTTTACTCTGGAACCGTTTAAGATATTGACTTGAAATTTGGTACACATATGTACTTTAACGAGTTCTAGAACTAGATTATATTTTCATCTTGTTCCGTCGTAGGGTTGGGGGGTAAATTGGGGTAAATTTGGGGTGAATGGGTAAATTAAGCAGGTAAGAGTCCATGAAATTGGTATATAGTATATACAAGAGAAGCTAAGGTCTCAAAAAAATTTTTGGCATTAGCCACCCCCATTACCACCCCCACCTCCTTATTAAAGGGGATGAAAAAAAAGAAATGCGATTTAGTGT
The DNA here is from genome assembly GCA_936432065.2 of Rutpela maculata. Taxonomy (NCBI): domain Eukaryota; kingdom Metazoa; phylum Arthropoda; class Insecta; order Coleoptera; family Cerambycidae; genus Rutpela; species Rutpela maculata. Next base: position 289,182,372 of record OW386285.2, on the reverse strand, counting down.
ATGTACAGGAACCAGAAACCTCAAAATATTTTTTTACTTCATCCACCCCCCACTACCACCCTCCTATCACCACCCCCACCCCACTACCGATGTGGGGTATCGTTTTATGGGTTTTTGGGGTAGAGGATTTCAAATATTATATTATTAAAGTTCCATAAACAAATATTTTCACATACAAAGTTTTTTCGTTGTGAGTGACTTGGATAGAGAATCTGAATGTGGAATTAGTGATTCCTTGGGCAGCGGTTTTATAATTTGAAGTCAATATCTTAAACTGTTCCAGAGTAATATTGAGCACAAAACGTTACAGACAGACAGACCGAATACAGACATAATTTTTTTTGCTCAAATTTAAAATCTCCACGTTTCATGACATTCTAAGCCTATTTGAACAATAAAAATATTTTCAACATTTTTTTTGTCGTTACTATACTTCCACTGGATGTAGAAGTAAAAAGTCAGCGCAGTTTCTTGATAATCGTTTCAGACAATGTCATTGGTTGATTTAGATTGGATTAGATTTATTAGTACAGTGGTATGTTCAAAATTAGAGGAACAAAATATACAGTGTGACACACTGAAGATGATGATCTTATAACTTTTTATTTTTTTCCCGATTTCGTTGAAGTATAGAACAAATTAGTATCTACGTATGGACGAAAAACGTTCACCTCCTACAAATTCAAAGCTAACGGCGGTACCAAAATAAGCCGAAAAAATCAATAAATCATATTATCGGTTCTATTTCGGTGGTAAATTGCAGTTGTGGATGAACTATTAACTTTATATTCTGTTTTATTTCTTGATTAACAAATAATACGTACTCTCAACATATATCTTGTAATTTTTATTATAAAGACCGAAAATGCCAGGATAACATCAAGTTAAAAACATATTTAAAAAACTACAAATTACTTGCAACTAACTGACAGCTTAGGTTTAATTTCAAATAAAATTGTTATGCATTTTTTAAACAAAAAAAACATTAAAATTATATTTTCGGGATTGGACATTATTTTAAACATTTAAACAAAATTTCAGTATTTTTTAAATTTGATGAAATTTTCAACAATTCTGAACAACTTCATTAATAAAATTTTCCCATAAAAAAGTACCTAATATAATACACAGCCCCACAAAAAAAGTGGCCTGTGGAATTAGGCCAGTGGAATTAGCAAATATGCATATTGTAATTCGTTTCAGGATGCCACGTGGATTAAACGATAGTTTTATTGATTACGAACATTACCTTGAATTTGGTCGTTCACTTTTTGACCGCCGGAACATTGTTTATTTAACGATTTATTGTTGAAAAATTCAAAAAAATCGACTTTTTTAAAGATAACTCAAAGACCTTTGACGATAGGTTTTTCAATTTGTAGATACTGTTAGAACTTTGAAAAACGGTTAATTTGAGAGGTGTTTCGTTTAAAACGGTTGAAGATTTGTTTAAATAATTGCAAAAAACCGCGAAAATTTTCGCAATTTGCAAATATTTTTCATTCTTTAACAAAAGCACTTTAGTACTTGAAACTTTGACAAAATATGTCTTTTATCGCCCCAAAGTTACCTGTAAAATTTCATCAAAAAATTTTAATTAGTTTAAGAGATATTCAATTTGTTTATTAAAAATATGAATAATGTAAAATGCAAATTCACCCAGTTCCCGTTGTCGTAGAGGGTTGATCTGGACATGATTTTTTTTGTTGAGACTTAAACTTTATGTTTTCATTAATGGTAAATCAAATTTGCATTATTTTCAACTTCAAAATGGAGTTTGAAAAAGTGTCACATTTTGAGGTTAGGTTTTTGCTAATAACTTTTAAACAAATGAAGATTTTGCAATATCGCTCTGATATCTTTGTTGTTGGGGTTTTTTCACACATTTTCAAAAAAAATGACTCTGTAGCCTTACTAGAAGCCGAGATGATTTTTTTTTTTTAATAAATTCATAATTTGTTTATTAATAAACATTAACAGCTGAGACTTGGCAAACAACTAGTTTAATAGTCTATCTTTGTAATAGAGCTCAGTTTGGGGAAAAAAATTCAATTTGCAACGATAACAATAATTAATTTTAAATCAGCGTCAGAACAGGAGTGAGAAGCATGAGTCATATCTGTAATACGTTCATAAAATGATCGAGACGAGTTCAAATCCGTCAACCAAAAATTTACCGTTTCTCCGATTTTGGCTCTTTTTTTTAATTTGGGGTAGAGTGATGAAATAATAATATCTGTCATGTCGATTTTTTTCCTAATTAAACAATAATTTGTTATGAACAATTATTTTTTGTAAAAAATTTTTTTACGAATTTATTAAAAAAAAAAATCATCTCGGCTTCTAATCTTCATCTACAGAGTCATTTTTTTTTTTTTGAAAATGTGTGAAAAGACCCCAGCAACAAAAATATGAGAACGATATTGCAAAATCTTCATTTGTTTAAAAGTTATTAGCAAAAAACCTAACCTCAAAATGTGACACTTTTTCAAACGCCATTTTGAAGTTGAAAATAATGCAAATTTGATTTGCCATTAATGAAAACATAAAGTTTAAGTCTCAGCAAAAAAAGGATGTCCAGATCAACCCTCTACGACAACGGGAACTCGGTGAATTTGCATTTTAAATTATTTATGTTTTTAATAAACAAATTGAATATCTCTTAAACTGATTAAAATTTTTTGATGAAATTTTAGGGATAACTTTGGGATAGTAGAAGACATATTTCTTCAAAGTATCAAGCACTAAAGTGCTTTTGTTATAGAACGAAAAATATTTGCAAATTGCTAAAATTTTCGCGGTTTTTTGCAATTATTTAAACAAATTTTCAAGCGTTTCAATCGAAACATCTTTCAAATTAACCGTTTTTCAAAGTTCTAACAGTATCTACAAAATGAAAAACCTATCGTCAAAGGTCTTTGAGTTATCTTTAAAAAAGTCGATTTTTTTGAATTTCTCAACAATAAATCGTTAAATAAACAATGTTCCGGCGGCCAAAAAGTGGACCAAATTCAGGGTCCTGTTCGTAATCAATAAAACTATCGTTTAATCCTCGTGGCATCCTGAAACGAATTACAATAAATTTCAGTTTTTTTTTACTAATTCTACTGGACTAAATGTATTTGGACTCGCTGAAACTGAATCTGAAGTCAGAATTGTCAGATTGGCTCGTTTGTTTACCACTACCCAAAAAACACCCCCCAAAAAAATGGTCTGTCCGGCGGACCAGACCAGTGTATCTTTATGTATTCGGACCTGCTGAAACTGAATCCGAAGTCAAAATTGTCAGATTGGCTCGTTGTTCACCCCCAACCCCAAAAAACACTCCTAAAACAAAAAAAGTGGTCTGACCGGTGGACTATACCAGTGTATTCTTATGTATTTTGACCTGCTGAATCCGAAACTCCCTCAAAAAACACCCTCAAAACCAAAAAAAGAGTGGTCTGTCCTGCGGACCATATCAGTGTGTCCGTACCAAATACATAAGAATACACTGGTATGGTCTGGCGGACAGACCATTTTGGGGAGGGGGTGCTTTTTTTGAGGGTTAAGGGTGAAAAACGAGCCAATCTGACAATTCTGACTTCGGATTTAGATTTATCAGGTCCGAGTACATAAAGATACACTGGTCTGGTCCGCCGGACAGACCATTTTTTTGGGGGGTGTTTTTTGGGGTTAGAGGTAAAAAACAAGCCAATCTGATAATTATGGCTTCGGATTCGGTTTCAGCGGGTTCAAATACATAGGGGTATACTGGTCTGCTCCGCCGGACAGATCACTTTTCTTTTGTGGGGCTGTGTACTTAATCGATTTTGTCGGCTCTTTGTCTTTTGTCCATAAGTAGATCCTAATTTGTTCTATACTTCAGTAAAATTTGGTTCAAGTTGAAAAAAATAAAAAAAGTTATAAGAGTGTCTTCATCTTCGGTGTATCACACTGTATATAACCTCTTGATTTTTAGTATTGAATATTCAATATTGAGTGTATGAAATTTATCAGATAAATACCCAAAATAACACTTTTATAATTATACATATCCAAAAAGAAACTTTAGGGTCAATTAAAAAGAGCTTATATACTGTATACCTCTAACAGAAACTTGCACTAGTTTTATCAGCCGCGCATTAAATTCAGTATATGTGTACTATCTCATGACTCACTCAACGGCATGACCTACATCGGCGAAAAGTTTTATTTCACTACATCACACGTTTATCCAAGAACGTATCATAATCCTGGAGTGATACTCTTATCTGGAATTTTATGAGAGCATGAAAAATTCAATATTCAGTGCAATATTAAATAAGAATATATTTTCGACACATTCTTCTTAGGCGAGGGAGTCGAAGACAAACTGTCTCTTGCCTTTCTTAGAGGCCGTATAAAATGAGATTTATCACTGGCGTAGATTTGAACCAAGGAATTACAACGAAAAGACTGTAGCAAATAGATTCGAGAGACCAATCCACAAATAGAAATATCGGTTTGGTTGAAAGAACTGCGTCAATTGTGAAATTGGGTACACCAGAACCGGCTGATCCACTATGCAGCCAAGCTCTCGGCGCCGTTCTCGGTGCACCAATAAAGGATATATAACGACAATAAGGGATACGTTTATGATAGGTAGACAAAGAATTGCGCTAATGCGGGCTCAGTGCTAAAAGTATGTGAAGTGTCGTTGTTACTGAAAGAAAAATATATCTAGGGAACAAATCACTTCTTGTTGATGATATACCGGGTTATCAATGGAAGTTGAATATCAAAATTACGTTTTTCCTCCATCAAGCAGCATTTGTAGTGGTAGGCCGGTGTAGTTTTCCCTGTTGTGATACAATATAAAATCATCAACGACGAAATCAATTGTCGCTCTATTACGTTACTTATTAAATACCAAGTTCCTAGATTGTCCGCTAGAACAAGTAACATGCTTATCACACCTACACCTCGAACTAACATCTTAAGCTCATCTCCGTTGAATCAAATCTGTTTAAACTACAATAACATAGAGCAAAGGTTGGATACTTTAAACTGCAATATTTCTAACATAAAACGAACTTACGCAAGTGTATAACAATTATTTCTCCCTTCCTATCTTGCTTGTTTCGCTATGTATATTATGTGCAAACGTTGTATTGTGTATTTTTACTTCCACGTCCAGTGGAAGTATAGTAACGACATAAAAATTTTGAAAAATTTTTATTGTCCAAACAGGCTTAAAATGTCATGAAACGTCGAGATTTTAAGTTTGAGCGAAAAAAAAATTTCTGTCTGTCTGTCGGTCTGTCTGTCTGTAACTTTTTTTTGTGCGCACGTTTACTCTGGAACCGTTTAAGATATTGACTTGAAATTTGGTACACATATGTACTTTAACGAGATCCAGAACTAGATTATATTTTCATCTTGTTCCGTCGAAGGGTTGGGGGGCAAATTGGGGTAAATTTGGGGTAAATTGGTAAATCAAGCAGGTAAGAGTCCATGAAATTGGTATTTAGTATATACAAGAGAAGCTAAGGTCTCAAAAAAATTTTTGGCATTAGCCACCGATATTACCACCCCCACCTCCTTACTAAAGGGGATGAAAAAAAAAATTGATTTAGTGTATGTACAGGAACCAGAAACCTCAAAATATTTTTTACTTCATCCACCCCCCCACTACCACCCCCCCACTACCACCCCCCCACTACCACCCCCCTATCACCACCCCCACCCCACTACCGATGTGGGGTATCGTTTTATGGGTTTTTGGGGTAGAGGATTTCAAATATTATATAATTAAAGTTCCATAAACAATTATTTTCACATACAAAGTTTTTTCGTTATGAGTGACTTGGATAGAGAATCTGGATGTGGAAGTAGTGATTCCTTGGGCAGCGGTTTTATGTTGTATGAATTATCATTTACACATTTAATTGTCCTGAACGTTTTATTGTTGTTCTGATAACCAATTTTTCACTTTGGTGTATTGTTATATTCATTCGTTATTTTGTTTTTAATCTTGTAACAACGGCGGATCCAGGGAGGGGGCACCAGGGACAATTAGTTTTACATAAAATATTAGTGCCCTCCCCCCAGTAACCTTTCTGGATCCGCCGTTGTCTTGTAATTATGTTATTATTCCTGTAACTGGGTTATTGAAATAACTAAATAAATAGACAGATAGATAGGTAGATAGATAGATAGATAGATACATAAAAAACAAACGAACAAACAAACAAACTAATAAATAAATAAATAAGCTGAGTAATAGTAAGTAATATTTATAATGAGGTATTTGCATGGCGTTTAGATAAATACATAAAATGGAAAATGGGAACAAATAAATCGTATCTTATTTTTTTCTTTCTTCAACTAATTAATATTTTCGTCATAATTAGTACAACGCACTCAGCTCTTGATAAGGAAATCGACGCGAATTTTATCGCAGACAACTGAAATTGTTGTTTAGGATCTCATAAACATGTAAGAAAAAGTCGACCAAAATCAGTTGCCGGTTAAACTTTTGGGAAATGAGAAGGGGATAAAAACGGTTTCTTGCAAATATCTTGAAAACTGCGTAATTTATCGGAAACAGAGAGCTCAGTGATTATGAAATTACCTTGAATTTATGACAAATCTCGTCCAATTTGGCCAAAAGTAGACTGATATACAGTGTATCCACGGGTGGAGTCCTTAAGAGGAAAAAAATTAACAGACAGACACCAAACCGACAGAGAGACTGATGGAATTGAATGGACTTAATTTTCTGAAACTTGAAAATCCGAAAAATTCTTGGAAAGTGATTTTTGCACGACTCCAATCCTTCAGTAATCGACGAAAATAAAAATGTAATCGCTTCAAATTTTTATCAAATAATTTTATTATTCCTAAAACATACTATGACACAATGTTTTAAACAACTCAACAAAAACAACAGATACTTTAAGCCGCCGATATTTGCCGAAAATGCCTCATTACATAAGTTCTGCCAACATTTTTATGACAAAAACTTCACAGTCGCCGATATCATTTAAGGTTTTGGGCAGCTTTGATGTCGGCTAGGGTACAAAAGTTAATTTTGCTTTCTATTTGTTTATCTAATATTATCCCACACATGGGTCAGACATTTCATGTATAATTTATATCTAAACCAGACTTAGGCCTCTGAAATTGTGGACAGTATCGCAAAGCACCTAAGGCAAAAAAGGTTTTAACCCTCTATTATGAATAGAAAATACTAATACTGCAAAGTTGAGATAAATTGTTAGCACTATATTATAAAAGACGTTTAGTGTCATCTAATAGTGCACATATTTTTTGATAATTGTATAAACAAAAACGTTTATTTCCATCGGTAAATTGCAATTAGATTTTCACTTTGATTTTAGTCACGAAATTACGGGAGTATGTTCTTAAAAATAATAATTACTCGAAGAGTTTATCTTCTTAACACATTTGCTGCATTTGTTTATTTAACAAATAAACTTATAATAATTTACGTTATAAGTCCGGTAGATGAAATATTACAGTACGAAGTTGTTTTACGGAATATAAATGAGTACTGTAATGACGTGTATCGTATAACATTTTATTTCATACTGTCTTTATAATCCTTTTTAAAATGAATAAAAAGTTATAATTATTGAAATTTAAAAAATATTAGTTCGTAATCTTACAATCGCATCACCTTAACGATGTTATAGTCATTGTTTTCCCTTGCTAATTATGATTGTCTTTAGCTTGTCATTGTCAAATAAATAAAACCATAATTTTTGCATTGTTTTGTAGAGTATTATGGAAATTTTAAATAAATCTGTGGAAGCAACGGAAAAATTAATCCCGAAAGAATCATCAGATATATATGAAAAAGAATATGAATTGTTTTGTCAATATAAACAAATAATATAATAGTGTTGCTAGGTAACACATTACAGTATCAGATACTGTAATGTTCGCAGGTAACACATTACGGTATCAGATACTGTAATGTTCGATTTACCGGCCGCAAATGAGTCCGGGAAATAGTCATTTACCGGACAGTATGAAATAAGAGTAGTTTTCTTTATTTGAAAAAATGCTTTTATTAGAAATTTACAGATACCTTTTTTAAAGCTTAAAAAATTATGTTTAATTTATTTATTCTCTCTATACGATTCAATTTTTTTTTATCAAAAGCTAATATTCAATGTTATCCTACCAATTTAAGGTACGACCTGCTGAAATGATGGTAGTGGTGATCTTCATAGTACGCTTAGTGAAGTTTATCGGTTGAGTTTTTTTTTGGTGTTGATAGGCAATCCCTATTTTTGTAGTGGGTTAATATACCTGTTGCTCCGAGGCTTTTTTTTTCAAGAAGTGGAAACCCACACAGGCTACCCAGCCCACTGGAATGGGTCTGAATGTCAGACTCAAACTGACTAAAACCCCTCCTCCTGGAGCTCGTCTGTAAAGAATACTCCGAGGGCACTGCAGCCTCCTGGGCTTATTGCGCTCTCCCTGTCTTAGTTTACACTGTCCATTTTAATATAGCTGTATCACTGACAAGGTGATACAGGTCTGAAAATGCGCGAGTCTTGATGGTTTCCGGGTCTGTTTGTGTTTTCCCGTAGATATTATAACTCACCCTACCCATTTGTTGCCGTTCTGCTAGAAGCAGGTCTGAGAGAATAGGCGGAATAATAGTTGTCAGATTCATTGTCTTTCCCAGTTGATATTATATCCTGCAGTCCAAGCCCTGCAGTCGTATAATATGCTTTGTCAGCAACGGCTTCGCTAAGCGACGTCGTTCTCGCCACGCGGTGTACCATGATGGTCAATAACCCTCGTCAAGTCCTCACCGCTTGCGACGTTGGTTCACTTCTCACTCCTGCATCACTTTAGTGAGGATCGCTGTAACCGTCTCACTGTGATGCGGTTTTATAAGGAATGGACCTATTTTCTCATTCCTTCAGCCTCTTGAAGGTTGCCCTCCCCAGGCTATGCTCTTTGCCAGCAACGGCCTCGCTACGCGGTGTTCCTTGATGATCCATCACCCCAGTCAAGTCCTCGCCACTCGCGGCATTGCTTAACTTCACATTCCTGCATCACTTTAGTAAGGACCGCTGTGGTCTCCTTACTATGATGCAGGTTTATCTGCACCATCAGCTGGAATGGGCCCGTTTTCCGCTATCCTTCCTGAGAGTTATCCTCCCCAGGCTCAGAAATCTAGGCGCTTGTTGTTGACCAAGATCAAGGACATCCCCTTCCTCAGCTCCTTCACCTTCCACATTCGCTCGTGGGCTTTGTTGGGGTGGGGTGGGGGTCTGCACAGAAAATGCTGAGAACCTCCCACTCCACGAGTAAGGGGGAAAAGAATGGTCGCCACGCACAGAGCCCCTTACATACGTAGAAGGCATTTATACAACCGCCTAGACCATGCGTCCCTTCGACGCGCACAATACCTTGTGATTGGGGATATTTTTATGGTGCTACTTCATCCACGTGGTCCGAGCGGTGAAGCCAAGACCCCCGTGCCCCCTGGAGGGACGTACCCCCAACCTGGGTCAGCAGGTCATTGCCACTCCAAGCGGTTTACGGTGTGTCAGCTAGTCCGCAACGTGATTTTAGCCGGGCTGGACTGGGTTATTAGTCCTACGCCCCAGCAGTATGACCACGTTAACCATTCCTCGCGGAGTCTGGCCTTTCTCCTCTCCGCTACTGGAGAAGCACCTGGCAGGTGCTTAACCTCCCCACTTTCGTGAAAGGAGGGTACCAGGTGCTGCGAGGCTTAATTTAATATTTTATATTGATAGCCACCCGAATTTAAAACTCTACTGTGCATTGTTAGAAATGTATTGTATTTTTGTATTGATATCCCATTTTTAGCAATGTCCACGGTTACTGTAGTTTCAAAGTATAACCAACAAAATTTTTCATTCAAAATATTATACAGCAACGACTGGAAAAACGGTCCTCCAATATCGGCACAAATAAGCTGGTATACGGACGATTTCCAGACAGATCAGGTAGTCGGAGCTGGGATTTATGGGATAAGATCGAAAACAAAAATCCCGATAAGTCAAGAAATGCTTTCCATAATACTTCAGGCTGAAGTCGGCGCTTTACAGTGGTGTGCATAAGAAATAATGAGGGAAGGAACTATTAACCAATCGATTACCATTTTTTCCTATAGCCGAGCAACGCTGAAGGAAATCGATTCCATACAGGTCGATTTAAGATTAGCATTGGATTACATAAATGCCCTTAAAGACCTAGGACCGTGGCGTGCATACTAGGCCATAAGAGGCACAAGAGGAATGAAAAGACTGATGAACTGGTCTGAGAAGGCGCGTCTAAGGCCCGAAACCTTTTGCGGTGTGGCTAAAAAATGTATACAAGCAGCCATCAATAAATAGGTATAAAATAAATCTCTGATATCTTGTACAGAGATAGATCAAAAGTTCATTAAACAACGATCAGACAAATTTATGGAAGATGTACTATGACAAAATAGAAAGGCTATTAGAATAATGATAGGTCTTCTAACTGGACATTGTAGGCTCAATAGTCATATGAGTTTAATGAGCCTGGCATAGGACAAAATATTCAGATTCGATCTAGAGAAAGAGGAAACCTCAGTATATATGCTATTAAACTGTGAAAGCCTAGCCAGACTGAGATAAAACTTCTTGACGAGGAAATCAAAAGGGCAAATAACTTTTATAAAGGCTGTGGAGTTTGATACAATGTGACGTGCTTTTCGGTGAGGCCGAAAAGTGTCACTTTTGACACCTTAGCAACGGCGGTATTTGCAGTGCGGTAGCTCGGGCGCCAGTTTCCTATATTACGTGGGGAAACGCGTCCTTCGAATAGCCTGTACAGTAGGACTGGAGTAACTACAGTGGAGAAACGGTAAATTCCAGTGGATCAAAATAGGGAAAATTAGACTTTCACACACACAACAGTAAAACGCACAATTCGGTAAACAATATCTATTTATTTCCTATATTCTACAATACCAACTCTTATTTACACCAAATCTACCTGTATATACAAGACAAACCCCAGGTTATGATATGGTTACGGTGATGCTACGATGCTGTTACGGTGATGTTACTTATAGCAGGTAGAAGCAAAGCAGCGGCATGACGTGAATTCGGTGTAATGGCGACGATGGACGGTTAATGATGCGAAGTGACAAGGTGACAGGTTACAGTGCAGGTGGCAGAAACGGTTAAGTTATGTACAGTCGTTAGATACCAGGAAGGGGCAAGCAAGCAACAAATGATGCAATAATTAAATCAGTACTCTGGGTGTCAGACTTTGCTAATATCAGAAACCCTAAAGCTGAAAAGAGGTATGATTAGTAAAAACAGCGTTCTGCAGCTCCTAACCTGAAAACAGTTAAGAAAATAACACGGCTTACGTCCTGATTTCTCCGAATCAACACGAACCCCGGAGATTCCAGGAACGTCGTCTCTATGCCCACAGCGTAAGCGCATTAACACATACTACGCATTCCCTGCGAACACCAGAGCTAGCCGCAGGAACAATATTGTTGGCACCTTGATGGGAGCTCGTACCCTGGACCTGAAATTTGGTGAGTGTCCTGATTTCTCCGAATCAACACGAACCCCGGAGATCCCAGAAACGCTTTCTCTGTGGACACAGCGTACGTGCCTTAACACATACTACACATACCCTGAACACACAAGAGTTACCAGAAAAACAATTAGTGACAACGTGAACACAAATCGCGGGATAGATATTAAGCCCTGATTTCTCGGAATCAACACGAAGCAGAGATCCCAAAAACCTTTACTTTATGTTAACAGCATACCCGCATTAATACATGCTACGAATAGGTACCCTGAGAACACAAACAGTAAAATCGTTAAATAAACACAAAGAAAAATACAAGTCCTTAATATCAGCCAAGTCGCTACCTATTATTATTACTATTATCCTTATCCTCTTTGGTTGCTCCTGGCACGTTCGGTTGGTTTGGTGCTGCAAACAGACTAACTTCTTGGCTGGCCGTTTGAACGGGCTCGAAAACAGAAGATATCAAAGCTAGAGTAGGGAAGATTGTTCCTTCTGCGCACTGGTGATGACGTAGGCTGGTACTTTATTCTTGGTACATGGATGATGTTGGTATCGGTCTTGTCACACTTACTCGGTTTGGGAATCCTGCCTTGGCACGTCTAGCTGCTAGCGGAGTTCGTGTGGAACTGACTCGCCAGTTCCTAGCTCAATAGGTAACTAGCTCGTATTCCTTCTCTCGCCGAAAGGTGGGAGATATGATGCGCGTAGGTAATGAGTGACGTAGGCGGCACTTGTGAAATTTTCGTCACAACGGTTTTGCTGACTTAGTACAGTTTCGTAGAATGATTTACTTTTTAAGAAATATTTACAAGTCCGAAAAATTGGACTTATAATAATTTTACGGAAATATTCACTTACGTTTGACGGCTGATCACTGGTAGGGCACCTCCGCTCACTGCAACTGTTTCGGATCGACTGCCTATACGCCACAGCATGTTGCCAATACAAATGTTTAAATTACCCCGCAATCTAATTCAAAATGCTCCGTTTCGCCCCCACATACGTTCAAAATCCTCTCAATAATCTTCTCACAAACCAAATACCAAGTTTTTATAAAACGTAACTTAAGTATGATTTTCAAAGCCCTTTTTTTATGTAATGGGCGCTTTTCAAAGAGGTATAGTTCTATAGCCGTTCCAATCTGCGTTTAGTTTAAGGTGGCAGGAATTCTTGGTTAGATTTGCTTAAAAACATAAATGAATTCAAACAATTTTTTACGAGCTTTTAGAAAAAATTCTATAGAATATTATGAGAGCTATTAAATACTCAACAAATAACATATATTTTCCTTACCTTGTTGCCTTTCCGTTAAAAATTCAAACTGCCCAGGAGATCTGCGCATTTTCAGTAACACATTACATGTGTAACATTGTTGCCAAAGATTATTTATAAATCTATTAAAGATTGTAATTATAAGTTTACTTTCAACATTGCGGATAATTTGTATAATAATTAAGATTTTAAATTTTATAGGAACTAGGTACTTAGAGCACTTATTTGGGCTTAAGAATTTGCTTCGTTACAACAAAAGACAAAGCTGGGTCGCGGTGGTCAAGGCCAATTTTCATCTGAATCTTAATCTCTATTGACAGTGTCACATTTATTTATATGTATCTTGAATTCTGCTGATAAATATTATCATTACTATTATTAATTACAGCTGCTAGAGAAACTTGTACAAGTGGTCCTTCCATCAAAGAAATTTACCGTGCTACACGAAAACCGGTGAACTCAAATTTATACCTTCTAAGTTTTTTTATCATATAGTGATGAGAAATAACACGCTAAATGAATGTTTATAATATTTTAAACAAAAATGGTAGTTTAAAGTGAACCTTTCGATGCCAAAGGGAAACACTAAGGTATTGTTATTACATGTACATCACCATATATCATATACAGGCCCAAAACTGTATAATTTGTTAAATAACACCCAAAAAGTCAGAATGAAAAAAACTTTCACTAAAATCTTAAATCACCGGGTACAACAAACCTACCCTGAAATACGAAAATCCTACCATAGATATAGTTTAAAACATTTGTCTATTAATATAAATTACAACACTCTTTAGCATAACACTAAACTTAAAACTAGGTTTATTATAATACTTTAGATACCGAGATGTATTGTAAATACACACATAATATGCAGCCACAAGAAACCTGATGACTTAGTGTGTATTCTGTTTATACAATAAGCTATAATAGTGGAAGTAAAGAGTCGGAAAGTATGCAAAATTGTGCTAAAGTTATGAAATCTATCCACCATCCCCCCATTTTCGAGGGTGCTGAACACGAATAACAAGGTGAAAAAAGTTTTTAGTCATGCGCGCCCCCTAAAACGTCCAAAAACCACCACTAGTTGCTTATTTCTCATATAACAGCTTGGCATCGACTATTTTTGCAGGGATTCTTTATTTTTTCATGGGGATATAACAGATGGTGAAAGGTGATGGCAACCGCCCTTAGAGGTGAAATCTACCCTGTCAGGGGGTGTAAAATTGCTTCTTTTTTTTTGTTAGCTAAAGACGTTTACTCCCCGGTTTCGAGGATGCTGACCAAGGACAATAGTAAAAGTGTATTGTGACAACCTCGGGGGGTTGGTCTCAGCCCCCCAGGAGGTGTTTTTTTTTTAAATTTTCTAATTTTTATATTGAGTGGGGGTGGTTTCAAAGTCACCATTTGTCCGTTTTAATCCTCATCAAAAATGAACCTATCCTCGCAAGGATTTGAAATTCATGTTCCTTAAAGCGGGATATAAGGAAGAGAATACCTTTGTTAAACATTTCTGTTTTTAATAAATTATATATACAGGACACGATTTTTAGTACAAAATTTGTTACAAGACAAATAGGTTTCATAACTTTAGCACAATTTTGCACTTTTTAGGGAAAATCCGGACTCCTTACTTCCACTATAATGTCAAATTGTAATAGATTATATAATATTTAACCTACGATCACTACTGTAAATAGTAAAAAACGCACTACCTGCGATCTATGTAAGTTGAATTCTACATATTGTAAACAAAATGCACTGTAAACATATCGCACGGTGAACAAAACGCACGAGACACGCAAAAATAGGTGGCTTAGTTCGCTGACGCGGGGTTTAAAAAAACAAATGCGCCTACGTAATTTTCAAACGCTGTCAAAACTGACATAATATTTGTTGAATAATATTGTTGGCTAATAAACTAAATTCAGATTTTACTAAATAAATAAATAAATATGATCGTAGGTAAAGTATATTACATAATTCGAGTTGTAAAGCAATTACGCACTCATGGAAATACGCACTCGCCGCTACGCAGCATCGTGCGTAACTTTTCCATTCGTGCGTAATATGCTTCTTACAATACTCATTACGTAATATACTATTACAAAATTCAAGTGTAATTAAATACTAATGTAAATTACTTTTTAGATTTAAGTTAATTTTAACTTTTTAACTTATAATTATTGTAAACTGCTATAAACTATTAAACTGTAAACTATAAGCTATAAGCTATAAGCTATAAACTATAGACTATACACTATAGTCTATAGACTGTAAACTACAAATTAGAAACTACAAACTATAAACATTATTATTTATTATTATATTAATCTTCATGAATCGCTACTAAACTAATCCATTTTTAATTACTGATTATTTTAATGAAACTGATTTGAATTTGTTTATTTCAACATATATAAAAATATATAAATTTAGCAATTCTGTGAATACGTCCTATTAGTACAAGTAACTTAAATTTCAATAGGGAACAGCGGTAGTCCTTTTTTTTAATCCAACAAAAATACTTATCTTTGAAGAAACCGATGAACACCTAACTGTAGGTTAGGTGGAAGATACTTGAAAAACCGTCATCATGGGCGGAATAGCAATTTTTCGTCGTGTTTTTTTTATAATACTCGATAAATGAAATATATACTTTTTTAAAGTAAACAAAATTTGCATATTTTAGTTACCGTACGATAGAAATTGACAGACACGGCAATTTAAATTTGTTCTCTTGTGGGCGGAATTGTGGTTTTTAGCGCTTGGAAAATATGAATTAAACAGCCAAGAAAATTTTTTGAAGCAATTTTTTTCATCTGTTGTTTGTGTTACTGCCCGATAGAAATTCACCACATTTAAGCTATATTATTCTGTTTAGATAATTTAAAATACATGTTTGTTGTAGTTCTTTCTATTTTATAACAAAATTAAAGAATTTTAATACTGTTACATTACGTTGTATTAAGGAGATTATAATTTCTTAGATGCTCTTTCAAAAAATAAGTGATAAATGTAAGTAAATAATAAAAATAGATCATAAACACCAAAAGTTTTTTTATTCCATATATTATTTCATTGGGATTCTTGCAAAATAAAATGAAAATGAGTTACAATTTCTCAGTTTTTTATTTATTAGTTTTTTTATTTATTAGTAAGTGAGGTAGTGGCTATTGAGCTCGATGCAATCACAGATGAACAGACGAGGAATCCAGATATTGGCGGTGATCCTGATGCTAATGATTGTCATTTAGAAACAAAAAAAAGTGTCTCAGGTCCCACCAATTATCATCAGTTAAGAAGCAGGATACATTTGAGGAAGAAAGTGATATATACCTGAATGTTCAGACTCTAATAGCGAAAACAATGACGTTAATGAGAGAGCGACCAAGAAGATCCAGCTGAAAATATTAGTGAAAAAACGTATGATTGGAACAAATAAGCAAAAGATCCCGAATGTTATGAAAATTACTTGCTCTCAGAGCCGTTTAGTCCAAAAGTAATTCCAGTAGGTGTGGAAAGCTCTCTTCATTATTTCCTTTTCTTTTTTTTCTGAATTAATTTTCATTACTGAAAATTGTTACCTCCATGTCTAACAATTTCTAGTAAATTATATGCAACACAAAAAGGACATCAACTTATCGATCAAGGAGTTGCAGGCTCGATTTGGGATAACTATTTTCATTCATTCCGTTCCCAGTATTGTGCTCTACTGACCTACAGACGACAATTTTCATTCTGAAAAAGTAGCACGTGTCGTGGAAATCAACCGTTGTCTAAAAATCCTTAGATATTTCCACCTCATTGAGAATAATACGATACCACCAAGACATACATACAAAGAGGTGCCGCCAATTTTAATCATGTGTGTAAACTACTCTTGTACTAACTTGGGGGAAAATTTCGAACACCTTTTCCTCCTTCACAGTATATAACCATCGACCAAAGAATGGTTGTATTTATAGAGAGATTGTCATAAAGTTTAAAGTGTGGGTTAGGTGTTGGGTAATCACTGGATATATGATGAGTTTTGATACCTAAAGGGAAACAACTATTACGTATAGTCTGGGTGAAAAAGTAAAAAATTAGCGGTGAGTGGCATAATGTTACTACATTTTCTTAGATAATTTTTTAACTTCGTTGAAATTCGTGGTAGGACTTTTGAGAATTTTCCTGTGGAATAATCCGAACGAACATAAAGTTATTTGCACACGAACATTTGAAGACAAATAAAAAAATTGAAAAGAGAGATATAAGTTTATCTAAATGGAAGGGACGTGATAGTAAACCAGTAACTGTACTGAGCTCAGTGCATAATTCCAGTATAATCACCACAGTGAAAAGAAGAAAGGTGAATGTGAGAAGTATAATTTACAAAATCAATATCTGATTATAACAAGTATATGATATTTACGTCAAAAAGTTTTCTTGACTTTTTTTTTTATTTAATGCTAGTTTTCAGAGTAAGAGAGCAAAAACCATAATTCCGCCCGCAATAGACGAAATAGAAGTTGCTGTATCTCGGAGCTGTGTCATCTGCGTATATCTGTGAATTGTCTAGAGGCAGTATCTTTTCCTCTTTTTCTACTTCATGACAAATTGTACATACTTGAAATTGTCCTCATTCTCCTTACGTAAGAAATTAAATAGAAAGAACCAAGAGCTTATGTACATAACTAATCTTTCACAACATTTTTCCTTTTTATTTTAGCTTACATGGTTTTATTACATACTTGACATGAATTAATCAAATAATATCAGAGACATTGAAGTTGATCAACCACTAAAATTAAATTACCTCCGATAAATAACTTCCACAATTAATCGTCTAATAAAAATTAAATTTACTTTCCCAAATTCCAGCTAAACACTTTACAATTAATTGAAATTAGCAACATGTGAGTAACTGACGTTTCCCGAGTTGAAGCCAAACTTTGAGAACCGCACCTAATTACATTCCGGGAGCGAAAGCTCGTAGTAGGTATCACTGTAAAGGTTCGCGTATGTATCTTGCAGCTCACAGTCTATATAGGGTGATACATTATTTCATTTAGAAATTTCGTGTTTGAACATCACATCGTTAACGTAATTTATGCCAGTCATGGAACGTGAGCAGTTGCAGCGTTAACTATACAGGTTAGTTTTATGCACTTCATAATTATTATACTCTTCGCAAATACGAAGACAAAAAGTATATTGCATTTGATTGACACATTTCTAAAACCGTAAACATCGCTTGTAGGTAAAAAATGTTAGTGAACTGAGCAACTTTCAAAATATCCGTCTGTCTCGCCGTCCGTCCGTCCGTCCGTCAGGCTTCTTGTAGGCATGATAACTTAAGAAATAAAAGTTCGATTATATTGAAATTTAGACAGTAAATCATTGTTAGACAGAGGAAGAACCCTTTTTGAACAAAAACGATCAGTAAATAAAAAAGTTATTAATCAATTAAAATGTAAAAAATTGTTTTCTTAATTTTTATGGCTTGGAATTAAATAGAAATCTTGTGAAATGTTATTTCCTATCATTGTTTATTTATATATTTTTCTAATATACGTTTCATAATAACAATATTTATTTATCGAAATATTATTTTAGGCTAACTATATAATATGAACATTTCAGTAATAACATAGTGGTATATTGATTACACTTTTTACTCGCCCCCACATCAGGCATTGCCCATTTTCCGGCAGCCTCTACAGCCAAATTTTCCTCTACCCTATACTCTTTTGCTACCCTACCCTCGATATTATTTAACTTTATAACTTTAAAATTCTTATTATTCTTTTTGTCTGTTTGTTTTTGTTCTTGTTCTTTTTGTTCTTTTGTCATCTTTTGTTTTCTTTTTGTTCATCTAAATTTTTCTTACAACCATTACCTTCTGTTAAAAATTAAAATTTCTTTTTAAGCAATACTACTAAGCCGCACTACTACCGCACTGGCGGGAGACCGTCCGCCACCGCCGGATTTTTTTAGTGTCAGCAACCCAAATTTATCAGTACATATCACATTTATTAGTTATTATTGTTATTAAGTTTTAATTTTATAGGTTATTTTGACCATTTTAATGTTATTGTTAATTTTAACTGTATTATTTATTATCGTAAAGGTGAACCAGACCTACTCCATCCGGCCCATCAATTGCCACGACGCCACACACAAAGTTGCATTTAATTTTTTTTTTTTTTTAATTTTACTTAGTACTGACAAATGTTTCACTAACTAGATTAGAAATGTCTAAAACTAAAATTATTTACAAAAGAACTGCGTAGAGTATCTCATAGAATGTGCATCAATTTAGTTTGCCACTTTTTTCCAATAATGATTAATTGAAATTGAAGATATAAGAAAAAAGATAAAAATAAAATTTCACGTCTAATCTTTTGTGGAATAAAATATAGAATTTTAATAAATGCAGACATAATTATTTAACTACTGTATTAATAACAATTAATAGCCACGCAGTGCATCAAGCAATGACTCTGTTTTCATGGCTTGTCATTCACTTCACTGCGTGTTTAATTTTCTATAGAGCCAAAAGAATCAAACATTTTTCTGAAGATTTGTAAGTTGACGTTAAAAGTAATAAAAGCATCGTTGTAGGCTATATTATCGCTTTGTGCGTTAGAGTTGAGATATCTCGAAGTACATGTTGTCATAAAGAAAAGACTCAATTTTATAATGTCACGTTTTAAGATTATATTTATAATTTAGAACATTTTAAAGATCTAGCTAAACACCATACGATTTTAGAACATATCTTACAGATCATAAAGCATATGAACTTGTCAAAATAATCACAGATGAATTCAACAGAAACGAGAAACGCTTATATCTTTTTCTAGATTTGACTACAGCACTTGATATCGTTAAAATTCTATTATAAAAACCGCTGCCCAAGGAATCACTATTTCCACATTCAGATTTTCCTTCAAAATCTCACAATGAGAAAAATTTGTTTGTGGAACTTTAACAACATAATATTTGAAATTCCATAAAACGATATGCCACATAGGTAGTGGGATTGGAGATGGTAGTGGGGGTGAATGAAATAAAAAAATAATTGAAGCCTTTGGTTGTTGTACACACACTAAATCACAATTTTAGTTTTTTCACCCACTCAATAATGGGTGGGGGTTGGTAATGAGGGTGGCTAATGCCAACAATTTTTTTTAGACCTTAGCTTCTCTTATATATTCTAAATACCAATTTTATAGAATCTTACTTGCTCGATTTACCTATTTACTCCCATTTCCCACTTCCCAGTTCACATAGATTTTATTGTATTTATTGTATTTGTTATTGTATTAACCAGTTACGTGAAGTAGTCAGTAGTAGTAATATCATATGGTATCTTGGCTTGGGGCTCTTCAGCAGAAAGTGTGCCTATTTTTAAACTGCAGAAAAGAGCAATACGTTTTATTATAGGGACAAATAGAAGAGCAAGCTGTAGAGAGATTTTTAAACTACTGAATATATTACCATTGCCATGTATATTTATTTTACACCTACTCATATATGCCAGAAATCAATTAAATGATTTACCCACGTTGACTTCTAACCATTCGTATAACACTAGGAATGGATTAATGTTTGAGGTACCAAGAGACACAAGTCATCATTATTTGAAAAAAGCCCACAATACTTGGCAATAAAAATGTATAATAAATTACCAGATTCATTTAAAATACTCGATACTAAAAGTTTTAAAGTTCTTATTAAAAAAAATGTTATCGAACAAACGTTATTATTCTGTAAATGAATACTTAATTGATGAGCTGTGATTTATTTACACTTGTTTATGTATTTTTTATCTTTTTTTTTTTTTCTCTTTGTGTATTCTGTATTTTATGTTGTTTTATATGGAGTGTGTACTTGTATTTTACAATACGTGTTTAGTAATTTTAATTGTTACATTCCATTTATTGTTTATATGTTCTTACTTATTCATTTTGTTTTGTATTTTATTTTGACCTATCCTGTATCATGTTATATGATCGACTGGATTAATAAAGTATTAAAGTATTATTTACCCCAATTTACTCCCCTTCAACAGAATAAAATCAAAATATAATCTAGTTCCAGATCTCGTTAAAATACATACGTGTTCTAAATTTCAAGTCAATATCTTAAACGGTTCCAGAGTAATCGTGCGCACAAAAAAGTTACAGATAAAACGATAGAGCGACAGACCGACAGACAGACAGACATACATTTTTGGTCGCTCAAACTTAAAATCGTACGTTTCATGACATTCTAAGCCTATTTGTTCGTAATTACGTCTAATATCTGACTGAATAATTTTTTTTATTTTTAGTTACAGCGAGTTAAGCGGAAAAATAATTGTTTTATATATACAATACACACCTAAAACTAGAGAAATGCGCCGCGAAAACTCATGACGGTGCTAAATAATTATTTATAATAAGTTTAATATTTGATGGAGGGTAGACTGATAAAATATTAAGATGGAAAAAAGATTTATATATCCGAATATTAAGCTCCGTAGTCCCTATCTCTTTTCCTTAACCCTTTATTCCCGCAAACGCATTATGCCCTCTCCCTCCCGTCCTATTGCTTGGACTGCGATAATTTTTTTTTTTTAATTGAAGATAAAAAAAATCTCACTTACCTGTAAAAAAATTTCTCTTCTGAGCCCTTTCCTTCGTACTCAAAAACGCATTTTAAAAAAATTTAAAAGATTTTTCCCCTCCCACAAGTTTGTTTATTTTAAAAAAATAAAAAAAATTATTCAGTCAAATATTAGACGAACAAATTCTATTTTGATTTTTGAAAATTGAGCGACAGGGAAAAAAGTTCGAGGGGGTTGAATAATTTTCCTTTCCCTACCTCCCTCCCCTAATTGGCCCACCACTCCAATCCTTCGGCTTCATCAATTCTTATCTATTATCTATTTCACCTACCTCAAAAAAATCTCATCCACTTAATTTCTTTTTTTCGCAAAAAAAATTAAGGAATTACTTTTTTGTGTATTAGTGTTAGGGCTAAAAAAACGAGTATTTTCAAAAAAAAATTTCACGAAAAGTTACCGTCTGATTTGAATAAAAAATTCACGAAAAGTTACCGTCCGATTATGTGCTTCCGCGAGATCTTCAATTTTTAATTTTACTTTTTTTCGTCAGGTCAATAATAACAAAGTTATCGTGGAAAAATGTGTTTTTGCGAATTTTAAATGCGAATTCCTCAGCCACAACGTGTGATTAAGCTGAACTAAGTGGATAACACGATAAAAGAGAACGCGCGTAACCGAATTGTCAAAATAGAAAATTTAAAAACGTTGGTTTCAAAACTCCTCTTTTTCTCGCCAGATCCGTTCCAGTAATATTACATCATATGCAGACGACAGCCTTAATATTCATATATGATATGTTGGAAAAGTATATACCTAATAAAGTAGAAAATGGTTTGAAAATCGTAAAAAATTAGCTACCTAGATAATAATTTAAATGTAAGAGAATTATATTTTCAACATTTTCCCGATTGTCTGATAATCAACTAGAGAGCAACCAAATGGTTGCCTATGAATTACCCTGAAAAAATACATCAAACCGTATCTGAGGTAAAGTTGCGAAAGTAACTGAAATAAAAATATTTAGGGTTAATGGTAGATTATCATTTTAAGATGGAATGTACATGCAATGTACCGAGCAAAACGACTTAGAAGGTTAATGCATACATTTTGTCAGCTAATAAAAAACAAATTTAGTACTTACAGAGTTACCTTGCTCAAGTCAATTTTAAGATATTCCAGAACAGTTTGGGGTGGTTTCTGCAAAAATATCTTAAAAATCTCCAGGATATACAAAATAATATTATTAAAAAAGTATTCAACAGAATTTTTCGGTAAAAAATTATCGATTTCGTTAGATATGATAATAGTAGAGCAAACCAGAGAGTGTTTGCCAATTTTTTACACAAACTAGATCACGTGACGGTGAGCTCACAAAGTTGACAATGTTTTTCGTGCCAACTCACACATATCATGGTACCGACCCGTTCCAGACCCATGAGATGGTATATTGTTTGAATCCTCCTTAAAAGGAGAATCTATATTTTTTTGCCGATTGTTGTAGAGATTTCTTTCCGCATTGAACTGTGTAAAAAAGGTATACACTTCCATCTGAAAAATTTCGAGAAAATTAATAAAAATATGATAAAACTTCATTCAAAGGTTCTGTTTCTGAATCAGAATAGTTAGCCATGGAAACAATTGAATTTTGACATTGTGTAACGTCAAATTGAAAATACTGTTGTTTGTGCGGTTCATTAGTGATTGTGTTATTCATTTTTGTTTTATGCTATGCTTCTAAATAGACACAATGTATCTTAAACTAATGAGGAAAAACCGCTGCCCAAGGAATCAATACTTCCACATATAGATTTTGTATCCAAGTCTCTCACAACGAAAAAATTTTGTATGTAGAAATAATTGTTTATAGAACTAGAGGTTTTAACTTCGGAATAATGTCATATTGAACGGATTTCGTCCATTTTTGACAGTGTAATAGTAAATGCTTCACAGAAAAATTTCTATATTGTGCGGGGGCTTGCTAATTTATAGAGGGTGGATGCCACCCCCTCTCACTTAAAATATATATATATATATATATATATATATATATATATATATATATATATATATATGGACCTGAAACAGAATCAAATTTTAAGAAGAAAAGGTTCTATGCAATTTTTCACATAAATCGATAGTTTTTAAGTTATAACAACATTAAAATTGCGATTTTAGCTTAAAAAAAGGTATTTCCAAACGGCTTTCGTTAAGTATCTCGAAAAATATTACTTTATCGAAAAAATGTTACAGACCAATTACAGAAAGTACAAACTGGGAATTAATTATATTTTTTGTTTACTGATATAGGGTTAATAATTTCGGAGGTATTTAAGTTTATATTTGGTATGCAAGTGTTTCGAAATTACCTTTAAAGTTTAAAATGGATTTTTTTCTAAAGCAAGTGCTTTAAATTAGCAAACAGATTTGAGCATCTAGATAATGCTACATCTTAACGAAAAACTGTATTTGTGATAATTTTTTTAAATTACTGGCTAATTAGAGTAACAAAATGGCGACCTTTTTATATAAAAAAATATAAATACGCATATATTTCCGTCATAACTTCTTTATTTCGTATGCTACAGGAACGAGTAAAAATTATTTGAAAGCGCAATTAATTGTCTTAAATTTAATTTCTTAGCATGCGTTACGTAGGTTGTCACAATTTCTGAGATATTTAACATTTAAACTGCACTTTTCGCTTTATAAACGTTCGGACGCCATTTGTAAACTTTCATATCTTCGAAACTATTAAATCTATGTAAATAAATAAACAAGCGAAATTCATTATTAGTTTATGAGCTTTATTTTTGGTCTCTATCTATTTTTCAATAAAACTAATATTTAATGAGATATTTGGAAAAGGAAAAAAAAACTACGTTTTATCGAAAATACCTTTACAGTTTAAACTGTATTTTTTTTTCTAAAGCAAGTGCTGTATATAAAGCAAAAAATTTGAGCATCTACGTCATGCTCTATATTAATGGGAAACAGTATTTGAAATTCCTTTTTTTTAATTACTGGCTAATTACAAAACAAAATGGCGACGTTGTTATTAAAAAAATTTGTAGACGCACATTACTTCGGTCATAACTTCTTTGTCTTTTATGTTACAGAAACGAATAGAAAACAGTTGAAAGCTTAATTAATAAGCTATTGTTCTACCTATTAGCATCTTTGACGTAGGTGTCACAGTTTCTGAGATATTTAACTCTCACTCTAAATAATTATCTTATGAACATTTGGAAGCCAAATATAAACTTAAATATCGACCTACCTTGCACTGACGAGAGCCAATAGCTCGAAACTGCAGTCTGCAAGTGGCATGAGATGGCTGGCACGAGAGCTCCTTTAAATAGGAATAAGTCTTTCGGCTGGTGTCTATTACAATCGAAACTTTAGTGTTTTGTGGTAATACATAGTTATTGCACTAACGCGGCCAGGCTCATAATACGTAATTCAGCGCTCGGCGGGGCATTAGTCCGGGGAATAGCTGTTGGTTGCAGTCTGGTTTTTATTCCCTATATATTTAAGGAAATGTATAGAGGAGTTCGACAAAATATTTCACTAGTAAATAATCTAAAAGCATACCTTCTTACCCTGTATATCTTCCGTTTCTGCGTTTCTCCTATAAGCAAAAATTAATGAATTACTGTGATAGCAATATTTAATTAGGCAATTAGGTATTAAGTCATTAAAACTTCGTTATTCATTGACTGCAACTAATGTTAGCTCGTATAACAAAGAGATCATCAAATTATATCGTCGGTCAAAATTTAATACGGATTTCAACACTATAGTTTTAATTAAATTATATATCAGATCAGCAAAATGCTACATCATTAAAATTGTTTTGCCTGACGCTAATAAATGAGTAAATAAATCTAATTTTCCATCCGTTGACGTGTATAAATGTTTTGATTTATCGTGTGTTAAGCTCTATACATTTGTATACATAACGTTTATATCAAAATCGCACTGACAACTTGTTTGTATATAGTCTTATACAGGAACACGGAGAGCTAGCTTACTTTGACGAAATTATTTACTCTGTGATACATCAGTTGTTATTATAAAATAGGTACAAATTCTGTGACGTATTACCGAAGTCAGTCAATGTCGAGACGCAGCATGTGAGAAAAGTGCCTGCCATTCATTTATGCTCTAAAATTGAGGTGACAAGCAAGTTTTCGTTTTCTCGCAAGAGAAATATTGGGTCTGTGGAAGCTGGCAATATTGAAAAATTGATATAGTTATTCTACTTCGAGACATTTTCCCGAATAGAAAAATTTTTCCATTTTCAATAAAGTTGTCCGTGATTAAACTGCGTGACAATTTAGAAATTAATGTTTCTACGAGATAAAGGATTGACGTTGGCTTTATTAATGGATAAAGAAAAGTTTTCAGAATCTAAAAAGTTCCTATATAATTTTTATAAATTATTTCAATATGCTATTTTGAATTACATTCATAATTTCCCTCTTATTTTTCGCAAGCGCTGCAAAATACTTTTCACATGTGTCAATAAAAAAACTATTGCGGTTATGTTTATTTTTGAATATACGCTTTCCATTTTAAACTAGATACTAGAGGCATCTGCTGCAAGAAACTTTCAACACTTATTTGAAAGCAATGTTTAAAGTTTAAAATCTGTATATAATTTGTTGTTGTATTACTGCTCAGCCATGTTAAGGATGGGTGATTATGAGGTAGTAAACAAGACTGGAGCCCTTATGGATATTACTGGCGTCTGCGAATATGATATTCTACGAAAAGTACAGCTGACAAGATCGCCAACCTGTCAGTTTAAAATCTGTATGTAATTTGTTGTTGTATTATTGCTCAGCCATGTTGAGGATAGGTGATTATGATGTAGTAAACAAGACTGGAGCCCTTATGGATATTACTGGCGTCTGCGAATATGATATTCTATGAAAAGTACAGATGACAAGATCACCAACCTGTCAGTTTTCGCAAAAGGACTCCGCACATCTCAAGTTTAAATCCGGCCTCGTTAAAATTCGCCCAAATTTTGATATGTTGCTCTACTGACAGAGTAGATCAAAAGTCTCCATGGGTCCGAGTCCCAAAAACACACCCTTCTACTCCTTTTCACCCTCTAAAGGGGTAAAAAGCGTTGGAGTAAATGATATCCCTACAATCATATTTTATACTTTCAATACTTAAAATTCAGTCAAAGAATTTGATTTATATTTTGACACACTTCCACCTTCTTACCCTTTTCCACGTCTGCATTTCTATATATTTTTTGACTGATTCAATAGTATTTTCCTGAAAGAAATACAGATGCCCAGCTGTCAAAACCATTTTCAACCACCGCACAGTGGGCCAGAATTGGATTCTAGCGCGCCAATATTATTTTAAAATGAAAAACGAAAGTAATGTATGTACAACCATGATTAAAATATTATACAATGATTTATGGAAGATATAAATTGGATATATCATTATATACAGTGTGTCCCATTTTTAACGGTAACACCTACGTAGCTCAGTTATTAATAAATCGATTCATTTTAAACTTGGTTAAGTTATACACCTCTTGATGGCAACTAAAATCCCATATACCTATTTAATTTATTCCATAGACGTGCGGACTAAGGGGGTGAAAATGAGGTAAATTTTCAGGTAAATTGTATTAGGGATTTAAAAAATATATATTACCTCCATCTCATAGGGCATCCTTTAAACCCCTTTGTGCCAAATTTTGTTAAAATATCTAGTAGTTTTAGAGGTAAAAACAGGTACATATGACGTTTTGTCAAGAATTAATGGCCTTTAACTCGGAACGAGGTGAATTTAGAAACAAAGTTATTTCACATTTTTTGCTACAAATTTGAAGTAATAATCAAAAATATCTTCGTACTAGCCAAAAACGCTAAGAAAATTGATATGTATCTGTTTATACCTCTAAAACTACTAGATATATTTTACTAGTTGTTGACCTGCAAAAAAAAATCTCTAAGTTAAACTCGCACGAATTTGCACTTCAAATCAATGCCTATAAGTCTTAAAGAACTACACTTTACAACAAAGTAATAAAACTGGGATAGACACGTATAGCAAAAAAGTTGCAGGCTAATAAATACGCGACTTTAATAAAAATAAAGTAATTTTTTGTCGTATATTATTTAGCTTCTCTGGCAATTATATAATTACAATAATTTCCAAATAAATTATAATATTAAGTACATACCTTTGTCAACCATATCGGATAAAATTCACAATAATAAGCTTTGAAATTACGCTGTACACAATTATTATAAACGCAAGTGCACGGACGAATGATTAACCTGCGAAATAGTACGTAAATACCGGTCGTTTGTCAGTCCCTACCACCCAAGTGGGTAGTAATAATTTTTTTGTCGCGGCGGTTTATTGCTTCCTGGAATGTTGGCGGTGGTTATATAAAGGAATAATAATAATTTTTACAAGTCGAATTTTTGGAATATTGGCGCGCTAGAATCCAATTCTGGCACCGGAAGGTGCCACAGTACAAAAACTGCAAAATTTCCAAGCGTCCCTCAAATCACTACTGGACCTCCGTATTATTTATGTTTAACATTTTCAAACTAAAGAGTTGAATTTATAATTAATGTATTTCTTGGCTTCTTTTTTGTTGGTATTTTTCATTCTTCTGAGTTGTGCATTTATATTTATTAATGACTGATTAAGAAGATTTGCTTTAACTCTGTAAATTTATATTTCTAAAATATTAAGTTAAAAATAAATTGTTATTCAAACTAATAAGAAATTACAGTCATTTTTACAAGGTTTTATTTAACTTGCAATGTTTGTATGTTTGTTTGTTTAGGTCAAATTTTGTAACTGAATTTTAAAACAGTTATCCCCAACCGATTGAGATGAAATTTTGCGTACACGTTTAGTTTGGATGACAATGCATGGTTAGCTAAGTGACGTCATTCCAAATCCAATATGGCGGACTCCCAAAGATGACGGACCAGTTATTTCCTATGCACCCCCATGATATGGGGTTTGCTGAGAAGAATTCGAAAATAAAATGACGACACACTAAATTCAATATGGCGGACAAAATTTTTTAGTTTTAACACTAATTTGATCGTATAGTGTATTCGTTCATACGTTGCAATCTAAGAAATGGTGAAGGATCCGGTTTAAACAATGAGTTTTATATCGGATAGGAACGACGCAATGAAATATATAAAACTAATTAAAGCGTAGCTAAAAATTTGAAAATAAAATTAAATGTAAAAAAAGCTTTTTTAAAACCAAGCTTTTATTATTTAGTTGTACTAAAACGAAAAAAATAAAAATGAAAAAAAATTAATTGTCTTAAAAGCTTGTCGCGTGAATAGAAATAGAAAAAACTTACTTAGGTACAATCTCTGTCAAAAAAAGTTAATGCCTGTATGAACTTCTCGCTCGCGACAAGCTTTTAAGACAATTAATTTTTTTTTAATTTTTTTTTTTTTCATTTAACACCTAAATAATAAAAGCTTATTTTTAAAAAAGTTTCTTTTACATTTAATTTTTTATAAAATAATTTACTTGCATTATATAAAAAAATTAATAAGTTATAAACACAAAATACCTTAGTTATTATAATTAAAAATAGATTTAATTCAAATATGCCCTTTAATCAGAAAATTATATATTATAACCAATTATTATTTGAAAAGTCTCTGGGAACCTAAATGGCAGGGATAGTTTAGGACTTAATGGTAATACCTATTACATAAAATCTCTACGTTGGCCTGATTAATAAAACTCCTCTTTGATCTAAATACATGCACCTATAGTCCACTCGAATCGGGATACCCTTGTAACTAATCAGATTTAAGGACCTAATTCTTGTAAGGGATAATGTTATACCGCATCAAGCAGTATGTAACTAGATCCGGCAAGGCAGGAAGGCTTCATCCTTTAAATGGACGAATCCTGAAAGTGACGATGGGAAGTATGAGATGTCAGCAGTCTTATTTGTCCCTTTCTGACCGGCACTGACCCATCCCTATTAACCTTTGACCTGTCTGGAGCTGTCATACCATCTTTCTGTACTTCTTATTTCCGATATCTTCTAGCGTTGGGCCTCAGACAGGATGCTTGTAACAGTAATTTAAATTATACTAGTGAGCGTATCTACTTAAAAGTTTAAATTACTTTTATGGTAATATAGTTTGATTTACACCGATTTATCCATATACCATATACTATTAAAAAGCAATACAGAAAGTCACTTCAAAAGTTTTATTTATTATATTTTATGTTTTAAAATTCAGCATTTCTTTTATTTCTCTATCGACTACTATGTAATAATAATTTGATGTGTATTGTGTAATGAAAGAAGGCATTTCCTGTGATACACTGGGTGTTTTTTAGTGACATGCTACTATGAGGTATATTTTTTTAAATCATTATTATTAGTGTCTCACAAAGTACTTTGGATATTATTTTCAATTTTGGTATTTTTGGTATGTGTTAATAGGATATAAAATCACATATTTTAGTTAGAAAAGCTATTTTATCGCTCCACCAATGGCGTCCAAACATGTCATCTGATATTTTTATAGAAAAAGTGTTACGCCACTGAAGTTTTTCCATATGGATATTTTTTCTCATTAGCCTAGTCAGTTCTACATAAAAACGGTCTCTTTCGTTTTTCTCGTCAGACGCACAGTTCTCAATTCAAACAATTAAATTCCAATTCAAACTAATTACACAGGTACACAAAAAAAAATCCAATGGTGAAAGACATCTATCCTATGTTTTTTGAGCCGCTGATTCCAAATATCACATCAAAAATATATGTTACACTGCTCAATTTCTCGCAAATCGACATTTAATCTCTAAATTCTGGGTTAAATAGCTATTAAATCTAATAGAACGACACGCGTTGAAATGAAACTCCTGAATCGTTTAAAATGGCTCTAGTCACATAATCCCAACATTCTATCGTACCACGGAAATGATGGTGATGTACTCCCCCTCCCCAAAAAAAAAAAAATACTGCTACCTTTTGTTCTGATTATTCCATAATACGCTTGTGAGGGCTTGATAGATCGGGGTTATTTCAGGGAATATTGATGAATCGAACATATTTTGACCACGAAATGCCAAAGAAACTCCTCCCTGACTGACAAGACATTCCGAAAATACTGCGAAAGGGCTGAAGGATGGTCTTCCCTCGTTTCGAGGGCGAAGAACACGAGGGTTGCAGTGCTTTTTCCCCACCCTTCTGGAACCAGCCCTAAATGGGAAAAAAATTACCCATTGCTTTGATTTTTCCATACTATGCTTGTAAGGACTTGACAGGTAGTTTCCTACCTGAAAATCGGACAAAAACACCAAATTTTTTCCAGGTACTACTTAGCTATGTAGCTTTCAATTTTTGATAGGAACCAACTCCACAGTCAGCCATATTGGATTTTATAGCGGCCACTTTCAAATGTAGGTGTCTAAGTATACATATTTGGGGTCAAGGAATACAACTACACAATTTTTAAATGTATCACACTATATATTTATTCACTAATATATGTACCAATTAAGAACTATTCACCGATGAACTGTTTTGTCCGGTGTGTCCACATTTTCTAATATGTTTTTTTATTTTGCTTCAGATTGAATTGTAATACAAGATGAATTGGAACAAGTGTATGATCTGTCAGAAAACAACTTAAGAAAATCTAAAATGTCCACTCAATGCATGTGGAATCGAAGACAAGACAACTCCATACCGGTCTTTCTTGAACAATATCAATGAATTTAGAAGCTTGGAGACATTGCCAGTGAAACAAAATTTTGGAAGCGATACGAGTGCGGATGAACTGCTTCAAAACCATTGTGCATGGCACAAATCTTGTTATGTCAAGTCCAGCAATTTGAAGTTGGATAGAACTAAAAAGCGGAGAAATACTTCAAGAGTAGAGAAACGATCCCGGCGTGAAGCGAGTAACAAAATGGCATGTTTGTTATATCGTGGAAGCGCTGGACTCCTTCATAAATTTCGAACATTAAGCTGATATGAGCATACGAAAAATGGCAACAGAACTGCAAAAACCCCAGTTGTTGGCAGCATTAGAAGATGGTGATCTCATTGCCCTTGACGCCAAATATCACCTGCAATGTTATACAGCACTGATAAATCGCTGCCGGTCTCACCTAGGAAATTAGAGCAGGATTTGGTGGGAGTATCTGCAGAGGAAAGTCAGATAGAGGCTACAGCATTTGTGGAGCTTTATACTTATATAGAGAACTGTGTGGAAGATGAGACATTCTACTTTAAATTTTCAAAGTTGCATAAACTGTATGAGAACCGATTAAAAATCCTTGGCGTTGAGAAGTAGCTTAATAGAACCAGATTGAAGGAGAAAGTGCTAGCTTACTTTCCACAAGCGCAAGAACAAAGTGATGGAAATTATAAAATTTTGGTGTTTGAAGAAGGCATGCGGGAAATGCTGCAGCAGGCCATGTCATGTGATTACGAACGTGATATCCTTTGGTAAGCTAAGACTGCCAAGTTAGTGCACAAAGAAATTGCAATTGTAGTGCTGTATAACATTGCAGATGATATTTAGCGCGAAGGGCAATGAGATCACCACCTTCTAATGCTGCCAACAACTGGGTTTCTTGCAGTTCTTTCGTATGCTCGTATCAGCTGTTAATGTTCGAAATTCATGAAGGAGTCCATCGCTTCCACGACATAACAAACACGTCATTTTGTTACTCGCTTCAGGTCGGTATCGTTTCTCCACAGTTGTGCTGCCTCCTGAAGTATTTCCCCGCTATTTAGCTCTATCCAACTTCAAATTGCTGAACTTGACGTAACAAGATTTGTGCTATGCACCATGGTTTTGGACCAGTTCATCCGCACTCATGTCGCTTCCAAAATTTAGTTTCACTGGCAATGACTCCAAGCTTCTAAACTCATTGATATTGTTTAAGAAAGACCGGTATGGAGTTGACTTGTCTTCGATTCTATATGCATTGAGTGGACATTTTAGATTTTCTGAAGTTGTTTTTTGACGGATCATGCACTTGTTCCAATTTATCTTGTATTACAATTCAATCTGAAGCAAAATCAAAAAACGTATTAGAACATGTGGACACACTGGACAAAACAGTTCATCGGTGAAGAGTTTTTAATTCGTACATATATTAGTGAATAAATATATAGTGTGATACATTTAAAAATTGTGTAGTTGTATTCCTTGACAAATATGTATACTTAGCCACCAAGTTTGTTGTCCTAAGTGATTTAGAAGCCGAGATATTGATAATATACCTATATTTCAAAATGGCCGCTATAAAATCCAAGATGGCTGACGGAGGAGTTGGTTCCTATCAAAAATTGAAAGCCACATACCTAACTAGTACCTGTAAAACATTTGGTGCTTTTGTCCGCTGTGTCCACATTAACGCGAAATTCGACATTAAGCTGCCCCGCTATAACATATATTCCAATAATAAAGAGATATATCTAAAAAGTCCGACATCTCAAAATCTGTAATACTTTGTATAATAGTATACATACATGGTCATATAGGTTCTAAATGATCCCCTCTATCACTCCCTTAAAACTATCTATCGATATACCAAACACTCCGTATAACTCACTAAGATTTCACATATCTTTTCAACCTTGTTCATTTTCATCCACTCTTTCAGGAACCGATGGGTTACTTCAGATTCGAGGACAATTGTTTAAGAAAATAAGGAATGGGCATGCATTTCTTGCAAATATATCGAAAAATAACCTATAAAAATATTCTTTTCAAAGTTTATTTGTTAAGTACCTAAATAAATAAAGGAAATGGCTTAAGAATGTAAACTTTTCGAATTCGATAAAAGTTAAGAATTGTATTTAATTATCTTTAGAAATAGATCATTCATTCCCTGAGTAACATAAATATTAAAGTGTTCATTCTAATTCTGTATCCAACTTAGTTACATTACAAACGTATATAAGGTCAAAATCATTATTCGTCCTAAAAGTAATATCAGGTATAATCTAAAAATTCTAATACGAATGAAACATATCTGTGAATCAAGCAATTTCAGCGATTTCATGTGAAGTACGAGTGGTTGAAGCTATTGTTGTTTTACTGATAACTGAAATTTAGCGGCTGCATTTTTCACTCCATCCGATACCGTAAATTTCCATCGAGTAGAATCGTTAATAAATTAGTAGTCGATATGATAACAAATTGAGGCAAAAATTTTAAAAGTTGCTTCTTTTATTATCACATACGGGAGATGAGATCGGAGAGTTATGGCCAAAACTCATTAAGGTAATGATACGGTTTAAAGCCATATGGCACATAAAACCCCAATATTACTTTGTTCGACTAAATTTCTCCAAACAACATAAAATTTGTAGCGGTAATGAAATTTATTTACTTAGGTGTATCCACGTTATTAATGGTAATTGATTTATGTTTTTTTAATTAAATTATTTTGTAATAATGATGATAATGTAAAAATATTTGAATATAACAACTTGTTGTGGATTTCCACAACTAGGCACAAAACGATTCTTACACATACTGAAATATACTACTGATTAACAAGTTATTAAAAATAAATGCAGATTATCACTGGTAATGGTTGCTGAAACAAAATAAAGCACATGAACGATATTTTCTTGACAGAATTAAACCAAATGTATTATTTAAATATATTTATTTTAAATTTATAATTAAAATATATTTACAGTATTCGATTTAAATCTTATAGTTACAGCAGTCAAATAATACTAGGCATCTAAAGTACGATTTCAACAATTCCCCACAAATCTCTTATTATACGCAGACGGCACGACCATATACGCTAATAGTTTTCACGCACAGACTGTGACACAAAAATACGTTACCACACATTACAATTACTGAGATATTACAAACTGTGGAAGGTTGCGATCAACCGCACTAAATCGGAGACCGTAACCTTCCACAGAAAATTTACAAACATCAGGACTATAACTAAACTAAAACTCGACCAAAAACAAATAACGGAAAGGAAGACTGTAAAACTATTTGGACTAACATTAGACACAAGACTGTCATTTGCCCCCTATATTACCAGAGTCATAAACAGGACACATGGAGCTCTCTATATCCACTCGTCAACAGGCGCAGGCGTAGCAAACTAACAATAGATAACAAGCTATCTTTATATAAAGTAATATTTCACCCATACTAACATGCCTGCGCGTCCTGGAATCTTATCTCGGACGCACAGTGCCTTAGAATCCAACGAACGCAAAATAAGTTGCTACGCCTGTTGACCAACTCTTCGCGATACATAAAAATCGCGGAGTTGCACAGGATAACGGGGTTGCAAATGATAGTGATTACATCGACGAGACTGCACAGAAATTCCTGACACAAAAAAATAGCAAACTCACCACTGACAAGAGATCTAACAAACATAAGAAGACTCCACAACGTCAGACATACACACAAATACATCTACGATGAACCTCGACACGACTGACCACACTAATCCTCATAAAAAACACATTTCCATAAAAAACACCTTCCCTCCAAACCACTCTTCTTACATCTTCCCCTCCACCCTCCCCCCCCCCCCCCTTGACCTACCACTAAATCTCTCTATACCTTTAAGACCCAGAAACCAGCAGCCAGATCTCTAAATTTGCTCATGCAAACCTGTTTTTAAATGCTGACACTTGGAGTAGAGTTTTTTACAGAATTTGTCCCTACATAACGCAAAAATTACACAAAACACAGCATTCTAACTAAAGCTTTATATGGAAATTAAGTCTATGACAAACAAAAAAATATAAAATACGATTGAACTAAATAAGAAGATCGTCAATCAAAATACAAGACATGATCTAAAAATCTCCTGCCGACAACACCTGGCCGTTGTGTCACTTCCACGTGCTTAGCCGCGTTTCTGTGACGCAACGTTATAGAAATTGTAATCACAAAAATAAATGAGATAAATGAAATGACATGTAAAACTAACTAAACAAGATAAAAGTATATTAATTTGGTAATTTGGGTGGGGCAATTTTTGTATGGAAATTGCCATTTCCAATGAACAGAATACGAGATATTACAAAAATAACGAAACAAAAATACGTTTCTCAAAATTAAAACTTAATTTCCAAAAAAAAACACTCACTTCCCAGATTGAACCAAACTTTACTGTAACTTCATGATAACATATAGATATTCCCATAAAAAAATTGCCCCCTCCCCAAAGCAATTGATGAAAAAAGCACAGTTTTATTCAATGAATCGCAGATCTGTTTACAATGGCAAATGAGGTTACGTCAAATCAGGTACCATGCAGTATATATAGTACACACAAATTAGGTTAAAAAAGGGAGAAGAGGAGAAACAATGTATAAAGAATTTGAATTCAACTTATTTCCTGCAATTACAAAAAGTATAATGGGTTGCGAAAAACAGTGCGGCT
Source organism: Rutpela maculata (assembly GCA_936432065.2). Classification (NCBI taxonomy): domain Eukaryota; kingdom Metazoa; phylum Arthropoda; class Insecta; order Coleoptera; family Cerambycidae; genus Rutpela; species Rutpela maculata. The sequence continues at coordinate 289,146,488 of OW386285.2, read as the reverse complement.
GTACCAAAGTAGATCTGTGCTGCTCAATTATGTGCTACAATTACTATGGAAAAGGATGCCTAAATTCAGCAATCAAAAAAAATTAACCGAATATGACCCCATCGAAGCATAAAACCAGACAGGATTTTAGTGGAATAAATCCACGGGGAAAATCACTTTAGAAAATGCTCTAAGAGCTCTACTCTCACGAGTAGTAGTAGTAGTAAACATATTTAATAGATATTTTAAGACACAGAATGTGCCTCGCCGGATGCTGACCTGAAGTCAGTCAAACAATCACGGCGCGCAGCCTGTGGCAGGTTTAAAATTAACAATTGGTTTAAAACAATCTGCGAATAGACTTAAAAGTAATTAAAATTAACATTAAAACACTTGACGATGTACTAAGAAATTTTGGTTGCTGGCACGGGAAAGAGAACTCAACTAAACAACCCATTCGAAGCAACTACGGCCTTGGTGATCTTTCTATCGCCAGAAAAAACATGATAGAATGAAACATGTCGTATAAAATATTTGAATTTTTAAGGGATTTTTCGGTTCAAGAGGAATTTAGAAAGAAAGAGAACAAAAAGGATAAAAGGATAGAAAACAAGAACAAATAGAACATATAAAGAAAATAGAAAATGTTAGATTCTCCAATTAAAGAACTTATATCTAGATACATAACTGTACAGATTTGTACGTTGCTGAGATAGTTACAATCTAAGGCACTTCTTCCCATAAGTTCTTGATTGGCTAGTCGATCTGTTCGCGGCCGATTCGGGCACGATCGGTTCAGTTCGATTATCATAATCTCAGCAAAGATTAGAGAATTGACACTTTTGACAGTGTCCGCCATTAATGTTAATAAGTGTTTTTCGATCAAAACGTGGTGAAGAAGTCTTTTTATTTTAAGTTGCGATTTGCTTAATACCTAAATAATATTCTCTATTCATATTTACACAGTTTAGTGACAATATATTTAGTGCAAAATGTTAAAGTGCTGTGCCGTTTGCAGAAAGCAGTTTAGAAAAGAAGAAAATCGATCATTTCATAGTCGTAACATGATGAAGTTCAGTTTACAGTTATAAAGTGAATAGCAATTAAATTTTAATATCCTTTCAGTACATATTTATCTTACTGTATTATCTTACTGTAATATCGTATGCCTACATCACGTTGTATAAAAAGCCGGTAATGCAGGATTTGCAATAATTCATTTTAATGAAAATATTTACCATTCTACACATTTTCTACACACACAACGCCACTGTTGCCTATGGGATGTGATGTTCATCTATTCTTTTTAATGGGCATACAATGTAACTATGTTAGGAGCAAACAAGATATATAGTGAAAAGATAGCCTGTTATGTATCTAGATATAAGTTCTTTAATCGGAGGTTGGATTATGAAGTTAAGAGAAATATCAAAAGTAGAGAAATAAAAGGTTGTGATGCAGGAAAGTGTGGCTAAGGAAGAGGTTTCCGGAAAATAGGCAACGCCTGGTATGGTAGGAGGCGTCATAAATCATAAATAAATAATAAATTCACAGAATTTTTGGGAAATTTCTTGGACGTAGTCTGCTAGTGAGGTCATGCCGTGCGTATAAATCTCTGAGGGAGGTGTATCTGCCCCTCAGAGATGAGGCGCATTTTGTGTTCGAGAACTCATAGTTTTCTCATTAGTCATGGCTAGGATGCTGCACCACATCGGATGTGATTGCCGCGTATGTGATTACCCGGCCTGATCACCATCGTGTACAATGGTTTTTCAGTTTAGTCCGCTATGGTGCTGGAGCTAAGTGGCTTTTACGGACACTCATCGTTACAAGCATTTTATATGCGCTGATTAATTCTATCGAATGTTACAAGCTTTTATTAGGCTGAGCATGTTTATTTTTTTATTTTTATTTTTTTTAACTGTTTAACGTCGGCCTATTTCCGCTACCAGGGCCTATCACCGACGCCAGGAGACGAGCTACCTCCAACCTGGAAATTTTGCCGAACCTCTTCCCTTAAGAATAGTAGGGATCTTTTACTTGCCTAACATTTAATAGACAAGGGACCGCCTGCTTTACATCCCCTCCGAAGGATGGTATATCCGCTACGTAATCCTCGTCTGAAATTACGTAACTTCCGAGTATACACTGATATACAAGCCTCTAGAAGGTGAGACGAGAACGCTGTATTTCCCAAGATGGGAGCCCATCCAAGTAGTAACCGCGCTCGACGTTGCTTCAACGGAATGTCGACTGATATTCACATTGAAGTCGCCTCTACGCTCGCCCCGCATGTTTATTTAAATGTTTTGAATACAGACAAAAATTCTCAGAAAGAAACTCCCGTCAGTAAGGCTAGCCAGAAAGAAAATGTTTAGGATTTTTGAAGAAAATTGGATTTTTTTCGCATATTTCATCTCAGAACTCTAAACTCATCGTTACAAGTTCTGACTCCTTCTTAAAACGTAAATATAAGCTCCTTCAACAATAGAATAGCCTCTCCGTAAAGTTCTTATTGTCAACAAAAGTACCATAGGCTCTTAAATATACAGGAATTTAACACTTTCGGCTAACTTGACTCCGTACCGTGCCTCAGATGTATTGTATCATTATTACCTTTCTGGCTGCGCCTCCTGACGGCCCACACTTTCTGGCGATCTTATTTTATTCATTCTAAACATAAAATGTGTACACACAAAAAAAAATGAGCCTTGTAACGATGACATGATTTCACTGATTTTTAAACAGTGTTCGTGACGCTCCTGACAGGAGGTGCCCCGCCAGAAGTCGATGTTACGAATCGTTGTCATCCATTAAACCATAAAAATATCTCAAAGTTCATATAACGATGAGCTGCCGAAAAAACCACCTAGCTCCCGCTCTACTACCTCTGTCCTGGAAATAGACTCCTGGATATAGAGTAGACCTTCCGTCTAGTCTCATTTACGTGAGTGTTGAACGTCAGTCGTTTGTCTAAGTTAACCCCCAGACACTTTACGCACTGTTTGATTGGAATTTATTGACCCCTGATCGAGATTGGCGTTAATATTCAAACTCATAATACTCATGAGTGGTGTGGAAACAAACTCAAATAACAAAATGTATGTTTGCAAAAAAAGACACGAGAAGTTAATAAAGATTGTTTGTAAAAATTTTGCACTGCATGCGCGTTATAGAGGATATTCCTCTCTATAATTTCGTTCTTAACGATTTTTCCTGTAAAACCAGCCGTTATAGAGATATTTGCTGTGAATCCGCGTTTGACTATATTTTTGCTGCTCGCTCTAAACTACCCTCAATTTTAAACGTTATTTGCAAGAATTGGGTGGGGATTATCTAAAAGGTCAATGGAAGTTTTTGTGTAGAATTTAATGGCAAATTCTTTCTTTTCTAGACTTTTTTCGTCCGAGCGGCGCAGCGGTTAGTAAGAGAAATGAGAAAAACCACTACGAAGTCATCGCTGGGGAGCTTTTTTCAAAATAGAGGATGTTTCGTCCATCAATCAGATGGGGACTCTTCTGATCTTTATTCCTGCCCCTATTGGGAGTTCATATCCGAAATATAAATTATTTCTCCTAAGAACAATTAACAATTAAATGACTTTCAGATTTATTATTATAAACAACTTTGGTATGCTATAAAAGAAACAGCTAATATAACGTAAAAGATAGAGGGCAAATTTAATAAATTTAAGGGATGAAAATAACAAAATGATTAAGGATGACTTACAAATTTAATTCATATTTTACTTTAATAGGACAAAAAATGGCGAATTAAATAAATAAATAATGATAATAACCCATGTAATGATGAAAAGCCTAATATAATACGCTCAATATTTTTAAACCCTGTGAATGAAAAAAAAACGAATAAATATTAAAATCTCTTTAAAAAATAAATGTAGCAGAGGTATTGATGAAATATCAAGAAAATTAATTAAAACCAATCATTCACATTTTTTAACTCAATTTTTTCAACCGGAATAGTTCAACAAAAATTCAAAGAATCTGTAATAACAACAATTTTCAAATCAGGTGATTCATTACATTTTAATAATTACAGACCAATTACACTAATCAACAATATTGCAAAAATATTTGAAAAAGCAATGAAATTAAGGATTGTGAATTATCTTGAGAAATTCGGACTACTTTCATATTGTCAGTATGGTAATCAATACAGATTCTGCGATTTATATGTTATTAATTTTATAAATAACCAATTAAATGGAAAAAAGAAATGTGTAGCTATGTTTATAGACCTGGCTAAAGCTTTTGATACGGTCTCACATTATATACTAATATATAAAATGGAAAAATAGGCATAAGAGGTATTGCACTATCTATGATAAAAAATTATTTAAAAGATAGACAGCAATTTGTCAGAATTAACAATAAGTTAAGTGAGCCACTAACCACTAAAACTGGCGTTCCACAAGGAACTGTGCTGGGACCAATATTGTTTATAATTTATATCAAAAGCATGTTCATGTTAAATACTCAAATCAAAACAGTATCATATGCTGATAGAACATGGCTGGATAAAAATCTCTTGGCATCGAACTATCTTAAAACTAAATTCATTAGCTTTTCAACCACAAACATTAACTATAATCTCACAATACATAATAACAGCTGTGTTTTAAATGATTATCAAAACTGTATATGTGACAAGGAAATTGATTCAGTAAATGAAATAAAATATTTAGTAGTTATAGTTGACCAACAGTTAAAATGGAGAAGCCACATAGAATTAATGTCAAAAAAAAATTAGAAGATTTATCCCCATATTTTACTAACTACGCAATATATTACATAAAAAACAATTATTACTTTTATATAAAGCCTTGGCAGAGTCTATATCAAATCTGCTATCAGAAGTTGGGGGGGTCTATATAACACTACAGTTAATATGCTACAAACAGCACAAAATTATCTAATAAAAGATATGTTAAAAAAAACACAAATCATCCTACACAACTGCTATACGAAGAAACCAAGCTATTAAATGCTAGGCTGATGTATATTATAAAGTCGATCGTTTTTGTAAATATAAAATGTGAGATAAGTTCGTTAAAATATAATATCAGCACCCGGGCAATAACAAATAAGCATATTCATAAGAATATTAACTAATTTAAAAGCATTTAAATACAAAGTAAAAATGTACGTTATACAAAACAAAAATCGCTTCGTGCAATATATTTAATAATTTTTCTGCTAATTCACACAGACTGAGGTCTGGTTCACTATTCTCCTGCTGTATTTTCTGGGTAAATGGATTCGTTTAATGTAACTGTGTTGCTTAGTTATATATTATACATAAGTAGGTAAACATTCGACATGTACATATTTTTTATTTCTTGCAATCCACACCCAAGTTCCTATTTACAGAAGGGCATTTCATTAAATAACATTAAGCACTTGCACTAATTGCACATCTATAAACTACATGGAGCACGTCACAATTTTTTTAATTTAGGTGCTCCAAATTAATATATTAATTTAAAATATATAATATATTGTAGCAAAATGGAAATAAATGAAATGAAATGAAAAATTTAGATTTTATCGGTGTTTTATAATGACCATCTTATAAACCAGTGACTTATGACAGATTTATTAAATGTTAAAATTACTTAAAAATAGTTTTGTTTTAAAGAAAGTTTTAAAAAGGCATTCAAGAATTTACATTAGAACTAAATTATCTTTTAGTCGTTATTGGTTTATGACTGCCTTATCAAGGTATTTGTTATGCCGTCAATAAAACTGTATAGCTGCTAAGTCTACCATAGGAGGATTGAGTTTTTTTGGAGAATTCATTAAATGTTGTGGTTTTATAATTCTCGATGAAATTATCTTGGGATCGTTGTTAATGCTGGCCTGTAAATATAATATGCTTCGAGATCACTAAGTTTTTAGTCGTACCTTCATAAATACAACTACTTGTTAGAGTTTTAATAAAGCGGACAGAAACCTGTAATAAATTAGTCTCAAACATAAAAGATTTGGTTTCCTTTTGTCCAGTCTATATTATTTTAAAGTAGGTGGTTTTAAAGTAGGTGATTTTAAAGCTTTGATATAAAATAATAATTGGCGTTTCATGTGCTTCTGGATGTCGTGTGTATGTGAATGAAAAAACAAACATAACACGATCACCAAATCCATTCTAGAAGGGAGTTATACATTTGAAAAATCGCCGACAATATAACACCTATTACCCACCGACATTGCTAGTGTCGGAGATGAGGATCCAACCCAGTACACGATACCCAGTGTGATCAAGTTTGCTAGTCACTAACATGCTTTAATCCGCTCCTCTATTATGCTACTATCAGCAATTTGTAATAATAGCAAGCGTCACTACTAATAAGTTTTCCAGAAGTGGCAAAACATTAAAAACCTCTGCTCAAGGAATCACTACTTCCACATCCATATTTTCCATCCAAATCTCACAACGAGAAAAATTTCTTTACGGAACTTTAATAATATAATATTTGAAATCGTCTACCCCAAAACGATATACCACATCGGAGTGGATGAAGAAAGAAAAAAATTTGTGACCTTTGGTTCTTGTACACACACTAAATCACAATTTTATTTGTTTCACCCCCTTCAATAATGGGTATGGTGGTAATGGGGGTAACTAATGCCAAAAAATGTTTTTGATACCTTCTCTCATAAATACTAAATACCAATTTTATAGACTCTTACTTGCTCGATTTACCAATTTACCCCAATTTACTCCTAGCCCTTCAACAGAATAAGATCAAAATATAATCTAGTAACCTTAAACGGTTTCAGAGTAATCGTGCGCACAGAAAAAGTTACAGACCGACAGAATTTTTTTTTGCTCAAACTTAAAATCTCGACGTTTGATGACATTCTAAGCCTATTTGAACAATAAAAATTTTTAAAAAAAATTTTGTCGCTACCATACTTCCATTGGATATGGAAGTAATAAAATCAAAGTGAATTTTTAGGTTAGGTTATACAGATTCCATAAACCCTATATAGTCTAACATATGACAGCAGAAATGTATTTCACTCCATTTTTTACGTCTATTTGTCAGTAGGTGCAGGAGGAAGGGGTGAGGTAGGGGGTTAGATCTCTGGGAGGTCGAAGCGGTCATGTGACTTGTAAAATTCAAATTCAAATTTGACATCAGATTTTTAATAAAATTTTTTACTCTCCATTTGATACACGTTTTAAGATTTCCTAAAAATCCACGGCACTTTCCGAGGTCCAGGCTCAACTTCCGGAAATTCCGAGAAAAACGGTTGCAAGTACCATGATGTAATGTGGTGATTTTTTTTTTAAATCGAGATATTGCTTAAACGTGGTTATTATCAAGCTAAGATACTATTGACAGCAATTTTTAGTGTCACAGAAACGGTTAATATGCAAAAATTAGTTTTGCCAGGTCGTCCAAAGGAAGCTGTTGTTTGCAGAGGATATAATATCAGAACAGAACCAATGGTCTAAAAGAGGTTTTCTTACTCTAAAAGTGTTTATAACGCTGGTAACTAAAAATATTTACACCTGACAACATTTTTCTATTTTCCGCTGTCATATGATAGACTAATAGGCCTTAAAGTGGTTACGTTAATTGCTTTTTCTACACCTATTTAATTATTATGACAATTATTAGCATTTTTTTGGTGAAAAATCGTGCCTATAATTCACTGTAGTGAATTATCGATTCATAATTCACTGCATCCGGCCAATCACAAATGCAAATTCAAAATTCATATCGCCATATTGTTTGTTTACGTTTTCGACTTATTACGAATAGGTACCGATTAATTCTATCAAATTTCAGTATAATTTATTTGTTTAATAGGTGTAGAAAAAGCATAGTATTACATTCGCGATTATGGCCATTATTCACTCAGATGATTTGCGCTACTCGCCTACGGCTCGTGGGCTCAAACGTCATCTTCGTGAATAATGGCTATTATAATCGCTCATATAATAATATACTATTAATGTTTTCTAACACCTCCGAGTATGTATATTATTGTATATGGTATTATATGAATATGGAATAAACAATTATTATTAACATATAATATAAAGAGATTACTGGAATTTCTGTTTTTCTCTTACTTTCAAGTAAAAGATACAAACACAATTTGAGTAAAACTGTCATTGTATTTTCTGTGAAGGAAATTCAAGGATATTTGGTCTGTTTAAATTTGAAAACTTTAAAGTAGATATCTAAATTATATGTTCTTTAAAAGGCAAGTAGCAGTGTATTCTAGAAAGCCAAGTAACTACCAAATTTGTATGAGAAATGTAGGTAAAGTAAGATTGGTGACTTCGAATACGGGTGAAATGATACGGAAACAAAATAAAAAGGAGAGGAAAATAATGGAGTTGATGGCCTGAGAAAATCAAATCACTACAAAATTATAAAATAGGTACAAGGAATGCACGAAATGTATGTATTCTTCTTGAAAATTTTAATTGTGATTTCAGCGGCATTTGGAATATGCAGTAATGTATTTTAATTATTATTTTACATATTAGTCGGAAGCCCTCCCTAGCTGTACGCACCCCCCTCCCGATCCTTGGGGACAATGTTTTTCATAAAGATTAAAGCCTAAGGAACAATTTAAGACATGTCCCCAAAAAGAAAAACTGGCTGTACTTTCAAAATGACGTCCATTTAAAAAAAATTGCAAATATTGTTTTGGTCATTTAACACAAAAACTAAAAAAGATGGAGAAAAACTTTCTGCACAAAACACAAAGTGCATAAAATTTTATTATTTATTACGAACAGTTAGGGTGGGCTTCCGTAGTATTACGTTTTATATTGAATTTCATATTTTATTTTAAGAGTTGAATCATTTATCTGGAAAATGGTAACTCCTATCCAAATATTGTATAGGAACAAAATTGTAGAAAATTTTGTGCACTTTGTTTTCCGTGCAGAAAGTTTTTATCCATGCCAATTTTTTTTTTTTTTTGTGGGGGACATGTCTTAAATTGTTCCTTAGGCTTTAATCTTTATGAAAAACATTGTCCCCAAGGATTGGGGGGGGGGGGGTGCACGGACACTTAGGGTGGCTCCCGTAGTATATGGAATAGTTATTAGGTAAATATAGATAAATTGTGTAATTTCCCTGAAAAAAAAAAGCTCGACTCAAAATAGTACGGACTGTATTACATAATTTCAAATTCATTTAACGTCAGATACATAGAACATTTTAAAGTATTTTAGAAGCAAGACAATAGGACTGGAGGATATTCTGTGAACATGAAAATTTAATTATGGCACGAAGTTCCGGTAATCGAGTTAATTATGATTATGAATGACTTTAGACAAAAATACTTAGACAGATCATTAGAATGGAGTGTAAGGATAATAGTTATAAAATACTGGCTATCTGTCGAGAAAAGTGAAATATTATGATGTATACTGAAAACTTTATTTTTATTTTTTAATAAATTTTTAACAATATCATTATTTTAATTTATGTCACTAAGTGCAAAATAGGGAAATGTACAACTCAATACTGACTAAAATAATAAACATTATAATTTTTCGAAAAAGGTTTCAGTCTCATAAGACGTTATATCGCAAGACAAAATAAAATTTTTGAAAACCAAAATTTGAACTGGAAAATTTTTCATGTCGCCCGACGACATGTGGCTCGATAGCAAGTTTGAAAAGTGCGCTGAAATTTGACTGAAAATTTGTTATTTTGGAACTGCACTAAAAACTGACTACCGAAAATATTTTATTAGAAGAAAGTACCCTCAAAACTGATTTTTTACACAAAAAATGTTAATTTTACAAAGGACAGTTATTACAGTTGTTAAGAGTGCTAAGAACTTTAGCCAGTGGCAACGTATGGCGATTATACAAGGTTTATTTATGCCGGATGGTCAGTTATTGATTTTTACTGTGATTATTGAAAATAAGAAAAAACATCCTTAAATCAGTACACAGAATACCTCGACCAACCAAGAGCCAACTAAATGGAGTGATACATATTACAGTGAGTGCCAAATCTTTTTAGCCTCAAAGCTAAAACTGATAAACATATTTTCTTTTTATTCCAGTCGATTGATACCATAACTCTCCTATATGTAGTTTTGATTAAACTTCCTCTATATGTCCATACTTGCCCTGCTTGGTATGCAAATCTGATAGTTCTTGTGTATAATTAGATAGGCGATTTACATAAATTTTTCACGATCGAGCTTGTTTGTTTATTTACTATATTTGTTGCCAAGACGGTAGGTTACGTTTACTGATTGCTAGGCCTAACACTTCGGTAAGTAATTTACTTACCGACGTCTGAACGGTAAGTATAACATATTCGTTATTTCGCAAAAATAAGGACAAAATTTTTAAGGAAATTTCTATTTATTTAAAGAGTAATAACATTATTTTTTGCATGATCATATTAAATTGCACTTCAATTGAAATAATTTAATTTCTACTAAATAAACGAAAAGTCAAAATACAAATATCACATTTGACAACTTGAACTTGCCGCGAAATATAAACGTCACTTTTGACTTTTCGTTTATTTAGGAGAAATTAAATTATTTCATTTGAAGTGTAATTTAATACGGTCGTGAAAAAAACGGTACAAGCGTCCCGAACGTTAAGGTCTCCGGCGAAATTCAAACATGGCCGTCGACCGGTAAACGTCCCTTACCGTTCTTGATACATAATACATACAACATACATAATACCTATTGAACTATTATACAAAATAAATGGTATCATTTGAATCCTTGCTTAATGCTTGACTTTAAGTTTAATCTCTAGTGCGATTTAGTATGACGGGTTTACCACTGAATTTATAGGACTATCCAAAGCTCTCTCAAGTGCATTTTTAGGACATCATATCACAAAAGCTTCTTCACCAAGGGATTCTACAACATTTTTTTTAATTTATTTTTTTTAGTAAGAAAGAAATAAAATTTTACTCATTTTTACCAATACCTGAATACGTATAAATGGAGAGTAGCAAGCAAGTCATTCCGACTTTCAAACTGAATATATTTTTAAATAGGACGTAGAAAAAAAATATTCTTGATATAAAAAAGAAATAAATCTGTGTTTTGGTTTGGAAAACTAAACACTTTATGGTATTTCTTTACAACCAACAGGATGACATTGGTAATTTGAATAATACTATGATTAAAAAGACGGTTGGTAAAAAAAGTTTAAATTTAAAACGTTATAATAATTTGTTTACTTTGTAACTTTATATATGAAGCATATAATGTTACACAAAAAGTAAAAAATAAACTAACTTTGTGCCATGTTCTGAAGTGAAATATTTCATCAACACTCATATATGAGCTCTGTGTACTATATAAATATACTTGGTAATTTAAAAATAGAAAAATTCACAGCGATAATAAAATCAACCATATTTTGACCGAATGTGGAAAGCTAGACTTTTACATTGATAAATTACCTACAAAATTAATTAAATCTGAATAAATAAAATTCTGCTGGTGCATATTTCAACACTTTTTATTTTTATACCTCTCAATCACCCTGACAGTTTTCATTAATCCTACGTAAAACTTGCCAATAATATAATTATCTGTATATCATGAATAAAATACAACTAATTTTGGTCAGAAAAGCCATACTGGTAAACAGTTTTGTGTTTAAATTATTTCCCAACCAGATCGTTCAATTACAAATACTACAAGAGAATTGTACACAGTAGAGTCGTGGAAACGAAATTGTTCAACCCTTAGGTGATTTTACTGGGACTGTGTACCGTTTAAAGGTTTTTAACAAGACGTTTTTTTTGGCAAATGGACAGTAAAATAAAGCTATTCTGTTTACGGATAGACATAATTCTATAAAATATGTATATCGTGATATTCCAAATAAAATTAATAGATTGATCGACTTACTGGTAAGAATAATGAATTGAAATTAGTCTGGAACGTACATAGGCTTTATCATGAAAATCTTCTCCATTTTCTGTCACAGCTAGAATATGTACCTAAATTTCACAATTTTATCCTCTTATCGGAAAATAAAGAATAACTGCATGAATGCAGAATGACTTAGGCCGTTACTGTTTATTATTTTTAATTCAGATATGGGAGATAATTTGAAGCACCTAGTTCTAGATAAGTCTTACGAAGGATAATGCCTCTGAAAAACAATGCAGTTTGAATGATAACTTGGAAAAATATACACATTAGTCTAGTCAACGGGGTTTCATCTCTGATTTGAGTTCTAATGAATGGATTTTGATGAAACCTTGTGCAATATGTTTGACTGACGTTAATAAAAAAGTTGAAAAAAAAGATTAGTGTAGGAAATGACCGGACGGGCTCCGTAACTTGTAGAATTAGGTCAAAAATGAAAAAAAAAAAAATAATATATTTACGTTTTCTGGCCCAAAATAAGAGGTTTACTCTTGTGATTTTTTTCAAAAAATGCATATTTTTCGAGATGTGGCCACTCTAAAATTCCTAAAAGTGGGGCGTGGGGTGGGACGTAAACGTTGAAAAGAAAATCCCGAAAATCTAAATACAAAATTTGTTTTTATTTGCAACTTTTCTGTAAAGTACGTTTTCATTGAGTTTTTCCGGAGAAACCTGAAAAACTACCCCTTTCTTTAAAATTGTAGCGCTTTAAAAATATGTAATTTCAAAAATTTTAAAAACTCAGACGTATGCATTGAGGTCTTCTAAACGTTTTTCGCCAATTGGAATTTTTTTGTAACTTGCTAATTTTCCGAGTTACAGGCAGCTTTTCACGATCAATAATGTACCTACTACCTTTTTGCACATTAAAAAATACATGAAAATTCAAAAAGTGAACGTGATTTATATTTTTATTATAGAAAAAAAATATGAAACCTATATAGTTATATAATTTTGAAAGGTTCAATATAATTTTTAAATTGAAAATTTTAAAAAAGTTTTCAAAATAGTATCTTATTTATCGTGAAAAACTGCCTGTAACATGGAAAATTAGCAAGTTACAAAAAAATTCTAAGAAGCAAAAAATATTTAGAAGGCCTCAGTGCATATGTCTCAATTTTTTCAAATTTTTAAATTATGTATTTTTAAAGCGATACAATTTCTCTGGTCAATTTACCGAAAACAATCCACCGAAAACAGTTCACCGAAAGGACAATTCACCGGACGGAGGACTCATCGCATAGACAGTTAACCGAAGAACAATTCACCGAATGAGCAATTCCCCGAACATGCATAATCGGTGCACCTAGATTCCCGAACAGATCCTTGACATTATATATAAATATGACAATTCACTTTGAATATTTAGTTTCAGTTCATACTCCTTGAACAATTTATTGCCGGATAAGAAGGGCCTCACCAAAAGAAAAAATATAAAGACTTAAACGAGCGACTCAAACGATTGGTGCAAGCATTTGATCCAATTAATATCTTGGATTATTTACGAGGCATTACTTACAATATTTACTTTTAGATTAAAATGTGAATATTTATGTACTTACAAACTTAATTACGCATATAAAAATAGATTGTATGAGATTTGTATGAGTTAGTTTTTAAATAAAATATTCTTAAATTGGATATTGAATCACATGCCCAAGTTTATTTTTTCACAAATTATACACTACCTACTTTGTCTAAAAAATAACGTCATCGCTACTACGTTACTTAATGATAAAGTCATGAAGACAAATACTGTTAGATTTTCTAGTCTTTTTCGATAAATTAGTCATTCGATGTATTTTAATTCGGAAAATTGTTTTTCGGTGAACTGTCCATTCGGTGAACTAACTTTCAGTGAATTGTTTTCGGTAAATTGTTTTCAGTGAAAAGTTTTCGGTGGATTGTCCGCGACCCTACAAAAAGAAAGTTTTTCATGTTTTTCCGGAAAAACTCGGTGAAAACGCACGTGAAAAGTTGCAAATAAAAAAGTCTTATATTTCGATGATACATTCACCTGAATTTTTTCAGATATTTGTTATAAACTTTTACATTTCCCCTCCCCCACTTTTAGGAATTTTAGAGTGGACGTATCTCGAAAAATATACATTTTTCGAAAAAATTCACAAGAGTAAAAACATCTTACTTGGGGCCAAAAAAGGTATATATAAGTATATTGCTTTTTTTTCATTTTCGACATAATTCCACAAGTTACGGAACCCCTTCCGATCTTTTCCTATTCTAATCTTTTTTTCATTTTGTTATTAACGTTATTACAATCACATTGCACAAGTTTTCATCAAAATCCATTAATTAGCACTCAAATTAGAGTTTTTGATCATTTTATAGCTTCGTTGACTGGACTAATATTTAATACAAAATGGACTTAAATTTAAACCTACTAAATCTGCAGTAATATTCTTTGGGCCACACAAACTGTGGGCGAACAAAAATTTTAAATTGCGCATGTTCAACTCTGACCTTAATTCTGGTAAAGGAGTTAAAAACCTAGGCATCGTTTTCGATGGGGTGAATATATCAGAGACATCGCAATCGCTGTATCACATTAACCAAAAATCCTGTAGCAAGGGCTTTCAAGGGTGCTTTTTAGGAATGTCAAGGCCTCGTGATTCTTTCTCCTCGCTCTAGAGAAATTTACAGGTGTTAGAGGGTGGAAATCTGAGCAACTTTGCAATCATTATATTCTATGGAAAAAAGTTCTGACATCAAGGTAAGTGTCCCTTTTCTGAACGCCATAGGTTCGTTTTTTTCCTCAAGTGGATTTGATGAGGGGGTAAGGGTGCGAAGGAATGAATATCGGAGCAATCTCGTAATCGCTGTATTACAAAAAAGAATACTGATGTAGCGGTTTCCAAGAGTGCTCTTCTCTTATGTCAGGGCCTCTTCATTCCTTTTATCCCCCAAATGATCCCGACGAGGATCAGGGGGTGAAGACCCACCAACAAGTTTTCGTCCCGTTCTCTTACCCCATCGTAGGCGTGTCATAAAATAGTTACAAAAATTCTAGATATCGTCCCACATTCATACCTACTGCAATCAAAATGCAATATCTGGTACATTCACTATTTTTTCCCTACCTAAGTTTATAATTCAAGATGAGGGGTAGTTTCTTACCCTGAATGAATTGTTTACGTGTAGTAGGTCGCAACAGATTCATGGTTCATTCCTATTAATAAAGCTTAGAGAGGGTTCAAGCTTTTTCGCCAGTTATTGGAGCTTTTATGCAGTTTTGTATAATATTGGGGTAGTCTTCACCCTCTTAATCAATTACTTTGTGTAAGCCCTAGTCAACACCTTCGTTCATGCAATCAGCCAATAGACTTATACTATATTTCTGTTCATGGAAGCTCTATAACTCAATAGCATCATTTTTCCCTATCTTCATCCTTATATAGGGGATGTTTTTGGCCCTTCTGAAATAATCAATGGATATACGGATTCATCGATATTAGATATGAATTCTGCGTCGAAAGATACTAAGAATATCTTGATTGCTCTGCCACAGCTGATGAGTATTCATTTTTTGTGGGGCTGTGTATATTTTGATAGCAACACGCATATCACAATTTTAATCCCTCATATCTCAAAAATCAAACATATGCTCATCTTGAAAGTTTGTATTCAGGATGTTCTCATTATTAACAATAATTTAGCACTTAGTTTGAAACAAAATTCGAGGGCTAGTAGTATACTCCGTATACTTCCAATCCACTACGTGAATGTGGAGGTAATATGTATCTCAATATTTAACTGTATTAACTTTCAAATAACTAAAGAGTAGTAGTGTTGTTTTTTTTTCTTTCTTTAATCTTCATATCTAGCCCTTGTAGAAAGAATTAAGTAATTTGCTGTATTTCTTATAAGATTGCAAATTACACATACGCACACTAGTGGAGAAGTATAGTAACGGTAAAAATAAAATTACACATCCCCACAAAAAACAAAGTTCAGACCAGCGAACCAGACCCATGTATCCGTATGTATTTTCAGTCGCTGAATCCGAATCCGAGGTCAAAATCTTTAGCTAAAGCCAAAAAATATCCCTGGACTGGGGCAAAAAGAATATTAAGCTACGAGAATAGTTGTTACATCCTAATCGATCGAACTATATAAATTAAGGTTAAACAGCAGCGTACATACAATAGATATGAAACACACCCCCGGTGAGGGGCGAAAACTAGCTCCTATTTATAAAAAAATTGATCCAAAACAGTAATGACTGCTGAAAAACCTCGAAATGTCTAAGTTTTATTAAAGTGATAGGAAACTGCATCAGATCCGACGTAATCTTCATAAACTGCCCCTATAGGGTTGAAAACAGTTCAGTTTAAAGGACACAAAACAAGAGAAAACGTAAAATCCAACAGGAATTCTATTTTGTGTAGTACTCTAAAATAGATATAGAAACTTACGTACCATCAACGTCCTACAGTGTCAACCCTCAGATGGTGTGAAAACTACAACCTATGTAAGATTTATCTATAAAAAGTTACAGTGACTTCTATAAAAATTCGAAACACCTGCGTTGTGTGGAAGTGAGAAGAAACTAGACTATGTTCGACGCTGTGCTTGAAAACCAACCACCATGGGGTTGCGAGATGCTACCCGTAGGACGCTGGAAGTGTGCAGTACGATTTTTGCCAATCATAGGATCCATAAAAATGTAAATCCGGCTAGTTTCTCTCTGTTTTTCCAGCATCCTACGGACACAGGGATGGCACCACCCCCACGGGGTTGCGAGATGCCATCTCGCAACCCCGTGGGGGTGGTTTTGAAGCACAGCGTCGAACATAGTCTCACTTTCACACAACGCAGGTGTTTCGAATTTTTATAGAAGTCACTGTAACTTTTTATGGATAAATTTTACATAGGGGGTAGTTTTCACACCATCTGAGGGTTGACACTATAGGACGTTGATGGTACGTAAGTTTCTAGTTCTATTTTAGAGTACTACACCACCGTTTTCTCTTGTTTTGTGTCCTTTAAACTTAAAGGTGGTTGTTCTCAACCCTTTAGGGGCAGTTTATGAAGATTACGTCGGACCTGATGCAGTTTTTTATCACTTTAACAAAACTTAGACATTTTGAGCTTTTTCAGCAGTCATTACTGTTTTGGATCGGTTTTTATAAATGGGGGCTAGTTTTCGCCCCACACTGGGGGTGTGTTTCATATCTATTGTATGTACGCTGCTGTTTAACCTTAATTTGTATAATTCGATCAACTATTCTCGTAGCTTAATATTCTTTTTACCCCAGTCCAGGGGTGTTTTTTGGCTCTAGCTAAAGATTTTGGGGGTGTACGATTTTTTTTGACCTCAGCGACCGAAAATACATGGGGATACATGGGTCTGGTTCGCTGGTCTGAACTTTTTTTTTGTGGGGCTGTGTTATTTGCTTTTTGTTTCAAATGGGCTTATAATGAATGTCATGAAATGTCGAGATTTTAGGTTTGAATAAAAACATTCTATCTGTTGGTGTGTCTGTCTGTAACTTCTCTTGTGCGCATGTTTACTGTGGAACCGTTTATGATATTAACTTGAAATATCGTACATCTATGTATTATAGCAAGATCTGAAACAAGATTATATTTTGATCTTACTCTGAAGAAAGGTTGGGAGGTAAATGGGCGTAAATTGGTAAAGCCAGCAAGTAACAGTCCATTAAATTGAAATTTAGTGTGTGTAGAAAAGCCAAAGGTCTCAATTTTTTGGCATCAGTCACCCGTACTACCTATAAAGAAATATAATAATTATCTCTTAAACTGACCGAAAAATTTGAGGATATACATCGAGTTAATTTAATATCAACGGCCAAAAAAATATACAGTGTGTCCCAGGATAGATGTAATAAGAGGCGTAATGGACCAAAAATTTTGGAATTTTGCAACGGTATTTGGGGATTGAGTCCTGCTTGATGTAAAACTAAAGTATACCAAAAATGACTTGATTTGGTGTTCTACAGGATGTTTTATAAGCAAAGTTGTAAAAATCACCACTAATAAAATGTGAAAAAATTCCACTAAGAAAAGTTATTTAGAATGCAATTTTATATCTCTATACCAAATTTCAGGAATATAAAATTATTTTTTTTGAAACTTCCCATTTTTTGCGAATAAAGAGTTGAAGTCATATTTAAAGTTGTGTAGGAGCAAATGTTAATCATCCTCTGCTTTTCTCATAGCCTACTTTTAGCTTCTACATAACTTTAAATGTTAATTCACAAAAAATAATTTCTATGCAGTTTTAATTGAATGGTTCAAAATAAAATACTAATTTATTGAAAAAATGGGAAGTTTCAAAAAAATAATTTTATATTCCTGAAATTTGGTATAGAGGTATAAAATTGCATTCTAAATAACTTTTCTTAGTGGAATTTTTTCATATTTTGAAAAATAAAGGTACTTTATTAGTGGTGATTTTTACAACTTTGATTATAAAACACCCTGTAGAACACCAAATCAAGTCATTTTTGGTATACTTTAGTTTTACAACAAGCAGGACTCAATCCCCAAATACCATTCCAAAATTCCAAAATTTTTGGTCCATTACACCTCTTGTTACATCTATCCTTGGACACTGTAGACATCTATATGAATAAATTTGAATTTGTATTCTCCGACACATCTTATATTTAACAATAAGCGCGTTACTACATCGCATTTATCTATTCTCAAGGTGTTTGTCATTGGAATTAAATTTTATTCAATTAAAACCATATTTCCGTAATATTGCTTTTGTTCATATCTCCATAAAATAGTTATTTATGTGTATAAGTGCATAATGTGGCGAAGATCATGAGACAACTTCACTTGTTTAAATGTATTCATGGATCCGGCTATACGTAAGTGTGAAAAAATGTTTCCTTCTCTCACGATTTGTACTATTCTTCACTATTACGCACTAAAAATAATGGAAAATACTAAATTTTTTTCAACAGTCGAAGAAAATAGTTATTTATGCAACAAGTGTATAAACTGGTACTTTTTTACGAATAGGAAGTTTGACGGCAATCCCATGCATGTGGAAATTTTATGTGTGAGCTTCATGCAATATTTATTCTACGACTGCCCTCAATTTATTTATTTAAACAAATAAATTTTAGAACTTAAACTTCGAATCAAAAATCTATAATTTCGCGTTCTAAGGTGAAGAGTGCAAGACAAATTCAATTGTTTCTAATATGATTCGACAATGTGAAACAGTTAAATAATATCAATTTTTTTTCGTGCTTATTTTTTTCACTATTACTATAAACATATGTTTTACGCACAAAAAATAATGAAAAAGTGTACGTATGTATCTAAGCAAAGCCCGTATTATTCTGTTGAAATGCATTTCAATTACAAGTCATATCTGCACATCACATCGTTAGCACCGATATAGATTTTCAGATAGACCGGCATCAAATAGAACAACTTTCAACACGATAATAAATTGATAATCCTCCTGCTAGACCCATTTAATCTCGCTGATATATTTTCTGTGTTTGTTGAGTTATTTCATAGGAAATATGACTCTGTTCATATTCGTGATCCTGATCTAAAAAAAAAAATGTAAAATCGTTGCTAAAACCAAAGGTGCATACCCCTCAAGTTGTTTTATTCAATAAGTGCCCATGCATATAACATTATCTCATTGGTGACATTATTACTACTTTTTAAATTTATGGTTATTTTTTTTGTTACAAATATTTTGCAAACAGTGAATGAGTAACACTACTAGAGATTGAAATTATTGGAAAATTGGGTATATAATTATAAAAAACTTGTTAATGTTAAATGTTAATTCAATATATCATATATACAATAAATTATTATATAAAACAAATTTAAACATAAATAATCCGATATTATATTAATTTGTAAAATAAATTTAAATAAGTTTACGTTCAATGTTTACACCGCCTCTGCGTCGTTGCATCCGTATTACTTCCACATCCAGTGGAAGTATAGTAACGACAAAAAAAATTTAAAAATTTTTATTGTTCAGATACGCTTAGAATGTCATGAAACATCGAGATTTTAAGTTTGAGCAAAAAAAAATTCTGTCTGTCTGTGTCTGTCTCTCTGTCTGTGTCTGCCTGTCTGTGTCTGTCTGTCTGTGTCTGTCTGTCTGTGTCTGTCTGTCTGTGTCTGTCTGTCTGTGTCTGTCTGTGTCTGTCTGTGTCTGTCTGTGTCTGTCTGTGTCTGTCTGTGTCTGTCTGTGTCTGTCTGTGTCTGTCTGTCTGTGTCTGTCTGTCTGTGTCTGTCTGTCTGTGTCTGTCTGTCTGTGTCTGTCTGTCTGTCTGTGTCTGTCTGTCTGTGTCTGTCTGTCTGTGTCTTTCTGTCTGTGTCTGTCTGTCTGTGTCTGTCTGTCTGTGTCTGTCTGTCTGTGTCTGTCTGTCTGTGTCTGTCTGTCTGTGTCTGTCTGTCTGTGTCTGTCTGTCTGTGTCTGTCTGTCTGTGTCTGTCTGTCTGTGTCTGTCTGTCTGTGTCTGTCTGTCTGTGTCTGTCTGTCTGTGTCTGTCTGTCTGTCTGTGTCTGTCTGTGTCTGTCTGTCTGTGTCTGTCTGTCTGTCTGTCTGTGTCTGTCTGTGTCTGTCTGTGTCTGTCTGTCTGTCTGTCTGTGTCTGTCTGTGTCTGTCTGTGTCTGTCTGTGTCTGTCTGTCTGTCTGTCTGTGTCTGTCTGTCTGTGTCTGTCTGTGTCTGTCTGTCTGTGTCTGTCTGTGTCTGTCTGTGTCTGTCTGTCTCTGTCTGTCTCTATCTGTCTGTGTCTGTCTGTCTGTGTCTGTCTGTCTGTGTCTGTCTGTCTGTGTCCGTCTGTCTGTGTCTGTCTGTCTGTGTCTGTCTGTGTCTGTCTGTGTCTGTATGTCTGTGTCTGTATGTCTGTGTCTGTCTGTGTCTGTCTGTGTCTGTCTGTGTCTGTCTGTCTGTGTCTGTCTGTGTCTGTCTGTCTGTGTCTGTCTGTGTCTGTCTGTGTCTGTCTGTGTCTGTCTGTGTCTGTCTGTGTCTGTCTGTGTCTGTCTGTGTCTGTCTGTGTCTGTCTGTGTCTGTCTGTGTCTGTCTGTGTCTGTCTGTGTCTGTCTGTGTCTGTCTGTGTCTGTCTGTGTCTGTCTGTGTCTGTCTGTGTCTGTCTGTGTCTGTCTGTGTCTGTCTGTGTCTGTCTGTGTCTGTCTGTGTCTGTCTGTGTCTGTCTGTGTCTGTCTGTGTCTGTCTGTGTCTGTCTGTGTCTGTCTGTGTCTGTCTGTGTCTGTCTGTGTCTGTCTGTGTCTGTCTGTGTCTGTCTGTGTCTGTCTGTGTTTGTCTGTGTCTGTCTGTGTCTGTCTGT
Organism: Rutpela maculata; assembly: GCA_936432065.2. Lineage (NCBI taxonomy): Eukaryota > Metazoa > Arthropoda > Insecta > Coleoptera > Cerambycidae > Rutpela > Rutpela maculata. The sequence continues at coordinate 289,125,259 of OW386285.2, read as the reverse complement.
GTCTGTCTGTGTCTGTCTGTGTCTGTCTGTGTCTGTCTGTGTCTGTCTGTGTCTGTCTGTGTCTGTCTGTGTCTGTCTGTGTCTGTCTGTGTCTGTCTGTGTCTGTCTGTGTCTGTCTGTGTCTGTCTGTGTCTGTCTGTCTTTCTCTGTCTGTCTTTCTCTGTCTGTCTCTCTCTCTCTGTCTGTCTGCGCGCCCGTCCGTCTGCTGTCGGTCTGTAACCTTTTTTTGTGCGCACGTTTACTCTGAAACCGTTTGAGATATTGACTTGAAATTTAGTACACATTTGTACTTTAACGAGATCTAGAACTAGATTATATTTTCATCTTTTTCCGTCGAAGGGTTGGAGGGTAAATTTGGGGTAAATAGGTAAATCAAGCAGGTAAGAGTTCATAAAATTGGTATTTAGTATATACAAGAGAAGCTAATGTCTCAAAAGAATCTTTGGCATTAGCCCATTATCACCCCCACCACATTATTAAAGGGGGTGAAAAAAAAAATGTGATTTAATGTGTATACAAGAACCAGAAATCCCAAAACATTTTTTTGTTTTATCCACCCCCACTACCACCCTTTATCACCACCCCCTCCCCACTACCGATGTGGGGTATAGTTTTACGGGTTTTTGGGGTAGAGGATTTCAAATATTATATTATTAAAGTTCCATAAACAATTATGTCCACATACAAAATTTTTCGTTGTGAGTGACTTGGATAGAAAATCTGGATGTGGAAGTAGTGATTCCTTGGGCGGCGGTTTTTTTACATGAATTTACTTCCACGTCCAGCGGAAGTATAGTAATGCAAAAAAAAAGTTGAAAATTTTTATTGTTCAAATGGGCTTAGAATGTCATGCAACGTCGAGATTTTAAGTTTGAGCAAAAAAAAATTTTCTGTCTGTCTGTAACTTTTTTGTGTGTACGATTACTCTGGAACCGTTTAAGATATTGACTTGAAATTTGGTACACATATATATTTTGACGAGATCTGGAAATAGATTATATTTTGATCTTATTCCGTTGAAAGGTCGAGGAGTAAATTGGGGTAAATAGATAAATCAAGCAAGTAAGAATCCATAAAATTGGTATTTAGTATATACCGGGTGTAAACGAATAGTGGGCCACCCCTGTAACTTCCTTGTTTTTAAAGATACCGGGATGAAATTTTGTATGGTGAAATTAGGTAAGATTTCCAACTTTTTGAGACACATCCGCCATATTTATCACTTCCGGTTTCACCGAAAATGATCCCAATAATCTTTTCTAAATGGACCACCCTGTATGTTTTACAGTTTTAAAATAAAGATCACGTTTTGGATACATTTATACCATTTTGAACAATTTATACAGTGTTGCACGAAAAATAATTCGAATTTTAGTTTTCAATCTAGATGGCTGCGAATATGTTAAAATTATTTTTGTTCCAATGTAATTCATATAAAAAATACGAAAACGTCAATATTTCCAATAATACATCATACAGGGTGCTGTAAACTCATTAAAATCACATTTTTCAAAATGACTCATTTTTTTTAAAGATTATGATATGGGCCACCCGGATATTCAGAAAGCACTATTTAGTAGGGGTTAGATGGTACCAAAAGTTCCGTAATCTGTAATCGTTACCGGCAGGAATGACAATTTTACTTCCACATCCAGTGGAAGTATAGTAACGACAAAAAATTTTTTTTAAATTTTTATTGTTCAAATAGGCTTAAAATGTCAGAAAACGCCGAGATTTTAAGTTTGAGCGAAAAAAAAAAAAAATTCTGTCTGTCGGTCGGTCGGTCGGTCGGTCTGCCTGCCTGCCTGCCTGCCTGCCTGCCTGCCTGCCTGCCTGCCTGCCTGCCTGCCTGCCTGCCTGCCTGCCTGCCTGCCTGCCTGCCTGCCTGCCTGCCTGCCTGCCTGCCTGCCTGCCTGCCTGCCTGCCTGCCTGCCTGCCTGCCTGCCTGCCTGCCTGCCTGCCTGCCTGCCTGCCTGCCTGCCTGCCTGCCTGCCTGCCTGCCTGCCTGCCTGCCTGCCTGCCTGCCTGCCTGCCTGCCTGCCTGCCTGCCTGCCTGCCTGCCTGCCTGCCTGCCTGCCTGCCTGCCTGCCTGCCTGCCTGCCTGCCTGCCTGCCTGCCTGCCTGCCTGCCTGCCTGCCTGCCTGCCTGCCTGCCTGCCTGCCTGCCTGCCTGCCTGCCTGCCTGCCTGCCTGCCTGCCTGCCTGCCTGCCTGCCTGCCTGCCTGCCTGCCTGCCTGCCTGCCTGCCTGCCTGCCTGCCTGCCTGCCTGCCTGCCTGCCTGCCTGCCTGCCTGCCTGCCTGCCTGCCTGCCTGCCTGCCTGCCTGCCTGCCTGCCTGCCTGCCTGCCTGCCTGCCTGCCTGCCTGCCTGCCTGCCTGCCTGCCTGCCTGCCTGCCTGCCTGCCTGCCTGCCTGCCTGCCTGCCTGCCTGCCTGCCTGCCTGCCTGCCTGCCTGCCTGCCTGCCTGCCTGCCTGCCTGCCTGCCTGCCTGCCTGCCTGCCTGCCTGCCTGCCTGCCTGCCTGCCTGCCTGCCTGCCTGCCTGCCTGCCTGCCTGCCTGCCTGCCCTAATTGAAGTTAGATATAAATCATAAATTTCTTAAGAAAAAATCATTCCTGCCGACAACGATTACACATTACGGAACTTTTGATATCGTTTAACCCCTACTAAATAGAGCTTTCTGAATATCCAGGTGGCCCATATCATAGTGTTTTTAAAAATGGGTCATTTTGAAAAATGTGATTTTAATGAGTTTACAGCACCCTGTATGATGTATTATTGGACATATTAACGTTCTCGTTTTTTTTATATGAAATACATTGGAACAAAAATAATTTTAACATATTCGCAGCCATCTAGATTGACAACTAAAATTCGAATTATTTTTCGTGCAACACTGTATAAATTGTTCAAAATAGTATAAATGTATCCAAAATGTGATCTTCATTTCAAAAATGTAAAAACATACAGGGTGGTCCATTTAAAAAAGACTATTGCGGCCATTTCTGGTAAAAACGGAAGTGATAAATATGGCGGATCTCAAAAAGTTGGAAATCTTACCTAATTTCAACATACAAAATTTCATCCCGATAAAAACAAGGAAGTTACAGGGGTGGCCCACTATTCGTTTACACCCGGTATAAGAGAAGCTAAGGTCTAAAAAAATTTTTTGGCTTTAGCCAACCACCCCTACCTCGTTATTATAGGGGGTGAAATAAATAAAATTGTGATTTAGTGTGTATACAAGAACTAAGGGCCTGAGAAATTGGTTTTACTTCATCCACCCCCACTACCAAACCCTTTTACCGTTTTATGGGTTTTTGGGGTAGACAATTTCAAATATTATATTACTAAAGTTCCATAAACAATTGAATAGAAAATATGGGTGTGGAAGTAGTGATTTCTTGGGTAGCGGCTTTTTATCGGAAACTAACCCTAGAAAAAAGTTTCAAATAAATAGATGTCTCCATCCTTCTATTATTAGAGTCTCTTGAGAAATTGCCTAACAGTCTGATCTCGAAATTTCGCCTCATTTAGGGGGAATTAGTTGGTGTCCGCAAAGTTGGTCGCCTCAAATGGAATTTTTTATGTTCTTCCCATCATTTAGTACGTTATTCGTAACTATTTGTAACTTATATACCGAAATTTGTAATATCCTATCAGGAGATATTAAAAAATATATATTTGGGATCCGCACAGTTTTTTTTTTTTAGTCATTCATAAATTAGCGTCATCAGCGAGTAATAAATTATTAAATCGTGGCGGAAAATGTCTCGGCAGACGGTCTTAAAATGTTGAATAATTTTTTCTGTCATTATTTAGTAGCTAATTTCTAACTATTTGTGACCCATAAATTAGAATTTGTAACAGCATTTTCAACGAGTAATAAACTGTTTATTTATGATAGCCAGAGACACTATAATTTCACAATTTTTTCATTTCATTATTTAGTAACTAATTTGTAGCTATTTGTTGCGCAAAAATATAAATTTATAACTCAACCGTTATATAGGGGTAAAGCTGATCAAATTTTGACAGCCAACATCCTGGAGATATACATATAACAGTTTCTTTTAGAAATTTTTCATAAGTATTAATTAAAGCAAAGATAGATGAAACAAAACAGTTTACTGACAAGTTTGAACCCCTTTAAGGCATCGATAGTTCCATATTACATTTTAATCACAAACAAATTTCAATTTAAAAATTCGTTAATTTGTCTGGCGATGAATTCAAACCATCGTTGTTCACCAACAAGTAAATAAGAATATGCACTCTTACCTACTTGGGCTATGACCGATTGAGTAATTAATTTTTACCTACGTAAATAAAATTAATTTAGTTATTACATAAACAGAAGTTGCGGATCTTGCAAATTTGAAATTCAATTTTTTTACGTGTTCGTTATCATCATATAGTGCCTTATTTGTAACTATTGATAACTTATATACCGAAATTTGTAACTTGTCCCATTATTAGATATTAAAAAATTTATTTTTGCTGTAAACCTCCCGGAAGCAGCACAACTATTAATGTTCTTAGTTTACACGTAACCTTCATTTAGTAACTAATTTGGTAATTTATAATTATTCGTAACCCATAAATTAGAATTTGTAACTGCATCATCACCGAGAAATAAGTTATTAAATCAAGGCGGCTAATTTCGCGGCAGCCACACGCCTACAAAATTTTGAAATTTATTCCGGTCACTATTTAGTAGCTAATTTGTAACTATTTTTAACCCGTAAATTATAATTTGTAACTACAGCATTGCCGAGTAATACATTAATAAATCATGTTGGCCAATTTCCCGGCAGCAACACTCTTAAACTTTAGAAATTTGTTCCTGTCATTATTTAGTAACTAATTTGTAACTATTAAGATTTTGTAACTGCATCATCGTCGAATAATAAATTTTTAAAGCATGGAGGCCAATTTTTCGATAGCAACACGACTTTAACATTTTGAAAGTTCGTCTCATTATTTAGTAACTAGTTTGGGATTATGGTAAACAAAAAAATTAAATTTGTAGCTCCACCATTTTCGAGTCAAACTGATTTAATTGTGACCATCAATTTGCCGAGGACTCACATTTCCATTTCAGAATTTTTGTATAGTTTTTATAGTTGATACTAGATGATATGTTTAACCTGTTGACCTGTTATTTTGGAATCATTGACTGCGAAAGTGTAAATAATTTGTCAAGATTAGATACAGTACTGTCTTGGAACAACGGAACATTAGGATATTATTGTATAATATTATTTTATCGGTAGATATAATATCATATTATATTTACTGTAAGATCATTTATCTTTATTACGAATGCATAGATTAGGTTATTATTTTGATCAGTTGTATCTCGATAATGGTTGGTTATATATTTAAATTTTTGGGTTACAAACAGTTACAAATCAGTTGCTATATACTGAGATGAGAAAATTGTGAAATAGTGTCAGTCGGCTGCCATGACGCTAGTCGTCGTAATTTAATAATTTATTACTTGGCGAAATTGTAGGTACAAATTCTAGTTTATGGGTTACAGATAGTTACAAATTAGTTACAGAAAAAAATTCAAAATTTTAAGACCGTGTGGCTGCCAAGAAATTGGTGTACATTTTCTGAGATACATACTCCCATGTATTTGTGACCGCTGAACACGATCCCGATCCCGATCAATTTTGCTCCATCAGGTAAAGATTTTTTTTAACCACGATAAACAAGGGAAAACAGGAAAACATGCCAGAAAAGGTTTTAAAATATAAATTACATTTTAAATAAATTAGACCATGTATTCGATGTATTTTTGACCGCCGAATATAATTCAGATGTCAGTTTTACAAAATTAGGATTTTTTGTTAACCACTAAAAACAGGTTAAAACAAGCTAGAATAGGGTTTAAAATATAAATTAAAAATTTTAAATAAGTAGATCATGTATTCGATGTATTTTTGATAGCTGAACACGATCCCGATGTCAGTTTCAACCAATCAAGAAAGTGTTTGAGTATTTGGGAATATAATTTCCACAGATAAGCGAAGCCAAATTGAAAAACGGCATTTTTAATGGCTCACAAATAAGGAAAATGTTAAGAGATAAGAAATTCATCACTACAATGTCAGATACGGGAAAGGGAGCTTGGCAGAGCTTTAAAGAAGTTCAGCGGCAAAAAATACATCGGATACATGGTCTACTTATTTAAAATCTCTAATTTATATTTTAAACCCAATTCTGGCCTGTTTCCGCTGTTTTTCGCGGTTAAAAAAAAACCTGACCTAATTTAGTAAACACTATTCTGGCCTGTTTCCCCTTTTTTTCATGGTTAAAACAGATCCTGACCTGATGGAGCAAAACTGACATCGGGATCGTGTTCAGCGGTTAAAAATACATGGGAATATAATTATATGTGAAACCTCAGAAAATTTACACTTTTTTATTTTGTGTGCCTGTGCTCTTACTTGTCGATAATGCAATAAAAAATTATAACTTATGGGTTACAAATAGTTACGAATTATTTAAAAAATAACGGTCAGGTGTAAATTTAAAACATTAATAGTTATGCCACTCCTGGGAAATTGACACCAAAAATATATTTTTAATATCTACTGATAAGATCAGTTACAAATTTCGATATACAAGTTACAAATAAGATACTAAACATCCTATCTAATAGCGAACTTCACCAACTCCCTTAGTAGGCGTTGAAGATATGAAAATTATACAATATTCAAAAGGTAAAATAGAGCTTACATAGTACTGCTTCCAAAAAAAAAAATAATAATAAATAAAATCGGACAACATATTCCACAATAACAGAGTGTTGAAACGTTAAATAGCACACACTGTATATATTTTCATATATTTTAAAGGTACACGGATAATATAAAATAACATATCCTTTACTTAAAACTTTTTCGTTCTTTGAAAGAAACTTTCCGACAGTCCTCATTGCGGTCACGTAAAATACAAGTTTACAAAAATTAAAAACTACCCGGCTTATTTTATCATAACCGTAACACCCAACCCCTTTTATGACCGGCACTATAGTTTGAAACACAATTGCTTGGCTTATTTTCATTAAGGACGTGTACTTACTTTTACTAGAAATAATTTTCATTGTTAGTCAGCACACAATCGTACACTAATCTGCTTTTGCGTTCCCTTTGCCCGTTCTACATTCAGGCCCAGCCGAGACGTGATGTTTTAGGCTGAAACGCTACAAAATAGACTCAATGCTTCTTTAGATGTTGTTTAAACTCAATATAAATGCCGGAATTTCGCCTTCTTTTATTACTCGTGTTATCCGACTTTAGTTTATTTGGAGAAATAAAATTAATTTTATTATTTTCCACCGCAATAACCCTCTAACTAGTATTTAAAATGGGAAGTTTTTAAACGTGACAATTCTCTAGGAAACAGAATTTTCATCTCACGTACCTGACGGGGCCGCTTCAGTCGAGGAGTACTTAGAACTGAATATTTCTGTAGACTGTAGGACAGGACTTTCTAAGAAGTTTTGTGAACTAGTAAAACAACAAGCACGCTTAGATGGCAAATAGAAATAAAAGACAAATGAAAATATAACTATTATTAAATATATGCAGATACAGATACCTCTGTATTTATTTCGACAGTAGGGTGAGCAGGAGGCTGTTTCCAATTAAATAGCCTATTCATTTCCAGATTTACAAAGAATTATTTAAAAGTTAGAAGCAAACCAAAAAGCTGCTTTTGATCAACATATCGCAAACTCCGACAACAAATCTAGAAACGCCTGGAAATTAATAAATTATGAGCATAACATTCTTTATTCATCAGTAGAACTAGGGTAAAAATATAGAAATATTAGGTTTTGTAATACATAGGTCCTATTGTCTAACCTCATGTTGTTCTCCCTCTTTGCCGAGGCCTTACCCTGTTTGTACAAGAACATTAAAAATGCCTAGGCGAGAAACGTGTGTCCCTGTCAACTTCCCTTTAATTGTCAAGTACCTCTAAGCATAATAGATGAATTTAACTGTATTTTTCCCAATCTCATGAAATCCATTTAATTACACCCCTTTGGTGTTTATGTGGTTTATTGTCGGTTCATAGAGTTAGTAAGCAATAAAAATTAAGTATCAATTCCAAATATGTGTTTAAGTATTGGTCTTACCATCAATATTTTGTTTCTGGTTGATTGCACTAGTTCCACAGTACCACAAAAAAACATATATATTTATTCATCGAAAACCCAAATAGAGCCTGCTTTGACACATAATGATTTCAATAAATATTTTAGCACTGTAAAAACTTTTTCGAATTTATTGAAAACACAAAAAGATCAGAAATTACCTAATAATTCAAAATTAGTATCCTTTAATGCCAAAAGTCTGTTCACCTCAATCCCACTCAAAGAACTAAACTAATTGTAAATAAACTAATAGACAATGCACAAATTAGTAGAAAAGAAAAATTGGTATTAAAATACCTTCTAAAAATTTATATTGAACAAAATTACTTTCAGTTTAATGGTGAATATTTTGAACAAAGAGACGGCTTACCAATGAGTTCTCCTATTTCTCCTTTATTAACTGAGATTTTCAATTCAGAAATCTCAATTTTTGATAGTAGTAACTATCTTAACTCACACATTTTTTATTAGATACGCTATGTAGACGATATTTTTTGCATTCGGACTGATACAAAAGAAGCTTAAATCATTACCTTAACTTTTTGAACTCCATTAATAGTAAAATTCAGTTCACTATGGAGAATGAAGAAAATAACCAATTAAATTTCTTAGATATTAGTATCAAAAAACATAATGATAAGTTAAAATATAACGTATACCGGAAACTGACTACCACGGACACAATAATTTATTATAAATCTCAACAGTTGTGGCTAATTAAGCTCTCTCCCTTTCGCAGCCTAATATATAGACTTACCTTACCAACTTCCCTTTAGATAAAAATGATTTTACATCGAATTTGATGTGATTAAACAAATTGCAAGAAATAACGGATACAAACGTACTCTTCGCCTGTTCACTGAACTTTTTATATAATTGTTACACATTCTATAGGATACTCTTCGCAGTTTTTTTGTAAATAATATCAGTTTTAGACATTTTTAATTTTATAGTACGAACTTAGTTGGTAAAAGACTCAGTGCAAAATAAAGTAAAAATAAAAAAAACATACCAAACCCCATTTGGGTTTCGAACCCGGGACCCTTGGATTCCGAATCAAAAGCGTAAGAACGACACCACCACCTTACACGTAAAAAAATGTAAATCTTTACATTATAAGACACGAGCTAAAATCATATTTTCACGGTTGTATATTACATTATCAAATGGATATTTGTAAAATATCTAAATATTTAGATATTTAAATGAAATATCATTCCACCGGATTTCTCTTCAATTACAAAAATATAAAATTTAAATCATTAATAACATTTTTATTTACCGATCGATTTTATTCAAAAACAACAGGATTCTTCCTCTAGCTAACATTAACATACTGTCCAAATTTCAGTACAATCGAATTTTTCTTTCTTGAGTTATCGTGTTTACAAGAAATGTGATGGATGGACGGACGGACAGACGGACGAACAGACGGACGGACGGACCTACAGACGGACGGACGGTCGGACAGACAGACTGACAGACAGACGGACAGACGGAGGGACGGACGGACATTTTGAAAGTTGTTCAGAATTCGTTCACTAACACAATGATATGAAATTTTTTTGCCTACGAGCGATATTTCCAGTTTTAGAAATGTGCCGATCAAATGCAATATACTCTTCGTTTTCGTATTTGCGAAGAGTATAACAAGGAGTAATTAATAGAGAAGATGGTAAAAAACAAACAGAGAAAAATGATCCGAAAAGCATTCTTCAACACACCTAAGGAACCAACTAAATTTAGTTTTATTAATCATATTCCAAATTTTAGATGTACAGGGTTTTCCAGCTCTATTTAGGCAAGCATTATCTCGTAAATGGTTAGACATAAAAAGAAATGTTTAATAGAAAAGTTATTCTGTTTAAGAAGACACATTTAACCATTTTATTTTCAAATGTACAGAGCGCCTCAAAAAGACGGCAGGTTATGCAACTTTACTTTTTCAAACGGAACACCTTGTATATTTTTGCATTTTTAGATTCTCCTTTTATTTCCGAACAAATTTTATCATTAACGGTTTACGATATATCGACGGTCTAATCTTGATTCAGTCATGAAGGTATCCTGAATGGTGACAGATATTTGAGGTTATTAAGAAATATTATTCCTGGTCTTGTGGAAGAAATTCTAATAAATGAGCGCCTCACTATGTGGTGGCAGCAAGACGGACCACCACCGCATAATTCGAACCTTGTAACACGCTTCCTGACTGAAAGATTTGGGGGGAACTGGGTTGGTAATCAGGGACCTGTTAAATGACCTGCACGGTCACCTGATATGAGCCTCCTAGATTTTTTCTTATGGGATCATTTAAAACAAGTTGTATACGCTGAGAAACCAAATAATCTTAATGATTTAAAAAATAAGATAACTCATGCTTGTCGCCAAATAATCTCAGATGTCATAAGGAGTTCTTGTACACGAGGACTTTTAAGGAAGAGTTGTGTCAAATAGAATATGGGCGACAATTTGAGCATCTTTTATAATAATTATAATATTTACTGTTTTTTGTATTGTTATGTGTTTCAACCCAAGAATCTAGAACATTACAGATCTCCTCTGGAACATTGTAGCATGTGTTGGAATGTAATGGAAAGATCTAGAACACATAACCTGGGTATATAAAGGAATGACAAGCTGTGTGTAGGGACAGTTAAGTTAGTACAGTTCTAATGGTCAGTTGAATGAGTATTTCATACAAAACAGTTTGAGTTTAGTTGGTCAGAAAGTGAACAGATCAAGGGACTGAAGTAGTGAATTGTAGTACACAGTGCAATATTAGTCAATTAATTTGTTGTAAATAGTAAGTTAATAAATTAGTGTTTAGTGTTACCCTGGTGTTAAAATTTCCGATCCCACGATACAAGGTGTTTACAAAAAGGGTGTAAGCACGTAACAATTGGTATCAGAAGCGGAAATTTAACACAAGATTTCTGGACTGTTCGAGAAGGTTTTTACAGTCTTCTTCTCATGAATTAGTGGTGACATGGAGAATTGACTTACGGGACATTGTTTAAGGACTATTGTTGGGCTTAAAACTGTGAAAAGTGCGTTTTCGGGAAAGTTCCAGAACATTCTCTCCGGAAACGAGTGTAGAGAATCAAATTCTTTTAACTGGAAAGTGATAGAGACACTGAAAAACACTCATTTGTTTTAGTTCGTCAACATTTCTAGAACATTCTATTTGGAAATTACTAGATATAGAGAAATTTTAACAACCGGATAGTGACATAGACTCTAAATAAGACTTTCGTGCCATTTCGAGATTTTTCTAGAAAGTTCCATCGCAAGTATCGACGAGATATCTGAATTTTCTTAACGCTATTATGCAACAAACTTGATTAACTTCATTATATGCCCATAACAACAAGAAGTATGGCAGGAGAGAAACAAATATAGGACCTATTTGCGGAGTTTATGCGGATGATGATGCAGCAACACCAGGAGGACAAAGCAGAGCAGGAGAAAAGACATCAAGAGGAAGAAAAACGCCGTCAGAAAGAAAAAGAGGACGAAGAAAGAAGACGTCAGAAAGAAAAAGAGGATGAAGAAACAAGACGATAGAAAGAAAAAGGGTATGAATAAAGAAGATGTTAAGAAGAGAAAGACGAATTCAGAAAAATTATGGAAGACCAAGAAAGAAGACGTCAAGAAGAAAGAGATGAATTGAAGAAAATAATTGAAGATCTGGAAATAAGACGCCAAGAAGAAAAAGAAGAACAAGAAATAAGACATCGGGTAGAGAAAGAAGAACAAGAAAGACGACATCAAGAGGGGAAAGAACAACAAGAAAGACGACGTCAAGAGGAAAAAGAGGAACAAGAAAGACGCCAGGAGGAATTAAGGAAAATTCTGAGCGGTCAAATGAAAATACAACAGGACGCAATCATTTCCGTCAAGAATTAAAGAGTGAAGTCAAAGAAGAGATAAACAAGGAAGAAGAAAAAGTAGATAAGTTTGAAGAAAAGATGAGCGAGTTCGAAGGAGGAGTCGAGCGGCTTAAACGACAGTTGAGAGAGTAAGGAGGCCAGCTAGTAGCATCGTCAGGTCCTCGATTAAAACCTCCCTTCTTTGACGGCCAAAGCTCATGGAAGACTTATAAAAGACAATTCGAGACAGCTGCATTTTCAAATAGCTGGGGTAACGAGGAAAAGGCCATGGCATTAGTTCTAGCGCTAAGGGGCCAAGCCTCAGAATTACTTCAGACTATCCCAGTGGACAAACAAAGAGATTTCAAAGTTTTGGAAGCTGCATTAGACTTGAGATATGGTGACCAACGTCTCGCCCAAGTATACCAGGCACAGCTGAAGTCACGGATGAAAAAAGCTGGGAAAAGCTTACAAGAATTCGAAGCTGCAATAGTGAGACTGGCACATCTGGCATATCCGAGTGCACCCAGAGAATTTCAGGAACAATTATCCTTGGGAGCCTTTTTAGATGACATAAGGGACGAAGAGGTTAGGCGAGTTCTTAGGTTAACTCGACATCAAAGTATCAGCGAGGCTTTGATGCGTGCCCTTGAAGTAGAGGCTGCCTTTAAAGTCACCCCGCGGTCAGAAGTGCGTGCTGTGACAGTCGAAGAAGCACATTTAGATAAGAAGCATCTGGACACTAAGAACGTGCTTGAAATGTTCAGTAAATTATTGAACAAACTGGATTCTCTGGGGAAACAGGACAAACAAGAAGGTGGGGGTATCCGATGCTATCAGTGTGGCAAATTAGGGCACATTAAGCGAGACTGTCGACAGCGATTCCCTGAGGAGGTAAATGCCGCAGTCGTCGAAAAATCATATTGGGACAAAAAGAACCTGGACACTATGGACGCACATGAAATGTTCAGTAGATTATTGGCCAAACTGGATTCTCTGGTAACACAGATTAAGCAACAAAGCGGTGGAAAGCCAAGCCAAGGTGGGGGTATTCGATGTTATAGCTGCGGAAAACTAGGCCATGTTAGACGAGATTGTCGACAGGGGAACCCTGAGAAGGTACATGCCACTGGGGCGGTGACGGCTACGGGAAGCGATGCCCCCAGAGAAATAAAGGTTTGCCAACTGCGAATAATCCCGAGTAATCTAATGTCACCAGGCTGTGTAAACGAAGGGAAAGAGATTCCAGAGGATTTGAGAAAGAAAGCTTTAAGAGAAGAGCAACTGAGTGTTGCAGAAATTGGAGCAATATTGCGAGCAAAGGAAAAAGGAAGCCTACCCGAATGGAAGGATGTTTCGAACAAAGGAGTAGGATTGAAGGATTTATGGTCACAATGGGATTCATTTAGAGTATTCGATAGGCTGTTGAACAGAGCATGGGAAAGCCCGGATGGAAAGCAAGTTGAGTGAGTGATTCCCAGGTGTCGTATACCAGCAAGAAAGAAGTGCTCCAGGAAGCGCATAATGAAACATCCGGCAGACACCTTGGCGTAAACAAGACGTTGAGTAAAGTACGGGAATGCTTCTATTGGGTTAATAGTCACCAGGATGTGGAGGCTTGGTGTCGCAAATGTAAGAATTGTGCTGCCAATAAGGAACCACTTTCAGTAAGCGGAAGTACGAACGAATGTCGAGAACAATCGAAGAATGACCGAGAGCAATTTCCAAAGCTAGTGACCGAATGAAAGCTCGCTACGATCGAAATGCCAGTACACAAGGTGGGGGATCTGGTTTGGCTGTACAACCCACAGCGGAAAGAATGGAGATCCCGAAACTTCAGCCACCTTGGGAAGGACCGTATTCCATCAGCACCCGAATCAATGACGTTATCTATCGCATTCAAAGAAGTAAAAAGTCGAAGATGAAAATCGTACAATTGGATAGACTGACGAAGTATGTGAAAGAGACTGAATTGCCTGACCGAGACGTTCAGGCTTAAGGAGGGGGCAGTGTTATGTATTTCAACCCTCTAGAGACATATAGAAGAATCTAGAACATTACAGACCTCCTCTGGAACATTGTAGAATGTGTTGGAATGTAATCGAAAGATCTAGAACACATAACCTGGGTATATAAAGGAATGACAAGCTGTGTGTAGGGACAGTTAAGTTAGTACAGTTCTAATGGTTAGTTGAATGAGTAGTTCAAATAGAACAGTTTGAGTTTAGTTGGTCAGAAAGTGAACAGATCAAGGTACTGAAGTAGTGAATTGTAGTACACAGTGCAATATTAGTCAATTAAATGTTGTTGTAAATAGTAAGTTAATAAATTAGTGTTTATGGTGTTATGGTGTTATAATTTCCGAACCCACGATACAGGGTGTTTACAAAAAGGGCGTAAGCACGTAACAGTATTGTAGTATTCCTTATAATTACGTTAATAAGAAAATGTTATCCCAAAAATTTAACTGCAAATATCTCAACAATGGTTAATGGTATAGGACATGGTTAATAAAATTTGTTCGGAAATAAAAGGAGAATACAAAAATGCAAAAATATACATTTAAAAAAGTAAAGTTGTATAACCTGCCGTCTTTTTGAGGCATCTTGTACATTTGAAAATAAAATGGTTAAATGCATCTTTTTAAATAGAATAACTTTTCTGTTAAACATTTCTTTTTATGTCTGACCGTTTCCTAGATTATGTTTGTCTAAATAGAGCTGGGACACCCTGTATAATAAATTAAATAACTTAGGTATGTCTACAATAAACGTAAATAAAACAAATTTAAAGACTTCTAGTGAAGAATAAAGAAAAAATGAATACATTAATTAAATCTGGTGTTTATGAAATCAAATGTAGTGGCTGTGAGGCAATTTATATTGGTCAGAGTGGTAGGAACATTGATAAGAGGATAGAAGAACACAAAACACGTTGTTTAACACACTGAATTTTATTCAATCCCATCAGAGTTAGGAACATGATATATCAAATTTAAAGTTAAATAAATTATGTCACTTTAATACCAGATCTGTAATAAATTTAATGACATTAAAAAATTTATGAAACAAAACTCATATCTGGCAGTTGGAATTAGTAAAACTTGGTTCTCTCCTGACCTAATTGATGATATGTTCGAAATACCTGACTTAAACTAATACGAAGCGATCGTGCATCAAGAGGTGGAAGTTTTGCTCTTTATGTGAAATCTTCTATTTCCAAATTTTGCTCAGTATTATCTGTACCAATGGAGGTGGCCTTGGACATCGAATATATAATTGTCAAAGTTACCGTACAAAATAAATTATGTGCAATTGGAGTTTTATATACGCCTCCTAATTCTCGTTATAACAACCTTTGTATACTAACTGATATAATTAATTATGTATTAGAAAATAATATACATACTTTTATTTTAATGGGTGATCTAAATATTAATATGTTAATTAACAGCTCTGCAACTATTTATCTAAATAATTTGTTACTTGTTTTTGATTATAAACAAATAATTAGTGATCCCACCAGAATAACTGCTCAAAGCGAAACATCACTGAATTAAATTATAATCAACTCCGATCTGGAAGTTATTAACGTCGAAGTTTTTCTGACCACAACGTTACATCTTGTGATGTTGAATTAAATGATTACGATTGTAAACCCATAGTAAAAGAATTAAGTAGTTTCAAAAACTTCAATATTGAATTATTTAATATGGATGCCTCTGCTATTAATTGGAATACGATTTATAATGTTAACTCTCTAGAAGAAAAAATTGATTTTTTTCAACGAAAATTTATTAAAACTTTTTAATTACCATGCTCCTTTAAATCTAACAAACCCCTAGACCATGGTTCACAGACACTCTATATGAGCTAAAAAAAAAATAAAAGGAAAGGTTAAGATATAAAAAAAACTAAAAATGCTGTTCATAGACAATATTTTTGAGAAATTCGTAATTATTATAATAATGCCATAATTCAAGAGAGAATCACATTTTACTCTTTTCATATTAACAGCACCCAAGATAATCCTAAACTCATGTGGACTAACTAAAAGTCATGGGGTGTACATTCCACCAAACCTTCCTGAAGGTTTTTGTAATGCTGACGAGATCAACAATTATTTCATGAATTCCATACCAAATTTAAAATCGAATAAACGGCATAACGACACATTTCTAGAGAGAAGAAAATTCTGATTCTAAACTTTACTGGGGGATTTTATTTTTTCATAGTCATCAAAAAACTTACTTTGGGCCCAGTTATTTAATTTTTTTCACGGAAACCAAATCGAAAGAGTGCAAGTGTGATATACCGTTGAAATCGGAATTTTTACTGCTTTTCAATTATTTGATTACGAATTGTAAGTAATTATAAAATAAACAACTTGTTTTGCCAAAACAGCACTAAAGGTAATCCGATCTCAACCAAAACCTTGTCAGATCTTCTGAAGCACTAAGAAACCATCATGCAAAATTTCATCCAAATCCGTTTACTAGTTTCGCCGCTATCGTACTAATATACATACATACACACGCATACACACACAGACATTTTTCAAAAACCACTTTTTTGTGTTCCTGGGACCTCAAGACGTAAAGATTTGATGTTATCTCAATTTTCGATATTGGACCAATTTTAGTAACCTCCCACAATTTTATTGTGGGGAGGTTAAAAAATGCCAATGCTCAATATTATTTATTATTTCGATATTTGCAAAATGGATGAGTATCTAAATTTATATAAATTGCTTCCGGAGATAATATCATAAAAAGACTTTTATCGTTATACTACCATATCTACCACTAAAATTCGATAGCATATCTGTGATTTCACTTATTTCATTTGCTTTTGGGGTGCGTTTACCCCATTAAATGCACCATTTTTCATTAAACTTTGATAAGCAGCGGCACTGCAATAATGTTGCAATATATTTTTAGTTTAAGGCAAAAAGTATCGCTGTTACTGAAATAACTCAGAGTTGTATATTTCTTATTTAATTTATCCCTTTCTATTCGTAGTCGTGCTCGCGTACTGTGGATATGGAATACATGGCAAACTTTGATAAGGTATTGCCATACATTACAAGTTGCTGTAAACTTACACTTGAGTTAATTCAATTATCAAGTTAACTTTGTTTCTAAAAGTATTTGACAGTAGACCGTGTAGTTTACCCTGAACTTGTGTCAGCATAAATGGAATATTCGAGTATCTCTCCGACAACTAACAGTTTACATATTGTCATCAAAATATTATATTCAAGTTTAACTTCAACTAGGACTAATATAATAAATTATAATGAATGCATTAAGCCGGATATTTTGTTATATTAGCCTTATATGCATGCTTTTAAATAGAGAGAAGAGTTTTAAATTATAAAACTAAAACTTATATTTTATGTCCTTACTATGATTACCTACTCGAGTTATTAAAAGTTCTATGAATATTTTTAAACATGCTGTAGTCCAGTCATTACGTAGCCTGTTGAAAATAAATCGTGAGGTAGTTATGATTTTCTGCTCCTTTACGTTTTTTTGGGGTTCTGATTACGATTCTGAGGTTTGCCAACGAAAATTTTGCCTGGAATTTGAGTCATAGCCAAAAAACATGAAAAAAGTTTCTGTTTCTGTTTTTTTTGCTTATAACTCAAAAACTGTCAACTTTTGGTAAAACATCATTCTAAAATAAAATAATATGCACGAAATTACTTATAATCTACAACTTTTTTCACCACGCGTACCGTTTAGGAACAATTGCTAGTTGAAGTTTGACGGATTTTTGACTTATCTGTTGGCGCTGCTTGAACAACAAGAAACCAATTCTGTCTGTTTGCACTATCTTACTAAAAAATGTCTGTCTTAGTTAATAAACCTTGTCTACCGTAAAGTACTTTGTGCAAATATTTTTTTTTCTGTTATATTATTAATAAAATGCCTTGAATCAAATAGTTGATGTTGATGTTGATGTTGATGGATATGTAGGGCCACTTTCACAATAACAATTTATTGACAAAAGGCTAAAAAGTATTTAAATTAAGTAGTTTTTAATTAAACTTTGTTAATTTTCATTAACTGATATCAATAATTATGTAAGTAGTATCAGTAGTAACCAAGCAAAAAAATTGTCATGAAAAAAAAGATAATAATCACTCAAAATTGTACAAATCATAATAACCTAATAATAATAATGATGATAATCAGGCACTCCACATCAAATCATTGACCCCGATACCCAATTCATTGGCGGGCCCCCACCTCTTTTATTATATGTACACTTGTACCAAAATATTAATTAGTGTAATATTTTTGCATTGTGTTTCCTAGTCTAGCCGGGCCCTTAAAGTGGCTGGCCGGGCACAGGTACCGCGGTACCTACTGACCCCCCCCCTTGGGGGGGAGGTCAGTATAATTATCATCAGGGCCTTTTGTGCGGGCTCTGATGATAATGATAATGATAATGATAATGATAATGATAATGATAATGATAATGATAATGATAATGATAATGATAATGATAATGATAATGATAATGATAATGATAATGATAATGATAATGATAATGATAATGATAATGATAATGATAATGATAATGATAATGATAATGATAATGATAATGATAATGATAATGATAATGATAATGATAATGACAATGACAATGATAATGATAATGATAATGATAATGAGTCAACAAAACAAAAAAGAAAACATTCCTTATAGGAATGACGCAAACATCATACAAAAAGAACAAGAAAAATATACGCCATTAGCAATTGAAATAAAAGAACTGTGACAACAAGAAGAAGTAATAATAGTTCTGTCGTGCTCAAAAAAAATGGGACAAGTCTTATAACGTATTTTTGCTAAAATCTAGTTGTGCACATCTAACTTTAATTTTTGTGACGTTGTCAGTTATTTGTCAAAATTCATTGCAAGTGTGCAAATAGAGACAGATTTACATTAGAAAAAAATAGTTGTCCTATTTTTTTTTTTGCTCACGACAGTACCAATCATCAATTGGTAATGGTAATGATCGTGATAATGATAATGATAATGGTAACGATAATGATAATGATAATGATAATGATAATGATAATGATAATGATAACGATAACGATAACGATAACGATAACGATAACGATAACGATAACGATAACGATAACGATAACGATAACGATAACGATAACGATAACGATAACGATAACGATAACGATAACGATAACGATAACGATAACGATAACGATAACGATAACGATAACGATAACGATAACGATAACGATAACGATAACGATAACGATAACGATAACGATAATGATAATGATAATTATAATGATAAGGATAATAATATTACAACCTAGAATCATCAATAAGATCATAGTACCTATATACATTAATCAATCTTCCCATCAGATATCCACCATTTTCGTACACTCTTCCCGCATTCCCACTATCTTTCCACCTTTTCATATAAAGTAGCTTATTCCCTAAGGTAACAACATGTCTACAGGTATACACAATTTTATCAAAATATGCTGAGCCGTTAAAAAATTATGGTGGAACAAACATTCAGATTGACAGTGACACAACAAAAATTTAAAATACATTTTTGGGCTCTAATTGAAACTCGAAAAAGTATCGAAAATTCTAAAATAAAACAAAATTGTAAAATTATCTACCTTTACATATTCATTAGATTAAAAATTCCTCTAAAAAATCAGAGGGATATAATTTATTTAATTAGCGTAGAGACTCCGAACGGAAACTTCCATTAAATTTTTGCAATCAATCTAGCATACAAAAAAAATTACGTAATGGAAATAATTCATCCGGAAAGGGATTTTAATAACAAAGTCCAACCATACTTTCGTTCCCTGCACAAAATCATCGGAAACGTTAAGCCTAAAAATCAGTTTAAAAACGTAGGCAGAAATAAGTTAATTTGGAGAAAAATCATTTAAGATTTCGCTTATAAACGACTTAATACTTTAATAAAATTAAGCTTTCCATTCGGTATCAGTTTCCAATTTCGCGAGAAATCTATCGGAGTGAATCAATTCCAAACCACGTACACCCATGCGGCAATCGACATTGAGCTGATAAATCCACCAGGAATAATTTAACACCAAGAAAAACAGCCAGCAAATCAAGTCTGGTTCAATTTTCAATCTACTACTACTTCTGGTACTTTTCAGCCGGAGTCATTTTCAATTAAGACGTACTTTTTATTTGTATAGTAATTTTAACGAGGTTTACTTAGAGTTACCTTCTTGTTTGATTTAATTTTTATCATTTTACTGCCACATCTTGAAATTATAGGTTACAAGTAATTTACAAAATTTGTTTACTTTTGTGATAGCCAGTTATTCTTTCGATATTCGAATTATTTGTTTTATTTTATTTAACATATGAACAGGACGGTTCCATTAGTGAAAGTAAGTTCAGAATCTGGCTTATTATAAGAGATACGAAAAAATATTTTAAAGAAAAGTTATAGGGCTTAATTTATTGCCTATTTATAAAATACTGTGAAATACACAGGGTGTTCCTTTAATGTGGAACGGCTTAATAGTCTAATGACACATTCCGTATATTTTTACACCATTTTACACCTAGTTACAAAATAAGTTTGATGATCAATGAATTGTGATCTGTTGAAAGACTACATTAAGGAAGCTGTTCAGTCAATATCCTTAGAAACAGTTACAAAGAGCTTTACACTCGCTTTCAAAAATGCGTGGAGCATGGTGGAGCCCTGTTTAAGTAATATTTTTTAAAAACGTTGTTTCAGATTTTCTAATAAATTTTTTTCAATGCTGTTTACTCTTATATATTTTTCTGATTTTTTAATTTTCTGAACACCCTGTGCATGTAACTTACTCCATGGCAATCATATTCCTAACAAAAGCAAATCTTTTTATGAATAATAAATTTTACACGTAAAATGAGAAATAAGAGTTTACCCTCTCATCCACTCTAACTGTGGACATACTGTATATGCCAAAGGAACTTAAATGTCATTCGATCTGCACTGATCAGCTTATGTACAGTACCAATGTTACTCTTGTGCCAGATCTCATCAAATTGGGTTCACCTAATTTCAGCGCTATCGTGTCCACTTACATATATGCACACAACATTTTTTAAAACCACTTTTTCGTGTTCCTGGGACTTTAAAACGTAAAGATCTGGTTTTATCTCAATTTTCAATTTTTGGACATTTGTAGTAACCTCCCCATTTTTGCGGGTGGGGAAGATATTCTATTCACGATAATAGAAATCGACTTAGGAATTAGTAAAATAATGAGAAACGTGAAAACAACGATGTTAGGGAACATTAGCTTTCAGATCAACAAAGAAGGAAAACTATCATTCTTATAAAAGTACAATTGTAGACAAATTAAAGAATCGAGATGCAGAGAGAAGATTTTAATTTTGTGAGGTATTGATGGAAATATGTAGGCAACAATCCTGAATTTTTAATAACATTATATTCAGTAAATGAAGGAAAGAGTTTATATGGTCCAACAGAAATGAAAAATCGGGGTTCTTGCCGTATACTCCAGAGAGAAACAAAGCTGCAGCTACAGAAACTTGTTTTGGAGTTATTGCTCATCATCAGCTTATCGTAACTTAGGAATGTTTTTATAGATTAGGAGCAAAATTAACAAAATTACAGTACATAGTACTGTGTTTGAACATTCCTACTTCATGTTCCACAATGACAGGGTAGCTCAGTTTGCTAAGGCGTATTGTGTGGCTAATATGTTGGTCCCACTGCCTAACGTGTAATGAGTTCGAACCCGAGCTCCGGCACTGACAATATCGGTGGGTATGCATGTATATCTGCGTTTTACCAAAGTATAACTCCCTTCCAGATACCCTTGGCTTTGGATTTGGAGGTTATCTACTATATGTGATGTGTTTATGTGTTTATTTAGGGTTTTAAATATCAGCAATCAAATTACAGAACTCTATTTCCACACAGTTTGTAATTAGTTGCATATTATTAAAAGAAACTGGTAATAGAAAACAACCAAACTAATAAAATACCTACATAACTTTTTCCTCTAAGCGCAGTTTGAGAAATCGGTTAAAAATTATAATAGTTACCTGCGAGAAGTTTGCGAACTTCAGCCTTGTGTGGGTGAATGAACGTGTAGTAGCCATGGAACATATATGAGTTTACATTTCCCGAATTGCAACAACAAAATGAGCTAATGCGTGCTGGTCAAAGTGTGCGTAGCGCTTTGTGCCCCAGAACAAAATAATTAGGTCTGCCGGTATAATGTAACATGACAGCCAAAACAAAAGCCTGTCTGTGCTTTTTACAACTAAGTAATAATCTCCTATACATATATAAACATAATATAAATACAAACACACCACAGATAGTAGACAACCCCCAAATCCATCGCCAAGGCTGTGCGGAAGATGTTACACATTTGGAAAAACGCATACATACATCCACACCCACCAGTGTTGTCAATACCGAGGCTGGGGGTCGAACCCAGAGCGCGGTAGATAGTCGATCAGCATATTCGCCACTCAATACGCCTTAACTGACTGAGCTACCGTGCCGGTAGACGGTAGACACTATTCAAATAGACCGGGTGACATTTATCTGATGTTTATTTACATTGCTTATTTCTTATTATCGATGTAATGACCATTAAGAATGAAAAATATAGGTAGCAATGAGACCCTGAACTTGGTTCTACAGCTCAACACTATAGTTACCATCTGGCCAGTAGTGAACTAATTTTATTAATATTACTTTTTATTTTTCGTTTCAAAACTATGGTCTTTTGACTCCAATTTATAAAAAAAAAATTTGTCTGGACGTTCTCCACTACCAGATTTTTTAATGACCAATGATACTAATTGCACCCTGTATAAAAAAAGAATGAGAATTTATGGGGTCCAATAAACATTGAAAATAGGAATTCTTGGAAGCCAATTAGAATAATCCATGGG
Source organism: Rutpela maculata (assembly GCA_936432065.2). Lineage (NCBI taxonomy): Eukaryota > Metazoa > Arthropoda > Insecta > Coleoptera > Cerambycidae > Rutpela > Rutpela maculata. Next base: position 289,102,249 of record OW386285.2, on the reverse strand, counting down.
TTAAAAAACCTTTGCCAAGACATTATGAATAAGAAGAAGACATGTTATTATAGTTTTTTATGTTGTTAACAGATTACCACAACTGTTTTCTTCTAGTTTGTGTTTGTACTTTAATTGCTATGTAAATGCAGTATTCCTTATGTGGGTGACTTAATATCAGCAATTGTTTGTGTTTAGCAATGCGATAGGTGATTATTTCGTTTATAATGTTTCGAACCTTTATATTTAAGTCGTATGCAATTTAAAGCATTAAAACTAAACCAACATCAATAATTATCTGGCATTAGGTACAAACATCTCAAAAAGGTCGCAGAATCTCGAACACAAGGCTAACCACGACGGTAATATTATTGAAAGCATGCAGTATACAAAGAATTAAATTCTCAAATAGACCTTTGAAATCAGCTTTTGATAAAAATATGTTAAGTTTTTGTCTCTATCTCTGTGTAGTTCAAAATAAACAAAAGCGCGGCCAGAATAATTACATTCATATTTTTAATAGTACATCAAAGGCTTTTCCAACAATGCATATTTTATTTAACAATGTGGGGTCTAATATCATCTGGATAATATTATACATAAAATAAATTATTAATACAGTACCTAGAGATGAGAAAGGTACAAGACTTACATAGAATGTCATATTAGTCTGGGAGTCACTGATGGTGTACGTGCACCCCAACGATTCTATTAAACATTCTTTTCCTTATAGATTAAAGCCTAAGGAACACTTTTATACATGTCCCTCCCCCCAATAAAAAAACATTGACTGCACTTACAAAATGGTGACCATATTTACAAAAAAACTGTTACAAATATGATTTCCGTATCTTAACACAAAAACTAAAAAGATAGAGAAACACTTTCTGCACAAAAAATACTTTGGATAAAATTGCCTACAATTTTGCTTTAATGCAATGTTTTGATAGGAGTTACCGTTTGCGAGGTAAATGTCTAAAAAATAATAATAAATAAATAAATGAATTATTACTGGGATGATTATAGATGGCGTAAGAAAATAGAGAACATCTTTGGTGTTCAGCAAAAGAAATACTGCCTCAATCGTTTATTTAAGTTCTTCAGGAGATGATTCCAAATCAAAACATAATAGAAGAAAGTGAGGATTATAAAGATATCATAAATGAAGCAGTAGAGGAAGAAGACTTGAAAGAAATATTCGATGTATTGGGAGGCAGCGATAGTAGATCTGAAAGCGAATGAAATGTTATACTTGCGTTTTATATTGAATTTTATGTTTTATTTTATAAGAATTTTTTTCAGTTTATTTTATTTTTTGTTATATTAATAATATAAAGTTATATTATGCGCCAGTACATACCTTACAACACAGTTACTTCCTCTCAATGATTTACCGATATATAAATTTCCAATGTTTTGTTAACTTTGGAATCATTTATCTGGAAAATAGTAACTCTTATGAAAATACTGTATAGGAACAAAATTTTAGAAAATTTGATGCACTTTGTTTTCTATGGAGAAAATTTTTCTCCATCTTTTTAGTGTTTGTGCTAAATGACATGTTTTTGTCATTTAGCACAAACACTAAAAAGATGGAGAAAAATTTTCTCCATAGAAAACAACATTTGCAACAGTTTTTTAAAAATATGGCCGCCATTTTGTAAGTAGAGCCAGTTTTTTTTGGGAATATGTCTAAAATTGTTCCTTAGGCTTTAACGTTAAGAAAAAAATTGTTTCATAGGATCAGGGGGGGGGGGGGGTGCACGTACAGCTATTGTGGGCTCTCGTAGTATATGTAATGATAATGATAGATTTTATTGTTGATTTCTTAAATTAATTATTTAACGTCGGCTTGTTCAGTTAGGCCTATCACCGACGCCAGCTACTCCCAACCTGGAAATTTTGATGAATCTCTTTTCTGTCGAAAATTAGGGATCTTTTGCTTGCCTAATATTTAATAGACAAGAGAATATCCCCTCCGATGGATACACACTACGTAAGCCTCTCCTCAAATTACATAGCTTCTACGTATATGCTGATATACAAGCCGCCAGAAGGTGGGACGAAATCGGTTCACTCATCCAAGTACTAACTACTATGAACGTTGCTTAACTTTATATATCGAAATACGTATACTCACCTCCTTATTGTTGATTTTTGTTGTACAAGGGTATCTTCTTCAGTTTTTATATAGTCCCGATACCTGCTGTTACCCTAAGTCGTGGAAACTACCCGCAAATATAGCGGATGGAAGTGGGACAAAATGTTTTGCAAATAAAATATTTAACTACAAAATACAATATAAGATATTTATAAAGTAACAGAATATTATTAAGTTTGAAGCAAACAGTTATAAAGCAATTTCAATATATATCAAGCAGTACACGTCATCGCTAGTGATATGCTGGCAGCATAAAGTACCAACTAAAAATTATATCAGCGCGCAGATTCCGTATGCATATACGGAACACTTAAGTTGGTATTGCACCATGTACACGTTTACATAGTAGATTGCCACAGGTTGCTTTGAAAAACTTGGTTGATAGGATTTTGCAGAGTGAGAGGGAAATATGCGTTTATTTGATTTATTATAAATATTTAAAAAACCAAACATAGTACAATCTTTAAAACCGTTTAAGATACTCGCTATTGTTCTAACGAATACAACTATAATATCTTTTTATTGTAAATTTCTGTTATACTTGAATATTGTAGTTTGTCAATGAAAATAGTTCCTAATTTCATCATTAGAGCATGGCGATTTACTAAAAGTTAGTGTGATGGAGGTTGTTATGGTCATAAGGTTGTGTTTGTTAAAAGACGTCTTCAGGAAAACTAAAAACTTTATTCTATATTCAGAATGAAGTGAGATACATACAGGTGCGCAGGGAGGCGCATGGCAATTAACATTTAATGTCAAATGTGTTTAGCTTAGTCCAGTTCTATACGTATAAAAATAGTACAGTATAATACAATCATTACATCCCCCCTCCATTAAATTAAAATTTGATTTGACATGTTTCTAACTAACTTAATATACTAACATTACTAACTCTTAACCTATATTTAGTCTTTCAGGTGGTTTAACATGTCGTCCAAATCTAGTTTTATAATTTACTAATCCAGAAGGCTATTGTTTATGTCGGAAGTTTGTGAACTACTTGTTAAACCACTTGATCGATTATGCTCTACATTATCTCTAAAGTTATTATTGTTTAATATAGAGTCACTTTTATCATCTGACGAATCAGAATATTTATTATCTTTGTTATAAACAAAATTTTTGTTTATATTTCGATCGATAATGTCTTTCCTATTTCTTATTATCTCTCTGCCGGTATTGTACAATTTAACATTATAAGATCTTAGTCTACTATTTTTGTTAATAATTTTAGCAGGTACATTTTTTGTTCTAGTTTTTACATATACAGTTTTATTTATTTCAATTTGAATTTTTATCATAGTAAAATTTTTGTTTTTTCTGTTTTTCTTTTAACATTTTTCTATACTCATTTGTTTTTATTTTAACAGGTTTTAAATGTGTATTAGTAACTGGCAAAATACTTTTTAGTGATATTTGATTTAATATTTGCGCAGGCGAGTTTACATTTCCGTATAAAGGTGTATTCCTTAATTCTAACAATGCAATAAATGGATTATTTTTTGAGATTTCACATTTCTTTATAATGTTTTGTACTGTTTGTACAAACGTGAAGTCATTTGTGGGCCATTATCTGAAAATACCACGTCGGGTATTCCTTGACGAGAAAAAATATTTTTTAATTGATAGATTAACGCTTCTGATGTTAAACTATTTAGTCGTACAACTTCTGGAAATTTTGAGAAATAGTCAACTAGGACTAAATAATGTTTTTTATTAAATTCAAATAAGTCTATGGCAACTTTTTGCCATGCTCTCTGTGGAATCTCGTGTTGTTTTAGTGGTTCTTTTTGATTTGACCTGGAATACGTGGCACATGCTTGACAATTTGCTACCACATTATCTATGCCGCGTGACATGCCTGGCCAATAAATTATTTCGCGTGCTCTGTTTTTTGTTTTTTCTTTACCTAAATGACTTAAGTGCAATTTTGTTAGAATACCTTTTCGTAAATTTTTAGGTATAATTATTCTCGAATTTTTTAGTAATAGACCATTATGATAAGAAATTTCATCATGAAAAGGAAAATATATTTTTACACTATCTTTTAAGTTTGTTTTATTTTCTGGCCAGCCGTTTTTTGTTAGACGTATTAATTCCAACATTTCTTCATCTTTTTTTATTTCATTTTTTATTTCAATTAATCTTTTATCAATTACATTAAGATTTTCTGTTACTAAGCATATTTGTGCATCTAAATCTTGTTCTAACTTTTTATTAAACTCGGAATCATATGAATTTAATTGAATTTCTTCATCATGAGCTCTTGATAAAGCATCGGCTAGTATCATTTTACAGCCTGGTTTGTATACTAAATTTATATCATATTTCTGAATTTGTATTAGCATGCGCTGTAATCGGGGAGGACAGGAATTTAGAAGTTTTTTAAATAAGGCTGATAACGGGTTATGATCGCTTTCTACTGTTACGTTTTTTCTAGCGTAAATCAGCTGATGAAATCTTTCTAAACCAAATAAAACTGCTAATGTTTCACGTTCAATTGTGTATCTGTTAATGCCTTCGATGCGTAATATACAGGTAGTTCATTTTGTAGCAAAACTGCACCAACAGCTGATTGAGAAGAATCAACCGATAATACTACAGGTTTGTTAACATCGTAATATTGCAAAATTGGTTTGTTAGACAAAATTTCTTTTAATTCTTTGAAAGATTTTTCATGCTGTTCTTCCCAATGCCATTGGGTGTCACTTTTCAATAAGGTTCTTAAGTGTTCAGTTTTGTTTGACAAATTTGGAATAAATTTTGATACGTACGTTATAATGCCTAAAAAACGTTCGATACCTTTTTTGCACGACGGTGTTTTATAATTTTTTATAGCTTGGATTTTGTCATAATCCGGTTCGATACCCTTATTTGAGATTTTATGACCAAGAAACATTATTTCATTTGTTCCAAATTTACATTTTTTTAAATTTAGTTTTAAATTTATTTCCCTACATCTTTTAAGTAAATTAAATAATCGCCTATCGTGCTCCTCTTTAGTATTTCCCCAAACTAAAAAATCATCAATATATGATTCTACACCCTCTATATCTTCAAATAAAAATTTCATCTTTTTCTGAAAAATTTCTGAAGCTAGAGTAATTCCATATGGAAGTCTTAAAAATCTGTAACGTCCATACGGAGTATTAAAGGTGCATAATAATGAACTTTTATAATTTAATTTTATTTGATAGAAAGCATCAGACGCATCAAGCACAGAAAAAAATTTTGCACCACTTAATTTTGAAATTATATCTTTTACGGTAGGCAAAGGAAAGTGCTCTCGTTTTATGGCCTTATTTAGATCTTTAGGGTCCATGCAAATACGAATATCCCCATTTGGTTTATTTACAATTACTAACGGATTTACCCAATCTGTTAGTTTTTCCACTTTTGCAATGATTTTATTTTTTTCTAGAATTTTTAGTTTATTTTTTAATTTACTTTGAATGGCAATAGGTACTTTTCGTGGAGCATGTATGACAGGTCTAACATTATGATCAATTTCAATATTGTAGTCACCCTGTAGACAACCGATTCCACTGAAAACATCAGCAAATTTATTATTTATGTTTTCGTAATTATTATTACAAATATTTTCAGTTTTCACCGATTCAACTAATTGTATTATATTTAGTTTTTCACAATCCGTTTTTCCTAATATGGGTTGTACTTCTTTTTTAATATAAAATGTTAAGTATTCAGATTGATTTTTGTATTTACAATTTAATGTACATTTTCCTAATATTTTTATATTTTCCCCAGTGTAAGTAGATAGTTTAGTAATGGCTTGTTCTAGATTATTTTCATGAATATTTAAGTTTTTCAAGTATTTAGCCGGTGTTATATTTACTTGAGCCCCTGTATCTAATTTAAAATTAATTTTTGTTCCATTATGAACTTCAATAATTGTTTTCCAAACATCTGAATTTTTTGATTCAATACAATCTATATAAAAATTATTTCCCATATTTATTTCATTTACAGATTTGCACATTTTTGCAAAATGGTTGGCTTTCTCACATTTCATACATGTTTTTCCTTACGCCGGGCATTGGTTTTTTCCATGGCACATACCGCACTTATAACAATTTATTTTAAATGGTTGCACTTGCACTCGCGGTTTATTTAGCACTGCCTGTGGATGGAAGTGAGATCTCCGTCCCGTCAGTGGTTTAGATGAAGATGGATATACTGTTTGTTTTCTGGTGTTGTCATCTCTTTTCTGCGTATTTCTTATTCTGTCTACTGAGCATTCTTGTTTTTTTGTTACTTTGGAGGTTGAACTTATTTTTTCTAGCTGTTCTTTCGTTCTTTCTGCTATTCTGCAAATTTCCACTGCTTTGGTTAGGGTTAAATTTTTCGTTCTTATTAATTTGTTTTGCAGATCTGCGTCTGTTTTCAGTCCGAGAATAAGTTTACTTGTTATTAAACTGTCTGTTAGATGTCCAAATTCACATGTAGTACTTAAGTCTCTGAGATCTGTAATATAATTATCTATGGATTCATCGTCTTGTTTGTCTCTCATCAGGAACATGTGACGTTCATACGTAACATTTTTCTCTGGGTTAAAATAGCTTTCGAATTTGTCCACTATTACGTCAAAGTCCATATTTTTTTTCACCTTCTTCATATGTAAAGTTGTTATATATTTTTAAGGCTCTGTCTCCTATACACGAAAGTAATAACGATGAAGAAAAAGTTGTGTGTTTTTGGGACTCCATTGGGTAACCTTATATATTTCGACGTGCTGAACACGAATCATGTGCCTGTTTAGCTCCATCGCCCACCAATTTTTAGTAAATCTCGAAAATAACCGCATGAAAACCTCATAAAAAACGTCATAAAAAAATTGGTGGGTGATGGAGATAAACGAGCACCTGATTTGTGTTTAGCAGACCACTTTTTTAATTTTGTGTGCCTGTATAGTAAAATATATTAAAAGTAATATGGTAATATATTTATTACTAATATTCGGCATTTCTGCAAATTCTTCGTTGGTGTTTTACAAAATTAATTGAAAACTAGCCATAAGAAGACGAAAAACTAGGACCGCAATCTTAATTCGTCGAGTGTGTCGCTCGGGCTTAACTAAGCGGCTAAGGAGGCCGATCTTAAAACTGCTCTGATTGTTTTTATATTGCATATTTTGATCTGAAACTTTCCATAAAACTTCCTGATATATTACACTTTAATACTATATAGGTTGTAATGCAAGATTAGAAACTTCGTCGCTCAACTTTTACGCGCGAGAGTTAGAACTCATAAAGTCGTTAAAAAAAAACATTCAAAAATTCAGAACTCAGGCAAAAATCTTGTGTTAACACGTTTTGCATGCAGCAAAAATGTAAAAAGGGAAGATATAGCGAGTTAAAAGCGAAAAATTTATCCATTTTTATTTTCATATTTTTGATCCAATTTTGATTTTTCTCAATATTGCCATATTTTTAGGCAAAAAATAACTTCAGATTTGTATTCAGCGATCTCGAAAATAAAAGAATATATTGAAATTAGACACTAGAACGTCCGTGGCCGGTGTAGTGTATTTTTTTAGCGATTTCCTGCTCGCCTATATCTAGTTGCTGTGTTCATAATATCAAGTTTAAACAGTGATAATGCTTATCACTGATTGTCTTGTTTACAATAATTAGCACATTCGTGTATATTAAACAAGCTATAAGTAGTCTAATAAACAGAGTATATTAGAATAGACAACTGTAACATTCCTGTTGTTTGAGGTATAGAAAATAGGAATATATAGACCGAATAAGCACTTGCTTTTGCACCAAACATATCAATATCTGAAGTTATTTTTATTAATGTGTAGAAGCTGAAATCGGTCGTGGCCGCTTACAAATCGTCATATGAGTATTGGATTGTTCTATCTTCATTTTTTTCTATTATGAGGTTTTTACAGTTTCGGAATGCAAAAATTGGCTTGTTCTATCTCCATAATTGTATTCTTAACATTAACAAACTGTAACCAATTTAACTTATTCTATGTCCAAGAAATGTATACAAGATTCTAAATTGTTGTGCGCTATGTCCATATTTAGCTTCCAGGGTTTATTTTGTTTTATTTACAGATTGAAATATCGTGTAAATATCAGTATTGGATTGTATTATCTCCATGGGTTTGCTGTCTTGTTCTATCTCCAGTAATAGCAACTACCTATGTATGTGCAAAAGTTGTACAAGTTTTCTCGAACTCGTTAGCTCTCATCAGTAGAGTATAGAAACAGTCATTCATTATTTATAAGCCTATTCTTGATTTATTTTTACAATTGATTATTTTTTATTTATTTGCTTTCATCATGATTAGGGAATATTATTTAGGTATTAAGCAAATCAAAACTTACACACTTTTTTTATTTATAAATGAAAAATAATCAATTGTAAAAACAAAAGAGTTTTCTCGGCTAATTTACTAGTGTACCATTAAATAAAGAGGGTTAATCTTGGAAACCAAGAAAGTCCCATTGAAGATTGTATAGTCATTCCAAGATTAACGGTCAGTGACTTAAAAAGTCCTCTAAGCGATTCAAAATGAGCGCCATAAAATCTATGCTAAATACAATTCCAGAAGAGGATAAAAACTTTTATTTGCAAACGTTTTTCAAAGCTTCCGAAAATAAACCAACAGCCTCAAATGCGGAACCAAGCAAAACATTAACCAAAAAGGGCATAAAACGAAAAGCCATGAATGCTGAATTGGTCAAAGAGACTCAACGTCAAAGTAATAATAAAAGCACAACGAAAATTAATAAAAAAGAAAAAGCCACACGCAACCTTAAATTTTAACTAACAATCATTGTTATGTTATTTTGCTCTTATTATCGTACTTTACCTACACCGAAAGATAGAGGTTAAGTTACCATTAAAATTAGTTACAATTTTAAAATTTTTGGTTTATTTAATTAAGTACCACTTATTACTCGCTTACATATTCGATATAATTTATTAAGTATGTAAGCAATCATTATACTTGAGTTTAGTCTTTCATTATTATCCACAATTTCAATATAGTTCTATTCCATCTCCTTAAATTTTGTTCTGTCTCCAGTTTGTTTATCCACTAGTACTGCCAATAGTGCTTACTGTTCTATCTCCAAAACTATTTATTTCAAATTATGAGAATTTAACTAATTTCTAACATTGGTTGCCTAATAAGTCTTGTTAAATGGCAAAGTAGCATATTATTATAAAAACCCCATAGCAATATGTAAAAAAACAAAAAGGATATTCAAAACGAAAGTTTGATGTGCGTTTATCTCACAATTAAGATTTTAGACATAGAACAAAGCAATACTCACATGACGAAATACCTATTTATTAACGTGATACAGTATGATAAATTTTTACTTGCTGCAAATGAGCTTAAGTATGCACGCAATATCTTTTTTTATTATAATTTTTTTTGTTCAAATAGGTACTCGTAGTGGATAATGCTCAATTACAACTTACTTTTGTTTTTTTTTAATATAGGTTAGGTTAGGATAGGTTGAAATATGAATGGGCTAGTGACAGACCCTCCACCGCGACCATCTGGTCTATTGTGGCTCACGTCTAATTATAACCAAAAAGTGAGAACCGGGTTCTTTCTGCGGCAGAACAGGTACATAGAACGTGTGCTTCCGTTTCATCCTCCTCCAAACACAGTCGGCATTCAGCGTTGTTCGCTATTCCGAGTCTATGTAGGTGGTGATTTAGTCTGCAGTGCCCAGTGTATAGACCAACTAGAGTTCTTAGGTGTAACCGATTTAACTCTAACAGTTTTTTAGTACTTGATTTCAGAGGGTATGTAATAAACTCCTTTGAATGTACTAATCCCGGTAGTTCTTGCCAGTACTGGAGGATTTTCCTCTCGGTCTAGGCCAAGATGGTTGTGCTTACCGATATGCCAAGCACTGGTTCTGGTCCGACAAATTTTGATACCGCACCTTCCCTGGCTAAGGATATTTCGTTGCCCTCCATACCAGAGTGGCATCCAGTCCAGAGTTAATTTGTTGTATCTTCCCAATCGGATTAGAGCCTTTTGGCAGTTCCAGACCAATTTAGAATTGCAGCAAGAGCTTTGAGAGTTGCTTGGCAGTCTGAAAAGATTTTTATTGATCTGTGTCTAGGATGCATCTGTTGTTTGAGCCTCTCTGTACACAGTTAAATAGCATGAACTTCTGCCTGAAAGGGGTTTTGGAGCCGTCTGTGAATCAACAGATGTCTGCTATTTGTAGGTCGATTTTGTTCCGATCCCATTCGTCTCTTCCAGAAAACAGGACTGCAAAAGGCATAGTTGGTTACGGTAGGCATCACATCTGAAAGCATTCCCAGGATGTCATGACACTCCATGTTATCTGACAGCCTGTCGCATTCCATGATGCTAGCCTGCGGCATATTAGTTGCCGCTTGTTGAAGTCTGTATGTTGCCCACCTGTTCTCTCTCTCCAAATAGATGTGAAGAGGGGATAGATCCAGGAGGATTTCCAGAGCAGCTGACGGTATGGTACTTATTGCACCAGTTATTGTCAGGCATGCTTTTCTCTGTAGACCAGAGAGTTTGGCTTTGGTCGTTTGTCTTATGACCGTAATGTATATCCAATATGTTTGTTGGGGACGTATGCCCCTGTTTTTTCCACAAATTCTGCGATATGTCCACAAGGAGAGTCTTGCTTTGTGGATTACCTTTTCCAGATGGGAGTTCCAGTTGAGTGATTTATATAGTGTAACACTTCCCCGCAAATGGAATAGTTTCATCTGCTAAGGAGGGCAGTTCTAAATTATTCACCCTCCTCTTTCTGGTGAAGGGTACTATTATAGTTTTGTGGAGGTTAACAGTCATCTGCTCCCTCTCACACCAAATATGGACTGTACTTAGCACCTCTTGAAGGATATTAGAGAGTACCTCTTTAGATTTTCCTCTAACCATAATGACTAGATCGCCCGCATATGCTTGAACCTTGGCTTCCCACAGAGAGAGAATGGCCAGCAGGACATCCCAAGCAGTCACCACAGAAGGGGGGAAAGAACCCCGCCTTGTGGACCCTCTTGCGACCTTAAATCTGACCGTTTCTCCCTGGAGAGAAGTCGTTCCCATACAGCATGAAATATTTTATAAATATTCAAAAAACAGTGCTTATATGTAAAAAATATTTTCAATATTTTATTAACATTTTATACACCTTACGGAAAAAATATTATTTTAGTAATATTTAATAATCAGTTATTAAACAGTTTTTAAATGTTTTGAAAATGATTTTTTAGAACATTTTATAAACACTGTTTTCATATTATTAACATCGTTTTTGAATGTTCTTATTAACTTTTTTAACATAATTTAAAAAATGTGTGGTACTATTTTAAATTTCCCGCGTCAAACCTAGCTAGCAGTGGGCAGCCAGTGGCGCCACTTTTACCATGACACATGACAGTGGTAGCCATGACGTATGTTGAATATCGGTCGATTTGGTGATTTTTATAAAGTTTCAGTTCAATCCTTGCATAATTTATTATCTGGGTAAGTAGAATTTTAATAATTAATAATGTTCTAAATCTTAGGATTATTATTGTACCTCTGTATTGATACAGAGCATGTATTTTTTACAATACTGAGGATTTGATACATACTTAGGGTGACCATACGTCCGGAATTTTGCTGGAAAGTTCAGCATTTTGGAGCACTATCTGTGATCAAAAAAATTTTTCCTCTCGGTCATCAAAAAATGTTGGGATCAAGAAATGATTTTTCGAATTTCTGCTCCCCCCGCTCATCAATTTTTTTCCCAGCAGAAGTGTCCAGCACAAAAATCTGGTAACCGTAACCTACCTATATTAATCTAAAACATTGCACTAGGGGTGAGTTTATAAAAAAAGTCCCAGTCCTAACTTAGCCTATCTTAGTCTTAATTTTTTCCCTAAAATGTTAAATGTGCAGGTTACCCGTATGTCGTTTATAAAATTCGTAATCCTGTCTTGGTCCTAACTTAACCTAAAATTTTTAGGTTAATGTTTCCTCTGTGATAATACCACAGAATAGATCAGAAATCAATTCCCACTGGCGTGAAAAATTCGCGTATATATTTTACGATCGACTTAGAACAAAGGACAGTTTTTATAAACCTGTCTTAAAACATCAGATATATTTTAGGGAAAAACTAAGACTAAGATAGGCTAAGTTAGGACTGGGACTTTTTTCATAAACTCACCCTATAAAATTAATTCATATATAAGTATGATATTATATGAGCTTCTTAACCTTACTTTTTAATAACGAGTACCTCATCGTAATTTTTTGTTAGTTTTGATGATAAAATAATATTTACCTTGTTTAATAGGCAATGTAAAATGTGCTCTATTTAACCTCAATTTAATTTCGCCGTAAAATAAACAACGTTTTGCTCATATTTCCATTTTGTGTAGATACTAATATAGTAGTGGAGTAAAACTAAGAGTATAAATCATCTAAAAAGGAATTGTCTTACAATAGCATTTTTTTTTATTGGAACTTGTCAGAAACATTACAGTACGGAGTGTAGCAAAAAGTTTTGGAATAAATCCTATTCCCTCAAGGCATTTGTTTAAACAAAAGAATGTTAAAAAAAACTGGATTTGTCTGAACCTGCATGAACATTTTTTTAAGTTGCAACAAATCAAAAGAAATAATTAATGATAACTTAAACAATAATGCGTTATTTTATCTAAACTTTAGGAGAGTATACCCCCAATGGAGGTAAATCGTCATACTAAATTTCAAGTTGGTATGTTGAAAACAACGCCTAAAAAATAAAAGCAAAGTCGAAAATTGAATCGTCGATTGTTTAAGTGGATCAAGTCTTACAATAATTTTTTTTCAAATTGTAGTTTTTTGTTCTCTTTAGTAATATTAACAAAAAAAAGAAAAAAAATTAACAAATTTTTAAACCAAATTTTTTAAAATTTGTTTACTGTTTTTATAAACAAATGCATTTTACTCATCAATATTTTGCCCACAAATAAAAATTGTTAGCATGTATTAAAAGTATATAAATGAAGAAATAATGTGGAGGAAAAAAAATGTTTTGTGTTCGCCAAATATTCGGAGATATGACATCTTTTCCGTTTTAGCCATTTATAAACAAAATAAATGACATAGAAATCAATTTTTATTTCTTTCCAGGAGTAGCTCGTAATTGTTTTAAGAAGCCACAGAGGCAGATATTGTTGGCTGTGTTAAGGAGTGGCTGGTCAGAGCAAAATTCAGGGATATCATCACATATAAAAAAACTGAAACATAATTACATATTACCCATTCTATAATTTTATTTATTTTTTCCTATAGATACAGCTGTTTTTATAGTTTTAAAATTGTATGTTTGTTTAACAAATAACTATATATCGAGTGCGTCTCAAATTGACGCTACATGTGCATTGCCATTTTATTAAAATGTAGAAAGTTTGTTAAATGAAGGTTTTAGATAATTTTTTGTACATTTAGTGTTGTTTACCAATAAAAAAAAACTATAAAAAAACTAATGAATTTCTTTTCAGTATGAATGTTTCGCTTGAATAGTAGGGGTGGACCATTAATAATAGGCCATAGTTCAAGGGTAGATTCTCTGGACCAAAATATGAGGATATAATTAAACATGCTTTAGTAAATTGTTGCTGTGATACAGGGTGTCAAAATTGTAATTTTCTTTTTGCAATATCTCAACCACGTCTTGACCAATCTTCTCCCGATTTGGTAAGGAAACATTTTTTAAGCCAAGAAACAATAATTTATATATTACATCACGCTGTCCTGTGGAGGGCGCCTCATGAGCTATTCCTGATGATGAAATATTTTTTCTCTTTTTTTTACGAAACGTAGTGGCACTTTTAACTAGAAAATCTTATGCAGGAGTCATTTCTACGTAAAAAAAAGGTAAGTACACTTGATAGAACTTGATAAATCCAACCATTTTCGAGAAAACTGCCGCATAGGTCTCAAGAATTTTTTGAAAACAAACTCAATTTGAAAAGGACAAATTGTGTTTATTGAAAAGTGTGGTGAATTATCAAGTTCTATCAAGTGTACCTTTTTTTTACGTAGAAATTACTCCTGCATGAGATTTCCTAGTCAAAAGTGTCACTTTTCTTGGCTGGATGGGCGCAGCTCAAAGTCAACTAATTAAAAAAAAAAAGCGGTGTCAACGTTTCGTAAAAAAAAAAGAGAAAAAATATTCATCATCAGGTATAACTCATGGGGCATACGTTTCCTTATCAAATTGGGAGAAGATCGGTCAAGAGGTAGTTGAGATATTGCAGAAAAAAAATACCATTTTGACACCCTGTATCGTTTCCCACAGAAACAATTTACTAAAGCATGTTTGGTTATATTCTCATATTTTGATCCAAAGAATCTACCTTTGAACTATGGCCTATTATTAATGGTCCACCCTGTATAAAATAAATATTTCAAAAATATTTTTAAATCGTGTTAAATAAGTTTTAAAAAACGTTTTAATAAAATTTTATAATATTTTACTAACATTGAATAAATGTTTGTCAAATGTAAATGAAATATTCAGTTTTCATTAGGAAAATATTTTTAAAATATTTTGAAAAATATTTTTACCATGTATATTTCACATGCAAATAGGTGATTTTTGCTGATTTATAAAATGTTTATTCAATATTAAAAGGGAATATACAAATATTTTTAAAATATTAGAATATTAGTACTCAAATATTTATTTAATATTTTAATAACGTGAAAATGTTGTATATGATTCTGTTTTCAAGCATAGCTTGAATCCAGCCAGTTATAGACTAGCAGCCGCCGCCTTATATAGGGAGTTGGGCGTTGCATTGTTAAATGCTCCTTCAATATCAAGGAATTCCGCCACCTCCTCAAGAGATTGGGTGATTTTCCCGACTAGGTTATTTAGTGCTAGTTCTGTTGATTTTCCTGATTTGATAGGCATACTAGTGAACATTCAGAGGATGAGTGCTCAGGATGTTGTCCCTGATATGCCCGTCCGGAACCTTTTCCAGGCGTTTTAATATAATAGTCTTGTTGAAAATATCGAGATAACAGCTTCATGTACATAACATTGCTATAATGTAATCACCTTCTGTACGCAATGTTCGTTTGACCTTGAGATATATCCTGTATTTTATAGTTTTGGGTATATTATTTTTATTTTTGTGTACTTAATCAAAAACCTCAATAAAATTTTGCTCTAAAATTATAATAAAACACATTTTATATAAAACATGCCAGCTGAAACTCCTCTGACGATCACCCTGTGCCATTGCACTTTATCCATTGATAAATTCCAATTTCACTAGGGAGTGTTCTACTATGACAAACAAATACTTTGAATCTAAGAGTAACTATGTGTATACAAGAGAGAATCCACGCATCCATGCGCACTCAAACGCGGGCACGCTCGGCTGTTCGCAGGACGTTACGTGGACACGTTTGCATGCCCACACTTCCACACTCACGCACTTACACACCCACATACAGATAGTTTTTATTCGATAATTCAGTTCAGTCTGTAATGAAACGGATTTCTGGGCAAACATTTGTTCTCGATGATCACTATTAAACATTTTTGTCCAGTTTTAATATACCTATTCGATTTCATTGAATAAGTATAATAATGTAAATATCTATAACACGTAAATCTACTACTGTACTGTTAAATATGATTAAGGATCTATATTTAGAGCAATAAAACTAAACTATTTTTGCAATATACTAACACATCTGGGTGAGAACTATTTGAATAAAGTCAAGGTGATATAGGTTAATGCCGTTAAGGTTCGGTCAACCGGGACTTGGCGAACGTGTGACACGTCGTAGATTTAAATCAGCTCCAGATGACATGCCAGGTCTCCGCAAATTTCAACTTGGCAAAGGTTTGCCGTAAAATAGTTAACATGATTTTACCTCTATATATATGATAATATATGGTAGTAAAACCAAATAAACATACATTTATAAATAATGAGTATACCTGAAAGCAAATAATATGAAAAGAAAGGATATTATCATGCTTGTGTCACTCACTCGTCGAAAACTTTGGATGGGATTTAACCCGTTTTTTTCATGTTTAAGACATACAAAATGTCAAGTATTAACCCCCACTGTATGCAGTAGTACACATTAATGATAATAAATCAGTCTACACCTAATCTTTGTATTATTCACACGACCTCTGATATGGCGCAGTTGGCAGTTGAACTAATTAATTAATTACAAGTGTATTAAACGTACAGAAACTGTATTATAAATAGAAAATAAACAATGAAGTAAATAAATAAGATAAGTGAAACTTAATTTTAAATAATTAAAATAATAAAAGGCATTACAGCTGATCTCAAACGGGCGGATCCAGCTGTAATAAACGTTAATGTGAAAATACCAGATGAAATGGACTTCAACGGCAACCTCAGTAATAACTACACATATTTTAAGCAAAAGTTTGAAATATATCTCCTGGCATCAAAACAGAATTCCATTGATGAAAGAGGTTACAATAATAATAGTACTAAAATGAAAAAGGGAAAAGCAGTCAGTTGTCGTTCATTTTACAATCAAAGTCAATTCTCCCACCAAAGAGCTGAAGCCCCCCTACCTCGAGGTTTCCGTGATACTCAAAAAGGATTTCAAAATGAGTTATACGCATCTACGATGACACAGTCAAACTCACCAGTTTACGCATCTAAAAGTGCGCACGCTTCAACTCAACGCCAAGACAGCGATTTTCCTGCTAATGATGTGGTTTTTCCCTATCATGCAAGATGTCATGCAAATGGATACCACTGTAAGCAGTGTAATAAATTTAATGATTTTATTCACATGTGGAAATTTTGGAATGTGGATGTGTTAAATGTGATGAAAACTCCTCAGATGATTTAAGTTGTAACGAATTTTACTCTTTTCAGGAACTATTGAGTCAACAAGATATTAGATAATAAAAACGAATGATGTTAGCAAATTATAGTAAATAATAAAATTAAAATTAGTTTTAAACTGGATACCGGGACCCAAATAAATGTTTTACCTTATTTAGATCTTTTAAAGTTGAAAATTGCCGTTAATATAAAAAAGAGTCAGGCATTGTTACAACTTCTGAAAATGAGATTATAAATGTATATGGAACATGCTGCCGAGTTAGAAATATGATGTGAGAATATGAAAACGTGAAATTTCACGTAAACATATAAATGTTCTATTTTGGGGTTAAATTCTATTAAACAATTTAATTTATTACAAAGAAGTGTTGATGAAATTAAAATTGAATATGATTTGAACATTTTAAACAAATATGATGATTTATTTGTAGGTTCATGTAATATTGGAACTTATCACATCGTAGTTGACACAAGTATTAGACAAGTCATTCATCCGCCAAGAAAGGTCCATTTAAACTACATAACAAGTTAAAACTCAAACTATAGAATCTAGAAAAAAAATATATTTTTAAAAAGTGTACTCAGCCTACTGATTGGGTTAACTCGATGGTAGTAGTTCAAAAGCCTAACAAAGATTTAAGAACATATATAGACCCAAAGGACTTAAATATAGCAGTAAAAAGGGAATATTTTCATAAACCGAACGAGACGAAATCACTCACAAATAAAAAAAAATCAAAATTTTTTAATGTCCTGGATTGTAGTAATGGGTTTCATCAAGTGAAATTAGATAACATGAGTAAAAAATTATGTTCTTTTTACTCTCCGTTTGGGAGTACTTTTAGGAGTACTTTTTCAAGCGCCTTCCATATAGTTTGTGCTCACCTGAGGTTCTTCAAGAACTGATTCAACAACATTTTGATTCCATAGAGGGAGTTGATAACTATATTGAAAATATTTTAGTATGGGGGGAAACGTTGAAAATTCATAATGCACGATTAAATGGCTATTAGAAATTTGTAGATAAAAGAGAATTAAATTAAATTGGGAAAAATATAAGATAGCAATAAAGGAAATAAAATATATGGGGCTTATATTAACACAACAGGGTATAAAACCAGACAATAAAAAATTTAAAGTTATTAAACTTTATAAAGTTCCTGAAAATAAAAAAGAAACAGAAATATTTTTAGGAATGGTAACTTATCTAGGTAACTTTATTCCTAATATGTGACAAATTACCAGAGATGGGTAAAGGAAACTTTCCATACGAAAGTTTCCAGGAAATTTTTGGAAGTTTCCGAAGCGAAGGTTTGGTAAAAATGAAAGCTTCCTGTAAAATATTTGAATATTCCCGAAATTCCGAAATTCCAAAATTCCTGGAAACTTTCCAAATTTTCCGCGAATATTTACAATTGTCCTCATCATTTAAAATTTCCGCCACGACGATCTAGCCACTTCTAGTTTGGTAACATAACTTCAAACGTCAGAAGTCCAGATTTTATTTGTTTACAGCATCAGTCGAAATTCTTATATTGTGCCTGCACTATCGCTTCTTGATTAATATACTTTAGCATTGTTTTTTTTTTGTTACATTAAAAACAAGAACAAAAAAAAAAATATTTAAATGAAATTATGATTCATGTTATGTTGTCTTCTATTATAATTTATTAGTTTATTTTTGTAATATAAGTAATATTGATAATATTAATATTTTTCTCTTAGTTTTTTCCAGTATTAAAATTAAATAAACATTTATTTATTTTATTTATATAAGTTTTTGACTTTTCATTCAATATTACTATAGTATGAGATTTAGATGTTATTTAATTTCTGTCTTCTACTATTCCATTTGTATCAATTTTTAATTTTGTAAACCACATATTTATCACATTCTTTTAATTATTTTACACATATTTAATTAGGGCAAACAAAAAAATTACGGGATAACCTACCATATTCGCTCCATATTTTTCATACATCATACTTAACATATTAACAGTTATATAATATCAATAATTTGGCAAAAATCTGTAAAAGTCACGTAAATAATATAACTATATGCACTTATTTAGTATCAAAGTGAAGCTTGCATCATCACGAATCAGATTTCACCACAAAAAAGGCTATCAATATTCCCAATGGAAAGTTTCCAGGAAAACTTCCTGGAAACTTTCAGAGTATTCAGAACTCCGGGAGTTTACCCATCTCTGCAAATTACAGAGTCTTTAAGGTGTTTATTGAAAAAAAAGGTACAGATTTTCAATGGCACTTAGAATAACTAGAATAACAAAAATACATTTGAGAAACGTAAGCATATTTTGTCAACTACTACACTCCTACTAGATTATTACTCAGCAAATGGTCCTATCACTATCGCGTGCGATTCGTCGTCCACAGGTCTAGGGGTTGTTTTAAAACAAAATATTAAGCCAGTGGCTTATACATCCAGGTCTTTAAATCGTGCACAAATTGCTTATACACAAATTGACAAAGAAATGCTAGAGGTATGTTTTGCTTGTACTGAATATCATCAGTTCGTATTTGGACGCTCCCACGTCCAGTTGAAACTAATCATAAACCACTAATTTCAATATATTCAAAAACATCATATAAAACAACCCCTAGACTGCAGAACATGCTGTTAAAAATATTCGATAACTTTGGTATATAAACCGGGAAGCAAATTAAAAACTGTAGATGCACTTTCTCGTGCATACGTTATTGAAAATGAGGACTTTTCGAAGGAGATAGATAATCAGATATGCTCTATAGAGAAAAAATTTACTCATTTCTAATAATAAGGTAGCCGTAATAAAAACGTATTCAAAACGATAAGCATTTACAGTTATTAATAAAAACAATAAAATGAATTTCCGGAAACTAAGAATGATCTGGAAAACTCCCTTAAAATATATTATCCATATAAAGATGAATTAAGTTTTATAAATAGATTAATATTTAAATTAGACAGAATTTTAATTCCCGAGCCCCTGAGAGCACACACGCTGCAAAGATAACACACAGGATATTTCGGTAAAGAAAAAATGAAAAATAAAGCTCGTGAATTAATTTTTTGGCCGGACTAACCGCTCAAATCGATAATTTGTGTTATGCATGTGATGAGTGTTTTTAAAAAATTTAATAGTTCAGAGCCACTAGTTAGTCACACAATACCAGATCAGCTTCGGTATAAAATAGTTGTTGACTTGTTCTACCTCATAAATAAAAATTATTTAATTTTAATTGATTATTACTCAAAATTCGTGGAAATATCTTGCGTGTTTAACAACATAAGTAGTAAAAACAAGCAAACAAAAGTATATTGTTTGGCAAGGCATTCCCACCCAGGTATGCACAGACAATGGGCCATATTTTAATTTCTCGGAATTCAAAAATTTCAGTACGTTATGGAATTTTGAACACATAACATCCAGTCCACATCACCATCAAACGGCTTGGTAGAACGCAGCATACAACATTTTAAAAAAGTCACATCATGAGGGATCCGATCCATATTTGGCTATGTTGGAATTACGTAATACTCCCATTACTAATATTATACCCAGTCCTTCACAATTATTAAACAGTAGACGCATGAGGGGTGTTTTACTTATTTTAAATAAAAAGCTAAAACTTAAAGTTGTTAGTAGCAAAAAGTTAATACAAAGTTTTAAAAACAGATGTGAAAAAAATCTTGTCATGACACAAATCACAGCCTATGTCAAAACTTGCGGTAGGTCAGCAGATATACATCCAGAACATAAAAACAAATGAGTGGTCGCCGGGTATCGTAGAAACAATTCACAATGATAGATCATATTAGGTAGAAGTTTTAAAAACTAACAAAATTTTAAGAAGGAATGGAATACATTTAAGACCAAAGAAATATAATAAATTTGAAGAAAATTATTCCGAAAACGTTTCCAACCTTTCAAAGAAACTATGAAAATGACTCGAAAAATACAAACTTTGACGACTTTAGCCGTTTTGGTAGATTTATTAAGAAGCCTGATTATTTAAACATATTATCGTCTTTACAAGAAACAGTCTACAGACATACACAGAATACACACAAACAGGCACATATATACACAGACATCTTTTTCTTATTCCACATATGAGCTTGTATTATTGAACTGATTTTTGTTATGATACAAAAAAATTAAATCTAATAGGTATAATAACTCAAAATCAACAAAAAATGTCGTGTTAAGTCACAACTAGAACAGCGATGTCACCTACAGAGGATCATCTCTAGATAAACTTCCAAAAATTACATTAGGTGACCAATCGTTTACGGAAGATTGCACTGATTTTCAAATTACCTAATTGTTTCCAGATCCAATTTTCTCATTGTTCATAAGACATATAAGATTAACATTTAAATAAATCCGTTTTGTTTCGTAAGTGAAGTATACATTCATTATTTTATATTTCAGGTCCTAAATTGGATCTCTTGTTCTCATCATCCAAAAAAATAAAAGGAGAAAATGGGAAAATAACAATGCGTGCTAATTTACTTACGGAGAATGATGCGCTTAGGTGGATTGTTTTGTTTGGCAAACAATCCTCCACAAATTTATTTATTACAGCTTTAGGGTCTCCCAGGGCTAAACGTTAATAAGCTTCGTATTTGTGTTAAGGCACTAAGCAATAAAGTTATTTTTAAATAAATAACATAAGTACAGTCCGCTTAGAATTTATTGTTCTGTTCATTTTTTAATGAAGTAATTACATTTTGTAGTGAATGTATATGAATGAATAAAAACTTGTTCTGAAGCAATTTCCGCAAACACCAAAACACTTGAAAACTACATTCGACGCACGTTTCGCCAACCATGTTGGCGTCATCTGGAGGTGATGTCAACAGTTTTTAATAATCTCCAGATGATGCCAACATGGTAGGCGAAATGCGCGAGTGATAAAATTCGAGTGTAATGTTCAACTGTTTTGGTGCTTGTGTAAACTACTTCAGAAGGTTCCAGCACCTCCAAGAAAAATAATAGTCTTTTGTCTTTAAAAATGATTGACACGAACCAATGAAATAAACTGTAATGAACATTTAAAGAGCTATTTTTTTATTCAAAAACTTAACTTTAGATACGAATCGCTATTTAAGTATGTTTTGTTTAAAGACAGCTGAATCTCATATTCCTTAAGTCTTTCATATAGTTTTATATAAAACCCCCAGTGAGTAGAGTTCAAACAGCCCCATTACAGTCTGTTCGAAATCGCATGAGCAACGATGAATGTGGGTAGTTGACCAGGGATACATTTTCTTACATTGAGGAGATCTTAAAAATAGATTTTATTAATGTCAAGAGACAGGTAGAATTTTTCTGCGTTATATGCAAACAGAAAATAGGTGTCTCCTTCCTATTTTCCCACATCTGCTTTTAAAATAAGTACACAGTATCACTGTAAGAATCTGATCTAACATATCTACTATTTTCAATCATCTGATATAACTCACCACTAGCTGAGCCCGTTGAAATTTGACGGAATGGAGATGTTGAAAAATGTATCCTAGGAATTATTCTTTGGAGGTACACCTTTGAACTTACTATCGGCACTCATATGTTTGAGAAATTCGCGGTCCTGTTTCAACGTAATGATCCCACTTCTTCCTAGAGTAGTTCATAAAAACATTTTTTGGAAAAACTATATGAAAACAATTTTAATAAGAATCATCTAATGGTGAGTTTTGATGTAGTAAGCCTTTTTGCAAATATTCCGGTAGATAAAATATTATTAATAATTAAAAACAAATTGCAACATGATGGGGATTTGGCGAACTAAAATAACCATAGACATTGGAATTACTTACTCTTTGCATTAAAACGACATACTTTCAGTTAAATAATGACTTCTATCAACAAAACTTTGGTATGACCATGGCTTCTCCTTAATCTCCAATATTAAGTAATATTTTTATGGAAAATTTTGAGGAAAATAATATTAATAACTTATTTCATAACCTATAGTGTGGTGGAGATATGTAGATGATATTTTTTCGGTATGGTCTTATAGGAAAGAATATTTAAGTAATTTTTTAAATCAGATTAGCGAAAATGAACCTTCAATTAGTTTTACAACAGAAGTAGAGAATAATAATGAATTACGTCTCTTAGATGTTTTAATTAAAAGGTTAGATAATAAATATGATGCCGGTGTTTATCGAA
Source organism: Rutpela maculata (assembly GCA_936432065.2). NCBI lineage: Eukaryota > Metazoa > Arthropoda > Insecta > Coleoptera > Cerambycidae > Rutpela > Rutpela maculata. The sequence goes on along the minus strand of OW386285.2, from coordinate 289,079,041 downwards.
AACAAACACACACAAATAAATGTTTGAATTTCAATTCTTCAACCTATTAGCGTTAAGAAATGTTTGTAAATGTTTGTATGATCGGGCTAAGTAATTTCTTTAAATGACGAAAGTTTAAATAACGAGAAACAATTTATAAAATCTGTTCTATTGAATAATCAATACCCCGAGAGTTTTGTTGATAACTAGCTGGCAAACATTGAAAGTAGAGTAACCACTCAACATTTACAGCCTGAATTTAGATCTTAAGCAGTAATTCCATATACACATGATTTATCAGATAAATTACGAAGAATGGGAAACAGATTTTCTGTACGAACGGCTTTTCAAACAGGAGCCACATTAAGATCTGCTTTATCAAAATTCCAAAAATTGTATATATAATGTTCCGTGTGGTGCGGTAAACATTCTGTAGGTGAATCATCTAGACCTTTCAACGTTAGGCTTGGTGAACACAGAGATTATGCTAGAAAGGGAGAATTCCAGAAGTCAAAAGTTTATGAAACGCGTGGGATAATAATCATAGGATCCAGTGGGTCTCCGCGAATATTTTGGAAAGAAAAAGCGACTCAGCTAAAAGAAAACTTAAGGGATCCACTATTATTTTGTTAAATGAGGATAAATATGTTTTTAATTATTCTATAAATTTCTGTACCAGCTGGTTGCCGATCCACAGAGACAAAGTAAGTAGAAATAAAATAAATATAATTTAATGTCTCACGTGATTATGAAAATACATAAACTACAAACTGTCATGTTTGACATGATTAAAAGTGAAAGTTTTGATAACGGAAAAAGAAATATTTCCCGAGACGTTAACTGCCTTCAATTTAATTTTTGTCATTATCATTTAATATCTTTGTTTATATATCTCTAGGTGTGAGACATTTTGTAATAGAAGTATTAAAAACCAGCCTCTGCCTGATCCTTTTATTTCATCAAAGTTTTTAAATATTTTTACAGTGGCAAAATACCCAACAAACATAAAAAGTCTACTCTATACGTCGCCCGTCAAATGTTGACGTGTTTAGTCCAGTTAATTATATTATTATTTAAGTGACCACTCCGTATATCTTTTTCACTAAAACTAAAATAGATTTCTTCCTTATCCATAGTGTTAACTACATGTCAAATATTATGGTTTTCCGTAACATTTTCTTCTTAATTATTTTTTTGGGGGGTTCACTCAGCCTCTATATTTTTTAAAATATGCCAGATTTTTTCTATGGCAATAAATCCTATTAACTTGCCGAATATTATTTTTCTCAGTTAAATATTTCTTTAGATATAGAGCCAAGATACGACCGACAGAAGGACTGAATGTTCTAAATTTTCAAAATCTAAATCTGAAAATCTGAAATGTGCAAATCCTAAGTAATCTGGAATAGTGATATTTTCACAGTTGCAATACTTTTCTCTGATTTACTCGGATTTCAACTTCTATTTCGTTTTTATGTATGAAAACAAGATTTTAAGAAAATTTAAGAAAATTACTGATGACAAATAAAGAGCTTTATGTAAAAAAAAAATCAAAATCGGTCCAGTGGGAGCCGCTGGCGAAACCGGAAAAGAAAACGCTTTATGTTTCAAATTAATAGATAATACATTTGCTTCTAATTCAAAATGTTCCTGATGTAAACATAATAAATAGAAAATTGTTTAACAAGTAAATAGAAATTGTAGTTTAAATTTGAGAATTTTTTTTAATTTTTATGTTTTTGTAAAAATTTACATTTTTTAAATTTTTTTACGTGTTAGGTAGTTCTTACGCTTTTGACTTGGAATCGAAGGGTCCCAGGTTCGAAACCCACATGGGGTATGGTATAGTTTTTTTTTCATTTTTACTTTATTTTACACTATCTTTCACCAACTAAGTTCGTACTATAAAATTAAAAATGTCTAAAACTAACATTATTTACAAAAAACTGCGAAGAGTATCCTATAGAATGTGTAACGATTATATAAAAAGTTTAGTAAACCGGCGAAGAGTACGTTTTTAGCTTGTTTTTTTCGTGTACTTAATATAAAAGAAAAAATATATAAGCAATAAATTTGAAATTTGCTATATAATTAGTCAAAGAAGCTGCGTTTTCTGCGTAAATATTTGAATATGTTTATAATTCTATGTATTTCTAGTTTTAAATAAATTTCCAACTAATCCTATTTTGTTTTTTTCAGGTAAGTTCAATGTTCATCTTATTACGAATGGTAAGTCGTTGTTGTTTTATTACCGCCAACATTAGTGTGGCGCATCTGCAAAAATTAAATTTAACAGAGACGTTAGATAGAAATCTAGCTTCTATTTTATATACAACGTAAGTGAATAATATAATTTAAGCGAAACAAAAATATAACAATATTTAGACGTTTCACAATTGCTTCAATAATTTTTAAAATAATATCAACATCCCTTATTCAGATTTCAGAAAAATCCTTGTTGCAGTTGAAAGTTAAAAATTTTGGAAAATGCCCGTCAATCTAGTTACTTGTGATTGTCATAATTTTGAACAATTTTAATACATTTAGATATAATTTGGTAGAATCTATATCGACTATACCGCTATAAGTTTGTACTTTTTCCGCACCATTTAATAAATAAGTATGGCGCGGGATGCTCCGACTAAGCTGCGTAGTAGTAAAGGTATAATAAAATACCAAAGACTGGAGGTCTTTGGTATTTTATTATACCTTTACTAGGATAGGACAGGAAGGATTACGTTTAAAAAAAAATCGATCTAAATCGGACTTGAAATAAACTTTATATGGGGGTGGTTCCAAGCAAACTGGGACACACTGTATATATATCATAGCTCAACTGAAATATAATAAACCATTTAATGACGAATTTTGCTAATTTTGTTTTTTAAGTCAATCAAACCTTTACGCAAAGGAATATTTAATCATTATATAAAAATGATATATTTGTAGCGTGTGATTTATCTGCTGATATAAACATTGGACATAATGAAAATTATTAAAACTTTGACAATCACAGTAATCTAATGTTAAAATAATTTAGTAAAACAGTAAAATGTTAAAATTTTTAGCAAATGTGGCACCCGCCAAGTTATTCGCGAGAAAATCGTATTCGTTCTTATAATATACTAACATTTGAATCTACTGTGTTTATTATTATATTAACACTTGTCTGATCTAAATTAAATATTACAATTTTTTATTTGTTGCTTCATAATTAATAATGGAATGTAAAGAAAATAATTTGTATGGTTTTTAATTTTAAATTTATTCTTCCTTCCCCAAAGTAATTTAGGTATGTCTCGAGTAGCAGGCATAGTCAAGTCACTAATATCAAACGGAACGTGTTGCAGGTGCGGGGCATTTTAATAATCCTTTTGCAGTTGAACTAAAACAACAATAAAAAGAAATATCGAATTCAGAAACTTCATTAACATTTAATCTTCAATTTTTGTCACTATACCACCCATATATATTTAACAAGTTTCTCGCCTACTATAGTTTACAATGCTTTTTCATATTTTTGTACGACATATATTAATTTATAGTTAAACAAAAAAGACTTGGTAAAATAATTTTACTTCACACAGCAAATAAGAACAATACCAGAGAAACATATTCGTAAAATTTGAGAACAGGATCTCTAACAGCTCACGAGATACTGAGTGAGAATTAAAAAATATTTATTTTGCCGCTTGAAGTTGAGGATGCCTAATATGTGATCAAAATAAATTGACGAAAAAAACAAAATCGCTGTCAATTTATAAAATATATATATAATTAATAAAACTTAAATTAATTATTATAAATCTCATATTCGTCATGTAAATAAATTAGGTAATTAATTACTCTTACATCAGTTCTCATTATATTAACAAAAATTTTAGGCATTATTATTTCATAAAAATACATTGTCAATGCTCCGACTAAGCTTGTTTAACTACAGATGCACTGAAGGGAGCTTAAAAGTACTTTTTGTGCAGCCGTACGTGAAATGAATATTTCGCATTTTCAAAACAGTCCGAGAAATTCAAAATCACTTTCATAATAATTGACGTTTAAGTCATTTAATAGAGTAAAGGAGTGTGTAGAGGTAAAAGATTGGGTAAGAAATATTGTAAATAGTAGATTTAAGTTAGATATTAAAAAATGTAATACAATACAGGAACTGATAAATGTTAAAATACAAGACAAGAGAGAAGGAGAAATATATAATTGGTTTATCTGTGGAATGCTGTATAGTAATTTAGAAAAAAAATGCAAAAACGTTGAGTCTTTTAAGAATATATTAAGAAAAAGTAGAATGGCAATTGTTAAAAGTAATATCAATGTTAATAGAAAGATTTTTTGTTTTTAAATAGTAAGTCACCCATGCTGATGTAAGTGCAGTTCATGAAGTGAACTGCATTTGTAAAAGCATGTTTCGAAATTGAATATGGAATAATAAAAAAAAAACTAATTTTAAATAATTTTTATATCTACAGGAAAATGTTACGTGGATTCACTTTCATGGACCGATTGACGTAGCAGCGGTTTTGAGTGTAGTTATACTAATAGTTAAATTTCTTAGTTCAGTAATGGTGTAAATATTTTAGAAAAAATAAAGATTTTATAAAAAAAAAGTCACTTCAGAATTGACATTTCTGAAATATAAATCGGCAAGCGCCGAATTTATAATACTTTTTAACTCTGGAGGAGTACAAAAAATTGAAATCTCATTATCGCTCTCAGATATTTTTACGATTATTCGAGAACAAGTATACATTCAAAATATATAAAATATAATCTATATACAATATATTTCCATAGAAACGCTGTGACGTTAAGGCCAACGCGTTTATTTAGCAAAATATAGCATAAACGGTGGTGTCATTTTCACCATCTATACTTACTATAATTTACGGTTGCACAAAAAATAGTGTTTATACCATGGCCACGAAATTTTTTTGCGCCCTCGAGATTATCTTGCCTCGGTCGCAAGCGGCCTCGGCGATAATTTTTCTCTCGGTATGTAAAAATGAATTTCGCGGCCTTGGTATAAAAATAACTATTTTATACTCATTTTACGTACGGTTGCACAAAAATGATTATTACCGCTCGTTGCCATGGGAGACGAGCGGCAAAATGACACTATTCATAGCTGGTCGGAAAACGTCAACTTTGCGCTTTCAAAATGTGAGTAAAAAAGCCTACTTTATATATCGATCGTAGATAAATATGTTTTGTCTCTAATTTCGCAATTTCGAACTAACATAATTGACGAACTCAAAATTCGAATGTTGCAGAAAATTTTACACGAGAATCTGTTTTTCGGTTTTATATACTCCCTTCCGTTAAAATGCATCCTAGACTACCTAGTCTCTTGAGGTAAAGCTTTTACCGCAAAAGCTCTGCTACTGGACCACAAGACATGTATTCCCACGTTCTCAAGGGCGGAGAACATGATGGTGACAATATTTTCCGACCTACCCTCCAACCACTACTCCTAAACCGAGAAAACCACCTCTTTTTCCCATTTTCCGGCGCTAGGCATTTTTTTTATCGGAAAATTTTATTAATGAAAAAAAACCAATATCTAATATTTCATGAAAATAAAAAAATTGAAAAATTAAAAAAATGATAAATTTAAAAAATATAAAAAAGACTACCTACTAAATATCTGACAACTATCTAATAGCTTGGGTTTAATTTCAAACAAAATTTTCATGAATTTTTTAAACAAAAAAAACCATTTAAATGATATTTTTGGACTTGGACAATATTTTAAACAAAATCTCAAAATTGTTTAATTCTGATTAAATTTTGGGTTTAGGGTTATTGGACAATTCTGAACAACTTTCGTTAATAAAATTTTCCGATAAAAATGCCTAGCACCGGAAAATCGGAAAAAGATGTGGTTTTTCCGATTTAGGGAAGGTAGGTTGGAAAATATTTTTACTATCGGAAAATATTGTTACCTAGCGTATAATGGATATAGTCTCATTGTAACACGCCTTCGGTCAGTCAGGGAACAGCAATTATCATTACCAACGGGCGAGTCCATTATTTTCCAAGGAAGAATTAATGTTTTCGTGTTTGACATCTTAGTCGCCAAACAAAGTTTTACTGTGAACTAATTTTATTTTTTCAACTTTAAATGATTTAAACAATTAAGTCTAGGAAAAAGTACAGTATTCTGTTCGCGTAATAACCATCATTATACGCTCGCTAAATAATATACTATTATCTACAACCATCGTATAATCATTGCATTATACATTTAACAATTGACCAATGATGGTAGTCATAATTTCAACCTAGCGTATTATGAACATGAACTCATAATAGCACACCTTGACCTTGACTAATCAGGAACTATCAATTTTCATAATCGGCGGGCTAGTCCATTTTTTACAAGGGAGGCTCCATGTTCTCCTTTGACGCTTAAAACGTCAAACAAAGTTTTACTGTGAACTAACTTTATTTCTTCACTTTTAAACAATTAAAACAGTTAAAATGGTCGTGGATAATAGCATATTATTCAACGAGCGGTAATGTAGGTAATAACTCACGCAGATGAAAATTTACAGCACGAGTCGTAGGCGAGTGCTGTAATTCATCAAGTGAGTCATTGCCATTACCGCAAGTTGAATACTATACTTTATCTACGATTATAACAATAAATATTAAATTGAGAAAATTTTGTTTTATTAATAAAATTAACTGTAAAATTTAATTTTTGTTCACCCTTTTATATTTGTTGTCATCAAAGATTTAGCCACCTTTAAGCGGAGGTAGAATGTGATTTTTAATCGAAATAGTGCACAAACTGCTTGTAGACAAAAAATCAGCTTTGTAGATTAATATTACGCGGCGGAAAATGCAAAATTTCTCCGCGAACTGCAATAGCCCGGAGCGCATATTCGGTCAAAAGTCTTGTTTTTTATGTTAAAGAACAAATTAAAAAAGCCTGTGAAAGCTCAAACAATTCTCTTTATATAAGCTGTCTACAAATTTTTCGAAAAAAACGATAGTTATCGAGGAAATGTAAGAAATTACACGTTTTCCTATAGAGCGTAGAACATTTACCGCCCCACAGTGGCGAGAAATGTCAGTGTTCCACCCAAATTACTCTAGAGGTCGTAAATTTTAAGTTATTGAGACATTCTTTTTTTTAAAATGTTCGTCTTGAATTTACCTATCGATCCCTCTAGCCGGATTTTGAAATTTCATTTTTCGTTTTTTTTTTAATTTTTAATAGAAAATCATATTTTTACAGGAAAATACTGTTTTTTCTATTAAATTTATTCTAACGGGCCGTAAACTTGAGTTTTTGTAACAAATTTTTTTTTCAAATCTTCGTCCTTTAATCAGCTATTGAACTGTCTAGATGAATTTTTGATTTAGTTGTTGACAACTGTCAAAATTACTGTCAAATATAAAAAAATACGATTTTTAGATAAATAATTCATACAATAACAGGTTGGTGTTCAGAAAAATATATATAGTGTTTTCAATGTACCTGGTTCCGAAGTTGACAGGAACATATGTATTTCTAAATTTGGCAGCTGCCATAATTGTTGTCAAATTTCCAAAGATAGATGGAAGAGCTTATTAATTTTAAAAATACCCTGTAAATGTATAGAAAAATAGATATATATTGTTTTTGATCTGTTTGATTTAGTAATTGACAGGAAAATATGAGTTTTAAATTTGGCAGCTGTCATAATTGCTGTCAATTTTCAAAATACAGTACTTATTAATTTTAAAAATGCACTATAAATGTATAGAAAAATAGATATATATTGTTTTTAAACTGCCAGATTTAGTAGCTGACAGGGAAATATGATTTTTAAATTTGGCAGCTACCATAATTGCTGTCAAATTTCAAAAAATAGAAGTTAGAGCTTATTAACTTTAAAAATACCCTGTGAATATATAGCAAGACGGATACAAATTGTTTTTAATGTACCTGGTTCCGAAGTTGACAGAAAAATGTGATATCTAAATTTCTCAGCTGCCAAATTTAAAAATAATATTTTCCTGTCCGTTCATAAATCAGGAAGATAAAAAATAATATATATCTATTTGTCTATACATTCAAAGGGTATTTTTGAAATTAATAACTTTTAATCTGCACACCTTAAAACTTGACAGCAATTATGGCAGCTGCCAAATTTAAAAATTATATCTTCTATTCTATCTATTACTTACGAAACCAGATAGATCAAAAATAATATACATCAATTTTTCTATACATTTATAAGGTATTTTTAAAGTTAATAAGCTCTTACCTCCATGTCTTGAAATTTGACAGCAATTATGTCAGCTGCCAAATTTAAAAATTATATTTTCCATCAGTTACGAAATCAGACAGATCAAAAATAATATATATCTATTTTTCTACACATTTATAGAGTGTTTTTAAAATTTATAAGCTCTTAATATATTTTGATATGAGACAGCAATTATGACAGCTGCCAAATTTAGAAATCATATTTTCCTGTCAACTTCGGAACCAGGTACATTAGAAACAATTTGTATCCGTTTTGCTATATATTCACAGGGTATTTTTAAAGTTAATAAGCTCTAACTTCTATTTTTTGAAATTTGACAGAAATTATGGTAGCTGCCAAATTTAAAAACCATATTTCCCTGTCAACTACTAAATCTGGCAGTTTAAAAACAACATATATCTGTTTTTCTATACATTTATAGTGCATTTTTAAAATTAATAAGGTGTCACCTCCATATTTTGAAAATTGACAGCAATTATGACAGCTGCCAAATTTAAAACTCATATTTTCCTGTCAATTGCTAAATCAAATGGATCAAAAACAATATATATCTATTTTTCTATACATTTACAGGGTATTTTTAAAATTAATAAGCTCTTCCATCTATCTTTGGAAATTTGACAACAATTATGGCAGCTGCCAAATTTAGAAATACATATTTTCTTGTCAACTTCGGAACCAGATACACTGAAAACACTATATATATTTTTCTGAACACCAACCTGTTATTGTATGAATTATTTATCTAAAAATCGTATTTTTTTATATTTGACAGTCATTTTGACAGTTGTCAACAACTAAATCAAAAATTCATGTAGACAGTACAATAGCTGATTAAAAGACGAAGATTTGAAAAAAAAATTTGTTACGAAAACTCAAATTTACGGCCCGTTAGAATAAATTTAATAGAAAAAACAGTATTTTTCTGTAAAAATATGATTTTCTATTCAAAATTTTAAAGAAATGAAAAATGAAATTTTAAAATCCGGCTAGAGGGATCGATAGATGATTTCAAGACGAACATTTTAAAAAAAGGAATATCTCAATAACTTAAAATTTACGACCTCTAGAGTAATTTGGGTGGAACACTGACATTTCTCGCCACTGTGCGCCCCTTCTAATTCCTTCATTTTTATCGGAATTCAAAAAATAAAAAAAGTAGTTTTAGCAAATTTAATTCTATTTAAGTTAACTAGAGTAGTCTTTTGGCGTAGAAGCCAAGATTAAAAAGTTGCCAACTGTAGAAGCTCAAAATTTGCGATTTTTTGCCGTAGATGGCCAACATTTCAGTAGTTATCTCCGAAACGAAAAAATAAATCAAAATTTTTATGGAAGCAAAAGATTCATAGTGGAAAATACTCGTTAGATCTTAATTTTTATTTCGAGCTAACTCCCACCGTTTCGGAGATATCTGCGAAAAATAGCAAAAAACAGCTTACATTTCGGAGCCGAAAAAATTGCAAAAACATGTAATCTTGACACGGTCATATTTTTTAAAAAATACCATTGGGACGGCCTTACGGTGTCGCGACGATCAGGTTTATCTGGAAGACATCCTCTTCCAGATAAACCTGATCGTAAATTGCACGGCGAAATTAGAAAATTCGGCTCGCCACGAACGAATCAAAAGTAGCATTTTGTGACATTTCAGAAAATCTTTATAGATATTAACGCGAATAATCTGTCACTACCTCCCTGGCTCCACCTTCGTGTGTCGCGCGTTACGTCGATTGGACAGGCTAGACATCAAGATAAAGGTGATTGGCTCTGTACCTAGCGTGAGTTATAATAACTCACACATTATAACTCACGCTGTTTGTTTATGGACACTATTAATTGATCAAAAGCAGTTCATTAATTAGTATATAGCCTAATAAGAGTAGATAAAGTATCTATTCTACTCGCGTATAATGGCTATATACGCTCGGATGATTTATAAGACTCGCCTTTGGCTCATGCTGTAAACATTACCCCCACCAGTAATAGCCATCATTATACGCTCTCTGAATAATAGACAATTATCCACGACTATCTACAATCATTGCATTATACATTTAATAATTGACGAATGATGGTAGTCATAATTCTAGCGTATTATGAACATGAACTCATAATAGCACACCTTGACCAATCAGGAACTAGCAATTTTCATAATCAACGGACGTGTCCATTTTTTACAAGGGACAGTCCACGTTTTCTTTGACGTTTAAAATGTCAAACAAAGTTTTAGTGTGAACTAACTTTATTTTTTCGCTTTTAAATTATTAAAACAGTTAAAATATTCGTGGATAAAGTATAGTATTCTGCTTGCGTATGATGGCTACTACACGCTCGGATGATTTACGACAAACCTCACCCTCGCGAGTATTAGCCATCATTAAATGCTCGCTGAATAATATATTATTAATAGTTACTGAATCGTCATTTACAATTTTTTTAAATAAAGCCTCGAAGAAGACAAAATCTGCAAAAACAAGAATCGAGAAACTGATTCTGTTAAGCATATTTGATATTTTAACTTAGAAAATGAGTCTTTTGTAATATCCGAGGTAATATCTATAAAAATTCTTTACAACTTAATACATAATAAAGTGGATTCTTAACTTCAGCTCTTGTCAACATTCATTTTATAGGTCAAAAATATAATCCGGTTTCGTGTCAGATTTTATCTCAGTCAATAGAGCTGGCAATCTTTAAATTTCCTTGCATATACCTACGCGGGCTATTGGGAACAGAATATATAAGTTTTGTGATACTTATATTGGCGATAGTACTTTGATATTATAAAATTATCTACACACTGTTTTATTGTTTGCTGAAATGCGATGTGATTAACGATATTGCACAGAGGAAAGATGTGAATATTTTGTAGTGGCAACTTACTGTATTTTACATATACCCCTGGAGTAGTTTCCACAAATACCATAACTCTTGTACACTACACTCGATTATTATCACTCGACGCGAATTTCGTCAACCATGTTGACATCATCTGGAGATGACTAATACTTAGTTTTAAAAACTGGTTCCATACTCAACTTAATGAAAAAGGAGATAGTACATGATGAAGAAGGTGTTGCTTCTCTATTAGTTTTGTATTCTGTAGAAGATAATCCAAAACTTTCCTTGAGGAGACGGTCGCTTCAGGTTGGTATTAGCAAATCAAATTTCAAAGGATTTTGTTGAACATAAAAAAACATGCCTGTAAACCCCTGTTTAATCACACTTTGGAGCTAGGAGATGAAGGTAAACGTCTCTTTTATTGTTTATGGGTGAGTAATGAAATATGAGAAACAGAAATTTTCATCATAATATTATGTTTTCCGATGAAACAACCTATTCTACCAACAGGACTGTTTCATTAAAACAAATTCGATATTAGAACGATCTAAAATGAGGATTACCTCATTTGAGAATTTCGAACCACCGCCAATATTTTGTTAAAGTAAACTTGTGGTGTGTTGTTACTTAACATGTAATAATGGCCCATATTTTTTTAATAGTAACGTTTATTAGCACATATACAGTGATATGTTGAGACATTTTGTCCGAGATGCGATGTTTAAATTTACCACTGAATTAACGGCAATCAATGTATTTTCAACCAGTTAACAACATTATTCTAATATTGCTGTTAACTGGTTAAATTGCAAATTTGGAGATAGTTGCATTGCAAAAAACGTCCAAGGATCCCCGATTGACAATTTTGGATTTATATTTGTAGGGGCATTTAAAACAAATTGTTTATAAAGAAAACTTACTAATGTGAAAATATTAATAAATCGAATAAAAGATGCATTTACATCTTTAACGACAGAGTGTTCAGAGCTTTGTCCTACTGAAAGCGCTTCTGGAATTACTTTTGTACAGAGACCCCGGTCCTGTCAGCACTCAGCAGGACAATATTCCACTCATAAAGTTAGTCTGCATGCAGGACTACCAGCACTACATGCCAAAACGTGATTTTAGCATTTGTTTTCATTAACTTTCGTAATTCGAGGACCTGCCGGCAGGGCATACTTTTAGTCGTAATTTATATGTAAGTATACCAATTATCTTTAGAATATTTTTTTAGGATGTCCACCCTGTATATTTTTCACTAAATGTATAACCGGTTTCTTCCATGGCATTAGCGTCAACTGGCTGCTAAGTATAATTTTTGAACGTCAAATAATTTTTTAGATAGCGCGGAAACACACAAACAACAGTCTGACAGAATTGAAATATCTTTACATTTTTAAAATCTATATACATAATCTGAAGCGTGAAAATCGGAAGAAGTTACAGAGAATTATTTTATCATGATTATAATATTTCTCTTCGGGAAGCGCACTAACTAAGAATTTATTCGAAATATAAAAATACTTTGATTGATTGATTGACTGATTGATTTACCAGCGTGCGGTAGGCATTTCTGCCACTCCCAAGGATTATACAGCTGGGCCTGCTACGTCCACGCTGGGTTGGACTGGGGTCATGCTTATTGCCAGCAGCGAGTGCCACATGGCGCATGGTAAAGGAATGTGGGATGGGAGGTGTAGGTATTTGTGAGATAAGTTATCGCATTGTGTCGTGAGGGAGCATTTAAGCTCCCTTTTTTTGTATTTTTCGTTCAGGACTTCTGCCGCTTCTGGGTCTTCTTCTTCTTCTTCTGGGTCTTCTTGTGATATATGTTGCCGCGTTGTGCCGTTGCTGTTTGTGCTCTCATTTTTGTTTTTCTACTTCTATAAATCTTCTTATTCTTCTTCTGAGCCTTCTGATTCCTCCGTTTCTGATTCTGGTAGAGTATATATCGCTCCGATTTCTTTGTGGAATTCATTTTTTCCCTCGCTTTTCTTTCCCAATATGTTTGGTACTTTCCCAGTTTTTTCATAATCATCTCGATTGTTGTTTTCCACGTGTAACATGGTATCCCCATTTTTAGTTTGCTGCTGTTCAGTGTTAGTGCTTTCTTCAGTAGATGAGTTGATTCCCTTCTTTGGACGTGTCCCCAGTACTTCATTGCATATATTTCCATCCTTTTTGTGATTTTCTTCCTTTTTAGTAGTGTTGATGTTTTATGCCACTGTTTTTGTCCTGTTGTTTTTCTGAGTAGTTGGATGATGTCTCTTTCAGCTGTTCTCAAACTTCTTCTGTTGGCTTTTGTTGTTGTCGCGTTTTTAACTCCATGTGTCATCGTTGGCAGTATGATGGCTATGTACAGCCGTTTGGTGATAGTTTGTTTTTCTCGATTAACGGTATAATTGCGCTTGTGACTCTGTATGCTGTTTTTATTCTCTCCTTTACTGTTTCTCTCCTTTTCAGTTGGTTCGTCAGATATGTTCCTAAGTATTTCAGTTTGTTCGTTGTTCTGAGGGAGTAGTCACCTATTTTGTATTCTTCTCCACTGATCCGACTTTCTCTTATTGATGGGTCTCGCTCCATTATTAGACTTTTCTTGAAGTTGATTTTCATCCCAGATGTGTCCAGATGCTGTTTCATGTTTTCTAGGAAGTTAAGAATTTGTTGCTCTTCTTCTGCGACAATTAGGTCATCGGCATATGCTAGTACGACTGGGGTTCTCAGTGTTTCCGTGTCATCGTTGAAATTTGGTGTTTCCCTTATTATGTTTTGTATTACTTGGTCTAGGACCGTGATGAATAGTCGGGGGGATAGAAGACATCCTTGTTTGACTCTGTTCTTTTATCTGGTTTCCGTCATTTGTCCGAATCATTGTATGGCAGTGGTTTCATGAAGGCAAGCCTTTATTATCTTGTTTATTAGATAATGCGGCACTCCTTTGTTATATGGCCTCTTGACTAATGGTATCGAATGCCTTTTGGAGATCTATAGCGACTATGTGCAGTTTTGTCTCTCCATTTTTCTTCCAGTATTCTTTTGGTGGTGTACATGTGGTCGTCCGTTGAACTGCCTTTGATGAATGATGTCTGGTAGTCTGGCGGTCTTCCAATGTACTTCTCTAGTTACTTGAGCAGGAATTGTGCAGAGTGTTATTCTTCTGTAGTCATCTATATTCTGTGGCGAGTTGGTTTTTGGGAGGGGTATTTGTATAGTCGTGGTCCCTAGTGTTTTCTGTCCATACTCTGGTGATGATTTCTAGGGTTTGCTCCTTTAGCCTTTCCGTACCGTAGTATATTAGCTCGTTGTCTATTTTGTCTACTCCAGGTGCGGTGTTTCTTCTAGCTCTGGCTATTATTTCTAGCAGTTGGTCTTTTGATGGTGGGCCAATGGTCCGTTTCTTTTATTAGTTTTGTTCGTTCTTTTCTTGGTCCAATGTTGCATTGGTATATATTTTCTCTTGTGGGTACTGTTGTTTCCTCTATATTTTTCGGATATCTGAAGGTTTGCTTTAGTCGTTGTCCTGTTGGGAGTGTTTCTATGTTTTCGAAGAATGATCTGCATTTTTCCTCGTCGTGGTTTCTCTCCGCATCTGTTTTTCTTTAGTGCTTCTTTTAGCTTGTCATTTAAGTTCCCCGTCGGTTGTTGTGTGCCTGTGACCTTCATTTTTTTTAGCTGTTCGTACTTATTATTTTTTTCTTTCTTTTCGGGCTCCTAGGTGATCTGTCTCTTTTTAACGTTTTTCTTGCCGCAATTTTTATTTTTGCGCCCATTGATGTCCAGTCTAATTCTTCTCCTGTCAGTCAATAGAGAACTATTCCAGGTATTGGGTGGTGTTTTGTTGTTTCCTTGACTTCTTTTTTCTTCTTTTATTTCCAATTTTCCGTATAGGATTTTGTGGTCTGTCCTTTTTGCTTTAACGTTGTTGATCCTTTCTCTTATCTCTCTGCTTACCAGGATATAATCTATTTGTGAGATTGAGCTTCCATTACTCCATGTGTCAATGCAGGATTGGCTTTTGCTCCATGTTTTTCTTATTGTTAGGTCAAACATGTGTGCTAGATTTTTCAGCGCGTTTCCGTTTTCGTTAGACCATGTGTGGAGTAAAGTTTTTCCTATGACGCTTTTATCCACCTCCGTCCGATCGTCTTTTCCTATATGTGCGTTGAAGTCTCCTAATATTATGATGGGCACTTTTCTTTATTCGTTTCTTCTGGTTTCTTGAGTCAGCTGCCTGAATACCCTTCCTGCTCTCTTGTCTGACGGTAAGTGGACTCCTATCATGCAAATGTTGTCCTTTCCATTTTGTATGATTGCCGTGGCTATGTTTTCGTTTATATTTTCCGTCCTTATTTCGATGGGGCTCTCTCGTCTGGTTACCCATGCAATTCCTCTGCTGGTCTTTTCTTGCCCGCCCCCGCTTAGTTGCCATTTGTAATTTTGTGTGATTGCTGCTCCGTCTATCATATGTGTTACTTGCATACATGCGACGTCGATGTTTTCTGCCTGCAAGGCCTCGTCGATTTTTTCATTTTTTGCTCAATGTATGCATCCTCTGACGTTCCATGTCACCACAGTTATCCAATCAGCTGGTGCTTCCTGACTGTGTCCCTCTTCCGTTCTTTGCGATATTTGGTACCTGTTGATATTCGCTTCCTCTCATTCTGGGCGAGACGTTATTGTTCTTCTTGGGAGGTTTGTTTCTTCTAATCGTTCTAGTTCGTTTCTTTTCTGCGTAGTGATTACGCTGTCGTAGTGATTTCTGTTGTTTCCCTGCTTCCTGTACACAATCTCAATTGGTATGTTGTCGTCTTCTTGTTGTATGTTGGGGTGAAAAGTTGTGAATTCGCCCTCCTCTTGGTGTATTATTATTGTCCTCCTCTTAAAGTTTGCTGTTGCTGCTATCGTTTCCTGCCAAAAACCGTATTTTCTCAGATCTCCGAAAAACTCCTCTGTCTTTTTCTTGTTGGTGCTCTGTTGATTGTAAAGGGGTTCCAGTTGATGGATGCCAGCATGAACGGGGTGAAATAATCTATGTTGTTTTTTATATAGCTACTTGTTTCTGTAGATTTTTCATAGCGTTGGTGTTTGCCGGGGCTGTTATGTTTTCTCCTTCTAACTGATGGCTTAGTGCTCCATATAGACAGTTCCCGTCGCCGTTGATTTTTTTGTACCAGTAGCTGATGTGTCTTCGTTCTTACGTTCTGTAGTGGATACATTATTTTTGTGTTCTCTGGAGAGTTATTATTTCTTGCTTACTTTTTACTTATTCTTGCGGACTTAAACTTTTTAGTAAAATTCCTTAGCCTTACCAGAGCCGTACCAGATGTGAAGTGTAAACAGTCAGTATGTTTTTATGGCATGCATGAGATTTTTTAAATTTTAGTGGCACTGAAACCAAGCTAATGGGCAACAATTTTAACCAAATTTTTGTTATTTTTAAACTGATTTAATTTGGCGTGGTGTATTGTTACTCTAACGATACGCCCCTGGTATATGTATTTGCTGGAAGAGAATTGTTTATTGACTTATTTCTAAATTATTGCATGGCCTGCGTTAAGTCTGTTTATGAAATTCTTTAAGTTGTCTATAAGTACCTAAGATGGTTTAAATGTGTAAGTGGACTTATCTTGATTGATTTATGGCTTCCTTTTTGGGTCCTTCGGGTCGGTACTCAATATTTGTTAACTGTTTTCACTTTTTTACACTGCACTGAGAAGATTTAATCACCCGTATTAATTAAATATTAACACTTATCACTTAATTGTTGTTATTCTGACATCACCTCCGTATGCACAATTTTTCACTTGACCACGAGTGTAACTTTGACCTATTTGGGCCATCTTATTACCGGTTTCTTCTCCGATTTAAAGCAGCGTTTCTAGTAAGCGTCTATTCCCCGTAAAGGTCTCTAGGCGACTCCTATTCGAAATATAAAAATACTTTAACATGAAATTCCTTTCTGACTCTAAATATTTTTTGTAAATTGTCAAAGATACTGGTTTTTGAAGTCCAAGTAAATAAAAAGCACAGTTACAGTTACCTTCAATTTTGAGAGAATTGCGGCTGATCTTGGTGGTGCTTCCATCGATTTCCCACAATACAATTGCCACGTTTTCTTATTTTACATTTTTTTATTATTCCGAAATACCTCGCGGTATTCCATTCCTCGCTAAATTATGACATACTTCAAGAATGATCATGTTTTGAGTCAGAAGTCGTTGCAGGCGTCGAAATATGCATGCCCGCCTCCATAGTTTTAAATGTAACTTAGTTACAAGTACAAACGCGCATACAATTTTAACTAATAAATACAGCGCCTTTGGACAAAAATGCGGTTTTAGAGGGTTTAATATTTCAAAACACATTTGACCATAGTCCATAGTCCTAATATTTAGCAATAACGTAGCAAAGTCTTCTTTCTGTGCTTCCGGTAGGACACTGTACGTATTATCATGAACAATTCAAGAAGTCTGTAACAGTTAGAAAGAATTACGACATAGGATTGAATTAGGGGCTGAAACGTGCAGGGTTAATCGAATTGTTTAAAATATTCATTAATTAGTTTATCTATTGTTTGGTTCTATTTTGCTCTATTTTCCGATTTTGAGAACACGCTGCATTAATGTTGAAGTTTTAATTTAAGATTTGTTTGTTTAAAATCAAGCAAAAATTGTTATTCCTTTGCCATTTTTTTGCAAAATTAAAACAATGTCCCTGTTGTCAACTCTATCCAGGGACATACTGTATACAAGATCTTCCAGGAACATAGCGCAACACTTCAAAAGCGTACATCTTGGGTGAAAATAACAATAAAATTACCTGTAATTTTTTCCTTGGGAATGCTGCTTTGGAGATGTTCACGCTGAAAGGTTAAATCTTGAAGAAGTTTTTGTTCATAACTTTCAAAGCTCTATATCGATTATTAAAATATTTGGACAATAAGCACAGTAAGATGCATCTATATAGATCAGTGTGCCCAGAAATGCCTAAACAGAGGCACTCGAAGGGCAAAGATCTATATACTTTCAGATAGCCAGGAAACACTAAAGGTTCTCAGGTCCTATACCTTCGAGTCTAAAATTGCAGAATTGCAGAGAATGCAGATAATCCCTAAATCAACTGAAAAAAACAACAAGGTTACCTTGATGTGGGTGACAGGGCACGAGAGAATAGAAGGCAACGAATTAGCTGACAGCCTCGCAAGAAAGGGGCTGAAGCTCCATTTCTTTTACCCGAACCGTTCTGTGGATTACACAGACCCACAAAAAAAAAAGTTCAGACCAGCGAACCAGACCCATGTATCCCTATGTATTTTCGGTCGCTGAATCCGAATCCGAGGTCAAAAAAATTCGTACACCCCCAAAATCTTGAGCTAGAGCCAAAAAACACCCCTGGACTGGGGTAAAAAGAATATTAAGCTACGAGAATACTTGTTACATCCTAATCTATCGAATTATACAAATTAAGGTTAAACAGCAGCGTACATACAACAGATATGAAACACACCCCCAGGAAGGGGTGAGAAATCGATCGAAAACATCAATGAGTACTGAAAAAGCTCGAAATGTCTAAATTTTGTTAAAGTGATAACAAACTTCATCAGGTCCAACGTAATCTTCATAAACTGCCCCTATAGGGTTGAGAACAACCACCTTCAAGTTTAAAGGACACGAGAAAAACAAGAAAAAACGTAAAATCCAACAGGATTTCTATTTTCATGAATGCTATGATTGGCTGAAATTGCGTAGTACTCTAAAATAGAACTAGAAACTTACGTATCATTAACGCCCTACAGTGTCAACCCTCAGAGGGTGTGAAAACTACCCCCTAAACTAAAAAGTTACAGTATAAAAATGTAGTGTAAAAATTCGAAACACCTGCGTTGTGTGGAAGTGAGAAGAAACTAGACTATGTTCGACGCTATGCTTGAAAACCACCCCCACGGGGTTGCGAGATACCACCCCTATATCTGTAGGATGTTGGAAAAACTGAGAGAAACTAACCGGATTTACATTTTTATGCTATGATTAGCAAAAATCGTGATGCACACTTCCAGTGTCCTACGGATATAGGGGTAGCATCTCGCAACCCCATGGGGGTGGTTTTCAAGCACAGCGCCGAACAGAGTCTAGTTTCTTCTCACTTCCACACAACGTAGGTGTTTCGAATTTTTATAGAAGTCACCGTAACTTTTTATAGATAAATCTTACATAGGGGGTAGTTTTCACACCATCTGAGGGTTGACACTGTAGGGCGTTGATGGTACGTAAGTTTCTAGTTCTATTTTAGAGTACTACGCAAAATAGAAATCCTGTCGGATTTTACATTTTCTCTTGTTTTGTGTCCTTTAAACTTAAGGGTGGTTGTTCTCAACCCTATAGGGGCAGTTTATGAAGATTACGTCGGATCTGATGCACTTTAACAAAACTTAGACCTTTCGAGCTTTTTCAACAGTCACTGCTGTTTTGGATCGATTTTTTTATAAATGGGGGCTAGTTTTCACCCCTCACTGGGGGTGTGTTTCATATCTATTGTATGTACGCTGCTGTTTAACCTTAATTTGTATAATTCGATAGATTAGGATGTAACAACTATTCTCGTAGCTTAATATTCTTTTTACCCCAGTCCAGGGGTGTTTTTTGGCTCTAGCTCAAGATTTTGGAGTGTACGAATTTTTTTGACCTCGGATTCGGATTCAGCGACCGAAAATACATAGGGATACATGAGTCTGGTTCGCTGGTCTGAACTTTTTTTTTTTTGTGGGGCTGTGTTATCTAAGGAACACATAACGGAGGAGGTCCGAAAATGGGAAAAGGAACAAGAGAAGTCCTACTGGAGGACTACCTCAGGCCAAAGACAAGCGAAAAGGTTTATCACAATGCCACAAGGCTTCTCGAACTTGAAAAGTCCGACATAAGGCTGATCACAGGCCTTCTAACTGGCCATTGCCCCTTGAGATATCATCTCAAGAACATGGGCATGACAGAAGATGACAAATGCAGATACTGTGAAGCTGCAACTGAGACTGAGGAATATATAATTTGCGAATGCAAGATACTAATCCGAATTAGGCTAATGTACCTAGAATAGGCGGAATTAACGCTTGAAGATAGGGAAATTAGCTCTCAGGAAAATCACAAGTTTTGCAGAAAGTCTTGGAATCCTGGGCAGCAACTAGTTGTAGGGTAATTCACAAAAGACCTTTTAGGTCAAGGTGAAGAAATGCCAACTCAGGACCAAGCGACCTCTTAAACAATATACAATCTACAAGATGCATCTGAAGTAGTTTCTCCAAACTTCACATGTTTGGAGAAACTACAGTCGAATAGTATCACTCCTGCACTTTCCGCCAACCTTTTAGGTCGAGGTGAAGAAAGGCCAACTCAGGGCCAAGCGACCTCTTAAACAATCTACAATCTACAAGATGCATCTGAAGTAGTTTCTCTAAACATGTGAATATTACAGTTGAATAGTATCACTCCTGCACATTCTGCCAACATGGTTAACGAAATACGAGTGAAGTATTCACAAGTAAATATTAGTGCTTTCCCTATTTTGTCTAGGAAGCCAGTCGTCGAACACTTATAATACTTTTTATCCTCAAAGATTGCCATACATGCAACTTCGGAATTTAAGGTGACATTTTAATATTCCAGACACTCTCTACACATCAATTCCTCTTTACACGACTGACATTTTACTAAAACAATATAAACTCCGCAAGAAACAAAACAGTGTTCATTGAAATAATTAAATTTTTTAATACACAAATAATAAGCGCGAAATAGACATTGAATATATTTCAACTTCTTGTAATAAGTTCTTGGAAGTTTTTTTCAATTCACTTAGAATATACTTCTTAATTTTATACATATATTTCTTACAAAGTTTCCTTTTATAAAACCTGTTTCGAACTTCTCTTTGTTAAATGTAAGTATATATTTTGCAATATTTGGAAGAATATTAACTGACATCGCTTTTCTTTCTTTTTACAAAAGTTGCCAAACAGTTCATTTTTTATGCGTATGATTGATCATATTGTTTTTTTTAAGAAACATGTAAACGTCAGTGATATAAGTGAATTGAGTGATTTCATTTCCTAAATAATATTTAATTTAACGTTTCTATTTAGAATGTTTTTATAGAAAGTTGAATTCTTGCTGTCTTAAAAATCATAATTTATCCGGTTGTTTGTAGAGGAAATATACAAAAAGTCGTCGAATATTTCTGGTTCAAGGTAAAATAAGACAAGTACTGAATTAATTTATTGTTTGAAGAGGTCTTTTTCGAATAATATTTTTACAGGATATTTTATGTTTAAAATGAACTAACAAACGTATTTATACATACCATTTTTATCTTTCCTTCGCAGTTAACAATATTCTTTTAACAAATAGTAGTATACTTTTTCGGCCATTGTTTAATAATGGATGATTTCTAAAATATACGAAGGACCTGCAAACGACAGAAATATATAAGTTGTTGCACACATTATTTAGTGTTGGGCTGCTGATCGAGAAGGTGACATAGTTTTAAGGAAATACGAACAACACCACGTGGAAATATCTCTAGACATTTTTCAAAAGAACATAAACATGAACTAACAAACGTATTTATACATACCATTTTTATCTTCCCTTCGCAGTTAACAATATTCTTTTAACGAATAGTAGAATAATTTTTCGGCCATTGTTTAATAATAGATGTTTTCTAAAATATACGGAGGACCTGCAAACGACAGAAATATATAAGTTGTTGCACAGATTATTTAGATCGAAAAGGTGACATAGTTTTAAGGAAATTCGAACAACATAACATGAAAATGTCTCTAAAGACATTTTTCAAAAGAACATAAAAAAAATGAAAACAATCTTAAATACGGAAGAAGGAATCGAAATTAATTTGGCTTAATAAGGAGAGGAGCTACATGTAGCTATAATGTTATATTTTGTGTCTGATAATATCTTTCGTTACAAAGTAGGTAGTAAAACAAATTTTTGTCAAAGACTCAAAAAAGAACTAGACTCAAGAAAGAACTAGAGATAGTTTTTGAGCAAACTAACCAAGTTTTGATGCTTAGTTCCTTATATATAAGTCTGCATTAAATGCCCAACAGAAAGACTAGCAAATTCAGGACCATACCCTACCGGAATCGACTGGTTTTACATATCTCTATTAATAGCCCAATACGTTGTGAAAGCACATGAAGAGGCCTTCAGCTTACCACTTTCCCTAGTCCAAACACTGTCTTTAGATGTCCAAGAGTAATCTGAATGTCTATGTAGTATTACTAACAGGACACTGTAGACTAAACAAACTACTTTATAGAAACATGCTGGGTGCAGAGATGCGAGCATGTGAGGTATTACTGTTCTCAACGAAAAGAGGGTCCATATTGGGGAAGGGGGACATCTACTCAAGTACGTCACAACACAAGTGTTGGTTGGCTTGAAGAAGAAGAAGAACAATGCACGCTCTTAATAGTACATTACAAACTTACCAATATGCCATTAGTAGTTCTCTTCAGAAAAGTAACATAATGGTAGATTGCTGGTGCAAGAATATTTACAATCTGGATTTTCTCGAAAATGTCTTTAATGATTTGGCTGAAATTTTGTACGTTAGTACATTACGAACTTAACAATAAACCATTATTGTTTTTCCCGGGTAATTCACATAAAGGTAATTTTCTGATGATCAAAAATTTTCAATTCACGAAAGAAAGTAAATTGGCTTATCGTACCATTTATGATGAACACGATTAAAAATATTTGCGAAAATTTATAAAAAACTGATAAAATTGTTTAAACAAAATATACATGCTCCCGATCTCTCCCAAAATATACAGACGTACTTCTGTATTTCCATTTATATGTTTATTTATACTGATCATATTATATGTACTTCATATTTTTTGTCTTATAGTTGCACCACTATACATGTAAATAAAATTTACGTATTTGTGTGTAATAGAAAAGGTCTTCGCATACTTCTTCTGTGAACATTTAACGTTTTGATTACAATGTTACAATTTTAAAATCGTAATTGTCCCCATTTCTGTTATCGTGCCATTTGACAAATGTTAAAATTTATCAGTAAAAATTAATGATCAATTTTAATGGGCACTTTGTAATTTGTTACTTTACAATTGGCGCTATCTATTTTCAGCGTTACTAACCGTACTCCCATAAAATTTGCATTCTGTTTGGCTGATACTTACTTGAATATGTGCATCCATTAGCGCCAAATTACAGGGCGGTCAAGCGATATGTTTTTAATAATACTAATAGTACTTTAGTGTTAAGATTTATTTATAAGTTCATGGGTAGATATTTCACTAAAATATACAGAGCGGTCTCAAAAAGGGTATAAGCTATTTAAAATCTAAAATATATTACACAATTTATGTGTGGATGTTTTTATTATTGAACCCAAAATCGACAAAATCTAAGTTAATAGTATTTTTCGAAACTGCAACGAAATCAGAAATAGTTTTTAATCCCAAACCACCTTTTTTCTACCAATGAAATACATTTTTGCGAAGTGCACTGAAATTGGACGAATAGTGGTTTTCATCCGGAGATAATTGCTCTGCGGATAGGCACTGGATGACGACTTATCTAGATTTTATTAATGCTGAATGGCGCATTTTTTATTTTAACCAAAAATGAAACAAAGTCTCATAAAATGAAGAGACAAACATCTCCATATGGGTATCTTGAAGGCAAAAAGAATTTAATACTTTTTGCGCCAGTCGATTTTTACCATCACTCTAACCCTTGTATGTAGTTGTGATTAAACATTCCCGAGATGTATCTTATACTTTAGATTAGATTTGAAAAAGTCTGGCTAGGCCTTCGCAATGGCACAGCACATGTACTGAAGTTTCCTCTTCCTCTTGACAGAATCTGCTAGTTTCATTCTCTGCCAGGCCCATTAGCCTCATATGTCTCTTAAGCCTACAATGTCCAGTTAGAAGACCTACCATTATCCTAATGGCCTTTCTATTTTGGCGTAGTAGGTCTTCCGTGAATTTCCTTAATGAACTTCTTGGCCTGCCTCTGATGTGGGAAATTCTTCCACCACTCTAAAGATTCATTAATGCATGTTCGTATGCGTGGCTTAGCCACACCGCAAAAGGGTTCGGGTTCTACTAGGGCCTTAGATGCGCCTTCCCGGACCAGTTCATAAGCCTTCTCATTTCTCTTGTGTCCCTCGTGTCCTGGTATCCATGCCACAGTCACTTTGTTCTGACTTTCTAGGTCTGTAAGGGCATTTATACAACCCCACACTAGTCTTGAATCGACCTGCATGGAATCGAGTGCCTTTAGCGCTGGTTGGCTATCGGAAAAAATGGAAATTGATTGGTTTACAGTTCCTTGGCTCATTATTTCCTTTGCACACCACTGTGTAGCGGCTACTTCAGCTTGAAATATTGTAGCATATCTCATATGTTTATGTCTAATTATGTAATTAAGCATATAGTTGTTTTTTTACTTTATGCTGATTTCAATATATGCACGTACTAATTGAATTCATGCTTTTCTTCTTGAATTACTTATCGTTAAATTTAATACCTATTGCGATTCTGTGGGTTAGATCGGCAACTAATTTTTGAGAAAGTTCACATAGTTTCTCGCGTCTGTTCAGGACCTCGTTTGCAGCACAAAAACTAACGAGGTATTTCTAAAAGTGATTAGTACTAAAACACATATCAAAAAAAGTGCAACAAATTTTATTCCACTTGGTGCCAAAATGGTCCTCATATATTCTAAATTTGCTTTTTCCGTTCGAACTAAAATCAAGATATACTATATTTAAGATGTTAAGATGTGAGAAATTGTGAAACACAGCATAAGGTAGGTTTCTCTTGAGCCAAGCTGAGGAGAAATGAGCAAGACTTAGATGCGATCGATGTGGGTGTCTAGGGACTTAAATTCGATAGTGAGGCAGTGCATTGTAGCCTGTTCAGTTCCAATAAAAAAATAAATTGTAACATGCCAAATGTCAAATAGAATCTACTAAACTAAATTACTAAATTTAAATAATAAAAGCTGGCAAGCAGAAATTGAAATTTAAGAAAACACTATATCTGCATTCTTAAAATGAAAAATCTCCTCGGGAACGCAGCTTTAGCACTTGACATCAGACATCACATCCTGAAAATTTATATAAATATATTAAATATTCTGTCCATCCATATGGGCTAAAAACATGGATCATGGGGATACCTACCACCAACTCTCGAAACGTGAATACTCCGTAGCGTTCTAAGAATATCGTGGAAAGAGCATATTTAAAATGAAGCCGTACTAAGAATAATGGAAGTGGATAAATAACTTATGAAGGTCATCAAAAAACTTAAAAGTAGTTACCTCGGACATGTCCATAGATGAAGAAAATTAAGGTTTTAAGGTTAATCATGGGAAGTAAATTAGAGGGTCGAAAGGTTCAGAAAAAATAAAATGCTCATGGCTGAATAATATTAGAGACTGGATACACAAACATTGAAATGGCACATTTTAAAGAACAATTTGTGGTAATTGTTGTGTGAACTTATAGTAATGAAGACGCACCTACACCTAAAGAAAATGATTTATATATCCATCTGAGGCGAAAGTCTTTCTAGTTTGTGAAAGCTATTGCAATGGCTTCTTAGTACATATCTCTCTCATAAAGTAGCTGTTATTTAAACGATGATGATCTGTGAAGATCTAAGAGGTGATATGATCGAAATTCCAGATAATGATTCCATCTTGACGACGACTTTTGAAAGCAGCTTAAGTGCCAGCAATATTTTGCACCAAAGTGTCAATGAAGCAATTAAGCAATACAGTTCTCAATTTGTCGAGAATTTCACCTCTTAGGTTAAACTTAACAGTTGGGGCAATAATCATGTTACTCAGAAATTTAAATACTAAAAAGGGATTGTGTAATGGAAACTGCTTTGGTAGTTGCGACTTTGACAGATCTAACTGAACCATCAGAAGCACTAGACATCAAATCCGTCTAGCATCGAAGCTAGTTTCTAGTCAAACTGATGTTTTCTATCAGAATAAACAAATCAGAGCCAGTCTCTGGACAATGTTGGTGTGTACTTGCCAAACCCAGTTGTGAGTATCTCTGTATCGCCTTCCCAAGGGTTCACCATGCAACTAGTGTGAAGATGAGTGTGTAAAATGGATACATACTAATATAAAAAGGAAAGCCTTGGAGAACAAAATACTTACAAGGAATATATCCTTGTTTGTTTGCACAGAAGTACTGTGACGTGTTGAGTACATTTCAGAGAAATCACTACGGAAGGCATGATTGCTTTAGAGTCGACAAGAATATTTTTTTCTATTTATTTAACGTCGGCCTATTTCTGCTATCACCGACGCCAGGAGATGGAAATTTTGCCGAACCTCTTATCGTAAGAAGAGTAGGGATCTTTTACTTGCGTAACATTTAATAGGGCTGGGACCTTTTCATACTTCGGGGGACCAACCGTCACCCCTGAATAAATAGCCAGAGCTCCTATTTGACCGTATACTCTCCTTTTGGAGAGGAACGAGATTAATGGGATAACGAGACTATGGGAATAATGTAGGGTACTAGCTTACATACATATAGGTTAGATATTATATCACTATGGATATTTGAAAAAACAAACAATTAGTCATCATTATTAAATTCAATTTGAAATCAAAATTAAAATCTTTTTAAATATTAATTATTTTATTTATTAATATAGCTTACTATACCGCTATAAGGTTAGGCTTAAGCTTCAGTACGGCGGAGCCTCTGGCACCGTAACTCATAAGGAAAAAAACACATTTAATAGATAAGGGACCGCCTGGGACCGCCAAGGGACCGATGGTATATCCATTACGTAATCCTAGTCTTGGAATTACATTAGTCTATGTAATGAAGCATTATAAGACGACTTTTTTGTAAATATTTCTTGCAAAGACGACATTTCAACCCTCCCTCCCTCCCATCCGTTTTCGAGAATGTTGAACACAATGGAAATGGTGGGAGAAGTTTTTGGCCGCCGCAACCTCTTGAAATGGTCAAAAACCACCCCTTTCATGGATCCCTCCTTGTTTTCATATATAAACGGGTCTGGGGAGTGATTTATCGACGGGTTACACTGGAATAGCGTTATAGAGTAAGTGGAAACCAGACAGCGGTCTTAGGGTGTGGATTTTTTTTTTTTTAATGATTCGGTTCAAACGCGTATCCCCCATTTTCGGTGTCGCTGATCGCGGGAAAAATATTTTCACTTTTTTTTTATTTTTCGGCCCAAATCTCTTGCTCGAATATTATGTTATCTATATTTCACGTCTATAAATGCTTCTTCGAGTAATATAAAATAACTAATATAAAATAAAATATTTTTAAAAAATAATAATAAAAAAAATAATATATTAAAATAAATAAATTTTAAATTTACAGATTTCTTTGGAGACTCATTCGTTTACCACAAATTTAGAGATTTGCACATTATTTTACGGAAAAATATTATTAAATCGGCATTAAATCAATTTAAATCAAAGGGCATAGCGGGATAAGCATGTAAAATCTGCTCCCAAACAAAATTTTATTTGTTATCAACTATTTGAAGGGGCTTACCCTAAATATGATTTTCCCAAAATTTCAAACCTGCAGCCGCCATATTGGAGGAGTGGTGGGGGATTTTTTGATTTTCGTTTTTTAAAATTTTCTCGGATACCGATGTACGAAAAAATCCGAAAAAATTCACAGTTATTACTTACATGTTGATCTATTTACCTAATTTTTTTTATAATTTTTAATTGCAAATTTCGTATGCAAAAAAATTGCAAATTTTTGCCTACAATTTTTTGGCACTTTAAGAAAGAAGGCCACTCTGAATTTTTCATCGTAAATTACTCATTTATCAAGGCCTATTCTCAAATTATTTTCATATTTTTCAAAAATGTGGAAGATAATTAAGAAAACGAAAAACTGCATTACCGACCATTCTCTTATACGTGGACGCATGTCCTGTTAACAAATATACATGATGTTTCATTAATAATTGGACATACGCTAACTGGAGAATCCTTAGTTCAAAATATGAAGATTTAATCTGAAACACTTAGATAAAATGTGCCTCCTTACTGAGATACAGTGTCAAAGTGTTTTTTTCTTTTTTTTTGCAATATCTCAATTACCTCTTGACCGATCTTCTCCCAATTTGGTAAGGAAACATTTTTTAAGCTAAGAAAAAATAATTTATGTATTACATCACGATAGCCCGTGGAGGGCGCCTCATGAGCAATGCCTGATGATGAATTTTTTCTCTCTCTTTTTTTTACGAAACGTAGTGGCACTTTTGACTAAAAAATCTCATGCAGGAGTCATTTCTACGTAAAAAAAGGTACACTTGGTAGAACTTGATAATTCCAACCGTTTTCTAGAAAACTGCCGCATAGATCTCAAAAATTCTTTGAAAACAAGCCCAATTTGAAGAGGAAAATTGCATTTATTGAAAAGTGTGCTTTGGTGACTTAGTTCTGTCAAAATGTCAAACTAATGAAATTATATGTAAATGACAATATGGCAGCTACAGGTTTGAAATTTTGAGAAAATCATATTTAGGATAAGCCCCTTCAAATAGTTGATAACAAACAAAATTTTGTTTTGGGGCAGATCTTACGTGCCTATCCTGCTATGCCCTTTCCGTCCGTCCATTATAGGAGGGTTGAGGAGAGTCAGAGATGAAGGTGAATATTTTTATCGTAGTAGGGGAAGGGCGTATTGACGATCAAAAGTGTAATTAATGAATTTTACACCCCTTTGAAGAGTTGAAGCAACTCCCGAGGTCGCTGCCACCTTCTCTTCCATAAAAAATGAAGGGATGTGCACGAATAACGATCATATGTCGAAAAACCTGTAAATCCTGGATAGCATGCTTTCTGGTGAGTGAGAGGTGGTTTCTGCCCGTTTGAGGGATGAGGAGAAATTGGAGCTAAAAATGAATATTTTTCCCGTGATCAGCAACCCCAAAAATGGTTTGAACCGAATCATTTTAGAAAAACAAAGATTTTCCACCACTCGGAAGGGTTTAATCAACCCCCTAGGCCT
The DNA here is from genome assembly GCA_936432065.2 of Rutpela maculata. Lineage (NCBI taxonomy): Eukaryota > Metazoa > Arthropoda > Insecta > Coleoptera > Cerambycidae > Rutpela > Rutpela maculata. Next base: position 289,049,855 of record OW386285.2, on the reverse strand, counting down.
GCTGTCTGGATTCCACTTACTCTATAACCCCCTTCATTTCAAGTATAACCCGTCGATAGATCACTCTCAAGACCCGTTTATATATGAAAACTTAAAAGGGATCCATAGAAGGGGTGGTTTTTGGCCATTCAGAGAGTTGCGGCGGTCAAAAACTTCTCCCACCACTTTCATCGTGTTTAGCACCCTCAAAACGGGGGGGAGCTAATCTTGCCTTTGTATATCACTGTGTATGTCAGTCGGACGGGCGCCGGGCGTGCCGCTACATTCCAACTAGCAATCCTCCACTGTCAATACTTTTTGCTTGATGGATAGTTTAGGCTTCATCTATTTTATTAAAATGTTGAGAGAAGGCAAGCTTAAATACTAGTTAGTTAGATTCCAAAATTTCACACACACCGGTATCTTTTTCAAACAAGGCTCGTCCGATTAAAAGGCTGCTCGTTTGCAAAATGTACTCCAAAAAGCATGTAAATAACTAATTCAAATAATTATCATCCTATCGCCTTTCACTGCCAGCTCTGCCATAGTCAAAATATCACTCAATCATTTTTCCAGTTTCATCCCTTAATTGCTGATTTATTATTGTAAGTTTTGTAATGCAGGATATACGCCGGAAGTATAAACGTCTTGCTTCTAGAGCATTGTCACCAGCTTGCCCATAAATCAAATGCATGTCTGCTAGTTTAGAAGAGGAATAACCAGCCATCGCAACAAAATTATTGGGAAAAACTTAGTGAAAAATATATAATCTGAAGAATTAATTCGACAATATTGATTTTAACTCGCTCGTTCTTAGTAAAATAAAAGACCTCAATTATTGTTAAGTACATTTTTTCTCTAATGTAAACAAGAAAAAATGTTTTACTAAACCCAGAGTTGTGACACGACTCATTTTGCAATTTTTGCTTTCATGTAGCTTTCCCCTTGTTTAATTAAACTTTTCAAACCAATTAAATAAAAATCGCAAGATATCGTAAGAAATTGCATTTCATCTTGTTCTCGCGTGGTAGAGTCAGAAATATAATGTTTGTTAAGAATAAAAAGATTATAATAATAGTAAAAATAATAAAAAAACCTCTTTATTATATCCCACAAAATATTACACAGAAAAGAAGAAAACAATTTTACAAAATAGTTATGTTCCTAAATTCGCACCAATGATTTTTTAGTAGTGTACTGAATAATTCAAAAATGGATTGGCCTTAACCCATTAATGCCCAGATTAATATACTTCCTTGGATTTTTCTAATATTCAGAAATATGCGTTATTAGCAGTGTTGGAAACAGAAAAAATATCAAAAAAATTTAATTTTTCTTAATTTTCGAAATTTGAGATGGGTCGTAACGACCCCTTGGGCTCTAGAAATTATTGAAACAGATAACTATGAAATATATTATTTATTATTTAAAAAATCTAAAAAACATGTTTCATTATTGTTTTGTGAAAACTTCCAAAACATTTATCAGGAAGAGGTACATTGCACGCCTCACAAGCTTTATTAGTTTTATTTTTGCAACAAGTGACACCTGCGCCTTGGCCTATCAGTTACAATAAGATGCTGCCCTGAAGCAATGGCGGGATACAGAAGAGCCGCCCGCTTTCTTCCAGACACGACATATTTTTTCTATGTTTTTTCAACAGACACTGCACAATTTCACATCGGAATTCAAGATTGTCTTTAGTAATCCCGTATTGACGAGCTAGCAACCATGCATTTGTTGCACACACATCGAAGAGCCAAAAGACAATTGGTATGTACCATTTTTTCCCCTAAATCCTATCCTATTTTATATGTATCTATCGATATATTGGATTCGATAGGTGCGTAACTGTTTATTGAGATCGTTTATAAGGGGACGAATTTTACCCAATTTGTCATTTTGTGGCAAATTATTGTTGTCTGTCACATGAAAAACACTGCATATTTCCTCGAATCTATTCCTTCTCATGGATTCGGCCTCTGGTGTATTATGTGCGTCCTTACTGTCTTCCCAGTACATTCTTCTCGGCAAGGGAACATATTCACTCAAGAGGAGAATAACGATAAAGACGTACATCTCATATATTGACATCTTAACTTCAGGTTTGTTGTGGTCCCTGGTTGCGTAAATACATGTGGAGTCCACTAAATTTTGCACAGTTTCTTGTGGTAAAAATAATTCAAAATATTTAAGCGGATGACTTGTTGCACTTAGGGTGAGTGGCGGAAGTAAATGCAAGACTCTCTCCTGAGGTGCTTCCAGATCTCCTTTCTTCCACTTGGTCTTCTCATATTTACCAGTAGATGTAGGTACAGTTTTACATCTTTTCGCCAACAAAGCTAGTGGGATATTATATTCCTCATCTTCTTCAGTTTTTATTTGACCAACAGATTCAATGTCACCATTATTCTCACGCTCTACTTAAACGTCATTCTCAGTATTTTGGATTGGCGCTAGTTCATCTAGAATGTTATAATTGTCAAAGTAAAATTCTGCCTCGGCAGGTAGCTGTTTGCCATTTAACACATCGGGATCATTACACTCTTCGTCCTCTGAATCACAATCTGTAGCATTCCCAAAGTCATCCGGAGGCATTATTACTATTGCTTCAGGTACAATGACATGTTCGTCTAACATTTCTATTTCCTCCAATAATTGAGATGTAATAAGAGGTCGTTTCCTGCAAACTAAAAAAAATATCTTGAACATTGTAGTAAGCCCTAAGGGTCGTTAACGATCCTCCAGCTTTATTTCTCTTTATTAGGGCATATAAATTGTAGGGACGATCGATTACATGCTATTTTTTAATAATATAATATCTCAAAGCAGTTTGAAAATCGGTAATACATTTGTACTTACCAGTAACTAAACTGTGCCATGTCACATATAAATAATTGTTGAAATATTTTCCACCAAATCTCCCAAGTAAATACTGTCAATTTGTAAGTTTATCGGTATAATATAAAGTGATTAACTATACTAAGACGCTTTACACATACGTAATGTTAGTTTCATAATCAGTAAGGACAGTAGAAATTAAAATTATCTGTGGGTCGTTACCTTGGGCATTAATAGGTTAAAAAATTAAAAAATAAATTCCGTTTTAACCGATTTCAAAAAATTCACAAAAGGAGGAGGTTCTCAATTGGACCCGAATGTATGTTTTTTATGTTTGTTCAATCATTACGTATAGATTCCCTTAAATGATTTATATGAAGTCTTCTCAAACTGTAAGGTATGGCTTGGCGGTGGTCCCATCTTAATTTCATCAAGCTGCGTCCAGTGCAAGTTGAACAAAAATTGGACGCAAGATTTTTATAGTAGAAAATTTTGCAGTATTCATCGGAAGGAAATACATTAAAAGTGCTAGTAACTATTAGGTATCTTAGGACTAGCTGATACCGAATTTGATCTCAAAAATTAAGAATTGAAAACGGTAAAACCAATACGGTTGCCATAATGCAACTTTATATCAGATTTATATGAAATTTGAGATTCAAAATCCTTTGATAATGTCTCTGAAGCCTAAAGCTTGAAAATTCAAAATGATGGATATGTTAGCTTACTATATAGAAGCTATATAGAAGCTAAAAAGAGTGAAAAAATATTTTGAAAAAAAAAATAATTGAGCAGCGTCGCGTCGTCCAGTTAATTCAACCTTATTGTCTAATATCGATATTGAGGTCGGTATAAAAATGAACAAATAACGAATTCAAACGTTAACCCACTTCAGTATCAATATTAGGTAATATGGTTTAATTAACTGGGCGACGCGACGGTGAAATTTTCGTTCACAAATTTTACCGATCTTTTTTGTAGCGAGCTTCAATTTTTTTTTTATAATTTTTTCATCAAAATATTAATAATATCATGATGTGCAGTATACTTAAAAATTCACCCTCGTTCATGCTGGAGGAATGTACCCTATCTTGCAAGATGGCGGCCAGAAATCAGTTCTTATGATTTTTTTCGATAACCGTTGCTGCAACAAGAAAAATATCCCATAGTTCAGGAATATTACGTTTTTATTCCGACAAAATTCATAAAGACTTGAAAATTGATGGGTATGTTGGGAATAGCATAAGGATTACTAAACCAAAAAGTTCCCATCCCTAAATAGTGTGCTTCATCCCCCAGGACGTCCTTTCTACCCCCATTTTGAGTTTTCCTAGATTATCTCGGCAACGGTGTAATTTTCGACAAAAATACCTATATACAAAATTGTTCCTTGGAAAATTCTCTATCAAAAAGGTTTTTACCACTTTCTTAATAAAATTAATAATAACGTGGGAAATATGGCGCAAACATAAGGGTTGGTTCCGACTAGCACTCTCTACAGTACGATGTACCTTAAAGTTTAACGTTTAACGCTTAAAATAGCAGTAGGCACTAAAATTTATTTACAATTTTAATAAATATACAACTTCCACCCCCTCACCTCTATAAAAAGACCGTGTTGTACTTATTTCCACACCACCCTAGAGGTAAAGTACTTGGCGCGTTTTTTTAAAAGTGGTATCCCCTGTAGGCCTAATCCACTAATTATCAAATGTTAATTATAAATCTTGGTCGTCTTCCACAGACTCAACATTCAAGCATGATTGTCCATGGCAATGATAACACATTGTAGAGCAACGCAAGCCTGCTCTTCGGCAACTACACCTGTATTCGCACCCTAATTTACATGAACATGAAATAAGCGTTAAAACAGATTCGGGAGCTGGTTCTTTTATAGTCATTATTGGGATTAATATACCGCCAACTTTTTTTCCACCCCCAATCGGTAGCTTTGAGCGTCACGTTTTTCCATGTTTGAATTTGGTGAAAAACTCGATAACAGTGTTGCCGAGCGGCAGCAGAAGTTGGTGGAAGTTTTGACAACATAACAGTGTTGCTGGCTTTACCAACTAGTCTGTTAAAAGACATAAATCTGTATTCATCTAGACTTTTTTCTGCCGAGGTACAGTTGTATAAAGCTAAAATAAATCGCTCTCCCATGTTTGCAATTTATTCATTTCGGTGATGGTAAATAGATAACGAATTATATGACTTGCGCTAATTACGGCCCTGATTTACCAACGTACTATTCGTTTGAGGAGAAATGGTCTAAAAACCTTTTTTACAGAGAATTTCCTGTAGAACACTTTTGTACATAGGTATTTTTGTCGCAAAATGCACCATTTCATGGATAATTTTAAAAAAGCGAAAATTGGGGTGAATACTATGTCGTAGGGGATGAAGCACACAATTTAAGGGTGGGAACTTTTCGGTTTATTATTACATATGCTGTCCTGATTATTTCCACCAATTTTCAAAACTTTATGATTTTTGTCGGATATATCGCAATTTGAACCGTAATATTACTGAATTACCAGTAGAAAGTTAAAGTACATCAATTCTTTACGAAAAAGTTTTAATAGGTAATTTTTTTGTTACGATACGAACTGCATAGTTTCTAAAATGATCTAGAAAGACGAAAATGTATATTGGAGTCAGCAAGAGATCATGAATGTAGTATATGCGCAACTAGCGAACTAAAAAAATATAAGAATTAAATGGGCAAGTATACAATTTTTTTTAATAATTTTAATAACATCTACCCATAAAAACAGTTGACCCGTATTTTTTATTATTACAATAATACCCAAAAGCCAGATTATATTATTTAAATTACTTTAAGCTAAAATAACTACTACTTTTCTCACTTATAACCGCCACCAGGCCTAAACGGCCACGAAGAAGCCTCGATCGCTCGCGTCCCTTGGTTTTGTCAACTACTGAGGCTCAGTTCTCGACATCATTGGAAAACGTTCCTATGAAAAAATATATTCCCATGGATATTTCCGTGATATCATTATTAGGTATTCTCGAGTGAAATTAAAATGTAATTTCCTGTGGGAATTATGATTAGTATGATTATATGTTTGTCTGATATTAACTCGATTCATTTTTATAAATTGACCAATGGCATTAAAAATTCTGCTATTTTTTTTAAATTGTAATGTTGAGAACAGTGGTGGAGTTATCCATAACTAAAACCTAACCTCTAAGACAAACAATTTTTAATACGTTTTTTGAGAGTTCATAAGTACTTAAAAATTAAAATATACCTATAAGGCTAGGAAAAGAAAAACCTGCCATGCTACGAGATACAAAGAAAAAGGCTGAATAATTAAATTTTTGGAAAACCATGAAGTTGCGTACGGCAAAATTCAGAAATAACTTTATGCATAAATAGGCTAAGAGAAGATGGCAATATATAACCGACAACCCCCAGCAGCCAAACAGGACTGGACTTCTTTGAGATGAGTACTAAGTGCCACACTAGTTAATTTTTGTGTTTATGCTTAGCTTCAAGTATAGTGCATATAGAAGTAGTGTTATATGACAATGTTGAATTTTCGTGCATATTGTTAACATTACATTACATTATCTTTACTGACATTAATGTTTATATATCTATATTCGTATTACCTGTAATAAAGCACTTTACTGTTATATTTTTTATTGTAACTTTTATAACACATCATTGAAAGTACTTTCTAACAATTTCCAAGTCTTCTTCCTGCTTCTAAATCAAAGTTAAGTATATATGTTTTTGTCAGACAAATTATTTTCTATACAAATATTATGTACCTAGCACTGCACAAGCATTTATTATTGTCATCCTAGACCACTTTCAACTAATTTAAGGGAATTATTTCGTCCATTACAAAAAGCTGAAGATTAATCAAAATATTAAAATTTAAAATTAGCCCAGACGGCAGAGATCATTTTATAGTGAAACCCACAAAAAGTTGCAAACTGAATAATTTTTTTTAAATAAGTTCGTGAAAGTGTATAGAATAATATCCTGAAAAGTTTTCATTCCGCTTGGATGCAGAACATAAAAAAAGTGAAAAGAAAATTTTTATCAATTTTTTCAAAATTTTTAAATTATGTCAGGCTGGAAAAAAACGAAAATACAGGTGGGTAGAACACGTGTTTCTGAACAAAAATTGTTCTAATAAAATTTGTCGTTAAAGCCACGGTTTTCCCGGTAAAAATAGTGAAGTAACTTTGTCACTCTGCTTGGCCAAGCGCACGGTTAAATGCATACTACGGAACCTCTAAAAATTCTTAGCAGTTCTAACAAGTAAAATAAAGTTTTTGTCTCTTTCTGATTACACATTTTTAACATTTTTCTTAGCGACTAAGAGGATAAATAGTGAGTGTGGAGGGAAAAATATATAATTATGAACGCATACACTCATTAAAAAAAAGTTTACACAGTTTGCAACTTTTTGTGGGTAAACACCTTCGTCAACTGGGCTAAAAAATTTAAAGCGTTAAACGAATTTGAATTAGTATATTATAGGTTATGTTATTACAGTATCAACACAGAAGAAAACATTTTTGTTGCAATTATTCCATTGGGAACTCAGATAAACAACTTTGTTGTCGTTGGAAAATATTCCTGTGAGATGCGTCAAGAATACAAAATATAAATTCCCATGGGAAAGTCCTATTTTTCCCATTAGAATAAAGTCGAGAATTGAGCCCCTGGTCACGCGACTCTTGGAAAGGAAGGGGTTTCGTGCGGTTTCCTAGAACGATCTAGAAATCCGGCGCTCAACTAAAAGTTCAAGGCAGGCTTTAGGTTCACAATTAATAATTTTATAGCTATTAAATGCAAATTAAAGTAAGGTTTCGTAAACTAAAAATTGTTAACAAAAATATAAATTAGTACAATTTAGCACTAAGAGACCACAACTATTGGGTCATTAAAATAAACCGTTACAAAGGTGGCAGATATTTGTCCAAGGTGATTGTAGATGTAGTTCCCCTGGTATTATTTACATTCTGGTAAAAAAATCATTTGAATTTTTTTCAGGGTCAAATTATTTTGACTGTAATATTTTATCATTAAGCCTTTTGCTATTAGTACAGTAACTAGAGGTTTTAACTTTGGAATAACTTGAATCAGATGTCATTTCTTTTCGTCAATTTAATAGTAAATAAATCAGAGAAAAGTTATATTATGCGGGGGCTTGCTAATTTATAGGGGGTTGATGCCACCCCTATTGAAAATATTGAAGTTGGAGAAGAATCAAATTTTGAGAAGAAAAAGTTATTTGCGAATTTTCGTATAAATTGATAGTCTTTGAGTTATAACGACTTTAAAACTGCGATTTTAGCTTAAAAGAAGAGGTATTTCGAACGAATTTTCGCCAAATAACATTCAACGAACAAATGATATAGATAAATAAGAATGCTACTAAACTGAGGATGAATTTCGTTTTTTTTTCTGATTTCTGTAGAATTAATGGTTTTGGAAGTCTGAAAGATCCAAACGTTTATAAGACGATGTATTTAGATTAAATGTTAAATGTCTCAGAAACTACGACATTTACATCAGAAATGCTAACAACCAAAATAGAAAAAATTCTAATTATGCTCTCAAATTATTTTTTTACTATATCTATAGCATAAAAAACAAACAAGTTTTTTTTTGTAAAAATGCCACCATATTATTACTTTTAAGTAGTCAGTAATTACAAAAATATTACTCTATTACCATTTTCCGCTATCATACACTATTTACTACTCTCTATACTCGCAATTTTTTTCATCCGTTTCCAGTACTTGCTTTAAAAAAATGCATCTTAAATTATAAACATGTTTTCGATAGAACGTAAAATTTTCGTCACTTTGCAAATATCTCAATAAATATTATTTTTAGCGAAAAAAATGGTGGGGATCAAAAATAGAGCTTATAAACTGGAAATGAATTTGTTTTTTTTTTATAATTTAGGTAGGATTAAGTGTTTCGGAGAAATTTAAGTTTAAAAATGGCGTCTGAAAATGTATAGGACGAAGTATTAAGTTTAAATGTCGAATATCTTAGAACTATGACACTTGCGTAGAATTAAAAATGATTAATTATACTTTAAAATGTTTCCTTGTTTGTTTCTGTATCACAAAAAGACAACAAACAAGTTATCGCCGAAGAAATCTGCGTCTTCACATTTCTTTAAACAAAATATCGCCACATTGTACTCTATTGTCCAGCAATTAAAACAAATTCTCAAAAATATCATTCGTTTATATATAGTATCATGTATCTGAGCATCGACATATAGATGGTGTGTTTAAAACACTTGCTTTGTAAAAAAATTCCATCCGTCATATTGGAGTCGCCATATTGAATTTTTTTATTTTGACTTCTGACTCGTAATCAGCGATCCAATAAACATAAATATCCTACTTCTATAAAATAAATCAGCAATACTTTTTCAAATAATAAATATATCTAATTATTCACCCTTTGAGTGTAAGAGCAAGTTTGGGGACCATACAGAAACTGAAGACAATACGTTTTACAAAAATAATTGCCCATAAAAAATATCATTACATACTATAGCGACTATAGCGACTCACTCACTGGAAATCGAGATGTTTTTTTTTGTTTCTTCTCGACTCCATAGGAACTTCTCGATTTCCAGTGAGTGAGTCGCTATAGTCGCTATATACACCCCCTCGTTAAAAAAGAAAAGAGTCAATCAACCAACGTGTCGATTGCGAAACGTACTTTTTTAATTGAGGTAGGCAAAGTGTCACATCTGTCAACTAATACAAAAGCTGGTTTAACCCTATCAATATTGACAGTCATGACTTTGATTCCTTTCGTAAAGGTAAATAACTTATCTGAACGAGATAAAACTTCTAACGGTCCTTCATATAAAGGAGTAAATGAACGTTTAAACCGTTCATTGCGAACAAAAATAAAATCGCAAGAGGAAAGATCTGAACTAACAAAAGTTTTGTAATGGCCATGCGAAATTGGAGGCACAAATTTTAAATTATTAAAATAAATGCGTAATTTGTCAATGAAATAAGGAATACCTGGTGAATTATACGATTCAACGAAAAATTCGCCAAGTAAACGAAGGGTTTGACCATATATAAGTTCAGCAGGTGAACATTGCAGATCTTCCTTGGGAGTTGTCCTAAATTCTAATAAAATGATGGGTAATTCATCTGTCCAATGTGATGTATTGGCTCTAGTTAACAAGGAAGTTTTAAGTGAGCGATGAAATCTTTCAATTAACGAGTTCCCTTGTGGGTGATATGCAGTTGTACGTATTCTATGAAAACCTAAAAACTTTGCAAATTCATTAAATAATCCTGACTCGAATTGTACCCCTTGATCAGTCGTCACCGACAAGGGAACACCGAATCGGCAAACAAAATTTTGAAATAAAGTACGCGCAACTGTTGTGATGTCGCGAAGAGGGTACGCTTCCGGCCACCTAGTGAATCGTTCAATCACCGTAAGAATGTAAGAGTTACCTTTGGATAGAAGTAATGGTCCTACCAAATCTATATGAATGTGGTCGAATCTGCTTTTCGGAATGGTGAAGTTTCCAAGAGGACTTCTCGTATGTCGGCTGACTTTGACAGTTAATGCACGATTTTGACCATAAATTACAATCTGTGTTCATTTTCGGCCAAAAATAGTTATTTGAAATCAACAGTCTAGTGGCTTTAATACCAGGATGAGATAAGTTGTGAAAAATATCGAATATCGTTCGTCTGTAAACAAGTGGAACAAAAGGTCTAACTTTTGTACGAGAAACATCACACCAAATAAATTCATCTGAATCTGGAATTTGTATCTTTTTTAAAATGAAATTGGTTTTAGTTAGTGATGATTTATCTGACAATAAATAGTTGAGATTTGAATCTTTCTCCTGAGCTTCACTAAGCAACTTTAGGTCAAAGTTAACATTAAGGAAGGGAGGAATTTTTAAGTTGAAGTGGTAAAATATCTTGTTTTAAAGAAGAAGTGTCGTAAATACGTGACAAGCTGTCAGCTATTACGTTATGTTTTCCTTTAACATGTTGTATTTTACAAGAAAATTGAGCTATATATTCTAAATGACGTATTTGACGAGGAGATCTTTCTGCTTTTGTGAATAAAGCGTTGATTAAAGGTTTGTGATCTGTAAAACAATTAAACTTTCGACCTTCAAGTATGAATTTAAAATGTTTAATTGCAGTATATAAGAGTTCTTTGTCGAAAACCAATAATTGATTTGTGCTCTGGTTAATTTACGGGAAAAGAAAGCTAACGGAGCAAGAAATCCCTTATTATCTTTTTGCTCTAAAACTGCACCCATGGCAAGGTTAGAACAATCGACTGAGAGACATAAGATAATATCGTCATTATTGCTAGGATGAGCTAAAACTACTGCATTACTTATAGCGTCTTTGGCTTTCGAAAATCCATCTAAACATTCATCAGGCCAACTATTTATCTTTGTAATTTTGTCATGAGATAAACTGTTACAAAGAGAATATAGGGGAAGTAAAATTTCAGCAAAATGAGGTATGAAACGATGATAAAAATTTACCATACCTATGAAACGTTGTAGTTATTTGAGAGTTGTCGGTAAAGGGAAGTTATTAATGACTTCGACTCTCTCAGTTGATAGTAAAATACCTGATGAAGAAATTTGATGACCTAAAAAGGTTAAATTGTCAACTCCTAAGATACATTTAGATGGTTTAATGTTAATTCCGTATGTGTCTAATCTTTTGAAAACTATTTCCAAATGTTCCAAATGTTGTACATCTGATTGACTTGCGATTAATATATCATCCAAATAGACGAAAACGAAAGGTAAGTTGACAAGTACTTCATTCATAATACGTTGGAAAGTTTGACCGGCATTGCGTAGGCCAAAAGGCATGCGGGAAAATTCAAAGAGTCCGAAAGAAGTTGTTATGGCTGTCTTATAAACGTCATTTTCAGCGACAGGTATCTGATGGTACGCTCGCACTAAATCAATCTTGGAGAAAATAGTGCAGCCGTGCAACTGAGAGCTAAAGTCGTGAATATGAGGTAATGGATATCTGTCTGGAATAGTAATTGTATTTAGTTGTCGATAATCTCCACAAGGTCTCCAGTCATTTTTCTCTTTTTTTGCTACTAAATGAAGTGGTGAAGAAACTTGAGAAGATGATGGTTTACAGATACCCAATTCCACCATGTTGTTAAATTCTGTTTGAGCTATTTTAAATTTAAGATTGTCTAATCTACGAGGTCGTGAAAAAGGTAAATGACCTTCAGTAACTATATGATATACAACAGAATGTTTAATAGGTAAATTGTAATCTGGTGAACTAATTAAATTAGGAAATTGTAAAAGTAATTTGTTGTATTTATCTGTTAAAGGAAATAATTTAAGTATGTCTAATCTATAATTGTCTAAAGGACTATTTTTAATAAAACAATTAATTGACAAATTAGTCTTATTATCAATTATTCGAGCTTCTTTAAGATAGAGAACTAAACCGAAATGAGACAAGAAATCTGCTCCAACGATTGGAATGTCAATGTCTGCAATATTGAAAACGAAAGGAAACAATCTGCGTAAGTTTAGATTGACTTTTAACAATTTCTTACCGTATGTAAAAATGGTTGAACCGTTAGCCGCGGTTGATATCGTATCAAAATTATTTTTAAAATCTGTGAAAACATTACGTGGCACCACAGATAAATCGGCACCAGTGTCGATTAGGAAGTTCAGGTTGTTAGATCTATCATAAATAAAAAGTCGACGTTTGCTGCCAGAAAAGTCAAAGTCAGATGTCATGAAATTATCAAATTGTTTACAACTTTTATTAAACTTGCACCATTCACCACCACAACGATAAGCTTTGGTACCGCAAAGTTGATAGTAGTAACAAATAATATTATTAGTACGATCAAATCTATTGGAAACATTATTACGGCTGGGTGAACGATTGCGATTAGTGGTACGAGTTTGTGAACTGTTTGTACTCCTACAATTATTACAGAAAGAAATAGAAGGTTGAGGCTCGAAAGATTGATTAGGTAACTTAGATTCTAAAGATTTTAATCGAGAATTAAAAAGTTCTTCTCTTTGTAAGACTTGGCTTATTGAATCTTGGAAAGTAATTGAAAAATGTTTGATAGTAGTGACTAAATCTGATAACTGGGTTGGCATAATTGGTTGATTGATGATTCTCCTAAGTTAAAATGGGAAATGTACTTTAACTCACTCACCAGCAGATGACAGTACCTGTAATGTTCAACTTCAATTGGGAAATAGGAAATTACCATAAATTAGAGGAGCATCTATTCAAAATTGGAACATCTATTGAAAATTTATCAGGAAAATTCTTCTCTTCATTAAACGATAAGCATCATCTGGATGAATTTATAGTGGTAGTTAGTATATTAAATCTCTTCTTGAAATTATTAATAAAAGTGGTTCTAAATCAGGAATGTGTTGATCTTCGGGTAATTATATTTGAATATTCTTCTATCTTCGGGAGTAGAAATAGTTTTTTTCTCTTCTTCAATTAATCAGATAACTTGGATGTCATCATGAAGGTCATATGATCACGTCGGACATATATTGATCACGTCGGGCATATAATTATCACGTCGGGGTGACCAAATTTATAGCGTTAATTCTATAAATAAAATTAAAATTTATGTAAATATACGTATATTTGTTTTCTTTAATACATCTTTCATTTTTATATGATTTTTGTGTATTTCAAAGTATATTGTTATTATTTTTGTTATCGAATGTTTTTTTTTGTTTCTTCTCGACTCCATAGGAACCTCTCGATTTCCAGTGCGTGAGTCGTTATAGTCGCTATATAACAAATAACAAGGGGGTGCAGAAAAATTCGAGGTTTGGAATAGTTTAAAGCATCCAGAAGATTGCTGTGAATGTAGATCTACTTACATCAATTATTGTAAACACCATAATTGTCAATTTTTACGTCAAAATGCCTTTGAAATTAACAATTCCAGAAAAAGTGGAAATTATTCGTCTCGTTGGAGCTAATGTTCGTTCCTTCAGAAAGGCTGCTAAAATATTTAATCGTAGACATCCCGATCGTCCTCCACTACATCATTGCACCGTAGCTACCCTTAATAGGAAATTTGATCAAACCGGCACTATTGCAAAGCCAACATTGAAACCTACCAAAAGGCATCCAGATGATGATATTATATTGGGTTTTGTGAATGAAAACCTACGAACCAGTGTAAGAGAAATTGCGCGGGAATTAAATTTATCAAAAAACAAGATTTGGCGTTGCCTTCGAAGGCACAAATTAAAACCCTTTAGCCAAAATTTCTTCACACGTTGCAAGAAGGGGACCCAGAACGAAAATTAGATATTGTTATTAGCTGCAAGGCATTTTTCTAGAGGACCGTCGTGTTATTGATAAAATACTGTACTCAGACGAAGCCACATTTACCACTAATGGCGTGGTTTCGTCACAGAATTGTAGATATTGGGCTGCGGATTATGCAAATTGAGTAATCACATGCAAAAGTCAGTACTCTCAAAAAGTGAATGTATGGTGTGGTATACTGGGAACTCGTCTAATTGGCCCATTTTTTTTTTTTTCGAGGGAAATTTAAATGCTGATGTTTACTTGAACTTCCTTAACACAGAATTGTCCGATGCTATAGACAATTTACCGCTTGCATTGCAAAGAGATATCCACTTCCAACAAGATGGCTGCTCAGTACATAATGCCTTGATTGTGAGGGAATGGTTTAATCAAAATTTTCCTCGAAAATGGATAGGCCGTAATAGTCCACTTTGCGAGTTTCCGCCCAGATCCCTAGATATTACTCCCCTGGATTTCTATTTATGGGGTACATTTAGAGAAAAAGTTTATAAAAGCAGACCACGCACAAGACAAGAATTGTGTAACAGAATTTTTGAAGTTTGTCGATCAATAACTCCTGAAGAATTAAGAAAAGTATCGAATCATAATAAAAAAAGGATTATAAAATGCATTGAAATTGAAGGCGATCTAGTTGAAAAATATTTCAGATAATTATTATTTATACCATATTGTGTACGTTTTTCTTTTAATTAAATAAATTATCAACATTATGTAAAATGTTTTATTAAATTAAAAATTTCCAACTATTTTCTGGAATTCATAGCAATCTGGATGCTCTAAACTAACCCAAACCTCGAATTTTTCTGACTTGCAATATTTTAAAAAAAAAAATCAATATTTTTAACTGAACTGAACTTACTTAATTTTTCTGAACGACTTTTCCAAATACATTTTTCCTCTATCTCAATCGCTAATGTTACTTTTGCAAAATTCCCATTTTAAAAACTTCACAGTTGGCTTTGAAATAGAGATTGAGTAACAGTTCTACCTTTCAAAGGTAGTTCATTAGGGGTAATAGGTATGTGCTATAACAAATATATACAAATCCAAATACAAATAGCCAAGTTATAGGGGTGGCTTAGTACCAAGTGGGACCCACTGTATAAGATTTTTCATAAATATAGATACCTATTTTTACCTCTATAGTCCAATTAAATAAGTCGGCAAATCAAAATTTTGAGGTAAATACTTGAATTTTTGATATAACTTACTTTGATGTATTAGAACACGATTAATGAAAGAAATTTTTTTCCTCGTTTTTTTCTGAACCCCCGGGAAGGGGTGAAAAAAAATAAAATAAAGCGTTTTTTCAAAATTACTCAAAATGTGTAAAAGCAAGTAAAAAAGTTTCAAACAAAAATTGTAAAGCATGAAATTTTATATAAAAATGATCTCTAGACTTTTTTTGGTATTACTAAAATTAACGGAGTTAGGCTGGTTAGAAATTAAGGGAAGATATGTACAACTTTAAAAAATCATAGCGTGCTGAAAAGTTAATGAATTTGAAAAATTTTTTTTCTATTTACTCAGAAAAATATAAACATTCGTTTCAGACAAATGGATTATTTTTTAATTGTTAATAAAAAAGTTATAAAAATTTTAATTTTTTTATTTTCAATTAAAACCACTTTGAACGGTGAAACGAATTTTTTTTTATACCATTCCGTTCATTATTTAATATATTGAATATTTGCTTTTGAAATTTTTTTTTTACCCATCATTTTTGAGCAGGTATGAATTTATTTACCTGTTTAACTTTTTTCCAAACGTAAGACACTGCTCTTGTGACGCCACGATAACTGAAAAGAAATAGAGAATGCGTACGACAAAGATAAAATGGTTTCGTAGCTGCTGCGTTGCCTACAAGACGCGTATACGTCACATCTATACTGCCGTCATAAGCCATAAGGAGAATAGCCCATCTGTAAATTGTCGGTTGGCGAGGAAAGCAACAAAGGCGTTTGTTTTTTTCCCAACTAGTAAATATTAATTAAGAAAATCATGTAGCTGCTTTTTATCCACTTATGTTTTTGTACTTTATAATTTTTTAATAATATTTTTAACTGCAGAACTCTTGAGCCTATTGTTGTTTTGAGTTTTGCTCGAAAATTATGCATTTTTCCTATAAACACGTCAATAGAAAAGTTGTTGAGAATTAAATTTCCAATCGAAATGGCACCTTCAGAAGTCAAAATATTTTTTTTACAAAAATACGCCCAGAAAACAAAACAAAAAAAATGCAAATTTTTGTTTTTTTAAATTTTTTTCGGGTACATTTAGGCATAGATATTGCTGCATAAGAAAAAGCTGGCGTTTTACCGTTAAAATGATTATTAACGGGTAAAACGTCAGCTTTTTTATGCAGAATATCTATGCCTAAATATACCCGAAAAAAAGTTACAGGCTAAGACCAAAAAAAATGCATTTTTCCGTTTTTTTTGTTTCGTTTGCTGGGCGTATTTTTGTAAAAAAAAAAAATGACTTCTGAAGGTACCATTCCGATTGGAAATTTAATTCTCTACAACTTTTCTATTGACGTGTTTATAGGAAAAATGCATAGTAAAACTCAAAAATGTGAAAAGTTGACCTTTTTACTTCGATCCTTTAAATAGTAGCACTCAGCGGTTTTCTCATATTTTGGGGTCAATTGAACATAAGAAACAATAAAAACCTTTTAACGTTTTAGTTCCTTTCAATCCTCTTTTTTTGGACATAGATAATAGCCTAAAAATATTGTGATTAAAAATAAAAAAAATTTTTTTAATGGTTTATAATATTTTGTTCCATTGTTTCATTATTTAAACAAATTATTAAGAAAAAAATTTATTCTTAAACTTTATTATTGCAATTCTCTACAAGATGAAAAAGGAGAAAAACATTTTTGTTGTTAATTTATTTGTTTATTTAATAAACAATTTGTTATTAACAATCGCCGAATGTGTTTATATTCTTTTTAGATAGAAAAAAAATAACAAAAACAACCGTATACATAAACATGTTAAATTTATTTTTATTTTTACATGTTTATGTATACGGTTGCTTTTGTTTTTTTTCTATCTAAAAACATTCGGCGATTGTTAATAACAAATTGTTTATTAAATAAACAAATAAATTAACAACAAAATTTTTTCTGTTTTTCGTCTTGTAGAGAATTGCAAATAATAAATTTTAAGAATACATTTTTTTCTTAATAATTTGTTTAAATAATGAAAAAAAGAAAAACATTATTATAAACAATTAAAAAAAAAAATTTAAGACATTTTTTTAATTTTTAATCAAAATATTTTATAATAAAATGGCAAAAAAATTTTTATAAGGTCTCCATGAAGCGAAATAATTTTAGTGGTTTTGTTTAACAATTATCCGACTTGAAATATAAACGTAAATCTAAAAAAATTTGTTAATTAACAATAGGCTCATTTTATGAAAAATCGGTGAAACAATTTTTTTTCAACGGGATATTGTTCCGTTAAGTGTCTAAATAATATCATAATTTTTAAAAATTTTAAAATTAATATTTAATAACATAAAAAAATATTTTTACTTATTACGGCCGATTTCAGAGCATCGTAACGGCTTAGTGTTCGCCTCGCAGAGCGCTGAGAGATAGAGTTTCGGAAGTTCGGCTTTTTTATTGGAAATTGAGTCCTCTTTAAGAATCGTTCTTTCAATTTTCTTAAATATTAATAGTTTTTGAGTTATTTGCAAAAGACGAAACTCGATATATTTTCAATCTTTATTTGTTTATGTGCGGGTGTGAAACTTTTACACTTTTTCTAGACGTCATCGTCATTCCGAATTCAATGAGCCCTCACTAATATTTTTACGAGCTTTATCAAGCATTAACACGGCCTTGAACTTGTTAATAGTCTGCATCTGCATCATGTACCTAACATAACCTTAAATTTTAAGTTTTTCAAGTTTATTCTCATTTTTAATGTTTGTGTACGCATTTTTAGCTTGGAGCCGGTACTGGCTACAAGCAAATATTTAAAAGTTCACGTAAATAATTTTTCAATATTCTTGATTAATAAAAATAGATTGCTAATTACAGGTTAGATTTCCAACCTACAAAAAGAGGCCTATTTTATTAGGACAAGGTGTTTAGAACTTCATAAACATTACACTGAACTAGATTTTAGTTGAAAATACGGGAACCAGGCAGAAATTTTAATAATAGCTGCGTAATACTCTTAAATCTTAAGAAACACATATTTTTGAGGTTAGCTGTGACGTCACGTGCAGATGCCCTATAGATGTGACGCATGCGCGTCTTGTAGGCAACACAGCAGCAACGAAACAATTTTATCTTTGTCGTATGCATTCTTCATTTCTTTTCAGTTATCATGACGTCATAAGAGCAGTGTCTTACATTTGGAAAAAAACTAAGCAAGTAAATAAATTCATACCTTCTTGAAAATGAAGGGTAAAAAAAATTTTCAAAAGCAAATATTCAATATTTTAAATAATGAACAGAATGGTATAAAAAAACATTCGTTTCACCGTTCAGTGGTTTTAATTGAAAATAAAAAAATTAAAATTTTTATAACTTTTTTATTAACAATTTAAAAAAAATCCATTTCTCTGAAACGAATGTTTATATTTTTCTGAGTAAATAGAAAAAAAATTTTTCAAATTCATTAACTTTTCAGCACGCTATGATTTTTTAAAGTTGTACATATCATCCCTTAATTTCTAACCAGCCTAACTCCGTTAATTTTAGTAATACCAAAAAAAGTCTAGAGATCATTTTTATATAAAATTTCATGCTTTACAATTTTTGTTTGAAACCGAGTTTGAAACTTTTTTTACTAGCTTTTACACATTTTGAGTAATTTTGAAAAAACATTTTATTTTATTTTCTTTCACCCCTTCCCGGGGGTTCAGAAAAAAATTTCTTTCATTAATCGTGTTCTAATACATCAAAGTAAGTTATATCAAAAATTCAAGTATTTACCTCAAAATTTTGATTTGCTGACTTATTTAATTAGACTATCTAGATACTGTACTAATCTTTAACGGTTGAATTTAAATAAACTATGAATGTAATCAAATTTAATTTAAAACTTTTCTAGAGCTAATATTATGCAAATAGTTGAAAAATTTCATGATTTAATTTTGATACAAGAATATACGGCTCTACTACAATATAATTATTAAAATTGAATGTAATTTTGCTGCACTGTACAAGCGTATGACAAAATTTAAATTTTATGCTCATGTGATTAAGAGTTGTAACTGAAATGGATTTCATGTAACAAATTGTAATGTCCAGGCAGCGAAATCGGCATCAAATTCAAAACAATGCACGTAAAGTAGAAAAATCGTTCAGTGCATAATGGAAAATATTATTGTGTACTCGCGAAATAAGCGAAAAAACTGTAACCCAGTAATTAATATGCTTTATAACATATATAACTGGCAATAAATTGCCGCTGCGAATGCATGTATTGGAAAACCGGGAATTAAATTAATACTTTATTATGCCTTACCAAATTAATGTATTTTTTAATTAATTTTCGTATTTTATATATTTTATTTGCTGACAAAGGTTTTACATTTATTTCTTTAGATGCACTTGACTCTCTTCTTGATAAATACTAATATCTCGCGAAAATAAAACGTTTTGTAGGTTATATTTTATGTTTCATTTTAATTATAAAAATAATGTAAGAAAAACAGAACACTACTAATGAACTTTACAAGATTTAGCACTTTTAATTAAGCGTGTTCAGCACTGTTCATTTGCCCAAGAAATTTGTCATTTTCAAAGAAATATTCTTATCTCTAAATTTCTTAAAAAAGTAAATCCCTTTATTGACACAGATGGTGTCCTCAGGGTCGGCGATCGGTTATATAATTCTAATCTACCATATGACCAGATATACCCAGATAAACAAAAGAAACTCACAAAACTTGCTTGCATCCCGGTTTTCAAACACCTCAAACTGTTTGGATATTATCTCCTAAACGGGTTATTCGTCGGGTAAGCTACCGGCGCGGTGCACCGGCATTTAAAATAAATACATGTAAATTAGATAGAAAAAATGCAATCACACTAATGCTATAGAGCTGTGCATTTATCTCCAGGCCACCATCAGCCGTTTGCAGACGCATCACGTCAACGCGTGTAATGTAAATTATCCGTACTTTATATCAGATATTTAAGCACAACTCAAATGAAATGCAAATGGAATATTAAATAAAAAGTTTTAATGGTTAATGCATTTCTAGGAAGAGCACTTAATTGTAGCTATTGTAGTTATTTTTCGTCAAAATAAACTAACTGAGAGGGTGCCCCAACAAAATTTCGAAAGTTCGATTTTAAGAATCACCCTCCTTATAAAAATATTTAAAGAAAAAAGCATGACAGAGAATAATAATAATAGTTGGCATGTAGTTATACTGGAGCGAATCTGACGAGAATAAGAGGAGTTTTGAAACCAACTTTTTTATTTTATTTTTTTTTTTTTGACAATTGGGTTACACGCGTTCTCTTTTATCGTGTTATGAAGTTAGTTCAGCTTAATCGCACGGGGTGGGGGAGGAATTCGCATTCAAAATTCGCAAAAACACGTTTTTCCACGATAACTTCGTTATTATTGACTTGACGAAAAAAAAGTTTAATCGAAAATTGAAGATCTCACCGAAGCGTACAATTTTTTCAAATCGGACGTTATAACTTTTCGCGAAATTTTTTTTGAATACGCGTTTTTTGCCGTAACACTAATATACAAAAGAGTAATTCCTTAATTTTTTCACGAAAAAAAAGGATTCAGGGGGAAGAGATTTTTTTGAGGATGTTGACATAGATAAAAATTGATGGAGTGGGAGTGGTGGGCCAATTAGGGGAGGGATGGAAGGTGTGAGAGGTAGAGAAAGGAAAATTATTTAACCCCCTATAACTTTTTTCCCTGTCGTGCGATTTTGAAAAACCATAATGGAATTTATTTGCTATTTTTTTTTTGAGTACGAAGGAAAGGGTTAAGAGGAGAATTTTTGTTCAATCGTTAATTTAAAAAAAAATTATCGCAATCCAAACAATATGAAGGGGGGAGGGCGCATAATGCGTTTGCGAGTTAAGAAAAAGGGATACAGACTTCGACCCGACCTTGATATTCGGCAATTTAATCGTTTTTTCCATCTTAATACTTTATCAATCTACCCTCTATCAAATATTAAACTGCCGAAACGGCAGATTATAAATAAGTTGCGTTATTACTATAGCGTACACATTGCACAAACCTTACATTCGGACGAGGGTTAACAACTAAGTTGGCGTTATAACATTAAAAATGCTTAAAACAAACATAAATTTGTGTTTTTTTATACTGACAAGTGTTTTATCAAATGAACCGTCAATATATGATTTAAAATGTCCCAAAATAAACATTGACAAAAAACAGGACAAGGTATTCTAAAGAATGTGCAACAATTATATAAAAAGTTAAACAAATCGCCGAAGAGTTTTTTAAGTTTTTAATTTACCAACCGTGAAGGAATGACACTTTTAGAAGTTGAACAGGGAATATATGCAAAACTTATTTAATGATAAAGAGATCATAAAGAACGTGGAAATCTAATCGCAATTAATTGCAAAACCTGGCCAACAATCACTCAATTGCAATTTTCTCGAAAACTGCTAATGCTAGAAAAAAGTTTCAAATAAACAAGTTACGTCCATCTTTTATCTTCGCTTCTTCTCCATACACTTGGTATCTATTTCGAAATATAAAAAAGTTTCCCTCATGTTACATGTGAAAATGCAAATTTTAGACATAGCCTTAGAAAAAAATAATGCTTCCTACACTTATTAAAATTTAACCCACACATTAACACATTTTGTTAACAAATATACAGGGTGTCTCACTAGGAACTGAATCGATCGATATAGGAAAAAGCACGCACTAGAAAATTTTGAAAATTTAGGGAGCTACTAACGGCAGTGTGGCCAATCCAAATAACATAATTACAAGCATCTGGCACTTCCGGTTATACCGGAAGTCGATACCAACTTGCTTATTTTAAATGGCACGCAATATATATTTTAAGGTTTTCAAAAAGAGCATAAAATTTTAAGTAAAAAATATGTAGGATACCCTATACCTAAACCCAGCCGTTTCAGAGATATCTGACATTTAAAGAAAAATTTGACAGGTGTCATGGTTTACAATAACCTTTATAACTTTCTTCGTGTAAAAGATACTCATTTACTTTTTGACATGTAAAAAGAACACAAGGAAAGCTGCACTCTACAATTCAATTACATTCAATAATAGTACACTAAGTGTTCCATTTTTAACGTTACATTTTGTAAACATCAAACCGCGAAAACTTGTTTAGGTCAAATGGAACACCAAGACTTATTTAATGATAAAGAGATCATAAAGAACGTGGAAATCTAATCGCAATTAATTGTAAAACCTGGCCAACAATCACTCAATTGCAATTTTCTCGAAAACTGCTAATGCTAGAAAAAAGTTTCAAATAAACAAGTTACGTCCATCTTATATCTTCGCTTCTTCTCCATACGCTTGGTATTTATTTCGAAATATAAAAAAGTTTCCCTCATGTTACATGTGAGAATGCAAATTTTAGACATAGCCTTAGAAAAAAAGTAATGCTTCCTACACTTATTAAAATTTAACCCACACATTAACACATTTTGTTAACAAATATATTTTATTACATCAAGTTATGTAAAATTAAATTCCTTTTTTTCTGATATAGCAGTGTGGGGGGTTTAAGTTACAACTTTTTGAAATATTTGCTATTTTCTTAGAAATTCAAGAATTGTTAGTAAAAATTTTATCAAATTAGCCATAATTAGAAACAATCAGTAATAATGTCAGTCATTCTTTTATGTAAAAAAAATGCCACCGCGTTTAAATTACACCCACGAAGACTTCTTGAATTAGTTTTTTATTGATGGAGAATATGATAAAAGTAATATCAAGAACTTTTAGTACATTTGCTATTCGATATCCACAAAAAAGGAAACCGTCACCAAACACTATGAAACGCATACTGGATAATTTTAAAAACTATGGCTCTGCCAAGGCAAGAATTCAAAAGCAGATGACAAAAACGTAGAAATAGCAATTCTGGGATATTTTCATGAATTTCCAATGATGTCATTAAGACAAGCTGCTTTGGAATCGGGACTATGTAAGGATTCAGTTCACAGAATCTTAATTAAACATTAATTTCAACGGTTTTCGTTCCAAATGATTCAACGATAAAAAAAACAGATTTCCTAAGAAGAGAAAATTTTTGTGAATTTATTCTAATAGGGTCTGTAGGCGAAGATTCTTATTTGGGAAATATTATATGATCAGATGAAGCTAAATGTACCAAAAACGGACTTTTTAATCGACACAATTTGCATTATTGGAGACTGGAATCCCCATGTGCTCAGGGAGCGAAATTTTCAAGAAAGTTGGCAGTTTAATGTTTACTGCGCCATAAGAAACGATAGAGTGGTGGCATTAGAATTTTATCAAGAAAATTTAAACAGTAAGTGAAAAAGATTTCTTCTTCTGCTAATATGTATAGTTAATTTTTTTTGTTTCTGTTTTTTTTTTGTAGGTGAAAGATACTAAATATTTTACAAAATTTGAGTAATATCTAAGTATTTAGAAAATTTACCTCTCGCCGAACATAGAAACATTTTTTATCAGCACGACGGTGCTCTCCCACATAACGCGTATTTGATAAATAATTTTTTACAAGAAACTATCGATCAATTTACAATCAATGGATGGTTTTATTTGGGGAACTATTAAAAATAAAGTTTATGAGAGCCCATTAACAACTATTGAAGATTGTATGCAGAGAGTAAGAAATGCATTTCAAAACTTATCATAGGATTCAATTAGGAGAGCTACCTATGAAGAACTAATCCGAAGGTGCGAAAAATGTGCGGAGGTTCGAGGGTGGAATTTTGAACAATTATTAAATTGAAATAGAATCATGTTTTTAGTTGATTTCATCTTAGCTATTTTAGTTTATGCAAAGTGTCTTCAATCCAATTAATAGGCATGTTACAGTGTTTAGTATCATTTTTCGTTCTTGTGGATATCTAGTAACAAATGTACTACCTACCAGTTCTTAATATTACTTTATCACATTCTTCATAAATAATAAATAAATTCAAAAAGTCGTGGGAGTAATTTAAACGCATTGGCATTTTTTGACATA
Organism: Rutpela maculata; assembly: GCA_936432065.2. Classification (NCBI taxonomy): domain Eukaryota; kingdom Metazoa; phylum Arthropoda; class Insecta; order Coleoptera; family Cerambycidae; genus Rutpela; species Rutpela maculata. Next base: position 289,025,444 of record OW386285.2, on the reverse strand, counting down.
AGAGATTGATGACATTACTGATTGTTTCTAATCTCGACTAATTTGATAAAATTATTACTAAGATTTCTTGAATTTCTAAGAAAATCGCAAATATTTCAAAAAGTTGTAACTTAAACCCCCACAATGCTTATATCAGAAAAAAAGAATTTAATTTTACATAACTTGATGTAAAAAAAATATAGGGTGTTCCATTTGACCTAAACAAGTTTTCGCGGTTTGAAGTTTACAAAATGTAACGTCAAAAATGGAACAATTGGTGTACTATTATTGAATGTGATTGAATTGCAGAGTGCAGCTCTCCTCGTGTTCTTTCTACATAAAAAGCAAATGAGTATCTTTTACACGAAAAAAGTTATAAAGGTTATTGTAAACCATGACACCTGTCAAATGTTTCTTTAAATGTCACATATCTCCGAAACGGCTGGGTTTATGCATAGGGTATCCTACATGTTTTGACTCAGAATTTTATGCTCTTTTCGAAAACTCTAAAATATATAAGGTGTTCCGTTTAAAATAAACAAGTTGGTATCGTCTTCCGGTATAACCGGAAGCCAGATGCTTGTAATTGTTTTAGTTGGTTTGGCCACACTGCCATTAGTAGCTCCTTAAATTTTCAAAATTTTCTGGTGCGTACTTTTCCCTATATGGATCAATGCAGTTCCTGGTGAGACACCCTGTATAGTGATAACAAGATAAAATTTTGAGAAAAATCTCTTTTGAGTTAGAGCGAGTTAAACGGAAAAATAATTGTTTTATATATCCAATAGATATTTAAAACTAGAGAAATGGGCCGCGAAAACTCCTGACGGTGTTAAATAACTATTTATAATAAATTTAATATTTGATGAGAGGTGGACTAATAAAATATTAAAATAGAAAAAAGATTTATATTGCCGAATATTAAGGTCCGAAGTCCCTAGCCCTTTTCTTTAACCCTTTATTCCCGCAAATGCATTATCCCCCTCCCTCTCTTTCTATTGCTTGGTTTGCGACATATATTTTTTAAATTAAAGATGGAAAAAATCCCTCACCCGTATAAAAAATTCTCCTTTTAACCCTTTCCTTCATACTTAAAGACGCATTTGAAAAAAAAATGCAAAAAGTTTTTCCCCTCCCACAAGTTTATTTATTTGAAAAAAATAAGAAAAGTTAATCAGTCAAATATTAGAAGTAATAACGAACAAATTCCATTTTGGTTTTTGAAAATCGCACGACAGGGAAAAAAAGGTATAGAAGGTTGAATAATTTTCCTTTCCCTACCTCCCACCCATCCCCCATTTGGCCCACCACCTCCATCCTCCGGCTCCATAAATTTTTATCTATTTTACCTACCTCAAAAAATTCGCATGCCCTAACTTATTTTTTTCGTGAAATAATTAAAGAATTACTTTTCTGCGTGTTAATGTTACGGCAAAAATCGCGAATTTTCAATAAAAATGTTCACGAAATATTACAATCCGATTTGAAAAAATTTACCGCTTCCGCGAGATCTTCAGTTTTTAATTTTCCTTTTTTTTTCGTCAAGTCAATAATAACAAAATTATCATGGGAAAACCTGTTTTTGCGAATCCCCCCCCCCACCACCCCGCGTGATTAAGCTGAACTAAAACTAACTTGATAACATGTTAAAAGAGAACGCGTGTTACCGAATTGTCAAAAATAAAATTAAAAAAAAGTTGGTTTCATTTCAAAACCAGATCAGTTCCGCGATTAACTGTTTTGCTATAGTTTTAGCGAAACAGGGTGGTCACCCTATAAAAATAGTTAGGAAACAAGGGAATAGTCGGAGTAGTTATCGCTATTACTAGGAGGAATATGATATGTCCCTAATATCTATTTTTTTGCTAAAATGTCGCAAGACTAACAATTATAAGCAGGTTAACTCATCTGTTATAATTTCGTAAAAAGTTTCACAAAAATATTTTTGCTGTTTATGTAAAAAATTCAACGTACTAAAAGATAAAACGCGCGTAAATTAACTGAATTTGCTTCTTCCAAGAAAAAATGTGTACATAAATCAACAATGTAGAAAAATGTTAACGCTATTCAGTTATAATTTATGTTCGGTTTTTTTGGATTGTCGATTTACATAAAAAATGTGATAAACGAATAACCAATAACAATAAAACTGTTCCGAGAGAAAATTCCAACTTGAAGAAAAGAGCGAAGTTGCAGAGTGTCACTGTTTTGTGAAAGGAATATAAACTAACTTGATGCAACATTATTTTATACAAACTAAACTACCAATTATACACAATTCCATGCAATCTAATATGAAGTATCGTTACGGTGACTAGATGAGAATGAATTTCCTTCTTGTTTCCCAGTCGTCAATACCACAGCGATATGGAAGAGCAAGGGAACATTCAATAAAACAAACTTTGCTAGTTACAGGTCGTGAAGGTAGATCTTTCTGACATCCATCGAACTGGAAATAACTTGTACTAGTATTTGAACGTATAAGCTATCAATTCATGCGAAAATATGAGCCACATCACGGGAAGAGTAAATCGCGTGTTTCGAATTATTTTACAAATTATAATTTCAGGTAATAATTTGAAAGAGCTAATCAGTAGATTTGAAACATTTATATTTGAATGGCTTATTTTTCAATTAATGTACAGATTAAAATGCTGTAGATAAAATGCTGTAGTAGTGGGGGTGGATGAAGTAAAAAAATATTTTGAGGTTTCTGGTTCTTGTACACACACTAAATCACAATTTTTTTTCATCCCCTTTAATAATGGGGTGGGGGTGGTATGGGGGGTGGCTAATGCCAAAACTTTTTTTGGGACCTTAGCTTCACTTGTATATACTAAATACCAATTTTATGGACTCTTACCAGCTTGATTTATCTATTTTCCCCAAATTTACCCCAATTTACCCCCCAACCCTTCGACGGAACAAGATGAAAATATAATCTAGTTCTAGATCTCGTTAAAGTACATATGTGTACCAAATTTCAAGTCAATATCTCAAACGGTTCCAGAGTAAACGTGCGCACAAAAAAAGTTACAGACAGACCGACAGACAGACAGACCGACAGACCGACAGACAGAATTTTTTTTTCGTTCAAACTTAAAATCTCGACGTTTCGTACCATTCTAAGCCTATTTGAACAATAAAAATTTTTAAAAATTTTTTTGTCGTTACTATACTTCCACTGGATGTGGAAGTAAAAATACACAGTATCCCACTGTTTTCTTATGGAAATTGAATTTCGGTCAAATTGGTCGAATTTTTTATTTGGTATAAATTTCAACTTTCTGACCAAGCTCTCTTAGATCCTATTCGATCGTACTTGTGGTTTTTGAGATAGAGCTCAAAAAGTTACAAGTGGTCTAGTTGAGAAACTGTTTTAGATTGTGATACTTTCTGCCAGTACTTTAGAACATTTTGAACGAAGTATTGTTCGTTTTCATAAAAATAGCGTATAAAAAAATTAAGTTTGAAAGACTTTAGTGAAGACGACAGAAAATGTGTCCTGAAAATAAGAAGTGAAAGAAATTCTTGTCAAATTATCAACCTTTTTCATTTCTTATTTTTAGAGCGAATTTTCGTCTTCGCCAACATTTTAATTTCTTTATACGCCATTTTTATTACGAAAAATCATATTAGTTCAAAATATCCTAAAACACTACGAGAAAGTGTCACAGCATAAGATATAATAAAAATATTTATAAATGAAGAAATCTTTTAACTTGACCGGTTGTAATTTTTTGAGCTGTATCTGAGAAAGTAGACGTAGAATCGAGTTAGACTTATGAGCTTTTATCAGAGAGTTGAAGTTTACAACATATTAAAAATTCAATCAATGTAATCGAAATTTAATTCCCATAAAAAAAAAATGTTACAACAGTACAGTTACCATCAGATACCGGAGCAAATGTAACAAGATCTTGTATTAGCACCGACATTAGGGTGGTCCTTAAGGACCACCCTAATGTCGGTGCTAATTTAAATTAAGGCAAAAATTTTTTTTCTTAATTTTCTTTTGGGCACCCTGCCATTTTGATCTACTCTATTAAAAAGGATTACTGTAATTTTTTGGGACTTTTAACTCAGTTTTAGGGGTCGCTACCGCCCCGTAAAGTTTCAAAATTAAAAAAAAAAACTGGTTAGGAATTAATAATTAAATTCAACTAAGAAATTATGTTCATTAAACATGTAATTAATATATACAAGCAATTACAATGTTATATATATATATATAAAATAATATACATGAGAAAGTTGTTATTAAAATACAATGTACTGTCCTCTTTTATTAATTCAATTGATGATCAATGTCATTTTGGCTGTTTTAATTCAGAAAATACTGACGAAATCGATATTGAATAATACTGAAATTATTTGTGGAATAAGACTACAGGGGACCACATAAAAATACGCGACGGGAACTCTAAGGTGGGGGGGAAGCGAGGTCAAGTTGGTACAAAGACCATAACTTTTGATATAAAAAAACAATTAAAAGAAATTACATAATAAATCGGGAGTCTCATTTGTTACTCAGTTTTTAGCCCGTTCTATGCGTGTTTTTAACCACCCGTTTTACTTTACACATTAGTAACTCAAAAGCTAATAGAAATTCGTTGACAACTCATTTGACATTTTTTGTGCAAAATTTTATGTGGGACATTTTCTTACACTTATAAATTTGTAGTAGAAAAAGACGTTTAATAGATATTAGCAAAAAATCAGAGGCTTGTCACTATTGGAGGTGAAAATAGGGTGAAGCAGACCCCTGGGTGGTGGGAACTTTTTAGATATTTAATGTTACTCCCATAAACAATTGGTCCTGAAGATATACTTTGGTTATAAATTTTTCTTCTATTTTTCCTAATTTGTGCGTACTAATAGGAGGGTGGGAGGGTAGAAGGGTGTCAAGACAGCTTTAGAGGAAGCCTGTTGGTAGTAACAAAGTAGAAATATCTACTGATACGAATTTATTTCTCATACACCATAATGAAATCAATTCTATCTGGCCCTACAATGTGGACGATTTTCAGAGAAGTATGTATTCCTATAAGGCGAAGGATCTCGTCAGTTTACCACGTTTCTGTAGGTTTATTTTGATTTGTATAAATTTCTATCATGAGCAGGTTACGTAACGTTAAGAGCTTGTTAGTTTACTACACTTTGCTTGACCAATATATTATCTCTTCATGCCCAGGCTATGTTAGGTTAAGATGTCGTTAGTTTGCTACCTTTCTATAGGTTTCGTTTGAGTTACATATTTCAAATCACGCCCAGGTTGCGTTAGGTTTCAAATGTTACATTTTTGATGAGCAACAGAAAAACGATTCACTTTTTTAAAGAGAGGAGTCAGCTCATACATTTACCCCTATGTCCATCATCCCCAAAGTAATCTCTGGATCCGCCCTTAAATCCATTTTCAACTAGGATTGAAACACAATGGATGACATCAATGAATGTAAGAAAATTTCTTCAAGCGAAATGATATCATTATTTTTTAGTCCAGTCAACGGAGCGCTAAAATTACCAAAATCTCTGATTTGAGTTCTAATTAATGAATTTTGATGAAACCTTGTGCAATGTGTTTGGTAAAAAAGCTGTAGAAAAGATTAGAGTAGGAAATAATCGAAAGGGGTAGAAAACGCCCATTTTATCACGGGTTCCGTAACTTGTAGAATTAGGTCAAAAATAAAAAAGAAAAAACAATATTTTTACATCTTTGGCCGAAAATGAGATGTTTTTACTCGTGATTTTTTTCGAAAAATGCATATTCTTCGAGATATGGCCACTCGAAGATTTATAAAAGTGAGGGAGGGGAAATGTAAAAGTTGAAAAAAAAATCTGAAAAAATTCAGGTGAATGTATCATCGAAATACAAGACTTTTCTTGTTTGCAACTTTTCTGTAAATTGCGTTTTCACCGAGTTTTTCCGGAAAAACCTGAAAATTCTTTGAAATTGTAGCGCTTCAAAAATAATACGTAATTTAAAAATTTGAAAAAATTCAGACGTATGCATTGACGCCTTCTAAATATTTTTTGTCTCTTGGAATTTTTTTGTAACTTGCTAATTTTCCGAGTTACGGGTAGTTTTTCACGATAAATAATGTACTACATTTTTTACAAATTAATACATGAAAATTCGAAAAATGAGCGTGATTTATATATATATTATTATAAAAAAATATTATACCATTTATAAAGGTTCAATATAATTTTTAAATTGAAAATGAGGAGAAAATGTAGTACATTATTTGTGAAAACGCACTTTACAGAAAAGTTGCAAATAAAAAAGTTATGTATTTCGATACATTCACCTGAATTTTTTCAGATTTTTTTTTCAACTTTTACGTTTCCCTTCCTAGCCCAGACGACAGAGATCATTTTATAGTGAAACCCACAAAAAGTTGCAAAATGAATAATTTTTTTTAATGAGTTCGCGAAACTGTATAGAATAATATCCTGAAAAGTTTACATTCCGCTCAGATGCAGAACTTAAGAGAAAAAGTGAAAAAAAAATTTTTTTTATCAATTTTGTCAAAATTTTTAAATTAAGTCAGGCTAGAAAAAACCAAAAATATAGGTGGGTAGACCACGTGTTTCTGAACAAAAAATGTTCTAACAAAATTTATCGCTAAAGCCACGGTTTTCCCGGGAAAAAATAGTGAAGTAACTTTGTCACTCTGCTCGGCTAAGCGCACCCTTAAATGCATACTACGGAACTTCTAGCCGTTTTAACAAGTAAAATAAAGCTTTTTTGTCTTTCTGATTACACATTTTTAACATTTTTCTTAGTGACTAAAAGGATAAATAGTGAGTCTGGAGGGAAAATATATAATTATGAACGCATACAGAGACACCACATATAGCCGCTGAATCGCTCGCATGAATTTTTACGTGCCGTTACTGTATTGTATTTATTACACATACACTTATCCATATTTCAGCTATATCCATTGAATTCCTTATGCATTTGTTAATGTATTAGAAAAGTTCCAGAATTTATATTCCAAACAATCAAAGATATTTTCATAGTTATAAGGATAAGATCGTGACAATTGCAATTTCTTATCATGATATGATTAATCATATTTTCGAAAAAATGCATAAAAGGAAACGAATTTGTGTTTGAACATTCGAAAAGTATACATTTTTTTCGAAATAGTGATATTTTATTTTTTCAAATGGGTCAATTTCTCGGCAAGTTACAGCCTCCAATATATATATTCATCAAGAAAATCATCAAGCAATTAAATTAAAATGATTTGAGATGTACTTTTTTTGAATCCACATTACTACAACTTAATAAACCATAATAATCATGGAGTGTACATACTTTTTAACAGTTCTCAATGAAGAAAGAATCTTTTTGAATGGCTTTTATTTTTTTTCGATATTTTATATTGCGACGTTTGAGTTCGGGCGTGATAACATATATAAGTATATTTTTCCCATCCACCCTTTGCTTGTTTTGTTTAAAACAAAAATGCTACAATTTCCATCTTTTAAATGAACCAACACTCATATAGATTGAACAAATTTTGATTTATTGACATATAATTCAATGCGTCGGTGTCACAGTCATGCGTACTCAAGCGCGCGCACGCATGTATCTCGCTTCGAGTTATAACGTTACTCTTCACTATTTTTTTCCGGGAAAACCGTGGCTTTAGCGATAAATTTTGTTAAAACATAATTTCAAAATTTTGAAAAAATGGATGAAAAAAAATTTTTTTTCACTTTTTTTTATGTTCTGCATCCGAGCGAAATGTAAACTTTTCAGAATATTATTCTACACACTTTCACGAACTCATTAAAAAAAGTTTTCACAGTTTGCAACTTTTTGTGGGTAAATACCTTCATCGACTGGGCTATCCCCCGCTTTTAGGAATTTTCGAGTGGCCATATCTCGAAAAATATGTATTCACAAGAGTAAAAACATCTTATTTTGGGCCAAAAAAAAATGTAAATGTATTGTTTTTTTTTTTTTTCATTTTTGGCCTAATTCTACAAGTTACGGAACCCGTGATAAAAGGAGTGTTTTCTACCCTTTCCGATCATTTCCTACTGGAATCTTTTTTCAACTTTTTTACTAACGTCATTGCAAACACATTGCACAAGGTTTCATCAAAATTTATTCATTAGCACTTAAATTAGAGGTTTCACCCCCATTGACTGGACTAATTGTAGCGCTTCCATTCCACTTCAAAAGATCTGTAGAATTCATGAGAGACCGGGTTGAAGAACGGATGGGATCTATTTGGTAGGATTGTAAATTACGAGCTCTATGTAGAAAATTTCTAATTGAATTTATAAGTGTATTGAAATGGTACGTATATATGAAGGAACGCGGATAGACAATATTTGTTTGATTTTGAAATGGACAGAAATCACAAAAGAGTCGATGACAATGTTGGTATTTCTATTATTTATCGTGAAATGAAAATTCCAATTCCATATTTAATTTCAGTATTACAATGAAGTTTTCGTTATTTAAATTTGAGTTTCCATATTTCATAATAAAATTGAATAAGACCATATAAGTTCTGGACACTGCGAAAGTGCATACTTATTCATGCCGAATAATAATTTGATCCAAACATCCACATTCACGCCTCCACTGTGATTATTACGAATAAAGACTCAGGTAAAATGAAAATATTTACAAAAATTATTTGATAATGTGTGGGTTGAATACGCTGCATGAGGTCTCCTCATCCTAAATTGATCCACGATTAGATTTTTTGTGTATAAAAAAGCACATAATATTATGTTGTCTTAAAGACTATTTAATGAAAAAGACTTGGAGAGGAATAATTCCTATAGAAATACCGCCACAAATCTTGCTGGACAGAATAGTATACATAGTAGTTCAAAATTGTAGCTATGACTGCACCAGGAAAATCTTCAATGTACAGAGTGTTCCTTAATGAGGTGCTAATATTTCAGGCTATGATTCCTTAGGCCATTTTATGAAGAAAAGTTCATATGAAGATGTGTCCGCAACGGCTTAAATTTTTTGCTACGGGGTGTTGAATTTCTTTTTAAATCGTTATTTTTTAATATCTCAGAAAGTACTTCATTTCTCAATTTTGGCATGTGTTAATAGAATATATAACCACATATTTTGGCAGGAACAGTTATTTCATCGCTCCATCAGTGGTGTCCCTGCAAACATGTCCTCTGATATTTTTTACCGAAAAAGTGGTAAGCTACTGGCATTTTTCCATGTGGATATTTTTTCTGATTAGCCTGGTCAATTCTACATGAAAACGGTCTCTAACGATTTTTTTGTCAGACTTACAGTTTTTGACTAAAACAATTAAATTCAAATTGAAACTAATTATACGGGTCTACAAAAAAAGGTCTTGTCCTAAGATTCTCATCTAACTTTCCTGAAGCACTTTGACACGCTGAAGCCAATTTTGGCAAAAAAATTTCTGTCTTGTCAGTTTATTTCTACCACCTCTTTTATCTCCTAAAATAAGGCAAAAAAACAGTCTTGTCCTAACGTTCTGATCTCACTTTTCTAAAGTATCTTGACGCACTGAAGCCAATTTTGGACAAAACAAAAATTTTATCTTGTCAGTTTCCCTCTACCACCCCCTTTTATCTTCTAGGGGTGGCAACAACAAAGCTCTAGCAATCTTCCTCATACTCATCTAAGGGTGTTCGTCGATTTCCTGCAGCACTACTTCCTTAATTACAGGTGTTCTGACAGTTCGTCGAATTACCTTTTTGGAAACTGCCAGTTTCACAAAGACGGCGATGAAGGTAAAGCACGATTAGGATATCTTTCCTAATACACACTTCTGGCTTTTGTTGCTATGGTAGTATGTACCATAATAAAGCATCTTCATCATTTAAGAACGTATATTAAATAAAAAATAAAGAATTAATATGGTTCTCTTATGAATTATATCATTATATTAATCAATTAATAATATTGATGTTATATATTTTAAAATTGTTATTCTATTATTTTGTTTTTCTTCCTGATTCCATGGCAACTCAACGCTTAATCTACGGTAAGCGAGTTGCTACATACACCCCCTCGTTAATAAAAAGAAGAATCAATTAATTGGCGTATCTACGGCCAAACGCACTTTTTTAGCACGGGTTGGTAGAACATCGCATCTGTCAACTAACAAAAAAGCTGGTTTGACTCTGTCAATATTGACAGTTACAACTTTATTTCTTTTATCAAAGGTAATTAACTTGTCTGTACGGGATAAAACTCTAAATGGACCCTCGTACAGTGGAGAAAAGGTACGTTTAAAACGTTCCTTACGAACAAATATAAAATCACATTTTGAAATCTCAGGATAAATAAATGTTTTATAAGTAACATGAGAAATTGGAGAAAAATATTTTAAATTATTAAAGTAATTGCGTAATCTGCCAATAAATATAGGCAAGTCTGGTGAGGCGTACGACTTAATAAAAAATTCATCAGGTGACCGTTGAGTTTGACCGTAAATAAGTTCGGCAGAACAACATTGCAAATCTTCTTTGGGAGTCATCCTCAAGGCTAATAAAACAATTGGAAGTTCGTCCACCCAATGTGATGTATTGGCCCTAGCTGTTAATGCAGCTTTAAGAGTTCTGTGAAAACGTTCAATTAATCCGTTATTTTGCGGGAATATGAAATCAACCCACTTACCGTAAATAAAGAATTTAGTTAAAAATTATATTCTGGATTCTGGTCTATTTTCTTGAGTAATGGTTTAAGAATCCACAGAACAATCCTTCAAAAGCAATCTCTTCTTAATTACTGTATCTCCCTTTAATCCTTTAGAAAAATTTCTTTGAAAAGCAATCTCTTCTTAAATACTGTATCTTTAATTAATCCTTTAGAAAAATTTCTTCGAAAAGCAATCTCTTCTTAAATATTGTATCTTCTATTAATCCTTTAGAAAAATTTCCTTTAAAAGCAATCTCTTCTCAATTTCTGTATAATAAAATCTTAATGTTTTCTGAATCGGTCCATATTCATTTAAAATTCCGAAATATATCCTTGGATAAAATAATAATTATTCAGGACTTGCACCTTTAATTAATCTAGCTAAATTCCAGGGATTTAATTAATCCAGTAAAAAATTCGGGGAGTCTCTACAGCCAAGGTTGACTAATTCAGTCAAATTGCGGAGAATCCATCTGTTGTATAGGTTGACTAATTCAACTTCGAGGTCACCAATTATGGTAGTATGTACCATAATAAAACATCTTCATCGTTTAAGAACGTATATTAAATAAAAAATAAAGAATTAATATGATTCTCTTATGAATTATATCATTATATTAATCAATTAAAAATATTGATGATGTTATAAATTTTAAAATTGTTATTCTATTATTTTGTTTTTCTTCCTGGTTCCATGGCAACTCAATCGCTTAATCTACGGTAAGCGAGTTGCTACAGTTGCATTACCACATTCACCATATTTACTGAGATATTCGAATAAAAACAGCCCAATAATAAAATAAATTCAATAAAACACTGCAAATCGAAGAAATAATACGATGAAATGATTTTGAACACCAACAACTTACTTTATGTCAACGTCATATATTCCAGGATAACTAAGATGTGTTCAAAAATTATATTAGTCAATATTGCTAAATGAAGCAATTTGAATTTAATACTGTTAATCAAGGACTGTGTCCTGAAAAGTTTACATTCCGCTCGGATGCAGAACATAAAAAAAAAGTGAAAAAAAAATTTTTTTTATCAATTTTTTCACAATTTTTACATTAAGTCAAGCTAGAAAAAAACAAAAATACAGGTGGGTAGACCACGTGTTTCTGAATAAAAAATGTCGTGATAAGATTTATCGCTAAAGCCACGTTTTCTCGGAAAAAAATAGTGAAGTAACTTTGTCACTCTGCTCGGCCAAGCGCACGGTTAAATGTATACTAAAAATTCTTAGCAGTTCTAACAAGTAAAATAAAGCTTTTTTGTCTTTCTGATTACACATTTTTAACATTTTTCTTAGTGACTAAGAGGATAAATGGTGAGTCTGGAGGGAAAATATATAATTATGCACACATACACAGACACCACACATAGCCTCTGAATCGCTCGCAAGAATTTTTACGTGCTTTTACTGTATTGTATTTATTACAGCTATCCACATTTCAGCTATATCCATTGAATTTAGCCGGAGAGCCGGCCGTCGAATATCCTATGAATAAGATACATGAAAAACTTTTTGTGAGTGATTAGTACTACCACAGACTTAAAGGGAGCCACCTTTTATACGAGCTGATTTTGCCCGCATCATGGATTTTTGACCTCACTTCCGGTTACGATTTTTAATGTTTTCTTAAGTTATCAATAGTCCCTTGGGGTAAAGCTTTTACCCCACCGGACCGCAAGACATGTACCCCCCCGTTTTCGAGGGCGCGGAACATGATGGTGACAATATTTTCGAACCTAATGTGCAACCGCTACCCCTAAATCGAATTTTCCGGTGCTACGCTTGCGAGGGTTTGCCAGGTCTGGTTTTTCTTGGTCAGATTGAATAAAATAAGCAAATATTGACCACAGGTGACCTAACCCACCGCCGGGGGTTGAAACTACCCCCACCCCCAATAACGAAAACAGCGAAAATCAGCTGGAAAATGGTATACTTCCATTTTTGAGGGCAAGAAATACGATGGTGATAATATTTCCTAACCTACCCTTTACACACTACCCCTAAACCTAAATACCACCCCCTTTTCAAATTTTTCGGTGCTAGGCTTGCGAGGGCCTATCGTATCGGTTTTTTTTTTTGGTCAGTTAGAATAAAATAGTTACATTTTTACGACAAGTGACCTAACCCACCCCCGGGGGTTGAATCTACCCTCATCCCCAATAACTAAATGCCACGAAAACAATGAAAATCAGCTGGAAAGCACCGTTTTCGAAGGCGGGGAATACGATGGCGACAATATCTCTCGACCTAGAATCCAACTGCTACCCCCAAATCGAAAAAACCACCCCTTTTTTCGATTTTTCGGTGCTACGCTTGCGAGGGATTGTCGGATCGGGTTTTTTTTGGTCAATTTAAATAAAATAAATAAATATTGACCACAGGGGTGACAGAAAAAATTGAATTGGGATTTAGTGCGTGTACAAGAACCAAAATCTCAAAAGGGGATGGGTTTTTTCGATTTAGGTGGGTGAAGGTTAGGTCGGGAAATATTGTCACCATCGTATTCCCCGCCTTCGAAAATGGGGGTATACTGCTTTCCAGCTGAATTTCGTTGTTTTCGTGGCATTTAGTTATTGGGGGTGAGGGTAGTTTCAACCCCCGGGGGTTGGTTAGGTCACCTGTGATAAATATTTAACTATTTTGTTCTATCTGACCAAAAGAAAAAACGATACGACAGGCCCTCGCAAGTCCAGCACCGGAAAATCGAAAAGGGGGTGGTATTCAGGTTTAGGGGTAGTGGGTGAAGGGTAGGTCGGGAAATATTATCACCATCGTATTCCTCGCCCTTGAAAACGGGGGTATTTCGTTTTCCAGCTGGTTTTCGCTGTTTTCGTAGCGGTTGGACGCTAGGTCGGAAAATATTGTCATCATCGTGTTCCCCGCCCTCCAAAACTGGGGGTACATGTCTTGCGGTCCGGTGGGGTAAAAGTTTTACCCAAAGGGACTATTGATGACTTAAAAAACATTAAAAATCGTAACCGGAAGTGAGGTCAAAAAGCCATGACGCGGGCAAAATTAGCTCGTATAAAAGGTGGCTTCCTTTAGGACTATGGTAGTACTAATCACTCACAAAAAGTTTTTCATGTATCTTATTCATAGGATATTCGACGGCCGGCTCTCCGTCTAATTCCTCATACAGTTGTTAATGTATTGGAAAAGTTTCAGAATTTATATTCAAAAAAATCAAATATATTTTCATAGTTATAAGGATAAGATCGTGACAATCGCAATTTCTTATCATGATATGATTAATCATATTTTCGAAAAAATGCATAAAAATAAACGAATTTGTGTCTGAACATTCCAAAAGTATAATTTTTTTCCGAAATAGTGATATTTTATTTTTTCCAATGGGTTAATTTCTCGACAAGTTACATCGTCCAATATATATATTTATCAAGAAAATCATCAAGCAATTAAATTAAAATGATTTGAGATGTACTTTTTTTGAATCCACGTTACTACAACTTAATAAACCATAATAATCATGAAGTGTACATACTTTTTAACAGTTCTCAATGAAGAAAGAATTTTTTTGAAGAGCTTTTATTTTTTTCTATATTTTTTATTGCGACCATTAAGTTCGGGCGTAGTAATATATATAAGCATGTTTTTCCCATCCATCCTTTGCTTATATTGTTTGAAACAAAAAAGCATCAGAAAGATACAATTTCCATCTTTTAAATGAACCAACATATAGATTGAACAAATTCCTGATTTAGTGACATGTAATTCAGTGCATCGCGCGTCGGTGTCACAGTCATGCGTATTCAAGCACGTGCACGCAAGGATCTCGCTCCGAGTTATAACGTTACACTAGGCTATCTTTTTCCGGGAAAACCGTGGCTTTAACGATAAATTTTGATAGGACATTTTTTATTAATAAATACGTGATCTACCCATCTTTATTTTTTATTTTTTTCTAGTTTGATTTAATTTCAAAATTTTGAAAAAATGAATGAAAAAAATTTTTTTTTCACTTTTTTTTATGTTCTGCACCCTAGCGAAATGTAAACTTTTCAGAATATTATTCTACACACTTCTACGAACTCATTTAAAAAAAGTTTACACAGTTTGCAACTTTTTGTGGGTAAATACCTTCGTCGACTGGGCTATTAATAATGTTTTGAAATTTTGGTGACATTTTCAGAATGTGGGTAAAAATTGAACCTAATGAGGGAGCTTCACCCTCTACACCCTCAAGAAAGGTGCATTTTTGTGGTTTTCCGACTTTTAGTATAGAGAGCAGTTTGGCGTTGCTAGTTGAGCAAACTAATTTATTGAAGTAAACAAATCTCAACTGGTTAAGATTTGTTTAATTTGGTTGAGTCTTGTATAAATGCGGTATACATTGTTCACCCAATTTTTCGACATCTTCGTACGTCGAGTCTGAATTGTTGATAACATTGAATATTTCTAGCAAATCATTTCTGCTATTGAAGACCTGAACCTATTGCAGTTTCTTCCTTTGACATAACACACTGATGTCATATCACAGCCGTTAATAGCATGAAGAAATAATTATTCCTCTACAACTGGGAATAATATTGGAGGATTGTAGGTCTCGCGAACTGTAAATCTTTATACATTTTTTTTTCTTTTCTTTTTGCACTTTTTGTTTAAAATTAAAAAAAAAATTAAAATACTCGTTTTGGGAGGATAGAGGAGAAGTTCGTTACTTAGTGGAGAAAAAATGTTTAGATTTACTTACTCTGCAAATTGTCACTAAAGTTTTAAACGAATATTAATTTTTGAAGTGAAAATTTCTATAATTTTCACTTCAAAAATAAAAAGATGTGTTCGCCGCGCTGCGTTTGAACAGGAAATTTAATTTGAAAAAAAATAGAAATCCAAAACTCTCTTATAAAAAGCTTTCTTGTGTAAATTTCATTGCAAGTTAGCGTAGAAAAAAACCGTTTTTGAGAATTTCTACCGCGAATTATATATTTTAGTTATGGGCTGATGTATCTTCCTACTTCTGCAGTGTATAATTCGAAAAAAAATATCTTTCTAAACAATTCCTCACTCGCTTGCTTAATATAAATAAAAAATTGTCAGGAAACGTTTGTTTAAGTATTAATTATTATTATTATTTTCTTGGGGATAAAAAAGATAAAATTTATAAAAATAGATCCAATAATCTGACAGATTTACAAGAACGAATTAGGCATAAAATCCCTCTTTAACTGAACGACAAATTTTTATTATTTTACTTCCACGTCCAGTGGAAGTAGGTATAGAGCAGGTATAGTAACGACAAATTTTTTTTTAAATTTTTTATTGTTCAAATAGGCTTAGAATATCATGAAACGTCGAGATTGTAAGTTTGAGCAAAAAAAAATTTTTTTGTCGGTCTGTCGGTTTGTCTAACTTTTTTTCTGTGCGCACGATTACTCTGGAACCGTTTAAGATATTGACTTGAAATATATATATGTATTTTAACGAGATCTGGAACTAGATTATATTTTCATCTTATTCCGTTGAAGGGTTGGGGAGTAAATTAAAGTAAATTGGTGTAAATAGATAAATCAACCAAATAAGAGTCTACAAAATTGGTATTTAGTATATACAAGAGAAGTTAATATCTCAAAAAAATGTTTTGGCATTAGCCACCCTCATTACTGCCCACCTGGTTATAAAAGGAGGCGAAATAAAATTGTGATTTAGTGTGTGTACAAGAGCCAATGGCCTCAAAATATTTTTTTATTTCATCCATCCCCACCCCACTACCAATGTGAGATCGTTTTATGGGTTTTTGGGGTAGACGATTTCAAATATTATATTATTCCATAAACAATTATTTCCACATACAAAATTGTTTAACTGTGAGAGACTTGGGTAGCAAATCGGGATGTGGAAGTAGTGATTGTTCATGCAGCGGTTTTTTAATATAAGTGATTCTTCAATTTTTAATATAGATATTATTTCGTATCTCACACAATATAGCGAAAATGTCTATGAAAAACTAAAAATAAAGATGTTCCATTTAAATAAGAGCTTACACGGTTACTTGTTTGGCATAAGTAGCAACAATTGGAGTATTCTTTTTTCAAATTTTAGTATACAATGGTAGAGAAAGTATTACCACGGCACTCTCGAACGGGAGTGTTCATCTTGTGCAATAAAGTATCATTGCGCACACAAATAACAATATTTAAAAGTAAAATTGACATATTACCAAATTCACCTAAAGTTATCAATAAGTTGAAAAACGAGCCAATCTGACAATTCTAACTTCGTATTCGGTTTCAGCGGATCCAGATACATAAGGATACACTAGCCTGGTCCACAGGCCAGACCACTTGTTTTTGTGTGGCTGTGCATTAAACAAAAAAGTAAAATACTTGTAAAAAAAAAATTCTGCAATTAATGATTTTAAATATCATGTGAACTGGTTCTATATACATCTAAGAATGTGTTCAGAAAGATCCGAGTGGCTACAACTTTGATTTAAATTTGAATGTAGGCCACCGTGAGGGTTTATGCAGACAGCCACAATTATTTTTAGCGGTCAATGCAAAAGGGTCAGCCTATTGGATATATGCCAGATTAAACAAAAATATAATTTGAATTTGATAAATGTTTTCTAAAGACGATTTACAAACACTAAACCATATTATGGGCGGGTGCTTCCGATTTGTTTATTTTTAATTCGCCGAAGAGAAAAATTAACTAAACAAAATTAAACTATATAACTCATGTTTTACACTAAACTTAACCTAGTTGAAAATTTTATCCCACCATGAGGAGTCCCAGTACATCATTTATAAGTAGTCCATCTATGAGCTGAAGCGTACTCAGTATTCGCCGTATATCAATTTTATAACTATGTATGGCGGCCCATATGTTCCATATATTGTGTGGATTAAGTGAGTGTGGCAATATATTTATTTGCATTACTTGATTAAACACTCAAAGCATTGCTGCGTGACTTTTAAATTTTAATATAGTGCTTATCCTAAACCAAGTATGGTTTTATACCTTTAATACTAGTTTAAAAAAAAAGCATGTACGCATTTCCCTACGTGGATCTCTATACTCGTATAAGGATTTTAAATCAATTGTATACTTTCCAGATCATTTATAAGTGGCCTTAGAAATAAGCTATTAGAATATCTTATGGAGTATTTTAATACTCAAATTGTTACTTGGGTTACGAGATGCGAGCCCAGTTTATCACAACAATCAGTAATATTAGCGAGTAATGAGCCGTTAATAAAGTTTTAAAAGTTACAATATTTTTTAGGAAAAACATATTTTTTTCACTATCGATCTAGTAAAAGTAGCAGTTATAATATGTCTGTCGAGGGAAGTAGGCTGATCTTACAGAATGTTTAGTGGTTGTCATAACAGCAGGGAAATAATATTATTTCCCTAGGGAAGTAACTGAATAATACTGCCCTCCTAACTTAGAAAGCAGTATCTCCACCTTTACTGGTTTTGAGAAAACGTCTTTTTTAGTTTATTTAGCTGGGTCACCACAAAAATCTTAATGAAAATTTTTGAAATTTGTTTTAAGTGTTGCAATATAATTGTTTTAAATTTATATCACAATAACAGTGTCAATATTTAAAAATGTAAGTAAAAATTGGCGATAACTGCTTTTTAGTCTAGTGTATCATTTAGATTAAAGAGGACTATGCAACTGTGACTTGCAGTATGTCCATGTATTAGGACTGTAGACTAGAAAAGCTTAATTTGGAGATGCCGCAATATTTTAAAAGAAATGTTCGTAAAAATGACTGCAAAATAAAACGGAATATTGCTATAAAAGTTACATTTCTTGGAACATAACTAAAAAAAGTACAAACATTACTTCCTATTACAATTTTTATTAATCATCATATTCCAATCTAAGGTCCACTGCATCATCATTCACTGGAATGTTTTTCCAAAATAGTCTCCTATTTTGTGGAATTAGTGTAAACAATTCTTTTTCAATAAGACAATTCAATAAGACAATGTCCTTCATGTATGGCCTTGGATTGGCATGTTCAATTTTATAAATTGAAGAATTGTCAGGTCGGATAAAGAAATCATTCAATTTCATCTCGTTAATTACAACTTTTCCTGAATTTGCAGACTGTACGCAATTCTCAAAGTCTGCAAAATCGTAGACTTCTTTCTTTTTTTGTGAAGATAGCTCGACCTGGTGGTGGAAACTATCAGCCGCCATAAAAGGGTGGTCAGGTTCAAAATATCGCAAAGTGATTCGGGTGGTTGCTGTTTCAGAGGAATTGATAATATAAGTTAAGTAACAAAACAAGGCACAGTTCTTGTTCTAGCCAGTTATCTAGCCAAATAACTAAAATTTAATAGCAGCATTACTAGCAGAAACGCATGAAATGTACTAATTAGATTTTTTTCCTTACGGATACACCTCCGATTAAAGAACTTATATCTAGAGACATAACAGGCTATCTTTTCTCTATATACCTTGTTTGCTCCTAACATAGTCACATTTTATGTCCATTAAAATGGATAGATGAACATCACATCCCATAGGCAACAGTGGCGTTGTGTGTGTAGAAAATGTGTAGAATGGTAAATATTTTCATTAAAATGAATTATTACAATTCCCGCTTCCTGCATTACCGGCTCTTTATACAACGTGATGTAGGATATTACAGTAAGATAATACAGTAAGATAATACAGTAAGATAAATATGTATTGAAAGGATATTAAAATTTAATTGGTATTCACTTTTAAACTGTAAACTGAACTTCATCATGTTACGACTATGGAACGATCGATTTTCTTCTTTTCTAAACTGCTTTCTGCAAACGGCACAGCACTTTGCACTAAATAATAATATATTGTCACTAAACTGTGTAAATATGAATAGAGAATATTATTTAGGTATTAGGCAAATCACAACTTAAAATGAAAAGACTTCTTCACCACATTTTGATCGAAAAACACGAAAAACACTTATTAACATTAATGACGGATACTGTCAAAAGTGTCAAACTGAGATTATGATAATCGGACTTACCGATCGTGCCCGAATCGAACGCGAATAGATCGACTAGCCAATCATGAACTTATGGGAACAAGTGCCTTAGATTGTAACTATCTCAGCAACATACAAATCAGTACAATTATGTATCTAGATATAAGTTCTTTAATCGGAGGGATACACATTCATGCCACAGGCAAGCAAAAAGTTTAGTAAGTTGTTTTTTACCTACCGGTACAAAATTCATTGAAAACCACTTCGATGCGTTTCTCGGGAAATTAGATCCCGGATTTTTTTTTCTGTACCGGCTCAATTAACCTAAGTTGTTAGTTTTTCTCTAAATTATTAGTTATTCAAATATTCGAGATCAAGACTTTTGTAGCCCAAAGATATAAATACAACGTTACTGACTTTTATTTGCAAACTTAAGTTACCTACTATTGGTACCTAATCGGTAAAAACAAAACAGAATAAAACCACGACTCGTAATTGGTTAATGTCAAGCCATAGTTTTATCTCCGATATAATTAAATACTTACCATTCTTTTTAAGAGCTACAAGTTCTTAAACTAAACACAATTTTTTTCTTGTCTAAAAGCGAACAGTTTATATGTGCAACTAAAGTGATTTTACCGCCATCAGCTCTTTTGAACATGTGCATTTTAAGTACAGTACCAACTGTTACTAGTCTTAAATGCAGCATCTCCAATAAAAATTGGAGTTGCTGCATTTTAGTTGGGCACAAGGCTAATACTGCTTTTTAGTTTGGTGTATGGTTTAAAAAGTGGAGATACTGCAAACTCTATAGCTCATTTGCATTAAAGCTATGGTCAATACTATTTTATAACTTAGTCAAATAGTCAAAGAGGTGTAAAAATGCCCAAAACATACTACAAACGCAGCAACTCGAAATTGACAAAATCTGGAGTTACTGCTTTTTAAGTTAGGACGGCAGAATAATAATAATAATAATAATAATATTGTTTATTGTAAAGAGAATAATAATGACAATAATTTTACATAAGGAACTTACAACAAACATAGAAATTAGTCTAAAAAGTAACTAAATACTTGTATAGACTCTTAAAGTAAAAAAATTAATGACAAAAAAAAATCAAATTTTACCAGACCTAAATTCTTTAGATTTTTTTTACTGGGAATGCATGAAGGAAAAGATGTACTTCCGACCTGTTCAATCCTTGAATGAATTGCATGAGCGCATCGGAGTAGCGGCTGAAGAAATCAGCCGATCCGGATAATCACGTCTTTTAAAACAGCAATTCGAACATTTATTATAAGTTGTTTGTCTATTTTTTTTTTAATCATGTGTAATAAATGCAGGTGAAATTACTTTTTATTTTATTTCGATCTTTCTTCGTCCTCTTACCTCAGAATTTTTAAATATTTTAGAATATAATAATGGGCATACAATAAGTGGGCAAGTTTTTAAGATGTGTGGCAAGTTTCGCTTGGCACCTTTCTTTACACCATCAAAGGTCAAAATCAGCAGACGGAATCTTGGTGGAACCGAAATTTAAGAAATACATTATTTTTTTGAGAATACGTCGTCATTATCTAAAAACTCCTATACACGTTTGATAGCGCAACTATTCTAGAACACTCGCCAAAAAAAAAGAATAAAAAAAAATACTTACCTTGTGGTAGTGGCATGAAAAATAATATCCTATAGTAGAAATTTTCAAAATTTCAAAAAAGTGCCCATATCTCGAAAACCGTAGGGTTTTCAATAAGGTCAAGTTATGATATTCTGATAGGTTATGGCCTGGCCTATTACCATTTTCAAGATTATCCATTATTTACGGGAGACCCTGTATATATAATGTTAAATACAGTCAGTAATTGAAGTTATTTAATTTTCAAAATCCTACAGTATTAAAATTAAAATTAGGTACTATTAATTAACTAATTAGTTGATATTAATTATATGCTAATTTGCTTAAGCTACGTAAAATCCACACAATCATATTTTTCCTATATTGAAATTTCACAGAGGGAGTTTCAGAATTTAGCTGTGTGGAGAGTTAATCACTTAATACAACGTAAAAATTAGAACAGTACTAGTCATAAATACCAAAATTTAGAAAATTCTTAGATTGAATTCACTTATAATTTGAATATATAAAAATATTAATCAATAAAAATTAATAGAAATATTAAAAAAATAAAAATTTAATAAAGTAATAAAATATTAATAAAAAAAATCGGCAGCTACTGGAAGCGGCTGGAACCTCCCCACACGGTGGATTCTTATCAGCTGTATTTGGATATTACATCGGAAATCAGAGCACTGAGCAAACAGATAAATTACACGTGACTTTGGAGCCATTTATTTCATCAACAAATATCGAACGAACTGAAGCGGACTACAAGCAATCTGTTAAAACATAACCTCTCATGTTTGTTTATGTTGCATGTTAATCAATTTCCGGATATTATAAGGGTATTAACAGATAACGTTTCGAAGATTTTGTAAAATATTGGATAATGAAAAAAAAATAATAACACAGAATTTAGCCCAAATGACGCTCTAACCAACAAGTCAATAACATTATGGACTGTTCAAGCAGACTACGCATGCGTCACATTAAAATCTTCCTGCTCGATCAAAAAGGTCGAGCAAGTCGAGCTTCGTCCGAGGCCTTCATTTTGTAATATTCGAACGTTTAAGATTTAGCTCAGTTAACTCGATTTGCAATGAACGATTGTGACGTGTCCCACCAATCAGACGTAATATCCGAACACGGCTATAAACAATTATTACCTTAAAAAAAAAACAACTAAAATAAGTTTTGACATTGTCAAAAATATTTGGGTTGGTAACCTTTACGAATGTTGATTTTTAGGTTATGAAATATATTTAGGGACATAACATGTTTAAGTTTTTCAAGTTTATTCACATTTTTAATGTTTGACTACGCATTTTTAGCTTGGAGCCACAGTGACTCCAAGCAGATAGTTAAAAAACTCATGCAAATAATTTTTCTATATAGACCATCTTAGGATAGCGTCACGATAAGTCGACCATATTGCCTGAGGGATAACCAAACTTTTTATTCCAATGTAAATAATGAAGTAATCTCAGTTTTAAATGTGAAATAAAAATAAAACACCATCTTTTTTTGCGACAAGGTGCGATTGTGAGATAAGGTTTATTTTGAATGTAAAAAAGATTAGAAGAAAGGTAAAGAAATCACTTTCTGGCAGAGTCTATTGAATACTACATACGGATAATATAACAAGCTTATCACTGAAATCTAGCACTTAGTTATTTAAATGTAAACTTGCCTTGCCCATAACAATGAATACATTTGAGTTTATCTTTCTTGCACAAACTTCTTGCACAAATCCGGCCTCATAATATTTATATGCTTGTAAAGATTTGTATGCCTTTAACTGCTGATCTGCGAAGAAGCTGTGAGTCGATACTAAGTAATTTACCATATTAATTACGGACACACAAGGTAAAATAGACAAATCTGCAGAAAGGTCTCCAGTCTCCACTCCAAGGGTGTATGGGTCAATATTGTCTATTATTTTGATTTTCTCATCGTAGCGACACTTTACATCACCCATAAGGGTTGGATAATATTCACTATATGACATTATTACGAAAACACACACAGTTTCTCAAGAAAATCAGAAAAAAATATATAAAACCACGCAAACTGCGTTTTGTTGTCCCTCAAGCAAAATGTCAAAATTGTCAAAACCATGTGACCTAAAAATGGTTGATTAATAAAAAAATATATTGCTAATTACAGGTTAGATTTCTAACCCACAAAAAGAGTCCTATTTTATTAGGACAAAGTATTTAGGACTTCATAAACATTACACTGTACTAGATTTTAGTTGAAAGTACGGGAACCAGGCAGAAATTTTAATAATAGCTACGTAATATTCTTAAATCTTAAGAAATATATATTTTTGAGGTTAGCTGTGACGTCACGTACCATAAGCTATAAATTAACATTCACAAAGGTTACCAACCCAAATATTTTTGACAGATGGCAAAATACGTTTTCCCCTAACAATAATACCAATTTTTTGGATGCTGTCATATGTGCACATATAACGAATTATTTTTAATTTTTTTAACGGAAACCAAATCGAAAGGGTGCAAGTGTGATATATCGTTGAAATTGGAATTTATGCTGCTTTTTAATGGTTCAATTACAAATTCTAAGTAATCATAAAATAAACAACTTGTGCCAAAATGGCACTAAACGTAATCCGATCTCAACCAAAACCTTTTCAGATCTTCTGGAGCACTAAAGAAACCCTCATGTAAAAGTTTCATCTAAATCAGGTTAGTAGCTTCGTAGCTATCGTGCTAATACACAGGCATTAGTCACAAACCACTTTTTTGGGTTTCCGGGACCTCGAAATCGTAAAGATTTGATGTTATCTCAATTTTCGATTTTGGATTAATTGTAGTAACCTCCCACAATTATTGTGGGGAGGTTAATAAACACAACACTATAAAAACTAAGTTCGTAGGCAAGAGCACTTAATAATTTTGATTATTGATACGGGAAACAACTAAACGAAAACATCCGTTCGTTGGTAATGGGTGGTAGGGATGGCCATCTTTTGGAAAAACCATATAACTCTTGGTGGACAGCTTCCCTGCCAGATGTGGCCGGAGTAGTGTTCATGGTGGATCGTTTAAGTTTGAGTTGATATATTTTGTTTTATCTTCTGGCCTCGGCCGATTTTTCACTAAATCGGTCGGGGAAGTAAGCTGTCAAATTTTTGGTTTCAATGTTTTTCTGGGGGAATTTGGTTTTTGACAGTTTTCGAAAAAATATTTTAGGTTGGTACCAATGTCTTAAATTATTTTTAAGTTATGTAGCACTATTTTTAGGTTATGTTGCCGGAAGAATTTCCGGCGGGATGGCGGAAGTAGCGGAAATAGTTTTTAAAATATAATGTCACTTTTAAAGTTTTATTGGAAAAAACTCACCGAAAACGTTCCGGTGAGATTACTTATACTTGTAGGGCTTGTGAGCGGTTCACGAAGGCTTCTCACACCTTCCGTGGGCTTTATGAACGTCGAAAAAACTTGTAATATATCGATGCACTTGACACTCAAATTTACTCAGCATACAGTCTGCACGCTTTAACACACTAGTCTATTGAACGTTAGGTTAGACCACAGAGTACAGTAACTATACAGAGGCGAAGGCTAGCCTTCCCGCCAAAACCAAATTTGTATACTCATCGCCATTTCTTAATTGTTTAACAATCAACCTCACTTTTATCTTGACACTGTTGATGATTATCGTGTTAAGTTTGGATTTGTGAATTTTTTTTTCCACTCATTTTGGGATATTGAAAACATTAAAATTCTCATAAATAAAACCTAGTGTACAACTCAATTGAAAATAGGCGCCAATTATAAGCAATTCAAATCGTAATATTTTTCAATCCAACTCGAAATACACTGTCTTTTCAGTGTATCCTTAAATGGGGATCTGCACATGACGTCATAGCTAGCCTCAAAAATATATATTTCTTAAAATTTAAAAGTACTACGTAGCTATTATTAAAATTTCTGCCTGGTTCCCATACTTTCGACCAATATCTAGTTTGTCACAATAAAATAAAACGCATTTTGCAGGTTAGAAATCTAACCTATTAAAAGAAATAAACAACATATCTCTCAGTGTAGACCAGGGTGTATTAAATAGGTGATGCGACGACAACCCTCACAGTGGCTTAATAAGTGCTTACTTCGTACATATTGTAAAAGATGGCTCAACTAAGTTCTCTCATTACTTACGCATAGATAGATAATTTATAGGTTCTGTGCATACGTACATACAGTGTTGCATACATTCCCGGCTTCTTGTTTTTGACAAGAGTCTAGTGACATCTGACATTAAGTAGCTAAATTAAAACATTGAAAGAATATATGTAACACTACATGCAGTATTGCACGTGTCGTCACAGCTAACCACAAAAATATATATTTCTTAAGGTTTACAGGTTACAGGTATTACCTAACTATTATTAAAATTTTTGCCTGGTTCCTGTACTTTCAACCAAAATCAAGTTCAACGTAATATGTATGAAGTTTTAAATAGTTTGTTACAATAAAATAAGACACTTTTGCAGGTTAGGAATCTAACCTATAATTAGCAGTCTATTTTTATTAATCAACAATATTGAAAAATTATTTGCGTGAATTTTTAAATATTTGCTTGGAGCCAGTATGGCTCCAAGCTAAAAATGCCTATACAAACATTAAGAGAGAATATTATATGAGAGTAAACGAAAACACCTTAAAATTTGAGGTTATGTTAGTTATACGATGCACATGCCCAGGTAATTGTAGGACCGTATTGCTCGCGCCATCTATTAAAGTAAATAGAAACCATGCACTTACGAAGCCATTATTATAATAGGAAAGTGCCGGACCACCTATTTAATACACCGTAGTGTAGACGCAACTGGTACGCAAGGTCACAGAAAACGAGCCATCAAAACTGAAAGGAACCGCCAAAGACTTCGCCTCTGTGCAGTTACTGTATTCTGTGGTTCCACTATAAAATATATTTTACACAAGAAGCGTGTTATTTGGTTTTTAATTTTTTTCACGGAAACCAAAGCTAAAGAGTGCAAGTGTTATATATCGTTGAAATCGGAATTTTTACTGCTTTTCAATGGTTCGATTACAAATTGTAAGTAATCATAAAATAAACAACTTGTTGTGCCAAAACAGCAACAAACGTAATCCGATCTCAACCAAAACCTTTTCAGATCTTCTGGAGCACTAAAGAAACCCTCATGCAAAGTTTCATCCAAATCCGTTTAGTGGCTTCGCCGCTATCGTGCTAACAGACACACACACACACACACACACACACACACACACACACACATACACACACACAGACATTTTTCAAAAACAACTTTTTTGGGTTCCTGGGACCTCAAAACGTAAAGATTTGATGTTATCTCAATTTTCGATTTTGGACTAATTGTAGTAACCTCCCACAATTTTATTGTGGGGAGGTTAAAATCAATAGAAACATTAAAGTTAATTTTTACTTTTAGTCAATCAGCTCGTGTATTTCTAATCGCCGCACTGTAGGCAGGTATATTTTTATTATTTTTCTAAATGCTTGTTGATGTATTGCATTCTTTATTGCCACTGGTAAAATAAACGACTATATTAATATCTTATTTTAATTCAATAACATTAATCTTAAAAGTACAACCTGTACAATTGGAAATACTTATAAATCCATTATTACTACTTAATTCCTTACTCCTTATTTGATGATACATTCTTTTTCGTCATACCTCCCGTAAGTATACTCTAATCCCATTGTTTTGTCGATGCCTTACTTGATATACCTCCTATGTCCGACATTATTTTCAAAAATGTTCATGGCTATTATAATAATATGATTTAATTTATCTTGACAGTACTCAGTTGAATAGAAGCCGCGTTCTTTTATTTTTCGTCATACCCCCCTCGTAAGTATACTCTAATTGGGTTGTTGCACTAAGTTAAAATTTGAGGAGAATCTATGTTAAACAATAACAATTATTCATAAAAAATCATTAGAAACATGTAGAAGTTGAAAAGAAAGTCTTATAATATTAGAATATTAATTACAAAAATACATGCATTTAAAACGGAGATGACATAATAACGGCAGTCTGTAGAGAAATTAGTTATAAAACGACGAGAAACAGGTACTAATTTAGAAACTCGCTGATAGCGACGGAGAAAAAAGACAATCACGACAGTTTAATCTGACATTATATTTAACGTCAAATTCAACTGACGTTCATAGGTTACAATTCGGTATAGTTTAACAGCATCTAGTTATGGATAAATATAAGTACAGATAGTGGTTTCTGCCGTACTGTGTAAATAATACCACCAATTCACCAGAAAAACTGTTGTGTTCCAGTAATAAACGCTGAACGTAATAATGAATGATTCGAAGCCACCAGAGAAGGACCAAGTCTTCTTATTGTGGAGACCATTTCAATGTCAAGTAAAGTAACAAATTACAATGTATTCTAAGCGTTTTATTTGTGGTAAGTTGTATCTTAATGTAGGAATTTGATTTTTAATATGGGTTTATGTTGTAGGAAAAACGGCTGCATTACAAGACATGTGTGGCGTTCTCGCTGTTACAAATTTAAATTACCCGCCAAACTGGTGGATAAAACAGGGTGTATTACTGTATTCTTAACGGCTCTAGATTAGAATGTTATTCATGCTTTGATTTCCAAAAGGAGGGAAATGGCTTTAATCTGCTTTTATGTAATTTATCTAGTTTATGTTGGAATAAAGTGCAGTTGTTTTTGTTAGCTATTGATTATTTAGGAAGCTCCCTAGACGCCCCATAATACTAGGATGATCAATAAATTAAGAAAGGAAATTTAAAAACTCGCCGTTGAAAAACTATATGAAACAAACTGTGCAAGTCGTCTAAAGTCGGTAAACACAATCAGTCGGAAATGGCTACGAATGCGTTGGATTGTAGTTATAAATGCCCTTTGAATTATGTGTGTTATAAGTTATAAATACATATCATTGTTTATTGCTTAGATAAATACACTAGCATAAAGTACTTGCCTTTATTTATTATTTTTTGTTATAATACAGAGCTTTCTTGATATCTTCGTAAGTCCCATTCTGACTCTTCTTAGAAGTGAGTATTAATGGATAATAAATAATTTCTTTAGTAGATAAACTTATTTTGTTGTTTTCAGTTAGATACGCATGTATATAGTTAATAGGAAATAAAACAATGAAAAGGAAATATTTAATAAAATACAAAGTATAGTTAACAAATTCATCTAAATTAAATAATAAAATACATATTAGACATATGTAATATTAATAAGACAAGATAAAGGAAGTTCTTGCAGAAATTAAAATAGTTTGTACTGTCTATAGCAGCTGTAACGTAAGTACCTTGCAGTTTTTGCACTTCCAACCATTGCAATGTCAAAACGATCGTCTCTTTTTAAAAATTCGCTGACCATAAATATATCTACCGCAAGTAGAATGTCAGAATTAGCTTTTACAGATATACTGCCTTAGTCGTTTTGTAAAAAAATATTAACAATAACTGCAAACATCAATCACTGCTAGCCAAACGTCAAATTTACTTTTGACATATGAGGTTATTTTCTTTCTTGTCAGCAATGTCAACTTATTCGTCTTCATCTGTTCTGCTTATAAGTTCACATCTAACTGCCGTTATGATGTCACTACCGTTTTCGCGTTACATTCAAATAGTTTAACAATTTTTTAAAATATGTTGCGCTAAGAATTTTTCCTCCAAATTAAATATATAACTAAATTAAGTCCTCCACTACCATATTTCACCATTTTTGAAAATTCGTCAACAACCCAATTCTATTGTTTTGTCGATCGTAAGTTGACAGTAGTTGTCATTTGAATGGAAGCCGCGTCCTAAATATTTTATTGATGGTTGCCATGGATACTATTTGTTTAATTTGTTTAGCAAATATGAAACCTGATTCAAATAAACATAATTTTCTACAAGTTTTCTCAAGTTTTCTTCTAGTTTAATGATTCATGGGTATGACGAAAAATATAATGTGCACCGCGGGTCGTACAGTGCGATTTTTTGGTCTCGAATACTTGCAAACCTCGGCCCTACTGGCTTCGGCTTGCAAACTGTATTCTCGACCCAAAAAAGTGCACTTACGACCCTTGGTACATAAATAACTATTATTGACGGTTGCCATGGATATTCCAAGCATCGCTATCTTTACTATTTGCTTAGCAAATATGAAACCTGACTCAAATAATTATAGTTTTCCACTAGTTTTCTGAAGTTTTTTTCTAGTTTAATGATCATGGTTATGACGAAAAATATAATATGCACCACAGGTCGTACAGAGCGATTTACAGAGCGAAAAAAAAGTGCCCTTACGATCCTTGGTAAATAACTATTTTTGTCGCAACTGTCACAAATTCCTATAACTATTTTGGCTTGTCAACAAACAGTCACCACCTTAACAGCGCAAAGGCTACTATTTAATATTGCCTCAACGAGATGAAAATACCTCCCAAATTATTGTTTAACATTATTAATTTTTATTAATGTTAAACAATAATTTGGTAGGTATTTTCATCTCGTTGAGGCAATATTAATGTTAGTAAATAAAAGCATGTACCGATAGTGAAAAAAATTATGTACTTTACATGGGAAATAAGGATTTACACTACCTCGACTGTCCGAATCCCTCGCTAACACATGGACATGGAAACAATTTTCCCAGACAGCCTCCTAAACTATAAAATTTATTAAAAACTTCAAATAATTTCATGAAATAATTAGTTTTAAATTATTGAATCCCATAATATCTTTCGGTAGTAGAAAAAATATAATACATTACACGATGCGAAAGCTCTTTTAGGTGTTTGATGTTTTTGAAAGGTCTCGGCTTCTCTTCAACCATTCAAAAATTACTTCACTCCTAAAAGTAAACTTTCGCAGTAATGTAAATAACTATTTCGATATTTTTCGAACCCATACACTGTATATTCTAGCATCTGCGTGTGTCCAGTCAAAAACTTTAGAAACATTTTATTCTAAAATGATAATAAAAACATAGTAGTTTACATACCACTTGTGATTACCGTCTACGACGAATATCGTTTAAATTCTACTCCCTAACTTAAAATGCTTCAAAAATAAAATGTTAAATATAATAGAAATTATAGTATAAACAATTTTCTATATATTTTGCCCAGCGATTATTAAAAGTGGCTCCCCTGTCACTATTTCATTAAATCAAATAGATATAACTATGAAGCACCTTATATTTCGGACACGAAAGTAAAATGTACCCATTATTTTTTTTATTAAATAAAACACAATATTTTAGTTTATTATTTCTAAATCAAAGTTAGTGGTTTTGCCCTTAACGAATGAAATCCCAGATACGGCCATGGATGAATTCGTATAAAGCAGACGGCACTAGTATAAAGACCTCACCCTAGAGGATTGAAGCAATTGCGTGGTAATAGGAACATTTTGGTAGATCTGGACTCTATTAAAATAGTCGGTCCAATTCTCTGCCGTTCAATTCAAGTAACATTAGTTGACATTAAGCTGCGAATAAACAACACTATTAGACCTTTATTTAATTAACGGTCACTACTAACTAGCACTGGCAAGCTACGCATCAATGCCTCTTTTGCATCGCGTTTGTGTCACGAACAGTTTGTTTAATTAACTCACTAATCTACCTCAAATCTCGTGATTAAAATTTTATACTGCAGTGTTTTTGTTTTATGTATTTTGTATTAATTTTTTAAATATGCGCAAGCATGCACTATTTTTGTATCTATTTTGCAGCTATTGCATGTTGTTAGATTAATTATTTTGTTGGTTTGAAGTTAGCAATAAATTCATGCAGTTAGAATGGAATATATTTAGCGTTTTTTATTTTGTACAGGGTGTTTCATTGATAATTGGAAATACGTTAACTCAAGAATCCTTAGCAAATATGAAGATTTAACCAAAAACACTTAGATTCTCCTCCTCCTTACTGAGATACAGGATGTTGAAGTTAAAAATTTAAAAAATATTTTCACATATTATTTTAAATTACTTAATATTTCTTTACCATATTTGGTACATAGTGTTAGTGGTACAAGATGCATACCGCACTTTTCTAAATTCACCGGTGGACGCACCCGGTGGACAAAATACGAAGCTGATTGCATCAAATAATGTTATTGCTTACCGGTGCGATCCACCAGTGAATTTAGAAATCTGCCCATAATATCACTATTGCCAGGGGTCAACGTTATGGGAGGGGGGGTTGGAGAAGTTTCCCCCCTTAATTTGTAGTCAACTGGCCAAATATTTGTTTTCTTGTTTTCTTTTATTTCTCAACAATTTTTACGCAAAAAAGGTCCTCTTAATACATTACTCTAAAGTGTCTATTTCTCGAGAAATTTGAATTCGAAAAAGCTTTGAAAATAAAACAATACGTTTTGCAGATAGTAATAATTTATATTAATAAATGTTCAAATTGGACTCTATTGGCTTCGATACATTTCTTTAATCTTGTGCTAAAAGATCTCCTTACTTGGCAGCATTTTGTACTTGTTACCATAATTCCTGACGACTATTGATCTCTTGCGCATAAACTAATGATCTCATATGCCCCAAAAGTAAAAATCCAATGGGTTTAAATCTGGGCTACGAGGTGGCCATTGAAATTCGTTTCCTCGGCCAATCCATCGATGAGGAAATTGTTCGTTTAAGTAGTTGCGGACTGCAATAAAATAATGAGGCGGGGCCCCATCTTGCATGAACCAGATATTCATCTTTAAATTTAATGAGAAAATTTCCAGTTCATGAAAAATATCAGTTTGAAACAATTCTAAATGTGAATGACCGAT
The DNA here is from genome assembly GCA_936432065.2 of Rutpela maculata. Classification (NCBI taxonomy): domain Eukaryota; kingdom Metazoa; phylum Arthropoda; class Insecta; order Coleoptera; family Cerambycidae; genus Rutpela; species Rutpela maculata. The sequence goes on along the minus strand of OW386285.2, from coordinate 288,993,369 downwards.
CAAATTTGTTTGTAGTTCATATGGACCTGAAAGACGATCTTCTAAAAAGTCACACCACACATTAATTTTAAATTCATGCTGGAAATGTGATTCTCTGGGTAAATGTCGATTCTCAATATCCAAGATATGAGCACTGAGCATTTCTCCATTTAACAACTCCTCTGCTGGTGAATGTGGCTTCGTCGGCAACGGTAATATTTTTATTAAAATTAAAGTGTTCACTTTGTTTACCTCGAATAAATTGTGAAAATTCCACTCGCTGAGTCCCTAGATAACAAATTCTGAACAGGGGTGAAACGCTATGGTCGCAATTATTATTTCTTGAGTATTCTAAAAACTGCAGCATTTCTTATTCCAACAGTTGCCGATAAACGTCTTATACTCAGATGGGATATTCAGCCATTCTTAGTAAAACGTCATCCTCTTGATCGACACTAATTATTTTTGGACGGCCTACATCAGGTTTGGGACGAAATTTTCCTAACCGCTCGTAAAAATTTCTAAAATTTTTGTGATTCGATTGAATTCTTATAATTCCAAATATTTTCGAGAAGCAGCACGTGCATTGTAATTTTCTTGTGCATAAATACATACAATGTCTCGGATTTCCGTAGTCGACAAATTATTATGACGCGGCATTATCAATAAATAAATTTTGTGAACTGTTAAATAACTCCTATTACGGCAGAACTAACGTTTGACAGTTTTAACCTGGCTAAGTAAAAACATTATTGTTTCAGCTTACTATGTACAAAAGCAATAGGGCATTAGTTAGATGTCAAAGTGATTAGAAATTTATTTGTGAGATGAGTAATACTGAAATTTAAAATACCATGCAGCCGCTTCCTCGAATTCAAATATCTCGAGAAATAGGCACTCTAGAGCAATGTATTAAGAGTATCTTTTTTGAGTAAAAATTATTGAAAAATAGAAGAAAACCAAGAAAACAAATAGAGGGAGGGGACCCCTGGCAATAGTGAGGAACCAGTTCTTTCGCTGATATTATGCGTCTTGGTCCACTAACACTATCTACCAAATATGGTAAAGGAATATTAAGTAATTTTAAAATAATATGTAAAAATCATGTTTTAATTTTTAACTTCAATACCCTGCATCTCAGTAAGAAGGCGCATTTTATCTAAGTGTTTTTGGTTAAATCTTCTTTAGTTAGCGTATCACCAATCACTATTCTACAGACTACAGGTATTGGAAGTAAAACTAGCAAATTCTTAGTAACTTCGTCATGCTAAATAACAATATAAAAAGCAAAAGTTCGAGTTGGCTCTGGTTTTCCCAATACAGGTAATAAAGTATAACGCAGGTATAGGGGTCTACAGACGATCCAGCTGCTGGGACCCGACATTGTCGGTACGCTTTGAAGATAATTGGAATTCCAGCGGACCAGTTCACTTTTACGAATGAGTTCAAAGCATGCCGACAAGGCTGGCTCCCTGTCGCTGGATCGTAGACCCCTTATAAACCCTACCTCTTTATTTGTCACTAAAACTAATATTCATTCTTAGGTAGTCGTATTTGTACCTTGTGCATGATAAGCGTTCATTTTCGAAAGCAAATAGTGCTATTTTGAAAATATGCTTCGAGATTGTGTAAATACACCCAACAACCTTTGTTATATTTGTGGTGAAGTGACTTTTGCGCATCAAAAACGTAATTTTACTCCCAAAATTAAGAAGGCGTACTAGTTGTCTTTTGGTTGTACGATTGGAAATGAAGACAAAAAATGAGTACCTCATATATGTTGCAGCAATTGTACGAACAATCTTTGCAGTTGAGTGGAAGAGGACGTCCAAGAGGACTTAGTCCAGGCATCAAAATCACAAGATCCCGATTTCTCTGCCGAAGTGTCCGGTGGTGAACCACACAAAATTAATCAACGCGAATTAAGTGATCTTATAAGAGACCTTGATCTGTCCAAGGCAAAAGCGGAGCATTTGGCCTCTCGATTACAACAATGGAATTTACTACAAGAAAATGCTAAAGTTTCCATGCATCGAAGTCGTCAAAAAGATCTTATACCTTTTTTCAAAATGGAAAATGACTTGGTTGCCTGCAAGGACATTGACGGTTTAATGAGTGCTTTACACATTCCCCATGATCCTAGTGACTGGGGACTTTTTATTGACGCCCCAAAACTTAGTCTAAAAGCTGTGTTACTCCACAATGGAAATAAATTGCCATCAATTCCAATCGCCCATGCTGTCCACATGAAGGAAAATTACAGTAATCTGAATGTATTGCTGCAAACTATAGAATATAACAATTATAAGTGGCAGATTTGTGCAGACTTAAAAGTGATAGCTGTCTTACTTGGTATGCATCAAGGGTATACCAAATATTGCTGTTTTCTTTGTGACTGAGACAGTCGGCACGATTGGAACATTTTGGCTGCCAAGACTGGGTTTTGAACCAGGAGAAATAAATTTTGCTAACATTTCATTACTTGATTTACAAAAGGTAATACTGCTATCACTCCACATAAAACTGGGGCTTATGAAAAACTTGGTAAATGTTATGGACAAAGAAGGACGTGCTTTCAGTTATTTAAAACAAAAATTTCCCGGACTTAGTAATGCGAAAATTAAAGAGGGAATTTTTGTGGGTCCTCAAATCACGAACCTTTTCAAAGATGCTGAATTTGACAACATTCTAGAAGGTAATGAAAAAGCAGCTTGGAATTCCTTTAAAATGGTAGCAACACACTTTCTCGGTAACAAAGGAGCAAAAAACTATAGAGACCTTGTTGGGAATCTTTTTTCTTGCTACCAGAAATTAGGATGCAATATGTCATTAAAAGTCCACTTTCTACATTCACACCTAGATTACTTCCTAGAAAACTGTGGTGCAGTAAGTGATGAGCATGGAGAGAGATTCCACCAGGATATTCAAAATATGGAAACAAGATATCAGGGCAAATGGACTTCTGCGATCTTGGCAGACTACTGTTGGATGTATAAGAGATGCTCCAGAAGTAACTTAATAGAGACGGGCTAAGAAGCGCAAGAAGAATAATTAATTTTCTGATTAAAGGGCTTATATTCTAATTAAATATATAGTATATAACATGTATTTGAAATATATATCAAAATGGCAAATATTTTTTCGCATGATGTAATTAATTGCTTTTTTTATTAAAATTATACCATAATATGTGAGTTAGGTCAGTTATTACAATTTTTAGAGCCAACAATTTTTTTTATGACTATGTTAGACGTAGCTGGGACCAAAACAATGCAAATAAGTGGTTTTGGTTAACGATACAAAATAAAAGTTAAAATTTGTAGGTGTGTGATTATTAATGTAACCTGTACAACTGTATAATTTATATACCTGTATACTTTATTTCAATAGTTCATACACTTTTTAAAGATATTTATTGTGACAATTAATTCTATATTAACTAAAATGACTATTATGTACTTTTCAATGACGTACCTGCCGCAATTTCATGAACGAAATCTATTTCAATTTAAAAAATACATTGTCAGAATAATGATACGTTTTAACTTATTCGCTAATAAGAAAGTTAATAGATTCCTTTACGATCGAAGTGCATTTTTATATAATGTTTAACCATTTGGTTAAGTTATCTTAAGTTATTTGGTGGAATGGACTGAGAATCTTTCACAGAATATGACAAAATTATGGGTGACAGGAATTGAATCCAATGACTAGGGACCTCCATTTCCATGTCACCACATAAAAAGGAACTTATAGATGTTTATGATAATTACAGATTACGAAACAGTCAGAGTAACATGATAGAATCACTTCAAATCTCAATTGAAGCCTGCACTGAAATAACGTCTTTTTTTTTCTTAACAAACACCCGGCGGTAAATGTACATCTACATAGTGAAGCATCAACTCAAACCTCACTTCTCAATTATAGTTCGTTTGTATTTTATCAGCTAATGTGACAGACGATGCCTGAAAAAACAACCTTCGATTGGTGTGTTCAAAGGAAAGTGATTGCTTTTATAAGTCGTTTCTCTACCCCAATAGGTAGACAATGAAATGTGCAGTATGTCTTGCTTTGTCAACTTTCTACTCACATGGCTCCAAAAAAGATATAAGTAAAAGTTGATAGTGATGTTCATAAGTATTTCCTAAAGGGTATAGCCGGATAAGCATAGTGAAAAATGCCCCCGAGACAAATTGGACTTTGTATACATGGCTTCTTAGCTTTCTATTAAAAAACAATTTCTGCCGAGTTTTAAATCCGTCCCCTACGATTGGGCCAGTTATAGGGAGAGACGTGATTTTCAGTTTTTATTTAATTTCGCTTTTCCGGTTGCATTGAAAATTCTGAAAAAAATCAGGGTCCATACAGTCTTATGGCTGCATATCAGAATTTTTTTTTCTCAGATTTTTTGGCTTAAAATTCGGCTTGCCAAAAATTTTTGTAATTTTGAAAAAAAATTTTTTTTAGGATTTTATCATAAATATTTCCTAAAATTAACCAAGTTACAGTTTCACTTGATTTATTGGGTGTACACTAAATTCTCCTTCAGAAAGTGCCCTGTAACGATAAATCTCATTTTAGAATGTTATTAATTAGTAGTTCTGAAATATTAATAATGAGTTAGTACAAACGAACTAGAGTAAATCAGATTAATTGTAACGAATAAATTATTTTCCCGTAGTTATGACAATGTTGCATCTAAGAAAATGTCATGACCTAGCAACTCTTTATAAAGGCGATGCATGAGCTCATATTTTCATCATATATAGTTGTAGACTGTCATAGAGTACACACGTTAAATTTAGCAAGCGACCAATACGTTGTAGTTTGTTTTAATTTGCGACACTGTGATAAGAGGCACCTAACTAGTGATACAATAAACAAGAAGACAATAACCCATAATGGCTAAAAAAAGCGTAAACCACCTGATAATGAACATGAAAACCAAAAAACCACAACCGATACTATAAACACACTGCATGCAAACACAAACGGCATGAAAAACACAGACACCGGAAAACAACACACACAAAAACAGGTACCTGATAATAATTCTGATATAAATAGCTGGGCTGACAATTACTTAAATAATATCGATTTAAATATAATTACTAACCAAACTAACAACAATAACTCTATTTTATCTATTAAATCCTTTTATGATACACCCCCATCCACACAATCTACCCCCTATTATACATCAAATGATATATCAACCCCATTAACTTCACCAGATAATAGGGTCATACCAACATTAATTAGTCTCACAAGCACTACATCCACCGTCACATATCAAAGTACTACAACCACCACAACTATTTTTTCACACTCAACCCCCATAACTTCATCTTCACAAAGTATTAGTCCAACACATACTTTCTTTAACCTAGATTTGATATCTCGAAATAATCCTAGTGAATACAGTGATATTGATACATCCGTAGCGTCAGATTCAACCTCCACCAGATCACGTTCACCCCATTTCAAGTTATCATCTAAAAAGCCAAGAAGACGTAAAAGAGCTAAAATGATGGCATACGATAGGGAGCTAATCACTCCCAGCCCCCAAAATCTTCAACCCATCGAGATCATCCCCACCACCCCTTTCACCCTTAGGGAAACCACCCCCTTCATCCCTAAAAAAACCACCCCTAAAGACAAAAGTGCACAGGATGACGAGAAACGTCAGAAAAACAAAGAATCCCGACCCACCCCCAGCACCACCCCCCCCCACCCCCGGTCACCAAAATGACCCAAATTATCAAAAACGTCCAGAAAACCAAAATTCTGAAACCACCCCTAAAACCACCCCCACCCCCACCCTTACCACCCCCATACCCAAAATTGTTGCTATCGCACAAGTACATAAAGAAAATCAAGTAACTGACTTTACTTCAAACAACCCCGAATTCGAATCATTATATAATACTGAATCCAGGGCCATAAGCCAAACCACACTAAAATCTACTGGGGCTATACCCAAGGTCAGGGTTACAAATAAGAAAAAGGATAAAATCATTAGTAATCTCACTAAAATATCCCAAATTACGCAATCCTCTTCAACTAAACAGAAATCTCCTGAAATTATGGAAATTGATTATAACCTACCTAAGGCAACCACCACGTCGCCGCCAGCCACTAGTTCACATCAACAACCTAAACTTACCCAAGGCGCACCGCCGCCGATACATATATACACGAATAACTATAAAACAACTATGCAACTTATTAATACAAATTTTACAAATCGACCCGAGTATAAATTTAATAACACTACATTAATTTGCTATGCTAAAGGTCCTAGGGACCATCATGCAATACTTAACTTGCTTGCTAAGAACAATGTTGAATTCTATTCATATAATGTAAACAACCTTAGACCATTGAAAATAGTAATAAAATACCTGCCACTTGATGTCACGGCTGATGACATAAAGGTGGAATTGAATAATCGAGAACTACCATTTATTAATATAGCAAGGGTAATGATACCCAAAAACGGGCGCAGAACCGTATCTAACATTGTACTACTTACCATCCCGCGGCATTCAGCCGACAAGTATTATGAGTTAACTGAGCTTTGCTACTATAAAATAACAGTCAGTGATTATGTTAACTCTGATATCCCGCAATGTCATAGATGTCAGAACTTTGGTCACTCCTCGGCGGTGTGTAATCGCATACCACGCTGTGTGAAATGCGGTAAAACACACGATGAGGGGCCCTGCTCTGCAGATAAGTGCTGCTGCGCCAACTGTGGGGCAGAGCACCCCTCAAACTACCGGGGGTGTCCACAGTACCAAGCAGCCAGACTGAGATATGCACCCAAACAACCCAAAACCCAAAACAACCCTACAGACAGACCTATTACACCAGGACAGAGACAAACAAATAGACAAAGTAACCCTCAACCCAATCCTATCCCGAATAAACAGACAGACATTAAACTACCCCCCCTTTCGCAAGGGACAGCAGACGTGGTAAGCACGCAAAACGTTAAAGCCTGGCAGAACTTTAGGGCGCGACAACAAGCCGCCACCCAAGAGAGATTAACTAATAATGAACAAAATGAACAAACCAATACCGAGGAGAACCCTCTTCGAGAAATGCTAGAATTTTTCAGAAATTATAACCTAAAAGATATATGGGAATCACTAAAAGCACTTATTATCACCCTTAAACATACGAAAGACCCCATTGAAAAGATTTTCATACTATTAGAACATGTTATTAAACTGTTCGATGGATAATAAACTTAAAAATAAAATGATATGCCTACAATTTAATGCCAATGGCGTTATAAGGCAAAAAACTGAGTTAGAGCACGTACTAAATACCTATAAGGTAGATGTCTGCTGCCTTTGCGAAACGTTTCTTAAACCTCACCTCTCCTTTAGCATCCCTGGCTACACAGTGTATCGCACTGACCGCCTTGGGCGGCGCGGCGGTACAGCTGTAGTGGTCAGGAATAACGTTAAACATTCCCTAATTTCAACTCCCACTTTAAAAACCCTAGAAACAACTGGCATTTTGCTTCAACTAAGCAACAAAAATGTAGCAGTAATCTCCGCATATTTAAACCCGCAATGTGTCCTGGATCCTACGGACCTTGACGCACTTGCAAATGCATACAAACACTATGTTATTTTAGGCGACTTAAACGCTAAACACCCGTCATGGAATATACATAGCCAGATACAAAACAGTACCGGACGTACACTGTATCAATATCTTGGGTCATACCCAAATATGGGAATTATTTCGACAGACCAACCAACACGCCCGCACCCGAGCCAGAGTATCATTGATATCTGTATTACAAATAATTTTACGCATCCATATGACGTCAGCACATTGCATTTCCTTAATAGCGACCACTATCCAGTTATCACCACATTTTACACGAAAATACACTGCTCAACAAAAATCAGAAAACCTCGTGAGGAGGATTATGACTGGATAGCTTTCACTAACTATATTACCACACACACGTGGAACATCCCAACTCTTAATAACGTAAATGACATTGATATTGCCGCACAGGAGATTACTGCGCATGTTGCTGGCGCACTAGATGCTAGCCAAAAACCCATTACCCCATGTCCCTATCAATTTAAACTACCCAAGCAGCTAATCGAACTTATACACACAAAAAACAACCTAAGGAAACGATACCAAAACACACGAAACCCGATGTTATTAACCCGGGTGAATGCCCTAAAAAGAGAAATAGGCAAACAAATCAAAGCTCATAAAGCAAACAGCCTAGAAAGATTAGTTGCATCCCAACCTGATAATCCCCACTTTGTCCCACGCCTTTTTACGCGTAAATACACGCAGGTACCCCCACTTATAACTCAAGCTGGTGTGGCAGTCACCGATCAAGAGAAGGCTGAATCATTTTCCCACTACCTATCCAATGTTTTCCAACCCAACCCCATCCCCGTATCCACTATGGATATAGTCAATCCAGACACTTAACCAAACAACCCTCCCGGCTGACGTGGAGCCAATGTTTTTCACACCATCTGAGGTTAGAGCCGCTATTCTCTCATTACACCCCAGGAAAGCTCCTGGACTCGACAACATACCTACATATGCGCTGCATCACCTCCCTATAAAAACATATATGCACTTAACTAACCTGTTTAATGCTTGCTGCAGACTCACCTATTATCCTAAACTGTGGAAAACCGCTAAGATAATAAATATACCTAAACCTGGGAAATCACACAGTGACCCAGCTAACTACCGTCCTATTAGTCTCATCTCATGCTTAGCAAAAATATTAGACACCCTCATACTAAGCCGAGTCCAGGAGTACCTGAGCGACAATGATATATTAAACAGACATCAATTTGGTTTCCGCGCCAGCCATTCCACGACCCAACAGCTTTTTCGGGTCGGTGAAAGAGCCACAACCAACTTCAACCGAGGTCTACTAACAGGGTTTGTCGCCTTAGACCTCGAGAAAGCCTTCGACAAAGTCTGGCACCCCGGGCTACTTTACAAGCTCATTATCGCGGGATTTCCGACTCGTATCATTAAATTGATACAGTCATACATCACCGATCGCCAATTCCGAGCAGTAGTTAACGAGGAGTGCTCAACATCCCAACCTATCCTATCCGGCATCCCCCAAGGGTCCGCCCTTGGTCCCATCCTTTTTAACCTTTATACCAATGATATCCCTACCCCAAAAGACCATCGTACTACCATATGCCTATACGCTGATGACACAGCCATATTGACAACATCCAAAAACCCGACATTAATGACGTCACTATTACAACAACAGACTGAAGTAATAGTAAAATTCTATCATGACTGGGGACTCAGAGTTAATCATAATAAAACCCAGGCAATATGCTTCACCAAAAAACATTCCAAACAAACCACCACACAACTTAAAATCGGCGGCCACGACATTGAATGGCAGGACGATATAGAATACTTAGGCGTCGCACTGGACTATAAATTCACTTTTAAGAAACACATTAAGAATACTACGGCGAAATGCTGGAAAAGAACATCAATGCTGTACCCGGTCCTCAAAACCACCCCCCCACATATTGCCACACTACTATATAAAACCTACCTGCGCCCCATAATAACATATGCCGCCCCTATTTGGTATCCCCTTATCACCCCAACCGCACAAATAACCTTGCAGAGAATACAAAATAAACTCCTAAGAATTGCCAACAAAACAACTGGCTACTGCACTATTACCACGCTACATAATATTTCCGGAACCCCCACTCTCAATGACTTCGTCCTCAAGAAACTAATTCCAAACCTCGCCAACACTATGGTGAAATCCACAAACCCAACCCTTGTCAACCCCCTAACACCAAAATTTTACACAGCTCCAAAGCATCCATCCCTGAATTATGTATATACACCCACCCCAGACTGATTTATTGTAAACTAACCTTGTTTTGAGAAAAAAAAAAAAATAAAAAAATAAAAAAAAAAAACAACACTATCATTACAACACAAAATAAAACCAAAAAGAAGTATCAGATAACAAAAGAGCCATAAATAAATACACAAAATAACAAACAAATAAAGAACAACTTAAAAGAGCCAACATATCCATATAACAATTGTGAAACAACATATAACATATAACCACAAAGATAAACAACAACCTACTAACAATAAAACAATAACAATAATTAAACCATGTCAGCCAGCTAACAAGCAAGTTATCAGTCCAGCCAATGAGCACCGATATTCTAAATACAAAATTAACCCGAGGCAAGCATCCAAGGATGGAGAGCCCCAGCCAGAAGCGGCATACACTACGGAACTCATATTTTCATTCTTATCCTAAGAACAGTCCGGGAAAGGTCCTTAACCTCAAATGTTGATGCGGTATAAAATAAATGATGCTAGCTAGATAGTGTGTTATTTAAAACTCAGAGTAGAGATCTGACCTAATCTGAGTAACGCAATCCTGATTTATCATTAAAATCTGAGCGATATAAGTCCCACAGATCGAGACCGTCCGAATCGGTAATTGTATATAAAAACAATCTCTATCATATGCTGGTGTTGTTTGTGGGATTAAGCTATCAGTATTTCTAAGGCCTCACGCTTTGCTCACAGTGACAGTGTCATTTTAATTCAACGTCAAAGTGACAGATGTCAAATTAATTAAATATCAAAGTGACAGCTGTCAGTTAAATGTCAGACAGATGTCAGGTAAATCAAATATCAGAGTGGCAGTTGTCAAATTAATTAAATGTCAATTAAATGTGAAAGTGACAGATGTCAAGTTGATTAGATGTCAATGAGTCAGTTGATGTATTGACTACCATATTATTTCTTTGGGAGTGTCATATGTCGATATATTAACTTTGCCATGAATGGTTTTCTAGTCAAGAACTGTTAGTAAATATTGATCCGTTGTAGTAAAGGTTGCTGGGTTTAGTTTGAGTGAGATTTCGTATTGGGTTGTTTGTGTATTATTTCGTTTTGAAGATTGTAACGATCATTTTGTATTGATAAATAATCATTAATATATGTGTTTCTCACATCCTTTGATAATTTTCTGATGTTGAATAAATGTTGTTAAATTGAAATTATTTTCCTTGACTTTTATTATACTCTTCGCAAAAACGAAGAGTATATTGCATTTGATCGGCACATTTCTAAAACCGTAAATATCGCTCGTAAAAAAAAATTCATGTCATCGTGTTAGTGAACGAATTCTGAACAACTTTCAAAATGTCCGTCTGTCCGTCCCTCACATTTCTTGTAGGCACGATAACTTAAGAAAGAAAAGTCCGATTGTATTGAAATTTGGAAAGTAAGTTAGTGTTAGTTATTGTTTTTGAAAATCATTCAGTAAATAAGAAAGTTATTAATCATTTAATTTAAATAAAATATATTTTCTTAATTTTGTCGATTTTACTTAAATAGAAATCTTGAGAAATATTATCTCTATAATATATTTTTTTTGTTTATGCATTTTACTAATATATATTTGATGATGACATATGTAATGCGTTAAAATATGATTTTCGAAAGATATGTAGTACAGACATTCAATTTTTGTAGTAGTGTGTGATGGTCCAGTGGCTAAAGTTTTGCCTTGCTATCCAAAGATTGTGTGTTCAAATCCCAGACAGGTTGGATGGTTTTTTTTTTAATTTTTTTTTTCATATATTTTTTTCCACAGCAAAGTTGGTACCTATCACAAAATTTGGGATGTCCAAAAACTAATATTATTTACAAGAAAACTACGAAGACTATCCTATAGAATGTGTAACAATTATATAAAAAGCTCAGTAAATTGGCGAAGAGTACATTTTTAGCTTGATCCACCTTGATCCACCTTGATCCACTGTTTACGATTCGAGCAGAATGGTTCTAAACTATTGTGAACTAGAACTGTTTCCCTCAAAAATTTCTTTCATTTTCATCCCTATTCGACAGGTTGTTAAACAGAATAACTAATAATAATAGCATCGTATGAAAATATTAATACATTTGTCTGCACATACATTAAAATACGAAATTTGGAATGTACCTTAATACTCCTTACATTGAAATATTATTGACACGTCTTTGTGGTGCATTATAGTGTTTATTGCAATTTTTTATAAGATCAAATATCATTTGATATGTGTTTGTGTAGACCAGACCATGTCTTGTAAACACGATTACTTCTATTAGACTTAAAATTATTATTTCAAAGAAACATAGGTAAAATAGCGTAATAGAATAGGGAGTATTGTCCAATTGGACCATATCCTTCATGCAGGGTAATCGCTAGAGGAATATAAACTATGTTTTATTATAATTTGAGAGCAAAATCTTACTAAGGTTTTTCATTAAGCATACAAGATACGAAGTGTATTTTAAATTTGGATGTAAAATATCGTGATAGAATATTCCTTATCGAGCTGAAGTTATATTTGTAGTGCAAGATTATAGCTAGAGGCAGATAAACTATCATATTTTATACAAACTATGATTTATTATAATTCTAGAGCAAATTGCTACCGAATATGGCAAAATTCATTTCTACGTGGTGCCTCTGAAAGTAATAGACTGGAAGTTAGCGACAGATTTTTTGTTGTGATTTTAATCAGTATGCCTTTATGATACATATATTCTTACGATGAAAAGGAATCAATCAGAGAGTCATCCTGGGTTTTTCATATGGAAAAGTGAGTTTTCATTTCTTGGCAAACTATGCATTTTGGTACGATTTTAATCAGACTGTCGCGTTTTTGAACAGGCTGCCAATGACAAGTATACAAAGATGGCATACCGCTTGCGTGTGACAAGTACAGTGCACATTGAGCAAATCGTGTAAAATTGTGGAATTATATAAATGTATTCAATGTATAATGAGAATAGGTCTAGTAGAAAAAATATGCAATATATACATCTAGAGGAAAGAAAAATTATACCAATATTTATTTTATTTTACATAAGTGCACATTTCTTAACTATTAATCATTAAAGCATAGCCCCTTTTTGCAATTATTCAATACTAATTTTTGGGAAATCAATTGGGTTTTAAGGCCAGAATCTTATGCAGCACAAGTTGAAATCATACCTCAAAAGTAATAACGATTATGATTACTTTTAACTTCCATTGAAAGGACCACGCTCTGACCTTATGTAAAAGTGGTTTCGGTTAAATTGGGTATATTTTTGATATGTTATATATTTCGACATCCTGAATAAATGTGTCCATGAGCACGAAGTCCCAAACCCTAACGATTTCGAAATACGACACGTTAAAGTTGGATATTTTATGTATGTATATCATGTATAGTCCCTTGAGATAAAGTTTTTACCCCAAAAGTTCTGCGACCGGACCGCAATTTGAATAAAATAAGTGAATATTGACCACAGGTGATCTATCTCACCCCCAGGGGTTGAAACCTACCCCCACCCCCAATACCAAAATTCCACGAAAATAACGAGAATCAGCTGAAAACCGGTATACCCCCGTTTTCAAGGTCGAGAAATACGATGGTGATAATATTTCCCGACGTACTCTTCACCCACTACCTCTAAAACTGCTAGGCTTGAGAGGGCTTGTATCGGATTTTTTTGTCAATTTGAATAAAATAGGTAAATATTGACCACAGGTGACCTAACCCACCCCAGGGGTTGAAACTACCCCCGCCCTCAATAACTGAATGCCACGAAAACAACGAAAATCAGCTTGAAAGCGGTATGCTCCCGTTTGCGAGAGCGAAGAACACGATGGTGACAATATTTCCCGGCATGTCCTTCACCTACTACCCTCATTTTTTTTGTGCACACGATAACTCTGGAACCGTTTAAGATATTGAGTAGAAATAAGAGAAGCTAACGTCTCCAAAAATTGTATTAGACACCCCCTTACCACTTCCACCCTCACCCCATTGTTAAAGGGGGTGAAAAAATAAATAAAATTGTGATTTAGTGTGTGTACAAGAACCAAAGGCTTCAAAATTTTTTTTTACTTCTCACCCCCTCCCCTCCTCCCTATCACCCTCTACCCCAACCCCCACTATCGATGAGGCATATTGTTTTATGGGTTGTTGGGGTCGACGATGTCAAATATTAGATTACTAAGTTCCCTAAACAATTATTTCCATATAGTGGAGTACAAATATAGTACCAAAATTATTTTCGTTGTAAGAAACTTAGATAGAAAATCTGGATTCGCAAGTAGCGATTCCTTGGACAGCGGTTTTTAATAAAATATAAGAACATATTATCGTTGTTGTCGTGGTATTTCGTTATTGGGGGTGGGGGTAGTTTCAACCCCCAGGATGGATTAGGTCACCTGGGGTCAATTTTTACTTATTTTATTCGAATTGGTAAAAAAGCAATCCGACAAGCCCTTCAAAGCATAGCACCGGAAAATCGGATTCAGGTTTAGGAGTAGTGAGTGAAGGATATGTCGGGAAATATTGTCACCATCGTATTCTCCGCTCTCGAAAACTGGAGTATACCGCTTTACAGCTGATTTCCGTTGTTTTTGTGGCATTTCGTTGTTGGAGGTGGGGGTAGTTTCAACCCCCGGGGATGGGTTAGGTCACCTGTGGTCAATATTTACCTATTTTATTCAAATTGACCAAAAAAATATCGACCCGACAAGATCTCGCAAGCCTAGCAGCGGGGTTGGTTCACAGGTTTAGGGGTAGTGGGTCGCCCTCGAAAACGGGGGTATACCGCTTCTCAGCTGATTTTCGTTGGTTCCGTGGCACTTCGTTATTGGGAGGTAGTTTCAACCCCTGGGGGTGGGTTAGGTCACCTGTGGTCAATATTTACCTATTTTATTCGAATTGACCAAAAAAATATCGACCCGACAAGATCTCGCAAGCCTAGCAGCGGGGTTGGTTCACAGGTTTAGGGGTAGTGGGTCGCCCTCGAAAACGGGGGTATACCGCTTCTCAGCTGATTTTCGTTGGTTCCGTGGCACTTCGTTATTGGGAGGTAGTTTCAACCCCTGGGGGTGGGTTAGGTCACCTGTGGTCAATATTTACCTATTTTATTCGAATTGACCAAAAAAATCCGATACGACAAGCCCCCTTGCAAGCCTAGCACCGGAAAATCGGAAAAGGGGGTAGTTTTCAGGTTTAGGGGTAATGGGTGAAGAGTAGGTCGGGAAGTATTATTACCATCGTATTCCTCGACCTTGAAAATGGGGGCATACCGGTTTTCAGCTGATTTTCGTTATTTTCGTGGCATTTTGGTATTGGGGGTGGGGGTAGTTTCAACCCCTGGGGGTGAGTTAGGTCACCTGTAGTCAATATTTACTTATTTTATTCAAATTGATCAAGAAAAACCCGATCCAATAAACCCTTGCAAGCCTAGCGTCGAAAAATCGGAAAAAGGTGGTTTTTTCGATTTAGAGGTAGTGGTTGGACGGTAGGTGGGAAAATATTGTCACCATCATGTTCCCCGCCCTCGAAAAGGGGGGGTTAATGTCTTGCGGCCCGGTCGCAGAACTTTTAGGGTAAAAACTTTATCTAAAGAACTATACATGATATACATTAACGAATCTTATCTCGAAATCCTTAGGGTTTGGGACTTCGTGCCCATGGACATATTTGTTCAGGATGCTGAAATAAATAACATATTAAACATATAGCCAATTTAACCGAAACCACTTTTACATAAGGTCAGGTCAGAGCGTAGTATTTTACCTTCATTAAAAAATATAATTTAACCACTTTAGATGGAAAAAATTGTCCTTAGTTACCAACTGACCTGTATAAGTTTCAAAGAAAGATTCTTGCACCCACTAGTACAACCAGGAAATATTCTGAAATTATTTAGCTTTGAACGCTTCCATAATTCTTAAAAAAGATAAAAAGAATGTGTTGCAAGTACTTATAGCACCCTAATGCTTGGCGCATTTCGCGACAATAATTTGTTACTGCATTTATTGCATTAAGTTGCTGAGTACAAGTACAACGGCGTTATGCCACAACTATTATAAATTAACGTAACCTCTCCAGTCTTTCTAGTTGAAAATATAATGACACTGCTACAATTCTCTCCGGCATAATGGCATCATTTCATAAATATTACAGTATTTTACATTCAAGATTTAAGTAAAACCAGGAAGGTTTATATTTAAGATCTGCTTAACTCTCTAGGAACTTCGTCATTTATTATCAGATCTATTGCATTTTCAGGACCTCTAATCAGGTCACAGTTTAGTGGAATCCGGTATTTACTTATTAAAAGTTCCTCGCGTAATTCAGTTCAGTGATACATACATCAATAGCTAGAAGAGTAGACTTTTTCATAAAAAAGTTGTGTTTGAAAGTGTTGCTTAGACTGTATTTACCTAAATTGTGAGTTAACATACGCATGTTTGAGTAACTGTAAACGTATTTTTTTCAATGTAAGTATATTTAAAACTGTGAAGGTTTATCTTTCTTGCTTATGCCCATAATAGTGAGGGCATTGGTGACCAAGGAATGATCTCAAATTATGTATTTTGCTCGAGTTTCAGAATAATTAAGTGAAGGATATGTTATAAAACAATCTTTTAAATTTGAGGAATGGCGGTTGTTAGCCATTTATTGGAATAATTTACGGGTAAGCATTGATTTGCAAACTTTTCATTTCAATCACTCGCTAGCAAATGAACCTACAAGCTTATCGAAAAAACTTTGTGCGTTGAAATGTCTTAAATGAAAATACGTTTTGTACATAATTTTGTAAGAAATATTGCACACCACGCTAAGTGTGTGGTTTATTTTCGCTAATTCTGCAAGTAATCGATTTTATTTATAGCTTTTTGAAAAACGAAGATTCGATGCTGTACCATCTTTAGATAGATACGAAATTGTTATTAGAAATTGTCATGCATTTCCATCAGTAAGTCTGTATGTGTGTTCGTAGATAAATATTCTGTAGGTCGCAATAATTATATATCCGTAATCACTGCCTCGTAGTTTTTACCACTAGCGGTTACTTTAGAGTTATGTGACTTCTACGTAGCTTTTTCGGTGCATGGGGACGCCCTAGTTACCAGTGGGGCTACCTTCGAAGTTGCAACCACTTTCAAGTAGCTTTGATAGTGGCCGCGACGTTCTGGGAACCTTTACTGTCCGTTTAAAGTCGTGGATTTTGTTAGTAACATTTATTAATGTTAATGACGTTACCGCTACCTGCTTTCACCGTGCACGGCTACTACGAAATGCGTATTACCTCTTAAATTCACCATGAAGTAAATTTCACCATCTAGTTCCCATTGTTAACCATATATAGGAAAGGAGGGGCGATAACGAGAGAATGAAATACCCAACCTATAAAGTTTCCTTTATCTTTTCCAAATTTGGGTTGTTTACCATTTTAAAGTAATAATATGCTTTTTGCGTCGAATTTCATACATTTATCTTTTCCGTTCAAGACAACTCATTAAGTGAGGAAAACAACTACGTATTTTTCGGATTGTTTACCTGTTAATGTTTTTTAAAAGATAATAAATGTCCTATAGGTAATATGTAAGAATAAAAGTTATTATTCAGTGTTTAACGACAAAAAACTTCGCAGTAAGTGGATAATAGCTTTAAGAAATTGGAAAACCACCTAGCAAATGTATGTGTGTATATAGTCAACATTTTCTACAGGATGATTTTTTCACTAAAGTAAGTTATTCATATTTGTATCTGCATTTATAGATATGTTTCAAAATACCTATAATAATAATCTCTTGGGTTGGAATTTGTTTCACTTAACATAATTTGCTAGATGGTTTTCCAAATATTAAAGCTATTGGCCACTTACTGCGAAGTTTTCTATCTATTTGGAAAACTGTGCATTGACACGACTTTTAAACATTCTCGCATGACGTTAAATATTTTAAAGACAATATTTTAATTAAAAAATGAAAATTATAAAGGCGCGTGCCAGATTCGGACGTTTTATCATTATGTTTGACAATAAACTTGCATTCGTTTTAATTTTGATGCTTAGCCATTGGGAAATTGTACAAGATTTGCCTTCTAATATTATACCTACTATTCTAGTATTCTCTTAAGTTTCTGAGTTAGGGAAATGGATACAATAAACATGTAGGAATGAAACACAAGTATAATAAAATCAGTTGCAAGGCAAAGCAGGCAACATTCATTTGACAGACTGTTCTGAACATTGTCTTTTACACTCACTAGTCATTTCAGAAATTTAATTGATGTTGTGAAGTAATTTTGCACTCTTACCTGTGTTGAACTTGTATTGTTTTTTGAGAAACATAAACAGGCAAACAAATATAATAGTACTGAAATAAAACATAATTAAAAAAAAATCATTTATTCAAATTCTTCTTCTTTTTCACAATATACATGTAGCATATGGTTTAAATATTTCCTAGTGTGCTTATAATATCCGGATTGGCCTGCTGTACAACTACACATGCATTTTCATTTATCAACATCACCTTCTAAATTCATTCTAACTTCATGGGAGCAAACAAAGCGCAAATATTTGTTTTTTCACGGCGTCTTCGACTTACGAGAATTACATGTCCAGCTTCACCTTCCTTGATGGGTCTATTTCTGCATGCAATTTGAGTAAAGATATCACAAAATTCTAATTCTACCTTCGGCATATTTGAAAACTGTTCACAAACGTAAGAAAATTAATAAAATAACAGATGTAACATTATGACAACTACATGTTTTCGTCACCATTTCCGATATATTGATTGAAAATATTGAAATTCACTGATACCATCTGCTGATGTGATTTTCCCCTATAGACAAAAGTCAAAATTAGGGGCGCGTTCAGTTTAAACGTCGCGCGCCGAACGTATGGCAGCACACCAGGGCGCGGCGTTCAGAATCAATGTTGGAAAAGATGTAACTATGAAGTGGCAGCGGGAACCTTGCTGCAACTTTAAAGTAACGCTACAGTCCCATTCGGTACTTTGTAATAAATGTAACTTTAAAGTTACATATTTTCGGTTCCTGTCACTATCCTCAAGTAACAATTACTTTCAAGTCGCATTTCTTAGTAAACACGACTTCAAAGTGATTGTTTCTGAAATACGCCATCTTGATGGCCAAGACTTATGACGCCATTATTACAAGACATGAACCATAACTTCATAAATAACTCAAAAATTTAATTTATCACTATTTCTGCACCAAATATAATAAATTAATGGATAAAAATTATTTTCAAGTTTCAAAGAACAATAATAAATAGATTTCAGCATCCAGGTTGACATTCTCGCATGACGTTAAATATTTTAAAGACAATATTTTAATTAAAAAATGCAAATTATAAAGGCGCGTGCCAGATTCGGACGTTTTATCATTATGTTTGACAATAAATTTGCATTCGTTTTAATTTTGATGCTTAGCCATTGGAAAATTGTACAAGTTTTGCCTTCTAATATTATACCTACTATTCTAGTATTCTCTTAAGTTTCTGAGTTAGGGAAATGGATAGCAATAAACATGTAGGAATGAAACAAAAGTATAATAAAATCAGTTGCAAGACAAAGCAGGCAACATTCATTTGACAGAGTGGGGCGTGGTAAAGTTCCCCGAAAGTCGCGGTTTACATTCCGCGACGTCACCGCTACATAACCACAACGCATTTGGAACGTAACGGGACTAGTTCCGGGCACGTAGCCGGAACGTTGCGGTAACCGAAAAAATATTCCCCATTTTGGTTGGTTGGTTGGTACTCACGTAATGGGAACGTTCCTGTTATGCTCTTGTGACTAGTGACAGAACACTTTAAAGTACCTACAATAGTCGTTGCTACGTTCCAGCAAATAATTGTGCTAGTTGGGTTCATTATCGCATTTTATACTCTAATATAACCCTATTGACATTCATAATGATTCTTCGAGTAGTTTAATCATTGGAAATAATTATTTAATACCATCACGAGTTCTCAATAACTCGCTCTAATAAAAAATCGAAACAATGAATTTGTCTTAGTTTTTCATCACGTTAATTGACTGAATTTTTAATGACAAGATGACATCCTGTACAATTAAAAAATTTTCGAATTCATAATTTTTTTCATACATTTTATATTGTGATACATTCTAGCCCATTTTAACATGTTACACTAAAAAGATTTGTTGCATTAATAAAAATAGAGTAGTAGAAAAAAATTCAAATTTGAAAAATGTTGGCGAAGGCGCCGGGAATTCGATAGAAGAATAACAGTGAAAAAATATTCGGTCAAATTGGCTAAAACATTTTTTGCATAAAGTATGTGTCTTTCTGATCAAAAAACTTTAATTGAAAAATTTTCGGAAATTACTTCTTTGACCTCAATACACCATCAGTAAATTAATAATATTGTCTCATCTCAAAAAGGCAACAAGACCTATGTATTGCTTCCACACAGTAGATGGTAGCGCTTAAAAAATGTTTGCAAATCTTTTTGTTCAAATAGTCTCAGAATGTCATGAAACGCCGAAATTTTAACTCTTAGAAGAAATATATTATGTCTTGTCTGTAGTTCTCTCTGTAAGTTTCTTATACGCACAAGTATTCTGAAACTGTTTATGATATTGACATGAAGTTTGGTTTGATGAATTATAATGAGATCTGGAACTAGATTATATTTTGATCTTATTTAGCTGAAAGGTTGGGGGA
This sequence comes from Rutpela maculata, assembly GCA_936432065.2. Lineage (NCBI taxonomy): Eukaryota > Metazoa > Arthropoda > Insecta > Coleoptera > Cerambycidae > Rutpela > Rutpela maculata. Next base: position 288,972,781 of record OW386285.2, on the reverse strand, counting down.
TAAATAGAGGTAGATAGGTAAATCAAGTAACTAAGAGATCATAAAATCAGAATTTAGTGCATGTACGAGGTGCAAAGGCATCAATTTTTTTGGCATTAGCTACCCCTTTGTATCAGCCTCCCCCACACCGCCACTACCTTTATCACCCCAATTACTACCTCCACCCCATTATTGAAGGGGATAAAAAAATAAAATTGTGATTTAGTGTGTGTAAAAGAACCAAACGTCTCAATGTTATTTTTTTGTATCAGCCTCCCCCACACCGCCACTACCGATGTGACAAATCGTTTTATGGATTTTTGAGGTAGACGATTTCAAATATATTAATTAAATTCTATAATCAATTATTTTTACATAGTGGAGTACAAATATAATATCCAGTATTTTTTTTCATTGTAAGAGACTTTGATAGGAAGTCTGAATGTGGAAGTAGTGATTCCTTAGGCGGCAGTTTTTTGGCATCAATTGGATTAATGGTTTTGAAAATATCCGCAATTCTTCATAACAGGGAAGTCCTACGTAGTTCTCCATGCCAATTTGATCACTATAATGTAAAGAGTCTCCCTACTAAGTTTCATGCTCCCATCACAAAATACATGGCTTAAACCAAAAACACCTTTATTATATCGCCCTACTTAAGAAGTATATAAAAGAAAAAATATTTAGTCTTTCTTCTTTAGTTGAGAAAATGGAACCAGGAGTTTTAAGTGGGACATCTTGTATAGAATGTATATTCGGGTGAACCTAACTATGTTAGTAATCGTTCTTATTTCACATTTTAAGAGAAAAAGTTCTTTATACAAGTTTTTGTTATTCTGAGAAATTTCTTACCATAGAATTTTGTAATAATGTCCAAATGGGATGGTTAAGAAATAAGGAAATGTTAATTATTGTGTGTTGTTAGTTGTTAATTGTTAGAGAAGTATACATTTTTTGAGAGGAAATTAGAAATGTTACAAGAAAAAGATGTTTTTCTTCAAGCGTATTAAAATGTTTAAATTATGTCACCAAAAACAGAAGTAGAAGTAGGACATTGTTTTACTAGTAACAAAATGTTAGTACCAAACGCCACCGTAGTGGACATTGTTTTACTAGTAACATAATGTTAGTTCCGAAAGCGCCACCGCAGTGGGTATTGTTTTACTATTAACATAATGTTAATACCGAAAGCCACCGGTGGCGCGCTATCCACTAGCCACTTGTCATATTGTGTCAACACGTAAGACTGTAGTTTGAATATTTGTACATTTATGATAAAGAAATGAATTTTTGCATTTTAATACGCTTGAAGAAAAAATAGTATATATTACACGGGCATAATAAACGGTATGAGACCATTTCCGGTTCACAAAGAAATGGCCGCAACTTTCGATTTTTAATGTATATTTTTACATATTTGGATTTAAGACAACATTCTGAGTGTACCATGAGATTTTCGAGGATTTTACTAGTGCAAAGTGTAATGAAGCATTCTTTAAATTCCTGCTCCATTACTAAGATTCCGGATTTACACACGACACCAATGTGCACACGGCTCGCAAACCTACCCATCTCCCGTCTAGAAGCATGGATTTGCACACAACACTAAACTATACGCAGTTCTACGTCACCAGTAAGCGAGGATTCTCGGATGTAAAAGCCCGGCCGCAAATCAACATAATTCAGAGTGGATAATTCTGCCAATCTGTCTACAGCGTGCTGAGCTGGACATATTGCAGTTTTGTGCATCTCCCGACGCAAACACGACGGAACGAATGCAATCTGACCCTGGGAATCCTACAGCGTGTTGAGTTGGGTCCCCTCGAGTCGTTAGTCATTCCCCGGCGCCGTTTCGCCACCAAAACCAGAGCGAATGAGCCTGACCTGGAGACCTCCTACAGCGTGTTGAACTGGGAAACTTCTTGAGTCGACGATATTCACCCGACGCCCGATGCCACTCCCGTAGCAACAACAAACGTCGCATCGCAATCGCTACACTCTCTCTCTCTCTCTCTCTCTCTCTCTGATAATAGAAAATGTTGTCCTAAGAACCGTAAAAGATACGGACATATAACCTATATGTTATGTAACACTGCCACACATTACCTGTTTGGAAAAGTAAATAAATTGTTTATATCTTTATTGGGCTGTCTTATTAACTAATCTGGACCCTGATTAATCTCCGAACCAGCTACCCGACAACAAACCGTTACAAAAGTATAAGGAGACTTTTCTTATACTTTTTTCTATCGGCAGAAAGATATAACCTTGCACCCATTTTACTCCCTCTCCCTACGTCCAAAGCAACAAAAATACGAACAAAGATATTTAAGATAGTTAAGCTCTAAGTTCTGCAAAAATCAGACAAAAGTACATATACTGTAAACTTTAAATCAACAGAAAAAAAAACGAAAAAGAAATCTATCCTAAACCTCTCTGCACAACAGAATGGTTCGGGGGAGAAGAAGTTGGAGAGGAGAGGTATAAGAGGAATTGGCATTTTATTAATAACGTAAATAAAAAGTACTTTTAAAACTCTTTTATATCTGGTGGCAGTATAAAGGTTTATGTTGTGGGAGGAGAGGGTGCTTGTCATTGGGGGTTGGAGATGTTGGTATTGTATAGTAGTAAGGGTACAGTTAATTCAAAGGAAATATGATTTTCAAATTCAAAAACATCTAAGCATGTGTGCATGTAAACTGCTTCTGTAATAATTTAATGAGGTTACATGGAGGGGGAAGTTCTGTTTGGAATTGAATAGATTAGATATTGAGTATGTATGATAAAAAAAATGTTTTCGAAATTTTTTGACCAAAAATAAAAAGGCCTAAAATCGGCCTTATAGGTCCTCCTCCTTTACCTTAAAGTGCAACTTCCTATTGAGTAGTCGTAGAAAAAGAATAGTATTCTACTCATGTGTAATAGCTATTACGAACTAGTTGAATAATATATGGTTATCCGCCAATCGAAACATTTATAATGTTCCATTTCTGTTTTCTCTGTAATGAAAACTGCATCATTATAGACATTGTATTTGCTATCAGATTAATTTGATCATAATTGTAAATCCCATACGTATACAACCTGTTTACGATGTATTCAGCGAAACGTGACTTAACATCACACCAAAATATATTTCCAGTGAGTGATTTCCAAGCCGTTCTTGGAGTTATATAGACTAATAGCATTATATGTATGTAAACGATCTTTGAAACTAGCTGATGTATGTTGTGGCGTCGTTTACGTACTAAATGGTTTTAAGATTATATCGTGAATCTGATACTGGTATATTAGTTCATTTGATAATGTACGCTACGAGAAAATATTAAATTGTTTTATTATTGCCTGAGGGTCGTTAAATTTATAGAGTTTTTAATAGTTGGTTCAAGACATAATGCATCCAAGTAAGTCTAAATATTTAGAATAGAAACTTGAAAATTATTTTTGTAGTATAGAAAATTTTAAAAATGTTATATTCTTAATTATCCATGCTATTACAGTAGGTACAAAACATGGGGGGAAAATATCGAATTTAATGTGAATTATAATGATGCTTTAGGAAACTGTAAATTGTTAAAATATAAATTGAAAAAAAAATGGCTAAGAAAATAATTAAACTAGATGTTATTTATAGGCAAAATACTCATATAGGTGATTCCAGCTAAGCGTCACACCAAGTTGAGGAACTACGACGATCCCCATTATGACGTAATTAAATGTAGAATGTGTTACTCACACGTACTTTCGTAGGGTAAAGTTGTCTTTTTTGGGACATATTATTGAAGTATATGCCTATGTACATTGTACATAGCAGGTTAGTGGTAATATTAACATATTCCCATCGTTTGTAAAGTGAATCGTAAAACCGTTGAATCTGCTAGGGTTCGGATTGAGACGTAAGTATTCGATTTTATGATTTGTTAATAAACAGTTGTTCGTGAATTAAATGCCAATTATTCATTATATTCCTATTATTTTTTGCATTACTGTAAATTTCTCAAATCGGCAGATGATAAATTTCTTACAAATAGTTAAATGTTTTAAAACTTATTTTTTTATATACAGGGTGTTTCAGCTAAAAGTCCCCGGGTCATTATCTCGTAAAATAATAAAGATACTTAAAATTTGTAAATCGCGGATAATTGACACCAAAAAAGGTCTTAAATAACTGCAGTTAGAATTGTTTCTTCGCAGTGCACAGAGATGGCGCTGCGGTGAGAAATTATTTTTCGATGGCTGGAACCTTGAAACATGATTCATACGATTAATGAATAAATTGTGAATAATTTTGATTATGTAAAAAATTTTGTAAATACCAGCCGTTTTGGAGCTACATGAATTTTTTTCTCCATTTTTTGTCTCTGTATATTTTAAAAACTTCTGCAACTTTTCTGTTTATCATTTTAGAAGACCAACTATTTAGAACATTTATCTTATTATATTCCATACTTCTTATATTACTATATATTTTAAAAATTTTTACTAATTTCAAATTTTAAAAATTAGTTGCATTTGAAAAATTCTGAAAATTATAAAAATTTTCAAAATATGTAATAATATAAGAAGTTAATAATATCAGCGTTTCTTTAATTACTAATCGACTTTAAAAAAAGTAACTAACTTTCCCTTCAAATTTTAATACAATTGATCCTGTCGTTACGAAGTTGTAGTGCTTACAAAAAAAAACGGACGGACATTTCAAAAGTTTTCAGTATTTGATAACTAATAAAATATGAATTTTTTTCTCTACGGGCGATATTTATGGTTTTGGGAATGTGTATAATAATAGAAATAGAAATTAGTAAGCTAGGAACTAATTAAAGGAAATATTAATAAATTCCAATTATTATTCAGATTGAAGATTTGAACAAAATAATTACATTTTGGTGCATGGTATGATGTTTGGTAAGGCGATGTCGGTCCTGAACGTGAGCTACTTTGTGACGTAGTTTCTTCTAGTCGCCTAGCGCATAAACGGGTGGAAGCGTCACTTTGAGGCTCTACTTCGGTTTCACTCAAGCACCACCTTTACAATTTTTACGTGGGGCAAAGGTCCCACAATAGCCTCCTTACGCATCCTGTTGCAGTAGGGCTGGGATAAACTCAGTGAAGAAACGGATATGTCCAGAGGTCAAAACTTGAGATTAGATTTTCAGGTACATTCAAACAGTAAAACACGTAAGTCAGTAAATAACAACGTTTATTAAAACATGATAAAATCAACAACAGTAATAAAATGTTTAGTAAAAAAAAATGGTAATTAGAAAACAACAATAAAACGTTCAGGTACTCAAATACTCATAAGGAGTCCATCAAAATTAAAGCTTAAGTTATTTTACATTATAACATGCAAAGCTATACTGGCAATTAAAAAAAATAACTAAATAGGCTAACTAACCAAGCTGACTAACTAACCAAGTAAGCGGGGTGAAGATAGTTTTGCAAGTTTTGTAGCTACTATGAAATCATTATTACTCGGGCGTCATTTTGTGACGTACTAGGCGGGCTAGCGTAGTTTTAACGGAATGTTGCAGGTTGTAAAAAAAAACTACAACTAAATTATTGGTTGAGGTAAGTAAGCAGGTTGCTGGGTGGTAAGCGGCAAAACAGAGAAGAGCAATAAAAAAATATATCAGGCAGTACAAAAAAAAGAAACACAAGCAGCATAAAAAAAGTTAGAACAGGCAGTGCTTGATAACCAGGCAATAGTAAAGCAATTATTTACAGTAATAAACATGTAGGGTATGATAATAATTCTTCGATTTGGCGGTTTGCCTATGAAATGACTTCAGTTCACAGAGCGACGGACATTGCTAGCCAAACGTGGGTTTATCTAAGCGGTTATAGGAGATGTTGAGTATCAAAATATGAGTTTCAGAATTTCTAGATTTATACACCAAGTTCCCGGACTATAACAAATTTTCATAAATTCTTCAGAACACTGGATTTTATTTTTAATTCATAGAAATACACAATAGTTAAAATACACTAAACAGAAAAACAGGCTCTAAGCCACGATAACTTATCAGGTATTATTTTGTAACAAATTTTCACAATTTGTTCAACAATTTGTTCAAAATGAAAATACGAAATGATCAAAATAAAATAAGCAGGTAAACAGGCTCTAAGCCACGGTAAATTATCAGGAATAATTCTATCTCGTTGAGTAGAAAAACACGGTACAAGTTAAAATAATCTGGTAAAAACAGTTTTCTGGTATTCTCTCAAAAAGTCTATGTTCCTTTTTCTAGGTTTCGGTCCTGAGAAAAATTACTGGAACATAAATGTTTTGGACAAAATCTCGAGAATTTAGCAGTTTCTTTCTAGAGCATAATCACTTTAATAAGTTAAATTTCTATGAAAAATACCTGGACAGCTCGAAAAATTGGTAGTCATATTTTGATACATTATAATCGGAATTATATTAAATTAGCACTTGAATACAGTTAATCAGGAAGACATCATTATCGGTTAGATGTATGGAGTCGATGATAAACCACATGGTGGAGCTGCTTAATTAATACAAGTACCACATCTTCAATTTTGGTAAAATTTCATCATTGAACTATATCTAAAGAACTGGAAGGGCAACGCCTTGTGTAAATCGCGTGGTCTCGTTAAGTTAGGCAATCCCAGCAAAGTAAGGATCCCAATCCTTGTCTAATACACACAAAGTCCATTAAACGATTGGCCTTATTCAAAAGCCCCATTGAAAAGAAACATAAACAAACCAATAATAACAACGCACGTAACAGATAAAGATGAAGATCCTTACTATAGTAAGGATCTAGGCTACGGCGCCTGCCATGCAACTTTAAATGAGCGTTGCCGTTCCAGTTCGTTAGATATAGTTCAATGAATCTCATTGATATCTCGCGCTATCTTCTCCCGGCGGGTTTTACTACATCTCTACTTAATTTTGGAATCTATAATGCGGTTCTTTATTTGTCGTAGGAGTTTCTCAATTATACGGAAGAGGGCGATGACAATAATTATGATCAATTAATTAAACCAAATAAATTCAAACGTAAACGGAGTAATTAACGAAGCGTAGAGTATATACTGCATTTTATTATTTACGAGAAACACTTCGTTACACATTTTATTTTAAATCGTCATTTTCTATCATTTATGTAATTATGAAGCACACCTTTGATATTTTGATTTTTTTTTATCCGAAATAAATTAACTCAAAAAATTAAAGTTTCTGTTGGTTAGCAGAAAATAAAAAATACATTTACAGCAAAAAAATGGTAAATAGTAATTTAAGGTGTCGAATTTCAAAGTTTTATCAGGAAATGTCTAAAAATTTCTTTGATTTATCTTCTTATTGGTGTTATCATACATACCATCAAGTTTTATCTGTTACTAAAAGAACACAAAAGAATATCAGTATGCAATAATTTTTCATTTCACTGAAAATTAAATATGTGGGGTTTTTAACAAAAACAAGGCTATCATTTCAAGAACTCTTTTTAAAAGGTTGCGAAATTATTGTTTTTTATGTTCGAAATAAGATTCAAAATTTAAAATGCTTTTCCGTGGTCGATTTCTTATTTCAACCGCAATTGTCTTCAGTTTTATTTTTATGACAGCTCTGTTTTCATTATCAGTTGTGCACGCTTTTGAATTTCCACCTTGTAGATAAGTCCTCTCATCCTGTTTTTCCCGTAGAAGTTCAGTAGCACTAAATCTGAGAACCATACGGACCACAGAATAGATTCACTACACCTGATCCACCGGGTACAACATCGGCATTATAAAAAACCGTACCATTTTTCGTATGGATATGTTTAGTCACGTAGCCAAATGATCTCCTATACTTCCCTGTTCAGGATCGACATCGCTTTACCAAACACACTATAGGTATAATAATTTTTTAACAAAATCCAATCTATTTCTACTTTAATATGTATTGTACTTAATAATCTTGGTGAGTTTGTGTGAAAGGGAAATAAACAGTTTCCTTTTGGTTCAAAACGGAATCATGTCACAAAAATATATTTTGATCTCGGTTAACTTCTCTAAGATAGAATCATTTTTAATTGCAGAGGAATTATCATTTATCATTATATATAAAATTGCCATTGTACATAACCACACGTCCATTTCGTTATGTAAATTTATATAATCATGCTACACTTTTCTAACCAGTTGTTCCAATTGTTTACCTTTGCAGAATTTATTTCATTATCTTTTATTTCTGAAATAAAGCAGTTTCCTATTTCTAATAGCTCAGAAGTCAATGCTCCAAAAATATTTTCTGACGTTCTTTGTGTGGGTCAAAATGTAGGACAAAGAATGATTGAGGTATTATTGGGGTATAGGAAATATTTCAAAAATATACTTTTAAATTTTTTTCCTAACATATTCCTTAAAAATGTTTACTGTTCCGCCCTTCATTTCCGATAATGCAGGTTCTTCAGCGGTAATATTACCACAGGTAATATTACTACAGGTAATATAACCCTCTTTATTCCTGAAGACCTCAAAAGATTCTGTAAGTGACTGGCGGCACATTTCGGTGTATGTACCTGATATACACCCAGTATTCGAGTATACAACAGTTAATTTCTTCTTTCAAAAATATCAAAGTGCCATCTCCAGAAATCGAACCCGAGACCTTTGATATTTTTTATTTTTATTGTTCAAATAGGAATTCGCAGTTGGCAACGCCCGACTATAACTCTTGTTCATTATACATTATACAATTTCATTTATAAAATAATCATTTAAAGCCGCTTGTTATTGTTCCCTTCGAGAAGTTTCAAATTTCTGTGCGATATCCACAAAATTTTGTTAATATTATTTTTCAATAAAGCATATTTTATATTAATCACATGCTGAAATAATACTTAGACATTCTAATATTCACAATCCAAGTAAGCTTTTCCATTATTACAAGTTTAATAAAGCTGGAGGGAAGCCGAGTTCCTGCAATTAGCAATAATATGTAGCAATTGATTGAAGAGCTGAATCAAATTCCTGACATCGCCGCCAATTCTGCTACCCCCATGAACCTTTTTCTCACCGCTAATCTCGATATCTTTGAGATTATGAAATCTCCACCTATAGCAAGCCCCCAATGAAAACTTTCCTACAATATTGGGTTCATTCAATCTAAAAGACGCAGCAATCGTTTTAAGCTACTCGTAGTTCTATAAATTGATCTATATATTACTGAGATAATTTTAACAGCAGAACTTATTAAAATACATATTTTCAAACTCATATTGAATTAAACATTATCAGTTCTAGAAATATACCTGAGTCAGTCTTACATGAATAAAAGACGGATTTAAAAAAATGCTGTAAAGTTTATTAAACATTCTTAAGGGTGGGTAAGAAAATGATTTCGTAATTTGACAATTTCTCCTACATCCCTGAGCCGATTGAAAAAATATTATGATAGGCTTTTAGAGAAAACCTGAAAGAATGATATCAGTCTATTGACGTCAACAAAAAATTTTTTTTGATCTTCGCACAAGAATTTTTTTTTTCTTTCTTCAGTTTTCAATAGTTCAGTACCATTCAATAAAGTTGTCTCTACAAGCCTATCAAAAAAATTTTTGAATCGGTTCAGAGATGTAGGAGAAGTTGTCGACAGAAACTGTCCACCTTAAAACACTTTGGAAACAAACAGTGAAACTAAAAATTACGACAAGACAAATTTATTTCTTCCTGTAATATGCTTTTTAACTATGTGTGGTGGAGTCAAATTAAGCATCAAAATAAGAGAATAAAGAATTTTCTGGTTGCAGCAATTTTATCGTTTTAATTTGTTCTAGCTACAAGTACAAATGCTATGAGAAGTTTTGGATTAAATCCGTTGTTTCCTGTAAAATTTAAACGAACCTTCAACGTTGAAATGTTCTCCTATTTTCCTCATTATCTCGGTCCTAGTAATCGGATCGAAAAAATTAGTACCAAATTGTTCGCAATAATTTTTTTAATAAAACTAGATTTAGAAAAAAAAAATGATAATTCGTTAATTTGTTACAAGGCCTGGGCCCACTTATAAAAGGGGCCCCAAAGGCTGCTAAACCTCGAACGCAGGGTAGGGTAGCCACTATTCAATATTTTCAGTCAATATTTTACGTGCAGTACCCCCTCTGCAATACACTAGTGAGGAGGGAGTCTCACACAGCCGACTAGTCTGGTCCTTGGGGGTGGCTTCGATAATTGGGGTGGTGTAGGTGGACAGATATAAAAGACAACGTCGTTCTAATTAAACATTTAATAAAATATCAGGGTACATATTACAAAATATTTCACAATTATCACCGATAACTCGGTACGCAGTACAAGTATCACAATATACCCTAATAAGTGAACTAATAAGTGGGGCCCACATGCTTAACCTAATATACACAAAATATCTTACAAAATAATAAATCCTTGATAAATGTACAAAAGATCATATGCCAGAAGCGTGACAAAAAAAAAAACTACAAGTGACCCAAAGTAGGGTAAAACATAAAATTACTTAAAATTATTGACGTCTATTTGTAAAATAAGGCAAAACTATTCAGTTAGTGAAGTAACGATACACAAAATATATCAAATATTACTGAAATCTAAAATGTTACTGAGATTTACGTTACGAGCAAAATATTACCAATATTCCTTGAAAATGTATTTTACTGTCCCGTGGACGTTGAGTTGATGTACCGGATCCCTCGTTAAGAGAATATGATTCCGCTTACCTTTGGTAGTGTCTGAATACCTTTTCCTGTCCCACCAGGGTAGCGTAATTCAGGTGATAACAGCCGCAGATGGTAGACCATCTACGTGGAGTCTAAGGTAACATGCCGAGATCCCCAGTACCATACATACACAAGATGTCAGTCAATAATCCACCATCTAGACACCAAAATCTGGACTAGGAGTTGAAACCAGAGTTAGGCTGGAAGTCCCTCGTAAAGTGTAGAATGTGACATAAAAGCTCAAGTAGAATACGAGTAACACATCCAAGTAAAATCATAAGGTATCAATCCAAATAGCCATAAACTAACAAATAGGTCCCAATACTTGTAACATACTCAACAAGGAAACAACTAACAAACGAACAAACAAAGAAACAAACAAACAAACTTGCAGCAAACTGCAATAAAATAAATAACCTAAATTACAAATCTGTTTCAACTTTAAGTGGGTTTTCAGAGACGTACCTGAGATGTGCTGTGAGCTGAAAGAGGTCCCTTGCCGTCAAAATGGCACTCTGAAGTCTTGCATTCAGACGACGCCACGTGCTTTGAAAATTGACTATCCGGAAATCCGTAGCTGAATTTCCCCAAAACGATACTCAAAACCAAATGGAAATATAACTAATCTTGTCGTGATGAATACTAAATCCCATAAATTGAGCAAAACTTACAATATTGCTAAAACTCGTATTCAGACGACTCAATCTTCTAGCAGCAAAAGGAAAAATGTCCAAGAAAATGTCCTCTATCAAATATCAAGTTCTTGTCTTCCGTCTCGGTACGTTCAGAATTTTTACTTCACGGCAGCGGCGTACCTCACAACTAGAATAGATTTTCCTAACTTCGTTTATATCCACAAATATGATCATAATATACTCTGAAGGCCGTCCCTTCATAAATCTACCCACCAAAAGAACGTTTAATCAACAATACTGGCCATTGTAGAAGCTTTAAAAGGGCATTTTTGCAATGCACTCTCTCAATGAATATCTGAACGTACACACACCCATACTACCTGTATCAAAGTTTATTTAATGACCGGCGTGAACCATCATTGCTATTATGCAACCAGTTATACTCTATTAATATCTATTGGCGAGAGACGGTATCAATAGGCTCAAATACCCAATAAAAATTGGGAAAATAACGAAAATTAGTACATAAATTTCTGGCCATTATTAAATGTAAAAATCGACCGTAACAAACTTGCTAAAAATTAAAAACCACTCAAAAATTCCTTCTTTGAATAATTTCAGAAATATGATGTAATTATCCATCAATTTTAATGAAAGTTGGTGAAACCTTATTGCCAAATTTTAGCGCAAAATATTCCTTTAAACGGTCAAAAATAAAGAAAAATTCGAAGTTTCAATCTCTTATTATTTAAGTGCATCGCCTCGTAGCAGGACATTTTTTTTTCAAAATGTATGTTTTTACATGTATTTTACAATGGTATTAAGGAAAAAAATATTTATCTTTATTTATACGCGTTTTTTTTAATTTGTCTCTAATTTTAAACATTGTTATAAACAAATCAAATAACTCTGTGGATGTTGTTTCAAATCCAAAAGGCAAACGAATTATGAAAATAGGTCAAATATCTACCATTTTTGTAAAGAAAATGAAGAAAAAGTTCTGAAAATACATTTGGATAATTATATTAATAAATACCAAATTATAGCTAAAAATCAATATGGATTTCAAAAAAGTTTACCTACTCAAGACGCTATCAGGTATTTATCAAATAAAATCTACACCACTATTGATAAATCTTTACCACCACTAACAGTTTTACTGGACCTAGCATAACCGTTCGTTACAGTTAACAATGAAACTATTAAAGAGTTATGTATATGATAGACAGGGGAAGCTGGCTGATTGGCCTTAACTATCGTGACCCTCTGTGGATCTATTTTGGTGCTTCTGTTCTAGTTTTCCAGCATTGTTGTTTGTATCAGACTCCACAGCCTTGATATAGCTATTAGCCCTTGATTTTTTTTTCGCCAAGAAGTTGGAATCCCAGTCTGGTCAGACATACACAGTGACGTAGCACATGTACTATGATTTCCTCTTTCACTTGGCTGGATCTGCATATTACATCCTCTCGAAGACCCATTATTATCCCAATGGCCTCTTTTTTCCTAGTTCGTCATCAATAAAAGTCTATCACTCTTTGATCAACTCGTTGGCCTGTTTCTGTCACGGGAATCGCTTCCGCCATTCCAAACATTTCTTATCTATTCATTCATTAATGGCTCAACCACACCGCAAAAAGGTTCAGGCCATACTACAGCCTTAGACGCACCTTCCATAGTCAGTTGATCATTTCCCTTGTGTCCTGGTACGCATGCTACGGTCACATTATTTTGACTTCCTAGGTTCATAAAGGCATTTAAGAAGGCTCGTACTAATCTCGATTTGCTTGGCTGTCGGAGAAAATGGCAATCCTTGGTTGACAGTAATAACTGATAGTTATTATTTTCTTTGCAAACAACGTATTAAGGCCACTTCAGCCTTTGTTTTTCACCATGTATTCATATAGATGGCATAAGGATTAATTTTAAAACGCTGGAATATCGCAAGGTACAGTTCTGGAACCGCTGCTGTTTATCATAACATAAACGACTCATTCTTACAAAGCAGCTTGGGTGACATAATTACATTTGCTGAAAACACTGTAGCTTACTATGAAGATAAATCATGGAATGAGCTAAAAGAGAAAGTTGAATCTGATTTCTCCGCACTAAAGAAATGGTTTAATAGCAAAATATTAACATTAAATTTACAAAAAAATTTTTCGTACCATTTGACTCATGCAAGTCTGGTTTACCTAACTATAATTGTTTACTAATCAGAGAAATAAATGCCACTACGGAAATAATTAGAACTGATAAAATAAAATACCTTGCCATATACATTGACCAACATCTAAAGTGGGAAGCATATATAAAATAATTGGTAAAAAAATTAAGATGCATTATACCCTGTATGAGATATTTACATGGGATTGTACCGCAGTTTAGTGATAATTCATCATCCAATAGTCGAATCACATCTAATATACGGTATACTTGGCTGAGGAGGAGTCGACAAAACGATATTATACAATTTAGAGGCTTAAAAAAAGAATCTTAAAGACAATGTTCAGATAGTAAAACCTATGCGAGTACATCGTAAGTTAGAAAAAAAGACAACGCATAAGATCCACTTCAGGCAGAAAATACTTCAAACGCTGTTAACTAATTATCAATTGAAAATCTAAAATGTGTTAATTTAAAAATATATGACTAAAAATGAATTCCTAATATCACCTTCCATTTTATCATAGGACTTAGATTACACCATGTTTATGAAAATAAAATGTTACCGAATTAGATTCACTAAGCCGTCCGCCTGCATTTAGTGTATGTTTCTTATGACCCCACGTCAACAAGTTTACACTCGGTAACACTTTATACGCTTTAAAAGTTTCTCTAGTTTTTTGTAGCTAGTATTGTATTATGTGAATTTGGATTCATGGAAAGTTTGTTTAGTTAAACTGATAGTCTCATTAAATTTGAGAAGCTTGGAACATAATATCTTTTGATATTAAAATTTCAATCTCAAAGTATAAACTCTAAAATATTTTCACAATTTTATAGATTACGTAGTTTAATCTCTTTGGTATGTAATAAAATGCTTCCTTGCTCTTATTTTTGAACATAATTATTCTGTCTAATATTACATAAAATCGATATTAGCGAAATTATCCTTCGCCCACACAGTACAAAGCTCTGATCGAAATGTGTAAGTTCCCCTTTTGCTGAATGGCTTGTAAATACGCAGTTATAGGAAAATTAATGTAGCTTCAAAAGTAACATACATTTGAAGACACAAAAAGCTTAGAGATTTATATTATATAGTCTTCTCTTTGTAAATATCGGATTGGTATTCAGCAAATGACAATAATTGAAGCGGAACGAGAAACCCTCACCCAACAATTTCCGTAAATTACATTGAATATCCAATTTCTGTTATTAAAAAATGTTCTCATATATTTTTTTTAAATTTGCTCCTTTATGTATTTTATTAGACTATCTGAGACTGGAATATACCGTGCACTCCACAGTTTTTTTATCTCTGATAATAATGACGATAGTGAGGTATGTTCAAGAGAGTAACAGCTATAATAATAGTTAAGATATTTTCACTCAGTTGCAGTCGGTGAAACTTCTATCAGCCGTAAGATCCAAGTCATAGTTTATAGTATAATTCCCATTGGTAGCTGTATCATTGACTATCATATCAACCAACGATGACAAGATTTTGAATATTAACGTTCTTATCTACCATTTCAACATCAGTGGCGTAATATGATTCAAGAATCTTGAACCAGGTTAATCCGTTAATGTTACTAAGACATGAAGTAGTTAATATGCGTGAAATATATTTTTTTTAATTTTCAAGCAGCTTGCAGCTTCTCAAAGGCAAAAGTTAGAAGCTTCGTAACAGTGAATTAACAGGTCAAATGATAATTATTTGCTACTATTAGAAATCGTATATGCAAATTTTATTTTTTTTAATTTTCAAACGGCTTGTGGCACTTCAAAAACTAAAATTAGAAGCTTTAGATTTTTAAGTTAATTAACAAAAAGTAACTTTTCTGAACTATTAGAAATCTGTTATCCAAATTTCATTTTTTCGTTCCACCCCATTGTATATAATACATCCATTGAAATGAGTTCTTAGGTTTCCTTCCCTTACGTAAATCAGATAAATGTATGTGTATTTTTCATTTCTAGTCAGTGTCGACGATTTTATAAAGCGCCATTATATTAATTACCTCATATAAATTTATGGAAGTAATTGTTAGACAATACTTAACGTTTAATGTATTTCGAGAAAGTCAGAGGTTAAACTTGTTTATACAGTATCAACAGAATAAAGCACAGTCGAGTAAACTCCTCTTTAGTCGTTGTAAGCACATCGATATTGCCCCAAAAACAATCTATATTTTCAAAGGGATTGTTCATGATAGCATACAATTGTATTTGAGCAAGCCGCGAATACAATCTCTGGAGATTTAACAAAGGCTTTCGATGGAATCTCTGCTCGTATTTTTACAAGTGTCCTGATAATTCGTGTTGCAATCTCCAGAGAGTTACGGACTCTTGAATTCTCGTTGACCGCCCAGAGCTAAACTAAAATGCAGCGCCGTTGTTGATTCTACTTACAGAGTTTAAGTTCGTGTTTACTGAATTGTTTATAGTTTATTACCATTGCAGACGTTTGGGGCATGTCATAATGAATTGGCAATTCCACCGAAATTAAATAATTTAATTTCTCTGCACAAGGCGAGATAATTTATTATATACTATGTTGAACTCCAACACATATTAACGTCTGCAATTTTTAAACAGCAAATAAATTAATAATATAGCTCCTAACGACAAAATCTCTGATGTATTAGTTATTTAGTAGTTCGATACATTTGTATTATTATTATAATGAGCAAATAAAATGACGTAATTAAATTCTAAAAGGGACTAAAACTGCTTTGTGAAATAGTTTTCACTACAACCGAATTAATACCAGAAAAGCGGTCTATTTGTAAATATATTAATGTGAAGACAGATCGATAAATTCTGATATGCTGTCATAGAGAGACTACTTAAATAAGTTAAGTGGGTATGGTGTAACAGAAACAGCTTCAACATGGATTGAAAATTAGTTAGGAAATAGGTACCATAGAACTAAAGTGAACAATAAGACATCTGCTAAAATTCTTAGTTCATATGGGATACCGCAGGGTAGTGTCTTGGGGCCTCTTTTATTGAATTAATCTGTCTGCTTCTTCGCTACCCTCAACGCCGCTGTGTCCAGGCATTCATATAAGTTTAACTGAGTTGTGTTCACACAGCGTCGTCTCGACTAGGGAACACAACTGTATATGGAATAATGAACTTATAGACGGAGAGATACCGGTCATCCTCTGATTGACCAACGACCTGGTCACTTACAGTTAGAGCCAACGCCTTTGTACTCCCCAACCCTAGTACCGTCGCCTTCCTCATTCGACCCTTAAACAGTCTATTTACTGCTTTCCTAGCTTCCAGTTCCACTTCAACATGCAAGGGAGAGAGTCCAAGGATGGTCTCTATTGCACCCATTGGATTAGTCCTGATTACTGCTGTTATTTCCTGGTACGCTAGCCTTTGAACCTGACATAAGCGAGCCCTAATTATGGAGCGCTCCTAGGGACGCCACCACACAAGTTTCGCATATGTTATGAAGGATTTCACCATGATGGTGTGCAGCCAAAGAGTAGTCTTCTGAATTTATTCCCCACTTAAGACCGAAGATACGCCTGCATATTTTCGCTTGAGCTTCCACGTGATCCTTCCATGACAGTTTAGAGTCTAGAGTTACCTCACTGTACGAAAAAGACACAGACGCGTAGCCATAAAAGAAAGAAGCTGAAAATCTCTTACTTTTCTACTATTAGTGAACATTAGTTCTGTTTTTCCAGGGTTGACCGAGAGCACATGGCTGTTATGTTATAATTATCTTAAGACTAACAACATCTTAAACTGAGGTCAATTTGCCCACAGAAGTAAATGTTCTACCACAAAAGCGATTTCTAAAATAGTCAGTGACATAGTCGGAGGCCTTGAGGATGGCAAGCATGTGGCTGTTAGCCTGTGTAATCTCTCTAAGGCTTTCGACTGTGTCTCACATGAGTTACTTGTGGAAAAACTAAGCTTTCATGGCATCAGATCTCTTTAATTCTTATCTCACCAATAGGCAACAATGTGTTGATATTGATAACGTTCATTCGGAACTTCGAACAATAAAGCATGGGGTACGTCAAGGATCGGTACTGGAGCCCCTATTGTTTGTTTTATATTTAAATGATTTCTTTCATTTTATGTCATCAATAAAATTCTTTGCATATGCCGATGACACATCTATTCTAGATTTTAATTCTAACATAAATTGCTTAAATCACGATAGCCTTAGTTCCGTACAACAAGCTAGTGATTGGTTTTCATCAAATAATCTTAAACTCAATGAAAATAAGACTCAGAGGCTTGTTTTTTTACAAGTAACACAATCGTAAAAGGTGATACCATAAAAATTCTTGGTGTCGTCTTAGATGACACTCTTACCTGGTTCAACTACGTGGAGATACTTTCTAACAAATTATCTAGTATTATCTTTCTGTTACGCAGGCTAAAAAAATGTTCTGTGTTTTAGCTCTTTAAGAAATTGTTATTTCTCTTTGTTCCATTCTCACATTACTTATGCAATGCAGTAAAAAATTTTCGGTTACAAAAGAGAGCAATTAGGTTAATTGACAATGCTGGTTGGAGAGACTACTGTCAACCAATTTTCAAAAAACTAGGGATAATGCCAGTTCCCTGTTTACACATGTACGCTACTTTACTTGAAATCCATAAACATCAAGAATCTTTTTCGACTAATTCTGATTTTCATAATTATGACACCAGGGCTGTTACGCAACTCAGACAGCCTCGGCTTAGACTAACTAAGTCAATTAAAAACACGTTAAATTTCCAATTATATAATCACATTCCAAATGATTTAAAACTCTAAATTTTAATTCTTTTAAGTTTAAGATTAAAAGGCATTTTTTAAACTACTGCTTCTATTCTGTTGAGGAATTTTTTACCACCCAATTGTTGGTTTAATAAGTACTACTACTACTACTAACGGGTCCGGCAGAATGAAGTATCCATTTTCAAAGTTAATTCATGTCATAATATATAATGAGATATAAATTAAAATCAAGTCGCCACGCTTCCGCGATAAATGGAAATTTAAGACAGTTGTTAAAGCGTTGGCGAGAAATGTCAGTTTAACTATGAATATGGAGCGTTGGTCAAATATTCAACGTTATTTTATTTTGCGGTTGAAGCTTATTTAAAAAATTTTCATATTTTATCATCACTTTCATTTAAATCCATTAAATCCACTTCCTAGTCGAATAGCAATTAAAAAGTGGGTACACAAGTTTCGCAGTACTGCTTCATGTGCCAGAGGAAAATCAAAAGGAAGAACTCGTTCTGTACGCACACTTGAAAATGCTGAAAGGGTAAGAGCAGCCGTGTTACGAAGTCCTAAACGATCTGCAATACGACAAGCATTAGCACTCAATATTTCGAACCGTAGTTATCGCCGCATTCTGAAAAACTTACATTTCCATCCCTACAAGATTCAAGTCCTACAAAAACTTCTCTCTTGGAACACGCGTTGACTTTTGCGAACGTTTCGAATGGCTATTTGCTAAAAACCCTCAAGAGTATCAGCAGCGAGGAGAAGGTCATTTGACTGATGTAATATTTAAAAAAATTAAATTTCCCTGTTTCCTCAAGAACCTTGTGCTTAATATTTGAATACAAATTTAGCCATTAATAAAAAAAAAACTCAATTTAAAATGAATACTTCATTCTGCCGGACCCGTTACTATTATTATTGTTGTTCTCTTACTTGTTTGAGACGCTCTGAATCACGTTTCATATGAAAACGTTGTTTTACACTTTTTAGTCCTGTATTTTATATTTTGTTTTGTTGTTTTATATATTTGTCTGCGGTTTTATACCTTGTGTTTGTTTCTTTACAACTTTTTGTATTTTTGTGGTGTTTTACACACCTATTTTTTTGTCACTAGCCAAAAACTGTTTTGTATTCTTGGTCAAATAAATCTATTCTATTCTACCATATCTGAATTATGTGAGGAGCCCTTTGTATGAGCCCTGCACTAGTCACTTCAAATTGGCCTCTTATTATGATAGCCAGATCGTTTGCATATGCTTGCGCATAGAAGCCAGCTTCTCCCAATTTGGCCAGTAGCATGAAGTTCCATAATAGCGGAGATAGTAGGGTACGGACCCTGCGGACAGCCTCGGTCCGCCTTAGCCCTGACCTTTTCGTTGCGAAGCGTGATTTCAATGTTACGAATGCTCAGCATGGATGGTATCCACTTAATTATTGTGCCGTCTACGCCGCGATCCGCAACTGCTTGACCGAGAGAATCGAATGTTGTTATTGAATGCTAGTTTCTTCTGCTCTAGCGCCCTCATCCTTCATATGCCTTTCTATTAACCTTCAAAAAAAAGGAAGTCAGGTTTATGGGTCTAAATGCCTTAGTCTGATCATATATGGTACAGCCTATCTTTGATATGGAAACCACTCTTACGTCTCTCTGGAACCCTGGACACTATGTATCCCAAAGCTAGGCAGGATCTAAGAGGATGATACAGGTGCCCCAGTAGTCTCTCCGCGGCCTTTTGTATTAGAGCCAGATAGATACCATCAGGTCCCGACGATCTGAATGGGTCAAATATCTATATGGCCAATCTCAATTTTTCATGTGTTCACCTTCTTCTTCCAGTCTGCGATAGCTGCCTCTAATCTGAATTCCATGGCCGAGGGCTTCCGACCTGGGAAATTATCGTCGAGAAGATAGTCGATTGTCTCATTTGTCATTATTTGTGTAAGACCCATATGGGAGCCTGATATAGTCAATCCGTGATGTGGGGTTTTTTGAGAGCGTTTTGCGTAGTCTAGCTACTGATGGTAGGTCTTCAATGATTCCACGGAAGGCCCTTCAGTTCTCTCTTTTCTGTTTGTTTATCAAGCTTTTATATCTTCGCTGCGCAGATTTGTAGATCTCCCAGTCAGTCGGTACTTTAGAGCGTATTGCTCTATTGCGCAGCTTACGCATTTCTTTACGCAACCCATTTAATTCTTTGTACCACCAAGGGGCGTTATTTTCTCCTTTTCTTATTTTCAAGCGCGGAATTAATGGCACTCTGCAGCTGTAGAGCTGCTGCTTCCACTTTTCGCGGGTCTCTTGGTCTACAGCACATATCCTTTAGGTTCTCCTGCAGGTCCCTTGGGTAAGACATCCAGCCAGTAGACCTGGGATTCCTGTACGTGACGAGTTCCGGTTGGTTCCCTTCCAGGATGAATCTTAGATATCGATGGTCCAATAGGGAGGGTTCCGACAGAACCTTCCAGTCCTTAACTCTCTTCTCCATGCTAGAGCTAAGACAGTCACTTCGTGTCTTCCTTGGATTACAAACGTAGAGGCACTACTGCCTCCATTTACAATCTCCAGGTCAGAAACTGTAGAAATTCCAGTGGTGCCGTGCATATCGGGTTGATGTCCCAACTGCCCCACATGGTCTAATGGACATTGGCATCACATCCGAGAACCAGTTGCATCAGCCTTTCCTTTGCAAATTGTATTAATTTCTTGAACTCCTCCATTGGGGGTAGGGTAAGTAAGTCGTATGGTAGATATGCCGAACAGACGATTAAGTCTTCCGACCTTCCTTCCTTTGTCGAACTGCAACCAGATTTCTAGAGACAAAAATTTGGTACCAGACGTGTATGAAGATTCTTACCTGAGTACACACAGGTTCTGGGTCTGTCTTCTGCAGCGTAATAGGAGACATTCCCATTTCTTTGGTTCAGTTCCTCGGTGAGCCCATAGTTCCTGAATGAGGACGGCATCCGTTTGCATCACAAACAGCTGACGACCAATTAAACTGGTTGCCGCCGGGCTGCGATGCTAATTGATCTGTAAGAAATGTAAGACTGAAGCTGAGAAATTGCTCCTCAAGGAGAAGCCTTATCCATTTCCATTTTCAGCTATTGAGGGGGCCCCTTGCGGAGCCTTCCCTGATTGCTGTTGCCTTGGTCCATATTTATGTGTACCATGGATATGCGGGAAAACAAGTTAGCCCCCACAGAGCCCGCTTGTGTGGGTAAGACCTCATACTGTGGAAGGTCACCCGGTTTCCCATAGGCATCATTAAAAATAACCATCAGTTTAGTACTTTCCAGCCATCACCACTATGACTTACACCTTGACGTGGGGAGACTTTTATTGACCTCCCGGGCTAGATCCGTCACCTTTAGTTATAGCAGTGCCACATCGGGCAGGTTGTGGTTCTTCGCCGTGGGTGAACGGTCTTGGATGGTGACAGGCCGGGACCGAAGCGCTATATTTGCGTTAACCGCCCCTTGTGCGTGCCGATCCATCACGGTAATCTCAGTTAAGAGGCCGAGTGGGACATTACACATCTTGACACCTGTGAATTATGTAAATCATATCCTAAAAAAATCCTATGTATACCTTTTTTCGGATGACACATTAATATCTGTACCTGGAAAAAATCCTATTGATATCACAGATATAATGAACAAAGAGCTTTGCTTGTTTTATAGATGGCTACGTGCAAATAAATTGAAAGTCAATAATGAAAAAACTAAATGTATGTACATTGATAATATTCTGCACAATTTCTTTTGCTTGTTTCGTAAATACGATTCACGTTGAGAAACTTCGATTTGGTTGTACAGAGTGCGCAAAAAATATAATATATATAGATTTTCAAAATTAATAGTTTTTAAATCAAACTTTTTGAAGCATTAAAACTAAAGAGCTTAAGAGGAGTAATCGAAAAGTCAAATAGTTTTTTTTTCATGTTAATTATTGTTACTAAGATATTGAAAATTAAATCGATTTTTTCCATATCTTATTACCGATTATTATTTTAGTAAATGCGCTGCTTTAAGGTCAGCACCTTTCTGAAGGTATTAGTTGACAAATGTTAGCAAATAATAATGTCTCCTAAGCATTATTTCATAGCAACAATCTTGATTTATATTCACAAAATGAGATGGCTGTCTGCTTTTAAAAATAATACGGAGTTAATTCAAATAAGATAGGACCACAATCGAAAAACTTTAAAACACCCTTTATATCTAAAGTTACTAATAATAGTTACAAACAACGTTTCACTACAAGTAATACATAGTCTTTAAAAAATAATAATCGATAATAAGATATGGAAAAAAAATCGATGTAATTTTTAATATCAAATATCTTAAATGAAAAAATATTTCTCTTTTCGAATACACCTTTTAAGCTCTTTAGTTATACTGCTTTAAAAAATTTGATTTGGAAATTATTAATTTTGAAAACCTATAATTTTATATTTTTTTCAAACTGTACAACAAAATCGAATGATTTTTTTTTTTTTCGAAAAACAGAAAATAAATATGTTTACGAGTATAGTTAAGTTCTGCCATGGACACACTGCATATACAGGGTGAAATTAATTATATATTGCTATGAGGGGGGCAAATGAAGAGTAATTGAGAAGTATATCCCTTACGAAAATACTGAATAAAGTAAGTCTTGTTCTTATAATTATTATTACCCATTGTCGATCAATCCGTGAGAAGCGAAAAATCCCTACTTTATACATTTTTCTTCTGCCTGTAACTCCGTAACGGCGGGTTTTCAGACCCAGGTTTCATTTGAAAGTTTGATAGGGAAACAAGAACTTCCTTTTCCCAAAATTACAAAATTTTTCACCGAGACCCATTATCCCATGTATTTGGTGCATAGTCCTTTAATCCCAATACCTAAAATCGAGAAAAATCTAGTACCACCAATTTAAAAAACACATTATGGGATGGAAACTCACTGATATCTTAATATTACGTGTAAAACCTGCAAATCCCCAAATTTCCATTGTCTCATTTTTTTTTTTTTCAAACAACTTTCTTGAGATTTTACCCGTTTTATTGCGTATTTACCGCATGGCCTCTAGTTCGTTTTGAGTAGTTTATGTCGTGTCTACAGTGAATCAAATTAATTTCAGTCTACTGCACAATTTAGCAACAAAACTTTTTTAAAGTTATCTAGCAATTTTCATTCACATCACATAATTTTAACAGACCATATTTCTTATATAAATATATCAAATAGGGTATAAAAACACAAAGCTGTGGGCTATTTGTTTCTACGTATGTATTCCTTATCTGATTTATTGAGATATATTGGTCTGGACTTCTGATAAAGACATGTGATAAATCTTGTCAATGGTCGTAAAGTATCCCTTATAACCAAGCTTGCATCAATCTTATTTCAGATTTAAGTCGATGATTAGGTATAATTTCGTCTTGGTAATTTCTATACATTTAAAAGCTACTTTGATAAATTCTAAAAGGGCATAAGCATTCACAATATTAAGTTAATAAATTCTAAGCCAGTTGACATTAATGATCATAACAGATCTTATATAAATATAAAGGATTAGCCTTCGCTTTTGCAATTAAGTCCCTGAGAAAAGAAAATCTCGATATTTTCAAAGAAATTTTAGTAAGTGCTTAAAAGCATATTTATTAGGGACTTACTTTACAAAATCATAACTACCTAAATCTTCATTAAAACTGAAATAAACAGAAGCTGCCAGAGTAATACATAAAAGCCTTTAATGAAAAAGAGTTAACAAAAACTCACTTATTAATTACTTGTTAATTACAGTATTTGATGTTAAATATTTCTGTATATATTCAGGTTTCTCAAAAAAATTACGGCTGATATTTCACTTCTGTTTAAAAGCGAGGGAAAACACTGTTTCATATAATAAAGGCTCTTGCTAATTGAAATTGAAAAATAAGATAAGTATGAATAAAGCATTTTTATATATTATCTCAACTAAACTATTAACCTATTATATAAATATATATATATATATATATATATATATATATATATATATATATATATATATATTTTTCCTCAAATCCTCCATAGATTTTTTAACTGCTTACAAAATTTAATATATTCAACCAAATTGATAATTTAATGTATTAAAAACCCGCCTAGGGAATCAGTACTTCCACATCCAAAATTTGCATTGATATTCATAACATTAAAATAAGGTCAGTACCTATATTTGTAGTTAACTAGGTAACTTTTTCTCTGACGTTATAAATAAAATCACTGAACATTTAGTGTTGGACTCTGACGGTATGAACATTGGAGTTCAGAGTTCAGTCGTAAATAAAACAGGTGATAAACGTTTTATCGGGTATGTATTAGTAAGTACTGTGACATATTCCTGTGAACTGGTTTGATGCTCCATTTGCCGAACGCTCCGTTACAACTCTGCATTGAAAAGTTAGATTCACATGAACAACTTTAAAAATTTTCTGATTTTTAACAGGCCACTGTCTCTTCTAAGTGTACTTTCATTAACTTTCAGACAACGTAAAAAGCTACTCCCAGATAAAACCTAAAACTTCGCGCAAAGTTCTGAAGTGTGGACGTGTCGCAACGGGACACTCTTTCATGTTTATTTATAGCTACTGAAATATTCTCCGTCTCGCTCTGAATGAATTATTTAAATACAAAGGAACGAGACAAACAAATCATTCATAGATACTGAGGAGTTTTCTGAATTTTAAAATGCACAATTATGACAGAAACGAGGAGAAAGGTGTCATTATAAAGTGAATATTAATACATTCTTCGCATTCAAGTAGGAACTTTTAATTTATGGATGTAAATCTTTTCTTTCTCCTTTATGATCTAGTGAATGGTAAAATGAAAAATACATATTTTAACTCAGCCAATTATGCTTTCTCTCTTTAAAAATTTCGTAAGTGTGTACCAGCAAAAGCGTATGCCATTTAGTTTTTTTATTAGACTTTAAAATGGATTAACCAGAATATTAATAGCAGAGATATTTCGCTAGATAAAAGGATACGATTTTTTATACAATAAGGAACAGAAACAAAATCCACAATCTGAATTTCACAGAGGGGGCGAGCGCAGAGGAGTCTTAATTGTTCACGTCCCCTCCAAACCCCTCTGAGGGAGCCAGCGGGAGGAAATTCTTCCTTCAATCAAATATACTTTATCCACAAATTTTTTCTTTACATACCCAATATAATCAAGTAGTTTTATCTGTTGACAATTTCTTTGTATAAGTTTTTTTCTATATATTTTCGTGTATAATAACTAGCAATTACATTATTTTACATAAAAAAATCTCTAAAATTTCGATTATCTTAAGCAATTTGCACATGAGAACAAATTCGTTTATTAACAGAAAAAGGCTATTAACAATAAATTCAAACTCAGCTCTTTATCTCCTCCTGGCTACTAACGCAAATCGGGGCGCTTGACGCCATACGCCCGTTTGTAACTCCTTAAGCTATAGAATATTGTAAACAATGTATTAATAAAATGAGATTAATTATGTAGCTAGTACCCTTTTGAAATGTACATAGTTAAGAAGAATAAAGATAATTTAAATGGTTAATGGTTAATGGATTGTACACATATTTCGATACTACAGTTAGTACTTGGATGGGGAAACACAGCGATCTCATCCCACAATCTAGCGACTTGTATATGAGTGTATAAGTAAGAGCTATGTAATTTGAGACGAGGATTACGTAGTGGATATATCATCCTCTGGAGGGGATGTGAATATTATAATGTGTGCCTATGCTATTTGAGTGGATTTTTAAATATTCGCCTGGAGCCAGTATGTGACTACAAGCTGAAAATGCAATGCAAACATTAAAAATGAAAATAAACTTAAAAATTTAAAATTTCAGGTTAGTTATATGCTAATGCGATCCACAACTATTTCAAACAAAATGACAGATAATCATAAAAATGACGCAAATGTTATAAACCGGCAACAAAGCACCTTTATCTCTTTGAAACATAAAACTTTCTTACTTTACCGCGCCTTAAGTTGGCAACACTTACTTTGGGAAGCATCTAAAGTCATATCTATGGAATAGTTAACCGAATTAACCGAGTTTTGATTGAAAGTACGCATGCAAGTTATTCTCCAGGTAGCAAGCTCCGGTTGTCTTATCCATCGTTTAGTTATTCGGCGGATAAAGTTTATTTATACTTATTAAGTGAAAGTACTGGGCCTAAGTGTACAATTATAATACTGCATATTGTTATTTAACAATTTATATTACTTTTAAAAACTCAATTTACACTATATCACTTATTATTTGGTACCATAAAAATTTGGTTGCATTAAGCTAGAATTTATTACGATTTAATACAAAAAACAAAAATTCGGGATACAATAATACATGAAATGTAAAGAAGAATTATTATTGCAAATTATTATTTCACTCCAAGAGTTATCACAGGTCAATTAAAATTTTTTATCGATAAATTTATGAGTAATGATGTTCAATTTTCTCGCCCGCTGCCCTGACGGCGGGAAATGGTAAGGATACTCTTGTCTATTTGTTGCTGTTCTGAAGATGCACGATACCTGATGCTACTTTAATGTGAAATATATGAGGAAACTATTTAGAAGCAAGAAATGAAAGGGCATAGCAGGATAAGCATGTGTTAGGTGCCCCCGCACCAATCGGGTCGAAATTTTTAGCACAAGTTGATAGTAGTGTTAGATGAAATTTCCCAAAATATTATTTTTGGAAAATCATTTTTACGGGAGTTATGGGGGTAAAAAGAAAAATGGAAAAAAAATTTTTTCTCGAGAACGAATAAACCGATTTTCATGAAAAAAATATATGTTATGGCTTTTGATGGTGCAAATGTGGGAAAAAATTATTGAGTCCATTTGTCGAAAAAAAGAGGTGAAAAAATTTTTTCAAAATAAAAAAATAAATTTTTTTAGGGGATGTTCTAGAGGCACACCCACCATTTTCTTCCAAATACATGCTTATATGCTCCTTTAAAAGACATCCAATTTTCAAAGCGATCGGAAGGGTACAACATACTCAAAATTGATAATCATTGGCAGACTGCGGGCGGCGCGTAGTCTATGTTATGAAGCATTATAAGACGACTTTTTTGTAAATATTTCGTGCAAAGACGAGATTACCTTCTCCCCCTCGTTTTCGAGGGTGCTGAACACGATGCAAGTGGTTGGAGAAGTTTTTGACCGGCGCAACCCCCTGCAACTTTTTTAAAAAAATTTTTCAAAATACATTTTTTTTATGGGATGTTCTCAAAGAATGAAGACTAAGAGAAGTCTCATCAATATAGAGTAACCTGATTCGTGAGAAGCAAGAGAACTCACGCAAAAAAGTCAACCCGAATTGTGAGAGGCAAGGGGATTCATAATAACCAAGCACCTCGACTAATGAGAGGCAAGGGAACTTGCAATAAACAAGCACCCCGACTAGTTAGAGGCAAGGAGACTCACGATAAATAAACACCCTAACTCGTGAGAGGCAAGAGAACTGACAATAAACAGGCACCTTCACTAGTGAAAGGCACTGTAACCTCCTCGTAGTGGAGTTTGAAAACTAGTTCTTTCGTAGGCTGACTGCAGATGTCATTATTGCATAATCTTCAGATTTTTAAACTAGATTTTGTTTAACCCCATAGTTGACGTCAGAGAATTTTTGCACCACACTTCTTGAAGTTTGATACTGATTTAAATGGTAGGGTTGTAATGGTCGCCAGTGACCGTGGTAGTAAGATGTAGTAATGAACCGCTAGTCTATGTAATAAAGGCAAAAGTGTAAATATTTCTTGCAAAGACGAGAATACCTTCCTCCGTCCGTTTTCGAGGGTGTTGAACATGATGCAAGTGGTGGGAGAAGTTTTTGACCGCCGCAACCTCCTAAAACGGCCACTCCTCTTATGGATCCCTTTACGTTTTCTAAACGGGTCTGGGGAGTGATTTATCAACGGGTTATACTTGAAATAACATAGAAGATGGTTATAGAGTAAGTTGAGTCCAGACAGCAGGCCTAGGGGGTTAATTAAACCCTTCCGAGGAATGGAAAATCATTTTTTATCAAATAATTCGGGTTCAAACGCGTTTCCCCCGTTTTTGGGGTCGCTGATCATGGGAAAAATATTCATTTTTAGCTCCAACCCCTCTTCATCTCTCAAACGGTGAGTGAGAGGACTCACTTACTCTATAATCCCCTTTCATATTATTTCAATTATAACCCGTCGATAAATCACTCCCCAAACCCGTTTATATATGAAAACATAAAATAAAACATAATGCAACCATAAGAGGGATGGCCGTTTCAGGGGGTTGCGGCGGTCGAAAACTTCTCCCACCACCTGCATCGTGTTCAGCACCCTCGAAAACGAGGGGGGGAAGGTAATCTCGTCTTTGCACGAAATATTTACAAAAAAGTCGTCTTATAATGCTTCATTACATAGACTACGCGCCGCTCGCAGTCTGCCAATGATTATCAATTTTGAGTATGTTGTACCCTTCCGATCGCTTTGAAAATTGGATGTGTTTTAAAGGAGCATATAAGCATGTATTTGGAAGAAAATGGTGGGTGTGCCTCTAGAACATCCCCTAAAAAAAATTTTTTTTTATTTTGAAAAAATTTTTTCACCACTTTTTTTCGACAAATGGACTCAATAATTTTTTCCCACATTTGCACCAGCAAAAGCCATAACATATATTTTTTCCATGAAAATCGGTCCATCCGTTCTCGAGAAAAATTTTTTTTTCCATTTTTCTTTTTACCCCCATAACTCCCGTAAAAATGGTTTTCCAAAAATAATATTTTGGGAAATTTCATCTAACACTACTATCAACTTGTGCTAAAAATTTCGACCCGATTGGTGCGGGGGCACCTAACACATGCTTATCCTGCTATGCCCTTTATCCAGACGGCAAAGCTAATAATTCATCATAAGAAAAAGTAAAACGATAGTATTTGACCTATTAGTTTTCTCTTCTTCCTTTCTTGTCCGTAATTCATATTAAAGTTGCTAGCTGTTACTATATTTTATTTTCTACCTCTACTGTGGCGTTCTTGTTAGCCAATGACAATGCTGAATATTAAAATGGTTAGCAACCACGATTGCTCCGGCTTCCTGAGGGAAGTGAAACTTTATTTACTTTCAACATTATATTTAAATAATACAAGTAAATTCCCAGTGGGCACACATATGTTTAAAAAACGTTAAAAAAGGTTTGAAAATCACACGTTGTTATAGAGTTTTTAGAAACGAGTTGATTCAACGAAAAAATTTCGCGCGAAAAAACGTTTTTTTTGGCCAAATATAAACGTCTTTGAAACGTCATAGACAACGATTAAATAACATCAAGAAAATGCTAAATATTCGTTAATTTTCAACGTTTGCGAAACGAAAATAAACGTAGAATATCAACGTTTAATTAAAGGTTTAAATAACGTTAAATATTCACTAATTATGTACGTCATAATTAAACGAAATTAAACGTTTGCGAAACGAAAATAAACGTAGAATATCAACGTTTAATTAAAGGTTTAAATAACGTTAAATATTCACTAATTATGTACGTCATAATTAAACGAAATTAAACAGGCTCTAGGAGGTCCCCATTTTCCAATATATTATGGGTAACAAGATGAGCCATCTAGATAATTATAGGTTAAGCGCCACTGGTTTTATCATAAAACCAGTGGGTGCTTAATCTATTAAACAGATATTATAAAACTTTTATGCTATCTCGGCCCAGCCAAAGAATAATGATCTTTAACCTGATCGTTATAGGATCTCTTCAAATAAATCGACGTTCCCTGAAAGAATTTCATCATTTCAATCTGTTAGTTATTTTCTATAAATTAATCAGAGTATAAGACTGATTATTGTTAGTGGTTTGTATGTGGCGCCATCTAGAGATAATTTCAGCAATAAACTACGTGGTAAGCAAGCACATTTTATGCATTAATATAGATTAGTAAAAAACGATAAAAAAACATCATCATCTAACCATAGAATAGATATAGAATGTCTGCGTTATAAGTTGAAAGCATCAGTTATTTTATCGTCGTATAAAAACATTTTTTCCTTTAGTACAGCACCTAGAGGTTTCAACTTCGGAATAATGTCATATTGAACGGATTTCGTTAACTTTTGGCAACTTAATAATAAATGTATCAAAAAAAGTTTCTATATTATGCGGCGGCGGTGGATGACACCCCTTTTCGGGAGTGCATCTAAGAAACAATTAAAAACATTGGAGCTGAAAGAAAATAAATTTCAAGAAAACAGGTTCTATGCAACTTCCCATAAAAACTGATAGTCTTTGAGTTATAACAACTTGAAAATTTGGGACGTTAGCTTAAAAGAAAGTTATTTCAAAACAATATTCGTCAAATAACTCGAAAAGTATCGCATTGAGCGAAAACATGCCAGGGACAAATAAGAAAACTACTAAATTGAGGATGAATTTCGTACTATTCTAATTTCTGCAGAGTTAATAGTTCTGAGATCTAAAAGTATAAAAGCGGTGTCCGAACGTCTGTAAGACGAAGTATTTAGTTTAAATGTTAAATATTCAGAAACTATGGCACTTATGTTAAAAGTAGTATGAACTAAAATGAAAGACTATTAATTAGGCTTTCAAATGATTTTGTTTGTTTTTCTATAGCACAGAAAACAAAGAAGTTAGGTATGACAGAAACAATGTACTTTTTCAATTTTTTTTTAATAATAACGTCTCCATTTTGTTAATGCAAGTAGTCAGCAATTAAAAAAATATATTGCCATATAATGTTTTTTGTTAATATATAGTATGATCTAGACGCTCAAATTTTTTCGTCCAGTTACAACACTTGCTTCAGAAAAAATATGCATTTAAAACTGTAAAGGAATTATAGAAAGAACATAACATTTTTGTTTCTCTGCAAATATCTCAATAAATATTAGATTTAGAGAAAATATAGTGGACATCAAAAATGAAACTTATAAACTGAGAATTAATTTATTTTTTTATATACTTGTGTAGGATTGATAATTTCGGAGAAAAATTATATAAATAGCATCCGATCGTTTTTAGGATGAAGTAATTAGTTTAAAATGATGAATGTCTTAGAAACTGTGACACTCCCATAAAAAATTCTAAGGAACAATATTAAAGATAGTTAATCAATTTTTAAAATGTTTTTTTGTTTGTTTCTACATCACAAAAAATAAAGAGGTTATGGCCGATTAACGTGCGTTTTTAATTTTTTTTTTTAACAAAATGTAGCCAATTTGTTATTATAATTGCTTAGTAATTAATTTTTATTTCGAAAATGCTGTTTTTTGCTAATATATAGCATCACTTATATGCTCAATTTATTTTGTCCCTTTAAAACACTTGTTTCAGAAAAAAATCCCATCCGCCATATTATAGACGCCATGTTGTATTTTTTAATTTTGACTTTAGATTCGAAATCAGTGATCCCAAAAACATAACTATCATACGTTTCAAAAATAAATTAGTAACACTTTTTCAAATATTCAATATTCAAATTTAGGGGTTATTTTTCCCTTGAGGGTAAGAACAAGTATCCGGACCATATAGAAACTGAAGACGATACCTTTTACTACAATAATAACCCAAAAGAAAAATTATATGAAATTATTCCGAAATTTTACATATTTTTTACCTCTAGGTACTGTACTATTAAATAAAATTGTTATATTACATTAATGCAATAAAACATGTTTAATTTTTTCGTTTCACAACCGTTACATTTAGCGGGCTATTACATGTTCTCATATTATAAACGTGTATTATACGTTAATATATCAGTAAAAGAAACGTTCTGATCAAAACGTTCTATTTCAGTAATCCCTTCCACTACTGGTTGGGACTGTGCGTAGGAGTAACGTATTTTATAAGTTTTATTTAAATATAATATTTTACAACCGAATTTTATGCATTGATATAGATTCGCAGAAACACGTTTAAAAACGCAATCTTCTACCATCTATTTCACCTATATATTTAAAATTCCCTTGCATTTAGTAAGTTGAAAACAAATTTATTTTAAAGTTGCAAAAAATACGTTTTATTTTTCTTTAAATAAAACGTTTGAATCATCATATCAAATATATGTAACAAGAAACGTTAAACTTTTTCGTTTCGCGAACGTTACTTCTAGCAAGTCGTTAAAATTCCTTATATTATAAACGTGTTTTATACGTTATTACATATTTGTGAAAGAAACGTACTTAATAAAACGTTTTATTCCAGTATTTTCCTCTACTAGTGGTTAAAAATGCGTGTAGTAGTAACGTATTTTAAACGTCTTATTTGAACGTTGCAATTTTCAATCAAATATAACGTTGAAGATTTCAACGTGAAACGTTTAATCAACGACTATGATGTTCTAAAAACATTTATTAAACATACGTGAGCCCATTAGGTTAGAACTCATGGACGCAAGCTATATAAGGCCAGCCGATTATATCGACAGATAGGGACAGCAAAATAGATAAAATAAATAATAACAGATTATTAAAGCCTTTAATAATTTAAAAATGTAAAAAGTACAACAAATTTAAAATGTATATATACAAGCACAACAAATGAGCATACAAAGAACATCACTTCAATCAGTGGAAGCGTAATTTAGATAACTAAATTATTTACTTAAATAACAATATAAATTAATACTGAGCAAACGCACTTTACATTAACAAAAACAATAACGGAAAACCCGTCAGTCCTTTTGGAGCATATAAGTTGGTAAATTTCTTACTGTGTTTTCGTATAAATATCTATTTCAAGCAAAAATTAAACCAATCATAAACAAAAAAGGGCAGTAAAAGCCAACTATGAGATTACAGCGAAATTTTGATATATGTAAGTTAAATTAAATACTCCTAGTTATGAAGCAATAAATAAGCATTACTTGCTTAATAATTATCCCCACTCAACAGCTGTTTAATGGTTTACAACAATTAAATATCTCTAATAACCTTTTACTCAAAATTGTGTAAAATCAATGAAAAAGAATTACTATGACTGTATTTCTAAAGAAAATAATTTTCACACTACCGTCGCGGCGGCTTCTTTTTGCTATGGGGAGTTTCCACGCTCGGCAAATTTGGACACCTCAATCTGATTAAATATTAAATAAATACCTGGCCATCTCAGATGTTGTCTTATTTACGGTTTTATCTTCCGGACTATAACCAAAACCATATAGGCACTATGATGTAACCACTTCAGGAGAGTATGTTTACGATAGTACAATCAAGTAAAAATTTGTGAATCTACGTAACACCATAATAAAACACGAGGATTCTTCCAGAGATATTTTATGATAATCCAGTAATTGAAAGTATCCAAAAGTTATCCAATAACTACCCAATAGATTAACTTAAAGGTCAAATAAAAGGTGTCTAAAAGGCCTTAAATAAAAATTGAACATCTGAAACCCGAAATATTACTAAGTATACAATTAAAAATATGTTTAATTTTAACATTTAACTGTATAAAATTAAGCCTCATTTCAAAACTAGTTTTATTAATCGATTTGAACTTTCCAGAACACAGTTCTATAATCTTTACCCACAATACGTTGTTATTATTTCACCAGACTTAATTAATTGGTTTTCTCTGCAGATCTGAATTATCTTTCCCATATTCGCAGTGGTCGCGGTAAAATTACTTTTTCACTACCCTCTATTTATGACATAAAAAAAACGGCGCGGTTCTTTATATATGTGAAAAAACTAGCAACATTAGGAAATACTATATTTATTTCATTTATACAGGATGAGGCAAAATTAAAGTGTTACACTACACTAATATATTTCTATTGTATTTACTTAAACTCAATTATGGCAATTATTGCAATAGTAAATAAGAGAATATACCATAAATATTTCCGTCATATACAGTGTGTTTAATAAATAATGGTGCATACTTCAGCCATATGTTCCAGAAAGAGCGTTGAAGTAAAATCATTTTTTAATAATAACGTGAAAACTATTTTAGATATCAGTCTCAAAATGGGTATTTTAATTCCATAATAACGCAGTAAAACTGCCCTGGATGGACTCGAACTTTGGTTGTGACGCTAGCTCTGAAGCAATTTCTTAAACATTATTCCAGTATTCTTGAACATTATACTCGAATACTATTTTTGAAGTGCATCATCATGTTAGCATTATCTGGAGATGCTTGAAACTGATCATTATGTTGAAATAATCATGATGATGACATGCTGCAATAAAAGTTAATTCACACATTTTTGAATTAGCAATCAGTACTATTTACACTGTAAGTAATTAAATTAATTAGACTTTCACTAAATATTTCACTTATATTGTAAGAAAAGTAATAAAATCGGTGATTACTTTATTCTCCAATCCAGCACTGAAAAACGTGATTAGTTATGATATCTGTCACTGTTGGGTTGGACGTAAAACCCCGCGGCATAGTTGACTGGTCGATGAAGCGACCGATACCATCGGTTGCTAAGGAGATATCAACAAACAGCTATTGTTATTAACTTGGTTATTACCAAAAACATATTGAAAACAATAAATAAATACCTATTATTTATGCTTACATCATTGTTAAAAAATATTATTTTGGGTATTCAGCAGATAACTTTCAAAGAAAACATTCGTTTCTTTCATATACCAT
Source organism: Rutpela maculata (assembly GCA_936432065.2). Classification (NCBI taxonomy): domain Eukaryota; kingdom Metazoa; phylum Arthropoda; class Insecta; order Coleoptera; family Cerambycidae; genus Rutpela; species Rutpela maculata. The sequence goes on along the minus strand of OW386285.2, from coordinate 288,937,878 downwards.
TGGTGCAAGTCTGACCAAAAAAGGAAGATCGACAAGACTCCCCCCCTACGGTGACTTGTCGACTTCTTTCATACACCTACCATATCTAAGATTCAACATGAAAAGCAATAAAACAACCACTCTTTCTATATATTGATGATTCAAGTCTGATCATGCTAATATATATAATATTAAGCATCTCTAGCCCTACCTAGAGGATACTATATCACAATCAAACGTTTATTATATTTCAAAGTCAAGAAAATACTGAAAAGCACAAAGAAAATAGTTAGAAAATTTCGCTCACCGCATGCATGTCCAATAATTGAAGTATATCATATTTTCGATGGATTAATTCCTTTAAACATTGTACAATATTTTTCGTTCTCTTTAAAACTCGTCATACCCAAAATAATATTTTTTATCAATGATGTAAGCAGAAATAATAGGTATTTATTTATTAAACTAGACGAGTTTTGGGGCTCTAAAGGAATGTTCGTTTTTTGTTATTTTTAATATATTTGTCATGTAAATAGATGTCTTCCTGTCAGTTTTTTGACATGAAAATATTTCATTTTTATTTTCTAATAGTAAGAATAGTGGAAGAACAAGCCTGTAGTAGAATTTCTACTATAAGGGTTAATCTTCGCCTTTTATTTCCCATCCATTATACTAGTTAGAGAAATAATAAAGACGTTTATTATTATTATTATTATTATTATTAACTTTTATTTCGAATTGGATTTATATCCTTCTGACGAGTTCTAAAGAGAACGAAAAAGATTGTATAATGTTTAAAGGAATTAATCTATCGAAAATATGATATACTTCAATTATTGTACATGCATACGGTGAGCGAAATTTTATAACTATTTTCTTTGTGCTTTTCAGTATTTTCTTGACTTTGAAATGTAATAAACGTTTGATTGTGATATAGTATCCTCTAGGTGGGGGTAGAGATGCTTAATATTATATACATTAGCATGATCAGACTTGAATCATCAATATACAGAAAGAGTGGTTATTTTATTGCTTTTCATGCTGAATCTTATATATGGTAGGTGTATGAAAGAAGTCCACAAGTTACCGTAGGGGGGAGTCTTGTCGATCTTCCTTTTTTAGTCAGACTTGCACCAATGGTATATGAAAGAAACGAATGTTTTCTTTGAAAGTTATCTGCTGAATACCCAATAGTATATTGTGTATTTAGGTGTGAAAGTAATACATTCCCGGACGACGATGCAAATTGTTGGCCGAGGCGCTAGCCGAGGCCAACAAGCATAGAAGTCCGGGAATGTGCTTTCACACCGAAGTACACATACTATTTTTTCTGAAATCACAAACAATATTATTATAAATTAAGGAATTTGTATTAATGCATAACATTTCTTCATTACAATCTAACTGCTTACTAATAAATACAATTTTAATGTAAGTGGGTTTGTCTGCGTGTATTCATTTACTGTTTAAAATATACATAAAAACCGTACGGGAATATTACTTTCCCGGCCTAGGCCGGGAAAGTAACATTCCCGTACGGTTTTGTTGATCGTTGCTTGGCAACGGATCTTTTCCGGTCTGTTTTCTGATAGTTTCTTAGCAACGGACTAAAATACTGGAATTGTGCATTTTTTGATCTGAAATCGCGCCGAATATGTAGACATTGCCGATCGATTTCAGAAAAAATAATATTTTTTAATATTGAAAACGTTTGAAATCAAATAAATTCTATAAAAATGATTTTTTCCTATGAAGATTTGCTGCAGACATTGAAGAAAGTGCATCTGAAGCAATTCTAGGCCTTGTTCACAGAAGTCTCACCTACAGTATACCTTAGTATTTGAGAGATATGAGAAATGGTGCCATGAAAAGAAAATTAAGGACACAATTGGTGAAAAAGTCCTACTAGCATATTTCAACGAACTAAGTAAGGATGTAAACCTACTTCATTATGGAGTTATTATTCCATGTTAAAATCAGAACTATCAATAAGAAAAAACGTAGCCATAAAAAAAATTTACTAATTTATTTGCCATACTTAAAAGAAAATCGGAGGGCTATAAGCCGAAAAAATCTAAAATTTTAACCAAGAAACATATAACAACATTTTTACAAACAGCCGACAACGAAATATATTTGGATTTAAAGGTGATTTGTTTTCAATATTCTTTTTACTTTTTGAACAAAATATTTATTTTTTAAGGTTTTACTGATTTTTGGAGTGGCGGCTGTCTGTAGAGGAGCGGAATTGGCAAACTTATTAAAAGGAGATGCTGAAATGAGACCTCCAAATTGTACACATAATCGTTTTTTCGTTACATATAGAAATAAGAAATGTGTTAAAATACCGATTGGTATCAATACAATTGGTGCAATACCCTAAGCAATAGACAGTATACCTTAGACAGTATACTGGACACTGTTTCCGACGTTCCTCAACGTCAATACTAGCGAATGCTAGAGCCGACCTTTTAACGGTAAAAAGGCATGGTGGATGGAAAAGTAAATTGTAATTGAAATTGCAGACATTGAAACCTCCGAAGAAAATAAAAAGAAAACTGCAATTAAAATATTAGGTGAGAGTACTTCATCAGCATCACAAAACAAATTGGATGTTTGTACCATTGTTAATACAAAGGCAACGTCTTCCCAATCTGGAGTTAATCTCATAGGTTGTCAAAATTGTGTGATTAATATTTACAATAAGTAGTGTTGATTATTTAGTGTTGATTATTTATTACTTGTAGATATTGTATGTTGACTTTAAATAATACTGATTAATTTTTTTATATATAAAAAAACTAATCTAATTAATTAAGTCGAGAGTAGATAAAATCTTATATATTATACGTGCCATATAAGGTATTTCATAGCACTCGTCTGTTTACAGACACCTTCGGTTCGTTCTGTAAATTTCAGACGCGTGCTGTAAAATAACTCATATGGCACTTATAATATAAATAGCTATTTTTTTAGTTGTATAAAACACACTCTATTTCCATACCTATCTGTTTCAATCAAATGGGTGTAACAATCGTGTCTTGTAAACACGATAACTTCTGGTAGATTTCAAATTTATATTTCAAATTTGGTATACTTATAAAAGTGCATGGTAGAGTACTCCCTATATATATTGGGCCTTATAGTCTGGTAAACTCTAAGGTGGCATATGTACGAGTTGGTAACACGACGTACGATTTGATATGAGATGCGCATAAAGCTATCGCAGTGACATAGAGATGAACTAGTTGCGTATGTCTTATTCTCTTAGTTTATATGATGAAGCGACCTTTGGACGCACCAGCTTAGAGTTTACTCGACTATATCCACCATATAGAGTCATCTCCACAGACGTGCAAAACGTCATATTTCGTATGAACTTTATACATATCTGTATAGCTATATAGTATAGCGTAAGGCGTTACTGACGTACGGTAATAGGCCTATTCTTTTAAATAAGTTTTAGCTATCAGAACGAGCTATCAGAAGGAGCCTTTAGCTGAAATATTTTCATCCGGTGTTGGCCGGCATCTGATTTAATTTTATTAGGCAAATTGGAATTTTTTTCGTGGTTCCGGCTCAGTTTGTTGGATCGGAACAAAATAAAATTCAAATTATAACAAATGTCCCGATACAATTGTGTGGGTTAGAATTATTTGAATTAATTTCCTAACCTAAAAAAAAATATTAAAAACCTCTGCCGTGGGTGATATTTTCAGTTTAAATGAATATAACACATTTTATTTATAGTTAATTTTTATTTATTTATTTAACGTAGGCCTATTTTCGCTACCAAGGGATATCACTGATGCCATCAGACGAGTTACCCCCAACCTGGAAATTTTGCCGAACCTCTTCTCTGTCGAAGAGACTTGACTAAAATTTAATAGACAAGAGACTGACTGCTTCACATCATCTTCAAATGATGGTATATCCAATACGTAATCCTCGTCTTGAAATTTCGCGTATACGCTGATATAGAAGCCGCTAGAAGGTGAGGCAAAATCGTAGTGTTTTCTCACCCAACCAAGTACCAACCCCAATAAACGAGCAAACAAGCAAGAAAGCAACAAGTATTTATTAGTATTTATCTCCGGAGCTAGCCAGACAACCACGGCGCGTAGTGTCATGGTGAATGTGGGGCTGGACGAGGCAGATCCGTCCCGGCTTAACAGTAATGAATAAATTAAATAAGAAACAAGTTAAAACTTCTATCCGCTTAAGCGGATTTAAAAACCGCTGCCCAAGGAATCACTACTTCCACATCCAGATTATCTATCCAAGTCACTTACAACGAAAAAACTGTGTATGTGGAAATAATTGTTTATGGAACTTTAATAATATAATATTTGAAATCCTCTACCCCAACGATACCCCACATCGGTAGTGGGGTGGGGGTGGTGATGAGGGGGTGGTAGCGGGTAGTGGGGGTGGATGAAGTAAAAAAATATTTTGCGGTTTCTGGTTCTTGTACATACACTAAATCACATTTTCTTTTCATCCCATTTAATAAGGGCGTGGGGGTGGTAATGGGGGTGGCTAATGCCAAAAATTTTTTGAGACCTTAGCTTCTCTTGTATATACTAAATACCAATTTTATGGACCCCTTCCTGCTTGATTTATCCATTTACCCCAAATTTACCCCAATTTACCCCCCCAAACCTTCGTCGGAACAACATGAGAATATAATTTAGTTCCAGATCTCGTTAAAGTACATACGTGTACCAAATTTCAAGTCAATATCTTAAACGGTTCCAGAGTAAACGTGCGCACAAAAAAAAGTTACAGACAGACAGACCGACAGACACACAGACAGACAAACCGACAGACAGACCGACAGACAGAAATTTTTTTTCGCTCAAACTTAAAATCTCGGCGTTTTCTGACATTTTAAGCCTATTTGAACAATAAAAATTTTTAAAAATTTTTTTGTCGTTACTATACTTCCACTGGATGTGGAAGTAAAATAACAGTATGTTTAAAACTGCTGCCCAAATGAGCCTAAAACTAATTCATATGAAAAACTTAAAGCTAGTAACTGGTTGAACCACACGCGCACTAAAAAATTTTGACTGTTGACGTGGGAAAAACTTGAATGAAAAAACCCCCTGGTGGTCTGCCTGACGCCAAGATGTGGAGGGAAGGAAAGTTAAGTTTATAATGTTCGAATTTTTAAAAAAGGCTGTCAGTCAAAAGGGAATTTTATGACAAAAGAACAAAAAGAACAAAAACTAGAGGGAGCATTATACTCTTCGCCGATTTACTGAGCTTTTTATATAATTGTTACACATTCTATAGGATACTCTTCGCATTTTTCTTGTAAATAATGTTAGATTTTGGATATTCTAAATTTTGTGATACCAACTTTGTTGTGAAAAAAAAAATATATGAAAAAAAAAGTCACGATGAGAGGGATCGAACCCGGGACCCTCGGATTGCGAGAGAGAGAAGAGAGAAAACAAATTTATTTGACATTTCTTGTTACAAGAATGCACCTCATCGGATCCCGGCCCGGAGCCAACCAGACAACCACGGCGCGTAGCGTCGTGGAAAATGTGTGGTTGGACGAGGCGGGTCCGATTTGGTTTAACGATAATGCTTGTTGCAGCTAGGACACCTGTCCGCCTTAGGCAGACTTAAAACTAGGTTAAAATTAGGGAATGTGCTCGCACGAGCCTAAAACTAATGAATAAAAAACTTAAAACTAACACTTGCACTGCACTTACAAAATTTTTGGTTGCTGATGCGGGAAAACAGAATTAAACGAAAAAACCCGTTCGAGCAAATGACGTCCTTGTGGTCTGATCGCCGTCAAGGAAGGTAGGGTAGTTAAAAGGGTTGAATTTAAAAAGTTTGGATTTACAGGATGTTATCGGCCTAGATGGAATTTAGAAAGATAAAAAGGGGACAAAAAGGTGAAAAGAACAAAATTGTACAAACATAAAGAAGGGGTTGGAAAGTTAAAGTTGAGGAAAGATAAATAATAGAGTAGGGTTAGGTTTTCGTAGAGGTTGGATTGCGAGACGAAACTCTTGCCGCTGCACCACCATTTCTTATTACTAAAATTGTTAATCAGTGTAATATATACCATTAGAAAATTTATTGTGATTATTAGGAAACACACATTAGTAAAATGTATTAAAAAAAATAGTGATAGGAAATAACATTTCGCAAGGTTTCTATTTATTACAAACCATAAAAAAATTAAAAAAATATTTTTTTAAATTTTAAATTACTAATAACTTTTTTATTTACCAATCTATTTTGTTAAAAAACAATAGGGTTCTTCCTCTAGCTAACACTAAGTTACTCTCCAAATTTCAATACAATCGGATTGTTCTTTCTTGAGTTATCGTGCTTATAAGAAACGTGACGGACGGACAGACGGACGGACAGGCGGACGGACAGACGGACGGACAGACGGACGGACAGACGGACATTTTGAAAGTTGTTCAGAATTCGTTCACTAACATAACGATATAAAAATTTTTTCTCTACGAGCGATATTTACTGATTTAGAAATGTGCCGATCAAATACAATATACTCTTCGTTTTTGCGAAGAGTATAATAATAACAAATTGAACATATCGAAATACGTACACAGTTAGGACACGTCTACGCTGGCCCCAACGCATTTTAACCTACACAGTTATATAGAGATATCTATTATGAACGATTCAAATTGTTTGTCCCGATCTGCGAAATATTTAAAAAAGTTGAGCCAAAAACAAAAAAAATCGCAATTTATAAAAAAAATCGAAATAAATATGGTTAACGTCTGTTGGGAATATTTTAGCTTCTTCAGAAGTCATGAAAATTTTCCAGCAAATAACTTATAAGCACACAAAAATAAGTATATCGAAACTACAATATACAGTGGGCCTCTCACATTCGATCGAATGTAGATTAGGACATATATCAATTTTACTTTAAAATATCCCTCCGTTGCATCCTGTAATCTACAGTGGTCCTCTAATTTTGTTTGTTGTTTAAAAAATGGATATCCTGATAGACCCCAAGACGAGAAGCGTGTGTCCCTGTTTTTTCTCCTTTGCTCATCTTCAATATTTGTTTTTTTTCTTTGTCGACAGGTTAGTAGGAATAAACGATTTTTAGGTTAGCGGTATGCCTAAGTGGCCAAATGCCAAAAAAAAAAAAATTAATTATTGTTCAAATATTTTTAAAAACATTATAAATTGAGGTTGCAGTCTGGCATATAAACAAGAGACGACACACAAACAAACAGTTATATTTTATTTTATTTATTTTTTTTTATTTATCATCAGCACTCGTTTACAAAAATGTTTTGCATGAGTATTGTCAGTATAAGTTACAGTTACGATATATGTATGTGTATAAAAGACATAGTAATACAATATAGTATAATATATAATAATGTTTGATAAATAACACAATACAATACTAGGTACACTAAGTAAATAATTTTGACGTAATCAAACACTAATGAAAACAGAAAAAATATTTGTAACCTAAGTACTTTGTACAACGGCTTTGAACTCGTCCAATGTATATATCGTATTAATTGTAAGAATTTTTTTCAGTTTATTTTTAAATTGTATAATCGAAGTTGCGTTCTTTATTTCTTCAGGGAGCATATTATAATAGTGGATTCCAGCGTATTTTGGCGATCTTTCGAAAAAAATGTGTGAGTGTTTTTGTATCTGGTAGTTTTTTCTTTCTCTAGTAAGGCAATTATGATTATCTTCCTGCTTTTTAAATGAGTATCTGTTTTTATAGACGAAGGTCAATAACTTCAATAGGTATATGGAAGTGACGGTTAATATTTTATTTTGTTTGAATGCATCTCTACGGGTTTGTCTGTAGGGTATATTAAACATCATTCTCATTATTTTCTTTTGGTGTATAAGAATTCTGTTACATGATGACGATTATCCCCAAGCAATAATATTATAGCTATTTCAGTTTCTATTGTCTGTTGTGTCCATTCTTCTGTGATGACTATTAAAAAGTTGCGATCGATTATAAAATATGTAATTCACTATCTGTTTTTTAAGTATTTCCAATGCGATTTTTCAGTACGTTTCCAAGCAAGTAATATTATAAAGACATTTCTTTAACAATATTAATATCATACTACTCTTTAGGCAAACGCTGAATGTAATATTTTCGATTATTGATTACGACGGTTCAATAGACTTTTCAATTTGAAAATAATACTTATTTCAAAACGTGTTCGATTTTCGGCCTGTACGCGGTAATGCTTCCAAGATTAATATCGAGTACATGAGCTGAAATACTTTTTAAAAAGCGTTGTGCTATTTTCAGGCAAGCCATTTAGAAACTCAAATTATATGTAACATCTATGATTTATTACATCTACACGTTATTAAGGCTTAAATTTCCTGATATAATGAATCAGGTCAGATGTCTCTATTTGCATCGCTCGTAATATCCACATTTTGGGTTTGGCAATACCCTAGATTATAATCAGACTTCATAGAAGGGAATCTATGGGGGATATAATTAGATAACACACTAATTTTGTACAAAAGGATATATCAACTTTAATGGTGTTGAAATTAATAAATGCACCTCTTGATAATCCTACATTATTATCAAACAATTTGCAATTTGTGTAACACAGGTTAAATTATTGATTAATGATTATCGGTTAACCATCGCACAAGCTGGTAATCTGGTTGATACCTAATAAGATTTAATAGGAACTGTTCTTAAAAGTGAAATTGTTATTGATATATCTATCTATTTACAACGATGTAATCCTGTTTTAATGAAAACAAGTTTACTCTACTTTACCTAAATCGCAATTTAATTCAGTTTATAGTTTTTTACGTAACATTGAAACATACTATTTTATACTATTTTTCGCTAAAAAAATATTTGTATACTTAAATCAGAATCAAATAATTTTTCAATATCATTTACATTTATCAGTTTGCATTTGAGTACGAGAATCACCTTCCCCGACTCAAAAATCTAAAAAACGAAGGGTTCAAGGAAGTTCAACTTTATGTGCCTTGTAGCCCTTAAAATTCTCTGCAAAATGATTTTTGGAGCGATTGGATAGCTTAAAAATTAAGGAAGTTATCGTTGAAAAACCAATCGCATTTTTTCGGTGAAATTTTCGGAGCATTATTAAAAAAAAAAAAAATTCGATCTTCTAGAAAATCGGACCGATTTAAGAGCTCAGGTGGAGATATTTTATAATAGTACTTCAGAGCTTGAAGAAATTTTAGAAACCGGTAGGTACTGTACAATATTACTGTACGGAGCTGCTAAAGAGGTACAGTTAAAAAAATTGAGCCGTGTCGAAGACTTATAAGCGTTTCTGCAGCAGATGCGCTATGAGTCCTTTGTTAAGGCTACCACTAAAAACAGTGCTGTGAAACGATCAGCCCTTGTTCCGACAGTTGATGCTCTGAATGAGCACATTAAGAGGGTTTATTTACAAACACAGCTGTGGCTTGGGAACAAAATTATCCGTCCAACTGATTGAAGATGGATTAATAATGAAGGATCTTTACTACCAATCAAAATGCTGAATATGCCTGCACCGGAAGAACTTGTCAAAATGATATTTTCTAATTGCAAAAAAGGATGAGGTGCAGCTTGTAGCTGCGGAAAAGTTGGATTTCATTGTAACGCAACATGCGGAACATGCTCCGGTGACAATTGTCAAAATTGTCCTCCAATTACAGACCAAGAGGAGGATGTTGCTAGCAGAGCTGGGTCGGATACAGTTAGAATGTATTCGAATACCGGATACGGATACATCAAATGTATTCGAATACCAGAAACAAGATACGGATATTTTTTGCTTTAAAAAGTATCCGAATACCTTGTATTCGAATACTTTTTTCGGATACGGATACCGGATACTTTTCCTTCGTTTGTGAAAAAAATATTTTATGAAATTCAGTTTTCTTTGAAGCTGTCCGAAACGCTATCGGTTTCTTTTAAATAAATATATGGGTATTTTATTTGTTTTTTTTTGTAACAAAACAAAGTCCCCCAACAAAAAATTAATTTTTCCGAAATCGGTCAAGAATGTACTTTAATGTATAATGTATACTTTCTCGGCGCAATTTTAGATCCCAAAATACGCCATTCTGGTATTTTAGTCCGTTGCTAAGCAAATATCGGAAAACAGTCCGGGAAAGTTACTTTTACTTTTTCCCGGCCTAAGCTGCGAAAGTAATTTTCCTGGACTGTTTTCTATATATAAAAGTTACTTTTCCGACTAGGCCAGAGAAGTAGGTACCTTTCCTGGACTGTTTTTTATACACATAGATAGATACATTGATATTTTAATTTCTGTAACTTATTTACATAAGTATAGATATTGTCAAGGTGTTACTAAAAACAAGATAACATATAACTATGGACAAATATAATTTATATATATATATATATATATATATATATATATATATATATATATATATATATATATATATTTTAGACAGTAAATAACAAGCACTGACTTTTTTAAAACAATAAAAATTCCTTAATTTATAATAATATTGATTGCGATTTCAGAAAAAATAGCATGTGTACTTCGTACTAAAAGCACATTCCCGGACTTCGATACTTGTTGGTCTCGGCTTAAAGCCTCGGTCAACAATTTATATCGTCGTCTGGGAATGTATTGCTTTTACTACTAGATACACAATGTAGGTACTATTAAGTGCAAAAAATCATCTAGAAAAAAAAATTATTCAACATTTTAACAAAAACTAAAACATGTAATATAAGGAGTCATTCTTTATAGAAAGTTTTAACGCACAAGGTGGTTAAAAAATACCACAGAATAAAACACCAGTTGTTGAAATTGAAGCAAAAGTTTAAAATCTTACGGAAAAAATTGTTCCTAATGTCGATAGAAGTTCAGATATGAGATTTAATTTAAATTATCTAGTTTTTTTGGCACCAAGACTAAATTGATTTTGCAAAAGTAACTAAAGAAAGTGGATGATTTATTAATTTGTTTAATAAAATAATCGCAAAACAGTCACTTTTAAACTGTTATGTTATCAAATAAATTAGCCACTTTGCTACTTTGGTTAACTTTGCAAAATTACTTTAATCTTAAAGATGCCAAAAAAAAATTGAGATAAGCTTTCAAATTTCATATCAGAACTTCTATCTCAACATTAGGAACAATTTTTCCTATAATACTTTCAACTTTTACTTGAAAAACTGGTACTTTACTCTTGTAACAATTTCAACTTTTCGTATTTTTTAACCACTCTGTACGTTATATCGACATTCACCGGCACGGTAGATCAATCGGTTAAGGCGTATTGCCTCGGTATTGACAACACCGGTGGGTGTGGATGTATGTCTGCGTTTTTCCGAATGTGTAACCCCCTTCCGGACAGTCTTGGCTTTGTGGTGTGGTGTGTTTATGTTTATGGTGTGTTTATTCCAACTATAACTAAAAGGACTTTTCAGAATATATTCAAACCTTTTTATGAAGAATGACTAGAAAATAATATTTAATATGTATATATCTTTTGTGGTATTCGGATATTTTCAGTATCCGAATACTTTATTGTATTCGGATACTTTTGTTGTATTCGGATACTTTTAGTGTATTCGGATACTTTCGGTGTATTCGGATACTTTTATTTGTATTCGAATACTTTTATCAGTTTTCGAATACTCGCCTAATGTATTCGAATAACGGATACTTTATTAATTTGTGTCGGATACGGATAACGGATACAATTTTAAGAAAGTATTCGAATACAGCTTTCGGATACAGAAAAAGTATCCGAATACTGTATTCGAATACAGATGTATTCGAATACTACCCAGCTCTGGTTGCTAGTGATGATAGCTCTTCTCATAGATTTTTAAAATAAAACTTGCTATTATAATGTATATAAAATTTTTATTTTCCCCGTTTAAACTCATTTAATAATTTCAGTTTTTAATTTTAAGTAAACATGGTAGTTAATTTTATCACGAGGGCGATTTGTAAGGGATGAAACGTTGCAATAGGTCATGAATTGTATTATAAACATTGACGGGATTTTAATTCTTTATAAATGCACCATTCCAAGCTGTTGAAAACTATGTTTTTTTATTTCGTCATAAGGGGTGGGTTTAAAGAGTTGAAGCATTGTAACATATCATAAATTATATTCCAGCACATGAAATAATGTTTTTTCTACATATTTAAATATGATTTCAATCTATGTAACGCTTAAACCTATGGTTTTTAAATTTTTTTTCAGAAAGGGTAGTTTTCACCCCAAAAAAAAATAAAAAGTACACATCAGGAACATACAACTTTTGAAGAGGAGGGTAAGATAAGCTTAATTACAAATTTTCATCAAAATCGATGTTATCCGAAAGAATTCTGAGGTAATACTCTATTTTTACCGTCAAACACTGGACTAATAAATCTCTATTGTAATTTGAAATAATTACTAGTTTTTTTTCATTTTGTGCAGTCATTATGCTTATTTTAATGTGAAATAATTGAAGTATATAAGCGACCAGTAAAGGAATATGGCTTTTGTGAAGTGTTGCCAGTTTAAGACTAACAATGTGAAAAATAATAAAAAGAATTTATACAATTTCTGTTACGCCCATGGCGTCAACTCATTCATACTCGAGTAAGTAATAAATAAACCGGTAATTTATCCCAAATTAATTACAAAACTGTGGTAACCTGGCACAGTATATCTTCATCTGACCCATCTCCCGGTTCGTATCTCTATCTCCCTCGTTCGCACGTGTACTTACACAATTGAATATATAACTGTAGATTAGGCACTCGAAAGTTAATGAGAGCTTTCTTTATCAGTGCATGTTCCCGAGCTCGTTAGTCTGATATAAAGGAGAGAGCTTTAATTGGATAAGTTAAGCTGTGTTGACGTAAACTTTAGCTTTCAAATGCTCGCTTGGTGAGGTGGGGGTGGGGATCGGTATAGCAACCATCTTACGTCTTCAATTCCCCAAGTCACAATGGGCCGAATTCTTTCCTATTCTATACAAAATGATATTTAGACTATGTTAGTTTAGCTATTATCTCGGTAGCACCCATTTAATATACGAACAGGATAACTTATTTATAACATTTATCAAATTATTTCTTGATTATTTTAACGTAATTTATTGCCAGTTTTTTTTTCTAATGTAATAAAATTAAGGTAAGGCGGATGTATCGGAACATCTGAGACTGGAATTAAAAAATTACCTTATTAAAAGAATTTTAGGTTTTTAATCTAGTCACAGATTTTCTGTTATTTTCAACAGCTACCACATATTTTGAAATATAACGTCATGATTTTTAAATGGATGATCTCCATATTTCTTTATAGAAAACGTTCTAATATAATTCCTTTTTCGAGGGCTAAAGTGTCACTTTTAATGCCGGGGGATTAAATATTTACAAAAGTCCTAAGGGATTAAATGGAAGATAATAATCAATTTTTACCACAGTGACTAATATTTTAATTAAATTTATTTGTCATTAAAATGTATATTTATGTTTATATCTTGGCAATTAACTATGTTAAGGGCCGGTACTTTCACTTAAGTATTAATAGACTTTATCCGGCGAGTAACTGAAGGATAAGATCACCGGAGCTTGCTATCTGCAGGATAACTTGCATGCGTTCTTTCATTCAAAATGTACCCTTTGTTCACTATTCGATAGATATGACTTTAGATACTTCCCAAAGTAAGTGTTGCCAACTTAAGACACTGCAAAGTAAGGAAGCTTTATTCTTCAAATAGATATAGAAAAGATCCCACTACTGTGGTTTGTTGCACCTGAAATTTTAAGTTTATTTTCATTTTTAATGCGTGTATGGCATTTTTAGCTTGTAACTCCAGGGGAACATTTAAAAATCCACTCAAATAATTTTTAAATATTAATGACTAATAGAATAGACTACTAACTACAAAAATAATCTTATTGTGTTAGGACAAAGTATTATGCATATTATAATATAAGTAATCTATGATATCCTTTTATAAACGGTTTTTTTTTTTTTTATTAAATATGATCATTTGTATCTAATTATAAATATAAAGTTAAAACACAATACAAAACAAACCAAATTTTTAAAAAATTGGGTTAGAAGATATAATAACACTTCTGTCAATCACAGGGAGGCCACGTGGGCGTGGCTATTTTCATCCTTAGATAAAACCGTTATCCGAAGGTCTAGGTGTCTGATAGGTTATCCTAGGGATAACGCATATCTATCTGACGGACTATTTGTAGGTGAAAACACTGCTTTTTTGCTTATCTCCAGCATAAACCTTATTCTGCAGATTAAGGACCGGTACTTTCACTTAAGTACAAATAGACTTTATCCGGCGAGTAACTATCTGACGGATAAGACAATTGAAGCTTGCTATCTGTAGGATAGTTGCATGCGTACTTTCACTCAATTTTAGATACTTCCCAAAGTAAGTATTGCCAACTGTAAAGTAAGGAAGTTTTATGCTTCAAATAGATATAGAAAAGATCCCCCTACTGTGATTTGTTGCCGGTTTATGACATCTGCGTCATTTTCATGATTGTTTATCTCCAGGATAAACCTCATTTTGCAGATTAAATATCACTATCTATAGATGAAAATACCAGACCTAAACATTGTACTTTTGCCTTATTCCTAAGGCTACTGGTGTTTATAAATTGTTAAGTTACCCTGGTATATTTCGTCAGCGTCAGAAACTAATGTAAATTTTAAAAAGCTGGGTTGTCAGGTAAATATAATAATATAATAGCATATTTTAAAATTTGAACTATGCTATAAACTATCACACTCGGAATTAAATAAAGCATTTCTAAACACGGTAGTTTAACAAATAAAACAGTGATGGAATATTTTTAAATTTTCACTGATGTGAAAAAAAAACATTTCAGTGTCTTTTTTGTTAAACTGCAGTATTGAAATGAATGCTCACCAAGTAAAGGTCAAATTTTTCAACTCTTCAAAGTACTTCTGTCTCTTGTCCCAGAGACAGTGGTCAAAACGAAACCTGCTGAAAGGGAACATCGTTACCAATCCTCGGAACATGACCATAAGGTTATCCAAAAGTCAACGGTTTAAAAGTTATTCAGATTTTTGTGATTTTTGAGGAATATACTACCTTCCTTACAAAAATCACCACTGTGCTAAAACTAATCGGTGTATTCACCTGAAATTAGGCACAGACATACTTTGGTAATGTAGCAACGACATAATGTATTAAATTTTTATTTATGATTAATGTAAACACCTTTTTTGTTTCTTTTTTCTAAAATTTCTGTTTCTGAAAAAAAAATGGCTATTATAAAAAATACTAATCGATGACAATGTGAACATAATGTTAAAAACTACCTTGGTTTACGCTAACTACATAAAAATTTTAAAATAGTCATCATTCATGAAAAGCCCTAAAAAAATTAAATTAACCAAGTCCGTACAAAACAATGAAAGTGTATGATGGGAAAATTAAACAACAAATAATCAAAAATATGTTTATTATATTACATTAAATTTTCAAATATTCTGCCTCCCTCCGAAATGCATAATCTACATCTTCGTAAAAAATTCTGTTTTAGTCGAATGCTTTTACTTTATTTCATTTATCGCTACTGCAATTTTCCTTCTCAAATCTTGCTCTGTTGAGGCTTCTCTGGCGTACACTATTTCTTTAAAATACCCCCCACACATAATAATCAATGGAGTTTAAATCAGGAGATCTCGCTGGCCATTTGATTGTACCACTGCGTCCGATCCATTTATTTAGAAAGGCGTTATTCAAATATCTCCGTACTTCCATAGCATGGTGGCAGGATGAGCCGTCCTGTTGAAACTACATATTTTGTCGAATTTCTAATGGGACGTCCTCCAGTAAAATGGGCGGCTCATTTTCCAAGAAATGCTGATATCTCTCCATTCAAGCGAGGCTGCAGCTCAAAGAGACCGATGAACTCAGCGGTCAAATCCCACTCCACAGGTTTATACTAAATAATTGGTGCTGGAAGTTGGATTCCCTTGAGTTGTGGGGATTCTAAATGCAATAGTAGTGCGTATCATGGGTGTTGAATAGCCTAAACCTTTTAGAATGGGATTCATCGGCTCATAAAATTTTATTTAAAAATTACGGTCCCGCCGCCGATTTCTTCGTAGCATCTCTCTGCAAAACTATACTCTAATCGGATAATCATTGGGTAATAAATAATGCTTGCACCGGCTGGATGTGATATGGGTGCAATCTGTTACCACGTGAAATTATGTACAGAGATGATGTGGCAGTTTACTTACTCTTGAATAAGATTTCCGGTAACCAAGGATTTAAAGAAAAACAAAAAAGAAGAGAATATAATATCATTTTTGAATATATATATTTTAAAATAAAATAAAATGTTAAAAAGAACATTTAATCAAAAAGCTTAATATATATACATATATCAAAGTCTTATTTTTATTTAATTATAGAAAATGTTGATAAAGAAATAATATCAACCACTATAGATGACTTCAGGATGCCGGTACGTCTTTCGAGTTGCCTTAAACTAATCATTGGATCTTGCTCTATTTCATGCAATAATTCTTATTCGCGTTCCGGATTGATTCTAGGTCCAGACTGCTAAGCTAATGTATTGCGCCAGGAATAACTCCTACCACATAAGAAATATGAAGTCTGTTAAAAATCCTGAAAACGCCGTTGCGGTGGTCTCGCTTGTCCTTCGACATGAGCTCGATACAATCTGACAGCTTTTGAACCATTACATTCTGCAACACCGTAAAGATAATGCATCATAGCATATTCACTTGGTGAGTAACGGTCATGTCTATGGGTCATCGTCTAGACAACACAAGTTAACAACCCAAATCACGAAATCACCAAAGTTCAAAGTCCTTTAACACGCCAAATCGACTTTCCAAGATAAAAATCCAAATCACCAAAGTACACAAGTCAACAAACAAAAATCAAAATCGTTGGAATGCAGAAAATGAGATTCGAGAACAGCAGTAAGTGGAATCAACGAAACGACTAAATACTCTCTCACGTAACTACCGGCCAATGTTATCAACTACGAACAACAAAATTTCCGCAGAAACTGAGACGAGGCTTTAGTAAACATTGTAAACAATTCATCTGTCTGGTGGTTGCGACATCTATCTGCGGTAGATTTCATTACGAAGTGGTTATCTGAATTACCTAAATATTCTTCTTTTGTGTAATAAGTAATCAATAAACAAATTTTTGATTATTTATTATTTAATTTATTCATCATACACTTTAATTCAATATTTGTACAGCTTTGGTTAATTTAATTTTTCTCGTTTTTTTTTGGATTTATCACGATTAATGAATTTTTTTAAATGTTTTAATGGCTGCACGAATTTGAAATTTGTTTCATGTAGCTAACATAAACCAAGGTAGTTTTTAGCATTATGATCACATCGTCACCGAACAGATTTTTTTAGAATATCTGTTTGTAAATTGAACTTTTTTTCTCAAAAGAGAAATTTTAGCAAAAAAAAGGCGTTTACATTAATTACCAATAAAACTTTAATACTTTATGTGGTTACTACATTACCAAAGTATGTTTGTGATAAATTTCAGGCCATTAAACTGATTAGTTTTAGCACAGTGGTGATTTTTGTAAGGAACATAGTAAATTCCTCAAAAATTACAAAAACCCGAATAACTTAAACTGTTGACTTTTGGATAACCCTATATTATATTCAAGGAGTTGGTAGTGTCTTTCGCCAGGTTTCATTTTAAACACTGTCTCTGGGACACCTTGTATAATATATATTGTCATTTTGTATGTAATTAACACAGTTATCAAGGAAGAAAGCTGCTACACTTTTGTTAAAAAATATACAGTGTGGTAACTAGTAACTAGTTAAGAAAATTATAACTGAAATGCTGCTGTCATTATTGTCAGGAAGAAAACCTGATATATTTTTAGTTAAAAAAAATATGCAGGATGGTCATCCAACAGAAAAAAAAATTAAACAAATTGTGCCAAATAAAGAGGGTAGTTCCATGTAAACACCTTTTATTATTATACCTATTTGATTTAATCAAAGAGGTATATTATAACCGCTCAAAAATTATTAATAATCATGGTTGAAAAATTTTTTTTTGTTCAGAAATCCGTTTCTTGTAAACACGATAACTTCTTTTAGACTTAAAATGTTTAGCCCAGATTTGTAATATGTAAAACAGCATAGTAGAATACTCTCAAATGAAATTGGGCAATATCCATCATGCAGGGTGATCACCAGAGGCATGCAAACTGCCATCTTTATGTAAAATAGGTTTTATTTCATTTTAGAGCAAAATATGTTTGATTAAGCACACAGAAATATGAAGATTTCTAAACCGCAATATACAGGATGTCTCTCAGATTTGAACCAATTTTATGTAGAACTAGCTGATATATCAATATCACCCTAAAATATCGTTTTGATATTTTTAATTACTATTACGAAATGAATAAAAATTGCAGTCGGGCGTTGCCAACTGCGAATATCTATTAAATAAGATAAACTCCGTTGGACTTAATATTTTCTTTAGAATATGATTCAAATGAAATTGCATGGTAGAGTACTTCCTATTGAAATTGAATCATATCCGTTATGCAAGGCAATCGTAGAGGCATGTAAACTCTCATCTTTTATATAAAATATGTTTTATTATAATTTCAGAGTAAAATAGTACTGAGGATTTTGATTAAGGCTATAAAAAATACAACAAAATATATCCAAACTACAATATACAGTGCATCCTGAGTTCAAGCAAACTATAACAAGTTAGATGATATAACATGTTTACTGGCAATTATTGGAGTATTTTTGATGAATTACGATACTAAGGGAATTTATAGTCGGGCTTTGCCGAATACCTAATAAACACGATTCAATTCAAATATGTAAAATATATTTTTAATAAGACTATTATGAAACTAATTAAAAGTTGTAGTGGAGTGTTACCGACTGCAAATCTCTATTAAACACGATAATTTCAGTCGAACTTAAAATATTCGTTTCTTTGATACATAACGTGTTTTAAAATGTGTTTTAACCGCCTTCCATGTCACCTCAATGACCCTCTTAAATCTAGAAGATTTAGATTTGTCTGAGTAAAGGAGGCGGGGCCCTACAGTTTATGGTGGAATCCGAACCACTTCTTGGGGAAAATTTCCTATGAAAAATTTTTTCGCTGTGTGGGGCTCGAACCCACTTCACTAGGTACGCTCAGAATGCAAGCTAGACGCCAAATTGCCAAATTGCCAAATTTCATATTATTTATTATGTTTAAATATTTAACATGTCATTTTCTTGTATCCCATTTATTTCATCAGTTAACATCAATAAAAAATAAACATTGCGTCACAAAATCGCGGCTGGTCGCGCAGAGTGACACAACGGCCAGGTGTTTCGGCAACGATATCCAAGATCATGTTTTTAGGAATTAGTAAACGATCTCTAAAAAGTTTAATCGTGTTTTAAGCTTATATCAAAGGATTTCACATCTAAAAATTGTTAAAAATTAATAAGCAAATGGGTGTAATAATTCTAATTGATGCAGGGAAAATAAACATAAAAACCCTGCTCTAGGTGTCAGTCTATAAAATGGTTATTTGCCATGAAATGACAAATTCTTAGATGGTGTGTAGGCTTCGGCGAAGGGTCAAGGGGGGTAGAGGGAATGATAGAGAGGTGAGAGGCTTTGAAGGAAGGTGTTTTTGAGGAGGAAGTGTATAGCGTTATCGCTATAAATAAAATTAAAATGGAAGTTAATATACGTATATTTGTTATTAATACATGTTCATATTTTATATGATTTTGGTATTTTTTAAGTACATTGATATTTTATTTTTATATCGAATGTTTTTATTTTTCTTAGCGACTCCATGGAAACTTCTCCATTATGGATCGAGTTTTCCTTTTTGTTTCTTAGCGACTCCATGGAAACTTCTCGCTTTTGGAACTTCTCGATTTCCAGTGAGTGAGTCGCTATAGTCGCTATATACACCCCCTCGTTAAAAAAGAAAATAGTCAATTAATCAACGTGTCGATTGCAAAACGTACTTTTTTAATCGGGGTAGGCAAAGTGTCACATCTGTCAACTAATACAAAAGCCGGTTTAACCCTATCAATATTGGCAGTTATGACTTTGTCTCCTTTCTTAAAGGTAAATAACTTATCTGAACGAGATAAAACTTTAAACGGTCCTTCATATAAAGGAGTAAATGAACGTTTTAAACGTTCAATGCGAACGAAAATAAAATCGCAAGAGGCAAGATCTGAACTAACAAAAGTTTTGTAATTGCCATGCGAAGTTGGAGGAACAAATTTTAAATTATTAAAATAAATGCGTAATTTGTCAATGAAATAAGGAATATCTGGGGAATTATACGATTCAACGAAAAATTCGCCAGGTAAACGAAGGGTTTGACCATATATGAGTTCAGCAGGTGAACATTGCAGATCTTCCTTGGGAGTTGTCCTAAATGCTAATAAAATGATGGGTAATTCATCTGTCCAATGTGATGTATTGGCTCTAGCTAACAAGGAAGTTTTAAGTGAGCGATGAAACCTTTCAATTAAAGAGTTGCCTTCTGGGTGATATGGAGTTGTACGTATTCTATGAAAACCTAAAAACTTTGCAAATTCATTAAATAATCTTGACTCGAATTGTACTCCTTGATCAGTCGTTACTGACAAGGGAACACCGAATCGACAAACAAAGTTTTGAAATAAAGTACGCGCAACTGTTTCTGCTGTGATGTCGCGAAGAGGGTACGCTTCCGGCCACCTAGTGAATCGTTCAATCACCGTAAGAATGTAAGAGTTACCTTTGGATGGAGGTAATGGTCCTACCAAATCTATGTGGATGTGGTCGAATCTGATTTTCGGAATGGTGAAGTTCCCGAGAGCACTTCGCGTATGTCGACTGACTTTGACAGCTTGACAGTTAATGCACGATTTTGACCATAAATTGCAATTTGTGTTCATTTTCGGCCAAAAATAGTTATTTGAAATCAACAGTCTAGTGGCTTTAATACCAGGATGAGATAAGTTGTGAAAAATATCGAATATAATTTATAGCGTTATCGCTATAAATAAAATTAAAATCGAAGTTAATATTCGTATATTTGTTTTTAATACATGTTCATGTTTTATGTGATATTAGTATTTTTTTTTTTTTTTTTTTTTTTGAAGTTAATATACGTATATTTGTTATTAATACATGTTCATATTTTATATGATTTTGGTATTTTTTAAGTACATTGATATTTTATTTTTATATCGAATGTTTTTATTTTTCTTAGCGACTCCATGGAAACTTCTCGCTTTTGGAACTTCTCGATTTCCAGTGAGTGAGTCGCTATAGTCGCTATAAAGTGTTTTTCAGGGGCGAAGGTAATCTCAGTCGAGTAAGGGAGTGTCATAGATTGGTAATCGTTCGTGAATTAGTTTTTGAGTATGTGGTACGTTATCTCGTCTTCATATGTTTGCAATATTTTGTGTCAATTGTGAGTTTGTTAGTTTGTAGATAAAAAATCTTTGTGATGTTTCGTCTATGTAATCTCGCATCATTTGCACCCCCGTAAGCCTATGCAGTTCAGCGATGGTAATATACCTTGGGGAGTTAGTCAATAGACGCAGCAGCTTATTTTGAGTCCTTTGAGGGCGGAGGCACTGTGCGTCGGAAATTAAATTCCACGACGCACAGGCATATGTAAGGATTGGTCTGAAAATTACCTTGTATAAACATAGCTTGTTTTCTATGGTAAGTTTGCTACGCCTATTGGCCAACGGGTATAATTTACTAAATGCTGCCCAGGCTTTGTTTATAACCTTGGTTATATGGGGTACAAAAGTAAGTCGAGTGTCGAGTGTTAGTCCTAGTAGGTTAACCGTTTTTTGTTCAGTAATGTCTATTTTTAGTTTTGTTATGGTCCTTATATTTGTGAATTTTCTGTGGAAGGTTATGACCTCCGATTTGGAGTGGTTGATCACAACCTTCCACAGTTTGTAGTATTTTAGTAAGTTTAGTGTATGGTATCGTACTTTTTGTGTTGCAGTTTGTCCGTTAAAGCTATTTGCGTATATTGTCGTATCGTCTGCGTATAGGAGAAGATTAGTGGAAGGATGTGAGGAAATGTCAGAGATATAGAGGTTAAATAAAATTGGAGAGAGGATGGACCCTTGAGGTACCCCCGCCGAAAGTCTATAGGATTCCGAATAGGTGTTATTCACCCGGACCATTATTCTCCGGTCCCAAAGGTAATTCTTGATGAGAGCAACCAAATACCCAGGCAGTCCACAAACATATTGCAGTTTGTAAACTAACCCGTTATGCCACACAGTATCGAAGGCGCGTTCAATATCTAGTAGCAACATAACTGTACACTGCTTCTTATTGTATGCGTCAATTACATCCTGCACTACTTTAACTAGCGACAGTGTTGTACTATGCCCCTCCCTAAAGCCAAACTGCTCCACCAGCAGCAGGCGGTGTTTCCTAAGTTTTTACGTAGAAGCCGCATCACGACCCTCTCAGCCACTTTTCCCATAGTGTTAAGCAGACAGATAGGTCGGTAGCTTCGAGGATCATGCGGCGGCTTATTTGGCATCAGGATGGGGATCACTATCCCCAGTTTCCATGATGCAGGAAAATATTGCAGTTTAAGCATCGAATTGAGGATGTAGGTAAACTGGACTAGGGCTTTCTTGGGAAGGTTTTTAAGGAGTATATTGGGAATATTATCAGGCCCAGGTGCCTTTAAATTTGGGAGACTTTTTAAAATATTTTTAATTTCAGAAGGATTAGTTTGGATTTTTGAGAATTTTCTGGGAGGGATAGGATAATTTGTAGGGATTTGTCTGGCTAGTCTTGTTATATTTTCATGTTCGTCAGTCTCGTTTGGTAGCGTTGTATTTGTTGTTTGTAAGTGACTTGCAAGTAAATCAGCTTTTTCTAAATCGGTTACGTAATATATGTTGTCTTTTATAAGTGTAGGAAGGTTTTGAAGTCTTTTTTAAGTAGCTTCGTCATACGCCACATAGTGTTGTCGCTTCGGGAGAGGAGCGAAACATGTTTGTTCCACTCCTCTGCTCTCTGACTACTTAATTTTGCACTTATGTTTACTTGCAAGTCACTGAGTCGTAGTCGGTCGATATATCGTCTTCCACGCTGCCAGCGACGTTTAATTTTGTTTTTAAATTTAATGAGTGTTCTTAACTCATCTGAAATTACCATTTGTCTAGCTCGCAGCGTGGATGTTTTTGTCGTTTTGTCCCGTGCGTTTTGTATTGTTTTTGTCAGTTTATCGATTTCTGAATCTATATTTTCTTTGGTAATCATATTATTGTTTATAATTATATTATTATTTATTATTTGTTTATATTTTATCCAGTTGGTCGTTTTGTAGTTGTACGTATGTCGGTCAGTTACGTTTCTGTAGGTGTTATGTAATTGTAGTTGTATAACGTTATGGTCGCTGGATAGTATAGAAAGGGAAGAGGGATTTATGTCATGCTGATAGTTTTTATTTAATATCAAGTCTATAGTAGACGGTGACATATTGTTTGTGGAATAATGGGTGGACGTTTCCGACGCTATCATTGCAATATCGTTAGTTTGACAATACTCAAAGAGTGTGTTGCCATTAGTATTGTTACGCCTATTATACCATGTGGTATGTTTAGCATTTAGATCTCCCATCAAGAGTACCTTGTTATGGGGGGAAAATAATGCATTCAGATCAACATCTCTGAATTTATTCATGGGTGGATTGTATAGTGCTGTAATAACCGTATTATCTGTTAATTTTATAGATATATTTTCGATTGTATTTTGAATTGAGGGTATCGAGGTGAAAGGAATGTCCTTTTTAATGATTATTGCGACACCGCCGCCCCTTCTACCAATTCTGTCTTCTCTAATAATATTGTAATTAGTAATTTTAATTTTTACATTTGGCTTTAGTTTTGTTTCAGTGATTTCACCAATATCCACCTTTTCTAAAAAGAGATGATTTTTAAATACATTTAACTTATTTCGTAAGCCGTTACAGTTCCAAATTATAGCATTAAACATTTCTAATTCTGTAATTAGGTAATATATTCAGTGTAAAATGTTGAATAGTTGTAATGGTTTCGAACGGATCTGTAACGGCTTCCAGTAATGAGTTCACATGCGAAATCGCTTTGATTGTTTCTGTTAAATTAATTAAACTATTTAATTTATTAGTTTCGTGTATTAACGCTTGGAAATCATTTCTCGGAACTTCTCCAGTCGCTGCGGCAGTTCTTTGAGTGCGTGACTCAGTATTTCTACTGCTGCTGGGCAGTGGGTCCTCCCTCTTCCTCCGGGCACCGGGTGGTGTAGGTGAGGCTTGCTGTTCTATCTGGTGGTTCGGAATAGCGGTCTCTAGTTGTCGTGCCGCTGCCTCGGCGCGCTTTTGTTAATTTGATCTATTCTGAAAAGATAGACTTGACAATTTGTGTTAGATGCGGTGTGTGGGCCACCGCAGTTTGCACACTTGGGATTATCGATCCCTTCGTGCGAGCAGTTTTGGGTTAGGTGTTCGACGGCACATTTGACGCAACGTGGGCTACGGTGACAATTTGTTGCGGCATGACCCCAGGCCTGGCAGCGCCTGCATTGAGTAATTTGTCTCTCGTTCCTTCTCCTTTCCCATTGCACTTTAGTGTACATCAGGAATCTGATTTTGCTTTATAATTCACGTAGAGTGACATCATTGTCAACGACAACTAAATACAATGGAGAATATTTTGTCTTCATATGTATCACACTAATGCCGTGATTTTCTTGGATTTCATCAGTGATATCTTCAAGTTTAGGATTGCCATATAAGCCTCTGAGGACAAATTCATGTGTTATATTCTCGGGCAAAGTATATGTGTGGAATTCCAGTGATTCGTCGAGTTTTAGTTTTTTAGTATAATTGACGTATTCTGTTTTATCCGAAATATAAAGTAATGTGGATTTTGGTGCATACTTTATATAAAATCCTTTTGAGATATTTTTTCTTAACTCATTTGTTAGTTTATCATGTTCTTTAAAGGTACCTTTGATGACGATCGGGGGTTTTTGAATTAATTCTCTTTTGTTTTTTGTTGTTGTTGTTGCGATATTCTAGGTGGGTTTTTAGAGTTAGATGCAATTACTTTTTCTCTTATCGTTGTAGCAGCATCGTCTTTTTCAGGTGGTAGATTTTTAAAGCGATTTTTTGTGATAATGGGATCTGTTGGTTGAGTAATTAATTTTGTTAGACGGTTTGTGTGTTTAGGTGTAATAAATTGAGCATTTTCAGGTGATTGTGAATGTCCATTTGTTGTAATTCTCGTTGTTCTTGTTCTTCTAGTTGTTCTTGGGCAATTAAGTCTGCATAGGGTTCTTCAACGGATTTTGTTTTTGCAATGATTTTATTGCCTACGTATATGTATTTGTTGTCAATTTTTATTTTGTCAGCATGGATTAATTTTATTACAAGTTCTTCTGTCGCTTGTAGGTCATCTAAATCCTGTTCTGTTTCTTGATGTCCTGTGTTGTTATTTTAGGATTTTTTGGCAGCTCCAGGTCTTTTAGAGGTGTAATATCAGATTTTTTAGTTTGAGGTGGAGTAGACGGCTTTGACTGGTCATCTTTAGGAGGGGGATCGTCATCCATTTCGTAGGCGCATGATAGTCTTTTTCTAGCAGCGACAGGTCTATATTTATTTGTTTTTCAATTTCAGGTAGTGCTTCTCTAGGAATTTTAATGTTCTTTGTTATTTGTTTAGGTATCGCTCCTAAGTTGTGAGATTCTTTACATTCTTTGGACGTTTTAAATTCTTTAGCAATTTCAAGGAGTTTTTGCGCTCTCTCCTTATCTTTATCAATGCTCGATTTGTTGAATGTGTAAAAAGATGGTGCGATGGTTTTGGGTACCTTTTTAATCGTGATTGACTCAATTCGGTTTTCCTTTTTCGGTCGTTTAGGAGTAGAGTCTTCTCTCTCGGAATCAGTGTCGGATTGGATATCTTTTTCAGATTCGATTAACGTGCTTTCGCTACAACTAGGTTTTAAGTCTAATGTGTCCTTATCACTATCTTGTACTATGAACTATTATTGCGTCTTTCTCGCTTTCACTTAATGAACTGCGTATTTTTGTGTCTCTATCACTTTGTTTATCCACAGATATATTACTGCAGCTGCCACCCACAGTAGTTTTAACTTTTGACTTTTTGTCACTTGTTTTCTTTTTAGATTTTACATCTACTGATGAAATTATATTAATTTTAGGGACTTTCAAGTACGTTGTTTCGTTGCTTCGCTCTCCACGATGTCGTCGTTTCGATCGTTGCGTTGAAACTGCAAGCTAGACGCGCTTACACACTGGGCTACCGACTCCCATAATAGCATGATAGAACACCTCCTAGTGAAATTGGGTCGTATCCGTCATACAGAATGATCGTCAGAGCCGTGGAAGCTGACATTTTATATAAACTATGTGATTTTACAGCAGAATATTCCAAAGGTTTTTGACGCAGAACATAAATATTCAAGGATATAAAACCTAAACTGCAATATGCAATGCGGCTTTCAGGTTCGATCGAACTTTACGTAGGTTAGATCATATAATAATGTTATTTTAAATTGTTATTAAGATTTTTAAGTAAGGCTATTACCAATACGACTGAAGTTGACAGTCGGGTGTTGCCGAATACCGACGACTTCTGACAAAAAACAAATAATATGTAGAACAATATGGTAGACTATTACGAAACGAATGAAAGCTGCACTCAGACGTTGCCGATTTAGAATATCTATTTAAAAAAGAAAAATATAATGCACATAGACAGTACAATTAACCTCTAAAGTAAATTGTACCGTGTTTGTGTAAAATATGAGTCAAATAAGTATTCGCAGTCGGCCACACCTGACTGCAACTTCTACTCGTTAATTCTATTATAATTCCTAGGAAAATTCAGCATTTTTAATACTTAGAATGTAATTATTTATTTTGCTATGATTAGAGAATATTATTTAGGTATTAAGCAAATCACAATTTACACACTTTTTTTATTGATTATGGAATTACTTACTTTCTGTATATCGTTGCCCTACTCTGGGCACGCTAATATACTAGTTAGGTAAATACTTCAGAACATTCATTATTGGAAAACCGATCAAAACAACTACTCTTCTAGATAATACTCACGAAGTATTGAATTACATGATAGGATTCATAGCAGTTTAAAGCAAAAAAAATGTTTTGGAAATACTTAAATCATTTTTTATTCAAATTCAGTCATTCACACTTTTTTATTTAATACGAAATTATCTACTTTCTGTGTATTGATAACTTAATCTGATCACGCTACTATACTGCTTAGGAAATCACTTTAAAATACTCATCATTGGAGAACCAATCATAACAACTACTCTTCTAGAGTTGAAATAGAATGTAAAATTCAATAATAATTTTTGTGAAAGACTGAAATTAAATAAATGATTTAAATATATTCAATATATTATTTTTGCTTTAAAATGCTATGAATTCTATCGTGTAATTCGATACTTCGTCAGTAGTAGCTAGAAGAGTAGTTGTTTTGATTGATTCTCCAATAATGAATGTTTTGAAGTATTATTTACCTAACTAGTATATTAGCGTGCCCAGATTAGGGCAACAATATACAGAAAGTAGGTAATTTCATAATACGTAAAAGAAGTGTGTAAATTGTGATTTGCTTAATACCTAAATAATATTCTCTAATCATGATGAAAGCAAATAAATAAAAAATAATTAATTGTAAAAAGAAATCAAGAATAGGCTTGTAAATAATGAATGAATGTTTCTATGCTCTACTGATGAGAATTAACGAGCTCGAAAAAACTTGCACAACTTTTCGAGAGTTGAAATAGAATGTAAGGTTCAATAATTTTTGTGAATGACTGAATTTCAACAAATGATTTAAATATATTCAATATATTATTTTGCCTTAAAATGCTAGGAATCCTATCTAGTCTAATCATTTATTGGTCGAGATCGGTTCTACCTGGAGAGTCTTGGAGAAGTTCTGATTTTTGGTTCTTTTATGTGATTACGAATTTCCACTTTGCCACCTCAAAAAATTTCGGGAAATATCAAAAAAAGCAAAAAAAAAGAAAAAATGCATCTTTTTGTTTTTTAAATCATGCACTTTTTGATAAAAGTACTATGAAGAAAATCAATACAATTCAACTCTCCCTCTTCACCCCCACATTTTACTCCCCCTGTGTTTTATTTGTGATAGTGTACCAGAAGATGGAAGTAAAGTTACTGTAGTTAAACAAAAGCGGCTAAATACATTTAGTGAAGCAAGTAAGCAAAGGAAGGATGGAAAAAGAGTCCATTTGAATGGAAAAAGATCAATTGCAGTTCAAGAAAAATGCAGAAAACAGTACGTCAATAAAAAAATAATTGCTGCCCATGTGAAGAGAGCACAACAAAGTGGTCAAACGCTTCAATTACGCTCGTCTGTACGTGGTCTTGGCTTCAAAGATCACTGTTTTTTGTGTGGAATGCTGATAACACCAGAGTTTATACAAGAACAAAAAAGGCTTCCTGCTCCTAAGCGAAATCCTGTGTAAAGTGTTAGGCTAAAAGTTAGAGAAAACGTTATACAACTCGCTGAATTGTCAGATTGGCTCGTTTTTCACCCCTACCCCGAAAAACACCCCCCCAAAGAAATGGTCTGTCCGGCGGACCAGACTAGTGTATTCTTATATATTTGGACCTGCTGAAACCGAATCCGAAGTCATGATTGTCAGATTGGCTCGTTTTTCACCCCCAACCCAAAAGACACCCCCCAAAACAAAAACAAAATGGTCTGTCCAGCGAACTATATCAGTATATCTTATGTATTTTGACCTGCTGAATCCGGATTCGAGGTTAGAATTGACAGATTAGCTCGTTTTTCACCCCCAACCCCGAAAAACACACCCCCTCAAAAAATGGTAAAAAATGGTCTCGTCCGGCGGACCAGACAAGTGTATTCTTATGTATTTGAACCTGCTGAAACCGAATCCGAAGTCAGAATTGTCAGATTGACTCCAACTCCAAAAAACACCCCAAAACAAAAACAAAGTGGTCTGTCCGGGGAATTATACCAGTGTATCCTTATGTATTTTGACCTGCTGAATCCGGATTCAAAGTGATAACTGACAGATCAGCTCGCTTTTCACCCTTAACGAAAAACACCCCCCCCCCCCCCCCCAAAAATAATGGTCTGTCCGGCAGACCAGACTAGTGTATTCTTATGTATTTGGACCTGCTGAAACCGAATCCGGAGTTAGAATTGTCAGATTGGCTCGGTTTTCACCCCAAACGCCAAAAAACACCCCCAAAACAAAAACAAAGTGGTCTGTCCGGCGGACTATACCAGTGAATCCTTATGTAATTTGACCTATTGAATCCGAATTCGAAGTTGGAATTGTCAGATTTGCTCATATTTCACACCTAACCTCAAAGAACACCTCAAAAACAAAAAAAGTGGTCCGTCCGGCAGAACATACCAATGCATCCTTATATATTTGGACCCGCTGAAACCGAATCCGAAGTTAGAATTGTCAGATTGGCTCGTTTTCACCTCAAAAGACACCTCCCTCTCCACAAAATGGTCTGCCCGGCGAACCATACTGGTGTATGCTTATGTTTTTAGTAAGGATGCACTGGTATGGTCCGCTGGATAAACCACATTTTTTTGTTTTGGGGATATTTTTTGGGGTTAGTGGTGAAAAACGAGCCAATCTTACAATTCTGACTTCGGATTCGGTTTTAGCGGATTTAAAGTCATAAAGATACACTAGTGTGGTCCGCCGGACAGATCTTTTTTTTTTTGGGGGGGGGGGGGTTCAGGGAAACACGAACCAATCTGGCAATTCTAACTTCGAATACAGATTCAGCAGGTCAAAATACATAAGGATACATAGTCTGCCGGACAGACCACTTTCCTTTTGCTTTGGGGTATTTTTTGGAATTAGAGGTGAAAAACGAGCCAATCTTACAATTTTAACTTCGAATTCGGTTTCAGCGGATTTAAATACATAAGAATACCCTGGTATGATCCGCCTGACAGATTATTTTTGGGGTGGGGGGTGTTTTTCGGGGTTAGGGATGAAAAATGGGCCAATCTGTCAATTCTAACTTCGAATCCGGATTCAGCAGGTCAAATACATAAGGATACACTGGTATAGTCCGCCGGACAGACTACTTTCATTTTGTTTTGGAGGTGTATTTTGGAGTTGGGGGTGAAAAACGAGCCACTCTAACAATTCTGACTTCGGATTCAGTTTCAGCAGGTCCAAATAGATAAGTATACACTGGTCTGGTCCGTCGGACAGACAATTTTTTTAGGAGTGTTTTTGGGGTTAGGGGTGAAAAACGAACCAATCTGACGATTCTGACTTCGGATTCGTTTTGAGCGGGTCCAAGTACATACGGATGCACTGGTCTGTCGGACAGACCACTTTTTTTTTGTCGGGCTGTGTTATTAATAATAATGTTCTCTACTTACTCTCTGTATTTTGTATTTGCAGGTACTGGTTTTTCTCGAAAAGTACATAAGTTTTCATATCATAAGGAAAAAAACAAAAAAGGAACTTTTTGGGTTTCTTTGAGATTTTTTTATATTTTCCGGAAATTGTCAAATTGGCAAAGTACAAATTCGTAATCAACACCCCGAAAAACATACAGAAACCAAAAATCAGAACTATAAAAAATGTTTTCAAAAAGATAAAAAAAAAGAAGAGGCTTTTTTTGTTTTTTTTTTTTTTGCTTTATTTGACATTTCTCGAAATTTTTCGAGGTGGCAAAGTGGAAATTCGTAATCAGCCCACCAGAAAACATAAAAGAGCCAAAAATCAGAACTTCTCCAAAACTTTCCAGGTAAAAACTACCAAATGATTGGACTAATCATGTATTTCAATACTTCGTCAGTATTAGCTAGAAGAGTAGTTGTTTTAACTGATTCTCCAAGTGTTTTCCTCAGTAGTATAATAGCGTGACCAGATTAAATTACCAACATACAGAAAGTAGATAATTTCGTATTAAATAAAAAAGTGTGAATGACTGAATTTAAATAAATAATTTAAGTATATGCAATATGTTTGTTTTGCTTTAAAATCAGTATCAGCTAGAAGAGTAGTTGTTTTGATTGGTTCTCCAAATGAGTGTTTTGAAATATTTACGTAGCTAGTATATTAGCGTGCCCAGATTAGGGCAACAATATACAGGAAGTAGGTAATTTCATAATAAATAAAAAACTGTGTAAATTGTGATTTGCTTAATACCTAAATAATATTATCTACTTATAATGTATTTTATGATTAATTGTTGATAAATTTATTCAAATAAAATTTAGTGGTGTACTCTAAGCAGCCCTACCCTCAGCAATCATTTGAATACGTAATACTTACTTTGAACCAAAATCACACTTGACTTAACTGCTGTAAAGAGAATATTTAAAATTATCTAAAAGCATGTAATTTGATGTCGCCGATCAGAAGGAAATAAATATTTACTAAAGAAATGGTTCACTCACTACACGCTGTACTTGTTTGACTGAATAAAATACACTGTTGATTCACGGTATGTAATTTTACTCCCTTACCAAAGTAGCAAATCTCAAGCTCATTTGGAGCTAAATCGCCATACCAAATTTCAAGTTGGTATGTTGACAACAACGCCTAAAAAACGAAAGAAAACTCGAAAATTGAATCGTCGATTATTTACCTTCCATTAATTTACCGCAACGGGTTTTTTGAAATTTTGTGTTTCTTTTCGTGTAAAAATTACTTAAATATTTTCACTGGATGCCCTGTTGGAATTATTGAACGGGCTGTATTAAAAATTAATTCCATTATTTTTAAAGTAGTCAATTGAATTTCTCTAGTGCTTACTGTATTTCGAAAACCATAAAAAGTGTTTTGTTGATATTTTTAGGACTCCAACAGAACGCGACTCTTCCATATCAATTAACCTGATTGCTAACGAGTATACCGTTATTTAATTGTTAATTGATTTAACTTAATTAACAGCCAATTCAAACACTAAAAATCCTCATTTACATAAAAGCAATTTTAAATAAAATTTAAATGCGGCCATTTAAACATCGTTTGTTCGGTGTTTGCAGTTTGGCTGTAGTTGTTGTACAATATCTTTTCATTCTAGATTGGACAGTCTTTAAATTTATGCAGAACTATCAATTCGAATAATCAGTATCTGAATCAACCTTCTGTCTTAACATAATAATAATATATTTTGCAATATCTGTGACAGCTTTTATATCGAAAATTAAGATGAAAAATTTCAATAATGGATCGGAATTGAAAAAATATATGAAATCTACGAAATTTTTTGGGAGGTCCATTGCCTATTCTAGGTATTATTTACAATAATTTCTAGTATTACATAAATATAGGCAGTGACATAGTGGTTAGTAGTAGCTACATTTTACTAGACAACTAGGCCATAATTGGCCCTTTGAACCTAGGAAACTACAGTTTAGCGTGAACTTCAAACCATGGTTCTCCGCTGCCAACTTAACCTATTTTTTGGGCTCTTGCCACCACTTTGCTAACGTACCAGTTGACAACCTACGCCAGATCAAATACTGAGTCACCAGTTCAAATGCTGCACATGATTAGCGTTGTTGCGTTTATTGAACGAATATCGGAAATCAAATCCATGGCCGTATTTCATTCCCTAACCAGCTTAGGTTTTAGGTGACACAGCCCCGTGTTCCCTACCAGCACTATTCTATTTCTAGGGATGCAAGATGTGGAGGACTGACAGGGTGAAGTAGCTATAGGCAGCCCCAGAATTCCTAACATAAAATTTGCAGATGGTACCACCTTTGTTGCAGCAAGCGAGAGTGGGCTCATACACCTGCTGGGAGGCTTCGGATGATAAGCTCTTATGATGGCTTAAGGGTAAATTCCAGCAAAACGAAAATGGTGACCGTAGACTGAGCAAGGGATAACCACACACGATAAGGTTAGACTGTGAAGCAGTGAATACAATGGTATACCTGGGAGCCGTCTCTCGACTGTAAATATGAGACTCCACGAGGAATACAAATGGCAAGATCGACAACCTGGCAATTGAGCAGAATTTGGCACGATGGAAATATCATGAAACGCGCAAAGTTACGACTTGCCAACTTTCTAGTTTTCTCCTTCTTTCTTTATGCTTCTGAGACATGGTTAGGGAAGCAGAAGATGGCGTATTGATGCTTTCGAGATGTGGGTCTAGAATCGTGTGCTAAGAATTTCCTGGAAAGCACATCGCACTATTAGCTCGATTCGCCAAGAAATACGTTCCCAAAGGCGACTCTAATACAGCGTTCTCCCGAATATTCTAATTGTTGGCCGCATCAACCGGAGAGGGGAGCGGTTGATGGTTCAAGGAAAACCACATGGCAGGGGGCAAAAAGAACACCCTCCAAAACGTTAGGCTGTTGGCACCAAGACGCTGATAGAAAGAACCTTGGTGAAGCTGTGCAGCTAACAGGCAATCGTCAGGCCATCGTCAGACGTGCTACATAGTTAACGGAGACCAACCAGAATAATTCATGGATCACAAGACGTTTCGAATAAGGAGAAGAAGAAGAATTCAATTATATAGAATATATGATGATAAAAAGTATTAAAATGTTCAGAAAGGAGTACAACAAAAAAACATATTGCTAGAAATTTAAATTACCTGAATACATTGATATACAGAAAACTGTAGGGCATCTTGAAAAGGACAAAAAAATGCCCAAAATGAAAATTCTGCTATTAATATTTTTTATTAAATTTAAAAAAATTAAACATTCCGAATTTTAATATCCATCCGGTAAGTTTACCATGCTACCGGCGCGGTAGCTCAATCGGTTAAGTATTGAGTGGCGAATATGCTGATCGACTGCCTACCGCGCTCTGGGTTCGACCCCCAGCCCCGGTATTGACAACACCGGTGGGTGTGGATGTATGTCTGCGTTTTTCCAAATGTGTAACCCCCTTCCGCACAGCCTTGGCTATGGATCTGGGGGTTGCCTACTATCTCTGGTGTGTTTATGTTTTTATGTTTTATTAATATTGTTTAATAGTATTGACTCGGCATTATTATACTTTTCACAAATATGAAAACGAAGAGTATATTGCATTTGATCGGCACATTTCTAAAACCGTAAATATCGCTCGCAGACAAAAAATTTTCATATAATTGTGTTAGTGAACGAATTCTGAACAACTTTCAAAATGTTCGTCTGTCCGTCCCTCCGTCCGTCACGTTTCTTGTAAGCACGATAACTCAAGAAAGAAAAATCGGATTGTACTGAAATTTGGACAGTAAATTAGTGTTAGCTAGAGGAAGAACTATTGTTTTTGAACAAAATCGATCAGTAAATAAAAATATTATTAATGATTTAAATTTGAAAATTTTTTTTTTTTGATTTTTATATTTTTGTAATTGAATAGAAATCTGGTGAAATGATATTTCATTTTAATATCTAAATATTTATATATTTCACAAATCTACATTTCATAACGTAATATACAACCGTGAAAATATGATTTTAGCTTGTGTCTTCTAATGTAAAAATTTACATTTTTTTTACGTGTAAATTGGTGGTGTAGTTCTTACGCTTTTGACTCGGGTTCGAAACCCAAATGGGGTATGGTATAGTTTTCTTTTTATTTTTACTTTATTTTACACTGAGTATTTTACCAACTAAGTTAGTACTATAAAATCAAAATTGTCTAAAACTAACATTATTTACAAAAAACTGCGAAGAGTATCCTATAGAATGTGTAACAATTATATAAAAATTTCAGTGAACAGGCGAAGAGTACGTTTTTAGCTTGTTTAAATTTCTAATAATATTTCTGACTATACTATATAAAAAAAAATTTCTGACACATTGGAAATGAACGTAGTTATCATGAACGAAATAAAATATCACATCACTGCTATAGTTGACTACAAACTTATTATGCGTGTAAAAAATGTCGGTGTCTTTGGCGGTGCAGTAAAGATCAAAGACGCTGACATTTTACACGCATAATAAGTATATAGTCAACTATACACAAATTCATTTATTGAACACAGACGTAGCTAGGAACAGTTGAAGGTCGAGGATCAGACCTACTAAACCAGATCAGTTTGTAATTTCACAGGAAATTCAAATATGTATAAATATACAGGGGACTCATTTAAACAAGCACACCTTTGTATTACTACTCTATGGATAATCGCCCTATATATTACCAACTATTTTTAAATTGTAGTTGTTTTGATGCCGAATCATGCTATATAATTGTTTTTTCGATTAAGTTATTTTGATATTGGACTTTACCACACTATTGACTCACCCTGTATGTAAATATCCCATTAGGTTGCTTACTACAGTATAGTACAGTACATCAACCACTTAAAACATATCACAAGATCATAACGAGCAGAAGTTGCAGTTGGGTGTGGCCGACTGCCAATACCTATTTGATTCATATTTTACACGAACACTACACAAACCGCTTTTAGAGGGTGCCACTAAGACTAAGTATACGGTCAATTACTTCCACGTCCAGTGGAAGTATAGTAACGACAAAAAAATTTTTAAAAATTTTTATTTTCCAAATAAGCTTAAAATGTCATGAAACGTCGAGATTTTAAGTTTGAGCGAAAAAAAATTTCTGTCTGTCTGTCGGTCTGTCTGTAACTTTTTTTTGTGCGCACGTTTACTCTGGAACCGTTTAAGATATTAACTTGAAATTTGGTACACATATGTACTTTAACGAGATCTAGAACTAGATTATATTTTCATCTTGTTCCGTCGAAGGGTTGGGGGGTAAATTGGGGTAAATTTGGGGTAAATAGGTCAATCAAGCAAGTAAGAGTCCATAAAATTGGTATTTAGTATATACAAGAGAAGCTAAGGCCTCAAAAAAAATTTTGGCATTAGCCACCCCCATTACCACCCCCACCCCCTTATTAAAGGGGATGAAAAAAAAATGTGATTTAGTGTATGTACAGGAACCAGAAACCTCAAAATATTTTTTTACTTCATCCACCCCCCACTATCGCCCCCCTATCACCACCCCCCCACCCCACTACCGATGTGGGGTATCGTTTTATGGGTTTTTGGGGTAGAGGATTTCAAATATTATATTATTAAAGTTCCATAAAAAATTATTTTCACATACAAAGTATTTTCGTTGTGAGTGACTTGGATAGAGAATCTGGATGTGGAAGTAGTGATTCCTTGGGCAGCGGTTTTTTTTATTTTCATTGTTGAAATATAGTTATGTGCAGTTGGCAACGCCTGACTGCAGTAACTTTCATTCTTTCCGTAATAACCTTTTTAAATTTTAAAGTGAAATTGATCTCTTCTAAGGCTTGTTCAATCCTGAGAGTCATGCTCTATATTATAGTTTCGATATATTAGAAATTTTTCGTATTTCTTTTGCTTAACTAAAGGCCTTAGACCCATTTTGCTCTAAAATTCTAACAAAACATTATATACATACAGCTAAACAATTCTGGCGATCACCTTGTATGACGGATATGACAGCTTCAATAAGGATATTCTATAATGTTATAATACATATAAAATTATTATGTCAGGAGTCATCGTGTTTGATATGTATTTAGCAATGCCCGGTTGTAATTCAATTCGTATTGTAATAGTCTTATTAAATATATCTCAATAACATGTTAAGGAAAAATTAATGATTTATCTATCTTATATCAAATTCGCTCGAACCCGAAAGACGTACTCTATATTCAATATAGATATGTTGGTACACCTTTGTATTTTTTTACCTTTGAATCATTTTGCTCTAAGATTATAACACAAAGTTTATGAAAAATGTAATAGTCTTCACGCCTCTAATGATCACCCTATTTAACAAATATGATCCAAATTCATGAGGAAGTATTCTACTCATAAAATATGCGCAAAATTTGAAATATAAATTTTAAGTTCAACTGAAGTTATCGTGTTTAATAGTTATTCGCAGTCGACAACACTTGACTTCATCTTTTATTCATTTCATATAATAGTTTTCTTATACATTTTAAATAAAAAACATGTCCGAAGTCATCGTCTCTATTAGATATTCGACAACGTCCGACCGCAAATTCATTTCGTTCTGCAATAGTCTTATTAAAGGTTTTATATTAAAAATATCTCAATAACAGTTTAAGGTAAAATTGTTATGTCATCTGACCTACGCAAAGCTCGTTGAAACCTGAAAAACGTACTGTATATTACAGTTTAGATATCTTGTACAATTTTGTATTTTTTATGTTCTTAATAAAAACCTTTTTTTAAATCTTGATCTAAAATCATAATAAACCATTGTTTATATAAAACGTTTTACTTTACATGCCTCTGACGATCATCCTGTATGACTAATATGTTCCAGTTTCAATGGAAATTATTCTGCCATGCTATTTTATATAAGTTCCTAATTTGAAATAAAAATTTTAAGTCCAAGAGAAATTATCATATTTTTTAATAGATATTCGCAGTCGGCAATGCTCGACCGCAACTTTTAATTATTTCATAATAAATATTTAAAATACTTTAATACTTTAATGATATATCATCTAATCTGCACAAAGTTGGATCCAACCTTAGAGACACCCTGTATATTAAGGTTTAGATATCTTGCACGTATTAATATTTTTGTTACCAATTTGTTCAATTTCTTTTTTTCTTGGTTTCTTTGTCATATGACTACCTAATGGAGATATAACAATGTAGTTTTTTTTTCTCCCCCTTTCTTCCCCATAAAAAAAGGTGGTATATCGTAGTTAGCATTGCTACGCGTGACATGAAATAAAGAATGAATGCAAGTATATGATTTATTCTTTCTGAAAAGATACAAACATAAAAATAAAAAACTGAATGTAAGAGAACAAATTGAGTAAGAACTAGACTTTAGCAGATTTGATATTTTAGGAAGAATGGTAATGCAAAAAGCAGACTTCTTCTTTCCTTCCTCCCAGACAAAGCGGAACTCGGTAGATTGTGCTTTAGTGCTTTAGTGCTACACTTGGCACATCTACGTTTTTTAGTTTTCACTAGCATGTGTACAGCCATATCAGTTCGTGTTTTTAAGGGTACAAAAGGCTTATGACAACGTATTTGTACCGAAAGAACTTTTCTGCTGGAGTTCCTTGGTCTGCTCTGGTTAAACCTGCAACAACTGCAAGTCTGAAGTCCTTTGCCTTCATTTTGGGTCCATCTATTAATTGTCTTTGATTATTAATAATATGCAGGAATTTCAGATGCATAAGTCAACTAAATGCCAAAATAACCGCAACTACCATCTCTCGCTTTTTCTATCAATTGGGTCGTGAGATTCTTACATATCAATTAATTCTACCCCACACATGAATTTGTTATAATCTTTGACGATTTGAGGGCATGCAATTTCAATTTGCTCCCACTGTTTTTTGTTGTTGACTCTACAGTGCCATCGTGGTAGTTGGAAATTATTTGAACTGGCTTTTTGTCTTGCCACTGCACAAAACAAGTTGATTTTATAATACTGCAAGCATAAATACTATCATTCAAAATATTTACCATCTACAAAACATTAGAGAAAAAAATTATCAGAGAATACGCAATCATTTTTTTCCAACGAGATCTCTAGTCGAGTCTGTAATAACTCCTACCAGATTTTCCGGTGTACACTTAAAATTGACACCCAAAACATTATTGATCAGCACGCACGCATATATTAAATCCACGGTTGATGGTTCTTTTTGGAACTTAGTCTTTCAATACAGACTTGCCTTTAAATTTTACTATGCTTTCATCTACACGCATAGATTTGTATGATGATTTGAACGTATCAGAAAAGGTATTCGGTACCAGTCTGAGTTTATACAACTTATCGTAAGCATTATCATCCTATTGCAGCATCATAGAGTTGTCATTTGCATGAATGTGAGAAAGAAGTCAGCCGAAACGCTTCGGTGGAAGAAAGGAACTTGTGTATTCATCTCTCAATTGTATGTTGCTACTCCAGTAATCTTTTTATGAAGATTTCTTTGTAATACCCATCATTATGTTCGCAGCAATATTTTTTTCATTTGCGTAATATTTGTTGGCTCATACTGTTTGCCTTCCTGGAACACTAAACGTTCAACAAGAAAAACGCTGAGAGAATGGTCACATAGTGTTACAACATTATTGTTGAAATCGGTTCAGTTTCCTCCGTAAAACTTTTGGGTTTAGTTGGTCGTAACTATTTTTGTTCCCAAATCCCATCTAGTCGTTCTTTTATCTCTGAAAGTGGTACGTCTGCATCAGACTCGGAAAATTGGTTATCATCACTTTCTGGTGGTACGTTTGTGTTGGATTGAAAGGGTTCGTCATTTTCACCATCGAATAGTTCCTCACATTGATGTTCTGATATCCTTTCAAATAAACTATTCGGTACTTCTACATTGCTGGTGCTCTGGTGAGTAATGTTATCATGTTCACTTACTTCCAAATGAGTTACGTCAGAATGATACGATCAACTTGGAATATGACTAAATTCTGAATTATCAGAATAGTCAAGAAATGAGTCATTCAATTTTTTCCGTACAGTCGCATTTAGTGCACCTACAGTTCCCTCTTGAACATATTTTACTGGAGTTAGCTCTACGTAAGTAAATTCATTACTATTATCCTAATCTAAATCCGACAACTCAGATTCCGAACCTGAAGGAAGTTCAAAATCACCCAAAATCCCATCAAATGTAAAATGTTGAAGCTACCTAATATATAGGGTTTAGGTCTTTCTAATTTTTTCCATTAAAATGAAGCTTACTTGAACTAGATTTAGTCTGGAATAAAACAAAACTTACTACAATCAACGAAATATACACAATTATTTTCAATCCAGTCATGAATACAAAATGAAGTATTATATGTGAGTTTAAGAGCCATGGTAACTATAGGTACCACTTTCTAGATGCTCGTAAAAATCCTAAATTGAATCACTCACATACATGAATCAGATTAGGTTCTAAAAGTTCTAGTACGGCAGCCCGTTACCAAGATTTTCGAGTTACTTTAGTGAAGATAATTCCAGCATTTCTCAGTTCTGAGGGAGCTGAGAAGAAAAGTTCAGGGTGACGGAACTTTTTACCTATCCAAAGGGTTCAAATCGGGCTTTGAACATGTAAAGAAAAACCGGTCATCTCGATCTTCGCAGCGAGGCAGTTTCTTTTGTCTTCTTGTCGAGGAAAGTAAATATGATGAGGAAAAATTTAGAACTGCCCTTTTGACTCATACGTCGAGTTACAAAGACCGAAATAATGACAAATAGCTACCGGTCAAAATTCTGGTCATCGCGGCGAGGCAGTTCTGCTCATTATCGAGTAGTTTCGATGTCTCGTGACCACAGGAAAGTTCGAACGAAACTTTTTGCTAGTTCAGTTACGGGTAGTTAGTTACATTCGCATGTTGCTTAATTTTGTGGGCTGGTCAAGTCATCGCGGCGAGGCAGTTCTCCACTTCAGGCTATTCCAAATATCATTAAGAAGATGAAAAAAATAAGAACTGAAATTTTTCCCAGTTCACATTTGAGAAAAATTATTTCCGCCGCGACAAAAAAAAAAAGAAGCAAATTAAGGCTGTTTGTAAGCACAGGCTCTCAGATAATGTATTTAAATGGAATTGGAATTGAATTTCAAGGTTCCGTACATATAGCAATGATAAAAGAAGGATTCAAATTGTCAGGTTTATTATTGTAGTTTTAAACATTAAATACATCGTCATCTGATGAATTTCTTCCGCTTCATTACTATCTAAGAGGTGAAGTATCCTTCTTGAAATATCGCCGTATGTGCTACCAGCATCTTTCAATAAATATAGCAAAAAAACCCATCAATGATTATAATACCCGGAGAATCGGGGTCTTCAGAATCCACTCTCTTTCCCAACAGCCAAAGCAGAGTCGCCTTCTCGGTCTTATGATGTGCTCCGCTAGGGTGACAAAAAGAAAGTACATTGACAAAGTAAGAGCAAACTGCAAGTCAACCTGGGCATTTAGAGAAAGACTGAGCAATGTTCCAAAAATGTTCCATTGTAATCTGATTTCCTGAACCTTCCCGTTGATAATCGCTTTCGCGAAATCATATGTGACTTCGGTATATGGTGATTCTCATTCATCTGCTATTTTTAATGCCATTTGAAGAGTTTGATAGACAGTAGAGGCTTTGGTTGAAGATTCGTTAATTAGAGGCAAATAATATCGGGGATTGGTCAATAATGATTCTGGCATTGAACCCGATCCACATCGATTTCCACCAAAATTCTTAAATTTTTATATCGATTTCCCGCAGCTACGGCCAACAGAAAACGGCAGTTCGCAATTTTTTACCTTTTTATACAATCCGCACTCTATAAATAGAAAAAACTTTTAGCCTCGCTGCTTTGATTATTTTACCCTCCAATTTGATACAACTTTGATTGATATTATTGGAACTTAGGCTAATGAAAAATGTCAGTTTTCGATTAATTCATGTCTTGTTCATCATTTTTAACGAAAATTAATCGAGAACTGCCTCGTCGCGGTATAAAAATTACGACAATTTTTTTGGACAGACGCACGAATCGTGATTTTTTCGTTCAAAATTATCTAGAGCACTTATTTCGCAACCGATCGGGATATTTTTTTTTAAATACTCGTTATTTAATTTCCAAAAAACGTAAGAGAGCCGATTTCGGCATAAATTTTAACAAAAATATTTCATTTTTCATAATTTTTTAGCATTTTACAACCGCCATTGATTCCGCCATCTTGCAAGTAGGTTTATTATAATTTAAATATCAGATTCGTAATCAGCGACCTCGCAAATCCCCGAGTACCAAGATTTATGTTAATTGAATAAGAAAAAAAATATTTATTTGTAAGTTTTATTAAGATTTAAATTAAAAATGACCATTCTGGCTAAGCTCAATAATTTTGGTTAGCACAATTCACAAATCGGCTCTCGTTTTTTGAAAATTAAATAAGGAGTATTTTTAAAAAAAATTACCCCAATCGGTTGCGAAACAAGTGCTCTAGATAATTTTGAACGATAAAATCACGATTCGTGCCACTGTGAGACGGAAAGTCGTTTGCCAGTCGCCCGTATCGTCTTTCGGACTTTTGTCGTATGAAAAAATATCTTAGAATTTCATAATCTATAGAGTGTCCCTGCGATAGAGCTCGCTGTTATGATAGGGGTTTTTGATAACGGGCTGGCGTACTATTCTAAACAAGTACATTATCAAAATTCACTTACCTAAAATAACAACTTTGCAAACAATCACAGGGAATCTAAATTTGCGATAAAAACTGTCTTCTAACATAACTTCACTAATAAAAACTAATATCACTAATATCAAGCCAACGCTACTACTCGGCTATTTGTAAAACGAAATAAATTCCCGTTTCTAAATATACTAAAGGAATTTGCCAAAAAAAATCGTAAAAAGGTATTACATATAAGGTACCACAACGGATCAAAGAGTAATTAAAACCCTTAGTATCAATTTGCTATAAAATTGTAACAAAACATAGTTTATATAAAACATGAAAGTGTACACGCCTCTGGCGATCGCCTTGTATGGCGGATATGATCAAATTTCAATAAGAAGTATTCTACCATATTTTATATATGTTTCAAATTTGAAATAAAAATTTT
This sequence comes from Rutpela maculata, assembly GCA_936432065.2. Classification (NCBI taxonomy): domain Eukaryota; kingdom Metazoa; phylum Arthropoda; class Insecta; order Coleoptera; family Cerambycidae; genus Rutpela; species Rutpela maculata. The sequence goes on along the minus strand of OW386285.2, from coordinate 288,895,178 downwards.
AAGCCTAACAGAGGTTATCGTATTTGACAGATATTGGCCGTCGCCAACATCGACGATTGCAAGTTTTATTTTTTAATCGTCTTATTTTATAGTAATGTCCTGGCGATACTAAAATCACTCCAATCGGACCACCCTGCGCCCCGAGGTCGCGACCGAACATTTGTCACACTTTTCATGTTTATGTCCCCTATACACAAGATTCATATAGCATATACAGCATATATCTTCTACTGTTCCCCTATTAGATTCTATATATTATTCCCAATGTTAAGAAATATTTACAGCTTATAACTTTTATCGCCCTAATGTTCGTAAATTAAATGTAATTCTAAATTTTCAAATTTTCCATCCATGTGAAAATCCTCCGTAACTTAATTTTTGCTTGGTTTGTCTTGTCTTGCAAGTGTTGCTCTAAAGCAGTTCAATTATTAATCTAATTAACAAAATTGTCAACAAGTTTGAACAGATAAAGTGACGTTCAAGACAACGATTTATCATCGGCAAATAATGCAATTAGTATTCTAGCTGAGCTGTTATATTTCCGCTTGACAGGATTGTATTTTAAATAGATTAGTATACGTAAGCTCCTAAATTTATTAAACTCCGTAACTTTTCTGCAGTTTGCAGTAACATAACCAGAAGGATGCTTGATTGTATTTAATCGTTATAAATATGCTTTTTATACATATTTGATGTTATTATAGTTTGAAAACATTCTTTTTTAAAAAAACATGCAGATTTTAAAATACCACAAATTTCGAAATTTAATTATTTTTATCACTACCAGGAGCAGAAATAGGTGTCAAAATTATGAAGTACAGTACTAAAGCATTTTATCTCTAAAGATAAAAGAGACATTCCGTTGAACCATAAAGTTACGTTTTCTTCGACCGACTGGTAGGTGAGCGTTCTCTGGACAATTTCTCTTAGAAAGTGACGCTTTACAGTACTAGTTTAGAAAATAACAATTTTACTAGTTTAGTACCGGAAGCAATCATTTTATGCTTTTGATGCTGATTGATTTTTCAACGGGTTATAAGCTATTATATTATATATTATATATTAGTATATTAGTTTCTGTTTATTTTGTTTTTATTTAATATCAAATTTTAATTCATTTAACTAAACACAATAAATAGTTGTAGTAAATAATATACTACTTTAATTAATTTAATTATGAAAGAGAGCATTTATCTAACGTTATTCAGGAAAATAGACAGACAGTTAAGAACGAAAGATATTTATTCTATTATTTAGTAATTTTAATGTTTTTTTTTTCGAGATAAATTGTCGGATTCTTTAATATCTCTATTATGACCCACATTTTGCATCTGCAAAATAGCGTTTTCACAGTATGACTAAATTCAATGGCACGGGACATATCAGTATGTTCTCTCATGTAATTACTACAAATATTGAACGACTCCCCATTGATTTGCTAAAAAATCTCATTCATATTTTGACCCTGAAAGAAAATCTGAATTCGATTTCTTTAAACAACACTCTAACGTAGATACATAATTTTTACACCGCATTATCTGCGCTGTATCGTCCGCGAGGGCGTTCCGTATACTTAATTGCAATTTTATCGAAAACTGTTAATCCTAGAACCCAAAGTTCCAAATGAAAAAACTTCGCTTCATCCTTTATCTTGATATGCCCCCTATATACTTGGTACCTATTTCTAATGATAAAAAAAGTTTCTCGCATCTCACAGTTTATCGACATAGCCTTATAAAAAAAATCATAATTTCTACACTTATTAAAATTAGACCTTCAAATTTTGTAACAAATATGGAGTCATAACACGGTAATTTGAGATTAATTCGTTCTTCCGTTTTCAAGTTAGAGCGAGTTAAACGAAAAATTAATTGTATCTATTATTTTACAATTTTTTCAAATTTTTGACTCCATCTTTTGTCAACCAAAAGAGTTGTAACTTTTTATTTCATCGAAGGATAAGCTTCTAAACAATTCGGTTAAAGTAATTTTTGTTTACATCTAAAATAAAAATTGACCACTGAACTAGTTGACTCTTATATGACGTAACAGCGGAGACTGCAGTAAGGGGAGGTATGCGTGAGTGCGTATCTCTTTTCCATAGTACCATGAAGCAGCAATACAAATATAATATAAAAACAACTCGAACCCGAAACTCTAACTAATTACAAACTAGAAGAAATTTGAAGGCTCTGGCTGTCAGCACTGCCTTGGAATCAATAGCATACAACAAGGTTTGCGCGAAGAATCCAGACTCTCTTTTCAAGGCTTCTTTAAAGAACTGAATCCACTTACAGGTCACAATAACAGTAAAGTCCTATTCCTAACAACTCATACACCTGCTCGTTAGCATTCAGACAATAAGTTCTGAGTGCGGTTTAAGTGCAACTTAACACAAACAGAACATTATGATTGTAGACCAAGCAAATGAGGTCCATGCAATCACGCTGAGGGTTGGTATAGGTGAGATTGTGTACAAGACAGTATACCTCGAAGTCCTTGTTGACAATACTGCAAATACAAAACTCAGTCAATCATATCTTCAGTATTATTAAAGTTTATCATTGGGTCATTCATTACGAGCACTACAGACAATTCATCTGATATAGGCTTAATAAAAATCACATTTCTAGCTTTCAGGACTTGTCTAGGTTGTTCAGGGTCTGCAACCCTATAACTTTTGGAATACTCATAATAATTCGACATAACGTATTGTTTTGATTTAGGATACAATTTCTTTTAATTTCATGAGGAATGCGTGCATAAGCTGTGTAACCAGAAGTTCTTAAGTTATTCAAGCCAACTTTGGAACCTGATCAAATTTCTTTTGGTGTCGCGTTAACAACAGCAACGGATGCAATTCTTTAGATATATTGCTGTAGAAACTGCCAATAAAGTATTCCTAATCCTGAATCTTGCAACATCAATCTGGTTTTCTCTACTAGAGTTCAATTCAAGCGTTCTAAGAAACCATTTTTCTAAGATGTATAGGGCACAGTAGTTTCATGAATGATGCCATGCTGTTTGAAAAATTCTTCGAAAAACTTATATTCTTTCGCATTATCCGTTTTTTAGTTTTTAAATCAAATTGATTTTCGACAAGACTTAAATTGTGTAAACAGATCAAATACTTGATACTTTGGTTTCAATAAGTATGCAGAGCACGTACCCTACGTGAATGATCATCCGTAAATGTTAAAAGATAGGGAGAACCTGACCACTACAGAGATCTGAATGAATTAACTCCAATTTTTCTTTGGCTCTCTTAGCTCTTCCTTTTGCAAATGCAGTCCTTTCTATTCGTCACTAGATAAATCAGCAAAATAGTCTTTATGCTTACTGGTATCCGTAATACAGCATGAATCAATGTACCACTCAGTATAACTGAAAACTGTAGTAGCTAAATCTGTTGTCAGCAAGAGAGATTCATTCATTTTCTTGGCTGAATTTCTTTGGTGTCGTTTTTCTTGTTTTGCCTATTTTTTATTTGTATTTTCCTGATCTTAAATCTAGGACATCTTGCAGCCTTACCGTCTTGGTTTGGTATGACCTTTTTCATGACAAAGATGACAGATAATGACTCTTTTCATTAAACATGCATCTCTGCTATTCACTGCTAAAGGTGTCTCACTATTTAACTAACGTACCTTTTATTTCAGTTCTTCGACAATCTTCTTGCAAAATCTCGTTTTCACCATCTCACTTTATATGGTGATGTGAGTTGTTTCAATACCCATAACCAATAGATTAAACTCAGTTGAAAGTCCACCTAAAAATGTCATAGTAACTTGTTAATTTACAATATTATTGATGTCTGTTAACGGTTGCACAAGGGAAATTAACCGATCAACATATTCTCCCATTGAGTTATAATCTTCATATTTTGTTTGAAGCAATCGCCTCAAGTCCTAATCTTCGACAAAGACCTTTATTTTCAAAAGCGGTTTGTAAATTATTCCAGGCTTTTTTAGAAGTGCGTGCATTTCTAACATGAGCATAACAATATCATTCCACTATTTTTGTCAATATTCAGTAAGTCACAAATTCAATAACATATTCCTACAGACTAGACTACTTAAAAATGTTTACTTTTTAGATTTATCTAAATATTACTGTCAGCTGATTCCTTTTGTTATGTAAATTTCATAATTACATATCACCATCTGTTAGTCTAGTGCCTAGTGAGTAATTTATTTTTATTCACGAAATTGGTAGCAAATTAAAACAAATAATTGACAAAACAAACTATTTTTCCTTTCCAATCAATTTAAATAACTTCAAACGAATCTCATAATTTTTCACTCAGTTATGATTGAACGAATATTAAGATATTGACTGATTTCACCGAATTATAGAAACATTAACTGCATATTTGAAATAGTGATAGGAAAACAAGTATCAAAAATAAGTTAAAATTAAATTGCATCTGTTTATTTTCCGTAGAATATAAGACATAATACTATAAGTAACAATCTCTTAAGATCGATGTGAAACGTTATAATAAACAAGAATTAAATATTAATCCTGTAAATTTCCTAATTTTAAATCAGCAAAAGTGATTTTCAATTAAGGAGAAGAAACCTGATATAATCATTACATATAAAAATATTGTACCAAATATACCTTTATACCAAGAATATATCTTATATACGTATATTACACCATAAATATACTATTGTGTGTTGCTTGGGTTGTAATTATAACTTACCATTTTGAAAACTAAAATGAATTATTGGATAAAATTGTTATTTCATTAAATTTTATATCCGAAGGCTAAGTGGAAATGAGAGAAATAATAATTTAGGAATATTATTCATCAAATTGTCACAGATTGCAAAGACACGGATTTTGTATTATAAATCTGAAATAAGAGAAGTGTATGAATAATGCTCCTTTTGTCTCATTTGTATTCTAAACGCGTTTACTTCTTTACGTGTACTAATTTACTCTGGCTGTATATTTAAAGTTATAAAATTGCTAGTAAATAGCTACAATTACATCTGCATTACAAGCATATTTCGCCTGTGTTAAGTTCCAGCAAAATGCGAGTATAAAGTTTTATATTCCTTGTACAACTCTGTTAAACCATACTCCCCAAAGATTTACCAATGTTGTTACTTGTTAATTTAGAAATGAGTATGTATGTTGAAGAACTCTTAAATGACACAAAGTTGCTTTTCTGAATGGGATTAAAGTTAGAAGCAAACTTTTCAATACAGTACTAACTGAAAGAAATGTACTTTTCACTATAGATAGATTAGATACATTTAATTAATTCCAGTATGCCAATAATGGAGAGGGGGCGTCAAAAATAGTACACGATATGACAATTAATACCTAGCTGCTTATAGAATAGAATATTTTTTGGTCCAATAAGAGCATTACATTCGTGCTATTGAACAAATCAGTACATACAAGGATGTAAAGGAAATATTAAAATATAGAATTATACATATTGTTACGTGTTTACACCCTTTTTGTAAACACTCTGTATCGTGAGTTCGGAAATTATAACACCAGGGTAACACTAAACACTAATTTATTGACTTACTAATTACAAAAAATTAATTACTTGACTAATATTGCACTGTGTACTACAATTCACTCCTTCAATCCTTTGATCTGTTCACTTTCTGACTAACTAAACTCAAACTGTTCAACTGACCATTAGAACTGTACTAACTTAACTGTCTATATTGAACATTCAACTGCTCATTCAAATGACCATTAGAACTGTGCTAATTCAACTGTCCCCACACACAGCTTTTCATTCCTTTATATACCCTAGGTTATGTGTTCTAGATCTTTCCACTACATTGCAACGCATTCTATAATCTTCTACAGGATGCCTGTAATGTTCTAAATTCTTCTATATGTCTTTAGAGGGTTGAAACACATAACACTGCCCCTTCCTTAAGCCTGAACGTCCCGGTCAGACAATTCAGTCTCTTTGACATAATTCGCCAGTCTATCTAAATGTACAATTTTCATCTTCGACTTTTTCCTTCTTTGAATTCGGTGCACAACGTCGTTGATTCGGGTAATGACAGAGTACGGTCCTTCACAAGGCGGTTGAAGCTTCGGGGATCTGCATTCCTTCCGCTGTGGGTTGTACAGCCAAACCAGGTCCCCACCTTGAATTCTCCTGTACTGGCATTCCTGTCATAACGAGCCTTCATTCGGTCACTAGCTTTGGCAATCTGCTCTCGGTCATTCTTCGCTTGTTCTCGACTTTCATTCGTGTAGTTGCTCACGGAAAATGGTTCCCCATTGGCAGCACAATTCTTACACTTGCGACACCAGGCCTCCACATCCTGGCGACTATTAACCCAATAGAACCGTTCCCGTACTTTACTCAACGTCTTGTTTACGCCAAAGTGTCTGCCGGACGTTTCACTATGCGCTTCCTGGAGTACTTCTGGTACACGACACCTGGGAATCACTAGACGCATTACAACCTGCTTCCCATCCGTGATTTCCCGTGCTCTTCTCAATAGCCCATCTAAGACTCTCAGTGAATCCCATTGTGACCATAAAGCCTTCAATCCTACTCCTTTGTTCGAAACATCCTTCCATTCTGGTCGACTTCCTTTTTCCTTTGCTCGCAATTTCCTCATCACTCAGTTGCTCTTGTCTTAAAACTTCCTTTGTACAATTCTCTGGAATCTCTTTACTTTCGTTTACACAGCCTTGTGATGATAGACTATTCGTGATTCTCTGAAGCTGGCAAACTTTATTTCTCTGAGAGCATTGCTTTCACTAGCCAGCACCGCCCCAGTGGCATGTACCCCCTCCGGATTCCACTGTCGACAATATCGTCTAACATGCCCTAGTTTTCTGCAGCTATAACATCGAAACCTGTTTGGTTTTGCTTCTCCTTGTTGTTTATCCTGTTTCGTTGGAGAATCAGATTTGGCCAGTAATTGACTCATCATTTTTTGCATGTTCTTTAGTATAGTTCTCTTGTTTTCTTGGTCCGAATATGCCTCTTCAACGCACTCTTGAGTGTGGGGCGTCCTTATAGGTAGCCTCTACTTCGAGAGCACGCACCAAAGCTTCGCTACTACTTTGGTGTCTCGTCAGCCGCAGAACTCGCCTGACCTATTCGTCCCTTATGCCATCCAAAAAGGCCCCGACGGCTAATTGTTTTTGGAATTCTCTTGAAGCACTCGGATATGCCAGGTGTGCTAGTCTCTCTATCGCAGCTTCGAATTCTTGCAAGCTTTCCCCAGCCTTTTGTGTCCTTGATTTCAGCTGAGCCTGGTATACTTGGGCGAGGTGTTGGTCGCCATATCTCAAGTCTAATGCAGCTTCCAAGACTTTGAAGTCCCTTTGTTTCTCCACCGAGATGGTCTGAAGTAACTCTGAGACTAATGCCATAGCCTTTTCCTCGTTATCCCAGTTATTTGCACTTGCAGCCGCCTCAAATTGTCTCTTGTACATCGTCCATGAGCTTTGGCCGTCAAATGAGGGAGGATTTAAACGAGAACCTGATGATGCTACTAGCTGCCCTCCTTTCTCTCTCAGTTGTCGCTTAAGTCGCTCTACTTCTACCTCAAACTCATTTACTTTTTCTTCTACCTTATCCACTTTTCCTTCAACCTTATCTACTTTTTCTTCTACCTTGTTTATCTCTTCTTTGACTTCACTCTTTAGTTCTTGCTTGGCGGAAATGATTGCATCCTGTTGTATTTTCATTTGATCTCTCATGATTTTCCTTAATTCCTCCTGGCGTCTTTCTTCCAAGTTTTCCATTATTTTTCTGAGTTCGTCTTTTTCCTCTTAACGTTTTTCTTGCTCTTCTTTTTCTTCTTGACGTCTTCTTTCTTCATCCTCTTTTTCTTTCTGACGTCGTCGTTCTTGCTCTTTTTTTTCTTCTCGATATCTTCTTTCTTGTTTTTCCTTTTCCTCTTGACGTCGCCTTTCTTGTTCCTCTTTCTCCTCTTGACGTCGTCTTTCTTGTTCCTCTTTCTCTTCTCGATGTCTCCTTTCTTGTTCTTCTTTTTCTTCTTGGCGTCTTATTTCCAGATCTTCCATCATTTTCTTTAATTCATCTCTTTCCTCTTGACGCCGCTTTTCTTGTTCCTCTTTTTCTTCTTGACGTGTTTTCTCCTGCTTTTCTTTGTCTTCGCGTTGCTGCGCCATTATCCTCGTAAACTCCGCAAGTAGGTCCTGTATTTGTTTCTCTGCTGCCATGCTTCTTGTTGTTATGGGCATACGATGACGTTAACCAAGTTTATTGCACAATAACGTTAAGAAAATTCAGATATTTCGTCCATATTTCCAGTGGATCTTTCTAGAAAAATCTCGAAATAGCACGAAAGAGTCGTATTTAGAATCTGTCACCATTCGGTTGTTAGAATTTCACTTTGTCCAGTAATTTTCAAAGAGAATGTTCTAGAAATTTTGTTAAACTAACACAAATAAGTTTTATTCAGTGTCGCTGTCACTTTCCCGAAAACGCACTTTTCACAGTTTTGAGTCCAAAAGAAGTCCTTAAACAATGTCCCGTAAGTCAATTCTCCATGTCACCACTAATTCCCGAGAACACTGTAGACACCTTCTCGAACAGTCCAGAAATCTTCTGTTATAATTCCGCTTCTGACATCAATTGTTACGTGTTTATATCCTTTTTGTAAACACCCTGTATCGTGGGTTCGGAAATTATAACACCAGGGTAACACTAAACACTAATTTATTAACTTACTAATTACAACAAATTAATTACTTTGACTAATATTGCACTGTGTACTACAATTCACTACTTCAGTCCTTTGATCTGTTCACTTTCTGACCAACTAAACTCAAACTGTTCAACTTACCATTAGAACTGTACTAACTTAACTGTCTATACTGAACTTTCAACTTCTCGTTCAACTGACCATTAGAACTGTGCTAATTCAACTGTCCCCACACACAGCTTGCCATTCCTTTATATACCCTAGATTATGTGTTCTAGATCTTTCCACTACATTCCAACACATTCTATAATCTTCTACAGGATGTCTGTAGATTCTTCTATATGTCTCTAGAGGGTTGAAACATATAACAATATATACCTAGGTATAAAAGTAAAATGCACCAGATGATAAACATTTATATAAAATTCACAAACATGTCCAAATTGTAATAATAATTTTATTATTATACTATCAAGATATTCTTGAACAGAATAGCATAGATTTTTAAAAGGTATCTTTGACTTTCTTCTTAAAAATAAAGATGTTCTTTGTATACAATGAGGATAAGTGGTTGTACAATTCTAGGTCTGAGATATTCTGGGCTCCTAATCATATATTTAGATATTTGAATAGAAAGTGAACATTTCATTTTTCTCGTATTATTAAAATGGATGGTTTCTTTATTACCAAATTTACGTTGATTTTTATAAACATGTAGTAAAATATGTTTACTTGGTATAGGGAGAATTTTATGCTGTCGAAAAAGATTACGACACGAATTTGTAGTACTACCAACAAACGTATCTTGCATATCTGCTTACATTATTGTTAAAAAATTTTATTTTGGGTATTTAGCAGATAACTTTTAAAGAAACGAACGGTTTCTTTGAAAGTTACCTGCTGAACACCCAAAATATTTTTTTTACCAGCATACATTTTATTGTGTATTGTGCAACAAGAACGTTAAATACATTAGAGGAGCTTCCCCATATGGTATACCATAAGAATTCCTCCAAAATAAAACAGTAACAGACCAGGACACATCCAAGACTTTTTTCAATGTTCTAATCTGGGAACATTTAGAGTAAAAGGTACTAGTAAATTTGCTGCAGTGATTGCTGAATGTCAGCGTATTGTCAAATATATGCCAAGAAATATCGTACAGCCACCTTCTTCAATGTTGCAGTTATTTATGTTTACATTAATGTCAGGAATGTTACGATTTTGATGATTATGAGCTGTCATATAACTTTAAAGAACAATAAATTGTTGTGAATCATGGGACATATTAGAAAAAAGGATGGCGGCAACATCAGCATACAATGAAATACGAACCTCAGTCGGCATATTGGGTAGCTCATTTATATAAATAATAGACATAATAGGTCCTAATAACGAACTTATAAATTGGGTAGAGATATACAGTTTACAATACATACAGTGATAAATATACAATAATACTTTAAAAAACATTAAAATATGAGTCACAACTTCAACAAAACATTTAGTGCATATAAAAATGGCACACTGTTTTGATAAAAAGTGAAAAAAGAAGTTAAAAAGATAAATTTTGGTTACAGTTAATTTTTGAATGACAGTATACATATAATTTATGATAAGGTATTATTATAATCCGATTTTGACACAGTATAGATTAAAGTGAGCATTTCAGAGAATCAGTTAAAAATTAATGTCTTGTAATTGTTAAGATTTGACAAAATTACAATATTTTAAAACTACAGTTCTCTTAGATAGATCTAAACCTAAACCTAAACTCACTTTTAATTAAAATGGTTTTGAGAATTTACATTTTCCTTATGCTGTGGAACCATTTTTATGTAGTAAAATTCCTCTAGGTTGTATTTTTCCTAGGTTGGATAATCAACAATTTACGCGGTGTGTCGTTCATTTCCTTGATGTTGGCAGTTTTTCTTAAATATTGGTTTATATACTATAACTCAGTAGTCATTGCAACTATACGTCTTTTAGAGATATTTGCTGGCTTTAAATTGTCGGGATTTATTGTGGTTGCATTGCAATTTTGTGACTATTTTATGTTCGTTCATTGATTGTCACGATATCCAATTTGGATCAATCTGTTAATTTTGGAGTAAGTTTTTTTTTTATCTATTTATTTAACGTCGGCCTATTTCCACTACCAGGGCCTATCACCGACGCCAGGAGATGAGCTACCCCCAACCTGGAAATTTTGCCGAACCTCTTCCCTTAAGAAAAGTAGGGATCTTTTACTTGCCTAACATTTAATAGACAAGGGACCGCCTGCTTTAGCAGGATGGTATATCCACTACGTAATCCTCGTCTGAGATTACGTAACTTCCGCGTATACACTGATATACAAGCCGCTAGAAGGTGGGACGAGAACGTTGTATTTCCCAAGATGGGTCACCCATCCAAGTACTAACCTCGCTCGACGTTGCTTCAACGGAATATCGACTGATATTCACATTGAAGTCACCTCTACGCTCGTTGGGGTAAGTTATATCTTTCCTTTCATCGTGCACGTGCATATTTATTAACAAAGATGAAATCGTTACAGAAATGAGAAATCCCTCCAGGGTGTTTCTGTTTGGAGGCTACATTTAAGCTACACCTCATACATGTGAGCCTTTTTTAAATTTTATTTCGTATTCAATAACGTTTTACTTCGTTACAGGGCTTTTATTTTACGTTCTCATGTTACCTTTACCTTTGGAATTTTTCTTATGGTACGAGAAGTTTTTTCCTTTAAGGTTCAAGCTTCATTGTTTCATTCCTGGAGATTGGATAAGTACTTAATCTGTCCAACCCACACCCATATAAGTACCCTAATATCTACTTTTTCTTTTTCCTGTATATACTAAAAATGGGCATGTGTGTGGCCTATTTGGGCGTATAACGATATAGATAGATATATTGTTTGATTTACTAAAATTTTTGTTATATTCAAGAACATAGGAGCATTAGTAAATTATGTATTGTAGATATTTGTCAATTTTTTTGTTTTTCTTAAAATCTAGTAGTTGACTATTTTTATTGTTTGTGCGTTTACCACGTCTCCAACATCGCATTCTATTAAAGTTATTTTATCAAATTAATATAAGTTCATTTGGCCATCCATCCAACTTTTTTCACATGTAGCAATATATTATATATACTACGTGGATACGGAAGTAATATTAGGTTATACCCATTATTGTCACTTTCAAACAAAGTTATGAAAATTCCTTAGTACTGACATTTATATATGTAATTAGATTATGAATAGATAGTTGTCGTACCTTCAATAGTAAGATGTAGAAATTTCATTAAGAATATTAGCAATCTTATAAAAAATATATATAACATATTTTTTAGGAAAGTTAGAAACAAATATGCCCCCAAGCAAGCAAGCTGTAAAAAACCATTACAGTAACTCATATTGTTTTAGGACGAAATATAAAAGAAAAGCAGGGTGGTAATACAATAACATAAAGAATAAAAACACGAGGCGAATTATATTAGTAGACAAAATAATAGATATTGTCTTATGCTTATTTTTATTGTATTAAATATATACAACTCTGTTACAAGTAATAGGTCAAATCATTGAATAATTATATTTTGCAAATTAAATACATTACACCTATTTTATTTAATCAAGGTAGTATATAGTCTAAGCAATTTATCTTTGCACGGCCATCACTAACGCGGGAAGCAAGCAAAGACTATCATTTGTATGTTGGCGTCTCACTTCTTACAATCGAACTGCCTAAAATGGACGTAAGGGTGTGTGTCTTGCACAGTCTACGACCTACGTATGCTTATCCTGCGCATTGGATTCGAGAGTAATTGTAACGCGTACGTCTAGACTACATAGAAGCGCATCAGTCTCGTCTATCAATCGTCAGTGGGGCGCATATTGTTTACTTTTCGTAACGCAATTAATTTATTTAATTCATTATGCCTGGAAAACGTTTAAATACGTAAGCTATAAATCTGATAGCTAATTTAATATCATATTTTATATTAGAGAAAGAAAACAAGGCTCCATTGATTTCTATCAATGCTGTCGGAGAGGTACTTATTTAAATTTAATGTATATGTTTCGTATCAGTAGAATGCAGGCTTTCGCGTCATTGTCCAATAATGTTTTATATTTCTTATTATTTTTAAATTAATTATTATTTTAGTGAGTAGCTAGTGCTTTGAAAATTAGTTCACATATGTGTCTACTATAAAAATACAAATGGAGAGAAACAAGTTATCCAGAACTCCGGGAATTTCTCGACCTCGAAAAGAAGCCCTGGCAAGAGATTTAGACGAAGTAGGAAAATCTGAATAAGGAAATAAAATAAAATATATACCTATGCACAATGTGTCCCAGGATAGATGTAACAAGAGGTGTAATGGACCAAACATTTTGGAATTTTGGAATGGTATTTGGGGATTGAGTCCTGCTTGTTGTAAAACTAAAGTATACCAAAAATGACTTGATTTGGTGTTCTACAGGGTGTTTTATAAGCAAAGTTGTAAAAATCACCACTAATAAAGTACCTTTATTTTTCAAAATATCAAAAAATTCCACTAAGAAAAGTTATTTAGAATGCAATTTTATACCTCTATACCAAATTTCAGGAATATAAAATTATTTTTTTTTGAAACTTCCCCGGCACTGACAATGCCGTGGGGTAGGTGAATGTTTGCTGATTGCGTTTTTCCAAATGTGCAACCCCCTTCTGGACAGCCTTGACTTTGGATTTGGAGGTTGTCTACTATATGTGATGTGTTTTATAAAAAAAAATCCAGAAAGGCGTGTTGAATTAAAAACCTTGCAAAAAGAACTTCGTACTAAATATATTGTTGACATAAGCTATGGTAGTTTACGAACACTCCTACATTTGGAATTTAAGTTTAAAAAAGATGACAACAGACGAGATTTAATGGGGGAGACAAATACCACTGCCAAAAGGTCCGAATTGTTCAGGCAATACAAAGAAAATAAAAATCCACCTTTTCAAAGAGAGTTAGTATTTTCAGATGAACATTCCTTTGTCAGTTGTTTGAGTCAAGGCACTCTTTTAAATACAAATCCCGTGCAACAGTGGACTTTCATTGGCAACTTCAGAATTTTTATTTCTTACGTGAAAAATCCAAAAATAGGTATTCTTTCACGAAGTTTGGTACAAATTCATTTGAGGTTGCTAAATCCAATGGAGTACTCAGATTAGAAATAAAAAAATCGCTAATACGATTTCTTCATTTTCCACCCCGTAAAAAAATCGCAGTACGCCGAGCTTTTATGTTTGATAAAATGTAATGCATCACAAGAATGCACTTAGCGATCCACGTTAAAAAAAACGATGTGAATCGAACCAAAAATAAACTTTTTATGGGGTTGGTTCCAAGCCAAACGAGACACACTGTATATATGAATGAATAAACATTTTCAAAAATTAATATTTTATTTCATGGATATCTCAAGTGTAAATGAAAGTGTAATTAAAATTGAAATATTGTGCAAAGGTAATAAAAATATATGTAAAGCTTTTATAACTTTTTAGATTTTACATGTTTGATTTTTTTTATATTTAATCATTGAACCTACTGACAATGCCCAATACTGTAGTCTAGTCCAATTTAAAATTATTAATATTATTATTTATTAATTTCCAATACGCATCTTAATAAAAATTTGTAACGCCGATGACGCGAAATCATTTTCATCCTTCAATGAATTAGTTTAGGCAAAGGAGAATGATGACGTCGGTTCAAAGATCCATTGCTTCAACTATTATCAATTTAGGTGTATAATAACCGGACCAACATTTCTAATAATCATCGTAAAAATAATCTTGTATACACCGACTCAGTGGTTCAATGCTTACATCTGAGGATTCAGACCGAGGGTTCCGTAGTTCGAATTCTGGTCAGACTATATATATTTAATGGTGTCTTTAACGTGCGATCGAGACGATAGCAATGAACCAAATCGTAGTTGAGTGAGACAACATGGATAACTACAGGTACAGGTGACACATTATGTATCTGTAGATCTGTTTAGGAATTAATTAATTAATTTACACTGTAGTAACCATCTCTCAGTAGTAAGTCCTTAACATTATTCATGTATCTCAAAAAGTTACACTTTTAATATTTTCTGGTAGATTATTGCATAGCATTTTGCATACGCGGCTTTCACGAGTCTGCTGATATATGTGCTCAGCAATTTAAGTGCAAAGTTAATTTAATTCGATCATACCAAGTATCCATTGATTTGACATGAGTGCACCAAAGTTTTCTATTTATCTTCTTCTATATTCACGTTGGCTGTTAATATATTGTGAATTTCTAAATAATCTATAATCCTGATGCAGATCATTTTTTTTATAATTACTAAGTTGTGATATTTGCCAGTTACTCTCAATGTCATCTTCTTGACATTTCTTGAACACAGGTATTACCATTGAGGTTTTAAGTTCCTCAGGGAAATAACTTTCTATAACAATTTTTTTAACTAAGTATAATAAGACATCAATAATATTCAGTGAGATATTTTTAATTACTTGTCCTTTTAAACCATACTGACTCACTGATTTTTTATTCTTTAGTTCATTAATTGCACCAAGAAGTTCATCTTTAGATACTTCATAGAAATATAATGAATTTGTTTGATACTTGGAGAGGGTGTATGGTAATGACAAATTGTATTCGAAGTGACTTTCTAGATTATTGGTAGCAATCTGAGCAAAATGTGAAGCAAAAGTATTTGAGATTATTCCATCGTCATATATATTTAGGTACATTATTCATGTTTAAGCCAATAGATTTACGATAAGTTTTGTATTTTCCCAGCTTGGAGTTTACAATACATCAGGTTTCTTTAGATTCATTTACCTCATTATTAATTTTGCTGTATATTTTTATATTTCTTTTGTGTTAATTTTTTTTACATTTGCCAATCCCTGATTTTATTTTCCTAAACACATTTCGGAGTGCTTGTAGTATATTATATATTATTATATCACATTCTATTGAATAGAAAACAAGGCCGAAATGGCAAACTTGCCTGAAAAAGCACACTACAATGAAAACACAAAATGACAACGAAGTGTGAAGTATCCAACTATAAAACAATTTTTGTAAATCTACAGGCCTTACGTGGAGTAGCAAAGCAATAGATTGCGTGATCGATTTATCCCTTTATAGGTTAACATTTTTACGATTCGATTTTATTGAATATTTCGGTCGTTGCACGATGGCCTAATAAAAACCTAAATGTACTTTTATTGTCATGGTAAAGTTATTGGGCCCTTATCTACCTTTATTTATATGGACACATTAATCCTTCGTTCTAGTGTGTACAATATGAAAGTGATACAATGTATTAAATAATTTGATTGGATTATTACAATTAATTATTTTATTTATTTGCTTTCATTATGATTGGAGAATATTATTTAGCTATTATGCAAATCACAACATAACCACTTTTTATTTATTATGAAAATACCTACTTTCTGCATATTGTTGCCCTAATCTGGGCACGCTAATATACTAGTTAGGTAAATACTTTAAAACACTCATTATTGGAGAACCAATTAAAACAACTACTCTTCTAGCTAATACTGACGAAGTATTGAATTACATGATAGGATTCTTAGCATTTTAAAGGAAAAGATATATATTAAAAATACTTAAATCATTTATTTAAATTCACTCATTCACATATTTTTATTCAATATAAAATTATCTACTTTCTGTAGTAGGTATTTTCATAATAAATTAAAAGTGTGTAAGGTGTGATTTGCATAATACCTAAATAATATTATCGAATCATAATGAAAGCAAATAAATTAAATAATTAATTGTAAAAATAAATCAAGAATAGGCTTGTAAATAACACAGCCAAACAAAAAAAATAAAGTGTCTTGACCCCAGAGACTGACTAGGTAGACTATATGTTTTTCGGGTCACTGAATCCGAATCCGGGGTCCATTTGATCTCATGTCATCAGGTTTAAGGTCATTTGAAGGTCAAATTGAGATATGACCGTAAAAAATTCCGTAAAAAATTTATGTTTATGTTTTTGAGGTTGCTGAATCTGAATCCGGGGTCCATTTGATCCCATGTCATCAGGTTTAAGGTCATTTGAAGGTCAAATTGAGATGACCGTGAAAAATTTTGAAAAAAGTTTATTTGATACCATCATGTCAGAATCAAGGTCAAATGAAAGTCAAACACATGAAATTCAATAATACAATCTTTTTTGACCCCGGATTCTGAAAAAGCAGAAAATTTTACGTCCAAATACATCCTGAACGGTTCATGGAACCGATTTCTTAGGTCATTTGTTGGTTATCAAGTGGTCAAATGCTTATTTTCCATTTCTTAACTGATATATCGATTGTAAATCGAAATCTTACGTCTATGACTAGTGACCTTCAAGTTTTTGTGGTCGCTTATCACGATCCCGGTATCCATTTCATAACATGACGTATAAACCAAGGCCAATCGAAGGTCAAACGCCATAATTTGAATGATATACATTTTTTAACCCCGTATTCTCAGAGAACAAAAAATCTTAGGTCCAAATGCGTCTTGATCTGAGTCGAACCGAACTTTGGATTTCATATGGAGGTATTAAACTATTTTGAGATGTTTTAAACTACATTTTTAAGTCCAAAGACCTAAATCCAAATCTGCTGAATTCAATAGCCTCAAAATTCAATAACCCAATAACCTAATAGCTCTAAAAACCCGATCCCGTAGCTATAAAATGATTACAGACGATGAAATCTGATGAATCCGTTTACTCGAATGACCACATTGCTCAATAATCCGAGTAACCCCATAATTTTATTACTTAGTCTCTCATAGCAAAAATTCTGTTCTTTATAATTAAAGTTGTTTAGCTTCACAACTCCAAACCATGCCACTGTAATTATGGAACTCATTTTCTCGCTCTGCAACTTATCATGAAATTTCTTTGCATGGAACAACCTTTACACCCAAATCAGAATTGCACTTCTGTCTGTATCCAGGGCACCTCCTCGCGGTGACGGCGGGCAACGGAGTAAGCCCGTTATGATGTACAAAATCCGTTCACGCAACCTCCTCGTGGTGTACATCGGGTAACGCTAATGCTGACGGTTTCACAATTCAGTTGAAAGATTCAAAAGAAATCTGTATTTGACCTGCAGATGATCTTTCAGGGTCCAAAAAATTATATCATTCGAATTATAGCGTTTGACCTCAGTTTATACATCATGGTATAAAATGGATACCGGTATCGTGATAAGCGACCACAAAAACTTAAAGGTCACTAGTCATAGACGCAAGTTTTCGATTTACAATCGATATATCGGCTAAGAAATGGAAAATAAGCATTTGACCGCTTGATAGCCAACAAATGACCTAAGAAATCGGTTCCATAAACCATTCAGGATGTATTTGGTCGTAAAACGTTCTGCTTTTTCAGAATCCGGGGTCAAAAAAGATTGTATTATTGAATTTCATGTGTTTGACCTTCATTTGACCTTGATTCTGACATGATGGTATCAAATAAACCCCGGATTCGGATTCAGCAACCTCAAAAACATAAACATAAATTTTTTACGGAACTTTTCACGGTCATATCTCAATTTGACCTTCAAATGACCTTAAACCTGATGACATGGGATCAAATGGACCCCGGATTCGGATTCAGCGACCCGAAAAATATAAAGTCTACCTAGTCAGTCTCTGGGGTCAAGACACTTTATTTTTTTTGTGTGGCTGTGTAATGAATGAATGTTTCTATACTCTACTGATGAGAACTAACGAGTTCGGAAAAACTTGTACAACTTTTCTAAAGTTGAAAAAGAATGGAAGGTTCAATAATTGTTGTGAATGACTGAATTTCAATCAATGATTTAAGTATTTTCAATATACCTATTTTTTTGCCTTAAAATGCCAGGAATCCTATCATGTAATTCAATACTTCGTCAGTATTAGCTAGAAGAGTAGTTGTTTTGGTTGGTTTTCCAATAAAGAGTGTTTTAAAGTGTTCTCCTAAGTAGTATATTAGCGTGACCTGATTAAGGTACCAATATACAGAAAGTAGATAATTTCATATTGAATAAAATTGTGTGAATGAGTGAATTTAAAAAAATGATTTAAGTATTTTTAATATATATTTTTTCCTTTAAAATGCTAAGAATCCTATCAAATTCAATACTTCGTCAGTATTAGCTAGAAGAGTAGTTGTTTTGATTGGTTCTCCAATAATGAGTGTTTTAAAGTATTTACCTAACTAGTATATTTTAGCGTGCCCAGATTAGGGCAACAATACACAGAAAGTAGGTATTTTGATAATAAATAAAAAGTGTGTAAGTTGTGATTTGCATAATACCTAAATAATATTCTTGATTGTATTAGTTTATTTACAATAACAAAATGCAAGTTTATTTACAATAATTATTGCGAATTCAGTTGTCGGGCAAATTTTGTCCAAAAATAACCCATAATTCCCCACTGTGTGTCGGTCTGGTATCTGTCTGTCGTTGGTGCTATACCTTTAAAACTATTTGACGGAGAGATATAATATTTGATAGTTACTTAGTTACCGCGATTACCTTCAAAGAAATGTGATATACTTTAACTGAAAAATACATAAAAAAACTATTAATGAAAAACATGTGAAGGAGGACAATAATATGTGACATGTAGTTAAAACAATTGGCAAGGAAGAAACCTGCTATACTTTTATTTAAAAATATATAGAGTGAACAGTTGAACACCCTTATTAAAAAATAATTAAAAAAAAAATATTACGGAAGGCAATAATATCTGGTATGTAGTTATAATATAATAATAAATTCTCTTATAATAAGTGATAAAACTAGTGGAAGCATTATACTCTTCGCCGATTTACTGAGCTTTTTATATAATTGTTACACATTCTATAGGATACTCTTCACATGTTTCTTGTAAATAATGTTAGTTTTTGGACATTCTAAATTTTGTGATATAAACATTGTTGTGAAAAAAGAAATATATGAAAAAAAAATCACCATGATAAAACTAGTGGAAGCATTATACTCGAGACCTTTGGATTGCAAGGCAAAACATCAAATCAAATCAAAGATATTTATTAATGGATTGCAAGGCAAATGCTTTAGCCATTGGGCTATCTCACCTTACCAGAAAACTTGAATAAATATCGTTCAAGAATTATATTTCAACGGATTAGATACATTATTATGAAATATATATATTGGTGAAATGCAAAAACAAAAAAAAATTATAGAGAATAACATTTCGAATGATTTCTATTTAAGTACAAATGACAGAATTTTTGAAAAAAATTTTTTTTTTATTTTAATGATTAATAACTTTTTTATTTATTGATTGATTTTTTTCAAAAACAATAGGGTTCTTCCTCTAGCTAACGCTAACTTACTTTCCAAATTTCAATACAATCAGACTTTTCTTTCTTAAGTTATCATGCTTACAAGAAACGTCACGGACGGACAGACAGACGGACATTTTGAAAGTTGTTCAGAATTCATTCACTAACACAATGATATGAAAATTTTTTCTCTATGAGCGATATTTCCGGTTTTAGAAATGTGCCGATCAAATGCAATATACTCTTCGTTTTTGCGAAGAGTATAAAAACAAGCTAAAAACCTACTCTTCGCCTGTTCACTGAACTTTTTATATAACTGTTACACATTCTATAGGATACTCTTTAGACATTTTTAATTTTATAGCACGAACTTACTTTGTAAAATACTCAGTGTAAAATAAAGAAAAAATTAAAGAAAAACTGGACTATACCCCATTTGGGTTTCGAACCCGGGACCCTTGGATTCCGAGTCAAAAGCGTAAGAACTACACCACCACCTTACACGTAAAAAAATGTAAATTTTTACATTATAAGACACGAGCTAAAATCATTTATCACGGTTGCATATTACATTATGAAATGTATCTTTGTAAAATATATAAATATTTAGGTATTAAAATGAAATATCATTTCACCGAATTTATATTCAATTACAAAAACATAAAAATCAAAAAATTTTTTTTTCAAATTTAAATCATTAATAACATTTTTATTTACCAAACGATTTTGTTCAAAAACAATAGTGTTCTTCCTCTAGCTAACATCAAATTACTGTCCAAATTTCAGTACAATCGGATTTTTCTTTCTTGAGTTATCGTGCTTACAAAAAACGTGACGGACGGACGGACGGACGGACAGACGGACATTTTGAAAGTTGTTCAGAATTCGTTCACTAACACAATGATATGAAAATTTTTTCTCTACGAGCGATATTTACGATTTTAGAAATGTGCCGATCAAATATAATATACTCTTCGTTTTTGCGAAGAGTATAATAAGGGGAAACCGAGATGATTTTCTGTAATTTGAATAATCGTTACGCCAGAAAAAAATTTAATCGAGAACATATCACTTTCTTGTTCAAAAACCATCTAACGGTAATGCTTTGATATTAATTATAAAGAGAAAGCATAATGTGTCTTAGATCTGGTGTTTGATAATATTATTTTCGGTAGTTCTACTTCAACACTCTTTAAAAGTAAAAGTATATTCATCAATAAAGTCATTTTCACGTCTATTATCGATTTCTATTATCGTAATCACCATCCTCATTATCACTGCTTTTAAGAGCAAGAGAAGGGCTTGAAATATCTGCTGAAAACCTCGATAAGTATACTATTAAAACTTTCTTAATTTGTGCGTCCATTCAAAGGAAGTAAAATTATCTCGACTAATATTTTGATGCTGTAAATGACTGACTATTTCTGTCTGTTATTTTAAGTATTGCATTCTATATGCAAAATTAAACCATAATTACAGAATAACAATTATAAAATTAGATCATTCTTTTATATTCGACAAGCAGATAATCTTTTTACCGCTGCTGTACATGGTAATACTACTTTCATTTAATATAGATGACAATTTATATTTGTTATTACGTAATTCTACAGGTACAGCCAACCTAGATCTTAAAATAATGTATATAACACTGAAATATAGGAAAGATACAATGATTAACATTTCAGGCATTGCAATATAATTTCAATAAGCACTTGATTACATTCGAAATTCTTTAATTTTGCGCATACAAAATTTATAATAAAAAAACATTTTTACAAAACACATTTATTCTTTTGTGGTTGTCTGCTCCCCGGTTTTTCTTTACTGTGATCCGATACAATAGTAACTAACTAACTATTGAATCAATTTCAGCCTCTAGACAAATATATCGAAATTCCCCACACACGCTTCAATAATCAACAGAATGAAACGCTATAGTTGAGTTATAAAGAAAACCATGTATTATACAAGGTGATGAAATAATAAGCGCTAAATAATATGGTTGGGAAGAAAATGTAACTAGTTCATTGGAAGATATAGTAAAGGGGTGGAGACTCTTGTTAGAATCAGAGATGTTAGAGTAGTTCTGATTATGGAATGGGACATTTTTCTTCTTCCAATTCACACACATTATTCTAATTAGTCTCCCTCCGCTGCATGGTATATCTGACAGTATTACATCTTCTGTTGCGGTTGCCTGTTAGGGGAATGGATTCAACCGAAGAGAAAGGAAACAGATTCGGTGTCTGGGGTTATACAAATGTACGAGACCTCGATATGACTATTTAGGGATTTAGTAAAAATGGGTAGTTAATCTTGAATAAACCATTTTATTAGTTTCCAAAACATGTTATATCTGTTTACATTGTTGTTCGGGGATAAAAAGTGTAATTACATTCAATATATTTTAATAGAAGTGACAAACTAACAAAATTCAGATTAACTATTGTCAATTAGTTGATAGTACAGTAACAAATTCTCAACATAGTTCTCCCCTGTTGAAACATTGAAACACTGTTTTCAAAAAAACAAAGCAAAGGACATGATTTAGTCATAGAATGGATAAACACACTTTTCTTTCCCCGTTTTTGTTTTGAACGCTTTAATTTCAATTGAGAAATTTTCAAACTTTATAATTTTAATTGCTTTGAAAAGTGCAGTATATAATAAGGGCCTAGATCTTTGCTATGTCCTTCTTTTTTCATTCTTTGCAAATCGTAAACAATATGCTAGAAACCTTTGTAAGCGAGTAAATTTAGAAAATTTTAACCATGGAAATGTGGGTTCTGGAGTAACTTGTGTGTGAACCATTTTTCTTTGTTCTGGAATAATTTCTTCTTAAAAAAATTCAATTGATTTTTTGGTCAGATCGAAATTGTAATCAATTATAAATTCTGGTCCTTGCCACCAGTGTTTTTTACTGAGAATATCAATAGTATTCATGTCACGTGATAGCTAGTCACCAGGATTTTTAGAAGAACTTATATGATGCCATTCATAATTAGTTGTGAGTTCCTGTACCTTTGAAACTCTCTTGGTTACAAAATATCTCAGTGAAGAGGAGATGAGTAGAGCCGACATAGAACTATTATTGAATCCGTCCATAAGAACACTTTGATTTTTTTTTGCGAAATAACATAAACAACTTTATGAACCAACTTTGACTGCAATACGGTACCACATCAGTCTAAACGTGGAAACGATACTGTTTCTAGGGGAGCAACGCGCGATTTTGAGTACAAGAGATGAAGATACGATACACTTTTATCAAAGTACATACCTTTATAGATACATGACATACGTTAACAAAGAAGTATCCTCAATACCGTGTATTTGAGTTTGGAGAGAATAACCATCGGGGAATCGATAAGTTTGATAAATGTGAAATATTATGAAAGAAATTTTGCCACTTCTAAAATATTTCAGGAGAAAGTTCCTCATCCCAGGCAATTTTACTGGTCCAAATTTGTTGCATTGAATTCTTTTAATTAATTTTAATCTCCAGTCCTTTCTGATTAACGTCTGTGAGGGTGTTAAGAAAAGACATCTCATTGGAGCACCATTTATGCAATTCAATACAAGTAAGAGTTGTTCCCTTAGTTCTATTATTTCCTAGAATTTGGATCACAGAATATCATCTACATAACATTGAGTTAAAATTGCATTAGATGCAGGTGGGTAAGTATCTAATTCATCTTCTGCCAGTTGCTTAAGCAGCGAGTGACTAAATACGGAACGAAATTCGTGCTATAAGTTATTGTCTGAAGCTCATTTATTTGTGACAAACAGAACTTCTTTGAATTTCTATGACTATTTGACTAGTTGCAGCAGTGGAACATCAAGATAAATCAAACTTGGGACTGTTACCTTTTGGTCACGAGGGGTAGGGTTGATGTGTATTTTGCAGCTGAGATGCTGTTACCTTTTCCTATTTTTTCTTATGAGTTCTTGTCCTTCTTATCTTGGGGGGGCTCCTGGAGCGTACCTAGCGAGTTCTAGGTAATTTGTCTTCGTCTGACCAATGTTTGGGCTTGTATAAATCTCCGAGATCTTGAATAAATCACTTGATTAAGTTCCAAAACATATCATGTCTGTTTACATCTTAGTTCGGATATATAAAGTGTATTTGCATTCAATATATTTTAATAGAAGTAATAAACAAAATTCAGATTGACTATTGTCAACTACTTTACATTACATTAAGCCAAGTGAATAAAAAATAGTAAACCTTAAAAGCATTTACTATTTAGTAAAGTAGAGTCTGATTAGTAGAAGCAAATACTTAATCTTGAAAGCAAAAACGTTTATTTTTACTAGGTAGTATTTGCTGGGTAATTACTACAAGTATTTATTTATAAACGGAATAGTTAAGTATTTGCTCCACTGTACTCTTCATGGTTATCTCGCTGTTCAGCAGAAAGTGTGAATATGAGACAATACGCCATTTGGCCCTGCTGTAAAGAGAATTTACTCTTGCTGACTTTATTTAACCCATTTCTCAATTGTGTAAACATGTCTAGTAATGAAGAAGAAAGTAGTAATAGTGAATGTCGTAAAGATGAGACAAATAAAACAAACAGTAAGATGCTATTTGTGAGTTTAATCAAAAAACCATTGAGTTGTATTGAATAAATCTCTGTTGTCCAAAATGGTAACATCGAAAGAAAAAGCCTGGAGTGAAATAAAAGAAGAGTACAGTAAAGGCATTGGCAAAATCATTATCATAGCTCAACTTAAAAAACTTCTTAATAATATAAAGGCGAATATTAAGAAAAAAACGGATACAAATGCAACTGGTAACAAACCAATCAAATTGAGTAACTGGGGACAGTAATTTCTAGAAATGTTAAATTTCCAAGATATCATGTTTTCTCAAATGTTCCCAGAGGCGTTTCAGTTGGAGTAAATCATATCGTGGACAAGTCATCAGATGCATCACCTGTAGGGATCAGAAATGCGCCTCCCCCCCCTCCCCCCTTCTCCCCCCGTTAGATGTAACCTCAAAAGGGAACAAAATTGCGTCATTCCATAAGGAGATAGATGTAGAAAAAAAATAAAATGACGAAAGCATCATCTGAAATAGGAAACAAAAAACATGCAAACTGAAAACTGTTGAATTACAACGCCTTGTACTATTAGAACCACTGGAAGCGTCGAGGTTGCAACAGCCAAAAGATGAGTTAATTATTCAACTATTACAACAGCTCTTAGGTCAAAATGAAGATATAGAAAC
The DNA here is from genome assembly GCA_936432065.2 of Rutpela maculata. Lineage (NCBI taxonomy): Eukaryota > Metazoa > Arthropoda > Insecta > Coleoptera > Cerambycidae > Rutpela > Rutpela maculata. Next base: position 288,869,893 of record OW386285.2, on the reverse strand, counting down.
CCCAGTTCCTGAAGAGAACCTTTTAACGGAGCTCGGGCAATATTTAATGTTTGACAAGTAAATATATTTGATCTGTGTATTTTGAAATATTTGAATATATTTCTTTAAATGCGCATCACAAATTTAAAATTTAAAACTCCAACAATATCCTCGCGTTATTGCTCGCCAACATTTCATCTCATCATCTTCTTCAATATCTTCATACCTTAGTTCTTCCAAAGAATCATCTTCAAAGGCCTCTTGTGGGTCGAAGTCATCGTTTAAATATTTCGCGATATTGTGCAGTACCTACTGCGCAAGACAATATTATTTTCGGTACCTTTTTACTCGATACTCTAACGGTATTGCTGAGTATATAGGAAAGCGCATTTTCAGTTGCCCGAATAGTATTTCTATCATCATTCAGTTCAATAACAGTTGTTGGAAATTTAATCCACTGATCTGCCGATCGTTTTGCAGTCTATAGTGCGATGAATCCCGAAATCTTCTGCTACTCCGCTGTGAAAGCCCGGATCGCTTAGATAGTGAAGAAATATCTCTATTTTTTTTCTTGGATATAGTGCTGCCCCTCTGCGTTCTTGGCTTATTGACAGAAGCTCGTTACATAAAAAATCTACACTTTTATATTCAAACCGTAACATACATTTCGAATGGCTAGGGGTAACACTCCTTCTTTCTCGATACTTTTTATCCGCACGTATAAATGGATGAAAGCTGTCATCAACCATAAGTACACTGTTCACCTACCTTAGAAATGATCAAGTGTTTACGGGCAACAGAAAGTATTAACTTCGAATTATTTACCCAATTTTAAGATACTTGGAAAAACTAAGATTTTACTACTTATGCAAAGTAATTACTACAAGGAGAAGTAAATGCTTGATACAAAGTATTCACTTAATATTTTATTCACTCAAGTATTTACCTACGAATGCCTTAGTACAAGCATTTACTACAATTTATTCACTTGTCTCGAATATTAAAATTATTATCGTCGGCGCGCGTCGTCAGTAGCGTGTCGTAATGAGGTAAATAAAATATAATTAAATATCAACAATTGAAACGCTTCCGAAACGTCAGTCAAATTGATTTTTACATTTTTGTTTTTAATCATCATTTGTCAAAAAATGTCATCTAACTGTTCCTTTCACATAAAAGTACAGGCGTAGAGGTTATTTTCCAGTAATTATAATATTTGTAGATCTCACGGGCATTGTTTTAGAAGAAAATACATGACAATCCCACTAAAACGGAAGAACCTAATCATATTTTTAAAACGATATTTTTAACAGGTTGGGCAAGCTTGAGCTATAATATATTTAAATATAATATTTCAATGTCGGCCTGTAATAGTATACTTCTAATTAGTTTTCTGTAATTTACATTGTCTAAAACTTTGTGGTTTATCAACTTCAGAAGTCAAATATTGGGGTGTCTCGAATCTTCAAACTGCTTTTCGATCAACTCAGATAAACAGTCCAACAACATTTAAATAATTCTCTTGATAAAATGTGTAACGTAATTAAAAATAAACTTTATAAAGTGCCCTTATAAATTAGTAGTTAATGCAAATCCATTACCCAATGTATTTATCCTCATCATTCATGTGGACGAGTGTAAAGTTTTGATGTTAGCTTTGCCACACATTACTCTATTAACAAAATTATAAATTATTCAGGTTCGCGTCTATCCCGATTTAAGCATGAACTGGTCTTCATGACAGAAATCTAAGCTATGGTCTCTCTTATACCAATTTGGTTTAATCAGATAAGTAGGTAGTCAAGAAATGAAGAATAAGAAATATAATTATAACAATAATATTGATACTAACAAAACACATTATTCATATTGTCTGAACATAATACAAATTAGTCGGAACTTAATATTAACTACAAAGGCGAAATTCAGCAAGAGTGTCACCAAATACTGGTTTTACATTACCAAATGGTAATGGTAGACAGTACGTATGAAAAAATACACATTTAGTGGACAATACTGACAATATATGACCAATTATTAGCTAACATGAAAATGCCATCTTTGAAAGGAGACGAATATAATCTTGTTATACAGATATGAAGGCTTATTTGTTTTTGTTACTATGATTTTGTGATACCAGTTGTGATAAAACAACTGGTTTTCTGAAATTTATGACTGGTTTATAAATAAATCGCAAACAGTTTTGCAGTTTTTTGTCATAATAATTAAATATTGATAAGACAAGTGACTCACAGAGAACAATTTTTAAATCAGTATTTAAAATATGGTTAGAGCTGTAGAAAACTTTTAATTTAGTACATTTATCGAAGTTTGAAATATGTTTTTGAAATTTTATTAACGTATATAAAATAAGTCTTAGATTTTTTGATTCATCACTAATTGGTGCAGATATCTAGCTCTAGAGATATTTTTTGAAGATTTATTGAAGCGGTTCGACTTAAAAAAAAATGTTTTTAACCTTTTTAGTCGCTTCTTTTATTTATTTAACTTCCACATAGTGAAGGAAACTATTGTGAAATTCTCTCTATGTTGGGCACCATGTGAATGTTACTACAAAAATAATACCATATTTGTGAGTTAATTGCTATTACCGGCGCCTCCGCCAACTCTTGGAATATTCTAGTAATATGAAGGAAAAAAATTGTTCTTAATTTAAAAAAAAATTCAAACGTGATGGGGCAAAATAAGTTCCAAATTCAGTTTCAGCAACCCTAAAAACATATGTGACACTGGGTCTGGTCCGGCGAAACTCACAAAAATATTTTGTAGTCCTCTGTAATTATTTTTAAAAATCATGGTCCTTCCAAGAGAATGGTTCGTTCCAACATAACATAATCCTACACACGATATTTCTACACATAATGTCCGCCCTAAAATATTTCCCATAAGACAATTAGTACAGTACCTAGAGGTAAAAAATATGCAAAACTTCGGAATAATGTCGTATTGAACGGATTTCGTTCATTTTGGCAGTATAATAGTAAATGCTTCACAGAAAAGTTTCTATATTGTGCGGGGGCTTCCTAATTTATAGGGGGTGGATGCCACACCCTCTCAGGGGGTGGCACTTAAAAATATATGTATTTATTGGAGCTGAAGTAAAATCAAATTTTAAGAAAGAAAAAGGTTCTATGCAATTTTTCACATAAATTGATAGTTTTTAAGTTATAACGACTTCAAAATTGCGATTTTAGCTTAAAAAAAAGGTATTTCCAAACGGCTTTCGTCAAGTATCTCGAAAAGTATTGTTTTATCGAAAGAATGTTACAGACCAATTACAGAAAGTACAAACTGGGAATTAATCATATTTTTTGTTTATTGATGTAGGATTAATAATTAATTTCGAAGATATTTAAGTTTACATTTGGCATCCAAGTGTTCATAAGATAACTACTTAGAGTGAGAGTTAAATATCTCAGAAACTGTGACACCTACGTCAAGGATGCTAATAGGTAGAATAATAGGTTATTAATTAAGTTTTCAACTGTTTTTTTATTTGTTTCTATAGCATAAAAAACAAAGAAGTTATGACCGAAGCAATGTGCGTCTACACATTTTCTTAACAACAACTTCGCCATTTTGTTACTGTAATTAGCCAGTAATTAAAAAAAAAGGAATTTCAAACACTGTTCCTCATTAATATATAGCATGATGCTCAAATTTTTCGGTTTATATACCGCACTTGCTTTAGAAGAAAATACAGTTTAAACTATAAAGGTATTTTCGATAAAACGTAATTTTTTTTCCGTTTCCAAATATCTCAATAAATATTAGTTTTATTGAAAAATGGGTAGAGATCAAAAATAAAGTAGTAATGAATTTCGTTTTTTATTTATTTACATAGATTTAATAGTTTCGGAGATATGAAAGTTTACAAATGGCGTCAGAACGTTTATAAGACGAAAAATGCACTTTAAATGTTAAATATCTCAGAAATTGTGACACCTACGTCATGCATGCTAAAAAATGAAATTAAAGGCAATTAATTGCGCTTTCAAATTGTTTTTTACTCGTTCCTGTAGCATAAGAAATAAAGAAGTTATGACGGAAAAATGCGCGTATTTATATGTTTTTACATAAAAAAGTAGCCATTTTGTTACTCTAATTAGCTAGTAATTTAAAAAAATGTTCTCTAATACAGTTTTTCGTTAAGATGTAGCATTACCTAGATGCTCAAATTTTTTTGTTCATTTAAAGCACTTGCTTTAGAAAAAAATGCAATTTAAACTTTAAAGGTAATTTCGAAACACTTCGATACCAGTTATAAACTTAAATATCTCCGAAATTATTAATCCTACATCAGTAAACAAAAAATATAATTAATTCTCAAATTGTACTTTTTGTAACTGGCCTGTAACATTTTTTCTATAAAGTAATACTTTTCGAGATACTTGACGAAAGCCATTTGGAAATACCTTTTTTTTAAGCTAAAGTCGCAATTTTGAAGTCGTTATAACTTAAAAACTATCAATTTATGTGAAAAATTGCATAGAACCTTTTCTTCTTAAAATTTGATTCTATTTCAGCTCCAATAAATATATATATTTTTTAAGTGCCACCCCCCAAGAGGGGTGGCATCCACCCCCTATAAATTAGCAAGCCCCCGCACAATACAGAAACTTTTCTGTGAAGCATTTACTATTAGACTGCCAAAAATGAACGAAATCCGTTCAATATGATATTATTCCGAAGTTAAAACCTCTAGTTACTGTACTATATGCTGAATTCACGTTTTCTACATATAAAAAAGTTGCACATCTCTGGTATTAAACATCAATATTTTGACAGACTTATGGTTTCTACACACGCCTCGAAATATCTTACACACGCGTCGAAATATTCTGCACGCGAGATTTGCAAGAATCCCGTTTTCTACACATCGGATATATCCATACTAGACTTTCCTACATATAGTGTTTTTCTGAATTTTATTTCCTACCCATTATATTTCCAAAAGGGAAGTTTGCTACACGCGATATTTTTCCCTCAATATCCTACACGCAAAATTTCACATTTAATATGCAGAAACAACATGTAATTATTTCTTCCAAAAAAAAAGAAGAAAAACAAACTGAAAACGTACTCTTCGACAATTTACTGAGCTTTTTACATAGTTGTTACAGATTCTATAGGATATTCTTCGCAGTTTTCTTGTAAACAAGTTTTTGGACAATGGACATCCTAAATTTTGATACCAACTTTGTTGTGAAAAAAATATATGAAAAGAAATTGAAAAAAAAACATCCAACCTGTGTGGGATTTGAACACTCGATCTTTGGATTGCAAGGCAAGCAGGCAAACAAGCAAGCAAATAAAATTTATTAACATTCACATATACATATGCGCCTCCCCGAAACCTGTCCCGGAGCTAGGCAGACAACCACGGCGCGTAGCGCCGTTGTGATTGTAGGGCTGAGCGGTTCAAGTTCGGCTCAGGTTGGCGACAATGATAAAAAAAGAACAATTAAAATTCGTACCCATTTAATTAATAATATGCTTAAAAATAATGCTGCCCACAAAGGCCAAAAACTAATACATATAAAACTTAGAGTTTACTGGTTATATCACTGAATAAATTTTGGCTGTTGACTCGGGTGAAAAGCTAAACGAAAAAAACCCGTACGAGAACTGCCGACCTGGTGGTCTCCCTGACGCGAGGAAAATGTGGTGGAAAAAGGATAGAGTTTAAAATATTTGAATTTTTTAAAGTTTATCGGTCAAAATGGAATTTTTGGTGACAAAAGGAACAAAGAGAAAAAAAAGAAATAAAAATAAAACATACAGAAAGAGAATAGAAAGAATTGGAAAGATAAAGTTGAGGAAAGATTAAAGGTGGGGAAATGGTAGGTTGTGATATAGGAAAGTGTGGCTAGGGAAGAGGTTGCCGGAAGATAGGCAAAACTTTAGCCACTGGACCATCACACACTGCTACGAAAATTGAATATCTGTGATATATATCTTTCGAAAATCATATTTCAACTAATTAGATATATTAATACGAAATATATATTAGTAAAATTCATAGAGAAAAAAACATATATTATAGAGATAATATTTCTCAAGGAGTCTATTTAAGTACAAGCCACAAAAATTAAGAAAATGTATCTTTTTAAATTAAATGCTTAATAACTTTTTTATTTACTAATTGATTTTCTTCAAAAACAATAGGGTCCTTCCTCTAGCTAACACTAACTTACTTTCCCAATTTCAATACAATCGGACTTTTCTTTCTTACGTTATCGTGCTTACAAGAAACGTGACGGACGGACGGACAGACGGAGATTTTGAAGTTGTTCAGAATTCGTTTACTAACAAAATGATATGAATTTTTTTTCTTTACGAGCGATATTTACGGTTTTATAAATGTGCCGATCAAATGCAATATACTCTTCGTTTTTGCCAAGAGTATAATAACGATGATTTTGGGTGCGAGATGTTTCCAAACAGAATTTTTTTTTAAAGAAATGAGACATAGTAATAAAGAAAATCTTTTAATTATATGATAAAGTCTGCCAATAATTTCAATGATCTTTTGAATAATTTATTGGAAAGTCTACAATGTTTGAAGACTAGACATAAATTTATTTAAATTATATTCAAATGTCACTAAAATATACAATTACTGGATAAGAAATTTCGAATCCATGGGACTTGATATTTTCCTCTATACCTTGAAAAAACAATTTTGAAAATCATTTCAGTCATGTAGGGTATTTCATCTTGGCCCATATTGGAGCTTCCAAATCCTCTAGATTTTGTAATCTGATTCTGCACTTTATTTTTATGATCTTCCCAGTTGAGCCATATACGATAGGAGAAATTATTTTCTGAGGCCCTATCCCATATTGAATTAAGTTATTTCTATTAGGAAGGAAGGTAAGCAGGTATCGGGTTGTTTTTTGGGAGTTCTAAATTTTCTGAGGCAGTCGAATATTTATTTATCAATAAAGATGTAAAAAAAGAAAGATAGTTGACGTACCCTGTATAAATTACCCACAATAGCGCCTCTTCAAATATTTATCTCCTGCAGATGCGATGTGTGCACAGGCACTATCCAATCCACATTATTTCTCAATCGATACCTGCAATTATGCCGAATTAATGTTCCATTAAAGCTAATGGAGAATAGAATTTGACGACCACATTTTTATCATTACATCGCCAGCGTTCCATCATTAATAAAGCAGTAATTTTTTGGTGAGAACATCCTCAGTTGAATTGTTTACTACCTACAACAATAAAATTATTTAATTTTTAGAAAAATTTCAAATAGATTTGAGACTTTCACCGTGTCTACAACAAGTTGTTGAGTTGATAATTTGTTGCTTTTAATTATTATAAGTGTTTTTTGCGTTTGTCGTTTGAAACATTTTTAATGCTTCTCGTTCTTTCAAATTCTTCCACTTGTAGAATATTTCGTAATGTGAATTCTGTTAAACGTTAAACAAAAGTAAAACCTTGTCTATTAATTGTCTTTTTCATATTCTAATTTAATCAAATATAACACGCCGAATTAAAACTTGGAATTGAATATAAAAGTTCTTTTCCCTGCAATAGTGATATTTCAAATATTATTTTTCTTCGTTCCTTTATTAATTCATTGCCTAATGTGATCACTCTGTATATTCTTCTCTAAATAATATCAGATTTATTGCTGGGTAATTGTGTCAACTACATTTCAAATATTATTTTCCACTATCGTCTCTTTATTAATTTATTTTTGGAGTTACCACCCTGTACATTTTTCATTAAAAGTGTAAGGTTTCTTTCTTGGTAATTGTGTTAACTACTTGCAAAATATTATTGTCCATCATATTTTTTTATTAATTAATATTTTTAGGGTGTCCACTCTGTACGTTTTTCACTAAAAGTAGATCCCATTTCTTTGTCGGCAATAGTGTCAATGACCTACCAAATATTATTCTTCGTCGAATAGTTGTGTAGATAGAGTGCCCACAGATTCACTACACATCATATATGCAAGGCATACTCATAAAATGTTGATAATAAATGCTGATTTCCAGCCAAAATTCAACTTAATTATTCCTTTTATTTAGATATTTTCAAATGATTTGTAGACAAAATCAAGTGTGTAATTCGAGCAGAAAGTGTCATTGTCACTCTCGAGTGTCAACTTACACTGTCGAGCGGCAATAAGGCACTTTGCGCTTTTAATACAAAAATAGCTGTTATCAGTAGGGCTAGAGATGCTTCGTATGTTGTGTCGTAAGGGAGGCTTCTACAATATATATATACTAACATGGTCAGACTTAGACAGAGAAGTTGACAAGATGTCTCGTGTCTCGTAAGAGAGACTTCTTGTTGAAATACTAGCCTGATCAGACTTGGATCAACGGTATACGAAAGGAACGAATGGTTTTTTTGAAATTTTTACCCAGAATAATGTTTTTCAATAACTGTGTAGGCAGGAATAAAAGGTAATTATCTATAAATTATATTATAGTTTTATAAAATTCCTGGTGTCATCAGTACATATCTCTAGTGTCCATTCTGCATTATGGATTTGGCCTAAATTCAGTAAAGTATTCTACCATGCTATTTTACAAATTTGAAATAAAACTGTTTGGTATTACAGAAGTTATAGTGTTTACAACAAACGGTCTACACACATATCCACATACATACATACTTACAAACATACTTTTTTATTTTTCTCGCTTACCGAAGGGAAGTAATCGTGAAAAAATCACTTTCCGAGATTTTTCTAATATACGTACCACATTTTTTTTATTTTTTGGAAAACAAGCCACTTTCGAAACTTTATTTTCTACATTGTGTCAATAATTTAATTCTTTCAATTCAATGATTTTAGTTTTTAAATTTTCGATGTTGTTGATGGATGTGAAACTTTGATATTAAACCCTGGTAGACGCCTTTGCATTACTTACATCAAAATTTGAAATTATGCAATGTAAGAAAAAATTTAAAAAATGGTAATAACCTTTTAATAAATACTCTCAGAATCATAATTGTATTTTAATATGCTCCTTTTAGTCACTATAATTTAAACAAAGGAATTTTATAATAACTAAATTTTATGAATTGAAGTAAATAACAAATTCATAATTGAGATAAGTTTGTGTTCATGAAAATTGGGAGGAAATTTTGTTAGGAAACTTGTACTTCTATAATTATTTTAATTATGCCTGTAGGCGAAATAATTCATACCCTGCTTTATTCTAAACTTTCGTAACTCTCTCAATAGCAAACTGAAGAAGTAAATTTACAAATGTAAAATTAATTTACTAATCTTTCAAATTAAAATTAAAACACCATAATTTATTTGTAACAATAAGTATTATAATTTTTTAGTCCCAAAATTCTCAGAAATCTCTTAGTAATTAAAACTTCCACATAGTTGACAAGGGGACTAGGTTTTCCGATAAATTTGAAATCGTTGTAAAAAGATACCTTATTATTCATGGCATTAACAACCTCGACCATTTATTTTATTGGACGAGTAATAAAATAACAGTAAATCGTAAATAATAGTTCTTGGACTATTACCTTCCAATATGTTGGTAGGAAGATCAAGACTAGCAGTGGAATCGGTTAGCATACAAATATTTCAGTGCTGGCGGCGAACATGCCCTTTTGTATATAGTTTCTACATATATCAAAGATCAAAAAACGCCCCAGGCCCCAAAAATTTTGGACCCCCACCACCAGTAATGACGTCATCAAACTGAGGGCCAAAAAACTATGCAAAGGCATAGACTAACTTGCTGAAGAGAACATTTGCCCTGTTCACACAATGTATGTACATGTGTCAGAACATAGCAAATTTCTATGAAAATAAACAAGATAGGAATTTCAAACAAAATATATTTGAAAGAGAAAAGATCCTTTCAAATCCCTCTTGTGATACATTTTTAATATTTTGCAGTTGTTGGTTATTTTATATGCTGAAAGTTAGGGAAAAGAGGGATTATGGCTGTTTTTGTACGCTTCAAAACATATATTTAATGACAAAATAAATTAATTCTGCCACAAGACGGATCTTAATGGATGCCTTGTGTAATTAAAAAAATATATATTTTGGCAAAAAAAAAATATATTTTGTAAATCTATACATAATTGTATAGCCTTGTTGCTAGAAGATATGAGATATTCTATAATTGTCAAGTGGCGCCTTCGTTGAAGTATTGAGCAACTTCACGCTTACTCATATTTGTAAGTACTTATTGTATTGCGATATATCACAGGAGATCTGTAGCTTTTTGCTGATAATTCGTTCTGCAACTGGTTGCGATACCGTGTCTTCGTTTTGTGGAGTAGGCAATAAAGGAGCTTTGAAGATGTGGATAGCAGATCCTAATATTAAATTTACTTTTGAGCAGCTGCTAATGGGAAGACACCCAGATGAAGATATCATGCGTTCCGTGCAAAGATTTGTGATTTTTTTTGTATGATGTAACATCTCCCTTAAACACAGTTAATGAGTGTAGAAGATTCCTTTTCATTAAAAAAAGTAGAGCATTTGAGAATATATCTCTAACGCAAAATGCTTTACTTCAGCATATCAAGCGAGCCACTCTTCAAGCCCTTATATGGTTTCAGCCATTGTGATCTGTTATTCCCAATGTCGCAAAAAGTTGTGAAGAACTAATTGCCTGTAGCTGCAAACCAGTTCTGTGTGCAAATGCGTCAAAAACGGTCTTCAGTGTATGCAGTTGTGCGCATGTGAAGGATATGGTTCTCAAAATTATTAGTTGTAAATATTTTCTTTTTTAGAAGTAAAACAATTTTTTATTAAAATGGTTACACAAACTTTTTTGTTTTCTTTATTGACTCAAAGGATGGAAGACTTAAGGGGGAGGGGCAACCATCTCTTTACAGATCCATCTCAACAAAATTTGACTACAACCACTGAATTTATTGACCACAAGAACGAAAATTGATACCAAACACGAATATGCAGATAAATTGTCAAATTTTTGCCACCATATTAAAAATAATAATAATAAAAAATATTACAGACATCATGTGTGTACAACACATATTTAAAAGTGGGTTTTATTAAAAAATATGGCGTTTAAGTGGCTTAGTCTATGCCTCAAACCAGTTTCATGACGTCATTTCCAGTGGTGGGGAGTCCGAAATTTTTGGGGTCTGGGGCGTTTTTTCATCTTTGGTATATATAGTATCTATATCCAAAAGGGCACGTTCGCCGCCAGCACTGAAATATTTTTATGATTTTTAATGCTATCCGACCGCACTATAGTTACGAATGTCCAGCTGGCCTTCACAATGAACGAAAACTTAACTACTGTTTTCTTGGATATTAATGGAGCGTATTATATTGTTTTATTGGATGTGCTTACAATAAAATATTTATGAATTAACATACCAAGAATTGTAGTACAAAATCTGAAAAAATCTACACAAACAGATTGATAGATATATAAATATCAACGGCTCCATAATAAGCCCAAGATCCACATACACAGGCTTTATGTAGCATTCTCAGTCCACTTATATATTATATAGTCACTAAACTTCTATAGCAATTTTAATAATGGCAGTAAGATAATTCAGTTTGATGAAAATATCTGCATTTACACTGAAAACGACATATGCTTATTAACAAGTTATCTCAACTCATCGAAAAAATCGGAACTTGGATAGATCAAAATGAATTGAATATATCAGAAACATTTACTAGGAAAAGAACACATTTACCATCAGTCATAAAACTTGGACTATACCAAAATTCCACATAAAACCACTGTTAAGTATCTTGAAATATTCTTAAACATAAAAAACTGGAAAGACCACATCAGCCACAAATCATATGACCGAAAACTCTGTTAATATTATCATATTTCCTAGGAGTACATGGGGAGCAGACACCAATATAGCCTTACTTTTCAACAAATCTCTAGTAAGTTCAGTCATCGATTATGACAGTATCTTTTATGGTATAACGACTGATATTCATTTACAAAAAATTGACAAAGTGAAAAATAAAAACTCCTGCGATTATGTTTAGGACTGGTGAAAAGTAATGTAACAGATGAATGTTGAAAAGTTAGTGTAATAGAAGCTGAGACTCATGAACCTTCTTTGTAACTGGGAAAACTAATCATTTTATTACCAATAACGTCTAGGAATAGTGGCTGATCAACAATCTGCGTAGATTATTGATTTTAAATTTAACATGTTCATATTGTATCTCTAGAAAAACTCCCCTTATTGTTAACTATTATCTAAAAATATCAGAAAATTCCTTGCAGTGTCATAAAAGTTACTCACCTTATTACAAAGTCAACTATGAAGATCTTCTAAATGAAATTAGAACCTGTTTGAAACTAGAGGTTTCACCACATACAACATACAAATCAAATATTCCAACCTGAAATTAAAAAAGTGGCCTATGCATATATTTTTACAGACAGATCCAGAATATAACAACGAGAAGGGATGTGCATTTCGTTTAAATAAGGAAAAAATCCGAAAAATTTAAACTGCGTAATTTAGCTTCCATATATACAGCTGAACTATTTGCGGTAAAAAAAGCTTTAGAATATGCTAACACTAGAAAAAATTAATCTCGTTATGTTCACGGATTTTAAGAGTTTAGTAGATCAATTTAAATCTAACATGTCCAATAATACCGATTGTATACAAACTGAAATTATTATCTTACGTAATAAACTACTCACAATAAATATTTACAAATTGAACCGATAAAAGGGTACTCTGATATACAAGCTAATTAAATCTTAGACAAATTTGTTAATCCAGCCGCAACAATAAGGATATTTGAACAAAATCGACTATTCATTGCCGTCTTTATGAAACTGGTAGTTTCCAAAAAGGTACTTCAGAAGGTAGACCTCGACTTGTCAGAACACCCTGTAAGGCTTCCCCGTTGGCTAAAGACATTGAGGCGCCATTTTGTAAGATGGCCGATCTCATTTAGGCGCCATTTTGGAAAATGTCCTCGTAGCCAATCACTTTACTAAAAATAGCAAAATGCAAAAAAATAGCTAAACGGCTATACAATAGAACAACTATAGCACACACGTGACATTAATAATAAATTTTAATAAAGGCTACTTGGACCAAAAAAACTAATCTGATTGGGGTGGCCCGAAAGGTAAAAGCAAGAACAAGGCCAACCACAAAATAGATTAGGCCACGGCTAGTCAGTATCGTTGGAGGCGAGGGCGTGAATTAGGGTTAGGAACTGATCGATAATATGACGAATATAAATATAAATAATTGTACAAGTTTCGATTTATAATCTAAGTGGGTAAACAATGGAATGGTTTAAGTTAGTGTTATCATATATACAAGGTAGGTTAGTACAGGCAATTCAAGCAAAAAACGCGATCAACAAGAAACTAAACTGTGACTTAATCAAGAGCTAGCAATGGTGATTCAACCACAAAATTATAGTACAGCAAGATCAAACTATACCTACTACCCAATATCAGAAACTCAGCGTTTCTATTCTTAAAAAATAATACTCAATCACTATTAGTTTATTCCACGGCAAAATCTATCAAAAGGTTATCGCAGTAAAGGGCTGAAATCTTGAATTAACAAGTGAAATAAACACATTTACCCGGTATTCAAAAAAATACTCAATCACTATAACTTTACCCCACGACAAAATTATCAAAGGTTATCGCAATAAAGGAATGAAATCTTGAGTTAACGAGTGAAATAAACACATTTACTCGGTTTCCCAGAATAACAAACAATTTACACCACAAGGTGATAATAAACGTGGCTGAGATATAATCAAAACTTCAAGTACTGAAAATAGTTTCGAATTAGGCAGAAGGATTGACAGAGGTCATAAAAAATATCACTATAAAGGATGGGGTTGGTTATCGTATAGTCACTGACAAAAAAATTACGAAGTTATAAATAGATAATTAACTATAAATAACACAATTACCAAAAATCTAAGATAAATTCCGCAATAACTATAAATCGACAATAAATTTATCAATAACACACGTAACAACTAATTAAAATGTATAACTAACGACATTAACTTAATCTACAAGAAAACCACAAGGTAAACATTACTAAAAGTGACTCCACGGTCATAAAACATAAAAAGGTCAAAATTGGGATCAACCGAAAGGATATCAAAACAGGGAGTATGCACATAAGGCGACAAATTCCACCCCTAACCACATGGTAAATTGGATGAAAGCTTTCACCACTGTTACTCTATACCACAACGTGACTCTAAACACCCTGTATTCTTAAAATACAAAAAAATTTACAATAAGATTATGAGATGCATAAGGGCTCTCTAAAATTTGCTTTTTGATTAGCGGAGTGGTTTCATAGCTCATAAAACCTTTTAACAAAATAAATCCTGCCTTAGCAGTAAATACGCTACAGTTAAAATTTGCAAATACTTGTTGGAGAGGTAATATTTGAACACAAGAAATTAGTGAAAGAACACTTAACTTGAGCAAATGTGTCCGCCAGACGTCAGTAGAAAATCCTTACGAGCTGGATACTGCTAGGCGACAGATCCAAAAATCGACAGGGAGACACCATTAAAACTCGGGGTTTAGGTTCCGTGTTTCTTTTACTACTTCAATCAGATGTTGAAATATGACGTAAGCACGTTGCTCCTACAGGTTCACGTGACGATAAAATGGCCGCTTTAACTTTGGCTCCTACGACCGGAAAATTCCAGGTGATCCACTCATCAGTTATAAGCATTAATTAACCGTCATCGTAGTCCCAATAGTGGAAATTGCATCAGCATTAATCACATGTGTGTGACCAGAAGATTTCCATGTAAAATACGGGGTTATCTTACAAATCTGCAGAGGACGCCATGACTGCACACCTTATACGTGATTAAATTACAAGTAATCATCGAAATTCGTTGGCCGTCTTGACTACGTAGATGTAAAAGCAACGTTTTAATCGAACATTTCAGAACATTTAGTAAATCATTAATATATAATGCTGCAAACTAACGTGCTAGGATATGCAACATGTGCTTGATTTTCATGTATTGATGGCTTGAAATATTACTTAAATTTTTTAGTTTAGGTGTTAATGTTAAATTGCTAAATTGCTAAAGTGCCATGGCTGAATTTCAAAATGTTCAATTAGGGATCCTAAAATACAATAATAACGCAATTAGCTCTGAAAGTTAAATGGAAAATGATTTACTCACCATCCAATTAAGTATGAACAAAATTTAAATAATTTTAACGAGACATTAAAACACGAGTTATACGTTCAACCTGCTAACCAAAAAGAAAGCCGAAACCCTCGTGGTCTTTCCACGCATGTCCGACAAACATTTAGTGAGCTATCTAGGAGAGAATTATCTTTACTACCCGCACGGGCTTACAAGGAACCTCTACCGTGTGCAGCCAATTTTATACAAATTTAAGCTAAGTTGTAACAAACCAACTAGGTGGTGTTACAACCCGAAATTGAGGAAACGATGCTGCAGGAAAACGACGAACATCCTGAGACGAGTACGAGGAAGATTGCTAGATCTCTGAATATTTGTCATCAAATTGTTTTTGGTTGATTTTTTGTTGTATCCGTACCATATTCTAAGAGTACTGACATTACTTCCCAGAGATTTTCCACTGCGTGCGAATTTCTGTCAGTGGTACCTTCAGAATGTTAACTAAATTCGCATTTTGAGTCACAAGTTATGTTCACAGACGAGGCAAATTTTTCTAGGAATGCTATTCAAAAGTTCCATAATAGTCATGAGTGGGCGGACGAAAACCCCATGCCATAACCGAAACCCATTTCCAAGAGCAATTTTCGGTTAATGTATGGGTATGAATTATTGGTAATAATTTTATAAGCCCTTTTTTCTGCCAAGACGACTTAATGGAGGCTGCCCATACCTGCATTTTCTCCAAGAAGAATTACCTATGTTGCTTGAAGATGTACCAACTACGTTAAGGAATCAAATATGGTACATATACGATGGAGCTCATATTCATTTCAGTGTAATTGTTTGCGACCGTTTACATGTGGTTTATCCTAATCGTTAGATAAGTCGCGGATGATCTCAGCAATGGCCAGCAAGATCCCCAATCTCAATAGTTTGAATTTCTTTTTGTGGGGTCATCTTAAATCCCTGGTGTATAAAACTCCGACTAACATTTTAGAAGATTTAAAAGAGGGAATAGTTGCCTCGTATGAGACAATACCGAATGCGCCGGGAATATTTGAACAAGTGCACAATTCGATGAGAAGACGGGCGGAAGTATGTCTATTAAGTGAATGTGGCCATTTCCAATAATTTTTATAAAACAAAATTTAAAATTTATCATCATAAATAATAATAAGTTTCAATTTGAATTTAATTGTTTTAATCAAGAACTGTGCGTCTGACGAGAAAAACGCAAGAGGCCGTTTTTATGTAGAACTGACCAGGCCAATTAGAAAAAATAGCCACATGGAAGGATGTCAGTGGCGTACCACTTTTTTGGCAAATAATATCACAGGATATGTTTGCAGGGACGCATGCCGCTGGTGGAGCGATAAAATAACTTTACCAACTAAAATATGTGGTTTTATATCCTATTAACACACGTTACCAAAATGGAAAATTATATCTTAAGTACTTTCTTAGATATTAAAAAATAACAATTAAAAAAAAATTCAACACCCTGTAGCAAAAAATTTAAGCCGTTGCGGACATATGTTCATATGTTCATATGAACTTCAGATAATGTCCTAAGGAATCACACCCTCAAATATTAGTACGGCATTAAGGAACACCCTGTATGTAGGTACATGCAATAAAAATTGGTGTCACTTCCATACAAATTTGTTCGATTGAGTAAGAGTACCTACGTCCTACATATTATCACAGCAGTTTTTTGTTCCCTAGCCCAAGCTGAAATGTTTGGTAGATAAGATGTATTGGCGGTAAGAAGTCGATATAAAACTCTGTTTAGACTATTTCGCAGATAGAGTCAGTAGAATAAACGGTTTCTATTTTAAACTCTAGTCAAGTGTAGACAATTTCCAACACATATAAATTTGTCAAACATCAAAGAAAATCGATTAGAGTCTTACTTCTTTTTTCATAAGTAAATTGTTTAATTATTCAGATACCTATTAGCGCAAGTAAATATCTGTACTAAAATAATTATATGTCCTATTTTCTTTTACCTTCTGATCTCGATGTTTAATGAGGTTTATTTATTTATTATTATTGTTATGAGCGAATATTTCTTTTGATGCAGAATGTGAGAAACTCAACAGTATTGTTTCTAGTTAATAAATTTAATATTCTAGGCATACGACATTTATTCATTCCTTACGTGAACCTAAAACAATTCAAAAGTAAACATCTTCTAAAACAAACTGACCACATACATAACACCAGAAAAATTAATTATAAGTATAAAATACCTATTCCTCGAAAATCAATAGGGCAATGATGTATGAATTACCTAGAACCAGAACTATGTGCAGTGCTTCCTGCTAAAATAAAAAATGAAACAAAATTATCATTATTTAAAATAAAGTTAAAAAACTACATGAAACAGAAATAGAGCAAATATACATAAAATAATCGATATAAGAACTGATTACAATAAAAGAAATTACTAACCATATAATTATATGCATACTCTTATATTGTTATACACTTATAAATTATAAATTAGTTTAAGTAAAATAACCTAGAATTGTACGTTAATTTTAAATTAAATAAATTAATTAGTATGAGAATATTAGAAATGTACGTAGATAATGTAGATATAAGTAAGTATATGTGTTGAAAAAAAAATCTTTATTTTGCCTCAGAGACAAATACATATCATATTTCAGTGAGTATCTATATTTCTTGTCCACCATTATGTTTGTTTATTGCAAATGTATGGCAATTATTTTATATGCATGCAAATAAACATAATTAATATTATTATATTATAGTTTATTTCTGGCAGAAAATAATTGTTCAATCTTAGTTTCGAGAATATGCCAATTGTTAAAATTAGAAGAGAAGTTGCAGCTTTAATAAATGCACACAGGTTACAATACCTTTAATCGTTACTTATGCCACCAAGACATTTGTATCAAACGTAAAGATGCCATTTCTTTTAAACATCACTTCAATTTACTAAAAAATAAATTACCTCTGAAATTGTTTCTACAAACACCACAACACTTTCCACAAACCTTCGATTATCTTATTATATTCATCGTTTTCGTTTCTTGTCTCTTATCTCTAATATATCTTAAGAATATGTTCATATGTATTTGTATAATTTTTGTTTTTATTATTATTATTATATTTCGTACTATTGTGTATTATGTATATTTACTTGTATGTTCCCTGCTATTTAATTTAATGCTATATTGCTTATCTGCCTGGGGAGCTGTACCTTAAATAAATAATTAAATAATATTAGTCTAGAAGTTGTTAAAGAATATATTGACTTTATTAAATTATGCATGAAGCAACATTTCTTCCAATTCAATAAAACTTCGAGCAACATGAAGGCACTACAATGGGACACTCCTTGTCACCTTTCATTGCCGGTTTATTCGTGAGCAGGTTCGAAAAGGAGACAAAGAAAAAATTATAATATTTTCGTGGGATATACTTGAGATATGTGGAAGACATATTCGCAGTAATTGATGCAAAAGTTGAGAACGTAAATAACTTTTTTTCGAATAAATAAATAGCCACGTCACTTCGGTAAAATTCACATACGAAATAGAAACCAGTGAGCAACTATCATTTTCGGATACATTAGTAATTAAGAATAGCAAAAATGAATTGAAATTTGGTATATACAGAAAAGATGGCAGCACTGTTAGGTATACCCCTAATGACTACCACCAGTATTTCAAGCATAAAACCGGAATCAATTTCTAATTCACCGTCTATTATTAAAAACGCTAACAGATCTGAAGATCCGCAATACCCAGTCTTGTCGACCCATTGTATGTTCACGATATGTAGGATTTTCTAGAAAAGACAAGTAGTAGGTACTCTACACGAAGGGTAGCAGTCAATTGCAGAGCAGTTCCCGTAGTTCCTAGTGGTGGGCAATTGCATAAAATATCAGTGATAGTTTCATCCTTCAAGCACACATCCGACAAACAGGATCGCTCTTCAACCTCATTGTACGTAGTAGATGTTTGTCAAATTTTCTGGCAAACCGTAAGCCAACTCAGAGATATGAAAGGAGCTTTTGCTCCTTGTCCCACCAAAAGGTTCATTGCCCTGTATGTCGCTCTGTCCTGACACTCATCTGAGTTATGTTGGCATAGCTCAATCAAAATATCTCGACAGATCAGCATTTTGTTTTGATGCAAGAGCCGTCAAAGCCGCCTGATTATCGCTGCATGTGTAAATATACTTGTCAATAAAATGTCTTCTAAAAGCACGGTTAGTACTTGGATGGGTGAAATCCATCTTGGGAAGCACACTGATCTCATCCCACCTTCTAGCTTGTATATCAGTGTATACGCGGAAGCTATATAATTTCAAAACGAGGATTACGTAATGGATATACTATCCTTCGGAGGGGATGTAAAGCAGGCGGTCCCTTGTCTATTAAATGTTAGGCAAGTAAAAGATCCCTACTCTTCTTACGAGAATAGGTTCGGCAAAATTTCCAAGCGTCTCCTGACGTCGGTGATAAGCTCTGATAGCGGAAATAGGCCGACATTAAATAAATAGATGAAGAAAAAAAATTCGATTGCTGTCAATAAGATAGCACAACACCGTTGCTTGGAATGCGCAAGGATATTTGCCAAGTAACGCTCATATGCGAGCTTTTGCTATGCGTCCATGTACGCTATGCGCCAGTTAAAGTCTTCCAAAACTCAGAAGATGTCTTTTATCATATTCTCAATATCTCTACTAGAGAGTTTATGGAATGATGTATATATGGGAAAACACCGATGTCATCCTCTAACTGAATAATGACCTGATTCCTTGCACGTAAAGCTAGAGTCGTTGTGAGCCCAGGCCCTTAGCCCGTTGCATCCCTCATTTAATTCTGGAACAATATTTTTGTTAACTTTCTGGCTTCCAGTGCCACTTCAACAAGCAAGGGGGTGAGTCCAATGGTGACTTCCATTCCAGTAGTTCGAGTAGCCTTGATAACTCCTGTAATTCCTAGCCTTTGTTCTTGACGTAGGAGAGCCCCAATTGTCCAGTGCTTCTCTGAGTGTCACGACACTAGTCCACGTATAGTATGAATAACAGTATACATCTAGATAGTTTTATTCCTCACTCGGAACCAAAAATGCATTTACACATCCTCAGAGATGTTGAGATTTTCCTCGTTTCATCGTCTGTTAAATTTCCCTCTGATTTTCCCTCTGATTGAAAAGAGATTCGCTTACGGTTATACTTTAAGGCAACGGATATCCTGTTTTAATTGAGGCTGTAATTAGGAAACCTAAATTTAAAGAAACCCTCTGAAACTCCTCAAAATAGAGCGGGAAAAAGAAGAAGTAGACCTAGCCTTATTCAAAATGTTATTGCCGACAATTCGTTTTTTTTTATCTACGGTTACTAGGATTGGAGATAATAAGAAAAATAGCATAAAATTTCAGTGTTGAAAAATTAATTGTTAAAATTTTACAAGTAGCAATGAACCGATCTAATCCAAAACTGCACATAATAGCACTTGTTATTCAAGTTTCGATTTACGTGGGTCAGAGCATTTAAAAGTTGTAATTATTCACATAGAGTTTAGTAAAGGCCTAATGACTCAGCTTAAAAAAAAATTATAAGCAACGTTTTTTTTTTAAAATACATTCTTAAAATAACAAAATCAAATGATATTGAGAAACGAAAAAGAATTATAATAAATGTTCGAATATGCTCCTTTCTTGAGCCAAACAATAACCTAATCGAACATAAACGTTTCTTATAACATTTAATAACATATCCCCCATTCCATTATTATTATTTTTTACCGGGACACATTCTCTTTTGTGTCTCTGGGGGACGTATACATGTTTTTCGAAACTCTTTATGATTTGTTGAATTGTCTCTCAATGTTTCTCAATACTATTTGAAAATATAGTTTCAATATGTCTTTAAATCCACGTACTGAACGGCCACCATAATACCACTTAATTATTTGTATTTCTTCAGTAACCTGATAAATATCCATTGTATTAGATTAAAAGTAATTACAAAATAATTGTCTATACAATTGTTTTGCTCAAAGCGGAATAAATCTATGTGCGTACGTTGACTGTCTTCTTGATCGACTTGATCAGCCCCACCATTCAATTTGTCTCGTACGGTTGTATTGAATGTGAATGTTCAATTATAGCTGACTACAGACTTATGCGTGTTAAAAATGTCGGCGTCTTTGATCTTTACCGCACAGCCAAAGATGCCGACAATTTTTACGCTCATCGTAAGTGTGGAGTTAACCCATACATTCGTTTTATGGCCGTAGATGGCTCCTGGGACCAATAACAAAGAGCCAAATCCTTATGACAGTTTAAAAATTTCAAAAGACTGAAAGACTCACAATCTAAGGCACTTCTTCCCATAAGTTTCTGATTGGCCCATCGGCCTATTCGCGGCTGTTTTCTACACGATCGGTTCAGTTTGATTATCATAATCTCAGTTTGACTGTCCGCCATTAATGTCAATAAATGTTTTTCGTGTTCTCCGACCAAAAAGTGATGAAAAAGTAATTTTATTTTAAGTTGCGATTTGCTTAATACCTAAGTAATATTCTCTATTCATATTTACACAGTTTAGTGAAAATTTAATGCTACATGTTGAAGTGCTGTGCCGTTTGCAGAAGGCAGTTTAGAAAAGAAGAAAATCGGTCGTTTCATAAGTAAGTAGGTCACAGTCGTAATATGATGACGTTCAGTTTACAGTTGTAATAATAATATTACAAATAATATCCTTTCAATACATATTTCCCTTGAATAAAACATCTCTACCTATTATATTTTTTAAATCCGCGGTTATGTTCATAGAGGTTAACCAACAATTATTACATAAAATATGTATAATATTGTACATTTTCCCTTCTACACATACCCGCCACTTTTGCCTATGGGATGTGATGTTCATCTATCCATTATAATGGACATATAATGTGACTATGTTAGGAGCAAATAAGGTATATGAAGAAAAGATAGCCATTATGTATCTAGATATAAGTTCTTTAATCGGAGATTTTACCTATTTGACTTAATCAAACAGGAACATTATAGACCAGGAGCCCGCCGACCAGTAATTGTGTGTCATACGGTTTACTCCCAAAATGTGTGAATTGTTGTTAATTTGGGGTAGTAGAACACAGAAATATCCATGGCAGCCCCTTTTTGGTACAGGAGCATACGGCAGGCCCCCAAGTGTGTAAGAAATATGACTTGTAAAAATAAAATAAACAGACACAAACAAGTCATAGGCTTACGCATGGGGTTTGAAGGGATTTCTTAATTTACCCACAAAAATCATGAATCCAGACTCCCATTCATGTTTCGTGGTACAAGGAGGCACTACCCTAGCCCAATTTTGAAAAAAAGCCAGGTAAAAAAAATGTTTAAGAATGGCAATCAGATACTTGGTAAGTACAAAAATACATTGGCCATCTTTGAAAAGTGATGCGAACGTCTTCACTTTCACGATAATTGACGGTGTATCGGCTCTTCCTACCGCATGCACTAGTTACACTTGTAATTTGATGAATATCATAAATATACGACTGGCTAACAGATACTTGGTAAATATCAACCTCTTAAGTGCGAAAATACAAAGTAGTGCGAAGGTCTTGCCATTCACGGTAATTGGTGGCGTACCGGAGTTTTCTGCCGCATGTACTGATTACCTTTAATTCGATGAATATCATAAATTTACGACTGGCAATCAGAAACTTGGTAAGTGTGAACGTCCTGAGTGCGAAAATACATTCTCCATCTTTGAAAAGTGATGCGAAGCTTCCTACCGCATGTACTACGTTTCAACCCCTCTAGCTGGTCCTTGTACCACTTGTCAAAGATGGCGCACGTATTTTCACACTCAGGAGGTTAATACTTACCAAGTATCTGATTGCCAGACGTAAATTTATAATATTCATCGAATTACATGGATAACCAGTACATGCGATAGGAAGAGCCGATACGCCGTCAATTATCATGAAAGGCAAGACGTTCGCATCACTTTTCAAAGATGACGAATGTTTTTTCGCACTCAGGAGGTTCATAATTACCAAATATCTGATGGCCAGTCTTAAATTTATGATTTGTATCGAATTACAAGGATAACTAATACATGCGGTAGGAAGAGCCGATACGCTGTCAATTATCGTGAAAGGCAAGACCTTCGCACCACTTTTCAAAGATGGCGATTGTATTTGTGCACTCAGGAGGTTCATACTTACCAAGTTTCTGCTCGCCATTCATAAACTTTTCATTTTTTTACCTGTTTTTTTTTCAAAATTAAGTAAGCGTAGCACTTCCTTGTACCTCCCAAAATGAATGGGAGTCTGGATTTATGATTTTTGGGGGTAAATTAAGAAATTCCTCCAACCCCCATGCGTAAACCAACGACTTTGTGGCTGTTTGTTTTACTTTTACAAGTCATATTCCTTACACATTTCAGGGCCTGCCGAACGCCCCTGTATAAAAAAAGGTCTGACATGGACATTTCTGTCCTCTACTACCCCAAATTAACAACAATTCACACATTTTGGGAGTAAACCTATGACGTACAATAATTGGTCGGCGGGCCCCTAGTCTATTTTAGTATATATACATAATATTAATAGTTATCATAGGAACAAAATTCCTTACATATACTTGTTTCTTAACACACTGAAACCAAATATCGGAAAAAAAATTTCTGCACTAAGCATATAAAAAAATGAAAACACACAAGATATCGAAATTGTCATATACAGTGCGCCTCTCAGGTTTGAACGAACTTTACTTAGATTAGATGATCTATCAATTTTACTCCAGAATATTTTTAATTTATTTTTAATAACACTATTATACTGACTACCTTACCATGAAGAATTCTCAGGAAATGAAACCAAACGAAAAAGTAAAGGCTTAGGCCGTAACGCAATTCTATTGAACATGTATATTGCTGTTGAAAAGAACTATTACTTATAAAAATGTATAGCATATACTCAGAAATAACCGCCACTTATGGAATTTAATCGTAAAATAAATTTACCATATACATAAGGTCTATATTCGATAACCGTTAAATGTAGTTGATTCCACTAAACATCCAATTTCTCTGTAAGAAAGGTTGAGACATTTATACGGGTCACTCTGGATACACAAAATCCCTTGGGGCAACTTTTATGGCTTCAATAGTATTATACAACTGCTTTCAGAGGACAAGCGGATAAACTTTACGGCTGATGCTATCAAATTAACAATCGACTTATTAATCCTTACAGTATGGGATTAAGTTTAGATGCTCTAGTGCTGACGTTTCTTACTTGGAATATTTTGTGGTCATTAATAAATGGCAGATTTTAACAGTAGCGCATTTGTATTTCACTCCATTTACAACGCGTGGCAAAAACATCACCAACAATAATTAGTGTAGAGAAGTTTATGCGTTAATGAGTGATATTTTGGTAGATAGGTGGGCAAAATATGTATTTTTATCTTCGTTGATGTTGTTATAGGCTATTAAACAAATTAATTTGACTTATATTAAGATCTTTATTTTCGTACTAGTGCGGTAATTAATTCGTTACAGCACTGTTCTTTTTCTAAAGCAAGGAATAACAGGAATTGAAGCAGAATTTGTTTATTGAGCATAACAACAACCATTTCATCAGTTAAGTCAATTAACTAGTCATTCTCCCACCTCGAGAGATCATAAATTGTTATGAAAATAACAGCTTTAACCCCAATATAAAATTGTAATTAAAAGAAATTTCGTAAGAATATGTTGAGGAACTTATTATGAAAATTAAAAGTAAAGAACGCATATCAATAAAAATACTAAAATTGTGCATTCCTCACATCACTACAGTATTAACTTTTGTTATTAAAAAAATACATAATGGCGGATTTCTATCCAGAAGCGTACAAAAAAGCTGTTATTTTTTCACTATCAAAGGTGAATAAACTCAAGAGTTATAACGATCTCAGACGGATTATTGTTCTTTCAGCGTTATCTAATGTTTTAGAAAAGCTATTTATGATTAGGTATTATACTAATGAAAGTGTCCCTGACAATCAGTTAAAACTTATAGGTGATATTCTCAGCAGATTGGATCAAAAGTGTGCAACTGTATTATTATCTTTAGTTATAGAAAAGCTTTTGATATCCTGAACCATCAGCTGCTATCTTTGAATTTAAATACTTCGGTTCTGATGATGCAGCTTCTGCATTCGTTCAATGATGTCTAACCAGGAGAAGGCAAAATGTTGTTGTAAATGGCGTGGAATCTAGAAATCAAGATATTTTACGCGATGCCCCACTAGGATCAATTCTGGCTCCACTCTTGTTTACAATTTGCACATCTGACTTCCAAAAATTTTTAAAATTGTTCTCATCTCAGTAGTACGCTGATGATGCAGAGCTATATCACATCACACCTCTGGAATATTTGATTGAAATAGTTGCACTGTTAAATAAAAAAATAGAGGACATCGTGGAGGTTTCGAAAACACTATTTGAATATCGATCCTTCCATATCAGCAATATTTTTATTTTTCGTAATGACAAAGATCGAGAAGGGGTATAAATGATGTCTCATTGGTGGTGGAAGGGCATATTTTACAATACAGAGATCATATAAAAAGTCTAGGCTTGATTGTGTATCATAAACTGCGCTTTGTCAGTCATATAAGTAGTATATTAAAAAAATCTTTTATTTTATTAAAAGTTTATGTATCAGGTTCTTTTTGAACGGAGAGATTATGTCTCTCTTCATGTAAAGGAAATAGATTGGTTAAACATGTCAAATCGTGACATTATATCTTGCCTCGTATTGACACAAATTATTAACAACTCAGGCTCCAAGCTTTTTATTTAATAAATTAACACCTAGATGTTAAATTCATACCAGAAACCTCATATTACCAGAACATTTAACAATTCCACTAGATACGACCGCACTCTTCCAGAGACCCTTTTCATATAATTCACCTATTACCTATAACGCAACGTTAATGACGCTACAAAACAATTATCTTTACAATCATTTAAATTAGCTCTAAAAATTTAATTATTAAATGAATAATGACCTTAATATATTGTCTAAATATTGGTTGTGGCATTTTCTTAATTTTCACTATTTGTCAAAATGCGCCCTCTAACTACTCATTTGACGTAAAAGTCACAAGCGTAGAGGTTATTTTCCACTAAAATACTGGATAATTGTATTATTTTGTAGATTTCATGGACATTGTTTAGAAGAAGATACATGTAACAGAGGCTCCTAATAATAAACACAGAAAAGTTAATATACAGGGTGCGGCAGAATGAATGGGTGTTTTTGAAATGAAAATAACTCGGCTATTTTTTAAGCGAAAAAAAAATTATTACGAAAAATGGAAGCTTACGTGTTGCCATTAAACAAGCAAAAAATGGAAATCATGAAAAAATAATCATTTTTTAAAAATTAAAAAATGAGAAAATATAAAAAAATTAAAAAAATAAATAAAAATTTAATTCTGAACCCATCTGACGATTGTGTCACGTTTCGACACCGGACTGCGAACGCACGATATTCTCTCGTCCAGATAACCATTGTGACTCACAGATGGCGTATCTCCCCGAGTTCAACGACCATATCCACAACGCTCTAGTCCCCTCCATAAACGCCGTTGCACAACAATCATAGACTTGGTTGATTTAAAATATTCCTCGACTGCGAACGCATGATGTTCTGTCGTCCAGCTAACCATTGTGACTAACAAATGGCGTATCTCCCCGAGTTGAATGATCATATCCACAACGCTCTACTCCCCTCCGTTCGCGTTACTCCTTCCCAAAAACACCCATCCATTCTGCCGCACCCTGTATATTCAAATATTTGTATGTATAGAATATGTGTATACACTATCGGAAAATGTTCGCTTTGGTACGGGCAATAAGAGCAAGCGAGAGCGAAGGGGCATGTTTGCTTCTGCTAGAGTACTGGTAGACGTCTCTTTATTGTGGGCGGTCGGTTAATAACGCAATGCCAAACGCTCGACTTTCTGATACTGTATATGTGGTTTGAATTCATAGAAGAGCGTGGACGCACATTTATTTAATAATAAATAAAGAAAAATAATCGCATATACATGTCAATGTATAAGTAGGCTTTTCTTTATTGCGATTTTTTTTCTTGTGTATTAAGCTGCGATATTTGTGTACCTTGTTCTTGTGTATCTATGCTAAATTCCGCCATAAAGACATTTTATTATTCATTCTTTATATAAATTGACTATAAACTTCAACGTTCACTTTGTTAAAGCTGTAAATAATTTGACTTATTTTAAGTTTTACGTCAAATTTTTTGTCATTTGTAATCCTAGTTTTTCTTGCACATAATAATGAAATGGTTTATTATTTTCATCGAAGACATTGAAATATTGAATAATACACGTTTGATTAAGGCCTAGCGAAACTCGTTTGATTACCGCAAAACTCAAATCATCGCCTCGTTCTGGCATTCAAGCTCGTTTAATTAAAAATGGCATTAAAAGTTGTATCGTTAATAATCGGTTTGTAAGTTATGTGTCATTTTTTTCTTCTTACGGTTCCGATACCAGAACCCTGCTGTAATGAAGCTTAAGCCCATAGTCTCGTTATCTCATTAGTTGTGTTTCTCCCCAAAAGGCGGTCTGTGGCAACTCTGGATATCTCTTCTGTGGTCACAAATGATTTCCCCGAAGTTTGAAAACCTTCTAGCCACCAAGACTGAGCATCCATCTGTATGTCGTTAGGATATTCTTCATCCCCACCATATATTCTGCACTCTGGATTGTTCCTCACTCCTATATTGCTTAGGTGTTTCTTTTGTGTACCTACAACGTCCTGTTAGGATGCACACTGCACATCTCAGCAGTTTCTTGCCCAGCTTTACCAATTCGTTGGTTGGTTATCTTGGGTGGTCCATCAGTGATAAACGTACATGACTGTCTCATCCCTGGCATTCCAATCCAGGACAAGTTTTGTTTCTGACTTAATATTTCCTTCACCAATCCCCTAACGGTATTATATATCCCACAGGTTGGCTCAGGTCCCATAAAGGCTGTTTTTACGCCTTCTCTGGTCATCTTATCTGCTTTATCATTAGCTTCATTATCCTTCTGTCTGCGTCCAATCCATTTGTACGCTCTTGTGTTCCTCCAGTTTCACCAAGGAATTTGGACAGTCTTTTACCGTGTTGAAACGTATCTCTACTGCATTCAGAGCTTTGCGAGCTGCTTAGCTGTTAGTGATGATACAGATTCTTTTATCAGTGTATGACCTCCACGTCATAACTGTTCTTACTAATTCTTCAACGCAGAGCCCAAACCACAATAGCTAGAATTTTTTTTTAACTACTTATTTAACGTCGGCTTATTCCCGCTACCAGGGCCTATCACCGACGCCAGGAGACGAGCTACCCCCAACCTGGAAATTTTGCCGAACCTCTTCCCTTAAGAAGAGTAGGGATCTTTTACTTGCCTAACATTTAAAAGACAAGGGACCGCCTGCTTTACATCCCCTCCGAAGGATGGTATATCCACGTAATCCTCGTCTTGAAATTACATAACTTCCACATATACACTGATATACAAGCCGCTAGAAGGTGGAACGAGATCGCTGTGTTTCCCTAGACGGGTCATCCATTTAAGTACTAACCGCGCTGCACGTTGCTTCACTTGGAATGTCGAGATACTTACACAGTGAAGACGCATCTACGCACGTCCCTCAGCTAGAATCTTATATTTTTAGAGGGATGTGTATGTTAGCTGCCGAAATTAACCACTAAAAACGATTTTTCGAAGCCCTTTCTAAGAAAGTAAATTGTTGGGTAATTATTTCTCCCAAATCATTCTATCTTCAATACTGAAATTTGGTAGAGATGCTCATTGTGTGACATAGACACCCACTAAAAATGAATTTTTTCGAAATTAACACCAAGAGGGTAAAATGGCTGGTTACATGGTAAAATAAGACGGTAAAATTCAAGAAATCGAAGGTTATACGCATTCAATGCTTTTACCTAACTCTAAAAAATACCCACTAAACATTAAGAACAGAAGATGTTGTTATTACGTCATTAGGTGCGAAACTCTTAAGGATAGGATTTTGCAGAGTGAGAGAGATATGCATTTATTTTCGATTTATTATGAATATTTAAAAAATCTTAAAAAGTATAATCTTTAAAATAATTTCAAATAATTCCCATTGCTTTAAGGAATACAATCATATATAGATTTTGTCATAAATTTTGTATATAGTTAATTGGGTTGTTGCACTAAGTTAAAATTTTAGGAGAATCTGTGTTTAACAATAACATTTCTTCATAAAAAATCATTGGAAACATGTAAAAGTTGAAAATAAAGTCTTACAATATTACAATATCAATTTTAAAAATATATGCATTTAAAATGGAAGTGACAACATAACGGCAGTCTGCAGATAAGTTAGTTATTAAACGACCAAAAAAAAAGATACGAAGTTATAAACTGATGATAGCGACGGAGAAAAAAAGAGAATAACGTCAATTGAATTTGACACTATATTTAATAAGTTTGTTCAAAAACCCCACGGTCAATAAACGATACGGTTGCATCAATCAGCAGCTTTACGACGAGAGAGACGCGGGGGGCGGGAAATCGAATGAAAGAGATAGACATATCTGATTTCCGTGCAAAAGACAGAGACAAAGATACTTGTAGTATCTACAGGTGACGTAGGCTGTAGACCCTACCGGAATCTTTGTCTCTGTCGTCTGCACGGAAATCAGATATGTCTGTCTCTTTCATTCTAATTCCCGCCCCCCGCGTCTCTCTCGTCCTAAAGCTGCTGATTGATGCAACCGTATCGTTTATTGACCGTGCAAAAACCCCACATTCTATGCACCAGTCCTCTCCAGTCTCACTCTATCTCCTTCTATTATTTACACTGGTGTAGTAGTTCAGACTGTGTGAACAAACCTATGTCAAATTCAATTGACGTTTGTGGTTATGTTTCGGTTTATTTTAGCGGCATAAAGTTATGGATAAATCTAAGTTTAAGAGGTGTTTTGTGCCATACTATGTAAAACAACTGCCCAAGGAATCACTACTTCCACATCCAAGTTTTCTATCCAAGTCACTCACAACGAAAAAATTTTGTATGTGAAAATAATTATTTATGGAACTTTAATAATATAATATTTGAAATCCTCTACCCCAAAAACCCATAAAACGACATCGGTAGTAGGGTGGGGTGGCGATAGGGGGCGGTAGTGGTGGTGGATGAAGTAAAAAAATATTTTGAGGTTTCTGGTTCCTGTACACACACTAAATCACATTTTTTTTCATCCCCTTTAATAATGGGGTAGGGGTGGTAATGGGGGTGGCTAATGTCAAAATTTTTCTTGAGACCTTAGCTTCTCTTATATATACTAAATACCAATTTTATGGACTTTTACCTGCTTGATTTACCTATTTACCCCAAATTTACCCCAATTCACCCCTCAACCCTTCGACGGAACAAGATGAAAATATAATTTAGTTCTAGATCTCGTTAAAGTACATATGTGTACCAAATTTCAAGTCAATATCTCAAACGGTTCCTGAGTAAACGTGCGCACAAAAAAAAGTTACAGACAGACAGAAATTTTTCTTCGCTCAAACTTAAAATCTCGACGTTTCATGACATTCTAAGCCTATTTGAACAATAAACATTTTTAAAAGTTTTTTTGTCGTTACTATACTTCCACTGGATGTGGAAGTAATAATACCACCAATTCACCGAAAAAACTATTCTTCAGTGTTCCAGTAATGAATGGTTAACTGTTTTACTAATATTTATAATCAAAACTATAGCTGTAATATATCTCGCGGCTTTTGCACCTCTAACCTGTACAATGCTAAAACGATCATCTCTTTTTAAAAATTCGCTAACCATAAATATATCTATAGAAGGTAAAATATAAGAGAATTGTCTTTTATAAATCTTGCCTCAGTCATTTTGAAAGAAAATAGATACCAAACGCTAAAAACTTCTAATTAAATGTCAAATTCAGTTTTGAGATTTGAGGTTATTTTCTTTATTGCCAACAATGTCAACTTGTTCCTCTTCTTCTGTTCTGCATATAACTTCACATCTAACTGCAGTTATTATGTTACTTCCGTTTTCGTGGTACATTCAAATAGTCGGACTTTAATATATTTTTTAAATATGTTACGCTTAGAATTTTTCTTTCAAATCAAACACAACTAAATTAACGCCTCCACTACCATATTTCACTATTTTTGAAAATTCGTCAACAACCCAATTGTCATGCTCCAATAATGAAATCAGGAACTATTTTCATTGACAAACTACAATATTCAAGTATAACAGAAATTTACAACAAAAAAAATATATATATAGTTGTATTCATTAGAACAATAGCTAGTAGGTATCTAAAACAGTTTTAAGGTTACACTGTGTTTGCTTTTTTATATATTTATAATAAATTGAAAATAAACGCGCTCTGCAAAATCCTATCCTTAACACCGTGGTTTGCCTCGACCAACACGTCACCCTGAGAGATCATGGAAAATCGGGATTGTTCGAAATTATGTGAACGCATGTTCTGTTGGAATTAAAATGTTTATTTCTTTAGGATATATGTAAAATAGCATGGTATAATACGCCGTCTTGTCCGTCATACAAGATGATCGCCAGAATTATATAAACTGTCAAATTGCATATATATTATTAGTTTCATTATAATATAAGAGCTAATATTTTTTATTAAGCACACAAAGATGTGCAAGATATCTAAACTTTAAAAACACAATGTGTCTCTCAGTTTCTGCGTAGATTATGTGATATATCAATTTTACTTTAAACTGTTGTTTATTAAGGAATTAAGACAATTACAAAATGATTGAAACTTGGAGTCGAGGTATGTCAATTTTTTGAACAATAAAAATAAGAAAGTTATTGTCTGTAAACTTAATCTAAGTTCCACCACGTAAAAGTTATTGTGGCGTATTGTAGCATAATGTTAGTTATATTTCACGATCTCCTCCTAGAAGATTACTCAACACGAAGTATACAGCGCTCTGCGTCGTGTAACGCACAAGTTTAAAATACAAACTTTTCCTCCTATCCTGGTATCATATTCCTATCGGTGTACCACCGTACCTCATAGCTTTAGTTCATTTCTTTGCGTTAAGTGATAAACAAATATTAGTGAGCGTGCGCTATCAGCGAATTTGGCAAGATGGGACAAGAAAGAGAAGCAAGCAAGATCTATGCGGAAAATGAAAAGACTGAAGCGATAAATAAGTAATTGCTCTTCGACATCATCCTCTAGTAAGTGTCAAATTAAGATTGGCTAGCACTGACTGTATTAAATTTTATTAGATTTACGGAAATAAACAAGTATATTTGTACATTTAAACCTGAGAGGAAATTAAATTTCAAATAAAATTAAAATAAATTATATGGTACTTTGACTCCAATCTAGTGCCTCAACTAAACACAGTTTCATGTACTACAAATGATCCGTTAGTCTTAGGCAATAGTTGCTATCTATAAACATCTGCCTGTTGTGTAATCTTCTAGGAGGAGATCGTGAAATATGATTGGAAAATTAATCGACTTACCTGAAGATTGATTCAAATTATATGAACGATCTCCTCCGTAAAAATTACACACTCGCGTATCTTATAGTCCAGTCAATGAATGGTTTCTAGAGGGAAATGCTGAAATAACAATTTTTGACTAGAGGACTATTTAGGAGGTAAACATACCAAAAGTCCCCGAAAGTAGGAGGTGGGGGGGATGCAGGGGGTGGGGGCGAAGAAGGTCCTGGTTTTTGGTTTTTCGCTCATATCTCGAAAACGGTTAGCCCTAATCAAAAAGTGGCTATAAGAATAATTAAAGCTGACTAAATTGTCTACAATAATGTTTCTATTATTTTTTTTCGTATTTGCTATGGTTCAGTAATGAATTGTATATCTTTTGACTGTATTCTAACTTTATTATAAATTTATTATAAATTGAAAATAAATTTTAATAATCATCGTAGAAAAAAATTTCTTGTACAGATATCCGTTTCACAACAGACTGAACTGAAATATCGAATAAAAAATGTCTTTGCGTCTGTAAGTGTGTGTGTATGCGTGTATATCTATGTGTGCGTGTATACCGCTTCTTGTAAACACGATAACTTCTGTTAGACTTAAAATATTTGATTACAATTTGGAACATATGTAAAACAGCATATTACAATAATCCCTATGGGCCATATCTGTAATACATGGTGATAACCAGAGGCCTACAATTCTCACTTCATAATAATGTTATTAAAAATGCCATGTTCCATATTTTAGGACAACACTGATATATCATCTAATTTAAATAAAGTTGGTTTGCCTAACATACACCCGGTATATTACGGTTTAAAAATCTTATACATTTTCTTATTTTTGTATGCTTAGTAATACTTTGCTCTGAAATTAAAATAAAACGTATTTTATATATGAGAGTTTGTAGGCTTCTGGTTATCACCATGTATTAGAGATATGGCCCAATTTCAATAGGGATTATGGTAATATGCTGTTTTACAAATTGAAATCAAATATTTTGAGTCTAACAGAAGTTATCGTTTTTACAAGAAACGGTATACACGCACACATAGATATATACACATACACACTCTTACAGACGCAAAGACATATTTTATTCGATATTTCAGTTCAGTCTGCTGTGAAATGAATATCTGTACAAGAAATTTTTTTCTACCATGATTATTAAAATTTATTTTCAGTTTATAATAAATTTATAATAAAGTTAGAATACAGTCAGAAGATATACAATTCATTACTGTACCATAACAGTTACGACAATAATTAATAGAGACATTATTGTAGAAAATTTAGTCAGCTTTAATTTTGCATATAGCCACTTTTGTTAACATATTCCGAGATATGAGCGAAAAACCAAAAACCGGGACTTTCTTCGTGCCCCCCTGTACCCCCCCCCTCCTACGTTCGGGGACCTTTGGGCTCCTAAATAGTCCAAACACAACTCTCAAGTCAAAAATTGTGATCTCGGCATTTCCATCTAGACCCTCTTATTGAACCCCACGACCCTGCGGGTACCGGACAACATACCGTCCAGTACCTGTAGTCCCCTTGGCTCCGGGCAGACCAAAAATGCTACCAATAGCATTTAGGTCTGCCCTTCCTCGAGCTACACAGCTCATCCTTACCCAACCGACGATCCGGATGACAGGATGTCTCTTGACACCCTGTGTACCGGCAGTCTCTCCTGCCAAAACTTCCAACACACCTAACAGACAGATGACTACCCCCCGGGGGGAAACAAGCTGGCGAAGAAAAGAAAACGAAGACAGAAGAACGCCAGAAGAGGCCTTAGCCAGCAAGGTCCAACGAGCCAGGACCCAGGGAGGTGGGCCGAAATCGTCTGCACCGCTCACATTTGTGAGTGGGGCCGACGCAAAGTAAGTTCGCCCGCCCTGCACGAGGCCGGTCTCCGGTCTACAGCGATGTACTGGGGTAAAGGGCAATAGTCCTGCCCGGCCCCAGACATCCGAGACCGACATCTCTAGCCAAGAATATTGGCGCGCCTTATTGAACGTTCATTGACTGGGCTATTAGCCTAAAGTAAAATAGTTATATTGGCGATACAATAATATTAGTGGTTAATAATAATGAGGAGAGTAGATACTGTTCCATTTCACTCCCACTATACGTTTCGAAACGAACTGAGCCTATGAGGTACGGTGGTACACTGATAGGATTATGATACCAGGGTGGGAGGAAAAGTTTTTTACTTTAAACTTGTGAGTCACACGACGCAGAGCGGTGGAAACTACCTGTTGTGTAATCTTTACAGAAGTGATCGTTCATATAATTTAAATTAATCAGGTAAGTCGATTAATTTTCCAATCTAATGGGTATTGGCAGTCGATCACGTCTGACTATAGCTTTTGCTCGTATTATTAAAGAAATGCTCTCGGGGTACATCAAATTATGTCAAAAATGAATCTATATATATTCTAATATCCTATTGAATTTATTTTAGTGTATATAAAAAATAACAAACTCTTTATATTAAAATCTATTACATTTTTAATCGTACTAGTTTTTACAATTAATACACATATGTAACAAGCACATTTACAACTCAGTTGCTTGAACCACTTTTTACAAAATGTAGTTTATTGTTAGTGATAAACAAGCTCAATATAAAATATTGTATATTGAAAAATTTTAGCGTCATTTTATTGAAAAATGCGGACGTACCATGTGCACATTGTATTTATACATTGATGCTGCTGCTATAAATAGATATTGGTGAGTTGAAATTTGTAGAATCCCTCAAATATTTTTAAAAAAAACATGACAGTCACCCACCTCAACTTCGTAAACTAATTAAATTGATGCGGCAATGTGAATGGGAAAGCAATTTTAGCAAAATTGAGGTGGGTTATGCGAAACTTCAAAGTTCTTTTCTACAGCGGGTGAAAGCACAGAATTTCTATTTATAATAATTTATATTTTTTATACAACATGAAAATGTGTGAGTGGATAAGAGAAGCATTCTTCTTGCCGATGAATCAGAAAATAAAGTAGTCCTCATTCTCGAATATTGAGTAATGGCTTTTTGGCTCCAAAAGTCTCCCTCCCTTTCACAAAAGATCAATTTTTTTTTAGATAAAAGGAGTGTAATTGTCGCAATGTTAAGAAAAAATACATATACCTAAATTATAAAAATACATGCACAGGGGAGGAGCCAACCAGCGCCTGTTTGTATCTCATCTAAGGTTTTTTTTTAGATCATTTTTAAGCAGATAATTTTATTTGACTTAGTCTATACCAAAGTTGTCTGCTCAGTTATTTTTATTGTATATTTTTTAATAACGGTATATATTACATATTTAAATTTGAGAAAAGCTTTAGAATTTTTGAAATATAAATGATTTAACTGAAAATTGTTTATCGATTTATGACAAATATTAACGATAACTATATATGAAACCGAAATGAAAATTTAAAAAAACAGTATAGGTATTTATTTACTCAAAACTTCCCTTTCTGTTCAAGATACTTTATTTATTCTTCTCATTCGCAACGTCTTGCCGGACGTTTTATGATTCATAAATTATTCTGTATTGTTGTGTATTTTTCATATTTTTCTTCCTAGACAGTAAGTCCCCGATCAAATGTACATTTGTGGGATTTTTGATGATGCAAGTCTGATAGTGGTTCCAATCTCTTTGTTTGACCTTGGAGAAACATACTTTCGATGTTGGCACTCTCAAAAATAGTGCGTTTGAGTGCTGCGCGCGAAAAACAAAATGGCCGCCGTCGCAAACACTTTTCCCATTTATCTAAGTAACCATTGAGATTACGAAAAAAGTTTTATGTAGAAAATATTACTAAATCAATTATACAGAGAAAATGTTATTACAATTTTTTATGTAGAACTAACCGTTCTCTCAAAAAGTTTCATTTTATAGTTTCCAATAATAAAAAATCGGCAGCTACTGGAAGCGGCTGGAACCTCCCCACACGGTGGATCCTTATCAGCTGTATTTGGATATTACATCGGAAATCAGAGCACTAAGCAAACAGATAAATTACACGTGACTTTGGAGCCATTTATTTCATCAACAAATATCGAACGAACTGAAGCGGACTACAAGCAATCTGTTAAAACATAACCTCTCATGTTTGTTTATGTTGCATGTTAATCAATTGCCGGATATTATAAGGGTATTAACAGATAACGTTTCGAAGATTTTGTAAAATATTGGATAATGAAAAAAAAATAATAACGCAGAATTTAGCCCAAATGACACCCTAACTTCAACAAGTCAATAACATTATGGACTGTTCAAGCAGACTACGCATGCATCAAATTAAAATCTTCCTGCTCGATCAAAAAGGTTGAGCAAGTCGAGCTTCGTCCGAGGCCTTTATTTTGTAATATTCGAACGTTTAAGATTTAGCTCAGTTAGCTCGATTTGCAATGAACGATTGTGACGTGTCGCATCAATCAGACGTAATATCCGAACACGGCTATAAACAATTATTACCTTAAAAAAAAAACAACTAAAATAAGTTTTGACATTGTCAAAAATATTTGGGTTGGTAACCTTTACGAATGTTGATTTTTAGGTTATGAAATATATTTAGGGACATAACATGTTTAAGTTTTTCAAGTTTATTCTCATTTTTAATGTTTGACTACGCATTTTTAGCTTGGAGCCACAGTGACTCCGAGCAGATAGTTAAAAAACTCATGCAAATAATTTTTCTATATAGACCATCTTAGGATGACGTCACGATAAGTCGACCATATTGCCTGAGGGATAACCAAACTTTCTATTCCAATGTAAACAAAGAAGTAATCTCAGTTTTAAATGTGAAATAAAAATAAAACACCATATTTTTTTGCGACAAGGTGCGATTGTGAGATAAGGTTTATTTTGAATGTAAAAAAGCTTAGAAGAAAGGTAAAGAAATCACTTTCTGGCAGAGTCTATTGAATACTACATACGGATAATATATCACTGAAATCTAGCACTTAGTTATTTAAATGTAAACTTGCCTTGTCCATAACAATGAATACATTTGAGTTTATCTTTCTTGCACAAATCCAGCCTCATAATATTTATATGCTTGTAAAGATTTGTATGCCTTTAACTGCTGATCTGCGAAGAAGCTGTGAGTCGACACTAAGTAATTTACCATATTAATTACGGACACACAAGGTAAAATAGACAAATCTGCAGAAAGGTCTCCAGTCTCCACTCCAAGGGTGTATGGGTCAATATTGTCTATTATTTTGATTTTCTCATCGTAGCGACACTTTACATCACCCATAAGGGTTGGATAATATTCACTATATGACATTATTACGAAAACACACACAGTTTCTCAAGAAAATCAGAAAAAAATATATAAAACCACGCAAACTGCGTGTTGTTGTCCCTCAAGCAAAATGTCAAAATTGTCAAAACCATGTGACCTAAAAATGATTGATTAATAAAAAAATAGATTGCTAATTACAGGTTAGATTTCTAACCCACAAAAAGAGTCCTATTTTATTAGGACAAAGTATTTAGGACTTCATAAACATTACACTGTACTAGATTTTAGTTGAAAGTACGGGAACCAGGCAGAAATTTTAATAACAGCTACGTAATATTCTTAAATCTTAAGAAATATATATTTTTGAGGTTAGCTGTGACGTCACGTACCATAAGCTATAAATCAACATTCACAAAGGTTACCAACCCAAATATTTTTGACAGATGGCAAAATACGTTTTCCCCTAACAATAATACCAATAATATTTTTTGGATGCTGTCATATGTGCGCATATAACGAATTATTTTTAATTTTTTTAACGGAAACCAAATCGAAAGGGTGCAAGTGTGATATATCGTTGAAATTGGAATTTATACTGCTTTTTAATGGTTCAATTACAAATTCTAAGTAATCATAAAATAAACAACTTGTGCCAAAATGGCACTAAACGTAATCCGATCTCAACCAAAACCTTTTCAGATCTTCTGGAGCACTAAAGAAACCCTCATGTAAAAGTTTCATCCAAATCCGTTTAGTAGCTTCGTAGCTATCGTGCTAACACACAGGCATTAGTTACAAGCCACTTTTTTGGGTTTCCGGGACCTCGAAATCGTAAAGATTTGATGTTATCTCAATTTTCGATTTTGGATTAATTGTAGTAACCTCCCACAATTATTGTGGGGAGGTTAATAAACACAACACTATAAAAACTAAGTTCGTAGGCAAGAGCACTTAATAATTTTGATTACTGATACGGGAAACAACTAAACGAAAACATCCGTTCGTTGGTAATGGGTGGTAGGGATGGCCATCTTTTGGAAAAACCATATAACTCTTGGTGGACAGCTTCCCTGCCAGATGTGGCCGGAGTAGTGTTCATGGTGGATCGTTTAAGTTTGAGTTGATATATTTTGTTTTATCTTCTGGCCTCGGCCGATTTTTCACTAAATCGGTCGGGGAAGTAAGCTGTCAAATTTTTGGTTTCAATGTTTTTCTGGGGGAATTTGGTTTTTGACAGTTTTCGAAAAAATATTTTAGGTTGGTACCAATGTCTTAAATTATTTTTAAGTTATGTAGCACTATTTTTAGGTTATGTTGCCGGAAGAATTTCCGGCGGGATGGCGGAAGTAGCGGAAATAGTTTTTAAAATATAATGTCACTTTTGAAGTTTTATTGGAAAAAACTCACCGAAAACGTTCCGGTGAGATTGCTTATACTTGTAGGGCTTGTGAGAGGTTCACGAAGGCTTCTCACACCTTCCGTGGGCTTTATGAACGTCGAAAAAACTTGTAATGTCTCGATGCACTTGACACTCAAATTTACTCAGCATACAGTCTGCACGCTTTAACACACTAGTCTATTGAACGTTAGGTTAGACCACTGAGTACAGTAACTATACAGAGGCGAAGGCTAGCCTTCCCGCCAAAACCAAATTTGTATACTCATCGCCATTTCTTAATTGTTTAACAATCAACCTCACTTTTATCTTGACACTGTTTATCGTGTTAAGTTTGGATTTGTGATTTTTTTTTTCCACTCATTTTGGGATATTGAAAACATTAACCGAGAATTAAAATTCTCATAAATAAAACCTAGTGTACAACTCAATTGAAAATAGGCGCCGATTATAAGCAATTCAAATCGTAATCTTTTTCAATCCAACTCGAAATACACTGTCTTTTCAGTGTATCCTTAAATGGGGATCTGCACATGACGTCATAGCTAACCTCAAAAATATATATTTCTTAAAATTTAGTACTACGTAGCTATTATTAAAATTTCTGCCTGGTTCCCATACTTTCGACCAAAATCTAGTTCAATGTAATGTTTATAAAGTTCTAACTAGTTTGTAATAGATGGGAGGACCAATAAGTTCTCTCATTACTTACGCATAGATAGAAAATTTTACAGGTTCTGTGCATACGTACATACAGTGTTGCATACATTCCCGGCTTCTTGTTTTTGACAAGAGTACAGTGACATCTGACATTAAGTAGCTAAATTAAAACATTGAAAGAATATATGTAACACTACATGCAGTATTGCATGTGTCGTCACAGCTAACCTCAAAAATATATATTTCTTAAGATTTACAGGTATTACGTAGCTATTATTAAAATTTCTGCCTGGTTCCTGTACTTTCAACCAAAGTCAAGTTCAACGTAATATGTATGAAGTTTTAAATAGTTTGTCACAATAAAATAAGACACTTTTGCAGGTTAGGAATCTAACCTATAATTAGCAGTCTATTTTTATTAATCAACAATATTGAAAAATTATTTGCGTGAAATTTTAAATATTTGCTTGGAGCCAGTATGGCTCCGAGCTAAAAATGCCTATACAAACATTAAATATGAGAATAAAGGAAAACACCTTAAAATTTGAGGTTGTGTTAGTTATACGATGCACATGCCCAGGTAATTGTAGGACCTTATTGCTCGCGCCATCTATTAAAGTAAATAGAAACCATGCACTTACGAAGCCATTATTATAATAGGAAAGTGCCGGACCACCTATTTAATACACCGTGGTGTAGACGCAACTGGTACGCAAGGTCACAGAAAACGAGCCATCAAAACTGAAAGGAACCGCCAAAGACTTCGCCTCTGTGCAGTTACTGTATTCTGTGGTTCCACTATAAAATATATTTTACACAAGAAGCGTGTTATTTGGTTTTTAATTTTTTTCACGGAAACCAAAGCTAAAGAGTGCAAGTGTGATATATCGTTGAAATCGGAATTTTTACTGCTTTTCAATGGTTCGATTACAAATTGTAAGTAATCATAAAATAAACAACTTGTTGTGCCAAAACAGCAACAAACGTAATCCGATCTCAACCAAAACCTTTTCAGATCTTCTGGAGCACTAAAGAAACCCTCATGCAAAGTTTCATCCAAATCCGTTTAGTGGCTTCGCCGCTATCGTGCTAACAGACATACACACACACACACACACACACACACACACACACACACACACACACACACACATACACACACACAGACATTTTTCAAAAACAACTTTTTTGGGTTCCTGGGACCTCAAAACGTAAAGATTTGATGTTATCTCAATTTTCGATTTTGGACTAATTGTAGTAACCTCCCACAATTTTATTGTGGGGAGGTTAATAACAATATAATATAGTTATTTCTTAATTTTTTGCATCTCTAACTATTCACGGGCCCATAAAAAATAACTGACTTTAATATAAGTTTTAAATGCATTATCTTTTAGTTCAATGCAGAAAAAGTTAGGAATAAAAATATTCACATTTACAAATTTACCAGCATGTTGGCCATTTTATTGCTTTCTAAAAATAAAAAAAAGACCCAAACATCTTGAAAGTTTAGCTCAATTTTTTTTGAGTTTATATATCATATAACTATTGTTTCTAATCATAATAGTTCAAAAATTGCATAGAAAAAAATATCATAAAAAAATTGAATATGCAGCCTTTTTTGGATTTTTTTTCTTCAAATTAATCTAGCGTCCTTGTGTTTTAATATTTTTGAATGTACCCGGTCTAAAAACAAAGGTAAGACTTCATATTAATTGATCATACCATTTAAAATTATACTATTTTTCTCAGGAAAGAAAAATGCTATTGGAAGGGAAATAATTTTAACGCACAGTGACGCTCCGTTTAGAATGGATGGAAAAGGCATTGTGGATTGTATAGTATGCTACAACCTACAACAAACAACTCAACAGTTGCAAAGAAATATTGTTCTGCTATGTGCATCGTTTTACAGTCACGTGTTTTTTCGAAATATTATTCTAATAAATTTTATTAAATTAAATTAACTATTAACCAAATAAAATTAGTGAAATTTCAAGTGAAAAATAACTGGATTTACAATAATTTTGTTTAATCATACAAATTTAAATATGTATTTCTGACTGTCCAGCCGAC
Source organism: Rutpela maculata (assembly GCA_936432065.2). Classification (NCBI taxonomy): domain Eukaryota; kingdom Metazoa; phylum Arthropoda; class Insecta; order Coleoptera; family Cerambycidae; genus Rutpela; species Rutpela maculata. The sequence goes on along the minus strand of OW386285.2, from coordinate 288,827,754 downwards.
AGACAGGTTGGTCTGTAACTTTTTTTTTTGCGCACGTTTTCTCAGCAACGGTTTAAGATGTTGATTTTGAAATTTGGTACACATGACGAGATATGGAACTAGATTATATTTTGCACTAATTCCGTTGAAAGGTTGGGGGTTAAATAAGGGTAAATATGAGAAAATAAGTAAAGCAAGCTGGTAAGTGTATAGTAACATGAGATTTGGTGTATATACAAGAAGCTAAGACCTTAATTTTTTTTATAATATTTTTCAACCTCCCTACCACCTTAACTCCAAGTTATTAAATGAATTTCATATCTGATTCTATTTTTTATAATATGTTAACAATTGGTATATTTGCCAATTGTATTTAAAAAAATCGGGAAAAATCAATTTTTACTAACACGACCTTAAAACCCCTAGAAATATAGTTAATTTTATAATTTTCTATGGTGAAAAATTTAAGGTTATAAAATATCTTTCATTTGCTTACTTATTTTCTAAGAAATGTTGACAATTGGCGAAGATATTAACGATTATATAACGCATTTCCTAAAAATTCAATTTTTCTTATATTTTCAATATCAATTTTCTCGAAAACTATATGGTATATACAAAAAAATTACAGAAGGACTTTTTTTTAGGAAATTAGCCAAGCTTCCTTTTTATAATGAGCATTTTTTTATATCTTCAACGGTTAACGAGTTATAAGTAAAATAAGGCTTTTTTCACTGAATGGGTGGTTTTTTGGGGGGGGGGGGGTTGCGCGGCACCCCCAGAACGGATTTTTGTGGTTTTGTGATGTATACCTCTCCACTAACAGTTACTGAAGGAAAATCTCAGATAACATTTTTTGCGAGCTTCTGGTGTATTTTTTACTTTACCGACTGGACTAAGAGTTAATTTAAAACAAATGTTTGTTTTATTATGTAGCTGCTTTTATTCACTGTGAATTGTTCAATTTAGATATTGTTGTTGCCTATGGAAGTAAATGGAATAGAATAATATGAATATAACTATTATTTACTTTAGGTGTAACAATTTGCTTTCAACCAATACTTTTTTATTTATGTGACATGTGATCATAGAAACGTTTTTTAAAGAATGTTGATCTATTTTTCCACCAAAACATTATCATTGCGTTTATTTTGCACTATAAAACTTAAGTGGTACTTAAAATACATTTCGAAAAAGTATTTATTTACATTAAATAACATCAGTCTATTCAGCACGTGGAAATACTCGATTCGTGACAATAATAACATCTGAAAGTACACCTTAACTCTATGCGGTAGTAAAGCTATCTCTTTGAATGAAATGAATCTTGGGTTTCGAGAATAGGCATCTATATTCAACAATAATAAACCCGTCAATCAAGAATCGTGGGGTGGAAAGCGCCGCCCTTAAGAGGCGAGCGTTATTTCTAAGAAATACGCAGCTATTTTTTATGTAATTTAGTTTAGATATGAAGTAGGTCATATTAAATTTAAAAAATGGCACACAAGCTAAATGGCAATTTAAGCGTAATAACAGATACTCCTGCGACGTATAAGCTACCATTTTTATTAATGCACTAGCTTATAGTCCTTTAGTGATGGGCGGGTAGTAACTATTCGTTACTTGTAATCGTTACTTTTCCATTTTGATTACCTACTACCATATACTTATTAGAACCAACATACCGACAATAGTTATTGATTAGTAAATTTCACACTTGAAATTTCTAATCAGTTGTACCTATTTAATCAGGATTCGTGCAGTTTTTAATTCATCAATATACATTTAATTTAGGTAATAGGTACCAGACCTAACCAGATCGATATGATATAAATTATGGAAGAGTATGAGAAATGGGTACTTATACAGGGTGTAATCAGTTTCATGTCATTAAAAAAAATGGTAATGAGGGCCGACTAGACAAACAAAAAACCTTTGACTTTTTCCTCTAGGGTCACTTTGAAAAAACTGACCTAGGTCAACAATTTGAATATTAGGGTAGGGAATATTTGAGAACCACTGCCTTTCTGGGTCAATTGACGTGTACTTCCCAATTATACAACTTCTAAATTGTCATAAAAAAGTGCAAAGATTGCCGACCGACTCGTTCTCACCGGCCCGCAGTTTCAAAGCAAAGAAGGGCGGCACCTTTGATGACCGCCTCAACCGAACCAATTATAAAAATGCAAATAATTCGTTATCTCTTTTTGCAGAACTGCAAGCAAATGATGGTCGTAGAGGTTTAAACACAGCATTTCTTTACATGTGCGTTTTTTTATTTTAGAACAAAATATTGGAGCTTTTATTGCTGTTTATAATTTATCAAATTTAAATGTGGTTTATTAACATTTGTAACCTAAATGTGTGTTCTGGGTTAAAAGCTTAAAAAATGAGTAATTATTGCTTAACATTGGGAAATAAAGAGTTAGACGTCTACACGATAACATAAAATAATTATGTGTATTTTAAGTTAGGAAAAAATCTGATTTATTTAACGAATTGCCAATCAGGTATCGAAAACAAAAATATTCGATAAATCTAGAACTTACCAATAAATTATTTACGACATTCGCCATACATCAAGTGCATATCCGCAAGCTCTTGGTAAGGGTAATCTCCCAAAGCGTTCAAAATCTGTGTTTTAAAATACCACACTAAACTATCAACTAACATTGTCAATAAAGAAAATGAAAATAAAAACTTGGTCCAAAATCCAAAAAGCAACACAAAAAGAACGAACAAGTAAGTAGTGTCTGTACATAATCAAGAACTTAACGACTTGAATAGTAAGTCAATAAAATAAATCTTAACTATAAAAACAGTTGCCCAAAATTCAAAAAGAACAAAAGCAACATACAAAAACAACGAACGGTATGTACTTAACGAAGTGCCCACAGAAACTAGAATATTGCACAAGGGAGAGCATAGTTTTCTTCAGATCTACTAAGCACTCAGAAAACGTCAACGTTTTTCACCTTTACCGCAAAAGAGTAATGATTACACAGCCACACAAAGAAAATAAAGTTTATTTTCCAAAGGTAAAATCCACCTATTCCCATATTTTTTGAGCAGCTGATTCCAAATACCACGTCAAAAATATATGTTTCACTGCTCAGTTTTTCGCAAATTGACATTTCATCCTTAAATTCGGGGTTAAATGGCTATTAAATCTAATAGAACGACACGCGTTAAAATGAAACTTCTGAATCATTTAAAATAGCTCTCATCACATACTCCCCACGTTCCATCGAACCACGAAAACGATGGTGGTGTACTTCTTCCCCCAAAAAAACTACTAATACCCTTCGTTCTGATTTTTCCATAATACGCTTGTGAGGGCTTGACTGACCGAAGTTATTACAGGGAATATTGATAAGTCGAGTATCTTTTGACCAGGAAATGCAAAAACAATCCCCGCGGGTTGGAACCACCCCCTCCCTGAATAACAAAACTTTCCGAAAATACTGCATAAGGGCTGGAGTCCTCCAGTTTTCGAGGACGAGTAACAGGATAATTGCAATACTTTCCCCCACTGTTCTGGAACTACCTCTAAATGAAGAAAGTACTCATTTTTCTGATTTTTCCGTACTCCGCTTGTGAGGGCTTTACAGATCGGGTTTATTACAGAGAATATTGATAAATCGAACATCTCTTGACCAGAAGACGCCAGAACAACCCTCCCTCCCTGAATGACAAAACATTCAGGACTGCGAAAGGGCTGAAGAACGGTTTCTCCCGTTATCGAGGCGAGGAACAAGATGGTTGCAATATTTCCTCGCCCTCGAAGACGGTGGAAACCATACTTCAGCCCCTTTGCAGTATTTTTGGAATATTTTTCCATTCAGGGAGGGGGTAATTCCAACCCTCTGGAGTTATTCTGGCGTTTCCTGGTCAAAAGATACTCGGTTTATCAACATTCTCTGTAATAATCTCGATCTGTCAAGCAGAAAGGGGTAGTTTTTCCCTTCCAGAAAGCTGGGGAAAAAGCAGTGTAACCATTGTGTTCCTTGCCCTCGCAAACAAGAGAAGACTGTTCTTCAGCCCTTTCGCAGTATTTTCGGAATATGCTGTCATTCAGGGAGGGGGTGGTTTCAACCTCCGGAAGTTATTTTGGCGTTTCCTGATGAAAAGGTACTCGATTTATCAATATTCCCTGTAATAACCCCGATCTGTCAAGCCCTCACAAGCGTAGTATGGAAAAATCAGTTGATATAGTTCCAGAAGACTAGGGGAAATTATTGCAATTATTATGTTACTCGCGTTACTCGCCCTCGAAAACTGGAGAAAACTATTTTTAGCCCTTTTGCAGTATTTTCGGAATGTTTTGTTACTCAGGGAGGGGGTGGTTATAACCCCCGGGAGTTGTTTCGGCATCTTCTAGTCAAAGATACTCGACTTATCAATATTCCCTGTCCCCCGATCTGTCGAGCCCTCACAAGCGTATTATGGAAAAATCAGAACAAGGGGTAGTAGTCGTTTTTGGGGGGAAGAAGTAGTACACCACCATCGTTTCCGTGGTACCATAGAACGTCGAGATTATGTGATCAGAGCCATTTTAAACGATTCAGAAGTTTCATTTCAGCGCGTGTCGTTTTATTAGATTTAATAGCCATTTAACCCCGAATATAGGGATGAAATGTCAATTTGCGAAAAACTGAGCAGTGACACATATATTTTTGACGTGATTTTTGGAATCAGCGGCTCAAAAAACATGGGGATAGGTGGCTTTCACTTTTGGAAAATAAACTTTATTTTTTTGTGTGTGGCTGTGTTATCAACTTGTCCTCGCCAACGCGCGGTCTCTAACAAAGGAGCGCAACACTTTAATATAGCCGTATTAGCGTATTTGATGGTTAGAGGCGTCGACATACGCGAAGATAAAAGCCTATCCCAACATTCCACCTGTTCTCAAACGATATTACTGAAAATTTTCGAAATTTTGTTTAATTTTTTTTTCTAAAACTATGGGCTTTAGACCCCACGTTATATAAAAATTTTTTGTTCGTTTAGTCGTTCCCCATCACCAGTTTTTTTTAATGACATAAAACTGATTATACCCTGTATATCTCAATTTCATCTCATTAATTATTTCAATTAATTTTATGAAAGAAAATGAAAGTAAGTAATTTTGCTAATACCTTTTAGAAAATAATATGGTATACTTACTTACCCACCATACCTACCTGTGACAAACTCATAATTATTAAAAATATGCTTGCTTATCTGGCAAGTAGGAACAGGAGCATAGTAACGAGATGGAGGTTTCTGGTTGCATGTGTTCAATTAATTGCTGTTACCGCATCGACAACGAATATAAATGATAATGATTATTGATCACGATGACATCAGTTCACATGTATTGAATCAGTAATCAGTGAAACAGAACTCCAGCATTGAAGATTAAAATATCAATTTTGAATTCTGTCAAAGTAACGATTACTTTATAACGATTGATTTTTAAAAAGGAACGATTACCTATGATTACTCAAAAGTAACTATAACTTCCATCCCTGTAGTCCTTCCTCTGACAAGGTTTTCATTGACTCATGGAGTAAGGAGTTTGACTTCAGGACCCTAACTGTGTTTTTACATATTCTTTTAGATATTTTTTTCCCTGACTTCAAATATATAAATAAGGTCTAGCTGTAATATTTAGAGATTAAACGACTTACCTGTAAGGAAGTTCAATTCTCAATTATACGAGTTAGCCACGTTCCGAAAAGATCACAAATGTAGTTGTTCTCTTGCTCCGTTTCTGTGCGTAATGTTGAAAAATAAACAATGCCCCAGACCTCTCTCCAGCCCAGTGTTCTTATTCATTATAGTTATTGCGCCGTAGGATCGCTTGGGGTAAAATGCTAGGCCAGGGAAGGGTGGGGAGTGATCTTTTCGGAACGTGGCTATCTCGTATAATTGAGAATTGAACTTCCTTACAGGTAAGTCGTTTAATCTCTAATTATACTTCGATAGTCACGTTCCTCAAGATCACAAATGTAGATGTTTAAAGAAAAAATAGCGATCTACGGGTTGATTACTGAAATTAAGTATGCAAAGAGTGGGATACTCTGCACAGGTCTGTTATAGAATTTGTTGAACAGATTGGCTTTTTCAGACCACCCAGCTATGGTCTTGACTGTCAACGTTCACACTTTTTCCTACTAATGGCAATATTTGATTTTTTTTTTTTTTAGGATTTGTGTTCTCTAGTGGCAGCAAAAACACCAGTTTAACGGTAATTTGTTGTCAATTTAAGGTTGTAAAAGTGACAACTTTTCTAGATATTGCAGAACTAGGGATCCCAGGTTTCATTACATCGAGGAAAGGAGGGGCGAAGTCGAAAAACTCCTTTCATGAAACTTTTAATTTACGTTCAGCGTAGAAGAAAATGATCCGAAGTCGTATTGTCGTTGTAAAGGCTGACTATTTTTTGTTGATCTGCCTTAAATTGATTTATAAGTGTTCTCCACATCGGGTCTGGTTGCCTGAAGGTACAAGTAAGCAAATATATACTTAGATACATTTAAGACGTACTTCTATATTCTCAGTCTTTTCAACAAGGGAAACCACGTCTGAGTTTTCCAGATTGGAAAAACTAAAATTCCCTCAGTATACTATTATCCTTAATAATATATATTTTTTAAACCCCTTCCCAATAGAGAGAATAGTGGAAAAGCGTGGAAATTTAAATTTTTTCAAGACAAGGCAAAAGTGTCCACAAACTTTGATTCCGGGTCAGGGTGCCAGGAAACAAATATCTTATATTTTTTGTTAAGGTGAGATGTACTGAGAAGAGGAGATTTTATTTCTCTCATTAAAATTACCTCGTGCTAGTTATAGTTTGACAGATACAAACTTTTCCCTCTGAAACTCTTTTGTATGGTTCCATCTATACTTAATTGCGGTGCATACTGACAGTAAAGTACCTCTCATTCTTGTGAAGTTATGGATGGTAGGAGATGGTATTTTAGCAAAATATAAAATGGCATACGTTTGTATTTTGTTTTTTGTGGTAGGGATATTGGACATTTCCTGGTTATCAAAATTAAATCCCACACGGAGTTGGGATACTTATGTCCCAGTTAATAATAAAACCTTGATGATTTTTTTTTTAATTTTTGGTGAATATAGATGGGGCTGTCGATAGCCCAAACGGCATACAGATAAATTCATATACAATATTATTGTACTGAAATCGTTTTCTCTGGCCTATACATTCTGTATGGGTATACCAAAATATGGAGTTATCAAATATTTATTTAGTCCTTTTAGGTTTAGTATAAAACGATATTCTCCATTGGGTTTCTTTCTTAAGAAGTAAGGAGAGAAAAATTCATTTGTACAGTGTTTGGTCGCAATGATCGCACCTATTGAAACTAAGTTTTTTATACCAGTAGTAAGAGCATCTATGACTCCCTGCGAAATGTCTTTTTTTTTTTTGGAGGATTGACACTAAAAGGGATTTTGTACCCTGATAGGTACACAGTTTAGTATATGACTGTTCGAAGGGATTTTCGTTCAGGTGGAAAGAAAACGATGAATTCTTCCCGCATAGTTGGGTATGCATGTATTTTTTTAATTATATAATTTTTTTTTAGATTTAATTTTTTTTTTATATATATACTTGAAATCAGGGAAAAAGATCTAAAAGGATATGTAAAAACATACCGGGTTTTCCATTTAAAAAACAACCTTCATTGCTATATTACGTGACCTATGCAAGTAATTCTTTTTTTTTTCATTGCATTTGACAAATATATGTAGTTATACACCCTACAACTTTTATACGAAACTTTTTTATTTCCAATAATAAAATAAATAAAGGATATAATGAATAATCTGTACAATAACTGCTCGAGTCCATATTATGCAATTTTATAAAAGCTCTTAAAATTGTTTTAAAAATAATGATTTTCCTAAGCTGTAATATTTGGATGGATTAATTTTTATGAATGTAGAAACAAGGATAAACGGTATTGTTTTTAATTTTTGAAAGAACTGAGACATGCATACCACAATAAAAAAATTTTATGAAATTTTTACCTAAAATATTTTTGTATATTTGACTTATTTGAAGAAGAAGATCAAAAGGCGTCCAATGAAACAGGTATTGCAGTTTCATCCCTAATAAATGTTAACTCCACTGAATCATTTGTACTTGATAATGTAGTTTTTCAGATATGCTCGCCATATTTAACTCATTTTATTAAAATAACTATAATAAATTATCTCAACTCTTGGGGAATTTTTAAAAATTTTACACAGGCACACAAAAGAAGTTTTAAACTACCCAACAGACTACTATAACTTTTGGGTCGCTGAAACCGAATCCGAGGTCAGAATTAACTCATCACGTCAGGATTTTGACATAACTTCCATAAACAGGTAAGCAGTCAAGACAGGTTAAAAATAAGTTAAAAGCCTAAACGAGCTAACCACTATGGTAGAAAGTCCTGTGTAATGGCATTCTTTTTCTTTTCTTCGTATTTTCTAGTATATCCCGTTTCAACATCCAACAGTATTCTGCCATCATATCCTCATCACATCTTCCTTGATATTAACGCTCCATTTCGCGAATATCTTGGTGAAGCCCGTGCTCTTTACTATAATCTCCTAGATTTCCAGGAAAGAAATTTAAATGGGAATGCAAGAAGTGCAATTTTAGGTTCATTAGGCAACCCAGGTTCTCTAATTCTTTCTATGTTTTTATAGTCTAGGTTTTTCGAGTTTCCAACAAATCCTTCAATTGTGTTTCTAAACCTTACCCATACTGTTCTTTCAATGCCATCCATTGTGTTCTCAAAATTCCCATCTCTTAATAGTTTTCGAATTTGTGTCCATTAAATATTCCCTCTTTTATTTTCGCATTAGATAGTTGAGGAAATCTCTCTTCCAGTTTTGGCTGGTTTTTACCTGTTTTTGGAGGTTATGTCAGTCAAAACGTGGTGGGTCAATGCTGACCTTGGATTCGGTATCTGCGCCCCAACATACATATTGTTATTCTAGTAGTCCGTTGGGAAGTGCAAAACTTCTTTGTGTGTGTATGTGTGTGTGTGTGTGTGTGTGTGTGTGTGTGTGTGTGTGTGTATGTGTGTCTGTGTTATTAATATAGGTAACAAAATTCTGAATTAACAAGTTGAATATTTTATTTTTTTAAATTTAGTTAAGAATTGTGGTTATAAAATAAATTACAAAAATTGTTGGCACGTTTTTCAAAAAATAAAAGGATATACTATATAAAATTCAGTTTATTCTTCAAATTGGCACTACGTCTGCGCGTGTACAAAATTATATCAAACTATATTGAGCCGATTTCGAGTTATGGTGAAACAAACATTCACATAGACAGGCAGACACAAAAATTCTGAAAAGACATCTTTTGGCTTTGATAATAGATTTATTTATATAAATGATGATAAACCTAGTTCGAAAAGTGTTAACACTCATTACTAAATGAAGCCTTAATATTTCGTCCCAATTGCTTTCTTTAAAACGGTTTGTCCTACAGTTAATTGTGAAGAGGGTCATTTTTATACAATATTAGTCAGATAATCATAAATCTTAAACTATCGCAAATTTAAACTAAAAAATATGTAAAAATAAATGATACCTCTACCTCGTTTCATCTCCTGTGAATAAAACCATTTTAGGTAATACTATAAAATAATGAGTAATGTAAAATCGTAAACCAAATCTAGTGAGGTTGCCGCAAAGTGTTTTCGAGAAAACTAGTAAAAAGCACTATTTAAGTGCCAGGGTGAGTGCAGATCTATCTTAACCATACTCGTATCTCGAAATGAAAAGTTAAGCAACGTTAGTCATGGTTAAACTTGAAAGGATGACCACCAGGAAAATGCAGCTACCTTCTCACCCTCTATCAGGGCAAACGCAGAAGCTACGCAATATTAGACGAGGAATGCGTAGTTGATATACTATCGTAGGGTGAGGATGTAAAATAGTAGGTCCATAGTAACTTAAATGTTAGTTTAGGAAAAAAAGCCGTACGAGAAAATTTTGTGGTAGCTCATCTCTTGGCGTCGACAATTGACCTTAGTCGTGGAAATAGGCCGGAGTTAAATAAACTATTTAAGAAAAGCGTCACTTTTAAAAAGCCATAGCCCCTTGAACCACATGTTTATATGAAAATTTCCTACTATTTTCGCTTGTAAAATCGAATTTTAAATAGATGAGCTTTATTTCCTTAATACCCCGTATAGGGATATGGACAATGAATTAAAGTTATTTTTTAAAAATGCATTTAAAAGACTCAATCATCATTATGCCATTTCATTAATTTTTTATTTTTACGTCTTAAAATAAATTTTTATAAGATCACTTTAGTCCACAAATAATAAATATCAATTAAAAATAAAATATTACCCTACCTATAATTAATCACTTTTATTTATAAAAAGGAGAGATTAATGATACGAAAATTAGCCTTGGCGTCATAATTGATTTTGATAAAGACTGATCACTAGAATTTATTATATTCTTGTTTCATATTACTGGCCAACATTTAAAATGCCTACTATCATTTATTTATGGCGACGTTGAGGACAGTAATTTTATTTCCAATTTCAAAGTCATTCTAGAAGACTAGTATTAAATACAACTAATAATGTATTTTAATAAGGAGACAATTAACAAAGGGTTAGTTAAAATTCTATTTGCTTTTTGCTCTAAAGTAACCTCTCTACAGGGTGTCTCACCGGGAACTGAATCGATCGATATAGAGAAAAGCACGCATCAGAAATTTTTGAAAATTTTGGGAGTTACTAAAGTCAGTGTGGCCAATCCAACTAAAATAATTACAAGCAGCTGGCCGCTTATACCGGAAGTCGATACCAACTTGCTTATTTTAAATGGAACACCCTATATATTTCAGGGTTTTCGAAAAGAGCGTAAAATTCTGAGTCAGAAACATGTAGGATACCCTATGCCTAAATCCATCCGTTTCAGAGATATTTGACATTTTATAGAAAATTTGACAGATGCAACGGTTTGCAAGAACCGTTATAACTTTCTTCGTGTAAAAGATCCTCATTTGCTTCTTGGCAAATAAAAAGAACACAAGGAGAACTACGTTCTACAACTGAAATAAATTCAATAATATAATAATAATAATAATAATAATAATAATAATAATAATAATAATAATAATAATAATAATAATAATAATAATAATAATAATAATAATAATAATAATAATAATAATAATAATAATAATAATTTATTTATATTCCAAGATATATATAATATTAGTGCATAATACAAAAAATGAAATGAATATCAATAGATATACTAATACAGAAAAAACAGTTTTACCTTACAAATTTGATGAATATAAATAATTCAATAAGTGCGGAAGTTTTTAGATAAAAACTTGAGTGCACTACCCAATCACTCATACACAACAATTTGGAAGTGTTTACAATCCAATTCTCTGGTAAACTAACTTCTAACCTAGTATAATTCTAGTCTTATTTTTTTTTTATTTTTGTTTATTTATATACTTATATATATATATATATATATATATATATATATATATATATATATATATATATATATATATATATATATATATATATATATATATATATATATATATATATATATATATATATATATATATATATATATATTTTTTACATTTTTTTCAAAGTATATTAACAACTAAAATATGTTTTGGTAATAACAAACTAAAACCCCCAAAAAAACATACTTACAAAAAAAAGACAAAAACTTAAACCTATTTTTGGTGTTTAATTATATATATACATATATACACATATACATACATACACATATATATATATATATATACATATATATATACATACATATATACACACACATATATACCCACATGTAGATATATACATTTTTTATTTAATTTTTTTTTTTTTATTTTCTTTATTCTGTATAAATACTTGTCCCTTCTGCTTTAATCCAATTCTTTACAAATGTTTTGAATTTGTGTATATTGTTACTATCCTTTACACATTTAGGTAACCTGTTGTATAGTTTAATACCGATATATCCAAAAAACTTTTGTCCTATTGTTTTCACCTTTCGTTCTGTTTTTAAATAGCCCAGTTCCCTGCATCTAGTGTTGTAATCATGAGAGACATATGCCGAATTATTCTTAACTTTATATTGGTGAATAAGGCAACTATAGTAATATAATTGTTTAATGTTAAAAAGATTAGAACCTTGAAACAAAGCTTCTGACGGGAAACGTAAGTGTTTACCATATATTATTTTAATTATACGTTTCTGTATACTCTCTAATGGCTTCAGATACGTGATCCCCCCTCCACCCCAAGCGATTATCCCGTATCTTAAAATTGACTCTACTAAGGCTGTATAAAGAGTCCTTAGTTCTTTTATGTTAAGCACTTGTTTGAGCTGAGAAAATTTATAAATTAATCCTCGTAATTTTTGTACCACAGCTTGGATGTGAGGTTGCTATCTTAAGTGCTGATCAATATAGATTCCTAAATATTTTACTTTTTGAGCTAATGTGATTTCTAGAAGTTTATTTTCGTATTGAAGTTTTAATGTATTATAATGAGGAAGATTAGAAGCTAAGGATGTTACTGGTAAGAAATATGTTTTATTGTAATTAATTGTCAGAATTTTACTGTCGAAATAGCTTTTTATTTGTTTTAGGTCCTTTTCAACTAAAGATTTTAACGTTTCCCAGGTTTCGCTTGAGTAAAATATTGCAGTGTCGTCTGCAAATAATATAATTTGGCCTGCTGAATTTTGTGTAAGTATATCATTCATATATATTATAAAGAGGATAGGTCCAAGTACTGTTCCCTGAGGTACGCCATATATAACAATTTCATAGGAGCTTAAACTATCATCAACTTTGACAAATTGTTTTCTATGACTTAAGTAGTTTTTAAATAAATCTAGTACATTACCTCTGAAACCTATCGACTCCAATTTGCATAATAATTGTTCATGTGTGACCGTATCGAATGCCTTCGCTAGGTCTAGAAAGACACATAACGAAGGTTTCGATTGATCTAAAGCATTATACATGAAAGATATAAGTTTAGCTATGGCATCATTAGTTGATTTTTTTTCCTGGAATCCATACTGACAGTTAGATGTGAGATTATGTTTGTCTAAATAGTTTACAATTCGAACCTTAATAATTTTTTCCAATAATTTACCAAAATTTGAAATAATAGAAATTGGCCTGTAATTTTCTATCAAATTTCTATCTCCGCTTTTATACAAAGGTTTAATTATAGCCTCTTTAAAAGACGATGGATATATACCAGTTTCTAAAACTTTGTTAAAAATATGGCATAGGGGTTTAGCTATATAGTCTTGTAAATCTTTAATTGTTTTGGGAGTTATTCCATCTTTACCAGGAGCTTTATTAATTTTTAGTTCTTTAATAATTTTTTTTATTTCAGGTTCGTCTGTTGGATAAAGGAAGAGAGAACTAGTAATCTCAGTTGTACTCGGTAATGGAGGGTAGTAATCAATTTTTTGTGCCAAGCTATGACCTACATTTATGTAATAATGATTAAATTGTTTAGCCATTTCAGATTTGTTTGTAATTTTTGTTCCATTTTTTAAAATATACTTAATTTCTGTATGGTGTTTTTTCAAATTGTTTGTGATCGTCTTAACTCCCTCCCATAATTTTTTGCTGTCTAACTTTTCACTATTATATATAAGATTCTTTATGTACTTGTTTTTTGCTTTTTTAACAAGACTGTTTATTTTATTTCTATAATTAATGTATTTAGTTTTTATTTCAATATTCTGTGGACTTTTTAGATGTTGTTGAAAAAGTGTATCTCTTATGCCCATTGATTTTACGATGCCGCTAGTCATCCATGGTTTCCTTTTTTTATTCCTACTCGTATATGATTTTTTTATTGTCGCTTTTTTAATTAGCTATTTTATTACTTTTAGGAAAATTTCCACACATGTTTCGGGATTATCACAATCATATATACTTTTCCAATTTTCATTTTTTATAAAACTTATTAATTTAGAATTATCTACTATTTCATGTTTTTCACTATTATTAATTTCCGCTTTTTTAAAAGGAACGAATAAATCTAATGTTACGCTATAGTGGTCCGTAATGTTAGTTTGAATAATGGCAGCTAGCTGATCAACGTTATTCTTATCACCATTTAATTTTAAAAATATGTGATCAAGACATGACTTTGAGGTGCTTTGTTCTCTCGTATATTTATTTATTTGTGCAGTAAAACCATGTTCATTAAGTATATCTAGGTAATCTTGGGAGTGGATATTATCCGTTAATATATCAATATTGATATCTCCTACGAATATGGTGTAGTCTGCTCTGTTTAAACATTCTAAGTACGTTTTAAGTTCTAGATTAAAATCCTCTGGTTTAATATTAGGTGACTTATAAACAGCTGATATAGATATTTTTTTATTATTTTTTTCTAAATTAACTTGTAAAATTGATACTTCTCCAATGTTAACAACAATAAATGTATAATTATAGCTACTTTTTATATAGACTACAACTCCATCACTTTTGTTATAACTGCCCTGATTATATAAAAAATCATATCCGGAAATTTGAAAAAATGATGTATCTGGTACGTTCCATGTTTCACTGAGAACTATACAATCAAAGTCATTGCTAAATTGTGTCAAGAATACACAGAACTCATCGAAATTTTTTGATACATTTCTTATATTATTGTGCAAAATAGAAAAGTCGATTTCAAGTGTATTATTTTTACTGATTTCAGTTTATTATATTCACTGACATTTTTAAACGTTTTTGTATCTACTGGCGGATTATCATAATCTCTAATAAATGAATCCATTTCTGATCTAATAATAAATTAGTTAAAAAGAAATAAGACAAAAAAGACAGTTATTATAAATATAGGCTACAAGACAACAACAAAACGAACAAAATAAATATGGCTATAAAGATATATTAGCTAAAAAGAATAAATAGTATGTAAAATATATAATTAAATTTAATATAATATGCAAGTATCCTTATTTCCTGGCTTTGAATTTTTTGGCAACTTGTTCTTGATTGCTATTTTGTCTATTTCTCGTCTGCCGTGAAGTTGAAGTTTGGTTTACCTCTTGTGTCTCTATAAATTCTATTTCTTGTATTTGTGTGTCGAGTGTAGGTGTAGCTGGTGCACTGTTTATCTGTTTTATGTTTCGCTCCGCTAGTTCAGAATCTATGTTTATTTCATTAAATATATCGGGAGTACCTTGTACTAATTGCTCGTATGTGTATGTGTCACCATTTACTATTAGGATGTTGTTTTTTATTTTCGCAGTGTATTTTTGACTTCTAGCTAGTAGCATATGATCTCGCAGGACTTTATTTACTTTTAAGTCATATGGTGTAAGATCTTGACTGATATATATTTTAGTGCCTTTTAATTTAGAGCAATTTTTCAGTATTTCGTTTTTTAAAAAGTAAGATTGTAGCTCCACAAGAATAGGTCGTTGTTGTTTATTAGTTCTTTTCCCTACACGAAAAACATCTTTAATATGTTCAGTACTCATAGAAATATTTAATTTGTTTATTATAATATCCAACACAATTTGCAGCGGATTATCTTCAGTTTCCTCTTTAATTCCGTGAATTAAAATGTTGTATTTTCGTAATCTTCTTCCCGTCTCTAATAGCTGTCTTTTTAAACTTAAATTTTCTGTTTGTAAATTTGTTATATCGTCT
Source organism: Rutpela maculata (assembly GCA_936432065.2). NCBI lineage: Eukaryota > Metazoa > Arthropoda > Insecta > Coleoptera > Cerambycidae > Rutpela > Rutpela maculata. Next base: position 288,812,045 of record OW386285.2, on the reverse strand, counting down.
CTTAAGCCCTTTATTTCAATATCAATAGATTTTTTCATCTCCTCGACATTAGCTTTTATTGAGGTATTTTGTATATCATACCAAGTGTTCCGTTTTTCGCGTTACATTTTGTCAACTTCAAACCGCGAAATCATGTTTAGGTCAAATGGAACACCCTGTATTTTTTTACGTCAAGTTGTGTAAAATTGAATTCCCTTTTTTCTGATATTAGCATTGTGGGGTTAAAGTTTTCAACTTTTTGAAATATTTGCGATTTTATTAGAAATTCATGAATTGTTGTAATCATTTCATCAAAATAGCCATGATTAGAAACAATCAGTCATTATTTTATGTCAAAAAATGCCAGCACGTTTAAATTACACCCACGAGGACTTTTTAAATTTGTTTATTATTCATGGAGAATGTGATAAGGTAATATCAAGAACTTGCAGCACATTTGCTAATCGATATCCAGAAAAACGGAAACCGTCACCAAACACTGTAAAACGCATACTGGAAAATTTTAAAAATTGGCTCTGTCAAGGCAAAAATGCAAAGAAGAAAGCCTATTGTTGATGACGAAAACATTGAAATAGTCATTCTGGGATATTTTCATGCATTTCCAAGGATGTCATTAAGACAAGCTGCTCTGGAATCGGGACTATGCAAGGATTCAATTCACAGAATCTTATTAAAACATAAGTTTCACCCGTTTTTATTCCATATGGTTTAAGGATTAAAAGAAACAGATGTCCTAAGAAGACAGAATTTTTGTGAGTTTATTCTAATAAGGTCTGAGGGTGACGATTCTTATTTGGGAAATATTATATGGACAGATGAAGCAAAATTTACTAAAAATGGACTTTTTAATAGACACAATTCGCATTATTGGAGTGACTCAAATCCTCATATGTTCAGAAAGCGAAACTTTCAGGAAAGTTGGCAGTTCGATGTTTACTGTGCCATAAGAAACGATAGGGTGGTGGCATTACAATTTTATCAGGAAAATTTAAACGGTAAATTAAATTTACTCTTCTTCTAATACGTATAGGTAAATTTTTGTTTTTTTTTTTTTAGGTGAAAGATATCTGAATATCTTACAAAATTTGAATAATGAAAATTTACCTCCCGCCGAACATAGAAACATTTTTTATCAGCACGACGGTGCCCCCCCACATAACGCATATTTAATTAATAATTATTTACAAGAAACTTTTTATGATCAATGGATTGCCAATAATGGACCTTTCTTATGGCCTCCTCGCTCGCCCGACTTATCAGTTCGGGATTATTTTATTTGGGGAACTATTAAAAATAAAGTTTATGAGAGCCCATTAACAACCATTGAAGATTGTATACAGAGAGTAAGAAATGCATTTCAAAACATATCACAGGATTCAATTAGAAGAGCTACCCATGAGAACTAATCCGAAGGTGCGCAAAATGTGTCGAGGTTCGAGGGCGGAATTTTGAGCAATTATTAAATTAAAATGGAATCATGTTTTAAATTGATCTTATCTCTGCTATTTTAGTTCATGTTGTATCTTCAATTCGATTAATACGCATGTTACAGTGTTAGTGTTATTTTCCGTTTTTCTGGATATCGATTAGCAAAAAAATGTGCTGCAAGTTCTTGATATTACCTTATCACATTCTCCATAAATAATAAACAAATTTAAAAAGTCTTCGTGGGTGTAATTTAAACGTGCTTTTTTGACATAAGGTAATGACTGATTGTTTCTAATCATGGCTATTTTGATGAAATGATTACAACAATTCATGAATTTCTAATAAAATCGCAAATATTTCAAAAAGTTGAAAACTTTAACACCACAATACTAATATCAGAAAAAAGGGAATTCAATTTTACACAACTTGACGTAAAAAATACAGGGTGTTCCATTTGACCTAAACAAGATTTCGCGGTTTGAAGTTGACAAAATGTAACGCGAAAAACGGAACACTTGGTATGATATTATTGAATTTATTTCAGTTGTAGAACGTAGTTCTCCTTGTGTTATTTTTATGTGCCAAGAAGCAAATGAGGATCTTTTACACGAAGAAAGTTATAACGGTTCTTGCAAACCGTTGCACCTGTCAAATTATCTATAAAATGTCAAATATCTCTGAAACGGATGGATTTAGGCATAGGGTATTCTACACGTTTTTGACTCAGAATTTTACGCTCTTTTCGAAAACCCTGAAATATATAGGGTGTTCCATTTAAAATAAGCAAGTTGGTATCGACTTCCGGTATAAGCGGAAGTGCCAGCTGCTTGTAATTATTTTAGTTGGATTGGCCACGCTGACTTTAGTAACTCCCAAAATTTTCAAATATTTCTGATGCGTACTTTTCTCTATATCGATCGATTCAGCTCCCGTTGAGACACCCTGGATACACGGTGTCCCAAAATCACGGAGGAGCTCATAAAGGCAGATTCTTGACAACATTCTAGTACAATTATGTCGAGTCTCCAACCATTTTCGAGCCAGACTCGATTCAAGTTTCTGTATATGTGGGCGCTATAAACAAGATGAATTATGACAACCGTACTGAATTTATTAGTAATATCTGTCAGTTGCGTACATTTGCTATTATTAAGTTTCTTAATATCCACATGAATTACACTTCAGAAGAATATTGCGAAATGATAATAATATGGTGAATGTGAACGTAATTCTGAAGCTGCTGCGTGAGAATATGCGCTTCGGTTTCCAGAAAGAAGACATCCGAATGGAAATGTTTTTTTAAGACTGATAAATAATGCAAGAAACACAGGTACTTTGGTTCCTTCGTACAAAAATGTAGCCACACCCACCCACGAACGGCACGAACCCCGGCAAATGAAGATGCTGTGATGATGCTATGATGCTGATGCTATCATTACACGCGTGTACAAAATCTTATGCCGCAAGATCACCAGGTCCGTATTGATTTCTGCATTTGGGTTTTAGAACAGGAACGAATGGATCCAAATTTTTTACTTAAGGTACTTTTCACCGATAAATCCAATTTCTCGTGTGAAGGAATCTTTAATACACACAACTGCCATATTTGGGCCAATGAGAGTCCACATGCTTTCAGACCTAGAAGTTTTCAGAATAGGTTCAGTGTAAATTTATGGGCGGGTATTTTTGGGAATTCTTTGGTAAGTAAATGATTAAGAAAAAGTAGGTAATGTTAAAATTGTTTCTACAGATTGAACATCAACCGCCGACCAACTAAACAAATATTTAATAAATAATAGTTTACTACCATCTATCCAATCAGGTTTTAGAGCTAATCATAGTAAACCACTGCATTAGCCCACATTGTAGACGACATCTTTAGAGCTAATGATAGAAAATGTAATACTTGCTTAATCTTGTTAGACTTCAGTAAAGCATTCGACACCTTGAATCATCAGACTCTTTGTAAAAAGCTTAAATATTTTGGTATAAGTGGCAGTGCTTTACTATTTTTTCAAAACTACTTAAGTCATAGATACCAGCGTATTGTAAATAATGGCCTGTTTTCCAGTTTTAAATCGGTCGATGCTGGTGTTCCGCAAGGCAATATTTTATTTTATTTTCAATATATACCTCCGACTTCAGCAATTTTCTCCAAACATGCAATGTTCATCAATATGCTGATGATACTCAAATATATCTTTCATTCGACTTTACTAAAATAGGCACTGCTGTAAATAATATTAATTCCGATATATTATACTATTACCGATGTTTTAAGTGCTCATAGTTTAGTTCTGAACGAAAAAAAACCGAGTTACTAGTCTTTGGTACTCAAAATGTTTTAATAGAAAATAATCCATTGTTTAATATTACCCTAAATGGACAAAAGTTAACTCCCAAACAAGAATACAAAAACTTAGGTATTTATTTTGATGTGCAGCTCAGATTTACAAAGCATGTAAACTAGTTAATTAAAAAATCATATGGTAAGCTTAAATCTTTTTATATGCATAAAGATGTACTAGACCCTGGTGTAAAACTCAAGCTCTGACTCCTTGATCTTGTCGACTCTTTCCTACTGCGACGTACTGTATTGGCCAGCATTAACTAAGCGAGACCGCCTAAGCCTACAAAAAATTCAGAATTCCTGTATTCGTTACTGTTATAGTCTTAGGAAGTTTGACCATATCTCCGCGAAAAGTGCAGAGTTAGGTTGGCTCCTATTACAAGAAAGGTTCTTACTTCATCTATCACGTTTGACATTCAAAATAAATTTACATCGGGAACCAACATATCTCTACAATAAACTACTGAAGGGCTCAAATGCGCATAGTCGCAACACCCGACACTGCAATCTATACACTGTTCCTAAGCACAGAACCTCGCAATTCCAAAAATCTTTTTCTTATAATGCTACGAAAGTCTATATAATAAACTCCCCCCTGACATCAAAATATGCTCCAGCGTAGTTTCATTTCGGAAAAATGTAAAAAAATATCTACTACAACAAAGACCGTAATTCTTATTTCTTCTTTTTTTTTCTGTACCCCTGTAAACTTTCTGTATGAAAAGACATCATTGTGTTGTTTTATTTATTTACAAATAATGTGAATAATATTCTATTGATGGTTGCCTGGAAGAACGAGAAATCGAACGTCGCCATCACAATAAATAATAACTTATATTGTATTATAACAAAAAAAAAATAAAGACGTTATTTATTTATTTATTTATTTATAACACTTTGAACTTCCTGTTCGCTTGAACGGACAAACCGACATTTTTAACCGAACACCTATCGGAATTGTTGGAAGATGTGCCATTATTACAACGGCGTGGTATGTGGTTTCAACTCGGTAGTGCTCCACCACATGCATTGTTCGTACGAGGAATATTAAACAGAACGTATCCAAATGAGTTGATATGACGTGGTGGCCTTATAAACTGGCCTACCCGATCGCCTGACTTAAAACCATTAGATTATTTTCTTTGGCGCAATTTAAAATAATATATTTACAGTGGGGAGGTTATTCATACCCTAAACGATCTAGAGGACAAAATAACCGAAGCATTAGCTACGGTTTTACCGGAAATGGTGAAAAGAGTTGTGTAGGTCTTTGTTTGCAAATGGAAGGGGGGCATTTTGAACATTTAACTCATAACTCTTTTTGTTATGTGTTAACAGAGTCTGGCTCGAAAACGGTTGGAGACTCGACATAATTGTATTAAGATTTTTGTCTCAGAATGTTGTAAAGAATCTGTCGTTACGAGCTGCTCCGGTGATTTTGGGATATCCTGTATAGTTTTTAAATTTCAATACTTGAGCAAACCATATTTTGATCACATGCGAGATGTTTTTTATCATCTGCTATATATTATCATTTCAAAAGATAGATAAAAAACGCAAAAAATATACCTTATGCATAGAAAAAATTTGCTGATGCCCTAATTTTCTCCATCTTTCTATACTCCTTTGAGACATGGACCATTAGCCAAGCAGATAAACAGCTTATTGATGCTTTCGAGATGTGAGATCTGGAGACATTTGCTACGAATTACCTGGAGAGTATGAAAACCACATCACTTAATTCGAATGCACACAGTGATAGTGTAGAAGAACGCACTACCGGGCGTCAAAATGACGCGACACCAATTTATTTCTCCGGGGGCGCCAGTCGCGTGCTACCCCGTTCTTCTACCTCCCAGGCGGGTTCGAGATAAGATGCACTTCGATAGTAGAATAATGGACCAAGGCTGCACTACCACAGATCGGTAACGATGCTCTCTCTGGACATGAATTCCCTCGTTAGGGGTTTAGGTACCTTTTGAAATTCTGGGTTTTTACATAAAAAAAATCCCAACCGAAGAATTTCTCTGCGGAGGGATTAATTTTGTACGTGGTATCCACGTTTTTGGCTATTAATAACGGACTCTACACCTTAGGGAGTTCTCAAAAAATGCATAAAAAATCCCTATCGAACCTCCGTAAGGCAACCAGAAGGTCAAGTGTTAATGTAAGTTAACTCGACACATCCGGTTTTCGATACGAAAGTTTCAGGGATTATAGACCGTCAACAGGCCTCAAGATCAATTAAGAAACAATAGTTCAAAGATTTCGTTTATTTAACAGAAATGGTTACACAGAATTCTCAAGATAAGAATCGTGCCTTCCCCAATCAAGGTAATGGCTTTCAGACCATACAAGCGAGAGCGCTTACGCTAACGATCGATTAGGTAGAAAAGATTCATGCATACCTTCTCAGAATCAAAATGCGAGCTTTTTAGAGAAGTCTGAGACTATTTGTAATTTCATAATTACGACTGACTGATTTTAACTTAAAAAAGTTTTACTAAATGATTTTAGTTTCGCTAGAGACTACTTAGCTTTAAAGTTCTTGTATCGTGGCGGTTCACGTACTCAAACCCATTCGTGAGCACTTATGACTGCATAAGTTTGATGGCGTTCAATAAGTCCACAATTTACTGCCCTTATGCAGTTGTTCAATATTATCGATATGGCAGCAACCCACCTTCGAGCGACTTTTAGGCAAAATTGAATTTTTGGTTTTTTATGCACAAGGCGTTTTCCTCTATAACGTTGTCATTTGGAAAGCCCCGCTATTGGCTTTCCTACCATCACTTTGTCTGGACCACTCAACGCGCTCGACCAAATTGCGAGCCGCTGAGTTAATCCAAACTCTTTCTATGCGAGAAACCGGCCTTGTGCAAGTGCATTGATTTTTATCAATTTTTTGCTTATCGGCACTACGCCGGCTTTGTCAAAATCGTCTATTTTGCCTTTTAGATGCAATGCATCGCTAAAATTTTATGCTCATACTTTAGAACGGGGCATTCAATGATCGTACCTCAAAGGTCAATGTCTGATGGAGGAATAAAAATGAAAAATATCTCAAAGTATATTTTCGTGGTACTTTTTAAACTGGCTTCGTGGTACTTTTGAAAAACTAATCTCTAAGTCCAACTTTAGCGTACTTTTGAAAAATCAATTTTTATGCCAAACTTCGACGCAGTTTTGAAACATTTATCTGCAAGTGAAATTTCGGCGTACTTTTGATAAACCGATTTTCAAGCCAAATTTCAACGCAGTTTTGAAAAATTAATCTGCAAGTGAAACTTTGGCGTACTTTTGATAAATCGATTTTCAAGCCAAATTTCGACACACTTTTCAAAAGTATTATTTTTCTAAGTCCAATTTGTGGTACTTTTGAAAAAGTATATTATTCATAAATCTTTGAACCAAAAACATATTTTCCTAAGTGAAAATTCGGTCTTTCTTCAAATTTTCACCTGGTCATTTCTAACGCCTTATAGAACCCAAAACGGTCCTTATGGACTGATCTGTGCCTCTGCAGACTCTTAAAAATGTCTTTAAATGAAATTTTTGCCTAAGTCGAATTTTGATTCTGTCTTCAACTTAGGACGATTTTGGAGAGTTCTACAACAATAGCACGGGAGGCAGCGACATATATTTTTGGCCGATTTTATTATGTAACATTTCTTTTAACAATATTCTACTATTTCTATGTCCTATGGTTTTCTGCCATGGTCAAGGCTCGTTAGGAGTGTTTCAACTACGTAAATAAAATTGTGTTGTTGACTAAAATCATTAACGATCAAATTTTCTTTATGAATTATGGACAACAGAAAATTCTCGAAAAAGTCCTGCCCGCCATCATACCTGTGACGCAAATACGTCTACCACTTGAACAAGTATGTCAAGGAAACAAAGTAGCTTGACTTAAATCATTAATGTCGAAACTTCTTGTATCAATAGTTCATGGTATAGAATGCAGTAAAAACGTAATCTGACAGACTTCCGGTGACACTATTTTTTTTCAGAGTTGAGACGCTCCTGTCCATTATCCCGCTACTCTCATGGCAGACTCGCCATTCACCAATTAGCAGGACATGTACACTACGAAAAATAAGTTTACAAAGTTAATAAAATGAGTCAACCAAAACTGTCGCTAACTCCCGGTCCATGAATATGATGAAATTTCGTTGCCTTAAACATTATTCTCTCTAACCTGGGTGTAACAGTTTTACAATGAAAACTACAGCAGATTCGTGAATCCATATTTCATAATGGCATACTAGCCAATTAAAAGTTTAATTGATAATAAGTCCAATTAAACTGCACGTAAACATGAATCATAATATTTACGTATTGAATTCAGCGTGCTTGTTCAATTTATGCAAATATTTGACCTGCCTATTTATAATTCTGTTCATTGTTTTCATGTTACGTCCCAATGTCGATTGTATGTTCGGTACACTTACGGATTAAATGTCCATTTACAATTTACATATAAAATATACATTCTGTTGATTTTTTTAAATATCCTGAAAAGAGGATAAAGCCTAAAATCATTACTAAATTATTACCCATAGCAATCGAAAACAAAGTATTGGTTACATTTAAATACTTTAATACACAAATTGTTCGATATTTGCTAATCATTTTAAGTGGTTTAAAAAATGTAATAATACTTTTTGATAATTCATATATGGATTTAAACAATAATTTAGTCCATTTTTTTGCAATTAAAAAATCATATTGTTACGATATAATAGTTGTTATTATGTACAGGGTGGAGCAATTATCAACTTGCAGTCTTAAATAACACAGCCCCACAAAAAAAGTTCTTATCCCTGAACGCGCCCATAATATTCCCATGTATTTTTCGACGCCGAATCCGAATCTGGTAATAAAAAAAGCCGTACACCGCCAAATTTTTGCGCTTCAGGCAAAAATAACCCCCAAAATGGGGCAAAACCATATACATCAGGATAGAGTGAATGGATACAAATACATAGTAGAAAACGTGAATAACGAACAATTTCTGTATTCAGCGGTCAACTTCTCAAATACCAAATGAAAACAACCCCCTTAATGGGGTAGAAACTACTCCTATATAATAAGTACGTAAATGCCAATAAATCGTGGGGAATGTTGAAGCTTTCATAGTGTAGAGATTGGAGATTCAGATTCATGTACCGTACGTACATTAATCTGAATCACCAAGCACCTCTTTCAGTCATGACCCGAAATCACCCCCCATAATGGGGTGGAAACTAGTCTCATATTAAGATAAAGTTTACAAGTGCTCATAAATCGTGGAAAATGTTGAAGATTTTATAGTTTGAAGCATGAATTAGGAATGAGTCCTATGTGTTAGTCCCACTCAATTCAATTCAATTCAATAACAATTTATTAGTAATTAATCTTACAAGGATGCGCCTAGCCGAATGCCGGTCCGGAGCCAGCCGTGCAACCACGGCGCACAGCGTCGTGGTGAATGCGCGGCTGGGTGGAGCGGGTCCGGTTCGGCTAGAACGGCGGATTTTTATGAGTTAGCACTCCTGTTTAAAAAGGTAAAACTTAAAGCTAACAATTTGGTTATATATAGAACATAAAGAACTTTCGAAAACTTAAAATTACACTTTTGGCGGTTTTTATTTGCACGAAGCTCTGCACTATTTACAAATTCTGATTGCTGATACGGGGAAAATTCAACGAAAAAACCAGTTCGAGCTAATGACGTCCTTCGTCCTGGTGGTTGTACCGCCTCCAGGAAGGCGAGATGAAGGGAAGGTTATCATCTAAAATGTTTGGATTTATTCAAGTGGTTATTGGCTGAGAGGGGATTTTGAAGAAGAAACAAAAAGGACAAAAGAACAAAAACTTAACAAACCAACAAAAAGAGAGACGAATAAAGGGAATAGAGAAGGGGTTTAAGATAGGTAAAAGGTGATGAAAAGGAAGAATTATGGTACAGGAAAGTGCGACTAAGGAGGTTGCCGAAAGATAGTTAAAGTCTGGTATGGCAATGGGTGTTTCAGGTTGAAAAGTATGGCATTATGCTGTCTGATTCGTGTTATATCACGGGTTAGCGGACTATCGCCCAGTTTGAGTTGATAGAATTTTTGCGATATTTCCTAGACAAAGTCCGCTAATGGGGTTATGTCGTGACAACATGCGTAGAGATCTCTGAGCAGAGTTCGAAATGAACGGCGGATTTTTATGAGTTAGCGCATTGTCGTGGTCGGGATGCTGCACCACACCAGCGCGGTGCCGTGTATGTGATAGCCAGCCTGATCACCATTGTATACAGTAATTTCTTATTCGTCCTGTTTACTCCGCTACCCCTGGCCAGGAGTGGATACAAACTAATGGACATGGAGTAAACCTTGCATACAGTTTCATTTATGTGTATGTCAGTCCTTTGTTAGTACCACTCGTTACTCACAAATACCCTAGGATAGAGTGGAAAACGCCGATACGTACATAAATGCACAGCAGAAATGGCAGTTAATTTGAAACATTCAATGTTTTTTTTGGTATTTTTTTACACAGGATATATTTCTCAATCTCCTTTCTTGATGTCCTCACTTGCTGTGTGGTATTCTTCGGTTGTGTATCTTTTTATGAACCAACAGTAGTCTGCCATCATGTACATGTTCCATCTTCCTTGATAGCGCATTTCCATCTCCGATATACCCTGGTGGAAGCGCTCCCCTTGCTCGTCACTGTGGTCACCTAAATTCTATGAGAAAAAATCAAGATAGGAGTGTAGTCAAAAATTTTTTGAGAAAAAAGAAAACTGGAAACTATGAAGAAATCGTTGAAAATGTGCTGAAAGAGTTTGGTATGTAATATGAGTTTAAAATTACATTTTCTACACTCCCATTTTGATTTTCTCCCAGAGAATTTAGGTGACCACAGTGAAGAGCAAAGGGAATGCTTCCACCAGGATATATCGGAGATGGAAAAGCGGTATCATGGAAGGTAGGACGTGTACATAATGGCAGACACTGCTAGTCCACAAAAACGGACACAACCGAAGAACACCACACAGCCAGTGAGAAGATCATTTACAAACAAGACAAAGAGGTATTTCAAGAAAAGAAATTGAGAAATATATTCTGTGCCCAAAAATACAAAAAAAAATCTTTGCATTTCTATACTCTGTGCTTTGTATTTATGTACGTGTCGGTGTTTTCCACTCCATCCTAGAATATTTTTGGGTAACGAGTGGGACAAACCCGTAGGAATCATTCCAGATTCATACACTTTACTCCCCGATTTATAAAAACTTCAACATGCTCCACGACTTATGGGCATTTGTAGACTTTCTCTTGATATAGAAGTAGTTTCCACCCCATTGTGGGGGTGATTACTGAGAGCTTGGAGATTCAGATTCATGAACCGCACTCTACACTAATTATGGAAACTTCAACATTTTCCACAATGTATTTGTATCCATTCATTCCATCTTGATGTATATTTTAGTTTTACTCATTTTGAGAGTTATTTTTAGCTGTAGCTCAAACATTTGGGGGTGTACGGTTTTTTTTATTACCACATTCAGCGTCGAAAAATACATGGGAATATTATGGGCGCGCTCAGGGATCAGAATTTTCTATTTTTTTGTGGGGCTGTGTAATTAGTCAAACAATGTAGAAACACAATTTATTATTATAAGTTAAAAAATCTATAATAATTATATCAAACTGATGACCCTGGTGGTCGATACCAATTTGACAGCTGTCTGCAATAGAGCTGCAAACGCTTTGGATTAAGACCTTATCTCTGTTAATTTGCCGAAATCTATCTTCGATCAGTAACTTCAAATTCGATACTAGTTGGTTGTATTGAAAATATGAGATTTTTTAAAATGCCCCAGAGAGCAAATTCGTTATCGAAATTTCACTAATTTTTCGTTATTTCAATCCTCCTAATGGTTTTACCGAAGTTAAGGGGGTGGTTCGGTGAATGTAGTTCGACAATTTCTCCTACATCCTTGAATAGATTTAAAATAATTTTTTATGGGCTTTTAGAGGCAACTTTATAGAATAGTACTAGGCTATTGAAAACTAAAGATGGAGAAAAATTTTTCTCGTGCGAAAATCAAAAAACAATTTTTTTGTTGATTTCAATAGTCTGGTATTATTCTATCAAGTTTTCTCTAAAAGCCTATCAAAGAATTTTTTTCAATCGGTTCAGGGATATAGGAGAAATTGTCGAATTACGAAATCATTTTCTTAAGCAGGGCACGGCCACCCTTAAAGGTAGAATTTGCCTTCGCTTACTCATTATTTCCAAGTATATAAAATCACAAACTCCGAACTACAAATGAGGAATTAAATTATATTATAAATAAATTGTATTTATACTTGAAGAAATACATGCAGTAGAACGAAAGAGCGAGGAGAGTAAAGGCAGCCTTTATTGGCTTTGGATGCTTTAGCGGCAAACTTTTCAACAACCTCCTTACATCGTTATTCGTAATATCTCTTGATACTACTATACTTACTTTATTTTTGAGGCTAGGTAAAGTTTAGGTTAACCAAGATAGGTTATGAAAAAATGTATTCATCAGTAAACTACCCTTTGTTGGGTCTGTAATGTATCATTACCGCACAAAGTTTTTTGCAAAATCTTTAGAGCCATTTTTGAAAAATCGTGATTTTCGATTTTTCACGTCAGTAAATGAATCTTAATTAAAAGGGTAGGTGAATTTTAAAAGTTTGGAAAAATGTATTACAGAACTCTAGATAGCGAATCCAAACGAGATCGTCCAACTAGTTCCGGTGCGGTTTGATTAAAAAATGCTTAATTTTCAAAAAACATTTACCCTAATGACGGAAGAGAGGTCGAATTTTTTACACATTAAATGCGTCTGCCTTCTTTTTCGTAGCGATAAAAATATCTGTTAATAAGATTATGATTAGTAACTCAAAAATATCTACAAAGTATCAAAAATTTAACTTTGAGCAAATGTTAATCACTTATTGGATATTCATATTTATTTACAAATACTTTAATGCTGTATAAATTTTTGTATTATGTATGTATATAGGGTGTTTCGTATAGATTGGGACAACGCTCAGCCGTAGATTCTTGACATCAAAACAAGTCGATTTAACCCAAGAAGTAGCGGTCTAACTCTTTTCGTTTTCAAGATACAGGGTGGTATTGTAATAAAATGCATCCGTATTTTGTATCTATCTTGGAGACTATTATACGTATCCACAACAAGTACTATTGATGATTTCAAGGCATCATACTTGACGATAAGAAACCGCTTTTAGGTATAATTGAATTTCTTCGAACTGGTGTGTGACAAAATTGTAAATCGCGTATTCCTCTGAAAGGGTACATTTTATCGCGTTTAAGCAAGCTTATTTTTATTAAATTAAATTGCGTTTCGGTTATAATAGAAGACAATGTCCAAAACGTAAACTCAAAAAAGTTATGGCTTAAAGTGTCACATGAAAGTACTGTAACTAGCGCCATCTATAAAATGTGACATCGGTAATATAATCATTGTGATTAGCGACCTGAAAAATCTGTCGTTACCAACTTTGAAATATATACATATAATAGTCTCCTAGAGACAAAATACGAATACAATTTTTTTAAATTTACCCTATATCTTGAAAACGAAGATAGTTAGACCGCTGCTTTTTGGGTTAAACAGACTTGTTTTGATGTCAAGAATCTACGTCTAAGCGTTGTCCCAATCTTTTTGAAACACCCTGTATAGTCATGTGAATAAATAAATATTAATAGTATTATCATGTTTTGCCCACTTCTTTTTGAAGAGAAATTTTTTAACTGATTCCTTAGCGCTACTACACAAAATCATGTAGTTCTGTTGGAGCCCATTTCAAGTTTTCAGATCCTAAATGTTGATGATGTCTTCTCCAAGTCCAGTCGTTGTAGATTTCTTGCTCATTATTATTCCTATTGTGCGTTTTATTAACGGTGAATAAAAAAATAGAGTTTGTCATAATGTTCCAAAAGTTTTTAGCTTGGTCCATTACTAGGTTCAAAATCATTAAAATTGATCCCAAGAGCGGGAAAGCAAAAATTCCGGTTGTTTTTAATCCACCCAGTATATTGCTTAATTCTCGCACAGTCTTCATTCTGAAACAAACATGATTCTGTGTAATATTACTCTCAATTGCATGGTTAAACTCAGAAGTTTATGAAGTACATACTAAATAATCGTTTCTATAGTCAAGCCATATAATGAACCTCAATGGGGCTGATTGTTATTTCATAAAATGATGGGTCAATTGCTTTAGGGTACAAACTGTTCCTAAATAAAACAAATTTACGGTCGTTGAAATACTGGAATTCAACGTCCTTTCTGTAAAATCAACGATAGAAAATAGTTCGATTTGTTTCGTTAAAATGTTAAAAGGTACGTTTAAATGCAAGCATCGTTTCTGAGGCAATAAAATAAATGGCTTCCAAAATGTTTTCTCTTTAATAGTAATCACATTTGATGAAGTCAAGACAACTCCCATCTGAAGGAGTTTAATTAACAATTTTTATAAGAGAAGATGCTCGGTCAATCTCTCTGTCCTTTATTATTACCGGAAAAAAAACCGCTGCCCAAGGAATCAATACTTCCACATCCGGTTTTTCTACCCAAGTCACTCACAACGAAAAAAATTTGTATCTGGAAATCATTGTTTATGGAACTTTAATAACATAATACTTGAAGTCCTCTACCCCAAAAATCTATAAAACGATACCCCACATCGGTAGTGGGGTGGGGGTGATGATAGGGGGTGGTAGTGGGGGTGGATGAAGTAAAAGAATATTTGGAGGTTTCTGGTTCTTGTACACACACTAAATCACAATTTTTTTTCATCCCCTGTAATAATGGGGTGGGGGTGGTAATGGGGGTGGCTAATGCCAAAATTTTTGTTGAAACCTTAGCTTCTCTTTAATATACTAAATACAAATTTTCTGGACTCTTACCTGCTTAATTTACCTATTTACCCCAAATTTACCCCAATTTACCCCCAACCCTTCGATGGAACAAGATGAAAATATAATCTAGTTCCAGATCACGTTAAAATGCATACGTGTACCAAATTTCAATTCAATATCTTAAACGGTTTCAGAGTAAACGTGCGCACAAAAAAAAGTTACAGACCGACAGACAGACAGAAATTTTTTTTTCGTTCAAACTTCAAATCTCGACGTTTCATGACATTCTAAGCCTATTTGAACAATAAAACTTTTTTTAAATTTTTTTGTCGTTACTATACTTCCACTGGATGTGGAAGTAATATAAGAAATCGACTATAATGTTCATAATCGGCAGATAAGTATCGAAATCTAATATACGTAACCATGACATCCAGCGGTAGAAAATAGAAGTATTTATAAGCCAAGTTGTGAGGCAGTGAATCGCCTTCAAAAAATATTTCTAGTAGGAAATAAAATTTTACTCAGTTTTACAAGTACCAATCTACTTATTAGTGGAAAGTAGCAAGTAACTGTAGACCATGTGCCAGACCTATCAGTCATTATAATTTGGGGGGACTGAATGAAATCTTTACCACGGGTTTCTGGGGTCATATGGAGCAAAAAATTCGGGCTGGTCCATCATG
Organism: Rutpela maculata; assembly: GCA_936432065.2. Classification (NCBI taxonomy): domain Eukaryota; kingdom Metazoa; phylum Arthropoda; class Insecta; order Coleoptera; family Cerambycidae; genus Rutpela; species Rutpela maculata. The sequence continues at coordinate 288,796,676 of OW386285.2, read as the reverse complement.
AGGAGGTAGCTTTCAAATATGGCGGCCGTTCAAAATGGCGGCCCGACTATGAATTCTTAAATTCAATTATCTCGAGATCGGATGGAGCAATCTTGAATTTCTTTTATTTTAAATGTAGGTGAATGAACGGACTACAGTTTTGTTCCTAATGTTTATTTCCGAAAAAACAATATTTATGGGTCAAAACTCGAAAAAACGAAAAATAAGGTTTTTTAAATTTGCGTTTTGCTGTTTTTTAGAGTAACGGTTGGGTATATTGAGAATATGTTCTGAATAAGAATTTTAGAGAAACATCTCACCTTTAAAATGCAAAAAAGAAATTGAAGATCGGATGAACACAACCCGAGATATCGAGATTCAAAGCAAACGGGGCGGGGTTGAGCGCATTGACAAAGCGCTCGGTGCTTTGAGCACCGTGAGGCGAGACGTGACGACGAGCCAAATTTGAAAGCAACAGAGGGATATGTGAACAACTAAGAGAAATAAAAATGCCTTATTAATATTATTAATAAACTTGAATTTATTCTTCTTCACTAGAGTCACTATTGCAGCTATTGTAATTGTACTCTTCCTCATCTATTGTTGCTTTGGTACGTCCCTTGCATCCACAGCGCTCGGTGCGTTGGATTTGAGTTGTTAAGCACGAGCAAGTTTCTGATACACAGTTCCTCTTGCAGTGGCACCGCAAAAAGGAAAGTACGCACTCCGGTGTTGGCAAGCCTTCCATTCACTTGACGCATAAGTTACCAGAAATGTTCTTTTCCCACCCATCAGACCCATGGGAATTATTGGTCTGATTTCCAGGCTTCTGAGCCAAATTCCGACCTGGTAGTTGGCACGATTACTGTGCTGTCTCACGAATTCCTCTATGGTGTCATCAACATCATTAGACAGCACCCAATCTCTGCCTAACTTGCTGAACGCTTCAATAAATCTTTGCTCCTTTTTGCACAAAAGCTTAAATCCTTTAAGTTTTCCCTGGCCAGTAAAAGCGCTGACTGCGTCACAGCCAGACCAGCAATAATACCCGATGTGAACTGTAACAAGTTGTTCGCCTAAGGCAAATACTATCTGGGAAACTTGAATAACTGTTAAAACACTTTTGTTTCTCTTCACAATACATAAGTTTTTGCTTTTTATGGTTTTGCATAAACCTACGGTCCAAACTAATACATCCGTATCGTTTGAAAAGCGAAGAACTGATTCATATGATGCAGCCGCGTTTCTTACATGCAGCATCATTCTGGAATCAGCTTCTTCTTGAGTGCAGAACAGCTCAGGAACAGTTTCGCTCCCAGTAGATGTGACACGACCGTCTTTAATGTAGCCGGTCGTGGATGTGATCCTGAAGCAGATTTCACCAACTGTTACGAAAATTCACTGGCAGGGGTGATGTATTTTTGTAAGTGATGGGCAAACACTAATTTGCAGGTTTTCTTCAAAGACTCATCAACATTTTCCAGAGTTCATGGAAATGGCGCCAGAGGATATTTGAACACTTCCTTCATGTCAAGTTTTTTATTTTCTGCGATATAAATCATTTTGCTGAATAGATTTCGGTCGCATCGGAGGATTACTTCTTTGTCTCCAACCTTGGTCGTTTTGCTCGTCTTTGGTCTACTTATCTTGAGACCCACTTTCTTAATAGGATTATGAAACCCTTCTCCTTTGGCTAGGCGAAACGTGAAATCTTGATACGTTATTTCCCCTTGTTTTCCGAATTAATGAGATCAGAAGCTGTTGATTCATCAACACATATACCAGTAGATAAATGTACAATATCTGAAGGATTGGGATCAGAGGGGTTCGTCTACTCGTGGGCTAGAAGTTCTGTGAGACGTGTCACATCTTACTCATCTCTAATTATCCGTGAGCTTCGGAGGTCAGGATGGCAGTGATTTGTTTCGCTGGATGATAGGACGCTGCGGAGGTTTCCTACTGCAGAAGCTCTGTGCTCAGTATTAACAGAGTACCGTGCTACAGCCTACTTTTTTAGACTGAAACCCTTAGTACCTCCAACAGTTTGGGTGCCTTCGATGGCTTGGTCTACTGGAATTCTAGAAAAAGGGTTTTTGCTTCTTAGTTGTACTGAAAAACCTCCATCTACGAAGTATTGGTGAACAAAAGGGGTATCCTTTTCCAGTTTTAATTCAATGAAGTGGTATGACAGATAGCGTGAGTAGTTCACCCTATCCAGTGCAAAATACCAAGGCACAATTTTTTCAACTGCAGCTAAGAACAGAAACCAACTTCCTTCCCGATTACCCCGAAGAAAAGCGAGAAGTTGCTCCACTAGGTCTATATATTTCATCCAAAAGGACGACATTGCTCGATTACAAAATTATAAGGACAGATAGATATTATTTTAAAATACAGTGTTAATGCTCAACCCCGCCCCGTCCACTTTGAATCTCGAAATGTCGGGTTCTATTGATCCGATCTTCAATTTCTTTTTTGCGTTTTATAGGTGAGATGTTGCTCTAAAACTCTTATTCAGAACACGTTCTCGATATACCCAACCGTTAGTCCAATAAGCAGCAGAACGTAAATTTCAAAAATCCAATTTTTAGTTTTTTCGAATTTTGACCGATAAATACTGGTTTTTTGGCGGTAAACATTACCGCCAAACATTAAACATTACCGAATTTAAAGATTCGCAGTCGGGCCGCCATTTTGAATGGCCGCCATATTTGAAAGCTACCTCCGCATGATGGACCCCCCCGATTTTTTTGCTCCACATGAGCCCAGAAACAGGTAGTAAAAGTTTCATTCAGTCCCCCCAAATTATAATGACTTTAAGAGGTCTGGCACATGGTCTACTGTACCTTATTACCAAATATTGATTTGAAGCCGGTGCAAAAAAAATTACTAATTTCAAAAATACGTTTTGCACCGACTTCAAATTGATATCGGTAATAAGGTACAGTTCCTTGCTAATTTCCACTAATAATAGGTAGACTGAGTGTAAAACCGAGTGAAATTTTATTTCTTACTTTTGAGAGATATTTTTTGAAGGCACATTCTTTTCAAAAAATAATTTCATCCTTTTTAGTAGCTTCACATATTTCAAGGTCCCTGTCTGGAGGATAAACAAATAATACATCATAACCTCAGTTAGTTACTTATAATAGAATACTTTTAGTCCACAGTACATAATATCAAATCGTTTACTTTTCCGTTTCCACCATTGTACTAGGATTCACGTAAATCTACAAAAAATATGCTGGCTCTCTTTCGTTGCAAGGCTCCCTTTCCTTGCAAAATGATACATGACATGATAGGAAGTTATAATAATGCTCTGTTGTTTGTGAAAATTTATCATCATTATAAATCGAGAACTAAATTTTTAATTTATATCACCGGCGACTTCGCCAAATATTCAAAAATGCTCGTAATTTAAAAAAACAATCCAATTTTTGTTCCACCTTACTTGATACATTTAGTGTGGGGCCATCGTCGAATCATAACCTACAGATTGCACAGAAATCGCTTAAGCTACACCAGAGTAATCATTGAACAAATATAAAAAAACGAGTCGAACTGAGAACCTCCTACTTTTTTTAAATTTTATGAGGTCAGTTAATAAATTTTATGAATTCGGTTAAAAATGTAAAATTTTCGACGTCATGTAATAAGTCCAATTAGTGGGGGATTTTGCCTGCAGAAGGTGGAGTAGTAATTTTGATATACGTTGTTTAAGTCGAGGCTGATGAAAAACACAAATTTTCGACCTTGGGGGAGGGGAGGCGCGAGCCGCCGTCTTGAATTAAAGGTGCAAAAAATTGTTTTTCAAAATAATTCGACAACGCTCGATCCTACGAGAAAAAAGTTCAGGACAAATTTGAAGAGGACAAAATTTCCTACATTTCTTGTATAAACATTTTTTTGTCAGTTTAATGTTTTAATAGGTACAGCGTCAGAAATATGGGTTTAGGAAAAAGAAATGTATATTATATAATATACGTTTACAACATAACAAATTTTTATATTATTTATATTATTATAATAAAGAACTACTTATATTGAAAATAAAAAAGTATGAAATTGACGGTAGTACTACAGAGGCTTATGTCATACCTCGAAAATAGGAAACAAAATATTAAATTTAATAACAGTTATTCCGGGGAATTGGCTATAAAACATTGAATACCTCAAGGGTTGGTCCTTGCTCGTATACTCTTTTTATTATCTTTAAATAAGCCAACATTTTTTAATGATCTTATTGGTAGGTATATACAAAGTCTCGCCAGTTAAGTATATGGTATTGGCATATTAGGCTATTCATTCACATGAATGTTGCTTATGACTATGAATGCTCAATAAAATAGATAATAAACCTATATTCCCTATATTATCAGAGTCATGGGGGTAACACCTTTGCTTCAAAATTAGTTTTTTTTTCAACGATACTGACAACAAGCATGACCCAAATCCAACCCAGCATAGATGAAGCCGGCCCGGCGGTATGTTTCCCGGGAGTGACAGCAATGCCTACCGTATGCTAGCCAATCAATAGAAAAAACTACTGAAGATGATTGAACAAAATTAATAAGAGATGTTGATATAAAATCAACATATACATATTTTTTACATTCCCATTGCATCATTTAGTATATAAAAAAAATAATCTAATTTTTGAGAATGTAGTTTTTATATTAACCCCTTGCGTGACAGCTACCAAAGAGAATGTATGTAATTTAACACTAACATAATTATAAGGGAATATTATTTAGGTATTATGCAAATCACAACTTACACACTTTTTTATTTATTATGAAAATACCTACTTTCTGTATATTGTTGCCCTAATCTGGGCACGCTAATATACTAGTTAGGTAAATACTTTAAAACACTCATTATTGGAGAACCAATCAAAACAACTACTATTCTAGCTAATACTGACGAAGTATTTAATTACATGATAGGATTCTTAGCATTTTAAAGAAAAAAAAATATATTGAAAATACTTAAATCATTCATTTACATTTAGTCATTCACACTTTTTTTATTTAATATGAAATTATCTACTTTCTGTATATTGGTACCTTAATCGGGTCACTTAGGAAAACACTTTAAAACACTCATTATTGGAAAACCAATCAAACAACTACTCTTCTAGCTAATACTGACGAAGTATTGAATTACATGATAGGATTCCTGACATTTTAAGGCAAAAAAATATATTGAAGATACTGAAATTATTTATTGAAATTCAGTCATTCACAAGAATTATTGAACCTTACATTCTATTTCAACTCTAGAAAAGTTGTACAAGTTTTTTCGAACTCGTTAGTTCTCATCAGTAGAGTATAGAAACATTCATTCATTATATACAAGCCTATTCTTAATTTATCTTTTACCATTGATTATTTTTATTTATTTGCTTTTATCTTGATTAGAGAATATTATTTAGGTATTATGCAAATCACAACTTACACACTTTTTTATTTATTATGAAAATACCATGTAATTCAATACTTCATCAGTATTAGCTAGAAGAGTAGTTGTTTTGATTGGTTTTCCAATCATGAGTGTTTTAAAGTGTTTTCCTAAGTAGTATATTAGCGTGACCCGATTAAGGTACCAATATACAGAAAGTAGATAATTTCACATTAAATAAAAAAAAAAGTGTGAATGACTAAATGTAAATGAATGATTTAAGTATTTTCAATAAATATATATATATATATATATATATATATATATATATATATATATATATATATATATATATATATATATATATATATATATATATATATATATATATATATATATATATATATGTTAGATCAGGATTTACATTAACTTGTTTTTAAAAAGATTTATTAAAATTAAGAAGAGTCAACGTTGACTCTTGGAAAAAAATTATAATATTATATTGAAGTGTTTATTGCGACATGAGTATATGAACTGAATACAAAAGATTATCTAACTAATTTATATCCTCGGTTGGCTGTACTTAGTCAGCATTAGTATTGTTTCTCAAGCTAAGCCAAAGGAAATATGATATTACATATCAGCGATAAATAATACGAGGGAATTTGTTATCAACACGTAGCTGAAATATGATATGCTGAGATAGTTTAAAAGGGATAAAAGTCACGTACAAGTTTTTATACAGTGTACCAAATATTATATAACAACTTCCCCCTTATTAAAAAAAGTTGGTGATTATACAGCAACTTTTGTAAAATATAAAAGCAAAATAATAGTAAAATGAAAATAATAAAATTGTAAAATGTAAAACCAAATGATAATAAAATGAAAAGAATAAAATTGTAAAATATAAAAATGCAAATAGAATATTAAAGATGTACATATAACATAAGTTAATATTAATCATGAAATCAAAATTGGTAACAATGTAGAGTGTCCTTAAGTTAGTTCCACTTCTTCGGTTTCTTCTTCTCTTTGGATACTGGGTCTTCTCCTTGGAGGTAAGATACTGGTGAAACTTTTGTATGTTCTTCTTGGCATCGGTGGAGATGGAGGTGAATCGTGTGATGCATGAACAAGGGCTAACTTTCGGCTTCTTTTTCTGCATTTGCAGAACAGGTAGAGTAGGATAAGGGAGATAACTAGGGTTATAGTGAAGTACGTGAACCACGAGATGTGTTTTGTCACGTAGGGTTCGTTGATGAGGTCGTCTAAATCCTTGGAATACTGGTCTAATTTGTGTTTCGCAATTTCGAGGTCTTCTGTATTCAAATTGTTTAATTTTAATGGTTTCAAATTTGGAAGTTGAGTTTTGTCTGGAAGGTCACTGCAGCAATCATACGGAATTTCGATTGGGTGAGTGTTATCCTTGACATCTAACACTTCATTGGAACTGGCCTGGATTTTGGTAATACCAACAAAGGCATAACAGCTGGGTTGTAATTTTATAATGGAATTTTTCGTGATGACTTCTGTTTTTGAATTTCTCTTCGGACAATTAACGGTAACATGTAATGGTTCTGCGTTGATGACTAGCCAGGTGTTTTCTTGGAGTTTTTGTACATTGTATCCTTGACTGATTATGAATGAGGTTTGACAATTTTGAGGTAGAGTCATGAGGTTTTTGAAGAGCCTTGCTTCACATATGGCATTGTTATCTATCGGGTAGGCGAACAGGTTGGAGCATAATCTGGTTCCCATGTAAAGTTGTTTGCACTCGTCTAAATCCGGGATGGGTAAGAACATTAAGGAATCATCATCTCTCGCGATATATTTTTGTGATACCGATAATAAGTGGTGTAAACCAGTTCTATTATCCAAAATAGGGATAGGATATAATTGATAGGCTGTGTAAGTTTGTGGGTCTACTAAAGGTACTTTTAAAACAAAGATTAAACTTGAATCGGTCTGAAAGGCTTGGAGTTCCATAATATCCAAATATTGAGCAACTTTTGATAGCCTTATTGAAAGCGGTAGGTTATTTTTATGCAAATTCTGTGAAATTTCCTGTAAGGACGAAATTAAGTCTGTTGGAGTGATGATTGACGTATGAATGATTTTCAAGCGTGCAAATGTTATTGCATTTAGAACATCATTTAAATTATCTTCGATGTACAAATAACTTGCCATTAACTGTTCGCAATAATGTAAGAATATTAATTTGATTTCAATGGCTTCGATGTGACTTGTCATAGATTGAATTGTGCGGTCGATTTCTTTGATATTTTTGTTAAATGTTTCTTCGTCAATTTGAAGTTTTTGAATAGTTGAATTGAAATTTTTGATAACGGATGTAGTAACTGAAATTTGATTTTTAATTAGATTCTCCAATTGGTGTTCGTCATTGTTTAGCTTATTGATGCAATCAGAATAATATTGACCGTCCTCGGCATCTAAATTTCCGGTTATTGATTTGAAAATTGTGCCGAAACCGTTGATGATTCCGCGCTTGTATCGTTTTGTATCCAAAAAGATTTCATCAAATTTTGATTTTATAGTTTTAGATATTTGGGTTAACAGATTTAGATCTGTTTTAACTTCACTCCTGAAAGTGATCGTTTTCTGATCGGCGGCGTCCAGGGTGTTTAGGATAAGCTCTAACATTTTTTCGTTTCTGTCAAAGGTTGTTTTTAGGGAGGAAATGTTCTTGTGAACCAGTAATGTCCATTTGTCGTTGGTTACTATTACGTCAGTTTTTTCGTGGTAGTATATTCCTATAGTGTTGTTTATAGGCGTGATTTTATATTGGGAAACCACTAGTGTTGCTGATCCGAACAGCAGGAATAACCTGAAAACAAGGTTAACTTTCAAAATAAGGTTTCATTCTGTCAAAATTGACTTTACTAGTTTGTTTAGTTTCTGGGTTGAGTAAGATAGCTGAATTTTCAAAGATTTTGGTAATTTCGAATGGTCCGTTAAATTTGTTTTGTAATTTGTTTTTAATCTGTGATTCTTTTACGTAAACTTTGTCTCCAACGTTATATTCAGTACGATTTTCGGGGACGTTTTTATCGAATCTAATTTTGGCTTTTTGTTTTTGGAGTTCCGTTCGGTCTCTAGCAATTTTATAATAATGGGAGATACGATTGTTTAAATCTCTGACGTATTTCGTTATTAATTCTTTTTGGTTATACAAAGTTTCTGGCGGTCGAACTGATGTATGACCAAAAACTAATTCATATGGCGTAAATCCATGTGTTTTGTTAACAGAGTTATTATAGCAAATTACAGCGTAAGGTAAAATAGTGAACGGATGTTCGTTCGGATTTTCTGTTTGGTTAATTCTTATCATTTCTGCTAACGTTGCGTGGAATCGTTCAATTGAGCCATTCGATTGCGGGTGTCCTACGCTTGAAAAGGTTAATTTTATATCGTATAAAATACATAAATCTCGTAATAATCGGTTGTCGAATTCTCCTCCGTAGTCGCAATGTATTCTCAGAGGAGTACCATAGTGTTGGAAATATAGTAATAAAGTATTTACTACAGATTTAGCGGATTTATCAGGGACTGCGTAAGCTTGTGTAAATTTGGTTAATTCTTCGCGTATCGTTAAAGCATAATTGCGTGTGGGGAACTCGAATAGGTCAATGTTAATTCTCTCAAATGGTGTCTTTGGTGTTTCGGTTATTACTAACGGACTGCTTAAATTTTTTCGACAGACTTTACTTTTTTGACAAGTTTCGCAATTTTTTACAAAGTTTTCTACGTCTTTAGTTAGACCTTGCCAAGTGTATTTTTCTCTAATTCGTCGAATAGTTTCGTTTATTCCGCGGTGTAGATTATTTTTACCGCTGTGATGTTGATCTAGAATTATAGGAATTTGGTCTTCATCAGGGGTTTTGACAATATCTTGACAAATTATTAATTTTAGGTCCTTTTCTGCAAAAATGAATGACAGAATTTCAAGTATAGGGAGGTCTAAATTATTTTCGACAAAGTAAGTCTTAGAGAGATCCAAGACGTCTTGGTTTTTAAATAACACCAGAAATAAGTGTTCAATTACGGATTCAATATCGAATGGTAACGGGATGATAAAGTATCTCCTATGTCTGACCGTCTTGCTCGATACAATATTGATCTTGTCATTGCGGAATTCTGGGTTTTCTTCAAATATGTCTTCGATAATTTTGTGATGAAGGTCTTGTAAATTATTTTGTTGAAAAAAGGTTATAATATTTTTGTGTTCTCGATACAATAGTTGTTTGTTAGAGGCTTTGATTTTTGAATAATCTATTAAGGACGTCGTCTTGTACAAGTTGACAAAGGTTTCGAATTCTTGGGCAATTTGGTCATCGGTAAATTTAGTGTTATCGTCTCGAGTTTCGTCATCTGATTCGTCATTCGATTCGTCTCCGTTCGCAGCTAGAATTTTGGTATGAAATTTGGAACAATCGTTAAAGTGGTTAATTTTGATTCGGGACAGGGCGTCTGCATTCTTGTTTATTTTTCCGGGTTTATATATGACTTCGTAGTCGTATTCTTCGAGTTTAAGGCGCCAGCGGGCTAATCTACTACCTGGGTCTTTTATAGAAAATAGCCATGTAAGTGGTCTGTGGTCGGTTATCAATTTAAACTTTCTACCGAATAGGTATGGCCTAAAATGCTTTACTGACCACACTATAGCCAAAAGTTCACGTTCTATCGTGGAGTATTTAGTTTCGGCGTTGCATAAAACTCGGGAAGCGTAAGCAATAGGTAAATCTTTACCAATTGGTCCCTGTGAGAGCACAGAACCGACGGCAAATGCGCTCGCATCAGTAGTTAGTATGAAAGGTTCGTCGAAATTTGGGTAAATTAATATTGGTGATGTAGTTAGTGTTTGTTTTAGGTCGGCGAAAGAATTTTGACAGTCGTTATTAAAGTCGAAAGGAACATCTTTTTGCAGAAGTTTTGTCAAGGGTTTAGAAATTTTGGAAAAGTTTGGAATGAATCTTCTATAGTAACCTGCTAGTCCTAAAAATGATTTGATTTCTTTCTGGTTCTTAGGTTGCGGAAAGTTTAAAATGGCATCGACTTTACTAGGATTTGGTTTCACACCGTCCTTTGTGATGAGGTGTCCTAGATAAGCGACTTCTTTGCGTAGGAATTCGCATTTGTCCGGCTGAATTTTGAGGTTGGCTTTTCGAAGGCGTTTAAACACTTCTGTTAGCCGAGAAATGTGTTCATGAATGGTGGGAGAGTAAATAATGATATCGTCCATATAGACGAGACACCGTTCATTTTGGATGCCTAATAAAATATTGTCCATCACTCTCTGAAACGTCGATGGAGCATTTTTTAGTCCGAATGGCATTCGCACGAATTCGTAGTGACCGTTTTCAACCGTGAAAGCAGTCTTTTGAATATCTGCGGGGTTAATTTCAATTTGATGAAAACCAGAAGCCAAATCTAGAGTTGTGAAATATTGGCATTTGCCAAGTTGGTCTAAGAGATCGGAAATGTTGGGCAGAGGATATTTGTCACCGATTGTGACCTCGTTGAGTTTACGATAGTCAACTACAACGCGCCATTTCTGTTTGCCAGAAGCGTCCAGTTTTTTTGGGACTACCCAAACAGGGGAGGACCAAGGTGAAATTGAGGGTTGAATGATGCCTTGACTTAACATTTTCGATACTTGGGACTTAACTTCTTCTTTATGGACCTGGGGATAGCGATACGATTTCGTAAATATCGGTCGGGAATTGTCGGTGTCAATAGGGTGTTTGATTTCATTGGTAAAGGTCAAATTATCTCCTTCTAAATAGAATATATCTTGGAAATCTAAACAAAGCTGCGTTATTATTTCGGCCTCTTCTTCGTTTAGATGGTCCAAGCGCAATTCGTTCTTAATTTCAAAGGATCTGTCCGTCATTGGGTGTTGGTCTGAGTTTTGCGTATTTAAGTTAAAAATTGACTTAAATTTTTGTAAAGGTTCTAAGTTTAAATTAGAAAAATCGACAGTCTTCGGGATGACATTAGCATTGATTATTGTCGTTAAAAATTCGCCGTTTTCGTTTACTCTAACAAGAGCATTAGGTAAACGGACCTTTTCATTTTCCTGCGCTTGCAAAATAGCGTCAGTATTTCTAAGATTACATTTTAATTTATAAATTTTTTCAGTACGGCCGTCAATTTGGATTTTATTTTGATTAGGGTTGTGATTTGATTGAATTTTGTCACATTCGGGTTTTGACGAATCGTCGGTTACTTTGAAAAGTGGAACCGTTTTAAAATTGGTTATTAATCGTTTATTTTTTATGTCGACAATACAATGATAGTGCTCTAGGAAATCGGCTCCTATCAGCCCATCAAAATTGATATCTAGGTCATAAATGTAAACTTTATGTGGGTCATTGTCTGTAAAGGGTATTAGAACAGATTCATTAATAGTAATTTTCTGATCGGTTATACCTTGTATAATTACATTTTCCGAAAACCTTCGTTTGTAATTTTCAGCTGTTTTCGGTTTAAATATAGAGATACCTGCGCCCGTATCGATTAGAATTTTGAATTTATTTGTGATGTCTTTAATGTAGTATAAATTTTTTGAATTTACGGTCAACAGTGAGTGAGATAGCGTTTCTACATGAACCCTTGTTCCGGAAAGTTCAGGAACGGGTTGAAATTGTCGTTTAGATTCATAGCTTGAATTTGATTCGATATTTGATCGAATTGATCTGTTTCCTGTGTTGGAGTATCCGCGGAATACTCCGGGCCTAAACAAAAATCCTGAGAATTGGTATTATAATCTTCTTGAGGCGTTTGAGAATTAGCAGTATAACTCTCGTATTCATTTTGCCAAATATCGGTATGGTTTGTTTGTGAATTTTGAGAATTACCAGTATAATTCTCTTGTGGTAAATATTGATCGTTGCAATCAGTTTGGTAGTTTTGGAAATCGTTGTATTGCTGATGGTCGAAATTATCAGGTTCATTATAGTAATTAATATGTTCATAGTTTAGAGGATCACAGTAATTGTCAAAATTAACGTGATGCGTTCTTTGTGGGTTTTGACGATTGAAATTTGGATTTTGTTGTTGATTTGGGAATCTTTGTTGGAAGTTGGGGTTCGGTCTTATTACCGAAGGTCTATTTTGTTGTGGATTATTTGCTTGTTGGGAATTTTGCGGAGAAAATTGCCTTTGATTATTTTGGCTGGAAAAATTCTGGAAATTTGGTCTTGAAATTTGCGCTTGACTGGGATAAGCATTTGGAATGAAACTAGGAGATGAAAATTGTTGATTTTGCCTTGTGCGGCATTCATTAATTGTATGTCCGTTCCTTTTGCAGAAAGAACAGAATTTTTGTGGAATTGGAGGGCGTTTCGCTTGAGTTTGAATGGGATTTTTATTTGGGTTATATTTGTTGAATTTCTGAGATTCAAAATAAGACAATTGTAATTCTCGTTTTACTCGGAGAGTTGCATCTAGTACAGTAGCCGGATTTCCGGCTCGGACTATCTGGCCTAATTTGGGTTCGAGTCCGGTTAACAAGGTATTAAGGGTCATAGTATCAATTAAGCGTGTTTGCGCATCTTTCTGTTCGTTTGTCATAGCGATTTGTTTGTTTACCGCGGAAAGCATTTTCGCGTTATGGGTTTGTAGCCTAGAGATAAAAGTTAATGGTGATTCGTTATTTAGTTGATGGAGTCGTTGCAGATCTTGTATAAGCGAGGTTAGATCGCGTGCGTCTCCAAAATGAGACTCTAATAAGTTTTTAGTTTCACCCCATGAAGTTGGGTTTCTTGAATTTATTACCTCGGCAGCTTTGCCTTTTAATTTATTTTTTATATGTAGCGAGAGCAATGTTTTTTGGTCTGCCACGGCCATGCAATAGGCTTGACTACAAGCATATAAGAAAGTTTGTAAAAATAAAGGGTTGCCATCGTATTCGGGCACAATTGAGAAAATTTCACTTAATTTATACGGTTCAAGAACCGGTGCTGGTGCTGGTGCTGGACCTGATGCTGCACCTTGTGCTGTACCTTGTGTTACTTCGTCGGGCATGTTGCTCGATATTTAGTAATTTAAGGAGTTAAAATGAATTGATTAGAATAAAAAAAATGTTGTACCTTTGGTAGATCGATGGGGTTTTTAGTGATACGAATGTTGCATTAACAGTATAATGCACAGTATTTTAAATTAACTCTTACGATTTTAGTTGAGCATTAGCAGTATAATGCTGTAGATTAATCGTTTGTGCTTAACGTCTAAGCTTTAGTTTGTTTGTAATAATAAAAATAAATATGAATGGGGATTGGATAATAGAAATAGTTTTTCTGTGTATTAGCAGTATAATACACTACGTATAATAATAAAACGATAAGTGAAAATTACGAGATGATTCGTTAAAGTACTTACATTAATAGATTCTTCATCGAGTGTAGGTTCTTCCAGCAAGGGATTGGGATCCGCCACCACCAGTGAGGAAGGTCTCCTTGTTCCGATAGATAACTTGCACTAGTTAGGCACCTCGTGGAGATGTTGTCCTTTTTCTTGTGGGTCACTACCGGTTAGGCTTCTTGTTCTAGCGATGTTCACGGTATCCTACCGACTGCGCCAATTGTTAGATCAGGATTTACATTAACTTGTTTTTAAAAAGATTTATTAAAATTAAGAAGAGTCAACGTTGACTCTTGGAAAAAAATTATAATATTATATTGAAGTGTTTATTGCGACATGAGTATATGAACTGAATACAAAAGATTATCTAACTAATTTATATCCTCGGTTGGCTGTACTTAGTCAGCATTAGTATTGTTTCTCAAGCTAAGCCAAAGGAAATATGATATTACATATCAGCGATAAATAATACGAGGGAATTTGTTATCAACACGTAGCTGAAATATGATATGCTGAGATAGTTTAAAAGGGATAAAAGTCACGTACAAGTTTTTATACAGTGTACCAAATATTATATAACATATATATATATATATATATATATATATATATATATATATATATATATATATATATATATATATATATATATATATATATATATATATTATATTGAAGTGTTTATTGCGACATGAGTATATGAACTGAATACAAAAGATTATCTAACTAATTTATATCCTCGGTTGGCTGTACTTAGTCAGCATTAGTATTGTTTCTCAAGCTAAGCCAAAGGAAATATGATATTACATATCAGCGATAAATAATACGAGGGAATTTGTTATCAACACGTAGCTGAAATATGATATGCTGAGATAGTTTAAAAGGGATAAAAGTCACGTACAAGTTTTTATACAGTGTACCAAATATTATATAACATATATATATATATATATATATATATATATATATATATATATATATATATATATATATATATATATATATATATATATATATATATATATATATATATATATATACGCGTAACATCACCAAGTGGCACCGAAAACTAAATTGACGTTCTCGCACCCAATATTTTCCGCATTTAATGTGAGCAAGTGGCTCCCTATATATTCCCGATATGTATATGCGTTCTGGCACCGTATATATGGAGAAGACACTTTTTCTTTAGATACTCACTGTGTTGTTAATACATTTAGGACTGCTAACGCACTCTGTAAAAATAGGCCATTGTGTTGCTTGTCTTTTTGAAACGTATCACATACGTGCGATATCCGTGGTGTAATTGCAGAAATAGAGGAAATAAGATGAGAAATAATTCTCAGAGTGAACTAAAAATTGTTATTGATGTTGACTCATCATATTCTATATTTAGTTTCAATTGAGGTCTAGAAAATTATTTGAAAAAAAAAAACAAGTAGATGAGGTTGATTAAAAAAGAAACAAATTAATTATTTATTATTCAGTGGTGATAAATCACTTATGAAAACATGTAATTAGAATATCAATTTTAGTTATTGTAAAATACAGTGTGAATTTGTGTATATGACATACCAATAGTAACTGACATTTATTATTGACAGTTCGGCTAATTTCAAAGCATGTCGTACAAAATAGTATATTACGTAATGAGTGTTGTAAGAAGCATATTACGCACGAATGGAAAAGTTATTTTCATGAGTGCGTAATTGCTTTACAACTCGAATTATGTACTATACTTTACCTACGATCACTACTGTAAATAGTAAAAAACACACTACCTGCCATTCATGTAAGTTGAATTTTACGTATTGTAAACAAAACGCACTGTAAACAAATCGCACGGTAATCAAAACGCACGGGACACTTATAGGTGGCTTATATCGCTGACGCGGGGTTTAAAAAAACAAATGGGCCTACGTAATTTTCAAACGCTGTCAAAACTGACATAATATTTGTTGAATGACATTGTTGACTAGTAAACTAAATCCAGATTTTACTAAATAAATAAATAAGTATGATCGTAGGTAAAGTATAGTACATAATTCGAGTTGTAAAGCAATTACGCACTCATGAAAATAACTTTTCCATTCGTGCGTAATATGCTTCTTACAATTCTCATTACGTAATATACTATTACCTACGATCATATTCATTTATTTATTTAGTAAAATCCTGATTTAGTTGTCAACAATATTATTCAACAAATATTATGTCAGTTTTGACAGCGTTTGAAAATTACGTAGGCGCATTTGTTTTTTAAACCCCGCGTCAGCGATATAAGCCACCGATAATTGCGTGTCCCGTGCGTTTTGTTTACCGTGCGGTTTGTTTACAGTGCGATTTGTTTACAATATGTAAAGTTCAACTTACATAGATGTCAGGTAGTGTGTTTTTGACTAGTTACAGTAGTGATCGTAGGTAAATAATATAATAATCGTTTCCCTCAAAAATTCTTAAAATCACAAAACTGTATATTACAAAACAATAAGCGAGTAAAATATTAATTTCATCTAATAAAAATGTCAATTTATTTACCTACGATCACTACTGTAAATAGTAAAAAACACACTACCTGCCATCTATGTAAGTTGGATTTTACATATTGTAAACAAAACGCACTGTAAACTAATCGCACGGTAAACAAAACGCACGGGACACGCAAATATGGGTGGCTTAGTTGACGCGGGGTTTAAAAAGACAAATGCGCCTACGTAATTTTCAAACGCTGTCAAAACTGACACAATATTTGTTGAATAATATTGTTGACAAGTAAACTAAATTCAGATTTTACTAAATAAATAAATAAATATGATCGTAGGTAAAGCATAGTACATAATTCGAGTTTTAAAGCAATTACGCACTCATGGAAATACCCACTAGCCGCTACGCGGCATCGTGCGTAACTTTTCCATTCGTGCGTAATATGCTTCTTACAACACTCATTACGTAATATACTATTACAATCTTTTGATTCTAAATATTATATTATGAAATAGTGTAATAGGTAGTATGATTTAAAAATATAATTTATTACCTTATTTTGTATGAACTGTTACATACGGTAACGTTGGATCTCAACGTTAATATATTTTGTTGAATTTGTACAATTGCTTTAAGGGTGGCGGTGTGGCTTAAAAAAATGATTTCGTAATTCGACAAGTTTTCCTATGAACCGATTGAGAAAATACTTTGACAGGCTTTTAGAAAATACTTGATAGAATGATACTGGGATATTGAAGTCAACAAAAAATATATATTTTTTTTGTTTTTCACACAAGAAAAAAATGTTTTTCTTTCTTTAGTTTTCAATAGGCTAGTACCATTCTATAAAGTTGCCTATAAAAGTCTATCAAAAAATTATTTTAATCGGTTTAGGAATGTAGGAGAAATTGTCGAATTACGTTCGCGGCTTAATTGCAATAAAAGATTAAACTGCGGTTGATTTCGATACTCTTGATTTTATTTATGCCTTTTCAGAAAATTATACATATATAATATGCTCTTAGATTTAGTTTGGGTGAAAGTTATAAAGTATATGGAGCTTTAGCTCTTAAATTTGTTAACGCTGCTAAATAGGTTGTTTTCAGCGTTATCCCATTCTCTTGTCTATAAAAGGGACAAGTGCCGTAATAAATAAATGTTTATATATGTTTATATATTATCTTAGTTACGGTTCAAATGGTCGGTGCATCAAAGTTTTGTCAATTTTCAGTTCATAGACTTATTTTATTAACAGGCACTCACATCAAATCATGGGCCCCGGCCCCTTTCATTATAACTACACTACCTGTACCCAAATTTTAATTACTTTAATATTTTTGCATTGCATTTCCTAGTTTATTCGGACCTCTAAGTGGTCGGGCCCTGGTACCACGGTACCTACTGGACCTAACCCCCCTCCCCTGTTGGGGCCCTGATTATAAAGTATAGTTTAAAGTGAGAAATAATGTAAACAACAATTTGTAGATAGGCCAGACTCCTCCTGCCTGAAAGAACATAATACAGACAGATACTACAATTTTATTACATTATCAGATGAAGCTAGTTCAGGGATGAACAATGACTATGCATTGTCATTATAATATACGTATGACAATGCGGCAATATAGGTAGAGTAATTGTAGGAATACAGAAAATAGTCAAGTAAAATTCTGAAAAAGTAAGCTAAATAATTGTGTGTGATATTGACACTCATTGTATATATCACCTATCAGTTGAAAAACTCTGAAAAAAAATGTAATTAACAAAGATTAGGCACTTCTCAGTAGGGAGCTATTCATAACAAACAGGTTATGTTAACGAAAGTTTAGGCAACGTTTAGATTACGTTAATTATTTTTCAAAAATGATCAATCAATTGGCCTCAAGTTTTCACCTTTTTTTATATTTTACATATTTGCAATCGATTATTTTTATTTATTTGCTTTTATCATGATTAGAGAATATTATTTAGGTATTATGCAAATCACAACTTACACATTTTCTTATTTATTATGAAAATACCTACTTTCTGTATATTGTTGCCCTAATTCAATACTTCGTCAGTATTAGCTAGAAGATAGTTGTTTTGATTGGTTCTGCAATAATGAGTGTTTTAAAGTATTTACCTAACTAGTATATTAGCATATTTACATATTTGTTAACAATAACTGTTAATATGAAGGTCAAATTTTAATAAGTGTAGAAAATATGGATTTTTATTACCATGTCGATAGTGAAAAATTGCATTCATTAATACAGCGAGAAACTTTTATCTTTCTAGATAAAGGATGGGGACAAGTTTTTACCGTGAAACTTCTATGGGCGCGTTAGGCATTTTTCAGTAGGAAGTAAAGTACTATAAAATGTTTTTGGTTACTTGAAGTCACCGGCACACAATTTTTTTTGGGTTACTTCCAATTTAGCCGAAGTTTGCAACTTTTTTATTTTTAATAGTAACTTTCTTTCGTAATCCGAAGTTCAATTTTCTTTATACTCCTTTTTTCGAATTTAAGAATGGCCGAGTAAAAATAAAATTTAACATCTCAGTAGAAAGAATGCCATGGAAAAAATATATAAGCTGCAAAATTTTAACAAGCTTACCATGGAGTGTACAAAAAACATAAAACCACCTTCCTTAATTCAATATGTCAATTTTAAACTTGTATAAGAATTAAAATTTTCAAAAATTATTGAAAATAAATCTTTTTAAACATTTTTTTTTTTAATAGTCCCATTTTCTTTTCTATTATTTGTTTGTAATATGTGTTTTCCATTTAATTTTATTTAAGTAACAGAGAATTATATAAAATTAATGAAAACTGAATAGTTTCTTAGAAAAAGTGCCTGCAACATAAATGTTTAAAATGAATAAGATTCCAGAAAGGTTCAATGTAATGTTGAAAAGGGACAGAGAGGTAACAAACACGTGTTAATAATAAGACACAAAAGAAGATACTAGAACTTACTTTGACTGAATTTTAAAGTAAATGGACCACTGCTCATTTTAAGGAATATATGACACATTTTAAACTAATTAGTTGGCGGGAATTATGGAGAAAAGAATCATTGTGTACCGTGGACCACACGGTAGAAATGAAATTTCTAATTCAAGCACATTACGGTAAAAACATTTTGTAGCACATTAAAAAGTTGCCTCTAACCTACCCTTCATTACATAATTTTTTTACATATTTCGGTACATATTTAAATACCGGTTAACAGGTTATGTTCATTTTACTTCCACGTCCAGTGGAAGTATAGTAACAAAAAAATTTTAAAAAATTTTTATTGTCCAAATAGGCTTAAAATGTCATGAAACGTCGAGATTTTAAGTTTGAGCGAAAAAAAATAATTTCTGTCTGTCGGTCTGTCTGTCGGTCTGTCTGTCGGTCTGTCTGTCTGTAACTTTTTTTTGTGCGCACGTTTACTCTTCAACCGTTTAAGATATTGACTTGAAATTTGGTACGCATATGTACTTTAACGAGATCTAGGACTGGATTATATTTTCATCTTGTTCCGTCGAAGGGTTGGGGTGAAAATTGGGGTAAATTTGGGGTAAATGGATAAATCGAGCAGGTAAGAGTCCACGAAATTGGTATTTAGTATATACAAGGTCTCAAAAAAAAATTGGCATTAGCCACCCCCACCCCCTATTAAAGGGGATGAAAAAAAATGTGATTTAGTGTATGTACAGGAACCAGAAACTTCAAAATATTTTTTTACTTCATCCACCCCCCCCCATTACCACCCCCCTATCCCCACCCCCACCCCACTCCCTATGTGGGGTATCGTTTTATGGGTTTTTGGGGTAGAGGATTTCAAATATTATATTATGAAAGTTCCATAAACAATTATTTTAACATGCAAAGTTTTTTGTTGTGAGTGACTTGGATAGAGAGTCTGGATGTGGAAGTCGTGATTCCTTGGGCAGCGGTTTTTATTTACCGATTTACCGGTTATTAAAATTTCCTGTAAATTGCATTGTGCATGTTTACAACTTTATTACTTTCTCAAAGTTTTCTTTTAGTAAAACCTAAGTTTATATTTTCTGCAAAAAGGTAGATATTCGGAGATTCAAATAATAGAAAAATATGGAGACTTCCCCCATTCAAAAAATGTTTTAAAATGATTTATTTTCAACAATTATTAAACAAATTAAATAGTGGAAGCCATTACATTGTGATAATTAATCATAATGAAACAGATGAAAACACCTTTCTTTGTTTTTTATCATTAATTTATTATAACCAAACGTTACCGCAGTTTCGACAAGCGTGTAATTTTCAAACAGTTGATTCACAAATACAAACATTATTTATAATTTAATGTTGTGTTTTAATGTTTAAAATTTACATATTAATTTAAAGAAAATGCAGTGATATCATTTTCCAATTTTTTTGCGCACTCTTCATTTAGAAAATATATTTTTAAGACACTTCTTTTCAATGGTTTTTTTAAGATTTAGAATTTTTTATAAAAATTTAAAATTGGCATACTAATAAATAAAATGCAGAGGTGTTGAAAATTTTCTATGCGCTGTTCTACGAAGACTCCGTGGCCAGCTGAATTTTATTGCTTGACAATTTTTCCTATGACTTTCTTTCTGCTGAAATAAAAATGGTTTTCACTTAAAAATGTAAAAAATTGCAACTTCCGGCTTTACTCTAGAACCTTGTGAGTCGCTTCTTATTTCACCCCAATTCGATATATACATCCTCTAGATTTTGAGATGTGTTGACATAGACTTTTATAGACATATGACTTCAAATAATCCCACAAAAAATAATTAAAAGGTGTAATAGTAGAGGTACAGAATTCGAAAAAGTCGTCTAGAAACGTGTCCCGTGGAACATTGAGACAAGTAAATATGTACTGATTGCGCTTTATTATGTAGTGTAATTTTAGAAATGAAGAAAATAAGATGAGAAATAATTCTCAAAGAGTGAGCTAAATAAATTGTTATTGAGTTTAGTTTCAATTGAGGTCTAAAAAAATTATTGGAAAAAAAAATCAAGACGATGCAGATTGATTAAAAAAATAACAAATTCATTATTTATTATTCAGTGGTGATGAATCATTTACGAAAATATTTTATTAAAATATCAATTTTAGTTATTGTAAAATACACTGTGCATTTGTGTATATGACATACCGAGTGATATAAAGGGTTTGTAACATTTATAATAACCCATAAGTTTTGTGTTTTTAAAAATAAAAATATACAGGGTAGTCACTCTAAACAAATTTGAAAAAATATGGTGGGGTTACCAAAAAAAATTAAAAAATGTGACGCAGGACGATAATATTTCGCATGCAGCTAACATAACTGTCAAAGAAACATTTGAAAAAACATACAAGGTGGTCACCCTAAACACAAAGAAAATATATGACGGTGAACGATAATATTTGGCATGTAGTTAACACAACTGCCGTGGAGAAAAATATGAAAAATATGCAAAAAAAAAATGCGATGGAGAAAAATTACACAAATCTTAGGAAAATAACCATAGTTTTTAGTTAATAATAATATACGGGGTCGTCATCTAACAGAGAAAGTAATTAATGACTAAAGTATGCAAACTGTGCATTTTGATAAGGCTGTGTGCTAGAGAGAAAAGTTAAGGGGAAATAAATTTGGGTTGGACTTAGCGCTTCGAAAACTTCACCTGCTTGGTCTGTTTTGTCCTGTTTAGTGACATCAGTCAATTTAATAAACTGAATATCTCCAACTCTCTTCCTGTTATGCAGGAGAAGTAACATTAATGTTACCTTAACAAGAATTCTTTATTGCAATATATTTGTTTCTTTTTTAAAATTTCTGCAGTATTTACAGCTTTTTCTATACAAAATGTTCTTAGTGTCATAACGTCTTCGGTAAACGAAAGTAGTTCTTTTGAATGGTTTATCGATTTGTTTCTATTCAGCTCTTTGAGAGCAAGACTACCAACTAAACTTCCCAATTTCATTCATTTTTCGCAAAAGTTTTAATTCCTCCACTATATTTTTAAAGTTATCTAATGACTCGTCCTTTTTGCATATTAGATATGTAACAATATTAATTAAATCTTTAAATGTCTTTCCCTGGGCAAAGCGTACGATGCCACCCCATATGATCCTTCATTTTCATAATAGTTGCTATGCGTTATTTACGACCTGAACAAGATAATCGATATTGATAGCGTATTTTTTAGTGCAAAGGATATAATGAATGTATAAACAAAGAATTAATAGATACGTTACGGTTACATTAATCCTTTTTCTGCATATCCCACTTTTACCCCCCCCCCCCCCCCCCCCCCATCTTGTTATAGAGTCCAATCATAGATACTTTTTTCTTGAAACAACAGTGTTAGGTACGTTATTTTATTTTCTTTAATTGTTCGAGGGTACCTCCTGAGTATTTTGAAAAGTTGGCAGGGGCGGCGGGGGTGTGCGTTAGCCGCAATATTTGAGCTTAAACGGTTAGTTCTACGAAAATAAGCATGTAAATCAATTTGTAGTGAGTTCTTACCATTTTTGTCATAGCAGCAACGGTTCGCGAGATATATACGTTGAACTTTGAAGAGATATAGCAGCTAACTCACACCCCCGCCACCCCCACCACTTGATAGAATACTCAGGATGTACCTATTGATTGGACTAATATTAGTTATATCATATATTATCAGATTTTAACTATTTGGGTGGATATAGTAACATTGATATTAAAAGAGTAATAAAAATTATGTGTTGCAATGATTTATGGTTTTATTAGGAAGCAGACAGATTACTCAGAGTAATCTTTAGCTCAGACGACACAGAACATTTTATAGTGAAACCCACAAAAATTTGCAAACTGAATGATTTTTTTTTAATGAGTTCGTGAAAGTGTATAGAATAATATCCTGAAAAGTTTACATTTCGCTAGGATGCAGAACATAAAAAAAATGTGAAAAAAAAAATTTTTATCCATTTTTAAAAATTTTGAAATTAAGTCAGGGTAGGAAAAAATACAGGTAGATAGACCACGTGTTTCTGAACAAAAAATGTCCTAATAAAATTTATCGCTAAAGCCACGGTATTCCTGAAAAAAAATAGTGAAATAATTTTGCCACTCTGCGCGGCCAGTGCACGGTTAAATGTACACTATGGAACTTCTAAAAATTCTTAGCTGTTCTATCGAGTAAAATAAAGCTTTTTTTCTCTTTCTGATTACACGTTTTAGACATTTTTATTATTGCATGGGAGGATAAATAGTGAGTATAGAGTGAAAATATATAATTATGGACGCATATACAGACACCACACATAGCCGCTGAATCGCTCGCAAGAATTTTCACGTGCCTTTACTGTATTGTATTTATTACAGGTAAACTTATCCATATTTTCAGCTATATCCAATGGATTCCTTATACATTTATTAATGTATTGGAAAAGTTCCAGAATTTATATTCTAAACAATCAAAGATATTTTCATAGTTATAAGGATAAGATCGTGAAAATCGCAATTTGTTATCATGATCTGATTGATCATATTTTCGAAAAAATGCATACAAATAAACGATTTTGTGTTTAAACATTCGAAAAGTATACATTTTTTCCGAAATAGCGATATTTTACTTTTTTCAATTTCTTGACAGGTTACAGCCTCTAATATATATATATTTATCAAAAAAATCATCAAGCAAGGAAATTAAAATTATTTGAGAGTACTTTTTTTAATCCTCGTTACTACAACTTAATAAACCATAACAATCATGGAGTGTACATACTTTTTAACAGTTCTCAATGAAGAAAGAATTTTTTTGAAGGGCTTCTATTTTTTTCTATATTGTTTATTGCAAGTTTGGGCGTGAGAATATATATAAGTATATTTGTCCCATCCATCCTTTGCTTGTATTGTTTGAAACAAAAAAACATCAGGAAGCTACAATTTTCATCTTTTAAATGAGCCAACACTCATGTAGATTGAACAAATTCTGATTTAGTGACATGTAATTCAGTGCGTCGGTGTCACAGTCATGCGTATTCAAGCGCGTGCACGCATGGATATCGCTCTGAGTTATAACGTTACACTTGACTATTTTTTCCGGGAAAACCGTGGCTTTAACGATAAATTTTGTTAGGACATGTTCATAAATATGTGATCTATCCGTCTGTATTTTTTATTTTTTTCTAGCTTGATTTTACTTAATTACTACTGAAAATGCAGAGGAAAGATATATGTAGTACGACTTTTTCGGTTTTTAAATGGATCAACCAAACATTACATACTTTTTAATTCCAGATTTACTTGAGAAGCTTGACCATTTTTTTAAGGTGTCGAAACCAAGATTGAGTTGTTTTTGGGATGCTAGTATTTTAAATATTGTGTATAAATCGAAAGGTATCTAATCGGTTTCTTAGAAATATTTTATTTTTCTGTTCCTTATCCAAAACTGCTAAAATTTACGGGGAGACATTTTAAAAAATGTGAATTGTAATTATAAAAGAAATAAAAAAATTTGCAGGTGAACTACACCTTCTTACCAAATAGCGCAAAATATTTATTTAAACGACTAAAGATCTAAAAAGATTTTGAAATATCAGTCATTTATTATTGAAGTGCGTAGACTCGTAAGAAGGCAATTATTTTTTTTATATATACAATTTTACAAATATTTGATGATGGTAATAAGAAAAACTCTTTTCATCTTCATTTAAACGATTTTTTTGGAATTAGTTTAGAATTTTAGAAAGTGAGACCAAAACATTGAGGACTAACTTTAGAGAAGAAGAAATATGAATTTTTTTATTTATAAGACACCAAAACACAAAAATTAACGTATCTCGGGCCCAAATTCAAGTAAATCAATCCCAAATTTTCAGATGTTGGTTTATTCATCTACATTCATAATTCTTGACTGTTTTTGATTTCATAAAAATCCAGACATTAAAATTTGTTTATAATTACAACTGTGAAAATTATAAGCAAATTCCAAAAAAAATGTTTAAATTAAAAAAAAACATGTTCTTAATTGTACTGCAAAATACATTAAAACAACTTTTATTTAAAAAAATGCGCTTCTATGAGTCGGTGCATTTAAACATTAATCAACTGAAATTTCGAAGTCTTTTTTATTTTCAGCTGTTTAAATAAATATTTTGCATTAAAATTAGACATCAATGTTTAGCTCGATAAAAGGGAATACTCCTATTAATGATTTGTGTATTATTATTACATCATATTCTTTATATTATTCAAAAAAGTAAATTTTAAAAAATAAATATTTTTTGTAAATTAACAAATTATTAGAAAGTTTATTTAGAAGTTTTATTTATTTCAAATTTTATTGGGAACAATTTGGTATTTTTATTTTTGAGATGCAATTACTAGGATCGAGAGAGAAATATTTGAATTTCTGGTAGATTTTACTAGCAACACATGTTCATGGTTAACTTTATTTTTAAGAGCATCCCTCTACTTGGATACTGTTGTAATTGTAAAATGTTATCTTTGCTAACCTTTTCTGTTGACAATTGAACAGCTTAAAGCATGGCGTAGAAAATGAATTTATGGCTTTATTGGCCCTAAAATTCTCATCTTATGAACTCGTTTATGAAATGAATTTTGCTATTAAATACCTATTCACATTATTTTATTATTATACCTATTTGATTTAATCAGATAGATATATTTTAACCAAAAAAAAATTATAATAATCATAGTAGAAAAAAAAATCGTACAGAAATCCGTTTCATATCGAATGTATGTGTGTGTAGATCGTTTCTTGTAAACATGATAACTTCTATTAGACCTAAAATAATTATTTCTTTGGCGCGTATGTAAAATAGTGTGGTAAAATACTCCCTGTTGAAATTGGGCCATATCCGCCATACAGGGCGATAGCCAGAGGCGTAAAAATGATCAGGTTTTACATAAACTGTGTTTATTATAATTTTAGAGCAAAATATTACTATACAAAAATATCAAGATATATAGGATATCAAAACTATATAATATAGTGTGTCTATAAGGTTCGAAAGTACTTTTACGTAGATTGAAGGATCTATCAATTTAACTTCAAAATGCCATTGAGGTGTTTTTAATAATGAAAGTTGCATTCGTGTGCTACCGAATGCTAATACATATTAAACATGATGACTGTAGTTAGACTGAAAATTTTTATTTCAAATTTCGAACATTTGTAAGAAATTAGAGCATATCAGTCATACAGGGCAAGCATTTCCTCAAAACAATACAAAAAAGAGACTATTATACGAATGTGAAATTATGCATACAAATTAAAATACATTCAAATAACTTTAAA
Source organism: Rutpela maculata (assembly GCA_936432065.2). NCBI lineage: Eukaryota > Metazoa > Arthropoda > Insecta > Coleoptera > Cerambycidae > Rutpela > Rutpela maculata. The sequence goes on along the minus strand of OW386285.2, from coordinate 288,770,140 downwards.
AACTTAGTTAATTATTACAGTGTAATAAAAGGTTAAATTAAGGTCGATAACGATGCCTTACAACCTAATTTTATTTAAGCGCCTTTTATCTACATAAAAACCTATGGATTTTATTTGGTGCAACAAAAAGTTTTTGATTCAATCTAAGTTCCGGACGGTATTTGAGTAAACAAAACAATGTTTAAAGTAGAGTATTTCATTTTTTCTTAGCTACCTCTGGTTGTATAGGTCATATCACAATAAACAACAAACGAGAGTGTTTATTATGAAATTGCGATGAAAACCTCGTCGATTTGTCGAAAAAATTAAGACAATTAAAATCGATAGCCTTTAAACAATTGACGGTGACTTAAGTAATAATACATACATTTCAACGAAATTTTAGGAAACAACGCTTCTAGTTGAGCAAATCATCATGGCATAATATTAAGGCGAACGCCTAAAAAAAATAGCTGTCGAAAATTGAATAGTCGATTGTAAATGCATCAAGTCGTACATCTTTTTTTTTACAATAAAGGTTTTTTCATGTACTTTTTATTAGGTTTAATAACCTACATTGTTTTTTGAAATATTTAAAGTCATTTCTTGCTTTTCTTTAAATTATCTTTTTTGAACAAATCAAAATTCTATTCGAAAATTAAATTTATTATTATGCATCAAAAATATACAAAAAAGAAACAATTTAAAAAACCTGTTTTTTTTTCTATGCCCATTGGGAACAGAGATAAAAGATTTTGTTTGCGCGAAAATATGCATTTGTTTAAAATACAGTTTTTTCAATACCACTGAAAATTACATGAAAAAAATCTACATTCTGAAAGAAATATATGTTGTTTTTCTACGACTCGTCCACTTTAGTCTATGTAAAACGCGGAGTTTGACGCTCGGAATGTCCCCCTCATTGGGACTACTTTTACCTCATGTTTTTTGGGTCGCTGATCACGAAAATCGGGGTCCCGCGGCTCTAAAAATAGTGCGTCACCTCTAAAAATGCCAAAAACCACCCCTTTTGGGAATAATACTGTAAAATAATGTTATGAATGTGCTAATTGTAATGATATTTTGCCAGTTCAGTATGTTCATCTAAATTAAGGACAAATTTTATAGAGGGGGTGAAACTTCCCCTAAATTGACGTAAAATGGAAAAATGATTGAATTTTTTTTTTATTCACTTTTTGATTTAAATTTAGATGAATGGGGATTTTATAATGAAGAAAATTTTTTTCCAACCCGTCAGGGGTGAAAACTATCCCTGTATCGCCTTTAAATTGAACTAACGCTTAGGGGTGAAAAAGTTTTGTGATATTTTTTTCGACGGAAGTTTATCAGAAATTACAAGCAAACTGAAAACTATACATATCTACTTAATGTCTAAGCGTTAGTTCAATTTAAAGGCGATACAGGGGTAGTTTTCACCCCTGATGGGTTGGAAAAAATTTTCTTCATTATACAATCCCCATTCACCTAAATTTAAATCAAAAAGTGAATAAAAAGAATTCAATCATTTTTCCAGTTTTCACCCCTGAAGGGTTGAAAAAAAATTTTCTTCATTATACAATCCCCATTTATCTAAATTTAAATAAAAAAGTGAATAAAAAAAATTCAATCATTTTTCCATTTTACGTCAATTTAGGGGTATTTTCACCCCCTCTGGTTAGCCCTCAGCATAAAATTTATCCTTACTTTAGATGAACTTACTGAACTGACAAAATGTCATTACAGTTAGCACGTTCATAACATTATTTTACAGTATTATTCCCAAAAGGGGTGGTTTTTGGCATTTTTAGGGGTAATGCACTATTTTTAGAGCCGCGGGCCTGATTTTCGTGATCAGGGACCCAAAAAACATGAAATAAAAGTAGTCCCGATGATGGGGGTATTCCGAGCGTCAAACCCCGCGTTTTACATGGACTACTTGAACAATTGACGATTTAATTTACTACTTTATTATTCTTTTGTTTATTACACAGGCACACACAAAAAAAGTCGAATGCGAGAAGGCCTATGTATTCCCATGCATTTTGACCCGCTGAATACGAATCTGATGTCCGTTTTGCCCGATTGGCTCTTGCATTTTTGCTGACCTCAAAAAACACCTTAAAAATGCCCAAAACGAGTAAATAAAAAGCTTAAATGAGCTTATCACTATATCTATACGTAATTTGGGGCGCTGAAACTGAATATAAGGTCGGAATTAGCAGATCAGTTGGGAATTTTAACATAACCTCAAAAAATGCCTAAAAATCCAAAACAAATAAATTAAAAGCTTAAACCAAGAACTTTAAAACTAACATAACCTAAGGCAAGAGCTAAGAGCTTTAAACCAAGAACTTTAAACTAAGAATTGTTAACCCAACATAACCTGAGACAAGAACTTTAAACCAAAAACTTAAACCTATTATAAATTAAGACAAGACTGTTAAGTTCCTAAGGCAAGAACTATTAAGATTTAGAGTTCTTGGTTCAGAGTTCTTTGTGTAAAGTTCCTGTCTCAGAATATGTTACATCTAGAGTTCTCGGTTTAAAGTTCTTTGTGTAAAATTCTTGCCTTGTTTTTAGTAAATTCGACGATAAAATAAAAAATATTTATCTAAAATGTTATAGTATGGAAATAGTGGATAAAGGTTTTCCATGATACCTTGCATCATATGTTATAAGATGTTGGACAAATGGAAAGAACGTTAAAAAGTAAAATATAAAAATCCAATGATATCGAAGGAGCCTGGAATCCGTGAAGAGTGTTATTTTTTAGCAATACAAATGTTTCCGGAATTAATGCTAAAAAAGGGTTAATGGAAACTGATTGTTCCGAAAGTCAAGAAGATGACAGTGAATATGAGTGTTCGATAAGAATTAAAACTCCCAATATTTGGTGAAATGATGAACTTAATAATGTTGTTAGAAATCTTGGTCTATCTAATGGTAGGGAAGAATATTTTGCGGCGATTATGAAAAAAGACAATTTAGTATCAAGTGATGTTCGTTCTAGCTCATACAGAAAAAGAGAAAAAGACTTTGGAAAATATTTTACACAAGGAAAAGAACACTTGATGAATATACTTAAACCTATCATATATAGATTTTAGATAAATACACCACGTGGAGGTGTTCTAGTCGCAAGAATAGAAAAAGAAACAAATGGCATATGACAAACAAACAGAATAAAGAAAACTATACATATGTTTAGAACAGCTCTAAGAAAAAAAAAAAGTAAAAAATCATCAAGGGAGGGTGTAGGTAAATGTTAAGTCCAAACGATATTCCTCTCTCAATAGAGCAAACTTTGAAAAATTTCATTGTTCAGTAATATTTTCCTTAGGATACTTGAAAATTTAAAAGTTACCCATCTCCGCTCACTAGGGTTGATGAGAGTTTATGCTGAAGTGATATTTCTCTATGAAGTTTGCAGATTGCGCTTTAATTCTGACTTCTGTATTGTGTTCAGCACGTTGCAAATACGTCGGAAATTATATGTTCAGATATTATGTAGAGCAAAGTCAATTTCGGGCTATGATTCAGTCATTTTTGGTTACGTTTTCATCCTAAATAAGGATTTTACAAGATATTCGATCGTCGCGCATAAATTCTGACCGATTCGGTTTCAGTGCCCCAAATTACGTATAGATATAGTGATCAGTTCATGTAAGCTTTTTATTTACTTGTTTGGAATTTTTCGGGCATTTTTAGGTGTTTTTTTGAGATGATGTTAAAATTTCTAACTGATCGGCCAACTCTGACCTCAGATTCGCTCTCAGTGCCCCATAATATGCACGGAAATGGTGGTCAGCTCATTTAAGCCTTTTATTTACTTGTTTGAGGTTTTTCGGGCATTTTAAAGGTTTTTTTGAGGTTAGGAAAATATAAGAGCCAATCGGACAAAACGGACATCGAATTCGTGTTCAGCAGGTTAAAATTCATAGGAATACATATTACATAGGGCCTGCCTTCTCGCACTCGACTTTTTTTGTGTGTGCCGGTGTTATTTTTTGGACTTAAATTTGGACAGGATGATTTATTTAGGTTAGAAATATATTGGAATAGGAGAGAGGAAAAATATATGCATTATTACGTAAGTTATAATCAATTGTTAAAGAATTATCCTGTTTAAATTTTTTGCAACTTAACATATTGGCAAAAGGTTCGGGCTCATCGAGTTTTATTCGCAATTTCATAACGGACATTCTAGTTTTTATTTATTTTAGTTTATTATTCTATATAACTAGAGATGTTTAAAAACTGCGAAAAAACACGAATTTTATATACAGTATATATAAAAACACTACGAATAAAATATTTACTCATTCCATTATAGATACTCGGTTACAGTATGCAGTTATTTTGAAAAATAAAAAAGTTAATTCGATCACATTTTCCGCTGTAAACTACACAAAGTGATCGCTTCCATTAATATTAATTTATTATTCAGTCATATTTTCAAGACAAATATACTTTTTGCATACACCATGGGAAAAAGAAAGATAATCCTAAAATAATATTAAATAGTAATACTAAAATATCAAGTTTTTACTATTATGAACGATAGAGGAGTTTCAACATAAAAAATGCGAAAATTTGCCAAAATAAGAGTTAACTGTCTGTTTTTGTGTGTTTGAGAGTTACATAGCATGTGTCGAATTCAGTGGTCTCGTTGTTCGGCTATACAGGGTATCCGGTAATACCGGTCTGGTGCCGATTCTACATGCAAAAATATGAAAGAAAATTTATATAAATATGTCAGCTAATGCTTCCTTATGGACTCAAAGCCTTTTGAAGATTGAAGCCAAAAACTGGTATTCTGCTATTTTCATTTTTTTTTAAATTAAATAATGGCAATGAAAATTAATTAACAATGAGCTTATTGTTACTCTACTTGACTTAATTGTTACGTGAAAACTTGAAGCACATCGTGTTTTCTCATTTACACCATTTTTCTCACAAGCGGTTAGTTTTTCGATTAAAATGAAAGATGACCTTTTTTAATGTTTTTAATTAGTGCTGTAGCTCAATTAGGAAGCATTTGCGGGCATTGCGGCACTTTTTTTCAAATTTTTTCGGATATAATTTGTACCAGAAGTTTGTTACCGATATTTTCTGACACCCTGTATAGAATATGAAGAAAGTACAGCTAAAGATTTTTAATTATATTAAAAACAATAAGTAAATAAATCAGCTAATATTAGATATAATTTAAGAGAAGTCATCACATATTTTTTACCTGCCCAGGAATTTGACCTCAATAGGCAGTTCACAGATTTATAATACGATAAAGGGGTTTGTAGATTTCAAAACGAGAAATAATGTAAACTACGGTTACTTTGTCGACAAAGGCATTAAGAAAACGATGATTAGACGGCATTGTCGCATGTACCATAAATGTAATGTACTGTGATTTCTTTACAATTTTTAATATTCTGTGTAATGTCTTATATAATATACCCACGGACAAAATGATCGCATCATTCAAAATTTGTCATGTTTTGAAGTTAATTTATTTCTTAACCGTTTTTCCGATTTTAATGATAGTTTTATTGTTTAAAAAAAGTTGCAAAGTTGTAACTTTTTTTATACTATATCTCCTGTCCTGGACATCAAATGCTTAGAACGACGTCGAGATGTAGTTCCGTAAGTAATTGAATGTTTTCTTAATTTCTTTCAAATTAGATTTAATTTAAACTACTTAAGTACCCGAAAAATTTATCGGATTTTCTGCCATCTATAATATGATTTAAAATTCACTAGCCGTAGAAACCCTGTCAAAAAAATCTCATCAATCCGTATTGAAAATTATCAAAAATTAATAAGTATCTATGAGAACCTATATGGTCAATAAGTTTCTATAAGAGTTAGGTAAAGTTGCTGTTGAAATTGTTATCAGTTTATATCCGCATTGACCAGCAAAATGAGTCAAGCCATATCCATTTGTTAATCCAAACATTTACTTATACCATATCAATGAGAATTTATGAGCACAGTATCTAATGTAATTCGTGCGGCTTTCCGTGATTAAAAGACAAGTGTTTCTTTAAGAAACGAGCTGCATTAGGTTAGAACAGTTTGGATTTGCAATTGAAGATTACAAATTATAATGTTTGAATAGGGATTTATGAGATCAGTTTCTATGAGTATTAATGTTTTTTTTCAGTAATATATTAAATGTGTTTTCATTTGTTTGAATGGGTAAAAAGAAAGGTCAGTTTTCAACTGCAATTACAAATACAAGTTTAATCGCTTCGAATGGGATTATATGCGATCAATTTCTAGAAGTATTTATGCTGTTTTCCGAATATAGTTATGATGAGATTTAATCAGTAACAAATTGTTAACTACTTGTTATGATATGGTCGGAAATTCCAAGTACACATTTAGTATTCCTTCAAGAGGATTGATGAGAGCAGTTTCTACGAGTATCTATTTGTTGTTCCTATAGTAAATTATATAAGTCTTTATCAGTACAGATTCGGATTTAATTTAAATATGAAAATTATATCAGAATAAAGCAACCAAATATTTTAAACAGTATCTATTTGTAAATCCAAACATTTACTTATACTATCTCAAGGAGAATTTATGAGAACAGTATCTAATGTAAAACGTGCGGCTTTTCGTGGTTAAATGGCAAGTGTCTCTATAAGAAACGAGCTGCATTAGGTTAGAACAGTTTTGATTTGCAATTGAAGATTACAAATTATAATGTTTGAATAGGTATTTATGAGATCAGTTTCTATGAGTATTAATGTTTTTTTTCAGTAATATATTAAATGTGTTTTCATTTGTTTGAATGGGTAAAAAGAAAGGTCAGTTTTCAATTGCAATTACAAATATTATATGCGATCAATTTCTAAAAGTATTTATGCTGTTTTCCGAATATAGTTATGATGAGGTTTAATCAGTAACAAATTGTTAACTAGTTGTTATGATATGGTCGGAAATTCCAAGTACACATTTAGTATTTCCTCAAGAGGGTTTATGAGAGCAGTTTCTACTAGTATCTATTTGTTGTTCCTATAGTAAATTATATAAGTCTTTATCAGTACAGATTCGGATCTAATTTAAATATGAAAATTATATCAGAATAAAGCAACCAAATATATGCGATCAATTTCTAAAAGTATTTATGCTGTTTTCCGGATATAATGGTGAAGAGGTTTAATCAGTAACAAATTGTTCACTACATGTTATGATATGGTCGGAAATTCCAAGTACACATTTGGTATTCCTTCAAGAGGAGAGCAGTTTCTACGAGTATCTATTTGTTGTTCCTCTAGTAAATTATATAAGTCTTTATCAGTAACGATTCGGATCTAATTTAAATATGAAAATTTATATCAGAATAAAGCAACCAAATATTTTAAACAGTATCCATTTAAATAGGGATTTATGAGATCAGTTTCTATGAGTATTAATGTTTTTTTTCAGTAATATATTAAATGTGTTTTCATTTGTTTAAATGGGTAAAAAGGAAGGTCAGTTTTGAACTGCAGTTACAAATATAAGTTTAATCACTTCGAATGGGGTTATATGCGATCAATTTCTAACAGTATTTATGCTGTTTTCCGAATATAATTGTGATGAGGTTTGATCCGTAACAAATTGTTCACTACATGTTACGATATGGTCGGAAATTCCAGGTACATATTTAGTATTCCTTCAAGATGATTAATGAGAGCAGTTTCTACGAGTATTTATTTGTTGTTCCTACAGTAAATTATATAAGTCTTTATCAGTATGCATTCGGATCTAATTTAAATACAAAAATCATATCAGAATGAAACCCCAAATATTTTAAACAGTGTCCACCTGTAAATCCAAGATAATATTATAATGAGAATCCATCACAACAGTATCTAATGTAACGTGTGCGGTTTTCCGTGGCTAAATTTTAAAATTATTTGCAATAAATAAGCTTTAACGGATTCTAACAGTTTTGCATTTCCAGATGAATAGTTTTAATTGTTAGGGATCTATGAGGTCAGTGTAATGTTTTTTTTTTTCAATAAAATGTGTTTTTATTGGAAAATAAACATTACACAAAGACACTGATCTCATAGATCCCTATTTAACAATTAAAACTATTCATCTGGAATTGCAAATTAAAACTGTTCAAATCCGTTAAAGCTATTTATTAAAAATACTTTTAAAATTTAGCCACGGAAACCCAGGCAGCAAGGTGCCGTCATTATGACGTCGTTTTTTCGGCATTAATTACGTCAATTTCACCTTCAGCATGACGTAAAAATGACGTGAAAAAGACGGCACAATGTCACAGCCCAATGACGTCATACATATGACGCCAATATGACGTATTGGTTAATCAGTGAATTTTCCGATAAGGGTGCAAACCTCTCATTGTAATATTTTTCCACAATTATTAATAAAGTTTTTGACGAAAAAAAAAACCGGAATGTGCAGGGATCGAACCGCGAACCTTTTGACTCGCAACCTAACACTTAACTCACTGAACCATTGAACATCTTTATTTAAATATGTTTAAAAGCTGTATACCTAGTTAGAAATAGTAAAACAAAATTATTATTACTATGTGGCAAAAATTGAACTAGTCACTAAATACTTCTATTTATTTTTATTTTATAATGATTTATTTCACGTCATTTTAATGACGTCAAAATAATTACCTAAAAGAAACGTATATTTGACGTCTTCATGATGACGTCAAAAGTACGTATTAAATATCACGTCTCTGGTACGTCATTTATTAATGACGTCAAAATAATGACCTAAAAGAAACGTGTATTTGACGTCTTCATGATGACGTCAGAAGTATGTTATAAATATCACGTCTCTGGTACGTCATTTATTGGGACAATGACGTCGGCGACGAAAAATCACCTTTAAAAGACGTCATAATGACGTCACCCTGCTCCCTGGGAAGCCGCACGCGTTACATTAGATACTGTTCTGATTGGTTCTCATTAAAATATATCTTTAAATGTTTGGATTTACAAGTGGATACTGTTTAAAATATTTGGTTGTGTCATTCTGATATAATTTTTGTATTTAAAGTAAATCCGAATGCATACTGATAAAGACAAATTTTCTATTGGAACAACAAATACATACTCATAGAAACTGCTATCTATCATCAATCCTTTCGAAGGAATACTAAATATGTACCTGGAATTTCCGACCATATCGTAACATGTGGTGAACAATTTGTTACTGATCAAACCTCATCACAATTATATTCGGAAAACAGCATAAATACTGTTAGAAACTGATCGCATATAACCCCATTCGAAGTGATTAAACTTGTATTTGTAATTGCAGTTGAAAACTGACCTTTCTTTTTACCCATTCAAACAAATGAAAACACATTTAATATACTTATTACTGAAAAAAAAAACATTAATACTCATAGAAACTGATCTCATAAATCCCTATTCAAACATTATAATTTGTAATCTTCAATTGCAAATCAAAACTGTTCTAACTTAATGCAGCTCGTTTCTTATAGAAACTCTTGCCATTTAACCACGGAAAGCCGCACGTTTTACATTAGATACTGTTCTCATCAGGGGCGGATTAAAGGGAGGGCTTTAGGGGCTTAAGCCCAGGGCCCCGGATACTGGAGGGGCCCCCGAACGCTGAAAAACCAAATACGATATGATTATAACTAAGTATGCTGTGTACTGGTGATCTCATTGACGGTATAAATAATAAATATAAAAGTATATGTAACATTTTTTGCTCTTGTCTTGTCAGTGCAATGCGGCTACGTGCTATTATTATTATGGTTTACTTCAGTATTTAGCCAAAACAAAGTGAAATGTGTCTTGATGATGCGTGATCTGACCTGATTTCAGAAAAAAATGTTATGAGATAAGAAGGGCCCCAAAGCATTAATAGCCCAGGGCCCTGCAACCTGTTAGTCCGCCCCTGGTTCTCATAAATTCTCATTGAGATAGTATAAGTAAATGTCTGGATTTACATATAGATACTATTTAAAATATTTAGTTGCTTTATTCTGATATAATTTTCATATTTAAATTAGATCCGAATGCATACTGATTAAGATTTATATAATTTACTATTGGCACAACAAATACATACTCGTAGAAACTGCTATCATCAATCCTTTCGAAGTAATACTAAATATGTACCTGGAATTTCCACACGTAACATGTAGTGAATAATTTGTTACTGATCAAACCTCATCACAATTATATTCGGAAAACAGCATAAATACTGTTAGAAATTGATCGCATATAATCCCATTGGAAGTGGTTAAACTTGTATTTGTAATTGCAGTTGAAAACTGACCTTTCTTTTTACCCATTCAAACAAATGAAAACCCATTTAATATATTACTGAAAAAAAAACATTAATACTCATAGAAACTGATCTCATAAATCCCTATTCAAACATTATAATTTGTAATCTTCAATTGCAAATCAAAACTGTTCTAACCAAATGCAGATCGTTTCATATAGAAACTCTTGCCATTTAACCACGGAAAGCCACACGTTTTACATTAGATACTGTCCTCATAAATTCTCATTGAGATAGTATAAGTAAATGTCTGGATTTACAAATAGATACTGTTTAAAATATTTGGTTGCTTTATTCTGATATAATTTTCATATTTAAATTAGATCCGAATGCATACTGATAAAGACTTATATAATTTACTATTGGTACAACAAATACATACTCGTAGAAGCTGCTATCATCAATCCTTTCGAAGTAATACTAAATATGTACCTGGAATTTCCGACCATATCGTAACATGTAGTGAACAATTTGTTACTGATCAAACCTGATCACAATTATATTCGGAAAACAGTATAAATACTGTTAGAAATTGATCGCATATAACCCCATTCGAAGTGATTAAATTTGTATTTGTAATTTCAGTTGAAAACTGACCCTTCTTTTTAACCATTCAAACATATGAAAACACATTTAATATATTACTGAAAAAAAAACATTAATGCTCATAGAAACTGATCTCATAAATCCCTATTCAAACATTATAATTTGTAATCTTCAATTGCAAATCAAAACTGTTCTAACCTAATGCAGCTCGTTTCTTATAGAAACACTTGCCATTTAACCACGGAAAGCCGTACGTTTTACATTAGATACTGTTCTCATAAATTCTCATTGAGATAGTATAAGTAAATGTAAAGACTTAAATAATTTACTAGAGGAACAACAAATAGATACTCGTAGAAACTGCTCTCATCAGTCCTTTTGAAGGAATACTAAATGTGTACTTGGAATTTCCGACCATATCATAACAAGTAGTGAACAATTTGTTACTGATTAAACCTTATCACAATTATATTCGGAAAACAGCATAAATACTTTTAGAAATTAATCGCATATAACCCCATTCAAAGTGATTAAACTTGTATTTGTAATTGCAGTTGAAAACTGACCTTTCTTTTTACCCATTCAAACAAATGAAAACACATTTAATATATTACTGAAAAACAACATTAATACTCATAGAAACTGATCTCATAAATCCCTATTCAAACATTATAATTAGTAATCTTCAATTGCAAGTCAACCTAATGCAGCTCGTTTCTTATAGAAACACTTGCCATTTAACCACGGAAAGCCGCACGTTTTACCTTAGATACTGTTCTCATAAATTCTCATTGATGTGGTATAAGCAAATGTTTGCTGCTCCATTCTGGTAGAAACTGATAGAAATTTCAGCAGCAACTTTACTCCAGGCTCCAGTAGAGGGAGCTGTATACGTGTAGCTAATTCATATCTAATCTAATGTGACCTAAGGAACTGAAGTGTGTTTGTTAAATTAAAAACAAAGCAGTCTCTTTCACTGCTAACTCATTCATTGCTTCTAGGCTAGAACAAGAACACCCGAGGAAATAAGGACTTTGCAGAATTTTGTGTTTACCACAATATTAGTATTTCTATTTGAAATATGCAATTTAAACTGTACATTTGTTGGCATGCATATCCAAATTAATACTAATAAAAAAGCAAAATGGAAGTTTACAATAAAAATACATCTGTAAAATATACAATTGAAACTGTACATTTGTTGACATGTAGATCCACATTAATACTAATAAAAACAATGTTGAAATTTACAATAAAAACATGTTGATAAATGGTGTGTTACATACGATAGATACTGGAGAAAGGACGGACTGGAACTCTTATGATATTACTTATAGAAACATTTAGAATCTCTTTAAAGTTGTATCTGTAATTCCCTATGTTTACAGATATAAGGGCAAGGGTGCATTTGCAGACACTAAACTGTAGATTTGTTGATGTATATTTCATATAAGTACTCATGAAAGGGCAACATGATAATTCCAAATAGCTCATTCGGAATTACTGTTTCATAACCGATTTAAAACTTAATAAAACAGATAAAATCCTGTCTGTATAATACTAATATAACTTATAGGAACGATAAAACCGCATCACTTTTTTTTTATAAGTTTCTATGTGGAATTTTTGGCAGGGAACCCTGAGGTGCCAGAAAGTCATTTTAAATATCGGGAATCAAGCGCAAATGCATGGTGCCACTAAGTACGGTTAGACATCAGTGGTTGGCGCGCCCTCTGCAGATTATACGGTTGAACCAAAATCCAGTTTTTATAGAAAAATCGACCAAGTAGCTCCATCTTGAAATTTTGTGGGAAGGATGTTATGATGTTTAGACGTTCAAATATGCGATAAAACGTTCTGGCACCTCGATTTGGTGCCAGAACGTATATATAGGTGCCACTCCGTCCATATATATGTGAATTTGGTGCCTGAACGTTCAGTTTTAAATATATATATATATATATATATATATATATATATATATATATATATATATATATATATATATATATATATATATATATATATATTGTCGTGACATTTGCAAAAATATATATCTTAGGGCAAAAGCCAGAGAAAATAAGCCATCGTAGCAACAGACAGAGGTACATAACTCATTGCACGATATTGCTACCTTCGTGTATGAGGAACTGCACTTACAACCCTTCGACGAAGCTAGGGGAGGTCAATGACCTCAAGTAAGACTTAAAATGTGATATGGCAACTTAAGTAAAACACCTCTATTTGAAAAAGCTCACATGCATTATGTTTAGTATAATTTATGATAATTAGGTATAAAAGGATACACCCAGTAGGGTAAACCATATGTAAAAAGTAGACAAACCTTATAATATGTTAAAATAACTAATTAGAGAGACCACAGCAAGGGCTCAAATGTGTAGAATCAAGCTTTGTTCTTGTAGAAACCATAAACTCTCTGAACACTCTCGTAGTGGACTCGTCAAACTAAAAAATTAAAACATTTTATTAAAATAGTGCTACAAATTAGACTAAAGGACAATAATAGTGGACAATGATGACGTATTAAGTACTAGAATACGTATATGAACGCTAATAATGAGCAAAATTAACATAAAATCTAGTTATAAGAAAATTTAAAAAAATCTCTCTCGGCAAACATACATATAAGAAGGTTTTACAAAAAGGACACATCGTAATGAGATAAAACTCACAGGAAACAAAGACTAGTACCTGTTAGTGAAGTGCAGCGTAAAATCTCTGAACTGTGACACGTTGAGAGGTATTTCTTAATAAATCTTTGTGTATTCTAGATACCTTCACATAAAATGAACTGCAACTTTTCTTAAAACTCCTTTAGATATAATATTTCTTATCCTGGTGTGAATTCAGGACACCAGTGTTGTTTTGTGTAACTTTTGATAGGACACTATGTATTAGTTTAGGCACTGCTCACCGATGAACTTGGAGGTGGGTACCTAAAATGTTTGTTCACATATAATTATGTTTTAAACCTATCTAGGTAATAAATGTTTATAGATAATTAATAATTAGTGTATTAAGTAGGATCTGGGCGAATTTTAAGTAGTTTTATGTAGTAATAAGGTCAGAAAATAGCAATATAGAATATTTATCAAAGTGTCTTAAAAATCATTATGGGGGTACAAATGGGGTACCAGAATGATTGGGAGTGCATAGTAAAGCTCATTCCAATGTTAAAATGTGCATATAATAAGTAAAAGGCACAAAAAAGTACATGTTTATAAAAATCAAAATTCTTTATTAAAATCATACTATCTGATTTTTGTATTCCTGTCAATCTCAGCGAATAAAAACGCGAGAAGTGGCAAAAACAGTCTAGTAAACGCGGTCGTAGAGGCAACATGTTATAAAATTTACTCCTGAAAAGCCCTAACCTAGAATTTATTGAATGAAAATTTACCCTATTGTTTGAAACCGTGTGTTTACGGAAGTAACCATATATGAAATTTTGAAAAGAGTTAGGAATGATAATTTTAATAAGTATTCTATGCTTAAAATATAAATGTTATGAAAATGTTGTAAACTAGACTCAAAGTTTCCAAAGCCGACTCGCATATTTATCAATTTTAAATATCTAAGGTACTTACCTTAATATAAAATTTAATATTTTTTAAAAACCCCGTGCTTCGAAAGTGATTTCCTTAAAATAAAGTGTCCCGAAGGAAGAAAATAAGGGAAAATAAACAAATCAGCTTTATACAATCATCTGAACTTCTAGTAATCTTCAAGCACCTGCGGTTGGTAACATCAGTAACCAGCTTTGAACGAGAATCCAGAGGCGTACTCACAGCAGTTGTGCGCGATTGAGCTCAGCGGCGTTACGAGGGCGATAAAGTATAAAGGTACCTTATCGGTTATTATTTTCACTGATCAGTTGATAAAATTTTTAAATATATTTGCAAAGGCCAATAAATAAAACGTATAATTATCCATTCATCTTAAATTTTATTTATGTAAACTGTGTATTTGTTAAATTCATAAATTTACCTCGTCCAGATCATTAAATTTTGTTAATCTTTGTTTGAAATATTGGTGTATTATTTCATCTGCTAGAGAGTACATTGCATTTCAGGAACCGGCTATCTGAGAGGGAGTTGTACTGCACAGTTGCGGTACCCTCATGCTCTGAGGTGTGACAGTATCGAGTTATCTCTCGACTGTCGCATCCGATGGTTTAGGCCATCTGGCGCTCAACAACAAAACAATTATATTCTTTTTCTATCTTATCACAACAAAAATTGGATTAGGCCATCTTCACAACAATATATATATATATATATATATATATATTCAAAACCACTTTTTCTTGGGATTTAGGTTCGTTTAAATAAATTAAAACATATTTTACGTTCCGGCTAGGGGCCCTTAGCCTTCATCAGAATATTTTTTTTTATTGTTTAAATAGTGACAAAACGATATTATAATCTGAAATAAATTATTTTTTTAAGGTTAATATTTTGTGTACAAAAATTTTTTAATAAGAAATCTTACCTAGGCAGCATGACTTCATGGCATGATATTCCATCATGTTTTTTCTTTTTTTTATTAGTAAAATTCATTGCTATTGTATTATTTGACTATGTTGTAAATTAATTTAATAATTTGTATGCACGATTGTCTCAACACGTGGCAAAGGCAGAACGAAGCTTCGCGGAGCGGCCGCGGTGCCTTCGCTCCGCGAAGCTTCGTTCTGCCTTTGCCACGTGTTGAGACAATCGTGCATACAAATTATTAAATTAATTTACAACATAGTCAAATAATACAATAGCAATGAATTTTACAAATAAAAAAAAGGCAAAACATGATGGAATATCATGCCATGAAGTCATGCTGCCTAGGTAAGATTTCTTATTAAAAAAAATTTTTGTACACAAAATATTAACTTTAAAAAAATAATTTATTTCAGATTATAATATCGTTTTGTAACTATTTAAACAATAAAAAAGAAAATTATTCTGATGAAGGCTAAGGGCCCCTAGCCGAAATGTAAAATATGTTTTAATTTATTTAAACAAACCTAAATCCCAAGAAAAACTGGTTTTGAATATAAATAGTAGAGGTTCAAGAAATTTTCCAATAGATTGGTTCTCCAATAATGAGTGTTTTAAAGTATTTACCTAACTAGTATATTAGCGTGCCCAGATTAGGGCAACAATATACAGAAAGTAGGTATTTTCATAATAAATAAAAAAGTGTGTAAGTTATGATTTGCATAATACCTAAATAATATTCTTTAATCATGATAAAAGCAAATAAATAAAAATAATTAATGGTAAAAAATAACATATTTATCGTGTGCAAAAATTACTGCAAGGTCAGGTTGGTGGAATTAGTGAATCACGATACTAAAATTATATGGTTACAATTTTAGTATTGTAAAAAAATATCTTTTATTAGTTTTGGAAATAATTAGTTAATCAGCTTCACTGTCTTCTTCAATCAATGTGACAATAACAGTTGTATCGAATATATTCGTCCCACTCTCCTATATCTTGAAAACGGTTAGTCATAAGAAAAAATTCATATAACCAAAGTTGTAGAGAATTTTATGCTCTAACGACATGCGATACATAGGAAGCGAGATATTTGCAAAAAAAAACGATTTTCGTGACTTTTGACCTTCAATGTCTTGAGTAGCGGACACGAGATCTTATGACACATTTCACCACATCTTTAAAATGCCAAAACAAAGATCTATGCAAATTTTCAGCTTTCCGACTTTTGTTCCGGGGTTTAATACTTATTTGACTGGACTATGAATAATTACCCAAATACGTAAAATAGATACCTATCAAATTACAAATTTTAGAATCTTAATTTCTATTTTAAATTAGTGAAGAGATGCCGAACATCATTTTTAATGTAGAATCAAATTCCATGGGAAGCGATAAAATAGTTGTATCATACGGTATTACTCACTGATTATTGCGAAACGTACTACGCATAGTATTAGTTGTTGCCTTGATATCAGTTATTTTCCGGATCAATGGAACCTCTATAGTTAAACCCCTTCATATGCAAATTAAACTAACGTCGCCGATTTGAACCCAATTAACCTAATTCCTCTGATCGAAAAAATTCTGAAGGAATATTTACAAACAACGTGAAAGCAAGATGTCTTGCTCTTCTTTCGCAAGCAAACAAAAATTTACCACCTTGGGGGAGGGGAGGCGTGAGCCGCCGTCTTGAATTAAAAGTGCAAAAAATTGTTTTTCAAAATAATTCGACAACGCTCGATCCTACGAGAAAAATGTTCAGGACAAATTTGAAGAGGACAAAATTTCCTACATTTCTTGTATAAACATTTTTTTGTCAGTTTAATGTTCGAAAATCTCTTTATTGCGGGCGAAAAATGTGAGCGTCTAGGTCATGCTATATGTTAACGAGAAACAGCACGTGATAATTATATTTGTTTAATTGTTGACTCCTTACAGTAACAAAATGGAAACGTTTTTTTAAAACATGTGAAGAGGCACATTCTTTTTATCATAGCTGTTTTGATTTTTATGCTATACAAATTTTCAAAAAATCATTTGAAAGCTTAGTTAATATTCTTTTATTTTGGTCGTAAGCATTTTTGACGTAAGTGTCATGATTTCTGAGATATTTAACATTTAACTAAATACTTCGTCTTTTAAATATTCGCACGCCGTCTTTAAACTTCCAGATCTCGGACAGATCTGGAAGTTTAAAGACGGAGATCTGGAGATCTCCCTAACCTCTACCGAAATTAGGGAGAAACGAGATTCATCCTCAGTTTAGTGTCTTTCTTATTCGTCGATAGCATTTTTTCGCTAAATGTAATACCTTCTTTCTTTTCAACTAACATCGCAATTTTCAAGTCGTTATAACTCAAAGACTACCAATTTATATATCCAATATATTTTTTTAAATATCACCCCTTATAAATTAACAAACCGCGCATAACATAGTAACTTTTCTGTGATGCATTTACTATTAAATTTTCAGAAATAAACGAAATCTAATTTATATGACATTATTCCGAAGTTAAAACCTTTAGTTACTGTACTACGTAGTTTTAATAACATTTTATTTATAAGTTAGTTTGTCATTGATCTCTATATTTACAAGACTATTGAAATGGTGATCTATATGAGCACATTTCATTTCTTGAGCTTGAATTTCAACGCTTTTAGGATTATACTCGACAAATTGTTATTTATACCTAGGTGTATTAAAGATAACTATAAAGTTACAGAAGTTGTTCAGGAATGCTTTTATGTTCATGTCTTAAATAGACATTGTTAATATCATGCGGTTTGATTTTGCTCTGTTAGATCTTTTATTTCAGAAGACTTCCTTATCGTCTGAAAGATTTATTGTAACAAGAATCTCACTGCCTAGATCCCCCACTCACATATTTGTTTTTGTCGGTAAATATCATCGTTAATCAAGAAAAGATTTACGAAAACGCTCCTCTCTTTGCTCTCCATTTTATTCTAATTCTGCACGGGTAATTCTCATTAAACCATTAAAAGGAAAACGTGTTATTTTTGCGAAAAACTTTGGAATGAAACAGCTAATATTGCTAAGAGAGATGATTATTCTTAAGTAAACTCCTTTGACATAGTTAAAATGTTGGTGGAATTTAAATTAGACATTATCTTTTAAAAACTTTTACAAACAAGCATTTAACATCTTGTTAAAACCAAATGGTAAAACTTTTATCAGCTTATGGATCTAGGGGAATATACTAGGTAATTTTAGTAAGGTATTTCATATTACTATATATTTTGTGGTAGATATTTTAAGAGCATTTTAAAAATTATGTCACCTAAATATTCTATGACATTAAAATTGTGAAAATTAATGAGGACTTAATGATTTTGAATTTTCCTATTGTCGCAAGTGTAGATAGATTTATTTTTATTCAGTTAATTCTGTAAGGAATCGATTTCAGTTACAGCTTTTGGAAAAATTGATTGATTTGAACTTTTATTAATCAAAAGTGCTGTTGAAAAAATTCTGTCAGATGGTCTCTACGTACGTATGGGAACATTCTGGGGGTTAAATTTCTTAACGGATCGATCCACTTGAATTTTTTTAAATGCTTCGCCTACCATAAGAATAGCACCCTGTCGAATTTCATAATGATAATTAAATAAATAAATAAACAGCAAAGACACTTATGATAGGAAAACAAATTTTCATATACATAAAATTATTACTTTGTTTTTTATTAGTTCGCTGTACTGGCAAACAATTTTTTCCAGCAGCTCTTCTGTAAAAGACGTCAACATATATAGTCCAATTAATAAGCCGGAAAAATGTGTAAAATGTGGAAAAGTGGTGGAACAGCACCGATTTGAAAAATTCCTTTTTTCACGTGTTCCCTAGACCCCCAGGAACGTTCATCAGCATTGACCCCTGCATTAACTCCGAAGATGAGAAAGTTAGGGAGGTTTGAAGTGCCCCAAAAAGTAGCTGTCTTAAAAAAATTTATAAAAGTAATATTTCGCCTCGGAAATGGGCTCTAGGGGGTTTTTGGGTCGCTAATCACGAATCCGAGGTCCAAATTGAAGAATTCCATATTCCAGTACGGAATTCCTACAATTGGCGACACCTTAAACTCACCACTCTTTGAGATGCTCCTTTTCTAACACGCCCCACTACAAATAAATTGTACATCCCGACATTCCGTATTTTAGGTCATAGTGGAGACTCTGACGTCATACTTTTATTAGTTTTATTAGAATGTGGCCAGTTGTTAGCTTAGGATTCTGTATTTCAGAGATTTTGAATAATATTAATTTAATTTATAACTTTCTTCTCTCCACTATTCATTTATCTGAATTACGGATTCTGGACGCTAATAGATTTTCATACATTATTAACCTAACATTGTTTGCAATAAAAACTGGCAATGTAAATACATTAAATAAACAAGACAATTCGAAAAGTTAATGCAACCGGTTACCTCAAAAAATATTCGAAGCCAGAAATGAAGGTATTACGTTGAATATACCTAATCATTCATCAAAAACAAATAAGACAAAAATATTAATATCATTTATAATGAAATTAATTGCGGTTAATTATATCATGCTAGTTTTGAGGTCTTGTGAATTTTCATTAAAATGAAGCGGTTAATAATTTCGAGATTTTGTCATACATGGCGAAGTGCAAGAAAATGTAATGTTTTCGACAAACACATCATTTTTAAAATGCACACATAGAATGGTAAACGTTTTTTATTATATTTGAAAAGTATTAAATAATTTTCCAAAGAAATGTCAGTGTGAATTTTTTTGAATATTTATTTTTAAAATTTATATTTTTATTCCAACATATGCAGAGAATTAAATTTAATTAGTAGTCTTTAAAATTAGATTCAGAGTTGAATTTTGAGAAACCTTTACATACAATCGGCCCAGAGTTCAAAATGTTTAATTTTTGAGTCAAATTTACAATTATGCCTATTTCTATTATTATTATTATTCGATTTTCCGACAGAAACTATGCGCAAAAACCGATTATTTTATATAAATATAAGATATAGGTGATAGATGGAGTATCAGTGTATATGGGTGGTTCATTTTGATCGTTTATTAGAAATATAATATATGTAAGAAAAATAATATTGATCTGAAAATTTGGCTATGGTCCTAACTGGGTAGGATCTATTCAACGAAAATATTTTTCCGGTTATACTGAAAGTTGATCCGAAATTTGTTATTTTAAATTGATTGCTCCCATTTTAATTTTTTTTCTAGATTCTACAGAAAATTTAAAGGACCTTCCGTTAAAGGTATATAAAAATTATTACCTTAGTAATAATAATTGGTAGCACGTTGATTTTTTGAATGCGGGTAAGACAAGGCATTGGAGAATAAAAAAAGTCTTATAAATGAATGACAGTCGACCATATAAAAACAGCAAACTGTATTTTTTTAACGTGATCTCAATTATTGTTACTGAGATAGTTATAGAAACTTTTATAATCCACAATATTGATAAAAACTAATTATTACTATGTGGGAGCAACAGGGGAGAGAAAATTGCAAAAACTTGCAGTAAAGCAGAAATATTCGCTTTTCTGGCGGTTGTAAATCGTAAAATATTAACAATAAAGAAAGATTGTTTAAATAAAAGTTGGAGCTCTTTTATTCCCTACAATATTAGTAATGCTCAATTTAGAACAGAAGTAACAGGAAAGGAGATAATCTGGAAAAACCTATTTAGAGCGCCATTTTTAAACATGGCGGCTGAAAGGGGACTCAAATTTTGAGAAGAAAAGATTCTATGCGATTTTTCATATAAATTGAAGTTATAACGACTTGAAAATTGGGATTTTAACTAGTATTTCAATTAGGTTTTTGTCAAATAACTCGAAAGGTATTACATTGAGCGAAAACATGCTAGAGACAAATAAGAAACTTACCGAATTGAGGGTGAATTTCCTTTTTCTCTAATGTCTGTAGAATTAATCTGGGGATCTGGAAGTATAAAGGTGGCGTCCGAAAATATATAAGATTTAGTTTAAATGTAAAGTATCTTAGAAATTATGGCACTTACCTTAAAAATGCTAATTATCAAACTGAAAGTCTGTTAATTAAGTTTTTAAATGATTTTTTCATTATTTCTATAACATAAAAAACGAAAAAGTTATAACAGAAACAATGTACTTCTTCACATTTTAAAAAAAAAGACGTCGCCATTTTGTTAATGTAAGTAGTCAATAATTAAGAAATATATTCCTATATACTATTATTCGTTAATATATAGTATGATTTAGACGTTCAAATTTTTTGTTCGTTTACAGCGCTTGGTTTAAAAAAAATGGCATTTTAAACTGTAAAGGGGTTTAAAATAAACGTAAAATTTTTGTTTCTTTGCAAATATCTCAATAAATATTAGTTTTAGCGAAAAAATAGTGGAACTCAAAAATTAAGCTTATAAATTGAGAATGAATTTAATTATATTATATATTTGTGTAGGATTGATAGTTTCGAAGTTATTTAAGTTTACAAAAGGCATCCGACCGCTTATAGGATGAACTATTTAGTTTAAATGCTGAATATCTTAGAAACTGACACTTTTATCAAAAATTCAATGGGAAAAAGTTAAAGATAATAATTAATCTATTTTTAAAACAATTTTTTGCTTCTTACTACATCATAAAAAATAAAGAAGTTATGGCCGATACAATGTGGGTTTTCACATTTTCTTTTAACAAAATGTTCCATTTTGTTATTGTAATTGCACAGTAATCAAATTTTTTTCTTCAAAAAATGCTGTTTTTCGTTAATATAAAGCATCACCTAGATTCTCAATTTGTTCGTTTAAAACACCTGTTTTAGAAAAAAATTTCATCCGCCATATTGGAACCGCCATTTTTAATTCTTAAATTTTTGCCTCAGATCCGAAATCAGCGATCCCAGAAACATAACTATGCTATGTTTCAAAAATTAACCAGTAATACTTTTTCAAATATTGAATATTTTAATTTAAGTTTTTTTTTTTTTAGAGATCAATTTTCCGAAATTTTACATATTTTTTTATTACCTCTAGGTACTGTACAAGGTGGACCAAATTAGATGAGATTTGGGTTTTTCTCTAAAACTACGCAGATAAACAGAAACTAATGTAGATGTTTTGAGTTCAATTTTCAACTACAAGTTTAAGGATTGAAGTGGCGAGATCAACTATACCCAGTAAAAGTAAAGTGAAATTTTCATAAAAAATGGCATGAATTCCATACTGTAATATGGAATTTCTCAATTTGGACCTCCTGAATCGGAATCAGCTACCCAAAAAAAACCCTAGAGCACACTTCCGCAGCACAGTATTCATATTTAAATTTCCACGCGAAAATTTGGAATTTATCAATTTGGACCTCGGAATCGTAATCGTAATCAGCGACCCATTAATAAATAATATAAAGTTTTCATCGTATCAAAACTTATATTTAATGAATTTTCAACATGTTTATAAGAACTTAATTTAACACCTGACGTTTTAGATATAAAAAGTACTCTTCGGATTTTTCTACGGATTTGAAATTCTTTCCTACAGATTTCTATGTATATTTTCAGTGACTTCTAAAGAATTTTAGAGCTTTAAGATTGAGAACGCTGCCGTCACTAATTTTCGCCGACCAGTTCTCTCGTTCTCAGGGTCAATTGAATAAATAAAGAAAATTAAAAAATAATCGAAACAGAAAAATGAATCGGTCTCAAATTCTTAATGTGAGGGACAAATCATAATTAGTGAAGAACATATGATTTTCTCCTAAGGCCGTATCGATAAAATGTGAGAATTTGCATTATATTCAACAATTTTAATTTTATTTGAATATCACATGGATAAACCGACGTAACGCCCCATTTTTTACACTATTAGATACTGTTATTAATTAGACTCTAAAATATCATGAGGATCAGTCTTAAAACCGGAATAGAATTAACAGAACTCACTGGATAACCGCAGCTAATGAAACAAACATTACAATGCACCATAATTACATCATTGCGAGCTCATCACACTTTTAATACCACAATAATAGAATTTATGTTCAAAATATACTCTGTTTGTTTAAACAAATTAGATAATGTTCATAAGGGGGAACAGTGTCGTACTTTTTATTTTGGCTAGTTAGTTTCTCAATAGAGGCGTGAGTAAGAAAAAAAATTTTTTCTTTGTTATAAGAAAAATTTCAAAAGATGGCTAAAAGGGCGTTAAATAATTTTCTTTGCTGAACTTTTTAGCCGATGGAAAGTGATGATATTGACAAAATCCATTAAATGTTCATTACGAATTTAATAAATACTGATACACTCATTATACACAAAGATAGAGGAATCATTTACAATGAAGTTTAGTTTAGGTCCATATATTTTATTTTTATTCCTAGTGCACCGAAAAAGAAGTAGCTTTTGTAAAAGGTATGGTGCACAATAATTCTGTACAGAGCTTCCCGCCATTCCCTGTGAAACATAGGACCCTCTCAAAGATGCACTGTCTAACTCGATTTCTGGTGAGTTCCTTTATCTCTGCCACGATTTCTGCATTGTTTTGTTCTTTTCCATGATTGTCATTGCCAAGTTATCCTTCGTCTGTCTCTTACTCGCATTCCTTGAGGATCTCAGTCAAGTGCGCTCCTAGCTACATCTTCAGCTGGTTTACAAAGCATATGGTCAAGCCATCCCCACTTCCTCTCAAATTCAATTGGCTTCTGATTGGTTCTTGCCATAAATCTTCGTTTGATATTCGGTCTGTCCAGAAAATATGCATAACTAAGTGCACCGACTTAACATTAGTGCTGAATATCCTCATCTTGGTGTCCTTGGAGTAGGCGCCTGCGTTCCATATGTTTTTGGGCATTTCGAAAGCTTTTCTGGCCTTCATTATTCTCTGTTTGGTTTCTATTTGCGATATTTTCAATTTGATGTTCACCAAGAAACACACTTTCCATATTGTTAGTTCCAGTGCGCATTTCCTTTATTTTATTTACGTCGATTTTAAGTCCACTATGATGCTTCCTTTTTAGACGTTGCATTTTGATTTTGATGTTTCTTAGTGTGTGAACCAGCAAGCATATATCATCTTACGCCCTGTTAAATGGAATAGAAATAGTGAAAGAATCACTGCTTTACTCTATTCCTTGCTGGTATGGCCTTGCCAGTTTTTTCCCTATTATGAAGTATCCGCCATTTAGCCGTATGTAGGGTGTCGAACGCCCTATTAAAGTCCATGGATATCAGAATAAATGGCGAGTGATATTCTCGTGATTATTCTATGATAATGAGAAGTGTGTTGGTTTGATAGACGCAGGCTCAGTGAGGTCTAAAGCTTACATGTTTCACAGATATGTATATAATAGGTAAATATATGTATAGGAACACAAACAGTGTCCTAGGTGATTTCAAGGAATGGTTTCAAGTAGTAATTTATATTTGTTAATTACAAAAAAATAATACTAAAATATGTACTCATATAACTATGAAACAAATATCCAGCTCATGACGACAATAATTACACAGGCCCTCAAAAACAAAAAGTATCCTGGGCTAGTAACCAAACCTACACATTCCCATATATTTTCACTCACTGAACACAAATCTGGAATCAGAATGGTACCTTCCTGGATGAATTTATGCGTTATATAATGGAAAAATGCTCGAAATTTATTAATTCGTCGTATTAACCTTACATATTTCAAGATCATTGCCAGTAGTGTTGGCGTAAATTGAAGACAGCTCCAATACATACTTTTAAGGTGGTAATGATACAGCAGATAATAATGAGACGCATAACCCAACAATAACCCAACGGCCCAATAACTCAATGACTCAGTAAATCAGCAATTCATATTACCAAAGTTCGTTTTAAAAGAAAAATTCTTCGTTCAGTGATGCTTTCGTACTCTTTTATCTTCAAAAGATATACGCCATGACCCATAAACCAACAATAACCCAACGGCCCAGTGACCCAATAAATCAGCAACTCATATTATTATCAAGTTTAAGTAAAGTCAAGGAAAAAGAAAAAATCTACCTTTGTTATTTGAGCCGCAAACTCCGAATCTGGCATCGAAACCAGGCTTACACGTCACAATTTTTTTATAGTCTAAAGTCGAAAAATGAATCAGTTAGGGCACAAAATGACAGCTTAATAAAATTTAGGTAAATGGTAAGAAAAAAAACTATGCCAAACAGGAGTACTTTAGTTGCTACTTATTTTTGACACCAAACCAAGTGCCAAATTACTCCCACCCCTAAATGAGTAAAATTCCTAGTATACATATGAAAATATAAAATGAAATTGTTTTTTTTTCATTGTACTATAGTTTATTGGTATTTTAGTGGAACCATGCAATGGTACTTTATGAATATTTGTTAACCTGTTTTTTGTATATATGGAAGGAAAATAAATGTATTATTATTATTATTATTATTATTAAGTAAGAAGTCGGGATTTTGCAGAAAAATTGCAAAATCGTGCTAAAGTCATGAAACCTATTCCTCCCCCCGTTTTCGAGGATGCTGAACACGAATAACAGGGTGAAAAAAGTTTTTAGTCGTGCGCACCCCCTAATACGGCCAAAAACCACCCCTTCCTGCTTATTTCTCATATGACAGCTTGGCATCGACAATTTTTGCAGAGATTCTTTGTTTTTTCATGGGGATATAACAGATGGTGAAAGGTGATGTCGCGTTTTAAGGAACATGAATGTCAAATTCTTGCGAGGATAGGTTCATTTTTGATGAAGATGTAAAATAGACAAATGGTGGCTTTGAAACCACTCCCATTCAATACACAAATTAGAAAATAAAAAAAATCGATTTTTCAATTGGGGGGACCAACTCCCTTGAGGTTGTTACAATTCACTCTTACCATTTTCCTTGATCAGCAACCTTCAAAACGGGGGTAAACGTCTTTAGCAAGAAAAAAAAATAATTTTACACCCCCTGACAGGGTAGATTCCACCCCCAAGGGCGGTTGCGGTTTACTGCCTGATATCATCTTTCACCATCTATTATATCCCCATGAAAAAACAAAGAATCCCTGCAAAAATAGTCAATGCCAAGCTGTCCTATGAAAAATAAGCAAAAAGAGGTGGTTTTTGGCCGTTAGAGGGGGTGCGCATGACCAAAAACTTTTTTCACCCTGTTATTCGTATTTAGCACCCTCGAAAACGGAGGGAGAATAGGTTTCACAACTTTAACACGATCTTGCCTAGTTCCACTATTTATAGTTTTACTATTAATAACGTGTACCGGATCCGAAATATGGTATAAAAATTGGGGATGTGATTCGACGATTAAAGGATACAAAGAAATATCAGGGATGGGATAAAATCATTTTCTCACAAACGAAATTTGTTCAGAAGGAGATATATTACCCCTTTTTAGAATTTAAAAATGTTTCAATTCATATTACAAAAATTTCGTAAACTTAAAACAAGAATTCCTTTGATTCAGTGATTCTTCGGTACTCTTTTACCTTCAAATTATGGGTTTCTTTTCCTCTTTTTTTTTTCTTTGACAACGGTTCCTTTTTCATTGTCCAGCAAAAGTCAGTCATTATATTGATGTTCCTTCTGCCTTGATACCATCGTTCCATTTCATTAATATCTTGTTGAAATCATTCGCTTTATACACTTCACTGAAATCTCGCAAGTTTTCAGGGAAGTAGTCAATGTGTGAATGAAGGAAATGCAATTTCAAAATCAATAGACAGCCCATTTTGTGGTAATTCTGTATCATGTTGGCTACTATATTTTTGTACTTTTCACTTTTTTTGTTACCTAAAAATTGTTCTACAACTTCTTTGAAACTAACCCATGCAGCTTTTCGATGTCAGTCAGTTGAGTAGTGAATTTTTCATCCTTCAACAAAGTAAGAATTGTGGTCCATCAAATATTCGTTCCTTTAATTTAGCTTCTAGATTTCAGTGAAGAACAAGGCCAACGATTTCATCAAGATATTAATGAAATGGGAAGACGGTATCAAGGTAGATGGAACATCAATATGATGGCTGGAAAATAAAGAGGGAAAGAAATCCATCACGCAGGTCATTTAAAGGTAAAAGAGTACGAAAGCCTCGCCGAATGTAAGAAATTCTTGCTTTAAGTTTACGAACTTTGGTAACATGATTTATTAGGATTTGCATTTATTAAGTCGTTGGATTATTGTTGGTTTATGGGTCATTACGTATATCTTTTGAAGATAAAAGAGTATGAAAATATCACTCAACAAGGAATTTTTCTTTTAAATTTGCAATCTTTGGTAATATGAATTGCTGATTTATTGGGCCGTTGGGTTATTGTTGGTTTATGGGTCTCATTGTTATCTGCTACATCATTATCACCTCCAAGTATGTATTAGAGCTGTCTTCAGTTTACGCCAACGTTACTGCCAATGATCTTAAAATATGTAGGTAAAGTTAATACGATGAATTAATGAATTTTGAGCTTTTTTTTTTCATCATAACCCATAAACTCGTCCAGGAAGGTCCAATTCTGACGCCAGATTCGTGTCCAGTGAGTGAAAATACATGAGAATATGTGAGTCTGGTCACTAGCCAAGGATACTTTTTTGTTTTTGTGAGCCTGTGTTATTATTTATTATTGCTTAACTAGTTAATATTGTACAATTAAGAATATTTTCAAATTACTATAAAGAAGAGAAGTAAAACTAATACCTTTTCCGCTATTTGGTACCTATCATAAGTGCTCCTGGGCCTTCTAACAAAGTAAAATGGGTAATCGGTGCAGCACCTTGGTTTGGAAAGAATACGTTCGTCCGGAATTTCCTCGGGTTCGCAGCGAATGGACGGTTTTATTCTACCGTTTGGAAGAATGTGGGGCCCTTCGTACCAAGATTTAAATTAGGGTCGATATAATAAAGGTAAATATAAGAGGAGTAAAAATAAGAACTTTTCCTGGGCCCTCAAACAAAGTAAAATGGGAATCGCCGGTGCAGCACCTTGGTTTGGAAATAATCCATTCGTCCGGAATTTCCTCGGGTTCTCAACGAATGGACGGTTATATTCTACTGTTTGGAAGAATGTAGGGCCCTTCGAACCAATATTTAGATTAAGTTCGATATAATACAAATTTTTCGGTACCAGGTCTAATACTTCTATCTATTACACAACAAACGACACCATGTAGACAAACCTCTAAAATACAAAATCTGATATGCGCTTAGAAGTGGTTTTCAAAATTTTGAATTTCAATGAAGAAAATGCTTACCTCCAATGCCGAAATCCCTAACACAGAAGACGTAAAAAATACGGGTCTTTAATTGCTATTCAATTTCATTAAAAACAGCGTCGAATACAACACATTACCAAAAGAAAAATAAGCCACATCTTACTGCACTAAACGTGGTGTTAATATCCATCCAGAAATTATTATTTCCTCTACAACACACACGTTAGCTGACCATCTCACAATTCAAAGAAGCCCTTCTTTTTATCGATTTTCCATATCTATTTTCAATCATATTACTTTAACCCACTTTCAAATTGGTAGCTACTTAATTTGACGTTTCAGCGAATGAACTGCAACCCTTTCTAATAGATATAGTTTTGAACTGAACATAAAAATTTTAAAATTAATTCTGAATACACTTTTATTAAAATTTTTAGAGCATGACAATACTACCACAACTGTACCCACGGTTTTGTAAACTTTAATTAACAGGTTATTAGTCGTACTTTTCTTTTCTCTCAATGCTAAATAGGTTGAAAATGTTTTAAGCACCTTCCAGGTAACTCAGTGGTTCTCATAAGTCTAAGAGATTTAGATTTGTCCGGGTAAGGAACAGGACCCTACAGTTTATAGTTGAATTTGAACCACTTCTTGGAAATAATTTACGATGAAAAATTTAGCTAAACATGAAGTTCGAACCCACTTTGCTAGGCACTTCTAAAGCGTTAGCTAGGCATGTTAACTACAGACCTACAAACCCCATTTTTAAATGTCCTTCATTATAAAATACCAATTGTTATAATTTCTTCTAGCAAAATTTACAGTTTTGTTTTTCTTAGGGATTGCAATTTACCGGAAGTTTTAATAACCGGTAAATCGGTAAATAGAAATGTAAATAACCGGTTAACCGGTATTTACCGGTAATTTTTAGAATGGATGATTAGGGTGGCGAAAATGGCAATTGTCTTTTTCCATGTACAAAATTATCTAAATTTAACAAAAAACATTTTTATATACGTATATTTAATATAATGAACAAACAAAAGGTTTTTTATCAACAGTAAAATCACAAGAGCTTTTTTTTATCGGATAAATTTCTTTTTGTAACGAAATAATTTAGCCAATCAGTGATTTTATAAGAAAAACTGACATGAAAAAATTGCGAGACCGGAGGTCGAACGATTTTGTCAAATATCAGTTTTTCGAGCAAAATTACTGATTGGAAAAATTTTGAGTTAAAAAGAAATTTATCCATAAAAGAAAAGCTCGAGTGTTTTTTGGCAAGATAAATTAACGACAGAATATGTGAACGAACAACAACAATAATTTATTAAAAATAATTATAATTTTCCCAAAACGACTCATGTTGTACAGTATAGTTTCCACAATACTTATCAAAAGGAAAAAATATAAATGAAATAAATTTAAATAAATAATTATTCTGTAAATAACAAATATATCCACTTAAATAACAAGATTATAAACATAAACTCAAATAGGGCATTTACTGAATACCTAATCTAAAAATACAATATTTTTTGAAAATAGCCTGTTAAAGGGGTTAGTTTTTCAAAGCTACATCTGTTAGTCGTCTGATATTTGTGTATAGAATACCACCAGCTGACGATGCCCTTCCTCAATCAATATTGGTGGGTCGATAAGTTAATAAAAATTGATAAGAACATACTTCTAAATGTATTCCACAGATATTTGCGGCAGTGAAATATTCAATTTTCTATCGTAAGATATTGTCAATGTCTCTCTTGTATTTCTTTGGGCTTGGTGTTTGGAGTTTACTTTTTATAATATTATTTATTTATTGTTAAAAGTGCTCGGTGTTGGGACAGTCACTCTGTATTTAGTACTAGTCAGTGACATAAATAGAAACGTTGAATACGTGACATATCATAAGTTCATAATTTACCGAAATAACCGGTAAAAAATTAAAATAACCGGTAATTATAATCATGTGTTTTTTGTCCTGAAAACCGGTTAACCGGTTAACCGGTTAACCGGTTAACCGGTAATGCAATCCCTAGTTTTTCTCTAATTAGTTTTAACAAAATGTAGAATTCCAATTTCTAGACGCTGGGAAGCCAAATAATAATCGAATGATAAATCCAATCCCCCTAAAAAACAATTTAATTTTCACTAAATACAATACATTAGTCACGGTTTGTAATGGCGTAAATAATGATACGTGCAGGTGATTTTTCTTGTAGATGTCCAAGTTTTCGAAGGAATCAATAGCGGTCAGCCAAACCCAAAGCTGTTGCTCCTGATGAATTAACAGCCTCGGATTCACATAATGACTCCTTTCAGAAAGGGCGCAGCAATTAGTAGAGAAAATTACTCTATTCGTTTATGTTTGCGGCTTTTTCCACATCTCTTACGATCTTGCCAACACAGAATAAAAGACTATTATTTACGGTACGTAATATATATTGCCAATTTAGCAACAATTATTCAGAAAATTAAATTGTATTATTCGAAGGGATATAAAAAGTTTTGTTAAAGTTTTTGTGTTTTTTATCTAATATTTATTTTACATTTACAATATTAATTAGTACAGGTATTAATAGCTAAGTAAACTACTCCAAGAAAGTTAAGGATATTGCATGAAAATAGAACTGTAATAATTTTCAAGACCAATTATAGAATAACATTTCTCAGATACTTTCTTAACAAAGATTTCATATTTCATATTTCATATTTTATTATTATGAAAAAATTCATAAATTTTGTATTACAATAAGATTGATTTCATGTTAAGATAAGCGTGTCACATTTGCAGCAATGACAGTAAAACACTTAAACAGACTGTTAATATAATCCAATATTATTATTAGGAAAGCAAAATCTAACTACTTTAAAAAACCGCTGCCTAAGGAATCAATAGTTCCACAACCAGATTTCGTATCCAACTCTTACAATAAAAAAAAATTGTGGTACTATATTTGCACTCCACTATGTGGAAATAATTGTTCATAGAATTTTAATAATATAATATCTGAAATCGTATAACCCAAAAACCCATAAAACGATATGCCACATTGGTAGTGGCGATGGGGGTGGTTGATGTAGAAAAAAAATCTGAGGTTTTTGGTTCTTGTACACACACTAAATCACAATTTCATTTTTCCACCCCTTCTAATAATGGAGTGGGAGTGGTGCTGAGGGCGATACTGTGGGTCGCTGATGCCAAAAAGATTTTTGAGACTTGTGAATATACTAAATCTCAATTTTACGGACTACTTCCATTTATCCGCCAACCCTTCACCGGAGTAAGATCAAAAATATAAACTAGTTCAAAATCTCGTTATAATACATACTTTTATCAAATTTCAAATCGATATCAAAAACCGTTCCAGAGTAATCGTGCACACAAAACAAGTTACAGACAGACCGACAGACAAACAGAAGATGTTTTTTCGCCCAAACTTAAAATTTCGACGTTTCATGACATTCTAAGCCTATTTAAACAATCTTTGAAGATGTGTTCGAGAAAATTGAAAGCTTCAAACTTTTGCTTATGTAGCCCTTATGTAGCATATTGTTAGGTTTGTAAAGTACTATTATTGTACAAAATTTGAACAAACATTTTAAAGCCTTTTTGAGAAAATAAAGATTTTCGATTTTTTCACATCAGACAATAGGGTCGTTGCACTATATCGAAATATAGTCTGATTTTGTATGGAAAATGTAACTGTGTATTTGTTAATGCCCTGTGTTACATGAATTGACCAAACTATTTCCCATAATTTAAACTACACCACTTTAAAATAAAGGGCGCCATCAGCAGAATTCCTTTGCCCCTGCTACGTCATAAATTGAAAACGCTGATGCGCTTGCGCCGGATTATTGATAGATACGTAGGCTTAGGTCATGGTCCACGTTCGGCCGCCATTTCTGTTTGCGTATTTTGTGTTTTGTGGTGTTCCATGCGTCTGCCGTTTTTATTTTGCGAGTGTGTGCTGTGTTTATTGTTTATTTTATTAATTATTAAAAAAAAAAACAAGCACAAAACAAGGAAATGGCAAACTATCAAACCAACACAGACTTTTGCTATTAATGAGCAGGTTCTTAAATGACAGGGACGGACACGGATATATCGGTAAGTTCCGACTATTTTCGGAGGTATTCGGCGTTGCCCGATCTACGTCATCATTTCAAGGGTTTTAAGAGCCAAAGACCGAACTTTGAATTTACACCCTTAAAACGCATGCAAAAAAAAAACAAAAAACACGGGTCTAATATTTTTCATTATATTTTTCATTATATTTTTCATTATATTTTCAGAATATGCAATAAAAAAAATACGTGCAACGACTCCATTATCCTAATTTTAGGGTTAGGCGAAGGGGGCTAGGATAAGCGGCGGTCGTACACAAACACAGATTTTTTTCTCTAAACCACTATATTAGTATCTAGGAGTGATTTAGAATCATAATTTGTCAAAAACTCGGAGTCAAACTTTTGAATGATAAAACTACTTTCTTCGCTGCTGGTGTCACTCGAAAGTTATAAGATTGGAAACAGTATGGATTCAAATAAAACAATAAGGGACTTGAATATGGCAAATGATACAAATGAAATTAAATTTCATTCCATATTTTGATTGCCAACTTGAGAAGTCAAAAATACCATTTTAAATATAAAGACCGCTGCCCAAGGAATCACTACTTCCACATCCATATTTTCTATCCAAATCACTCAAATCGAAAAAACTTTGTATGTGGAAATAATTGTTTATGGAACTTTAATAATATAATATTTGAAATGCTCTAGCCCAAAAACCCATAAAACGATACCCCACATCGCTAATGGGGTGGGGGTGGTGATAGGGGGTGGTAGTGGGGGTGGATGAAGTAAAAAATATTTTGAGGTTTCTGGTTCTTGTACACACACTAAATCACATTTTTTTTTCATCCCCTTTAAAAATGGGGTGGGGGTGGTAATGGGGGTGGCTGATGCCAAAAATTTTTTTGGAACCTTAGCTTCTCTTGTATATATTAAATACCAATTTTATGGACTCCCATGAGCTTGATTTACCTATTTACCCAAAATTTACCCCAATTTACCCCCCAACCCTTCGACGGAACAAGATGAAAATATAATCTAGTTCCAGATCTCATTAAAGTATATATGTGTACCAAATTTCAAGTCAATATCTTAAGCGGTTCCTGAGTAAACGTGCGCACAAAAAAAGTTACAGACAGACAGACCGACAGACCGACAGACCGATAGACAGACCGACAGACAGTCTGACAGACAGAATTTTTTTTTTCGCTCAAACTTAAAATCTCGACGTTTCATGACATTCTAAGCCTATTTGGACAATAAAAATTTTTAAAATTTTTTTGTCGTTACAATACTTCCACTGGATGTGGAAGTCAAATAAGAGAGCGTTTGAATAGGTGGTATATCGGCAGAAACAATAAAAATATTACAAGCAATATCTTTTGTCCACTTACTAAGTTGTTGAATGCTATTTTTGAGATCGGTTGCTGAATGACTGAATTTAAAGAATCAATTATTGTATCCATTTAAAAAAGAGATAATAAACAAGAGTCACTTAACTATAGGCCGATATCCTTGATAACGAACTTTTCAAAAATCTTCGAAATGCTCCTGAAAAAGAAATTAGAGAGTTTTATAAAAAACGTAATATAATATCTAATCAACAATATGGTTTATTTGCAATCATATAGAAATAATCAAATT
The DNA here is from genome assembly GCA_936432065.2 of Rutpela maculata. NCBI lineage: Eukaryota > Metazoa > Arthropoda > Insecta > Coleoptera > Cerambycidae > Rutpela > Rutpela maculata. The sequence continues at coordinate 288,735,882 of OW386285.2, read as the reverse complement.
GTCTTACATGTCAAAAGTTGAAAAGTATGACATTTCTCTACTTCATTCGACAATTGAACTGAAATATGACATTTCAGGTTGGAAATTGGCCACTTTCTTACCGGTTGTCGGGTTGGAAAGTAAGCATTTACCAACCTGTGTTTTTTTTCTGATTTATTTTAGTTGTAGAGATATAAATAAATTACAAGAAAGATATAGACAGTATGTTTACTTATTTTAATAGAAACTTTTATTTATTTTACCAGTGATTGTATATTTTATACGCCTTTTCGTACCTACTTTTACTTTTTTCTGGCAATAAATTTTCTGTTGCTCGCTCGGCAACTTCCCTGAGTTCAAGCGGAGTACATCCCATTTCTCCATCGGTATTATTATCCTGCATTTTCTATAAATAGAGACAAGGGACAAACATAAACGACGCGACTCTACTTTGACATTTGCCGTCTGAAATAAGAATTTTTTGTTCAATGCCTGCTTAATAAAAACATAAAATTCTATTTAAAAATTTAGCAAACAATTTTTTTGACTGTTTGTTCTTTAATGGAGATGGCTGTGAATAAAATAGTATGCAAATCTTGGTGGAAAGTTTCATTGCTGTCTCGAGAACTAGTTGACCTCGCCGCTTCGCGCCTCGGTCATCTCTCGACAACAACAACAATGAAACACTTTCCGTCTCGGTATGTAATATTCTATTATCTACGATCGACGTATAAAGTAGGCTATTTTACTCGCATTTTGAAAGCGTAAAGCTAAAGTTTGCCGAGGAGCTGTGAATAATGTCACTTTGCCTATCTCCTATAACAACGTGCGGCAAAGTACTTTGACGCACCCTTCAGTGCATCTGCACTTAAACAAGGAATGGAAAATTGACAATATATTTTTATGAAATAATAATGCCCCAAAAGTGCGTTTAATATAATAAAAGTTGATGGAAAAATAACAATTAATTACCTAATTTATTTATACGAAGAATACGAACTATAATAATAATTAATAAATAAATCGACAGCGATTGTGTTTTGTTCGTCTGTTTATTTTGATCACATATGCAAGGCAATCTCATAATATGTTGATGTATTGACGTTTCCAGTCAAAATTCAACAATTATTCCTTTTATTTTAATATTTTCAAACGATCGTAGATAAAATTATGTGCGTAATTCAAGCGCAAAGTATACTTAGCACAAGCAATTTGCGCTCTTAATACACAAATAGCTATTCCAGTCTGACAAATCAACAAATGACATGCATCATTTGTTGATAGAATCCATAATATACGACTATTTTCCTCACTATAAGAACCAATGAAATAGCAAGATTTGAAAAATTTTGACCAATAAGAACAAACTTTCAGCGAAAATGAAAATTTTACATACAATGAGAGCCAGCGAAAATTGCACTAGGCTTGACAGCTAAAACGTCAATTGAATCAATATCAATAAAAATTATTTCTTGTCCTATGTATTGTTCTGGAAGCAGCCTAATAAATATATTTCGTGCATTAAAAATAATCTAAAAAAAACAGCTGCCCAAGGAATCACTACTTCCAAATCCAGATTCTCTATCGAAGTCACTCACAACGAAAAAACTTTGTGTTTGGAAATAAGTTCCATAAACTTTAATAATATAATATTTGAAATCCTCTACCCCAAAAACCCATAAAACGATACCCCACATGGATAGTGGGGTGGGGGTGGTAGTGGGGGTGGATGAAGTAAAAAAATATTTTGAGGTTTCTGGTTCTTGTACATACACTAAATCACATTTTTTTCATCCCCTTTAATAATGGGATGGGGGTAGTAATGGGGGTGACTAATGCCAAACATTTTTTTGAGACCTTAGCTTCTCTTATATATACTAAATACCAATTTTATGAACTCTTTCCTGCTCGATTTACCCATTTACCCCAAATTTACCCCAATTTACCCCCCAACCCTTGGACGAAACAAGATGAAAATGTAATCTAGTTCTAGAACTCGTTAAAGTACATATGTGTACCAAATTTCAAGTCAATATCTTAAACGGTTCCACAGTAAACGTGCGCCCAAAAAAAGTTACAGACAGACAGACCGACAGACAGAAATTTTTTTTTCGCTCAAACTTAAAATCTCGACGTTTCATAATATTTTAAGCCTATCTGAACAATAAAAATTTTTAAAAATTTTTTTGTCGTTACTATACTTCCACTGGATGTGGAAGTAATTCAGCATTCAAAGCATATTGCCTTTAAGGAACCGCATTCGTTCATTTTGATGATATTTGACTGAACAAGTACTTTTTGTCAAATCTCATCAAAATGAACTCAATCAGTTTCTAGACAACACGTTTTTATGCTGAATTTTCGGTAATTTTTAATGCACTTAATATATTACTACAGATAAGCTACTGAAAATACTAGAAGACACTAGAATTAGAGATGTGCCTTTAAAATTAATTCAGATTCAGACTTATTTACAAGACCATTATCGATATATAAAAATAGACGATATGTTGAGCAAAACTAGAATAGTTACTTTTAGGGCCATTGCTCTGTATGTCATATTAATAATTTATTCAGTATAAACATTGCAGGCAAAATAATTGGATTTCCAGACGATAGTTAGAATCAAATCAAATCTTTGTCATATTTTTAGTAGTAATTTTATGAACAGTATTGAGAAAGTATTAAACCTTGATAGCCAACGAAACAAAAATACATATGCACGTAATATTCTCTGGCTTTCTCGATAAATTGTCGTAAATTCAGTATTTGTTTTTGTTTATATTTAGTAAAATTAGTATTGATAGACAACCATTTATCAAATGTGCGGTAATGGAAATAATAAAAGGACAATACTTTTTAACATTGTGCTATCCACATTTCCTAGCACTACTAGTTTCAGATTTAATTAGTTCAAATAGAATTAATAGTTATAGAAATATATTTTCTTAAGGATCCCATTAGTCTAGAATAGTTCTTTGACAAAGTATAATAGATGTTTTATGAGAAATGTAATCGTGTAATCGACCATATTTTATAAAATATTCATCATATTTTATAAAACAATTGATTACAATATCACATTTCTCATAAAATATTTTTTTATAAAAAATCTTTGTCAAAGAACTTTTAGGGTTTAATGGGAGCCTAAAAAATGTACTGTTGATTTTATTGACGTACCGTGTGTCCGTGTGTCCACGAACGGAGTCCAGAAGAGGTAGTCTTTAATTCGTGATTTAACGAAAAAGAGTAATTCTTGATGAAAAAGTCTGCTTCGGTTAACATATCCTTGCCAGCTCTACAGGGTTAGCCAAAAAACTTGATTTGATTATGGATGATTTCCAAATATTTTGAAAATATTTTTAAATTACGTTTTTACATGATATTAGGGAAAAATAATAATTTCTTATTATATCGTGATTAGTCTCATAGCAGCAGCCGTAAAATTAGTTTTTATGATCTTCAATCAAGTTACTAGTTATTGATAATGAAGAAAATCTGACATTTATTTACATGCTAAATTGTTATAACTGTCGTTTAATTGATTATAATCAAATTTTTGTCACAAGCAAAATAAAATGTGCTCATTTAAACCGATATTCAATCACACCATAAAAGTTAACCATGACTCAAGACGTTTGAACATTTTTTTTGTGGATCGGAGAAAATATTCTTAGAGATAGACGTTTTGTTGAAAACATAATTTTTTCGATGAGGCAACCTTTTGTACTATTGGTCCAGTTAGTAAGCAAAATTCAACATATTGAAACAGCGATAATCGAGATTTTCGTGCAGTGCAGGAGACAATATTTGACGAAGTCAACGCTTGGTGAGCACTCACATACTCTGAAATCATGTATCCAAATTTTTTTTAGCAAAATTTAAGTCAACATTCTACATCAACACCTTTTTTCTTAATTATTTGAATAATTTACCCCTAGCAAGTCGATTAAATTGTACTTCCAACAAGATAAATGTCCACCTTATTCCACTGCCATTGTTCGTCAGTGGTTAAATAATTAATTTGGGGATAAATGGATCGGAAGGTGTGGACTGATACCTTGGTCACTTAAGAGCCCCGATCTCACGATTATGGACTATTATTTGTGGGGGTACCTCAAACAAAAAGTTTATGCACGCAGGATTCATAACAGTGTGGATCTCTTGAAGGATACAATAAAAGAAGCTATTGCAGATATACCACTAAACTAAATTCGAAACAAATAGTTACTGGGAGTTGAGAGGTCGAGTAGAGCTAACTGCAGAAGTTGGCAGTGATACATTTGAATAGCTTTTTATAAACCTAAATACACCACATATCCAAAGCCAATGCTGTCCGGAAGAGCATTTGAAAAAACGCAGACATACATCCATACCTCGCCGACATAGTCAAAAGATCGAACCCAGTATGCGATAGACAGTACGACTAGAGTATTTGTCATACAATACACCTTAGCTGACTAAGCTACCGTACCAGTTGCAGATGAATTGGTATTTCTCTTTAACAACATGTGTTATTTTTTATAAAAATTATTCTTATTTAAATCTTCCATATAGTCTAGGAGATAGAAAATGTTGGCATATGGTTTTCCAGCAATGAGTATTGACAATGAAAATTTTCCGCCTGGCCAGAAAGGGTTATACTACGTTCCAATTTTGGCCATAATTGATGTCGCCAGTGCTGCCAATTGCACGGAGAAAAAATGTTGGCATATATCGAATGTTGATCGCCAAGATACCCTCTTCAACTAACAACAAGTCCCAAAGGGTTATACTCTGTTCTACAATTAAATATTTTCGGGGGCGGCTCGCGCCAAAACGGTCAGGGGGAGGTCTGACATACATAAGATAAAATACTCAGAAAAAGATTTGCTAAAACATAACAGCAATGCCAACAGGTTACATCCCATGCCCCATATATGTAGCTATCCCCTAGACTCTAACCAAATCAAGATTTTTGCCTAACTCTGTAGAGCTGGCAAGAATTCGATAACCGAAAAGAGACTTTCTGGTGAAGCAGAATTTTTCATCAAGAATTACTTTTTTCTTAAAATCAAAAATTAAAAAGTTTTTCCTCTTCCGGACTTCATCCATGAATACACTGTATACATGAATACCTTCATCGAACTAAAATTTTTACCAAATTTATGCAAAAGTTATTATATTTGATTAATACGCAGAGATGAAACAATCTCTTATTTTTCAAGAAGGATATATAAGATTCACTATTAATTTGCTTATTTTAATAAAGCTGCGTTCCTACGAAGTAAGAATTCATAAAGCATAGTTTAAAATAATGGAAACATATATTAATAATACACAATGCTACACATAACAAAACTAGACACGTTTAAAATTCTTGAGCAATGAAATACAAATTTAATTAGATTATAGACCATAAACAAAATGCATATAAATCAGTGTGTGCATTCCCAGAATATTTTCATGAAATGAATGTATCAAACATAAAACATTACAGAGAGCAAAATTGCATAACTTGTTTTGATGTAATGATGTAATTTGATTAAATCTTCTCATGTAGAATTCTCGTTGCTCCTTCTCTTTTCATACCGCCCCTTAAATATTAAAACATCTAAGTATGGAATTTCAATGTTTTCCAGTTTGCAGGGAGTAGAAAAGTCATTTTTAACTTCTAGAGACTAAAGCTGGCTCAAAACATAAAAATAATTACAAATATAAATCATTTTTCAGTACTGTCTATATTGTATCATTGCAGTTTTAATTATTTATGTTTTAGTTATATGAGTAAAGAACCTTAAGCCAGGTTCTTTTTGCAATAATTGTTTGAAATATTCAAGTCAAAGCTAATTATCATTGATAAGTTCAAAACGCTCTGTTATTATGATCATTTTTAAATTCTTGGATCATGTAGGTTGGTAAGTAAATGTCGAGGACAGCTAATTTTTTTCACTCAAAAAGTGTATCTGCGAAGAAAATGCTTTTCTTTAACTTTTTTATACTACAGCCACTCCTAAAATAATGTTTTTCAGTTCAATGGCTCTGGCTTTCAGTTATTAATTTGCAAATTTCATGCATATAGCATCCATAGTTCTAGAGCTGAACGGGCAGACGGGACGCCACGCCGCGTAAGCGAGCATAATAGAGCCTACAGACCCTAATTACATAAGTAAAACATGTTTTTTTCTAACACTCAATGTCTTGGGGGGGGGGGGGGGGGGCACAGAAGAAATTCTGTCTCTCCTGTTGAATCTCTTTCTTGTTGTCATGACCTAATAGTTAATCAGTCTTCATTGTAGAATGACACATACATTCTTATTTGGATTAAGGTTAGGAGATGTGAGATGAAAGATTAATTGGAGATTGTTGGCATTTTAGATGAGGTAAAAAAAAATTGTTTTGGTTCTTGTACATACACTAAATTACAATTTTATTTTTTTCACTCCTTTTAATAATGGGGTGAGGTGGTAATGCGGGTGGTTAGAAATAATTTTCAGACCTTAGTTTCTTTTATATGTACTAAGTACTAATTTATGGAGTCTTACTTGCTTGATTTACCCATTTACCCCCTTCAACGAAATAATATCACAATATGATCCAGTTCCAGATTTTATTAAAATACATATGTGTACCAAACAAGTCAATATTTTAAACGGTTCCAGAGTAATCGTGCGCACAAAAAAGTTACAGACAGAATGACAGACAGAAATTTTGTTTTACTTAAGCTTAAAATCTCGACATTTTATGACATTCTAAGCCTATTTGTACAATAAAAATTTTCATTTTTTTTTGCGTTACCATACTTCCACTGGATGTGGAAGTAATCTAATATATGAAAATCTCGTGTCACAGTGTTTGTTATCGAACTCCTCCGAAACGGCTTGACCGATTTTTATGAAATTTTTGATGTATGAGGTCTGAGAATAGGTCGTAGGCTATTTTTTATACCCCTAGGTGATAAGGGTGGCCCTATCCAGAAATTTTATTTTTATTTTTTGGACAAAAATTTATAATTTATATGGCAAAACAACGTTTGCTGGGTCAGCTAGTAAATTTATATTATACACTCGTTATTCCCAAGTTGATTCAGTATTATTCGTTTTGTGCATTATTCAGAGCATACGATCTAGGATAATGCATGGGTCATAAAATGTCTGCAAAGGTATTTTGAATATGAAGAAAAAAATCTTCTAATTAGATTTTGTCACATGAGTGATTCGCATAAACTAAGCAACAATTTTCTTGAGTCTCAATTTTCAGTTTTTCAGTTTTCTTCTTAGAATATTTTGTATAAAATGAACGAATGATCAGCTCTAATTAATCACAAAAATATCTTGGTTTAACTACCACATAGGGTACAGATGTAGATCATGAGACTTTCTTTTTTTGCTGACGCTTTTTTTGAAAATTTTACAGAAGTTAAAATAAGATTGTTTTTTAAATCACAAAATAAAAATATGACATTTTAAACAAAAATAATTTTTTTATTTTACTATAAAACCTTAACTTTGGGGTACATTTGTTGTCCAAGCGGAAGGTTAAGAGCCTTTTAGAAGCCAAGTTAGTATCTGCCAAGTTTATTTAAAGTGCATCTATCTAAATTTGTTTTTAATTCAATCATATAGCGGTCTATGTATTGATAGAGGATTTCCTCAACTGAAAATCATTTAGGAACAGTTCGAATGGGCAGTAGTCCCTCATATTCACTCGCTCTCTCCAAATATATCTAGTTCTATTCCATTAATAACCTAGAAGTTACATTTTGACTCATACTGAACTCATCCTCGATTTCACTTTTATACAACCGGTCTGAATCATATCAGATGGCGTGATGTCTTCAGACGTACTATGCAGCAAATGGAGGTCCACTATACTCTCTTTAGGAAAGATCCTTTAAAAACGTGGTTAGGGTGTTATAAGAAATGTTAAATATTCCTTCGTATTTTATGTGGGTGCAGAAATGAAGATATTTTTATAAAAATTGCACTTTAAGTGTTAGTACTCTGACAGATTTTGGATAAATTACTACTTACTTATGTTTTAAAAACTCGATACAACGTGAGTTGTCCAAGCTGAACTGTATCTTTGATCTCTCACATGTACCTGCCTAGTAATTATTCACAGATATCTTAACCGCCGTGTAACGGGGCGAGATTAAGGACTGGAAAAATAGAATATTTAAAAATCAAACTTTTAGTTCATATAAAGCATTTAAAGATTTTTAGGTATAATTTTCATGAATGATAAGAGAAAACCAGTACGCCCACGGTCGGTTTTTGCCTGAGCAATTTATTTCCCTCTGTCTTTACCAAATCGAGTATAGAATAATTCATGAATCTCAAAACGCCTGGCAAGGCGCTATAAAGGAAAAGAAGAATAATGTCATACCAATAATTATAATGTTGTTATAATGTAGTTAAAATTGTCAGTATGATATAGTTACGCCTTATCATATATTCTACACTAGTTAGCAAGAATAAAAAATCAAATGCCAAATTTGATCAAAAAAATACATTAGAAAAACTAAAGATTAGTTAAATTTTCAAATTTTAATTTAGGCATGCACAATACATAGAAATCTGCTTTGAAACAAAATTGTACCTTTTATTGAAAATTTATTTTATAAAAATGATCAGTATCATAAATAAATATTTTCAATAAATAATAATTTACACAGTAATGTAATGAAAACGAAATATACTGCAATAAAGAAAACTATATATTACATATGTTATCCGAGTTCGACCTAGTTTACAGCGGCCATAATAATCTTTATAAATTTCCAATTGCAGAGCCATATTTCAATAATTACCTCCCAAAAGCAAACCCTCCCGTCAGTGTCGATGGCGGTGTAATCGTGGTTAATTATTAATTATAACTTGGCAAATGTAATCACATTGTAACACCTGAGGCCAAGTCCAGCAGAGCACAGCAATCATTTTACTTTAGTAAAATGTCATGCAAAAAATGTAAAATACCGAGTGATTCCGTTCCTGTTATTGTATCTTTTACTACTTCAAATGTGGTTTGTACCGTATGAAAATAGAAATAGCAGTATTTTGTTAATTACCGAGTCACTGTTTTAGGTGATAGCTTCAAAATATTTAATAATATCGTGCTGAAATATTTTTAGAAAGGCTTCATTGCAAAATGGTAGGTAAGAAAAAAAATGGAAAAGAAGAAGTTCGAATAGTATATTATTCAACGAGCGGTAATGTAGGTAATAACTCACGCAGATGAAAGTTTACAGCACGAACCGTAGGTGAGTGCTATAATTCATCAAGTGAGTTATTACCATTACCGCAAGTTGAATACTATACTTTATCTACGATTATAACAATAAATATTAAATTGAGAAAATTTTGTTTAAATTACTGAGTTTGTTTATTAATAAAATTAACTGTAAAATTTAATTTTTGTTCACCCTTTTATATTTGTTGTCTTCAAAGATTTAGCCACCTTTAAGCGGAGGTAGGATATGATTTTTAATCGAAATAGTGCACAAACTGCTTGTAGACAAAAAATCAGCTTTGTAGATTAATATTACGCGGCGGAAAATGCCAAACTTCTCCGCGAACTGCAATAGCCCGGAGCGCACATTCGGTCAAAAGTCTTGCTTTATGTTAGAGAAAAAATTAAAAAAGCGTCGGAAAGCTCAATCAATTCTCTTTACATAAGCTATCTACAAATTTTTTGAAAGAAACGATAGTTATCGAGATATTCGAGGAAATGTAAGAAATTACACGTTTTCCTATAGAGCGTATGCAAATCGTATCGCGTATCGATTTTAGTTAATTACCGATTAATTACGGTGACAAAATGGAGAAAATTTACCGAAAAAAATAGTCCCAAATCCCGCCCCTCTAATTCCTTCATTTTTGTCGTAATTCAAAAAATAGAAAAAAGAGTTTTAACAAATTTAATTCTATGTCAGTTAACTAGAGTAGTCTTTTGGCGTAGGAGCCAAGATTAAAAAGTTGCCAACTGTAGCTCAAAATTTGCGATTTTTTGCCGTATATGGCCAACATTTCAGTAGTTATCTCCAAAACGAAAAAAAAAAAAATCAGAATTCTTATGGAAACAAAAGATTCGCAGTGGATAATACTCGTTTGAATTTATTTTTTATTTCGAGCTAACTCCCACCGTTTCGGAGATATCTGTGAAAAATAGCAAAAAACAGCTTACATTTCGGAGCCGAAAAAATTGCAAAAACATGCAATCTTGAAGTTGATAGTTGAAACTTGATCGTAAATTGCACGACGAAATTCGAAAATTCGGCTCGGCACGAACGAATCAAAAGTAGCATTTTGTGACATTTCAGAAAATCTTTATAGATATTAACGCGAATAATTTGTCACTACCTCCCTGGCTCCACCTACGTGTGTCGCGCGTTACGTCGATTGGACAGGCTAGGCATGAAGATAAAGGTGATTGGCTCTGTACCTAGCGTGAGTTATAATAACTCACGCATTATAACTCACGCTGTTTGTTTATGGTACTATTAATTGATCAAAAGCAGTTCATTAATTAGTATATAACCTAATAAGAGTAGATAAAATTATTTTTCTTACAGAAGACTATAATAATGATAATGATAATGATAATGATAATGATAATGATAATGATAATGATAATGATAATGATAATGATAATGATAATGATAATGATAATGATAATGATAATGATAATGATAATGATAATGATAATGATAATGATAATGATAATGATAATGATAATGATAATGATAATGATAATGATAATGATAATGATAATGATAATGATAATGATAATGATAATGATAATGATAATGATAATGATAATGATAATGATAATGATAATGATAATGATAATGATAATGATAATGATAATGATAATGATAATGATAATTTTATCCAGCACTGAGATACAGAAATGTGCATATGGCAAGTCAGTTTTTTAGCATTAAATAGATAGTCTTTTACTGCTTTTTTGCAACTATTATACTCTGAGATAATTTTGGTTTCTTGTGATAAATTATTATTAAACAATTCTATACAGTTGTAATGTGGAACAAAATTACTATTATTATTTTCTTGTTATTTTTTAATAGTAATTTTGTTTTTGAATTTCACATATATGTCTCCTGATGAGTTCTAAAGAGAATGAAAAAAGTTGTACAATTTTTAGGGAGATTTAATCAGTCAAACGATGATGAAAATATTTTATTTATTAAGACAAGTGAGTGAAATTTTATACATATTTTCTTTGTGCTTTTTAGTAGTTCCTGGCTTTGAAATGTAACAAATATTTGTGATAGAGTATCCTCTAGTACGGCTAGAGATACTAGAAAGACCACCTCGTAAGGAAGGCATGATCAGACTTAGATCATCGGTATAGAGAAATAATGGTTATTTTCTTGTTTTTATATATATTTTATAACAATATTATAGTTATTTAATATTCTATTGAATTGCTTATGATAAAATAAAGTTTTCTGTCAAAAGTCGCATTAATTTTTTTTAAATGTAGTAAGCTTTAGAGACTGCATTGCAACAAATTTTACATACACAAAAATGTAACTGTCGGGCTTTTAAAAAAGTGATAAATAAAAGCAGTAGATTTTCAGGCTTTCATTTGCGTTTAATGGCAATTGGTTATACTCTTTGAACCCAGACATACATATTTATGAACACCCATTTAAAAGGTATAAAGCAGCATATTTGATGACCTAGTCGAATATTAGAACATTAAACGGGACAATATTTTATTTTGTTGGATAGACACAACAGGAACTAACTTCCATATGTTTCTAAAAACATTTGAGCTATCGTAATTGGATGGAATTAGTGTTCTCAAGAACCAGTAATTTAGCAGTACTGCCGACATGTGCCATATACTGACCATAATACATTGAATTTAGTTGAACATAAAGCAAAATATTATGTAAAAATTATTTCCAATAGATTTCTTTATAAAATTGAAAATTGTGTAAGCAAACAACAATGTTGGTATACACAGTTATTTAAGCGCCCAATGGTTTTCTATTTACAAAGTTTAAAATTATTTTCTTTTAGTGTAAATTGGTTTTAAAATAAAACATTGTTTTTCAAAGTTTTTTTTTATTTATTTATTTTTAACTTTTTAGTCTTCGTCACGTAGCTTATCGCATTCAACTCGTCAAATCCTTTCATTTGATATCCATGTACAGAGGGCTATGAAGAAAAATGAAGCCGCCATCTTGGGGCGTCCACCATATTGGATTTAGAACGATATTAGATACTATATTGTATTGTCATCAGAACCAAAGCTGTGTGCATAATTTCAGCTCGATCGGATAACGGAAAGTGGGTGAAATTTCAATCACTAAATTTAACATACATACATACATAATATACATACAAACAGATTTCCAGATATAATAAAACCACTGTAGTCCAGTCAACGAAGCGCTAAAATGACCAAAATCTTTAATTTGAGTGGTAATAAATGATTTTAATGAAACCTTGTGCAATGTGTTTGTAATGTCATTAGTAAAAAAGTTGAAAAAAGATTAGAGTAGGAAATGATCGGAGGGGGTAGAAAACGCCCCTTTTAAAATTGAAAAAAAAAACAATAAATTTACCTTTTTGGCCCAAAATAAGATATTTTTACTCTTGTGAATTTTTTCGAAAAATGCATGTTTTTCGAGATATGGCACTCGAAAATTCCTAAAAGTGGGGGAGAGGAAATGTAAAAGTTGAAAAAAACCTGAAAAAATTCAGGTGAATATATCATCGAAATACAAGACTTTCTTTTATTTCTAACTTTTCTGTAAAGTACGTTTCCACCAAGTCTTTCCGGAAAAACATGAAAACTACCCCTTTCTTTGAAATTGTAGCGCTTTAAAAATATTTAATTCAAAAATTTGAAAAATTCAGACGTATGCACTGAGGCCTTCTAAACATTTTTTGTCTCTTGGATTTTTTTTTACTTGCCAATTTTCCGAGTTACAGGCAGTTTTTCAAAAAAAAAATTTTCGGAAAACTTTTTCACATTTTCAATTTAAAAATTGTATTGAACCTTTATATATGGTAAATCATATAGGTTTCATATTTTCTTATAAAAATATATATAAATCACGCTCATTTTTCAAATTTTCATGTATTTTTTAATGTGCAAAAAATGTGGTACATTATTTATCGTGATAAATTGCCTGTAACTCGGAAAATTAGCAAGTTACAAAAAAATTCCAAGAGACAAAAAACATTTAGAATTCAATACGTCTGGGTTTTTCAAATTTTTAAATTACATATTTTTAAAGTGCTACAATTTCAAATAAAGGTAGTTTTTTATTTTTTCCGGAAAAACTCGGTGAAAACGCACTTTACAGAAAAGTTGCAAATAAAAAAAGTCTTGTATTTCGATGATATATTCACCTGAGTTTTTTCAATTTTTTTTTCAACTTGTACATTTTCCCTCTTCCACTTTTAGGAATTTTCGAGTGGCCATATCTCGATAAATATGCATTTCTCGAAAAAATTCACAAGAGTAAAAACATCTTCTTTTGGGAGGAAAAAGGTAAATTTATTGTGTTTTTTTTTTTTTTCATTTTTGACCTAATTTTACAAGTTGCGGAACCCGTGATAAAAGGGGTGTTTTCTACCTATTCCGATCATTTCCTACTTTAATCTTTTTTCAACTTTTTTATTAACGTCATGACAAACACATTGCACACGGTTTCATCAAAATCCATTCATTAGCATTCAAATTAGAAGTGAAACCCCCCGTGCGTTGACTGGACTACTGAAAAAGAAAGCAATTTGAAGATATTTTGACAACCCACAAAAAGTAAAGGGTAACAGTTTTTTTTATAAACATTGTATTTTTTGAGTTCTTTTCAAAAAACTTTTTTCTAAAATAATGAAGTTAAGAAACATCATCCGTTTATTCAAATAACTGTATCTCGGTCAATTTTCATGACAAGATAATTTCATCAATAAAAAAAAAACCGTTGCCCAAGGAATCACTACTTTCACATCCACACATTCCATCCAAATCTCTCACAACGAAAACATTGCATATGTGGAAATAATTGTTTATGGAACTTTAATAATATAATATTTGAAATCGCCTACCCCAAAAACCCATAAAACGATATTCCACATCGGTAGTGGGGTAATGGTGATAGGGGGTGGTAGTGGGGGTGGATGAAGTAAAAAAATATTTTGTGGTTTTTGATACACACACTAAATCCTATTTTATTTCACCCCCTGTAATAATGGGGTGTGGGTGGTAATGGAGGCTTCTCTTGTATATACTAAATATCAATTTTATGGGCTCTTACCTTCTTGATTTATGTATTCACCATTTACCCCAATTCACCCCCAACACTTCAATGAAATAACATGAAAATATAATCTAATTCCAGAACACGTTAAAATACATCCATGTACCAAATTTTAAGTCAATATAAAAAAAATTGTTGTCGTTACTACACTTCCTCTGGATGTGAAAGTAAAATAACTATTTAGTTTTCAGCAAATATTAATATTTAAAAAAGATACTTCTAAGAAGCGCTCAAAAACTCACTGCCACCCCCTACGTCCGCTAAGTAGGTGATTCACAATTATTTTTGTAAAGTAGACGTTATTACCTATACGTCTGCAAAGTTTTAGGCAGCCATGTATTTTTATGTAATTGAAAATTATTTGTCCTGTACTCTATGGAATTTCCGAAACAAGAATTCTGAGGCATTTTATCGGATTACTTGTGTTGACTACTTGTTCTTTTCCTAATATTTTTGAAGAATATGGTATAGAATTAGAATTATCGAGGTAACAGTACTCTCTAAATGAAAAAAAAAGGTTGTCCTAGCTTAATGCACAATTAACTATTTATTAGTTTGGTTTTTTATACCAATTGTTATTAAAGTAATATTTGTAAATCAGCAACTTTCGGACAGCAGTTGACAAAAAATTGCATAACTTAGTAATTTGGATGTGTCACTTACCTGGTTAACAAACCGGAAACACACGAGCATTCAGAAATATAAGATGCAAAATGCTTTTTATTTACCAGCTTATATCTCCCGAATCATCCTCGGTATATCCCCATTTCACACTTTTGCCACATCGTGTTAGGGTCCTTGAATGAATGAATATAATAACCATTCGTGCAACCAAAGGAGCGGAAATTTAGTTTCCGTTATTGACGCCCGAAATAGTCTGAGCCTCGTTTATCCAGTCTTAGAGCAGAGCACCCACTCTAGAAACATATTAGCTTTTTAATGACATCTACATTGTCTAAAGATGTGCACAGTATGATAATGTCAAATATGTGATGTATTCATTACACAAAACTGGAAGATGCAGGTAGCGTCTCGGTCTTTGAAGCTACTGGGATCGCCGAATAAACTGCGCTCGGAACTCTGTGTTCTGAGATTGGAGACTTTATGAAGTTATATTGCATACACATTCATATTTATTTATATATTTGCGAACAATAGATAGGCCAGTCGTCTTGTGTTTCTCTATGAAATTTCTTCCTGTGTAGGAAAGGCTTTTTGTAGGTTGTTTGGTATTATTTCCTTTAATTGTATCTATTCTAAAGTCTGGACTAGTAGATAATGAGTTAATCTTGTCTGAATGACTAAAATTGGAAAAATAAAACATGCGGTTATGTAGGGAAATATTTCCAAAATCGATTAATCAGGTACTTCTACTAGTTGTACTAAAAGTACTTACTCTAACTAGAATATCGATATAAGTAGAGCGAGAATCCATTCACAGGTTCCTGAAAAATAAATTGTATAGTAGTTACAATTTTAACACTTTTATTTTTATTTTTAGTTATTGTTTCAGTCAAATAATCCTTAAAATATAACTAGTTTATACTTGCTCACCTCAGTAATAGTAATTGTAATTGAGTATTAACAACAATTTAATATTGTAAATAATGCGATAATACTATTACGAACAGTAAAACGAAATATTTAAATTCATTGAACCTAGTATAGTGTTCTTCTTTGTGCTATGACAAAAATATAATAACTTTAAAAGAGTCTAGCAGGATAAGATATGGTCAGCGGCCCCAGAGAGGTATTTTCAAAATAACTTGTGTTATGACATCGGTGAGTAATAAAGTTACCATTGACACAAATTCAGCCTTCGATCTTCCTGCATTCTTGAGATAATTGACCTTATATAGGCTAGAGCGGGCATTTTTGAAAATTATTTTATTCAAAAACTATTGCAGCTAAACCAATAAAACGAAAACTCTTTATTAGATAATACATTATTCTATATTATATATTTTTTGTAGAATTTTTCAACTATATTTACTATTTAAAAAAATTAAAAATAGAAAATTCTTATTTCTTTTTCATAGTTCACATATAGGTACAATCACAGAAAAAATATATAATGTAGCTTACTATGTCTAGCATTTTCATCAAAAAGTGCATCCATATAGAATGGGTGCAACACTTTAAAAAAGAATAAAAACTCGTTATGACCGTCCTGGACCCACTTTACATCTCTCTTTAATATAAACTTGCTCATAAATGTATAAACATGTAGTTATGTGTTTGTAATTTAAATAAATAAAGTAGATACTCTGAATTACAATTATTATTTACGTTAGGAACAAGAAAGGAGCAGAAAAGATAAAAATAAAGTCCAAGAAAATATTATTTATTATGATACAAATTATTAATTATTATTACAATATAAATAATCTTCGTCGCTGTCAATAACTACGTGAATATTATCTGATGTAAATATATTATATAAAACTCCTGCTGGACGTACTATCCGGGAAAGATATCGGGCATGAGACAAGTAATATACGGCTGCGACTATATGTGAACAGCATCCTACCGGACTTATGTCATTGGGACAGTCGCAGCAATATCGGAGCGGCATATGCTTTGAATTATTGTTCCATTAGGTATATAGTCAACGTAAGTGTGGTAAGTTTTATTGTTGATATGCCTTGATCTTACTTCCAGTTTTAGTATGTCGGGTGCGGCTTTTCTATAAATATCAGATGTGTTTTGGTTACACTGTTGCATTAAATACACCGTGAGCTACAACTTAAAAAAAATAAAGGATTTTTAGCTTATCTTTTGTGGGAGAAACCGCAAGTCATATCTTAAAAATTCAATTTTTTACGATTTCTGAAATAAGGGGAAATTCGCGGATTAAGGGTTGAACGCAATCCCCGATTTTATACCTGACGGGTGCTTAGGACTGAAAGATAAACGTCTTCAGAATCTGACTATTAATTTTGTTTGACAGAGATTGTAAGTACACTTGATTTCAAAAAAAGTACTACAACTCTTAGAAAAGAAAATTGCATTTTTTCAGTTGTCTAAATTGTTCTTTTGACAGTAAATTATTGAAGTTAACTTAATAATGGAAATATAGATGTCGGTCAGTTGTAATTACATAAGTTGATCTGATATGTTGATAACGTGTTTAAATAATTCTGGGAATACACTAAAAATAGAACCAAAATAAGTACAACGATATCAAGTTAACATTAGATGAGATTACTTTTGTTAAAGTCGCGCCCAACATATTAAAACTAGAAGTAACACCAAGGCATATCAACAGTAAAACTTACCACATTTACATTGATTATATACCTAATGGAACGACAATTTAAAGCATACGCCGATATTTCTGCGATTGTCCCAATGAAATAAGAACGGTAGGATGCTGTTCACATGTAGCCGCAACAGTTTATTACTTCTCTCATGCCCTATATTTTCCCGCATGGTACGTCCAGCAGAAGTTTTATCTAATATATTTACATCAGAAAATGTTCACGTAGTTATTCATGAGGACAGCGACGAAGATTAATAATTATATTGTAGTAATTAATAATTTGTATAATAATAAATAATATTTACTTGGATTTTATTTTTATCTATACTACACCTTTCTTATTCTTAACGTAAATAATAACTGTAATTCAGAGCATTTACGTTATTTATTTAAATTACAAACACATAACTACTTTGTTATACATTTATGAGCAAGTTTGTATTAAAGAGAGATATAAAGTAGTAAGAACTCCAGGACAGTCATAACGAGTTTTTTTTTTTAAGTATTGCACCCATTTTATCTGAATGCACTTGTTGGTGATAATACTAGACATAGTAAGCTACATTATATATTTTTTCTCTGATTGTACCACTCCGATTGTCCGAGATTGACAGTACGCGATGCAGATGCGCGAACTGTTCCCGTCAATGAGAGATTATGTTCTGATTGTTTCTTCTTCTGTAATTTCAATTAATACTGTAGATCTCAGTTAGTGCAACTCTATACATTTTTGTTAACAACAATTGATGTTGAAAATGCAGTTCTTCGCGGTTTCGAGGAATTAACGTTAACTTTTCGAGACTTTTTTGCACATGGTTAAGGAAATTAATTAGATGTTGATACCTGGCTCGATTTTCCATATCATTACTATAATTTTTTATGCACAAATTCAGTTTCTTATTTTTCAATTAGTTTCGCCAAAAGTTCTCTTACGTGGTTTAAAAGTTTTCAGCTAAAATTTTTAAGGATTTACTTTCAATATCTAGAGTAATAAAAAATTAATTCCCTGACTTTGAACGCCCACAATGTATTGCAGGAAACAGAAGTGAAGATATAAAACTAAAAAATAATAACGTTTTTCGAAAGATAGAAGTTATTTTCATAATGCCACAGGGTGCCATTTAGAACCATATTGTTTCCAATTTTCATTACCGAATTCGATGTACATGTAAAGCACTGTAGAGGCTGTTTATTTTATCAGGGCCGTTAAAGATATCTCGCTTAATATCTATAGTACAAAGAAATTGTTTTTATAAGAATTGTGCCGATTTTTATAAGCTACGAAATGACGATAGCCCTGTATGACGCATATGATTCAACTTCAATAGGAAGTATTCTACAATGCTATTTTATATATGTTCAAAATTCTCAAGCAAAATGTTAAGTCCGACTGAGTTTATAGTATTTAATAGTTATTCGCAGTCGGCAACGCCTGACTGTAACTTTCATTCATTTCATAATAGACTTATTAAAAATATCATAGGGGGCGAGCGTAGAGGCGACTTCAATGTGCATATCAGTCGATATTCAGTTGAAGCAACGTCGAGCGCGGTTAGTACTTGGATGGGGTCCCATCTTGGGAAATACAGCATTCTCGTCTCACCTTCTAGCGGCTTGTATATCAGTGTATACGCGGAAGTTACGTAATTTCAGACGAGGATTACGTAGTGGATATACCATCCTTCGGAGGGGATGTAAAGCAGGCGGTCCCTTGTCTATTAAATGTTAGGCAAGTAAAAGATCCCTACTCTTCTTAAGGGAAGAGGTTCGGCAAAATTTCGAGGTTGGGTAGCTCGTCTCCTGGCGTCGGTGATAGGCTCTGGTAGCGGAAATAGGCCGACGTTAAATAGTTTAAAAATATATATATATCATAATGATATTTTAGGGTAAAATTGATAGACTACATAAAGTTTGTTCGAACCTGAATGCCTATATACGTTTATAAATCTAGTGCATCACATTTTTGTGTGTTTAATCAAAAACCTTAGTAACATTTTGCTCTAAAATTGAAATAAAATTTGTTTTACATTAAAATTACAGTTTGAATGCTTCTGGTGATCAGTCTGTATATCGGACATGGCCCAATTTCAACAGGGAATATTCTACTATGTTGTTTTATGTATGTTCCTAATTTGAATTAAAAATTTTAAGTCTAACAGAAGTTATCGTGTTTACAAAAAAGGCCTTCATACACACTCATACGTACAGACACACATATATTTTGATATACGATATTTGAGTTCAGTCTGTTATGAAACGAATTTCTGAACAAAAGTATTTTCTCTACGACGATTGTTAAAAATAATTGTCCGGTTACAACATATTTGATTAAGGGCCGGTTTTACAGGATTCGTTTATCTTTGATCTGATAGTTAACTCTAAGTTTTGTCAAAAAAGTACGTTTCATACCCATCAGTAACTGCCAATCTTAAGTTTAAACTCCAAACGGTAAATGAGGTACCGCTTAAACTGCAAACTTAGGTTTATGCACGCGTACGTTGAATTAGAAATATATAGGTTTGTCCGAAAACCATGCACTATCTGCACCAGTGCAGATAATAGAAGGAGATAGAGTAGTTGAAGAGAGATACATTTGCACTGGTGCAGATAATGCAGGGTTTTTGAACAAACTTAATATTTCGAAGGGTCTTGCACTCAACTTAACGCAAACGTCAACTCGGTATTGCATAACCTACATGCCGTAAAGTAAAAGTTGTAAAAAATTTTCGATATTTTTGAGGACATTTTATCAAGCGATAGAAGGTGTTATCAATAAAATGGAAGAACTTCTCTTGCACTGGATTATGTATTTCACTAATTCAATTAACAATTTTATTTCTTTCTTTTGTTTCTAGACCTTTTATCATTCATCGTGAAAAGTCAAAGCAACAGTAATGAAATGACGTCCATCTGTCACTATGCTACAAATCTATATTTACTATTACCAATCAACAAAATGATGATAGCATGGACAACCTTAACAAGCACCTAAAAAACGGTATTTTCAAAACACTAAAATCTGCAGTTTAAAGCTCCAGTAAAACTTCAGTTGGAACCTCTAGCTAAACTCTGGTTTAATCTCTACCTATAAAACCAGCCCTAAATCAAATAGTTATAATATAGATTAGAACAACTTGTTGGATTTTATTATTGCTTTATATCATACTTTTCTATAGATACGATGCTAATTAAAAAAAATACTGATAGAAATTTTTTTTATCTACAATCCACATATAAAGTAGACTTTTTTGCTGACATTTTGAAAGCGCAAAGTTGACGTTTGCCAAGGAGCTGTGAATAATGTCACTTTGCCGCTCGTCTCCCATGACAACGATACACAAATATATCAGTCTTTTTCCGCTACTGATATAGACGCAGCTTGTGTACGTATTAATGATGATGTTGATAATTTATTAAAAGTAGCAAAAGACCACTGCCTAGTTATTAATCCATCCAAATCCAACTTTATTGTTTTTGGCCTCAAAATCCAACGAAATAGCATTACAGGTAATATAAATATACAAATAGAAAACAATGCATTAGTAAGAAAAGATAAAGTTAAAAGTCTAGGAGTAATAATTGACACAGACCTAAGATTCAAAGAAAATACCACTAAATTATTACAGAAAGGTTATTCTTCTCTAAAATTAATATATAGTAATAGGCGTTTTCTTCCTCAAAAAAATAAAATTTTTCTATGTGAAACATTAGTTCTGTCAACATTAAATTATGCAGATAGTTTGTATGGCCCTTGTTTGGATTCAATTTATATCAACAAACTACAAAAATTACAAAATTCCTGTTTGAGACTTATTTATGGAATACGTCGCAATCAGAGAATAACTCATAAATTAAAAGAAATAAATTGGCTAAACATGAAAAATAGACGACTTCATCACTCAGCATGTCTCTTTCATAACATATTAATACATAAATCCCCAGTTTACTTATATCAGAAAATAAAATTTAGGACAGATGTCCATACACTAAATTTTAGATTTAAGGGTCTTCTAACTCCACCAATCCATAGAACAGAACTATTTAAACGAAGTTTTAGCTATCAAATTTGCAATGTTTATAATAATATTGATAATACCTTCAAAAACTCTAGTAAACATCAATTTAAAAAAATATATAAATTACATCTATTCAAAACTCAGTGTAACTCATAAGTAATATTTAATATAATCTTATGCCTTTAATCTTTAACCCTTTAATATAATCTTTGTTTCATTTCCAGTCTCCCAATTATTATTGTTCTATAAAAATTAGAAAATATTAATTACCTACGAATAGAAAAATAAAAACATTAGCCCCTTATGTATTTGTACTTATACTTAAAACTATTCAAAGTTATTATCTTTTTTTTTTCCTCCCCTTTATCAATCTCCTATTGTATCTATTATTATTTAGATAATTTGATTAGTCTTAGCGTCAAAAATATGTATCTTGTAGCATAATATGTTATATGGTTAAGTGGAAGAACAGACCGGGCAGTTTTGCCTACTGCTTAATTACCCGGAACTGTTCTGCAAACACATTTCACATAATATACCTATATGAATGTATTGCCTATAATGTTGGAAATAAAGAAGATGTTTATTATTATTATTATTATTATAATGAAGCATTATAAGACGACTTTTTTGTAAATATTTCGTCCAAAGACGAGAGGTGGAAAATAATTTGATGATTCGGTTCAAACGCGTATCCCCCCGTTTTCGAGATCTCTGATCACAGGAAAAATATTCATTTTACTACAACCCCTCCTCATTCCTCCAACGGTCAGAAACCACCCCTCACTCACCAGAAGTTTTTCGACACATGATCGTTAATCCTGTGCATATCCCTTCATATATTTTTTTTTCAACATCGCCATTGACGTCAAAATTTATTATTCATTACTCACCGATGAAGAAATCATTATACCCTACTCAGCAACTAACACAATCATCGCCCCAGCGATAACTGGTGGGTGAGGGTAATTTTCCGTCCATTATAGGGATTGAGGAGAGTCGGAGATGAAAGTGAATATCTTTATCGAGATCAGCGCCTGCGAAAACGGAGGAGGGCGTATTGACGATCTAAAGTATAGTTTAATGAATTTTACACCCCTTGTAAGAAGGGTTGAAGCTAAAATGAAAAGATATGCACAAGAATAACGATGATGTGTCGAAAAACCTGTAAATCCTGGATAGCATGCTTTCTGGTGACTTTGGTTTGTGCCCGTTTCAGGAATGAGGAGCTAAAAATTAATATTTTTCCCGTGATCAACGACCCCGAAAACGGGGGGATATGCGTTTGAACCAAATCATTTAAAAAAAATTATATTCCACCCCTCGGGAAGGTTTAATTAACCCCCTAGGCCTACTGTCTGGATTTCACTTACTCTATAACCCCCCTTTCATGTTATTTCAACTATAACCCGTAGATAAATCACTCCCTATCCGGACCCGTTTATATATGATAACATAAAGGGATCCATAAAAGGCCGTTTTGGCCGTTTCAGGTGGTTGCGGCGGTCAAAAACTTCTCCCACCACTTGCATCGTGTTCAGCATCCTCGAAAACGGGGGAGAAAGGTAATCTCGTCTTTGCACGAAATATTTACACTATTTCTGCCTTCATTACATAGGCTATTTAAGGAATTGGTGATATGATACACAACGTCTGACGCCGTTACCAACAATACATATATTATATTTATTTCATAAATCATAATAACTGATAAAGTTTGTTTTTTTCCACATACAAACAATTTTTTTTAAATGTAACATTCATTTATTAATTTATTTGCGTATCCGCTTGCAATTATTTAAAATTATCCTGTATGAACCTGACTACTATTGAAAGTACAAATGTTGTGTCTGAGCTAAATGACGAATTTGTAATATTTATTATTGAAAAAGTTTGTATTTGAATATCTTCTCATTTGAGCATTATTATGCAAACCTATAACCATACCTACGTGTCCTAAAATAATTGAAAATTATAAGCGCTACTATGAAACCTGGTCAACACCGAGGACAAATTATGTTTGCTAGTGGCTTTAAGTTGCTGTAAGGTATACCGTAGACAATATGTATGTTTAGAGGACGATGTGTGTTTCTCCCTGTTTTATTTGCTAGCCTAGCAAAGGCGAAGCCGGAAACTATTTCGCTAGTCCGGAAATTGAAGCATTGGCCACAGGAAACAGCTATAGTTTGAACACACTATATAATCATTGGAGTTTAGTTGAATTATGGTTAAATGATTAGTTTATCTAACTTGTTCAAATTTATTGAAATTAGTAATTTATACAATTAAACTAACAGCAGTTGTTGTTTTATGTTTATTATTCCTGAAATTTACTAAGATCAATAAATGTGAGCTCAATTCTCCATATATTGGAGTCAAAATGAATTTCTAATGAAATTGTTTAACTTTACTACTACTATACTAAAGTTTTCTGCTATTTTTATATTGACTTTAATCAGCAGATACAAAAATATAAACATAGGCTAACAATCAGTTAAAGTGACAAGAAGAGATATCAATTTGTTTATTTACAAGCTGCCGATACTCAAAAATGTACGTCTCTCGGCTCCAAATGGAAGCAGAGCATATTTTACTTCCACATCCAGTGGAAGTAAAGTAACGAAAAAAAAATTCTTAATTTTTAAAAATTTTTATTGTTCAAATAGGCTTAGAATGTCATGAAACGTCGAGATTCTAAGTTTAAGCGAAAAAAAATTTCTGTCTGTCTCTATGTCGGTCTGTCGGTCTGTCTGTAATCTTTTCTGTGCGCACGTTTACTCTGAAACCGTTTGGATATTGACTTGAAATTTGGTACACGTATGTACTTTAACGAGATCTAGAACTAGATTAGATTTTGATCTTGTTCCTTCAAAGGGTTGGAGGGTAAATTGGGGTAAATTTGGGGTAAATAGCAAGGGCGGCAAACTGATTTTTCAAAATTTTTTAGGGGTCGTTAGAAGAGTGCTTCTCTAGATGTTATTTCCCATATTTCGTATGGGTCCCATGCGCCACAGACGAGAAAAAAATTGTTGAAATTTCACCAGCCGCCCCTGGTAAATAGGTAAATCAAGCAGATAAGAGTCCATACAATTAGTATTTAGTATATACAAGAGAAGCTAAGGTCTCAAAAAAAATTTTGACATTTCCACTCCCACCCCATTATTAAAGGGGATGAAAAATTGTGATTTAGTGTATGTACAAGAACCAGAAACCTCAAAATATTTTTTTAATTCATGCACCCTCCACTACCATCCCCTATCACCACCTCCACCCCACTACCGATGTGGGGTATCTTTTATGTGTTTTTGGGGTAGAGGATTTCAAATATTATATTATTAAAGTTCCATAAACAATTACTTCCACATACAAAATTTTCTCGTTGTGAGTGACTTGGTTAGAAAATCTGGATGTGGAAGCAGTGATTCCTTGGGCAGCGGTTTTTTAAATGTTGGTTTTTCATCTACTTTCGTTAATCGTTTTTGGTTTGATAGAGATCCACAGAGCTAACTGAATTTGTTTATAACTATAAATTCGAAAATTATAAACAAATTAAAAAAAAAAAGTTTTAATAAGGGAAAAATTTTTTTCTTGATAAAATAAATGTAATAACCTATATTTTCAAAAAAAAAGAAATATCTCCCTACGAGTTGGAAGCACTTAAACAATAAATAATTCAAATTCAATGCGGAATTAATTCAAACTTTCGAAATCCTTTTTGATTTTCAGCCATTTATATAATTATTTTAGGCTAAAATTTGACGGAAAGGTTTAGTTCAATAAAAGGCCTAGTTTCACTTATTATACTCTTCGCAAATACAAAGACGAAGAGTATAGTGCATTTGATCGGCACATTTCGAAAACAAAATATTGCTCGCAGACAAAAAAAAATTATACCATTGTGTTAGTGAACAAATTCTGAAAAACTTCCATATCCATCAGTCACATTTCTTGTAAGCACGATAACTTAAGAAAGAAAAGTCCAACGGTATTGAAATTTGGATAGTAAGTTAGTGTTAGCTTGTTTTCGAAGAAAATATTATTTTTTAAGCAACGACCATGTTGAGCACATCAAATTGTAGATATTTTTAAGGTATTTAAATATGTGTACAGAGTGATTTAAAAAAAAAATTTTGGAAAAAATTGTTAAAAAAAACTTAATTTCCTTGAATATTTTTTTACCTCATCCTGTACATGAACCGCGTTAATGTTTGCTTATAAAGGTTTTAATTAGCTTCAATTTGTTATTACGTCATATTCGAAATTCTTTTTGGTTTCAGAGAAAGAGATTAAAAACTCTCTTCCGATTCCAAATTGATTTTTTTTAAATAACTGAAAAAATGTGAATAATAATTTTGTGCTTTATTTGTAAAAGACATATCACAAACAATACTCAACGTAACAAAACCGCAACAAGATATAAAAAAAATAAATATTTTTAAAAACAAACTTTATTAAAATGTACTAAATAATAGGAAATTGCCAAATTTTTATTTTTCGAAATTTTTTATTTTAATAACATAAATTTAAGCTAATTAAAACCTTTATAAGAAAACATTAACACATTTCATGTACAAGGTGAGGTAAAAAAATATTCACAGAAATTAAGTTTCCTTTCTTAACAAATTTTTCAATTTTTCTTTTTAAATCACTCTGTATGCATGTTTAAAGGCTTTAAAAATGTCTACAATTTGATGTGCCCAACATGGTCACCGCTTCAAAAAAAAAAAAGGGGAGTTTTAAGTGGCATACCCTGTATATAACAGACATTTAA
Organism: Rutpela maculata; assembly: GCA_936432065.2. NCBI lineage: Eukaryota > Metazoa > Arthropoda > Insecta > Coleoptera > Cerambycidae > Rutpela > Rutpela maculata. The sequence continues at coordinate 288,709,570 of OW386285.2, read as the reverse complement.
TTTTTGTAGTCATGTATGATGGTCCAGTGGCTAAAGACTTGTCTTGTGTTATTGTCTTGTTTTTTGTTTTGCCACTAGCGGACTACGTCCAAGAAATCTCCCAAAAATTCTACACCTTCAAACTTGGCGATAGTCCGCTAACGAGCAACATAGCCCAAATCCGAATGCATAATGCCCCATTCCAGATCAAACACCCCCTACCATACGAGGTGTTGCCTGTCTTCCGGCAACCTCTTCACAAGCCATACTTTCCTATACCACAACCTACCATTTCCCCACCTTTGATCTTTCTTCAAGTTATCTTTTCAATCCGTTCCATTATCTTTCTTTAGAAATAGAATTAGACGGATAGAACACAAATGCCTTTTTTTTTTTCATTCTCTTTGTTTTTTTTTGTCATCAAAAATTCCATTTTGGCCGATAAACCTTTAAAAAATTCAAACATTTTAAACCCTATCCTTTTCTCATCACATTTTCCGGCTTCAGGGAGACCACCAGGTCGGCAGTTCTCGTACGGGTTTTTTCGTTAAGCTTTTCACCCGAGTCAACAGCCAAAATTTATTCAATGCTACAACCAATAACTAGTTCTAAGTTTTATATGTAATAGTTTTAGGCCCATGTGGGTAACATTATTTTTAAATATATTATTAATTTTAAACCCATGCTAGGTGGGTAGGAATTTTAATTGTCCTTTTTTTATTATTGTCGCCAAGCCGAACCGAACCTGCCCCGCCCAGCCCTACATTCACCACGGCGCATATGTATTCCAGAATATTAATAAATTTTAATTGCTTGCTTGCCTTGCACTCCAAGGGTCGTGTGTTCGAATCCCAGACAGGTTGTTGTATGTCTAGCTTTATTCAAATTTTATTACGAACATTTCAGTCTTTTCATTTCTGCGATGCGGTTACTATAAGACAAGAGAAATGTCAGAAAATGTTAAGTTTCCAACATAAATTGTATAAATTGTATATGAAGCAATGGATAGATTTAATCCAAAGCTTCTCATTACACTTGTTGTTAATTAAAACAATAAAACCGCTGTAGCAAGACAATTCGTTATTCACTTTTTTGTGCATAATTTGACTACATTGTTCTACGTCTTACAGTAAAAATAGCGAACATATTTTGGCAAAACTAAAGAAAAATAAATTTAATAAGAATCACCTAATGCAGTAAGCCTTCTTACAAATACTTCGGTAGATAAGACATTATTAATAATTATTAAAAAGACAAGTTGTGACGTGATAGAAATTTGGCGACTAGAACTAAGTAGGCATAGAAACATTAACGGAATTACCCTTGATATTAAAACAACCTACTATCAATTAAACAATGACTTATATCAATATTTTAGTATGGCCATCGGTTCCTCATTATCTTCAATATTAAGTAACATTTTGTATGAAAACTCTTATGGAAAATAATAATATTAACTTAATTTATAAACCTATTGTATGGTATGGTGTATGGATATGTAGATGATATTTTTGCAACATAGCCTTAGAGTAAAAAACATTTTCTTGAAATAGGATTAACGAAAAGAAACCATCAATTACAATACATTTTACAATAGAAATAGAAAATAATGAGGAATTAATTACCGTTCTTAGATATTTAAATTAAAAAATTAACACATAAGAAAACAATGATCATAGAACACTAATATACTGTAAATATTTAATTTTCAATTCAAATCTACATATTGTTTTTAAAAAAGACGTACAATATCTACATGACTCATCTAAAATAATTTCTTCAAAGAATGAAATATTCATTAACGGTATACAATTTATAAAAACCGTTGTATTAAATAATCAATATGACTAGTTGACAATCATTGGTATGGTGAACATTCAACTACTACAACCTGAAATTAGATCTTTAGCAATAATTTCATATACCTAACTTCTCGGAATCATGTTAATAGGCGATATTTCTCTTAATTGAGTATTAATAAAATAAAACCTACAAAAGGCATGAATGACTACGTCTCATAACACCCTTGCAATCATGTTGCCACTTGCAACCTAAAAGAAACCACACTCAACTTTTTAGTGCCAGAGATCGCATCCTGAAGTCATTCTAAGCGTAGGGAAATACCATACTTGGTATATTTAGAGGTTCTTATGGATCGAATTCATAAGACCTGCCGCAGAGTTAGCACCAACTATGCATACGAGAATTGCTGTGACGCACGGAAGCTTTTGTGGAGGCCGGAGGTGTCCAGTTTGAACATTTGTTAGTATAATCTCTTAATTTATTAATATGGTACATGTTCATTTTTTTGTCATGATTTTTCAACATGTCTTATTTATAACTATCGAGGTAACATACGTACCGAGTATGGTATATCACTGTGCTCGGAATGACATGGGGATGCGATTTCATTCTCTAGCTATACAGGATGCCATTTAAGAGAAAAGTTGAGGGTGGCTGCTTAGGGAATGCAAGAGGCAACACGGTTCCAGCATTTTATCAGATGAAGCCTTTCATTCCTTTTGTACGTTTTTTTTTATTTATATTTTTATTCTTTCAAATAACGGAGATATCGCCTGTTAAGGTGATTCTGGGGCATCCGGTGTATACATGTTTTATCGGATAAATTACGAAAAATCGAAAATTGTACTACCGGTTCCATTAGGACTGTACTAACTTAACTGTCCCACACACAGCTTGTCATTCCTTTATATACCCTAGGTTATGTGTTCTGGATCTTTCCACAACATTCCTGCACATTCTACAATGTTCCACAGGATGTCTGTGATGTTCTAGATTCTTCTATATGTCTCTAGAGGGTTGAAACACATAACACTGCCCCCTCCTTAAGCCTGAACGTCCCGGTCAGGCGATTCAGTCTCATTCACATACTTCGCCAGTCTATCCAAGTGTACAATTTTCATCTTCGACTTTTTACTTCTTTGAATTCGGTACACAACGAGCCTTCATTCGGTTACCAGCCTTGGTCATCTGCTCTCGGTTATTCTTCGGCTGTTCTCGACTTTCATTCGCATAGTTGGTTACGGAAAGTGGTTTCTTATTGGCAGCACAATTCTTGCATTTCTAACACCAAGCCTCTATATCTTGTCGACTGTTAACGCAATAGAACCGTTCTCGTACTTTTCTCAGGGTGTTGTTTACGCCAAGGTGTCCGCCGGACGTTTCATTATGCGCTTCCTGGAGTACTTCTGGTACACGACACCTGCGAATCACTAGATGCATGGCAACCTGCTTCCCATCCGGGCTTTCCCATACTCTCCTCAACAGCCCGTCTAACACTCTAAGTGAATCCCATTGCAACCACAAAGCCTTCAATTCTACTCCTTCGTTTGAGACATCCTTCCATTCTGGTCGGATTCCTTTTTCTCTTGCTCGTAATATAGGTCCAATTTCTGTATCGTCCAGTTGCTCTTGTCTTAAAACTTCCTTTGTCCTATTCTCTGGAATCTCTTTCCTTTCGTTTACACAGCCTGGTGATGGTAGCCTACTCGGGGTTATTCGCAGCTTGCAAACCTTTATTTCTCCTGGGGCATCGCTTTCTCTAGCCGGCACCGCCCCAGTGTACCCTCTCATGGTTCCACTGTCGACAATCTCGTCTAACATGGCCTAATTTTCCGCAGCTATAACATCGAATACCCCAACCTTGGCTCGGCATTCCACCGCTTTGTTGCTTAACCTGTGTTACCAGAGAATCCAGTTTGGCCAGTAATTTATTGAACATTGCATGTACTTCCATATTTTCCAGGTTCTTTTTGTCCCAATATGATTCTTTGACAATTGCGACATTTACTTCCTCAGGGTGTCGCTGTCGACAGTCTCGCTTAAAGTGCCCTAATTTGCCACACTGATAGCGTCGTCCACCTTCTTGTTTGTCCTATTTCCCCAGAGAATCCAGTTTGTCCAATAATTTACTGAACATTTCAAGCACGTCCTTAGTGTCCGGATTCTTTTTATCTGAATGTGCCTCTTCGACTGTCACAGCACGCACTTCTGACCGCGGGGTGACTTTAAAGGCAGCCTCTACTTCAAGGACACGTACCAAAACCTCGCTGATACTTTGATATCGAGTAAGAACACGCCTGACCTCTTCGTCCCTTATGCCATCTAAAAAGGCCCCGACGGCTAATTGTTCTTGAAATTCTCTTGGAGTACTCGGATATGCCAGGTGTGCCAGTCTCTCTATCGCAGCTCCGAATTCTTGCAAGCTTTCCCCAGCCTTTTGCATCCGGGATTTCAGCTGGGCCTGGTATACTTGGACGAGGTTGTCAAGTCCAAGGCAGCTTCTAAGCTTTAAAGTCCCTTTGTTTCTCTACTGGGATAGTCTGAAGTAACTCCGATGCTTGGCCCCTTAGTGCTAAAACTAATTCCATGGCCATTTCCTCGTTATCCCAGTTATTCGCAGACGCAGCTGCCTCGAATTGTCTTTTATAGGTTGTCCATGAGCTTTGACTGTCAAAGGAGGGAGGTTTTAATCGAGGACCTGATGATGCTACTAGCTGGCCGCCTTTCTCTCTCAACTGTCGTTTAAGCCGCTCTACTTCTCCTTCGAACTCGCTCATATTTTCTTCAAACTTATCTACTTTTTCTTCTACCTTGTTTATCTCTTCTTTGACTTTACTCTTTAATTCTTCCTGGACGGAAATGATTGCGCCCTGCTGTATTTTCATTTGATCGCTCAGAATTTTCCTTAATTCCTCCTGGCGCCTTTCTTGTTGTTCTTTCTCCTTTGATGTTGTCTTTCTTGTTCTTCTTTCTCTATCTGATGTCTTCTTTCTTATTCTTCTTTTTCTTCTTGGCGTCTTGTTTCCAGATCTTCCACTATTTTCTTTAATTCGTCTTTCTCTTCCTGGCGTCTTCTTTCTTGATCCTCCTTTTCTTCCTGACGTCTTTTTTCTTGGGCTTCCATAATTTCTTCTTGACGTCGTTTTTCTTCCTCTTAACGTCTTCTTTCTTTCTCTTGATGTCTTCTTTCTTTCTCTTGATGCCTTCTTTCTTGTTCTTCTTTCTCCTCTTGCTGTGGTATTTTCAGGTCCTCCATCATTTTTCTCAGTTCGGTTTTTTCTTCTTGACGTCGTCTTTCTTGTTCCTCTTTTTCCTCTTGACGTCGTCTTTCTTGTTCTTCTTTTTCCCATTAACGTCGTCTTTCTTGTTCTTCTTTTTCCTGTTGACGTTGTCTTTCTTGTTCTCTTTCTCCTTTTGACGCCTTTTCTCCTGCTCTTCTTTGTCTTCTTGGCATTGCTGTGCCATCATCCTCGTAAACTCCACAAGTAGGTCCTTCATTTCTTTCTCTCCTGTCATACTTCTTGTTGTTACGGGCATACGATGAAGTAGTTTATTGCACAATGTTAAAAAAATTTAAATGTTTCGTCGATTTTTCCAATGAAACTTTCTAGAAAAATCTCGAAATGGCACGAAAGAGTCTTATTTAGAGTCTAGGTCACTATTTAGTTGAAATAATTTCACTACTTCCAGTAATTTTCAAATAGAATGGATGTTCTAGAAATTTTCTTAAACTAACAAAAATAAGTCTTATTTAGTGTCTCTGTCACTTTCCAGTTCAAAGAATTTAATTATCTCCACTAATTTTCAAATAGAATGTTCTAGAAATTTTCGGGAACTAACACAAATGAGTATCTTTCAGTGACTCGGTCACTTTCCCGAAAACGCACTTTTCACAGTTTTGAGCCCAAAAATAGTCCTTAAACAATGTCCCGTAAGTCAGTTCTCCGTGTCACCACTAATTCCCGAGAAGAACACTGTAGAAACCTTCTTGAACAGTCCAAAAATCTGTTTTAATTCCGCTTCTGACACCAATTGTTACGTGCTTACATCCTTTTTGTAAACACCCTGTATCGTGGGTTTGGACATTATAACACCAGGGTAACACCAAACACTAATTTATTAACTTACTAATTACAACCAATTAATTACTTGACTAATAATAGTACTGTACTACAATTCAATTATTCAGTCGATTTATTATGTGTTTATTCTTTACTCTCTGACCATCTCAACTGACCATTAGAACTGTACTAACTTAACTGTCCCACACATAGCTTGTCATTCCTTTATATACCCTAGGTTATGTGTTCTGGATCTTTCCACAACATTCCTGTATATTCTACAATGTTCCACAGGATGTCTGTGATGTTCTAGATTCTTCTGTATGTCTCTAGAGGGTTGAAACACATAACAATATCACTCAATGTTCAAGATATTGTACTTAAAGTATTCTTTATGAGTGCAGAAAACTGTGTAGATGAATCATCAAGACCTTTCAACATAAGTCTTGATAAACATAGAGATTATGCTAGAATTCAAAAATTTTTAACGCCCGTAAGATAACAATAATTTGATAAAATGCAATTGTGAAGATTTTTTTTTAAAAAAGAAAACAAAGGAGCTAAAAGAAAACTTAAGGAATTCGCTATTATGTTATTAATCGAGAAAGAGAGCACTGAAATACTTCGTAGTTCTGTACAATCAGTTTATTTATTATCCGTTTTTTAACAATAGTTTATATGAGTTATATAAAAGGGAAGTAGATATTTCAGCGATCTAAAATCATATGAATTATCAGTATTTGCACCTAGCTCTAAAATTTGAGAACACGACCAAAGAATCTTTCGTAATGAAAGACTCTGTAAAGTTAAAAAAAGTCGCTGATTTTGCCCGAGTGTGGTCGGGTGGGCAGGTTGTTTAAAGTAGTCGGCAACAGATTGTTATTATATCAGAATTATGTTTCTAACCATTTATATTTAAGTAGTTAACAATGCAGTGCCATTTGAAGCGAGGGCCACTCTCCAGCATCGTATTCTCTCAAACCCTCTCTTATAGAATGGTTGAAAAATCAGAGAAAACCAAGTAGCAAGAAGTGAAAAGGGTGCTTTCCAAACGTTGGGCTGATGTCACCAAAGGGCAGATAGGAAATAACTTTGGTGAGATCATGTAACCACAAGAGATGGCGTAATGATATCGGATGTGCCATCCAGTAAAGAAAGGCCGACTAGAAAAATGAAATGGAAAACCTCTGTCAAGATGTTGTGCGAAGAAGAAGAAGTAGAAGGTGTAATATGGGATCACCAGACAACGGTGTTGTGTTACCGAACAGATTTATAAACTTTAAATAAATTGCCATAAGGTTTTCGTTCGGCTTCTGACTGGGTTTTAAGTTTGTTTTTCATTTTTTACTGTACCTAGCTTTTTATATTTATAGTTTAACCACAAACAAACCTTATCTAATTTGTAGCCAAAGAACTATTTTGTGTGTTATTGCCGAATTTTGTTAAATTTCGCATATTTAGTGGTTTTACCAGACCCTTTTTTAATATCGTTTTGTTATTGATACATTGTTATTTGGCTGTCTATATAATCTATATATATTGTACTTTCCTTAACTATGAATTCATTTTTCTGATTGTTTTCGAATTAATTAGCGTTTATTTTCAAAAAAATGCTTAAATTGTTTTATATATAGTTAGGTTAGCTTATTTAACAAAACACATGCATCAAAATTTATGCTTAGGCAGCGATAGTTGTTCCTCACGGCCTATTAGATTATTTTTGTCCGATGACTATATAAAATGAAGCTAGCGCAATATGTAAACTTTCGAGAAATGAGAAACAGGAGCGTGCCAGTGCATATCCATACGATCTTCGGCGTTTTCCACTTCATTTGTTTTATATTTTTATTTTTTATTTATTCTATGCATCTTTGAGTGGAAAATAAAGACCATTCCTTGATAATATTATATTTTTTTGTTTAAATAAGTCTTCAGCAAAACATTTTGTTTTACCCACAATGCTTTTATTTCCATAATATATACTTAATTTAAACGCATTAATATCATATTCGTTTTCCCCCCAGCACCTCCGCCAAAATTTTAAATGTCAATAGCGGTATATTATCATGACAAGAAATTAAATATATAACCGCACAAGATTATTTACTACATAATTTAAACAGTCTGGTGTATTTCCCGTAGCAAGAGACTGTAAAGCTAAACCTTCAATGCCAAAGTGGACAGCGTTATAATCAATAAGTATATCGTGGCAACTGTAACCACACTATGGCCCCTTAAGAGAGGCCGGCACAGAATTTTATAAAATGCTATACACAAATCAAATATATTTTCCTGTACTAATCATAAAGCAGAAAACCCCAAGAAACCAAATTGGAGTGGGAGTAACGTTTTATTGAAAGTCAACAATTCTTCTATTTTGTTTCTTTATGCGAAATTTCATTATACAAAATCTTTTTAAATGCCACTAACAAACTACAACCAAGCAATTCTACTCCTAATGAAGTTCTCCAAATTTCTCCTTCGCAATATACAAAGATGGCGCTGCGCTGCTAAATTATTTTTCGTTGGCTAGAACCTTGAAATATAATTAGTATGATTAAGCCATAAATTATGAAAAATTTTAATTACATACAAATTTTTGTTAAAATCGGCCGTTTTAGAACTACTTACATAATTTTTTTCTAAATTTCTTTGTCTATGTAAATTTTGAAAACTCCTATAACTTTTTTTTAATAATTTCAGATCTTCGATTGTTTAGAACTATTGTCTTATATTATTGTCATATATTATTGCATATATTGCAGTATCAAAATTGTCGTAGTATTTTAGGTAAAACAAAAGAGTTACTTATTAATTGCAACTCAGCGGCTCAGCAGTATGACATCATTGCATTTACTGAAACATGGTTAAATGATAGCGTATATGATGCCGAACTGCTTGATCTAAATGTATACAATGTGTTTCGCAAAGATCGTGACTTCATCTCAACAAATACAACCAGGGGTGGCGGAGTTCTTCTTGCGAGCTTAAAAAGTATAAATGTCACTATGATAGACATTTTCTCGGAATGCATTAGTTTCTCCAATATTAAATCCATAGACATCCTAGCTACTAAACTGACCATTAATCAAAACATGTTATATCTATTTATAATATATATTCCACCCCAAACGACCCTAGCAGAGTATAACATTCTCTTTGATGCACTTGAATCACTTTATTTTATTAATGGAAGTAATATAGCTATAATCGGTGATTTTAACGTACCCGGAATGAACAACCCCACAGATGACAAAGCTCTGGCAGTAAACAATTTTTGCTATTTCTTTAATCTCAATCAACATAATACCGTATTAAACGCTCAAAATCGCATTTTAGATCTCGTGTTGACCAGTCAGCATTGCACAGTTGAAAAGACTGTGGATGTCTTATTATCAGAAGATGCTTATCATTCGGCATTAACAATCTGCATTGAATATAAAGATAAATATAAACATTTTCCGTTACAAAATAACATGGACTTTAACTTTAAAAAAGCAAATTTTCATAACCTTTACAATGAATTGCTACAGGTTGATTGGAGTTCCATTTCAAATCATGTTGATGTGAACATGGCTACGACTGAATTTTACACTATACTAAATAACTTAATATCCAGACATGTCCCTCGAAAGAAAGCATGCGCACGCGTATATCCTGTGTGGTTCAACAAACAATTAATAATTAAATTAAAAAAACAAAGATAAAGCTCGAAAAAAGTATAAAAAATCAAACAATATAGCGGACTATAATACATTCAAAAAATTAAGAGCTGAATTTAAAACTGAGAATGAGGAGGCTTATAAACGTTACACAAGCAAATTAGAAAATGACTTAAAATTAAATCCAAATAACTTTTGGTCTTTTTTAAATTGTAAGAAAGACAACTCATCTATACCGCTCAACATGAAATACAACGACAGTAACTTGGGACCCTCAACAGATCGTTTCAGCTTTTGCAGATTTCTTCTCAAAATCATTCTCCACTTCTAACACGCCCCCTTGCTCAAAGAATTCTGGCATCACCCTATCTAATGGTATTTTGCAGCTAAAAAAGTTTTCAGAAGATGACGTAATTAAATCATCAAAAAAATTGAAATCAAATATGACCATGGGTCCCGACAACATACCATCTTTTTTAGTACACGATTGTGCCCCAGTTTTTGCTGCTCCGTTATGCGCCATTTTTAATTTAGTTATTAAAACATCTGTATTTCCCGATATGTGGAAATTATCAAAAGTTGTACCTGTTTTCAAAAAAGGCGGTAGAAATGACGTAACAAACTACAGACAAATTGCCATTATTTGTAATTTTAGTAAAGTATTTGAGATTTTACTATATGATTCTATTTACTGTCATGTTGACAATATCCTCATACCGGAACAGCACGGATTTATCACTGGGAGATCAACGGTTTCAAATCTGGTGGTCAAAACGCAATTCATCACTGAGGTCCTGGATAGCGGAGGCCAAGTGGACGTAATCTACACCGATTTCTCCAAGGCCTTCGACATGCTGGGTCATGCCTTTTTAAAATGTAAATTAGAAACCATGGGTATCTCTGCCGATCTCTTAAATATTATTGACTCCTATCTGTCAAATATGTGGCAATATGTTCAAGTTAGGGCCCATAAATCCGATCATTTTCTGCAGACTTCAGGCGTACCCCAGGGCTCCATTCTTGGTCCATTATTTTTCGTTATTTTCATTACTGATATTTCAAGCAAGCTAAATATTAAATATCTCTTGTACGCTGACGATGTTAAGATCTTCTGCCAAATAAACTCCGCTGTCGACTGTGCAATGTTGCAAAATAATCTGAACGAAATTAGTAACTGGTGTAAAGCAAATAATATGTTTCTTAATGCCAGTAAATGCAATGTCATGTCTTACTCCCGTAAGAACATTATATTCAAACATGATTATAAGATTGACGATGTATCTCTTAATAGACCCGGTGTTATTAAAGATCTTGGAGTAATTTTCGATTCAAAGCTAACATTCATTCCTCACGTAAATTCGACGGTTGCATCATCTTTTAAAGTATTAGGATTCGTTTTGCGGAACATGAAAGATTTCAACAACATTCACACATGTGAATTATTATGCTACTCCTTAGTACGGTCAAAGCTGGAATACGCATCTATTATATGGAACCCCATTTATAATATGCATATTTCTGCCCTAGAAAATGTACAACGTCGTTTCTTAAAAAACTTGCATTTTCAAACATATGGTATATACCCACACCGAGGATATCCCCAAGCTGATCTTTTGGCAATATTTAACGTTGATAGTCTCGCAAAAAGAAGAAATATTCACTCTATCATATTTCTATATAAAATTATTCACAACGTAATCAAATCTGAAGACTTCACAAACAGCATTTATTATCACGTACCTCGCATCTCATCACGACAAACTCAAACTTTTTCCCTACCAATTCCAAGAACTAATATACTCACTCAAGCTCCCTTTTTTCAAATGTTTAATAATTATAATCAAGTAGATAATCAATTAGATATTTTTCAAACCAGCATTGGTCGTATTAAGAAACTGTAAAAAATATGTTATATATGTCATATGTGGTGCGTTATATATTGATCTATTATTTATAATAGTTTTGTATATAACGTGTTATATAAACTGTCCCATTATAAATGCTCCCAAAATATTCAAAATATTTTTATCATATTTCCTGTTTATTACAATCGTCTGGTATACGACTTCAAACCTCTTTGTAAGAGGATTACTCACTCACTTGTACTTTTGAGTAGGCGGAGTACATGTTGGTTTTTCTTTTCTTTTTTTTATACGTAAAATGTGGCATAATTACCCAATAAACAAATTTGTTTATAATTGATATTTCTACAGCAGTTTGTTTTATTGCTGTTTTATCACAGTTACAAAATTGCAATGATACAAAATAATAGTATAATATTTTAATTTTGCTTGTTGGGTAGTGCGTACAATTTGTGTATATTTTGTATTGTAAAAATGTGTTTAACTGTATAACTATTGTAATCGCCCTTATCCTGTAAATGGAACCTGTTCTGTAGGATATTGTAACGAAAATAAATAAAAAATAAAAAAATAAAAAAAAATATATTATTGCATATAAAATTACAATAGTTACAAGAGTGCAAAGAAGTTTTCAAGAGTTTTCAAAATTTATATATAGTGTGTGAAATTTAATACCGCAACACCCCGTTATTTTGGAACTCGTTGGTCGATTTTAATTTTTTTTCTTTTGAGATATAGTGCTCGATGAGATTTATTTGACTCTCTTGAAAAATTTGTAATTTTCATATTTTCAAGGCCTACTAAGCTCCTCTAAATGGGTAGAAATTTCGAGATCGACTATTAGGCAATTTTTTTATCGGCAAATTGGATAGCGTATTCGATTCGCAGTTGTTTCAAATACTTCCATATAAAATTTTAACTCGATACCTCATATAGGGTGTTTGTTATTCAATAGCTAAATTTAAATTTTTCACTTTTCGACTGGCCCTGTATAGAAGTCGGTTAGGTTTACTAAAAAGGTAAAGTAGTCATTCGACTTAAGGAACATAAATGAGGAAGAAAAAAAAAGTTATTCTTTAAATAACTAGTGGTCCTATACATCATTCGGTTACTGTACGTGCCTCAATGAAAACTTTTCAAACAAATAAATTAGATGGAATAGCTTTCCTTTTTTCTTCCTCATTTAGTGTCTGATGTTCCTTAAGTCGAATGACCACCTTACCTTTTTAGTAAACCTAACCGACATTTGTACAGGGCCAGCCGAAAAGTGATAAATACTGAATAACAAACACTTTATGACTTATCGAGCTAAAATTTTGTATAGGGGTATCTAAGACAACTGCGAATTGAAAACGCTATCCAATTTGCTGATAAAAAATTTCGACCCATTTAGAGGAGCTTAGTAGGCAGTCAAATAAAGCTCATCGAGCACTATTCTCAAAAAAAAAAAAAAATTAAATCGGCTAACGCGTTCCAAAATAATGGGGTGTTGCGGTAATAAATAGCACACACTGTAGATAAAAAAATGAAGAAAAAAATCATGTAGCTCCAAAACAGCTGGTTTTTACAAAAAAAATATGTTATCAAAATTATTCATAATTTATTTCTTAATCATATGATTCATGTTTCAAGCATGAATCATCGAAAAAAAATTTAGTACCGCAGCACCATCTCTGTAAACTGCAGTTATTTACTATATCTTTTATTAACAATCATGCGCCATTTGCAAATTTCAAATATCTTTGTTATTTTGCGAGATAATGTCCCGGAGATTTTGAACTGAAACACCCTATATACAAAGTAAGTTTTCTATTTTAGTACTGTTATTCAGATTTGCTTGATTTTTTTTTTATACAAAAAATAATATTCACATAAATAGAACTAGATATAAGAAGTAAATTAACCCATTATTTTTTAGATACTTATATGAATTTAATAAATTACCAGAGGATTTTAAAAATAGTAATATCCTTAACATTTTTAAATAAAAAATTTTGTTTCACACATAAATACAAAAATATAAATGAATCTTTAAACGATATTTAGTAAAATTTCATTTTGAGTGCTGATCACTGTAACTCTATTTATATTATCTACACTTATAGTTATAATTAGTGTGTAATTATTAAATCTTTTTATGTAAGTATGTGTATGACTAATATATTATTGTTTATAACTCATTATTTGTGGCATACGTGCTCAACACGAATCAGGTGTTCGTTTAGCTCCATCACCCTCCATTTTTTTGTAAATCGCGAAAATAACCTAAAAAACCTCATAATTTAGGTTATGTGGTAGAAATAGTGACAACGTCAACAAGGAAAGACTATCCTTAGTGATATTAAATATTCAATCTATTCGACATAAAACTGACGAACTGTATTTCTAGAAAGTTTAAGTTTCCCGAAAATAGTTTTAATGACTGAACCTTGGTTAAAATAAAATTAACCCTTACATATTTCTGGTTATTCACTAATTTCTAGATATGATAGAAAAAATTCAATACATGGCGGAACACTAATTCTTGTACATAACAGATTTATAAACATTTTGCTAATGTTACGAAATATGATGACTTCTTGGTAGAAAAGCATTTTGAGTTTTCTCTAATTGGTTACGCGCCTTAATATTAATTGTAGTATAATTAAGTATTTTTAATTTTTCTATATATTTGGTAGTCTTAATAAAAAATTTCAAGGTCTTAGCACCAGCAAAAAAGGGTGCGTAAAGAAAGATAGCACCGGGCGCGAGACATTGTGATTGATAGATAGAAAGTAGATAGCATAGCACGCGGCTTCACGCACATATATAGTTATCAAAGGCATATAGTTATCAACTACAAAAGTGAATTATAATATTTTCTTTATTTATTAGTTATTAGTTTAATCAATAATAATTTAAAGTGTCGGAAATTTTACATCCTAATTTCCTATCCGTTCCACCTTACCGACATCAACAGTGAGACCACGAGACATCCTGAAAGTGGGTAAGTTTTCGACATTTTAAAGTTATTTTTCTTTTGTTTGGAAATCTCGCACCTATAAAATACAGTTCACTCAATTCATTATTTAGACGCACCCGCTGATAAGGCCCATTCATATGGCCACTTCGTCCGGATTATAGCCGGCGGCAGATTTTTATAGTAGTTTTTGCTCTATTTATCGCGATATTGTAATTCACTTGTTTTCTTAAACACGTACATACATATGCTTTAATATATATTTTAGTAGATTTTATTTATACTTGCCTTGAAGAATTATTTGCATTATTTACCAGTACGAGTTATTTGCTCTGGCATTTTGATTAATCAACAAATATTTAATATTATTGATTAATATTAGTTAACAACTTAGGTGTTTCTTGCGTTTAACATTTTAATTTTTTACATAATTTGGATAATTTTAGTGTATAGTTTGGGTGACATTAAACTGTTCAAGTGTTTCACAATGCCACCAAAAATTGATCAAAACTTAGAGACAAAACTTAGTAAATTTATAGCTAAAAAAGAAACTTATTTCAACAAAACACAAATGCTCTTTGATTTGTCGAGAGATTTAAAAAATCCTGAGAATTTATCAAAATTCAAAATTCAAATGCGTACTTTGGATGAAACAACAAAGTTGTTTAAACAAATGATAGATAGTATTAATGATGTAAGTTCAGATATAAACCCTGATTATGTATTAAATTATCAACCATTAGAAATGATAGATTCGCTATATTGTCATATAAAAGAGGCAGCCAAAATTATAGAAGACCAGCAGGTCACACAAAATAGACAAACAGCTGATCAACCAGCTGTCGCTAGGTTACAAAAAATAGAAATACCGGAATTTTCCGGTCATCCCAAAAAATGGCCAATATTTTTTGAAACTTTTAAAAGCCTTGTTCATAATAATGCAAATTTAGATAACACAAGTAAAATACATTACTTGTTAGGCGCTTTAAAGGGCAAAGCTTTGGACGTTTGTGCGGGTGTTATGCCGACGGCCGCAAATTACAGTATTCTTTGGGGCACTTTGGTAGGTAAATATCAAGATAAGCGTTTGCTAGCTGATACCTATTTTAGTCAAATGTTGGAGTTTAAAACGGCCCAGCAGGAATCTGCAGCCTGTCTTAATAATTTTTTGGAAAAATTTGACACTTCTGTTAACGCCATTAAACAATTAAATATTCCCGATTTGACAGATTTTTTCATAGCTTCTTTAGCTCTGTCAAAGTTAGATATTCAAACACGTAAATTATTTGAAATGTCAAAACACTCTGAAATTCCTACTTATAAAGAAATCGTAGACTTTGTTAAAAACCAAAGAAAAGCCCTTAGTAGCCTTTCAAAAAATAGTCATGCTAATTCCGCAAAGCTCAGTGTTAGTAGTAGTAGTGCTTATAAGCCTAAACAGGTTCCGCAATCATTTGTTACAAATAGTAGTGGTGGGGCAAATAAAAAACCTTATAAAAGTTTAGCAGGCAATTGCTCCATTTGTAAACATTTACATTCAGTTTTTCAGTGTTCTGAATTTCTAAAACTTACGCCTCACGAAAGATATAGTTTAGCTAGAGAGAAAAAATTATGCTTAAATTGTCTAAGTTCAGTTCATAAAATTGCCGATTGTAAATCGACAAACGTTTGCAATATTTGTCATTTTCGTCATCATTCGCTATTACATTTCGATAAATTAAATTTCGCTAATAACAATAATGACCACGAAAACGTAGCATCTAGTAGTCAATCTCCGTCAAATGAATATGAGAAAGAAAACTTATCCACGCACAATTTTTGTTCAACTTCAACCAGTGAAATATCGCAAGATAATTATACAACTTTACTATCTACGGCAGTGGTCAACATAATGTCTGTTTCGGGCGAATATAAACCCGCGCGTTTTTTGATAGATAACGGAAGCCAAGCACATTTTATCACTAGAAAATGTTGTCAGCGGCTCAAATTACCTTTTCAAAAATATCACTCCTCTGTTAATGGAATCGGTGGTCCTCAAACAGTTTTAGGGCACTTAAATTTTGGTTTAAGTTCACGATTTGGTTCAAATATTCAGTATCAGATATATGCTTTGGTAATAGATAAAATAACTGACCGACTTCCAACAACTAATATACCAGTCAAATCACTTAATTATTTAAATCATGTGCAATTAGCAGATGATCATTTTTACGAACCCTCAAAAATTGATGGAATTATTGGAGCCAGTTTATTTCTGCATATTTTAGGTACTAGTAAGATAGTTGGCCCACCTAATTTACCTATGGCAGTACAAACTAGTTTAGGTTACATTGTGATGGGAAATATACCCACCACTACACCAGTTGAGGTTGAAAATGCGCAAACATTTTGCTCAATTATAGAACCATCTTTAGAATAAATTTTACATAAATTTTGGGAAGTAGAGGAGATACCTGCACCTCCCGTGCTTAATCAGGAGGATGTTGAATGTGAAAACATTTTTAGAACCACTACCACTCGCGACTACACTGGTCGATTTACAGTAGCACTTCCGTTTAAGGAATATCCGCCTCTGTTAGGAAATTCGTTTGCTATAGCTTGCAAACGATTTTACTACCTCGAAAATAAATTTAAAAATGACCCTCTTCTTAAAAACAATTATAGTGAGGTTATTAGGGATTATATAAGTCAAGGTCACATGACTCTGGTATCCCCAGATTCGAATGGTCAACTTGATAATAGCGCATATTACATTCCGCATTTTGCAGTATTGAAAGATAGTGTTAGCACGCCTGTTCGTATCGTGTTTGATGCCTCCGCAAAAACATCTAATTCACGCTCACTAAATGATGTTTTATATTCCGGTCCAAAATTACAAACTGACATTTTTAAAATCTTACTTAACTTTAGACTGTTTCAAGTTGCTATAATTTCAGACATACGACAGATGTATCGAAATATTCGGGTGTGCCCCAAGCATCGCAAATTTCAAAGAATTTTGTGGAGATTCTTCCCAGAAGAACCTTTAGCGACTTATGAACTAACCACAGTTGTGTTTGGTTTAAAATCGTCCCCTTTCTCGGCTTTAAGGACGATTAAACAACTTGCCGACGATGAAGCAGAGGCGTTTCCTCTCGCGTCCAAAGTGGTCGAGACCGATCTGTATATAGACGACCTAGTAGTTAGTGTCCCGACGACACCGCAAGCAATAGAGCTTTATCGTCAAATGGTAGGGTTATTTTCTACCGGGGGTTTCGAATTAGTTAAGTGGAGCTCAAATTCGCAAAAATTGTTAAAATAAATTCCTAAAAATATTCGTTTATCATCAACAATAGAATTTAGTGAGACGCCTGAAATTAATTGTGCACTCAAAGTTTTGGGGTTACAATGGGACCCTTCAACCGACTTCTTTTCATTTTCGGTAAATATTCCAAACAAAATTTGTACAAAAAGAAGTATTTTGTCAACTTTAGCACGCATTTGGGATCTGCTAGGGTTTTTATCAGCTATTACAATCGTCGCAAAACTTCTGATAAAAGAGTTGTGGATTTCTTAAGTTGATTGGGATGCGGAACCGCCAAAAAACATTCAAAAACAATGGTCAGAATTTTATGAGGAGCTGCCTCTCATATCGCAATTTAAAGTACCGCGTTATATCGGGGCATTTGACAATAATTCTTACGCAACATTAATAGGATTCGCAGATAGTTCACTAAAAGGATACGGAGCCATGGTTTATATAAAATTAATTGCACCTAATAATGACATTAAAATTAACTTAATGTGCGCAAAAGCAAAAGTAGCCCCTTTGAAAATTTTTACAATACCTAGACTTGAACTTTGTGCTGCGGTTCTTTTGGCAAAATTAATTAAATCAGTTATAGATACGTGTTCAGCTCGCATTAAAATAGATAAGGTTTTCGCTCTTTCCGACTCGACAGTAGTTTTGCACTGGATTAATAGTTCTCCACATAGGTGGAAAACTTTTGTTTCGAATAGAGTAGCTAAAATTCAGGAGTCGGTTCCCTCCGCCAAATGGTTTCATGTAGAAAGTGAAAACAATATAGCTGACTGTCTTTCACGCGGACTAACGCCGGCACTTTTAATTCAACACTCTACCTGGCTCTCCGGTCCACACTGGCTTAAATTAGAATTGAATAAATGGCCTATTCAACCTATTGTAGAAAATAATTCACCTATAATTGACGAAAAAGTAACTGTAGTCCTGCCTACTATACTTGATGAATATAATCCGTTACGTAATCTTATATTGAGGATGTCTTCTTGGTCGAAACTTTGCAGAATTACAGTATACGTACTTAGGTTTCTGAAATTATTACCAGTTAGAAAAATCATTTCTGTATTAGATTCAGATAAGGCCGAATTAGTGCTAATACGAATTGTTCAAAAATTACATTTTGCTAAAGAATTTGTACTGTTGCAGAATGAACAGTCGTGTTCCAAATCATTGCGTCATTTAAATCCTTTTTTAGATAAGGGATGTATTCGAGTAGGAGGTAGGTTAGAAAACGCACAAATTAGTTATTATACAAAACATCCACTATTACTACCAAAAAAGGATCACTTAGTTAATATATTAATTGACCACTTTCATCGCTTATACTTACATACTGGGCCACATTTATTATTATCGCTCCTTCGACAACGATTTTGGATATTAGCTGCTAGAAATGTTGTTCGTAGTCGCATTAAATTGTGTAATTATTGTTTTAAATTTAAACCTAAAGCTACATATCCGCAAATGGCTGATCTACCCGTTGCTAGAGTGACGGAGGTAAAATGTTTCTTAAACAGTGGCGTGGACTACGCCGGCCCGGTTTATATTACTTTAGGACGTCGCAGAGGTATTAAAAGCCAAAAAGCGTACATATGTCTGTTTGTTTGTCTGGCAAAGAAAGCGGTGCACTTAGAATTAGCCTCTGATATGTCAACCGCTACATTTTTAGGATGTTTTAAACGTTTAATAGCGCGCCGCGGACCCGTATGTTCTATTCACTCGGACTGCGGTTCAAATTTTATTGGGGCAAAAGCTGAACTTGATCAAATTTACCACTTAATTCAATCCAGTGAATATATTCGCACTATAGGCGCAGAATTAAGTTTGCACAAGATAGAGTGGAAGTTCAACCCTCCATCCACCCCCCATTTTGGGGGTATTTGGGAGGCAAATATTAAGTCAATGAAAACACATTTGCATAAAGTTGTAGGCAATCAAATTTTTACTTTTGAGGAATTTACAACCATATTAACACAGATTGAATCTCTCTTAAATTCTAGACCATTGTGTTGGTTGAGTAATGACCCCTCTGAACCAGAGCCGTTAACCCCCGCACACTTTCTTACATTGACTCCATTGAAATCACTTCCCGCGTTAGATTTCTCGGAAACAAATCAAAATTTGCTTTCACGTAAACAACTACTTGATCAGGTAGTACAATCATTTTGGAAACGGTGGCGGCTGGAATACTTGAGCAGTTTGCAAAGTCGCCAAAAATGGAACAGTCCAGCTTGTCCTGTTACTAAAGGAACACTGGTTCTCATTCGACAAGAAAACATACCCCCTCTTCAGTGGCCGTTAGGGGTTATCGAAGAGGTATTTCCAGGCAAAGATGGCGTGGTTCGTGTAGCCCTTGTCAGAGCAAAAAACACGACTTACAAAAGACCCATTGTCAAGTTGTGCCCTTTGCCTAATCAGTAAAATGCAACATATTTTTTTTTTACTCTTAGAATTTCTTAGTTCTTTTTTTAATAGATTTTTTCTTTTTTTTCTTACTTTAGGGTATATTTGAAAATAATTTTTCAAGGCCGGGGGAATGGTTACGCGCCTTAATATTAATTGTAGTATAATTAAGTATTTTTAATTTTTCTATATATTTGGTAGTCTTAATAAAAAATTTCAAGGTCTTAGCACCAGCAAAAAAGGGTGCGTAAAGAAAGATAGCACCGGGCGCGAGACATTGTGATTGATAGATAGAAAGTAGATAGCATAGCACGCGGCTTCACGCACATATATAGTTATCAAAGGCATATAGTTATCAACTACAAAAGTGAATTATAATATTTTCTTTATTTATTAGTTATTAGTTTAATCAATAATAATTTAAAGTGTCGGAAATTTTACATCCTAATTTCCTATCCTTTCCACCTTACCGACATCAACAGTGAAACCACGAGACATCCTGAAAGTGGGTAAGTTTTCGACATTTTAAAGTTATTTTTCTTTTGTTTGGAAATCTCGCACCTATAAAATACAGTTCACTCAATTCATTATTTAGACGCACCCGCTGATAAGGCTTAGGCCCATTCACTAATATTTAGTGCTAATATTAATATGTATATGTTATGTGTCTATAGACCGCCCTCTTCAAATGTGACTTGCTTTCCTAGAAAGTTTAGAATGCCTATTATCTCAATTACCACAGAATTCATCAATTGTACTGGCAGGAGATCTTAACATAAATTTTAACGATGGAGCTTCAACTAACACTCAGATGTTAATTAATTTATTCACCTTTTTTTAATTTATCAATGCACGTAAATTCTTATACGCGCTTTTCCCAGTTCTCGGCCACTACAATAATTGACTATTTCTGCACTAACTTAAATACAGAAAATGTTTCTTGTTCGGTTGTCGCAGCAGGCTTGTCTGACCATGAGGCCATTCATGGTTTACTGTATCTAGATTTGAAAAGGTTACTCTTTATAAATATGGACGGATTTATAGCAAGGCCAATTATAATAGGTTTTATCAATATTATCAAGAGATAAACTGGGAGCACGTACTAGAGTCTTCAGAGCCATTTAGTTTGTTTCATGTAACTATAATTGAAGCCTTCAGCATTGCCTTCCCTTTAAAGCAAATAAAAATAAAAAACAGCAAACCATGGATTACTAGAGGAATTAAAACATCCGGAAAAAATTTACGCTCCTTACATCATATAAGAAAATATGCAACCAATAAATCATTTCACGAGTACTTTAATAAATATAGAAATACCTACAGGAAAGTAATCAGAATTGCAAAAGAATGTTATTATAAGGCGAGACTCACCAAGGCAGTTAACGTGTCAAAGGAGAGCTAGGCCATCACTAATGACCTAAGAGGTAGAAACAGTCAAACTCCACCTCAATTTAAATTACATCCTAGTTTGACTAATAACTACTATTGTACTATAGGAGAAAAATTAACAAACCAGCACCAAATGACCCTCTAATCTATCTTAGTGATATTAATGTTCCATCAAGTTTATACTTATCACCTACAGATACAATAGAATTAAAAGAAATTACTTTAGAAATAGAAAGGTGTAGACGATCTATCTATTAAAGTTTTTGAAAACATGCCAAATAGCACACTAAATATTTTAGTTCATCTCATAAATCAATCCTTTGAAACCGGTACATTCCCTTCTTGCCTAAAAACTTCCGTTGTCATTCCAATTTACAAAGGTGGAAGTACAAATTTTCGATCAATTTCTTTAATATGTACACTTTCTAAAATAATCGAAAAATTAGTTAAGAAAGGATACTAACTTTCTTAACTGTACATAAAATACTTAATAGCAACCAATAAAAGTACCAGCGAAGCTATTTTTGCTTTTTTGAAGGAGGTTTACCATAAAAGAAATGAGGCTGAAGTTGCCGCGGCTGTATTTTGTGATTTATCGAAAGTATTCGATTGCGTGAATCATGAAATATTGCTGCGGAAGCTTCACTGTTATAGATTCAGATGTACCTCATTTACCTGGATTCAGTCCTACCTCAAGGATCGCTTCCAAATGACAAAATCATCAGGAAAATATTGTAATATGTTGCAACCCCTTAAAATTTAAGGTTATGTTGGTTACTAAAAAGTAGTAGTATTTGCACCTACTCGAGAAACCTACCAGAAGTTAGTTCTGGTGACATCTGGAATTATCTAGAGAATGGTGGCGTCATCACAGAAAAATCGAGATCTGTCATTTTTAGGTATAAAAGACCGACCGCATTCTCAGCGAGTAGTTCAGAAGTTCAGAAAGTATAGAAAGTGAGGTTAAGAGTTCAAAGAGAAACAAAGTGATAAACATTGTGATTTTTAGTCAGTAAAGTGTATTTAAATTAACAATAGTATTGTGAAGTATCCAGTAAATATTTAATAAAGTGTGTTAGTGGACATCTCTTGTTATAATTTTTGGAACCCACGGATTTTGCGAGGGTGGTTTCCTAAGGGTGGAAACACGTCACAAATTGGTGTCAGAAGCGGAATTTTATGACAAGAGGAGCTCTGAAGTTGTGCTGGAGTGTTCGAGTTAGCACAGAGGACTCATTTACTGGACATTGTTCGAGGGTTATTTTCGAACAGGAAAATAGTGTTAAGTGCATTTTTGAGACATTGTAGAACATTTTATTAGGACATTAGTGTGATAATTAAATCCTTTGAACTGAGAAGTGATAGAGACACTGAAAAAGACTCATTTAGTGCGTGAAAATTTCTAGAACTTTTCTATTTGGACATTAGTGGAGATTATTAAATTCTCTGAACTGGATAGTGACAAAAGACTCTGGATAAGACTTTTTCGTGCTATTTCGAGATTTGTCTAGGAAGTTCCATTACCGATATTGACGTGACAGTTAAATTTATTTTATTTTAATTTCATCGAAATCCCGGATGCAAAAAGCTGGGGAAAGTTTACAAGAATTTGAAGCTGCGATAGAGAGACTGGCGCACCTGGCGTATCCAAGTGCACCTAAAGAATTCCAGGAACAATTAGCCGTGGGGGCCTTTTTAGATGGTATAAGGGACGAAGAGGTCAGGCGAGTTTTGAGGCTGACAAGACACCAAAGTAGTAGCGAAGCTTTGGTGCGTGCACTTGAAGTAGAAGCCGCCTACAGAGATACTCCAAGGTCGAGAGTGCGAGCTGTGACTCTCGAAGAATCGCAACCAGAAATGAACCAGAGCTCTATGTTGACGGAGATGCAGAAAATGTTTACCAAATTATTGAACAAAGTGGATGATCTTAGGGAGCAGAGAAAACAACACAATAAAGGAAAGCCGAGTGGAGGTATTAAATGTTACAACTGCGGCAAGGTAGGACACATGAAGCGAGACTGTCGACAGCAGAATTCGGAGAGTCGAGTAAATGCTGTGAATCTTGAAGAGAAGCAGGAAAACAGTACCAAGGGGGTTGTTCTGGCTAGGGAATGCAGTGACCGCAGAGAAATAAAGATTTCCCAGCTTCGAAGAATCGCAAGCAGTCTGTTGTTGCATGGATATGTGAACGGAAGAAAATGTTTGTTTACCATCGACACAGGTACTACGTCATCAATAGTACGGCCAGGATTTATATCGGGCATAAAGATTACCAAGAGGCAAAATGAAGAAGTGATCGTCCGGACAGCTACGGGGGACAGGGCTACGGTTCATGGAGAAGTAGACCTGGGTTTGCAGATTGGGCATTTGAGGTTCGACCACAGGGTCATCGTGGCTGACATTACGGATGACTTCATTTTGGGACTGGACATTATGGAACAATATGGATTTATTATTGACGTAGGGAAGCGAATGTTAAGGATTGGGAACGAACAATTTATTCTGTCAAAAGTGAACGACCAATGCGAGAAAACCAGGCTGTTGACAACGCAGGCAGTCAAAACTCCTGCATTATCCAGAAAACCAGACATGGAAGATTGCAAGCGCTACCCTCAGGTGAGAAAATTGCCGAACATGGTTAAAGTCAACACTGTCAAGGTCGATCTTCCAGACAGTTGGTCAAAGAAAACTCTGAGGCAAGAGCAATTGCGTGATGTAGAAATCGGACCCATGTTGCGAGCAAAAGAAGAGGGAACGCGTCCAGCATGGAAGGATGCTTCCGACACAGAAGTGGGGCTGAAGGCTTTATGGTCACAATGGGATTCACTTACAGTCGTAGACGGGCTTTTAAGGAGAGCATGGGAAAGCCCAGATGGGAAGCAGGTTGCCATGCGTCTAGTGATTCCCAGGTGTCGTGTACCAGAAGTACTCCAGAAAGCGCACAATAAAACGTCCAGCAGACACTTCGGCATAAACAAGACATTGAGTAGAGCACGGGAACAATTCTATTGGGTTAATAGTCGCCAGGATGTGGAGGCCTGGTGTCGCAAGTGTAAGAATTGTGCTGCCCGTGGGGAACCATTTTCCATGAGCAACTACAGAAATGGAAGTCGAGAACAGCCAAAGAATGATCGAGAGCAGATGAACAGAACTAGTAACCGCTTGAAGGCTCGTTATGATCAGAATGCCAGTACAGGGGGATTCAAGGTGGGGGATCTGGTTTGGCTGTACAACCCACAGCGGAAGGAATGGAGATCCCCGACATTTCAACCTCCTTGGGATGGACCGTATACTGTTATTACCCGAATTAATGATGTCGTCTATCGTATTCAACGAAACAAAAAGTCCAAGATGAAGATCGTACACTTGGATAGACTGGCGAAGTATGTGAAAGAGGCTGAATTGCCTGACCGGGACGTTCAGGCTTAAGGAGGGGGCAGTGTAATATGTTGCAACCCCTTAAAATTTAAGGTTATGTTGGTTACTAAAAAGTAGTAGTATTTGCACCTACTCGAGAAACCTACCAGAAGTTAGTTCTGGTGACATCTGGAATTATCTAAAGAATGGTGTCGTCATCACAGAAAAATCGAGATCTGTCATTTTTAGGTATAAAATACCGACCGCATTCTCAGCGAGTAGTTCAGAAGTTCAGAAAGTATAGAAAGTGAAGTTAAGAGTTCAAAGAGAAACAAAGTGATAAACATTGTGATTTTTAGTCAGTAAAGTGTATTTAAATTAACAATAGTATTGTGAAGTATCCAGTAAATATTTAATAAAGTGTGTTAGTGGACATCTCTTGTTATAATTTTTGGAACCCACGGATTTTGCGAGGGTGGTTTCCTAAGGGTGGAAACACGTCACAATATTCTAATAAAGTTAAGATAAGCTGCGGAGATCCACAAGGGTCTGTTCTCAGCCCAGTTCTCTTTTTGTTATATATATATGACTTGGCAACTATCAATATATCGGGAAGTTTTACGCTTTTTGCCAATGACACCACCATTCTGTGGCATAATAAAATCTTGAGAATGTTGCATGAGAATATCTCCTCCGATATATCTGTAGTAAAAGAATGGTGCGATTCAAATCTTCTCACATCTAATATTGCTAAAACTAATGTAATAGCGTTCGGTTGCAACTTAGAAGAGCTTTACCTGGGAAGTCACATTCTAGAAAAAAAAACTCATACAAAGTTTCTTGGACTGTATATTGACAATAAATTAAATTTCCTAGAACATATAAGGAACTAAATAATAAATTATCTTCGGGATGTTATGCTATTCGCACAATTTCTATCGGATTGGGATGCTCTACTGCAAAAACAGCATTCTTTTCCTTAATAGAGTTACACCTAAGATATGGTATCCCATTTTGGGGATTGTGCAGCAACAACTATTAAATGGGGTGCTCATTTTGCAAAAACGAGCAGTAAGATATACGTGCAAAGCGCGTTTTAGAGACTCTTGCAAACCTCTATTTGTTGCTCACCAGATATTAACTGTAGTATCTATTTTTATCCATGAAACGGTGTGCTTATTTCATAAAAAACGAAATACTTTTGAACGTGCAGAAAATCGCCGCATTACTCGCCAAGCAAATGACATTAGTCATTACCATCTACCAATTTCATAAAAAACTCTCTAATTTACAATAGTAAGAAAATTTACAATCATATCCCAGTAGCATTAAAAAATATCTCCTGTGATAAACTATTTAGGAAGGCCATGAAAAAAATCTTAATTGATTAACCCTATTATAACTTACAGGAGTACTATGACGATATATTTTAATGTGTTTAATTTACTACCATATAGTTTATAAAATATACAACTTTTGTCGTATGTTCGTGATTTTTGTATCCTTGTATTTTTTTCTATTTTTTTTTGTATTGTTTGTAAACCGTATAACATTATTTCCTAGCTGTTTAATAAATTAATTATTTTTTTGTAACGTGTTCGAGATTTAGACTGAACTTTATGTTATTTAGAGAAAAAATGTTACTACCCCAGTAGCTCAGAGACTCGGCAGATGAGTCATGGGTCAGAAAACACTTTACAAATGGTTTTACGTGTTTGATAGATTGTAATTAATATATGACAGATGTTTTTATAATTTTTCTTAAAAAGATGTTAAATTGACTTATATAAAGATAATTTTCCCAGATAGGCGGGGCGCCAATCTTTCTATATTTGTAATTTACACTAAAACTGAAGTTTGATTACAAGAAAGATAAACTAATCAAATTATAAGGAAAGTATAAATTGTTGACTAAAAAAAAGGAGTGTAAATTAATAATCCTAAAGGTATTATCAAAATGGTTTGTATAAAAATAGTTTGTTTCAAAATAGTTTGTATAAAAGTAGTTTGTTTCAAAATACCTGAAATAAGTGGACAATGTGATTATAAAATTGATTTTATTATAAACCAATCAAACTGGATGTGTTTTTGTTAGAAAACAACTAAACTGAGGCCTTAAAAATTAAACAAATTTATGTACAAAGGAGAAAACGAATGGACGATAATATGTTATGTAGATATTATTTAAAATATTGTCTTAAACATGAACCGACAATATGGTGTTTAAAGGTACTATATTAAATATAAGCGTTTCGTAGAAATTGTGATCACAAAGTCTTTACAGAACTTTTTATATATTTGTTTTCAATTAGACGTTACGCCGATAATTTACATCTTAATAATAATTGAAAATACTAACTGTTCGTTGAAAACATATTAAAGGTAAAATTGAAAATGGAAATAGTTTAAAAAAAACATTTGCAATTTGATACTTCAAATAATTCTCAAAATATTAAGGCATAAAAATATGAGATATATATAAAAAACCGCTGCCCAAGGAATCACTACTTCCACATCCAGATTTTCTATCCAACTCACTCACAACGAAAAAAATTTGTATGTGGAAATAATTGCTTATGGAACTTTAATAATATAATATTTGAAATCCTCTACCCAAAAACCTATAAAACGATACCCCACATCGGTAGTGGGGTGGGGGTGGTGCTAGGGGGTGGGTGGATGAAGTAAAAACATATTTTGAGGTTTCTGGTTCTTGTACACACACACTAAATTACAATTTTTTTTTCATCCCCTTTAATAATGGGCTGGGGGTGGTAATGGGGGTGGCTAATGCCAAAAATTTTTTTGAGACCTTAGCTTCTCTTTAATATACTAAATACCAATTTTCTGGACTCTTACCTGCTTAATTTACCTATTTACCCCAAATTTACCCCAATTTACCCCAACCCTTCGATGGAACAAGATGAAAATATAATCTAGTTCCAGATCACGTTAAAATACATACGTGTGCCAAATTTCAAGTCAATATCTTAAACGGTTCCAGAGTAAACGTGCGCACAAAAAAAGTTACAGACCGACAGACAGAAATTTTTTTTTGGCTCAAACTTAAAATCTCGACGTTTCATGACATTCTAAGCCTATTTGAACAATAAAAATTTTTAAAATTTTTTTTGTCGTTACTATACTTCCACTGGATGTGGAAGTAAAAAAATCAGATACAAATTTTATTTGCGACACTTATCTGGAATTCTTAGTGAATTAAAGTAGTGACTCCAAGTGAGGGATGATGATGGTGAAATCCAACCCACATTGACGTAATCGCTGATTAAGTCAAGAAGTTCCCAGTACCATGTTCGACGTTTCCAGAAATTCCATAAGGACAAATCACATCTATTCTACCATACTATCGTCGCGATCTCCGTAAAAAGTTGTCCTAGACTAATATATACATTCCATCTTCTAATTACGTAGAGGAGAAGAAAGACGACCCCATTGGATGGTTAAAAAAATTAAAGTTTCCAACCCAAATTAAAATAAATGCATATCTACGATGTGCATCCAAATTTAAGAGATTTGCATCTAATATTAGAAGATTTGCATCTAACTTTAGAAGTTTTGCATCTTACTTTCGAACCCTGGAAATAAATGAAGTGTAAGCGTGACTTGCTGCAAAATGGCCGTTGCCAAATCTAAGTTACAAAAAAAATTATTTCTTTATAAATTACTTACGGATTAAACCGGTGAAAACAATTAGGGCTGCTTCATGTTAAAGAAGAGGGACTATCAACCCTTTCGATGTTGAAGTCGTAAAAAGAAACTTAATGAAGACACATCACTATTCAAAAATTTTGCTGACAATTGCGAAGTGCTAAGCTTCTTGTAACGGAGAAATATTTAGTTCTGACTTCCCTTTCTCGTAGTATGTAGATCGTGTCGTCTCTTTACCCTTTCCACTCTTAAAGCTAAGTTAGAATACCCAGCTACCTTGAGTAGAGTGAAATTAATTAGAGAAGGTAACATCCGCACAAACCGATATCGCTAGCACGTGCCGATTGTCTAGGTCGTGTTCGGTATTTATTATATATTTATAGTGAATATTCAACCGTTTTTATGAATAAAACAGATGAAATGAAATTTATTTTAATTGCGACTGTCCAATAATATTAATAAACGAAAATAGTAAACTTAGTAGTTTTAGCATGTTATCTTCTCTAAGTAATTTCACTTTACAGCTTAGACGTAACTCTGGTTGCATACCGTTGTGTTTGTTTATGAAGTAAATTTAAGAAACAACTTCCGCGGTCTTTCACGCTTGAGTTAAATTATGTTATAATTTATGAAGCAGAAATATGCATGCTACAACCGACTAAACAAATATTGTTTATGTTGTTATATTTAAACTTTGTCAATGAGAATTATTTCTTTGGACAATGAAGTATCTCTCTCTTTCTCTCTATTTACGGGATTTACTGAAAATTGGTGGGTGATGGAGCTAAATGAACACCTGATTCGTATTCACGTCAAAATACATGGGGGTTGCCCAATTGAGTGCCAGAAACATATATTTTTTTTTGTGTGCGTGAATATCACCGGATCCTCCGCCATTTTATAGAAAACCGCGTATGCAAATATATTTACACGAATACATACAAAAAAACTGAAGTGTCTTATTTCGACATGCTGAATACGAATCAAGTGTCTGTTTAGCTCCATCGCCCACCAATTTTTAGTAAATCCCGAAAATAACCTAAATTATGAGGTTTCTTAGGTTATTTTCGCGATTTACAAAAAAAATGATGGGTGGTGGAGCTAAACGGACCTGATTCGTGTTCATCACGTCGAAATACATAGGGATCATCCAATGAAGTTCCAGGAACAGA
Source organism: Rutpela maculata (assembly GCA_936432065.2). Classification (NCBI taxonomy): domain Eukaryota; kingdom Metazoa; phylum Arthropoda; class Insecta; order Coleoptera; family Cerambycidae; genus Rutpela; species Rutpela maculata. The sequence continues at coordinate 288,679,956 of OW386285.2, read as the reverse complement.
CCACCTTTTTCATTTTGTGGAGCTATGTAATCTTTGTTAATGATTGTGAGGCCTAAACGTATGTCAGGTAAATCTGTCTAAAATTAATAAAACAATGAACCAAGCGTCTATATTATTTATTATAATAAAACATTAAATGTCAAATAGTTCATTTATAATAGAATGATTTCCTTCATACCTTGCATAAATTGTTTACTTTACATAGCTGGTGGCTATCTAAACTATTTTACTATTTAAACTTAGTATTTGTATAAATACATCCGTATAAATGAATCAGAATGCATTCAAGTTCAGTTAAACGAAATATAATAGGATATGACCACATAAAACCAAACGTGATCCTTAAATCAGCAATCGGGTTAATTAATAGCTTTCAGCGTGCAACTAGCATCTATTTCAGGTGAAAATTAATAGACGTTCTAAAGAACAGGAATCCCAATAAGTCGTGTTTCGCACTGAGAAATCACAAGTGTGTAGACATATAGATTGTAATTATCGAAGTGTGCTTTTCCAGTTTTCTTCATCATTCACTCACTTTGTTGTTGTCGGTGGAGTAAACGAAAGCAGTAAATTAATTAATCCTGTTTGGATCCACAATTCGTTACGGGGATGCCGGGATGCTGAATTTTCATATAAATTATTTTAGATTTATCTGAAAAGTGAAAAAGAGGGAACTAATTAAACGTTATCTCTCGTAAATAACCTGGTAGGTGCAATTTATGCAGTAAACGTGTAAACCGATTTCTTCTTTTTAGAATTGATATATAGGAAATTGATCCTCGATGTATTGTATTACATCAAGGTAGTTTTCAGAACACGTTTTGTCAATGAATTTAAATCATTTTTTATACCTGATAGATTTTCCTTTTTCTCTTTCGTGGATTCTCTAACATTTACGTGTACTCTTCTAAAACTAACGTTTAAGGGTAGTACGATTATCCAGCGTTTATTGCAGACCCCGTTGAGTGTGTCCTCTATTCTGGGTCAGCCGGCTAGCACTCAGTTTCGCTGATAAAACGATTGTTACTTGCTTATTTCTGCAAAGAATCGATTATAATTATAACTTTTTGAAAAAGGAAGATGCTATTCTAAAAAATAATATCATTTTTAGTTTGATTTGAACTTTTATAAGTTCTAAAATTGCTATTGAGGTCTCCGTCAGTTGGTCTGTACTTAATTGCCTCATACGGAAACACTCTGCAGGTCATAAACCTTAATGAATTCACATATGTGTTTCGTTTAACTCGCTCTATCTCAAAAATAGAGAAGACTTGCTTAGTCTTGTCTTGTCTTGGTCTTGCGGCATCTCTACTCAAAAACGGAACAATTAATGGGTTTCAAATTGTACTATATTATCACTACAAATTTGTCAACAAAATTTGTTAATATGAAGGTGAAACTTTAGTAAGAGTAGAAATATGTTTTCTTTTCTAGGGCTCTGTCAATAAAATACACGGGCAAATATAGCATGCGACAAACTTTATCATTCGAAACAGATAGCAACTGTATCGAGAAGAAATAAAAGTAACTTTTTTAATTTAAAACTTTTTTCTATGATTAGCAGTTTTCGAGAAAACTTGTATTGATTGATTATTTATTGGTGCTGTACCGTAATTAATTGCTATTAGGCTCAGGCCCCCTTTATGGGGGGGGCTCTGTTGGGTACAGAGTTTAGGGGCCCGGGCTTGTGAGGGGCCCGTCGGCAAACAGTCTTCAGATTTCCCTTCATAAAAAATCCCTCTCGAGCTCTCGTGATAGGACCGGTGGGTTCTGGAGACATCCGATACTCAATTCCGGCGTATCACACAAAAGCCCTTGAGGGATAAGATTGAAAGTAAACCATTCAAACAATAAAAACACGACAGTTCGAATAATGCCATTTATTGTTAGATTCAAAACAAGTACAAATGATATGCAATATCCTATCTAAGAGAATCTATATATTTCAATGAAGCGCCTTCCCAAGTAGAGCAAGGCCAAGTGAGGACTCGCAACTATCATTCAAACAGATTCACACAACTTCCTCGGAAGTTTATGCATGCACTTTGGTTTTAATGATGGACTGGATGGACTGAAAATATAAAAATATTTTGTTTCTTCAAAATTTTGGGACCCTAGTGGTTAGTTTTAAAGTCCCTTTAAGTGATTATATCATTCACAAGAACGGAATTCGATTTGAGTTCAACTATATACGAGTTATTACAATTTTCTACCTCGCGACGTACCAGACCTCATTTAGGTTCAATATTTGGGATGTGACACGAGTTCGCCTTCGAGCGACTTTTTGGCAAATGGATTTTTTTGTCTTACACATGCACAATGTGGTTTTCTCTATAAATAACTTTGCTATTTGGAAAGACCTGCATTTGGTTTTTCTACTATGGCTTTCTGCCGATTCTCCAACGCACTCGTTCCACTGATGAGCCGCTGGATGAATCCAAATTTGTTTTATTCGAGAAACCGGCCTTGTCCATTTTTGCTAATTTTAGCCTAGCAATTACCTTTAGGCGTTACGCACCTTTGTGACATTTTTCGGTTTCGCCTTCTCAATACGTCGCATCGTTAAAATTTCATATTAATTTTTTGAATGATATCCACAATGGCTTTATCATGTTTCGTGAAGAAATAAAAAAGTTAAAAAATATTCAACATATTTTCAAAGTACATTTTTAGCGCACTTCTTGAAAAGTATAATATCTGCCTTTCCTTGTCCACAAAAATATTTTCAACTTTGGCGCACTTCTGAAAAAATATAATGTATTTTTGTCCTGTTTATTTTCAGTATACTTTCCCATGACCATAATATACTTTTCCTCTTTTGTGCCACGTTACAATTTTATTAAAGAGGCGCTTAAAAATTCTATTTATTTAGATCGGCTTATACTTCTTGGTGGTAAGGAAAAGTCAAGAACCCAATAAAAAGTTTGAAAAAGAATTGAACCGCCTTCAAAAAGATCACTAAAAATTATGAAATAAAATTTCACTGTCGCGTCGCCCAGTTATTTGAACCTTATTACCTAATACTGATATTTAAGTCAGATAATTATACATTTGAAGTCGTTATTTGGTCATTTTTACACCGACCTCAATATTGATATTAGACAATAAGGTTCAATAAATGTGCGACGGTGAAATTTTATTTTTTTGTACTAGGCCCATTACTGTTTTTGTTATTTATTAACGACCTTCCTATCCATATCCCAGGGGGCTTAGTTACAATGTTCGCAGATGATACAACTATAACTGTATCAGCAGAAACACCACAACAGCTAGAAAATCTGATCCAAAGTGCTATATGTGATTTAAGCATATGGTGCGAGAGGAACAGACTTGTTTTGAATAAAACCAAAACCAAATGTATAAATTTTTTTATAAGAAGGGTCATTCCTGCTAGCAAAATACAGACCTGTGATATGGAATTTTCAGATTCAGTAATGTTCCTAGGTACTTGCATTGATAATAGACTTACCTGGGACGCTCATGTGGACGGTGTTTGTAAAAAACTAAACTTATCTGCATCTCTTGATTACCAATAATATATTATTTTATTTTATTTTAATGTTTATCTTGTTATATACACTATTTGGCATTTTTATTTTGTATACTTTAAATCGTAATTTTATGTTGTTTGTTCTAGTTATATTTGTCTTATTGTGTTTCGTATGTGACTGTTAATATTGTTGCATTTTTATATTATATCTGATATTTCAGATAATTTCTTGACATATCCTATATCATGTACATGATCATTTGGATGAAATAAAATTATTATTATTATTATTATTATTATTTCCTTTCTTCGCCTTTTTATTTAGCTTCTACACAGTAAACTAATGTATCCATCATTTTGAATTTTTAAGCTTTATCAAGAAATTCTAGAATATGTCAAATTTCATGTAAATCTGCAATAGTATTGCATTATGGCAAACGTATTGGATTCTCCGTTTGAATTTTTAATATCAGTTTCGGTATCAGCAGCACCTAAAATACTATCTATTAGCTACTAGCACTTTAATGCAGTTCCGCCAACTAAATTTGCGGCGTCTTCGTCAAATATTATAACATTTTCAATTAAAAAAAATTTGCTTCTAATTTTTGCTCACCTTGCACTAGACGTAGCTTGATGAAATTATTATAGGGCCACCGCCGAACCCTACATTACAGTTTAAGAAGATTTCACAGAAATTGCTTAATCGGATCTGTAGGTAATGATTGAACTATTATACTTATATAAAAAGCAACGCACATACGGATCGAATTGAGAACCTCTTCCTTTTGTAAACTTTCAAGTCGGTTAAAAAGGTAGAATATGTGGCAACAGTGATATCTATGTCTATTTGTCGTAAATATTAACATTGCAATGTTTATCTTCCTATATCTACGAAAGCTAACTTTCTGATAAAAAAATTGTTAATCTATACTATAAACTAGCTGTATCGGTGTATCCGCATGAATTACTCTTCCAAAATGGTGGTTCCAATATGGCGGCCAAAATTTAATAATAATAAATCGTCTTCATTTTTTTTTTCTGTCTTGGCGGAGTTCAGACTAGCTGCTCTACCACTCAACCAAGACTATTCATACAATAAATAGTTAACATTTCTAGGCAGTACTAGATACAAAAATACAGAGCAGAGAATAAGAAAAGAAAATATACAAGCATTCATATTTAGAATATCAAAAATACTGGATCATTGTTTACCTAGTTACAACTTTTTTGCGTTGCTTTTAAAAGAAAGTAAGGACTGTGGTTTCACTTCCTCTGGCAAAGAATTGTAAGTGGCAGCTTGATAAGAGAAAGATCGTTGGAATAAGGCAGAAGTATGTTGGGGAATGGTAAGCTGATTTGTAAACCTCAAGTTTCTATTGTGTATGTATGTTCTCGGAGTTAATTTGCATGATAAATAATTAGGAATGCGTGTTGTCAGATGTTTGTGAATAAAACATACCAAATGAAGATTTCTACGATTGAACATTTTGAGCCATTTAATATCATTGATGAATGAAGCTGTATGCTCTCTGCATTGCAGCCCAAAAATAAAACGTATACATGAATTTTGCACTTTTTGTATTCGCGTGGAAGTGTAAGTGTCTAAATACGGGCCATAAACAATATCACAATAATTAAAGATTGAGAGTATCAGTGTGTCACAGAGTCTAATTTTAATATTTCGCGTAAGGGAATGACGGTTAGCATATAAAAACGTGTGAAATTCTAATAGCAATTAATTGCAGTATCTGGCCAACAATCACTCATTTGCAATTTTCTTGAAAAGTGCTAATTCTAGAAAAAAAGTTTCAAATAAAATAGTTACGTCCATCTTTTATCTTCGTTACTTCTCGATACACTTGGTATCTATTTCGAAAGATAAAAAAGTTTCCCGCATGTTACATTTGAGAATGCAAATTTTCGACACAGCCTTAGAAAAAAAATAATGCTTTCTACACTTATTAAAATTTTACCTATATATTAACACATTATGTTAACAAATATATAGTGATAGCACCATAAAAATTTGAGAGTAATCCATTGTGCCGTCTTTGAGTTGTAATAAGTTTAATATTTGATGGAGGGTAGACTGATAAAATATTAAGATGGAAAAAAGATTTATATAACCGAATGTTAAGCTCCGAAGTCCCTATCCCTTTTCTTTAACCCCTTATTCCCGCAAACGCATTATGCCCCCTCCCCTCCTTCCTATTGGTTGGATTGCGATTATTTTTAAAGATAAAAATCTCACTTATATGTAAAAAAAATTCTCTTCTGAGCCCTTTCCTTCGTGCTCAAAAATGCATTTAAAAAAAATGCAAAAGGTTTTTCCCCTCCCACAAGTTTGTTTATTTGAAAAAAATAAAAAAATTATTCAGTCAAATATTAGACGTAATAACGAACAAATTCCATTTTGGTTTTTGAAAATCGCAGGACAGGGAGGGAGGGAGTTGAATAATTTTTCTTTCCCTACCTTCCTCCACTCCCCTAATTGGCCCACCACCCCAATCCCCCGGCTCCATCAATTCTTATCCATTTCACCTACCTCAAAAAAATCTCATCCCCCTAACTTCTTTTTTTCAGTAAAAAATTAAGGAATTACTTTCTTGTGTATTAGTGCAAAAAAACGAGTATTTTCAAAAAAAAATTTCACGAAATTTACCGTCCGATTTGAAAAAAAATTTACATGATTATGCGCTTCCGAGGGATCTTCAATTTTTAATTTTACTTTTTTTTTCGTCAGGTCAATAATAACAAAGTTATCGTGGAAAAACGTGTTTTTGCGAATTTTAAATGCGAATTCCTCCACCACCCCGTGTGATTAAGCTGAACTAAGTTGATAACATGATAAAAGAGAACGCGTGTAATCGAATTGTCAAAAATTTTTTTTAAAAAAAATTGGTTTCATTTCAAAACCAGATCCGCTCCGCTACCAGTGATACATTTGTTCACCATAAAAATGATAACAGGGATAAGAAAAGGTAAACAAACTTGCAGCATTTTTAGAGTAATTCCGTCAGTTCCTGTTGCATAAGTTTTTATATTTTTAATGTAGTTATCCACTTCGATATCCGTGATGTGATTAAAAGTAAAATTATTATTTGGATATAATAATTGTGAACTGTAGAAATCAATGGGATAATCCGGAGGGGGTGTGATTAATTTGTATCAACTTATAATTTTTAACGAACTCCGTAGCGGAGCTCGGGCATTTTGCGAGTTTAAATATTTACGACTGATTACAATAACAACAACGTAATTAAATCACGAAAGTATAAATTTGCAATGCAATTCAATAAAATAGTAATTAAATTTATTTCTCCTATTAGAACATATAAATATTAGCAGATAATCCACGTTACTAATTCTGTATATTCTCGATAATTAAATTGCTAATAATGTACATTAATTAGTATTATGATAATAATATGGAAATTGATAGAAGCCGTTAGTTATTTTAATTTAATTTAATTTAAATATGATTATTTGATTGCGTTATTACATATTCACTAACAAATGTACTAATAATCATAAATTGCCTGTATGAGTCCATTTAAAGAATTAAAATGTTTTAATGTTCATTTCCAATTTTCAATATGGAAATGGTTTTTGACTACAAATATTTGTTTGACAGTTTTAAATTAGTTTCCTTCGAATATCAAATAAACATTCTACAAAATACTGTTAGTTAGATCGAATTTTGTATAGGATGATCAATACTTCAAACAACAGCTTTATTTTTATCCCCCAAAAGAACACTAAAAATGTTTAATTTCGGTGATAAGAGAAAATCTAATCATAGAACGAAAATATGTGATATCAATCAGTCAAGCTTAGTCGAAAGAAAAACACAATGATTTGTCAAATTATATAAGTCTCTAGTAGAGATGGGCACGTGACGTGAATTTCACCGTGTCACGCCGTGTCACGGCGTGAGCGTGTACATTTAAGGTACCAAATCACGGAAGATTTCGTGAGTGTGCGTGAGTCAAAAGATCCCGTGCGTGAGCGTGCGTGAGATAATATTCACGCCGTGACACGACGCCCCATCTCTGCTTTAAAACTTCAACCTGTCGTGTCGTGACAAGAATAAGAAGCGAAGCGATAGACGGAAGACGGAACACGAACGCGAGAAGGGAGGGAAAAGGACAGGAGACAGGATGAATGACGCAACATTCAAATCAAACTGCGTAATTGCAATCTCTCTCTACTGCATTCGCCAGTCGCCTAGCCCTCCTGGCCTGGCCTGGTCACTCTGGTCCAGAGATGGGCACGTGACGTGAATTTCACCGTGTCACGGCGTGAACGTGTACATTTAAGGTACCAAATCACGGAAGATTTCGTGAGTGTGCGTGAGTCAAAAGATCCCGTGCGTGAGCGTGCGTGAGTTTGCCTTAACATATATCAGTCGTGCGTGAGTGTGCGTGAGCTAAAGGTTTAAAGTCGTAAGCGTGCGTGAGCGTGAGTCAAAATCGACTCACGCGCCCATCTCTAGTCTCTAGTGAATGTAATGGTCATGAAGAGAGAGAGAGAACTTTCCGGTGAAACCGAGAAATGTCACTTTTAGCACCTTAGCAACGTCGGTCTTTTACGGCTGGGTTGCATGGGCGCCAGTTTCCCATATTACGTGGGGAAACGCCACGTCCTTAAAACAGCCTCTACAGTATGGTTGGAGTAACTACAGTGAAGAAATGGTGAATTCCAGTGGATCAAATAAGGAAAATTAGAATTTCATACACACAGCAGTAAAACACATAATTCGGAACATAACATTTTTTATTTACAAACATCTCGTGTTCCCAGTTACTATATACACCTCCCTAATACGTTCAATATAACAAAGCATTCAGAATTTTTAAAAGTGTTTAGTGTATGAAAATACTTTTCCGCAGACTTCACTTTTTCAAAGCCCGGGTATAGTTACTTTTAAATAGTTATCATTCTAATAGTATCATTAAGAGAATTAAGTTGGTACTTATAAATATGAACACCATGTGTACCATTTAAAAGAGCGAATTTGATGATCGCCTAACGAAAATGGAACACTCTGTATAATTTTAAGTACTTTTGGATTATACAAAATTGAAAACTAAGAATACAGCTTACAAAAAAAGAGTCATATCATTTCAAATACTGCCGTAATCAATCAAATTTAGAACGCACCCTTTATATGACTCAATTTTAACTTGGAGGTATTTTAAACGAAATATCGTAACAAAATATACGACCGTGCCAATTTCATAACTGTGGACTAAGTAAATTATTTGTTTAAGAGTTAACATGTTACAGATTTATTCTCTAAACATTATATTTGCTACAGTTGAAGTGACTGACATGGAGTAGTCGAGTGTTTAACTTCAGCACACACACATTATGCTTATGATGCTCTTACCTTTAAGTGTAGCGTTTATATACTTATGAGATACAAAGGCTTTGGAGCAATTCATAATAAAATATATTACTGAAATATTGAAGTAATACATAAAGTAATGTACAGATTATTTGTCAGTAAATGTTACCTATTCATAGACAGTGGGAGTGAATATATAAATTGATTTTTAAATTTTGTACTTGTGTAAACTATTTGTTTGAATTTATTTTTTAAAAGTAATGTTTGATGGAATTAATGCCGTAATAAGTATAAATAATAATGATGAATGTAAATAATCTGTAGTGTAGATTTTTTAAATGGATTTAATCAATTATAAATATTAAATTATTAACGACAAACAACTTGAAAAATTCTGTTTTTTTTTTAATATTTTTGAAAATTTTATTTATTTGGCATCAACCACTACCTCAAGGTATATTAGTATTTCATAATAGCAAATGATTATAATGCAGCAACAGTTATAGGGATAGATTATCACATACCGGGTGCCACAGGCTAGTGGCTCCCCCCTATATTTCCTTTATTTTTTAACTTATCCATTTGAAATTTGAAACAAACTACCTGTGAAAATGGATTTTTGGGCATAAAAACGGTATGAGGCCATTTCTGGTTTACCCAGAGATGACTGCAACTTTCGATTTTTAACACCCTATATATTTTTATATGTTTGGATTAAAAACAACATTCTGAGTATACCATGAGATTTTCGAGAATTTTTGAGTCGATCTTCATTTCTTTTCTTCATTCGTCTAGAGTGCTTTGGAATACAAAAATTCGTTCTACGGCAGGTAAAGTCCAAGGGAAAAATATAATTAATAAATATTTACGAAACCTCCAAAATTGAACAAATCACTTTTTTATCGAATTTTTTTTTTTTAAATGGGAAGGTGGTGGCTCCTAGTGTTCAATAAATTATAGATTTTTTTCTGAATTCATTGATATCCATTTCAAACCTATGCTATTTGTTTTTCTATTTTATTGAATTTATTTAAAAATAAAAAATCACTTTCAATATAATTTTTCTTGAACTATAACGTAGTTGCCTTTGCAAATATCATATGTCTAATAATGAAATATGAATGACTACCTTTTTGTGAATAATAGCCTTTTGGTTCTCTCTTTGGTTTCTTAATAGGTATAAGACTAGTGTAAAGTATAAGGATCAATAAAAATTATTTTGAAAGTGATTTTTTATTTTTAATAAATTTAATAAAATAGAAAAACAAATAGCATAGATTCGAAATGGATATCAATGAATTCAGACAAAAATTTATAATTTATTGAATACTAGGAGCCTTACCATTTGAAAAAAAAAGTTTTCGATAAAAAAGTGATTTGTTCAATTTTGAAGGCTTCGTAAATAGTTATTAATGAAATTAAACGAAAAATTATATTTTTTCCTTGAACCTTACCTGCCGTAGAACAAATTTTGGTATTCCAAAGCACTCTAGACAAATGACTTAAAATGCTTTAAAAAAATGAACATCGACTCAAAGATTTTCGAAAATCTCATGGTATACTTAGAATGTTGTCTTGAATCCAAATATGTAGAAATATACAGGGTGTTCCATTTAAAAATCGAAAGTTGCGATCATTTCCGGGTAAACCGGAAATGGTCTCATACCATGTTTTATGTCCAAAAATATATTTTTACAGGTAGTTTATGCACCCCAAATTTTAAGTGGAAAAGTTAAAAAATAAGTGAGATATAGAGGGGAGCCACTAGCCTGCTGCACCCAGTATACTTATATATTATTTACATCTGTAGGGGTTGCGTAGACATTAACTTTAATTGTCTGCATCAAATGGGAAATTGTTGCATACTTTATTTGGCGCAGCCCGTAGTTGTTAAGTAGAATAAGATTTGGTCATGCTTTTATTAGGAGTTATTTGAAAACAAGTTTTTCATTTAAATCACTATTTTTTAAGCTTCTTCCTTTGTTTCACTCAAATATTCATCCACGTTAACATAACACTGTCGTTAGTTTGGGTTTGTCTATTGATTTATCTAGACAAGAAGTTCAGTATTTCAAATGTGAGTAAATTAATAAGAAATGGTTGACATGATTTTTGTTCTGTGAGGGTGATCACGGAAAAGTTTATAGGTGTCCCACAACTACGTCACTAAATACCGGGACAAGATGACAACCTCTCGAACTAACATTTAGTGAAGTTCGACATAGATTTATTGAAATAGGTTAAGTGGAGTACAAACTTGATCAAGTTCCGAAAAGATAAATAACTGAAGAAAAGAAAATTCGTGTCTTGATATTCCCAGCAGAAGAGAATTGAACATTATTTCACACGTAAACGTAACAATGGTGGGACGGATCATAAACAATATTCACAAAATTCAATTATGCCAAGAGTTACTTGAACAACACAAGTGAATTTTATGAATGAGTTAATTTAATGATCGACTATGGTCTTGATTTCTTAAGGTATTTGATGTATTCTGATAAGCTATATTTCACAAAAATCGATCAATAGGCGCAATTTTCGTTATTACTCAGATGTAAATCCTCATTTATTAAGAACTGTTTCCTATAAACCGTGGTCGTTGTATGTCTTGGGTGCTGTAGTAGAGCCGATTGTTATTGTATTTCATTATACCATTACACCGCATTTTCAATTACAAACATTCACCGCAATACAATTATATTTTGCTCTTCAATAGTCTCCCTGTAGAAATTCGAAATATGCAAAACTACAAAAAATACAAGACTATAGTTAAAGACATTCTACTCGAAGGTGGTTTTTATAGTATTTAGGACTTTTTAAATAGAGAATATGTGGCCTTATAGGACTTTAAGACTTAAATTGAATCTGAATACATCTTTATTATATTTATATTTACTTGTGTGTATGTCATATTATCCTCGTTGTTTATGTAGATACTTTACTCGATATATTTTTTAAATTTAAATTTAGGCCATTCATATTAGCATAAATAGAAAAAAAATATATAAAGTTTTGCCACTTGGGGATTAAACTTGTCAAGGGATGTACTTTCAAAATAAAAAGAGTTCCCAAGCAACAAGTGGGAGCTTCATCCCTAAAACCCACCCCTAAAGTACAATTCGGTAATTTTTTGCGTTTTTCTGGAAAACCATTTGTCCTACAAAAAAAATTATACTTTTAAAAAATGTTCCCAGTAAAATTCTGCATAAAAAAGTTTCTATTAGCTAAATTGTTTAGAAGAGAGGTTTTCGAGAAATGTTATTGAAGTTAGGAGTTGCATTAAGAGAGATTCACGAACATGGTATAATCATGTATTTTACGTATAATTTTGGAACTCTGCGATTTAATGTAAGGTTGTATTATAGTGGAGAAGGGGTTTATAAAAAAAAGTTTTGCGATTTATACAAGAGCACTCGTTTCCACATCACCATTGAGATAGAGTTATCGGCGCGCTTTTTTTTAAGTGGTTTCTCCTTGAGACCTAATCCACTAAGTCAAAATAAATTTATAATACTTCTTCGGTAGTATCTACATTATCTGTGGTATCTGTATTGGTACAGCTTTGGCCACGGCAATTTCTGCACATAGTTGTGCAATGTAAGCCTGCCTTAGTACGGCTGCATCTCTTTCCACAACCTTGTTTGCAACTGCAGGTTATTAATTTTATAAAATAGAAGCCGGGGCGGGTGGCTCAGTGGTATAGACAGGTGACAGGGCATCATAATTTTTTTTTTCCAGCCCCAAAGCTCAAGATGCAAATGCTCCATGCCATATTTGCACTTGAAGGTAACTACGACGGGAATGCTGTTGTACTGCTGCCAACGTGGGAGGTAATTTTGAAAGAACCACGGGACTGCCCGCTTGGAAAACAAATTTATTAAAATAAAGATATCTTTGCTCACTGAGACTGCCCTCTAATGATTTAACTTTATAGAGCTCCAATATAAACCTTTCCCCAGCTTGCTCAATTTCTGTTGAAGTTGACTTAGCATTATTAAAAATCTGAATTACACTATCAAGTTCATTTCTGCGATTAAATAGATGTACAAACTGTTGTTTGCCCTTTCCAAAGAATCCTGACATGGTATCGCAGCCACTAATAGCATGATTGGAATGTGTTAGAATGTCGCGTATTCGATACCGGCCGCCGCCTAGAATTATAAGTGATACATTATACAGGGTGATTCTTTTAAGGCGGCCATTAGAATATTTCCCACTTGCAGATGAGATAACGATTTGAGATTTGGTACCCTACTATAGTCGACCATTGCGGGTCCGAAAATAATAATTTTAAAATGGTGGCACTTCCGGAAATACCGGAAGACGATACCAACTTGCTTATTTTAAATGGAACACACCATATATTTTCGAAATGACCAAAAAATTCAAAGTCAAAGCATGTAGCACACCCTATACCTAAACCGAGCAGTTTCGGAGATATTTGACATTTTATAAAAAAAATTCCTTATTTCAAATGGAACACCTTATATTTTTTTACATCAAATTATGTTAAATTAAATTCCCTTTTTTCTAGTGTCAGCATTGTAGGGGTTAAAGTTACAACTTTTCGAAATATTGGCGATTTTCTTAAATGTCCAAAAATTTTTAATAAAAATTGCCATTAACTTACCCATGCTTAGAAACAATCATTAATGCCAGTCATTCTCTTTTGTTAAAAAATGCCAGTACGTTTAAATTTCACCCACGAAGACTTTTAGATCCGTTTATTATTTATGGAGAATGTGATGAAGTAATAATACCAAGAACATGTAACACATTTGCTACTCGAGACCCACTTTATTGTTTCAATTGTTTCATAGGCTTCTACGTTATTTTTGATAAATTATAATTTTCAACAAAAACTTGCGAATAATTCAAAATGTACATGTATTTGATATAGGACATGCTGATATATAAGTCCACCTCAAATTTAATTCTACATCGTTTGCCATAATAAAATTTAGCACGTGCCATTTGACAGAGCCAAATATTCTAAAATTATCCAATATACGTTTTACAGTGTATGGTGGTGATGGTTTCTGTTCTTGTGGGTATCGAGTAGTAAATGTGTTACATGTTCTTGGTATTACTTTGTCACATTCTCCATAAATAATAAACAAACCTAAAAGTCTTCGTGGGTGTAATTCAAACGTGCTGGAGTTTTTTTAACATAAAAGAATGACTGACATTAATGATTGTTTCTTATCATGGGTAAGTTGATGGCAATTTTTATTAAAAATTTTTGAACATTTAAGAAAATCGCCAATATTTCGAAAAGTTGTAACTTTAACCCCTACAATGCTGATACTAGAAAAAAGTGAATTTAATTTAATATAATTTGATGTAAAAAATGTAGGGTGTTTGATTTGAAATAAAAAAGTTTTTGAGGTTTGAATTTGACAAAATGTAACGTGAAAAATAAAACACTTGGTATACTATTATGGAATCTATTTTTTTTTGTAGAGAGTAGCTCATCTTGTGTTCTTTCTTCTTTCTTCAAAGAGGAAATAAGGGTCTCCTACACGAAGACAGTTATAACGGTTCTTGCAAACCGCTACACCTGTCAAATTTTTTGTAAAATGTCAAATATCTCCGAAACTGCGAGGTTTAGGTATAGGGTGGGCTACATGTTTTAACTCAGAATTTTATGATTATTTCGAAAAGTCGAAAATATATAGGGCATTCCATTTAAAATAAGCAAGTTGGTATCGACTTCCGGTATTTCCGGAAGTGCCACCATTTTGAAATTTATTAATTATTTTCGGACTCGCAATGGTCGACTATGGTAGGGTACCAAATCTCAAATGTCTCTCTCATTTGCAAGTGGGAAATATTCTAATGGCCACCTTAAAAGAATCACCCTGTATACCATGTTCGTGAATCTCTGTTAATGCAACCCCTTACTTCTACTACAATAGCTGATTTCTCGAAAACCTCTATTCTAAACAATTTAGATAATGAACAATTTTTTATGCAAAATTTTACTGGAAACATTTTTTGTAAGTATAATTTTTTTTGTAGGACAAACAGTTTTCCAGAAAAAACGCAAAAACTACTAATTGAACTTGTTGCTTAGGAACTAAAGTACATCCCTTGACAAGTTTAATCCCCAAGTGGCAAAACCTTATAATTTTTTTTTCTATTGGGCTATTTTTAAGCTAATATGAATGGCCTAATTACAGTATGTAGTACTGTTAGGTTATGAATGACGTGCCTTACATACAATTATTGTATCTGAAATGGTCAATAAAAATGTTATTATTGTTGTTACTACTTTAATGGACCTTCAAATTGAACAATATTAACCACGATACTTATATACATCATTTGTTCAGAGATAGATAACTTCATTTTTTTCAGTACCCTCTTTATAATTGTATCCACCATGCTACCCTTGTATCCACCATGCTATACTCAATACAACAAAGCTTTCAGAACTTTGTTGTATAAGAAACCAGGAGTACTTAAAAACTTGTCTACAGACCTCACTTTTAAAAAAAAAAACGCTTTTACTTCGTCGCGTCGTTTCAAGTAGTAATCACCCTAATGAACAGAATTAAGTGAGTAGTTCAGAAGAGTGAAAAATGTGAAAATGGAATGCCCTGTGGAATTCTAAATGTTTACAGATTATACAGAATTGAATACCAAGAATCTTTTTCTAGCATTTCAGATCCAACCGCAATCAACCAAATTCGGACACCTATAATGAACTTGACACAATAGAAATTTGGTCATTTTCGACTACACATGTACCAAAAGGCAACAATAACATATTAACTGCCAAATCTGAGACTAACCATAAATGCCAAATCCAGTTTCTCAAAATACTTTTTGAGATATAAGCATTGGTATTCTGAACTGATAAACTCGGATGTGGAAGTTAAAATGATAACACCAAAAGGTTTGTTTTTTTGTTATTTGGTTTCACTGTGATTATAGAGGTCGAAAGACAGCGACAATTAATATCAAAATCAAGTTTGGCTTTAGGTAATGTGTCACCGCGTTGATATGTTCATACATACACAATATCATACCTTGTGATTATTTTGGTGAATACGATAACGTTAAAAGTTAATACCAAGAGTTCATACCTTGTGGTTATTTTGGTAAATACGATAACGTTAAAAGTTAATACCAAGAGTTCTGAAATTATTGGTGCATGTAGCATTAACACACAAACCTGTAATTTTAACTAGCCATATCTCAAGAGTAAAAGTTATTATTCATTAATATTACTAATATTTATTGTAAAAGTTTCGGAATTCTCTAGCGCCTCTCATTCAAAATCTATTTGTATTGTTTGTTAAAATCGTTCGTCAACAGATGTAATTGGCGAGTACTATCTGAACTTTTTCAGATACTTCACGAGCATGTAAGAAAAGTCTACTTCGTTGCAGTTGAAAAGGTCCACTATACCTGACATCATAAGAAATCCGGAATTTTTTTTCAAAACAATTTCGCAGTCTTGTTTTACTTTCTTAATGTTTCCCGATAACAGCTCTCTAATTATCTCT
Organism: Rutpela maculata; assembly: GCA_936432065.2. NCBI lineage: Eukaryota > Metazoa > Arthropoda > Insecta > Coleoptera > Cerambycidae > Rutpela > Rutpela maculata. The sequence continues at coordinate 288,663,599 of OW386285.2, read as the reverse complement.
AGTAAGTAATGACAGATATTGGTCGCCAATGTCCCTAGAGTACTCGTTGTGTTGTTCTGTTGAAGTCAAAAAATTACAATATTCCATTTAAGGATTTCTTAATTTTCCGTAACACCGAGATTCTCACTGAAGGCATAAAGGGCATCATACACCCCAGTGAACTTGTTCTTAGATCAACTGCACACGGTGACCGTTATTAATAGGAGAAATAGGCAGGACCCGGAATTGAGATCAAAGTAGAGTGACATGAGAGTAATCGCTTTTGATGTCGTCTAGATTTTGGTCGTCCTGTATTCATCAGACCATCGCTTTAACACATCATTAACATTTCTCACAATCATTTTAAAATTTAGATTTGGTTAGATCGGGCCTCAGACCAATTTCTCCCAAAATCTGCAGTCAGTGTAATTCCTATGAACTGTAACCATCATAATAGACATGAACTTGAAAACTTCTTCACCAATCATTTACCTTAATGTAAAAAATACCTCGTATTTCTACAATTATTATACAAAAACGATATTACTAATATAAAAATGACAAATATTAATTAATTTCATTAAAAGGAGGTGCAACAACAATTGAAACGTATTCATATTTATTTATATTGCTTAATGCACGGTTGAAACGAATTTAATTACGTTTGTTAACGCATTTTTTATTCAAGGTTTTGTCCACTTCAAAGTATTCGATTAAAATAATGAAATTTTTGTTTCCGAATTTGTAGCAGATATCAAATATTATTTTACATTTTCCATATTGTTTTAATTAATTCTGTTTTGTTTTGTAAATTTTGTAAAGATAATTATGACAAGCCGTTCTGGCTTTTATTCGACATTGAGGCTAGACTATGATTTTAATAATTACACATAATATAGTTACATTTGTTAAGAAAAATTAAAGTATTTTCTTTAACAAAAATTGAATTTACATTCTAAATAGGAATGGAAATCTACATCGCTGATAAATTAGAAAAGAAAATACAGAGAGTATGTGTGTTTGGGTATAGACATTAATTTTTCTATCCAAAGCAAGCTTATCTTAAAAACCCAATTTTCAAAACCCAATTAACAAAATGTGTATTTTTCTCCTAAATTAAAAAAAATCCACTCTTTGAATTATTATTTGAAACAGATGGGCTGTTTATTGAATCGATATTAAAAAGAAGAAATTTAAAGAAGAGTTTTGAATTTATTAAAGTTTCAAATTAAAAGTGAAATACCATGCCATTGACATTATCATTCAAGTCGAAAAAAATTCTAATAATAAATGTAAATACAATTTCTCTTAAGAAAAATTCAATTAAATTTTTAAATAGAAATTAAAATTCAAAATATTCTATATCAATTCTTGTATAAGAGTTTTATATTAATGATGAGTTAAATTCTTATGCCAACTGAGGATGCTGCAGTGACTTTATATATATTTTCATGACAATTTCATATTTATTGTACTTGAGTTTCCATGGCATTATTAATTTCATGTCACCTTGATTCTATGTGTTATTATTTCTTATCATATTCGTATTAACATTTTAAAATAGAATAGGAATACATACAAAACATCAAATAAGAATGAAAATTGTATTTCCATTCGAAATTACCACAAAAATACAGATACATTTCCGTTTAGAATATGTGTATTTACATTCTAAATAAGAAGTTAAATACATTCTGATACATTCTGATAATGCAAATTGACGAGTAAAAAATATTTTTTTATTTTGAAAACATGTTTTCAACGCTTTTTCCGACAAATAAACTAAATAATTTTTTTCTACGGTTGTGTTATCAAAAGCCATAACATATATTTTTTTCATGAAAATTGGTTCATCCATTCTTGGGGATAATAAAATCAATTTTTCTTTTTACCCCCATAACTCCGTAAAAAATTTTTTTCCAAAATAGTCCAGTCAATGAATGGTTTCTAGAGGGAAATGCTGAGATAACAATTTTTGACTAAAGGGCTGTGTTTGGACTATTTAGGAGGTAAACATACCAAAAGTCCCCGAACATAGGAGGTGGGGGGGACTGCAGGGGGGGGGCACGAAGAAGGTCCTGGTTTTTGGTTTTTCGCTCATATCTCGGAAACGGTTAGCCCTAATCAAAAAGTGGGTATATGCAAAATTAAAGCTGACTAAATTTTCTACAATAATGTTTCTATTATTTTTTTTCGTATCTGCTATGGTTCAGTAATGAATTGTATATCTTTTGACTGTATTCTAACTTTATTGTAAATTTATTATAAATTGAAAATAAATTTTAATAATCATCGTAGACAAAATATTTCTTGTACAGATATCCGTTTCACAACAGACTGAACTGAAATATCGATAAAAAATGTCTTTGCATCTGTAAGTGTGTGTATGTGCGTGTATATCTATGTGTGCGTGTATACGGCTTCTTGTAAATACAATAACTTCTGTTAGACTTAAAATATTTGAATACAATTTGAAACATATGTAAAACAGCACATTACAATAATCCCTATTGAAATTGGGCCATATCTGTAATACATGGTGATAACCAGAGGCCTACAATTCGCACTTCATAATTTTGTTATTAAAAATACCATGTTCTATATTTTAGGATAACACTGCCTAACATACACTCGGTATATTGCTGTTTATAGATCTTATGCATCTTATTTTTGTATGCTTAGTAATATTTTGCTCTGAAATTAAAATAAAACGTATTTTACGTATGAGAGTTTGTAGGCTTCAAGTTATCACCATGTATTACAGATATGGCCCAATTTCCAATTATGGTAATATGCTGTTTTACATATGTTCCAAATTGAAATCAAACATTTTAAGTCTAACAGAAGTTATCGTTTTTACAAGAAACGGTATACACGCACACAGATATATACGCGCACACTCACACTTACAGACGCAAAGACATTTTTTATTCGATATTTCAGTTCAGTCTGTTATGAAACGGATATCTGTACAAGAAATTTTTTTTACGATGTTTATTAAAATTTTTATTCAATTTATAATAAATTTATAATAAACTTAGAATACAGTCAAAAGATATACAATTCGTTACTGAACTATAACAGATACGAAAAAAATTAATAGAAACATTATTGTAGAAAATTTAGTCAGCTTTAATTTTGCATATAGCCCCTTTTTGATTAGGGCTAACCGTTTTCGAGATATGAGCGAAAAACCACCCCCCCTACCTCCTACGTTCGGAGACTTTTGGTATGTTTACCTCCTAAATAGTCCAAACACAGCCCCCAAGTCAAAAATTGTGATCTCGGCATTTTCCTCTAGACCCCCTTATTGAACATTCATTGACTGGGCTAAAAATAATATTTTGGGAAACATCTATAACACTACCATCAACTTGTGCTCAAAATCTCGACCCAATTTGTTCGTGGGTAGCTAACACGTGCTTATCCTGCTATGCCCTTTATGCTATATTATGCAATATGTTGTTTGTTATGGTGTTGACTATATTCAGGTCACATCCAATGCTTTATATACTTGTGATTTATGTATGTATATATTTATATTTATATGTTTATATGTTAATCTTTGACTTTATTAGGACCCTATCCTAATGTTACATATTATATATTAGTATTTTTTTATTGTTATTTGTTTATGTTCTTTAATTTGGCATGTCAATCACGGTGTAATTTCTTTTTTACTAATAAAATCATTATTATATTATTATAATATCTACCATTCAATATGAAAAACAAGAAGATAACCATTCTGTCTATATACTGTTTATCTAAGTATGATCATGCTGGTATAGTGATAGTAAGGAATCTCCCTTATGAAATATCTTGTCATGCGTGGGTGAAATTTTATGTTCTTCTTCATCTTCCTTTTTTAATAGATTTCTGCATTGAAATGAAACAAATGTTTATTTATGAGGTAGGTCTAGAGATACTTGATAAGATGTCTCGCGAGGAAGATTTCTTATTACTTCACCAGCATGATTGTCAACAGTATATAGAAAAGAATGGTTGTTTTCTTGTTTGTTCTCATTGAATGTTAGATATTAAGCGTATAAATGAAATTGATAAGATACCTTGCAAGTGAGATTTCCTGTTAGTATACTTGATCATACTTGGATTAACGGTATATGGAAAGAACGGATGATTTCTTTCAAAGTTATCTGCTGAACACCCAATATAATATTTTTCAATAATTTTGTAATCAGAAATCAAAGATATTATTTTTAAATACTAGACGAGCTAAGAGTGATTCTTTATTGTTGTATCTGTCAAATAAGCAAATATTTCTCCTCAGTATTTGCGTAAAAAATTTTTTTTCTTATTGTTTTGTAATAGTAATTTTGGTTCGAATAAATTATATACCACCACTGAGATTATTTCAAATAAGAAAGATATAACTTGCACAATTTTTCGGTGGTTTGAATATATTCGAAAGTAGAAGGAAATGTTTTATTTATTAAGACATGCATGCGGTGAGTGAAATCTTATATTCTTTTTCATTGTACTTTTTAATCATTCTTGTCTTGAAACGTAACAAATGTTTATTTGTGGTGGCCTTATCCCTTATTTTTTCTTGTTTGTGACTAAAAGTTACTGTAATGATAATACAGGGTGTAAAAAGAACTTTTACTACTTTGGGTAGTATATATCAAAGATCAAAGTGATGAAAAAAATTCGTATCAACATAGGTCAACAAGTGACTCTCTATTTAGTTATGAGCATTACAACTGTATTCAATGAGTGATTTATTAAATAATCGGAGGCAAAAGGAAGTTATTAAAAGTGATGTACTTGCCCAGCACTATATTGTTTGGTTTGTCTGTTCGCGTTCGCCCTAAGACGTTCAGAGAGGGGCGAGCGTAGAGGTGTCTTGACTGTAAATCCCTCCAAACACCCTTGACACCTCGCTGAAAACAATATGCCGTAATAATCTTGCACCCTGGTGCAACAACAGTTTGTATTAATATGACTTTAAATTTATTTAATTAATTTATTTATTTTCCCTATAATATATTGCACCGTATATAATATTAATAAACAAAATTGAATCAAAAATGAAAAAGGCAAATGGTCCTTTGGAAGTTTGCAAAAAAATTTCTCGTTCATCGTGTCTAGAAGTATTTCTCCACAACATCTGGCCGTGACATCGCGCAATTAACGCGTATGTTGTGTCCCATAGCTTATTTTAATATTGTAAACCATGAAATAAATACCATAATAAAATGACATGTACTGAATAGTTAAATAAAATAAAAACTATTTAAACTGGAAAATTGGACAAACATTTTGATATTTTGTTTGGTCTGATCCGATGAACAGAACCAGACATATTAAAGAAAAACGAGACAAAACACGTTGTTCAAAATTAAAACTTAATTTCCAAGAAACGCTCCACACCCAAATAGGACAAAACTTTACTGATGTATAGTGATAACATACAAGTTACATTTCCATCCCCCCCCCCCTCTAATTATCTTTGAAAAACTTAGTTTTACTCTACTATGAGGCAGTAACTTCTTCAAGTAGTGAAAGGATATCGTAAATTCTACCCTAACTATGAAGTATCATTATTGTTAATGTTTTTTTACACCTTGATTAATTCCGTACGCAGATCGAAGTTGTTACTTCATATATTTTTATCTAATTTTTCACATTCTTCTTCCCAAATTACAATATTGTGTGACACTAACAACATTTATAGTCTGTAAGGGTAATTTAAAAATTGTGTTGACGTTCGTCTATTTGTTAAAAACTCTGATATGTTAATTCTCGACAAATAAAATTAAACCTACACACAGTATACTTTTATTATTCCTATTTGGATATAAAATAGTTCAGCACCACAGAGTGGTAGAGCTGCATTGCTCGTAGCATAAATAACTAGTTATTGCTTTTAGGGGTGTAGAAGCAAAGGAAGGGGGTTGTTATTAGAACAGTGGCCCAGTTACGAACAACGGTCGCCATTTAGCTATAATATATCAAAACTGCACTAGACACCTTTCCACAAAACACACTCGCGACTAGTTTTATAGAAATACGAGAAAAGACCGGTTTTATATGGCTGTAATTTGGTACGATTATTTTAACTTATTCAAAATAGCTGCTAATGAACTTGTCTAGAATATCTTTACTAATTATGTGTTAAATGATTAATGTTACATATTCTAGAACAGGGCTGGATTAAAAGTTTTGTGTTATGCAAACGTGTTTTCTATAATAAATCTTTATTAACTACTTTCTTTCTACTCTGTGCTTTACCTAAACGATTCTCATTACAATTAATTCAGTTGTTGAAAAATTTTCAAAAATGGTGAAATATATTAATGGATGCGTTAATTTCGTTTTATATTCAATTTGGAAGAAAGAGCAAGATAATAAAAAAAAATTATTAAATATATACTATTCGAATGTGCCCCAAAAACGGCAGTGGCGTCATGGAGGTAGTTAAATTATAATGCCAATTATATGCAGAACAGAAGAAACCTCATTTATTAAAAGTTAAACGATCCTTTAGCTAATAGAGTTTAGTACATGAAATGCGTGTATTTTTATTAACTGTGATTATAATGTTGTAAGATTTTATTTTCCATACATATTCCTAATGACTTTTTAAGAATTATTTTTGTTTAGCTGTCTACTAAAATACTGACAACCAAATTCTCATTAATTCCTATTCTTTATCAGGTAATTCATGTAACTTTCCTATAAATGAGGAATAAGGACATTCAGAATCTAACTTTTATTTTTTTATCTATATATTTCAAGAAAATTGCAGATTTAAAAATCATTTTATTATTACACATAATAAAATAAGTGACAATAACTCTAGAATACTTACTATTAGTACCCTATACTTAAAATATATCTCCAACTACTTGTCTACATTTTTGACGAAACTGGTTCCATCAGAAAACATTTTAACCCATTAGCTCCCACGAATATTTTTTCTTTATTCTTATGAGTTTTTTGCTTTAGTTGGCCACTCATAAGCACACTTATACTAGAAAAATTATTACAAAAATTTTTATTTTGCAAGTTTTTGAAAAAAAAATGGTGTACTCAAATGGGTACAATGGGATAATGTATATGAAAATGGTTCGAAATTTTAAAAGTCATAAAAAGTTTTTATTTGTTGTAGAAATGCATACAGATGAATATTATTTAATTCTTTGAATGAAATGCTATGAAACAATCACGCTCAATACATAAAGTGACGTCACACTTTAGACAATTCCATCTTGTTCTAAGGTGAGATTGATGGCACCTAAGTTGTTTTTCGATTTTTTGTTTTCGGAAAATGACCCTCACCGTCTTCCGCGATACTTCTTGGAAGAGAAGCAGGTCGCCTTTTCGAAAAAGTGACCTTCCCAAAAGATTTCATGTAATGGGAGCAACATCTCTAATAAAACCAAGTAAATTCATTTTATCATTATGAGCTACTAGGTGCAGTCTCCAAGCATTTACGATTCCAATGTTTAACGAATAAATACCACCACCATTTCTTTCCGCGAATAGATACTTATTTACTGCTTGGTCGAGCAGGTCAACCCCACTGATGAAAATTAGTATATAGCAAGTTCATCAGTAGGCGTAGCTTATACATTTTATCAGACTTATCAAGTTTAGTATTGTCAGCAATTTTGATTTCCTGGAATTTATTTCTAGACATATTGGAAGCTACGAAAGGTACAGAAATATCTTCGTCAACATACCAATACATGGGTTCACGGGGTAATTTATAGCAGCCAGAAAGTAATAAAATTCCTAGAAATATATTTTTTTTCTGCCTCCCCCACCGCAAAACCATGGTTATTTTTTTATGATGCATAAAGATTTGATTGCCCAACGATCAATTTTATAACATTATCGTCAAACAATCTTTCAAACATTTGAATTGGATTATCATTCTTCACATCTTCTATCATTGTACTTAATCTTTCTTCGTAGCCCATAGTGTTATCCTTCATACGAATATCTTCATAATTCTTTGTCCACTTAGGCTCCTCCGTTTAACTTCCAATTTTCTTAGTAAATGAAACCGATAATGGCACGTCGTCACCGCTATCGTAATCGCTTTCTACAAGTTCCCAATTTCTAGCAGCTACTTTAGATAAGGTAATTTCGTCGTCTGAGGAATAGTAAAGTTCTACTTCTCCAGGAATATCGCTGGGAAAGTTGAAAATACCCATCTGTTTGCATATCTACCTCAGGCGAGATAATAACTATTTCTGGGTCGTGCTTCGCAGAAGAAACTTCTTCCATTGCTTCTCCCATTGTTTTGAAACTTTTGCCGTAAAAACTTTTGGAAGCAATTGGCTGGAACTCAGAATCCATGTCGAAGCAAGTTCTGAAAAGATATTCCGAATTTACTTAGGTATACATATCTTCCCATTGTACTCAATTGGGTACACTGCCATTTTTCTCATTTTTTTTTTTTAAATAATGTAAAATGGGGTGACCCGATATTATAAACAACTCATACCTTAAAACCTAATTTACCACCTCAGATGGAATATTTTAACTTTCACGTTATAAAAACTAATTCTTGAAGCACAGGTTTTAGCACAACTTGTTTACTCAATTTCTTAAGTTGTCATTTACTACAAATGCCCCATCCATAAAAACAACCTTGAAACTACGCCCTTCCTACATATTGCAGAGTCCTACCAAGACATAAGTTTGTAGAAATATTTTAATACATGTCGCTGGGAGGCAAAAATTCACGGTGTACTCAAATAAGTACAGTGGGAGGTAATGGGTTCATCAGAATTTCTTGTAGTCTTGTAGGTGTATGCTACTATGTTGTGTATAATGCGTTTAACATATACAGGGTTCGCCACTTAAAACTCCCCAGACTCGTAACTTCCTTATTTTTTGAGTTACGACCATGTTCGGTACATCAAATTGTAGGTATTTTTTAAGCCTTTAGATATGCGTACAGAGTGATTTAAAAAAAAAATGAAAAAATTATTACGAAAAAAAAATTAATTTCCTTGAATATTTTTTTCCATCACCCTGTACATGAACTGTGTTAATGTTTTCTTATAAAGGTTTTAATTAGCTTCAATTTATGTTATTACGTCATATTCGAAATTCCTTTTGGTTTTAGAAAAAGAAATTAAAAACACTCCTTCCGATTCCAAACTGATTTTTTTTAAAATAACTGAAAAAAATGTAAATAATAATTTTATGCTTTATTTGTAAAAGACATATCACAAACAATCCTCAACGTAACAAAACAGCAACGAGAAACAAAAGAAATAAATATTTTTAAAAACAAACTTTATAAAATGTACTAATTAATAGTAAATTGCAAAATAAAAAAAAAAAATTAAACGTAAATTGAAGCTAATTACACATTTCATGTACAAGGTGAGGTAAAAAAATATTCAAGGAAATTATGTTTCCTTTCTTAACAATTCTTTCAAAAAAATTTTTTTAAATCACTCTGTATCCATATTTAAAGGCCTTAAAGATATCTACAATTTGATGTGCCGAACATGGTCGTAGCTTAAAAAATAAGGAAGTTACGAGTCTGGGGAGTTTTAAGTGGCGGACCCTGAATACAAGAAAACTTCTTTTTTAAGATGAATATCAGTATATTCGCAGTATGTGAAAAGTGTAGTGCTGAAATAGTATATTAAGCTATAAGGTTGGTATGTTATAACAAAATTGACGAACAGTTAGAAAAAAACAAGGCGGAGCTGAGTTTTTTGAATTTGCGGGATTCTGCAATAATATTACAACCCAGAACGTCATTTTAAGATGATACATTGACGTCATTTAGAAAAGTTTATCTGACCGCATGTAAGGTATTTTTATATTATGAATATGTATAATTTGGCGCAATATGACATGTGAATATTAAGGCTCTAGATGGTCTCCATTTTCCTTTAGGTCATAGGAAACACTGGTTTTTATACCATGACTAGGCACAGTCACGGCCAAAGAATAATGCTCTTTTACAACATAGCATTATGGTGCTCTAGCTGTACCAAAAGATTCTGGTACCAGCAATAACCTACGCCTCCTTGATCTGGAGGCACAAATGGGAGGACAATAGGAAAACTAAGAAAGGCGCGGAGAATAGCATGTCTAACAGAAACAATGTCAACAACGCCTACTGCAGCCATGTAAGCATTTATTTTTCCTAACTCCACTACATTTGGTCGTGGAAAGATGGGCACTGCTAGCAGCATACAGGCTGAAAACAAACGGAAACGAGACAATTATGAAAACTAAATACCATACCGAGATATTTCAACAAATAGAAAAAAATCGTCAACAAAATATGCAGTCAGATAGAATCAGCACAAGTCATAACTTTGCAAAAACTAACCTAACCAATATAGGAGAAATGAGGTGCAATCCAGAGTGTAGGATGTGTGGTGAGGATGAGGAAACTCCTCACATCATGCAAATGCATATCCTTGGTGGCTGGAAACCTTTCATACTTAGGAGATCATTTGTGATCCTGGAAAAAATAGCCAGAGCTCCCGTTGACCGTACACTTGTCTTTTTGGGAGTAACGGAACTAATGGCTTAATGACACTATGAAACACAATAAGCTTAAGCTTCAGTACAGCACAACCCATAAGAAAAAAAAATTACGATTTAAAAATCCATGCATATCACTATTCGATGTTTACTGAATGAAATTTAAACTTTGCAGTTCAAATTATTTAGTGTTTAGAAATTCATTAGAATATAAGATAAAGAGTGATCCATTATTTTCTAAGGTTTATATGTGGCACCATCTATGAATTAAACGTACAATAAAATACGTGGTGATATGTAAAATCATCCAACGTGAAAAGATACGTTACAAGTACGTCAGATTGATGTAACAGCTGGCGTCAAAATATGTTCACAAACTTACCACTACATAGGTCATTTATTTGTCGTACTACGTCGTCGAGTAATAATCACTTAAAAGAGACATCGACATGACGACAATCTGTTACATGGGATTAGGGAGGCAAACGGACGGCGTATTAATAGTTTGGAGATGGACATGTATATTTCAAATTCCTTGCACAGCTCGTCACACAAAAAACTCTATTCTCCAAGAAGTATGCCTCCCAAAACGATTTTCCAACAGCATATTTTCCCACCCGCATCTTGTCATTTTTTGGTCACATTGGTTCAGCGAAAGCGAAATAGTAAGCGGTGAACAGCAAGCAGCCTTTAAAAATGTTGAACTGTTAGTTATCAAGGGGCTAATGGGAGGTTAATTTGATGAGGTCGTATCCGTAACAGATAATCGCAACATATGACACGACGATGTAAGACGGTCCACAGAGCAAAGTGAGGCCAAGTATCTATATTAAAAAACATTTTATACAATTTCACCAACAGCAGAAAAATAATCGATGAAATATAAAAAAATATATTTATTTATCTTTAAAAACATTAATTTCCAACCATTTTGTTCAATCATGTTAGATAATTTTAGAATCAAATGTTTTGCACTTTTTCAACTTAATTACTTCCACGTCCAGTGGAAGTATAGTAACGACAAAAAAATTTTAAAAAATTTTTATTGTCCAAATAGGCTTAAAATGTCATGAAACGTCGAGATTTTAAGTTTGAGTGAAAAAAAAATTTCTGTCTGTCTGTCGGTCTGTCTGTCTGTCTGTCTGTCGGTCTGTCTGTCTGTCGGTCTGTCTGTAACTTTTTTTGTGCGCACGTTTACTCTGGAACCGTTTAAGATATTGACTTGAAATTTGGTACACATATGTACTTTAACGAGATCTAGAACTAGATTGTATTTTCATCTTGTTCCGTCGAAGGGTTGGGGGGTAAATTGGGGTAAATTTGGGGTAAATAGGTCAATCAAGCAGGTAAGAGTCCATAAAATTGGTTTTTAGTATATACAAGAGAAGCTAAGGTCTCAAAAAAATTTTTGGCATTAGCTACCCCCATTACCACCCCCACCCCCTTATTAAAGGGGATGAAAAAAAATTGTGATTTAGTGTATGTACAGAAACCTCAAAATATTTTTTTACTTCATACACCCCCCCCCCCCCTCCCAACCCCACTAACGATGTGGGGTATCGTTTTATGGGTTTTTGGGGTAGAGGATTTCAAATATTATATTATTAAAGTTCCATAAACAATTATTTTCACATACAAAGTTTTTTCGTTGTGAGTGACTTGGATAGAGAATCTGGATGTGGAAGTAGTGATTCCTTGGGCAGCGGTTTTTTTATCGTTATTGCCCGTCATTGGATATGGTATGAACAACAATAAAATAACAATAGTATCGTAGTTTTCTGTGTTATTCTCTTTGTAAAAAGATTTCTGAAGGCAAGTAAAATACTTTAAAAAAAACAAGAATTTATAAGGTTTATTGCAAAACACAAATCAAAATCTAATCAAAATATCAATTTTTAATCTTTGAATTTCTCTGACAAAACCAATATCAAATTACACTAGAGGATAAACATATGTAAAATGAACTAAGATATAAAAACACTCACCTCGAAATTAATCTGTCATTTTATCTCTTAGTACTTGAAATGTTATTCATACTGTATCCTTCTAAAGGGCCCTAACTAAGACAATTCAATGTACAATTCAACTACTATAATAATTATCGAATCCTTCTCAGAGCATTCCATTTTCAATATATTTTCATAAACTCTCATACATCATCATCCCTAGCTCCTACGCCTTTAAGTAAACTTGGGGAATACTTTGTAAACGGAGATACGGTTCATATATTAAGTAGTGGAGTGGAAACATGCATAAAATGTATCTTATACGGCCACAACCCAGGGCTTGATTGTATGCAAATTACGGCTGCTTGTAAATTTAAACTTGCAAATAACTCTACATCAAAAGCAGCTGATTCAAATTTAAGCGACACAATCTTAACACTTTCAAATAAACCTCGTCTTTACTCTACTTAGATTTTGAGCCTCGTATTTGACAAAGTGTTTCAAAGTTTATTAAAAGTTGTCGCAGACGTGAAGAAGGTAAGAGAGTTTGTTTCGATGTACAAAGATCCACATTTAACAAATAACAAATATTAATTAGAAGCGCGATTAAACGCTGAAGGAGTCGTCGAAAAAATAATTTTAATTACAGTCGCAGGATTTCAATTTCGAGATTTCACCGTCCTAAGACGTGGGTAGTTCTAAAGAAAGGAGTTCTCTGGATTTGAAGTGGGGAAGCTTTTCTTTGATATAGCTATCATACTTTGATAGACAATTATTTTTGTTTTTATGAATTTTAAAAAATTATTTTCAGACTGTACCCATTATAATATTGGTATTAATTATATCTTCGCCAGGAAAGGAGGAGTAATAAATGCACGTGATCAGTGAGTACAACAAATACTCTTGTCGTTTAAATTTGGAGGGGGAGAGGTAATCTAAAACATTTTTTAAAAATGTTTACCAAATCAATGACGCTCAATGACATTTGCCGCTTAATATTATTGACAGTTCAATTCACCACTATCCTCCTTTAAAAATCATTAGTTCTAGAAATAGTTGTTATTTTAAACTAAGATAATTTAAGAATAAATGGATTTTTCTCATTCATTATTAAGTTTACAGTGGTTTGGTTCACATCGTGTTGATATTTTAATAAATTTGAATCAACTACTCATCATTGATTATGGCTATTGGGCTCTGAAGAAGGCTTATGTACAATAAACAAAACATAGGCAGAGTCGAGTTTTTCTTAACTCTTGAATGTTTTCGACTTCTTATTTGCAACAGTAGGTATGCTTTTAAAGGGCAGAATATTTACCAATATATATTTTGCCGAACTCCTCTATACATTTCCTTAAATTTATAAGAAATAAAAAACTAGACTGCAACCAACAGCTGTTCTGCGAACTAATGCCTCGCCGAGCGCTGGATTACAAATTACATGCCTGGCCGCGTTAAGTGCAATAACTATGTATTGTCACAAAACGCTAAAGCTTTGATGGCAATACATAGTTATTGCATTTAGCGCGGTCAGGATTGTAATTTGTAATCCAGTACTCGGCGGGGTATTAGTTAGAATAGCTGATGGTTGCAATCTGGTTCTATATTCTTTATATATTTAAAGAAATGAATAGAGGAGTTCGACAAAATATTACATTAGCAAATATTCTGCCCTCTAAAAGCATACCTACTAACTATGCTCATGTCAGGGCTACTGCTACTTCGATTGCAATAGACATCGGGTGCTAGATGGAGCCTACCATTTTTGTTTCGTGATTTTATAAACCTCGTCATGTACCAATAGTGATCAAGGCTCTCGTTACAACTATTCCGGACCTACCTTGCACTGCAGGTGGTGTGGAGTGGTTTACACGAGAGCTCCTTTGAGTCTGATGTTTGTTGCAATCGAAGCTTTAGCATTTTGTAGCTATATACAGGTATAGCACTTAACGCGGCCAGGCTTGTAATTTGTAATCCAGCGCTCGGCGGGACATTAGTCTGGAGAATAGCTGTTGGTTGAAATCTGCTTTTTTATTCGTTATGTATTTATGGAAATGTATAGAGAAATTCGACAAAATCTTGTTTGTAATGTCTTGACAAATATTTTATTAATCCAGTAATTAGATGCTGATAGGGGGTGTATGTTTTTTGGGGTGTTGATTACAAATCTGAGGTTTGTCAACAAAAATTTTTCCTGGAATTTGAGTTAAGCATAGCCAGAAAATACGAAAAAAAAGTTTTTTTCCGGTTTCTTGCTTATAACTCAAAAACTTTAAACTTTAAATAAAACATCAATCTATACCAAAATAATCTGAATAAAATTTCCTCTAACTTAGGTCATTACTACTTTCTTCGCCACGCGTACCGTTTAGGCATAAACGCGGGATGAAGTTAGCTATTAGGTATCTTGACACCCAAGCTCAACACGAAGCAAGTCTGTTGAAGAGCGGCGCACAGTGGGACAAAATACTTCAAATCAACATTCAGGATGCAATTTTTAAGATAAATTCAATTCTGCGGAATTTTTATATAGTTTCCAATTCTTTTTAAATACTTATGGAAAGCCTGGAAAATTTTATTTTTCCTTATAAGAATCCTCAAATGTTTCTAGATGCTCAATTATTTATCTAAAGAGTTCAAAATAGGCTCAGTGGGGATTTTCGGGGTCGCTGATTACAAATTAGATGTGTAAACTGGAAAATTTCGCGAGGAAAATCCAATATGGTGGCGTTTCCATTTTTTTTATTACAGTTTAAAGAATCGCGTAATATATACAGGGGGTTGCTGACTTTTTTGTGAAAATTGGGAAATTTTGTTCGGAAAATCCGCTTCTGTTTTTAACAGAATAGCTCGAAATTCTTATTCAGGGAATTTTCAATATGTTTAGGGTCTAGGGATGAGTTATGTACTCCAGTTTAGATTTACTAAATGTTGATTTAATTGAAAATGACTTAATTCCCTAACAGACCAAAAATTTATTCCTTCACATGAAGTTGAAAGTTAAAATCTTGTACATTGAATTATCTTCTCAATTTCTAAAGTATAACAATTTTAACAATACGAAGGACCACCTATTTGGAGCTAAACAGGAAAGCATGTGTGACCTACCTTGTAATCCCTTACTTTTACATGAAAGTGTGGCTTCTCTGTCGCCGGCAAATTGTCCACAGATCGAGAAGCTCTAGAGCTGTGTTCTCGCTAGTTGGTTGGATATGTCTCCCACACCATAGGATTTAGTTATAGGGAACTAAATCTGGATTGATTGGCATAAACTTGCCGAATTAGCAGTACATTGACTACATGACTTCACACACAGAGTTCTCAATGCAAACTGAGTAGAGATTGACAAAATCTCTCTGAAGGTCGCTGGTTTTGGCGGCAAGGCATTCCATTGGTCGATACAAACACTGTTGCTCAAATAAAGTGGCGCATTATTTAAATTTCTATTTCGCGAACACGAAACATACCGCCCACCAAAAACAACGTTAGCATGGCTAGGGTTTTTTTTTTTTTTAAACTAACAACTAAAACTAAGTCTAAAAATTTAATTAACTAAACAAGATAAAAAAAAGCTATTGCGAAGGCAACGGGCATAATTTGAGGCAAGGGCGTTGTAAGATTCCCTGTGTAGTCTTGACCGTGGCTACTCTACATGTCCCATCATTTCCGGGGTGGAGTTGCACGATTCTACCTAATTTCCACGCAAGCGGAGTCGTAGATTCACTTCGGATTAGGACAAGAGTCCCAATATCTAAATTTTCAAATCGGCGAGATTTGTACCATTTACTTCTCTGGTAATTGGTACCGCAATCACTGTAGATGTGAGAATACCTACCACGACGAGCAACGAAACGGCGCAGGGCCGCCAGAAACGCTTCAGTTGTTAAGTCTGAAACAATTTCTAGGTGAACTGCTTTCACCGACAAACACACGAACAAACAAAGATAAGCCTTTGAGGTTTTTGCACCTCTGGTGTGTCGAGGCACAATGTGAAATGGACCACCAAAATCGACACCTACCTGTGAAAAGGGTTTGGCCTGTGACACACGCACACTAGGAAGATTACCCATAGGGCAAAGCAACGAAGGAGGTTTTACACGAAAACAACGGTAACACTTACCAAGACAACGACGAATAAGACGACGACCACCAAGAATCCAAAAATTTTGTTGTAATAAATACAGCGTCGTATTCAAGCCAGAATGCAAGTTCTGGTAGTGAATCTGAAAGATCAAAAGTTCTGACAGAACGTGAGTGCTAGGAAGCAATGCAGGGTGCTTACTTTCAAAGGGTAGATTGGCATGAGTGATTCTACCTCCAACACGCAAAATCCCTTTTTCATCCAAAAAGGGGGACAATTTCAAAAAGGTTTTGGGAAGCTCCTTCTTTTTACGAAGAGCCGAAATCTCCTTCGCAAAAGACTTCTTCTGTACAAGTTTCACAATGTACAAGAGAGCTTGATGAAGCTCGAACCAGGACAGGACACCAGAAAGTTTTTCTGGATTTTGGCAATTGTTGTAAAATCTAAGGCAATAAGCAACAATACCTTGTATTTTACGAAGAGATGAGAAACGAACAAACAAAGAATCAATAACACAAGGTTCAATTTGAGCAACCCAAACAGTTTTCTTCTGTTCAACATCCACACGGGGATCAACAATTTCTACACTTTCAACAGGCCATTCCGCAGGAGGAAGTTTTAGCCAGGAGGGACCCGCCCACCATGAGGGGAAAGACACAAATTCCTCTGGGAGAAGACCACGAGAGGCACAATCCGCAGGATTTTCACAAGAACGAATGTGGTGCCAACAAGTAGGAGCTAGCCTGTCTTGGATGACACTCACTCTTTTTGACACGAAAGTTTTCCACCGATGTGGAGAAGATCTAATCCAGTTCAAAACTATGGTGGAATCCGACCAAGCAAAAACATTTTCAATTTCAAGAACAGGTTTCAAAGTTACTCTAATCCAAGCGACTACAGAGGACAATAAAACTGCGGCACACAATTCAAGACGAGGAATCGACAAAGTATGCAAAGGAGCAACTTTGGACTTTGCACAAAGAAAAGAAACGCTAACATTACCACTAGGGTAAACACAACGCAAATAGGCTACACAACCATAACCAAGCTCAGAAGCATCACAAAAGGCATGGAGTTGACGAACTACGGAGGTAAGATCCGCAACAACTAAACGAGGAATTCGCAGCGAAGCAATACAAGGCAACTGATCCTTATACTGCTGCCATCTGGAAACGACATCACATGGAGGGGAATCATCCCAACCAATGCCTAGAGTCCATAGAACCTGAATGAGGCGTTTTGCAAAGAATGTGACAGGGCACAAAAAACCAAGAGGATCGTATATCCGGGCAATTTCGGATAAAATCGAACGTTTCGAACAAATAGAATCGCGGGGATTCACAGCAAAAACAAAAGAATCCAATGAAGGCTGCCATTGAAGACCAAGTGCCTTCATACAACTATCCTTTTCAAGATCAAAAGACAAATTTTGATTTACACAATGACTCTCAGGGAGATTTTCCAAAACAGATGGATGGTTGCTAGACCATTTTCGAAGTTCAAAACAACCAGAACTAAACAATTCTTTGACCTGTCTCTGGAGTTCCAGGGTGCCTTCCAATGAATTAGCACCACAGACTAAGTCATCGACGTACAAGTCGTTCTCAATGGCTTGGGAGGCCAAAGGAAACTGGGAGCGTCCTTCCTCGGCTAACTGCAGCAAGGTGCGGATAGCAAGAAAAGGAGCTGAGGAGACACCATAAGTTACAGTGTTGAGACAATAAGTTTGGACAGGGTTCGAAGATGAGAACCTCCAACGAATCTGCTGAAAGCGTTGGTGTCCTGAAGCAATTAAAATTTGACGATACATTTGCCTCACATCACAAGTGAAGACAAATGAATGTGCACGAAAACGAAGGAGAATGCTAGCGATGTCACGCTGAAGCTTGGGGCCGATTAGTAGGAAATCGTTGAGAGAAACCCCATTTGCATCTTTGGCAGACGCATCAAAGACTACACGAATTTTGGGTTTACTATTTTCAACCTTGAACACACAATGGTGAGGAATAACGTAGGAGTTCGAATCCTCATAAGGCACTTGACATAAGGTCATATGACCTGAAGCTAAATAATCTTTCATGAAGTTCACATACTCCACACGAAGCAATGGGTTAGAGTCGAACTTACGCTCAAGAGAGAATAAACGACGGTCAGCTAGAACACGTGAGTTTCTGAAAGTGGGTTCTGCAGCTTTAAAAGGCAAAGAAACCCCAAAACGACCATTAGACAATCTAAAATGGGTTTGGACAAAACTATTTTCTGCTTGTTGTTCCTCTAAGGAAATGGAAGCCTTTTCCGGAACTTCTTCAATTTTCCAAAAACTCTTTAAAGTGTCGTCTAAACAAGGCGTAACGACAGAAGCGAAGAAAGCCTGCACGGGCGGAGGCAGTTTCGAATAAGAAGCAGGACCAACCAAAATCACACCAAATATGGTATGGATACCTACTAACGAACTAAAATCACTTTTCTCAATGTCGGGAAGTACAATTGAGGAATAAATGTCAGCACCTAACAATAAATCAACGGGACCAGGTTGGTGCCAAGAAGGATCTGCTAACTTGAAAGGTTTAAAACTAGCTAAATTCGAAGGGGAGAGAGTAGCCGAAGGCATCTCAGAACAAATAGTAGGGAGAACAATCACATCCAAGGGGAGGGATGGCTGCAAGGAGCCAGTAGGTCTAATCAAACAATGAGAAACACCAAGGGAAGATTTTGTAGACATCTGCCCTAACCCTGCAATAGGGATGGAAGAACGAGCACGAGGTAGCTGTAGCTTACGAGCACAAGATTCAGTCATAAAGCTAGCCATTGATCCGGGATCAACAAGACCTCTCACAACATGAGGCTGTCCCTTCACATCTAAAATTTCTACCAACACAGTAGACAATAACACAGTTTGACCCTTTTGAAAAGGCAACACACTAGTACCAACATATACACTAGGACTGTCAGTTGTTGTCGAGGAAGCACCTGACGTTTCTATACGATTACAACCAGTAATCTCACTAAAATGTAAAGACGTGTGATGTCTTTTCTGACATTTTGAACAAGAAGATTTCGAAGGACAAGTTCCCACACCATGGGAATCCTTTAAACAATTGAAACACAAACGAATACGTTTTACAGCCGCATGACGCTCTCTAGCGGTCAAGGGCAAAAACTGAGGACAACGATAGATCAAATGATCCTGTTTGCACAAAGAACAATTTTCCGGAGAATTCCCCGCAGAATTCTGGGAACTACTACTACTAGACAAAGAAGAATCAGTTTGCACAAGTAAAGACTTGGCACGAAAATCAACATCCGCTCTGGGGTGTTGCGAAACACGATGTTTGCTACTTGTCGTAGCTGTACTAGACACTTTTGATTTAGATGTGCCCGATACTTTTGACGAAGCTAATGTTTGTAAAGCGACACACTGTTTTAAAACAAAATCTGTTAAATTTTCAAATGTGGGAATTTCCGCAGCATCACCCTGTAATTCAAAACGTCTGCGTGTAGCAGGGGGTAACTTATCTACCAACAAATCTACTAAAATAAAATCCCAGGCTGCAACGTCAAAACCTAACCTTTTCAAGATGGCTATGTTTTCTGAAAATGTATCCACAAGACCACGAATGTCCTTTAAATTTTCAGACGTTAAGGGAGGATAATTTTTCAAAATATGCCAATGGCTGTTGGCTAACAAGCGTTTGTTCGAATAGCGTGTCAACAAAGCTTTATATGCTATTTCATAATGATCAGGGTCTAACGGAATTGACTGTACTAATGTGAGAGGTTCACCCTCTAAAGAAAGCAATAAATACTGAAATTTGTCGATGTCCGATAACTTTTTTTGTTATGAACTAAACTATCATAAAGGCTTTTAAATGATTGCCATTCATGAGTTTCACCACTAAACTTTCTCAACTGTAATTTTGGTAAATTAACACTAGGGCTAGAATCGGTTTCTACACTAACCGTAGGCAATAAAGTAGGAACATCTAGTACCGGAGGAAATAAAGATTCATAAATAACGCGAGACTCAAAATAGTTTTCCTCTAAGTCTTTTCGAATTGTGTCTTGAGTTTCAAACTCAGAGTCTTTGGACGCCAATAACACTTTTAAATGTAACTCTTTAAACTTCTCATACAAAGATTCTAAACAACTATATTTAATTCTAAACAAAACTCGCATATTTTCGTCCAATTTGGCTTGTTTTGCTAACTCACAAATTTCCGTAATTTGCGAAATTACGACTTTTCTAGATACAATCGCTTCTTTTAAAGCAGCCATGGTCAAGCTTAATTAAAAAACACAGTAAAATAAATCAACACAACAAACAATAAATAAACGTTTTTAAAGGTTACAAATACAAAAAATGACAGTTGTTAGAATTAACAGACTGACAGAACACTAAATCCCTAGATAAAAACGTTAAATTTAAAATTTCTAGAAAAGGACAAAACTACAATTTACCCGATGACGTAATCCTGTTGGAATGCAACGGTTTTAAACAAGAAAATGCTTATTTACACGCACTTAAAAATCACAATAGCACGAATTCAACACTAAAGTTTGTTTACAAATTTTAAAGCCAAGCCAACGCTGTCTTTAATGAACTGTAATAACACGTAAAAAACATCCAAAGGACTGTTCTAATGTGGCTCGAAGACCAAATGAATTATCTTCTCAATTTCTAAAGTATAACAATTTTAACAATACGAAGGACCACCTATTTGGAGCTAAACAGGAAAGCATGTGTGACCTACCTTGTAATCCCTTACTTTTACATGAAAGTGTGGCTTCTCTGTCGCCGGCAAATTGTCCACAGATCGAGAAGCTCTAGAGCTGTGTTCTCGCTAGTTGGTTGGATATGTCTCCCACACCATAGGATTTAGTTATAGGGAACTAAATCTGGATTGATTGGCATAAACTTGCCGAATTAGCAGTACATTGACTACATGACTTCACACACAGAGTTCTCAATGCAAACTGAGTAGAGATTGACAAAATCTCTCTGAAGGTCGGTTTTGGCGGCAAGGCATTCCATTGGTCGATACAAACACTGTTGCTCAAATAAAGTGGCGCATTATTTAAATTTCTATTTCGCGAACACGAAACATACATATAAGCTAATACTGATATGGGGAGCAGAGCTGGGCAAAGTACTACTTCAAGTATCAAGTACTTGAAGTAGTTTTATGTGCAAAGTATATGGTGAAACTACTTCAAGTAAAGTACTTGAAGTAGTTTAAATGAGTACTTTGCCCAGCTCTGATGGTGAGACAGCCGTGGATTCACGGTAACAGTTTTGCAGATGTTTTGTGGAAAATTTACGGATATATTATCAAGACAATTGTAATTTCATATAGGTTTGTTTAAGCCATAAAATTCAAATGATACAGATGGATTAAGGAGTAGTAAAACATTTGTATCTTTATTATTACAATAACACCGGCATACACAAAAAAAGTCGAAGTGAACCTGAAATAACCTGTCAAAATGTATGTATTTTTGTGCACTGAATTCGAATCTGCCATCAGATTTGGCCTAAGTTATCGAAATTTTCTTCTACTGTCAATTTATTCCTCAAATATTCCATTATTTGACAGTAGAAAAAAATTCCGTTGACATAGGCCAAATCTTATTACAGATTCGGATTCAACTCACAAAAATACATATGTTTTGACTGGTTTTGTTGCAGATTCACGACTTTTCTTTGTGTGCCCGTATAACCATTAAAGTCTCCAGTCAGAATGATTTCTTTATTTCTCTATATAAGAATACATGGGAAACTTGTTCCAAAATATGGCAACACCCTAATGTAAATTTACAACATCAAGAAGCTAGATTATAATCGATAATATTTACATATTCAAGCTTATCATTAAAAGGTCCATTTATACATATAACTATTCACACACATAAACAGCAGAAAACTATAAGAACACAGCCACACAAAAAAAGTGGTCTAGCCTGCGGACTAGACCAGTGTGTCCTTATGTATTTGGACCCGGTCGAATTCGAAGTCAGAATTGTCAGATTGGTTCGTTTTTCACCCCAAATTCCAAGAAAACAACCCCGCCAAAAAGGTGGTCTGACCTGCTGACCGTACTATTATATCCTTATGTATTTGGACCCTCTCAAATCGAATCCGAAGTCAGAATTGTCATATTCGCCCGTTTTCACTCCTAAACTCAAAAAACACCCCCAGAATAAACAAAAAAGTGGTCTGGCCTGCGGATCATACTAGTATATCCTTATGTATTTGGACCCCTCCGAAACCGAATCCGAAATCAGAATTGTCAGATTCGCTCATTTTCACCCCCAACCCCAAAAAACACCCCCAAAACAAAAAAAATTTGGTCTGGCCTACGGACCAGATCAATGTATTTGGACACGCTGAAACCGAATCTGAAGTCAGAATTGTCAGATTACCTCATTTTTCACCGCTACACCCTCCCCTCCAAAAAAATGGCGGACAGCTCCAGTGTGTCCTTATGTAAGGATATACTGGTCTGGTCCGCCGGACAGACCTCTTTTTTGTTTTGGGATTTTTTTTTTGGGGTTATAGGTGAAAATCGAGCCAATGTGACAATTCTGACTTCGGATTCGGTTTCAGCGGGTCCAAATACATAACGATACACTAATCTAGTCCGCAGGCCAGACCACTTTTTTTTGTTTTGGGGATGCGTTTGGGATTAGGGGGGGGGTGAGAAATGAGCGAACCTGACAATTCTGACTTTGGATTCGGTTTCAGAGAGTCCAAATCAAATGAAATGAAATCAAATCAAATTTATTTTAAATTAGTAGTTACAATTATGCGCCTGAATCACATCCCGGTCCAGAGCCAACCACACAACCATAGCGCGCAGCGTCGTGGTAAGTGTGCAGTCGGGTGAAGCGGGTCTGGATTCGGCTAAAACGACAGATATTGGGAGGGGGTTAGAACTCCTGCTTAACGTGAAAAGCTTAAATCTAACAATTTGTGAACATAACTAATGGGGAAGTTTTAAAATACTTAAAGCTAAACTTGGTGGTTTTTATTTAATGCGCGTACATCGCGCACTGTTTTTAGAGAGCTCTGGTTGTTGATATAGGAAAAAGCTCAACGAAAAAACCCGTTCGAACTAGTGACATCCTTCGTCCGGTGGTCAGCCTGCCTCCGGAAAGGGCGAGAAGGAAGTTGTGGTTTAAAAGGTTTTAATTTTCAAGAGGTTATTGGTCGAGAGGGGATTTTCAAAAGGAACAAAAAAGGACAAAAGAACAAAAATTAACAAAATTAACAAAAAGGAGACGAATAGAGGGAATGGAAGGGGTTTGAGGGTAAAAGGTGGTGAAAAGTAAAAGGTGGTGAAAGGGAAGTTGTGGTATAGGAAAGTTTTGGCTAGAGAGGTTGCCGAAAGATAGACAACGCCTGGTATGGTAGGGGGTGTGTCTTATATCGAAAAGTATGGCATTATTCTGTCTGATTCGTGTTATATCGCGGGTTAGTGGACTATCGCCCAGTTTGAATTGATAGAATTTCTGTGATATTTCCTGGACGAAGTCCGTTAGTGTGGTTATGTCGTGGCAACGTGCGTAGAGATCTTTGAGGGAGGTGTACCTACCGGAGTCTGAAATGAGGCGCATAAATTTATGTTTCCGCATTGTCGTAGCCGGGATGCTGCACCACACCGGCACCGCGTATGTGATGGTCGGCCTGATCACCATCGTATACAACAATTTCTTATTAATCCTGTTTAGTCCGCTACCCCGCGCCAGGAGTGGATACAGACTCCTGGATATTGGAGTAGACCTTTTGTATGGTTTCGTTAACGTGAGTGTTGAACATCAGTCTTCTGTCCAAGTTCACCCCCAGATACTTCACGCACCGTTTGATTGGAATTTGGCGACCGCCGATCGAAATTGGTGTTAAAATGCGGTTCTCTATGAACCGGCGCGTGAAGATTCTGGCCTCCGACTTTTCGGCGTTGATCCGAATCTTCAACTTGTCGTAATACGCCATGGCACGGGCCATGTACGCTTTCAGCAGCATGTTCGCCGCTTGTGCATTGTGCGAATGCGCGTACATGGCCGTGTCGTCGGCGTACTTGGCAAGGTTCGTGTTCGGAAACTCCGGAAAGTCGGAGACGTACAGGTTGTATAACTTGGGTGACAGGCACGACCCCTGGGGGACGCCCGCGCAAATATCCCATCGAGTTGAAAGTTTGTTTTTCACCCTGACCTGCAGTGATCTGTCTGTCAGGAAAGAGTGAATTAGTTTTGTGATATGCGTAGGAAAGTTCAGTGAATTTAACTTGTGGAGTAAGCCCGGGATCCACACTGTATCGAAAGCTTTCTCAATATCGAGCAGCACCATGCTTTTTCCGCGGTTGCATTGTACTTTGACGTCATTCACGATCCTGATGACCTGGTGCATAGTGCCCCTGCCTTTCCTGAAACCAAAGTGGCATTCATCGTCGATGTGGAATTCATCCTGGGCAGCGTCTAGTCTGACCAGGATGACCTTCTCCACCAACTTGGAAATCGCCGACAGCAATGAGATTGGTCGATAGCTGCCGGCGAGTTTGGCGTCCTTGTTCGGTTTCAGCATCGGCGCGACCACGGCCCACTTCCACTGGCTGGGCCAGTGTTGTAGCCGCACGATCGCGTTGACAATGTACGTCAATTGCACAATGCCTTTCCGCGGAAGACATTTGAGCAGCCTGTATTCGATACAGTCTGCCCCCGAGGCTTTGTATTTCGGTAAAGTCCGGACGATGCCCGCCACTTCTGAGGGCTTGGTCATGACTTTTAAAAATCCTCTTCTAGTCAATTGGATGTCAAGACCAATTAGTTCGTTAACGTCGTTTTCAATGCGGTCTTGTCCCGGATCGTTTGGTATTTGTGCGTTGTGTATGTCCGCAAAATGGTTCTCTAAATCTTCCGCTTTCTGGGCGTCTGTCATAGCCGTCTGTCCGTTGGCGTTGGTCAGCGCAGGTATGGCCTCCCGCGTATTTCTCATGGCCCTCGACAGTTTCCACAGCGAGTTGTCCTGAGGATTGAGCGTTTTTAGCGGTGCTGATGGCGATCCTGATATGCCGTTGCAGCCTCCCCATCTCGGCCCTAGCGTCGACATCACGATTTCGCTGCCAAAGCCGTCTGAGTCTGTTCTTTTCTCGTATGTCCTGTATGACCGCCGCGTTGAGTCGGTCTTTGTAAGGATTTATGGTTATTGTAGTTGCAACACTCGTTTCAGAGAGTCCAGATACATAAGGATACACTGGTCTGGTTGTGGCTGTGGAATTATTGAGACGCGTGACAACGTAGTCAATATCAGTTAATCTAAATATGACTACCTAATTGTGTACTGTGTGGTCCAATGCAATTAAGATTTCAGCCCGAGGTTTATCATTCCAAAATAGCTGGCAAATCGGCAAATCCCAGTAAGTTGGAGTAAAAGAAGTGTGACACAGGGGAGAAATAATGCTTTCTCCTGTATGTTGTATATACCTGTGTGATTAGTTCTTGGAAAAAAGGCAAAACAGTCAGGAGATTTTTGTAGAAAAAGACGAAATAAGCTAGTTGACATGACGAAAAGGCTAGAAGAGTCTGCGTTGAATAATAAATTTAAGAACTTATACATTCATTGACTTAGATTTTATTGGTAATAACACAAAAACTATTAGATCAACCAAATTATAACTAAATATATTATTTGTAATGAGAAAAATCAACAACTTCAAATACACAAAATATACGGTGTTAGGTTTTAAGTTTTACTTTTTGTTCCGCTTTATATATTTTAGGCAGTTGTAGAAAATGTTTTATTGGGTTATTTGGGTTAAAATATCAAGGGTTATTGTTTATATTTTTAACCATATAGTGTAAGAATATTTGAAATTATCAATTGCTAACAAATATATTTTACTATATTGACCTTAGACATTAGACTAACTAATTTTACGAAAAACAAGAACTTCAATTTATAAAAACGTCAGGGCTTACCATGTTTCTATGATATACGATGTGTCCACGAATGGATTTGATTTACTATTCTTGTAAACTTCTTTTATTTTTTACTTTTTTAAGAAAAAGTCATTCTTCACAAAAACTTCTGCTCATTCTGAAAAGTACCTAGCCATTCTCAGGATTACGGTTTACTACACAGGTTGATTCGATATAAAGAAACCATGAAATTGTACCAAACGTAGAATGTCTTTTTTTAATGAGTATAATCAAATCTTATGAAGAAAATAGAAAATATTGCCAAGTGCAGTCCTAATACAAAGTTTCATCTACATAGTCAATAATTATTAACATGTATAACGTACACAAATTTAATAAATAATGACTGTTTAGATAATCAAAATTGGGAAGTAAATTAATTATTGACCACCTGGATGAGACTGTATTTTGACTGCACTTGGCATTATTTACAAATTTCTTAAGATTTGATTATATTCAATCACTCTGTATAGTAAATCTTAAATCTGAGAATGGCCAAGAACTTCTTAGAATAAGCAGAAAACCAAAAATATTTACAAGTATGGTTAAGTCCTTTCGTTTACACACTGTATATACACGAGGCAAACGCTTTCTAAAGTATTATTTTTGTATATTTTAAGTGGCGTTGGCGTTGGTTTGAACTTTCTTAATTAAGCCGTCTCAGACTCGCCCTTTTATGTGCATTCATTCATTAATGCGTCCCATCTTTTGCAGGTGTCAAGATCAAATTCAACAGAAGTGACGTTAACGGATGTTGAAAGAGAGACTTCAGGTGAATTTAAGTGCGAGGTGTCGGCAGATGCGCCGCTTTTTCACACCGACATACGCTCGGCGCACTTACTTGTTGCAGGTAATGATAATTTTCTTATCCCACTAGACAAAAATCATACGAAACACGAACGCAAAGTAAACTCAATAAATGCTATTCTTGGCAAGACAATAACATCTACATTGTAAAGTTATTTGTGCAATCAAACGGGAATATGTAAATTCTGTACCAATTCTTTTCCGTAAATCTGCATTTTATTTATGGACGCTAAAAGATCCTACGAAACTTTGTTATTTCGACTTCTAGTTGAGGATATTTTTTATTCAGCTTTCATAATACAGCAGCATTTTAATTCTTTAGAAGTAAATCCCAATTGTGTTTTAAAATTGTGGGTTGTGAAATGTTAATTACTCAAGAAATATGTAGATATTTAATAAAGATAACGTTTATATAATTTAAATAAGCATGTTGTATCTGCCACACTAATTCATGAGAACTTTTGCCTCTATAAGGATGCTGGGTTTTTTCTAGGTTGCACACCTGACATTTCCTCAAAAAAAAAAAAAATGTGTACTTTAAATATTGTTTTTGTGTCTTTTAATAAGTCCAGTTTTTGAAAACTGTGCAGGGTGTTTCATTGATTGACATCTAAAGCGAACAAGGTGATAGAGAGCCACAGGAATTACAATATTGACTATTTTTTCGTGCGTTCTCTACCTTACACTGAGAATGTCATCGTTGTGAATAAAATAACCGTTGAAGCGAGGTGATTTTTTTATTGGCGATAGCTGCATAGTGCACTCTCCTAACCAAATACCATTCATTCAGTTGCCATTCCAACAATCAAAGAAACATTTTTTTTTCATTAATTTCGTGCAATATTTATATTTTTCTGCACACTTCACCAGCAATTTAAAAAAAATGTACTGCAGAAGAAACGCCTGCTAAATCAAAAACTACCTTATTATGTGCCTAATTGGAATTCATAAACACAAAGGACTTGTGATTACTACATCGTATATAACATTACTATGTAAAAGGTAACAAATTATAAATTTTTCACTTAGTTAAGAAAGAAATTAAATTACAGGAGTTGTTTGCAAAAATGAAAAAAACTACTATTTCATCCAGATTTTCAAAATGTCTACCTTCCTTTCAATGCAAATTCTGCACCTTTAAATTCTCTTTAAAAGATCGAAAAGATCTCTCGTTTCGAAGAATTGTATTTTCGGCTTCTTGTATTTTCTGATGTAATTCTATTTCGCTTTGACATTCGTTTGCATGCATTGTCTTTTTGTAGACACACAAAAAAGTAAATCGGATTCAAATCGGGTGAACATGGCGGCGACCTGGTTGGGACAAAGGGGGTTGCTTTACTTATGGTGTTTAATTTAATTCAGTTTTTTTCTAAACGATTATTCAGGAGGCATAGCAATTTTAATTTGCTTCTTATTCACAACTCCTTGACAGACATATTGTGCTCCATGTATTATTCTGGTTAACGTCTCTTTGCTGCATTGTACGTCTAACAGAATCACGTTATTTGCTGAGATGTCGTGTCAGATGTACTTACTAAAGTACTTCCTCATCAACTCTTTGTTGACGTCTTGTTGACATCTGCCCAATTCTTTGGAAGGTCTTCTCTTGCCTCTTGTCTGGCTCACTCTTACGTTGATATTGACAACATATGATAAGAATACGATGCTCATTTTAGCGGGCGTATTTCTTGGAGAACCGAGCTGCAGATATCGAAGTGCTTTCTCATCAATTCCTTCATGACATCATTCTAACGCTTTGGAATGTGTTCCTTCGCCACTTGTCGTTTGGCTTGCTGAAGAATATTGAAAACTGCCCGCTCTGGTTGATGTGGATAAAACATGATAAGAAGACGATGCTAGGGAATCATTTTCGGGTGCGTATTTCTTGGTGCAATGGGACGTTCAATTCCCAAATTATGATGTCTAACATCTGGAAAGCATCAATACGCCCTTTATCTTCCTATCTAATGATTCGATGAACTGAGGAAGTGCCTCGTAATGTTTTTGTCACCCCAAATTTTGCTCAACTCATATTACCGATCTGTATTTTCTGACAAATTGCATAATCGCCGTTGTATATTCTTACCCTGGAATCACGTTTTTGATTCCCGGTCGTTGCACTGGATTTGTTTCTGAAAAAGGAATAAATTCAATATACTCTAGTATTGGATGTACGTTCTTTGTCTCAAAATGTTCAGCACGCTCCCGGACAATGGTAGTTGCTTTACCTGTGGCGTGTTATTACAGTAATTCTTTTATGCAATTTATACTTAACACGTACTCAGAGCTTATTGTTTAAAATTGTCATGCAGGTAGATTACTTACTGTAACTAAAGTGGTATCATCTGCCAAATCCCCAATTAAAAATCTTAGTTCCATCTATAACTACTCCACTCTGTCAGTTCCACAGCGCACTGCATCACTATAGATGTTAAAGAGGATTCATGACTGACGCCTTTGTCAACTTTTGTCGAACTTAGTGTTATGGATTTTCGGCGAAAAAAATAGTAAAATCTGGGTACCTCCATTCTCAATAGTGCATTCCACAGTTTGACTCTTTTCACATTGTCAAAAATTTTGCAGCAGTGTAAGAAGAGCAAGCACGTAATATTCTTTTGCCTTTTCGATAAACTGTCGTAAATTCATTTTTTCTTGCTTGCTTTCTCAGAAGATATTTGCCAAGACATATAATTTTTGCAACGTAAGCAATTTTGTTTTTATTAATTGGCAACCTATTTCTCCTAATTTGATGCAGCCTTTGGTCTGTCTTTAGCAGTATTCTAAAATTTTTATACAAACTAAGCTATTCTCTGGCAAACACCTCAAAAATCAATGTTTACAGCAATTTTCAGCAACCCCAGAGATATTGACAAGTCTTTTCAAGCTGTCCACAAGTCGATAGACGCTTCCTCCGAGCAGAAGCCAGAAATCACTAGTTATTTATGACCTCACTGACTTATTAGAATCCTGTAGTTTTAATGTTCATTCATTCACAGTTTGTAAATTATACCTTATTTCATATTTTACCGTGTTGAAAGTATTACCTTTATACGCTTGTCCAGTTTCTTAAGCATTTCATTGACATTATTTTAAATTCAAGTTATATCTAATAATTCAACACCATTATATAGCAAAAAGCTTCTAATAGTACCCTAAATAGAATATATAATTGAATAATTACATATTCCTAGAATTCCTATAATTGAATATTGAATACATAACGGAGGAGGTCCTAAAATGGAAAAAGGAACAAATGAAGTCCTACTGAAGGAATACTCCATGCCAAAGACAAGCGAAAAGGTTTATAACCTATTCAACAAAGAATGCCACAAGGCTTCTCGAACTTCAAAAGTCCGACCTAAGGTTGATCACCTTCTAACTGGCCACTGCCCCTTGAGATATTATCTCAAGAACATGGGCATGGCAGAAGATGACAAATGCAGATACTGTAATCATAATCATAATCATCTTTATTGGTCTTGTGCACTATTTACATAGATAAAACAAATCAAACATAAATATATATAACTACAATATATAATACTTAGTATATAATACACATTCTGACTTACACATATATTCACAAACTTGTAACTATAAGACGCAGTATGCGAGCACATAAATTATACTGTGTCATCATTAACTCAATATATGCATAACATATTTAGACTTACACATATGATAATATATCACAGAATACAAGCACAAATTATATTTTAAAAATTATCGTCAAAATATTCCTTTACACTGTAATAGCACTTCCTTAAGGCTGTGTTACCAATGTCAAAATATCGCGTTCATTAATTCGTCATTTTCTAATTCTTTCGCGAGGTTGTTCTTAAAAACGAACCGACAGAATTCAGATTTGATTTAATTATTATAACTAATTAACTTAAGTATGTTATGTATCATAATTTATATCTGAATACTAAATGAAATTAAGTTTCCAAAGTTTTCTCCTTTGGATTAGTAAATGTGAACGTACCTCTCAATTGGCCGTAATTAATCTATAATTATTTTATTTTCTTTAATGGGACTCAAATGTTCAAATAAAATATCATACATACTAGAATAAATATATTTAACGTGAAAAAAAGTTAAAAATCGGCATAATATTTGCTCCTATAAAAGATTAACCTCTTAGAAAAAATTGCTCATTTATGCTAATATTA
This sequence comes from Rutpela maculata, assembly GCA_936432065.2. Classification (NCBI taxonomy): domain Eukaryota; kingdom Metazoa; phylum Arthropoda; class Insecta; order Coleoptera; family Cerambycidae; genus Rutpela; species Rutpela maculata. The sequence goes on along the minus strand of OW386285.2, from coordinate 288,632,148 downwards.
GTTTGACGTTTTACTACCAGATGGCGGGACAGAAGTTGTTCGAAGTGGTAACACTGCTGAAATAACACTAGAAAGACAGTAAGAGCAGGGTCGGACTTAATTTAACAATAATAATTGAAATTATTACTGTTAGATATTGTAGATACAAATGCGGTGGTAACCATGAATTGTTTAATTATTTACGAACATCAAATCCTATTTAAAATGTTACAGAATAGAAAAGGAGTTGAATCATTTTTTAATTCACTGTTGTAAATCTAGTCGGCTATTTTCAATACTGCCCGTACGGCCCTGCAACACTTCTGTTGCCAACAACAGATAAGTAAATCACAACTCATAACTAGACAATTGCATGGGACCTGTTTTCCCGGCAGAACCATTAGTTCGCTATTTCTATATAAGAATTGACTGTGGCGTGCAAACGCAGCCTTAATAATATATTTTTTACCGCCGATTTAAATGCGATGTAACTTTGTTTACCGCGAATTTCTTTCGGTAATTTATTGAATAATTTAATGCCTATATAGTTTGGGCTCTTTTCGAATAAAGATGTTTTATGGTTGTAAATCTTAAGTAGAGTGCCATTACGTGTAGAATAATCATGCATGTCGTTAATTCCTTCAAATTGATGTATATTCTTTTTGACATACATAATAGTGTTTAATATAAATATACATGGAACAGTAAGCAGTGAAAATTCTTTAAAATATGGTTTGCACAAATCCCTAAGTTTTAGGTTAAATATTAGTCTAATGATTCTTTTCTGTCTGCATTGCTGTCTAAACCCCACAAGGTGATGTTATAGCTTATACCGTGCGTGTAGCCGAACGCTAGGCATAGGGAGTAAAATTACAACATCGCACGTGCCAGCTGGCTGAAATAAAATAACAGGCTGGGATACTCCGCTCGACGGAGGAATTTACGGCAGCTATGTTGTCATATCTATCGTGCTACGTGAATGTACATGCCTAATGGGAAATTACACGCACGGTATGACTGTAGCCTATGGCGTAATAGACATTTATTAGTGCCTTGATATCGAGGCATCTCTTCAGATTAAGCAAAGCAGAATAACAGGAATTTAGTTTTTTTTTATATTTAATGGATACTACTATCCCAGCTTAATTTCAAGAAATCAAGATAAGTACCAAGGTATTTAATATTATCTGACATTGTGATATTCGCTTGGGCTATTGTGAAAGAGAATGATGTTGATATTGGTTTCCTGTTATAAAAGTTAATGATAACTGTTTTTTTCTGGATTTAATATTAATCGATTTTTGTTTGTCCAGTTCTCAAATTCAGTGAAGATAACTCTAGTCTCATTTTGTAGGGATAATTGGTCGTGTGATGATAAAATTATACAAGTGTCATCTGCAAACATTACAACTTTTCCACTGGAGATATTATCAGGAAGATCGTTCGCAAACAGGAGGAATAAAAGAGGTCCAAGAACGGATCCTTGGATGATTCCTAAGTTCAAATCGTAAGGACTTGAACTGACTTTATTTAGCTGAACTATCAATTTCCTGTTTGTTAGAAATGACCTGATTAAATCGGAGATCTTGCCTCTGAGTCCATTGTTATTGAGTTTAAACATTAAAATATCAGTTTCAATTGAATCGAAGGCTATGCTTAAATCATATATTTACCTTCATCTAATTCCTTGTATATATAGTTGAGGCAATCAATGCAAGCAGATTCTGTAGACTTGTTTGGAAGAAATCCGTGTTGAGCAGTGTTAATGATTTTGTATTTAAGTGAATACGATATTATTCTGTTATACAATATGCGTTCTAGGATTTTGGAAAATACACTTAAAATAGAAATTGGTCGATAGTTGATAATGGAGTAAGGATCATTTCTTTTGTAAATTGGTATTACTGCTGCTGTTTTAAGGATAGATGGAAATTCACCATACTTTATAGCCAAATTTAATAGAAATAACAAAGGCACTAATATTGAGTCACAAACACTTTTCACGATTTTCGTTGAAATACCATCGTGTTCTGTCGAATTTTTATTTTTTAGATCTTCGATAACGGATTTTATTTCATGAGCTTCAATTTTTGCACAATAGAAGGAATTCGGTATACCGGATTTGTTACGATACTCTCCTTGGTTCAAATCGAACTTTCCAAATTTGTCTTCAACTATGAAGCTGCAACTGAAACTGCGGAACATATACTTTGTGAATGCAAGGTACTAATTCGCATTAGGCTAAAGTACCTAGAACAAGCGGAATTAACGCCTGAAGACATAGGGAAATTAGCTCCCAGGAAAATCGCAAGTTTTCCAAAAAGTCTTGGAATCCTGGGCAACAACTAGTTGTAGGGTAATTCACAAAAGACCTTTTAGGTCGAGATGAAGAAAGGCCAACCCAGGGCCAAGCGACCCCTTAAACAATCTACCCTAAATTGAAAATAATTTTAAAACTTTAAACAGTTAAACTACTGATAACACAGCCACACAAAAAAAAGTGATCTGGCCTGCGGACCAGAGCAGTGTATCCTTATGTATTTTGACCCGTTGAAAGCGAATCCGAAGTCAGAATGGTCAGATTACTTCTTTTTTCAAAAGAACACCTTCCAAAAAAGTGGTCTGGTCTGCGGACCATACCAGTGTATCCTTATGTATTTTGACCCTCTGAAACCAAATCCGAAGTCAGAATTGACAGATTCGCTTGTTTTTCACCTCCAACCCCAAAAAACACCCCCAAAACAAAAAAAAAGTAGTCTGGTCTGTGGACCATATTAGTGTATCCTTATGTATTTGGACTCGCTGAAACCGAATCCGAAGTCAGAATTGTCAGATTACTTCCTTTTTCACCCCTAACCCCAAAAAACATCCCCAAAACAAAAAAAAGTGGTCTGGCCTATGGACCAGATCAGTGTGTCCATATGTATTTTAACTCGCTGAAACTGAATCCGAAGTCAGAATTGTCAAATTCAGTGGTTTTTCATTCCTAACCCCAAAAAATACCCCAAAAAATAAAAAAAGAGGACCAAACCAGTGTATGCTTACCAAATACATTAGGATACACTGCCACTGGTATGGTCCTCCGGACAGACCATTTTTGGGGTGGGTGTTTTTTGGGAATTGGGGTAAAAAACGAACCAGTCTGACAATTCTGACTTCGGATTCGGTTTCAGCGGGTTCAAATATATAAGGATACACTGCTATGGCCCGCAGGCCAGACCACTTTTTTGAGGAGGGGGTGATTTTTAGGATTCGGGGTGAAAAATGAGCGAATCTGATAATTCTAACTTTGGATTCGGTTTCAGAGGGACAAAATACATAAGGATACACTGGTATGGTCCACAGGCCAGACCACTTTTTTGGGGTGGTGTTTTTTTGGGGTTAGGGGTGAAAAATAAGTAATCTTACTATTCTGACTTCGGATTAGATTTTAACGGGTCCAAATACATAAGGATATACTGATCTGGTCCGCACGCCAGACCACTTTTTTGTGTGTGGCTGTGTAATCTAAGAGAATCAATGGGAAAATTATAATTATTAATTATATATTTTTTAAAATTCCAATACACAGGAATAAACATAGCACATTTGAGGAATATTGATTTCATACTTTAATTGCTATATTCCTAACTTTTTAAAACCAGTGTATGTACTTGTGAGATAAGTTGAGAGAACTGTTGGTGCTAAATTTATGTATCTGGCGTATTTTTAAGCTTTTATTCTTAAACACTTTACATTAACTAATGGGAAACAACTCCTGAATTTTTTATTTATAACTTGTAACAAAACCGTTACATATATTTCATAATTTTTATGTCATACATTTTGTATTTGTTTGTCTTTGAGCATTTCATGAAATGTTTGCCAATGAACTACAGCAATCAATTAGGCAAACCACAAAACGAGGCAATACATCAATATACAGTACTGCAGGATTATCACAGAAACCACTAATGTAATTCTGGAAGATTACAGTTGGCTTTTACATTGATGATTTCAGTTCCTGGTTCCAGAAATCGATGCTGCCACTGTCAAATGCTGATTGGACTATAGGTCAATGTAGAACGTTAGATTTCGATAAATGTTTTCAATTTTCATGTGCTTACAGTTTTCGGAGGGTAATAAACTTAGACAAATGGATTCTAGATGTATTTGGCACGGAATACATATAATATATATTGTACTTAGTACTTCAAAATTAAAAATTAAAATTTAAAACAGACAGACTTAAACTAAATCATTACTTATAGAAAATATCAATATTATATTTGATTCTACATATTATGTATAATTATTTCATAACGAAAAGGAATTATACGTTAATAAAAAAAATTTTGAGCTGCCAAAAGAAACCAAAGAAATCACTAAATAGCATGAAACGTACTTTAATTCGATTAATATGTCCATCTACTCATTAGAAGAAGGTATTAATGAACTGGACATTATTATCATATCAAATCTAGCACCTTCATCGACAACATCTTACTGCATGATAAATATATTATTTACTTATTCCACATCTAAGTAGTGGAGTGTAGCAGTGTAGAGTATAGCAATCGTAAAAAAAATTGAAATTTTTTTTGGTTCAAATAGGTTTGGAATGTCATGAATCGTCGAGATTTTAAGCTTGAGCAAAAAAAATGTATGTTCTGACTGTCTCTCGGTCTGACTTTTTTGTGCTCACGATTATTCTGGAACCGTTTATGACATTGACTTGAAATTTAGTACACCATGTATTATAACGAGATCTAGAACTAATTTATGTCTTAATCTCGTTCCGTTGGAGGATACACTGGTATTGTCCGGGGGTAGAAGGTAAAGCAAGCAAATAAGAATTTATAAAATTGGGATATAGTGTATGTACAGGAAGCCAAGATCAAAAGTCTTTTTCGGCATAAGCCACCCCACGACCGGCTTTAATGTGAACAAGCCGGAGGGTACGATGTGGCAACGCTGCAATCTTAAACTCTGTCAGTCCTACTAATAGTCTGTGTAATGAAGGAAAAAATAGTGTAAATATTTCGTGCAAAGACGAGATTACCTTCCCTCCGTTTTCGAGGATGCTGAACACGATGGAAGTGGTGGGAAAAGTTTTTGATCGCCGCAACTCCCTGAAGCGGCTAAAAACCATCCCTTTTAATTACCCCTTTTATGTATCCCTTTATGTTTTCATATATAAACTAGTCTGGGGAGTGATTTATCGACGGGTTATACTTGAAATTACATGGAAAAGGGTTATAAAGTAAGTGGAATCCAGACCGCAAGCCTAGGGGATTGATTTACCCTCCCTAGGGGTGGAAAATATTTTTTTTTTCAAATGATTCCGTTCAAACGCGTATCCCCTCGGTTTTGGGGTCGCTTTTACAGGTTTTTCGACACAGGATCCTTATTCCTGTGCATATCCCTTCATTTTTCACGGAAGAGAAGGTGGTAGCGACCTAGGAGGTTGCTTCAACCCTTCCAAGGGGTGTAAAGTTCATTAGTTACGCTTTGCATCATGAATACGCCCTCCCCCGTTTTCGCAGGTGCTGATCACGATAAAAATATTCACCGTTATCTCCGACTCTCCTCAACCTCTATAATGGACGGAAACTTACCCTCATCCACCAGTTATCGCTAGGGCGATGATTGTGTAGGTTGCTGAGTAGGGTATAATGATTTCTTTATCGGGGAGTAATGAATAATAAATTTTATTGTCAATGGCAATGTTGTTTATTCAAAGAATTACATGAAAATATTTTTATGACATTAATGACAAAATAAATTATTTGCCTACAATAAAACAGCATAATAATCCTCATATTCCTCAAAATGCACATCGCATGCGATCTCTTCTCCTTCATCATTGCCCCAGCGATAACTGGTGGATGAGGGTAAGTTTCCGTTACCCGGGGCACTGCACCAGACACTAACATAAACTTTTCCATTTCTCTCTCCTTCCACACACCATAAGCATCTTTGTGTCGTTCAGATTTGGATATTGGACTGTCATAAAAATGTTTTATGCACACCAATGAATATTTTGTAGACTGCCAATTTTCCCTAAAAATTCTCTTTAGCCACTGTTTCCTCAGTTCTGGCTCTTTGGGAAATCTAAAGGCTCGGACATAACCTTGAGATGAAGAACTGTAATTGCTTGTACAGCCAGGTACACAACATTTATCCGGCATGTTGTTATTGTTTTCAGACCCCAGACCTAGAATTAATTAAAATTATTTTATTGGTTTTGGTAGTAAATGTGAATTGAATTAAAAATATAGCTTGCATAAAAAGTAAGGTTATAACGTGATTTGATGCACAAAAAGTAATTTCAGGCGCGATAGATACCCATATAATTAACTAAAATAATAACTACTTACCTTATAAAACACAATTTGTGAAATTACACCAACAGAGAGGCTCTTTTTATGTATTATAATGCCAATTTATTATTCGTGACAGATTACTGCAAAACTGTTTTGTTTTGTCAAGAAAAGACTGAACCACACGTTGCCACTGGCCTGTTCTAAAGCCGGTCGTGTCACCCCCACTACGAACCCCACCCCATTATTAAAGGGGGTGAGAAAAATAAAATTTTGATTTAGCGTGTGTACACGAACTGAAGGTCTCATAATTTGCTTTGACATCAGCCACTTCCACTACACCTCCATATTCCAAAGAAATATTTGAAAATGGCAGTATGAACTAAAATAGATTTAGCAAATAGCTAAAATAGGCCAAAAATCGCCCTCAAATTTTGTTTTAAACTATGTGCTAAATTACTGTTAATAATGAGAACGTCATGAATACAATATTTCAAAATGAGCATATGTTTGGTTTTTGAGATATGAGGGATTGAAGCATATAAAAAAATACGCATCACCTATGGCAAATCAATCAAGATATTCTTAGAATTTTTTGACTCAGAATTCAAATTTAAAATCGCAAAATCCGTATATCCATTGATTAATTCAGAAGAGCCAAAAGCATCCGATATATAAGGAAAAAAATAGGAAAAAAATTATGCTCTTGAGTTATGGTGCTTCCAAGAACAGGAATATAATATAAGTCTATTGACTGAATACATGAACGAAGGTGTTGACAAGGGCTCACACAAAGAAATCGAGACATTCCCTTAAGCGGATGAAAACTGCCCCAATACAATATCAAAGTGCACAATAACTCCAATTACTGGTGAAAAAGCTTGAACCCTCCAAGCTTTATTAATAGAAATGAACCATAAATCTGTTACGACCTAGTACACGAAAACAATCCATTACAGAGTAAAAAACTGACCCGTATCTTAAATTATGAACTTGAGTCAGGGAAAAATAGTGAATGTACCATATATCGCATTTTGATTGCAGTGGGTATGAATGTGGGACGATATTTAGAATTTTTGTAACTATTTTATGACACACCTACGATGGGGTAAGAGAACGGGACGAAAACTTATTAGTGGGTCTCCACTCCCTGACCCCCGTCGCGATCATTTGGGGATGAAAAGGAATCAAGAGGCCCTGACATAAGAGAAAAGCACTCTTGGAAACCGCTACGTCAGTATTTTTTTTTATGTAATGCAGCGATTAAGCGATTGCTCCGATATCCATCCATTCGCACTATTACCCCCTCATAAAATCCACTTGAGGATTAATAACGTACCTCTAGACAATGACGTTAGAGAAAGGGATACTTACCTTTATGTCAGAATTCTTTTTGATACAATATAACCCCTGTGAATTTCTCTAGGCGATGAGAAAGAATCACGAGGCCATGACATTCCTAAAGTGCATTCTTGAAAACCCTTGCTACAGAATTTTCGCTAATGTGATACAGCGATTGCGATGTCTCTGATATTAACCCCCTCGCATCCCCACCTTCTTATAAAATTCACTTAAAGTTTGAAAACAGACCATTGGGACACTAATTTTAATATCTTGATTGCTATGCCAAAACTGATAAATATTCACTTTTTTGTATGGCTTTGTATTTTTTATATGCTCCTATATTACATCACGCTTATCACAAATTTAATCCCTCATATCTCAAAAACCAAAAATATGCTCATCTTGAAATTTTTTATTCAGGATGTTCTCATTATTAACAATAATTTAGCACTTAATTTGAAACAAAATTCGAGGACGCGAAAATGGGCGATTTTGGGGGTCACTCTATTCGGCATTTTATTATACCAATTCCAAGTAACAATAATGACTTGCCAGTTTTAATCAAAATTTCTAATAACAAATAATTCTATTTCTAAAATCGTTAGTTATTTCTGGCATTGTTCAAATAACAGATAAACTGAAATGCTATAACTCTAGTGGTTTCAACAATATTTCCAACAATTATCTTGCTAGAAAATTTTGTAATTCTCTGTAATTTACAATTAATTTAATGTTTAAACGAAGGGATTTTCTATTCAAACTTGAATAAGCAATAGTAAACCCATTACCTAAAAAGAGGAATACTATAATATCTAGTTTCAGGCCCATTAGTCACTTTTCAAATTTCTTCAAAGTTCTAGAAGTTACAATAAATGATCAGTAAGTATATATTATTTTATACAAATAAAATAATTTCCTCAAACTCACTTGGACATAAGGCAAATTAAAAATAACGATTCAGCTGTAACTACCTTTGTTTCTGATATATTTGAAGCATGAATGAACAAGCAAAGGAAAAAAACTTTTCTAGTTGAATTTTTGAATATTTTTAAGCTTGGTCAAATAAAGTTCCCGAGTGTACATTTATGTACTTATTCATGATGTGGGGTTCATAAATTCAGTGAGGATTATGCCTTGGCCCAATATCATAATTATGCTGATTAACGCTTTCCTTAGACATTCGTTGTCAAAAAAACAAATACTAAACAAACCTTCGGCACCAAATAAACTTTGTGTGAGACTAAATTAATTACCTTATAAACTGCAATGGATCAAATTTTCATTTAACGTTAGCACCGTAATGGAGGTCTGTTCTCTTCGACTCTACAATTCTTATTCTCTCTGAATAGAAATTTTTGTCCCAAACAATCTACAAATAAAATAAGAAAGATTATTAGATTGTACTATTAGCATTATTTCAATATCCTTTAATATTATAATGTTCTAACAAATAGACAAACATGGGGAAACTAAGAGCTTTTCAAAATGGATTAAAATAATTCGTGAATGTTTAAATCTCTGTTTCTCCAATTTGCAATTTGTACTATTAGAACAATATAATATTCAACCCACGCAATGTAGAATATTCAGTATTACACTAATTGTTGATGTTGATCGTTTCATTCTAGGAGGTTTTTAAAAGGACCGATTTTGTTCAGTTATTTGATAGTTTTACTCGTTACAAGTTGAGTCAACATATATTATACGATTTGGATACTTATGGTTAAAAAGTTGCAAGCTTATTTGTTGTATTATTCTATCTCCAAACTAAGTCACCATTAATGTTCTCTCATCCTGGAATCCCGGTCGTGGGACTGGCATTTTTTCAGAAAATGAAATTAATCCTAGTATACTCGGATACTGGATGTAATTTTTCTTAAAATTTGTGGCCCTCTCCCGCACAAGGTCACTTCAGGAATAAAAGAGGCTCTATTACTTGTTGCGTTATGTTAAACCGAGTATGTTGCAGCGTATTCACTTACATACTATCACCTACATACTATGGTTCTCATTCACTTACATACTATGGTTATAATAATAACAAAAAATTATTCATTATATACAAAAAAATGTTAACATTTGAAATGGAATATTATATTATATTATAGCTTTTATTGCTATAATTGGTAACCCCGAACGAACACAACCAACAGACGACGAGAACTTGAATAATTTCAACCTTTTTTTTTTTTTTTCGAGAAGGGGAACCCCACACGGGCTGCCCATCCCAACATGGAATGGGTCTAAGTGTCAGGCCTCTAACTGACTAAAACATACTATCACTTACATACTATGGTTCACATTCACTTACATACTATGGTTATAATAATAACAAAAAATTATTCATTATATACAAAAAAATGTTAACATTTGAAATGGAATATTATATTATATTATAGCTTTTATTGCTATAATTGGTAACCCTGAACGAACACAACCAACAGACGACGAGAACTTGAATAATTTCAACCTTTTTTTTTTTTTCGAGAAGGGGAACCCCACACGGGCTGCCCATCCCAACTTGGAATGGGTCTAAGTGTCAGGCCTCTAACTGACTAAAACCCCTCCTTCTGGGGGTCGTCTGTAAAGAATACTCCGACGGCGCTGCAGCCTCCTGGGCTTATTGTGCTCTCCCTGTCTTGCTGTCTTAGATTGCACTGTCCATTTTAATGCTCCTGTATCACTGACAAGGTGATGCAGGTCTGAAAATGGGCGAGGTATGATGGTCTCCGGGTCTGGTTGTGATTGCCCGTAGATATTATAACTCACTCTACCCATTTTCCTGTGCCGTTGGCAGCAGGTCTGAGAAAATTGACAGAGTGGTAGTTGCCAGGTCCATTATCTTTCCCCGTTGATATTATATCCTGCAGTCCAGACCCTGCAGTCGTAAATATGCTTTGTCAGCAACGGCTTCGTTACGCGGCGTTCCTCGCTGGACAACACCCCAGTCAAGTCCTCGTCGCGCGCGACGTCGCTCTACTTCGGTGCTCTGTTCGGCGTCAGCCTCGCCACGCGGTGTCCCTTGATGGCCCATAACCCAGTCAAGTCCATACCGTTGCTTCACTTCGCACCCCTGCATCACATGTTACCCCATAAAAACCCCATTAAACCCCATTAAAAGTAAAACCCCATAGTGCCGTTATGTAGAGCCCACAAAACTGAAAAACTTTTGTCTGAAACTTTTTTTGACTGGACGTCATGGAAAAGGGTCACATTCAAAAATTATTTGAGCCACATAACAAAAATGGCTGCCCCTGCGCCGCTGCAACCCTGATTGCTATGACCAACTACATACTTTCAGAGAATTACTTGATAAGCATTCCCACCAATTTTTGTCTCTCCAGCTTGTGTTCCATTTTTGTAGGTGGGCTCTCGTGCTATGACGAACAAGCAACAACTCCATGCGCATTTTTATTTATTTTGTGCATGTGTAGGTGAGTACTCTGCTTATGTAACTCCCTGCATTATTAAACATCTTATTAACGTGTCAATTATTTGTTGTTATTTTAATATTAAATTTTTAATTACCTAATGAAAGATGCTCAATCTTGATGCTATTTACGCTCGATTGTGAACTTACATTAGATATTTAATAGATTTTCTACAATTTTGAATTAATTAAATAGATAAATTCCATAAATTGGTAATTCCGAAGTTAAAACCATAATTGATAATCCCGGAAGTTAAAACCATAAATTGGTGACCAAAGACTTAAAATATTAAACGGAAAAATTCCATAAATTGGTCACCAAAGAAAACTATTACGATGATGAATTATTCTACAATTGAATATAAAAACTATTATTATGGATTAATTATTTCATTTTACTAATGTCATTTATCCGTCATTTTTTACTTTTCTTTTTTAAAACTCATTTTTAATATTGACACTTTAGTAATCTGATTTCTCTTTTGCAAGGGGGGGTATATGTAGCGTATTCGCTTACATACTGTCGCTATAGTTATAAAAATAATAATAACAAAAATTTATTATTCATTATATACAAAAAGATGTTAACATTTAAAAATCTAAAATAAATGTTTTGAAATGGAATATTATATTTTATTATAGCTTTTATTGCTATATATGTACTTAAAAAGTTAGATTTTTAGAACACCCAGTATATGGCATAATTAACATTTAAAATACGTAATAAACTTTTTTCCTGTACACTATACACTCACTTTAAATTTTGAACTTTTTGTAATTGATGCTGTTTATTCTATTGCACATGTGCCTCACATTAAGAAGATATAAGTATATTATTTTAACTTCATAGAACAGTTAACGCATGGCGTGCGTGGGGTTTAATTTTATAAGTAAATTGTGTTATCTTACACTAGGTACTTGAGTCTCGAATATATATATTTCTAACCAGTACAACAGTCAAATCAAAATCTCGACCCATGTTAAATATTATAAAATTTGTGATAATAAAACGAGACTTATTTATGATATATGTTTAAATTTATGAGGCACATAAACCCTTATAACTGAATAAGACCTGGAATTAAAAGCGACAAAAAAGGTGTGGACTCCACTGGGATTTGAATCTTGGACCAGGCCCTAACCGCTAAGCTATTTATTTCAATTTCTGATCTCTGGGAGACTTTGTCAGCTTCCCTGTTTTTAAATATAGATGCTCCCCAAGGTTTCTCTTATATTTGCCTGCTGGAATATAGCACAATTTTATTATTTCTTTTAGAAATACCTAAAAAGTACAATGCCGTTATTTAGAGAATTTGAAACTAAAATCATTGTTACAATCAAAAGTGCACACCTGAAATGGAATATTATATTATATTTTTATCTAATAAGTGCTATGCGTATAACATTAGTTTATTGGTCAAATTATTATTGTTTTTTAAATCTGTGATTATAAACAGTTAACCAACAGTGGACGAGTAGCACTATTAGAGAGAGATTATTAGAAAATTGTATAGTTATAAAAAAACTTCCTGAAATTCATTCATCGAATAAATATGAACCTATATCATATAAAAAATAAATTATTATGTAAACCGAATTTGTACATGAATGATCAGATATTACATTAATGTAATGTAAAAAATATAAACATGAATGAATTACTGACACATTGAATCATTAAACGATTAGAGTGCTGCTACATATAAGCTACCATCAACGTCCAGTTTCGATGTCAAAGTGAGAACAAATAATTTGCGTTCAAAGTCTACTAACATCGTTCTCTACGTCGCGTCGTTTCATCCGCGACGGCTTTTCGTATTTCCAAATGCGATTTCCTCTAATCATGTCAATCCTAGAAAAAATTAATAAACGCATCCCTCAAAGGGCGTTATCTCTACTGCATGCAATGAAGAATAAGGGTATCGATCGACCTTTTAAAAGTTCAAAATATGTGATTATATCATTCACAGAACTAGGCATTTGATAATTGCACTTGTTACAGATTTGTATGAGTTGTATTAGACTTTCCTGCCTCCTTGCGAAGACGTACCACCGATGGCATACAACCCGATAAGGGTAGAGTGCCAAGAGTACGCTTTCGAGCTATCCCCATGTAAATAAATATCCGTGTGAGGATTTTAATGTGCTAATACTCCAGTCATTTTAGACAAAAATATAGCTTCTGTTCTAACAAATTAATCCTTCGTTTTTTTTTAAATCGATTTATTTTAGTATTTTAATGAAAATATTGAAAACCGACAACGAGATCACTACGGTATAAATAATTATTCAAGGTCAAAATTCATAAAAAAAATTTTGCGAATATCGCGCTTTTCGGAGGCCAATATCGGAGAATATCGGAGGCCAATTTTTGAGGTTATTATGAAAATGAAAGATAATGAAATGCCGCACTCCGCATTCCATTTTTTATGTACAACGAACGGTTTGGACAAAAATGTGCCTCGAAGTTTCCGCGCAAGGCATAATATATATTTTTTATTTTGATTAAATTTTGGACTTAAGGTTTTTGGACAATTCTGAACAAGTTTCATTAACAAAGTTTTCCGACAAAAAAATGTCTAATATGATTTATTGATTTTCTCCGCATATTTTGGTACCGCAGGTGGCTTTGCATTTGTAGGAGGCGAATGTTTTTCTGGCCATAAGTAGATCCTAAGTTATTCTATACTTTAGTAAAATTTGATTCAAATTGAAAAAAAAGAATAAAAAAGTTGGTGTTACCATTTCAAGTGAAACACACTGTAAATATAACCAATAAATTTTAATGTGAAGATTTAGCAAATATTACTGTATATGACGGTAAATATACAAGGTATTTCACGAGGAAACGGACATGCTTTAATGACAGATAGAGGACACCGGGGGTAATCATAATCAACAATAGAAAAAGCTAGTTGGGCCCTCGTTGCTGAAATACAGGGTGTTTTATGTATTTTGGTCAAAATTTCTTTTGGTTGTTACTTTGTAAAGGAATGGAATACTAAGTTCATATTTGGCACATATAATACACTAGTGATCCTGAATAAGTATTTGTATCATGCACATAAAAACTCCAGGTCCGGACTTTAGAAAAAATGTTTTTGTTGTTTTTCAAGAAAAGAATACCCTGAATATGTTTTTTTAAATTTCAATATTAAATTCGAAAAATACATAAAAAACTGAACAAAATGGCTTCATTATTTTTTTTGCCACACCTCTGCCGTCTTCGAAATAAATTCCAATAAATAATGGAATATTAGACTTTAGTAAATATCGATGAATGTCATGCGCAAAAAATGCTTCCACTATTAAATTGGGCATTTACTTTTTTTTTTAGCAATAATTATTATGTTCTAATTACATTTTTTTATGGAGGAAGTGAAAACAAATAAAGAAATAAATATTAGAGGACACCGAATCAAGAAACTATTTCATTCCTCTCATTATTAAAGAGTGGTAATACAGCAACACAACATACCTATTGCCAACAATAATAACTGTAATAACAAAGCTGTATATCAATAATGCACGTAGTAACAAAATAACAACAAAATATCAGCAGAATAATTGTACCAAAAAAAAAATGCAGATATAAAACATATTTGCAAATTAGAATTATAATTAAATTGTATGTTCAATATAGCCTATTCAGTTTCAGTACATTTTCTGGTGCGTTTCACGAGATGGCCGATTGATCTTCTTATCACATCTGGACTATTTCTAGTTTCGTTGCGGCATTCAACAATACTTTGAATTAATTGATCTACGCAGTCAATATCCACTCTTTAAGTGACCTCATAATCTAAAACTAACTGATTTTACGTTTAAGGCTATTGCTTAAAGTAAAATTTCTGGTCTGATCTGATCATTCTTTTTGCCAATTAGTTTAGATAAAAATCTCAAATTAAGATTTTTACAACATACATTACCGAATCTTTTAGGAAATATAAATATCCGAGGTATATTCTTTCAACATGATGGAGCCTCACCACATTTGTCCAACCAAATTAGAAACCATTTAAATGATACATATCCAAACAGATGGATTGGCCACGAAGGTCCTCATGTATGACCGAAAAGGTCTTCGGATTTCAACCATGTAGATTATTTTTTATGAGGTCATTTAAAGGGTGACGTCTACAAAATGGACACTGACTGCATGGAGCAATTAAATTCAAAGGATTGTTGAATACCACAAAAGAATTAAAGACAGACAATCCAGAAGTGATAAGAAGATCGATCAGCTATCTCTTGAAGCACACTAGAAAATGTACTGAAGCTGAGGAGGACATTTTGAACAGAGAATCTAATTATAATTCTAATTTGTAAATACATTTTCTAACAATATCTGCATTTTTGTTTTTGGCACAGTTATTCTGTTGATATTTTGTTTGTTATCCTGTTACTATGTACATTATTAATATGCAACTTTGTTATTACAGTTATTGTTGTTGTTAATAGGTGTGTTATGTTGCTGTATCACTAGTCGTTTAATAAATGAGAGGAATGAAATAGGTTCTTGATTCGGTGTCCTCCAACATTTATTTTTTAAATTAATTTTACCCCATCCATAAAAATTGGTAATTAAAACATAATAATTATTGCTGACAAAAAACTAAATGTCTAATTTAGTAGAGGAAGCATTTTTTGTGCGTATCAATCATCGATATTTCCTAAAGTCTCATATTGCATTATTTAGTGGAATTTATTACGAAGACGTCAAGGGTGTGGCAAAAAAATTAATGAAGCCATTCTGTTCAATTTTTTATGTACTTTTCGAATTTAATATTGAAATTAAAAAAAAACATATACAGAGTATTGTTTTCTTGAAGAACAACAAGAACATTTTCTTTCAAGTCCGGATCTGGATTTTTTTTGTGTGTGGTATAGGCACTTATGCAGGATCACTAGTATATTATATGTGCTAAATATGAACTTATTATTCCATTCCTTTACAAAGTAACAACCAAAAGAAATTTTGGCAAAAATACATAAAACACCCTGTATTTCAGCAAGGAAGGCCCAACTAGCTTTTTCTATGGATGATTATGATTACCCTCGGTTCTTCTATCTGGCATTAAAGCATGTCCGTTTCCTCGTAAAACACCCTGTATATCGATCAGCTAATAATATACACAGAACAAGCATGCATTCTATGCATGGATTATATGCAATGGAGCATATTATATGCCCTGCGCTGAAACTTCGAAGCACATTTTTGCCTAAACCGTTCGTTGTACATAAGAAATGGAAGAGATCATTTTTGTGCGCAATTTCATTATCTTTCATTTTGATAATAACCTCAATTGGCCTCCAAGCCATAGAAAGCGCGATATTCGCAAAGAACCGTTTTTTGTAAATTTTGACCTTGAATAATTTTCTACGCCGTAGTGATCTCGTTGTCGATTTTTAATATTTTCATTAAAACTCCAAAATAAATAGATTTAAAAAAAAATGAAGGATATAATTTGTTAGATCAGAAAAGTCTAATTTCACTGGACTATAAGGGACTTTTTCTAATAATTTCTCCAAAATTAAGAATGTGTGAATATAAGTTGTCTTGAAGTGACATAAAATTCAAGTCAAACTTCGGCTTAGTTCCGGATTCTGTGCCAAGGATGTTGAAAAATTTCGACTATGTTATTTTGACTATTTCGGCTCAGCTTCGGTTTTTGCATTTGGTCGGGGACGTTAAAAATATTCAGTCAAAGTTCATCATACTATTGACTTTTTCGCCTTCAGTGATAAGGTGAAAAAGTTAATTTTTTCCTGTATCTATTTCGATTGATTTTTCCAGGGTTTTATAACAGCCGCATCCCCTATCAGAAGTCCAACTGCATCTCACGTCTGTTTTAAACCACACCTTGATCCACTTATAATACCATATAATATAGCTAAGTGACGTTAAAGAAACGGCGACGAACTGTAAGCGTGTGAATAGCAAGCCTAAAATTCATACCTACGACATTTTTCTCCAGCTTCCTCCAATAGATTGAATTCAATCATTGTAATAAGTACGCCAGTTGTAAATGAGATGCAAAGCCTAAGACTACGTGCAAAACTGCAACGATACCGCATGGTTAAGAATATGAATAAGTTGGCCTCCCGCTTGTTTTCTTAAACCTTTTTTCTCAAAAAAATTTCACACCTATTCTCTTTCGAGTCTATTTAAAATGGAGGGGCTAAGTTAATGCTTCTTTACATTAACAAAGAAAGGCAAAAATTATCTCAAATTGTATAGAACAACAAGCGTCCCTTTGCGCCCCCAGTAAAGAAGCTAGCTGACTCCCTGGGTACATAGATAAGTGGGGAAACAATTTTCCATGTCCTCAAAGAAAAAAATAGTAGGTAAAGAATGAGAAACGGCATGTACCCCCCTCCATGCCTCCCTGTGTACCCCCCACTCCTCACCCCACCATAAACGGGATTGGTCGATGGGAGGGGATAAGCCACGCCCACCTTAACAGGATTGGTCAATGGGAGGGGATAAGCCACGCCCACCTTAACAGGATTGGTCGATGGGAGGGGATAAGCCACGCCCTCCTTAACGAAATTGGTCGATGGGAGGGGATAAGCCGCACCCACTTTAACGTGATTGAACGATGGGAGGGGATAGGCCGCACCCACTCTAACGGGATTGGCCGATGGGAGGGGATAATCCGCACCCAATTTAACAAGATTGGCCAATGTGACGGAATAAGCCACACCCGCCCTAACGGGATTGGTCAATGGGAGGGAGGTGAACCTAACCTCATTTATTGGGATTTAAAAAAATGGAAGATACAATCTCATGCATATATCGGTTCATTTCATAATAAACCGTTAATGTGTAAATATGTCATTTACTTTTGTTCTTAGTGGAGAATCTTCTGTATTAAATTACAATTTCAATCCACCAATATATTTAGATGATGAGGTAGATTATGAAATTGGATTGACAAATTTTGATACTTATAATATTATTCCAAATATTGACAACAGCAACAATAAATTTGAGTGGGGGAAAAATAATGAACATATAATTGAAGTCCCCGAGGGTTGTTATGAAATTGATGACATTATAAAATACATCGTAAACAAAATAAGTGAAGAAGATGATGAAGCAATTATCAGAATTACCACAGACATTAATACTTCCAAAGTCACTATACGCACAAATAGGAAAATTAATTTTAACGTAAAGGACTCGATAGGTCCTGTATTAGGTTTTGAGAAAAGAGAGTTAGAAGTTAATGATAATAATACTTCCGATGAAGCTGTAAAAATATCTAAGGTGAATACTATCTGCGTCGATTGCAACATTGCAGTAGGTTCTTTTTTTAATGGACAACCTGTACATATTATTCATCAGTTCTTTCCAACAGTGCCTGTTGGGTATAAAATAGTGGAATCACCTTTAAACATTATTTATTTCCCAGTCAGTGTTAAAACTATCAGCAACATCACTGTCAAAATAGTCGACCAAGATTGTTAATTTTCAAAAAGAAACTTTAACTGTTAGACTTCATCTTAGAAAATCAGTCAAATAATAAAAATGGTGCTGATATTTAATTCAACGTCATCCATTTATAGACATCAGCCATACTATAAAAGAGCGAGGAAGAAGGAAACCAACAGTTCTAAAAAGAATATTGAACGATTAACATTGAAAAACCGTCAGTATTTAGAATCACTTGGACTGGAAGTTTTAGTATAATGGAGTTACTGAATGTTACTGATCTGCCCTTTAGCGACAACTCCATTTCAGAGTATCAGTTCCATACATATCAACCTAATATATCCGGAACTTTGGATTACAATGATGAAATAAGAATTCCCATCCAAGATTTAGATGCTTATACTGCACCGTGCAATAGTTATTTATACATTGAAGGAAAACTAATGAAAGAGGATGGAGCTGAAGCTAAGAAATTGGAGTTTATTAATAATGATATTGCTTTTTTGTTCCGCGAAATTAGATATGAAATGAATGGAATTGTTATAGACGCAGTAAGAAATGTTGGATTAGTTTCAACCTTAAAAAATTATATATCATACAATAAAAATGAAAGTATTTCCATGCAAAATGCTGGATGGTTTCCAAAAAATAAAAAAGGTGACAAAATTATAGCTGATACAAATGGAAATTTCAATGTTTGCATTCCATTAAAATTACTAGTTGGATTTTTTGAAGATTTCCGAAGGATTATCATTAATATGAGACAAGAATTAGTATTAATACGTAACAGTAATGATCTAGATAGCATTACAAGTGATGATGATACTGAAAAACCAAAAATTACTATTAGTAAACTATTTTGGAGGGTGCCACATGTCACTGTTAATATGTCAGAACAACTTAGATTGAATAAGCTGATAAGTCGAAATATAGATTTCCCTATAAAATTTAGAAGCTGGGAATTAATTGAATATCCATCTCTGCCTCCCTCAAGCAGACATACGTGGCCTGTCAAGACGTCTACTAAGGTAGAAACTTCTAGGCATGTCATAATAGCGTTTCAGAAAGACAGGAAAGGAAAAATTACATCTGATATGAGTAAATTCGATGACTGTGGACTAAGAAACATAAGAGTTTTCTTGAATTCCGAAAGATATCCATATAATGATCTGTACCTAGATTTTAAAAGCAATAAATATGCAACACTTTATGATATGTTTGCAATTTTTCAAGAATCCTATTACCCTCATAAAATAAATCAGCCTATTCTTAATACAAAAGAATTTAAAGACTATGCAGCAATAACGTATATTGATTGTTCCCGCCAAAAAGAAGCTATACAAACGGGGTCAGTGGTCATGAGAATAAAGTTTGAGACAGATACTCCCACTACTTCGGATATTACTGCATATTGTCTTATATTACATGAAAAACATTTCACTTATAATCCTTTAACTAAAATTGTACATCAACATTGAACTGCGCATTACATCTTTTTTCTTTACTGGCATAAACAAAAAATAGTGCGAAGCAAGTTAGTATGCTAATGAGATCAGAATATGCACGACTGTTGAAAGAACACAAAGAAACTGAGACTTTTAAAAAAATAGTGGAATTATATTGCATAAACAAAAAAGTTTTGAAAAAACTACAAAATTTAAAAAATATGATGGTGCTTGTGGATATTCAAGGATTTAAAATAGAAAACAATAAATTTATTGTTAAGGAGCTAGCAGGATATGATGGAATGAAAACGTGTCACTATATCTTTAAACCACCTTATCCATTTGAATTACAAAAGCAAGTTCACTGGTTAACAAAAAATCACCATGGTATTAAATGGGGTGATGGATTTACACCACTGCACTTATTCAGCAAAATTATTCAAAATTTGACTTCGGGGGTTGATTGTGTTTATGTAAAAGGACATGAAAAGGCAGACTACATGAGACAATTTATCGCCCAACCTGTTTTAGAACTAGATGAACAACCAACTTTAAGAAAGTCTACCCCAAAATGTTTTTATCACTCAAATAATAAATGCATGTGTGCACTTTCTAATGTCTATTATTTGTATGAAAATTTTTATTTCTGTGTTAATAAATAATACTAAAATGGATTTTTTGTTTTTTATTTTAATACTTGAAGATAATAAAAAATATTACATTGAATACAATTTTTAAATATTATCTAATTAATTCAATTATCCTTGTCTTGAAGATCTACCATGTTTGCAAGATCCGGCTTCAAATACTGTTTTATTACTTGTAGAAATTGATGTAAACCCAATTTCACCAGCTCCTGGACAAGGCACTTCTCGCATATTCTTTCTTTTAAAAACTTCTGACAAACTCCGTGACCCACTTCGTATGTCTTCGCTAGTTCGTTACATTCATCTTCGGAGTAAAATCTTCCCATCCCATATACTGCCTCATGTTCTGCATCAAACTGAAGATTTGAGAACTTTTGGCTTAAATGTCTGACACCACTTTCCAAATCAGTAATCTCAACTTCCTTAACGTAACACATCCACATCTTTCGTTACTATTTTTTCTTTTTTCGGATATGATGATACGGTCAACTAATCACTTCAATTAATGTTCATGTTTTATAATGAAAGATCATACCTCCCACTTTACTTCAGATACACGTGAAATACCTCACACCTGTTTCACCACATTTGTGAAGTCAGCAGTTCATTCAACTTGCAAAGTTAACAGTTTATTTTACTTACATATCAGATATTTTATTCAACTTATGTCAGCAGTTCATTCAACTTGCAAAGTTAGCAGTTTTTTTTACTTGCACATCAGATATTTTTATTCAACTTATGTCAGCAGTTTATTGTACTGACAGTATTAGATAGCTGCAAAGTCAGCAGTTCATTCAACTTGCAAAGTTAGCAGTTTATTTTACTTGCACATCAGATATTTTTATTCAACTTATGTCAGCAGTTCATTGTACTGACAGTATTAGATAGCTGCAAAGTCAGCAGTTCATTCAACTTGCAAAGACAGCAGCTCGTTATTTACTCCACATTGTATGTTGTACAATATGTTCCAAAAATAGGAAATATATGTCATTACTTATCTAATGGGATATGTGTAATAGAATATGAAATATAAAACTAAAATAAATCATTTATTTGATTAATTTCAGACATTACCTAAATACAGTTATTTGATATACAAAAATTAGTAATGATATAAAAAAATAACAGTTTTTATAAATTGAAATTACAAATAATTTTAACATTAAAACAAAAAACTTACAATAAATCTAAGTCAAAGTCGATATCATGATTTTCCTGTTCAATAATCGCATTAGCTAATCTTAAAAGAACCGTTAAATTATGTTCAGCTGTATTATGGTCAGTGTTATCGTATAAATTACGAATAGAGTAATGCCCCCATGCTAGAGTTTTTGTGCTGCTAGGTATAACATATCGCTTATCATCTTGTGCGGAAAGCGCAACTTTATTTTTCAACTCGGTATATATTGTATGCACATGTGAAGAGAATACATACATTTTTCGATATATGAGACCGCCGTCTTCTACTATGTGTTTATAATCAACCAAATGTAATTGATTCTTTATAACACTTTTTGAAACACCCTTGGCTTTCTTTGTGACGCTATCGTTTACTTTAACACAGTAAGCTTTTGCCCCGGTACCAAAAAAGCCTTCTATTGGCATACCTGCGTATTCATCCTTCATTTTACCTATGACTGATTGCGTTTTCGGAATGTTGTGTACATTTGGAATCGAAAAATTTGATGTGTCGAATAATTCTATATTTTTTTGAATATCGTCATAAACATTATTTGTGTAAATTTCTAGAATTAAAGAGTCCGTGTCAGTATAACACAGAATAGCTTTGTCATCATATTGCTTCTTTATGAAGTTATAAAAAAAGTTATAAATTATTGTTTTAGAGATATCCAAAATGGTGAAGCCTATATAGAGCGGTTTGTCGTAAAATATTTTCAATAAGGACATTTGCACCGCTACCAAATTTTCTGAAAATACTGTACATGATTTAAAATTGGGTTTTGCAATAAGTCCTTCGGCGCCCACACTACCTATGCTATTTCTCCAATGCGATACTAATTTTACATCAACCCTATTGTCAACATTTTCCATTGTCTTCCCAAATATTGAATTTATTAAAAATTTAAAAAGATCTCGTTCAAACGCATTTTTTGAAGAATTTCTAAGTTCAGTATTCAAATCGATGTATGTTTTTAACCAAGCAGATTGTGAAAATTCTATGATTCTATATATTTTCCTAAGTATTAACCCATGTTCCAAGCACTGTTTCAAATTTCGATAATGGAGAACATATTTATGTTTATCATGCAAATTTAGAATTAATTTTGAATTTTTGGAGCCGGGAGGCACAATGTTTTCAGAGCAAAATGGTAAATCATTATGATTATCATGCAAATGTTGCGGATATTCTAAATCCACTTCTAGTACATAACCTTTTGGTGAATCATCACCAAAGATAGTACAATCGAAGTTTTCGATTTCATAATCATTTAACCATCGAAAATCTCCTGTGGGCAAACATTGACTCATTGAAGAACCGTACATATTGGTGGCGTCTAAATATAATATATATGACGTTGGTTCTGATGAATTATAATCGGGAATGAATGGATTGTTTGCAATGGCTTTTCTATTGCTGCATTGACTAACACCACCACGTATTCCCTTTCTAAAAAAGTGAAGCATATCAATGTCAGTTAGAAGTTCCAGCTCAATGCGAGTCTTTCGTAACATGGCATCCCAACTCAAGGATGGTGCAGTTAAATATTGTGCAGGATCTAATTTATATGTCTGAAGACATATCTGTCGAAAATTTTCAAAAATATCAGCAAGAAGCAATACATCTGATATTAAATAAATGTCTGAATATTCACCAAGAGTTCGACAATTAAATGTATGCCACACATCACAAGCCCGATCATAATCTTCCTGAGAAATTGAGTCACCACTCAAGATATTAAAAAACTCATCCTGTGATGGTAATTTGCCCTCATCCAATTTTTCCAGCGAATCTACGTAGGAATACGGAAAGACACCTTTACGTCTTAATAAATTGAATTGTTTGTCATCGGTATAAAATTTTCTTACTTCGAGACATTGATGTGTTTCTAGCGTTTGACTTAGTTTATCCAAAGATGCAGGTAAAAAGCGAAAAGAATCGACAAATCTTAATTTTATGAAAATTTTCTTCGGTTTTTTTGTCATTAGATTTATCTACAAGAATTTGTTTGGAAAACGTAATATATTTTTCTTTATTCTGTGCAAGAACTTGAATACTTTCTCGTTTCAAAGCTAATTTTATAATAAATAAATGAGAATCGTAATTAGTTAAGTTATGAAAGAATACTGGTATAAATTTAGGTATTTTAAAGTTTAAATTACAATGAGAATGAGCAGCTCCTCTGAAATTACCGGTAACGTGGCAATGATCGCGGACCCTTTCATCACCATTCTCAAAAGGTTTATCGCAGATATGACAAATTTGACTCTTATTGAAAATATCTTGTTGATTCTGTGATAATGGTTTCATTTCAACTATATTTTTTAAGTGATTTTGATATAATTGTAAGACAAGTTCATCTAATCTTTTCACAAATACTTCCACAGCATCAACACCTCGATAATATTCAAGTTTGGAAAGATTATCATCAAAACTACACTTTAAGTAGATGCAAAATGAATACGGCTCATGTTGGTACGTTTTAACGGAGAAGGATTTACTATCAGATGGTTCATTGTAATGAATTGGCTTTAATAAACTTTCAAAATCTGCATATACAACGAAAGGAACCGGTAATTGTTTCTCAAAATTAACAAATTTCAGAATATTTCCTGCAATTAATTCCCCACATTTATTGATTTGTGGATCTGTATCGGGTAAAATGGTACATAAATGATTACAGTCATTTCTTTCATGAGCATACAATTTCTCAGGAGAATTAAAAAATAGTAGGCAACCGTCACAAATATAATTTCGACCGTGATGTTTAGATCTTTGGCTAGAGACTAATCGTGATAAGTCTTTAATAAGGGTGTAATGAGTATTACCTTCAACATCAGCAATGAGTAATAAGTTTACATGTCTATTTTGTTTTTTATATGTGAAATGTAAGGGGCCTACAATCTCACTGACCATTTTACCATCTTTATATTGATTATTTACCCCGAATACGTTTATAGAGATATTATTTAAAATTTCAAATTTATGAATATCATTTAATTTAACAGGAAAATCGATACCTTCAAAATTTAGCAATGTTCCGTAATGAGGATAGGATGATACTTCATGCGGAGGCCCATTGGCTGGAAAAATCGCAGCATTGACGGCATAAGCAAAACACTTGTCATCATTATTTTGAATATTTAAAACAGCTCTCTTATTTTCAATAAATTTAGGTAACCTAATGTATGATGATGCGAATAATGGGTTGTATTTGTTGAGATTGACTTCAAGAAAACTAACGTGCTTCAGAGCCCATCCTAAAAAATAATTAATAGTCATGTAAAAAAATTAAGCTGCAGAAATCATACGATAAAATAAATTTGTTACACATACCTGAGTCTCGCTCTTGAAAGGTTGATGCTTTCTCAATGATCTCTTCTTTGAACTCATTATACAGATTTAATACATTCAATGAGTGCGTCACAACTTTATTTTTAGTATTGAATGACTTTATATCTGACATTTCTTTCTCCTCAATAACGTATAGCCCAAATAATTCCATATTAATTTTTAAGCTGAAGAGTGTTTTAATATACGTCTCAATCACTGAGATAACTTTCATTTTTACTTCTTCCAAAAACTGGGTGATATCTGTGCACTGATTCTTTGTGGAAAAACGGTAGCTCGAAATTCGGTTCTTGAATGCGCTCTGAAGTTTTTCTACCCCATCTTCCACAATATTGATCACTTTCTTGTGAGATGAACTTTTTAAATGTCCCATTAATTTATTTTTAGGCATTTTTTCATAACATTGTGGGCAATTAATAATAACCTCCTGAGCTTTTATATGACCACCATCGGAGATGCGTAGATTTTCAGATTCCTTATTACATTTTTTAGCATGATACTGCACACCAGATGGGCCAGGAAGATTTTGGGATTCCTTATTGTATTTTTTAGCTGGTGAATTGTTTAGTTTGATTCTTTTAGGGGCACTATGTGCCCTTATTTCTCTGTAGGGACAGCTTTCCCGACGATGACGTGACAAACTACTTTTTGATGAAAATTGTTTTCCACACTGAGGACACAGCATTGTAGATTATAGTTTTACAAGGAACTATATATTCGATATCAAATAACTGTATTTAAGAAATGTCTGATATTAATGAGTGAATCCATTACCCCACCACCACTTAATTAATATAGTAATTTGAACTGAGGGGAGAAAACATGCTTTTATGGTAAAATTATTGTGTTGGTAATTTGAGTCTCCATAAATACTTTCAAGGTTTACAAAAAATTACTCAAAATTAATCAGCTAAAAATGTTTCTAGGGGATTGATAACAGTTTTGACATTATTCAAAATTGTTTCGAAATCAAAAATGTTTTCTGTAAAATAAAACGACTAAGCAAGCTTAATAATATTAATATTATTATTTAATATTAATACCTTAAATATCTTTCGAAAATCAATCTTAAAACCGAAAATGATCAATGAGATAGGATAGCAGTAGAATTAAATTTAAGTAGTGGAAAAATATTTTCAACTCCTAATATTGGTTTACAGATTTTGTACAGCAATATGACAGTTATAAATTAACAATTTCATCAACTAATAATGTGTCATATTTCTTTGTTTGGATCATTTCTTGAAAATTGCAGGGAGACAGTCTTCACACAAGTATGTTTTTGTGTATTCAATGTTTATATGATTATAGAGCTGGTCAAAAAATAGTTAATGAAATGTGCAGTCCTCGAATTTTATTTGTTTATATAAAAAATATTTAAAGAGAACCCTCTGCATTCTCATATTTTGCTGTGCAATCATCCTTTTCCCTACAAAAACTTGAATATTTAGTAATAATAAACCCATGTAATAATATCTTTTTAATTATTTAATATGTTATAATTTGAACATTTTGTTAAATCACATATCAATAGACTTGCAATGTAATATAATACCGGAAAATATTCAATCACACCATAGGTGACTAACCTTGCCAACTTGCAATAATCAGTGATTTATGTATGTCATTAATTTAATGCAGTTTATTCAACTTGCATACATTGCAGTTCATTTCACGCACACTTACTGTTTACCTATCTCCCTACCTACAATTTGTTTGGGGTGGAACTTTATTTAAAGTAAAATTCAGCTGTGAATTTTAACAGTTCATTCTGTACTTTTGATTTTATTGTATTCCGCCGTGTTTTTTTTAATTTTTATTGTTTTTTATTTTGTTTCAATATTTTTTCAATCCTTGTTTTCTAATTTATTTTGTTTAAGTAAGTTCGAGTAGTAATATTTTTAAGTGTTAGTTAGTTTATTATATTTGCGTCATTTTTCTGTTTTTTTATTTTTTTTAATTTTTGCTTTTTAATTAGTTTGTTCGTAAGTTATTTTTAAGTGTTAATTTATTATTTTAAGTGTTAGTTTTTTTTTAAATAGACTTAAATTTAATTCGCCGCGTTTTCGTGCTCCGCGCTTCACGTTTATATTTCTGCTTGTTTCCTGCTGAAAATAAGATGTCTGCTGGAGATGTGTTCTACCCAAGAGGCCTAGGGGGCCAAGAAGACGATCAGTTTTCCGACTGCTCCTTTGAGGAGGAGATGGCTCAGTTAATGAACCGGGAGCGGTCGGCTAGAAGCATCGGATCCGGCATCGAGATTCTGGCCGGATCTTTCACGGACCTCAGGCCTATTGGGGCGCCATCGAGACCACAACAGCCAGGTACTGATTCTTCGGTATTGAATAATTGGATATCTAACTTTCTTTTTCCTTATAGTTTTTCCAAAATCAGATGTGGGGAGGAGCGCAGCGGTGTCGTCCTTCGGAGAGGAACTGACTGGGACCACAACAGATGATAGATCTCCGAGGACGGTGCAGCGAGAGGCTGAGGGAGAGGCTCTTCTCCAATTTGAAATGGACGGGTGGCTGGACCTTGTGCGGTGCGACGTCGCGAAGCAGGAGGCGGCAGTGAACAATGAAAGAGAAAAATTTAAACGTGAAGTGCGGGAGTGCATGGTGAAAAGGGCGAATAAGTACTCTCACAAACTGAAACTATCAAAATCAAAAATGCTCCAGCATCTGCACCGACTTCGCCACCGGCAGCAACTTATTGCTGAAGAAG
Source organism: Rutpela maculata (assembly GCA_936432065.2). Taxonomy (NCBI): domain Eukaryota; kingdom Metazoa; phylum Arthropoda; class Insecta; order Coleoptera; family Cerambycidae; genus Rutpela; species Rutpela maculata. The sequence continues at coordinate 288,604,308 of OW386285.2, read as the reverse complement.
CCGATACGGTAGAGGCGAAAGTCGGTGTAGTTGACGTGGAGCTCAAAAAGTGCCACGCCTTTATGGCCAATATGCCATTTGATTGAACTGTAGCATAGTGTAGGTTAGTGATTAGTTTAGTTTAGTTTTATTTAATTTTTAGTCTGTTGTAAATTTAAGGTGTTTTTTTTTGTAGTTTCAAAAATATGTTTTTTTAATAAATTTTTTTAAGTTATATTCTCTTTTATTATTTTATGTAGTATTCGTGAGTTATATATACAATTTGGGGGGGTGTTAATTTGTGAAATGTTGGTAGAATGAAGTTGAAGAAATCAATTATTCTTCAAATTTGAAAAAATCACTGCTTGAAGTATAACTATAGAACTGAATAATGAGGAAAAGTGGATAATTTGAAAAATATTGAAACAAATTATTTATTATTAAGGCATTTATTATAAATTACACTCTAAGTTACATTCATAAATATACAGATGCTTATTGCATACATACATAAATTATGTTATAAAATATCAACAGATTAGGCAGCGTGTGCCCTTCTATCACTTAGATCACAATTGCTGCAAACAGTATATATTTTATTATCCATGGGTGCATTATATTCTTCTAAAACACTTTTACATCTGATACAAATCCATGTACAAACAGGCATAATATCCAGTATATTGGTACATACGTATATATTGTATTTTATAAATGTATGTTAAGTATCATAAACATATAGATACTTATTACATGCAAGCTTATGGTCACAAGCCACGTGAAACCTCTTCTAAAACCAACCATATGATTTTTTGCTATACATGTGTGCTCCTTTATATTTCACAGCAATAGGCTTCTCATTAATTTTGCATAAGAACAATCTGCTGAATATTTCAAGTGTTCATTTATAGGTATGTCACACGCCTCCCATCTATAAATCTCGACTCCACAACAAAAACAGCTGACTACATCATGGCAGCCTCTGTAATAAAATCCTGCTAGAGCAAGTTCTGATGGTTCCACAGTACCATTCCATTTTTCAAATGATAATAAACGTTCATCGAAAGACTTATATATTACTGGATTATTTGATACAATTGAAAAATCTATCATGCAATTATTTTTATTGTAAAATTTGGATGCCATTTTCTGCATGATATCAAAAGAATTGTAAATTTGTTATATCACAATTAATTTAGGGATCCTCACCGCTCACCACTCACTGAGAAATGCATGGTAGGTGGCTATTCTACTCTTTTTCCCCTATGAATTAATGATCTACGATGAGATCAGGTGGAGATCACCTCCCACCATCAAACAATCTGCTATTTATATTGATTATACAAAAAAAATAAACATAAATGTCCACAGATATATGAATTATAATTTTGCACAGAGTCATAATTATATCTGATTGTATTCAAGCTGCCGTCACTTAAAAAATATTTTATTAATTCTTCTGGAGGTCTTAAATTTCCATAACTGTCAAAATAAATTATTTCTTTGTTTTTCTTGGCGTATGCTACCCAGTGAGTGCCCTCTCCATCATTCGTATCTAGATTTATTATACCAGTTTCATTCTTCTTTATTTTTTTGGGAAGCGTATCTCTCATAAATATATCGCGAAAATGAGGAATTTTAAGCATTTTCGAATATTTCATTAGATCTAAATTAGTGAGTGGTCGGTGAGGCAGCTTTATTGGGAGTTTTTTGGATAAGTTTTCAAATATAGTCCAGAGCCTTTTTTATAAGGACCCAAGTATAAACCTTTCCCTTTTGTGGCTTGCTCCATTGCTAAATTATATCTCTTCTGTTCAGCAACCTGTTCACGATTTGACTTAGCGTCATTAACTGCTTTTGCAATGCCAGCTGCACCTCCTCCTATAGCTCCTAGTGCCCCCAAAAGAGGCAACAAAAGTGGTAGAAATCCACCTATTTTTGGGGTATCTAGAATTCTTCTCCTCCGCTTCTTTGATTTTATTTTTCTCTTTACACCAACTTTTACATTTATTTGTCCACCTTTCTTCTTTGAGGCGTGACTTCTTCCACGTTTAAGACCCATTCCCAACTTACTTTTTAATTTCATCACCCCACCGACTCCCAACGCGGCAACTTTTTCACCAAACCCTGAGTCGGCTGCATTTAAACGTTTAAGTGCAACTTCAGCTAATTCTCTGTCAGCCTGATTTCTTCCTTCCACGTCTTGAAATTTAGAATAGGCTATATCGTGTTCTTTGCACGCCTCATCCAATGGATTAATTCCTTTATCACCTCTTTGTAATCGCTTTGAAAGTTTAGTTCCAGGCCCACAATAATTATAACCAGGTAAATGCAATTCTACTGGGAGCTTATTAATTATTTTATTAAGCAGACCACATCCTCTCTTCTTAGCGTTTTCAGCTTTACTGGATGGAGAACTCTTTCTTCTAACCATTATAACGTAAATGGTGTAAACAAATGAAACATGTTTGCTAGGTACCCTTATATATACAGGTAGGATGCGATGTCCAGTCAGTTTGCTATAGTTCTTATCGTAATGAAATTCCACCTCAGGTATTAATTAGTAGCAGCTTGAAATGAAGATTCATCAGCAAGAAACGGTTCTACCAATAGCAGATCATGATCACGTTTCCATGACCAGCACGATTCAAAAGCATGGTATTTTATTTGGTGGACAATCGAAACGAGGACTTTTGGTTGGAAGCTCTGGATGTGGAAAGACAAATGTAATGCTCAGTTTGTTAGAACATCTCAATGGTTTACGTTTTGAAAATATATATTTATATTCTAAGTCCCTATATCAACCAAAATATGAGTACTTAAGAATGCTAATGGAACCTGTGAATGAAATTGGATATTTCGAATATAACGATGGTGATGCAGTAATACCTCCAGAAGAAATAAAACCGAATTCAGTGATAATATTCGATGATTTAGCTTCTTGTAATCAAAATATCATTAAAAGTTATTTTTGTTTTGGACGTCATAAAAACACTGATTGTTTTTATCTATGTCAGACATACAGTGCCATTCCAAAACAATTGTGTAGAGATAATGCTAACCTTATTGTGATATTCCCTCAGGATATGACCAATTTGAAACATATTTATGATGATCATGTAAATGTGGATATGTGTTTTCAAGATTTCAGAGAGCTCTGTGCATTTTGTTGGAAAGATAAATATGGATTTGTCGTAATAGATAAAGATTGCGCTATTAACTCTGGAAAGTATCGAAAAGGATTCGATAAATTCATTCATATATAAAGTTAAAACACTGAATGATATCAGTCAGTAATCATGGATAACCGATTAGCAGTACAACTGTTAAAAACAAGAGAGGCGCTGAAACAAAAATATAAAAGTTTGAAAAGAGATATTGACAAATCACAGTCCCAGTTAGAGAAAACTTACAAGCCAATTACTCAACCTCTTAAAGATTTGGTGTCAACTCTAATTAAAACGGAAAGTGCTTTGCCAAAACCTTATTTGAAAAAGGAGCTAAAAGAAGAAATTAACCGTGAAAGTTTAAACACTCGATCAATTGGTCAAACTCCTCTTGAATATTACAATACCGCAGGACCTGTTTACTTGGAGGATGAAACGTTTCAGTATGATCCAACCCAAGTAAGACCTGAAATCGCTGGAAGTTTCTTTGATGAAACTTTTCCAGCGACGATAGCAGATACATCTACAGCGGCCGAGCATGAAAAGTATTTACAACAATTTAAAAAACCTTTACCGCGAGCGTATATAGAAGGTAAACTTGAGGATGTAAAAAATGAATATGACGATACCTTCGGTGTTTACTTCGACCCATTTGCGAAAAAATATGCGATTGGTGATGCAACTATTGACTTTGATGGAGCCGACTTTATCATTAACGGTCAATTTAAATACATAGGTACACCGGGATTGTATGAATTAATGTTTAAAAAGCATCCTGCGGGTTATCGACCGACTGATATAGATCAGTACATTGATATAATTAGAAAGACTAATGCTCATTACCTAGGTTACGATCCGGAGAAAGGCCTATCTACATCGAATTCATTTAAATTTATAGATATTATTAAACCAAGAGTTACGAACTTATATTCGCTGACTCAAGAAAGGAACAATAAGAAAACCAGTACCTCAAATAAATCAGCATCATCGATACCCGCTACGGTGCAAAGATCGAGATCTAGTTCTCTTCCTACATCGCAAACGATGAAAACAAGGAGTCAAAACAAGAGAGGAGGAAATCTAACAATGATGGAATTCAATAATAAGCAGGTTGAATATAAGCATTTTGATGACTATAATGAAATTGTAGATCGTTTAAGACTCCTGATAGCGTCACAACTAGCAGGGAATAATGGACATAATAATGAAATAATTTCAATAATAGAACAATTGAGGGAAGCTAAAATAATACGATAAATAGTATGTGTGGAAAGTTAGAGCCTCATTAAGTGTAAAACTTTAGGTCTGTTAACCATGCCAATTGATAAATTTGGAAGGCACATGTTGAGGGAGAGAATAACTCCATATTCTGCACCAACTCCCCCTTCACCCATCTTAACCTCACCCCCAAGAACATCACCTTTTTGCATTTGCGAGCCCTCTTCATATCATAGCAAATGTATTATAAATGTACGAGGTCGTGTACAGAAATCTAAAAGTATAAATTTCTACACATTAGAAAATACTACAACAGAATACAAAATCCTTTTATCTGGTAGAGTTGAAAATATAGAGGTTTCACCTGTCGATACCACAGTTTTCTTGAACACGAAAGAAGTTTTACCAGAAAAACTTGTGGGGGAAATCATAAATATTGAAGATAAGTTTATGTTCTATGCAAAGAATAAAGATCCGCTATATGTTCAAATTGTTCTGCAGTGCCCGCTGACCAAGGATGACTAACATTAAACAGGAAATAGTCAATGAAATTCATAAGCCTGCCAGAAAGTACTTTAAAAGAAGAAGAGTAATTGTTAAGGGTCTTAATGATCTCGTTCAAGCAGATCTTGTTGAAATGATCAAGTATGCTAAAATAAATAAAGGTTATAAGTATATTTTAGTGGTTATTAACGTATTTTCAAAATTTGTTTGGTGCGAACCTCTGAAAAATAAAAGTGGAAATGAAGTTGTACGAGCGATGGACAAGATCTTGTCGCAGATGAATGTACGACCCAAAAATTTACAGACAGATATGGGTAAAGAATTTTACAATAAGAAATTTAAGGAATTAACCGATAGGTGGAAAATTAACCACTATAGCTCTTACACACACCTTAAAGCGAGTGTTGTAGAAAGAGTGAATAGAACTTTAAAAAATAAAATGTGGAGGCAGTTCAGCCTACAAGGAAATTACAAATGGTTAGATATCTTATCAGATATCGTTACAGAATACAATAACACAAAACACAGAACTATTGGAATGAAACCAATAAATGTTAAAAAGAAAGATGAGAAACGATTGTTGCGAACTGCCTATAGCTATCTGAAAACAGTTGATCCAAGAAAACAAAAATTTAAAGTTAACGATTATGTAAGAATTAGTAAATATAGAGAAGCATTTTCAAAAGGTTATACTCCTAATTGGCCAAATGAAATTTTCCAAATCAGAAAGATTCATAGAAGTAATCCTAGAACATATCTCTTGGAGGATCAGGAAGGGGATCAAATTCAGGGAGGTTTTTACGAGCATGAACTACAGAAAGTAAAGTATCCTGACATATATCTTGTGGAGAAGATTATCAGAAAAAAGGGGGATAAACTCTACATAAAATGGCTTGGGTTAAACAGTCAACATAATTCATGGATTTTGAAAAATCAAATTGTATAAATATAATCTGTACATATGTCTTTTTATTTTAGTAAAACAAATTTTAAGTAACAAGTGTTTTTTATTTATATCTTTTTCACATATTTTATAAAATTGTATAAAATAACAAGTAAATGAGTTACGCTTATATTAATTTACAAAATCTATCACTATATACATTACTTCTAAAATAGGACTTACAATATGTGACATTTAGTAACGCTAAGTTAAATGTCATTTTCCTCACCATTACACCCTACCAAAACATTCCACTTCGAATACTTCTGGATAAATGTAAATTAACTCCATGAGCATGGAAATATTCTCATTATTACAATTCATGCTCTGTTGAATAAGGTTTGCAGCATTTTCAAATACATTTCCTCCTTGACGTTGTAGTTCTCTCTGCACGTTCTTGAAATAATTTATAAACTGTTGTCTTCTTAACATATCAATGCTATACTTGACAAGTGGTAATACTTCTCACAACTTGCAGATTGATTCATAACCCAAGTAAACGTATGAATTGTTCTTTACAATTTTTATAACTTTGGAATTGGGGAATTGCTCAAATTGAATAAGGAAATCACCAGCGTCTATTGGTTGTGTTTTATCGTTGGAGTATATGAAATTATTAACAATTCCTCGAAATGTAAGAAAATGAGTCCACTCTTTTTCAGTAAAAATTATTGCATCATTTTTATTTCCACTTAGCTTTACACATGGGTTATAACAGAAGTCACTGGATAATCCTATTGACACATATTTGCTTCTCGACTTATTTAGTTTATGCCTTCTTTCACCAAGTATCACTAAATCATTTTTATTCTGAGGTGCTGAAGGTAAATTATTAAATAAGTCAAATTTCAGTTCAGGCAAGACACTACAGTTTTCGACCATCTTGAATAGTTAAAATTTAATTGTTTCTTGAAATACTGTTAGCACATGAACAATAATGGAAACCTTAATGGTGTTAAATGTATTTATACAATAAAAGTTAATTTGGTTGGGGGGAGGTGCTTTGTATTTGAACTCTCTAAATATATTTTAAGATGTATGCCTGTAACAGAGGTCTATAATACCACCACCACTTCACACACCTCCCACCCCATTTAGAAGAATGTTGAGTTCACCTCCCTACCTCCCATAGACCAATCCTGTTAGGGTGGGTGCGGCTTATCCCCTTCCATTGGCCAATCCCGTTAAAGTGGGTGCGGCTTATCCCCTCCCATTGATCAATCCCGTTAATGTGGGCGCGGCTTATCCCCTCCCATCGTCCAATCACGTTAAGGTGGGTGCGGCTTATCCCCTCCCATTGACCAATCCCGTCCATGTGGGCGAAGCTTATCCCCTCCCATCGTCCAATCACGTTAAGGTGGGCGTGGCTCATCCCCTCCCATCGACCAATCCCGTTTAGGGTGGGGTGAGGAGTGGGGGGTACACAGGGAGGCATGGAGGGGGGTACATGCCGTTTCTCATTCTTTACCTACTAAAAATTATTAAAGTTTTGTAAAGGAGAGCTGGTACAAGTAAGCACTTAAATTACAGCTAGCGCACTAAGTTTTAATACGTTATTAGTTATCATAGACGGTAACGGCTGGAGGCCGCCGGCACTGTGTATGCTTAAATTGATCAAACTAAACAAATTGATGGGCATTGAATAAGGTTCTATATGACACATCAATATTTATAATTCGCAGTTGAGTCTCTGAACACTTGTTGAGGATTTAGTAGGCTTATATATGACTACGCATGAAAGCAAATCAGTTAAATATATGTCTAGTTATTCGAAGATATAGATAACAGAGGCGGCCATCTGATAACGTTATAACTGCGTACTCCACGCAATGAGAGTACGACAGCAGGCAGTTTTCCACTAAAAAAACCTTATTGGATATGTTTTTACTTTTTATCGTTATAACCGAGCTCAGACCGACGAAAGTTCTTAATTGGCTCCCTTACTATTTCACAAAACAATGCAATAAAACAGACCACACTAGTACTATGGTTATGATGTGCTATAAAGCTTTGTTTTGAGCTTGCAAAACGTATTCGTATAAGCCGATCCAAGGTATAAATCGCTCCTTATTTTTGCTATTCTAATTCGCTATTATTTTCTTGGCGCTCAATGAAAATCTTGATCTAATGTCGCATAATATTCATTAAATAAATATAATTAAATTTTAAAAATTCTGTCATGTCAAAGAGACTTAGCCAAGTTTGAATTATGAAGTAAAATATTAATATGAACTACAAAATCTAGTAGGTACCACCACTGAGTCTGTTAAAGTATTTGTTGTTCTTGCATTTTCCGCATATTTAACTTTGTATAATTAGGCTCGTTAATTTATATCGGTCATCTCAAGGGAAAGGTTAATGCTGCAACTTTTGGGACCTAGTTTATCTTTTAGTCTAACTTTCCACAAACTTTTCCTCACCAAAAGCTTTGGATTTATTTACCAAGAAAAGTTTACAAATACACATACATATGTAGTTGAACGTAAATACTGATAATCTCTTTTATAAAAACATTTGAATAGTTATTGACAACTAAACAGCTGTTTTCAATTAAACCTATTTGCTTTTATTAATCGTTTGTAAATATGTGTTTCGTACACTATATTTTCTTATTCTACGTTGAACATGTTTTTTTCTTTTGGAGCGAGTGAAGCCGTCTTATTTTTATATTTTTTTATTTTCCGATTCAATCTAAAACCGCTGCCTAAGGAATCACTAGTTCCACATCCAGACTTCCTATCCAAGTTTCTTATAACGAAAATACTATGTTTTCACTCCACTATGTGAAAATAATTGGAACTTATTAATATTTGAAATCGTGTACCCCAAAAACCCATAAAACGATATGCCATATCGGTAGTGGGGGTGGTGGGCGTGAATGAAGTGAAAAAAATGCTTAATGACTTTGGTTCTGGTACACACACTAAATCACAATATTTTTTATCCCCTTAGTAGTAGTAATAGAGGTGGCTAGTGCCAAAAATTTACCTTATATTTACCAAATGCCAATTTCATGGACTCTCATTTGCTTGATTTACCTATTTACCCCCATTTACCTCAATTTATCCCTCAACTTTTCAACGGTATAAGATCAAAATATAATCTAATTCCAGATATCGTTAAAATACATACGTGTGCCAATATCCTGAATGGTTCCAGAGTAATCGTGAGCACCAAAAAGTTACAAGACCAACAGACAAAGCAACGCGATACACAGAAATTTTTTCTTGCTCAAACTTAAAATCTTGACGTTTCATGACACTCTAAGCCTATTTGAACAATGACAAAATTTTCAAATATTTTTTTTACGTTAGTATACTTCCACTGAAAGTAATACGCAGAAAATGGCATGACAAAGATATAAAAAATCATTATGTGCCGTGGACAGCACGATAGAAGTAAAGCTTCTACTTGAAGCATTTTCTTCGAGGAAACCTACTACGCATCCATATTAGTCGAAGTAACCCACCGTGCATCCAATTTTCACGAGGAAACCCACTGCGCATTGACACTACTTAAAGTAACCCACTGCACATCCATAGTACTCGAAAAAACCTACTGCGCACCTATTCTACTTGAGGTAACCTACTGCGCATCTAGAAAACTCGAGGAAAGCCACTGCGCATCCATATGACTCTGGGAAACTCACTGCGCATCTATAGTACTCGAGGTAACCTACTGCGATAGTCCTCGAGGAAAGCCACTGCGCATCCATACTACTCGAGGTAACCCACTTATTCTAGAATCAAGAAAATAATAGAAGATCTATAAACATCATACAGGTTGCATGGTATTCTAATTTGAAATCGTAGAAGCTAAACACACACGCGATGACGCTTCTCTGACGCTATCTCATCATCTTTCCTTGAAAAATTGGTGTCAATTTAGCAACCTGCTAATGCTGTTGAAAGGCAGGCACGATGATGTTCATTTGTCAATAGGACTCGAATTACAATGCAACCTGTAGGGTATTTATAAACCTTAAAATTCCACACCGAGATTTTCTATCCAAGTCTCTCACAACGAAAAAATTTGTATACGATATTTGCATTTCACTATGTGGAAATTAGTGTCTATGGAACTTTAATAACACAATATTTGAAATCGTCTACCCCAAAAACCTATAAAACGATATGCCACATTCGGTAGTTGGATGGCAGTGGGAGTGGATGAAGTAAAAAAATTTTTTGAGGCCCTAGGTTCTTGTATATACGCTACAACTTTATTTTTTTCACCCCCTTTATGGATGGGGTGGGGGTAGTAATGGGGATGGCCGACAGACCGACACACAGAAATTTTTTTTTGCTCAAACTTAAAATCTCGACGTTTCATCCCGTTTTCGAGGGCAAAGAACACGATGGTTGCAAAACTTTTTCCCCTACTCTTCTAAAAATGCCCGTAAATGGAACAAACTACTCCTTGTTCTGATTTATCTGTACTACGCTTGTGCGGGCTCGACAGATTGGAGTTATTACAGGGAATATTGATAAATCGAATATCTTTTGACCAAGAGACGCCAAAATAACTCCCGGGGCTTGGTACCACCCTCTCCCTGAAAGAAAAAACATTCTGAAAATACTGCTAAAGGGCTAAAAAACGTTTTCCCCCCAGTATCTAGGGCGAGGAAGTATTGCCACCATCGTGTTTCTCGCCCTCGAAAATGAGGGGAAACCGTTCTTCAGTCCTTTCGCAGTATTTTCAGAATGTTGTGTCATTCAGGGAAAGGGTGGTTCCAATCCCCTGGAGTTGCTTTGACGTCCCCTATATAAGAGATACTCGATTTATCAATATTCCCTGCAATGACTCCGATCTGTCAAGCCCTCACAAGAGTAATTCAGAAAAATTAAAACTAGGGGTAGTTTTCTTCATTTAGGAGTAGGTCCAGAAGAGTAGGGAAAAAGTATTGTAACCATCATGTTCTTTGCCCTCGAAAACAAGGGGAAACCGTTCTTCAGCGTTTTTGCAGTATTTTCGGAATTTTTTGCCATTCGGAGGGAGTGGTTACAACCCCCGGGAGTGGCCTGGGCGCCTCCTGACCAAAAGACCTTCGATTTATCGATATTCCCTCTAATAACCTAATAACCCCGATCTGTTAATCTCTCACAAGCGTAGTACGGAAAAATCAGTAGTTTTTTTCATTTAGGATAGTTCCAGAAAGGTGGGGGGAGAGGAAACCGTTCTTCAGCCCTTTCGCAGTTGGTATTTTAGGAATGTTTTGTCATTCAGGGAGGGGGTATTTCTAACCCCGGTGGTTGTTGTGGCGTCTCCTGGTCAAAAGATACTCTATTTATGAATATTCCCTGTAATAATTCCGATCTGTCAAGCCCTCACAAGCGTATTATGGAAAAATCAGAACAAGGGGTAGTAGTAGTTTTTTTGGGGGGAAAAGTACAGCACCATAATTTCCGTGGTAGGATAGAACGTTGGGAGTATGTGACTTGAGCAATTTTAAACGATTTAGTAGTTTAATTTTAACGCGTGTCGTTCTATTAGATTTAATAGCCATTTATCCCCAAATTTAGGGATGAAATATCAATTTACGAAAAATTTAGGGGTGAAACATATATTTTTGACGTGATATTTGGAATCAGCGGCTCGAAAAATATAAGGATAGATGTCTTTCAGCTTTGGAAAATAAAATTATTTTTTTGTGTGTGCCTATGTTATTGAAATAAAATATGATATAGAAAATCTAGAGAGCCTATAATAATTACACAGATCAACAACAAAAAAAATGATCTGCTCCAAGGAGTAAACCCATCATGCCTTAAGTACTTTTGTGTGCTGAAACCGAATTTTCAATTTAAAAAATTTTCTACCGTATAGATTTGGAGTAAATGTAAAAAATTGCAAAAACAGTATTTTGACAATAAAAACTGGGATTCTCTCGAAATATACCTAGTAGAAATTTTTTTAAATTAAAAATTCGGATTCAGCATACAAAAATACTTAAGGCATGATGGTTTAGTTCTTGGAGCAGAATTTTTTTTTTGTAGACCTGTGCACAGGTGTACAAAAAAAAATTACTCCAAGGACAAAACCTATCACGTCTTAAGTATTTTTGTGTGCTGAATACGGTTATCTTCTGGTCACAATGCGAAAGAATAAAACGATTTGCAAGTAGGATATATTGTTGGCGCATCGAGTGTTTTTAAAAATCAATTTGAACCACCGGAAAACTCGTCTATATTAGTATACCGTCCAGTATAAAAAGTGCATGTATCGTTTCCCTTCCAGACAAAGTTCTTATGAAAAAACTTTAGCGTGCTTACCGTAAGACTCAAAACGTAAGAGAAAAGGACCACCCACAAATCTTATGGAAATTGGCTCTCAGTCGAATTTTCTGAAATTTGGATATGTTGTAGCTTTTGCTTTTCTAAACAAAAGTTCTCAGGGGCACAAGTCTCTTCTATGATTGCTTTTCAAGCTATGAGGGCATGAACGTCACAATAAGCACAAAAATTTGGTGGAGTGATGATAGCAATCTTTTTGGCAATCCTTCATATTTTTCTTTTACGTCTTATAAATTATTTTCAGTGGAAAAATTGCTATATAAATATATTTCAAGAAAACACAACAAAATCCGATATAAGTAGGGGATGACGGGGTAGCAATCCATAAAAAGTAAAATATTCTTTTTGTAACTTTTTAATATTGTTTGTGCATTAATCATTTTCGGTGCAAAAAAGTTGCAAAAAAATATTTTACTTTTTGTGGTGCTAGTCCGTCAGCCCCGGATTTTTGTTAGCCATAGAAAATGGTTAATGCACAAACGATATTAAAAAAGTTACAAAAAGAATATTTTAGATTTTCTGGGTTGCTACCCCGTCAGCCCGAACAGCAGCCCCTACCTAGAATTGGAATACATTAATTTTCGTAATCTGCATAGTCTGAAACGTGAAAATCCAAATAAATACCGGAAAGTTATTTTTACACGATTTTCGAAAATGCAGGAAAGTGAAAACGAAAAATTTTGTTTAAGAAGGTAAGCAAATAACTATGTTACTGGTCAGAAAAAATCCTAAATAATTTCAAACACTGGTCCTTTTCAGACAAACCTCTTTATTATTTCTAACAGGAAAAATTATTCTCAAAGCTCTCCCATCTATTTTGAACACACCCTGTGCATGCTATTTTACAAGGTAAATATTAGCTTTCATTTTCGTTAGTCTGTGATGTGTATGCAACCTTGAGTTGAACAGTTTATTGCTTGGTTAAGCATCATCATTTGATACCAAAACCTGTTTCCCCATCGTTAACATTACCCAAGGAATTCGATACTGAGTTATTCTGTTATTTGAAGTGTACCTTGGAGATTACTGCAATTAGTCAGGTCATAATGGAATGAACACGGTCTGCTGTAATAATCGAGAGTCACACAGTTGGAAAATTAATTTATCGGTTTTGATTGTTGTTCGCAGAATCCGCAAGACAGCAAGTATGGTTTATTATTGGACGTAGACATTCCCAGTTGAAGTGTTTGCCTTCCATATTAGCAGGTCTCGTTAAAGTTAAATTTTAACTAGGTTGCTGATATGAGTGTTTAGATATATCGAAATGACAATATTGGAGAACCAAAAACGTCATATTGGATTTATGAACAACAGTTTTGTATTACGTAATAATAATATGTACTTATGCATACCGCATTTCTTCTTTCTTAAAATGAACGTAAAAGGAAGATAATAGTAAATGTACGCGATCAGCACGTGCAACGGATCTTATTAGCGTTTAAATTTGGATGGAATGTGTTTCACATGAATGGTTATCAAATCAACGCCGGCACCGCTTTGTTATATGTGCTGTTTAAGACTTTTGACTGTTAAATTCATACTCCAGGGAAACTAAATAAAAATATCGCCAATCTGCGGAAAAATTCCCAGAAAGCTAAATTTTTGTATTGACCTTTATTTCTTTTTATTTTTTTATTTTTTTTATTTTAAACAATCTGACAAAAGATCCCATCGAGGTTACCTGCCGTAAGTTTTACAGTGGATCAAAAGTAAAATCAAATCAATTTATTTTGTTTTGAGACAATTACAAGATTGTATAACAATAGTCAGAAGTGGTAAAGGAGAAAATAATATAATATAATAAAAACTAATCTAACTTAACCTAAGTATTAAAAAATTCGTCTAAAGAATAAAAACACTTATCTCAACAATTTCATTTTTTTCTTGAATTGGTGTAATTCAGTATTTTGTTTAAAATCATTTGGCAATTTATTAAAAATTTTTAGTCCTCAATAATTAATTGGGTGATTTATTGGTATATCTCGCTATATCTATTAGTACTACGCTTAAGAAATTGTCTACAAAAAAGCATCTCCGAGTTTTTTTTGTAGGAGTAACCGTTTTCAAGTATTATGGTTTACAAATTTTCAACCTTCATACTATAACATTATTTCCTCGCTGTTTAATAAATTAATTATTTTTTTGCAACGTATTCGAGATTTAGACTGAACCTTATTTATTTAGAGAAAAAAATGTTACTACCCCAGTAGCTCAGAGACTCGGCAGATGAGTCATGGGTCAGGAAACACTTTACAAATGGTTTTACGTGTTTGATAGATTGTAATTAATATATGACAGATGTTTTTATAATTTTTCTTAAAGAGATGTTAATTTGACTTATATAAAGATAATTTTCCCAGAGAGGCGGGGCGCCAATCTTTCTATATTTGTAATTTACACTAAAGCTGAAGTTTGATTACAAGAAAGATAAACTAATCAAATTATAAAGAAAGTATAAATTGTTGACTAAAAAAAAGAGTGTAAATTAATATTCCTAAAGATATTATCAAAATGGTTTGTATCAAAATAGTTTGTTTAAAAATAGTTTGTTTCAAAATACCTGAAATAAGTGGACAATGTGATTATAAAATTGATTTTATTATAAACCAATTAAACTGGATGTGTTTTTGTTAGAAAACAACTAAACTGAGGCCTTAAAAATTAAGCAAATTTATGTACAAAAGGGAAAACGAATAGACGATAATATGTTATGTAGATATTATTTAAAATATTGTCGTAAACATGAACCGACAATATGGTGTTTAAAGGTCAAAATTTATTATATTAAATATAAGCGTTTCGTAGAAATTGTGATCACAAAGTCTTTACAGAACTTTTTATATATTTGTTTTTATTTAGACGTTACGCCGATAATTTACATCTTAATAATAATTGAAAATACTAACTGTTCGTTGAAAACATATTAAAGATAAAATTGAAAATGGAAATAGTTTTAAAAAAAAACATTTGCAATTTGATACTTCAAAGAATTCTAAAAATATTAAAGCATAAAAATATGAGATATATATAAAAAAAATCAGTTAAAAATTTTATTTGCGACACTTATCTGGAATTCTTAGTGAATTAAAGTAGTGACTCCAGTGAGGGATGATGAGGGTGAAATCCAACCCACATTGACATAATCGCTGATTAAGTCAAGAAGTTCCCAGTACCATGTTCGACGCTTCCAGAAATTCCATAAAGACAAATCCCATCTATTCTACCATACTATCGTCGCGATCTCCGTAAAAAGTTGTCCTAAACTAATATGTACATTCCATCTTCTAATTACGTAGAGGAGAACAACCCCATTGGATGGTTAAAAAAAAATTAAAGTTTCCAACCCAAATTAAAATAAATGCATATCTACGATGTGCATCCAAATTTAAGAGATTTGCATCTAATATTAGAAGATTTGCATCTAACTTTAGAAAATTTGCATCTAACTTTCGAACCCTGGAAAGAAATGAAGTGTAAGCGTGGCTTGCTGCAAAATGGCCGTTGCCAAATCTAAGTTACAAAAAAAATTATTTCTTTATAAATTACTTACGGATTAAACCGGTGAAAAACAATTAGGCCTGCTTCATGTTAAAGAAGAGGGACTATCAACCCTTTCAATGTTGAAGTTGTAAAAAAGAACTTAATGCGAACACATCACTCAAAAATTTAGCAAACAACTCGAAGTACTAAGTACCTTCATGTAACGGAGAAAAATCGTTCTGACTTCCCTTTCATTGCATTTAAATCGTGTCGTCTCTTTACCCTTTCCACTCTTAAAGCAAAGTTAGAATATCCAGCTACCTTGAGTACAGCTTAGACGTAATTCTGGTTGCATACCGTTGTGTTTGGTTTATGAAGTAAATTTAAAAAAATAACTTCCGCGGTCTTACACGTTTGAGTTAAATTATGTTATAATTTATGAAGCAGCAATATGCATGCTACAATACTACATAGGAGGTAGAATAATAAGCACATTTTTTCTTCAAGATGGTGTCCTTAATAAACCAAATCCACGATAAGTTTCTTCTTCTTCTTTAATATTCTCGGTTGACTTAGTGTCCATCATTTTTGCGACAATCTCTTCAATTTAGAGGAGTTCTGCTAATAAATTGGCAGGGTCTATATCTTCGTAGTTGTCAACATTACTTTCTGCTGTTGTATCGGATACTGCATTGAGACAGGACTGGCTATGGCAATTACCACACACTTTCGAGTATTGCAAACCAATTTCCCTTGATTCCCAGCCCTTGGAAGAATTGCTAAAAATTGTATTCTTCATAATATGTGGAGCAGTTGGTGCCAGAGCTGGAATCGTCTCCAAAATGTCATTGCTCATTATCCACCCTTCAGGATTGAGTTTGTTATTTTTACGCACTCCATTAGTAAAAATTAATTTTATTTTAAGTACCTCTACGGAATATCTCAGATCAGCGCGTTTTTCTATTGTCTTTAAAACCTTCGTTTTACCTTTATTGAATAAAGGCAACCAGTGATTGTGCGTAAAAATAAAATATTTGTATATGGGTAAAAATTTCTTGAAGAATATATTATTGTTCAGACTCTGGCTTTCCTTGTTTAAGAAAATAAATTTCTTTATCAGGGGAAGTATGTGCAATTAAGAGTATTAATAAATCTACGTATTCGCCACGAATAATACTAGTATTTCTATAAGACTCTTCGAGTGCTGTTTCCTTAAATGATAATGCGAGCATCGCATTGAGCTTGTTTCACATTGATCTTAGCAGGTTTTAATTTTTTTTCAAAATAGTGTAAACAGTAATGAAACTAGTCATATACCGTGTGTCCACGGATGGAGTCCGGAAGAGGAGAAAATTTTTAATTCTTGATTTTATGAAAACCCTGCTTCACCAGAAACCCTCTTTTCGGTTATCGAATCCTTGCCAGTTCTACAGGTAAAATAGATAAAATAAATAAGAATAATTTTTATGAAAAACAACACATTTTATTAAATAAATATACCAACTCATAAAAATCTATTCAAAATTATCACCACCAAATACTGCACATAGTTCTACATAAACTCTCAACTCCCGGTAACTGTTTCGAATTTGGTTTAGTGGTATATCGGTAATATAGCCTCCCTAGTTTTAATTTTTAAGAGATCAACATTACCATGAATCTTGTGTGCATACACTTTTTATTTAAAGTACCTCCACAAATAGAAGGCCATAATGGTGAGATCAGGGTTCCCAGGTGGCCAAGATCCAAGTCCGTATCTTCAGATCCATTTAACCACAAATTGATTATCCAATCACTAACGAATAATGAAAGTGGAATAAGGTGGGCATTAATTTTGTTGAAAGTACAATTTTATTCCACTTGCTAGGGATACATTGTTTTTGAAATAATTAAAAAAGAAGGGTATTGAACATGTGAGTGCACACCAAACCTTAGACTTTTTCCAATATTATCTCCTATACCTTAACTAGCACAATTAATTACTAGAACGTAGGCCTTTAAATTGCGTACAATAGTCGCTCCAATGTTCCAGAAATTAATTGTGCTAGTTGGGACTGTATTAATAATTTCTATTATCGCTGCTCCAATAATAGGCGTCTGAAAATAAGGAGTACGCTACCGGTGGTCTTTAGCCAAACTAATTACTGGGCCATTCGGCCATTGTCTCTTTAGTGTACGATGATATCAACAATAGGTAAAATGATAAACTGAGATGTTAGGTTATTACAAATATGATAGCGTTTAAGGGGGTTACACACGAAACAATTTGCTGGAGCCAACCTAGTCGGTATCCTTTGTAGATTGCAGGGACAACTCGTGAAAGTTGAGTTGGCACGGCAATGTTCAATGCATACCCTCTTTGGTGTAGACTGTAGACATCTTTAACCAGGCATTGAGAGGGAAAAAGTTGGTGAAAATAACCGTGGCCCCGAGTGGCAATAATAGTGGCGTGGGCAATCACACATTGTAAATGAAATTTTTGAAATAAATAAATATATGTAATTTCGGTATATTTAAAAGTAATATATATTATTGCACCATTATGTTTTTACCCCTGAATACTTCTATTTCATATTTTAAATACTGTTTCATTTATTTTACTTAAATAATTAATAAATATCTTTTCAGTTATATTCAATGTACCACTAATTTCATGGGTATTTGAATCTGAGACACATGTTTGTAAACATAGAGCATACACATTTATTAAGTTTTGTGTTGAATGGGTTGTACCACACAAAATAATATGTCCTGCATTTAAAATATATTCCCCTTCATATACATACTGGCAAATTTCACGTTATTCCTAAAAATAATTTCAAAATCCCTCAAAATAATACGAATTTATGAATAACGATTGTTATTTCAATTTGGTTTTGTCTTTTAGATATTCCGGAAGATGGTCCTGTTCTAAGGACAGAAGTACAGAAAGTAGCTCCAGGGGCCAAGATAAGGGCTAATTGTACAACGCCTGGATCATTTCCCAGCATGAACATTACATGGTTTATAAATGACGTTGAGGTAGGTTAATAATTTTAAACACACAATTAATATTTAATGCTCAATTTCACAGATATCTGTAATACTTAACTATATTATAAAGTACTAGAACGTATGAAAGTTTTTTGCTATTAGATTCTGAGAACTTAATTTTTAGAGGAGAATTTAGGGGTAAAAGTGAGAATATTTGGCCAAATTATTCCTGAACAAGCAAGATACACTCCTACGAAGTTACCAGCCTACTAAATGTATGGTATCAAACTGACTATATTTTATCCCTCAGTCAAGAATAATTAGTACGAGACACTAGAAACCGATTTATTTTCGCCAGTTTTCTAATTTCAATGCAATAAATAAACAGATTCCAATATTATTTCTATTAATTCACTTTTATTTAGTTTTATGGGCTTCCTTATCAAACAGATCGTCGTTACAACATAAATATTATAACGTCGTAGCTACAGTTCTACAATAGAACCATTGTGCTCGAATAGTTAACAGTGGAGTAATTCCAAGATTCAATAAAAGTCAAGGAGAGAATTTCAATTTAACAAGATTCATTCAACATCAGAAAATTATCGAAATATGTCAGAAACGCAGATATAAATATTTATTTATAAATGTGAAATGATATCACCCATTGTTACAATCTTCTAATCATAATAATACACAAATAACCTAATATGAAGTTTCACTCAATCTAGACCAAACAATCTTTACTATAATGAATATATATACTGGCAGTTCTTGAATAGCAAATGGATCGTAGCAAAGATAAAATACATTGACATGTGTCACTCTAAAAGAAATAATATGACAGTTAATACGTCAACTGTCACTTTGACATTTTATTAATTTGACACCGGTCACTTCGACATTTAATTGACATGACACTTGTCAATTTGACATTTAATTTACATGACATCCGTCACTTTGTAATTTAATTGACATGACACTTGTCACGACATTTAATTAAGTCCGTGACTTCTTAGAATATATATGTTATAGCTTAAACCCCACAAACAGTACTAGCATATATGATAAAGGTTGTTTTTATACATAATCACAGATTTGGACCGTCTCGTACTATGGGACAAATATCAGACAAATGTCAATATTAAGTCAATATTACGTTACTCAAATTAGGTTGGTCTCTACTCTGAATTTTAGTCAACACATTATGAAACTGGTACCATTTATTTAATACCGCATCAATATTTGAGGTTAAGGATCTTTTCTGGACTCTTCTCAGGATAAGAATGAATATCTGAGCTTGTGCATCGCTTTTTATAGTAAAGGGTTGCTAGGTCGTTACATTTTACTTAGTTACAACATTGTCTTAGTTACTGAGAAATAATTGTTAAAATTAATCTGATTTATTCTTGTTCGTAGGTACTAACCTATTCACAACCCCACAAAAAAAAAAGTTCAGACCAGCGAACCAGACCCATGTATCCCTATGTATTTTCGGTCGCTGAATCCGAATCCAAGGTCAAAAAAATTCGTACACACCCAAAATCTTGAGCTAGAGCCAAAAAACACCCCTGGACTGGGGTAAAAAGAATATATAGCTACGAGAATAGTTGTTACATCCTAATCTATCGAATTATACAAATTAAGGTTAAACAGCAGCGTACATACAATAGATATGAAACACACCCCCAATGAGGGGTGAAAACTAGCCCCCATTTATAAAAAAATCGATCCAAAACAGCAGTGACTGTTGAAAAAGCTCGAAAGGTCTAAGTTTTGTTAAAGTGCATCAGATCCGACGTAATCTTCATAAACTGCCCGTATAGGGTTGAGAACAACCACCCTTAAGTTTAAAGGACACAAAACAAGAGAAAATGTAAAATCCGACAGGATTTCTATTTTGCGTAGTACTCTAAAATAGAACTAGAAACTTACGTACCATCAACACCCTACAGTGTCAACCCTCAGATGGTGTGAAAACTACCCCCTATGTAAGATTTATCTATAAAAAGTTACAGTGACTTCTATAAAAATTCGAAACACCTACGTTGTGTGGAAGTGAGAAGAAACTAGACTATGTTCGGCACTGTGCTTGAAAACCACCCCCATGGGGTTGCGAGATGCTACCCCTATATCCGTAGGACACTGAAAGTGTGCATCACGATTTTTGCTAATCATAGCACAAAAATGTAAATCCGGTTAGTTTTTCTCTGTTTTTCCAGCATCCTACGGATATAGGGATGGCATTCCGCAACCCCGTGGGGCTGGTTTTCAAGCATAGCGTCGAACATAGTCTAGTTTCTTCTCACTTCCACACAACGCAGGTGTTTCGAATTTTTACACTACATTTTTATACTGTAACTTTTTAGTTTAGGGGGTAGTTTTCACACCCTCTGAGGGTTGACACTGTAGGGCGTTAATGATACGTAAGTTTCTAGTTCTATCGCAATTTCAGCCAATCATAGCATTCATGAAAATAGAAATCCTGTTGGATTTTACGTTTTTTCTTTTTTTTCTCGTGTCCTTTAAACTTGAAGGTGGTTGTTCTCAACCCTATAGGGGCAGTTTATGAAGATTACGTTGGACCTGATGAAGTTTGTTATCACTTTAACAAAATTTAGACATTTCGAGCTTTTTCAGTACTCATTGATGTTTTCGATCGATTTCTCACCCCTCCCTGGGGGTGTGTTTCATATCTGTTGTATGTACGCTGCTGTTTAACCTTAATTTGTATAATTCGATAGATTAGGATGTAACAACTATTCTCGTAGCTTAATATTCTTTTTACCCCAGTCCAGGGGTGTTTTTTGGCTCTAGCTCAAGATTTTGGGGGTGTACGAATTTTTTTGACCTCGGATTCGGATTCAGCGACCGAAAATACATAGGGATAAATGGATCTGGTTCGCTGGTCTGAACTTTTTTTTTGTGGGGCTGTGTTATTAATATTATTAATATAACTATAAAATGGGATTCATCGTTACAATATTGGTTCAAAACATAAACTTCTAGTCCAGACGTTGGATGCTTTAACTGATCAACTAATTGGAACAAGCAAATTACGTAACAGTGGTAAAAATGATCCCAATACACTGGTTTTCGGAGTTTCTCTCTTAAATATCCAAAAAATTATGCAGCTCACAACATACACCTATAGAAGCAATTTTTTAGAGCACGCTATTTCCTACAAAAGTCTTTCCTATAGGAATTACAATAAAGTCTACAGTTTTGATGCTACACTGCATCGAAAGTTATAGTTTGAAATAGCATTGGCATTTTTTCGCATTTTAACAGTAAATTATAAATTAGATATCAAATGTTTTTATAGATACAGGGAATAATTAGTTTATTTTTATTTAAGAAAAACTGGCTATAGAGACCGACCAGACAAACAAAAAACCTATTTATTTTTTTCCTCTAAGGAGACTGTTAAACATTGGCAATAGGGTAAACAGTTACCTAAGAAAAGTTTGAAGTTTAAGAACATCTGCCTTCATTATCTCAATGAATATACGAGAAATCTAAAACAATAAAGGATTGTTTATTTACATAACTAGTTCTAAATACCTCAATCTACACGAAGAGGCTTTTCGACATAACGCACTAAGCACTTACGTACTCCATTCAACACATTGAGTAAATTAGGATTATTTTTTATGGTATCCATGCGTATCAAAAGACGTTGCCGCTATTATTCTAAAACGTCAGCTGGATAACAACATATTTAAGATGTCCCTAAAAATAAAAATCCATCGGATTTCAGTTTGATGACTTAGCAGGTCACGTGATTGGTCCACCAATGAAAAAAAAATCGAATCATCAGACTAAAATTCACCGGTGCGCTATAGTGCATATACCACATTCATCTGCGCGTTATCTACGGTACATTTTCCAACAAAGGCAATGTTGATTCCAAGAACTGTAAATAATCCTCACCATTTACAATTATTATTATAAAGATAAACACCTTATTCTTGGTAAAACATGATTCTCCAAAGAAACACGGAACGTTAAAAAAATTCTCATTTACCGCACACTACAATGCTGACAAATGTAGGATGACGTTGGTTGGGGATCTTTGAGCATGAAGATGCTTCGAAGCAGTTGCATTTTCACGACATTCTCCATACAACATATGCACATCCGTAAACAATGCCCAAAATTCACTTGAAACCAACATCTTGCGCTATACACTAAACTAACGTTAAGTCAGTGAAGTAAATTCTCAATACAAATACAAGAAAACATAGTCCGCAATCCAAAAAAGAGAACAAAAGCAACATACAAAAATGTTCTAACTGGGGTATATCGGTATATCTAACTACTACTTGGCCAACATCCAATGCCACAAGGAAGAGCATACACGAAGATTGATGTTAAACAGAAGTAAAGCTATTAGCACTAGTGAAACACAATCGAAGCAAAAGCCTTATAGCAGTGCCTCAGGAAGAATAAATGTATTGTATTCTACACATATCGTGTCGGCTTTACCCTCTCAGATGGGCAATTAGCAAGTTGCAACAATTCAAGTCTCTTGGGATGGATGGAATTTACCCAATTCTATTCCAAAGGGCAGAATATGCTAATACAACATTTGTGTAAAGTATTCAGAGCCTGTATGGACTAGAAATACATACTACACATATGACTACACATATGGGGGAAGGTGAAGGATACCCACCTACCAAAAATAGGTATGATATCAGATCAAACATCCAAGTCATATATATCCATAAGCCTGTCCTCTTTCCTACTTCAAACATGTCCAGTAGTCTTTTAAGGTACATTAAAGACGAAATACTAAGGAGAATCCCCATTAGTGAGCGTCAATATGCATACAAGGTCGGTAAAGACAACAAACCTCGCGCTGGATAGTTTAAATCTCCGATTAAAGAACTTATATCTAGATACATAATGGCATGAATTTTATGATCCCGAAAGACTCCCATTCTAAGCCACTTCTTCCCATAAGCTGATTGGCCCATCGGCGTATTCGCGGCCGCTCGTACACGATCGGCTTCAGTTCGATTATCATAATCTCAGTTGACAATTCGGCCGTTAATGTCAATAAATGTTTTTCGTGTTCTCCGACCAAAAACTGGTGAAAAAGTAATTTTATTTTAAGTTGTGATTTGCTTAATACCTAAATAATATTCTCTATTCATATTTACACAGTTTAGTGACAATATATTTTGTGCAAATAAATAGTGAAGTGCTGTGCCGTTTGCAGAAAGCAGTTTAGAAAAGAAGAAAATCGATCGTTCCATAGTCGTAACATGATGAAATTCAGTTTACACTTATAAAGTAAATAGCATTTAAATTTTAATATCCTTTCAATACATATTAATACTGTTTTATCTTACTGTAATATCGTATGCCTACATCACGTTATATAAAGAGCCGGTAATGCAGGAATTGCAATAATTCATTTTAATGAAAATATTTACCATTCTACACATTTTCTACACACACAACGCCACTGTTGCCTATGGGATGTGATGTTCATCTATCCATTTTAATGGACATATAATGTGACTATGTTAGGAGGAAACAAGGTATATAGTGAAAAGATAGCCTGTTATGTATCTAGATATAAGTTCTTTAATCGGAGGTTTAAATAGACTACTGACAAAGTCGTCAGATGACAAGGAAATGGCAGTGGCAACATTTCTAGATCAATAAAGCGACAACGCAATCTCTATCGAATTCTTTATTAAATAGAGGAATCCCGTACTCTGCCAGTGGATTAAAGACAGCCTAGAAAAAAGAATAATAGTATCCAATCTAGGCGAGGCCACCATTGAGGCAAAGGTGAGGAGGAGTACTATTTCCTCTGCTGTGGGCAACCCTTGTTAACGAACCTCTCCGAAAAATTTCCACAGAAGGCTTTTACTGCCTAGGATACGCTGATGATCTAGCGACAGCAGTCAAGGGGCGATTTGTGAACAGAATATCAGAGTGTTCCCAAAGAGCCCTAAACGTTGTCGACGGGTGGTGAAGTGAGGAAGGACTTTCCATAAATCCTTACAAAACTATAGTCGTCACCTTTACAGGATTAAGAGCCTTGGGAGGCCTAAAACCTCTCAATGGAGAGGAAATTCCATTTGCCAAAAGCTGACATGGAATTCCCACATCTAAGAAGTCACACAGAAAGCTACCGTTGCCCTGGGAAGATGCAGGCAGATGTGTGGGAAAAACCGGAGGATAAACCCCAAGATGACTCTGCGATTATATACTAGGGTTGTAACACCCATGATAACCTATGGATAGGTGGAATGGTGGACCAACTGAGATCAATAAGGCTATTAAGTGGTGTACAAACTTAGCTGCCTCTGCGCCACTGGGACGATAAAAACTGGGTAAGTCTGGGATTACATGCCACAGTATTTCAGGCTGAAGTGGCAAGGAACTATTAACCAGTCAATTGCCATTTTTTCCGACAGACAAGCAGCGCTAAAGGCACTCGATTTCATGCAGGTTGATTCGAGATTAGTATGAGATTGTATAAATGCCCTTGTGGACCTAGGAAATCAAAACAAAGTGACCGTAGTATGGGTACCAGGACACGAGGGAAATGAGAAGGTAGATGAACTGGCCCAGGAAGGCGCGTCTATGGGCCTAGTAGGACTCAAAGCCTTTTGCGGTGTGGCCATACATACGAGCGTCTATTAATGAATGGGTACAAAATAAATGGTGGAAGAGTTTCCCTCGACAGACACAGGCCAAACAGTTCATTAAAGAACGTTTGGTTAAATTCTTTCAAAATCTTTCAAATAGAAAGGCCATTAGGATAATGGTGGGTTTCCTAACGTGAAGCTGTAGGCTTCATAGACATATGAATCTAATGGGCCTGACAGAGGATGCAACATGCAGATTCTGTCAAGAGGAAGCGAGAACCTCAGTACATGTGCTGTGCCATTGTGATGGTCTAGCCAGACTAAGATTCCAAATACTTGGCGAAGAAAAATCAAGTGCAGATAGCTATACCAAGGAGTCGTTATCAAAGTTAAGGAGTCTGATACAAAAGACGAACTTGGATAAGGAGCTCTAAGTAAAATTAGATTAGTAGTACCACAATAGATCCACAGAGATCGCCGTGGTCAAAGCCAATCAGCCAGCTCCATTTTTCAAACTTACAAAATCGAATCCTCTCAATATATTTCTTTATACTCTGATACCGAACACCATACTTACAAATTTGTAACACAATTGACACCACGACTAACACCAACCTACAGAATTATAAAGCATTTTGTCTCACAGTTACTTGTCGCAGGTAACGAATAAGGCCTATACCAACATTCCAGAAATTCTCAACAAATTTTATTAAAACTTTTTTTATTATTTTTTGCCCCATCTCATATAAGATTTTTCTTGTTTGTCTGATCATTCCCCGTTATCAGTATTTTTGAATAACAATAAATTAATTACACCCTGTATATTCAATTGAGAAAATGTATGCGTCATGTAAATGACTTAAATAAATAGATTATAGGCATTTGAACAATTTTTTTGGCAAGTGTTTTGGGGTTCATTATTAGCACCATTACTTCATTTGTTTATTTCACAAGGCAGATGTAAGCCGCCTTTTTTTTGTCATTTGAGCTCGCATTACCTATCGATTATCACTGATTTTATTCATTATTTAATCAATAACAGTCAAGGGCGGATCTGGACCTTGAGCTTGGGGGGGGGGGAATACTAATTTTTTGATGAGCGGGAGGGGGGGAAATCCAAAAAAAATTTTTTCGCTCTAAAATTTTTTCGTCCCAAAATTATTTTGAAGAGCGGGGACGGAGAAATCCGAAAAATAATTTTTTCATCCCACAATTTTTTTGAAGAGCAGAGGAGAACAAATCCAAAAAAAAAATTTTTCATCCCAAAAAATTTAAAATGATAATTTCTTGGTGGGGGGGGGGGGTAATTACTCTACTAAAATTTTTTTTCTTCCCAAAATTAACAAAACTCATACCATTTTAAAACAGAAATTGATGATTTACAGAATCTTGGGGGGGGGAGTAATTACCCCGTTACCTCCCCATAAATCCGCGCATGATAACAGTACCGACACACACATTGAAATAATTTTCTTTAAGGATATTTTTTAAGAAATGTATATACTTTGCGTCAAAATTAAGACATATTTGCAGGAATTCAATTAAATGAAGTGTACGTTTCTGTAAAAGATATATAATATAAAAGTAAGTGAATACCTCTTTACAGGACAACATTACACCTATATCTAGCTGAATCCATCTACATGTTGCAAAACATTTTATCAGTTATAAGAAGATAATTTATTATTTCACCATCGTAGCCATTTAGAAGTTAAAGATAAGGTCTTTACCTTCTAAATGACCTAATGGGCCACTAAGGTTTATAAGCCTATATTTGAAATCCCTTTTCACATAATACAAGATATATAGTGTTAGATACGTGGACTTCTAGATAATATTTTTGATTTGTGTATTTTAGCTACGTAAGAGACGTAGCATTTAAAAACACTACGTACATTTAAGTGACAACTAGGGAATAAAGCAAACTCAAATAAACTATAGCGGAACAACATAAGGTCGAATGAAACAGGAACCAGTTCATTTTAAAATAAAATACCACTATCAAAATTTCAACACATTCGTTTACCAGAATGAATCGATACATGCGTATTTAAAGCTCTGTAACTGGTTAACACCATGTTATCAAGCGTATTTGCTACCACGAAAAATTAATTACGGGATAATTGAATAAATTAATTATAGGATAATTGAATAAATCAATTATATGCTATTATAGTTGATGACATATTAATGCAGTCTTACCACAGAAAATTGAGGAAAATAAATCTACTCTTAATGAAGCGCAAATAAAACAACCTATAATCTCTAAGTCTCAGATGGTCAATATTCAAATAAATTTACAGCAACCGAACCCCCAAAAGACACGTCTAACGAAATACCCACTCAGGCCTGTAGCTAGGGGTGGGCCAGGACGGGTGTAGCCCGTCCTGGAATAATTTTCGCCCGACCTACGGCGACCGCAAGGGGGGTAATTTCAACTGCCTTGTTTTTGGATTTCCCCCCCCCCGCTCATCAAAAAATTTTTGGCCCACGGCCCCCCCCCCCCTGAAAAATTGTTTGCCCGCCTTTGAAGCACTTTCTAGCTACAGGCCTGTACCCAATGACCACATTTCCTTTCAGTTTTCTTACAATTCTTCTCTCCATATTTCTCTGTCAATTGGTGTGCGTCATTTATTGTATTATTATTGCATATGCTTTATAAATTATATTGACATCAATACAGTACAGTACTTAGTTGCCTCCATTGGAACTTTGAAATTCAGCTGGTTTCTCCCAATTCTACTTTGCACTTATGGGTGCTTAATAGGTTTTTTATTTATTTTAGGATGTGTTTAACTGAATATAACTATGTAACTACAATCCACGGATGATCTAAAAAAATTTAGAGGTATAGCAAGAACAGGCGGGGTTTCGAGAGGGCCGATCCACAATGGATAACATCTTTACCCTAAAAATAGCCCTCGAAAAACGGACTCAAAGGAACAGAGAAACACACATTGCTGTCATCGATCTTGAAAAAGCATATGATAGCGTCCCCCTAACACAACTTTGGAAAGCTATGGAACAACTTAGCATAAGACTTACTCTAATAAACGCCACCAGAAAGTACTACAAAAATAATTCCGCTAAAATGAAAATTGTCAACACACTAACAGAAGCATTTATCACAACTAAAGTCCTAAGGCAAGGATGCTGGTTGTTACCCACTCTGTTTAAAATTTATATAGACAGAGCCCTACAAGACTGGATGAGACTAAGAATGGGAAATGAGATACTAAATAGCCCATATTTCGCGGACGACCGTTGTAATAGCGGAGGACGAAGACGATTTAGGTTACATGATTAGAAAACTCCAGGACGAATATGAAAAAGCTGACTGACCATGGATATAAGTAAGTGTGAATATCTTTTAGTCGGTAAAAACGAGTGTGGAATCTGGAATAATAAAAGGAGTAGACCAGTCTAAATACCCAGGAGTTATCCTAAACAAACAGACCAATACTAATGACGAAATCAGGGAACGGATTACCAAAAGTAGGAACGCCATTGGAGCATTAAACTCACTCCTTTGGGAGAAAGAGATCAGAAGGGAAACAAAAAAAAAGAATATACAAAAGCATAGTGGAGAGCGTGATGATTTATTGGCAGAAGTGTGGGATGT
Source organism: Rutpela maculata (assembly GCA_936432065.2). Taxonomy (NCBI): domain Eukaryota; kingdom Metazoa; phylum Arthropoda; class Insecta; order Coleoptera; family Cerambycidae; genus Rutpela; species Rutpela maculata. The sequence continues at coordinate 288,575,515 of OW386285.2, read as the reverse complement.
GAGCAAAAAGAATAAAAAATTACTAGCAACTGAAATGGATTTCTTAAGAAGGAGTTCTCGAAAATCCAGACTGGAGAGGATACGAAACACGAAAATAATGGAAGTGATGTGCAAGGAACAGACTATAGTGGACGAAATCGAAAGACGACAATTAGTATGGTTTGGACATACGAAACGAATGATGAATAGATGACCAAGAAAGTTCTGGAAAGGATACCATCAGAACGAAGGAAGAGAGGATGACCGAGAAGAAGCTGGCGAGACGACATAAAAAAAGCAATGGACGCTAGAAATGCAGAAGAAGAAACTTGTTACGATAGACGAAATTGGAAACTGGGGACAGAGAGGCGGCGATAGCCGTAGAAATCTGTTATATACATGGGCGCAGCCAGGGGGGGGGGCCATGCCCCCCCCCCCCCAAGCCGTCTTCCATGAGCCAAAAAATAAAGAAGCAGTACAAAGCAGTATTTAAATTATCCCTTGAAATAAATATTTTGTAATTAATGCCAATATTATCTAATAGAGGAATCTACATACACATCCGTTTTTCTGAAAAATTTTCCCCATCCTCTGGGGAGGCCGGTTCTGTTGCCCCCCCCCCAGATGAATTTTCTGGCTGCGCCACTGGTTGTATATACATTAACTGAATATGAAAATTGTTGCAATCGCACCGCTATTGTTTCTAGAGAGAGAAAAACTCTCTTTTTGTTAAATGCTTTGTCTTTATCTGTAGAGATGGTCTAAAATTGTATTCTTTTTTGATCGCAGATAGGATAGGAATTACTAATGTTTTAGCTTTTGATTTATCATTGTTTCTCTAATAATTTGATTGTGCTATATTGCTATTAGTAACGTGAACTATTCGTTATGGCTCTTTTTGTTGTTTATTTTGTTATATATGGCTCCTCTGTGCATTTAATCTTGCAATTATTTAACTGCTTGTCTTTTGGTGTTTAGTCTATTTTTCTCCACTAGGATTTTACAGTTATCTTAAGGTGTGTATATGTACTTTAGGAAGGAATAAATTATGTACAATACGGATTTTGTCGTATTCTTCTTGATTTCCAAATATTATTATTTGGATGTGCATTCTGAATGATAGTTCCCTTCACCAGAATTTGCTACAAGCACTGCGTTTCCAGCAATGATAACAATATCATTCATGCATTGTGCATAATTTATCTACCATCCCTTTATTTGGACTTTACTATTATTATTTGCCTAGTCGTGACTTCTATAAAGTGTTTGCAGCAGATGCATTTAGAGGAACCCACTCACACTATTTACAAGTCACTGACATTGTATTGTTCGACTTTATGAAAAGCAAGGAGCCCGCAGTAGCGAGTCTACTTCAGGGACCGAAACCGAAATTTCTTTCGGTTCGGTTTCGAGTACGGTTAACTGACGTACACCATTTTCGGTTTTCGGTTACGGTTTTCAGAGCAGCGTTAATTTGATTTTCGGTTTTCCAGAATCTCACATTCCGGTTTTCGGTTTCGGTTACGTTTAGGAAAAATTTGTAATTACGGTGCGGTTTTCTGTTAGGGTTTAGGTTAAAATTAAATTAATGCTTGCCGGGACCAAAAATGAAATTTTTTTCGGCTCAGTACCGGTAACGGTTACCTAACGCATACCATTTTCGGTTTTCGGTTACGTTTTCGGTTTTCCAGAATCTCCTGTTTCGGTTTTCGGTTAGAAAAAAATCGTAATTACGGTGCGGTTTTCGGTTACGGTTTCGGTTCGGTTACGGTTTCGGTTCGGTTACGGTCCCTGGTCTACTTCGCACTGACGAGAGCCAAGGAGCTCGAAACCGGTCTGCGGCCAACTTTGGGCACCTGCCGAAGCGACGGGCCTCCTTTAATTTAAACATAGTTCCCTTCACCAGCATTTGTTGCAAGCACTGCGTTTTTAGTAATTATGACAATATCATTCAGAACGCACTAAGGAATATTAGGAGGTCAAGAGGAATACGACTAAACCTGCATTGCGCATAATTTATCAACCATTCCTCTATTTGGACTTTAAGTAACTTTAGGAAGGAATGTCTGGAAGTAAGTAGTAAAATTTCAGATGTGAGAGGACTGGAGAAGTAAAATTTGTGAATTTGGGTAATGAGTTGACAAAGTTCGGTAATAATTCATTCAATATAAAATGACTATGTTTAGTTGACGTAGCATTCTTAGAGAGGCAGTAGTATACCATTTTTTTATTTTATTTTGGATATTTCACTTATTTCAGATGATGGGTGTAATGGGATCATTTCATGTTTGTAAAAAACTTAAAAATACCTACTAATTTGAACAGTGAAATATACGAGGATCACGTAATAGCAATTAAAATCACTCTGATATTTGTTAATTATTCATAAATCCACACAAACTATACTACTCATTTTATATTTTATTAACGCATGACGCCAATGGTTAGAGGTAATTTTATTGTTGTTAGATTGCTGCCCTGTCAATACTAAAGGTAATAGTAATATTTTAACTTCTAGTTTTCCAGTTTGCAAATAAATATTGTATGGATTTTAGGAAGTGCGAAGAGGCGCATATTTTCGGCCACAACTTTGTTGTTTTTTATGTTAGAGAAAAAATTAAAAAGCGGAAAGCTTGATCAATTTTCTTTAGAATTGGTGTCTACAAATATTTTGAAAAAACTGATAATTAGCGATATTCTTGGGAAAATGGAAGAAATTTCACGTTTTCCTAGAAAATGCATGTGAATATTAAAAAAATCATTTTTCCCAGAAAAGTTTGCTTTAAAGGGCCCAGATTAATGGAGCGCCCAGGTAATACATGATATAAGAGTATATCGTAATTGAGATCAATTTCAGTTAATTACCGTTTAATTATGGTGACAAAATGGCGAAATTTTACCGAAAAAAAAAAGTTCTCACTTCCGGCCCTTCTATTTCCCTCATTTTTGTCGCAGTTACCAACTTTTTAAACAAGAAATGTGCGATTTTTGCCGGACATCGCCATATATTTCAGTAAATATCTCCGTAACGAGAAAAAAATAAAAATTATGATTTAACCAAAATATTCGTAATGAAACGAACACGTTTTACAGTATTTTTTATTTTGGGCTAGCTCTTACCGTTTCAGAGACATCGGCGAAAAATAGTTAAAAAACGGAACCGAAAATAGTGCAAAAACTTGCAATCTTAAAATGTTCATATTCTTCGAAAAACACCTGCGGGAGGGCCGTACGATGCCGCGACGCAAAGAGGAAAAGTTTTAGTTGATCCGCATCGTAAATTGCACAAGGCAACTCGAAAATTCGGCTCGGCACGGACGAATCAAAAGTGGCATTTTTTGACATTTAGCGAAAGCGGCAAAACAAAATGTCAGTCACACATGTCAATATGGTAATGGTGAAGTTTGTATTTCATGGCTGCCATACAAATTTACTGCTTGAACTATACTGCGCATGCTAGCTAGCTAGCTTTTAGCGGGAACGACTATTTTCAAATTAAAAATTGAATTTAAAATTATTTAACGTCCATAAAAAAAATGCGATACATGTACTTAGTTATTATTAGTCCTAGAATGCAAATTCAATGTAAATACAAATTATGAAATAACCCCATTGGAGCGTTTTAAGAATTGGGCCTATAATCCAAGCAAAGAATGCTCAAAAAGGGTGTAGAGGGAAATATTTGGTTGGACTAGCCTGGAGATGAACATATCAAAAGTCCCCACTCCTAGGTGGTGAGCGGGTGGGGGGGCACTTTAAAAGTCCCATTTTTTTGTTTTTCGCTTACATCTCAGAAACTATACGTCGTAGCGACTTGACCATTCTATACATGAAGCCGACAAAATTTGCTATAAGAATCACTACTTACATTTATCGATATATTATTCTGTTCTCGAGATCCGCCCTCGAAATTCGGAGTTATCTTAACAAATAGAGCAAAAAACGTGAGACGAAAAAATTGTTTTCCGCAATTTCCGACTTTCGAGGGCGGATATCTCGAAACCAAAACAACATATCGACAAATGTAAGTAGTGATTCTTGTAGCAAATTTTGTCAGCTTCAATTTCAATGTATAGAGTGGTCAAGCTGCTACGACGCATAGTTTGCGAGATATAAGCGAAAAACGAAAAAATGGGACCTTCAAAGTGCCCCCTCCCCTCGCTCACCACCTAGGAGTGGGGACTTTTGATATGTTCATCTCCAGACTAGTCCAAACAAAATTCCGAAGTCAAATTGTCTGTCCCTAACATTTCCCTCTACACCCTTTTTTGAGCATTCGTTACCTGGATTAAACATATCGACAAATGTAAGTAGTGATTCTTATAGCAAATTTTGTCAGCTTCAATTTTCAGAGTGGTCAAGCCGCTACGATGCATAGTTTCCAAGATATAAGCGAAAAACCAAAAAATGGGACCTTTAAAGTGCCCCCCTCTCCCCGCTCACCACCTAGGAGCGGGGACTTTTGATATGATCATCTCCAGACTAGTCCAAACAGAGTTCCGAAGTCAAATTTTCTGTTCCTAAAATTTCCCTTTATAATCATTCGTTGCCTGGCTTACTATATACGATTCATAGGTAAAGATGGATATATTTAGACTGTAAGTAACTTTGGGAAGGAATGTCTGGAAGTAGTAAAGAATTCAGATGTGAGAGGACTGTGGAAGTAAAATTTGTGAATTTGGGTAATGAGTTGACAAAGTTCGGTAGTAATTCATTAAATATAAAATTACTCTATTTAGTTGACGTAGCATTTTTAGAGAGGCTGTAGCAGACGGACATAATATCTCTTACTATTATAGACTCAGATTATAACTGTTTGGTCGAGATGCTAGCGTATTTGGCTCTCACTTTGGAGTTCTGGGTTCGAATCCAGGTCGTCGTACTGCGATTTTTAGGAAGAAGAAATTAATCCCGGTATATTCAGATACTGGATGTTCGTTGTCTCTAAATATGTAGCCATTCACTCTCTTCTGGAATACAGAGGGTTGTATTATCTATGTTGTGACTTTTCACCTTAGTCGAGGTTTCTAGAATAATGTGCCAACTTGCTGATTTTCTCTCAAATACGAGTTGCTACAAAGATATTTGGACTGAATAGTTTTCGTTGGGGCACATTGTACATATTGTGTCCTCTGTAAAATATTTCACTGTTCTACAATTATCTAAATGATGAACGGAGTGTGACTATCCATTTAATGTGAATTCAGTTTTAATATATGTAGACATTATTTAAGCGATTTTAATCTGAAAAAAATGCACTACTTCCATTTCTTTTTAAAAATATGAAATTATTTATGTAGAACACGATTTCAGATGCATTATATTTGCTATATCAGAAGGTAATATGGAATGTTTAATTTAAAAGACTATTTACTCAGATTAAAGCGAATAAAAACATAAAAATTTGGTATTTATTCACACAGAAACCCTCTTTTCCATTCCATTCCATTCCAGTCAGATTTATATCAAAATTACGAATGTAACTGTACGTACCTACAGTATGTAGTCGTTGAAAATACAGTTTCACAGAGCGCTTCATACCGCTGATTATTATTTGTTTTTTTTTCTGTTAATGCCTTATTGAAAGCTACAAGCTACAAATAGGCCAGATCTTAGAGGCGACTGAAACAAGAATATGTTTTCATATCTTGCATATTATTTGCTTATAGTGAGTATATTTTGGTCTAAATTTGATGTTCTTCATTTTGTGAATACGGATTCCAATCGAAACACAACTTTATGTGCTTTTTGTGCTATATCTTTAAAAGTATTGGGAACCTTATAAAATATTTTTCCCTATAAAAAAACAAGAAAATGAGGCTAGGTGGTGAGCGGGTGGGGGGGCACTTTAAAAGTCCCATTTTTTTGTTTTTCGCTTACATCTCAGAAACTATACGTCGTAGCGACTTGACCATTCTATACATGAAGCCGACAAAATTTGCTATAAGAATCACTACTTACATTTATCGATATATTATTCTGTTCTCGAGATCCGCCCTCGAAATTCGGAGTTATCTTAACAAATAGAGCAAAAAACGTGAGACGAAAAAATTGTTTTCCGCAATTTCCGACTTTCGAGGGCGGATATCTCGAAACCAAAACAACATATCGACAAATGTAAGTAGTGATTCTTGTAGCAAATTTTGTCAGCTTCAATTTCAATGTATAGAGTGGTCAAGCTGCTACGACGCATAGTTTGCGAGATATAAGCGAAAAACGAAAAAATGGGACCTTCAAAGTGCCCCCTCCCCTCGCTCACCACCTAGGAGTGGGGACTTTTGATATGTTCATCTCCAGACTAGTCCAAACAAAATTCCGAAGTCAAATTGTCTGTCCCTAACATTTCCCTCTACACCCTTTTTTGAGCATTCGTTACCTGGATTAAACATATCGACAAATGTAAGTAGTGATTCTTATAGCAAATTTTGTCAGCTTCAATTTTCAGAGTGGTCAAGCCGCTACGATGCATAGTTTCCAAGATATAAGCGAAAAACCAAAAAATGGGACCTTTAAAGTGCCCCCCTCTCCCCGCTCACCACCTAGGAGCGGGGACTTTTGATATGATCATCTCCAGACTAGTCCAAACAGAGTTCCGAAGTCAAATTTTCTGTTCCTAAAATTTCCCTTTATAATCATTCGTTGCCTGGCTTACTATATACGATTCATAGGTAAAGATGGATATATTTAGACTGTAAGTAACTTTGGGAAGGAATGTCTGGAAGTAGTAAAGAATTCAGATGTGAGAGGACTGTGGAAGTAAAATTTGTGAATTTGGGTAATGAGTTGACAAAGTTCGGTAGTAATTCATTAAATATAAAATTACTCTATTTAGTTGACGTAGCATTTTTAGAGAGGCTGTAGCAGACGGACATAATATCTCTTACTATTATAGACTCAGATTATAACTGTTTGGTCGAGATGCTAGCGTATTTGGCTCTCACTTTGGAGTTCTGGGTTCGAATCCAGGTCGTCGTACTGCGATTTTTAGGAAGAAGAAATTAATCCCGGTATATTCAGATACTGGATGTTCGTTGTCTCTAAATATGTAGCCATTCACTCTCTTCTGGAATACAGAGGGTTGTATTATCTATGTTGTGACTTTTCACCTTAGTCGAGGTTTCTAGAATAATGTGCCAACTTGCTGATTTTCTCTCAAATACGAGTTGCTACAAAGATATTTGGACTGAATAGTTTTCGTTGGGGCACATTGTACATATTGTGTCCTCTGTAAAATATTTCACTGTTCTACAATTATCTAAATGATGAACGGAGTGTGACTATCCATTTAATGTGAATTCAGTTTTAATATATGTAGACATTATTTAAGCGATTTTAATCTGAAAAAAATGCACTACTTCCATTTCTTTTTAAAAATATGAAATTATTTATGTAGAACACGATTTCAGATGCATTATATTTGCTATATCAGAAGGTAATATGGAATGTTTAATTTAAAAGACTATTTACTCAGATTAAAGCGAATAAAAACATAAAAATTTGGTATTTATTCACACAGAAACCCTCTTTTCCATTCCATTCCATTCCAGTCAGATTTATATCAAAATTACGAATGTAACTGTACGTACCTACAGTATGTAGTCGTTGAAAATACAGTTTCACAGAGCGCTTCATACCGCTGATTATTATTTGTTTTTTTTTCTGTTAATGCCTTATTGAAAGCTACAAGCTACAAATAGGCCAGATCTTAGAGGCGACTGAAACAAGAATATGTTTTCATATCTTGCATATTATTTGCTTATAGTGAGTATATTTTGGTCTAAATTTGATGTTCTTCATTTTGTGAATACGGATTCCAATCGAAACACAACTTTATGTGCTTTTTGTGCTATATCTTTAAAAGTATTGGGAACCTTATAAAATATTTTTCCCTATAAAAAAACAAGAAAATGAGGCTAGAAGAACTTAAATATTGCGGTAAATACTTACGAAGATACAACGGTTTGAAATGTCACTAAAAAGTGCTACATTCAAGTAAAAATGTGACATTTTCATGTATTGAGTTCTCAAACTTTTTTTCTGAGGACAAAAAAAACATAAAAAATAATTCTTAAATTATATAATGAGGAAAATGTGGTCTCCATATGTCGCTATGACCAACAGCGCTAGAGGTGTGAGATCGCAAAATCGACGTAAAATTCGTTATTTGAACTAGTAGCAATTTTTAGCGCTAAATATCTAATTTTTTTATAAATATATATATTTCCTTCTTTAAAACAATCTTTAAACTACTTAAATAAGATGTATATTAAACAATTGAAAGAAAAGTAAACAGCTTGTGTAATGTTTCAATTAAACAAAACCGCTGCCTAAGGAATCACTACTTCCACATCCAGACTTTCTACCCAAGTCTCTTACAATGAAAAAAAAATGGATCCTTTATTTGCACTCCACTATGTGCAAATAATCATAGAAATTTAATAATTGCAAATCGTCTACTCCAACAACCCATAAAACGATATGCCACATCGTAGTGGGGGTGGGTGTGGTAGTGGGAGTGGCTGATACCAAAACCAATTTTGAGGCATTTGGTTCTTGTACATACCCTAAATCACAATATTATTGTTACACCCTTTAATAATGGGGTGAGGCTGATAGTAGGAATGGCTGATGCCAAAATAATGTTGACTTCTGGTAGATACACTAAATCCCAATTTTATGGACACTTGCTTACTTTACTTATTTACCGCCATTTACTTCCCAATCTTTTAATGGAATGAGATCAAGATCTATTTCCAGATCACATTGTAATACATAGGAGATCCTAATTTGATCTCTGGAACCATAAACGGTTCCAGAGTAGTCCTGTGCACAAAAATAGTTATAGACAGACCGACAGAAGGACAAGAAATTTTTGTTTAGTCAAACTTTAAGTCTTTACGTTCCATGACATTCAAAGCTTATTAGAGCCAAAAAAAGTTTAAACTTTTTTTTACCGTTATTATACTTCCACTCCACTACGTGAATGGGGAAGAAATAGTATATTGTTTTACTAGGAGTAAAAGTGATACTTTTGTAACTAATCTATGGGTTTATTTCTTCAAACGTCAATTAGCTACATAAAAAAATAAAGATAAAAATCTTCACCACCAAATCAAATACGGGTTGTTATGGATATTACGTTTTTTGCTGTTCACAGCGTCAGAAAAAATGCTTTTACCTACGCTCAGCCCTCTAAAAAGTCAAACTTTAATGTCATTAAATGAGTTAAGAAATGTTTCTGACGTTTGAAGAAAATAGTTTATTATATTACTAGGAGTAGAACGCACTCTTTTTTTGTGTTGAGCCCAGGATTTGCGGCTGAGGTGAAGCCGAAGCCGCAAACTGGGCGAAACACAAAAAAAGGCGTTCTACTCCGTGTAATATATACTATTTTTTCTTCAAGCGTATTAAAATGTTTAAATTATGTCACCAAAAACAGAAGTAGAAGTAGGGCATTGTTTTACTAGTAACAAAATGTTAGTACCGAACGCCACCGTAGTGGACATTGTTTTACTAGTGACATAATGTTAGTTCCGAAAGCGCCACCACTGTAGTTTGAATATTTGTACATTTATGATAAATAAATGAATTTTTGCATTTTAATACGCTTGAAGAAAAAATAGTATATATTACACGGAGTAGAACGCCTTTTTTGTGTTTCGCCCAGTTTGCGGCTTCGGCTTCGCCTCAGCCGCAAATCCTGGGCTCAACACAAAAAAAGAATGCGTTCTACTCCTAGTAACATAATATACTATTTTCTTCAAGCGTATTAAAATGCAAAAATTCATTTATTTATCATAAATGTACAAATATTCAAACTACAGTCTTACATGTTGACACAATATGACAAGTGGCTAGTGGATAGCGCGCCACCGGTGGCTTTCGGTATTAACATTATGTTACTAGTAAAACAATACCCACTGCGGTGGCGCTTTCGGAACTAACATTATGTTACTAGTAAAACAATGTCCACTACGGTGGCGTTCGGTACTAACATTTTGTTACTAGTAAAACAATGTCCTACTTCCACTTCTGTTTTTGGTGACATAATTTAAACATTTTAATACGCTTGAAGAAAAACCAATTTATTGGCTGAAATTTTTAAAGTTATGGGGTTAAGGTTGATTGTAAAACGAAATGAAGAAACTATTTTAATGTGAATTCATGCTTATCTATTAAAAAAATATAAGGATATTCAAATTAAATTTTAATTCATTTTCATAAATTTTAAATCTTAAAAACTTTTCAAAATCTACTTGGTAGCCGTCATTAACTTGACTTAGAGTCTAGGAAATAGCGTGCAAATTCGACGACGAATGGTTACCGTCTGCCAGTCGGTAATCGAAGAGACCATATAAGTACAACATTTTTTTCTCTCTGGAACTTTTTGGTATGGTAGGGGGATAGGGAGGGGGGGGGGCATTTATTTTTTAATCGAATGATTATCGATATCTGTCCGCATAGGTAGTTAGTATATGTACTTCACATACCCCAATTACGCTGGCAGACGAAACTTCCGATCGGCGCGCGCGTTAACCTCAAAGAGAAAAAAAAATTTTTAGTTTCTATTTTCAGTTGAACTATGCCCCCCGTTGTACTAAGGAACAAGAAATCCTGGACAGAAGTGACCAATGAACTCCACCATGCCAGAATGGGGTTCAACAAAGCCAAAGTGGTCAGGGAAGGGGCATCGCCATAGAGCCCGCTTCGAAGGAGGACCACGCAAAGATGACCACGATGTTCGCGCAGGAGCAGCGCGAATATCACACATTCGCCCTGCCCGAAGAGAGGATGCTGAGAGTGGTTATCCGGAGCATTCCCAGCGGCGTTGGCACTGACCAGAACAAACAGGAACTAGAACGACAGGGATTCTCTCCCGTATCTGTCCAGAGGATGTCATCCCGGAGGACAAAACAAGAAATCCCCTCATGCTGGTCCTGGTCTCCCCAACCCAGGAACACATCCTGGCAGTAAACTGCTGCTGTTACCCGGTGGTCAAGACGGAGCAGCAACGGGCCAAGCAGACCATATCCCAGTGCCACAGACGTCAAGCTTTCGGCCACGTCCAAGGAAGGTGCACTGCACGGCCGAAATGCGTCAAATGTGGAGAGGCCCACCGCTCCTCGGACTGCCAACGCCAGCCAAATGTGCAAACTGCCAGGTTGCACACCCAGCCAGTTACAGAGGAGGCCCCAGATATCCGAAGAAGAAAACCGGACCCCCTCAGAAGCCTGCACCCCGGAAGCAACCCACTCCCAGTGCAGCCACCAACAGGACTATCCCTGGGCTAAGCTACGCCAGGGCAGCCCAAGATATCGCAGGGAAGCCCGCCAACTCTGCCCAACCACCACAGGTCCCCCTAGAGGCTGGACAACTCGCTGCTGTACTGGCCCAGATGCAGCAGATGTGTACAATGATGGGGGCCCTGTTCGCAAACCTGCCTCATCTCACCCCCCAGTGACGCCACCCAGAGCACCCCGCCGATGGAGAAGAAACCCGAAGAGACATGACGACACCCAACTACCCACCCACAACCCTGCGGGTACCGGACCACATACCGTCCAGTACCTGTAGTCCCCCTAGCTCCGGTAAAACCAAAAATGCTACCAAAGCAGTTAGGTCTGCCCTTCCTCGAGCTACATACCTCATCCTTACCTAACCGACGATCCGGATGACAGGATGTCAATTGGCATTCTGTGTACGACAGTCTCTCCAGATAAAAACTTCCAAAACACCCAACAGACCGATGACTACCCCCCCGGAGGAAACAAGCTGGCGAAGAAAAGAAAACGAAGACAGAAGAACGCCAGAAGAGGCTTTAGCCAGCAAGGTCCAATGAGCCAGGACCCAGGGAGGTGGGCCGAAATCGTCTGCACCGTTCACATTTGTGAGTGGGGCCGATGTAAAGTAAGTTCGCCCGCCCTGCACGAGACTGGTCCCCGGTCTACAGCGATGCACTGGGGTAAAGGGCACTAGTCCTGCCCGGCCCCAGACAACCGAGACCGACATCTTTAGCCAAGAATATTGGCGCCGACTAGCAGACGGTAACCATTCGTCGTCGAATTTGCGCGCTATTTCCTAGAATATTATATTATCAGATTTTTCCACATTTTCACAGTCCTTTCCTTGGCATTTCTTACAAAAGATGGCTTTCCAACAGCCACAGCGCACTTTGCAAGGCACTTACATGATATCAAGATAAGTACGATTTGATAGTAAATAAACAGATTATTGTGAAGTGCGATGTTTTTACAGATTTTTTTTTTTTTCGACATCACGACATGATGATGATTGCTGTCTAATCGAGAAAAGTGAAAGTATCTATTAATCTATGATCTTAACTTGGCAGTTGGTGGCGCAGTGTGAGAAGGAATGTCACCAGTGTTAGACAGAGACGACCAAGCCGGTTTACACGGAAAACACAATCGGAAGAACAAAATTGAGTAACACACGAAACTTGCCACAATTTTTAGTGGAAATGCCATTAAACAATACGAAAGTTTAAGAGTAGGTAAGAATTAAATGCCAGGATCTGATCTTCCGTGTCTAATGATTCCACTGAATTCCATAACATAAATGGACCGATGACCTCTCATGCCAATCAAATAATATCAATTAAGTTAAGAAAAAATGCTTGATATTAAAAAGGATGTATTTAAAAGTCATAAGTCAGTCTACCCTTTTGATAAAGAAGGTTCAGTTTCATTCACATTTTATGCGTGACTCACGCACAATGTTAAGATAAATGGTTTGCTTTTGTAGTACTGTTTCAGCCCTGCTATTGATAGCCAGGGACTGAATAAAACGCACAAATATTGGTAGAATCTTTAACTTATGATAAAGTTGCATCACCATTAAAAGTATATTTAAAAAAATGTTAAAACAATGAGTAATTACGTAATATCATAATCTAACTAATAAATAGCTGTTAAACTTGTCTACATTTACAATGATATGATAGCCTATACGTATAATGTAAACGTCGTAAACTAAGTGCTAGTTATCATTATCACAATAATTATCACTACTGTTATCGTTTCCTAAGCAAATAACGTACAAAAAAAGGCCTATGGTTCCTAAGGTTCCAATATAACTTTTCTTATTTGGATACGCTGAAGCCAATTTTGGACAGAAAAAAAATTCTGACATGTCAGTTTTCCTCTACCACCTTTTTTCCTCTAAAAGGGACAAAAAAGGTCTTGCCCCAAGGTTGTAATCTAAATTTTCTAAAGTATCTGGACGCGCTGAAGCCAATTAGTCTTCCTCTACCACCCCTCTTAGCCCCTAAAAAGGACAGGAAAAAGGTCTTACCGTAAGGTTCTAATCTAAATTTTCTGAAGATTTGGACGCGCTGAAACCAATTTTGGACAACAAAAATTTTAGGGGATACAGGAGATGGTAGAGGTAAACTGACCTGATGACCTTTTTCTCCAAAATTGGCTTCAGCGCGTCAAAATACTTCAGAAGAGTTAGATGAGAACCTTAAGACGATTTTTCTTGTAAACCTCTGTAATTAATGGTTCGGCTTCACTGAAATTGCCCATAAGCACTTCATTTTTCAAATATTTCTCTATTTTGATCGCATTGTCACTTCGTATTTTCTAGGATTGTTTGGTTAAATTGCTATCTTGTGTACATCTTCTAATTTAAGTGTAGCATTTTTGATCCAACGTTATTTTTAACTATAGCTAATATCAATTCAATATAATTCAAACTCGGGTGATAGAGTGGTAGACGTAAGACTGGCATGTCCATGGCTTTGCAATAAAGTATCAGATTTGTAGGTAATGTATCGCATTTTATAATATTTGATAATTTGTGGTTTCAAGATATACGGCTTAAAATAAATATTGCTGTATATTCCTAACCATTTTATCAGACCTTAAACAAACAAATAAATAATTTTAGAACCATTTCGAATAGTTAGACATATATGACCTCAGATTTCCAACTGACTCATAATCTAACTCTATTCACTAACAATGCTAATAATGCAGAGCATATATTTTCTAAAATGCAATGTTCAGTAGAATATGTTAACAAACGACTAAACTCTGTTTATTTGGGTCATTTTACCTATATACAAACTAGATTAATATTATGTTTCACTGCATCGCTACCACTAATGAAATAAATTACCCTGCACGATGCATATATCCAATTATTCTAATTAATACTGCAACGAAAACAAGAAGTACTTGCAATAATGAGCAGTTAAATAAGCTTCATTTCGAATCGTCTACCGTTTGTGAAGATGTGAAATTAACTCTACGTTTATTATTAAAATGGAGTTTCGCGACAATGAGCATCTTGAAGCAAATTAAAACAATTTGCTCTAATACTTTTATAACAGTTAACTTTTATTAAATTCCGCCAGTACTGGATATCGACGAATTTAAAATATAGGTAGTTTAGTTGAAATTAGACTCTTATTTAATTTTTTTTAATAATCTAATTTTCTACTACATTCTACTAACAATTTCAATATAAATTACATATTATGTTGTAGCAGCATTAATTTTCGTTATGAAACGCAGTACTAAATAAATGAAGGACCAGTCAGCCTAATTTACTGACACAAAGTGAATCAGGAATGGTACAATGAGGATGACATAAATTTGAATACCTTGTGTATTTGCGCACTCTTCTGGTCTTGTATTTGTCTTTAGGTTGGGTCTAATAATATCCAATGATAAAAGATTCACGCAGATAGGTGCTATTTTGGTCACCTTCGCAATCGTAACCTATCAAAACTCGCAAAAATCAGGTTATATAAAACACTTATCATACCCGTGTTAATGTATGGATCGGAGACCTGGACGCTAACAAAAAGAGATGAATCTCTGTTAATGATTTTTGAAAGTAAGATACTGCCAAAAATGCACGGGGCAATCCAAGAAGACGGTATACAGGGTGTCCCATAAGTAATTGTACACAGAGCAATGGCAGATTCCTTACGTCAAAATATTACGATTTAACCAAACTTACCTTAGTCCAAAAGTTGATAATAACAAAGATACAAGGTGTCAAAGTTAAATTTGTTGTTTCTTTTCTTTTAAATAATTTCTTTAAAAATTTAAATATTTTAACAAAATTTGGTGACTTGGGGTTTTTTGAGGCGAGGGATTCAAATATGTTCATAGTTTTGCTGTTGTTTGTAGAGGGCGCCACCTACGGTAGTTTGCGTGTCGTTTATACGTCATATTTTTTTTTGCGATTTTTTAAAAAATTTTTAAAATAAAAATTCCTGTTTTCCTGTCATTTTTACGCAAAAAAGGCATACTTTCTAAATGTCGCTACGAGTAACCGTTTTCGAGATATTTGGTTTTAAAGAATTCAATGCAACCAATTTAAATCATGATTTAGCGATGTACGATTTTTCAAAGTAGGCTTTGATTAAAACAAAAACAACATGTTACATTGCTTTTGCCAGTGGCGTACAACATAATTGATAAACCCCTTCACCCCTCCTAAATTACATATTACGTCACTGTGCGAATATCAATTTCAACTACTTAATTCATATTTTCCAGTGTCTTATACGTAACATATGCACTCTTGTTAAGAACCCATAAAGTGGATAATTGTCGAGATATTAACCATTAAGGAGGTAAAAACACAGTACTTGATTAATTAGAATAATCAGTCATTACAGCAAGAAAATAAATTTTATTACATAATAATATTGCATAATTACTTTAATAAATTTTCAAAATGCGCTCCACCAACATCGATACATTTCCTTATTCTTTTTGTTAAAGATTGTCTAACTTTAAAAAATATGGCAGGTTGATTTCTAATAAACTGTGCGGCATTTTGTATTTGTTGCCATAATTCCTGTCGATTATTAATTGTTTGGGAATAAACCAATGTCTTCATATGTCCCCAAAAGTAAAAATCCATAGGATTGAAATCAGGGCTACGAGCTGGCCATCGAAATTCACTTCCCCTTCCAATCCACCTATGAGGAAACTGCAAATTTAAATAATTGCGGACTTCAAGGGAATAGTGAGGTGGAGCTTCATCCTGCATAAACCATAAATTCTGTCTTATGTTTCTGGGCCATGTATTCATTTCATCATAAAGTTCAGTTTACAAGAAGTTTAGATATGAAGCACCATTTAAGTTTGGTGGTAATTCATATGGCCCCAATAACTGATCTCCCCTAATTCCACACCAAACATTAATTTTGAATTCTTGTTGAAAATGTGATTCCCTAGGTGTATGTTGATTTTCCACATCCCAGTAATGGAAGTTCCTCCAGTTAAATACTCCTCTTCGGGTGAAAGTTGCTTCATCCGTAAATAAAATATTTTCGATAAAATTACGATTTATTGTTTGTTTATTTTGAAGAAATTGTGAAAATTCTACACGTGCGGGAAGATCCCTAGGTAACAAATTCTGTACCGGAATAAAATGAAATGGTCTCAAATCTTCTTTGTGAAGTTTCTAAATATGGAAGATTTACTTACTCCAGTAATTGCAGACAATCGCCGTGTGGAAAGTTCAGGATCTTCAGCAATTTGAACTAAAATTTCATCCTCCAGATCGGCGGTAATTCTTTTTGGACGCCCTATGTGGCTCTTGGGATGAAACTCGCCACTTTCTCCTAATCTGTCATAGATATTTTTAAATGTTTGATGGTCTGTTGGGATATAATCGTAGATATGTACGACGGGCACGTCTACCACAACAATTTTCTTGTGCGTAGACGCATACCATATCTGCATTTCACTGTTTGAAAAGTTGTTGTGACGAGGCATGATTAATCCAAACAAATTTAAAAATTCAGTGATTATATAAATCCAATCAACACAATACAATAATACCTAATTGGCACAAGTCACCTAGATTTATGTACAACAATTGTTAAATTGCATTTATTAGCACAACAAAATTTTTAGGTATGACATTTAAAGAGTAATTGACACAAGCCACCTAGATTTGGGTACAACAATCGTACATCCCTAAATCATTTAAATTGGTTGCATTGAATACTTTAAAACCAAATATCTTGGAAACGGTTACTCGTAGCGACATTTAGAAGGTATGCCTTTTTTACGTAAAAATGACAGGAAAATGGGAATTTTTATTTTAAAGTTTTTTTAAAAAATCGCCAAAAAAAGTATGACGTATAAACGACACGCAAACTACCGTAGGTGGCGCCCTCTACAAACAACAGCAAAACTATGAACAGATTTGAATCCCTCGTCTCAAAAAACCCCCAATCACCAAATTTTGTTAAGATATTTAACTTTTTAAAGAAATTATTAAAAAAAAAAACAAAAAAAAATTTAACTTTGACACCCTGTATCTCTGTTATTATCAACTTTTGGACCAAGGTAAGTTTAGTTAAATCGTAATATTTTGACGTAAGGAATCTGTCATTGCTCTGTGTACAATTACTTATGGGACACCCTGTATGGAGACGCAGGTATAACTTTGAAATTTACAACACTTACAGACAGGCCGGTAATAAGGACATAGTAACTACAATCAAACTCGGCAGATTGCGATGGGCAGGTCATGTGAACAGATATGATGACAATAACCCTGCAAAAAGATCCATAAAGCAGAGCCCATAGGTACAAGAGTGCGAGGAAGGCCAAAGCTGCGTTGGAAGGACGGTGTAAGCGAGGACGCACGAAAGATGGGTGCACCAGACTGGACGATGCAGTCCAGAGACAGGTATGAATGGCGAAGGAATCTGGAGAAGGGTTGTATGGCCAATGATGATGATGAAAAGATTCACGCAGATCTCAACGATATAGTATTAGCTGTTTTTTTAAAGAGGAACTGGATCGAACTGTTTTTAATAAATTTTGCAAGAGTTTTGTATGTAATTTACTCGTTGCTAAGCAAGGACCGTAACCGAAAACCGGATTAGCGCTGCTCTGAAAACCGAAATCGGAACCAAAATCCGAAAATGGTATACGTTAGTTAACCGTAATCAAAACCGAGCCGAAAAAAATTTTGTTTTCGGTCCCTGCAAGCATTAATTTAATTTTAACCGAAACTCTAACCGAAGAGATTCTGGAAAACCGAAACCGAAAACCGAAGTCAAAGCAAACTTAAGGAAACAAAAACATTGCAGTTGCAACTGTGTTTTTTGAACAAATTTGTTTCTTAACTTTTGAAAGAATTTCTTGAAAAAATGCAGGCGCTTATAGCACAAATCCAAGACAAATCAAATCATATCAAATTTAAAGCATACACTGTATTTTTTTTTTTCGTCACTCGCTGCCGGACATCCGCTGGTCAAGGCTTCGCGGCGATTGACCTATTTCACGTTAGAAAGTTTGGTAAAAAGTATCAGGGAAAACTAGATTGGTATTACTAAACAAAAGTCATATAAATACATAAATTTTAAAAAACTTAGTGCTGCTTTAAGTTCTCTGTCCTGGGATTTTATTGTAGGAGCCGACATTGAATCTGAAACAAATGAATTTGTTAACACTTTGATACATCATATAAATAGTTGCACCTATACAAAACACATTAATCATAAAAATGTAAAACTGAAAAAATGGATCACTAATGGCTTAGTGCACTCTATAAATACACGAGACTCCTTGTTTGTTAAATTGAAGAAAAATCCTGATAATGCCATATTAAAAGAACAATATAAAAACTATAAAAACGTTCTAAGCAAACTAATAAAAAAGCGCAAGGAAGACTTCTATAAAGGTTGTATAAACAAAACAAAAAATAATTCCAAAGACCTATGGAATACCGTTAATCAGATAACAAACAACTCGAAGTTATCCACAACTGAAATACATTCTATAAGGAACGAAATAGGTGAAACGACTCACGATAACTTAAAAATTGCAAATGAGTTTGTAAACTTTTTCACTGATATTGGTAAAAATTTAGCTAATAAAATACAGAGTAAACATACCCAGGCAGCTAATTTTGAGCATAGAATTAATAATTCTATTTTTTTGTCCCCCACTTCTGTCACAGAAGTAAAACATGTTATCAACGACCTTAAAAGCAAAAAATCCGCTGGCTTGGATGGAATAAATGCAATTACGTTAAAAAATATATCAGATTTTATTTCCTTACCATTAAGCAACTTAATAAACAGCATGATGGAACAAGGCAAATGTCCCTCGGCCTTTAAGTGTGCCATTATAAAATCCTTATTTAAGAATGGAGATCCACTAGATATTTCCAATTACCGTCCGATTTCCATCATCTCGTCTCTAGCAAAAGTCTTTGAAAAAGTTTTAAAAATCGGAATATGCAGTTTTACAAAAAAATACAATATAATTTCTGAATCTCAGTTTGGTTTTATGGAAGGAAAATCAACTAATGATGCGATCAAAGATTTAACTACTGAAATATATAATACACTTGATAAAAAAGAAAAATGTCTAACAGTTTTTTTCGATCTTCAAAAAGCCTTTGACACTGTTAACCACGAAAAACTTCTCATCACCTTAGAAAATTATGGTTTCCGAAATAATGCCTTAAAATTAGTAGAAAGCTATCTAAAAAATAGACAGCAAAGAGCACATGTTAATAATACCTACAGTCAATCAAGAAAAATAGAATTTGGGGTGCCTCAAGGAACGGTTTTAGCTCCAGTCCTTTTTATATTATATATTAATTCTATTTTTGATATTCCTACAAGTGGTCAAATTTATTCTTATGCCGACGATACAGCAGTTTTTTACAAGGACAACTCTTGGGACTCACTAAAAAGTAAAGTTGAAAAGGATCTTATACTATTTAAGAACTGGTTCGATATAAAGCTGTTAACTATAAATATTAAAAAAACTAAGTACCTACCGTTTTCGTTATACGTAAATGGATTACCTGATTTTAGTACTCTAAAAATTGGACACACACAACATATCCAGAAAGCAAATAGTATGAAATACCTAGGTGTAACTTTAGATCCCCACCTTAGGTGGGACGAGCATGTCAAATCCGTCGTACATAAACTTAGATGCATATTATTTAGATTTAAGCAACTTAAAAAATATCTACCAATTTTTCAACTTAGATCAGTGTACACAGCCCTTGTTAAATCTCACTTGAGCTACGGAATAATCGCATGGGGTGGAGCTCTAAACCGTCACATGTCTAATTTAGAAATTATGCAGAAAAAGTTTTTAAGAATACTGTTAGGTAAAAGTCGATTGTATTCATCTAACCGCCTCTTCGACGAGAGTAATTTTCTAGATTTGAGAAAATTATTTTTTATAAAATGTGTTTTGGAATCATATGTAGGAAACTCCACACAGGCAACTTCCTTATATGGAACTAGGCAAACTACTAAAGGGTGTATACATGTGCCAAAAATGAATACCACTACAGGGCAACGTAGTTGGAGATTTCTGGGCTCAAAATGTTTCAATGGGCTCCCTAAGCATATAAAATCTCTGACAAAAAACAAGTTTAAAATAGAATTAAAAAAACATGTAATGTTAGACAGACAAAAAATAATTGCACAAATTGACTTAAAAAATCAAAACCTAATATAAGGGATTGCTTGCAGTAATAAATAATGTTTGGTCCTAATATGAATTGGAAGGTCTTTTATATACTGCTAATAGCTTATGCTATTATTTTTATATTTCTTTATAGTTCTCTTTCTATAGTTTTTAATTTTTATCTCTTTTATTTTTTTACATGTTGATAATGCTGAATATTAGTTTCTAAAGTATTTTATACCATTTACCTATATTAGTCACGGTCAGATGATCTTACATCATCTTGCGGCTGTATCTAGTTTATTTTACAAGTTATCATAGTTCTATAAGTGTATCATGTATTTCTTTTTTGTAAATAAACTTTATTATTATTATTATTATTACGAAAGTCACTGCACGCGTTGACCAACTAATCTAATTCCCAAGCTTTATAAAAATGGAATATATATTTAATTTAGCAATCGTATCATTGTTTTCATTATCTTTAATATTGAGTCTACTATTATTGATTAGAAGTCATCTTCATTAGTTTGTTTTATAGATTACTACTTTTAGTGATGCCAGTCTAGTTTTCGCCATGACCCTTTTTATCAAACTTTCTAACGTGAAATAGGTCAACTGAAGGCCGGGCGAGAGAGAGGTTAAAACATAATTTGATAAATTCAAACAAACTACCTACCTAGAGAATTTATTAGTGAGACAAGATAATGTACTAAGACTTCATACAACTGAATAACTTAAAAATTATTAGAATCAAATCCACCATTTAAAATTTGGTTTGCTGAGGAGTTACACATTTTAAAAAACGTTATACCCATACCATCTAACATTGTCATTATCGGGGCTGAAGTTCCAACCCAATACGAGATTAGACACTGTGTTAAGAATATTCGATACACAATACCCAGACCATGCCGACTAAATGATTTAAGAAAACATTCAAAATTTATTTCGAAACAAATATACACAAGTTTTCCCCCTAATAATGTAAATTCCTTTTAAATTAGCTTATTTCAAATATACGTAAAAGGTACTTGAAAAGAGTGTATTAAAATTAAAAATTAAGTGTCTTTATGGAATATTCATGGAATTGATTTTGAGAATATTTTCAGTATTTCGCAAACATTTCGCAAAAACTCACCCATCATTTGTAAAAATTTTCCATTTTCTTCCGTCACAATTTTTTATATTTCGATCTTTTCCTTTGTTAAATCTTTTGTTATTACAAACTTTAAATATGGTTTCTCTATATTATCAATAGTACTTATATGATTAGTTTGGATTCCATACCCAATTTTATAACGTATGTTATAAAATAGTATTTTCAACATGTTAATAGTGTTAAATTCAAGGAAGTTTCGAATAATGAACCCGAAGGTTTTGTAGACTGCTGCGGGGTGCGCTGATTGAAGAAAAATTTACTATCAAAAGTTATCTATCCCTAGATTTTTAAATGATTCTGGTTTCTTCAAATACACCTGATTTATAGTGTGCCTACTCATACTGGAGATGATTTAATTTTCTAGTATACGTGACAGTATTATTTAGCCGCATTTACAGAGAAATAATTTGAAGTACACCAATTATTCAAAGTCCAAATAAGTCCAAAGTAAGTTCAATTCAGCTTGCAATGGTGAAGAGTCTGATTCATCACTAAGAGACAATAGCAATTCAAAAATAAAGTGAAGAACAAAGAACCTAATACGAATCCTTATAACACACTAGATTTTGTCTGATTTATATTCACGAGAACGAGCATACTATTTTCTATCTTTTGAGCATGAGGAGGTAACAATATTAAGTTTCTGCTGAAACCAAAGTCGGAAAAATTTTCAGTAAAATACAGTGGTCAAGTCTGTCAAAACTTGTGAGAAGTCTGCATAAGCGACATCGATTGACCCTTATCATCTAAGACATCTAACACATCTGACACTTCAGACCAGATTACTAATTATTGATCGGCCTAGCTCAAAGCCATGTTGATTGGAGTATATTGTCCATTCTTAAAACTTCATATAGGCGAAGTCAGAAACTTTGGTAAAATTATTAATGATGATAATATACGTGCACTTATCAGAAGCCTAGTCTATACTACAAGTGATGCAATTAGGGATTGCAATACCGGTTAACCGGTAAACCGGTTAACCGGTTATTACGACAAAAAACACATGATGATAATTACCGGTTATTTTAATTTTTCACCGGTTATTTCGGTAAATTCTAAACTTACGATATGTCACGTATTCAACGTTTCTATCTATGTCAGTGACAGGTATTCACTAAATATAGAGTGACTATCCCAACACTGAGCACTTTTAACAATAAATAAATAATATTATAAAAAGTAAAACCCAGACACCAAGTTCTAAGAAATACAAGTAAGAGAGACATTGACAATATCGTGCGATAGGAAATTGAATATTTCACTGCCGCAAATATCCGTGAAATACATTTAGAAGTATGTTATTACCAATTCTTATTAACTTATCGACCCACCAATATCGATTGAGGAAGGACATCTTCAGCTGGTGGTATTCTATGCACAAATATCAGACGACTAACAGATATAGCTTTGAAAAACTAACCCTTTTAACAGGCCGTTTTTAAAAAATATTGTATTTTTAGATTAGGTATTCAGTAAATGCCCTATTTGAGTTTATATTTATAATTTTTGTTATTTAAGTTGATATTTTTGTTATTTACAGAATAATTATTTATTTAAATTTATTTCATTTATATTTTTTCCTTTTGATAAAAAACCTTTGGTTTGTTCATTATATTAAATATACGTATATAATAGTATATTAATCAACGAACATATAATGATGGCTATTATTCACGAGGGTGAAGTTTAAGACACGAGCCGTAGGCGAATGTCGTAAATCACCAGAGTAGCCATTATATGCGAGTAGAATACTATACTTTGTCCATGACTATTAGATATTTTTGTTAAATTGTTTACTGAAGAAATTAATTAATGAATTATTTATATTATTCTTTTTGAGTAATATGCAAAATTATTGTAAATAACGTTGACGTTTAAATTTAATTTGACACATAACGGCCTACTTAATCAAATTTAAAAACGAAATTGTATGATAAAAGATGGTTTGTTTCTGAAACGCTAAATAGTTATCTATTCATAAATTTGATAATAACAGTAAAATTGTTTACACAATGTAGCTATGACAGTTAACGAATAATTATATTTAAGGTTTCAGAAACTAGCCATAAATTCTACTAAAAAGTTGTGAGATTGCACTCGAATTGAAAAAATACCTGCCCGTGACTTCTTATAAACAACTGACTGTCCTTATTATTCACTAGTGAATACTGAAATCATTATTCACTGCAGGGAAAAATGGCTAGCATTATCCTTGAGGAAACACATACATAATGAGTACATTATTTAATAGTCGTGGGCAAAAATTTTTTTTGTCAAATTTAGATAATTTTGTACATGGAGAAAGATAATTGCCATTTTCTCCACCCTAATCATTCATTCTAAAAATTACCGGTAAATACCGGTTAACCGGTTATTTCCATTTTTATTTACCGATTTACCGGTTATTAAAACTTCCGGTAAATTGCAATCCCTAGATGCAATACAACAGGATATATTGCACATTATTGAGACAATATAACAAAATTGAATTTATCTATAAAAGTTACTTATATTTTTTAATCTCCTATATGTCTCCAATCTAATTACCAGCAGTTCCTAATGCATTATTTTCCAATGGAAAAATACTGATTGCAGATTCTGTGTATTTTTCAGCAACTCCATTTATTAGATTTTTTAATTGTATATAAAATAAAAATTTATGTGTCTTTGGCACTGTCTTAAAAAATTAAATTCAATGATATAAAGTTCAGTTTAAATTAATTTAATCTTGGTGATCCATTGTATCTGCACAAGGATTCTTATGCGAAATGAGAAGGACTATCTCGAGAACTATTGAATAATTTAGAGCGAGACTAAGTGCTTAAATTTCCAAGTCAACATTTGCTTTCTTTAAATTATATTTACTCTCATAACAGCGAGATTAAGTAAATGGTAGAAATGCGTTCTATATATTTCATTTTTGTGTTATTATTTCATTTTCTGTGGTATTAAAAGTTTTAAGTACAAATTGTTAAATGATAATTTACTACTTGGTTAATCTAACTAGTTTTATGCATTTCAACTTTCGGAACTTAAAATATATAATACAAAATAAACATTTTGCAAAAATTTAATTGATAATTTGGCACTTTAGCAGGGCATCGGAATTTTTGCGATACTTTTTCAGGATACACTAATTTTGGGTCGTAGAATACGAATCTGAAATCAGCTTTCGGGAGAAGTGGGTAGTTTAAAAAAAAAAAATTGAAATTTTTCACCATAACGCCCACTCTCCGTCACTGTAAATACTAAGAAACCATCAATTTCGACCGACTTCGATTTAATGTTCACGATGTAATAACTGTTCCTCAGAAAAATGCACCTTTTACGCACCAAAAAATTGCTTTTTCATAAAAAAAAGAACAAGAAATTATTCAAAACTCTTAAACAAGGAAATGAAAATTATAAAACTGTCAAACTAATGCGCATGTGTATCTTCACTTTAAAGTTGTGTCTAAGGTATAGAGCAGAATCAGTAGGCGATTTTGTCCCTCTGATTTTGTTTTTTAATTTTTTTTTCAAAGCTGAAGGTAGTTTGGCGAAAGTTATTGTTTGGACATTCCTAGAAGGGCAAGGATCATTTTTTTGCAATATTCAAAAATGATCCTTGCCGTCCTAGGAATGCCCAAACAATAACTTTCGCCAAACGACCTTCACCTACTAAAAATTTTTGAAAAAAAAAAACATTTTAAAAACAACTCTTAAATGCAACAAAAATGAAACAATACGTCTCCCTTCTTACATCCTTTTATCCACTCAGCCAGGCCTCCTGTATGGGAGGGGGGGCACTGAGTTTAGTGGCCAGGGGTTCCGAGGGGCCCACTAGAGATGATGTATCTACTACATGTCACACAAAAAAATGGCAAAATACGGTAAGTGCATGAAGTAAACATTTACCCAACTTTTTAAATCTTTTAATACAACTAGAAATGCCGAATTCTTAAATTATCCCGAAAATGTGACTTTGATATCATCGTTCGCCCGCAAAAATGCAAATACTGTTTCAAAATCAGAGAGACAACAATCGCCTGCTGATTTTACTCGATACCTTAGACACAACTTTAAAGAGGATACGCATGCGCGTTAATTTGACACTTTCATGATCTTTCATTTTCTGGTGTCAGTAGTTTTGGGAAATAATAATTTACTGCTTTTTTTCATGGAAAAGCAATTTTTTGGTGTGTTTGTTCTAAAGAACACTTTACATGGCGAACATGACATGAAAATCGGCTGAAATGCAGGGTTTTTAGTTGTTTACAGTGAAGGAGAGTGAATGTTATGGTGGAAAATTTAAAAATTTGTTTTTGGAAAAACTATGCATTTGCACCAAAAACTGATTTCAGATTCATATTCTACGAACCCGAATTAGTGTATCCTGAAAAAATTTCGCAAATATTCCGATGCCCCGCTAAAATGCAGAAGGACCTTTACTTTATTATTATGTTTATTTTATAGGTATAGTAAAAAAAGTATAATGTAACCAATTTTTTTTAAATAATGATCGCAGAAAAATGATGTTTGAGAAATAATCCGTTTCATAACACCGTGAACTCAAATATAGAATAAAAATGTATGTGTGTCTATATATGTGTATTTATGTATGTACATGCATGTAGATCGTTTCTTGTAAATACGATAATTTCTATTAGACTTATTTTTTTTTAATTTACTGCATATATAAAATAGCGTGATAAAATAGTTCTATAGAAATTGGGACACTGTTGAATATACCATACAGCAACAGGAGATGGAATAATACATGGGTCGCGATACGCCTGCCAAGACGTTGTAAATAAGAAGAAGAAGAACAAATACAAAACACAATTTCGATTTACTATATTATATAACAGTGCACAATAACTCTACATATCTTATTTACATATATTAGCAGCTTAACACAGTATCATATTGATACATAGACTCGGAAATATTCCAATGTCAAAAAATAATTATAACAGAGAATTAGAGACCATTTAACGAATTTTAATAATGGTCTTGACCCCAATTTAGTTGAGAAATTATTGGCTACAACACACACACACAACGTAAACGTGACTTCAGAAATAATTTTCTCTAAAGACGAAAAAAAAAAATTCAACATTTATTTAGGCTCTGCAACACAAAACGTTCCAGCGCACTTAAGGAAAGTTTATTTGAATATAGCACATATAGGCCTGATAATTTTTTGGAAAAGTATATGAAAAATAATAAATAAGAAATCTGAAACTCGTTTAATCTTGCTGCTAGTATTATTAATAGTTTTTGGTATACTTTTTGTGATGTTTGAGCCAAAATTTAAAAAACGATTGTTGAGACATTCGACAATTTCTTTATTTTTTGTTATAGTGCGATTCTCTTTCATGATTGCTTCAATTTTGTTATTGTATTGCTTCATTTGTGATTTCCCAAGTTTTTTTTAGGATTATTTAAATTATTTTTAATTAGATTTGAAAAGTATTCTTAGTTTTTTTTTAATAGAAGGTTTAAGTGATTTTAGTATAACTTATTGGGTTCTTTCAGTGTTTTTAGGTACATATTGTTTTTGTTATTAATTGATGTTATTAACCTTTACGTTACCCACTGTTTTCTTTTAATTTATTATCTGGTCAATGTTCTAGTTTCAGTTGCTGCATTTAGAATATCTTTTGTTTTATTTATAAAATTGTCTGTACTAATATTTATGTCATTTATGTTTAATACATCTACCCAATTTACTTTAGTTATATTTTCTAATAGTTCTTTATGATTAACGTTTTTTATTACATTATGTGAACTAGGTGTATTGGATTCAAAAATTTTTATTTGTATAATATAGGGTGAGTGATTTGTTATTTGGAAGTTTGATGTAATGACATTGAAAATGAATCAGTTATGTTTGATTTAATAAACATATGACTAAGACATGTTTTTGTTTGTTCTTGAATTCTAGTTGGAGTATCGATATATAATTTAAATCCATTTGAGGCTAACGTATTTAAATAGGTTTCAATATTATGTGAAATTGGGGAAGTTTCTATTATATTGATATTTATATCACGAACCAAGACTTCAGTATCCAGTTTATAATATTGGAATAAGTAAGTGTCCAGATGGGTATTAAAATAATTTACATCGCAACTATGAGAGTTAGAAATACCGGTTATTTCAATATTTTTATTTGTCTTGTCTTTTATTAGTAGACGCATAAATATGAAATTTTCTACTACACTAGGGCAGAATGTAAGGACGTGGATGAAATCTATAGTGTGCAGGTGTTTTCTGAAAGAGCCGTGTCCAGTCAAAAGACCTACCACGATTCTGACTTGTTTCCTGCTTAGTCGCAGGATTTATTCTGCTTGCTTCGGCAAAGATCCTGAGATCGCTTGCTGGAGTCCTGGG
The DNA here is from genome assembly GCA_936432065.2 of Rutpela maculata. Lineage (NCBI taxonomy): Eukaryota > Metazoa > Arthropoda > Insecta > Coleoptera > Cerambycidae > Rutpela > Rutpela maculata. Next base: position 288,547,549 of record OW386285.2, on the reverse strand, counting down.
AATTCAAAAAACTGGGACCGTGTCCAGTTTTCTACCGACTTCTTGGCTTTTGATCTAGGGTAGCCAAGAGCCGGCTCCGGACCCAGTAGAGGCCTCTGAGAGCCCCCCCTCTGTTCAAAGCGTCTGCCCGCCCGTTACCCTCGATGTTCAGACACCCAGAGAAGCTTGACCCAGTTGGATGAGCTAAGTTCACAGAGAGCCTGTTTACAGTTTTGAACCAGGATTAATTTGGTCCGGACTAATGCAAGGGATTTGAGGGCCGCTCGATTATATGTGCTTGTTGGAATATTTCCTTCGGATATTTTCCTTTGCGTAGACCAAAACAGAAAAGATCTTGGTTTGGAATAGCGTGGCGAATTGGCCCAGGGCATAAGAAAATTCAGCCCTGGGCCTTTCACCATATATCCCCGTTCCAGCACTTTCTTCAAACCTCGATCCGTCTGTGAACGATATCGGCAGGCCTGAGTATGTCCTCGAGTGGGTTCCAGTCTTCTCTTTTAGGGATGACAACCTCAAAGGGTTCTGAGAAGGAGAAGGTAGGCACCATATCATCTCTCCTGGCCTCCAGAAGTGAGTGAGTCTCTATCACGTCGGAAAGAGTCCTTGTGTGCCCTAATTGTTCTCCTTCAGTCTTCCACTGACCACCGCACCTGTAGGCCGCTTTTCGAGCCTCAGCTCAATTATCAAGTGAAGGGGCACGAGGCCCAGAAGGACCTCCAGAGCTGCTGTGGAGGTTATGCGTATTGCTCCTGTGACTCCCAAACAGGCGAATCTTTGGAGTTGTGTTAGCTTCTGTTGAATGTATAGCCTGGTTACAGAAGGCAACCACACAACAGAAGCATAAGTGATCATTGCTCTTACTGTCATAGTATAGTACCACATTTAGACCGGGAGCTGGCGACATTTTTCATTGTCACATTTTTTAAACCTTGGTTTATCTTTTATTGTATAATATTAATGAAACTTATCAATCAACAAAATGAACTCCTGCCATCCCGTTGGAGGGACAACAATTGACAACGATATGTCAATCATGTTGAAAAATAAGTGTAAATGTTAAAAATATTAAAAGCTGAAACTTTTTCAATTTGTTAATATTTTGGTAACATATAAACCGACCTCCTGCCACTTCTCCCGTAAACCGGTATACTCCTGCCATAGTCATATTTATGTGAAAAAAATCAATTGATACAAATATTAAAAGCTGAAATTTTTTTTGTCATTTCTTCAATAATTAAGACAATTAAAAAACGTATCCTGCCAGCCATTTGATGGAACCTGGCTTCGGCAGGAGTAAAATTGTTGTGCGCGAACATCTAATATATTCGTAGTTTCTAAGTTTCCAAAAGTTCTCAGTGCGTTAGATAAAAGTATTTAGGTTCTTTTCAATTGAGCACTTTGAAAAGGGGGCCTACTTGGGGTGTGGGGCCTTTTGTAGATATTAACGGGGTCCGGCATTCCTTACTGCTGAGTGATGTTCAGTTCGCTTGGTGCTGCGACGCAGCACGTTTTTTTGTAATTCAAAAAAAGGAAAAATTATTTTCTTTACACAAGAACGTTTGAATAAGTGTACGGAAATTTTAGAAATTCGTTAACAAAATAATTTGCAAGGGAACAATGTGAAATTGCCATCGGCTTTAGGTGACACTGAAGATTATCATTCAAAGTGTTCGAGTAATTTCACGGCATTGAAGGCAAAAAAATAAAAATCTGGTAATAATTCAGCTTCCACGAGCAGTGAACAATCATTATCAGAGCCTTCAACATCTGATGTTACACAGCAAGTATATACAATTGGTCTATTGATTATACATATTACATTATTTTTTCAATCATATACTGCGCGTGTTATAATAATGAATTTTCTTTATTTTTCCTTTTTTTGTTCTTTTGGGTACAGTCCGCCTAAATCAACATCACTCCTGTTTGAATCAGGCTCCTTAGTATCATTTATTTTCACTCCGCCTACTGACGGAGATGAATAACGTAACCGCGTTTTGTTTACACACACAATTTATTGATACATTCTCTAAAATGCATGAATATCCAGCTATTGAAACAAATGGAATTTTTGATACTGTGGAGAAATTCATTTGTGAAATGTACGGCTATAAAAAAATAAGTAACGTGAATGAAGCACGATTAGCTACGTTTATGAAAGCTTATAAATGTAACGACACCCAGGAACAGCTCAAACTGCAGTCGACAAGCTTTGATAGCTCAATATTACCCCTGTGCAAGGTGAAATTGCAACAACAAATTTTAAGAGCAATTTATATTTCCAATGTGTGGTGCAACGCATACTCCCAACAGCCAACCTTATTATCTCCTTCAGATTATGGATGGAAAGAAGTTGACAATAAGCTGGAATTTCTATGGTTTTAGGGCGACCAATTACTAACTGCTATCAGTGACGTAATTATTGATAAAATTGCCGAAACCGACGTCGCAGGTAATAATAACACTTTTCCTACTGAGTAATTAATTAAAAAAAAAACAATGTCACTAATTTTTAAATTGTTCATAATGTATTTACAGAATCTGATGTGGTGACTGATGAACAGGATGACAATAACACTATGGAGCATCTTCAACGTGACAGTGATTTCAGCGACAATGAAGATTCCGACGTTGAAGACTTATCCACTTTTGTGGAAACAATTTATAAATATATCGACAAAGATACGTGTTTGAAAATTTTTTAACGTTACATATTTTTTATCCGTAAATAAATACAAAATAATCTTGTGTGTTGAAACAAACTATATTCTGTTTTATGTGATACTACCTTACTACTTCTTAGCACCTGCCGAAGCCAGGTTCCATCAAATGGCTGAAAGTTTCAGCTTTTAAAATTTCCAACATTCACTTTTTTTTTAACATTGGCAGGCCGCTGTCAATCGCTGTCCCGCTAGTACCCCTGCAGGAGTCGACATGAGGTTATTATAGCTCCGATATGACACAAATAAAATAAAACTAATCTTTAAAACATTTTACAAAATTTAGTATCGCTAGCTCCCGGACTAATTGTTTAACCACCATGTTTTACCAAAGGTCCTTCTACATACCCAGAGGATTGCAGTGGCTCTTTGTATTTGTCTCTTTGATATTTCTAGGTCAGCTTAGAATCTAGGATGGCACCCAGATACTTCACCGTCCTGAAGATCGTTAGAGTCGTGTCATAGAATACTGGTTCGACGAGACCATCTAGCCTGCGCCTACTAGTGAAAATTACCATTTTTGCCATAGAGGGGTTGACTCCAAAGCCCTGGTCGTTACACCATCTCTGTACGATCAGCAAGAGTCCGCTAACCGTATTTGGGAATTTTCCAGAGATGATAATTGCAAGGTCATCTGCGTAAACTTGAGCAAAAAGATCCTCGTTGTCAAGTTCCTGGAGTAGACCATCGATAACGAGGTTCCATAGCAAAGGGGAGAAGACGCCTTCTTGTGGGCAGCCTCTCCTTACTGAAACTTTTAAAATCATTTAAATGGTGTAATTGATCATTTTCTATTACAAATGTCTCCGTGAGTACAATAAACTCAAATCTATTTTCCAGATTATGCAAATATGTATCAAGTTCCTCTATATTCTTGTTTATGCTTTTTATGTTTGTGTGAATGTGATTTAAATAGTTTTATCACAGACTGTATTAATGAAGCAATGGACACAGTTAATCCAAAACTTTTCAGTCAACTTGTCACACCTAAAACAAATTAAACAATAAAATTGCGAGACAATTCCTTATTCATCTTTTTTAATGCCTAATTTGACTCAACTATTCTTAATTAAAATAAATGTAGCAAGGAGTGATTTTTTCAACTTTTAACAGGAATAAACTTCAAAGTTTATTATCAACAGTTATGTAGTTTATCTGGCCGAGACCAACTTCAGTATATTTATTTTATAGCCCCATATATCTAAAGCGTTTCGAAGTAGTTGCTTCTATATATAAATTTTAAAATATACTGGACTTGGCAAACAATGAAATTAAATTTTTGGATCTAAATCATACAAATAGCCATGAATAAATAGACTGCATGTTTGGATAAAAATTCTGACGTTTATTGAGAATTCCTTGATTTATATCTATGTGACAAGCGAAATATGCATTTTAAATGCAACATATAAAGGCATGAAGATCGCTCGGTTTGTCATGACAAACATAAACGATGGTGCATTTTGGAAGAGCTGAATATATAGTAAAAATGTGTTGAGTAGCCACTTATTCAACTGAATAATATACAGTTTTTCACGGATGGCAGTTTGTCGAATTTGCACAGGTTGTTTTCTCGGTTGGAGATTATGACAGTGTTGGAATGACAAAACCGAGAGTATCCCACACAAAAAAATAAATATTAAGAAAAGTTTAGTAGTCGGCGTTAGTCTAAAAAATAGGCAACCAATCAGCTCGATTATAAACAATTTTTTTTAATCAATAAAACTAATCAGGAGTTGAACAGTATGTAATTTCAGTTTTCACATTGATAGCAAATTTTCATAAAAATTGAAATATAAATTCATCTGAAATTAACACAAAGTAAATTACAAGAAGTTAAAATTAGTTTTATCAACAGAGGGGATGAATGAACGTATATAATCATAATGAAATTAACCCATTCTTACGGATAACATCGATTTTGATAAAAATTTGTAATTAAGCTTATCTTACCCTCCTCTTCAAAAGTTATATATTCCTGATGTGTGCTTTTTGCTTTTTGGGGGGTGAAAACTACCCCTTGTGACAAAAAAATTTAAAAACCATAGATTTAAGCATTACATATTGAAATCATGTTTAAATATGTAAAATAAACATTATTTCATGTTCTGGAATATAATTTATGATGTGTTACAACGTTTCAACTCTTTAAAACCACCCCTTATGACGAAATTTAAAAAAATAGTTTTCAACAGCTTGACATGTTTTAATGGTGCATTTATAATGAATTAGAATCCCGCCACTGTTTATAATTTAATTTATGATTTATTGCAACGTTTCATCCCTTACAAACCGCCCTCGTGAAAATTAACTACCATGCTTACTTAAAATTAAAAACTGAAATTATTAAATGAGTTTAAAGGGGAAGAATAAAAAGTATATGTACATTAGAGTAACGTGTTTTATTATTAAAAATCTATGGATCATCAGAAGAATTATCATCACTATCGACCTCCTCCTCTTGGTCTGTAATTGGAGGACAATTTTGACAGTTATCACCGGAGCATGTTCCGCATGTTGCGTTACAAAAAAGTCCAACGTTTCGGCAGTTACAAGCTGCGCCGCATCCTTTTTTGCAATTACAAAATATCATTTTGAGGAGTTCCTCCGGTGCAGGCATATTCAGCATTTTGATTGGTAGTAAAGATCCTTCACCATGAATCCATCCCCAATCAGTTATTTCTCGTTTCCTTCGTTTTTGAGATTTTTGAGTTTAATGAGTTCGGGGAAGGTGGTCCTCGCACTCAAATGCCAATTTAAAACGGTGATAATCTCAGTTAATTTTTATCCTAGATAAATTAAAAAAAAAACAAAACTTTCAGTAAAAAAAACCTAAATATTTGTACTCTAGCATTTTTTACGTATCTTCTTTAGTTTTTGAATTATTGTGAGTAGATGAAAATTTACGAAATTCAAGTTTGAATTAAACTTTTTTTAAAATCTAGGCATTCCAAACGGTCAAACTTCTAGAACACATTGTTAGTACTTAAATAAAGTAAATTATAAATGGATAACGTTCAATTTCAATTCTTGCGGTGAAGTCACTGGTTTCATTACTGATTTTTTCTCCTAAAAAACGAGACAACCGTTTTATTTTCATCATAACTCCGTTAGTTTTTATGCCAACTCATAAAGCAAAGCAAAGCTCATTATAAAGGTCTTTTCAAATACTTTTAAAAATGTCTTAGATGTTTGCCCGCAAAAATTTTCCATTTTTCCGTTAATTAACGTTGAATTCAGTTTTCGGCGAACAAAAAGTTAGTTTCAACGAGCCATAACTCGGTTCGTATTGCATTTAGAGAAATAAAAAAACAATCGATTTGTTATTTTCTACGCTTCATTTTTGCTTATAATAATTTCTTTCTGCAATTGATCGGGAATGTCTACATTTCAGATCGAAAAATGCACAATTTCAGTGTTTTAGTCAGTTGCTAAGAAACTATCACAAAACAGACCGGAAAAGATCCGTGGCCAAGCAACAATCAACAAAACTGTACGGCCTAGGTCGGGAAAGTAACATTCCCGTACGGTTTTTTATGTATATTTTAGACAGTAAATAAATACACGCAGACAAACCAACTCACATTAAGATTACATTTATTAGTAAGCAGTTAGATTGTGATGAAGAAATGTTATGCATTAATACAAATTCCTTAATTTATAATAATATTGATTGTGATTTCAGAAAAAATAGTATGTGTACTTCGGTGTGAAAGCACATTCCCGGACTTCGATGCTTGTTTTTGCATCGTCGTCCGGGAATGTATTGCTTTCACACCTAAATACACAATATACTATTCCCAAGGTTTTCAAGCATTTCTTAGATGAAAAATCAACATTTTCAATCACGAATAGTTCAAAAAGTATTAGCTCATCGAAAAAACTTCATAGAACATTTTTGCTCAGAATTTACTCCTCTATTTCTGCGGTTATTTTGAATGTAATAATTTCCACCCCCGAGAAGGGGGTATAGTTGCCCAGAATGTAAAAAATCACGTAAAAAATCACAAAGCTTTGCCGCGAATCCCCTTAGAGATAGAGCGGGGCATGCCTTATTTTTCTACATCATATTAAAAATAAATATAATGTATTACTTAATACATAAAATATCATTATTCTCATGTAAAGTATGTTCTGGCATGATTAAAATAATAAATTAACGGAAACACACCTGTATCAATTATAATTTCAAATTATTTTGATATTGATAATTACGCAACTCCTTCCTAACGGTTACTATAGCAACGATAACGAGCGCTAAGTCGTCAAATATTTTAGGAGGGAGTTGCGTAATTATATCAAAATAATTTGAAATCATAATTGATACAGGCGTTGTTACGTTCACATGGGAACTTTACGTATTTTGATTAAATTCCTATATATCGCACCTAATAAGTGAGAAATACTGTACAAGTATTTACCATCTTTGAGTTATTTATGCCCAGATATTATTATCCTGCACAATATGTTTAGATTTAAGATCAATATCTTTTTCTATACTTTAATTTAAACCACTATTTGTTATCTATGTTAGCAGTTTTTGTCGACGGCACATTAACACCTGGGTTATATATATTTCTACGAATAACGCGGGATTCACATTTAATTATACTTTTGCTGATTGAGTCTATCTTACACACAATACATTGGGTAGTATAGTGGGTTGCATAGAAGTATGCCTCCCCTAGATTTGCAAATCTAGTTATTTGATATCTAAAAGTTTCTGAATTATTATGATATGGCAGCAATGGTCTAATTGGAGGGGATCATACCTTATTTATTGTCACGGAGAGAGATTAACGTTAATTTCCAGTTCTGTGACGGTTTAGTTAATTACTCCTAAGTCACGATAATTAATTAAGCAAACATTTTGCTTCCTTTTGCCATTATCGGGTTTTACTTAAGTGAAAACAACAGTAAAAGGTAACTAAAATTATTTGTTAATTTTATCTCTTCAATATTTGACGGCTCCAAGCCATATTTTTCATAACTGCCATTTTTTATATCAAAATTGTGTAATGGTGGTCTCAGTTTCGCAAACACATATTAAACAAATTCTCTTTTCTTTTGAAAACATAGGAGTTTTGCTGCCTTTTTTTATTATTTTATATTATATTATAATATATTATTATATTATTATTATATTATTTAACTTTGCTGCTAAATAGTTCAATTATTTTTGGACACCACGTGGGTTATTAAATTAATCCAGTCAGATCAGTTTGGAATCCATACGAACACGTTTTCCACGTGTCCGTGTAAGCAGATGAACATTCAGCAATAAATGGAAATTATTTTGGTTCAGTTCAGTTTGGTTGGATAAATAAAAGTTATATACCACTCACAGTAATAGTCCATTCAGTATAGTCAATTTGAGGTCAAGTCAACTTTAGTTTAGTCTGATCAGCAAAACCCCAGCGTACTCGTACAGGTGTTCGAGAGATCAAAGCACAGAGCCGCCCGTGTTAATGAGGTCGCTGACAGAGATTGCCTAAGTCCATCAGAATCCATTTTGTAGCGTCCATTTCTCCAGGGATCGGTGAGAAAGTGTTGAGTTCTGATTTTTTAGTTAAGTTGTGTATTTTTATTGCATAAAGACATTATTTCCATCGACAAATTTTTATGAAGTCATAAATCGTTTATCAATTTTTTTTATGTAATTTAAATTTAGTATTTCATTGCACTTAATTATTATTTTATGATTTCAATAACGTGTGTACTATTTATATTGATTTAATCTTAGTAATAATTTACGAAATCATTTTTAATACTATAAGATTTTGATAATTTTTGACTATCACCATTTCAATTGTCTGATTTATAAAATTTGTCATCTTTGAGTATTCGCTAAAATAAATTTCTTATCCTAAATTTATTTTCTCATTTTGTTTGTTTGTGTCTGTCTCTTGAACGATATAATCTTCCACAGCGGTTGGTTTCATCACTTGCAGGGTAGCTTAACTATCTCATACTTTTCTGTGGATGGCGCACTCTTTCAACATCTATAATAAAACTACCCCTGGGTGATAAAACAAACTGGCTTGGCAAAAATATCGTGAAGATATTGATTTACTTTCGAACTCACCTAAAAGATAAAAATGAACCCAGATCCAGCCCCGCAAATAAATCAGCTAGCCGAACGCACTTACCCTTGCGTTTTGCCTGAATTTTGTTTGAATTTTACCTTAACCGGTATTTAAAAATTTAATTTTTCAAAGCAAAGGGGAAAGGTAACAGCGTGTTTCTGTTAATTTCTTATTTTAATCATGCCAGAACATACTTTACATAAGAATAATTATGTTTTATGTATTAAGTAATACTGTTATATTTATTATTTAATGTGCTGTAGAAAAATAAATTATGCCCCATTGTATCCTAAGGGGCTTGGCGGCAAAGCTTTAAGATTTTTTACGTGTCTCATAAAGTTTAAGTCAACTATATAAGCATACACCAGCACTAAATAACTTTTGTTCCTTGAACCATTTCTTAATTACTGTCCAAATTTCACGTTAATCGGTTTTATCCGAAAGAATTCTGAGCGAAAAACCGTCAAACACTGGACTACATGTGCCAACTAGTTTATTAATATATTGCAAATGTATGCTGAATTTATCTTTAAAGTAATAACAAAATATACGCAACATAAAATAATGAAACCCTGTATCACACAGGATTTAATTACATCTATGAAAAGCAGAGATAAATTAAGCTATAGAGTTATATTACAACAAAAGGAAAATTATGATTGTAAACTAAGCAAATTAAATCTACCTAGATACTATAAGGAGAGGTTATCGGGAGGTAGTAAACATCATGCTTTATCTTGGAACTATTGTGGACAATACCGATTACCGATAACTGCGAATATGAGATTTAACGAAGAATACAGATGGCAAGGTCGGTAATTTGCAAGGTGAGCAAAATTTGACGTGACAGAAATATTACTAAATGCACAAAGATTGGACTTGCTAGCACCATCTTTCTAAGACATGGACCATTAGAGAGGCAGACGGACGGCGATAGAGATATGAGTCTGAATATGTTTGCTACAAATTCCCTCAACAACCCATCGCACTAATATCTCGATGTTCTATGAAATACTTCCTTCAAAGCAACACTTCAGCATCGCGTGTTTCCGGATCCTCTCATTTTTTGGCCACATCATAATATAGAACGATGGTTAGTTCAGGGAGAACTAAATGGCAAGAGATGAATCGGACAGTCTCCAAAACTTTAGGTTGGCATCGCCAAGAGGCTGATGAAAAAAAAATTTGGTGAGATCGTGTGCGCTTAACAGGTAACTGCCACATATGGCGTGATGCTGTCAGATGTGCCCTACAGTAAAGATGGTTAAGAGGAGAAGGTATTTATTTTGTTTAATAAAACTAAATTTTATTAAGTAAATATTTCCGATTTTACAGGTTAATTTCTTCCATAAGCAAAATATAAGGAGTTATTGACAAATGTATAAAAACTAAATTAGTACATTCCTTAAATGAGAATAATGTCTTGTCATCGAATCAGTTAGGATTCAAAAACGAGAAGAGCACGGAATAAGCGAATGAAAAGTTAACTCATAACATAATAAAAAGAAATCATTAGAATTATTCTTAGATCTGACCAAAACATTTCATATTATCATATTAAATTCTATTACAAAAGTCCTGCGTAATAGGCATACGTGGGGTAAGTTATAAACTATTTTTTTCTATGACTATTAAATAATTCATTAATTATCGATACCTTTTTGAACAAGTAATATAATTCATTACTCAATGGATCAAGATCAATTACAAGAATTCATATTCATTACTCAATGGCTAGGACCAATCACAAGAGTTCATATTTATTACTCAACAGTTTTTCTGAAGCAATCACAAAACACGATTTAAAATTCAAAAACATCGCGTGTGTCGTAACTCAATTCAATCTGTCATAATAAGTAAATCATTGATTTCGCCGACAATCAAAAAGTATCACTTTTCGAACGCTTCTGTGGGCTCGAATTTCGAATCGCCAGTACGATTCATGATGTGCATCAAATGCAATTTTCCCTCTTTCCATAATGACATCGTATGGCCAACTCATATTTTAAAAAATTACAGTTAAAAATCCTAAAAAACACGCTTTTATGAGTAGGGCAGTAAAAATTTAGAAATAATTATTAGGTAATTAAATTTAATAGTCGGGCGCACTTATATAGCGGTCTAGGCATAATGAACAAAATGTAATGTAGTTACCTACCTACCTACCTATATAAGTGCGCCCAACGCGTTTAAATTTATTTACCTAACAATCATTTTTAACTTTTTAATGCGCTACTCATAAAAGCTTGTTTTTTAGTTAAACAATTAAAGTTTAAACTATAATTCGTTTCCTCTATCGCGGAAAATTCGAGTTTATGGTGGAGTCGCCGGTGACACGCCCATGAGTCCCTATCACTACCTCCTACCTCCGCCGTCATACAAGGTCAATGGTACTGTCGTACGCAAAAAAATGGGACAAGTCTTATAACGTATTTACCCTAAATAGACTAGTTCACAAGTTCAAAGACGTGTTAATGCTTGATAAAGCTCGTAAAAATATGAGTGAGGGCTCATTGGATTCGGAATGACGACTAGAAAAATGTTCAAAAATTTTTTACCCGCACATAAACAATTGCAAAAGTTATAAACAAATGAAGATTGAAAAAATAACGAGTTTCGTTTTTTGCAAATAACTCGAAAACTATTAATATTTAATAAATTTTAAAGAAGGATTATTAAAGAGGAAGAAATTTCCAATAAAAAAAGTCCCGATTAGAGAATATTATTTAGGTATTAAGCAAATCACAACTTACACACTTTTTTATTTATTACGAAATTACCTACTTTGTGTATATTGTTGCCCTAATCTGGGCACGCAAATATACCAGTTAGGTAAATACCTTAAAACACTCATTATTGGAGAATCAGTCAAAACAACTACTCTTCTAGTTAATACTGAGGAAGTATTGAATAACATGATATGATTCCTAGCATTTTAAAGAAAAATATATATGTTGAAAATACTATAATTATTTATTTAAATTCAGCCCATTCACACTTTTTTATTTAATATGAAACTATCTACTTTCTGTATATTGGTACCTTAATCTGGTCACGCTAATATACTACTTAGGAAAACAAGTTAAAACACTTAGAAAGCAGATAGTTTCATATTAAATAAAAAAGTGTGAATGGGCTGAATTTAAATAAATAATTTAAGTATTTTCAACAAATATTTTTTTCTTTAAAATGCTAGGAATCATATCATGTAATTCAATACTTCGTCAGTATTAGCTAGAAGAGTAGTTGTTTTGACTGGTTCTTCAATAATGAGTGTTTTAAAGTATTTACACCTTAGTTTTACTATTAAATAAGATAAACTACTTATCTCAACAAAAATATTCAATAAAACTTTTCATTAAACTTTTGTGACAAAGAAACCGTTAGTCCACCCCCGATAATCCACGTTGACTAGATAGCTATTCTAACCAATCATCAATTCGCTAGGACAAATTTCAACCAATTATATTCATTGGGAGTAGTCTACATTTTTAATTTGTTAGGAAATATGTATGACCATTTTTTGTGATGATTATAAAAGAAGCCGAACACCTTTATGGCCTTTTTTGTAAACAAACTGAAACTGATAATGCGCTCGGTACCCTTTACGCCTTTTTGCGAGCTTTTTTATCTTGCTGAATTATATACGGAACCTACTATACAGGAACTAAAGACATCAAAATACGTTTTGACATTAGTTACCCCCACCACCAACCTCCACCTCCACTACTGAAGTAGCATATCGTTTTATGGGTTATTATTTCCACACAATGGAGTGCAAATATAGTATCGTAATTTTTTTTCGTTGTAAGAGACTTGGATAAGAGAGTAGAGTAGAGTAGAGATTCCATAGGCAGCGCTTTTAATAGTTTAAAATGTTATTGAGGTATTTTTAATGAGGCTATTACGAAACGACTGAAAGTAACAGTCTAGTGTTGCTGACTGCAAATACCTATTAAACACGATAACTTCTGTTACACTTACCTCGCTTACTAAAGAGAAGTATTATAATCTGTCTGCTAGCGCTGTAACTGCAAAATTGTCTGACGGTGAAAAAATATTTGGGAGGCAGCTGATCCTATTGGCAACGAAGAAATGGGATATACTATTAGTGAAAAACTTACAGGATAGACACACTAAAAAAATAATTCATGAAAAGAATGTGATAGAAGACAAGAACATTGTAGTAGTTAACACGATTGCCAAGAGGATCGTCGAGGTGACCTGGAAGGTGGTTAAGAATGTCGGTGCCGTGCTTGAGAAAATAATTTCATAATTCGACAATTTCTCCTATATCTCTGAACCGATTCAAAAATTTGTTTGATACGCCTTTAGAGACAATATTATAGAATGGTACTCGGCTATTGAAAAGTCAAAAAAATTTTTTTTTGATTTTCGCACAATTAAAAAAAATGTTCTTTCTAAAATTGTCTCTAAAAGCCTATTTTCAGTCGATTCAGGTATGTAGGAGAAATTATCGAATTACGATCATGGAACCGCCCCACCTTAAAGTCAAACAGACATTTCACACATTCAGTTTTGCATGGAATGTGTTCTTAATTGTAAAATTAGTTGTCTGAAGCAAATGGTTATTAGTAGCTTAGCCAGACACGAATGAATGAATATTGAATGAACGAGTGAACAAATGAATGACTGCATGATTTAATGTATGAATGAATGAATGCTAGAATGATTTAATTAATTAATTCAATAACTAAATTAACGGATAAATCAACGAACGAACGATTAAATTAATATTTCATTTCACTCAACAGAAAACAATCCACAGTATAAAGTACGGTGACTGAGCTGAGAAAATCGTCTGCCTCTGCTGATTATTTTGCCATAAAAAAAATTTCCAGATCAACAATACCACTTTGCTGGAAAGAGTTCCTCTAATTTACCACTTAAAAATTACTTCAATTTTTTTAACTTAGCCACAAATATTACTGCTGACCATTTTAAAATATTTCCAATAAATCTCTTTCGTCAAAGAAGATAATAAGCCAACAGAAAATATAGTTATATATCAATTGTTTCAAAATAGTAGTTAAAAAGTTTACGTTCTCTTTTATTTCTGTTTAATTTAATACAATAACATAAACAGTACTTGGCTGCAGGAACGTAAAAGATTTTATATCTCACGATTATCTTTGCACTTAAATTTTATATAGTTTCTGATAACATTTTATTACTTTCAGATCGTGAAATTAATGACGATACCATTTAAAACTGAATTTTGTTTCCGAGCCGTAAAAAATGGAGATTTCAAGATAATTATTATTTCACTAAGGCCGTTACGATCTTTTATACATTAATAAGCAATTAAATGGGTAGTATTTCTTAGTATTATCGTATAAAATGAAATAACGTCTAATAAAGAATTACTCTGTAGTGTTTCCTTATTATAACATTAAGATGTTAGTAAAATTAATGTTGAAGGGGTGGATAGATTAAAATATTTGTGTGACTCTGACACATTGAACTACATATAATAAATGGAAGACCAATACAGATATATGCGCGGGAACAAAATACGACCAAAATGCTATTGAAGGTCAAATAATTGTGCGCCGGCGCAGTAGAAATTCGACATTAAAAGTATGTATGTGCTTGAGTCAGAATGCTACTTGGGGACGTTATGCGTAGACGCAATTTTTGTTTGATTTGATTTGTCTCCCGTAACTGGAGATCTTGGATTAATGCAGAATTTCAGAGCCGGCGTCAAGCAATTCTCTCGTTTTTATCGGTTATTTTGTGTAGTATTTTGAGACTTATAACAGTTCGTAAGATAATAAAGCAATATGGTCCGGTCTTGTATGGTAGTGTTTTGCAAGAATCGGGGCAAACCCCCCGGTTTGTGATATTTTAGGTAAGTAGCTACTCGAATCTTATCTGTTCTATAAAATACATAAATATCGACGAGAGTTTTGGGATCTTTTCCTTTAACGTGAGTAGTTTTTTCTGAAAAATGTTCGTTAGGCTACACTTTCCGAAATATCCACTGACTACATAATAAATATGGAATTCATTGGAGAATTCAAGATACAAAGTACTCTAACCTTACTTTTTTCCATAATTTTCTTTGCGAATTTTCAAGTTTATTACTATTTGTGAATTATCTATCTAAATAATCTTAAATAATATAACGTGTTTGCATTACTGATATTGACTTGACAATCTATTTAAAAATATGTTACATTATCGTACTTTTTATAGATATTATAACTTTATTCGAATAAATGCAAACTGTGAAATGTGAGACTAGTCGGCAAACTTGAAATGGTTGACAATCAGGGCCGTACCCAGCTTTGGCGGGCCCCGGGCAAAGTAAATCTTCCGGGCCCCCTTATCTTGGAAAGGATTAAAAAAATAAACGTCCTAAAAATAAATAAAAATCCCGTCAGGATTTTTAATTTTTTGTAGGCCCAGGCGGGGACCCTTATAGGGTCTGAGTACGGCCCTGTTGGCAATACGATCATTGAAGTGTATTATTATACTTAGAATAATAGATTAAAATCTGAATTATTTGTATATTTTATGGCACGTAGAATTTACGCACACAGCAGCACCAATATGTAAGTCAATCTAATAATAACAATGCAAGATATTTTATTTGCTGATTTCAATCTTTATAAATAAGGTCAGTTGTGCAAACAGCCATACAGTAAGCATTTTCTAGACTTACAACAAGAAAGGACAAGTCCGCTGTCGCTATGTGAAATAAAAAACATGCTTGATTTACTGTATGCTTGTACATCCATTGAATATACATATTATTATTATTTTTTGTTTATATTTATGTCCTGGCGGAGTTTAGTCGTAGGCTATTCTACCACTCAACCAGGACGGACACACACACACATACATAGACAACATCACAACACCCATTCCTTGCGACATTGCCATCTGCCGCAGCTGAGAGTCGAACTCAGGAGAGGAGAGAGACTAGATCGTGTTGTCTCTCACACAACCGCAGTCTAGCTCACTGCTACACACTGTGTGAAACAAGTAAGACTTAAAAAATTATTACATTATTTGTATAGGTAATAAACCCAATCATTCGTATTGATATGAGAAAACTGAAGAATCGGCTAAAAATTGATAATTGCAGCAGTGGAAAGATATGCCAGGGTATTTTTTACTCTTATATTAAGAAAAACATAATCAAATGGATATTTTTGTCTGCAAAATTGTGATTAGAAGGCAAAGTTACTCTAGAAATAAAAATAATAACTTATTGTTTAAGGAAACATCTTTCAAATTATTTTCAGGTTGACTTCGGAAAGATATTTATCTTGGCTAAAGGCTATTGGCAGAAATCCTCAAATGCGACTGTGCGCCTCTACCTGGCCGCCATACTTGCGCGAGGTTCAATTTTACGCACAAATAGCTATGGACATTGCCATTCCATTTTATTATGTAATTCAGTGCACTGACACTGACATAGTCTTCACAAACTTTGATGGAGATTTTGAAAGGGGTTGAAATTTTCGGGGGGACGCTGCCTCTAAAGTACTTTGCATAAACACCAAAACACATGAAGACTATCTCGAGTACTGTCACTCGACGAGCGTTTCGCCAACCATGTTGGTATTATCTGTAAATTATTATAACTAAAGTATAACTAAGTATGTTCCAATATTTGTACTAAACAAATGTCACAGTTTAATGATTTCTACCAATCTTGCCATTCCTACCTAAATTCTGTCTCGGGTCAACTAACCTACTGACCAATAAAATGAACTATTTGGGATATATCGAACCGACAGAGAAACAAACAAACGGAATTTTGGTAATCCATAATGTGAATAGAAATAAGTTCAACAAAATTAACATTCTTAACGAAAACTCTGAGCTTACAACAGATGATGACAAAAAAGGCCTCAAGTTTTAATAGCTTTTTCATTAATATCAGAGAAACGCTAGCGTCAGACACGGAAAAACGAAATTCAAATATAAACAAAAAAATAGTCTAAATATAATGTTTTTAAATCCTGTCACTGAGCAAAGCAATATCGTTATCGTTAAGAAATAATTCGTCTCCAGAATGTGATAATTTAACGACTGGTCTAATAAAACATATTCATTTGTACATTTTAAAACCAATAAAACATGTAACGAATTTGGCTTTTATAAACGGCATTTCACCAAATTCATGGAGATCGTAATACCTACCTGTTTATAAATCTGGCAGCTCACAGAAAGTAAGTAATTATAGGCCCATCTCCTTAATTAGAAATTTGCCTAAAATGTTTGAAAAAAAATTAAAAAAAGATTAAGAGCTTCCGTTTATCAAAATACAATATTAACCCAAAAACAATTTGGACTCAGAGTGGAAGTGTCAACTGATCATGCTACGTTTGAGCTTGTCAGTGACCTAAACAATTGTTTAAGTAGCAACAAAAATTGCCTTACTATTTTTCTTAATTTTGCCAAGGCATTTGACAATGTGTCTCATAAAATATTATTAAAAAAAATTGAATTGCGGGGCATTCGTGGTACCACCTTGCAACTTTTTTGAAACTATATTTCGGATAGGAAGCAACTTGTCAAAATTAAGTCCACAAGTGAACAAGAAACACTTAAAATGGGTATGCTTCAAGGTACGGTGCTGGACCCTATTATGTTCCTTATGTGTATAAATGATATCAGTGAACTGAACATATCCCATAAAATAGTATCCTATGCAGATGATACTGTTCTTTTATTTCAAAACAATGACTGGAATGAAGTCTAGCGTGAGGGAAAATTAGGGCTCCAAACACTGAAAACATATTTGGACTCTAACATGTTACCCTCAATGCAGGTAAAACTGAATTCATAACATTCTCCGTTTCAAATGCTGGTGCTCCGAATAAAAAATAAAAAATAAATTCGCACAATAGCAAACCCTGTAACTGCACTACAGTCATTGCTGAAGTATAAAGAATTAAATATTTAGGTATCATTATTAACCAGCACTTGAAATAAAAAAGCCACACTGAGCATTTGGTTCCAAGAATTAGAAAACTCTTATATTCTATAATTTAAAAGATCGAGGACAGACACACTAACACTCATGCACAGTGTATTAGCTGAATCAATTCTTCAGTACGGAATACCGATCTGAGAAGGAATATATGATACGCACTTAAAAATCTTGCAAGTTTGCCAAAATAAACTTACATATAAACTTAATTTTAGGCACCCCACAAAACATACGAAGACACAAATTTAATGAATATTCTAAACATATAATGGCCCAGGAATTTTAGTTTTTGACCCGGAATTAATTATTGTAAAGCTGACAATTTGCAGGATTGTAGTTTTGGTACGGGACAATACGTACCAAAAAGTCCCCTATTCTCCCCCATCGGCTTCCCTGTTTTTGAGGGACAACAAGGGCCTAAGTCGCAGAAATTGCAGAATTGTCTATAAAGTGCAGCAGAAAGGTTGTTACTAGTCCAATTTTGGTTGAAATGATCACAAAAGCTTCGGAGAAATATATCCGTTCGTACTTCAGATGTTCCATGCATATCTTGTTCATAATTTTCCATTCTGTTGCTGTCAAAATTTTAAAAATTGTAAAAACTCCGAAATGGCGCCAATGCGGATAAATGAAGACTCGGAGGGGAAAATGTACCCGAATAAACATTTTTCTTCATGCTTTTGGCTTTCCATTGGTATGTCAACCTTCTCCGTAGCGCCATCCTTTACGGAGCTACGCCACTCCTGTTTATATATTATTGGTGTTTTATAAGATTTATTGAATGAAATTTAATTTGCCAGACTCAGAAAATGACTTTATTCGCAAGACAATTGACATTATTGATCTACTGGAAAATAGGGTCATCCGGATCATTATCCATATCCACTGACTGGCTGTTTGTGCAGTTGAATCCTCTACAGCTCCTACACATGATGCTGCAGTTCGGACCAGAGTTCCTGCACTCGCACCAGGCACCGCAGTCCACCTTGTATTCACAGGAAATTAGCCGTGGCAGGCTATCAGGAGCTGGCTGTCTGGTAGGAACTACATCAGTCCTCCGGGTTAAGGCCTAGCCATTGCTGAACCTGCAAAAAAGCAGTTGAATGCTGCAAGTTTTCGAGAAATTAAATCCTCACACTATTCTCCCTAACGCCCTCGCCTGGAAGTATGCACGGAACGAATGCTGTTCACAGGCGGCACTTGTTGGCGGGAGGCTTGCCAAATCAAAGGAGGCTGTCACCAACTGCTTCGCCACGCTCTGTTTGTATCAGACTACTCGTAGCTGGTCCAAGCACTCCTACTCACTGTCTCCATAAAGAGATACGATAAACCTTTCTCCAGAGGCGGCCACAGCCCTCTTGCCAGATGCAGAATGTGAGAATGTAGAAGAACGCACTACCGGGCGTCAAAATGACGCGACACCAATTTATTTCTCATAGGGGCGCCAGTCGCGTATTACCCCGATCTTCTACCTCCCAGGCGGGTTCGAGATAAGATGCACTTCGATAGCCGGATAATGGACCAAGGCTGCACTACCACAGATCGGTAATGACGCTCTCTCTGGACCTGAATTCCCTCGTTAGGGGTTTAGGTACCTCTTAATTTCCTGAATTTTTGCATAAAAAAATCCCAACCGAAGAATTTCTCTGCGGAGGGATTAATTTTTGTACGTGGAAACCACGTTTTGGTCTGTTAATAACGGACTCTATTTCTCAAAAAACGCATAAAAAAATCCCTATCAAACTTCCGTAAGGCAACCAGAAGGTCAAGTGTTAATGTGAGTTAACTCGGCACATCCGGTTTTCGATACGAAAGTTCCAGGGATTATAGACCGTCAACAGGCGCCTCAAGATCAATTAAGAAACAATAGTTCAAAGAATCCGTTTATTTAACAGAAGTGGTTATACAAAATTCTCAAGATAAGAATCGTGCCTTCCCCAATCAAGGTAATGGCTTTCAGACCATACAAGCGAGAGCGCTTACGCAAACGATCGATTAGGTAGAAAAGATTCATGCATACCTTCTCAGAATCAAAATGCGAGCTTTTTAGAGAAGTCTGAGACTATTTGTAATTCATAATTACGGCTGACTGATATTAACTTAAAAAAGTTTTACTAAATGAATTTAGTTTCGCTAGAGACTACTTATCTTTAAAGTTCTTGTATCGTGGAGATTCACGTACTCAAACACATTCGTGAGGACTTATAACTGCATAAGTTTAATGGCGTTCGATCAGTCCACGATTTACTTGCTCCTATGCAGTTGTTCAATATTATCGATATGGCAGCAACCCACCTTCGAGCGACTTTTAGGCAAAATTGAATTTTTGGTTTTTTATGCACAAGGCGTTTTCCTTTGTAACTTTGTCATTTGGAAAGCCCTGCTATTGGCTTTCCTACCATTGCTTTGTCTGGACCACTCAACGCGCTCGACCAAATTGCGAGCCGCTGAGTCAATCCCAACTCTTTCTATGCGAGAAACCGGCCTTGTACATGTACATTGATTTTTATCAATTTTTGCTTATCGGCATTACGCCGGCTTTGTCAAAATCTTCTATTTTGCCTTTTGGATGCAGTGCATCGCTAAAATTTTATGCTCATGCTTTAGAATTGGGCTTTCAATGTCCATACATCAAAGGTCAATGTCTTTGGTGGAGGAATAAAAAATAAAAAATATTTCAAAGTATATTTTCGTGGTACTTTTTAAACTGACTTTGTGGTACTTTTGACCAATTTCGGCGTACTTTTGAAAAATCAATTTTCAAGCCAAATTTCAAGGTAGTTTTGAAAAATTAATCTGCGGGTGAAATTTTGGCATACTTTTGAAAAATCGATTTTCAAGCCAAATTTCAAGGTAGTTTTGAAAAATTAATCTGCGGGTGAAATTTTGGCGTACTTTTGAAAAATCGATTTTCAAGCCAAATTTCAAGGTAGTTTTGAAAAATTAATCTGCGGGTGAAATTTTGGCGTACTTTTGAAAAATCGATTTTCAAGCCAAATTTCAACGCAGTTTTGAAAAATTAGTCTGCAAGTGAAATTTTGGCGTACTTTATATAAATCGATTCTTGAGCCAAATTTCGACGCCCTTTCAAAAATATTATTTTTCAAAGTCCAATTTGCGGTACCTTTGAAAAAGTATATTATTCATAAATCTTTGTCATTATATACTTTTGCTCTCATATCCTGAACCAAAAACATTTTTCCTAAGTGAAAATTCGGTGTTTCTTCGAATTTTCACTTGGTCATTTCCAGCGCCTTATAGAACCCAAAACGGTCCTTATGGACTGATCTGTGCCTCCGCAGACTCTTAAAAATGTCTTTAAATGAAATTTTTGCCTAAGTCGAATTTTGATTCTGTCTTCAACTTAGGACGATTTTGGAGAGTTCTACAACAAGAACACCGCGGAGCATTCATGTAGATCAGGTCTCTTCTTCGGGAGCTTCCACGCCTTGTGCTTCCTCATTCTGTACAGAGCTGACGCCTGTGTCCACTGGAATGTTTTCTTAATCGCTTCGTCTATTATCAGAATAAAACCCTATTGAACTTCATAATAATCCGTCAAGTAGTTTAGTTATAAATCATTTTTTAACACCGTCACACGATTTTTCCCCGACCATCTCGCGACTTCGATGTCTATTGGATAAATAAAACAATTATTTTCTCTTTCAACTCGCTCTAACTCAAAAACGGTACAATGAATTGGTCTCAAATTTTCACCATATTATCACTGCATATTTGTTAACAACATGTGTTAATATGAAAGGCAAATTTTAATAAGAGTAAAAAATATGATTTTTTTCTAAAGTTGTGTCAGGCTGTTGTAGGGACAAACGATAAGAGAAGATAAGGGATGGATGCAACTTTGTTTTATTTTATTTGAAATTTTTTTTTAAGAATAGCAGCTTTCAAGTAAACTGTATATGAGTGATTGTTAGCCGGGTACCGTAAATATTTTCTACTAGATTTTCACGTTCCTCGTCATTAAATAAGTTTTGTCGATTTATTGAACTTTTAATATAATTGTTACACATTCTGTAGGAGACACTTCGCAGTTTTTTTGTAAATAATATCTTAAACAACTAAAATGTAATATACAGTTCGTCTTTCAAGTTCGAGCAACCTTAATGTAAATTAGACGATATATAAATTTTATCTTAAAATAGTTATTTTTAACCGACTTCATAAAATTTAAAAATGAAGGAGGTTCTTAATTCGAAATAGGTATATATTTTTTTAATAAGACTATTATAATACGAATAGAATTTGCAAACGGGCGTTGCCTAATGCCCAATAAATACAATGACTTCTGACAAAAAATGTATATGAAAAACAACATGGCAGACTAGGACCCATTCTATTTAGTATATATTTAAACCAGTTACTTACCTTGGAATCATCCGGAACCATTATCTCGTATGCTGATGACACGGTTATTCTCTATACGGAGTCCTCTTGGACCGATGTAAGAACAAAAGCCGAAAATGACCTAGAGAAAATAAAGACCTGGTTCAATGCTAATTTGTTAAGAGTAAATTTCAACAAAACAAAAGTTATACCGTTTGTGTCGTTGGAAAAATACTTACCGGATTACAGCACTGTACCTTTTGGCGACCAAAGTATTTTCAACCGTCCTCTGTCAAATGCCTTGGTATATATATATTCATATATATGAACATCTTAAAATGGGATGTTCATATACAAAGCGTCATTAGAAAGCTGCGAGGTATAATTCCTAAAATGTATCAACTTCGCTGCATTCTTTCATTGAACCAACTCAAGATATTGTAATGTGGTTTGGTAGAATCAATTGTACAATACGGAATAATTGGGTGGGGAGGTATAAGAAGAACTAACTTATTACCTTTAGACATAATTCAAAAGAGAATATTAAAAGTCATGTATAACAAACCCTTGAGATATCCTTCCGACCAGTTATATAAAGAATTAGGTATATTGGAAGTTAGGCAGTTGTTTGCAAAAACTACATGTTTATTTTTATTTAATAACAATCAATACATCACTTCAATAAACCATTTATACAATACTAGACTTTACACGGGAGCTCACTTATTTTTACCCAGAGCACAGAAAACAATCGGACAAAGATGTTTTTCTTATATCGGACCTAGATTGCATAATATTTTACCCGAATTCCTTAAACTTATGAATATAAGACATCTCTATAAGAAACACTTGAAACGCTGGCTTACTTTATCCGACCGAAATACGGTATAGATCCTTAAAAGAGAAGAAAAAAAAAGAAGAATGTATTGGCCCTTTAAAAAATGAAATCACAGTTTATGTTCGTTTGTACGCTTATGTTGTTGCATATTTCTGTTTGTACGTATGTGTAATTTATTTTGGTTATTTGGTTAAGTAATGTATTTATTTGGTGTATTATCACCCAATTGTTTAAACTGTTTGTTTATATTGCTGTCTATATTGTTTATATTGATTATATTGTTTATACTTTAATATTGTTTATACTAAGTCATCATTCCATCCAGCCACAGTGTTGTGATGGAAAGATTAGCCCATAGACAGGCCCTTATGTGGACCTACGTGGGCTTACACTTCTTTGTATACCTTTATTATCGTTATATTTTATTATTATCAATAAACATTATTATTATTATTATTATTAGAATACCCTTATTGAAATTGAGTCATATTATTTATACAGAGTTATCTCCAGAAGCGTGTAAACTGTCTTGCTATTTATAAACTATGTTTTATTCCAATTTTAAAGCAAATAACTACTAAGGATTTTAATTAAACACAATAAATAAGAAAATGTATAAAATATCGGAACTGTAATATACAGTGAATCTATTAGGTAAAGTTTATTCAACAAACTTTACGTAGACTGTAGACTGTAGACATTTCAGTTTTACTTTAACAGGTATAAATTGTTTGTATTTATTGAAATTATTACGAAACGAATGATAAATTTAGTCAGACGGTGCCGATTGTGAACACCTATTTCAACAATAAAAATAAAAAATATAGTGACTGTATATTTAATCTCGGACCTCAGTAGCACTTTTTGAAAATGAATTGTGTAGTGTCTGTGCAGAATATGAATTAAATAGATACAGGCAGACAGTTGGTCACGCCAGACCGCAACTTCTACTCGTTATCAGGGACGGCCCTTGCAAATTTTTCAGGTGGTGCGAGATCTCATTGTGGCGCCCCCCCAATATGCAATTGCTTATTCGTGATTAGGCTGTACATAGAGACCGAAGATAAAAAAAATTTTTTTAGTCCGAAAACAGCGAGGGGGGGGGAGAAATCCGAAAAAACAATTTTTTTTAGTTCAAATAAATTTTTGAAGAAAGGGGAGAAATCCCAAAAAAAAGGCATACGTCAAATTTACATCGTAAATTAATTAAAAACTGAAACAAATGAATATAGATCTTTTCACGGAAAAGGAAGTTGTAAGGTTAAGTGATATTAAGGTGCTTGGGTTTTATTTTTTACGCAGACGAACTACCATTGCATTTTCGGCGCCCCCCTAAGAAGGCGCCCGGTGCGGCCGCACCGCTCGCACCGCCCTAGGGCCGCCCCTGCTCGTTATCAAATGTCTATTAGCAAAATATACAAATAAACGATTGGAAATAACATTTCAGGATTTCTATTCATTCTTCTAGCTAACATTAACTTACTGTCAAAATTTCGTACTTACAAGAAACATGACGGATGAACAGACATAGACACACGGACATTTTGAAAGTTATTCGGAATTCGTTCCCTAACCCAATATAAGACATTTTCTCTACGAGCAATTTACGGTTTTAGAAATCTGCCGATCAAATGCAACATACTCTTTGTTTTCTTATTTGCGAACAATATAGTAATAATTTGACTAATGACCTGATGTTACATGCATAACATTTTATTGGATAAAATCACTTTCGGGATGTGTACTTTTGGTTTTACCAACTATTACACAGGCACACAGAATTTTCTTATCATGTCAGGATTTTGACATAATCTCCATAACCTCAAAAAAATCTTAAAGGCACTTTCAATTTACTTTTTACCCAGTTTCAGGCTTGTTCAAGCTGTTTTTTGAGCTTACATGAAAATATTGACGACATGTGAC
This sequence comes from Rutpela maculata, assembly GCA_936432065.2. NCBI lineage: Eukaryota > Metazoa > Arthropoda > Insecta > Coleoptera > Cerambycidae > Rutpela > Rutpela maculata. Next base: position 288,522,667 of record OW386285.2, on the reverse strand, counting down.
AATTCTGACCTCGGATTCGGTTTCAGTGTTCCAAAATACGTATAGAAACATACGTATAGAAACACTCGTTTAATCCTACAATTTACTTTTTACTCTGTGTCAGGCTTGTTCTAAGCTGTTTTTTGAGCTTATATGAAAATATTTAAAATCGTTAGCATACCGATGAACTTCTTCCTCTCGAATATTGATAACATGTAACAATTCTGGCCTCGGATTCGGTTTCAATGCCCCAAAATACATATAGCTATGATAGTCGGTAAGAAAGTACATGACCCTTTTTATTTTTTGTATGACTGTGATTATTCTTACTCTTCTGATACAGTCTGAAACGTGAAAATTCGAAAAAACTCTGGATTAGAATACTTCCTTCCGGTAAGAGAAAAAAGTAATAGACAGAGTGGATGAATTAGGAACATGCTTGTATCTTATTATTGTGGTGCTCGAATAAAGTTGTTAAGATGTACTTTAGACAGAACAAAATGTTAATATTCGTTGTCAAAGCATAAATTTAATTTTCCTTATATTTGATTACTTAAATATTTGAAGGTAAAGAAGCTACACTCAGATTAAATTAAAAATTAGAAATGTGTATAATTCCAATTCTGCTTTGAAAAAGTTAAACCATTTTACGCAGACAATAATAAAGAAAAAAGGGAATATTTTGGTGAAATCTTTATACTTTCAGTTTAACTCAATCAAAAGTTTTCAACAAAAAAGATTTACATAATATGCCACATAACTCAAGCGAAGTTATGTTAAGCATTCTCGCATAAAAAGTACACATTACCTTGTGGGTCTCCATGAGGATATTTAAATTTTTTGCTGTTAAAATTCTGCCGCAAAGGATCTGGTTTTTCAATATACAAATTTCTGTTCACATATTATTTATTCCAACAATAAGGGACAATTTTATATATGTGCAACTTTAAATTTCATGTCAGTAGTATGGAAAAAGTAAAATTATTTCATTATAGTCGTAGTAACTTTTCAAAAAAAATGTTTTGTGTAAAATATTTCATTAAAAATTAAATAACCTACTGTATAAAAATAATAAATTAATTTTATTTAGTTTCATAGCTTATTATACCTATTTTATATAATCAAATAGGTATATTGTATTTGGACAGAATTGTTTAATAATCAATGTTAAATAAATGTCTGCCTCATAACAGGCTGAACTCAAATATCGAATACAAAAGTCTGTTTGTCTGTATATGTGTAACTCTGTATGCATGTGTGTAAATCTATTCCTCTAAACACAACAACTTTTTCTAGATTCAAATTTTCATTTCAATTTTGGCACGTGTGTAAAACAGCATGGCAGGATACTCTTTATAGTTCAATCAATGAATGAAAAATAGGGGAATTAATTCGGGTAATGGCCAGTTTTTGTATAGTTGTCGGCGGGACTGCTCTGAACAACATACTAAAAGTCCTAACCGGTGGGGGATGTGCGGGGTGGTGGGGGATAGCTTAAACATCCCCTTTTCACGTCTTTCTTGAATAACTCGAAAACTACGACCTCTCGCGAAAAAGTATCCTTATACAAAATTAAACTAGATAAAATTTTCTACAAGTAAGTTCTTATTCAGTTTTTATGTAGGATCAATACTTTACGAGATACAGATGGTGGAAATATCGCGAAGTAAAAGAAATCGAATTTTAATGTCATAAATGAAATTTTAATACTAAATGAATTTAAAAGTAACGGAAAAACTATATTATTAATAATAACCGAACATTATCTTAAATCTAAACATTTTAAAAGTCAGCAAAATCATCATCATCGTCGTCCAAATTGTCGTCTAATGGTGCACCATTCGTACATCCAAGTGCCGCACACCATTGATCATGGAATGCTGGTTTTTCGGCAACCACAGAGTCCCCCACACCCAGTAGAACATCGGCAAAAGATGGAGTTCAAGATCGCTTCAGGAGCTACTGGTTCTTTGGTGGTAACCGATTTTCCCCTCGATTTCATCCCCACTGGTTCGGGGTTGTTGAGCCATTGCTGTATATGTAAGTAAGTAAGCGAACCGCTGTGTAACAAAAAATTTGTAAAAAACAGTTAATATACCTACAAATACTCCGAAAGAGTGTTGTTGCGCAGCTCCTTTGGCTGGTGGCAGTGTGGCTAGATCAGGTTTTGGCTTGGTGGATGATTTTAGGAACCCAGCATATTGATGTTTATTTGTCTCGCTCATTTGCAGTCGCTTGGTAGATCGCTAAAAACATATTCTCATTCAATTTACGCGGTGAAGCAGGAAAGAAAGAAAGACGTGAAAAGGGGACTTTTCACGTCTCCCCCCCCCCCCGCACATCCCCTACCGGTCAGGACTTTTAATATGCTGTTCAGGACACCCCCCCCCCGACAACTGTACAAAAATTGGCCACTGCACAAATTATTTCCCCTAATCGGCCTTCATTTAACATCAAACTTGCATTTTATACCATTAAAACATGATTTTAAAAATTCTATAATATACAGTGTGTCTCTCAGATTCAAAGAACTTTAAGTAGATTGAGAGATCAATCAATTTTACTTTGCAATGTTATTGAGGTGTTTTTAATAAAACGTGAAGTCCAGTATAGAATTCCTAGGTTAAGGCACTTCTTCCCCATCATGTGCTTCTGGTAAAACTTATCTGTACTTTTCAATATTATTTTATTCATCACTACTGATTGACTATATACCTACTTAGTAGCTGAATTTATTTGTTTATCAATAAACTAAATTATTTTTCATATTCGCCTCCGATAACTTCTGATAACCTAACACTTCTCCAAAGGTCAAGTAAACCCTTGTTATGACCGTCTAAACTCGTGCTGTGACACTATGCCACTAAATGTTTTGAATGGTGCTTTTTAACTGCATCTCAAAATTATTTTAAATAGCATTAATTGAGGCCCTGTATACGAACGTTATTTAAAAATGTAAATTGGAATTGGAAATAAGAAATTCACTAGGTCTTATTTCTTCTATTTTATCTACCTATATTGAACAAACCTACTTATTTTAAAGCACAGCCCAGATTTCAAAAGTCAAATTAGCGTAAGATATGAACCTACTTAAAAAGTTTGCAATTTCATTACTTGAAACTTGAGTACTAACTCATCTGCCGGATCGCATGCTTTGAAAAGTTTTTAATTATATATGTTTTAATTTAAACTGATCTAAAATAGGGCCCGACTTGAAGTGCATTTTATATGAATTATGCAAAGTGAAGCAGGAGTAAACAGTTAAAAGTACAGCGGACAATATTTACATTGCACTTGTGATTCAGTAGTTAGCACAGTGCTTTTTAAGTGAAAATAATTCGCAGTTTAATCAATAGGTACTGTCAACTATGGACATAAGAAAAAAACAACTTTAATAAATTAATGTGCTTAAGTGCCTTAAGCATTAATATCCTAGGGATATTAGGTTTTTACTTTGAAAAAATTAATGCAAAGCTGAAAACTTGCAAACAGAGTTTAAAGTGTATTAAACAACATACTACAAGGCTCCCAAAATTCCGTGTTCATTTCAAGGTTTTTCCCGTACAAGATGGGCGTAACTCACTTCTCTGTTGAAAATCGCCATAAAAGTGGTTGAGAAATGGCCAGTGGCCATTTTATCGTTAAATTTTTTATTTGTAAGCATTTATATGTTTATTTACAAATCACAAGAAAAATATCTCCATGCGAAAATGGCATAAATATGAATTTTTAACCGACTAAAAAAAAACGATTTTAAAAGAGGAGGGAGTTCTCAATTCGACCCGTATGTTTCTTTTTACGTTTAATCATTACCCTAGATTAGCTTACGCGATTTTTATCTTCTGTAAATTATAAATTATGACTCGGCAGTGTAGGAGTAGAGTTTCATCAAACTTTGTTTAGTACAAGGTGAGCAAAAACTGCAAAAACTTTAATACGTTATCCATTTATACTATTAGGTAATAAGATTAAATTATTCAAACTACAACTTCTCTTACATAACAGCGCAGGATAAGCATATAGCTTATAATGAGAATTACGATTGAAATGATCAATAATATTTTAAAATTATATTTATTTTTGTGGAAATTTCTCACTTGGACATAGTAGCGTGGCAGCTTAACGTAGAATTTCGCGTTAATGTTGACACAGCGGACAAAAGCATCAAATTTTTTTGCAGGTACTAATTAGATACGTAGCTTTCAATTTTTGATAGGAACCAACTCCTCCGTCGGCCATCTTGAATTTTATAGCGGCCGTTTTGAAATATAAGTATATTATCAATATTTCGGCTTCTAAATCACTTAGGATCACAAACTTGGTGTCTAAGTATACATATCTGGTGACAAGGAATACAACTACACAATTTTTAAATGTATCACACTATATATTTATTCACTAATATGTGTATCAGTTAAAAACTCTTCACTGATGAACTGTTTTGTTCGGTGTGTCCACATTTTCTAATATGTTTTTTTATTTTGCTTCAGATTGAGTTGTAATACAAGATGGATTGGAACAAGTGCATGATCTGTCAAAAAACAGCTTCAGAAAATCTAAAATGTCCACTCAATGCATATAGCATCGAAGACAAGACAACTACATACCAGTCTTTCTGATGCATAGCACAAATCTTGTTACGTCGAGTTCAGCAATTCGAAGTTAGATAGATCTGAAAAGCGGGGAAATACTTCAGGAGGCAGCAAAACTGTGGAGAAACGATACCGACGTGAAATGAGTAACAAAATGGCGTGTTTGTTATGTCGTAGAAGTCATGAATTTCGAACATTAACACCTGATACGAGCATACGAAAAATGGCAACAGAACTGCAAGAAACCCAGTTGGCAGAATTTGGTGATCTTATTGCCCTTGGCGCCAAATATCATCTGCATACAATGCTATGCAGCACTACAATTGCAATTTCTTTCCGCACTAACTTGGCAGTCTTAGCTAACAAAGGACATCATGTTCGTAATCACGTGACATGGCCTGCTGCAGCATTTCCCACATGCCTTCTTCAAACACCAAAACTTTATACTTTCCAGCACTTTGTTCTTACGCTTGTGGAAAATAAGCTAGCACTTTCTCCTTCAATCTGGTTCTATTAATCTACTTCTCCACACCAAGGATTTTTAATCGGTTCTCAAACAGTTCATGCAACTTTGAAAATTTAAAGTAGAATGTCCCATCTTCCACACAGTTCTCTATATAAGTATAAAGCTCCACAAATACTGTAGCCTCTATCTGACTTTCCTCTGCAGATACTACCACCAAATCTTGCTCTAGTTTCCTCATGCTGTATAACATTGCAGAAGATATTTGTCGCCAAGAGCATTGAGATCACCACCTTCTAATGCTGCCAACAACTGGGGGGTTTCTTGCAGTTCTGTTGCCATTTTTCGTAAGCTCGTATCAGCTCGTAAATTCATGAAGGAGTCCATCGCTTCCATAATATAACAAACACGCCATTTTGTTACTCGCTTCACGCCGGGATCGTTTTTCCACAGTTGTGCTGCCTCCTGAAGCATTTCCCCGTTTTTTAATTCTATCCAACTTCAAATTGCTGAACTTGACATAACAAGATTTGTGCTATGCACCATGGTTTTGGATCAGTTCATCTGCACTCATGTCGCTTCCAAAATTTAGTTTCACTGGCAATGACTCCAAGCTTCTAAACTCATTGATATTGTTCAAGAAAGACGGGTATCGAGTTGTCTTGTCTTCGATTTCATATGCATTGAGTGGACATTTTAGATTTTCTTAAGTTGTTTTCTGACAGATCATGCACTTGTTCCAATCCATCTTGTATTACAATTCAATCTGAAGCAAAATTAAAAAAACATCAGAAAATGTGGACACACCGGACAAAACAGTTCATCGGTTAAGAGTTTTTAATTGGTACATGTATTAGTGAATAAATATATAGTGTGATACATTTAAAAATTGTGTAGTTGTATTTCTTGACCCCAAATATGTATACTTGGACACCAAGTTTGTGGTCCTAAGCGATTTAGAAGCCGAGATATTGATAATATACCTATATTTCAAAATGGCCGCTATAAAATCCAAGATGGCCGACGGATGAGTTGGTTCCTATCAAAAATTGAAAGCTACGTACCTAACTAGTACATGGAAAAAATTTGGTGCTTTGTCCACTGTGTCCACATCTTTAACAATGATAACCTGCCCTACTATAATAGTACATGACAGTTACGGTGCCTAGTGAAGGTGATTCTGCTAAAAGCGATTTGTCAGAGACCAATGAGAAAAGTGAGACTTACCACACAGACTCATTTCAAATTCCTATGATGTCAGCGATACTGCTACTGAATATGACGTAGAAAAAAAAGATGTTGAGGAAACAGAAGATGGTGATAAATCATCATTTGGAAAAATTAAAGTCGATGAAAAAATTGATGACGGTAGAAAACACGAAAGTAGAGGAAATGTAGAGGAAATAGAAAAACGAAGCGATAAAAAGGATAAAATGGAAAAAAGGATAAAGGAAAAGATCTCAGAAAAGTAATAAGAGCGAAAAATATGTAGGGGAAGAAGATGATAACGAAAAATATGGTAAATAAGATGCACCGTTACTAGATCAATTGCTCTAAAAATCTAGGGAAAGAGATCGAGTTCAACGTTTCAATGAAGACTTCAATCAAGATTCCAAGGGGGGGGGGGGGGGGGTACTAGAAAAAAAAGGATAATAATAAAAATAATTTTATTCATCCTTTCGATCACAATACAATTAAATAGGACATGTCAATAAATAAGATACACTATAAAACATGACAAAAATATATACAGTAACACAGGTAGCTCATTTTTTTAAAGTAATATGAAATATATGATTTTGATTTAAAAATTCATCGAGTGAATAATAACAGCCACCTATTAAATAGTTCCGTAATTCCTTGTTATATGGATATAAGGAAGCTTTTTCTTTAATTTCGGTAGGTAGGCAATTAAAGAATTTTATTCCCGAAAGTAGCGGGGCCTTTCATAGAGCGCAGTTTTATGTTTTGGAATTTTTAGTAAATTACCATGTATGGTAGGATAATTATCCAGTTGGGAATTTGTCTCGTACTTGCTACTATTAATTTTTATATATATATGAGACAATTATGTATACACACGCAAGGAAACGTCAATATAGCGTGTTGCTTAAAGAAAACTCTGCACGGTTGAGTATTTTGCAAGTCGAAAATTAAACGCATAACTCTTTTTTGGGCAATCACAACTCTCTCGCTATCAGAAGCGCTACTCTACAAAATGACATTAAACAATAGCACTGAGGGCATAATAAACATTTATTAGTATTTTGGGTCTAATACACTTTTCAGTTGCAAGATTGCATAATAGCTACTACTTATTTTCTAACGGACATTATTAATGTGATATCTCCAACTAGTATCACTGTCAATATGAATTGAATACCAAGAAATTTTGTCCTTTCACTTGGAGCAACTGTTAATTGATTATATGTAACATTTATGGGTGCTTGAATTTTTTCCTACCAAAAATCTGTAGCAAAATAGTTCTTTTTTTGTGTTAACAATCAATTTATTATTACCACATCAGTTGATGAATTGTCCATCGAGAGTATTGAGCTTGTCTTGTAGCTCCTCAGGAGCGTCTGCCTCCTCTGCTATGAAAACGTCGTCTGCGAACAGCACAATGCATTCAGTACCAATATGAAGTGGTAAATCATTTGTAAATAAAAGAAAAATAAGTGGCTCCAGTACAGAACTTTGAGGAACCCCAAAATTAATACAATACTTCTCTGAATTGGCTTCTTCTAGTTTTACAAAAAATTTCTACTTGATTCAATTTTTTGCACGAACACAGCCCGATTCACCTTTAAAGGGTGTCACTAATATTAAGTACACAGTCTATATACATTTTATTTTTATTTTTGAAATAAATATTCGATATCGGTAACGCCTGAGTGCAACTATCGTTCGTTTCGTATTAGTCGGTCATGCTAATCTACATATAAAATTTTTCTGTCAGAAGTTATTGTGTTTATTAGATATTCGGCAAAGTCCGACTGCAAATTCTATTTGTATTGGTTATAGTCCTATTAAAAATACTGTAATAACGTTTTTCGGTAAAATTGTTGTATCATCTAACCTACATAAAATTCGCTTGAACCTGAAAAACGCACTGTATATTGCAGTAATGATATCTTGTAAATCTCTGCATCTTTATGTTCTTAAACAAAAATGTTTGGAAGAAGTCATAATAACTCATAGTTTATATAAAATAATCTGATGATCACCTTGTATGACGGAGATGACCCAATTTCACTACGAATGAATGTTTTGTATTTTGCATATGTGTCAAAGATTGTAAGTTCAACAGAAATTATCGTATTTAATAGACGTTCGCATTCGGCAACGCCCGACTGCAACTTTAATTTTTTTCATAATAGTCTTATTAAAAATACCTCAACAACATCTTAAGACAAAACTTATATATCGTCTAACCTGCGTACAGTTTGCTTGAACCTGTATTGCAGTTTAGATATCTTGCATACTTTTGATTTTTTTTATGTTCCTAATCAGAAACCTTTGGAATCTAAAGTTATAATAAAATATAGTTTATATAAAAATGACACACATGACAATACGCTTCTGACGATCACCCTGTATGACGGATGCAATGATGCATGATGCAATTTCAGTAGGACGTATTTTACTATATTCTATTAAGTAATATTAGAAGTATTCTATTTTATATAATATGTTGCAATCGGCAACGCCCGACGGCAGCTATTATTTATTTCATAATAGTCTTATTAAAAATACTTTAATAATATTTTAAGGTAACATTGTCATATAATCTAACTTACAGAAAGTTGGCTCGAACCAGAAAGACAACCTGTACATTGTAGTTAAGACATCATGTACGTCTTCATACTTTTGTGCGCGTACACAAAAACCTCAGTAACATTTTGCTCTAAAATAATGGAAAACATAGTGTGCAGAGTTTATCGTATTTAATTAGTGCGTTTTCATATTTTTGTGTGCTTATTCAATAACTTCGTTCGAAAATTTAAACAAAAACTAATAATTCACATAAATATAAGAGTTTGCCGGCCTCCGGTGATCACCCTGTATGAGTCATATGGCCCAATAGGGAGTATTCTACTATGCTGTTTTATATCTGTTCCAAATTTGATTTAAAAATTTTAACTCTACCAGAAGTTATCGTGTTTAAAAGAAACGGTCTACACACACACATAAACACAGAGTAATACAATTCATGTAAATTGGACAGTTTATTATCAAAGATTAAATCAGATAATTAACTGTCAATTTATACTTTTTATATTACAAAGCAACTACGCTCTTGAAAACTTTTTCCGATAAAATCCTACACTGATGTGTGATATTACATACTATAATTGACTTCTGCATCACTTGAAAAATAAACTAATGTTCAACATTTTTCAAATATGTATATTATTAGTTAATCAGATAATTAACTGTCAATTTATACTTTTAATTCCACATCCAGTGGAAGTATAGTAACGACAAAAACATTTTTAAGAATTTTTATTGTTCAAATAGGCTTAGAATGTCACGAAACGTCGAGATTTTAAGTTTGAGCGAAAAAAAAATTTCTGTCTGTCGGTCTGTCGGTCTGTCTGTAACTTTTTTGTGCGCACGATTACTCTGGAACCGTTTGAGATATTGACTTGAACTTTGGTACACATATGTACTTTAACGAGATCTAGAACTAGATTATATTTTTATCTTGTTTCGTCGAAGGGTTGGGGGGTAAATTGGGGTAAATTTGGTAAGCAGGTAAGAGTCCATAAAATTGGTATTTAGTATATACAAGAGAAGCTGAAGTCTCAAAAAAAATTTTGGCATTAGCCACCCCCATTACCACCCCCACCCCACTATTAAAGGGGATGAAAAAAAAATGTGATTTAGGGTGTGTACAAGAACCAGAAACCTCGAAATGTATTTTTACTTCATCCACCCCCACTACCATCCCCTATCACCACCCCCACCCCGCTACCGATGTGGGGTATCATTTTATGGGTTTTTGGGGTAGAGGATTTCAAATATTATATTATTGATGTTCCATAAACAATTATTTCCAGATACAAAATGTTTTCGTTGTGAGTGGCTTAGATAAAAAATCTGGATGTGGAAGTAGTGATTCCTTGGGCAGCGGTTTTACTTCCACATCCAGTGGAAGTAATTAACGGCTGTAACTTTTTTTGTGCGCACGTTTACTCTGGAGCCGTTTAAGATATTGACTTGAAATTTGGTTCACATATGCACTTTAACGAGATCTGGAACTAGATTATATTTTCATCTTGTTCCGTCGAAGGGTTGGGGGGTAAATTGGGGTAGATTTGGTATAAATGAGTAAATCAAGCAGGTAAGAGTCCAAAAAATTGGTATTTAGTATATACAAGAGAAGCTAAGGTCCCAAAAAAAAAAATTTTGGCATTAGCCACCCCCATTACCACCCCACCCCATTATTAAAGGGGATGAAAAAAAATTGTGATTTAGTGTATGTACAAGAACTAGAAGCCTCAAAATATTTTTTTACTTCATCCACCCCCCACTACCCACCCCACTACCGATGTGGGGTATCGTTTTATGGGTTTTTGGGGTAGAGGATTTCAAATATTATATTATTAAAGTTCCATAAACAATTATTTCCACATACAAAGTTTTTTCGATATGAGTGACTTGGATAGAGAATCTGGATGTGGCAGCGGTTTTTTAAAATATTTCTATCCACACGACAAGCTAAAACAATTATTTCAACTTAACTTATTTTTTACTTCCACATCCACTGGAAGTATAGTAACGACAATTTTTTTTTTTTTAATTTTTATTGTTCAAATAGGCTTAGAATGTCATGAAACGTCAAGATTTTAAGTTGGAACGAAAAAAATTTCTGTCTGTCGGTCTGTCTGTCTGTCGGTCTGTAACTTTTTTTGTGCGCACGTTTACTCTGGAACCGTTTGAGATATTGACTTGAAATTTCGTACACATATGTACATTAATGAGATCTAAAACTGGATTATATTTTCATCTTGTTCCGTCGAAGGGCTGGGGGGTAAATTGGGTTAAATTTGGGATAAATAGGTAAATCAAGCAGTCCACAAAATTGGTATTTAGTATATACAAGAGAAACTAAGGTATCAAAAAATTGTTGGCATTAGCTACCCCCATTACCACCCCCACCCCATTATTAAAGGGGATGAATAAAATGTGATTTAGTGTGTGTACAAGAACCAGAAACCTCAAAATATTTTTTTAAATCATCCACCCCCACTACTACCCCTACCCCACTCCGATGTGGGGTATCGTTTTTATGGGTATGGGTTTTTGGGATTTCAATTATTATATTATTAAAGTTCCTTAAACAATTATTTCCACATACAAAACTTTTTCGTTGTGAGTGACTTGGATAGAAAATCTAGATGAGGAAGTAGTGATTCCTTGGGCAGCGGTTTTTATATTACAAAGCAACTACGCTTTTGAAAACTTTTTCCCATAAAATCCTACACTGATGTGTGATATTACATACTATAATTGACTTCTGCATCACTTGAAAAATAAACTAATGTTCAATATTTTCCAAATATGTATATTATTAGTTGAGAGAAAAATGAGCTATGTTCAGTAAAAAAAGAAAATTTAGACTCAGTGCAGTCAAATAAAGAAAACTACAAACATGACCATTTGGAAATATTGAAATAACTTTTGTTGAAGTAAATTTTTCATGACTTTGACTTTTTTCCCATTCTCCATATCGTGTTAACCTAAAATTGCTAATTTCTTCCATATCCATTAAAGTACAGTAACGCAATTTCCTTTTTTTAATTTTTGTAGTTCAAATAGTCTTACACTCGGTTTTACAATCACTGGTTAACTGCCAATCAGAGTTAACTTTCAGGTTATTATAAAAATTGAGTTTTACAATAGCTAGTCATTTTCAAGGTCGTAGTTATCTATAGTAGTTAACTTTACTAGCAGATGAAGGTGTGAGTTAACTAGAAGTTGGTAGTTTACTAGCAATTTATAACCTATAAAATAACTCACAAAATAATGTTTTGGTTTTTTCTTTTTAAAGAATGCGTACGAAGTAAATGCATATAGCAGTGATGAGGAGCCAAGAAGGCTCAAGGTAATCCGCTATAGACCTAACTTTTTTTGGAGAATACATTTTTTATTCTCTATAATATTTCTATATTTTTGTATTAAATTTACGAGAATATCCTCCTCAACGGCAGAAAAATTTGTGTACCTTTTATTATCCATGATGTAATACTTAAAATAAAACACATTTTTATTGTTAAAATAAAGTAGAATATAGAATAAATTATATAAATATTATTATAAGAAATTGTAAACATTGAATATTACATACTTAATAATAAACAACTCATAAATCGCTTCTGACATCTATATTTCACAGTAAGTGACATATGACTTGACAAAAATTCATACATTTTATGATTATTACCCATTTTTCTACTACCAACATTATAAATTTTTTTTACAACCTCTCGTTTACAAATCATGACTTAACTTTATATTGAAAAACGCAAGTGTCGGTAAAGTTGTAGTTAACCTGCAAGTAAGAGTTAACTAACATGAAAGTTAACTTGCGATTGTAAAATCGGCTGTTAGAATGTTATAGAACGTCGAGATTTTGAGTTTGAGTTAAAAAAATGTCTGTCTGTCAGTCTCTAACTATTTTGTACGTACGATTACTCTGTAACCGTTTAAGATATTGACTCGAAATTTGAATACACACGTATGTATTTTAACGAGATTTGGATTTAGATTATATTTTGATCCTATTCCGTTGAAGGGTTGTGGGGCAAATTGGAGTAAATGGGGGTAAATAAGCATATCAAGCAAGAGTCCATAGAATTGGTATTTAGTATAGATAAAATAAGTTAAGGTCTCAAAAAAATATTTGGTAATAGCCACCCCCATTACGACCCCCAGTACATTATTAAAGGGGGTGAAAAAAATATAATGTTTCAAACATTGTTTTTACTTCATCCATTAACACCCCCTATCCTGACCCACACCTCCACTACCGATGTGGGGTATCATTTTATGGGTTTCTAGGATAGACAATTTCAAGTATTCTGTTATTAAAGTTCCATAAACAATTATTTCCACATAGTGGAATGCAATTATATTATCAAAATTTTGTTCATTGTGAAAGACTTGGATAGAAAATCTGGATGTGGAAGTAGTGATTTCTTAGCGGTTTTCATTTTACATAGACTATGTTTTATTGTGAGCAAACCGTTATTATCAAGCTGTACCGGTTTAAATATCAAAACAGTAAACCACAATGTAACTTGTAGTTAGCAAACTTTGAACTCTATTATTGCTATTTATCTGATTGAAACGCTTGTAATAAACGACCAATGGAAATTAATGTTTTTCTATATTTGTCCATTAGAATTGCATTATTCCGTGGGATTTGGTTTGATTAGCGAAACAAATTTAGCCACACGTACCAAATTACACTATGAATATATCATTATTCTCCACAACGAAGTATTAATTAATATTGTATTATGGCTGTATATTTACCAAACTATATTCCACTGAAGCCAAATCATACATATTTATCAAGCTGGTCTTTGAAGAGAATACTGAATAACTGAATGGCACAGAATTAATTTGATGGAGTTACACTTTCTCTAATAACTAGAAAGAGATAATTGTGGGGAGATCTACAATATCAGCGGGTGGTCAAATAGATAATGCTCGACAAGTAAGACAGGAGAAGCTGTTAATTGATAGTCACCCTCATCAGGATTAATCTAGGAGTGTCCGAAGCGACGGCGCCTTAGAGCTCGCTCCCTGCTGATGCCAGCTTCAGAAGGATTCAGAAATTCGGCGTGAAACAGTGGGTGTCGTTGACAGATGTTTTAACACCCTCTTTTTATTCCATTAAACTCGTTTTAATTTAATGAAAATTTAAAAAGATGTTCAGATGGAAATAATAAAATTAATTCGGTCAGAGTAAAATGAAACCTTAAATTGATGATATTAAAAAGTATATTTTAGAAAAATGAAGTTTTATATCCAACAGGTTTTTTTCTCAGTCACAACTATATAATGCAAGACATTTTCAATACCTAGTACAATGTAACCGACACTCTTAGTTTAGGCTCAGTAATTCAAAAGTGTCGAGGTTGAGCCAAAAATAAAAATTTGTCTCCAAAATAAATTAAGTAAAGTGCTTCCAATATACAGGGTGAAATTAGTTTCATGTCATTAAAAAAAAACTGGTGGTGGGTAACGATTAGACTAACAAAAAAATATGTAAATATGGAGCTTATGCCCATAGTTTTGGAAAAAAAATAAACAAAAAAAAATTTCAAAAATATTTAATAATATTGTTTGAGAACTGCTGGAATATTGGTGTAAGCTTCTGGTCGCGCATGATACTCTAACATTTCTGCATGTAGGTACTCTTCCTTGTGTTATTCTTAAGCAATATTTTAGTTTATGTCTTTACTTGGTTAAGTACCTACACACGACCGACCTATCCGTTCGTTGCATTTTTATGTTACATTTGTTTTTTTTGAATTTTGGGCTACTGTATTTATAGTTAAGATTTATTTTTATTGACTTGACATTCAAGTCGTTAAATACTTGGTTACGCGATCCAATTGACACTTTAGAACAATAGGCCCGTTCAGCATTTTTTTTTTATTTTAGAAATCGAAAGTAAAATACTTTTTAAGGCAATTTCCAAATTTTTATTCGGACGTTTGAGCCAGTAAATAAATTACCAAATTTGGACCTCGCGAAAACGGGGTGGAGCTTCGCGTGACGTCACTTTGTAGATGCTGATCAGGTGATTTAATAATTAAAAACATTGGAGGTGAAATAAAATGAAATTTTAAGAAGAAAAGGTTCTATGCAACTTTTCATAAAAATTGATAATCTTTAAGTTATAACGACTTGAAAATTGGGATTTTAGCTTAAAAAAAAAGGTATTTCAAAACAATATTCGTCAAATAACTCGAAAAGTATTACATTGAGCGAAAACATGCTAGAGACAAATAAAAAGCTACTAAATTGAGGATGAATTTTGTTTTTTCTAATTTCTGTAGAGTTAATGGTTTCGGAGATCTGGAAGTATAAAGGTGGCGTCCGAACGTCTATAAGACGAAGTATTTAGTTTAAATGTTAAATATCTCAGAAAGTATGGCACTTACGTCAAAAGCGGTAAGAACAAAAATTAAAGACTATTAGTTAGGCTGTCAAATGTTTTTTTCTCTATTTTTATAGCATAAAAAACAAAGAAGTTATGACAGAAACAATGTACTTTTTCAATTTTTGTTTATGCAAAATGATGTCACAAATCGGCGAAGCGCTTTGTACTGAAACACAATATTTAACATTGAATATCTAAGGATTGGATATACCTATGAAGCTGAAATTTTAACAGCTTATCTAGATGATCTAATTCTATTGAATGCCAAAAATAATGAAAAAAATTATCGGTAACAAGCCCATAGCAGTAAGGTATTTTAATGTGCATGAACGGAGTGCGTATGTCCTTAGTTCGAGGTGCCGAAATGCGTATTGGTGCAGATGGGGGTCATTTCGAACAATTTATGTAAATCAACAATAATTTATTGGTAAGTTCTAGATTTCTCGAATAGGCCTGTCCACCGCGCTGTCACATTGGGGACACTTTCAAATCACTATCGCTGCTGGGATAGGTATTTAAACTTTATTATTATGAGCAACTTTTGTGGTTTTGTGACAAATTCAAAAGAATTGTTCTGTTATTGGGTGTTACCTGTTGGGCAATAAAGGCATTATTTTTATTATTCTTATTCGCTGTTTTGTTCTGATTTGTTTATTATCGTTTTCATTGATTTCCATAGAAACCAAAGACTCGATCTTTAGTTTTAGATACCTGACTGGAAAAAACTATGTGCGTAATGCGTTAAAAATATCAGATTTTTCCTTAACTTAAAATACACATAACTATTTTCTGTTATCGTATATCGGATGTCTAACTGTAATTGTTCGTTTTCCAATTTCATGAAACAATTACTCATTTTTAAGCTTCTAACACAGAACAATTATTTGTTACAAATGTTAATAAACCGCATTTAAATTTTATAAATTATAAACAACAACAAAAACACCAATAATTTTGTTCCAAATTAAAAAATACATGTAAACAAATCCTCTATTTAAATCCCTACGGCCATCCTGTGCTTGCGTGTTATGTAGAAAGAGATAACGGATTATTTACATTTTTATAATTGGTATAAAAAATTCGTTCAAGCGGTCCCATCAAAGTGCCGCGCTTCTTGCTTAGAGACCGCGCGGTGCGGCGGTGAGGCACAAGACGGTAATCTTTACACATTTTTATGACTTTTTAAAAGTAAGTAAGAAACTTCTGATTCGGAACTATACGTCCATTGGCCAAGAAAAACAGTAGTTCCCAAATGTCTCGTACTTAAACATTCAAATTTTTGACCTACGTTAGTTTTTTTCAAAATGTCCCTAGAGGAAAAAGTCATAGGTTTTTTGTTTATCTAGTCGGTCCTATTAGCATTTTTTTAAATGACATGAAACTAATTACACCCTGTATAAAGCGTTGCACGTCACTCGTAAAATGTGACGTCATATTTAGCCTGGTGATATGAGTTCAAAGTAACTTTATTCGCTTTGATAAAAACAGGTAAATTAAATTATTCGCAATATTATTAATATTGAAAAATACACATATTAAACTTCACCTAATTATAAAACTTCCACTGATTAAACCAGCAAAGTAAATCAAAATCAATTTAACATACAGCAAAATGAGAACACAATGCAACCGTGTAAGCAAATTTATTACGAAATACCAACTTAGGTGCTACGTATATGTATGCGGAATTTGCACATTGTTATAATTTTGAATTGGTACCTTATGACGTCAGAATATCACTAGCGATGATGTGCACCGCTTGATATATTTGAAAAATTAATCGACTTACCTGAAGATTAATTTAAAATATATGAACAATTTTCTCCGAAACAATTACATAACACAGGTAATTTTCGTCTCTTGAACGATTGAGTCGCAACGTTTAAAGTAAGTTGTTTCCTCCTATCCCCTCTCAGGTTCTTACCAGTCAAGCTGTCGGACCTCACTTCTGTTGTGTTGTGCTAAAATAGATCTTTGGAAAAGGGTTGGTAAGGGAGTTTGTAGTGTAATTGTTTAGGAGAAAATTGTTCATATAATTTAAATTAATCTTCAGGTAAGTCGATTAATTTTTCAATTTTACAATTTTCTCTTTCAACAATTACATAACACAGATAAATGTTTAAAGAGCATGATCTATTTTAAGAGCACGTATATTAATAATGTGAAAAATTTTCAGCTATTTGAGTTCTTTAGTAATAGACTCCGAAACAATTTGTAATTTTAATGGGCAACACTTTAATGATTTTTATTATTTTTCGTTTCCTTGCATTTATAAAAGCACTCACGCATGTTTCATTTTATTTTGTTTTACTTTACACCAAATATCTGTAACTAGGAATGTACTTCCTGTGGATATGTTTACAATAAATAAATAAATAAACAAATGTGACTGATTAGGTTGATAGTACGTGTTAACGTATGTGTGTTCCATTTCAGAACATAAACATCGATATACCTTACTTTTTACCAGCATACTTATAGGAATCACTTCAAAGATTGCATTAAACATTAACACATTAACTTAGTTATTGATACGCGTCTAATTCGCACAACACAAGAAAACGAAGTGAGGTCCGACAGCTTGACTGGTAAGGATCTGAGAGGGGATAGGAGGGAAAAAGTTACCTCAATCGCTCAAAAGACGGAAACTACCTGTGTTATGTAATTGTTTAAGGAGAACATTGTCAAATATAATGGAACTGCTTTACCAAGGAGCACGGACTGCGGCTCGAGCTAATCACTGCTGTTTTCTGATCTGCATAAATATAAATATCCTTTATTGTCCAACAGATACCAAATATCTAGTTACTGGACAAAATTTAATAGAAAGTAATAATGTATATATTTTTAAATAAATGTGTCTAAGTAGTATGTATATATAGTATTTTTATTTCGAAACTAACTACCTGTATTAACTTTGGATCTGAGATAGTTACGATTTTGAGAAAACACCTATCGATTCAGTTTTCTAAGAGTAAGTCCTATATCACTGAACAGAATATTATATTCCGCAGAATTAGAGTTAGAGTTAGACAAGTCGTTTATTTCGCTTCTGTTTTATCGATTAATTTGGTAGTTTTAAGTTATTGAAAATTCGTCAAATTATCAAGATCCAAAAAAGTGATAAAAATATTTAAGTTGGCAAAAGGTGATTTTAAATAACCGACAGTGAACTAAAAAAACGAGAATTAACCCTTTCGAGACGGCAACGGTTTTAACACGCCAGGCTGCACAGACGGCAGCGGACTGCGCTTGCGGATTTGTCCGTTTGCAGCTACGAACTTTCAGATATGATCGGCTCCCAAACTCAACATTTTTATGAATTTAGGGGAAATATCAATAAAAAAATGCTAATAATAGAAATAAAACTTATATTTACCAAACATAAAATATAAATATATAAAATAGCAACTAAAAAAAAAAAAACTGAGCTAACGTTGGAAGGAGTAAGAACTAATAATGTGTAATAGACGGATACGTATATTTCAAGTAATTAAGTGCACCTCTCGTCGTGCGTAGATATCCGGTTCCCGGTTGACCATCACGAAAAATTTTTGCGGATTCGTCCGTTTCCCGTCGCGAATGGGTTAAAAGAGTAAACTATCGTGTAAGGACAGATAGCTTAAAGGCTAAATATTAGATCAGGGTAAAGGTCGAGAAGAATCAACTCCAGTGATCCCAATAAAATCGTTCAGCGTCTATTTGCATATAACTATCTACTATTCTTTAGTTAATGAAGGATTGCCTCCAGACCAAGCCAAACTATTTAATTCGTTATAAAAAACAAATCAAAAACGAACAGAAGAAATAAAAACCGAAATTCAAAAGAATATAGCAACAGTTGTTTGCAAGATTAAAACCAAAATGGAATTTCTGGAGGAAAGCTATACACCTAAAGAGGAAAACCAGGAAAACAATATAGTACTTGAAAAAATTCGCGTTGTTCCAAGACAAAGAAAAATTGAAGAAAATAAAAGAATACGGAATTTCTATAGCAAATGATTTGTACGTGTAAGACAGAGAGAAGCAAAAAATTTTAATATAATTTAAAAATAGCAAAGTCACAAGACTACGACGTAAAAATCAGTGGTAACAAATTGTTTATAAATAACACTTCACGGCATACGAACTTGAAAATATTAACAAGATTATTCGGGGTCCAATAGTGACGAGAGCAGCAGTGAAGAACAAGAAGTAACAACAAATACAGTACTAGAACAAATAACAGAGCTGAAGAGCACAGGAGAAAATAGAAAAACCTAGAACTAGATAAGTAAGAGAACCAACCAACGGCAAGAAGCACCGGTCAAAAACAGAAAAAACCTACAATTATAATAGCCCAGAAAATATCAGAAACACTGAAAGAAATTAAAATACATATGTTGGGGTTCTATATTATTAGCTTGGGATATTTTAAATTGTTTTTACATTTTGGTTATTTATATTTTTGAAATTTATATATAAATTATTTTAACAATGGATCTTTTTATTAATAATTCTGACTTGAATAATTTTGATAATAATATTGCAGTGGATATAAAGGTGTGTAAAGAATTAATTGATAGTTACAATACACTCAAATGACAATTTCAACTTATTACATTCAAATATTAGGAGCATAAACAAACATTTTGTGGGGATAGAAATATATTTAAAATGTTTTGAAAATATATTTGATATTATTGTATTAAGAGAAACATGGGGCGTATAAAACAATGATCAGAGAATCTTATAGGGATATAAAATATTCTTAATCAAAGTGTAGTAAATTAAAACGATGGTGTCATAATTTATCTTAGAGAAAATATTTAACATACAATTTCAATAAAAAGTATGACGACAATAAATTCATTAGTTGTGAATTAAACCTAAATAATAAGTTGTTTTTAATCACAAGATTATACAAATTACCCAGATATGACATAATTCAATTTAATGAAAAATTAGACGAACATTAATATTTTAGAAAAAATAACCAAATAATTGAGGAATATTCTAACATCCTATCAGAAAATGGTTTTGTTTATTTGATAAATAACACACGTACGAATGTATACAAGAGTACAAAATCAAAATCAAGCATCTATTGATTATATTTACATAAAAACTAAAATGCCCTATGACAATTTATTATCAGCAAAAGTTAAAGACTATTTCAGATCATTACCCCCAAACTTTTACAGTGCCAAATAGTAAAATAAGTAAAATAAATATAGGGAAATGGTCAAAGACTAAAAAAAATTAATTATACTAAAGTAAAACAAATTTTGTGAAATACTGATTGGGATAATGAAATTTTTAATGACAACATGTAATGCATGTAATGACAGAGAAATTTATAAACTATTTAAAGTATAAAATAAATCAGTAACAAATGTATCAGCAAAGAAAAGTAAAGGTAAACTGTGAATAACACAGGCCTTAGTTACGTCAATTATGTCCAAAAATACATTTTTACAGGTAGTTTATGCACTCCAAATTTGAAATGGATGCCACCGGGAGCCACTAGCCTGTGGCACCCGGTGTATATCTAGTGCAAATGACTAAAAAACGACCGAATGCAAAAAAAAGTGAATCTTGACTTATATCATGTGAAAGAACATAAAATAACCTATCTTTTTTCACAAAACAATATTTGATCCGACTTTTAGGTCCGGAGATATTTCAATTTGAAAATTCCAAAAAATTTGACCGAAACTGCAATTTCAGCCAAACTATTCAATAGTTTTGGCTGAATTCTGGTAAACAGTTTTTGTTTGATAAATACTACTTCCATTTCAAATTTCAGCCAAATCGGTTGAGATCTGATCAAGATAGCCGAAATTTAATTTTTTCAATTATTCGTATATCAGGAGGGGGGGGGGGTCTGATTTTCACTAAATTTAAACTGGAAGTTCCTTTAATATTGAGAATAGAAGGATACCATTTCTCTTCCTTAACTAATTGTTTAAGTGGTCAAAATAAAATTAAAACTGCAAATTTGACTCTTAAAATGTCCAAAAAAATCCCTTTTCGGACAAAAAAACATGGTTCCACCCCTTGGGTACTGTTATACTCATTATGACAAACAATTTCCGCCGGGTCTGCATCCATCTTAAAAAATGTCCCAACCTCGCTATTTTCTTGACTAAATCTACTCCACTATACACTGAACAAGATTTTAGTTGAAAATATGGGAACCAGGCAAAAATTTTAATAAAAAAATCTTAAGAAACAAATATTTTTGAGGTAAGCTGTGACGTCACGTGCAGATGCCCTATAATAAAGTTGGTAGTAAAATAGCACAAACAATTCAACCACAAAAGGAATTAAATTTGATATATGGAAATGATCCGCAAAGAATTATATTCCGTACAACGGAATATGAGGTACTGCAACCCATTAATAGCTTCAGTTAATCAATTGTACATAAACATTTTAGAAGGATCCACTGGGACCTAAAAGTCTCATTGCAAGTTTAGGAGGCGCACCGGGTATTTTGCACGGGGCGCCAGTTGACCTGGTGCACGCGCTGCTGCTTGTTTCATATCGAATTTTAACTCGTAATATTTATTGTTATTATTTTCTTTTAAAAATATAGGTAAGTACATCTACTGCAAACCTAAACTTATTTAAATTCAGCTTGTATTGTTTACAGTTCACAAAAGAACTCTACATACGTGACTTAAAGTAACATGCCGAGATAAGAGGATATTTTACCTCACACTTGGCTGTTGTCGGACTAGAGCGTCTAGTATAATTTCTGGATTTTTATCATATATAAAAATTCAAAGAACTTGTTAAAAATATATTTCAATATGTTAAGAAAGCACGTATCCGGCTTCAAAGGTACGCCATAGACACTGTAGTGTGTAGTAAATTCAATTTTGTATCGAAGCATAAGCCCTCAGATCTTTATATCAAGAAGGATTACCAGAATCAATTTCATTTTCACTTTCTGAACTGAAACCCCAAATTTCCAAATCCTCAATCGTAAGATTATTTGCCTTTCTATATTCTTATGCAAAACTGTAAAACCTCTTTTCTCCCTAGAACATTTATATGGAGGTCATCTTACATCCTCAAAGCTTTTTAAATCAAATCAGAAGGAGGGGTAATGGGAGAATAAGTACATGTTTGGATATCACAAGAAAGAGTGAAAAATATTCAAGAGTTCTTTTCTTACTTTCTACACGTTACCCAGTTTCAGATATAATAGCATACATTTGAATACTTTAAGAGAAGTATTATTTACTTAGGAACCAAACGAAAATGTATTTAATTTACTTTCTATTGATAAATGAAAATAATAACAAAAGTTGCAATCGGCTGACTACAAATACACATTTGACTAACATTTAATTCCAATGTATATTGCATGCCTGTATTTAGTTCACTTTTCAAATTTCCAGTAAATGATACAACGATATGTATCATGGGTCTGATAAAAACCGCATAATGATAAAATTATTTCCTGATTAATGTGATTTTGAAAATTTGTTTGAAGTTGTTAAAAAAATACTTATTAATTAATTTATGTACATCGGCCATACCTACCCACATGACGACAAACATCCTACTGTATGTGATATGCGACTGTCTATGGTCAATTTTTTTGCTCGCAGGCAGCAACTCAAAAGTAAGGCTCTTGGACAAACCGACAGACTATTATAAAACATGAAATAATGAAGAGAAAACAGAGGCAGAGTAGTATTTGCATGTGCTACATTTTTAAATTGTAGCTAATTCCTTAATTTACAGCAGTCAAAGATTATTTGGTCTGTGTTATTCGCCTAAGGCGTGACACTTGACCCAAGTTCAGGGCCGGCCTTACTTCTTTCCTTCCTCATGCGCCCTCGTGCGAAATTTTGAAAGGCGCAATATTTGAATAATAAAAATTTTCTAAATTTTTTTTGCGTTATTTAAAATTTAAATAAATAAATTTTATTTGTTTAAATCCGAGTTTTACCCATTTGTTCCAACGGGATAAAAAGAAACAGAGATTTCACAGTACGGCGGGTTGCATAATTATGAAATTGTTGTCACTTATTTGCTATTTCGCATCCATTCCAGTTGTTTGTTTAGTTCATTGATAATATTAGGCTCGCGCCGCGGCGCCCCCTGGAGTGTGAGGTACGGTCTCCCCCCTCCCCCAAGGGCCGGTACTGCCCAAGTTATGCTATTGATATTAATGCAACCACCTGAACTGATTCGAGTGTGCTGTATTACCTTCCTCGCAAGGTAATAATTACACAGAAAAATAGGTCTGGTCCTAAAATTCTGTATTTTGACGGGTTGACACTTTCGGACAAAAAAATGTTTCTATCAGTTTCCCTCCCTTTTGACCTCTAAAAAAGGGCAAAGAATTGTTGTTCTAAGGTTCTGATCCAAATTTTCTGAAGTATTTTGACGCGCTGCACCCAATTTTATACACAAAAAAAATATGTCAATTTTTCTCTACCACCCCCTTGTCCTCCTTAAAAAGAGAAATTGACACGATGCAAAATTTTTGTGTGCCCAAAATTGACTTCAGCGTATCAAAATACTTCAGAAAAGTCAAATCTGAACCTTAGAATACTACTTTATTTTTGCCTTTTTTAGATGACATTCACACTATTACTAAATTCAAAAACAAAATAATTAAACTAAACAAGCCCTCGAAGGTTCTGGGAATCACCCTCGACACGAGGTTCTGCTTTAGACCACATATTACGATGACCATTAATAAGATCTATATAGTACTCAGCTAGTTTACGAGTTGGTCAACACATGTATTAGACTATGGTACTTCCAATATATATGGACGGCTATTCTGTAATTTCAGTCAAAGTGAGCATTTGCTGTGAAAGAGGAGAGCTGATATCACGTTCCTTCCCAGGGGGTGCAATAACTCATTTCTGTAATCACAGTGGCCATGCGGTGGTGTGATGTGATCTTTCCAGAGTTGTCAGCATTTGCTCCCACATTCCAGCAATAGGAGAGCCACAACGCCACGTCAAATATCGCATGCGGTACGATGACAAATACGATAAATTCATCAAATCAAAAAGGACGCACATTTTCTGTAATGTATATATAGTACTGTAAAATTACTGCGTAAGTTGAAAAAATAAAATAGTTCATGTTGGGCTAGGCATAATCACATCAAAGGTCATAAATGGGGTGACAGCTTGTACAATATCCCGAGCAAGTGCTTTGTTCACTCAAAATTATTTTATATAGGCCTCACATGCTGAACCGAAGTTGACGTTCTTCTTGAGCATCTTCATCAGCAATCTGAAGATCCCTTAGTACCTTTTTGGCCATAAGTAAATCAGCAATATTCATTCTCCTTTAACGTCTACATTTAATGTAGCACAGGACTCGACTTAGCTACAAAATGTTAAACAAATAACAAGCCACAAACGAAATAACTAGTTCGCTAAAAACTGAGGTTATAATTTCTCATGCACGCGAGAACAGCCCAGTTCTCTCATAATTTATCAAGGGAAAGAGGTTCAGTTATTTTTGTCGCGATGGTTTCATGTAATAACTTTGAAACTACGTACACATAGGAAAACTGATATCACATCTTCGGAATAAGGTGCACACAAACTTATACAGCAAAGACTATCAATGTACGCGATGAATGAAGAACCTAACAACATACCACACACAAATGGCACAGTGCTCACACTGTTAGGCTTGCGACCACGGGTACCAGGATTCGAATGCTGGCTATGGTACAGACGTTTAGTGGCGTTTTTCACGTGTTGCCGAGACAGTAGCAGTGTGCTAGACCGCGGTTGTGTGACAGATAACATAGCTAGTCGCTCTCCTTTTCAGAGTCGAGTCGAGACCTGCGGCAGATGGCAATGTCGCGGGGAATGGTTGTTGTGTTGCTGTCTATGTGTGCGTGTCCTGGTTGAATGGTGGAGTAGCTATAGCTAAATTCCTCAAGAACGTTAATATAAATAAACCGCTAAAAATAAATCTATGAAATACCTGTTAAATATTGTGTGACGTACTTTCTGGTGAGGCCGAGAAGTGTCACTTTTGGCACCTTAACAACAACGGATCGGTTGCTCAGGCGCCAGTTCCCCATATTGCGTGGGGAACTGAGCCTGGGCATCTCTAAAACAGCCGGTATAGTAGGGCTGGAGTAACTACAGTGGAGAAATGAGTAAGTTTCAGTGGGTTAAATAGGGAAAATTGGACTTTCACACATACACAGCAATAAAACACACAATTCGTAATACAACTAATCTTTATTACTATTATTTACAAAGTTATTTACTAACTTGTTGGCTGTATGGCTAGTGGTCAGATGCCAAAAAAAAAAAAAAACTTACTAACTTACGCGACTTACTTACAACTCCAGTGCACGTCTGGCTTCGGCAGTCACGGTTGGGGAACTCATCCTTCTTCGCACCGGTTTGATGACGTAGACCTGACTTGTAATAGTTTCAGAATGCGGCTACTTGCACGACTTACTCCACTTTCAAAACGCAGACAGAGTGGGAGACATGAGCAGCATGGTGTGTACAAGTATACAGTGACGTCAACGGAACTTACAAAATTTCACCACAGCGGGTTTGTGGACTTATTGTGTAATTATTTTCGGTCTTAGAAAAAGTCAGTGTCACACTTACTTGGTCCTGGATCCTGCTTCGTCTAGTCGGTAGTGGAGCTCGTGAGGAACTCCCTGCTCATCGATGCATACACATGTCAAGTGGCGCAGATTTCAGTGACTTAGAATAGTTTTATTGAAATACTTCCACTTACGATTCACGGCTGGTCTCTGGTAGGCACTTCTGCACGCTCGGGCCAGCTGGGATCTTCTGCCAATTCTCCGCAGGTAACACTAAGTAGTATAAATATTTGCCGGCGCGCTGTTTGTACGGTCTAACGGTGATATGCATATTACGCGGAAATTTATTAAATGTTTTACCATAGCCTGCGGTTTTAACAAGTATTACTGAAATAATATATTCACAATAAATTATTTGAGTGCGACTAGGCCTGCCAAAATGCGCTTAGTTACAATTAGTACGTTAAAAAATGAATAGTGCAATAAATGCTTCAAATGTACAATTGAAGAATGGACTCTAAGCATGCCTAGTGAAGTGGCTTTAAGCCCCATGCACATCGAAATAATTTTTCTTTGTAAAAAAATTGTGCAGATTCCACTATAAACTGTAGATTCCCGCCTCCTTTACTCACAAAAATCAAAATCAACTTAAGAGGGCCATCGATGTGACCTGGAAGGTAGTTAAAACATTTTCAAACAAACATTTTATATTACAAATAAAGAACTTTTACAAAGCAAAAACAATTTTCATAAGGAGGCACATCATGATGAACGTAACTGTAAAAACACCAAAATATCTTTTAATGTACTTGGAGGGCAAATCTACGAACACGTAATATATATACATACACATATTTGATAGCATTTTCGCTATCGGCACTGTGAGATAGGTAAACGATTAAAATCAGAGGCATGATTTCTCTCCACGGGAGAAATTCATGGGGAGGCTGGTAACTGTCTACTATGCGAAATTGTTTCTTGCTTGACAAATAACGTATTAAATTTTAGAAATTCCAGACATACATGCAATCAACTTCGCAGTAGGCGAATTATGCGAACTGGGTAATACTCAGCGGTGGCTCGTCAATTTAAACGAATATTTTCCATATTTTGCTCGAAATGAGTGAAATTTCAGACAGTACAAGTTTGTCGGGCAAAATCGATATATCGATACGTTTTATTTAAATACATACATTAATTAACAGTAGATCTAGATTTTGCAAATGTTATAAATTGAATACAGATTGTATATTTTACCCAAACTTTAAAAATACCTATACATATTTTTCCTTCTTGGGAGCTATTCACTGTTAAAAATTAAATCCTGAAGGGGGTTTCTTGCTCATAACTATCAATATACTTTATCGAGTAATGTGACCGAGTTGAAGTTGCAGTCGAACATGACCGACTAGAAACCGACCTATTTGATTAACATTTTATCTCAATATGTTACAATTCACATTTATGTGGTGCCACTGAGATTAACTATACAGTCAGTTAGTACTTTTTTATATTTATTGTTTAAATAGATATTCGCAGTCGGCAATGCCACACTGCAATTTTCCTTCGTTTCGTAATATTCGTATCAAATATAAATATTTTAAAGCAAATTCGATATACAACCTAATCTACGTAAGTTTCGTTCAAATCCGAGCAGCGGCAGATCCAGAATAAATTAACAGGGGGGGCACAACTATCAAAAATGCGCCCCAAGCGAAAAAAACCTGGTGTTTTCCAAGGTTAAATGCTCTAAAATGAAGTGAGAAATTTGACTGGCAAAAACAGTTTCGTGAAACGAATTTCCGTTATTTATTTGTAAAATGTTAAAATGCAAGGCAGCAAAACTCTATATATATAGCCGAAACTGATGAAAGTGAGGTGAAAGAGGTCATTGGCACGCTAAAAAAGGACAAATCTCCAGGATTAGACAACATTAGGCCGGAAACTTTAAAGCTCATAGTAGACTATATCTCCAAAATATTAGCCTATATACTCAATATTTCTATAAAAACAGGTATTTTCCCAGATATTTTTAAAAATGCTCTGATAAGACCTATTTTCAAAAATGGTGATAAAACAAATGTGCAAAACTACAGACCAATATCATTAATAAGCAGCTTGCCAAAAATCTTTGAGAAAATACTAAAAAAACGTATTACGAACTTTTTAAATAAATTCCAACTTCTTTCAGACAGACAGTTCGGCTTTAGAGAGGCTAGGTCGACAAGTGATGCAATGGTGAGTGTAATGGAAAAAATATATAATGCTGTAGACGAAGGAGAACCATCACTGTGCGTTTTTGTCGACCTAGCCAAAGCCTTCGATACAGTTTGTCACAACAAGTTAATTAAAGCACTAGAAAATATTGGTTTTAGGGGAGTTGCATTAAATCTAATACGCAGCTACCTATCAAATAGGAAACAGTCCGTAAAAATTGGGAATGCTATAAGCTCAGAAAGAACAGTAGAATTTGGAGTGCCTCAAGGTACAGTTCTGGGACCATTGCTATTTAATATGTATGTTAATGATCTTTTTCACATTAATATACAGGGAAAGATTACCAGTTTCGCGGATGACACAGTTATATTTTACAAAAATAACACTTGGGAACAACTAAAAACTCTAGTGGAACAAGATTTTATAAAAGTAATCCAATGGTCCAATAACAGACTTTTAACAATAAATTTTAGTAAAACATTTTTTATGCCATATACTAGTTACATAGACAAATTACCTCACTATAATAACATATGCTTTAAAATTGATGATCAAGAAATTACCATATCAGCTAAGAATAATATAAAATACTTGGGAATAGTTATTGACAGCCACCTCGGATGGAATTACCAAGTTGACCATATTGTATCTAAACTTAGATGCATAATAGGAAGCTTTAAGTTTTACAAAAATCTGTTTGAAATCGAACAACTAAAAATTTTATACTATTCCTTAATACAAACACATTTAACTTATGGACTTGTAGTTTGGGGAGGTGTAACAAACAACCACCTGAAAAAGCTACATATTATGCAAAAATGGCTACTGAAAATAATCTATGGCAAAAATTACACCTATCCAACTGACCTACTTTTTAGGGAAAGCAATGTATTTGATATACGACAACTATATTTCCAGAGCCTGGTAATAAGACATCACAAACATAAAAATTCCCTGCCGCAAATTGCACACCAACATGATACACGTCTTAAGGCAAAAACAACGCAAATTCCAAAAATGAAAAAAACTGTTGGTCAAAGATGTTTTGCTTACCTAAGTCCACTGATATATGCTGAAGTTCCAAGCGAAGTAATAAATATCCATTCTATTATACAGCTTAAGATTCGTTTGAAGTCGTGGCTCTCTCTCACACCTGTTAATAAAATACACCAATTAATAGACAGGAAAAATAATTAAAACACCTGATACTTCCCAAAAAATAACCATATATAAAAATTCGTGTTACTCGGTTTTGCTACTGCCTCTGGATGGTCACGAATATTGGTGTTGGTTTTAGAGTGGTAATGAGCGGAAATAGAAACAATTATTACTTATTCATACTACACGAATAAACATATCTTTAAATTTAAAATTGCTAACACATTAATTAATCAACTAAACTAAGGAACAAGGCATTAGTCCTCTGTATTTTATCTGAATGTACAAACATTGAAATTTTCAAATGTAATTTTAGAGTTAGCTCCATTGCCGTCTATTTCAAAGTTATATTTCAAAGTTATATTTTAAAGTTGTATTTACATTAGTATTGTAAGTCCTGAATTGGAATATCTTTTCTATATTCTTTTTTTATTTTTCTAGTTTTAATGTTCAACGGTATTAGTACTTTGTAGATATTAATAATATGTTTCACACCTTGCTGTTTATGCAACCAGATTCCCTACTAGGGTAATGGGATGTATGAACAGAGAGGTGTACATCCACGTCAAGGTTCGCCTTAGTGGGTTATTGTTTATTTACATCTAAGTTTCCTTATGAAACATTACTATGTAATATATTCTTTCCTCTTCGTAAATAAACTTCATTATTATTATTATTATTATTATTATTATATGGGTTGTATGCCGACTCTCACTTGCTTTATAGTCTATTTAGAATTGTAATAAGCAAGTTCAACATCCAACAAATATAATTTACTCATTTATTGTTTGATTTATTACCAACTGGTAACAAACTTTTACAATTTAATCGTTATACGCGCATCGTTCTTTTAACATATAGTTATTGTGCCCTTTACTTTGTATACAGGGTATTTCACTTTCGTATAAAACAATTGCAGAATAACGTTGAAAGACGAAAATATTGAAAGTAGTCTTAATTTAATAGAAAACATTTCTTTTCTAAAGTCAAATGCTGAAACACTCTATGGGCCATATGGCAGCGCTATCTGCAAATGAACTTATCTAAACCATTTATTTTGGCCAAAATAAACGACAGGGTGCCCCTGTGTCACCCCCCTGGATCCGCCACTGAATCCGAGGGACGCACTGCCAATCAAGAATCTTAGTATTTTTTTTTATTTTAATAAAACATAGTTTAGCCTTACAAAACAAGTTTAAATGCCTCTGTCGATCATTCTGTATGACGGATATGTATCAGTTTCAATGAAGAGTATAGTCCCTTGAGGTAATCCAAAAAGAGGCAAAAAGCCCAAGAGATCTGTGTGACTGGTCCTCAAGACATGTAACCCCCCGTTTTCGAGGGAGGAAAACACGATGTTGACAATATTTTTCGACCTACCTTTTACCCACTACCCCCAAACCGGAAAAACCACCCGCTAGGCATTTTTTATCAGATAATTTTATTAGGGAAAGTTGTTAAGAATCGTCCAAAAACCTTAGGTCCAAAATTTAATCAAAATTAAATAACATTTAAATTTTTTTTTAAAACAATGTCCAAGTCCGAAAATATTATTATAATGTATTTTTTGTTTAAAGAATTCATAACAATTTTGTTTGATATTAAATCCAAGCTATCAGGTCGTTGTCAAGTAATTTGTAGTTTAATTTATCAATTATTTAAAATGTTTCAATTTTTTTATTTTGATGAAATTTTGGACTTAGGTTTTTGGGCAATTCTTCACAATTTTCATTAATAAAAATTTCCGATAAAAAAATGCCTAGCACCGGAAAATCGGAAAGAAGGGTGGTTTTTCCGGTGGGGGTAGAGGGTGAAGAGTAGGTCGGCAAATATTGTCACCATCGTGTTGACCACCCTCGAAAAGGGGGGGTAGATGTCTTGCAGTCCAGTCACAGAACTTTTTGGGTCAAAGAGAGTAGTACTTTACCATACCTTCTACATATGTCCCAAGTTTGAAACAGAGATTTTAAGTCTAACAGAAGTTATCGTGTTTAACAAGTATTCGCAGTCGGCAACCCTCGACTAATAGTTTACAAAAAATAATACAGTTTACACGCATCTGGCGATCACAGTGTATATCAGATACAGGTCAGTTTTAATTTAAAATATTTTACATAGTTTCCGAAATAAAAATTTAGACCTACAATGTTTTTTTCAGCAAATTCCAGAAGTTATACCACCCTGCGGGGTCACCAATAAAATTATTTTCTTGAAAAATTTGCAGATTTCGAGGATTACCTCAAAATATATACAGACGGATCCAAAAGTCAGCAAGTTGTGGGCTGCACATTCTTCGTTCCATTAGTAAATTATAACGAAAAAATAAAACTTTCTGAACATGCCACTATATTTTCTGCCGAAGTTTATGCTGTAATAGAAGCCATGAAGTACGTGTTAAACAATATAGTGATCTAATCCCGAAGTTAAGACAAAAAAATAGTGGGAACAAATATATAAAAATATAACTGTGCTAAGATTAATGTACAGTAGGCAATAATAGGCATGAAAATCAGATCATGCTGAAAAAGTTTTATTTGCATGTGCCACAACTGTATTATAAACCAAGAGCTACAGGCTGATGGTTCATCCAAAGCCAAGAAGGAAGAGAAAAGAAATAAATTCAAAGTACAGAACACAGAGCTCTACTTGCTTCTTCATGTCTGGTTGGGATTAATGTTGAACCTCGACCAGAACAATCGATGCCTTGCTTAATTCTACGATCCCATCAATTTTTTTATATTCAGTTGGTCAGTCCTATACATATTTTGTTCTTTAAACTACGCTGATGAGAAACAATAATTCTAAAACGCGTGTCCATAGCTACTTCGTTGTTTCTTCTTTGGGGTATATGGCGTGATTTTCTCTTTTTATATATTTACGGCCTCCCATTTATCAGGATATTGTTGCAAGTTTAAAAGGTTTAATTTGTTATGGCTAAGTTTGTACATTTATTTCATGTATGTTGTTTTATATTTTCTTCTAAACATCATAAAATGGAATAGTTTTCTGCATTTATTCAATTCACTTGATCTTCTGGCTCACTAGGAAATTATTAGGATATTCTTAGTATCAAATTAAAATATAGGAACCAATCATAATATAGCTATATATTTTTGTAATCTGAAAAAATCAAATATTTTAAAATATTGTACTTCTAATTGCACCCTGCATGTTTTACATAGGTTTAGAGAAATTAATACTGACAGATAGAAAACCTGATTTAAAAATTGGTCAAGTTTATTTTTTATGCATATTATTTGCGTTAAAAATAACAAAAATAGCAAGAGGTTGACATTTATATGACTTACATTGTACAAAGAAGAACATAAAAGTAAATATTTCTAGTTCCAAATCCTAAAAATACAATTGGTCACATATGTTTTTCTCATGCCTGCGTTTTACAGAAACATAAATAAAACTAAATCTCACCTATCTACGGAAGACTAGTATTTTTGAAGCAAGTAGGCCTCCAAAATTAATTGCTCAATACTACAAAAATATAAAAACATCGATTTCTTGAGTTAACAAAAAAAAGTACAATTTCAGAAAAATCGCTCTCTTTACAAAAGCTTTTAAATATTTTTTATGTTTTTTTGTAACACTCATTGGCCGTAAGAAATAATTTGAAACACATGTCAATGTTCTATTCGTTTCATTTTTGTGGCGTTGTGAACATTCTAATACCGAGAACCTTGATGGATCGACTAGCACAGAATTTCTATTGGGCACCGCTGGCGCTGTTCTAGACGAGCGAAAAGCAATATAAATATTAGAATAGAGGAAAGGAAATTTTTCACCGGTAGGTAATAAATCACGTTTCACGTTACAAAAGAATTAAATAAAAGTAACCAGAGCCATTAAATATCCCGCATATTAAATATTCCAAATCTGTACATATTTTTATCCGCCACTGGTACATTATCTCTAGTATCCTTGGCTAGCACCAGCAAGCATTTCCACGGCTAATTATTATGGCCTGGTGGGTAATTGGAGTGTAATTTGGGCGCCTGTGACGTAGTGACAAAGGGCACACGTAGCAGACGCATAGCTTACACTAATTAATCAGCCCCTACTTAGGCAATGAGCCTGATTCGAGTTATTAATGAGCCTGTCAAGTTATTATACCTCGTAAAGAAAATGGAAAAGAGGGCTGCAACATTTATTATTGGATGTTATAATTTCGAGTTGAAGAGAACTTTTTTCCAGCATTGAATATTTCGTTAGATAATCGTTTGTAAACACTAATCCTATACTAATTTGATACAACGGTAGATGCGTTAGAAATAGGTAAATAAATAAATAATAATTTATACCTCCTTATGACTAAGAAATATATTTTTGATCCCCTAAATTTTCATTCATTCTTGCTTATAACTTCTTAATTATCGAAGTTACTACAAAAAGTTGTTAAGAAAAGTTGTAGATAATATTATGTCTACAAAGAAAGTTCTTTACGAAATTTTTGTGGGAGGCATAGTTTTTAAGATACATTAAGAAAACTATTTACACCCTTATTTTTAAGATGGCGGCCAAATGGGCCGACCCCGAAACTCAAATTTAAACTTATGTTGGACCCCCCCCCCCCCAACATAATAAAGAAATAAAATGGCACCCTTTCCAAAATGCACGGTTGACTTTTTTTTAACGCCGGATGATTGGACTAATAGTGGTATGTGTGATTAGCGGTATTGTTAAATGTAGATCTAGTTCTTTTGAGTAAACTCCAGCTCTTGATCGACACTATTTTTGAACCATTGATGTAGATTAACACATCCGGCTCATCGTTTCCAGACGAATTCAATCTTGCCTCAAAGTTCTTGTCAAAATTATATAAAAGAGAGATACGATCGGCTTCCACTCATAGAAAAGGAATTTGTGTTATAGCCTCTTCGAGTACACGGGAATATCTCATAACTGTGCCCTTTATATACCACTGGCCTATAGATTGCATAATATATATCAGACCTCCGCCACCTCCTCTAAAAACAGGTTTAAGGAAGGGTGGAACACAGAGGATAGTTGTTGGTGAATTATTGTAATATGCACTAGTTGTACTTACTAATTATATTTGTTTTGTAATTTAAGTGTGCCATTGTCAGATAATAATAATTAATAATGTATGTCAATATAATTTAATAAGATATTATATATCCAATCAAGACCTATATTTTTCCTTTTACAAATTGACCAAAGGTCCCTCAACATCCCATCAGGTTGTGGGCCCAGACCATACTGTGTATTAGGATAAAATTCTGCGTGCTGAATTTAAGGTATATTTGAAAAAGGAATTTGAACTGTTACTGGGTGGTGTTTGTGAAGAAACGTATAGGATACCACGATGGGTGATGAAAGGAGTTCCTTGTTAGCAAACATACCGAAGTTGAGAGGGACTGTGAATTTCCAGGATTCGAAATTCCAAGTAAAAAATTATTTGTAAAATAAAGATCTTTGGTCTGCTATGACGCCAGTTCGTGACGAAAGTGGTAGATCAATGGGAGTTAATGCTGAAAAAGACAAACTTGCAAGAACATCTGTTTGTCTGTTGATGGATCCCGTATGTTTTTCGGAAGTTAGAACAGCACAAACTGCACTCCAAACTGTGCGATACTTACGAGGACAAAGGATGGGGCAGGCGTCTGAAACTACAACGTAACTTATGGCATTGTAAATTGGAGTCGTGTAAGTCAATGGATAACACAGCCCCACAAGAAAAAATAAAAGTTCAAAGCAGCAAACCAGACCCATGTATACCTATGTATTTTTGGTCGCTGAATCCGAATCCGGGGTTTAAGAAAATCGTACACCCCCAAAATCATTAGCTAGAGCCAAAAAGCACACCTGAAATGGGATGAAAAGAAGTTTAAGCTACCAGAACAATTGTTACTTCTTAATCAATCAAATTATACAAATTAAGGTTAAACAGCAGCATACATACAATAGATATGAAACACACCCCCAGGAAGGGGCGAAAATTAGCCCCCATATATAAAAAAATCGATCCAAAACAGCAATGACTGCTGAAAAAGCTCGAAAGTCTAAGTTTTGTTAAAGTGTTAAGAAACTACATCAGGTCCGACGTAATCTTCATAAACTGCCCCTATAGGGTTGAGAACAACCGTCCTTGAGTTCAAAGGACACGAGAAAAACAAGAAAAAACGTAAAATCCAGCAGGATTTCTATTTTCATGGATGCTATGATTAGTTTAAATTGCGTAGTACTCTAAAATAGAACCAGAAACTTACGTACCATCAACATCCTACACTGTCAACCCTCAGAGGGTGTGAAAACTACCCCCTATGTAAGATTTAACTATAAAAAGTTACAGTGACTTCTATAAAAATTCAAAACACCTGCATTGTGTGGAAGAGAGAAGAAACTATGTTCGACGATGTGCTTGAAAACCACCCCCACGGGGTTGCGAGATACTACACCTGTAGGATGCTGGAAAAACAGAGAAAAACTAACCGGATTTACATTTTTATGGATGCTATGATTGGCAAAAATCGCGTTGCACACTTAGAGTTTGAAATTCATGTCCTATAAATGTTATTAAGTAACACCCCCAGAAGGGATTTAAGCCGTAATTCAGTATTCTGTAAAGAAAAAGCTATACTGTTGCTTATTCGTTTCATTTCCATAGTTTTTTTTATAGGCGTCTCTCAACCCCGTGGGGGTGGTTTTCAAGCACAACGTCGAACATAGTCTAGTTTCTTCTCTCTTCCACACAACGCAGGTGTTCGAATTTTTATAGAAGTCACTGTAACTTTTTATAGTCAAACCTTACATAGGTGGTAGTTTTCACACCCTCTGAGGGTTGACACTGTAGAATGTTGATGGTACGTAAGTTTCTAATTCTATTTTAGAATACTGCGCAATTTCTGCAAATCATAGCACCCATGAAAATAGAAATCCTGTTGCATTTTACGTTTTTTCTTGTTTTTCTCGTGTCCTTTAAACTTGGAGGTGGTTATTCTCAACTCTATAGGGGCAGCTTATGAAGATTACGTCGGACCTGATGCAGTTTCTTATCACTTTAACAAAACTTAAACATTTTGAGCTTTTTCAGCAGTCATTGCTATTTTGGATCGATTTTTTTATATATGGGGGCTAGTTTTCGCCCCTCCCTGGGAGTGTGTTTCATATCTATTGTATGTACGCTGCTGTTTAACATTAATTTGTATGATTCAATTGATTAAGATGTAACAACTATTCTCGTAGCTTAATATTCTTTTTACCCCATTTCAGGGGTGTTTTTTGACTCTAGCTAATGATTTTGGGGGTGTACGATTTTTTTGATCCCGGTTTCGGATTCAGCGACCGAAAATACATAGGAATACATGGGTCTCCTTCGATGCTTTGAACTTTGTTTTTTTTTTTGTGGGGCTGTGTAATTATTTGACAAAGATAATAAATCTTGCTCATCAACTAGAAAATATCAATGCAAAAGTAAGTGATGATTGGTTGATTTCCATAATTCTTGGTGGTTTAACTGAGAAGTTTGAGGCTTTTATTGATACGCTCGATAACCTCAATAATCCTATTACTGTTGATGAACTGACTGGAAAGTCATATCTTTCTGCAACAGGCTTTAGGCATGAAAAGAGTGTACCTTATTGTTCAAACCAAAATGGCAGAGTCGAGAGAGCCAATTGTACTGTGATTGAGGCTGCTCGTACCATGGTACAGCGAGCCAACTTAGATAAACGTTACTGAGCTGAAGCTGTTAACAACGCCATTTATGTGAGAAAACGGTGTCCTTGCAAAGCTATCCCAGAGGGCACACCTGAGGAACTATGGTCTGAGAATAAAGAGTATTTGGTTGCGCAGCAGAAGTACGTGTTCCTGAGCAGAAAAGAAAGAAAGGACAAGGGTAGATAAGCTATATAATTTTCGCCCACTAATTTCATAAAAAAGAAAA
Organism: Rutpela maculata; assembly: GCA_936432065.2. NCBI lineage: Eukaryota > Metazoa > Arthropoda > Insecta > Coleoptera > Cerambycidae > Rutpela > Rutpela maculata. The sequence goes on along the minus strand of OW386285.2, from coordinate 288,485,608 downwards.
GTTCTCCTTAAAGTCATTAAGCGTTATTTATTTATAGTTGAACATATGATCTTTATGTTTCTATATGTTTTATATTTGAAAAACAACAGTAGGTCATAGTAATATCATTTCAAAGTGGGCATGTTTGCAGTTTTTTTAGTAATTTTTGACCTTTTTCCGAACTTTTAATGTATATTTCAGTTAGATGCGCTCGATGAAACAAGATAAACTATACCTCATTTCATTGCTGAGCATTTAAGCTTTTAAATAATGGTTAATTTATATTGTTTCATCAAGCGCTTCAATGTATAAAAAACAAAGTCGTTTCCGCTGGAGTCGTAGTAGTGTCGACGTTGCGTGCGAATTTAAACGTGTCAGCGCTCAAAAGCACATATTGTGGTATGTATTGAATAAGAATATGTTTATCCACGACCATCGGATAATCATTGCATTCTACATTTAACAATTATCAAATAATGATAATCATTATTCCAACCAAACGTATAATGAACATAATCTGATTCTAACACATATTTAACCAACCAGGAACTAGTTGTTTTCATTCTAACGCACCTTTGACCAATCAGGAACTAGCAATTTTCATAAGGAAACGGCGAATCCGTTTTTCTATGTTTTCGTGCATATTTTCGTGTTTGACGTTTAACACGTCAACGTTTTACTGTAAATGAACTTTATTTTTTCAGTTTTAAACGATTAAAACAGTTAAAATATGCGATAGTCGTGGATAAATTATAGTATTCAGTTCGTGTATAATGGCTATTACACACTCGGATGATTTACTACACGCCTTCGTCTCGTGCCGTAAACAGCACCCCCGCGAGTAATAGGCATCATTATACGCTCACTGAATAATCTACTATTCCAAAGAACAGTTTTTCATTACTTGTCAAGACATATACTACTCGGAAAATATAATCACATACAACATGGCCGATGGGCCTACCCTAGTCCTTTGATCCTAAGTCAGTCCGAAAAATCTTTATGGGTTATGCAGAGGAGTCAAAGGGGTATCGTCTTCTAGATGTGAATCATACAGGCAAGTTGACCATTGCACGAGATGCTGTGTGCTATGAAAATGTTTTTCCGAGCCTGAAGTCAGAACAGATGCGTGATGAACGTGATGATGTGTGCATTGTACCTATACAATATAATTTAATAAAACATTATATATCCAATCAAGACCTATATTTTTCCTTATACAAATTGACCAAAGATTCCTCAACATCCCATCAATAGTATCCATTGCAGCTGTAGGTGTAGTTTTCTTCGCACCAGTAACACAGAAGTATGCCAATATTTGAACATACTCTAGTTGAGATGCTGCTGTACTTCAATATCTACTATCAATAGCTAGATAAAATGAACTTTTAAACTATTGTCACCATAAATATAACTCACTTGTGTTGCATCTACTCAAATTGTCGGGGAAATGTGATAAAGTTTTTAAAAAATTACCTCGATTCGCTCGAATATTTTGAACATTATTCTGAGATCTAGTAGTAAGAAGATTAAAATTACAGTAGTTTTCACGGTTAAAAAAAATTAAGAATTGAAAAGCAAGAAATCGTGTTACCACTATGTGGTGACGTGAATATAGATTACCTCAAAGAGTCATACTGTGACAAACTCTTTGCTGATCTATTAACTAGCTACTGCCTACCAATACTGATCCAACAAGAATTTTTATAAAATAAAACTCTGTCATAATATTACACAACATAACATATCACTTACAAGAATCAATATTTTTTTTTCGTCCGTCGCCAAGATATAGGTATAGAAATAGAAAGGTTTAATTTATTTTTTCTACTCCCATGCTTTAATTCATTTATTAGACATTCCCTACCTGCACTTTAATGAAATTCATTAAGATTCACATTTTCTATTAAGATACAAATTTTTAACTAATAGAAACGCGACAAGCAGCAATATTCTGTCAATATCAACTATTGCGTTGAACATCTGACAGATCTAAAATTTATCAATTTTGACAAGTCATTTACCATGTCATATTTACCTAGCAATTTCAGAAGTAAAGTGTTAATTTTCTATTTCATTATGACTGGTCGTAAAAAAATAGTGTATGCACTCATTTCATGGCAATTAAGACACTCTCATTCATTATAACATTCGCCTCATGTTATAACTCTCATGCTCGTGTTTTAATAGCTATTATTAAATGGTCATTGCATAATATACTATTTTTTACTCCCATGCTTTAATTCGTTTATTAGACATTCCCTACCTGTACTTTAATGAAATTCATTAAGATACACATTTTCTATTAAGATACAAGTTTTTAACCAATAGAAACGCGACAAGCAGCAATATTCTGTCAATATCAACTATTGCCTTGAACATCTGACAGATCTAAAATGTATCAATTTTGACAAGTCATACTTACTGTTTACCTAGAAAATTTTCAAATTTTGTGCTTCTTGCAATTTAAATCGGTGAACATTGAACATGTGTGATAGTGAAAGCGAAATTGAAATAATAATCCATCATATTTCTTAAGTTTAGTTTTCATAATATTTCCTAAATTGTAATCTATAATTAATAAATTTCAGAAACAAAGTGTTAATTTTCTATTTTATTATGACTGGTTGTAGAAAAAATAGGGTATGCAACTCACATTTAATGGCTATTAAGACAAGCATTCATTACGACATTCACCTACGGCTCATGTCATAATTCTCATACTCATGTCTTAATAACCATCATTAAATGGTTATTGTATAATATACTATAAAATTATATTTATAGTCCATATTTATATACCTGTGTAGTATTGTCATAGCCAATCTTGCACTCTCATCGGACGGTGCCAATATGTTCTGAGAAACAATTTTCATGTTCTTTAAATATAAAAAAGATGTCGTATGTAATATCACTAGTACTTAGAATTTTATGATAATAATAATAATAATAATAAATCGCCTTTATTTCAGTATTATACATTAATACAATACCTAGGGCGAAGTATAGTCGAAGATATTCTACTTATCGGAAAAATTTTTTTAGAAATCGCAGTTGCCTAGTAACGTAAAGCGTGTAAATTTATAGTATAGTATCTAGTGATAAAGCGCTCGGGATTTAATCTTTGATTAAACTATCCAATTTACAACACGAATTGTATTGCTATATTGGCAACTTAGCTAGAGAAAGAATTTATAGATAACATTTAAAAGCACGAGTGGTATTTGGGGAGAATATTTTACGAAACAAAACATGACATATGTCAATGGGCGCAATGCGAATTACAGCGATTATTTCACTCATTAACGCTATAGCCAATGGAGCCCGTTTTTTCACAACATTGCACTAGTCAAACGTCATTTTTAGTGGTAATCCAACCTAGATCGGTTTTTGACAGTACCAACACGAAAACATTTTCAGCTATAATGTCCCAAGGAAGTTAATAATACGAAATAATTTTATCAGTTTCCAAAAGCCCGTTGCTTGGTAAAATCCCGACGCCGTAGGCGGAGGGATATTACCTGAAAGCAACGTGCTTGAGGAAGTTATGGTAAAATTATGAGCTTTCAAGGGGCATGCTCATAGAAAATTTTTTGCAATTTATTTTATTTATTTTTATCTAATTCATAATTTCTGGTGCCGCAAAAGTCCATAAATGTATTCGAGATGTACTTTTTACTTTTAATTGTATTATATGACGTGTTTTCATCTAGTATTATATTCATTAAGTCGTTATTTGCACTGCCAAGTCGTAACTGTGACATTGTCCAAAAATAACATATTGAACTGTCAAACTGGACGACATAAGTGAAAATTGCCCTAGGGACATTAAGCACGTTGTAATAGCACGACGCCGAAGGCGGAGGGCTATTATCGAGCAATGTGCTCATAAAATTATGAGGGATATTTGGTCAGAAAATTTTTGAAAAAATAAAATCAAAAAGTCACAATACAACAAAACAATTATTTATTTATAGATTGAGAATTGGCATTGCCAAAACGTGACATTTTGAAATTTATTTGGCAGTTATTACGAAGTTGTCAAAGTTAAATAATTTTATTGTCATAATGATTGAAAATCTCCTTGGATGGTGTCAGCAGTGTAATGTTAAAATGATTGGGTGATTTGTGTCACATGACAAAAAGTAACAAAATTTAATTAGAACTGTCAAAAAATTTTCAGTGTAATATTGTTCTGATTGGTATGTTTCCGCATACGTGATTAAAAATGGGCGAATTTAATAGGATTTCTAGGGCGAGCGTAGATGCGTCTTGACTGTGTATATATCCTCGATACTCCAGTGAAACAACGTGCAGCACGGTTAGTACTTGAATGGGTGAAATCCATCTTGAGAAACACAGTCATCTCGTTCCACTTTCTAGCGGCTTGTATATCAGTGTATACGCGGAAGCTATGTAATTTCAAGACGAGGATTACGTAGTGGATATACCATTCTTTGGAGGGGATGTAAAGCAGGCAGTCCCTTGTCTATTAAATGTTAGGCAAGTAAAAGATCCCTACTCTTCTTACGAGAAGAGGTTCGGCAAAATTTCCAGGCGTCGGCGATAGGCCCTGGTAGCGAAAATAGGCCGTTAAATAAATAGATATAGATATATTTGAGCAAAAAATTTTCGATCTTTTTTTTTGACATATGTCATGTTTTGTTTCGTGAAATATTTTCCGGTTCACTCTTGCTTTTAAATTTTATCTATACATTTTTTCTAGCTTACTGCTTATTGTTAACGTACCTTATAAATATATACAAAATTGAAGCTGACAAAATTTGCTACAAGAATCACTACTTACTATTTGTCGATAACAGATACAAATGTAACAGATACAAATGTAAGTGGTGACTCTTGTAGCAAATTTTGTCAGCTTCAATTCTGTATAGTATGGTCAAGCCGCTACGTTGCATATTTTCCGAGATATAAACGAATAACCAAAAAATGGCACCTTTAAAGTGCCCCCGCTCACCACCTAGGAGTGGGGACCTCTGATATGTTCATCTCCAGACTAGTCCAAAGTTCCGAAGTCAAATTTTCTGTCCCTAAAATTTCCCTCTACACCCTTTTTTGAGCATTCGTTGCCTGGATTTTAAGCCGATCTATGTTAGTTGGCCACAGATAATGACATTTGATTGATGCAATGTTGTCAAAAAAGGAGCTTTCATTGGCTACCATGTTAATGATTGAAATAGTCAGAACAATAAAAAAGTCCAGTTCTAATCCAAATCAAAACTAATATAGATTTTCATCTAGTAAAAATCGAGTCAATGAACTATTTTAGAAATTATTTTTCTTTTTAAAAAGAAATCAATAAATGTGTAAAGGGGATATTATTTTCCTACAAATAATAAATAAATTCTAAAATAGCATATCTGCGTTATATTAAAATATGGGAGTAAATTACTTTTATACTGTAGCAGTAAAATACAATATTCTATGGAAATAAAAGGAAAAAATATCGAGGCGTTGAGTTAATGGAATCGTTGATAAATATTGAAAATGTAAATCCTCATAGTCCCGAGAAATTCAATCGATGTAATTCTAGAAGCATGTAAGCGGCCATATCACTTATATTTTTCCATAATACCCTATCATTTATTGAATATCCATTCTGATAGATGACTCAAATACGGACTGTCAGAACCAAAAAGGCGCATAACGACACTGTAGACCCCTGTTAGGTACAGATAAGAGTTACAAAACTTGACAAGGCTTACGACATGTCGAATTGTCCTCTTAAATCCTGAGAGACATTATTCATTATCTACTTCGGTAAATTACACATATAAGATGCACTTGCGCTAGGGAAATAGAAGTTAATTTATGACGTGATTTCTCTTGAATTTTAGCCAGATCCTGCTTCTCATATCGGAAAAGTAATGGTCAAGGAACAGAGGCGGACATGCCACAAAGTTGTATTGATTTGTTAGCTGGGATTATAAATGAAATGAAACAAATAAAATAATTTTTGTCGCAAGCAGAATTAATATATTATTATTGAAAAAAAAAAGTAAAATTAGACATTGATTTGAAAATTCTCAATTAATGATCCACAAACAAAAAACTTTATTTGGGAGTCAAAAAAGAAAATTTCTTAGAAATGTGGCTTTATTATCAAAAGAGAATAAAGCATTATCGAATCAAAATTAAAGAAAATAAAACATGATTAGTACAATAACAGAAACAAATTCTAGTAATAAGACGAAAGAAACGTGGAATGTCGTAAATAAAAACTTTGGTATAAATCCTATAAAAATTAAAAAAATAAATTTAAATATTAATAACAATATTATTTCAAATAACAGCGAAGTACCTAGCTAACACTTTTGTATATTTTTTCTTCTCAACTGCTAATGGTACTATTAAGAAACACTTTATCTGCAATGTATCTCTTTCGCGTACTTTTTCCGATTCTAATGGTGAAGTTTTAATCTTAACTATAATAATAGAGGAAGAGGTTCCACAAATAGTTAAAAATCCGCTGATGGCTTGACAATGAAAGGATAATAAACACCAGTATTTCTGAATCTGATCCATTAGCACGTCTTATTAATTTATCTCAATGTTCTTTTCCTTCTGTTTTAAAAGTAACCTATGTCATTCCTCTTTTTAGAAAAGAAAACGCTGTTGATATTGGGAATTATAGGCAAATTCACTTATTAAACGTCCCAAAGTTTCTGACAATGTGGTATATGACAGAATTCCAACTTTTGTTGAAGGAAATGACATTATCAGAGACTCAACATAGTTTTAAGCCGGGAAATCCATAGAGACTGCATCTTGCCAGTTTTTGGATTTTGTATACAGAAATGTTGATGAAGGAAACTATGTTGGAACTATACTATTCAATTTATCTAAAGCTTTTGATGCCGTGGATTCTCTCGACAAAGTTAGCAAAGCTCTGTATAAATGATTTTTTATTACAATGGGTCCATTCGTACATGAATAATAGGAGGATAGAGTAAAATTTAATAATATGAACTCCGTAGAATATAAAGTTCACTTGGAAGTTCCACAAGGTTCTGTTCTTAGTCCCTTAATATTCATGTTATATATCAATGACTTGCCCCATTTCATTCAATAGTTGCCGAATCTGCTGATGAAATGAACACAAAATTAAAAACAGTATTAGACAATGTTGTGTGTGTTATAGCTAGTGTCAACGAAATATGCTTATATTAAAAGAAGTGGAGACCACTTTTCTAAATTTATTGTTTTAAAAGGCCTTTGCCAGACTTTATGCGTTCTTTTGATACACAAACAAAATTTCTGGGCATATTAATTAACAACAAATTGACATGGCAGTCGGATATCGATCACATCTGTCAAAAGTTAAACAAGGCTTACTTTGCTATTCTTCAATTAAAGAATACGTTACATGAATCCGGCATTCTTAACGTATACTATGATTAACATATTCCCATGTCATTAAAAATTTCGGTTTGGAGCAGAGCTACTCATTTTGGCAGAATTATATTTATTCAACACAGTATCATTAGACTTATATTCAATATGAATTAAAGAAATACCTGCAAACCAAAGTTTATTGAGAAGAAAATACTTCCCCTTTATTTTTATTTACAAAAGCAGTATTAACAAATTTCCTACAATGGCAGATTCTCATTCCTGTGAAACTAGACACAGATACAACTTATTTATACCAGCACATATGATCGCTGCCTTCAAAAATTCCCTTTACTATAACTGTATGAACTTGTTTAAAAATTTGCCGGAAAATATGAGAAATCTTCCATTGATAGGATTTAAAAGGAAAAAACCGCTGCCAAAAAGAAATTTAGGCCTTTCGTTCTTGTACACGCGCTAAATCACAATTTTATTCTTTTATCTTCGTTAATAATGGGGTGGGAGTGGCTGATGCCAAAAAAATTTTGAGACCGTAGCTTCTCGTACATACACTAAATCCCAATTTTATGAGCTCTTACTTGCTTGCTTTACCTATTTAACCCTCCAACGAAATTAGATCAAAATATGATCTAATTACAGATCTCGTTATAATGCACAGGTGTACCAAATTTTAAGTCTATATCATAAACCGTTGCGACAGACCTACAGGCAGAAGACAGATAGACAGGAAATTATCTATTTTTAGAAATTACTCGTTAATGTACCAAGTTCATTTGGTTTTGGAATGTCACTATCATAATAGTAAAATATGTGTAAATATTCTGAAGACCAAATGAGTTGACTTTAATTTTTTTGTAATTTTTGTGAATTCTATAATAATTTACAAAATGTTTATTTCAAAATACTTTCAAACTATGAAAAATTAGCATTGAAACATATAAAAATGCAAATTAAAACATCTTCTTTTAATTAAGAATGCCCATTTTTCCATTATAATTCTTATTCAACAGGAATTTGAAATAGGGGATGTGTATTTTAGTAGTAGTGTGTAGTGGTTTGAAAATATGTATCTTAAAATCTGAGTTGTGGTTTTAAGTGTATTTCCAGTGTTGAGTACTCCCATTTTCTTGATTACGACCTATGATGAACTAAGGCTAAATATTCATTCTCTCTATTGTATATAGTGAAATTTTACGTAGCAGTCCAGACATAAAATGAGCAGGAACAAAATTTTTTACTCTATTTATTGTAAAAAATATACCTAACAGGGGACTTATTGACTTATGATTATTTATTTAATCTTCCACTAAATACGCATCGATGAACAGTGGCATGTTTTCAGCAAAATTAGTTAAAAATGGAAAAAAAATGGTTAATAACTAAAAGCTCAAAATACCTAAGCATCACGAGGATATTTTCGGCAATCTCAATAGATTACTATCCCCTAACTGATGCTCAACAACTTTTGTTGTTGTACTCTTCAATTTTCACCTCTACGATTTTTTGTATTGTGCATGTTTTAAAATTTATTGCCAAAAAACAAATGTTTGGGAGGTTGGCGTAATTTTGTTTTATGCTACAACCACAACAGTAACCTTGAGATATTTTTCTATTATCAAAAACCTACTTATATGCAATATTTCACTAAGGATTATTTTATCCCAGATTTTGGTTATATTTCACTGGTTACCGGACTATTAGAAGCATCAAAATGGACAATTTAACAAGTTTTTGACTCTTTCGTTCTTACCGGGGGAAATTGTGTGTTCAACACGTAGGCGCTACATTTAGGGGGCGCCAAACTGTGAAATAGAAAAAGAGGATTTTAATTTATTAGTTAGAAAAATAAATAAATGTAAACGTATCTTAAGCAAAAGTGTAAGCGAGGGTTAAGCAAGATGTCGGCATTGTCATCCTATACCAAGATTTGTACACTAAACGCATCTGAATCATGGAGGTAGATCTGAATTTAAGATGTCAGCGCCAAAGCGGAGAACCCGTGAACTGATTAACGGGCCATTCTTTGTTGATGTGGCAAATTGCGTACCTTTCTTCTTTCTGTTTATTGTTATTTGTTTATTAAAAATAATAATTTTAATAATACATGACCTAATGGTTTTCAAGATTTTGTTGTAGGTGTTGTAAGTCATTTCCAAAACTGGCAACTACCTACTCTAAGAATTTTATTGACGTTACCACTAAGTGTCGCCTCGGGTGAGCGGTATTTTTCTAGATTAAAAATCATTAAAATTTATTTAAGAAGCACCTGGGGTAAGCCCGATTGTCAGATTTGGCGATAATATAAACTGAAAAAGAAATTTTTCTACTCCCTTATGTAAATTTGCTGTTTTCTGACCAGTCTGTACAATGGATAAGTAGGCAATTCCAGTTAACTGAACGGATATATTTCATATCAGTTCTAGGATGGATATGAAATGAAACCGACCAATCACAGTTCGTGTATTACACAGACAACTATTCGTTTTAAAATCAAATTAGTGCGTAAGCTGTCAAAGTAACTGTCAGTGTGTACTGTCAGTGTGTATTTGTGTAATATATTAATGTGTAATAAATTTTGTAGTTTTTTTAAGCTGGTCGTAGAAAAAGTATACTGTACAACTCGAGTGGATTATCCATATCGCACTCAAAAGATTTGAAGCACTTCGCCTACGGCGCACAGTGGCGAGAAATGCCAGTGTTCCACCCAAATTACTCTGGAGGTCGTAAATTATAAGTTATTGAGACATTCTTTTTTTTTAAATGTTCGTCTTGAATTTACCTATCGATCCCTCTAGCCGGATTTTGAAATTTCATTTTTCATTTCTTTTAATTTTTAATAGAAAATCATATTTTTACAAAAGAATACTGTTTTTTCTATTAAATTTATTCTAACGGGCCGTAAATTTGAATTTTCGTAACAAATTTTTTTTCAAATCTTCGTCTTTTAATCAGCTATTGATCTGTCTAGATGAATTTTTGATTTAGTTGTTGACAACTGTCAAAATTACTGTCAAATATAAAAAAATACGATTTTCAGATAAATACTTCATACAATAACTGGTTGGTGTTCAGAAAAATATACATAGTGTTTTCAATGTACCTGATTCCGAAGTTCACAGGAAAAGATGTATTTCTAAATTTGGCAGCTGCTATAATTGTTGTCAAATTTCCAAATATAGATGGAAGAGCTTATTAATTTTAAAAATACCCTGTAAATGTATAGAAAAAATAGGTATATATTGTTTTTGATCTGTTTGATTTAGTAATTGACAGGAAAATTTTCAAAATACAGTACTTATTAATTTAAAAAATGCACTATAAATGTATAGAAAAATAGATATATATTGTTTTCAAACTGCCAGATTTAGTAGTTGACAGGAAAATATGGTTTTGAAATTTGGCAGCTGACATAATTGCTGTCAAATTTCAAAAAATAGAAGTTAGAGCTTATTGACTTTAAAAATATCCTGTGAATATATAGCAAGGCGGATACAAATTGTTTTTAATGTACCTGGTTCCGAAGTTGACAGGAAAATGTGATTTCTAAATTTGGCAGCTGCCAAATTTAAAAATAATATTTTCCTGTCAGTTCATAAATCAGGAAGATAAAAAATAATATATATCTATTTGTCTATACATTCAAAGGGTATTTTTGAAATTAGTAACTTCTAATCTGCACACCTTAAAACTTGACAGCAATTATGGCAGCTGCCAAATTTAAAAATCATATCTTCCTATTATTAATATACATCAATTTTTCTATATATTTATAAGGTATTTTTAAAGTTAATAAGCTCTTACCTCCATGTCTTGAAATTTGACAGCAATTATGCCAGCTGCCAAATTTAAGAATGATATTTTCCTATCAGTTACGAAATCAGACAGATCAAAAATAATATATATCTAATTTTCTATACATTTTTAAGGTGTTTTAAAATTTATAAGCTCTTACCTCTATATTTTGAAATGAGACAACAATTATGACAGCTGCCAAATTTAGAAATCATATTTTCCTGTCAATTTCGGAACCAGGTACATTAAAAACAATTTGTATCCGTTTTGCTATATATTCACAGGGTATTTTTAAAGTTAATAAGCTCTAACTTCTATTTTTTGAAATTTGACAGAAATTATGGTAGCTGCCAAATTTAAAAACCATATTTCCCTGTTAACTACTAAATCTGGCAGTTTAAAAACAATATATATCTATTTTTCTATACATTTATAGAGCATTTTTAAAATTAATAAGGTGTTACCTCCATATTTTGAAAATTGACAGCAATTATGACAGCTGCCACATTTAAAACTCATATTTTCCTGTCATTTACTAAATCAAACGGATCAAAAACAATATATATCTATTTTTCTATACATTTACAGGGTATTTTTTAAATTAATAAGCTCTTCCATCTATCTTTGGAAATTTGACAACAATTATAGCAGCTGCCAAATTTAGAAATACATATTTTCCTGTCAACTTCGGAACCAGGTACATTGAAAACACTATATATATTTTTCTGAACACCAACCTGTTATTGTATGAATTATTTATCTAAAAATCGTATTTTCTTATATTTGACAGTAATTTTGACAGTTGTCAACAACTAAATCAAAAATTCATCTAGACAGATCAATAGCTGATTAAAAGACAAAGATTTGAAAAAAAAATTTGTTACGAAAACTCAAATTTACGGCCCGTTAGAATAAATATAATAGAAAAAACAGTATTTTTTTGTAAAAATATGATTTTCTATTAAAAATTAAAAGAAATGAAAAATGAAATTTCAAAATCCGGCTAGAGAGATCGATAGGTAAATTCAAGACGAACATTAAAAAAAAAAGAATGTCTCAATAACTTAAAATTTACGACCTCTAGAGTAATTTGGGTGGAACACTGGCATTTCTCGCCACTGTGCGGCGTCGTGCTCAAACTTCTTTATCGTGCGATATGGATATCATATCCACTCTTGTTGCACAAACTACTAAAGTGAACATATTGACTATACCGATGTGATAGCTACATTGGCTAAGAATAAAGTCCGCGCCACACATGCGGTATTCGCCGATTTCCGAACATTCGCCATTTGCGAACTATCCGCGGAATATTTACCGAATCACGAGCACATTGATCCACACATATGTGTAGTTGTCAATACTCAGTGTGGATACCAGAACAGGCGAATCATTCGGCAAACATTTTCTCTAGAGAGAGGTGATTAAAATGGACAATTCAAAAATTTGTGTAGCAGCATTTTTATTTTTGAGTGCTGCATACTTATTAAAGAAAAGAAAGAAAAGAAATCCTAGACAAAGAAGATGGTGTATGGTTTCATAAGACACATGTTGGTATAAATCTAAAAATTATGACACCAAGTCATTGTTCCACTTCTTATTTTAATTTTATTTATCCCACTAAAATAATGGCAGTCGCTCTATTATGAAAGATATACTAAAATTAATTAAGTTTCAACGCATATGTGGATCGGTGGTAGGATTTGAGATAAGGCGAATATTCGTCTCTTTGATGTGTGCGTATTTACCGACAATCAACGGGACTTATTTGATGTTTTGCAAATAGCAAATATTTGCCTACATCGCATATGTGTGGATCTGAGATATTCGCTAAATAGTAAATATTCGTTATCCGGAAATCATCGAATACCGCATGTGTGACGCCGGCTTAAGGCTCGTCTTGTACACTTTTCATTTTTTTAAGTAACATGTAACAACATATGTATTTAAAAATAAATATTTTGTATTTCTGCTTACATCATTTTTATAAAATATTATTTTGGGTATTCAGCAGATAACTTTCAAAGAAATCATTCGTTCCTTTTATCTAAATCTGACCAAGCTAGAATATCAACAGGAAGTCCCCTTACGAACTGACTTGTCAGCTTCTTCCATACTCCTACTATATCAAACATTCAAAATGAAAAACAAGAAAATAACTATAATAAATAATTTTAAGACTTGACAAACACCTAGAGGACGCTAATTTTGGTCTCATACGCAGGAGACTAAGCACCTAGGAACGGCCCTGACTCTTCCTCAATATATCCCGCTAGTTCCCAAGATAAAACCCAAGTCGACTGGACTATTAATAATCATCTAATTAATTAAACTAAAATATGAGCTGTGAATAATATGACGACGCAATGTTCTAATAAAGAATTTCTGCACTTTTGTGAGAAATCATATTTATGTTTCATTCATAATTTATGTTTAATACATAATGCAAAATCCTTTTGGAACAACGTAATTAAATAAATATTTAATCTTTCAACCTCTACATTAGCTATCAAACTTTAATAATGAAATAATGTAAAATGCGATACCTTAGTTAATCTGTTGACCCAGCGTATGTATTTTTAACCTTGAATAATGTGCTTTGTTTTCTTTACATCAAAATAATTCTAAAATAAACGTTTGATAAACTTAATGCCCAGTATATTAGCTAAAATTAAAAAAGTTTCCGCGACGCGAAGATTACTTTCCTTTGTTATTTTATCTGTTTTTGATTTATTTCTACAACATAAATAGAGAAGGAACAGCAATAAAAAGCAGTTTCAGTATTTATCTTGTGTTTTGACATGTTTATCCAGAAAAATAAGAAAGCATAAGGCAAAGTGAATTTAAGGCGGTTTTATTATTTTGTTTACAGATCCATTCAACTTACGGGGTCCAAATTCACAACTCGATCTTTCATTACGACGCCTTGCCAGGCAAGGAAACAGTTCGGTCAACAATCTCTATAAGGGCCACTACTGACCTTTTCAAGAACGGTAAAATGAAGCTTCGCTGTTTGGCCACAATGTTTGCCTTGTACAGTTTGTCGAAAGAGACTGAAATACAGGAAGATGCCCCTCAACTGGCCCTAATCATGGTCCCAACCACTCACACCAATGAAGGTTTGTATACATATTTGTCTTTATCTATGTAAACTGGTAAAGGTTTATAGATATTTACAGTTAACACTTGAACCCAAACCAATTTACCTCTCCGCAACTGATTCAGTTCCTAGACGTTATAAATTATGTTTAACCAAGCGAACTTCCATTTACAACGAGCTAAACAAAATAATACGAAATATTAATATATTTCATGAAATCATTAATTTTCCACTTAAATGAAACCTTTAAAAGTTATAAATTCTTTGTATATTTCACCTGCGATATACAGTGTATCCGGAAATTATATCAGAATTAATAAAGAAAAGGTGATTTTCAAGAAGTTTTATCTCCAAAAGATTTTATTGCATAGAATGCATCTTCTAGGTATAAAAACTTGAAAAATCATAGTCCGTACGCACAGAATGACGGGGAAAGTACCTATAAATGCATAATTATGCAAAAAAGTGCATCTTTTGCTGTTTTTGTGCATTTTCAAGGGTTTTTCAAAGATATTCATTTAAGATTCATAAAAATTTGAGAAAAATGGTTTGTTTTAGTATTATACAAGCCTTAAGTAACATATTGGGTCATTTAAGACCCTTTATGGGCCGATTGTAGCCCTTAAACACATCCTAAAGTGCATAATTTGCATCCGTTTAAAAAAATTTTTAATAATTGCTCTAAAATTAATAAAATATCGCCCAAATTTTATACTCGGGGGTACTCGAGGTCACTAATTACGAATTTGAGGAGAAAATCGGAAAATTCAAAATGGCTGACTGATAATGGTGCGAAATTCAATTTTAAAGTACATTTTTTTCACATAAAATGTATACAAAGCAAATAAAAAAAAAAGATATGAGGGGGGGGATGCAAAAAAAAATAAAAATTGAAAATTTAGTTAAAAAAAGACGTAAATTCATGAATACATTTTATGTTTGCTTTGTATACATTTTACGTGAAAAAAAAAGGAAAAAAATGTACTTTTAAAATTGAATTTCGCTCCATTATCAGTCAGCCATTTTGAATTTTCCGATTTTCTCTTCAAATTCGTAATTAGTGACCTCGAAAACCCCCGAGTATAAAATTTGGACGATATTTTATCAATTTTAGAGCAATTATTAAAAATTTTTTTAAACGGATGGAAATTATGCACTTTAGGATGCGTTTAATGGCTACAATCGGCCCATAAAGGGTCTTAAATGACCTAATATGTTACTTAAGGCTTTTATAATACTAAAACAAACCATTTTTCTCAAATTTTTATGAATCTTAAATGAATATATTTGAAAAACCCTTGAAAAATGCACAAAAACAGCAAAAAATGCACTTTTTTGCATAATTATGCATTTTTAGGTACTTTCCCCGTCATTCTGTGCGTACGGATTATGATTTTTCAAGTTTTTATACCTAAAAGATGCATTCTATGCAATAAAATCTTTTGGAGATAAAACCTCTTGAAAATCACTTTTTTTTTTTTTATTAATTCCAACGGCCTAGTAACTAGAGGTTTTAACTTCGGAATAATGTCATATTTAACGGAGATCGTTCATTTTTGGTAAGGGTAAGGAATGGTTCGAGTCCGGGGCTCAATCTGCCTACTCTCCAGGTCGAACCTTGGTTCGTCTCTAAGATCTCAATCTCAGTTCTTAGAGAGAACTGACGAGTTGTGGGTTGAGGTGAGATATTTATAGTAGGATTGGTGGGTGTGGTGAGCACTGGTGCGGAACGGTTGCGCGTGGTAGAAGGGTCGCTGTGTGGTGTTAGTGAGGGTTGTGTAGTTAGTGGAGATATTAGTGATTTCCAAGTAGTTGGAAGTCGAAGACTGTCGTCCCTTTTGTTTAAACAATTAGGACGCTTCTCGATTTCAATTGCTTCGCGGATTGTTCGTGTTTTTCGGGAATATACAGGTGCTATTGTTTTTGTGTTGTCAAAGTCTATGTTATGTCCAGTCTGGAGACGGTGTTGTGCTAGGGATGAGGTAAGGTCAGTATTTCTGGCTGCTAGGCAATGTTCGTATACCCTGTTGTTAATGCGTCTGTTTGTTTGTCCAATGTAAGTTTGGGGACAGTCGGAGCAAGGTATTTCGTAAACGCCATGGGAGTCATTAGGGACTTGGTCTTTTGGGGACTTGATAAGGTTGGAAATAGTCTGTTGTGTTGTGAATATTGTTTTTATGTTGTTTGTTTTTAGGACTTTGGAGATTCGGTCTGTGACACCTTTGATGTAAGGTAGGAAGGCTTTGTGTTGTTCAGATGGGGATGTATCCGGATGTTGTGTTTGGTGTGGGTATTGTGCTTTATTTATGGTCCGTCTTATATGGTTTCTGTCATAATCGTTTTGTACGAGTGCGTGTTCTAATGTGTGCAATTCCGTTTGTCTGTTATGGCTGTCAGTTAGTCTGAGGGATCTTGTTATAAGAGTGTTGACGAGCGAATTTATTTGTGAGGGATGGTGATGGTTACCTAAATGCAAACTCCCAGTCACGTCCGACTAGTTAAAGAACAATCTAAATTTAGTAGGGCTTCGGACAGTAGCCCTACTAAATTTAGATTGTTATATATGTATATATATATATATATATATATATATATATATATATATATATATATATATATTTATTCAAGCTGAAAAAGAATTTTTAGAAGAAAAGCTATGCTACTACCTATGCTATTTTTCACATAAATTGATAGTTTTTAAGATAACGACTTCAAAAATGCGATTTTAGCTTTAAAAGAAAAGGTATTTCCAAATGGCTTTCGTCAAGTATCTCGAAAAGTATTACTTTATCGAAAAAATGTTACAAACCAATTACAGAAAGTACAAACTGGGAATTAATTATATTTTTTGTTTATTGCTGTAGGATTAATAATTTCGGAGGTATTTAAGTTTATATTTTGCATCCAAGTGTTTGGAAATTACCTTTAAAGTTTAAAATGCATTTTTTTTAAGCAATTCTTTAAATGAGCAAAAAAATTTGAGCATCTAGGTAATGAAGAACTGTATTTGAGATTATTTTTTTTGAAATTACTAGCTAATTAAAGTAACAAAATGGGGACCTTTTCATATAAAAAGTATAAATACGCACATTTTTTCATCATAACTTCTTTGGTCTCTACTCATTTTTCAATAAAACTAATATTTATTGAGATATTTGGAATTACGTTTTATCGAAAATACGTTTATAGTTTAAACTGTAATTTTTTCTAAAGCAAGTGCTGTATACAAACGAAAAAATTTGAGCATCTACGTCATGCTATATATTAATGGGAAACAGTGTTTGAAATTTCTGTTTTTTATTTGCTGGCTAATTACAGTAACAAAATGGCGACTTTGTTATTAAAAAATGTGAAGGCGCACATTGCTTCGATCATAACTTCTTTGTTCTTTATGCTACAGAAACAAATTAAAAAATATTTGAAAGCTTAATTAATAACCTATTATTCTACCTATTAGTATTCTTGACGTACGCGTCACAGTTTCTGAAATATTTAACTCTCACTCTAAATAATTATCTTATGAACACTGGTTGCCAAATATAAACTTAAATATCTCCGAAATTATTAATCCTACGTCAATAAACAAAAAATAGAATTAATTCCCAGTTTATACTTAGTTGGTCTGTAACATTCGATAAAGCAATACTTTTCGAGATACTTGACGAAAGCCGTTTGGAAATTCCTTTTTTTTTAAGCTAAAATCGCAATTTCGAAGTCGTTATAACTTAAAAATTATCAATGTATGTGAAAAATTGCATAGAACCTTTTCTTCTTAAAATTTGATTATTTTTCAGCTCCAATAAATATATATATATATATATATATATTTATTGGAGCTGAAAAATAATCAAATTTTAAGAAGAAAAGGTTCTATGCAATTTTTCACATACATTGATAATTTTTAATATATATATATATATATATATATATATATATATATATATATATATATATATATATATATATATATATATATATATATATATATATATATATATATATATATATATATATATATATATATATATATATATATATATATATATATATATATATATATATATATATATATATATATATATATATATATATAGCGTGTAGTTCAGGGTCAAAAAAATGCTTTAAGTGGTGACTATGAGGACTTTTGTATATTTTGAGGTCAGTCCTCAAAGTAACAATTTTATAAAACCGTCTGTTTGAGAACATTGACCTCAAAATATACGAGTGATAGATAAATGTCATTTTATGTTTATTATAAGGTACTGTCCCCAAATTGACGGTTTAATGAAAAAAACATTACTAGTGTAGTTTGGGGTCACTAATATGCATGTAATTTTTATATGAAATGTGTGGTACAGATTTTTTAAATATTCACTTGTTTAATTTCTAATTGGTGGAACAAATCTTAAAATTAAGATATATTTTTAAAATTGTCGACGTTTCGATAAATTTATTATCTTCTTCAGAGCACAGTGTTTAAAATATTTAAAGTTTAAAATATAAATATAATACATACAGAAATAATAAAATATGAATTAAAAACATCCAATTTTAAATGCTTATTATTCGCTAAAAAAAATAATAAGAGCCACAAGTATATGTGTAGTTTTTATTGAATTCACAAAAGGCGCTGCATTTTTTCAATTTCAACTACAGGAACTGAGATCACGGAAAAGCTAAAAATGTTCTGTTTCTTGATGTTTACCTTTCCTTATTTTACGTTGCATCCAAGGCACGTTTACTTGTAAAATTGCGTTCAGTCTTGTTAATTCATAAAATACAGGATTTTTTATTTCCTGTCCAAGTAAATAAACGTATGATATTCAATATAAGTCAGTATACGTTTTGATACATTTTTTTACATCTTTGACATTTTCGGCAAGTTTTGTATATGAAGTATTACTGTATCTAAAAAAAAAATGTTCAACACCGAGACGGTAGCTCAACGGACTAAGGCGTACATGTAGCAAATCATTTTTAGTTGATTTTTGTCGCCTTCTTCTTTAGTCAGACGTTTTCGGAGGTTTGGGTTTCTAAAGTTCAGAACTTTCATTGTTAAATGAAATGAGTCTCTTTAACTTGAAACAATTTTAAGCAAAATAATTACAGAAATTTTATTGATTTTAAACTCGTTAGTAAAATTGATGAATTCTATTCATTAGGCATACAAGTAAGTATACACGTTTTAATTTAGAACAAGTAAAATGGATTGAAAAATAAAACAACTAAAGTAAACATTTAAATGTGTAATTGTTTAGGTAATGTTATAGTATAAAAAATATTTTATTCATAAACTCATTACTACACTACATAAAAAACTTTTTTTTCAGCAAATTCATTTATGGCATCATCATAATTTATTGAATTAGATTCTTCGCTCTCAATTGATAGTATAGCGAGGTTCGTGAGCCTCTCTTGTGCCATATTTGATCTTAAATAATTGTTTTTAATTTTTTATCAATATATGCCACTTTTTTGTAGGACATTAGTAAAATCGTGAAAATTAGGCTGTTACTAATGAGAAAAGTGTTAGGTACCGCGGAACTGACAATTTCCGAGCGTAGGACTGGAAAAACATACCATTCAATTTGTAGGACAATGTGGCCATTTCATTTTAAAAACATTTATTAAGCAATAGTAAAAAAATCAGTTGGTTACTAATCATTTTTTTGACCTCGTTATTTGGATATGTTGGGGGTGGGGGACGCTTCGGTCAAACCATTGATTTCGTAGGACAAGCGTTTGTTCGTGTTTTTTATTAAATTATCTCAAGATTTAACTAAAAAACTAACTTACTAATAAAATTTGAATAATCACCCAATCGACATATATTCACCCAAGCGCAGTTATTAGCTACCACTACCGAGAATTTTCGCAGAGAGAAAAGTTGGGCGTTTCGTCAAAACGAAGCTGCTCACGAAAATTCAACCTGTTACTAATCATTAAAAAAAGGGCGCTGTACTGTGGACTAAACATATTGGAACTTAAAATCTTAAAATTTCTCGCAAACAACAACCTATTCTCACTCTCATATATTTTTGTCCTCAATAAAGTATTAAAAAATAAACATCGATATTTAATAAATATGTAAATATTTAATAAATAATTATTTATGTTTAATTAAATGCTGCTTCTAGAAGTTTTAGATGTGAAACACATCCCCCCTACCCTCTTTTTTAGGAAAAGGAAAACAATACTTTTGTCCATTTACGTGATCGTCTAATATTATTTTTATAAGTTAAATTACGTTGCGTTATACCCTAATTATTATTCCCAGATTCTTTTTATAAAGTTTGATATTACTTATTGTTGTTTTGTTTTTTAGGTACAAATTTAGAATAACCGCCTTTGTAACTTTAGTATTCATTTCATAGTAGGTACTCTTGATAAAGGCCTAACAAGCCGAAACATATGTAGAGCATTTCTGATACATTTTTTTAATATTGGAAAGTTAATTTTGTAGCTATGGATTCTAAAAGTTTGAGAAATATTGGACAGTGTATAGGCAAGTTGTGGGAAAGCCTAAATCGTTGATTTACGTTTACGCTCATTATTATAAACAATGTTTGTAAATTTTTTTCATTTTCGTTTACAATGAAAACGGTACATTATACACGAAAAAGCCTTGATTCAAAATTAAATTATTTTCAAACCTTCAATTGTTAGTGAAGCAAAAACTATGTAGGTATATTTTTTACATATAGGTTCAAAATAAGTTTTTCTCCTCACGTCAAATATTTATTATTTCACGGCACTTCTTCGGAGTAAATTTAAATTTAAATAAAATTTAGGAAAAATAGCTATATACAGTGTGTCCCAGGATATATGTAATAAATGTAATTAACAAAAAAATTTCAAATTTTTTAATGGCACTTGAGGATTGAGTCTTGGTTCGTGTAAAACTGAGATATGTAAAAAATGAGTTGAATCGTTGTTATACAGGGTATTTTATAAGTAAATTTGTGTAAATCATTACTAATAAACTACCTTTATTTATCAAGTATGAAAAAATTACACTAAAAACAAAGTTGTTTGGAATGCAATTTTATGCCTCCTTGCCAAATTTCAGAAATATAAATTTACTTTGTTGGAACTGACGTTTTTTCAATAAATTAGCATTTTAATTTGATTAATGCGACGAAAATATATTTTAGCAAGTTAATAATGCTCTGAACTCATATACACATAAAACAAAAGTTTTCGTCACATCAATCAAATTATAATACTAATTTATTGAATAGCGGGCAGTTCCAACAGAGTAAGTTTTTATACCTGAAATTTGCAAAGGCGGTATAAAATTCCATTCTAAACAACTTTTCTCAGTTGAATTTTTTCATATTTGGAAAAATAAAGGTAGTGTATTATATTGAGGATCTTCACAAATTAGCTTATAAAACACCCTGTATAGCACCGATGCAAATCGTTTTTGACATGTCTTTTGCATCAAGCAGAACTGAATCCCCAAGTGCCATTAAAAAATTGGAACATTTTTTTCTCCATTACACCTCGTTACACCCTCCTGGGGCACACTGTATATAGTCATTGCAATTTCTCCAAGTAATATATAAGAAATATTATGCTTAAATGATTTTTTAAAATAATTATTTTACGAGATAATACATCTTTTAAACATTTTATACTTTTTTGTATCCATTAATTGTCAATTAAATATTTTAAAATATAACGAAAATTAAAAATACGTATGGATATAAATTTGATTTTCATTTAAGAGTAAAAATACTTTTGATCTTCAAGTTGTTAGTGCACTTTATCTAGTACACTTAACAAACCAACACGTGTTTCTTTACTTTCCTTTAGATATATTTCCCAGAATAAGCAATAATTGTCTATACCGTTAGCTACCCTATTGTAAATAATTTATGTTATACTTGTCTATTTTGTGTTTTTTATGACAACCTGAGTTAAGAAATGGTAGGGCATTCGGTCCCTATGTCACAGTGTTACTATGTTTTGTTGTTTGGCTCATGCTTTGTAGAAAAGGGTCAAATTTATTTAATACCTATCCGTTTTGTTCGATAAATAAGTGTTTTTTAACAGAATTAAAAACTTTAGCCCATATGTATGTGTCGCATGGAAAATTGACCAAAAGTACTTTTACACCTAAACGAACAATAAGAAATTAAAAAAAAAAAACAAATTAAAGGGAAAGACGAAAGACTAGTTTTCATATCCAGACGTATTTTTAATTTTCGTTACATTTTAAAATATTTAATTAACAATTAATGGATTCAAAAAAGTATATTATCTCGTAAAATAATTATTTTAAAAAAATCCTTTAAGCATCATAATGTTTCTTATATATTACTTGGAGAAATTGCAATGACTATATACAGTGTGCCCCAGGATAGGTGTAACGAGGTTCAATGGACAAAAAATGTTCGAATTTTTTAATGGCACTTGGGGATTCAGTTCTGCTTGATGCAAAAGACATATCAAAAACGATTTGCATTGGTGCTATACAGGGTGTTTCATAAGCTAATTTGTAAAGATCATCACTATAATACACTACCTTTATTTTTCTAAACATGAAAAAATTCAACTAAGAAAAATTGTTCAGAATGTAATTTTATACCGCCTTTGCAAATTTCAGGTATAAAAATTTACTTTGTTGGAACTGCCCGCTATTCAATAAATTAGTATTATAAATTATAATTTGATTGATGTGAAGAAAACATTTGTTTTATGTGTATATGCTTTTTTTGTAAAATGTCAAGGGATGAAAAGTGTTTAGATCGACGTTTTCTATAATAGTGGAGTCAAAATAAAATTTGAATGGAATTCTCTGACTACAGCAATTTTATTGTTTTAGTTTGTTGTAGGTATAATAACAAGTGCTCTGAGCAATTTTTTGTTAAATCCGTCCATTGCTTTTTGTAGAATTTTAACAATTTATTTTTCAACACAGAAATTTTCTGCTATTTTTCCTATTATCTCAGGTCATAGTAATCGTATCGCGATAATAAAAATACCAAATTGTTCGCCATAAAATTATGAATGAGACTAGGCATATGAAGAAACTTCTTGATAATTTGTAAATTTGTAAAAAAATTAAAACCACCAAAAATTGTCTTTTTTAACAATTTAAAAAATCTGATGCAATAATCTACCAATTTTAACGAAAGTTGGTGGAACTATGCCCTTCATTGAACTAAACCTCCGTGCTAAATTTTAGCGCAAAATATTTATTCAAACCGCTAAAAATCAATAATTTCGAAATTTCCATCGCATTTTGTTTAAATGCATCGACTCGTGGTAGGACAATTTTTCTTTTAAAGTGTAAGTTTTTACATACACTTTACGGTGGTGTTTAGAAAGAAAAAAAAATTAAATTTAAACCAATTTTTTGGACTTTAATTGTAATTATGGATATTGCACGTATAAACAATTTCAAATAACTACGTGATTTTTTTGTGAAACCAAAAACGATAAGCGAATTATGAAAGTATATGAAATAATCAACGTTCAAAAAAAATAATGATGTTCTACTTGCATTTGAATGAGTGATACGTTAGTTTTTGCGTTTTAGTCGATTATACGTAAACATACCGATATTTTTTCTTGAAATTTACGCACACTGTTCCAAAATGATTATATTTCTCCATCTGCTAATTGAAAATTATCCACAACTAAAATTTTTTAAATTACATCGCATAAAGCACCATTGAGGACAAAACGCACGTACAAAAAAAATTATCTCCCATTCTTTGAATATTGTAACTAGGCAACTAACTTTAATTAATGGTATACATCACTCCATTTTCGTCATATCGGATTTTTTTAATATTTTTAGTCTTTTTTCGTATATTCTGATTCTATTATTTAACAAAATATAGTTTGTTAAGTTTTTATTCATCAAAAACTCAACAATTTATTTTTTTATAATGTTTTCGGCTTTTGTCATACCTGATTTTCTGTTTCTTTTTAAAATGTTTATGTTTTGTGTTCATTTTAAATTTTTAATGCATTGTAACGTAAAATACTTTGTTTAGCCGTCATTTAATTAAAATGCATTGGAAATTTTAGTTTCTAAATATTTATTTTGTGGGACAGACATAAGGGTTATTTACTGATAAACAAATAATTTGTAATTTAGTCGAGAAAGTTCGGCCTGGCCTGTACCATTTATTTCATATGTAAGAGAACGTTGATAGAGATATGATGCAGTGGTACAGAAGAAGAATAGAAATATTCTTTAATTATACACACAAATATTATTGTAGTTTCCTTTTTTTACAAACAAAATCTGAATCATCATATTCATCTTCATCGGCGGAGCTTTCTTCACTATCAAATCATCCTCACTTTTAGAAACATTGCTTACTTAGTTGTTTTCAATGTCTTCCGCTGTAACAATTAAATTTTTAAAGTCTGCTTCATCTGTTTCCATCTCAGAAATCGATAAAACATCGTCTTCCTCGTCGTCAAGTTCGTCCTCAGTTTGTTTCAATGTTATTTCGGAACAGTTGTTGCAATTTAATCCATTACAAAAATGACACAAATTTGTGCATTTAATTCCCATCCTTTTACATGAAAAAAGTTTTGTTTTGCAACACGATTTACACATACAGCAAATAGTCTTCAATAAAGTATCTGGCAAAGAATTTTTTGTTATTGTCAGTGGCATTAATCCATTTATGCTATCTTTCTAACCATACTCTTCAGGATGTTTATCTGCAAATCCTAACCATTTCTGTATTTGAAAATACACCCTCAATGAATGCTCGTTTGCAGCTTCTTCGGTTGGTGGGAGAACAGATAATTTGCATGATGTTTTTGAAGTGCATTTTTTAAAACATTCAAAACACAGAACGTATAAACATGTGTTTTTCATTGGATCTGTACCATACAGTGCTACAACACAACTTATGCCAGCAGCAAATATCCTTGCCTTTGTAGCTTGTCGATCATAAAAAACTTGCATATTTTTTTTAAGCATTGATATTTCAGAAGTATACTAAGCTAGGTACTTTAAAAATATGTAAAAAAAATAATTAAAACCAGCTAATGCTTCGTATTATTGACCAGAAAACACAAGGAGAACGTCACTTAGTTCGAGCAACGAGAAGCAGTAGTACGTATTTATCAGCGAAAAATTTGAAAATGGCAAAAGATTCTTCAGAAAAGCTCCTTTAGGGGTCTACGAGTCACGCGGGACTACACTTAAAAATCCATAACATTTCATATTACACTAGCGAAAATAACATTTCTTCATATTACTCTGAAGCAACGAAGCAAAAGTGGACTAATTACAAAAACTATTACACATCGCAAATAATCAATATTGTCTTGAATTATTTGATTAAACATAGAAATAATCTACCTAGATTAAAATTTCCAATGCATTTTAATTAAATAACGGCTAAACAAATTATTTTACGTTACAATACGTTAAAAATTGAAAATAAACACAAAACACAAACATTTTAAAAAGAAACAGAAAATTAGATATGACAAGAGCCGAAAACATTATAAAAAAATAAAGATTGTTGAATTTTTGATGAATAAAAATTTGACAAATTATATTTTGTTAAATAATAGAATCAGAATATACGAAAAAAGACTAAAAATGTTTAAAAAAAGACTTGATATGATGAAAATGTGAAATCAAAGATACCATTAATTAAGTTAGTTGCCTAGTTAGGTACAATATTTAAAGAGAGAGAAAATTTTTTTTTTAATGTGCATTACGTGGTGCTTTATGCGATGTAAATTAAAAAAATTTAGTTGTGGATAATTTTCAACTAGCAGAGAGAGAAATATAATCATCTTAGAACAATATGCGCAAATTTCAAGAAAAAATATCAATATGTTTACTTATTATCAACTAAAACGCAAAAACTAACGTATCACGGATTCAGATGCAAGTAGAACATCATTATTTTTTAAACGTTGGTTATTTCATATACTTTCATAATTCACTTATCGTTTTTGATTTCACAAAAAAATCACGTAATTATTTAAAATTGTTTATACGTGCAATATCCATAATTACAATTAAAGTTCAAAAAACTGGTTTAAATTTTTTTTTCTTTCTAAACACCACCGTAAAGTGCATGTAAAAACCTACACTTTAAAAGAAAAATTGTCCTACTACGAGTCGATGCACTTAAACAAAATGAGATGGAAATTTCTAATTTATTGTTGATTTTTAACAGTTTGAATAAATATTTTGCGCTAAAATTTTGCACGGAGGTTTAGTTCAATAAAGGGCATGGTTCCACCAATTTTCGTTAAAATTGGTGGATTATTACATCATATTTCTTAAACTGTTAAAAAAAGGCAATTTTTGGTGGTTTATATTTTTTTTTAGAAATTTACAAATTATCAAGAAGTTTCTTTACATGCCTAGTCTTATTCATAATTTTATAGCGAACAGTTCGGTATTTTTATTATCACGATACGATTACTGTGACCCGAGATAATAGGAAAAATAGCAGAAAATTTCTGTGTTGAAAAATAAATTGTTAAAATTCTACAATAAGCAATGGCCGGATTTAGCAAAAAAAATGCTCAGAGCACTTGTTATTGTACCTACAACAAATTAAAACAATAAAATTGCTGTAGCTAGAGAATTTCTTATTAACCTATTTTGTTCTTAATTTGACTCCACTATAAGAAAAGGGAAAGAGAATCATAAAATTTTCACACGCTTTCTGGCAACCTCGGAAAACCATGTGAACATTTTATGATTTTCTTTCCCTTTTCTTATAGAAAACAACTGTCCAAAAAAATGCATCGTTTTCGAGATATCATCAATTTTTGATATATGTAATACATGTTTTTCACATGTATTTCTGCGACTGCGCAAAAGCGGTTGAAAAATGTCAGATTTTTCTTTCACTTCCTCATGGAAAATGTCGTTTTAAACATTTTTCGTCTCTTACCATTTTTCAAAAAAAAAACGAATTTTTATGAATTTTTTGCAACATAAAAATATTTTCATTGATGGCGGAAAAACGGGTTGAGTCATAAGGAATTGGTAATATTTTACCTGCAGATTCTATAACCAAAAATATAAATTTTTTGCTTAATAACTGGGGGTCAAATATTAATACTTACTGAGATCCAGGGTGTAGTAAATAATTACATCTGTGTCAGCATGTTGCACTTATTTCCATAGCCCACTTTGTTACACATTTTCAGCACCACCCATTACTTAATCAGGATGTTTGTTTTACTTTAACCAAGTACAAATTATGCATTTGAAAAAAATTATAGGTGCGCAGGATGTTCTAAAATGTTAATATCTTGATAAGGGTGCATTTTCTGAAGATAAAAAAAAGTATCCTTCCTTTTTTGTTTAAAAATAATAGTTAAATAAAAAATTTGCAATGAGACTATAAATGGATGAAGTACAAAAAAGTTATGACGATTTTGTTAAACAAAGATAGCATATCTAGCACCCCCTATGCAATACACCAAAAATAATAGCATATAATACCGACTTCTATGTTTATGTGTGAAAAAATAACTGAAATATAACAACATTACTGAATTATTTTTATATCTTTGACACTGTATCTCAGTAAGTATTAATATTTGACCCTCAGTTATTAAGCAAAAAACTAATATTTTCGGCTATAGAATCTGCAGGTAAAATATTACCCATTCCTTGTGACTCACCCTGTATATTGATTAGTTGCCTCAGAGATTTTTAGAATGCCATTATGGTTAAAAGTAATAAGCAAAAATTTTTAAAACAGACCGAGTAGGTATAGGTATTGTGTTTGTTGGCTTTTCATTTGAAATTAATTATTGTTCTTTTTTATTCATTAAGTCTGCACAGATCACATACCTATGAGTCAATTTTAAAACAAAAGACAAAAGGTGAAATGGTGAAGTTGCGAAGTAGCATATTATAACAATAGTACGTAGAAGGAATATTTTAAAAACATTTTCTTAATTATGCATAAAACGTTACATTAAACATATATTTTAATGTCAATATTAAATGCTTTTACGATTTCAAAAATATTTCATGAATATTGAAACTATTATAAAATATTTGTAAAATGTTCAATGCTGTTGAACTTGCATTCTACCAATCTTATAATTTTTACTAAATCACCGAGTCCAGAAAAAAATAATACTCAATGACGAATAAGATAATCCTAATAAGTAAATTGACAAAGAACTATTTAGAACAAACTTTATTGCCAGATGGAAATATCGGGCCAGAATTAATATATCTGGATAGTCCCTAAAATATACAGTATATAGCTAAACTATATACTAGTATATAGGGTACCCTAAAGTACGCGGTATATGCTTTATATTTATATATACTCTGGAGTCCCTGAACTACACGCACAACATATCTATATATATATATATATATATATATATTTTTTTAAATGCCACCCCCTGAAAAGGAGTGGCGGGCGTCCACCTCCTATAAATGTACCACACAACATAGAAACTTTTCTGTGAAGCATTTACTATTATACTGCCAAAAATGAACGAAATCCGTTCAATATGACATTATTTCGAAGTTTTGCATATTTTTTACCTCTAGGTACTGTACTATAATTATAACGCACCTTTGACTAATCAGGAACCATACATTTTTATAATCAACGGGCGACTTCATGTTTTCCAAAAGAGAGTACATGTTTTCGTTTGACGTTTAAAACGTCAAACGAAGTTTTACTGTGAACTAACATTATTTTTTCACTTTTGAACGATTAAAAAAGTTAAAATAATCGTGGACAAAGTATTGTATTCTGCTCGCGTATAATGGCTCTTACACGCTCGGATGATTTGAGCCTTCGGCTCGTGCCGTAAACATCACCCTCGTAAGTAATAGCCATCATTATACGCTCGCTGAATACTATACTATTATTAAAAAGTATGCAAGTACAGGAACTCATGTAAAGGATAAAATTTAGCTAGTATATCCAGCTATTCTTACACATAACCCGCAAAAATCGAACACAATGTTACACAAAAAATGGTGATAAGAACAATAAGTAACGAGGGTATTATTTACATGCCCATAAGAAATATATTTAAAATAATACATTCAATTTGTAATCATTTAAAATACAGTAACCGGTATAATAATATTTTATTATGACACCTGACGGCACAATACCTGAGAATAAACATGAAAAAATTAAAAATAGAAAAGAGAGATAATAAAATTATTATTATTTTTTTTTATCTATTTATTTAACGTCGGCCTATTTCCGCCACCAGGACCTATCACGGACGTCAGAAGACGAGCTACCCCCAACCTGGAAATTTTGCCGAACCTCTTCTTGTAAGAAGAGTAGGGATCTTTTACTCGCCTAACATTTAATAGACAAGGGACCACCTGCTTTACATCACTTCCAGAGGATGGTATATCCACTACGTAATCCTCGTCTTGAAATTACGTAGCTTCCGCGTATACACTGATATACAAGCCGCTAGAAGGTGGGACGAGATCGCTGTTTCCCAAGATGGGTCCCATCCAAGTACTAACCGCGCTGCACGGTGCTTCGCTGGAGTATCAAGATACATACCCAGTGAAGACGCATCTACGCTCGCCCCTAATTATTGTTATTATTACACAATTAAATAATGATCAAATTTAAACTAATCTAAGTTAACTTTCATATTTATATTTTTTTCATCACTTAAGATATTTTTCAGGCTTTCTCACTTGCTATTATTAGTTATATTAGTAATTAAATTGGTTAAGGCGTATTGGGTGACGAATATGCTGACCAACTCTCTAACGTGTTCTGGGTTCGAGCCCCAGCCCCGGTACTGACAATACCGATGGGATGGATGTATGTTTGCGTTTTTCCAAATGTGTAACTCCCTTCCGTACAGCCTTGCCTCTGGATTTGGTGCTATATGTGGAGTGATTATATTTGTTTTGTTTGTTTTTTTAATAACAATTTTTAAATTCACATTATTTCATATACCTGTTTTTTAAAACGGCAGGATGGGTCATGTGGAAGGTCTTTTAATTATCTATCGAACTACAAACCTAAACAAAAAAATGGCGTAAACTCACAATATATATTAATATCTACCCTTTTAGTTTTTGCTAACCTTATTTGGATATTCATTTAAAATAAATTATTTAAGAAGATAACTTAAAAGTTAAAAATAATTTTGATTTAGTATGGAAAGTTGCAAATATTGAGATGGTTGTCACATTCATTGTTGTGACGTTTCAGATGTTTCTCTTAAGCAGTTATGTTATTCGTTAATTGTTCATATCTGACGGTGAAAAATCTCCGGACGGGGCACCACCTCATTTTACGATTGTCGTAAAAACATTACTTACATATTATTCTCAGAAATCGGTCAAATGGCCACCAAGATCTCCAGATTTGATCTCTTTGGATGATTTATCATAGGGATATTTAAAGAGTAAAATTTATTCTAATAGGCCCGATAATTTAGAAACTTTAATAGTACTACATAGAAAGGAAATTCAAGAAATAACCTCACAAGTGATAGGTAGAGTTCAAGACGAAATTACTTTTCATGTCTCTCACAGTATTTTTGATGAAGTCAACAGTTTAAATGTTTATTGTGGTAATCCTATTTTTTAACTTAATTACGATAATTATTATTTTCTAGATAAATTGCTTCGTAGAGTGAAGCATTGGATTTATGTTTATGTGAAAATTAATAGGATTTTTAAAAAAATTAATGGATTCGAGAGCATACGGGTTATAGAGTCGCTTTAGGGGAAGTATCTCTTGGCGATTCGAGCTATTAATGCAATAAGCTTTCTAGAAAATTCGTAGCAAACATCTCCACACTCATATCTCGAAAGCATTAATATATCGTCTATCTGCATTCCTAGCGGTCCGTGTCTCAGAAGCGCAAAGAAAGATGGAGAAAGCTAGGATGTCAGCAAGTCTGACTTTTGCACGTTTCGTGATATTTATGCCTTGCCAAGTTTTACTTAACTAGTAACTCTCGGTGTATGACCTCATCCTCGCTTGCTACAACTAAAGTGCATCTGCAAATCTCAAGTTCGAAATCTTGGTTCAGTCTATAGCTACTCCACCAGTGGCGCAGCCAGAAAATTCGTCTGGGGGGCAATAGAACCGGCCTCCCCAGAGGTAGAGGAAGACTTTTCAGAAAATGGTTGAAAACGGATGTGT
The DNA here is from genome assembly GCA_936432065.2 of Rutpela maculata. NCBI lineage: Eukaryota > Metazoa > Arthropoda > Insecta > Coleoptera > Cerambycidae > Rutpela > Rutpela maculata. Next base: position 288,454,228 of record OW386285.2, on the reverse strand, counting down.
ATAGATTCCTCTACTAGACAATATAGGCATTGATTACAAAATATTAATTTCAAGAGATAATTTGGATACTGCTTTTAGTCCCTTCAAATTAGTCAAAAAATTGCTGTTTTATGGAAAATCTTCCCACAGTTATGAGACCTGTAAGGAGTGAAGTATTTGGGTTGTCTAATCATGATTTCCAACCCCCGCAGTTCTAAAAAAGGGTGGTTTTTGAGAAGTATATACATATATATATATATATATATATATATATATATATATATATATATATATATATATATATGAACTTTAGCATTTTTTCGTCTTTTTCTCTATTTTGAGGAAAAACTATGCATTTTGATGAAAAACATCAAGAGAGCAAAGTTGTAGAGCATAAAATTTCCTATAAGTTTTGTCTCCAATTTTTTTTCGGATTCCGCCTAGTTTCGCCGCTAGAGGGCACGAAAACGACTTTTGCGCCTTTTTTAGAATTTGAGCCAAAATTATGCATTTTTATGAAAAATTAAAAAAAAGGCACAAGTCTATATATATATTTATTTATTTCTTTCGCGCCCTCTAGCGGCGAAACTAAGCGAAATTCGAAAAAAAAGTAGATACAAAAACTATAGGAAATTTTATGCTCTACTACTTTGCTCTCTTGATATTTTTCACCAAAATGCATAGTTTTTCCCCAGAATAGAAAAAAAGACGAAAAAATGCTAAAATTCATATATATATATATATATATATATATATATATATATATATATATATGTTAGATCACGGTTCACATGAGTGACTTTTTAAAAAGATTTATTTACTTAAATGGAGCCAACGTTGGCTCTTGGAAAAGGAATAATACAATAATTAGAAGTGTTTCATTCTAAGTGAGTTTAATAACTGATTCAACAAAGCGTGTTTAGTCATATTTATAACATACAGAACCTGAGTAAGCAAAATATATAACAAAGGAATTGCAGTTCTGCAGTCTGCACAAGTTATGAGAAACAAAGGTGTAATATGATATCTTGAAGATAAGCAATTAATAAGAGAAGCTGTTATCGTGAAATACGATATACCTGTGAAGGTTTATTATGGCTAAGTTGCAATAAGATAGCGTGTAATATTATATAACAACTTCCCCCTTAATAAAAAAGTTGATGTTATGCAGCAACCTTTGAAAATTGTTAAAACGTTAAATGAATATAATGCAAAAATAAATTGAAACAATGTTGAATGAATACAAAGCAAAATAATAAAATAATGTAAAAGTTAAAATTGGTAAGCGATAATAAAACATTACATTACGTAATAAGGATAAAATACAATAGTCTAAATTAATAGACAAGGGTAAAACTCCACATGAAAGTCTATGTTAACTCGATGTCCTCTTCTTCTTGAGGTCTAATACCGGGTCGCTTTCTTGGAGGGATCAGTCTAGGAAATTTGGTAAATACTCTGCTTCGCTCTGAAGGAGGTGAAGGAGGGTTATCCGTTGAGGGTTGGATTCGCAATGCTCCACATCTTCTTCTTCTGCATTTACAAGTTATGTAAAGTAGAACTAATAGGATGATGAGAGTGATTATGAAGTATGTGAACCAAGATACATGTTTGGTCACAAAAGGTTCGTTTATGAGGTCGTCTAGGTCTTTGGAATATTGCTCTAGTTTGTTTTTAGCAATATCTAAATCTTCTACGTCGAGACTGTTTAATTTAAGCGGTTTTAATTTTGGGATTTCGATTTTGTCGGGCATGTGATTGCAGCATTCAAAAGGAATTTGGATTGGATGTGAATTGTCCTTAATTTCGGAAAAGTCTTTAGCACTGGCTTGTATTCGAGTAATGCCTGCATAGGCGTAACATCCTGGTTGTAGTTTTATGATGGAATTTTTGTTAATTAGCTCTGTTATGGATTCTCTCTTCGGGCAGTTGATGGTAATGTGAAGTGGTTCGGAATTAATTACTAGCCATGTGTTGTCTTCAAGTTCTTGGACGTTGTATCCTTGACTAATGATGAAGGAAGTTTGACAATTTTCTGGGAGTTTCGGCAATGGTTTTAATATTCTAGCTTCACAAATGGCATTTTGGTCGATAGGATATGCAAACAGGTTCGAACATAGTTTGGTTCCAAAATAGAGTGGTTTGCATTCTTTCAAATTTTGTATAGGTATGTACATTAAAGAATCATCGTCTCTCGCGATAAACTTTTGTGAAATAGATAAAAAGTGATGTAGACCAGTTCTGTTATCAAGTATAGGTATAGGGTACAGACGAAAGGTGTTGTAATTTTGAGGTTCAATGAGAGGTATTGTTAAAACAAATATTAAGTTAGAATTTAGTTGAAAAGCTTTTAGTTCAATAATATCCAGATATTGAGCAACTGCTGATAGTTTAATCGGAAGAGGTAAATTGTTCCTTCGCAAACTCTGTGAAATCTCTTGTAACGCCGTTACTAAGTGATCAGGTGTTATGATTGATGAATGAATAATTCCTAATCTGGCGAATGTTATTGAATTTAAAATATCGTTTAGATTGTCTTCGATATACAAATAGCTGGCCATTAGTTGTTCGGAAATGTATAGAAATTTTAGTTTTATTTCGGCAGCTTGGATCGTTTGAGTCATGGTTTGAATCGTGTGCTCGATTTCTTTGATATCTTTGTTAAATGTTTCCTCATCAATTTGTAATTTTTGTATAGTTGAGTTGAAATTTTTGATAACAGAAGTTGTAACTGAGATTTGATTTTTGATTAAGTTTTCTAATTGATGTTCATCATTATTTAATTTGTTTATACAGTTAGTGTAGTACTCGCCATCTTCGGCGTCTAAGTTTCCGGTAATTGATTTGAATATTGTTCCGAAACCGTTAAGTATTCCGCGTTTATATCTCTTTGTGTCTGAAAAGACTTCGTCAAATTTCGTTTTTATCGAACTAGCTATTTGCATTAAAAGGTTAAACTCTGTTTTAACTTCGCTTCTAAACAGGATTGATTTTTGGTCAGCACCATCGAGGGTGTTCAAGATTCTGTCTAAATTATTTTGATTTTTGTCAAAAGCTAGTTTAAGGGATGAAATATTTTTATGCACTAGCAGAGTCCATTTGTCATTTGTTACCACGATGTCCGTGTCTTGGTGATAGTATACACCAACAGTGTTATTGATCGAGGTAATTTTGTATTGACAGAGTGCTGATCCGAACAGCAGGAGAAACCTGAAAATAAATTTAATTTTCAGTATATGGTTTCATTCTATCAAAATTTACTTTAGTTTCTTGTTTTGTTTCGAGATTTAATAGGGTAGCAGAATTTTGAAAAATTTCTTTTATTTTAAAGGGACCGTTAAATTTGTTTTGTAGTTTGTTCTTAATTTGTGATTCTTTTACATAAACTAAGTCACCTATTTTATATTCAGGTCGTTTTTGGGGAACATTTCTGTCGAAGCGAACTTTTGCTTTCTCTTTTTGAGATTGTGTTCGACTACGGGCTATTTTATAGTAGTGGAATATTCTGTTGTTTAAATCTCTAACGTATTTGGTTATTAACTCTTTTTGGTTATATAAAGTTTCAGGTGGTCTGTTAGACGTATGACCAAAGATAAGTTCATATGGGGTGAAACCGTGTGTTTTATTAACCGAATTGTTATAACATATTACTGCATATGGTAAAATCGTGAACGGATGTTCATTCGGGTTTTCAGTTTTATGAATTCTTATCATTTCAGCTAAGGTAGCATGAAATCTTTCTATTGATCCGTTCGATTGGGGATGTCCTACGCTTGAATAAGTTAATTTTATGTCGTAGAGGGTGCAGAGATCTTTTAGCAAACGGTTGTCGAATTCGCCACCGTAATCGCAATGGATTCTTAATGGGGTACCATAATGTTGAAAATATAACAACAAAGTGTTTACGACAGATTTTGCGGATTTATCTGGGACTGCATATGCTTGCGTGAATTTGGTTAATTCGTCGCGAATGGTTAAAGCGTAATTTCGAGTGGGGAATTCAAATAGATCGATATTGATTCTTTCGAATGGTGTTCTTGGGGTTTCTGTGACTACTAGAGGGTTATTAAGGTTTTTCCGGCATACTTTAGTCTTTTGGCAAGTTTCGCAATTTTTTATAAAATTTTCAACGTCTTTAGTTAGACCTTGCCAAGTGTATTTTTCTCTAATTCTTCGAATCGTTTCATTTATTCCGCGGTGTAGATTATTTTTACCAAAATGATTTTGCTCCAATATAATTGGGATTTCATCTTCGTCGGCAGTTCTGACGATATCTTGACAAATTACTACTTTTAAATCTTTTTCTGCAAAAATGAATGATAGAATTTCGAGTATGGGGAGGTCTAGGTTATTTTCGACAAAGTATGTCTTAGAAAGGTCTAAAACATCTTGATTTTTAAATAATACCAAAAATAGATGTTCAATTACAGATTCGATATCAAAAGGTAGAGGAATGATAAAATATCTCCTATGTCTGACTGTTTTGCTCGATACAATATTGACTTTATCGTTATGAAATTCGGGGTTTTCTTCGAATATGTCCTCAATAATTTTGTGATGTAGGTCTTGTAAGTTATTTTGTTGGAAGAAGGTTATAATATCTTTATGTTCTCGGTATAAGAGTTGTTTGTTTGAGGCTTTGATTTTTGAATAGTCTATTAAAGATGTTGTTTTATATAGGTTGGTGAAAGTTTCAAATTCTCGGGAAATTTGTTCGTTAGTGATTTCGTTGTTATCGTCTGGGTTTTCGTCGTCGTCTGACTCTTCGTCATTCGCGGCTAGGACTTTTGAATAGAATTTGGAACATTCGGAAAAATGATTAATTTTGATTCTGGAAAGTGCGTCCGCGTTCTTATTGATTTTGCCTGGTTTATAAATTATTTCGTAGTCGTACTCTTCTAATTTGAGTCGCCAACGGGCAAGTCTACTTCCTGGATCTTTTATAGAGAATAGCCAGGTGAGTGGTCTGTGGTCGGTGACAAGTTTGAACTTTCTACCGTACAGATATGGTCTAAAGTGCTTTACACTCCATACTATGGATAAAAGCTCGCGTTCAATCGTTGAATATTTAGTTTCTGCACTGCACAAGGTTCTAGAAGCATAGGCAATGGGTAAATCTTTGCCAATGGGTCCCTGGCTCAGCACTGAGCCGACGGCAAATGCGCTCGCGTCAGTGGTTAGAACGAAAGGTTCATCAAAATTAGGGTAGATTAATATCGGAGTTGTCGTTAATGTTTGTTTCAAATCTTGAAAAGATTTTATACAATCATTGTCGAAGAGAAATGGTATGTCTTTCTGTAAGAGTTTTGTTAAAGGCTTGGTAATCTTGGAGAAATTAGGGATAAAGTGCCTATAATATCCGGCTAAGCCTAGAAATGATTTAATTTCTTTTTGATTTTTTGGTTGAGGGAAATTTAGAATAGCGTCAACTTTCGAAGGATTCGGTTTTACGCCGTCTTTTGTAATGAGATGTCCTAAATAAGCGACTTCTTTGCGGAGAAACTCGCATTTGTCAGGTTGAATTTTGAGATTGGCTTTCTGTAATCGTTTGAAAACTTCCGTTAATCGAGAAATATGCTCGTGAATAGTAGGGGAGTAAACAATAATATCGTCCATATAGACGAGACATCGTTCATTTTGGATACCTAATAAAATGTTATCCATCACTCTTTGAAATGTTGATGGAGCATTTTTAAGTCCAAAAGGCATTCTTACGAATTCAAAATGACCATTTTCAACTGTGAAAGCAGTTTTCTGAATATCTTTCGCATCAATCTCGATTTGGTGAAATCCGGAGGCTAAGTCCAAAGTTGTAAAATATTGACATTTGCCTAATTGATCGAGGAGGTCGGAAATATTGGGTAGCGGGTATTTATCGTCAATAGTCAGTTCGTTAAGTTTTCTGTAGTCCACTACAACTCGCCATTTTTGTTTACCGGAGGCGTCGAGTTTTTTAGGTACAACCCAAACTGGAGAGGACCAGGGAGAAATCGAAGGTCTAATGATGCCTTGATCAAGCATATTAGAGACTTGTGTTTTGACTTCCTCTTTATGAATATGAGGGTAGCGATATGATTTTGTAAAGACCGGTTTTGAATCGTTCGTGTCAATGGAATGCTTGATTTCGTTGGTAAAGGTCAAATTGTCTCCTTCTAAATAGAATATATCTTGAAAGTCTAAACAAAGCTGCGTTACTATTTCGGCCTCTTCTTCGTTTAGATGATCCAAGCGCAATTCGTTCCTGATTTCAAAGGATCTGTCCGTCAGTACGTGCATGCCCCCCCTGGCTGCGCGCTTGTACTCCACCATGCTAGTCCTTCAGCACATGTGGACAGTAACATCTAGTGTGATTCCTTATTTCTTCGATTTTTAGTGGTTCATTGAATTTATTTTATTTTTTCGCTGTTTATATTCGAATATCTCAGTAAATATGGTGAACTACACGAATGTGGAAATAGCGACAATGCACTACGTATGTGGTCTCGTAGATGGTAATGCTACAAAAGCCAGAAGTGTGTATCAGGAAAGATATCCTAATCGTGCCTTGCTAGATAACCGATTCGTCGCCATCTTTGTGAAACTTTTAGTTTCCAAAAAGGTACTTCGGAAGAACGTTCGTAATTGAGGAAGCGATGCTGCAGGAAATCGACGAACATCCTGAGACGGGTACGAGAAAGATTGTTAGAGCTCTGAATATTTGTCGTCAAATTGATTGGCGAATTCTGGTTGATTTTTTGTTGTATCCGTACCATATTCTACGAGTGCAGTCATTACTTCCCATGGATTTTTCACAGCGTGTGAACTTCTGTCACTGGTACCTTCAGAATATTACACTAAATCCGCAGTTTGAGTCCCAAATTATGTTCACAGACGAAGCAAATTTTTCTAGGAATGCTATTAAATATTTCCATAATAATCATGTGTGGGCAGATAGAAACCCATATGCCATAACCGAAACCTATTTCTAAGAGCAATTTTCGGTTAATGTATGGGTAGGCAGGGGCGGACTGGCTTAGGGGCAGGAAGGCAAAGTCCCACCGGGCCTCAGCCGATCTCGGGCCCTTAAAAGCCTTCCGGGCCTGGGCTCGTGAACCTTCCGCTTATCAAAAAATTACTTTCGGATTTCTCCCCTCCGCTCATCAAAAAAATTTTAAGATGAAAAAATTTTTGAGTTACCCCCCAAGCTCAAGATCCAGATTCGCCCTTGATCCGGGCCTATTTTTCATGTTTGCTGAGGGGCCCAAGGTGCCCTTGCAACGCCATTGCGCTCATCCCTACTCGGGCCCGTATTTGTCTCTCCACAGCCCTGCCCAGCACGCATCTACCGGGCCTCCGACTCCTGAAGTCCCACCGGGCCTTTCCCTTGCCAGTCCGCCTCTGTGGGTAGGAATTATTGGTAATAATTCTAAAGCCCTTTTTTTCTGTCAAGACGCCTTAATACACAATCTTTCCTGCATTTTTCCAAGAAGAACTACCTGTGTTGCTTGAAGATGTACCAATTAAGTTAAGGAATCAAATGTGATACATGCACGATGGAACTCGTATTCATTTCAGTGTAATTGTTCGCGACCATTTATGTGGTTGATCATAATCATCAAGAGCCCTGTAAAATAGGGAACGTAATGACTCGCGGAGGACCTCAGTAATGACCAGCGAAATCCCCTGATCTCAATAGTTTGGATTTCTTTTTGTAGGGTCATCTTAAAACCCGTGTAGAAAACTCCCACTTTAGAAGATTTAAGAGAGCGAATAGTAGCCTCGCGTGAAATAATACGGAATACCCCAGGAATATTTGAAGATGGCCATTTCTAACAATTTTTATAAAACAAAATTTATCATTACCAATGTTAATAATAAATAGTTTCAATTTGAATTTAATTGTTATAATCAAGAACTATGCGTCTGATGAGAAAAACCCAAGAGATGATTTTCATGTAAAATTGACCAGGCTAATCAGAAAAAATATCCACATGGAAAAATGTTAGTGGCATACCACTTTTTTGGTAAAAAATATTAGAGGACATGTTTGCAGAAACGCTACTGGTGGAGCGATAAAGTAACTTTTATAACTAAAATATGTGATTTTATATCTAAAGTACTTTCTGAGGTATTAAATAATAATGATTTAACACGTTGACTGCCATGAGTATACAATTGAATACACATTAGGTGGGTCCAAGGCGCCACGTGTATGTATTAGAATACAAAATCTACATTTAAACACATAGGACAAAAAATACTCGTGGCCTGGAGGACCCAACTACTGAATTTGGTGTGGTAGTCAACGTGTTAAAAAAAATCAACACACTGGCACTGTGGCAAAAAATTTAAGCCGTTGCGGGAATATATTAATATGAACTTTTCTTTATAAAATTATCTAAGGAATCACTCCTTGAAATATTAGCACGTCATTAAGGTACACCCTGTATATGTTAAAGATAATTGGTGATAGAACACAGCCTTGTCTGGCGTCTCTGTCAATTTTACATTTGTCTGATTCTACATCAAGAGTCTTAGGTAGAGCGCCCATCTGACAGACAACAACAAGACATAGACATGAAATAGACAAACAGAAAACATTTGATCGCATATCAAAGCGACACGTAAAATTCACTAAAAAACATTTTACTATTTGTCAGTAGTAATCATGTCATCGTCGCTTGCTTTGTTACAAGTCGTGAATATTAATAATAGAACTAGGAGGTACTGGGTGCACCCTATGTGGAAACGAAGCCATAACAACGGAGATACTTTGTAAGTAATGAAGGAATTGGAAATGTACCCTCATTAGTTCCAGTCATCTTATCGGATGAGCAAAAAAACGTTTTTCTTTCACTTATAGATCAAATTAGGCCTTATATTCCATCCACAAAACGGTCCAAACATATTTAAATGCAAAATTTGACTGATCTGGGTCTGCTCCTTTTAACACCAGAGATTTTCAACAGACAGCCATGTCTGATTCTGTCGTGTCGCACTAGTATGCGCGGCTTAACTTAAAAGCAATGTAGTCACTGAACATATTTGTTTGTCGCTTGTCGCTTGTCGTTTGTCGCTTTGTCGCGTCTGTGTCTTGTTGTCTGACAGATGGGCGCTCTGCCTTACGGTAGTCTACGAAACAAAAATACATAGGCACGTTATAATTATTCTCTTGTCGAAATAATTAATTTGTTCAATACCTTTAGCAACATACTGTAGACTCCTATAGGCCTTTACCCACCAAGATCTATTTCGATTAAATCAATTTAAAATAAGTTTTCTTTATATTTCATATGAGCAATGTAATTCAAATATCCTTTTAATTTCGATGTAGCATTAGATAATCTGTTTTAGAACTATTAACAAAAACATGTCTATTTTAATTTTCAATTTTATATATGCATTAAATTCTCTGCATTCTTTTATATTTATCAAGGAGGATCTGTATTATCCATTTAACAAAATGACTAACATTCATTTGGATATGAGCAGAAGTAAACAATACAAGCATAAAGTATAAACTGTAAAATTTACGTATATTGAAATAGGAATTGCCCAAGGATTTCTACACCTGCAACGTTCACAATTTTGTTTAAGGATTTTAAAAGAGCAGACAGTTGATTAAAATTTTACTTTTCATATTTATATTGTTTTCCGGCACAACATGGTTCACTGGAAGAGGAATACTTATTTTTATAACTTACACATCTGAACGAGACAAAATCCCCATTCGCTTCGTTCACAATTGAACAAACAATAAGGATATTCCCATTTGAGAGGCCTTTGAAATATGTTATCTTGAAATAATATTTTTAAACTTGCCGTGGATAATTTTCATTGATGTTTTGATTTTTCTGATAAATATTACATTATTCAACTCTTTAAAACATAATAATTATCGCAAAAATGCCTATGAAATATCTATATATAATTTCCCAATGATGTTACAAGACATCAAATAGTTTACTTGTACGTTATTTGGTTAATATGTCGGTAAAACAGTAATTGATCTCACTTATATTTACATGATACTAACATAGTAGAATGACGATGCAGAAAAAAAGCAGTCCCAAGTCAAACTGATTTCAATATGGCGGCTAATTTCGAAAATTCAATAAATTGACTTTTCCTCTTCAATTATTGATCTTAGAAAGAGTTATAGAAAAAAAATGTTCTATATTAAAACTTTTTTTTATATAATTTGTTTACGTATAACTTAAGACTGAAGACAGAAAATATAAAAAAATTAGTCGTCATTGACATTTTACAAAATAATGTATACTTCTTGAAGAAATATATCGGAGTAGAAAACTGAAGTGCAGATAGCTAACTGGGGTTATTTGATCACCATAAAAATGCTTTATAGAAGTAAGTTTTGGTTTCGTTATATAAAATTACACGCTATATCATCGAGATATAAAGCAACATTACAGATAGTATCATATTACGGTATTAGATAACAGCTTCCTTTGAGAATTGCTTATCTAGATATTAAGTTTCATTTTAACTTCTCACAAAATTATGCTGATTTGCTATCTTGCATTTCCTTTGTTCTACTTTTGGCTGACAACATCATTTGTAAACTTATAAATAAGAGTAACGAGCATTTGTACATCAGTATTATACTCACTTTCACATTAAACATTTAAACTACAAATGTAATTTTCATTAAAGGAATCAAGCTCGATTCCTCCTTAACAAAATAAATATTTTTTAAAAACATAAACACAAAAAGTGATCTAACAAATGGCGCAGTCTTGGTGGATCTAAAAAACGCGTAGTTCAGGAGCCTAACTAGTTGAAAAGTGTCCGGAAGAATAAGGGGAACATCTGGAGGACATCTTCTAGAACAAGGAGAACTTCCTAGCTACAACGGTGGATCCCAATCCTTAATTCAGAAAAGGAACCTACATGGCTACTCTATGAAGAAAATATTCACGTTTCTGCTGCTGTTTTGATGAGCACTATGTCAATTTAAAATAACCCCAATAAACAACTCTATTGGTGTATACTACCACAGAGACACAGACATCGTAGTGACAGACAAAAAATGGACGCTACTGGTACACAAAAACATATTATCCCTAAAACTAGCCTTTGATAAAAATCAAGGTATTTTAGACAGAATCTTAAACACTCTCGATGCCGCCTATCAGAAATCAATTCTTTTTAGAAGCGAAGTAAAAACAGACTTTAACCTTCTAACACAAATATCTAGTTCTATAAAAACAAAATTTCACGAAGTCTTCTCAGACACAAAGAGATATAAACGCGGAATAATTAACTGTATCGGCACAATATTTAAATCAATAACAGGAAATTTAGATGCCGAAGATGGTCAGTACTAGTATGATTGCATCAATAAATTAAACAATGACGAACACCAACTAGAAAGTCTAATTAAAAACCAAATTTCAGTCACAACATCGGTTATCAAAAATTTTAATTCGACTCTTCAGAAATTGCAAATTGATGAAGAAACATTCAACAAAAATAGCAAGGAAATCGATCACACAACTCAGACTATTGAGGCCGCTGAAATAAAACTAAAATTTCTATACATATCTGAACAATTCATGGCAAGCTATCTGTATATTGCCAGATTAGGAATCATTCACACGTCAATCATAACTCCTAATCATTTAGTGACAGCATTACAAGAAATTTCACAGAGCTTACGAAGGAACAATTTGCCACTTCCTATTAAATTATCGGCAGTGGCTAAGTATTTAGATATTATTGAATTACAAGCATTTCAAATGGATTCTAACTTAGTATTTGTTTTACCAATACCACTTGTTGAACCCCAAAATTATAACATCTATCGTCTATACACTATTATATCCCGATATTTGATAACAGAACTGGGCTTCACCACATTTTATCAATTTCTCAAAAGCTTATCGCGATCGATGATGATTCTTTAATGTCCATACCAATACTAAATTTAAAATAATGTAAACCACTATATTTTGGAACAAAGTTACGCTCAAAACTATTTGCTTATCCCATCGATCAAAATCCATATGTGGAGCCAGAATTCTCAAACCACTAGTTAGACTCCCATAAAACTGCCAGACCTCCTTCATTATCAGCTAAAGGTAAAATGTTCAAGAACTCATAGACAACACAGGGTTAATAATAAATGCTGAACCACTTCATATTACCATTGGCTGCCCAAGGAGAGATTCCACGAACAAAATTCTATCGTCAAACTTCAACCCGGATGTTACGCCTTTGTAAACATTACAGGAATTCAAGCCAGTGCCAAATACCTTTCTGAAATCAAAGATAATTCTCATCCCAATCAAATTCCTTACGAATATTGCAACCAGATGCCCGACAAAATTAAACTCCCGAATTTAAAACCCCTCAAGCTAAACAACTTAAACGTAGAAGATTTGGATGTTACCAAAACCAAATTGGAACAATATTCCAAAGACCTGGACGATCTAATTAACAAACCTTTCGTGAACAAACATGTGTCATTGTTCACGTATTTCACAATTACTTTTATTATTCTCATTATTCTACTTTAAGTATTCTGTAAATGTAGAAAGAAAAGACGTGGAATACTGAAGATACAACCCGTTACAGATGATTTTCCTTCACCCTCTCCAGAACGTAACAAATTATTTACAAAGTTTCCAAGGTTAATCCCTTCAAGAAAGCGATCCGGTATCAAATCCCAAGAAGAGGAAGAAGACATCGAGTTGACATAGACTTTCAACTGTGAACTTTTATTTGTGAATTTTAACCTTTAATTTCATTCAATTTTGTATATTTTTATTTTTATTACGCTTATATTATATTAACCCAATATTTTATCTATTCGCAAATTATTATTACATTATTATTGTATTTACTTTTACTTACATTACTTTACTTTTATTTTTAAATTTCATACATTTTTTATTTTCAATTATTAATACTACTTTTACTCTCATTATACCTTTTGCATTATATTCATTCGACATTTTTCAATTTTGAAAAGTTGCTGATACATCAACTTTCTTAATATGGGGGAAGTTGTTATATAAAATTATACGCTATATCATCGAGATATGAAGCAATATTACACATATATCATATAGATAGTATCATATTACGGTATTAGATAACAGCTTCCTTTGAGAATTGCTTATCTAGATATTAAGTATCAATTTAACTTCTCACAAAATTATGCTGATTTGCTATCTTGCATTTCCTTTTTTCTACTTTTGACTGACATATCATTTGTAAACTTATAAATAAGAGTAACGAACATTTGTACATCAGTATTACTCACTTTCACATTAAACATTTCAACTGCAAATGTAATTTTCATTAAAGGAATCAAGTTTGATTCCTCCTTAACAAAATACATATTTTTTGAAAAAAATTAAACACAACAAGTGATCTAACATATAATATACGTTTTTGTAACGCCATATCCTAAAATGGCATTTATTTGACACTTTCCACGAATCAAAACAATGTCAATATAGGCAAGTGTAAAATAAAGAAAAAAGAGTGAAATAAAGACATTTCATTTCACAGTGGGATATAAAACTTATTGGTTTCTATGAAAACAGCAATAGAATTTAGTCTATTTTTACAAAATTATATTGTTTTCTGATTTCGAATGGCGATACAAAAAATTTTGTATACAACTCGAGACTAAAATGTTTTTCTTTTTACTCGTGTGGTTTATAGCACTCGCCTTTGGCTCGTACTATAAACGCCCCACTCGTAAAAAAAACACCATTTTAGCCACTTGTTATATAAAATACTATTTCAGGTCAGATCACATTCTTAGAATTCTTGCAATGTAAAATGGGTATTGAATTTGCAATGTTTTGATGATGATGAAGCGTTGGTGAGATATATGTGGAAAAACAGCGACGGATTTTAGTTGGGGGGTGATTTTTTGCTTACAAAAGGATGAGGAGGCAACCTGAATGTGGAGACTTTTCAGATATGCATTCCTATCCTTATGGAGAATATAATCCCAAAATATAGACAATTTATCATTTTTTTCTTATATCTGCCATTTTTTAATATAAATGCGTGGATTATTGCATAAGTATCCCCCCTTTTAAAAGAACTTACCAAAATTGTAAAAGTTTTAGAGAATTCTTAATTTCCATTTTCATTATATTTTTCGTCTGTGGCCATTAGCTCATAAAACAAGCTGACCAGATTGTTTTCTCAAGTCATAGACCGCAATTAACTGAGCATAATTAGTACTTATAAGCTTCTTATCTAGATAACAGTGGGAGGGACAATTGAATTAAGATATATATTGTACATGAAAAGAGCGGTGAGGGTGTACGAGAAAGATAAATAGCATAACGCAGAACACAAAACTTCTCTTGCTCCAGGGCACCACTGAAACTTTCGCGCGAAGAAGTGTTGAGTTACAATATTTGTATCCAGGATAATGAAATACCAATCTGAAATAAAATAATTTAATCAAGGAATTCTGTTTCTCACCATCTCAGTAAATAAATTAACATACATAGAGAGCAAAATTTTTAGGAAAGCAAAAATGTAGATGGAATATGTCAAAAACAAAAACAACAAATGGCCTAAAATTTCTAGTTAATTTCTTTCATGGAATATCGGCGGTTGAAATTAATTTAAATCATTCAATATTTTGGATGCTATTCTTAATGTCAATATTACATAATTTATTCACTAGTGAAAAAAAAGTACTTTTTTCTACGACTGTTAAAAAAACTGCACTTTTTTCATCATTTTTAACGCGTAAAACATGGTAATTGTGAAAAAAAGTAAAAAGGATGAAAAAAGTAATATTATTTGACTCTTATGTATAGCCAGATCTATGAGTGCATTGAAAACAATTGCAGTTATCTCATGATCTCCGCTTTAAAAACACCAAATTATAGATTTGTGTTTTGACGTTTAAGGTAATTTTGATATTTTTTTATATAAATATGGAAATTAAGCACTCACCTACGGCGCGTGCGTCAAACTTCCCATTCGTGAAAAATAGTACCACTTTATGCGCTGTTGCATAAATTACTATTTTCCGACCAAAATAGTTATTTATCCAGCAAGTGTGTAAAGTGAATAGGAATTTTCCCGCACGAGCCATAGGCGAGCATACAATATTTTTTCTAATACTGTTAGTAGTTTTATTTTATTTAAAAAAGATTATATTTACCCGGCACTGGTTTCGTGTCCACAAATATACTCGATGCGCGAAGTCGTGACGTATGTTATTCTCACAACCGTATTTTCACTTCCACATCCTGTGGAAGTATAGTAACGACAAACAAATTTTTAAAATTTTTTATTAGGGGCGAGCGTAGAGACTTCAATGTGAATGTTAGTCGATATTCCGTTGAAGCAACGTCGAGCGCGGTTAGTACTTGGATGGGTGACCCATCTTGGGAAACACAGCGATCTCGTCAAACCTTCTAGCGGCTTGTATATCAGTGTATACGCGAAAGCTACGTAATTTGAAGACGAGGATTACGTAGTGGATATACCATCCTTCAGAGGGGATGTAAAGCAGGCGGTCCCTTGTCTATTAAATGTTAGGCAAGTAAAATATCCCTACTCTTCTTACGAGAAGAGGTTCGGCAAAATTGCCAGGTTGGGGGTAGCTCGTCGCCTGGCGTCGGTGATAGGCCCTGGTAGCAGAAATAGGCCGACGTTAAATAAATAGATAAATAAAAATTTTGTTGTTCAAATAGGCTTAAAATGTCATAAAACGTCCGTCTGTCTGTCCGGTCTGTCTGTAACGTTTTTTGTGCGCACGTTTACTCTGGAACCGTTTAAGATATTGACTATTGAAATTTGGTACACATATGTACTTTAACGAGATCTGGGACTAGATTATATTTTCATCTTGTTCCGTTGAAAGGTTGGGGGGTAAATTGGAGTAAATTTGGGGTAAATGGATAAATCAAGCAGGTAAGAGTTCATAAAATTGGTATTTAGTATATACAAGAGAAGCTAAGGTCTCAAAAAATTTTTGGCATTAGCCACCCCCTTAATAAAGGGGATGAAAAAAAAATTATGATTTAATGTATGTACAAGAACCAGTAACCTCAAAATATTTTTTTACTTCAGAAAAATGATTTTCCCACCCTAGAAAGGGATTGAAAGAAGTTATGGTATCTATATCTAGTGTATACTACATCTTTTTCTGCATATTAATATTCATACTGTTGGCTGTACATTTTCATCAGTAACTCCTATTGTATAGATCTAAGAATTTTTTTCACCGAAGTCTGTTAGAGAAAACACTTATGACTCAGCATACCAAAAAACATAAAGTTCATAATCAATGTAAAGAAAATACGGACCTTCAGCACTAATAAACTAACTGGCGACGTTTTATAAATCTCTTACCGCCCTCAAAATACATTAAAAGTTAAAAGATTTTCCTAATAAATAAATTTGTTTTTAACGTAAGATATATAAATTTTCCCCTCGGAGCTTTATCCATATTACGTAATAAGCAAAAAATGGTAAAACGATCCTTAATTAACCCTTGTGATTACGCCCCATATCTATCCATTCCAGCTTCTCTAACACAGTTAATAAGGTTTACGCAACTCATAGTAAACCAGAACTAATAGGCCATGATAAAGACATTTGGATTACGAGCTGCTATGCCATCGTTCCCCCTTATACTCAACGAGCTGGAAAATTATCTTAAAAAATAAATTTCAATATGAATTAGAGTAAGTTTATTAGTTTCAAACACTTTTGCCAATCAATTTACAACTTGGCGTCTCTGTCTTTGCACAGATTTAACTCATTAACTGTTGTTTTTCAGTTTTAAAATATTAGAAATATTTCTTCCTATGTTTAAAATACTGGTGTTAACAGCAACCTCAAAAGTCTCCGAGTACCTTTTACTATTTGGTTAAGTAATAAAACTAGCTAATCTCATTTTACAGCCGTCTCCAAGGCATAGAACCTGTAGCCCAGTCTCTATGTCCAAAAATAATTAGTGGCAATGAAAATTAATTTAATTCCATGCCGTTTTGAGAAATTGTAGGGTGTTTATCCCGAGTGTGTATGTAAATTTCTAACCTTCGTTGTTCCGGTAGAAACTCCGCCATCTTGAAAAAATGGTTTAGTTTACTTCCACATCCAGTGCCAGTGGAAGTATAGTAACGACAAAAAAATTTAATTTTTTTTTAAGCACTTACTGTTAAAGTTAGGAAAGAAATATGTAATGTAAAGCTTAAAATTCTTTATAATTTTGATCCTTTGACTTTTTTCATAAGATTAATATTTATCGGTTTATACCGCGAGAAAGGTAAAAATGAAGGCTGGATAATGTTCTTCTCATGTTTGGCATCTTTGGTAAATCTTTCGTTAAAATTAGGTATTATCAATGTGTAGAGCATATGAAAAATCTACAAATGTTATGCACAATTTTTTTAATATTCATACTCAATATCAATATGTATGCTCTTACAGCACTATAAAGTTCGTCAAGTAGACACGGAACTCGAAAAAGTTTCTCACGGTATTACATCGCGTAGTTCTCAAAATTCTTCTGATAAAACTCTTTTCCACACCACCATAGTGGTAAAGTTCAAGGCACGTTCTCCTTACCTGGTATGGTATAGAAAATCATAAACATTTACCTAAAGACACTTCAGTGTGAACAATCTCTTAATTTTAGACTTTAGTTTTGTTTTTCTCAAGGAAAAATCATCGCCAAATCTGTATTCTGTCACTGGTTTTCTTGAATTTTAGATAATAAGAAACTTTTTTATCCCTTATATTTTGCATCGTATTGAAAAAATAGACTTCAGGGGACGTTTTTCAGTAGTTTTCAGAAGGACAATTATCATGGTAGAGACTGGGAAGTCGATGAACTTGAATTTTAACTGCTCAAAAGATCACATTACTACATTATTGCAAAATAATATAAAAAATGTTTTAGTTGTTAAAATAATTATGTAGTTAGCTAGAGTAGGTTATTCAGAAAGGTAAACCATATAGCCCAGACGACAGAGAACATTTTATAGTGAAACCCACAAAAATTTGCAAACTGATTAATTTTTTTTTAATGAGTTCGTGAAAGTGTATAGAATAATATCCTGAAAGGTTTACATTCCGCTCGGATGCAGAACATAAAAAAAAATGAAAAAACAATTTTTTTTACCCATTTTTTCAAAATTTTGAAATTAAGTCAGGGTAGGAAAAAATAAAAAATACAGATGGATAAACCACGTGTTTCTAAACAAAAATATCCTAATAAAATTTATCGCTAAAGCCACGGTATTCCTGGAAAAAAATAATGAAGTAACTTTGTCACTCTGCGCGGCCAGCGCACGGTTAAATGGAACCTCTAAAAATTCTTAGCTGTTCTATCGAATAAAATAAGGCTTTTTTCCCTTTCTGATTACACGTTTTAAACATTTTTCTTAGTGAATAGGAGGATAAATAGTGAGTATGGAGGGAATATATATAATTATCAATGCATATAAAGACATCACACATAGCTGCTGAATCGCTCGCATGAATTTTTACGTGCCTTTACTGTATTGTATTTATTACACCTATCCACATTTCAGCTATAGCCAATGGATTCCTTATACATTTGTTAATGTATTGGAAAAGTTCCAGAATTTATATTCGAAACAATCAAAGATATTTTCATAGTTATAAGGATGAGATCGTGAAAATCGCAATTTCTTATCATGATCTGATTGATCATATTTTCGAAAAAATGCATACAAGTAAACGATTTTGTGTTTGAACATTCTAAAAATATACATTTTTTCCGAAATAGTGATATTCTATTTTCTCCAATGGGTCAATTTCTCGACAAGTTACAGCCTATATTATATATATTTATCAAAAAAAATCATCAAGCAATTAAATTAAAATGATTTGAGATGTACTATTTTTTAATCCTCGTTACTATAACTTAATAAACCATAATATTCATGAAGTGTACATACTTTTCAACAATTCTCAATGAAGAAAGAATTTTTTGAAGGGCTTTTAATTTTTTCTATATTGTTTATTGCGAAGATTGAGTTCGGGCGTGATAATATATATAAGTATATTTTTCCCATCCATCCTTTGCTTGTATTGTTAAAAAAGCATTAGAAAGCTACAATTTCCATCTTTTAAATGAACCCAACACTCATATAGATTGAACAAATTCTGATTTAGTGACATGTAATTCAGTGCGTCGGTGTCACAGTCATGCGTATTCAAGTACTAGTGGAGTCAAATTAGGACTGATAAATTCGCAATGTGAATTGTCTGGTCAGGGCGGTTTTTTTGTTTTAATGTGTTCACTGGGTCAACTATAGTTCACACTTCAGTTTTGCAGTTTCTGCGAGGTCGGCGTATTGTTTATTTAAACAATTTAATTTTTTAGACCGTATTTTTCATCGGTTATCTTTGAATATCTCGAAATCTATAAGTCCTATGGAAAACAACAAAGAGAATGAAAATGTTCGTTATGAGCTGTGGAACAAAACTACATAAACTATAATTCTTTCCAATTGTTGTTATTATTTTAAAAAAATTGTATATTGCAAAATTATGCGTTTTTAAACGAATTGCTGTTATTTCAAAAATAAAGGATAATTTTCAATGAAATTGTGGAAAAATATAGCTCTTACAAAGTACAATCACCGCTTAAAATTTAAAATCTGAATGATTATTAAAACGGGTCAAATATACAATTGTTGCTAAAACTTTGCACCCTTGTGAAATCCTGCCATCAAATCTGAGAAATGTGTACGATGGCTCAAATTGTAGCTTTTTATAAGTACTTTAAGATCACGAAGGAAAAAAAAATTTTCAAAATTTAAACCGTTTTTATTGCATTTGTTTATAATTTTCGAAATTTTAATAATAAACAAATTCAAATACTCTATGCTTTTTTATGAAATCAAAATCGGTAAACGATTTATAAAAGTAGATTAAGCAAGCCATCTTTCAAAAAAAAAATGAATGCTTGCATTTGGAGCTGAGATACGTTGGTTTTTGCATTTCGATCACTTATAAATAAACAAATTGATATTTCATCTTAGAATTCGGGCTGATTATTCCCCAGTGCTTATATTTTTGTCCCAGCTAATTGAAATTAATTTAGAACTACATTTTTCAAAATTGCGTCTAATAAAACGTCTTTGAAATCATATCATAATTCGCGGTTGACAGGTAATATTTCCCTCTCCCACTCATGGTATTTCGCAAACTAGGTAATTAAGACAACTAACGCAATACCTCTCTCGATTTTCGCCTTACCGAGATATATATATTTTTAATTAATCGTCTCTTTTCGCAAATTTTGATTATTTCGTTTAATTTAATGTGAAATAATTTGTTTAATTTTTTTTTGAAATTGCAATGAATTTTTAATTTCTTTATTTTTGTTTTATTGGAATGTTCTTTCTTTTAAATGTTGTTTGTTTAGCTTTTGTTTATAAAAAAAAGAGAACAATAACAATTTAATTTATATACCGTGTTTTCCATTAGTTTTCATTGAATATTTCAAAATCTATAGGTCCTATGGAAATCAGCAAAAGAAAACGTTTTACAACAAAAGTACATAAACTATAATGTTATTATTATTAAAAAAAAATTAAATATAGCAAAATTAGACGTTTTTAAACCAATGATTGTTCTTTAAAAAATAATGGATTTTCAATGAAATTTAAGAAGAATGTCATTCGTATAGAGTACAATCACCATTTAAAATTTTAGATCAAAATATTTATTAAAACGGCTAAAAAAGCAATTGTGGGTATGAAAGTGAGAATGATTATCTGTTTGATAGTGGTGCGAGTGATGATACAGATACTACACGGAGTGAGGATAATAATTATTATGAAAATTCACGTAAGAGACAAAAATTGCTAAGATAATTTTGTAATTCATTAAAAATATCTTATTTTTAATATAGTTTTTAAGAATTAATACTTACAATGTTAAGCCAAACTAATTATAGAAAACATAATTTTCAAAGACACAAAGATAAATAAAATAAATGCATCTATGGTTAATTGAGCACAAAAATAATCTATAGGAAAAAAACTAATTAATTTCTGTTACGAGTTATTGTTTGGAGTCAAATTAAGGATTTAAAAAAAAGGTGATTAAAGGATTCTTATGCTGCAGGAATTGTACTGTTTTAGTTTATTTTCGATGTAATAACATGCAATGAGAAGTTTTGGATTACATCTGATCGTTGCTTCATATAAATTTAAATAATTAATGTTGCAGCATTAAAGTCTTTCTATTTTCGGTACATCACAAAAAATAAAAATCCAAATCGCTTGCAATAAAATTTAGAATAAAACTAGACTTATGAAATTCACTGCAATTTCAAAAAAAAATTAAACAAATTATTTCACGTTAAATTAAATGAAATAATCAAAATTTGCGAAAAGAGACGATTCATTAAAAATATATATCTCGGTAAGGTGAAAATCGAGAGAGATATTGCGTTAGTTGTCTTAGTTACCTAGTTTGCGAAATACGATGAGTGGGAGAGGGAAATATTTATTACCTGTTAACCGCGCATTATGATATGATTTCAAAGACGTTTTATTAGATGCAATTTTGAAAAATGTAGTTCTAAATTATTTTCAACTAACTGGGACAGAAGTGTAAGCACTGGGGAATAATTATTCCGAATTTCAAAATGAAATATCAATTTGTTTATTTATAAGTGATTGAAACGCAAAAACCAACGTATCTCAGCTAAAAAAGCAGGCAGCGCATTAATTTTTTTTTTTGAAACATGGTTTATTTCATCTACTTTCATAAATCTTTACCGATTTTGATTTCATAAAGAAACCAGAGAGTTATTTGAATTTGTTTATTACTAAAATTTCGAAAATTATAAACAAATGCAATAAACACGGTTTAAATTTTGAAAAAAAAAAATTTCCTTCGTGATCTTAAAGTACTTATAAAAAGCTACAATTTGAGGCGTCGTACACATTTCTCGGATTTGATGGCAGGATTTCACAAGGGTGCAAAGTTTTAGGAACAATTGTATATTTGACCCGTTTTAATAATTATTTAGATTTTAAATTTTAAGCGTTGATTGTACTTTGTAAGAGCTATATTTTTCCAAAATTTCATTGAAAATTATCCTTCATTTTTGAAATAACAGCAATTCGTTTAAAAACGCATAATTTTGCAATGTTCAATTTTTTTTAATAATAATAACAATTGAAAAGAATTATAGTTTATGTAGTTTTGTTCCACAGCTCATAATGAACATTTTCCTTCTCTTCGTTGTTTTCCATAGGACTTATAGATTTCGAGATATTCAAAGAAAACCGATGAAAAACACGGTCTAAAAAATTAAATTGCTTAAATAAACAATACGCCGACCTCGCAGAAACTGCAAAACTGAATTGTGAACTATAGTTGACCCACTGAATATGTTAAAACAAAAAAACCGCCCTGGCCAGACAATTCACATTAAAATCCTAATTTGACTCCACTATACGTGCACGCATGGATCTCGCTCCGAGTTATAACGTTACACTTTTCCGGGAAAACCATGGCTTTGATAAATTTTGTTAGGACATTTTTTGTTCATAAATACGTGATCTATCCATCTGTATTTCTTATTTTTTCCTAGCTTGATTTAATTTCAAAATTTTGAAAAAATGGATGGAAAAAATGTTTTTTCACTTTTTTTATGTTCTTCATCCGAGCGAAATGTAAACTTTTCAGGATATTGTTCTATACACTTTCACGAACTCATTAAAAAAAAGGTTACTTAGTTTGCAAAATTTTGTGGGTAAATACCTTCATCGACTGGGCTAAAGTAATTGTAAGTGTTTTATTTAATTTTAAGGATATTTTGTGAAAAGTTACATAATTTTTAGAAAAAAGTAAATACCATAAGAAACTAAAGAAAGGTCATACAGAAATGATCAGAATAAGATAAGAGATATGTTTCCAGTAACAAATACAATGTTTAGATTCAATTAAAGAAAAATTATATGTAAATTAAATGAAATTTATGCAAACTCAAGAAGCCTGGAATGAGGCAAAGATGCCAGGTTTTTTGAGAAAAAAGGGATAAAATCTGTTTTTTTAAAGAGGGTTGTTATGTTGCTACGAAGAAAAATAATGTGCCCGAAATTAATGTATTGAAATTTATATAAAAAAATTGCAAGATAAAGAAATAAAAACTCAAGAAAAAAATAAGAATATTTACTCTCATTTATTTAGAACAAATATCTGTCAAATATCTCGACGGGCTAGCTAAGTGGACCCGCACTGGGAAAGTTTTCGCATTGATGCGGCTGATGCTAAATGTCGATGTTATGAATATAATATTTGTGGACAGTGGGACCGAAAAAAAATTCTGTTCACGATAAATTTATAAAAATTAAATATTCTATTTTGTTTTAAATATTCTTTTTACTTCATAACTAAAAATACATCACAATATATTATATATTAATCAACGAAATCACCAATAGATCAAAAAAGCTGGTGTCATAGAGAATTCTCTCTATTTTACCACAATGGAAACAATGAAAAATTGTTCTAATTAAATTATTTTATTTTTCAGGGATGAGCAACGCATTAAGGAATTTCAAATCTGATCTTCTCATGACTGTGTTTCTCTTCTTCCTCCATTTACACGCCTGGTTAAGAAGAACGAGCTACCACTAAAAAAACATTAAAAACTTCCAAAAGTGATAGTGCGTGTAAAAAGTTGTGTTAAGTGAAAAATTGGAGAGTTCTAAACCAGAATGTGTGATTTTTTAAATATTAAAATACTTTAAAAACAGTCTTATCTGTTAATACACAATGATGAATGTGGAAATTGTGTGCCAAATAAGTGTGATTACTGTTGATATATAAAAGAAAACTCCGAATGGAGTGTCATAAATGTAATATGTTTTTAGACGATTTTTATTGTTTTTACATAGGATGTCCAACTAGTGTAATCGGAGGTTTTATTCGATAGCTGATGTTTCAAAATTGTAGGTAATGCGATGAAATACGAGCTGAATAACATTTTCACTCCTTTATCCAGGGTGGGACAAAAATGCCGAAACATGTCAATTTTACTTTTGAGGGGCATATGTGTCTGGTACATTTAATTGTGGCGTTTTATCTGTTGAGATTTATGCTCGAAGTAAATATACTTATTAGGGCTCTCTTCTAATAAGACATTCTTAATTCTTAGTAAACTTTTAATGTTTTTAGAAAAGATACAAAAGAATGTTAGTTCTCCACAATTGACAGCTAGCCGTCTCAAAAACATAAAGGAAAATGTAACAAATTAGGAAAATGTAGTAGTCGAAGTAGTAAATAGTCTGTATATTTCAACATTATCCCCTTGGTTGGGGTAAATTCTCTCTCAAAAATTATAAGGGGCAGTTTGTGCTTACGACATGTCGTTAAAAATCATTTTTTCTCTATAGAAGCGTATTTTTTCTTTTCAAGAATTGTATTTGGAAGGTTTAGGCTTTAAAAGTTGAAAATTCAGGTTTAGATAATAATTCACTTTAATAAAAATTTTAGACTACATTACACTAATGTCTATATAATAATGCTTTTGTTCGAAATTCTTGCTCTCATTTTGTAATGTTTCCGGCGATATCCCATAGAATAACTTATTCTCCATTCTTCGAAGTAGTTTTGTAAAGAATACGGTTAATTGAGCTTTACTTTTAAGTGCCCATACAGGAATAAATCTAGATGCGATAGATCAGGGACCTGGCAAATCACTCAGTAAAAATCTGTGCTCCCCTTGCATTCCAGCGACGGGGAAACTACCATTAAAAAATAAATGAAAATAAATAAATACAATAAAATTTCTGATAGTTAGCAAAAAAACTGGCATCTTTGGATAATTTAAGAAATATGATGTAATAATACATATTACTAGGTGAAATCATACCTTTTACTGAACTAAATCTTCCTCCTAAACTTTAGCGCACAATATTTAATATTTAAAAAGGTTAAAAATAAAAAAATTTAGAAATTTCAATCGCTTGTTGTTTAAATGGGTGTCGACTTGCAGAAGGTCATTTTTTTTTCGAAATGTAGGTTATATATTTTACAATGGTATAGTTCAATGCAATTAGGTTTATACCCCGGAACCCAGCTATAGTGAATGGATTTGAATGATTTTTTTTGTTGGATTTCTAATGCCATAAACTAAAAAGTTTACCCATTGGAAATTACCGGAATTACCGGTTGTTTATAAAGAATTTGTAAAAAAATGAAACTTTCATATGTAATTTTTAAAATCTATATTGTCCCATTACCAGCTTTTTATTTTTAAGGGGGGAAACCAACCCTAAAAACTGAAAAATTAATTACTCTTCCAATTTTACGAATAAATTAACGAAAATCCATAGACCTATGTCGCTGAATATGACTGCGAGATCGAAACTTACGAGACGAAAATATTAATATAAGGTTGAAATCACCCTTAAATACCGAAAAATTAATAATTTTTCTAATATTAATGTTAATGTAAATTCTCGAAAATCCATATACTTATGATTCTTAGATCGCTGAATATGATTATGAGGTCTAAATTTATAAAAAAAAAAATTGGTGGATTAAAAATGGCCAAAAAAAATATAGTAATATGTCTAATTTTAATAAAAAAAGAGATTGTTATAAATAAATCAAATTAATACAATTAAGTAAACTAATTAAATAACATTTTTAATCTGCACTCTAAGCACGCTAAAGTACAATGCAACTCGCTTTTTCCGAGTATTCTTTGAAAAATAGACGGCTATTCCTCGATTCTCTACCTACAATGGACATTTAAAATGCACGTAGAAACTAAAAAGTTTTAATATTATTTCAAACTGTCATATCTCTGAAACAGTTTATCGTAGGAAAAAAATTAAAACCCACACTCTTCGTTTTTTATAAGCTTCATGTCATTCTTATATCATGATTCTCTTAATCTTATAGTTTTTGAGATATTTCAATTTTAAATACATAATTTTCTTGCGTATGCGCTCAAGCGCCATCTTTAAACCTTTATATCTCTGGAACAGTTTGTCGTAGGAAAGTAAAAAAAAAAAAACTATTCGTTTTTTATAAGCTTAATTTTTGTACTCTTGTCATTTTACTTCCACATCCAGTGGAAGTATAGTACCAACAAAAAAATTTTAAAAAATGTTTATTGTCCAAATAGGCTTAAAATGTCATGAAACGTCGAGATTTTAAGTTTGAGCGAAAAAAAAATTTCTGTCTGTCTGTCGGTCTGTCTGTCTGTCGGTCGGTCTGTCTGTCTGTCTGTCTGTCTGTAACTTTTTTTTGTGCGCACGTTTACTCTGAAACCGTTTAAGATATTTACTTGAAATTTGGTACACGTATGTACTTTAACGAGATCTGGAACTAGATTATATTTTCATGTTGTTCCGACGAAGGGTTGGGGGGTAAATTGGGGTAAATTTGGGGTAAATGGGTAAATCAAGTAGATAAGAGTCGATAAAATTGGTATTTAGTATATACAAGAGAAGCTAAGGTCTCAAAAAAAATTTTGGCATTAGCCACCCCCACTACCACCTCCCTATCGCCACCCCCACCCCACTATCGATGTGGGGTATCGTTTTATGGGTTTTTGGGGTAGAGGATTTCAAATATTATATTATTAAAGTTCCATAAACAATTATTTCCACATACAAAGTTTTTTCGTTGTGAGTGACTTGGATAGAGAATCTGGATGTGGAAGTAGTGATTCCTTGGGCAGCGGTTTTTTATAAAAACATGTTTTCTGACCAATTTCCAAAAACCCGATTTTTTAAAAAAAATTATGAAAATTTTAATTATTGAAAATGGGTACCTATAGAAAAACAATTATTTTAAAAATTCTAAAAAAAAATTGAGCATATTAGTAAAAATATGCATTAACAATATATAGAAAGATTTAAAAAAAAATTGAATTAATAAGAAATTAGAGCAATAAGACTAAAAGAAATGGCGCCTAAATGTTTAAATGCGCTACTTTTTTGTTTGTAACTTTTTTAGTTTTCAATATAAAAGGTTGTAATGCGTCTCAATCGAAAGAAAATTTTAATACCTTTAATTACTTCCACGTCCAGTGGAAGTATAGTAACGACAAAAACATTTTTAAAAATTTTTATTGTCCAAATAGGCTTAAAATGTCATGAAACGTCGAGATTTTAAGTTTGAGCGAAAACAAAATTTCTGTCTGTCTGTCGGTTTGTCGGTCTGTTTTTTTTGTGCGCACGTTTACTCTGAAACCGTTTAAGATATTGACTTGAAATTTGGTACACATATGTACTTTAACGAGATCTAGAACTAGATTATATTTTTATCTTGTTCCGTCGAAGGGTTGGGGGGTAAATTGGGGTAAATTTGGGGTAAATGGGTAAATGAAGCAGGTAAGAGTCCATGAAATTGGTATTTAGTATATACAAGAGAAGCTGAGGTCTCAAAAAAAATTTTGGCATTAGCCACCCCCATTACCACCCCCACCTCCTTACTAAAGGGGATGAAAAAAAAATGTGATTTAGTGCATGTACAGGAACCAGAAACCTCAAAATATTTTTTTACTTCATCCACCCCCCGCTACCACTCCCCTATCACCACCCCCACCCCACTACCTATGTGGGGTGCCGTTTTATGGGTTTTTGGGGTAGAGGATTTCAAATATTATATTATTAAAGTTCCATAAATAATTATTTTCACATACAAAGTTTTTTCGTTGTGAGTGACTTGGACAGAGAATCTGGATGTGGAAGTAGTGATTCCTTGGGCAGCGGTTTTTTACTTCCATATCCAGTGGAAGTATAGTAACGACCAAATTTTTTTTTTAATTTTTATTATTCAAATAGGCTTAGAATGTCACGAAACGTCGAGATTTTAAGTTTAAGCGAAAACAAATTTCTGTCTGTCGGTCTGTCTGTAACTTTCTTGTGCGCACGTTTACTCTGGAACCGTTTGAGATATTGACTTGAAATTTGGTACACATATTATGTACTTTAACGAGATCTAGAACTAGATTATATTTTCATCTTGTTCCGTCGAATGGTTGGGCTGTAAATTGGGGTAATTTGGGGAAAATAGGTAATTCAAGCAAGTAAGAGCCCATAAAATTGGTATTTAGTATATACAAGAGAAGCTAAGGTCTCAAAAAAAATTTTGACATTAGCCACCCCCATTACCACGCCCATTATTAAAGGGGATGAAAAAAAATTGTGATTTAGTGTGTGTACAAGAACCAGAAAACTCAAAATGGTTTTTACTTCATCCACCGTCACTCCCTATCACCACCCCCACCCCGCTACCGATGTGGGGTATCGTTTTATGGGTTTTTGGGGTAGAGGATTTCAAATATTATATTATTAAAGTTCCATTATTTCCACATACAAAATTTTTTCGTTGTGAGTGACTCGGATAAAAAATCTGGATGTGGAAGTAGTGATTCCTTGGGCAGCGGTTTTTCTCATAGTTGTAGATTTTGAGTAACTTTAAATTTTAGCATCGTATATTTTTTCTGAACGTTTCGGCCCATTTTGAAAATGCCATATTTCCAAAACTAAGCATCGGATTAAAAAAAAAGGAAAAAAACCATTCGATATGTTTTCGTAAAAGCTTTAATTTTGTAAACTTGCATTTTCTTTAATGTCCACATTTTTCGAGTAATTTAAGAAAAAACGTCTAGGAATACTGATTTTAGAAAAGAAGTGTATAAGACCTTTCTTTCTTATAATTTGATTCTCTATCAGATTATGTGTATTGTTTGGTTTCTTGCGACAACCTCTAAGAACGGGAAACACCCCTAACCAAAAAGCAGGAGAAATGACAATATAGATTCTTATGTACATACTTTATGAAGCATGTTGTAGAAAAAAAAACCGCTGCCCAAGTAATCACTAGTTCCACATCCAGATTCTTTTCCAAGTCACTCACAACGAAAAAATTTTTGTATGTGGAAATAATTGTTTATGGAACTTTAATAATATAATATTTGAAATCCTCTACCCCAAAAACCCATAAAACGATACCCCACATCGGTAGCGGGGTGGGGGTGGTGATGAGGGGTGGTAGTGGGGGTGGATGAAGTAAAAAAACATTTTGAGGTTTCTGGTTCTTGTACACACACTAAATCACAATTTTTTTTCATCCCCTTTAATAATGGAATGGGGGTGGTAAGGGGGGTGGCTAATGCCAAAATTTTTTTTGGGACCTTAGCTTCTCTTGTATATACTAAATACCAATTTTTTGGACTCTTACCTGCTTGATTTACCTATTTTCCCCAAATTTACCCTAATTTACCCCCCAACCCTTCGACGGAACAAGATGAAAATATAATCTAGTTCTAGATCTCGTTAAAGTACATATGTGTACCAAATTTCAAGTCAATATCTCAAACGGTTCCAGAGTAAACGTGCGCACAAAAAAAGTTACAGACAGACAGACCGACAGACAGAATTTTTTTTTTCGCTCAAACTTAAAATCTCGACGTATCGTGACATTCTAAGCCTATTTGAACAATAAAAATTTTTTAATTTTTTTTGTCGTTACTATACTTCCACTGGATGTGGAAGTAATTTGGAATTACATTACATCGATTTCAGTCTAGGATTTAACAGCTTGACTTACTGTACCGTTCATTTATTTCGCTTTTTGGAGCTTCTACATCTTCAAATTAATTTTAGAAAGATTTATTTTTTTACAAATTCTTTATAAACAACTTCGAAAACTAAAAAAAAATCCGATTATTGTATTTTTCTTTGAGATTTCTAAAAATTTAATTTTTTTTTAATTTACGGATTTTCGAAATTGCGGTAATTTTCAGTGGGTAAACTTTTTAATATATGGAATTAGAAATCCAACAAAAAAAATCATTAAAATCCATTCACTATAGCTGGGTTCCGTAATTTTTCATTTATAATGACTAATTGCACTGGACTAGTATTAATAAAGAAACATTTTTCTTTATTTAAACCCTTTTTTTAGAATTTGTTTACAATTTTTGCAATTGCATTTAAAAATAAATGTCTTGTATTTCTGCTTATATGATTATTAAAAAACATTATTTCGAGTATTTAGCAAATAACTTTCAAAGAAACCATTCGTTGCACTTATGTAATTTGGTATTCTTGTTTTCGCGAAGCTTTTATCAGTATCGAAGATAATAAGGAAAATAGCAGAAATTTT
Organism: Rutpela maculata; assembly: GCA_936432065.2. Taxonomy (NCBI): domain Eukaryota; kingdom Metazoa; phylum Arthropoda; class Insecta; order Coleoptera; family Cerambycidae; genus Rutpela; species Rutpela maculata. Next base: position 288,424,123 of record OW386285.2, on the reverse strand, counting down.
AATTTTCTAACCAAAAAAATTTTTATTATTTTTTGTGAAGCAATGGATGAATTTAATGCAAAACTTCTGGTTGCACAAATTGAAACCATAAAGTCACTGCAGTAAAATAATTCCCTTCAAAATTTATTTCTACTTCACTATTAGGGATCACTGAGCCCGTCAAAAGATAAAAGAATTAGTAATTAAATAATTCCACTTTTTACCACTCGCCCACTGTAACGAGTTACCAACTTTAAATATTCATTTGAATATAATTTCCAATGATATTAAACTTTATAAACTTCATTTTCATTTAAACCTTCATCATCTGTCGAATAATTATTCTAAGCTATGCATAACACAAAGTTGGACATCTATATATGAAGAAATTAAATATGGTTTGTTTAAATATGATTCAAATTATGCTATCGACCTGTTATAACACCTGAATTGCTCAATTTTATTGGAATATTTTTATTATATAATAAAGTATGTGACAAGAAAAAAGCACAACACACTTCATAAATCGGATCAGACAGGGTTTTGAAAGTTTTTTATTTCAAAATTATATTTTTTGTGGCTTTCTCCCCCATCAATTTCTTTCCGCTGCGATGTTTTATTTATAGATATTGAAAAATGTAAGTCCAAACCGGCAATATGTAATATATTAAGCCTGATAAAGTCCCTGAGCGGTTGTATCTAAATATTGTTAGCTGAATATCTTTGTAACAAGATTCGGTTAGTCATCATTCAATTGAATTTTAATCATTATTTCATGAATTTATGATTGATATAGTTACATCAGAGCGTTTGATACAATAATTATATACAATATACATCAGTTTACGGTAATGCACTTCTATCAGTACTCACTTAAAATAAAAATATAATTTATCAGAGTCTTCGTTGTAGCTGAAAGCTTTGTAACCAGATTTCATCTTCAGTATTGTATGCTAAAGATATTATTGCCAATATACCAAAGAGATCTAGATAATTACACAACATACATACTTAATAAATTACGCTAGAAAAATATAGACGTTTTATACTTTGGAATTTTTAATATATACCTATATACATAACAAAAATCAGATGGGAAGTACATCGTCATAGTTCAGGAGAAACAGTACTATTCTAAACTGACCATATTGACATTTTGCCAATGGGGGACAAATTTTACAAGACCATATACAAATATACGATATAAAATGAAAACTCTTCTAAGGTAAGAAAATATAATCATTTTAGTCAATTTCAATGAAGGGATTAATTGAATAACTATTTTCTTAAATAGGGTACTTCCCCTAACAATATATAAACTCTTATACAACAGTAAAATGTTCAAAATTACAGTACACGAATTTCAACCTTAAATCGGCAACACTATAAGGTTAGAAATGTGTTGCAGGTGCAACTAAAATCGAAGAATTTGTACTTTAAACAGTTTCGCAAACTATGGTTTGTTCACAGTTGCCAGATGTGTTAAGTTTATAAAAGCCGCGTTTATTTCCAGTCAACTAACTAGCGGGGTGGGGGGCTAGGGGGCACTGTGCTCCCCCCTCGGCGCTTTCATGATGTGGCGCCCTTGCTGCAGGGCGACCATTTGCCTAAAAATGTGAAGGTATTTGAAAAGTGTATTGAAAAATCAGGGAATTTTAGTAATTTTTATAGAAAGTCAGGCAATGTGATTTTTTTTCCATTTTCCGCTCCCCGCTAACCAAAAATAAAAAATTGCGCCCCACCACCACATTAAAAAAAATATCGTATCGTGTGAAAAACTACAAAATCGTCTTATTATGAGTTTAGTGACCCAAGGGATGATAAACATCGGTCATATTTTTTTTTGGATTTTGGTTTTCACATATGCTAGGCACAAAAATTTTATGTTTGTTATTTTTGGTTTCAAATGTTCACATTTCTTGACTTGGTTCAAATTTTATTATGTTCTTTGGATTGAATTGCATAGTTTATAAACTGCTTGGTGTGAAATACAATGCCCAGCTTATTTCTCTGGTCAGTTTTTACATTACATAAGTGGTTAAGAATTTTCTCAACCGACGCATTAGCAAATGGAAACACCAATAAAAAATTTGTAGCAACTTGTAAGTTTTGCAGCATTTTTTAATTTAAACATCATCTTCCCGAACTCCTTCTGTAAACTTTGGCTAATTAAGTTCATGTTTTGAGTAGAGATGCAGCGAATATTCGGCAAGTACTCGGTATTCGGCAGGCTTTCCACAATTTGGCCGAATACCGAGTAGCTGACCACAATTCGGCGAATAACCGAATAGTTGATGTATATTATTGTAAATAAATTTTTTAGTTAAAGAATACCGTTTGAAGCAAATGACGAATCAGTTATAGTTATAATTATCGTGGCATTCAAAAAGTCTATGATGAAAATGAAAAAAAAAATGGTAAAGTAGATAAGTAGGGTCGAAAAAAGTACAACTTGTTATATTAATCATATATTATATTATGTTATATATTATATTATATATTATAATACATAAGCAGGTTTAAACAATTTAAATAATATAGCCATCCTTTCATTACTTACATATTGTAATTAAAATTTAATAGTGGTAAATTGTGGTGAAGAAGGTCGTTACCTAATCAGCTACTCTGTCAGGGAGGGGGACGAATATTCGGTATTCGGTTATAAAATCACTATTCGCTGCATCACTAATTTCGAGTGAATAATAAACGCATATTCCTCTCTACATTATCCAAAATTTGTGGATCCACAAATTATTTTAAAGTAGAAAACCTCAGCACCTCTGGTGGAGATTTTGTTTCAAACTACTGAGCTTGATGGATCAACAATTTCAATAATTTTACATATTGGATCATCAAAAACTAGCCATTTTTTTTATTTCGGAAACCAATTCTATGCAGGTAAACTATTCGTAGCTGCTAATCCTATTTGCATTTTTTCAATGATAATAAAGAACCTAGAATTGGTGTGATCTACCTAAAAATATTGCCCCTTTGAGCATAAGAAATGTCTCTAAATAATTATAACTTAAAATTCTTAATAGTCCCTCGATTTATGGTTTTACTCTGTGTAATAAAAGTGTTTCTTCTTGAAATAATGTACTAAACTCATTAAGCAATCCTAAACAGTAAGGCATACATTCCAAATATACCTTGGTAGATGTATTGGTCACTAATTTTTTACAGATCTTCAAAAATTACGTCGTGTAAATAAACTACGAGAGGTCAAATTGCTTGAGAACTTTATTGACACAAGTTTGTAACGATAACCATCTAGTGACAGCCGGCGATAATATTTTGTCACTCTCAACCTTAAAAAACTGTTGAAATTCTTTAATACATCGGTTAAAACTTCGCACGAAATGCAATCCTAGATTCCACAACAAATTTTCTATTGAACGTGGCAATTTTAAACAAACTGTTGAAGTAGCCAAATGTATCAGTCATGTATTAACATTAGCTTTTCATCAGTTGACAAATATGCGACTTTGTCAGATCTTTTATTTGTTTAAAAACAAACTGTGGAATAACAAAAAGAAATGGAATCAAAAATTGCAACTTTCAAACACATCTGTTTTTGAAGCTACATTTTCTATGTACGTTTCCAAAAATAGGTCCACAGATATTCAAAATGATTCAGTATCCTTATTATTCTATAAAAATGTATCTTACAACAAGACTGAAAATTTCACAAACTAATATTTAGAATAGATGTTCAAAATGACTTCTCCCTGTATCTGGACTAATATTCATATGAACTTTTGTCTTATTTTGACGACACGAGTACATCAAAAGGGCAATTAATTAATATTCTCTATGCGACGAAAATATACATTCGACGAAAAACATCTCGAATTAAATATATTCCCTAATTAAGAAAACTTTGTTGCATCAAGTCAGATAATATACCTAATAATAGCGGAGGATAGACCCTGGTCTGCACATATTTGACAATAATTTTTCCCATCCAGTGTGCTTTATGTTGTCCGTTATTACTTCCAATATATTCAGCCAGTCTAGACTTACTGGTCTGTAATTTTATTGATGCTCTTGTAATCTAACGTTTATGGGTTTCATAGTTTCACCAACTAACATTTAACACATGCGAAAGAAATGCAATAACAGTGTTTTTGAATTTCATATTTCATGGTGATCGGTATCTTGGGTATAACTGTGTTTGTTATCGGAATAGTAAGAAATTTGAACAATTTAAAGTGTACTTATGTTATATGGATCATGTCCTAGCCTCTGCAGTTATGCCAAACCATCTGCTTTGAATGTTGATATATTTCCTCAGTAATGAGACAAGGAGTTAGGAGCAAAGTTTCTTGATAAATCGTGAAATATAATTCAGTGTCCCATCTACTTTCCTCATAATATTCTCTCTATTTAGTATTCTCTTTCTTATATTTTACATAGATCTACCAATCACTATCTTTCACACATTTCTCTGATATATTTTTATTCCTCTTACCTATCTCTGCAAATCTAAATATCTGTCCACCTATTCGTTTCTTCATTAGAGTGAATCACTGCTTGCTATTGATTGATGATGTTTACTCACTCTGTAGCTTTACAGTAATTAAGAAACCGTTTTTTTACTAGTGTTTCGAAAAATTCTATATTAAAATATTAATTTGGGTGAGTGAGAGTCAAGTGCGTAATATAGTGAGGTGGCTTATTGAAATTACCGTTACCTGGCCGATAAAAGCACCAAATTTGGTATGAATGTACCTTAGGGTATACTAATAAATATTAGCCTAGGAACCCTCTGGAATCTCTAAACATTTTCATGTAGAGCACTATAATCCAAAATGGCCGACAAATACGACAAAATATCACATGCAGCCCAGGAATTTTAGTTTTTGACCCGGAATTAATTATTGTAAAGTTGAAAATTTGCAGAATTGAAGTGTTGGTCCAGGATAATACGTACCAAAAAGTCCCCTACTCTCCTCTGTCGGCTTCCCTATTTTTGCGGAGCAACAAGGGCCTACGTCGCATAAATTGCAGAGCTGGCTATAAAGGGCAGCAGAAATATGTTACTGATCCGATTTGGGTCGAAGTGATCATAAAAGCTTCGGAGAAGCATATCTGTTCATGTTTCAGATGTTTTCATGCATATTTTGTTCTTAATTCTCCGTTCTAGTGCTGTCAAAATTTCAGAAATTCAAAAAATTCCGAAATGGCGCCTTTGCGGATAAATGAAAACTAGGAGGGGAAAACGTACCCGAATATCAATTTCTTTTCATACTTTGGGCTTTCCATTGGTATGTGGACTTTCTCTGTAGCGTCACTCGTTACGGAGCTACGCCACTCAGAGTCTCGCCACGCGGCGCGGCGGCCGCGCTCGTCATGCACCCGGTGAAACTGCCCTGGCTGCGCTGGTGAGGCCTGTTGCGAATACCTGTTTATATATTATTGGTCTTTTATAAGATTTATTGAATGAAATTTAACTTGTCAGACTCAGAAAATGGCTTTATTCGGCAACACAATTGCCATTATTGACGAGAGTGATTTTAGCGGCGAAACTACCAGCGAAAAAAAAATTTTTTGATTGCATTTTTGAATATATTCGTAGGTAATGATAATATCAACATTTTTACCTACAACTTATGACCCAAGAGCTAATAAGAAGGCTATTAGCCTCAAATTCTCAAAATAATTTTGACTACCAACGCGTATTTTTCAGGTAAAACTCGTATTAAAAAAAATGTAGTAACCTGTACCTGTTCGGACCGATTTTAATCAAAAGGTGGGCTCTTTAGCTTTAATTTAAAAGAAAAATGAAGTCCCTAGTACATCTAACATAGAAGTTAGCCGAGAAATAAACGGCAGCGTTTTCGCTACTAGAGCGTAATTTCTCAAGTAATATGTTACGAAAAAAAATCGAATAACCTGACCCTTTTCAGACCACTTTTACTCGAAGGGTGGGTTCTCTAGCTTTAATTTAAAAAAAAATTAAGTCCGCAGTACATCTAACATAGAAGTTAATCGCGAAATAGACGTTCACACCGTTTTCGCTGCTAGCACATTTTTTAAGATGCACTAAAATAAAATGAGAACTATTAACCTGGACCTTTTCGGACCGATTTTAATCGAAAGGTGGGCTCTTTACCTTTAATTTAAAAAAGAAATTAAGTCCCTAGTACATCTAACTTTTTTAAATTTGGTTTAGTGTTAACGAATGAAATTTTAAATTATATAATGTAAAAACCCAGAATGGCTGACTTCCGGTTTCGATGTAACTGACACGAAAACCAAATTTTTAAAAGGGACAACCTGTATTTTTTGTATATTTGTATCCTGCTGGCTAAAATGCATATGATCTGACCCTCAAATAATATTTTGATTTTCAAAAAATAGATTTTTTTTAATTTTTAGTTTTAATAGTAGAAGGCCGCAGTTTTACCAAAATTGTTGAAAATTGGTCTGTAAGCACCTTTAAAATGTTATCTCTTCAGATACTAATATTAAACACGATTTATCCTTCATTAAGTTCAACGATATGGGTTTTTCAACGAAAACTGTTTTTTTTAATGGAACCTCGCGTTCTTTAAGTAGATCTTTAAATTACGAAAAAAATGATATGCATAATGTCTACCATCTCTTTGTACTAAATTTATGATTAAAATAAGAAAATATATTTTTTAATATTTTAAATTTTAGTGTTGTACACGAAAATTTTTAGAAATTTCAGAGAGCTCCTAGGCTAACATTTCTTAGTATACCCTAAGGTACCGTCATACCAAATTTGGTGATTTTATCCGCCAAGTAAAGGTAATTTGGAAATACAGCTCTAACCGACCCCACTAATAGCTATTTGTAATTAAATTTTCTACAAAAAAATTCGCGGAATCATACCCGTGTCAGGTAACTTCCATTTCAAATTGCCTTATAAGTTACATAGAACCAGTGAGTAGTTACAATTTCCTTAAAAACTCTTTCTCTCAAAACATCTACATTTGGAAGAGATGAAAATTAAACGACATTTTTCATATACACATGTAGAAATCTGGTGGATTCAAATCCGGTGGTCGAGGGGGGGCATTTAATTATAGCTTCTTGTTTCTTTCAATCCAATGATTCTTGAAAGTGTATGGATACCATTCCCGAACTTCTACAATCTAATGGGGACTCGCTCCGTCTTGCATATACCTTGGCGTAATTGAACGAGTAAGGCGTCGAAAAGCGAAAAGAAGTAATTCTGTAAGAAAATTAAGTACGCCACCCCATTCAATCTGTGAGGTAACACAACTGGTCCAATTAAGTAATCTCCTATAATTCCAGTCCAAATATTAATTGAAGAGTTGAACTGAAATCGTACCTTAGCATATGGATTTTCATCGCTCCATAGGTGCTGATTGCGAGAAATTTTCCTGTAACGAGAAAAACGGAACGCATCATTGTGAACCCTAATGGTTTTCTTAGAATATTTATACAAAAAGCCTTAATGCAAAAACGCCCGGAAGCAATTCTTGAACCATTTGAAGGTGGCAAGGGTATAGTCGTATTGGGGGTTGACTGCTTCATCCCATTGTAAGGCACTCAGGAGGAGGAAATAAATTCACAAGTCACACATTTCAATAAATGTAGTAGATGTACCAAATATTTAGTTCGTTGGAATTTGACATTTTGAAAAAAATTTAAAACCATTTTTAAGGCATTTCTATAAATGGCTGTAATTTGAAAAATAGTGTGTAAGCACTTCTCTTAATATGGGCTAATGAATCTACAGTTAATTTTTTTCTACTTTCTTTTTCCAGACATCCTGTATAACTGTAAAAATGAAAACTAAACATATCTCAATTCAATCATTTTTTCAAATACTAGAACAGTGGGAGAAGTGTTTCTTTCACATACGATATATTTTGTAACTCGACTATCGCCTCGATAAAAAATTGTACGCCTAATACGGAAAAAATAACCTCTCCTAACATGTTGTACAAATAGCTTTTCTAGTCAACTCTATTATAAGTATAGTAGATGCAAAAGATATAAGAGAAGTCGTATTATCGAATATCAAAAGCGCTGGTTATGCCAACAAAGGAATAAGCCGGCGTGTATACATATACAAACGGCCGGAAATAAAACAATTATCTTATATCTTTTTCGTCTACTATACTTTATATTATATCAAATGTACTACTACTATTCAATCAACAGACATCTAACTCGCAACCAAAAGTCATAGTTTCAATTCAATCCGTCTGTGCATCTGAAATTTTAATGAAACGAAATGAGTAGACCAAATTATTAGGACTGAATTATTAGGATCCTTTTACCATAAGACATGTTTATAATAACGGAAATTCCTACGTAAGTTTTTTAGACCTTTTCCGATAATTCCGTATTGTATTAGATGTCAAACAAAAATCTGTCCTCATTAAAGATCACATTTTTAACATATTCAGAAAATACATTTACCAAATTCAAATATGAATAAAAAAATTAATTCCTGGTACATAACAATTCTAAATGATAGTAATTACCAATAAACGTTTACCTTGCAAATTCCTACACTCTTCTTTACCACATAATTAAAAGATATAACATTTATTTATAATAAAAATTCGTAAAATGAATCACTGTAAGTTGTTATTAATAATTATCTTCTCTTTGATGGTATTATTGGTATTTTCAGGAAATTATATCTATATAAACGCTCAGTAAATAAATATGTTTCTTTTTAATTTTAACATTTGCTTTTATATAGGTAATTTTTGTATGTGCCTTTTTTCTTGTCATACGTTTAATTACAACTTTATTTATGAGAGAAAACTGTAAAATAAAAATAATTTGTTCACTTTTAAAAGTTGTGACGTACGTATCTTAATAAAGATCAAAATTGAAGAATTGTATAAATTGTAATAGTTTTAATTGAATACAAAGAAAATTAGATAATCACTTCAATAAAAGAAATTAATAATAATTTTAAAGTTTTGTGTTCGCTATATAGTTTCAATAAAAAGGATCCCACAGAAACCTTATTGAGAATTGACTGTCAATCAAATTATCTGAAATTGAGATATGTCTTAGTTTATAATATCAAAGGTCCTCATGGGTGCAAAATCGAAGAATGTACATGAAGAATAGATGTCTGTGTGTTTGTTTATGCATGCGTGCTTAGACAGGCCGATTTTTATTTTCAATTCCGCAACTTTTGGTGCAATTTGCAATTTTTAGTTTTACACACCCCCATCCCGGCCACCTTAACTTTTGTTTTCAAATAGTAACCTACTTTATGACACCTCAAAAGAAAGGTATTTTAATAGGCTCTTCAACGGCGTAAAGAAAATTGAAATCCGTCAATCGAATGGCCAGCTAGATTTCCTCACCCTTACACACCTCGACTTTTTTATGGGGTCATTTAAAGTGCTGCATCCATAACAAAATGCCAAATAATTTGGAGGATCTGGAAGATAGAATACGGGCGGGGATTGGTCGAATACTCCAAACGGCATTCCATAACTATTTATGACACTTTGAACAGCGACTTGCACATTGCCCAGCTGTTAACGGCGCTCACTTTGAACATAGTATTAGATAATTTGTAAATTTTCTTTCAATAATAAAGTCTATTAATCATTATACTCCAGGCGATTTAGACTTTTGCTGCCAAATTCGTGCCATACGAAAAATTTTTTTTATTGTGTTTATTTGGATGTCTTGAATAACACGTGGTAGCTACGCTATGATACACCTGGAGGATTTCTTGAAAATCGCGTCGGAAAGTCGCTGAAACCGCGGATTCGCGATTAACTCAGTCTTTGTGGCTCAAACGGGAACAACACCTATTATAAAAGTTGTACATCTGTAAATTCTCTATCTTAAAAGTAATATACATTTTTTTCGTATGCCTAACCGTTTTGGAGATGTGACGCGGACTAAGTGAAAAATGCATTTAGTTCCGCCAAACCTCTTTCGCACCACATATTTCGCAATTATCTTGCTTTCTATGTCTCAGAATAAAAATTAAATATTGCTGTTATAAAACTCGATGATCTTTATTCTCTACCAGAATGTCTTATAGATTTTATTTAAGTACATTTATTTACAGTAATAAGTCAAAATTTAACAAACAGTTGTCTGACCGTACCCTATATCTTAGATCAGAGGAAGGTCCCTTAGGACCGAGAACAGCGCAACTAGGACTCCCACAAGGCTCAGTCTTAAGCCCAATTTTATTTACAATTTACACTGCTGATTTAAAAAAATATCTACCCACAGAAGTCCAGATAACCCAGTATGCAGACGACACATGCCTCTATATAAGTAACAAGACTATGCAAAAATGCGTTCACGTTCTTTCACGAGGCTATTAAGAGCTTAAAACAGTGGCTCAGTGAAAAAGGTTTAGAAATGTCGGACAATAAATCGTCTATAGTATTTTTTACTAGAAAACGAATACAATTTGACAATCACATCATTATGGGTCAGCATAAATTTCCAATCAAATCACACGTTAAATATCTAGGACTAATATTAGACAAAAAATTATGTAGGATCCCATATATAAACTGGTTGGTTCAGAGATGTGAAAAAAATATTAATATTTTAAGAAGCATATCTTCTACCCGGCTTGGAGCAGATCCAAACGTATGCTTAACAGTATATAAGGCATATATCAGGTCAATATTAGATTATGGTTCCTTCCTCTATGGATGCGCTTCTAATGTTCATTTAGACAAACTAAATAAAGTCCGGTATAAAGCCATAAGAATATGCCTGGGAGCAATGAAATCAACGCCCACTAATGCTCTTCTTGTGGAAGCTGCAGAGATGCCGCTACAGTTAAGAAGAAAAATGCTATGTTACAAATTTTTGTCAATTAGATTGGTGGCCCAAAATGATGATAATATGATGAAGAACATTTTTAAACTGACCATAAAATCACTCACTTACACATATTGGATTCATAAAAAAACACCAACTTTCATAGAATGTTTCACTGAAATGCTCAATTTTAAAGATTTAATGCATTCGTCAAGTAACATCATTTCGGCTTTTGACTTTCCATATCACCTTTGTATCAACAAACCTAATATTAATATTCAAATTTAAAGAAATTCTATCAGTAATGCAGAATATGAAGCAAACATCAACATGCTGTATCCCAACTGTATAAAAATATACACAGATGGTTCCAAAACGGATTTGAATACGACTGGAAGCGCTTATTTCTGCCCCCAGCTTCGAGAAACGGCTATGTTTAAATTACTTCAAAATACAAGTAATTATACGGCAGAGGCATTTGCCATATACAAGGCATTGTGTTTTGCACAGAACACGGAAGCTACCAACGTCGTAATCATATCAGATAGCTTAAGCATACTGCAGAAATTATCACATCCCTCATGGTCTCCTAAAACTAACTTCTTACTATTAAAAATATTAGAAGAATATCAGAAACTAACGTGCACAAACAAACAGGTTACTCTTACATGGGTAAAGGCTCATGAAAGCAATACAGGAAACAATACTGCAGATGCATTAGCAAAGAAAGCAGCAAGAGAGGGTGATCCCGTTAACCTATTGCTATGTTCACAAGATGCATTTGCTTTATTAAAGTCCAAAATTATTGATGAATGGCAAACAATCTGGAACGAAACAAAAACTTCATATTCACTGAAACAACCAACAGTCAGAAAAAAGCCTTGGTTTTACAAGAGCAACCTCAAGAAAAGAATCGTCTGGTGGGGCCTTATGCCGACTAAGATTTAACCATGGCTTTTTCCCCAGTCATTTATATAAGATTCAAGTCAAAGATAATGAGCTATGTGACTGCGATAATATATCAGTCGGTGATATCAATCATTACTTTTTTACGTGTAGCAAGTATGAACTAAGCAGAAGAGAGTTATTCGAGCAACTAGCTGACAATGGAGTAATATTTCCAGTGAGTGTACATGAAATCCTGTCTTTGTCCAAAAAATTTTACAATCCGGTCATATCTTTTCTTACAAGTATAAATACAAGATTTTAAGGGAAACTGAATTGAAATTAACATGTCCTCTCTATTGTAATCCTTTCCGTGGTCTGAGTCCCAGTCGATATGTAAGTAAATGTGAAAAAAAAAGCCGTTGACGGACCCCTCGGCAATCCTTATCCTTAATTTCAGTCTTGTATTCCCATTTTTCTGGTACAAAACAAACGAACAAAAGGGTACATATTTAAAATGGACGAAGTTAAAAGATATGACAGGATGAACCAGATTCGAGACCCTAAGACTGGCTGATGAGACCTCTCGCGTTTCTGGATGCTATAAATAAAAATAATAATAATAATAATAATAAGTCAAAAATGCATTCGTTTCCGCACCACCCTAGAGGTAGAATGCTCTGTGCGCTTTTTCTTACATGGTTCCCCAGGAGGCCTAATCCATGCCGGATCTTAAATTAGTCAATATTTCCGACTCCGGTATCTGAAACGTTATCGTCCAATGACAAAACGTTGTCATTGCTTTCATTCTGATAAGATTCTACGTCGTCCATTTCGTCATTCATAGCAATTATAGGTGCGGTATTCAAGCAGGAATGACCGTGTCAATGGCCACAAGCTGTTGAACAATTCAGTACTACTTTCCTACAGCTACATTTTCCTGCACAACCCTTCGTACAGTTGCAAAAAATTAAATTTAACAATACGTCTAGTGCTGGTGGTAACTGCGTTGGTACTGGCTGCAAAATATCATTCTTCCTAATCCAGCCCCACTGCTCAGGATCGATGTCTTTTCCCAACCAGTTTGAACTTGATAATACACTCTACACAAATGCTGCTGAGCTGCTGAAGATGTTGGAGGAAGTGATGCATTTTTCACTTAGTCCGCGTCGTATCTCCAAAACGGTTAGGGGTACGAAAAAAATGTATAGGATCTTTAAGGTAGATAATTTACAGATGTACAACTTTTATAATAGGTGTTGTTTCTGTTTGAGCCATAAAAAATGAGTTAATCGCGAATCCGCGGTTTCCGCGACCTTCAAGAAATCCTCCAGGTGTATCGTGGCGTAACTACCAAGTGTTATTCAAGACGTCCAAATAAACACAATGAAAAAAAAAAATTTCGTATGGCACGAATTTAGCAAAGAAATCAATTTTACAACAAAAACGCCTGGATTATTACTTTTCCTTAAAAAAAAAATAATTGCATGTATTCGGAAAGCACATCACATTGACGAATTTCGATTTTCTTTACGCCGTTGCATAGCTTATTAAAATACCTTTCTTTTGAGGTATCACAAAGCGCGGATTGCTATTTAAAAAAAAAAAAATTGGGATGGCCTGGGATGGGGGTGTGTAAAAATACAAATTATAAATTTCATCAAAAATTGGTAATTGAAAATAAAAATCGACCTATCCAAACACGCACGCATAGACAAACACACAGACATCTATTCTTCATGCATATCTAGTTGCAACAGAAAAGGCGATTGGTGACCTTAAAAAACTGTCAATTTCTCGATCTTGTACCCATGATGGACTTTTGATCAGAAGCTCATAAACTGTAACAAGTGTAACATATCTGAATTTCAGGCAATTTGACCAGAAGGAGGAGCCAATTTCCATAAGGTTTCTGCGGGGTCCTTTCTTATTGTTATTGTTACTTATTGTTACTTACACATTTCATTGTTTTCCACATTTTACACTTACTGAACCAATAAATTGTTACCTTGCCACCAGTATTTATTTGTTTTGCTACACTCGCCTATTAATCTTATTTTATGTTTTTTTAGGAGACAAAATTAAGTAAACATTTAAAGTACATTCTAAATATTAATAATTCAAAATTTGTAGATAAGTGGATCTTTGTAGAAGAAGTCTTGTTTTAATTTAATCACTTTTCTTTACTCTTAGTTGAATTAGAAAACGTTTTTATACACCAAAACCAGTCAAAATTTCTTTGCAATGTTACTGGATTATTAACTATTAAGCTGAAGAATGATTAAAGCTAAAGGCAGGTTTTCCTACACCTTCGCCAGTCGCTGACGACTGCGACCGAGTAGCCGCAACCGATTCGTCAAGACATCTCCAATGCATTTTAACCTGAATGTTTTCTTACCTGCTACTGAGTAGTTACTACCAGCGAATGGTCGCCGTTCGTCCGTTCGCGAGTCGCCGCTCATCTCCGAGAGCAGTTCTGCGACTAATTCGTCGACGAATATAAATTAAAAATAATATTTTTAGCAGGTATGTTTGTAGTTTTTACTTGTCATAGCTATATAAAGTAAAAGGATAGTACATGTATATTACTATATTATATTATATATAGCATATTTCATTGGTGGGTACACTGGCGAACAGTCGAAAGTAAATATTTGTTGTTATTTTGTAATTGTGGCTTATTGACAGTTAGTGGCATGATATAATTTAGGTCTACACAGTACTATAATGACTTTTTAGAGATATTGAGAACTAGGTCGTGGCTACTACCGGTCGCGGCTACTCGGTCGCAGTCGCCAGTCGCTGATGACTGCGACCAAGTAGCAGTGACCGGTAGTAGCCACGACCTAGTTCTCAAACCCGTTTTCCAAGCCTGCGTCAATTAGTGTTTCTCGTTCTTTTGATTTGTGCTCGCAACAAAATTAATATTTCTAAAAAGTCATTAATTTTAATGTTATTAAGTTATCAGGAGCATGAGGAAAATCTAAAACCTAAATTATATCATGCCACTAACTGTCAATAATCCACAATTACAAAATAACAACAAATATTTACTTTCAACTGCTCGCCAGTGTACCCACCAATGAAATATGCAGTGTATAATATAATATAGTAATATACATGTACTATCCTTTTATTTTATATAGCTATGATAAGTAAAAACTACAAACATACCTGCTAAAAATATTATTTTTAATGTATATTCGTCGACGAATTAGTCGCAGCACTGCTCTGGGAGATGAGCGGCGACTCGCGAACGGACGAACGGCCACCATTCGCTAGTAGTAACTACTCAGTAGCAGATAGGAAAACATTCAGGTTAAAATGCATTGGAGATGTCTTGACGAATCGGTCGCGGCTACTCGGTCGCAGTCGTCAGCGGATGGCGAAGGTGTAGGAAAACCCGCCTTTATTGTATTGAGGCCACTGCGAGAAAAATAAGTTGAAATATCAACTTAACATATATAGAATATAGTCCAGTTGAATGAATTATTTTCGGCGACAACATTCCACTATAAATTTTATTGTTGGTTCTTATGTTATGACCTCCCGATTACAAACAAAATATTTGCGCCCAAAAATTTCTGATGCCTCAAAAGTTATATGCACTTTTTGACGGGCTTTCGCAGATTTTCTACTTATTTGCTTAATATATCTTATACTAGTAATCGAATGAGAATTTTAAAAATACTGGCTTATTTGAAATTAAATTCTTAAAAAAATATAGACCTGTCCTATATGTATACCGGGTGGCTTAGCCGATGGGGACACTCTCGTAACTTTTGAATGGACGAATGGATTTTTTTTAAATTTGGTGTAGTGATATGGGATAAAATTTCCAATTATATGATCTAAAGAACCAAAATGGCCGACTTCTGGTTTCGATGCAATTTACATGAAAATTAAATTTTTAAATGGGAGAATCTGTATATTTTTGAATATTTGGATCCTGCTAGCCAAAATACATATGATCTGACTCTCAAATATTATTTTGATTTTAAAAAAATATTAAAAAAAATTATTATTATTATTATTTAATTAATTATAAAGAACAATGTTAAAAAAGGGTTTTTTTCATCCATCCGTGGTAAAGTGGTAAAGGCCATCTTTTTTACTAATTGGGGTGCTGAAAACGAATCCGTCATCCATTTTGGCGAAAAATCTCGATAACATATTGAAAAACAACCCTTATTTGGGGGTGACATTGGAATTGATATTAGTCTAAATACTAAGTTTCGATAACTAAGTAGAAAGAGAAGTAAAAAAACAATTTCACCCCTTCAACCTTCCTCGCCAATCCCTCACCACCCTTAAGAAGGTATTATATGAGCTACTATAACTACCATATAGTTATTTACAAAAAAAGGCTTTTTCGACCCATCCGTGGTAAAGTGTGGAAACCATATTTTTTTACTAATTTTGAGGTGCTGAATACGAATCTTTCATCAAAATTGGCTAAAAACATTGGGAAGACAGTAAAAAACAACCTTTGTGGGTTGCATTGAAATTGATATTAGAACTTGCAACAAAAAGTTATTCTTTAGAGCAGGAAATTCATCCAAAATACAAATACTTCGTTAGGTAAGTAAAAAAATACGTAAAAATTCTAAATCCCCCCCTCAATTCTCTCACTCTTCACCGCCCATAAGAACGGTGTAAGTTAGAATATCTAATATGCGGTTATTTATTTATTTTTTAAAAAACCAAAACTCCTCGTTAAATAGCTATTATCAGGTTATAATGTGATTCTGAATACTCATACCCATCTCCACCAATTAAGGTGGTGCATTTTATCTTTTTAGAGTTTTTATTGGTTTTAATTGCAAAAGAAATCCCTACTCACACAGTTTGATATGTTTTTATCATAATAAGGTGATTTGGTCAATTCAGATGAATATTTCTCACACTTTTGGGGTTGGGGTGTACGTTGTGTTATCTAATTCTTTACTTATTTAAATAACTAAACAATTTTTTACTATGAAAATCAAGCAACATTTTTTAAAGGGGACATTGACACTCCCTAGAGGGGTAAGAAACATTCGGTGATATGAATTGGCCAAGTCACCTAAATATGATAAAAAAACATTGAACTGAGTATTAGGATTTTTTTTGTAATTAAAATCGATATCCCTGAGAAGGTGAGACTCACCTTCGGCATATGAGTGCACCCAGAAGTAATCAGATTATTATAACGACTTAATGAGGTGTTCTGGTTTTTTAAAAATATCTAAAAATGTAGCTTACAATCTTCTTAGAGGTGGTGAAGGATTGGTGAGGAGGGTGGAATTTGGTTTTCTTACTTCTTTTTCTACTTAGTTATCGAAACTTAGTATTTAGACGAATATCAATTCCAATATCAACCTCCAAATAAGGATTGTTTTTTAATCTGTTACCGAGATCTTTCGCCAAAACGGATGACAGATTCATATTCAGCATCCTAAAATTAGTAAAAAAGATGGTTTCACACTTTACCACGGATGGGTCAAAAAAGCCCTTCTTTGTAAATAACTATATAGTAGTTTTAGCAGCTTTTATATTACCTTCTTAAGGGTCGTGAATGAATGGCGAGGAGGGTTGAAAGGGTGAATTTGTTTTTTTTTAATTCTTTTTCTACTCAGTTATCGAAACTTAGTATTTAAACTAACATCATTCCAATGTAGGGATTGTTTTTTAATGTGTTACCGAGATTTTCAGACAGATTCGTATTCAGCACCCTAATATTAGTAAAAAAGACACACTTTACCACGGAAGGGCCAAAAAAGCCTTTTTTTGTAAATAACTATATAGTAGTTATAGTAGTTTCTGTAGTACCTTCTTGAGGGTGGTGAGGGAATGGCGAGGAGGGATGAAGGGGTGAATTTATTTTTTTTTTACTTCTTTTCCTACTTAGTTATCGAAACTTAGTATTTAGACTAATATCAATTCAAATGTCATCCCCATGTTTTTCAATGTTCCCGAGATTTTTCGCCAAAACGGTTGGCGGATTCGTTTTCAGTACCCCAAAATTAGTAAAGAAAAGATGGCTTCCACACTTTACCACGGATGGGTCAAAAAAGCCCCTTTTTCTTTAGTACAAAGAGAAAGTAGACATTATGCATATCATTTTCTTCGTAATTTAAAGATCTAATTAAATAATAGGTGGTCCTATAGGAGTTCCATTAAAAAAAAATAGTTTTCGTTGAAAAACCAATATCGTTGAACTTAATGAAAAATAAATCCTGTTTAATGTTAGTATCTGAAGAGGTAATATTTTAAAAGTACTTTCAGACTGATTTTTAACAATTTTGGCAAAACCGCGGCCTTCTATGATTAAAACTAAAAATTAAAAAATCTATATTCTTTGGAAATCAAAATAATATTTGACCGTCAGATCATATGTATTTTGGCCAGCAGCATCCAAATATGCAAAGATATACAGGATGTCTTATTTAAAAATTTCATTTTCATATCAATTGCATCGAAACCGGAAGTCGGCCATTTTGGTTCTTTACATCATATAATTGGAAACATCATCCCATATCATTACACCAAAGAGTATGAGCGGGTAGCAATGTAAAAAGTGCCCCCGCACCTACCGAACTAAAATCGCTTTCATAAGATGTCTCGTATGCTGACTGTCTTGTGTACAAAGTTTTAAGCTCGTGGACTCTGCATGGGGTGGAAAAAAAATAATTTACCCCTAAATTTTTTATTTGTTTTCTCACGTCCTATTTGACGGATCGTTTTGTAATTTGGCACAAATAATATTAATGTTAGGAGAGTTTATTTTAAAAAATATTACTCTTCTACGATGATTTTATGCATTAAAAAAAAATTAATACATTTTTTCAATGGCCTGAAGGGTGACTACCCTGTTTGACACTATTACCATATTTTGATATAATATGTATTTAAACTATAACATATAGCACTTATAGTTTTATTAATGCGGTGGAACAGGATAAAAATAAATAGAAATTTTCTGGAACTTGCAATATTACGAGTATATTATTTAATATTTAGATAGGTAATCATATAATTCATTCAGACAAGAGTAACTGAGTGATACAGAAATTGGACCCATATTGCGAGCAAAGGAAAAAGGAACCCGACCAGAATGGAAGGATGTCTCAAACAAAGGAGTAGGATTGAAGGCTTTGTGGTCGCAATAGGATTTACTTAGAGCATTAGACGGGCTGTTATTATTATTATATACGAACATCTATAAGACTTATTTTATTAACCATTAGGAACACGATAACTCATAAAAAACAAAATTATTTATCCAAGTCACTTTCCTCATCTAACTGTGGCAGTAAATAAAGTTTTATTGGTTGATTCGATTATAGTACCTCCAATTTTTTTTACATATTATAGATTGTTTTAAACTAAGTGAGCTGTTTTTGCTCTCAGAACTATTGCTATCAGTTGTAGAACTTTCTATTTCGTGCATAACACTAACTACTAAGTTTTTTAAAAAGGGAAAATTTAAGTATTAGGTACAATACAAATAACATAAGAAAATCACGAGTACGATACACACACTCATAATTCCGGAGATAAGATACTATATATGAAAACGTAACAGTATGGGATGGAGCTACGGAGATTTGTAAGACAGATGCAGCTGCGGCAGAGCGTGGGCGTGAGTAGCCAGCGGTCCGGCAGCCAATTGAAAAATTACTTATTTTGTATTTTTAGTGCCTCTTCAACTGTCACAGCACGCACTTCTGACCGCGGGATATCTTTAAAGGCAGCTTCTACTTCGAGACCATGCACCAAAGCCTCGCTAATACTTTGATACCGCTATATTCTAAGAATTCGCCTGACCTCTTCGGCCCTGATGCCACCTGAAAAGGCTCCCATGACTAGTTGTTCCTGAAATTCTCTTGGTACACTCGGATATGCCAGGTGTGCCAGTCTCTTTATCGCAGCTTCGAATTCTTGTAAGCTTTCCCCAACCTTTTGCGTCCTTGATTTTAGCTGAGCCTGGTATACTTGGACAAGGTGTTGGTCACCATATCTCAAGTCTAATGCAGCTTCCAAGACTTTGAAGTCCCTTTGTTTCTCCACCGGGATGGTCTGAAGTAACTCTGAGACTTGGCCCCTTAGCGCCAGAACTAATGCCATAGCCTTTTCCTCGTTATCCCAGTACTTACTCTTTTTCTTGACTGACTTCTGTCTTGACCACATCTACTTTATCTTCGACCTTGTTTATCTCTTCTTTGATTTCGTTAGTGATTGAATTCATAGCGCCTTGTTGGATTTTCATTTGATCGCTCAGGATTTTCCTCAGTTCTTCCTGGCGTCTTTCTTGTTTCTCTTTTTCTTCTTGGCGTTGTCTTTCTTGTTCTTCTTTCTCCTCTTGACGCCTCATTTCCAGGTCTTCCATTATTTGCTTCAATTCGTGTCTTTCTTCTTGACGCCGCCTTTCTTCCTCTTGACGTCTTCTTTCTTGCTCTTCTTTTTCTTCTTGACGTCGCTTTTCTTGTTCTTCTTTTTCGTGTTGTTCTTCTTTTGCGATGTCTTATCTGAAGTGAAATAACTAAACATGAATGAATTATATGATGACGTACTATAATATGCTATCTCCTGAATTAAAAAATATTAAATCATTGCCAATATTTAGAAAACAAGTAAAAAAATTACTATTGGAAAAATGCTTTTATAATTTAAAAGAATTTGAGGAATATTTCAGAAATGCATAATATTCGTGAACATGTACATATTATATGTACGTACGTCATAATTACAAACTTTTTTACACATATTGTAAATGTTCTTTTATATTTAACGTAAATGGTTTTTTATTGTAAAATTTTAATCATTTTATATTTTATTTATTTATTTATTTATTTAAACTTTTTTAATAACTAAAAATACATTTTTTCACTGTGTGTTAATTTTGACAAAATAATGTACCCATACTAATGTCTGTATAGTTCACTCCTGTTTCTCTTTTCACTGACAAAACTAATCCATTATTGTTATGGCTATAAAGTTGAATAAAGAATTTGAATTTGAATTTGAATTTGATTACCTATCTAAATATTAAATAATATACTGGTAATATTGCAAGTTCAGATAATTTCTATTTATTTTTATCCTGTTCCACCGCATTAATAAAACTGTAACTGTTATATGTTATAGTTATAGTTTAAATACATATTATATCAAAATATGGTGATAGTGTTAAACAGGGTAGTCACCCTTCAGGCCATTGAAAAAATTAATTTATTTTTTTTAATGCATAAAATCATTGTAGAAGTGTAATATTTTTTAAAATAAACTCTCCTAACACTAGTATTATTTGTGCCAATTTACAAAGTGATCCGTCAAATAGGAGGAAAGAAGAAAAAGCGTTTAGGGGTAAATTATTTTTTTTCCACCCCATGCAGAGTCCACGAGCTTAAAACGTTGTACACAAGACAGTCAGCATACGAGACATCTTATGGAAGCCATTTTAGTTCGGTAGTTGCAGGGGCACTTTTTACATTGCTACCCGCTCATACTCTGAAAAATTCAATTTGCTCGTTCAAGAGTTACAAGAGTATCCATATCGGCTGAGCAACCCGGTATGTCAGTCCGCCATCCCGGAAAAAAATAGAGAACACCAAAAATTGCCGAAAATATCAAAATTGAATATCTTTTCTATAAGAAGAAGTAATTTCGTTAAAAATGGCAAAAATTGAACTCATCTATGGTCAAATATAATGCACCAAACCCGGACACTGTGAGTCAAATAGAGCGGTCAAAGTAGCGAACGGAACAAAATTTTTTAATTCTTCGTCAAATACCAAGGATGTATTGTGCGTCACTTTTTTTATTGTAGGTTCGTTTAGGTACTTTAAGGGGATAAAGTTTAAATAATAATAAGAATATTATAAATCAGTATACAATTTTTTTCGCGATAAAATGCGAAAAACTCAGAACGGACGTGTAAGGGGTAGTTTCTGAGGGTGAAATATCCACTTGCGGCTTAGGAATTCTTTTATTTATAAAAACTAGCCGCGTATAATTTCAAAACGCAAAAATTTATAATTTATTTCTCCTATTTTTCCTAAAAAATATCAATGGACTACACAGAAACGAAAGTATACTTATATTTATACATTATATAATATACAGTATCGGCAAGCGTTTGATTAGGTACGGCAATA
Organism: Rutpela maculata; assembly: GCA_936432065.2. NCBI lineage: Eukaryota > Metazoa > Arthropoda > Insecta > Coleoptera > Cerambycidae > Rutpela > Rutpela maculata. Next base: position 288,402,347 of record OW386285.2, on the reverse strand, counting down.
AGAGCAAGCGAGAGCGAAGCAAGCAATGATGTAAATTAAGGAGCGTGTCACATTTTGCTCTGCTAAGGTACTAGTAGACGCCTTTATTGTGGGCGCTCGGTTAAGTCGTTTAAACTATGCAATACCTAATCCAGGACTTTCCGATACTGTATCTAACATATACGGAAAGGTAGAGGCCGATTTTTTAAAACTAATTATTTGTTATATTTTGCCATCGAGACTGTGATGTGATATTTTTTTACACCACACTTTTACGTAGCACTTTTTTCTATAAAATTTTTGATATAAAATTGAGTTGCATGTAACAATTTATTTTTTTAGTACATATTTCTCTACTCCTTATTATTACCAATTAAAATTAGTTTACATATGGAGTGGTTATGTAATTGTCTACGTATTTCGCAGATGTATATACCTATCATAAACTTTCGTTATAAATATATTTATAAATGTAATGTTATATATTTTTAATGCCATAGTCCAATGGAAACATATGTGAACTGCTGATGAAATATAAACTAATTAAAAATTATGGCAATTAGCAATGAGAAACATATTCTTTAACTGAGTTCCTTTCGTATTTTTAGCCCTATAATTATGGAATATACATGCTACTTGTGCCAAGTAAAGGCAGTTGTGGAAAAGAACTAAATATCATTATGGAAGCATATTCAACTCAAAAAGTAAATTAGAAAATGCAATTTGGCAAGTCCTAGAGGTTTTAATAATGAGTTAATTACAAGTAGACATATTGCATTTTTCGGTAAATTTGGATGTAAAATTCAAGGATTTCAATTCGAGGTGAACGTAGTAATTATAGGAGAAAGAGGCGTGTTTTTTCACTTTCTATACTATATCAACGAAACTATAGAGAATATTGCAAAAAAAGTGTAAATACAGAAAGCTTTTGTATAATGAACAGTATGGGTAAGCAGACCTTGCTTCTCGCTATAATAAATAGTTATTAGAAGATATAGTGGTTCAAAGTTCGACTAAAAAATGAAAAAATTACGTAAGAATGTCTCATTTTATATTTTTCCACTTTTCAATCTACCGACGCCGACAATGCAGACTTCTGAGATCACGAAAATGCGTAAAACATTTTTAAAAGTACACTCGATGACGAAAAAAATGCGACCCATCTGAGCTCTGTGCGATGAATAGGACAGAAGATCTAAAGTCACAAAGTAGGGTATAGAATCGCAATTTCTGTTGATATCTATTTTTTTTACCATTTAAAAGACATTTTCTTCTTTATCATACGAGTTTGAGTGGTTCCATTTAGTCAATATTCAATTTTCTTCTTCTTCTTCACAACGTATTGCTAGACGTTCTGTGATCCAGCTGGCCTCAGATTACTGTATAGTACGAGGAGCAAACCGCGAAGGAAATCTGGTGTACACCCAGAAGGAAATCCGAGGAAATCTGAAGTAAATCAGAGGAAATCTTCGTCAAAGAGGAGATCTGGTGTACAAAATTTTCTTTAACTGAATTCCTTTCGTATTTTTACAAGAATATAGTACGTCTGATGGCTTGTAGATGAACCTTTTAAAACTCGTCTGAAAGAATTTATTTTCTTTTATGGGCATCAAGTTGCTCCTTCTTTAACACAAGATGGTTCATCCACTCTCAGACATGTTCTTTTGAATTTATGTGAGTCAACAAAGACATTAGATGAGGTAAGAAAAAATTGTTATACCTACGAATAGACTGCGTATTGCTTCTCTCCATCTGCCCTCCGAAGATTCTCTTATATTGATATTAAACACTGCTTATACTCTAAACACTTCTAAATTTTTAATCGTTTTTTAGAATTCCCCGCATTAACTTTCGTGATTTGATCGATGTCCTGAGTAACAGACTTAAGGATCTATGAAAATCCTTTCAAAATCAATTGTCGATCCAGCACATGAAGGTGCCTAAGGGATTAAACTTAAAGGTGCCCATTCAAATCAAGAAAATTGAAGAGTTCAGTAATTCCATTTATTGTAAATAAGAATTCATCAAAATGTATATAGTAATAAAATTAGTAAATGGCCTTTCTAGGTAATAAATTCAATGCATCGGAATATGCCTTCCAAATATGGAAGGGACACACGCCACCCGAAAAGGGCGTTATCGCAACTACATATAATGGAGAAATACAGTACCAATCGATTGACCTAAAAAGATTACAATTTCTTTGAAGACTGTTATGGCTATTGGACTACTGACTATCTATTAATGTAAAAATATTTCACTAACATTTTGGGGCACTTGTGATTATCTTAAAAAGTTCCAAATATGTGATTATATCATTCACAGAACTAGGCATTTGATACGGTTAGCTCTTTACGGCATTATATGAGTTATACACGACTTTCCTGCCACCTTTCGAAGATGTACTGATGGCATACAACCCAATACAGCGTGCATGAAATATCCGTGTTGCTTTATCAGTTGCCAGTGGATCACCACCTTATTCAAAAAACGTTCATTGTGCACTGAGACTCAGTGTTATTAAAGATCAAGGTGACCGTTTTTCTCTTGCCCATTTTTTCTATAAGATCCTTTTATTCCCACAAAAAAATACATTTTAGGTAAAATTGCTGTTTAGGATCAGCTAAATATTTTTCTGTCAGAAAGATAAGGTATATATTGGCAATTAAACTGCTATTTTTGAATAATCAAGCGTCCCTTCTTCTTCTTATTCTTTGTCCCGTGTTCTCTAAGAAGGCTGGCAATCATCGTGACAATTCAGACCTTTGATGTTCTAGCTCTGAATATGTCGGTGGAGCTACAATTGAACCATGTGAATCAGCGTTACCACATTTGGTAGATTTTTATTTCTTTTTAGTAGAATTTTAAGGATTTTTCTTAAAGTTTGGTAGGTAAAATTTGCTGGTAGATTTCTGATAATAATTATCAGAAATCTGCCAGCAAATTTTACCTACCAAACTTTACAAAAATCCTTAAAATTCTACTAAAAAGAAATAAAAATCTACCAAATGTGGTAACGCTGATGTGAATCAATGTGTTGAGGATATGGCTCAATTTTATTTTGTACTAAATTTGAACTGTTTCAATTTGCACTCGGATTAGTTACTCAGTCATAGTAGGCGAAAATTTGGTCAAGTCGCCATCAGGTTACTTTCCCCAAAGTTCCTGTTGCCGGATGAAAACCAGTCTTTGTCATGTTAAAAACCGCCCCAATTCATATTTTGGCGTTTCTTAGCAAAAATCAGATTTGAGCATACCAAATGAACATATAAATTTTTAGCGTGGTTTGAAAAATTTCAGATTTCGACGTATTTCTCAAATCTCACCTCTTGCGTCGAACGACATAATGTCTTTGGAGATTGATCAAGGTTTTATGGTAATTTGAAGAAAAATTTGTTTTATCATTTTTTATCGATTTTGCTAAGTTCTATAACAGTGCCACGAAAAGAAATCCAGTCAGGGTAAATTTCAGTGTGCTTGGTTTGGGTTCTTTACGCATAAATTAAATTAAAAATCTCATTGTCTACCATCAACTATATTTATAGTTTGGACCAACCATAAGAAGACTAAAATATAAGTAATATTATGTCCCTTTTAAGGTAAAAATGTATAAAATGGATATAAAAATAGAAATTTGGTCTCCTATTTCAGCGAGGCGTGGGAAGATTTAAATTGGCAAATTATTTTTTATTACAGGATGTTTTTCATTTTTTATCCAAATGTTGGATCCTGTATCTCCAAAACTATTCATCGTAGAGATGTTTGCTTACTCTTATTGGTTTGCAAAAAACTGTAGAAATAAAAAGTATTTAGGCTTTTAGGCTTTTTGCTATATTCTCCATAATTTCGAAACGCGTTGTTTTAGCATTTACTATTATGTTACACCCAAAAAATGCAATTATATTACTTAAATTCTAATTCACTCATTTTTAAATCTATTTTTTGCCTCTAAGAACTGACCTAATCCCTTTTACTCCAGATATAATATTCTAATATATTTTTTATTTTTATTCTAGCCAAGTCACTCTAAGTCAACTGTCTTTTGCTACAAAATAGTGTTTATTTTCATCTTTGAATTAAATGTAAGGTATAAATATTATGTTATTCCCAGAAAATGTAATATTTAATTTCACTTGTCCAAATGCGTTGATTTGAAACGTTTGTACATTGGAATGTTAAGTGTGACCCAGTTTCGGCAAGACTTTTAATTTTTTTTGTAAGTTTTAACATCAGCAGAATTGTAGGATAGTTCATGAAATGAAAATTAAATATTAACTTATATTTGAGTCTGAAAGGAATTTTAAACGGAACATTCCAAATTTTTCAATCATAAATGTTTGAGTGAAATACCATGGAGCTATGTCTGTATAAAATTTAATATGATGCATAAATTTAAGTGAATTCCATGGTATTAAGTTAAGGGAAATCATGTTTCATGAATTATCCTTATATTTTTATCAAATCAAGATATAAGCCAGGCGTACTCTTGTGACGTCAAGAGGATTTCTATATTATTGTTACGAAACGTAGTTCCGATTTTGACTATATAGACACGCATCTGACTGAATACCTTGTAAAAAGTTTGTGTTAATTATTGTGTATTTTTAAGGTTCAACCATCAATCAAATCATAACTTCAGAATAAATTGTTCTTATTTTAGAAACTGTTAGAAGTAGGACCTACATCGAATTATCTATATAATAACATTTGTGTGTTTCTTACCCAGAGCATAAATCCACATGGTATACTAATTATACGCAATGACAGTGATAGACAACTTAAATGTTTTAAAAAGGCGCATTATTGAATTTATGAGTAAGATCTAATATATAAGATCATATAATTTTGTTGATTAAAAAAGATTGATTTCATTTAGTCCTGTCAATAATAATTGCTATGATATATCCTTCCTGTTTTTTTATTAGTTATAAAACTAATAAGTATTACTAAAACTTGTTTAATTTTATTTTTCAATCATACAAGGTATGAGGTATTGTCAGAGCTGGGCGAGTACACGGATACTTTACTCGTATTTTGTACTCGAGTACTAAAAATACTGTTTCTTAATTATTCGTAAGTACATTTTGGTTTAGAGGACTTAATACTCGTATTTGCTGCAAATTAAAAATTACTCGAACAAAGTATTCGTCAAAAATTGTTACTTTTCACGAGTACTCAACCTCCTCTATTTCTCTGGTACAGTAGTCTCAGAGATTTTGTTTACTTTAGTGTGCAGTCATTAGTTTACCACTCAGGGCTCAGGCACTAACTAGTAAATTGTCATCTGTCGTCAGCTCAGCAGTGTATATTATATATATTTATACAGGGTGTCTCACTTTTTATTAGCATGACTTCATTAGTCGGTAAAAGACCTAATTTTGATTTTGACCTAATTTTGAGAATAAAAGTGTCCATAATCATTGATCCTAAGATGCTTCGTTCCTGTGACATAGGGCATTGTATTTGTAAATACATTTTTATTATTATTATTTTTTAAAATAACCGCTCGCAAAAAAATTCGTGATATTTCTGCGAATGACTTCTTTGAAATCAAATAATTCAATACTGAAAACCATTGGTTGAGTATTATTACCAATTGAGAAGATACAAAGATGGAGAGATATTTACTATTCATGAAACTTAAGAAAAAATTATCGCCGAATTGAAATTTTGCAAATATTTTCAAAAAATATTAAACAGCATTCAATTTTATTTAGAAAATGCCCTTTTGCCAGAAATCGATAGGACGCATCGTTTTCAAGAAAAAGCGACAATACTGATTAGAAGCCAAATCATGATTTTACATTGTCTTATTTATTATTTTATTTTATTTTATTTATTTTCGGGATAACATTGAATGTCATTTCATATTTTTTGAAAATGTGTGGAAAATTTCAATTCAGCGATCATTTTTTATTATTAAAATAAATCTTTAAAAAAATCATATTATCTATTTTCGCCACCAGAAATAATAGGATAGATAGGTGATGATTTTCAGTATTGAATTATTTGCTACGAAATACTAAGTCATTCGCAGCAATATCACAATTTTTTTTATGAGCGATTATTTACAAAAATGATAATAAGGAGCAACGTTTGAAGAGACTTTTATTTCAAAATGAGGTCTTCTATGAAGTTCTGCTAATAAAAAGTGAGATGTCCTATGCCTATGTTATAAATAATAATATTTTTATTTTCCGTGAACCATAATGCCTAATGGTTATTTCGTTAAATTTGTTTTATTAAATAAAAGGTTTTATTTTATTTTAAACTTGACTGAGTGTCTTTTTATCTGTTCTTATCTATATAGTTAAAAAGTTCTAGCTAAAGACTATGAAGAGAAAATATTAACTTATTTTAATGGTTATGGGTACTCGTACTCGTTACTCGAATTTATGCGGGTATTACTCGTACTTATACTTTCTTATTAATAAAATACTTACGAGTATTGTACTCATAAGTAAAATGAATCGGGTACTCGTACTCGAATTTTTGCAAGTACTTTTTTTTTGGTACTCGGCACAGCTCTCCCAGCAAACATTTAGGTATTATTTGACGTCAAAACTACCTAAATTATGTATAATAAATTTAGTCGCAAAATTAAAATTAACCATGTTTTGGTAAAATTTACGTTGACACTACGTGGAATCGACATAAGTGGAGAATAAGACGACGTCGAAATTAGGTTATATCGACTAAGACAGGTAAAATTACACATAAATCGTACTTGTAGTCGCACAATATATTTGGTTAGTAATACCTGTTTAGGTAAATTTTACTTAAATTCGATGTCAATTCGACATCGAGTTGACTAGCTTTAGGTAGAACTTACGTATTTAAGTATGTGAAATTGGAAAATGACACCAAGAGGAAAAAAATAAGGTTTTTATACCTATTTGGTAATTTTCTCTATAATTTTGTTGTTAATCACCTACAAATTTGAAGAGATACCTAACTCACAATGACGATACAAGATGAATGTCGGTAACTAAAATATATCCAATTTATAAGTGAAGTATTTGCAGTACTCGCTTGTTGAAATCAATGCGACGAAAATTTTTTTGTGTATAATAGCAGCTGTACTTCGTAAAATAACAATGCGCCTCCAAAATATTCATCTATAAAAGGAAATTCTTATTGCCAAGTAAAAAAATTATAGTAATAATTTGAGCCGAAAAGTATGCTATACTTGTTAAATATGAGTTTACAGGTATAATTATGTATTTTTTTACCTTTTCGTCAGTTTGTTTCCATACACACACATTTTTAAAATTCTAATTTGGAATCATATTTCAACTGTGTTAAGAAAATATGGCGTCTTGAGCTAATTTAACCTTAAAGTTAACTGCCTTTGTAAATGCAACTACAAAAGATAATTGACTTAATGATTGAAATCATGTAGATAAGCCAGGTAGAATTTATCTATTTTGTCGACCTAATATTACTTCAAAGGTGTATAATAACAGTGACCAAATAGGTTGCTATTTAGGTATACATTACGTAGGATTTACAACAAAATATACCTAGTAAGATATTCGACTATTAGGAATATTTTTAGTCGCTAAAAAAGGTAAATACTACCTAATTATATTACCTATTTCTACCCTATTGTAAATTTATCCTTCAGGTCATTTTTGGTAGATATTTTTAGTAGTTTTTCACTCGCTGCTTTCGTTAAATTTACTTTCAAGGAAAATTGTGTATGAGGTAGATTAATTAGTATTATTTACGTAAACTGAAATCTAAAGTAAGACCAATTGGTAAATTTTTATAGGAAGTGTATTTTTCTAGTCAATTTTACGTCATAATTACCTTAACAAGTAAATTTCTCTTTTACCAAGTCGAATTGGAGCTAATTTTAATAAAAATGTTTGCTGGGCTGGGTATTGTGTAGAAAAGATCTCTTGCAAATTTCCCATTAGATTAAACGCTAATGAGAACAATTGGGTTCAAGTTAATTTTGCGTTCTACCAAAACATTTTTACAAAATTAAAAATATGTTTAGGGGATGGAGAAAACGTAATGTCGATGTGCATCTACAGATTTTCTCAAAAAATGGTAAAATCAATCGTTTTTCTTGCCTAGATATGAGTAGATGCTACGTTTATTAACGTTACAGGTTCTCATGATCTTTTTTATACAAAGCATATTCGAGATGAATGTTTAGCATATGAACGCATAGAGGAACAAATTGATATGTTGGTTTTTCTGTTTGTCATACTTATAAATGGTGATCGTTTTAAAAAAATACCACTACCTTTAAAATTAAAACTACTCCCCTATACTATACATTAAAAGCTTGGTACAAAATATCTTTGACGAAGGAAGAGAGGTATATTTTGTGTGGGTAAAGTCTTATATAGATTGAAGTTGTAACGGTTTCTTGTCGGGTAGCTGGTTCGGAGATTAATCAGGGTCCAGATTAGTTAATAAGACAGCCCAATAAAAATATAAACAATTTATTTACTTCTTGAAACAGGCAGTGTTACATAACATACAGGTACAGGTTATATGTCCGTATCTTTTACGGTTCTTAGGACAACATTTTCTATTATCTGAGAGAGAGAGAGAGAGAGAGATAGTGTAACGGTTGCGATGCGACGTCTCTGGCTTTGGCGGCGAAACGGCGCCGGGGAATGACTAACGACTCGAGGGGTCCCAGTTCAACACGCTGTAGGATTCCCAGGGTCAGATTGCATTCGTTCCGTCGTGTTTGCGTCGGGAGATGCACAAAACTGCAATATGTCCAGCTCAGCACGCTGTAGACAGATTGGCAGAATTATCCACTCTGAATTATGTTGATTTGCGGCCGGGCTTTTATATCCGAGAATCCTCGCTTACTGGTGACGTAGTACTGCGTATAGTTTAGTGTCGTGTGCAAATCCGAGCCTCTAGACGGGAGCTGGTAGATTTGCGGGCCGTGTGCACATTGGTGTCGTGTGTAAATCCGGAATCTTAGTAATGGAGCAGGAATTTAAAGAATGCTTCATTACACTCCCCTCTTTCTTTACAAAAAAAATTTTCAAAATTCTATCAAAGAAAAAATTTTTGCTAACTTAACATCAAAATACAGCAATGGGAAAACAAGTTACTAAACATCTTCAAACAAAATAAAGAAAGAATGGCCAATTCTTTCGTATACGCCTGGTATATATGTATGTGCATATGTAGAGAAAAACAAATTTTTAAATAACATAAACAGTATGTAAAACATCTTAGAGCCATGGTACAAGTAAAATAGTTAAAATAAATGAGCACAAAAAAATTGCAAGAAACAGGTATACAAATATAAATGTGGTTCTTCCGGACGTTTACTGCAGGGGCGATGGCGGACAGGGGGGACGGTGCCAGGGATCCTAGAAGCGGGGCCATCTTGGTTGTGGCGCCTGAACTGTCGCTTCCGTTGCGGAGCTGGGACCGGGAGGGCTGCGTCGTTGTCCTGGAAAAACACCTGGAGGCAGGCAATTGGCCTACCTGGGGTCGGTGGTTTCGGGGAGCTGGGGCTGTCTCCGAACTGGGGACGGCATCGGGGACGGTACGTCTCGGACTAGGGACGGCATCGGGGACGATACGCCTCGGACTGGGGACGGCATCGGGGATGGTGCGTCTCGAACTGGGGGCGGCATCTGGGACGGTACGTCTCGGACTGGGGGCGGCATCGGGATTGGCATCAGGGACGGCATCTGGGATGATACTTCTCGAACTGGGGACGGCATCGGGGACGGTACTTCTCGGACTGGGGACGGCATCGGGGGCGGTACATCTCGGACTTCGGATGGCATCGGGGACGGTACGTCTCGGACTGGGGACGGTACGTCTCGGACTGGGGACGGCATCAGGGTTGGCTGTTGCGTCTCGGACTGGGGGCGGCCTTTTGGCTTCGGGTGTCGGAGGCAGAGGTGACAGCAGGTCTGGCACTTGGACTTCCGACTTCATCACTTATTTTGGATGACTCTGGTTTTACTGGACTTGTTTTCGTTACGGTTGCGGGATACAGGGTTTCCATGGGTTGGAAAATTCGGGATCTATAAAATTATTACTGCTCCATATATGGCGGTACAGGATTCCGTCTATAATGCAGTAATCTGGAGTTTTTTCTGGACATCGGTTTGATTAACGTATTTTCGGGACTCTGGACATAAATTTAAATATATTACTGCTCCATATGTGACGGTACATCTATCATCTCTAATGCAGTAATCTGGATTTGTGTCTGAAATTTGGTTCGTTTAACGTACTTTCGGTACTATTCGGAATCGTGTCTCTTCTGGGGTTAAAATTGTAGTAGTCTGGATTGCCACCACAAAATCCTTTTCATTTTCGTTTTTTCTCTTGACTTGAAATATCTTTATATCTCTCTCTCATTCGTGAACGTCTCTTTTTGGGCCATCTGGAATAAACTAAAGTCTCAAAATGTACTCGGGCGCCAAATTATGTAACGGTTTCTTGTCGGGTAGCTGGTTCGGAGATTAATCAGGGTCCAGATTAGTTAATAAGACAGCCCAATAAAAATATAAACAATTTATTTACTTCTTGAAACAGGCAGTGTTACATAACATACAGGTACAGGTTATATGTCCATATCTTTTACGGTTCTTAGGACAACATTTTCTATTATCTGAGAGAGAGAGAGAGAGAGAGTGTAACGGTTGCGATGCGACGTCTCTGGCTTTGGCGGCGAAACGGCGCCGGGGAATGACTAACGACTCGAGGGGTCCCAGTTCAACACGCTGTAGGATTCCCAGGGTCAGATTGCATTCGTTCCGTCGTGTTTGCATCGGGAGATGCACAAAACTGCAATATGTCCAGCTCAGCACGCTGTAGACAGATTGGCAGAATTATCCACTCTGAATTATGTTGATTTGCGGCCGGGCTTTTATATCCGAGAATCCTCGCTTACTGGTGACGTAGTACTGCGTATAGTTTAGTGTCGTGTGCAAATCCGCGCCTCTAGACGGGAGCTGATAGATTTGCGGGCCGTGTGCACATTGGTGTCGTGTGTAAATCCGGAATCTTAGTAATGGAGCAGGAATTTAAAGAATGCTTCATTACAAAGTAGGAACACGTGGATGGTCTATCTAAGGACAGTATTGATGTAGGAAATAAATATAAGAAAGTATGGATGATGGATGCAACAAATATATTTAGATCTAAACTAAAAAATAATTGGGATTACATGTGGAAAGAATTAGCTTTCATAAAATTGACCAGATATTCTCTAATGTTATCCTGCACACTGGTTTAAAATAAAGATTTACAGCTCTGATATCTGCGAATATTGCAATGTCACAGGTGATTTGGATCAGATATTTTTTGAATGTAGAAGCAATTGATAAATTATATAACAATATAATAAAATATGACAATATCCCTACACCTTTCAATATAATATATCTCGTGCGTTAGAGTTTCCCCCTGCATGTTGTCAGTTGCGAGAGCCACATGACGCATGATACAGGAATGTACTAGTCAACCATCCTAGATTGGCAAGTAGCCGCGTAGAGAAAGGAGAAATATCGTCACTGTTGGATAGAGACAAACAAACTTTTTAAGTTTCTTAAGCTTCTTTAGCTAGCTAGCTTAAGAAGCTTCTTTGTCTCTATCCAACAGTGATGATATTTCTTCTGTCTCTGCTCGGCCATTTGCCAATCTGGGATGGTTGACTAGTAGAATGGGAAGTTTAGGTGTTTGTGAGACCCGTTAGTTCATTGTGTCGTGATGTAGAGTGCTTATACTTATCTCTGTGTGTTTTTGATTCTAGAGTTCTTGTTCTTCTTAGTCTTATTTTTCCTTCGTTACTGATTGCGTACGTTTCTGCCCTTTTTGTAATTGTTTTCGTTCTTATTTATGTTGACGTTTTATGTAGATGCTTTAGTTTTATTGTATTTGCTAGTGAGTGGATGGTATCCCTTCAGCTCGCTCTTCTCAGACTTTTTCAGTCGGCTTTTCTTGCCTCGTTTTTAACTCCATATGTCATCGCTCGTATATGAAGGCTATGTATGTTCACTTCATCGGGCTCCTTGGTGGTTTAGACTTCTCAAAGAAAGGTAAAATTGTTCTTGTAACTCTGTAAGCAATTTTTTAATTCCCTAATTCACAGATTCTCTCCTTCTCAGTTGGCGCTGAGTTCAAGTTCAAGTATTTCAATTTGTTTATCGTTCTTAGGAAGTAGTCTCCTATTTTGTGTTCTTCCCCTCTGACTGGACTTTCTTCTATTGTCCGGTTCCGCACCTTTATTAGATTCTTCTTGAAGTTCACTTTCAGTCCAGATGCGGTTTCTTGTTCTCTAGAAAGTTGACAATATCTTGCTCTTCTTCTGTGCTAGTATGACGAGGTTCTCGATGCTTCTGTATCTTCATTTAAAGTTGTTTCCTTTATTATGCTTTATATCACTTGATTTGCCTTCTGGAGATGTATTGCATCTTGTTTTCTAACAAAATTAGTATTTTTATCACACTGGAGCAAAACTGAATTTAACTTTTCCCTCACTAGAGTCTAGCTAGCAGAGTCTAAAGAAGTAGGATGATCTGAAATAAATTAAGAATGTGTGAGCAAAAGCGGATTTACCACTATAGTTTGAGTGGGTGTATAGCATAGGACGCTAGATATTGGAGAGCGCCCAATTTTGAAACGGGATATTTTTAAAGACTGTAAGAGAAAATAAAAGGAAGGACATAAAGAAATTGTTATTCTACATGTAAGTTCTGGAAAATCATCTGCAATAAGACCATATACTGTTAGAGACATGCTTTGTCGGAGCTATTTCCATTGATGAATATTCCTTATTTTTTAAGAAAAATGATCTTATGTTAATCTTAAAATGTTACTACAGTTAAAAGATAAATTGACATTTCTTCTGGGAACTACGTATTTCATTTTAATTTACTCATTAATAGTAGTAATTAGTAGTAAGCTATTAAACGGCCATAAAGGTATACAAAAATTTGATTACGATAAGAAATCATAAGTAGGCGGTCCACGGTTCTGTCGGAACATTTAAACCTTTCAATTTGTATGTGTCTAAAAGTTCTAACTTTTCATATCGACATTCAAAATTTAAACATTTCGTGACCAGCTTAATTTCTAGCGACCTCTAATATTCACATATTAGCTGTTGACAATGTTCAGTTTCCTTTCTATAAATCAGCGTTAAACTAGTTCGTAACAAAATTAAGTTACCTAATACGATGAAAAGTAAAAATAGAACACCTTCAAAGCATGATTAGGTCATGTTATAGTTTCCTTGGGTATACGATTGCAGGTCCTTGTGAAAAGACTACGGTAAGGCGATATGTTGTAGTATTTGTGATGCTGAAATAGCTCTTACAAGCACCAATTCATAAATATAAGGAACTAGCTTTTTTATTATTTAACTATTGTGAAACTTTGATAAACAAGAAGAAAGAATGGTACTTATCTCAAATAATGTCTTGTGGATGACTAAGTGTACACAGGACATTTTATTATATTTATATGCGTAATATTATCCCGATGCTTCCAACTTTGGAGGCGAAATATTCCAACCTCTGTTCTAGACCATGTGTATGTGTGTGTGTGGCACCGATATCATGCCAACTATTCAGTCATTGTTCTAGATTATAAAGTTGATTAATATTTGACGTTAATAGTTTAGAGCTAAATATGAACAGTTATCTACATGATCCCCCAATTAAAAGCTGTACAATTCTACATATTCCACTTCTTTTTAGATTTGTGTCTCATACTTTCTTCGATGTAGAGATTGTAAAAATATCGAATAGAAATCACAAGCAGTTTACACCTACTGATTCCGGCTGCGTATAGAAGTCTAATTATTATTTCACTAGATTACCTTTCAGACCGATGCTTTGCCATGATCGAATATAAATCAAATTTGTTGGATAAAACAAATTACACAAAAACCACACATATGTTTGCTGCGTACTTCAATTATACTCGCAGACAACTGAATCAGTTTGAACTCTCGGGAGTGTTTTTGACTTATCGAAGCTGACGTGAAAAGATGAGAAATTTTTAATACCGTCAACAATAGAATGATTAATTAATCTGTACCTAGAGGAGATAAAAGAACCGTTTTAAACCAGTTACTAGTTCCACTTCCATCTCCATAGAATTTGTCTAGCGCTTTTACGGAGCACAATTTTAAGCAAATAAGTTTATTTTTGCAAGATAATAAGTAGTCCGTATTGTTTATAATTCCCATGCATAAATTTATAAATTAAAAATTAAATGAAATATGTACATTATTAACAATAATAACAATGATAACATATAGTATAAACATGATAGCATATAAACATTATAGATGACTGAAGGATATAAAAATATCCAGATCTCTTAAATATAACAAATATTAAACATAAATTCATTTTTCGGTTTCAAAAAGTAGTTTACATCGATAACAAGAACATTATTGAAATATTGCTGTAATAAGTTCAGAATTGTTGATTCTGAGATATAGTTCACCACATCGATATAGTCGACTAAAGAAAGATGCAAAAAGATGCCGCGCTCTGCGTAGTTGCAGAGATGTCAAGAAAGAAGGGCAGGGCTGGTTTTAGTTTTTACTACATATTGACAATTAATTTTGAACCAAACTTAATAGTTCAATAATTATTTATACCATATTGATACTGGCTTTCAAAAAAATAGTCAGAATTATTAGTTTAATACTGTTTAGTTTTAATTTTAATTTTATAGACAAGCGAAACTAATTAAAAAGTTGAAATATTTTAATTGCCCCATTTAGCCAATAAGAATATTTATATGCAGATACAATAAGGTGTTTTAATACCTTAATTACTCGTAATATCTTAATATTATTAAGGTATAATATTTTATAGGAAAATACTAGTAAAAATTGTATGGAGCCGATTCTGCGCTGTGCTAGCGCCTGTTTACTACATTAAAGATTGCTAGGTGCGACCTGCGCATTAATATTCAATATTATATGCGAATACCATCTTCTCATGTCTCAGTAACTGTACAAATATCTGTTTAGAAAAATGATTTAGGCAGACTGTAAAAAAATCATGTTTGATAATGCTAATTATAATTTGCAGAGATACGATACATTTTAATATGTTAATGGTTAATATCATATATAACTTGTAATTTTGAGGGGGTATTGTTTGTAAAATTGGGATCAGAAATATTGTTCGTGTCATATCACATTAAGTGAACACTGTCAATGAAGATTATTTCTTTAGACAACAAAATCTCTCTCCCTCTCTCACACACACAGACTTTTTTAGTGTACTTGTTTATACAGAATTGTGCAGAACAAAAATTCAACTATCAACCTCGACAACTCTCTTAAGGATTGAATGCTGAATATTTCTATAAAAAATATATTTAAAAATTTATTAAGAATTGTGGGCTAACACAGTGTTAGTCCGAAACCAACGCAAGAGAAAATCATTACACAGGTCTGCGAGATTTTGTTGTTGGGCAGATGGGGATCATCTCTGAAGTAATTTCTCGCATTGAATCCGAATCTGGCCTCAGAATTGGTCCACCACGTCAGGATTTTGAAATATTTGAAGTTAAATACTTCAAAAATGGCTTTTCTGTCTACTTTTGAGGTAATGTATAGGATTCAAAAATTATTCAGCTTATTTCTAATAAATACATCATTTAGTACCATCCTTCCTCTTTAAAATAAGCTTTCGAATGGTCATCTACGATGTTTCCTCGCAAAGTTATAGCCATTTTAAGATGACATGAATTTGAAACCATGATCCCCTACAACTCAACAATCTTAATAAAACAACTCCAAACGAACCAAGATTTAAAGCTAAAAAAAATTCCTCTCGCAAATGAATTGATTAAGATTGTTGGGTTTTGGGGATCGTGGTTTCAAATTCATGTCATCTTAAAATGGCTATAACTTTGCGAGGAAACATCGTAGATGACCATTCGAAAGCTTATTATGGCACTAAATGATGTATTTGTTAGAAATAAGCTGAATAAATTGTGGAATCCTATACATTACCTCAAAAGCTGCCAAAAAAAGCCATTTTTTAAGTACTTAACCTCAAATATTATAACATCCTGACGTGATGGGTGAATTCTGAAGCTAGATTCGGATTCATCGCGAAAAATTCAACAATATTCATAACTCCTTCATTCGCATGTTATCGATCACCAACAATCACACGTTACCAGTCACTCCAAATAAATTATGGTGCTTTTGTACAGATCAATTTGATATATTGACATAACTGGATTGAATCAAAATAAATATACAGGGTGGACCATAATAATGGGCCTTAGTTGAAAGGTAGATTCTTTGGGCCAAAATATGAGGATATAACCAAACATGCTTTAGTAAATGGTTGCTGTGGAAAAAGATACAGGGTGTTAAAATTGTAATTTCTTTTTCTTTTTTTTGCAATATCTCAACTACCTCTTGATCCATCTTCTCCCAATTTGGTAAGGAAACATTTTTTAGGCTAAGAAATAATAATTTGAGCCTCATGACTATACCTGATTATGATTATTTTTTTGTCTTTTTTTATTACGAGACGTAGTGGCACTTTTGACTAGAAAATCTCATGCAGGAGTCATTTCTACGTAAAAAAGGTACACTTGGTACTTGATAATTCCAACCGTTTTCGAGAAAACTGCCACATAGATCTCAAAAATTCTTTGCAAACAAACCCTATTTGAAAAGGAAAAATTGTATTTATTTATTGGTGATGTCATCTACGTACAATTTCATTAGTTTGATATTTTTACAAAACTAAGACGTCACCAAAGCACACTTTTCAATAAATACAATTTTTCCTTTTCAAATTGGGTTTGTTTTTTTTTGAAATCTATATGGCAGTTTTCTCGAAAACGGCTGGAATTATCAAGTTCTATCAAGTGTACCTTTTTTACGTAGAAATAACTCCTGCATGAAATTTTCTAGTCAAAAGTGCCACTACGTTTCGTAATAAAAAAATACACAAATTATTGTTTCTTACCCTAAAAATGTTTCCTTACCAAATTGGGAGAAGATCGACCAAGAGGTAGTTGAGATATTGCAAAAAAAAGAAAAAAAATTACAATTTTAACACAATTTACTAAAGCATGTTTGGTTATATCCGCATATTTTGGTCCAAACTTGAACTGAGGCCTATTATTAATGGTCCACCCTGTATATACTTTATTATTATAATATGCTTCTAAGACTCTATAAGTTCAGATTGACGCGGTTTGATGTAGGTATTCTAGTCAAATTACCTAGATGAATTTTTTAAAACATTTAACTTGTCTACCACTGTAATCAATAAAAAAAAATATGATAGTGCAATCATTAAGATGCATGAGATCTGTTAAAACTTTTAATCAAAATGAACCCCGTCCACATTTGTTTATATTTATCATAAACATTGGATATATTTGTAAATACCCCATATATTAACCAAAAATCAAAAATTAGTTTTAACTGATGATTGCACTATTTCTTAAAATGTATTTAATAGTTATGAATGGTCTACTTGCAAAACAAGCTGTTTTATTTTTGTGAACAATAAAAACAATAATTGTAATAATAGTTAAATAATTTTAATATTTATGTTAAGCGATTAATACAATTATTAATGTATTTAGGAAAGTAATTGTTAATAAAATATTATACGTTTTGTATCATTTTGCGTATTTTTGATTTCTCAACCCTCCTCAAAATTCAGTGGTGAGATTATTAAACTACAGTATCTATATGTTTAAAAGTTTTCTATACCCCTGTATGTATTGTATCGATACATACTTTTCAGCATGGTTTGCTTCCTACAGTGTGTTTCACTTGTCGTCTTTTTTATTTGTGGCCGAAGTCATTTTAAATTTTTTTCAGCCATACAACTCCATAAGGCGACTTTATTCAACACACAAATGCCGCCTAGATCTAAAACGTCGGCCTACTGCGATAAAAAGAAAATCGCAATTTTCGAGAAATCATCGTAGTAGAGGTAGACAAAAATTTTGTTAAAGAAAGTTGTTCGGAATCACTTGATATGCCCCCCTGTGAAATTTTGTAAAAATCGGAATGTTAAAAAAAAAAAATTGCTTCACTTCCCGTGAAGACACCTCTGTATCTTTTGTATTTGTGACCGAATTAATTTCAATTTTTTATCAGCTATACAACTCCATAAGGGGATTTTATTTTAAAGAGAACTTCTGCCAACAAATGAAAGTTGTGAACAAAAATCGGCATACAATAAAATGCTAAAAGGACCACTTTTTATTATTGCACATCAACTTAAATGTAATATCGTTTTCTTTTTTTTTAATGGTTTTATAATACTTGGAAATCTGTATGTATGTATTTATCAAATTTACCCACTTCCCGTTATCCAATCGAGCTGAAATTTTGCATGCACATACATGTAGTTAAATAATAAATAATTTCAATAATAATTGTGCATGACTTTCATTTGCTGTAAAAAATTCTTCTTATGTGTTAGATAAAATCGTCTCATGGATTAGTTCTATAGCTGATAAATATTTGAAAGGAATTCGGCCACAAATAAAAAAGATACAGGGGTGTCTTCACGAAAAGTGAAACACACTGTATAGTTAAACAGTAGCCTATTTTAAACTGGGACATCCTGTTTATAGGCATAAACACTTAAGCGAAAATTAGGTAATATTAGGCTTTGTGTTGTCATTCTTCTCGCTGGAAATATACTGAGAAAAACCTAGTTAATTTATTAATTGGTCTCAACCACCACAACTGTTCAACCACCATGTACCGCCTTGTGGATACTATATTTAATTAGTATCATGGTATATAACGTTGTTATTTGAGAAAAAAAGTATAGACCTGCTATTCTATAAAAACTATATTTTAAAAGCAAAATTTGTAAATAAAATAATGGACTTTTGAAATAAAGAATAACTATTTAACAATAACAAAATTTATTACACAGATACATAAACCGCTAGATCATTGAGATAGACAAAGTTAAACTGGCCAATGTGCTAACAATAATAATATTCTACAAACAAATATTAAATATAATGCACACACATAGAGGCAGACATAAATATAACATAATAACAAAAGGTCATGCGTAAGTATAAGAAAGAAGAGATTGGTCAATTCCGTTGTAATAATATAAAGGTACTCATAAGGAAATAATTGTTCATTCACCTAATATAAAGATAATTAAAAACAAACTATTTAAGAATTAATAACTAGATATTTACAAAAATTATAAATCGAATGCACTTACAGGCTTAACTAAATAGTACCAAATTTTTGTGTTCATATACAGTCTATATGTTACATAGTTTCTTTAAAAGCAAATTAATATGAGTTTTTAAACAACGAAGACGGAGTACTCTCAAAAACAATTTTGTCTATTTGTTTTCATGGAAAATAAAAAGACAAAAGTTAAACTGGCCTAAGGGTGACGCAAAGGTAAACGGAACGCACTTCACTACCAGTGAAAATGTTGACAAGCCGATAGACAGTTAGCGGCATCACGGAATATGCTAGATCGTCGATGACCAAATGGAGGAAAATAAATGTTTATGTACTTACAACAACTGCTGGACATTGGAGTATACACTATAGGAATAGTTGCAGCACAAAGTTATAGACTGGCATTAGTTATATTTACCATCAAATACAAAATTTCACCTTTTTAGGTATAGTAAACAATGGAACAATGAAAATAAAACATATATTGACTGTATACCTACGCAATCCCAGTAGCATCATGTAAAAGTAAATTGTGCCAGATTCGAGTAAAATGTTAACGAAATAGATATTCGCATCCTCCCGACTGTAACTTCTACTTGTTAAAATATGCTGTTACAAAAAGAATTCGAGGTGATTAATGAAATCTATGCATAATCCATATAAAATTATGAATAGGGAAACTTCATTATTAGAGGTGATAAATTAAAATGTTTGCAGTAAGGTTTAATTCGATTAAATATGGAAATTAAATTTCCACTATACGTTGTTTCAAAAATGGTTTATTTTCAACTTTGTCAACATGATTTGCTCGTTATTGATCACTGATTGGCGTTATTAATTCAATTGCAAATCAAATCAACCTAAAATTAAAAACTAATTGGCGTAGTTGGATAATCTTCCACACACTGCATATAAGTTGTAGCTGTGTAGTATTTTTATCTGCCTACTTTAATGAAGTTAAATAGAACGTTAAGTAAATCGTATGTACATTTATTATATTAATAATAATAACACATAGAAATTACAATATTCATACAGTTGCAGTGGTTCCAATACACTGTGCAAATCAACTTATATTTAATTAGTTAATTAGTTCAGTTGCAAACACAAAAAAGGAAACCAATTCCTATCAAAACCATCAGTTGTATGTACAGGGTTATTCATTATATTTAGGCCACCCTTTATTATCGTTATTATTGGAGATAGAAAAAAAGTTTCGGACGAAAGTTGTAGGGCTGTAACCCTTTAATAAGTTAATAGAAGCACAGTGGTGTGCAGAAATTGGGAAGCAATAATATTTTCTTAAATGAAACACATATTGTTGAATTTCTGAATTATTCTTTTTTTTTCTGATTTCAAAAATATGACGTGATAGTAGTCCTATCTTTAACTGTTTTCGAGTTATTGAACATTGAAAATCGTATTTAAGCTATTTATTATACGAAGGAAAATTACAATTATTAAAGTAGTCTATGAAAATGATAAGTATTCTGTTGTTATATGAAACGCTGACACATTTAATAACAGAATACTTGTCATTTTCAAAAACTACTTTAATAACACAGCCACACAAAAAAAATAAAGTGTCTTGACCCCAAAGACTGACTAGGTCCGGGGTCCATTTGATCCCATGTCATCAGGTTTAAGGTCATTTGAAGGTCAAATTGAGATATGACCGTGAAAAATTCCGTAAATAATTTATGTTTATGTTTTTGAGATTGCTGAAACTGAATCCGGGGTCCATTTGATCCCATATCATCAGGTTTAAGGTGATTTGAAGGTCAAATTGAGATATGATCGTGAAAAATTCCGTAAGAAATTTATGTGTATGTTTTTGAGGTTACTGAATCCGAATTCGGGGTCCATTTGATCCCATGTCATCGGGTTTAAGGTCATTTGAAGGTCAAATTGAGATAGGACCGTGAAAAATTCCGCAAAAAATTTATGTTTTTGTTTTTGAGGTTGCTGAATCCGAATCCGGGGTTTATTTGATACCATCATGTCAGAATCAAGGTCAAATGAAGGTCAAACACATGAAATTCAGTAATACAATCTTTTTTGACCCCGGATTCTGAAAAAGCAGAAAATTTTACGTCCAAATACAGCTGGAATTAAATTTTTTTTTCAAAATTTCGGTTTTTTGAATTTACTCCTGACCTAATAAAGCTATCTTAATATTCAGGGGCTCATTTTATAGGTTTTCTCATTTGAACTTTCCTCTCAGATTATTAGCCTTCTATTTAAACGCGAAAAACCGACTTTTCAACTTTACGACCCCCCCCCCCCCCCTTTATCCGGTATGACATCAGTTGGAAAACTATAAGGGCTTGTTTTGGATGTCCAACCCATCAACTTAAAACAATAAAATCGTGGTTATGTATTTTCGCCACATTTTAATACTATTAGTGATAATTCGACCGGACTATTATATAATATTAATGTTTCTTAGAAATCGGTAATAGTAAGAACAGATCAAGAAGAAGTAAGTGACGGAATTATTGAATTATAGTTAGTCCAGTCAACGAATAGCCCAAAGGGTGGTGTAGAGTGCATGAGCAGGGACCTAAGCGATTCCTTTAGAAAGTTGTTCAGGGTGCTTAGGGAGTGAACATACTGAAAGTCCTGACGTCTAGGAGGTGAGCCGGAGGGGGGCACAAAGAAAGTCCCACTTCTGGTTTTTTCGCTTATATCTCTAAAACGATGCGTCGTCGTAGGGAAAAATGTTCTTATACCAAATGAAAGCTCATGAAATTCTCTACAACTTTCATGTTATATACTTTTTTCGAATTCGCAACCGTTTTTGAACTACACGCTCCGGAAAAGTGAAAATTTTCGAAAAACAGATTTTTACAAAAGTGAGACACTTCAACTTTAAGGAAAAGCAAGGTTGGCTTCTCAAAATTGTACTTAAAGTCGGAAATCATCAAGGAAGCGGCAGTGATCTTTTGCAACCCCTCCTCCACTCAAAGCGAGGTTGAAGAGGCTGGGAAGATTTGCTTCGTCAAATGGTGTGGGGCACCAGCAAGACAGACCTCCCTCAACCAGTATCGCTTCCAGTCGTTCATGAGGTCAGTGGCAAATATTAAGCCTGACATCAGCTCCCCCCACCAACTGAAAGCGTAGCTAAACAGCATTCCCGGCGCACCTACCACCAAGTGCAGCAGTGGCTCGGGAATGAGCTGCCCCCTCAAGAATGGGTGGAAACATGTAGGAGACACCCTGGTACCAATTACAACAGAAGATCCACCATCACCTTTTTTTTTATCATCTTTAAAGTACAATTCTCTATTTTTCAGATAAAAATCTGTTTTTCGAATATTTTCACTTTTCCGCAGCGTGTAGCTCGAAAACGGTTGCGAATTCGAAAAAAATATATAAACTGAAACGTTGTAGAGAATTTCATGAGCTTTCAACGAACCGACCTCACAGTACAGGTTGTTTACTAAGGAGTGTAAATAAGTTAAAATATTAAAGAAGATTGGTGACAGAACGCAGATCCCGTCTGACGCCTTTGATAACCTTGCATTTATCGGAGTTGGGTGTTGTCAGACTCTGACCAAGACAAAGTTTTCTTCATACAATCAACGACGAAAACTAACAACTAATTGTTTTATTTTTATCATATATATCATGTATTTTGTTACCTTTGTAACTTGACGATATGATTTATTTATTATATAAAATTTATTTGCTTACCTAGAATTGTTATGAACAATAGAATAGAATAGAATAGAATAGAATAGAATAGAATAGAATAGAATAGAATAGAATAGAATAGAATAGAATAGAATAGAATAGAATAGAATAGAATAAAGTTTATTTACGAACGGATAATAATTACAAATACAAATAAATATACAATGGTATAAATAAACTTAATACTCCAAAGACGTGCAATGCAGGCACTGTACATGAAGAATACAAACAAGTATATATCAACTTAACGACTATAATGTGAAAACTATAAATACCTAAATACAAAAATAAAAATATAACACATCTACTCATATAATAAATAAAAGCGTACAGTGCTGAGACTTTCATAGTAATGAATATACAAAATAAACATTTAGATGCACTGGAAGAACATAATATTATTATTAATTTAAAATAATGTATTGAGGTACGGTTTGGGATTTACGACGTAATGAATTTCTTCCCTAGGGACTTCTAAAATGTATTTTTTTATTTCAGTTTTTGGTCTATTAAAAACAGTAGTATGCTTAATATCATTAGGTATTTTATTATATGCCCATATACTAAGGTATGTGAAGCATCGTTGACCACAAGTAGTGTTTGTTTTTGGGACTCTGATGTAGTTTCTTCGATTTTCTCTTGCTTGTTGTTGGTGTTGCGCGTCTTACTTGTGCATTAGATTGCCATTGATATATTGCACACTGTAAGAAAAATAATAATCTAATATCCATTAGATTGGCCTCTTTAAACAAGTCATTTGAGTTTGTTCTTTATTGAGAATAATTTTCAACATTCTCTTTTGCAAAGAGTCTAGATGTTTCAAATGTAAGTTGAGAATTCCTCCCCAACCTAGATGTGATTCAACAAGAGAAAGGTACAGAATCTTTAATTGTTTAATATCTAAAATTTGTTTCAAATTGCGTATAAAATTAATGTGGTATAAAAAAATTTATTATATACTAAATTAACTTAACTTTACTCATCTACTGACATTACCTATTTGAATGACGAAATGCGGGTGGTGAGTAAACGATTTAACATATTTATAAAAGCTGCTTCATAAGATTGAATTTGTAAACGGGCATTTATTTTGCCACCTAATTTATTTAACATTCTCTGTGGAAATTGTTATTTATTTTAATATGAAACGTATAATTCATGTCACTCACCATTTTCTTTTATCCGATTGTCCTTTCCATGACTGCATCGCAGATAATACGAAACGTTAAATCTTCAAATTAAACCTTTTCCAGCGTTTAAGATAAAAAATGGCCGTGTTCATCCGCATTAATGGTTTTTGTGTCATAAGATTCACTTAAGATGCCGCATAGTTAATTTAGTCGGTCTAACGAAGAGCAGCTATAATTAAATTCTAACCCGAAAATCCACATACACACATGTATACAAAGCTCATGTAATTCGGTTATTTAGCATCTATAATGAATAAGATGGGATAGGCATATAAATTACAGACAAACATGGATTGTAAAAATCTACAGAGATTAGCATTTTTACGAATAATCAATGCATTGCGGGTTTGTTAGATTCACTGCAGCAGATTTTTTTATAATTGCGTCAATGATTATTCCTGGTAAATTTATTGTCTGCGTTGAGATTGTATTTTCGTGGATTCAGAACATGATTATATTAGTAAATATAATATTAGGTTGTAAAAGTACGAGTAGAAGTTACAGTCAGGCGTGGCCGACAGTGAATACCTATTTTATTGAAATTTTGCTAGGATGCGACTCACTTTACTTTAATATAGTGCCAATGAGATTAATAGGGAACTTGCCCAAAAAATAAAATTAAATTAAAATACTCAAAATCGTAAACTCCCATAGACCATAAACAAAATTAAAAAAAATATATTTTCCAGAAATATAAGCGATTAAAATCTGCCTGATTTTACCCAGTCTCGAAACGTGACGTCAGATAGAGAACGTCGGACGACGGCGTCAAGCGACACCGATTCTGCTTTGGCTTTGACAATTCCGCATGCGCATGCGCATTTTAAACAACAGAAACAACTAGCAGTGAACTCAACCTAACCTAAAATTTAAATACTACTCCGTGTGAAAGCCCATAGCCAGATACGTATTCGTTGGAAAAACATCTTCAATATTCGTTGATTTTAAGTGATATTTGTTATCTTTATATAAGGGTAAGGTAAGGGTAAGGTAAATATTTTAGTTGAAGATGACTGATGCGGATTTTTCAAAAGGACAATCAGACAAATTACCTAGTGTAGATATGTTTATGGTGGCTTCATACATTAAAAACACTGAGAGTTAGAAATAAACATAATATTTAAAGAAATTAAATATATGACACTCTATTCAATGGTAAAATAAAATAATAGTCTAGGTGCCCGCGTACATAAATGCAATTTATACATATCCTCGTATAACTCCTTGTACGATATAATTGCGCCTAGTCTATCACTTTTTTCCTGTGCGAAAATTTTTGTAAACGCGGCGTTCCTCCTCGGCATGAAAAAGACGAGTTCCACGCGTCGGACTGGAAAATCGGCAATTATATTTTGTCCGACAATTCTAAAATTGAATTCTACATATTTTTATTAAGCAATCTTGAAAAAATCAGCTGGTTATCAATAAATATTTTAATGTTATGTTATGTTATGTTTAGGGTGGTAGGCACCTTTAACGTTCCAAAATTTTTGTCGGGCGTTTGTAGAAATACATAGAATATATATGTAGAATCCAATTCTCAAATTTTCCTACAAAATATATTTGCCGATTTTCCAGTCTGACGCGTGGAAATCGTCTTTTTCATGCCGAGGAGGAACGCCGCGTTTACGAAAATTTTCGCAGAGGAAAAAAATGATAGACTAGGCGCAATTATGCCGTACAAGAAGTTATACAAGGATATGTATAAATTGCATTTATGTAAGCGGGCACCTAGACTATAAGGTTTAACACTGACCTGTAACCTCTGTAATATAATGTCTTATCTAAAAATTCCATTCTATATTTTGGCTATACTTAATGTAGGTACTTACATTAAAATGATCTTCACATACATAAAAGGCGTTGTTCTTTTCAGAAATATCCCGTATATTATTTTTTCTGCATGCTATTAGCCATTTTGATCGGCGATTTTTATCTTTAGGCACGCGAATAAACATTTTATTTGCTCATATAATAGTTATCTTATTACACAATGACACTATACAGTGTTTATAATAAGTATTTTCTATTTTTCAGCACAAAGCAGAATCCTAAACTAAACAAAATCTTCAAAATACGTGTATTCACAACACAATATTTTCAGACAAGCAAACGTAAATACGGAAATTAGGAGGTGACAGAACTAAAACGCAAATTAGTCTAGTCTCAAAGCCAATCGCCGCCCAGTCTGAGGGATCCCACGCGAGACTAATTTTCTCGATGTGACGTTCGCAAGGATCTGTTATATCAAGGATCTTAATTATTTATTGCAAAGTAAGTACTTCGATTTAAGAGTTGATATTCGGTGTGGCGTGTTTCTATACATAAACACACATTTTAGTGAAATTTTAAAAAAATGAGCAAGTTACCCATTACACAGTCAGTATATTTTGTTTTTAATGTTCAAATATATATTCGCCTATTCGCATTTGACAGCATCCTACTACAACTCTCACTTGTTTCGTAATAGTCTTATTAAAAATAACTTCTAACATTTAAAACAAAACTGACATATGACCTAACCTACCTAAAATTCGTTCGGATCTGAAAGACCGTGTATATTTTGCGGTTTCGATATCTTTTATATACTCATATTTTCTTTTGAGTGACCAGGATGTATATTTTTCTAGTCACTAAAAGTATATCAGGTTTCCTTCCTTAACGATATTGTCAATTATACCCTATATATTGTTTCCCCCCATCATTTCTTAATTAACTACATTTTTAGGATGACCACTCTGTATATTTTCAGTAAAAGTATAACAGGTTCCTTCCTCGGTAATTGTGTTAGCTACATGCCAAATATTATTGTCTTTTGTAATATTTTATTACTTTTTAGAGTCCACCCTGTAAATTTTTCATTAAAGCTGTTAGACACCATTTCATTGGCAATCACATAGTTTTTTGGATATATCGCCAATGGACACGCAAAGAGACAGACTGATGGAATGAAAAAACCCTTAATTTTAGATCTAACAGAAGTTATGGCATTTAATATGTATTCTAATTTGGCAATGCTTGATTACAACTTTGATTCGTTTCGTAAGAGTCTTACTAAACATACCTCATGCAACATCTCTGATGAGAACAGACCACATGATCCTCAAACACACCTTTAACAGGAACTTCGAAATAAAAATAGGAGATCGAAGTGAATGGTCAGTAACCGACAACAGCACCAGACCACGTGACCTGGTCTGGTACATACACGATCAGTAAACTATAACGGTTGTCTCAATCAGCAGCTTGTGGGCGAGAGAGACGCGCGGAGCGGGGAACCGAATTGTGACGTAGGTTGTAGACCGCTCCGGTATATTTGTCTTTATCATTTGCATGGAAATCAGATATATCCATCTCTCTTGCACATTTTATTTATTTAATTATTCAATTAATTTTCCATAGACTTAAGTCTCTGTAATTTTCTCATTTAAATTTTTATTTTATTTTTTTCTCTACTCCATCGATGAATTGAACTTGATGACCGTATCACTCTACTTATTTAATGCTGAAATGAAGAGAACAAGGAGAATTATATACGAGACATCTGAGCCGGCGCTAGTTGTCGTGTGTACAATGGCAGTGTGTTTATTTTTAATATTTTTATGTTGTACTCTCAACTCTCACACTCCAGGAGTAATAAACTAGTTTGCTGTCGTCCCAGTGTGTATACTATTCGTTATATCAGTATTTATTAATTGAGTGAGTAAAAATTACTAACAAATAATGATTATTACTTAATAAAATAAGAAATTTAACACATATATAATTATAATTATATTGTAGGGTTAAATAATGCCAGGAACGCGATGTACTGTTGCAACTTGCAATAACAGCTTACAAAAATGCAAAAAAGCTGGAAGAAAGACTACGTTTCATCGTTTTCCTAAAGATGAGGCCCTTTGTGCAATTTGGGTGCAAAAGTGCCGTCGTGATGGAGAGTGGAATCCTGAAACGTGTCATATATGTTCAGACCACTTCAAATTTGAAGATTATGAGAGAAACCTTGCATCTGAACTATTAAATTTACCTTCAAAGAATAAATTAAAAATTACGGCTGTGCCAACTTTAAAATTACCAAAATCCGATGAGGGTGATATAATATCACCTACAGAAATGCATTACAATAGGAGAAGAGATGAAGAATTATTGATAGAAGTATTAGAAAAATCACAGCAAGGTGTAGCCCCAACTGTAGAATCTTACAGTAATCTTCCATTTATGTCCACATCACAGAATATTACAGTTCCTTCAGCGACTAATTTCCTTGAAGTTGATCATGTGTTACCTGTAGAATCTTACAGTAATCTCCCATTTATGTCCACGTCACAGAATATTACAGTTCCTTCAGCGACTAATTCCCTTGAAGTTGATCATGTGTTACCTATAGAATCCTACAGTAATCTTCCATTTATGTCTACATCGCAGAACGTTACGGTTCCTTCAGTGACCAATTCCCTTGAAGTTGAACATGCACTACTTGAAAAAAAATATGAAAACTTGAAGATGCAAATGGAAACGCAAACTAACATTCTACACGAATATAAAAGAAAAATTGAACGCTTAGAGACATCATTAAAGAAAACTGAATCGCAACATTTAACCGAGTTTAAATACAGATCTAAACTTGAAGATACTTTGCGGCGCTTTTTAAGTAAAGGACAAATAGACTTGGTTTTGGGCACTAAAAAGAAAATTGTGTGGAGCTCCGATAACATCTCCAATGCGTCTGCAATACGATATTTTAGCAAACGCTGTTATGTGTACTTGAGAGAAAAAAAGAAATATCCATTGCCAGGAATATCTTCTCTTCAGAGATAGGCTGCAAAATTAAATTTGAGAGATGGGATTCTTAACGATGTATTAAGAATTATGGAAATTGCTCAACATGGCCTAACGGAAATGGAAAAATGTGTGGTACTTGCATTCGATGAAGTGAAAGTACATTCTATGTACGAATACGATAAAGCTAAAGATGAAGTTGTGGGCCCACATTCCCAAATGCAAATTGTCATGGTTAGGGGACTGTTTTGCAAATTTAAACAGCCAGTTTTTATTGGTTTCGACACAAAAATGACTAAAGAAATTTTGATATCCATAATTGAGGAACTCCACAAAATTCATTATAACGTCGTGGCTTGTGTGTCTGATTGTGGAGGGGGTAATGTGGGTATGTGGGGGGAATTGGGCATCACAATCAAAAATACTTTTTTTCTGCATCCGAAGACCAAAGAAAAAATTTATTATTTTGCGGATGCCCCTCATCTCTTGAAACTCATAAGGAACTGGCTAATTGACACCGGTTTTGTTTTACAAAATGGAAGTAAAATCACTGTTGAACCAATTAATCATCTCGTAAATTCAACTGATACGGAAGTTAGTTCTTGTCATAAATTACAGAAATTACACCTTGAATGTTCAGGTAGCCAGCGACAAAATGTGGCTTTAGCTGCTCAAGTTTTGTCCCATACAACTGCCACTGCTCTGTTGCATTATCTCCCGGGTCCTGCTAAAGAAATGGCAAAGCTTTTAGGTCACTTTATAGAGAAAGTAAACAAATGGTTTGATGTTATGAACTCTTACACAATTTCCGCTTCTGTTAAAACTAATAAGCAGCCCTATGGAGTAAATATTGAAGAACAAGATGAAATATTAAATGACATGTATGATTTAATGACGACTATGAGATGCACTAATAAGGAATCTATCCAAATTTTTCAAAAGGGAGTTCTGATGTCAATTACTTCGTTGATGAATCTTTTTAAAGATTTAAAAACTAAATTTGATATTTCTTATCTGCTTACGCATAGGTTAAATCAAGATGCATTAGAAATTTTTTTTTCACAACTCCGTGGAAGGGGTGGATTTAACGATCATCCATCTCCGTTAGATGCCATTTATAGGCTTCGCATGATAATTCTTGGGAAGAATCCTGGTGTTGTGCAAAAAAAAATGAATACTGTGGAGTTGGAGGATAGTGAATATATAGTCAGTAGCGTTTTCAAAAATACAATTGATATTCCAAAAGTTATCCTAAAAAATAAAGACGGTGATTCTACAGATTCGATAACTATTTCTTCCAGCGAACATCTCTCGGATAATGAACAACCTAGCACATCATCAAGTAAGAAGGAAGACATTAAAATCTGGTCAGAAAATGATGGGCTAGAGTATTTGGCAGGATGGGTGGCCAAAAAATTTAAGGACAAATATCCAGATTTAGGTACACATACTTATAAATTAACAAGCGATCACCCATATGCAGTTCCAGAGTGGATTTCCCATCTGTCATTTGGTGGATTGATTCAGCCATCACAAAAGTGGTATAGTGCGGTCAAAATATTGAATAAAATATTTTTGAAATTCAACAAAGACCTTACTTTTCGAAAAGGGGCCAATTTGGTGCATAGAATGTCAAGAGTAGCAGTAAAGAAAGTTTCGGGTGTGCCATTTGAAGTAATAAAAGCATATTTATTGCAAAGAACATTTATTAGAATAAAATATTTAAATAATAAGAAAAAAGAGAAACAAACACTAAAACGAAAAGCTAAGAGTTTAACACATACGAAAGGTGCGAAAAAAATGAAGAAATTAATGTCTTAAACAGGAATGCTTATTTATTATATAATAGTAGTGTTTATTGGTGTTTTTGATACAATTCAGATCACTGCACAAGTCAAAAGTACATGTTTAAAGATTTCTGTAGTATAACTATTAGTTTGATAAAAGCTAGTTAAATTAATATAATGTAGTATAAAATCGATAAAAGCATATAAAACAATAAGATACAAAGTAAATTTAGACAAACTATACACATAAAAAACAAAAAAATGAAGCTCATGAAATAGTTGAAAGATTTTTTTTTTTAAATATTTTTACACTGTGCTTAGAGAAAAGTTATCACATGCAGAAATTCATTTACACTATAAGAAGCTTTTACTATGGGCATATTCTTGATGTTATGTTTGTATTTATTAAATGGTAATGACTGTATATACGATGGAAGTTTGTTAAAAAATAAGTTTGATGACATTCAGGATTTTTCCGGTCGAAAATAATCCACTTGAATAACATTTTTTATTCAAGTACTGTATTCATGATAATTACTGTTTGCTGAATATTTGTTTACATTTTCAACGCGTGTATCAGTCATTCAAAAATGTATTGTTAAAATATTATGTTCCACAAAGATATTTCTTAAGTCTTCTCTGTAACCTAAGCCAGAAATTATTCTGACCGCTCTTTGCATAGCAAAAATTCTGTCTGCATGGCAGGAATGTCTCCATCCCATAATTGCGTAACAGCAGACTGACTGGAAGAGACTATGGTATGCCTCCAAGCAGACATTTTTAGGTAATATTTTACTTAAGTTTTTTAATACAAATATATTTTTTGATAGCCTGGCTGCTAAATGATCAATGTGGTTTTCAAATTTTAATTTTGGATCCAAATATAGCCCAAGAATTTGACTTCTGGATTACTTACATTCTCCTGATGTTTGAGGCTAAAGGTGATATTTGCAGTTTTTGTATTATTTAATGAAAGTTTATTGCAAACAAACAATTTTTTAAATTCTCTTCGATCCGTGTATTTATACCAGATATCTATGTAAGTGTCGAAATACTTAGTATCACCTGCATACAATATTGTTTTTATGTCAACGAAAATATGTCTTAATATATATTATAAATAGTATAGGTCCTAACAATGATCCCCATGTAACACCAAGATTGATATGTGCTCTATTTGATTGTGAGTTTTTAAAAGATACTACTTAGTTTCGCACTGTAAGGTAGCTGTTTAATAGGCTTAACTGTTTTCATCTGATCCATAAAAGTTTAGCTTAGCAAGGAGAATATCTGGATGGACACAATCGAAGGCCTTCGAGAGATCACAGAAAGTGCTTATCACATAATGTCCTCCCTCGAAGCCCTTCGATATGTATTCCAGCAATTCCATGACAAGTAGGGTAGTAGATTGGTCTTTTCTGAAGCCAAATTGGCTATCGCTGAGTAAATTATTTTCCTCAAAGTAAGTATACAATTGTAATTTTAGGAAATACTCATAAATCTTTGAACTGTTATTTCAAAGTATTTCTGTAATGGATCGATAGGTGTTGGGATCGTTTTTGTCTCCTCCTTTTAAAACTGACACTACTTTTAGGCATTTAAAACAAGAAGGATAGATACCTTCTCGTATGCTATAGTTTATTAATTTTGTCAGTGAACAATGATTAAGTCTGACCAATTTAACTAAGATAATCATCCCAAGTATATATCTTGTTCTTGTTTTTTAGATTATTTATGGTATCACGCACTTCAATAAATGTAACTTCTCTGAAACTAAACCGTAGGTTTGCTTGATTTACAGCTAGTTTATTTAAATAATAATCAGGATTTTTATTGCGAGATATAATGCTCTCAGCTACATTTACAAAATGAGCATTTAACTCGTTTGGATTCAGGTTTGTTTCTATGTAACTACTAATGAGTTTATCACCTCCCATGCAGATTTTATCATGTTATATGAGTTTTGTATGTTTAGTATATGCCATTTCTTTTTTTTTATTTCTCCTGTAGATATACCTAAATTCTTTAATGTGTTTTTTCAGTGAAGCATTTGGAAATTTTTTTTGAATATCGTTTATAGTTTTAAATAATCACTCATTTGCCGTAAGTTTTCATTGAACATTGAACCACATATCTTGTTTATCGTTGGAAAGGCCTTGTCCATAGCATTTAATTGGATTTGCAAAAATATGTTGAATTTAGCGTCTGAGTTATAGTATTGACAATCGATGAAAGACCAATCATGGTTTTCTATTAGGTGAAACATTTTTGATATACCTTCTTTGTTAAGGGTCGTTGTATGTAATTTTGAGGCATAGGTACACATTTTCTTATGGAAATTCTGATATTGATAGCTAAGTGATCTGAGATATAAAGATCCAAAACACTGGTAATAAAATCTAATTTGTTGGAAAAATATATGAATATATTATCCAGGCAGTTCACTGTTGAAATTTTTTCAAATATTTGCTGACTTGTGATTTTTTGAATTGAAATGAATATTAAAGTCCCTGTTTAACACAATATATTTGCTATGGTTTGGGTCCCAGGACTTGCGGGTCGAGACTCGAGACACACTTGTAATAATTTTATTAACAAAAGGTCATAATAAGCTTCATTAGCTCAGGCTTCCCACACTCTGTCTGTTAGTTTAACGAATAATTACTTGATACTCGTACGTACGAACTTACTATACACAATAAATTTAGAAAAGGATATGCCTTAAAGGTGTTCAGGCATAATCCCACGGATGGTAGCTTCGCACCACCGCCCGCCCACTCGAGCGAGTGCGTGAACCAAAGGTCTGAACCTGCGGTTCCTTTCGTACTGAGCAGGATTACTATCGCATCGACGAATCATCAGCAGGGTAAAACTAATCTGTCTCACGACGGTCTAAACCCAGCTCACGTTCCCTATTATTTATATGACCAATGGCTAGAAACTAAATGATGATTATTGATGATTACTTCACTAAGTCTCTTTTATGTTTTATAATTATAAGATTTTAATACCAAAAAATAAATTTGTGTATGAGAATTAAATATATATGAATTGTTTAGACTTTAATTACCGTTAAAAATGTTAGAATTTGATTTTATATTCAATAAATGATTTTTATTAAAATGGTGACTTTATTGATACATCTTGCCAAAAATTAACTCGATTCTAATTCTATTTTGAAAAGACTCGAAGTCCCGGGACTTTGATATTGCGATGCCTCGTGTCCCAGGACTTTGAGAATGTCCAGATTTCCCAAACTGTAATATTTGCTTAAGTCAATGATGTTTAATATATGTGCAACTTTATCTAGGAAAATTTGAAAATCACTGTCTGGTATTGATTAGTTATAATTTTTTTTAATAAAAACGTATTATTTATCTACATTATAATCTACAGTTGTGTAATAAAGATAAAAAAATATTTGACTAAGAAAATATCATTGAATAATTAAATAAAATGTGTGTGAGAGAGGGAGGGAGAGATATGTTTATTGGTTCATGTATACAAGTGCAGCACATACCCTATAATGGGCGTTGCAGGTGTCATAGTACAAAATTCAAAATGGGTATATAAAATTGACTAACAATTTTAAAAATAAGACTAAAATAGAAAAGATTTTTATATAAAAGTTAAAGAACGTACACGGTCATATAAATGTAAAATTAGTATACAATCAGATAAAATGAACAAAATTCACAGGTTTAAAATTTGTGTGGTCACTGAAAATCTCTTATTCTAATATGTAATATGATTTTGCTAATGGCAAGTTTTCAGTTTTTGCAGCAGAAGCTCTCTAATAGTATGGGAGCCAGCGACACTCTTTTTTGAAAGATCTGTTTAAAATAATTTTTCTATTTTTTTTTGTGTTACATTTAGGATGTCTTTCCACAAAGTCGACCCCTACAGGCGCACCAGCCTGACAGGACTTTTTCTTTGCTCTTGCCAAAGCCATTTTCTGTCGAAAGGCTGGCAGCATAAGTGTTTTGTTAATTTTAAGTAATAGGCTACTTGTAAAAAAAAATTACTTTTAAACACTTTTGCCATTTGACTATTTTTCAATTCTATATTTATGTTAATGACAGGAGCACGTCAGTCTGCAATGAAATGGTAGGAAATCATTTTCCGTCATTCGGTAATGTCAATAAGGAACAAAAAATCTCAGCTTTAAACATGTATAGCATTGAAATGCTGCTGCCTTGCGTTGGACCACTAATGAAGTATGGTGTGAATTTGTTTTGTGGATAAGTTACATTAATATGAATGAAAAATAGATAAACCAAGTTCAAACGAATATAGCAACTAAAAGTGTAACTGTCCCCATACTATATAAGCTAACTTACTGAATATTTTATTATAACACTTTTTTGAACATTGTGATTTGGTTTTTGTATTGAAAGAGATCTCTTTTATTTTTGGTAGGGTAATAGAGACTTATTTTCTGAAACAAATTATTATCGACTCATAAATATATAAATTTATTAGCTGACCCAGCAAACGTTTTGCCATATAAATTATAAATTTTTGTCCAAAAAAATAAAAATAAAATTTCTGGATAGGGTCACCCTTATCACCTAGGGGTATAAAAATCGGTCAAGCCGTTTCGGAGGAGTTCGATAACAAACACTGTGACACGAGATTTTTTATATATTAGATTAGTGTTAGTATATTTTATATTTTATGTAAATAGGTTTTCACTCTCCGTTTAGATAATTCTTTTCCAAGCATTTTTTTGTAAAAAGTATTATCTGCTCCTGTACAAAGTTCCTAGATATTACTTGATTTTGCAATATTTATATTCATTCAAAGGTAAATACAGAGATTATAGCATATTTTTTTAATGTATGTTCATTTTAATTGAAAAAGAAATGTAGTTAATTTCTTTAAGTACCTTCTATCTAATCAGCAAATTCTAAGTGAGGTTATAAAAT
This sequence comes from Rutpela maculata, assembly GCA_936432065.2. Taxonomy (NCBI): domain Eukaryota; kingdom Metazoa; phylum Arthropoda; class Insecta; order Coleoptera; family Cerambycidae; genus Rutpela; species Rutpela maculata. The sequence goes on along the minus strand of OW386285.2, from coordinate 288,366,796 downwards.
TCAAAAAAAAAAACATTTATTAATACTACTAGAATGTGCTCATTTTTAATTTGAGATAGTTGTTTTAAGAGTTCTGATATTATAACAACGGTATCTATTTATCTACATCCCTATATTGCATATAGTATTCAATCACAGAAAATCGAAACATATAGCTTCTATTAATCAAATCTTTGCTATTAATCGTGTGCTGGCTAACAAAATGTCTAGAGCCGGCCCTGGTTCGGTCTACAACCTACGTCACAATTCGGTTCCCCGCTCCGCGCGTCTCTCTCGCCTTCAAGCTGCTGATTGAGACAACCGTAGGGTTTAATGACCGTGTGGTACATAGACAAAATAGGAATAGATAGGACACTGTAATACAAATGAGCAAAACCGTTTTTAGCGCCACCTAGCGGACTGGAAGAAACTATATCAGAATCTGGCGCGAATTTTAAATTAGGTAAATCAATATTCTCAAATAATTTTGCAGCGTGTATACACTACCCACCAAAAAGTGGGTACCATATAAGAATTTTTTTTTGGTGATACGAAACTATATCTTTCATAGATACTGGTGTTTCATTTCAAACTAGATATTAATAGTTGTTACAATCTAAAATTGCATTTTCATAAATTTAGAATTTTACTATTACACAGGATGTTTCAAGTATGCGGTCATTAATTTCTAGTGGTGATTCTACATAAAAAAATATGAAAAAAAGTTCATATAAAAATGGAAATCCCTCCTAAGGGCGCTGCGGGCCTCTGAAGGGGGCACACAAAATTAACATTTAATTTAATATCTCAGGAACCCTTTGAGCTACAGTGAGTATTTGCATGTGATTCGATAACAATAAAGGTCATTATGTGATGTTATCCACCAAGGGTAAATTCAATCAGGAGTGCACAAAATTGGAAAGAGGGACACTTACTTCTCCCCCCAAATTTTTTAATGTGAATTTTCTGTGATTGTCTCATCGGAATATGATTCCTTGGCTACAAATACACAAGAAAGGTTATCTTGTTGTAACTCCGTACGTCCAACCGGTTTCGAGAAATTTGAACCTAAAGGAATTTTTCCAGTCTTCTTGCGTAAACTGAATTTTTTCAATGAATTAATCATTTCTTTACGTTTAAATTTCTAGAAACCGGTTGGTAAGAGTCCATAAAATTAGTATTTAGTATATACAAGAGAAGCTAAGGTCTCAAAAAAAAATGTTGGCATTAACCACCCCTACCCCATTATAAATATTAAAGGGGATGAAAAAAATTGTGATTTAGTGTGTGTACAAGAACCAGAAACCTCAAAATATTTTTTTACTTCATCCACCCCCACTACCACCCCCATCCTACTACCGATGTGGAGTATCGTTTTATGGGTTTTTGGGGTAGAGGATTTCAAATATCATATTATTAAAGTTCCTTAAACAATTATTTCCACATACAAATTTTTTTCGTTGTGAGTGACTTTGATAGAAAATCTGGACGTGGAAGTGGTGATTCCTTGGCCAGCGGTTTTTTATGTAGAATCACCACTAGAAATTAATGACCTCATACTTGATTCACCTTGTATATGTTAGAATTATTTATTATGAATTATTATTAAACCTAAAAATTCATGTCACATTACCATATTCTTAAAGTCATTTTGTGGTTTTGACTGAGCTATTTCGTAATAATAATTTCATAATTATTTGATACTTAAAATCGATGATAACAAATAATTGAATAAAGAAAGAATTGAAATTGAGTTGCTATAGTTTTCTTTGGGAGAGTTGATATTAAAAAAATATAAATGTTGAGGTGCTGGAGCACCTTGCAGCGCCTCAAAGTGCCCGACGCCCAAGAGCACTGTCCGTTCTACCCCATAGGATGGCGCTGCCCTGGTGATTTTTATGAAATCTTTCTCAAACTGGCTAGGCTTAGCAGTGGTCCCATAATAATTTCATTTCATCAAAAATATGTCTAGTGTAGGCAGCTGAGCAAAAATTTGACACAAGATTTTTTTTAGTAGCAAAATTATTAAATACGCCACTGACAAAAAGTTCAAATTTTGTCGAAATTGCATTAAAATTGGTTGATAGGTATTTTAGGAGTAGCTAATATCAAATCTAATGTCAAAAGTTAAGGATTCAAAATAGTCAATCCAATATGGTTGCGGTCTGATAACAAGCCTGATGTTAAAGCTTAAAGATTCAAAATGATGGGTAATTTATTTTACAGTGTAGAAGCTAAATAGAGGATAGTAAAAAAATTTTGGAAAAAAAATTGAACTGGCTTCAAAAAAGGTCACAAGTATGAAATAAAATTTCCTCGACGTTCAGTAAACTGACCGTTATTACCTAATATCGATATCGAGGTTGGTGTAAAAATAAAGAAATAACGAATCCAAACGTATTTTATGGATTTGAATATCAGTATCAGGTAATAAAGTTCAACTAACTGCAGGTCGGTGAAATTTTATTTCATAATTTTTAACCTTTTTTGTGAATGTAGTCAATATTTTACTTTTTCAATATAAATATGTAGAAATATTGTCATAGTACCAGTTTTGTTATAATACATTTTATAAGTCAATGGCAATCAAAAGAATTGATTACTATAATATAGGTTTTGGCAAATTGATAAAAAATATCCTCAGCAATCAAAGGTTTATGACAGATTATGAAATAAATAAACTGAGTAGTTCTCGTGGACTTTTATTACCCGCTGTAGGTTTCTTTCTTATTAAAATATTTTAATTAAACTGAACTTCTCGAACATTATTATATAATATATATAACCGACAGAAAAAAAAAAAAAAAACGAATAATTATATATTTATTGACATACAAGTAATGTTAGTAATATATGCATATTATGTAAATAAATTATTTCTTTTTATAAGTTTTTTAAATATGTCCCTGCACTGAATAAAAACATTGGGAGCATTTCCAGGAATAGGTCGTCGATCCTGACCATGCAATATTCTATTAAGTTGTTTTAGATAATTATGTCCCATTGTTTTTATAAAATACCTAAGTACTGTTTTTTCAATACTACCATTATGTGCGCAGTATGTGAAAGTGATTTTCTCATATAATATCTTATATATATCAGCAAATACTTTTTCCTTATGTAATTCTCTATTTAAAATAAATTTAATTAATGTACAGCTTCCTTCATTTTAAACAAAAATAATTGCTTACATATTTTAACTTTGAATTTGTATACTGTTTCATATTTATGAAATAATCAGAAACAGCAGTTCCTTGTCCATCAGCCTCCAAAATTATTCTTGCACATTCATAGTCCTTATAAGAAGTTTGTGCTTTTTTTAACAAATATCCACAGACATATTTTAAAACTTGCAATTCTGTCTGGCTCAGTTTATTCTGGAAATTGGAAGGTATGTTACCAATATCAACGACAATGTCTTCTTCATCCTCTTCACATAAACCCTGTAAATAGAATAAGTATTAAACAGATTAAGGCAAGATATACTCCTTTCAATTTACCTGTGAAACAAATTTTTGCAAAGTAATAAAAATCTCTGATTCATCATCCTCGCAATTTGCTCCTATAGAATGGCTTGATGTCAGATCTTTCACCAAAAAACTTTTATAAAAAGGGGTAAATGATGCACACGTTGGGTTATTGTACCCTGCTCCCCTTTGCTTTATTTTTCCAAAGAAATTTTCAGTTGGATCCTGGTTGAACATTCTTAAGGACATCATTTGTTAGCATATCATTGTTGCCAAAATGTTTGTGGCATACTCTGCAACTGTTATAAATTTGTTCTGGCGTCGTGTGCTCGGTTTGTAACCATTCATTATTACATAGTGTGACACATTTATTGAACAGATCCAGATTTTTGGCCGGATTTGGGAAACGATGTTTCTTAGCTGAACCTCCATGGGGTTCCCAGCAACCATTCACGGAACAATATATTCCTACCATCTTATAACCTAAAAAATTATTACAATTACCGGTAAATATGCGCAAAAATATTAATCTGAAAAGTAAGCACTGCAATGATAAAAAATAACTTAGTTACTCACCTTATTTCGTTAGAAATTTTCAAGGATGAATAAACGCTTTTACAGATATTTTGAAATACAGGCGAAAAGTGACAAACATCAACCACAATCTGCAACTAAATTAAATTATCACCAGTCGCTGTTACCAACATGATAACACGTATATTTTATTAGAATGTGCAGCAAAAATTGACGAAAATCGTTAATAAAAGCGACAATCAACTTTCCATGTTTTCTTATGAATATTAATAAATTATGTTAACTGCCACTAACTCAATTACTTATTTTATATCTGCAGTATTTCGAAAATAATTATCATTTGGCAACGTTGTTTTTCAATAGTAGCGACCTCAAACGGATAGGAAGAAACTAAACGCGGTTTGACCTTCGTAACTAAAGTGCACATACCCTGGTCTGGTATATAGATGAATCAAGGTGTGAAAGTACTGGCGCCGGCATATATAGTGATATGAGGAACTCACAGTTCAGCACATCGCTAGGAAAATACACTTGTGTCTTTCAGGCGGAAATATACGCAATACTAGATTGTGCAGTAGAAAACAATAAGACAGCCTATAAAAATAGGCAGATCAGTATTCTAACAGACAGCCAGGCGGCTCTAGGGGCACTGTTAAACCCTAAGGTGACGTCTAAGCTGATGTGGGAATGCCAAGAAGAACTGAGAGTCAGGGGCGGCTCAAGGCAAATTTTCCACCCGGCCGGGAGCACTTTTTGGTGCCCCTTCCTGAGATAATCACAGAAATTTTCGTACTACGTACTAAAGTGCGAGGATATCCTTTCAGACTCCGCGATCAATCTACTCTTTAACTTAACACATGGAGTAACACCACACGGTGGTCCAAAAATCTCAGGATATTTATGTGGCTGATAGTACATCCAAAAATAAAGGTACTCTAAATGGATAATAAGGAAATTATTATACCCTTTAGGGGGGATTATAAATATCAGTTTTTCTACAATATCTTCCGACCGATTAATAGCATATTGTTTATTAGGAGTGAAAGTGATACTTTTATGACGAGTTTGGCAATTACAGACGAGTCATAATAAGTGGCTTTTACTCCGAATAAAAGATGCTATTTGTTCTTCAAAGGTCGATTAACTATAGAAAAAATAAAGATAAAAAATCTCGAATTTCACCACCAAAAACGCATTGTGTTAACATTGCATGGCCGGTGTATTAAATAAAATACGCGCTGCTATGGATATTACTTATTCTGCCACTCACAGCGTTAGAGAATAGTATATTAAAGTATAAGTGGATATTAAGGTCTTTAAAATACGCGCGATTTTTCGAGCACGACTGCTCAGCCAGAGTGCTCGAAATAGAGCAAGTGTTTTAAAGACCAGTTATCCACGAATACTTTACGCTATTTTTTTTATTGGTACACTTTGAAATCATAAATATTATAATCATATTATTACTACAAAAAATGAAATTATGAATTAAAACTGTAAAATGGTTGAATTCGTGATGTGACATCAGGATACCTGTCAGTGTCATGAAAATGAGAAACCAAAAATTAATTTGCAATCTGTCTCATAGGATTAATTATTGTCACTACAGTTGTTACTGATTGTATATTGCTTTAAAATTATAAGATTAAACGAACTTACCTTAAGTGAAGTTCGATCTTAATTATATGAACGCTTTGCTCGAAATGATCACAATTGTAGTTCTACTATCGTCCACTGTGTGGCGCCACGAATAACAAAGCTAAAATGTATTTGTGCCTCCCCGTATTACCTTTCTCATTCATCTTCAGCCGTCAGTTTCTTTAGAACAAGATAGGTTCATTCCTTTGCACTACAAGTGTAGCGCTTAGCTGCACTGGTGTAAGATTGTCTCTCTTTAACTTATGATATCCGCATTGATGCCATCTCTGTCACTCAAAATTAGTGTCACACTTCCCGTGCAAAGGAACGGACCTAATATGATCTCAAATCAAATGATCAAGGGTTTATTTAGAGTAGCTAGAGCCGTTAAGTTTGGTCTTTGAAAATTCAGATTCGATTCAATCTAATCTTTACCAAAATAAATAATTTTTTGTATTATTATTTGATCTGCCAAATACATATACTACCTACGGAATATTTGGGATTGCATAACAAATTGTAGATATTTCCATGTAAGACGAATAGGTAATTTAAATAACGGAGTTGACAATTCGATCTTGAAAATAAAATCGTTTTATTTTGAATAGCAATCTTAACAACTCTAAGTTCAGTACCGCAAAAGGTAACTCTGAGTGGGCGGGGAGGGTTTGATCATTTCGAGCAAGGCGTTCATATAATTAAGATCGAACTTCACTTAAGGTAAGTTCGTTTAATCTTATAATTATATTCACGCCTTGCTCTCATGATCACAATTGTAGATGTTCAGAGCGATTTGAGATCTTCGAGAGATTGCATTAAAATCTTTTCCATAAACCAGAATATTAATTTAAAGGTTCCGCTAAACATGTTCTGTATTTCGTTTAATGTGAGCATATTTGAATTTTTTGTTTTTTTTACAATATGCCTGTTGTAACCCTTACAAATTATTCCGAACATTTGTACTGCCCTGTTGAGCGTTTAAATATTTCATTATAATGCCCTTAATTTTAAATCCTATCAGTCATACAGCCAGCTTCACAATCACTGGCTATCTTTTTGGTTGACTAAAACCAGAACCTGATAGTCTAAGATAGGTACGGATCCTTTACTATGAAAGTTATAATTATTAGTAAACACAACTTTACCAGACATCCTTGCCTTTATAGTAATAACTCATTGGTCAAATCCTAACTATTAATCAACCAACAATTGTAAAACTGGCTGTTAATGTAACAGATTTTTATAATAAAACTATTGGTCAAATCATAACCATTAGTTAACGATTGTGAAACTGGCTGATAAAATCTCAGAACTTGTTTTCATTTGATGACTGTTATTAAGCTCAATCATAGAAATTGTTTGTGCCTTAAGAATCGTTATAAGAACAAGGATGAGGGTGATTAATTCATATAATATTCAAGGAAAGTATACAAAAATGTATTTAAGTAGTTTACAATTATGGTGGGGTATCATAATATACTACCATATCTTGAAGCAGTAATTGTATGTGGGATAAGTTGATATTATATACAACGAGGCTAAGGTTGAGTGTAAGAGCGCTGCTTTTTCGATGTTCACATCGAATAAGTGCGAACTCTGCCTTTTGCAATCAGGCATAATTATTTCGTATATTGTTATCTTATTGTTTGTATATTTCAGCCTGAAGCAATAAAACATTTATTATTATTATTATTATTATATGCAATATCTCCACCATAATTTTAAATAACCACTGTGTTATTTTTCATTGATGTCACTTCTGGATGCCGTCACTATGTGTATTGTCTCCTATGGAAGGCCCTTTAGATTAAAGTTTAGCTCCTATGGGTTAAGGTTTATGTCTAGGCATTGTAAATTTTCACTGCCATTTGAGATATGGCATCATAAATTGGGGAAACAGTGCACACATTAACCGTATATTCATTTGCAAAATATGCCTTGGAATTTTTGCAGGACTCAGGTGTTTGTTAGATGAATTGCCATGGTACATTTAGAATTTTAACTGTAATTAATTTATATATTTATATATATTTGACACGCCTACGTTTACAAGAATAAGCATAAGCATTGCTAAACAATTTCTTTTACAATGATTGTAAATATTTTAATTATTTATATGACATGGCATTAAATTTTCTAACATCCTATTTTCAAAGTAAAATATAAAAAATGTATTATATACACCAATAAATATTATTGCTGTTATTACTCAAGATTTGTCCCATAATAGTCCTGCGACCAGGGAAAGCTTACTCACTATTCCTTTGAAGTCTGAATAAAACATCGCAATCTTTTAACTTTACAAAATGTGCTAATGCTAATTAGGTACAAGTCAGACATAAATAATCATTTAATTGAGAATGTTTATGATAAAATCATTTTAAATTTTAGTTTAACTTAAAAACAACAAAAGTTTGCTTATGTTGTTGTTGAGTACTTTTATGTTTATATACTTACATCTTTTATAAATTTTCAAATGATTTACCATATTTACATCTCTGGTCAAAAAATTATTCCACACGTGCACCTATACCGTGCAATTATGATATTATTTTTGTATAACCCATAGGCTTTTAAATCAAGTATTTAGCCTGTTAAAATTGTTTTACATAAAGCCACCTAGACTCAGCAATGGGGCATATTTTAGTTATTTTCTTTACAATCTATAGTAAGTATTTGCCAGTTCTTATACCTTTGAATGACACGTAGTCAATTATATATCTCAAGGTGCTTCTCTGGGAAACTTCCAACATCATAAATTCAGTATTGTATAAATTTCTAGAAACTTATATTGTTACTTTTCTTAAATTTACGATAAACATAAGCATAACATGTAATACTGTATCTGATATAGATGACGCATATGAGTGCTTCCATAAAATATTTATGTACCATTTTAATACATATTTTCCCGAACGTAAATATTCTAAACCTAATAATGCTGATAAAAAATGGGTTAATAATGAGGTTAAGGTATCAAGCATTAAGCTAAAAGACCTTCATAACCTGAAAAATACTTATTCTAACTTGACTCCAGACTATGTAGCCGCAAAAGCTAAGCATAATGCATTGATAAAAAATACAAAAAAAGAATACTACCAGAACAAAATAAATAATTCCGATAATCCTGGCAATGCTGCATGGAACGTTATAGCGGAAATGTCTAACAAACATAAGAATGTGAAAAATATACGTATAAAAAATGAGGGGGTGGTGATAAATGATCCTATCCTTATAGCCTCAAATTTCAATGATTTTTTTATAAAAGCCCCTAACGATATTATTAAGCAAATTCCTGTTGAAAATATAATTAACGATAAACATGAAGATATTAAATTTAATCAATCCAGTTTATTTCTCGAACCTTTTCTATCTGAAGAATTAATGAATTTACTAAGTAACAAACTAAAAAATAGACAATCATCTGGCCCAGATCAAATTCCCACGTTTTTAATAAAAAAAGTGCTGGATACAATTGTAGAACCTTTGACGTATTTAGTAAATTTATCGTTTCAATCTGGAACATTTCCAAAATGTTTAAAATTGGGGAAAGTAGTTCCCATACACAAAAAACATGATGTCGAGGACATGGCTAATTATAGACCTGTAACAGTACCTTCAGGTTTTTCGAAGGTGTTTGAATATTGTTATTTACATCGTATGTTAAATTTTCTTGAAAAATATAAAATTTTCACCGAAAATCAACATGGATTTCGTAGCTCTAAGTCAACGGGAACTGCGCTGCATTCTTTATATACAAAGATTATTGACTATATTGAGGCTGGTGAATGTCCTGTTGGGATTTTTTGCGACCTAAGCAGGGCATTTGACTGTGTGAACCACAATAAACTTATTGATAAATTGTCAAGTTATGGTATCAGGGGCGTTGCTCTCGATTGGGTCCGTTCGTTTTTGAATGATAGGAGCCAATATGTTAGTGTGACATTCTGTCAGCAAGGGACAATAAGTAGAGTTAATTCAGAGTGTTGTGAAGTTAAAACCGGGGTTCCACAGGGCTCCATTTTGGGCCCTGTGCTGTTTTTATTGTATACTAATGAACTTGATATTTTAACCTCAGAGGCATCTTTTATCATGTACGCAGATGATAAATCGCTTATCTTGTCAGATAAATCTGATGTAACGTTGGAATCGATTAGTAATAATGTCTTGAAATCGCTAAACAGTTGGTATGCGTCTAACACACTACATTTAAACATCGAAAAAACGCATTTTATGAGGTTCCACAATAGACAGAAACCATGTGCAAATTTGAATTTAAATATTAACGAGACACATCTCAAACAAATTGATAGCGTACGTTTTTTGGGTTTCAATTTAGATGAATGTCTAAATTGGAAAGAGCATTGCAACTATGTGATAACCAAATTAAATTCCATTTTTTATTTATTTAGAAATTTAAAAACAGTTCTGTGTAAGGAGCATCTAATAAATCTATACCACGCTCAAGTTGGATCCAAGTTGAGATATAGTATTTGTTTCTGGGGTAATTCCACCCTCTCACCGAGTGTATTTATAGGTCAAAAACGAATTATAAGATGTATAGAGGGAGTCCCAAATACTCATTCGTGCAGAGACTATTTTAAGAAATATAAAATACTGACAGTATTTGGTTTATATATATATGAGTTATGTGTATACGTGTTTATTAACAGAAATTGTTTTAATACTGCTGAAGAGGTTCACTCTTTTAACCTAAGAAACAAAAATGATTTTAATATACCATTCTGCAAGTATAAAATATCCTCTGATTGTCCAGACTATATTGGTCTTAAAGTTTTTAATCGTTTACCAGACTATTTAAAGGAGGCTAAACGGCTAGATCGTTTTAAATTTGACCTTAGAGAATATCTCATAAATAGATGTCTGTATTCTGTTAGGGAATATTTTAATTAGTTTTAAGCAAGTTGTGACGATTCCTATACAATCTGTATTGTCTAAAAGGAAAATAAACGTATTATTATTATTATTATTATTATTATTACTGTTTTACGTTATTAAGCCGTTCCCCATGGGTTACTGACCAACAGAAAAAACATACAGATACGCTACTGATGTTCCGTGGCATAAATTAAGTAGAGATGTAATAGTTTGATGCAAATAAAATAAATGGAGAAATTCTTTCCATATTTAATCAACAGAAAGTTTTGGGTGTAATATTTGACAACCCTTAAAATTCAATTCACAAGTAAACAAGGTAATTCAAAAAATCTACATGAATTTAAAACCTTTACATTCACAGACATATATTAAATTTCAATACGTCTAAAAATCTCTGTGAAGTGTTGGTGTTAAGTAACACACTTAAATTATTGTAGTTTCATATACGTTTGAACACAACAAACTGAAGCAGATTACAGAAATTCATGTTGTAGACTTATATATGGGCTCCGTAAACATGACAAGCCAAGATCTGCCAGAATAAATATTACATTGATTAAATGTAAATAGGACAAAATTACACCTCTTATCCTTTGCTTATTCCATGAGATAATGTTCAATATACCAGATTTAGAACATCCTTATTTAAAATCGTTCTCTTAAAATGCAATAAAACATAATTCTTTACCTACTTCTCCAAATCCTGTAATCCTTACCATTTAAGTGTAAGAGTAATCCTTTGGGGTCTAAACTTCACTCTGTATATTTATTATTATTTTTTTAATAAAGATGTTTTATTATTACCCTTATTAAGAGTTTGTTAAAGTCTATGAGAGTATTACAGAGACCAAGGAATTCCTGTAAATTCATACGAGGCGTTTTTAAATTCAAATCTTTCTGATAAATTGCCCCCAAATAACCAACCATTCAAGGGTGTGTTCTGCAGTAACTTCCCTGACAAATTTGTCGAGGCTACCACTAACCACGTTGGCTGAACAGAGACTGCTCATGGTATATATCTGATCTGCCAACAACCTCTAACTGCATCATTTACTGATTGGCAATTACATGCGAGAGTTTGTCCCCCCCCTTCTTCTTTCTGAATTGCCCGTTGGCTTTGTCCAAGTTTGATGGGCTTATTTCTTTTGCACCTGTACTTTTCTTATGTCGATATATACTACCTAAAATGTTAAATACATACCTGTTTTTAAATTTCTCTTTCCTAGCCAACCAACAATTTGTCATACCATGACCTTCTAGAGACGTAGTCAAGTCAAATAGGCTTATAATTTTTATAAGGGTCTGCAGCTTGTCATACACATGACCTTCTAGAAAACTTACATAAGTTAACTAGGTTTCCAATTTTTACAAGGGGGTCTGCTGCTTGTCATATACATGACCTTCTAGAAGACTTATAACGAAGTCAACTAGGTTTATAATTTATATAACCAGTCTGCTTTATTCACGACCTTCTAGTGCAATTTATCCAATCCACTATGTATAATATTTCCTATTCTCAACCAAAACCTGAAATTAAATTCTGAATTTTGCTTTCAACTTACTGTGACTAGGGACTAGCTACGTCCTCCATTTCCCTATTTGTTGGGACGTTTAGTGATAACTTATATTTAGGAATGTATTTACATCGTTGCGTCACCTTTTCTTTTTCATTGACGAATACGTCTTTAAAAGATTATGAATCTTCGGTGATGAAATGTATTTTCGTTTATTTTCAAGCATTTTCCGGCGTGTGTATTTCGTAGCCGACCATTACAGTACACGAAAATAAAAAACTGACGGCTGAAGATGAATGAGAAAGGTAATACGGGGAGGCACAAATACATTTTAGCTTTGTTATTCGTGGCGCCACACAGTGGACGATAGTAGAACTACAATTGTGATCATGAGAGCAAGGCGTGAATATAATAAGTTCTAACATTGATTACTTAAATGGAAAAGCAGAATCGCGGTTAATACCGCAAAAATCGGAAGACGCTTCTAAAAAAGAATACGACAAGTTCATCAAATGGATGGAAGAGCAAAAGATAACAGATACAGATGAACGAGTTGTACTTGCTTACCTTTGATGTTGCCATGGTAACTTTAAAACACGCGCGTTTTTTAAATTTGGATTTAAACACTCTGAGGCGTACTTTAAATAAGCAAAATAGAAAAAATACTTTAAACCCCATTGTTAATGGCAACGCATAGCTGTATAAAATGTCAAACTTTAATGTCGTGAAATGAGTTAAGAAATGTCATGTTTTACTGATGTTTGAACAAACCATATAATTCATATTTTAAATTTAGATATAGGCATCAATTCACAGAGTACCAGTCGAGTTGTGCTTAAGGGATAGTTTTAGGGGGTGCTATGAATATTTTACCCCCAACTTTTTTTACGTATTTATAAAAATTCTTATAAAAAAGTTATTTTTATATCACTAGAAATAAAAAGATGTTCTTGTTGCATTTCGATAAACAAGTAATTAATGCTTACGCATCAATGTGCATTTGCAACATATTATTAATAATTAATTTGAATAAGTATAAACCTTTTTGTCTACAACATCTATTATAATGAGAGGCCCCCGACACAAGTTTACATAGAGGAAGGTTCCTCTTTAATGTTTTAATATTTCATGCAAAACAAATTTATTTATTTATAAATAGTAAATTATGTAAGATATGAAGTACATACAGCTAATGTTGTTGCAACAATTTTCTGAATATTCTGATTTTTTTCTGAATGAAAAGTGCACGTTGCCTGCTTTCATTTATGCAAAATCTTTAATGATCGACTCCGTGTCAGTCAATAATGGGGCAGTAAGCTTGAGGTATGAGTAGTGAGCTGTCTTATTATAGCTAAACTAACATAACTGCATTATATTTTTGAATTATTTAGACGGTTTTAATTTTTAATCTTATCCGACTCTTCTGCATTATTACAATTTTAACATATATAAATTCTGACATCATTTGATATTATTTTCCAACGAAAACTATTATTAAATTAAAAAAGGTGTATTAAAAAAAAAATAATTTTTGTCCTCAGTTTGGCGCCCCTCCGAGCCGGCGCTCCGGGCGGTCGTCCGGGTTGTCCGGCCCTTAAGCCGCCCCTGCTGAGAGTCCTAGCGGACCACAATAAGATAACTCTTCAGTGGGTGCCGGGACACGCAGGAATCGAAGGCAATGAGAAAGCTGGCAAGAAAACGATCGTCAGCTCCATATATGGATCCAGAATCGACCCTGGGTGTGCCTAAAATCACAGTACAGAGCCAAATAAGAGACTGGGTCCAGAATCAGCACAATGAATACTGGGACAAAACAACCGGGCAACAACATGGAAGAACCTTTATCAAGGGACCATCCAGAAAGAAGACTGAAGAACTGCTGTCACTAAGCAGGAATCAGCTCCGTATAATCACTAGCTTCATAACAGAGCACTGTGCCCTGAAAGGATACCTACACAAAATGGGATTGTTCAACGGGGACTTAAGATGCAGACATTGCAACAGGGGAACGGAGACATCCTACCATATCCTGTGCGACTGTGAGGCTCTGGATCACAGAAGACAGGCAATATATGGACAACCAAAACTGAGTCTAGCAGAATATGAAACCAAACCAGCGATGGACTTGGTCTGGTATATAGATGGATCAAGGTGTGGAATAGAGTTGTACAAGCTAGTGCAAGGGATCAGAGTACTGAATTGGGTATCATAAAGCAAATGGGAGAATATCACAATAAGCCCAAGAGGCTGCAGTGATTCCGAAAACGAAAGTTAGACGGCTTCCAAACAAAAAAATAAAATAATAATAACACAATACAATAACACTTTAAAGTTAAATTGACATATGTCCTAATTTTCGTAAAGTTCGTTCGAACCTTGAGACACACTGTATACTGTTTCGATACCTTCTGCAAATTGGTATTTTTGGGTGCTTAATCGAAAATTTTAGTAACAATTTACTCTCAAATTACAATGTGTTTAAAAAAAATGTGCTTAAAAGAAGTGTGTTTTAAAAATGTGTTAAAAAAATGTGCTTGTGTTTATCCCTGTATGACAGATATGGCTCTATTTTAATAAGTAATATTCATGCTATTTTATATGATAATGTAATCAATCCGATTCTTAAGTTTACCACTAGGTGGCAGCCAAGTGTAAAAGCGCTGTAGATAATGAGAAAATACAGTATCAACTATGGTGTAAATATTATCTAGCCAGATATGGATCAGCTTTTGCCTCTTTCGTTTCATTCTTCCGTTCCATTTGATAACATAATTAAATGTAATTTTCTTTATTTATACCGCACGGGGATCCCAACTAGGCGTATAGGTCGTGTGCGCGTGACGTCACAGAGCTGAGACCTTAGGAAAACAAACCGCTGTCATTGCTGTCAAATGACGACTGACTGAACCTAAGAATTGAATTTTTTCATAATATTAGAGTTTTTATGGACATTATATCGTACAAAATAGCAAGGTTTTGTTGTATTATTAGTTGTGGAAGTGTGACAATACCGAGACATCAGTTTTCATAAGATAACGTCGATTTACAGCCATAAGAGGTTAGGATTAAAATATTCCAAGCAATTAAAAGGAATTATTTTACTGGGGTATTCCAAGCATTTTATTAATGGTAAGGTGTTATTAATTTAAGAATTTGATTTTTATTGTGGATTTATGTTGTAGGAAAGACAATCGTAATTCAAGACCACGATGATCCATCCAGTTAGGTGTTCTCTGTTAATATGGGATACAATTTAAAACCCAAATGTGAAACTAAAAGTGCTTGTGATAATAATAACTACTGCTAAACCAAACAAGAAACAATTCATGGTAAAAAAAATAACACTTTATATAGATTTGTCAGTATTTTTAATAAACATTTCTTGTGTTTAAATTTTAGTTGAGTGAGGGTAGAACTGATACTGAGGGAGAAAGAAGTGTAATAGCAGCAATTGTTGTACACCTCAAAAGGAAAATACACAGGCTACATTAAGATATCTGATGAAGTGCATAAGTTAAGAAAATTCCAAGTATTGCTGTAATTGATTGATCTGGCAACTAAACGTCCTTTTAAATTATATTGTGTGGTGCTCAAAAACCCAGTGTTGGATTTTTAATATTCAAAAACTATGAAACTAAGACAAAGCGATCTGAAGAGTGAACACATAAATAAAGTCCAAATGGGCGTTGAAAGTGTCAAATTGTAGCTATAAATGTTGAATTATGTAATTACAATGTTACTACTTAGATACTTCGTACCTAATAAGTGTATAATACCTATAATCATTTATTTTTTTATTGCAATATAGATCTTTCTTTGTATCTCCTGTTAAGTTTCTTGATGATTCTTCTTACGAGTGCAAATGGAACATATGGAACCTCGGATAATAAAGAATTTGATATTTAGTAAGTATATTTTGTTTTACTTTCAGTTAGATGCAAAGATGCATGTATATATAAGTTTAACATAATCAACTATTTCAATTCAACAATAATACAAGTGATAAATAAAAAAATGAATATACGTGTTTAATAAAATACAATAAATATTTAACAATTGACCTACCTACATGAAATAATAAAATACATGTTAGACATATTATATAACAAGAAGACATGATAATAAAAAGTTCTTGCACAAATTACAATGGTTTGTATAGTTCAATCTATAGGTATATCATAGGTACAGGGTCAACCACTGGAAGAAATTGTGTACATCTGTTTACATATTTCAAGTAGTTCGCAGTACTTCAGTCCTTCATCTTCAATTTATACGGTATTTTTCATAAAATTCATAACAGTTAACCCTTCGACCATAGCCACCATTTACTGCTAAAAATCGAAAGGAAAGACTGGGTAGTGAACAAATTTTGTCTAGACTAGTAACACAGTCACAATGTACTCATCAAGGATCATCTGGATCAGCAATAGTCCAAGTAGTCGATGGCTTTTGTTGAAGAGTTCATAACCTGAAAAATGAATTTATATGTTAGCAATTACTCATTAAGCAACATTTAATTAGGTAAGCATATGTTGAAAAAAATCATCGACAACTAATTCTTACCTTTGCAAAAAGCTTTTATCCTGTAAATTTCTTGGAGAGTACTTCTTTCGCCCAACCATAGCTACAAGATTTTTTAATGCCTTGAACTCATCCTTTTGTCTATGCATTACTCACAAAAATCAAGTAATTCACAATATCCCTATGTCAAATATGAAATTTACCAATATTTGTACTGAAGTCATCATTTCTCAAAATATAAGGGATTTAATTCGATGACACCAACTTTTTCCATGTACCCTAACCTCTACATTATGAGACGATTTTATAAAATATAAACTTATCTCCATATTAACGAACAAAATTCACCACACGAAATAATTAAGGATAGTTGTGGATGTTAAATAATCCAAAATTAAGTTTCAAAATATCACAAAAACGGCAAAATATACTTTAAAACAACACGTTCAATCGGCACGTCACTCGATGACAGCTGTTTGTTTTCCTAAGGTCTCAGAATCTGTGACGTCGGCGCACGCGACCTATAGGGAAATTCTAATTATGTACATGTGCAATATGGGTCAAGATAGCGCCATCTAAAGCCTATTCTTATGGGACGTTCCTAGATGCTGCACGCTTTCTGTCGACTGTCAATGTTATTTGTTATTTGCTTTGTAGAGCTAGTCACTCACAGATCATAGTTATCCATATAATATTTCCGTGTTCTAAAAATTAAATTAATCTGTGAAAATGAATAATTGTCGAACGGAGGAGAAAGTACAAATAATTAAAAGATGCTACAGTGGGCATTCAATAGACCTTTTCATCATAGAAGTGCGCATGTGCTGCCTCTATGTTTGTTTGCGGGAACTATGAAATGTTCGGACACTTGGATTGTCAAAATGTCTGGACCGGTATCATTTTTTCACATTAATTTAGACGAAAGTGTGATTGACGGTGTAAATTAAGGCGCTGTCTCAAGTATCCTGGCCGTAAAATGACTGGAAGCAAGAATAAAGAACTGGTTGCAAGGTTAGAATTCAACTATCAATCAATTTATATACAAGTGCATTAAAAGAAAACAAATGTGTTTAGTCTACAATATGCTCAATAACATTCTTCGTGCAGTAATTGATAATGCAGTAAAAATATTTTCTGTTTTTTTACGAAAATGTTGGGTCAAAAATACAATTGAAAATGAGGTTTTTTGTCGATCCTTCTGTCGATAAAGCTGGCTTCTTTTTTCTAATTCTTTCAAATAGGTAAACTATACGATATGGCACTACCTATTTTCAAAAAATTGGTAACAGATTCATCATTATTTGTTTAAAAAACGTCGAGTTCCATGTTTGTTCGGACAGTTTTCGCATGTCAATATTGGACTTAACATAAACATTACGTTTTTTAACCAAATAATGATGAATTTGTTACCAATTTTCTGAAAATATGTAGTGCCATATCGTATAGTTTACCTATTTGAAAAAAAAAATAGAAAAAAAGGAGCCAGCTTTATCCACAGAAAGACTGACAAAAAACCTCATTTTCAATTGCATTTTTGACCCTACAGTTTCGTAAAAAAACAGAAAATATTTTTACTGCATTGTCAATTACTACACGAAGAATGTTATTAAGCATATTGTAGATTAAACACATTTGCTTTCTTTTAATGCACTTGTATATAAATTGATAAGTTGTAGTTGAATTCTAACCTTGCAACCAGTTCTTTTACAACCACGATACTTGAGCCAGCGTCTTAATTGAGCGCAAGTGTGTTCTTCCACAATGTTGTGTACTAATTTTGCACCGTCAATCACACTTTCGTCTAAATTAATGTGAAAAAATGATACCGGTCCAACCGTTTTGACAATCCAAGTGTCCGAACATTTCATAGTTCCCGCAAACAAACGTAGAGGCAGCACATGCGCGCTTCTATAATGAAAAGGTCCATGCGAAAATCACCCACCAACAGATGGCGCTTTTATAATAGTGCACAACAAAGTTTTGACATATAATTGGCATTTGTGACATTAGAAAAATAGTTTAATACAGTGGAAATTGTGTTTGGTAGTGTTTATAGCTTCCTAAAGTATTTAAAAAAACGGACAAGTATGAAAAAATGCCTAATATAATTTTATCAAGCGAATTTTCTGAGATTTGTTTTAACAGTTTCAGCCAAGAACAGTACGTGTACTATTCTTGAGTTTCAGCAACAAAGTTAACCTTCCATCAAATGTCAATAGAAAATGTATTTGTTGTTCACCATTATACAAGTTAGACTGTCAGAATGTAGATGTCGCCCACTCCGTGATTTTCGCGATATTCTCTAGATTCTTAAATCTCAGAACAAATATGTTTATTTGAAAGCTAACTGATAGATATTCACCTTGTGCCACTCTCTTTCAAATAAGCGTTTAATGAAAAATAAACATTTATTACGACAATTTGAACACTCATTTGACCTTGAGGCTGAGTAACGTCACACATCCGTCATTTTTACATTCAGAGCATGTGCTCGGAACGTACTTTATGTACCCATGGAACTAAGAATGAATATTCATTTTGTATTCCGTGTAGAAAATCTGAATGTCAGAGAGACGTACAGATGACCGCCTCTCGATATACGAGTAAGATTCCTACAACGTACCCATAGACCAAAACGGAACTTGATATGAACCAGAAACGTATATTGACATACTGATAGATACATGAGGTATATAGGAGGAAGGTCCATCCTACATTCACAATGTACACTGCATGTTCATGGTATATGAGTACTACCTTCGCAGGAATTAAGCCGTAGGTGCCTGGTATGTTACACATGGATCATAAATCTATGATGCATGTATATTGTAGGAATGAACATTAAGTATCAGTGGCAGCTATAAGTACTTCACTCATGTCATGTATTTTCTTCAAAGTTTAATTATTATAAAAATTTATTACTTATTGTAATCATTGATGAGTCGCTGCTTCATTCTGAATATCTTCAGTATGACGCAGCGACTCATCTATGATTATAGCAAATAATAAATTATTATAATAATTAAACTCAAGAGAATACATGATATGAGTGAAGTACTTGCATATATAATAAATCCAATATCAAATTTTAAAGTTTAATTGTTACAGTCAATTATTAGGTACTTACTCTAATTTTCCACATTTCATATTCCTTGTGAAGAATATTATGTAAGTAAATGTGGAATATATGCACAGAAAATTTGTTTTTACTATCAGTTTTCCACTAAAGTCAAATGTTTTATTCATCAAATTTTATTGAATGGAGCACACAAATGCTAAATAAACTTAAATAAAACTGTATTTGCTATAACAATACTTTACAAAGGTCCACGAATATATGTAAAAAAAATAGTTCTACGTTAATAAGATCTGTTAAAAACCATTTTAAAATGGATCAAACATTTATCACTCTAAAACTTCAACTTAAAAATCATATTTAACGTGTTATTTATGAAAAAATCTAATGATCATATTACACTACCTTAAAGTTTTATCTATTTCAAATCGTGTTTTAAATTGCCAAGAACAAAACATGATTTTATTTTATTAATTACTTTACATTGTTATAACAATTAAGTATGCATCTTAAATTATAAAATAGGAAGAGGTATAAATAAAACAGTTGTGTTACTTTAAATATATTTTTATTTTTTGTTACAAAAATGAATTGTAATAATAAAAAACAATTGTGACAAAAATTTCAATTCAGATTTTTTTTAACAAAAAAATTTTCTTTGCAACTTATGAACTGTCATATTTGACTATAACGAATTTTTTGTCAGTAAGTAAAAAATAGTAAAAATTGGAGGGCTTACATTTTCAAAACCAAGTGTCCAGGTGTTGCCGATGGTGATACTTGTAATTGCGAAAGTCCACTTTTCATTCTCAACACATCATCTGTGACTGATCCTATTGGCTGAATACTTTCTTTTGGCTTTTCCAATTTTTAAGAAGGTATTTCCTTCCTGTCCAGAGGAGGAGATACACGTGCTAGTCCAACTACAAAAGAAAATACATTGTATTATATTTGAATAGGTACTTATTTCTCTTTAAAAACTGGCCATGATAAAGTTGAAAAATATAAAAACATCTTATAAAGATCTTACAGAAAAAATAAAACTGATCAAACATAAATTAAACAAATTGATATTATCATAGATAGATAGATAGATAGATAGATAGATAGATACATTTATTTGTTCCTTTTTACATACAATACCTCATTGGATGTAGAACACGTCAAAAACATTAAGAGAATACAACAGAAAAAAACAATATAGTTAATATTAATGTAAAAAATACATATCATAATAAAATTGAAACACTAACAAATGGTAACAGTGAAAATAAATAGAGGACAACAGTAATTAAAGTTAATTTTAAAATAGATAATATGCCTAGTTTGGATAAAAATGTGTTTGGTTAAAATATTAAAATGGTATAACAATACAATACAATGATAAATTTGAGAACAGCCTAGTTTGAGAGTACAAAAGTAAGTTTTTTATTAATGTATTAAAACATCAGTGAAACATTCGTCCACCGTATAGTAAGCCTTTTTTATTAGTATCCGTTTGAGTTCTAGTTTTAATGTTTTTAAAGTGAGATTTTTTATGTTGTCCGGCAATTTGTTAAAAATGTTAATTATAGAATACTCAACATTTTTTTGTATATACGAGAAAGGACACGGCAGGCACAAAATAAATGGAAAAGAAGGTACAGTCAAATGGGCTGAAAATGTAGTATGTCGTACTTCATAATATCCTGATCAAAAGTTTTCATGGGCACAATATCTGAAAATCGCCAGTTTTTGAGATATGAAAGGTCAAAGATCAGGAATATCGGTACCCGCTGTCATAGTTGAGAGTATCATATTATGACGAGGATTTGTTTAACTTGTGATTTTATATGTACCTGAAGTTTCGAACGTTCACTTGAATGAATTTTAGATGAAAAAGAAAAATTAATAAAAACCACATATCGATTTAGGCATAAACACTTCATTGCCACATTTGCTGACAATAAATATCCACAATACTTGTTTTTACACCTAAATCGAAGTGTGGCTTTTATTAATTTTTCTTTTTCATATGAAATTCGTTCAAGTGAACGTTCGAAATTTCAGGTACTTGATTTTAAATGCCTACCAGAGTTATTAAAAGAACAACATACCTAGCTTCTTTCAACTTCTAGTAAAGACAAAATTTCTTGGGAAGTCGACAGCTTCCAATATGTTCTTCGATATCATCTGACGTGCTTTTTGTACATAGTCCTTTGATTTGTTTTTATTCACTCTGTACATCAGATCTCTGCCCTTTTCAATTAATTGCAGCTCTTCTATAATCCTCTGAAATAGGTATAAAGCAAATTACTACAAATAGGTAAATACCTATCACAACTCGTATGTTGTAATCAAATCCAATGGTTGTGATTTAAATAAACAAAAGCTCCTTAATATTGAAATAGATCGAACCTACCTTCTTGAAAATAAGATTTAAACACCCCGTAAAGTGTTCACATTTCATCTGCATTTTCACCTGTTTTTCAATGATCAGTCAATTGTCTGAATGGTGACCACCAAGCTTCCTTTTCGTGGACCGAGACCATTACAAAGACACCTCAGTTTCTTTTCTAAAAATCGATACCTACAAACGCCGTAATTATTATAATTAATATAGGTGGTATGCTTAGTATAATATGTACAAAGGGATACACATTAAACTTTAGTGTCTAAATATAAAATATCTGCAAATGACAACAAAACTATGTGGTAGTTATATTGTATACAATAATTGTAAAATTCTTACTGCAATGCAATTAATGTATACTTGGACTAATTAATAAATCACGGGAAAACAAAAAACAAAACACAAATTGAAGAAATCGACATTTGCATTTGACAGCAGAATCGTGACTGACCGTGGAGCATGCGCAGTAACCTAAGGACCGTGGCGCGCATTTAAAAAATTCTACAAGGGGATTGTAATGACATGGAAAACGGAAATCTAAATATAAAAGATAAAAAGTAATTAAATACCCATTCTAAGTCTGAACTATCTGCTTAAGAAATGCCGATAGTTACCGAGATAGTTACTAATTAATTGAACACAGTACATAAATTAAAAAAGGGTTATTATTCATTATTATTTAATATTTCATTCATTATTATTTCATATTTCATATTCATTATTATTCAATATTCGATCACAAATCTAAAGTCTGGATTCAAAATTTAAAACATATTTCATATATACAATAATATTGACGAACGATTTAAAATTTATAAAACGTCATACACCGCACAGGGGATGATTATAAATGTACTTAAATCAAATCTATATAGATAGAGAAATATCATTATTGTTTTTGTAGGTAGGTAGGTAGATAGGTACTATAAAACTAGCATTGCTGTCTCATCAGTTGTGATGCAGGTTTATTTTTATTAGTTCAAAAATCGAACCAATCAGCGTTCGCGTTAAAAGTGCTGAACTTTTGATATATTACTGTCGGCGCGGCGCTCGGGCGATGCAAATATTTCTACAAAAAATATACCTGTATTATACAGATAAAATCATTGACGAATGTTTATACGATGTACATGAACACATATACGAAGAACGTTCCCTGATACGTGTACACAGTATATGCGACTGTGAATATAAACTTTTCTGTATATTCCATTTATATCGTATGTATAATCATATTGTATATGTGAAAATATTATTTATATGGGAATGTTGAGGGAACATACATGGCAAGTACAGAATGCAATTAGAACATTGGGAATGCAAAATGTACATTCGTGGAATAATAAATGCTATCTGGGTTATGTTGGCAGCATTTGCCAAAGCGCCTATTAGCCACTAACATCACACCACAACTGACACGTGTTTATTGTTTACGCTTTGTTTTAGGGTTATGTTCTGTGTATTCCTTTACGAATTGTGTTTTGCTTTGTTTTATAATAGTGGAAGAAAATGGAGCCAAGATTTTCTAAAGGAAGTGCAAAAAATCTGCCTAAAGTTGATTGGACAATCTATGTTGTTATTTGTACATGTTGGTACAAATCACTCTTTAAACATTTTCTAAACACCAAAATCCAAACTAAGTGTCAAAGTGTCAATTTCAACGTCAACTGTCAAAAAGCAGAGCACCAACTTTATGAAGGTCGTAGGCTCGTCGACGTCACTAAGGTGAGTGCGTGATATCACGTTCAAAGCGCGCGCTTTATTTCCACACTTTTGATATGTTTCTTCGATAGAAATCATGCTAAAAAAAATACGGCGAAATTTCTTTATAAAACACTGTCACATAAAGCAATAAAAAAAATCACTGAAAGGGCCCATTTCCCTATGCGCCTATTTCGGCCCCCCTACTGTATATTTGTAAATATTGTATTCTGATTCAAAATTTTATAACTTAATTGTTTTTTTTTAAGAATAACGTTTAGTATTCTTACAAAAGGACGTATATAAAGCTGGGGAACCTCTTTAGCGAGATGCGTTTCACACAAAATATCCGTTTTTTTGAATGCACCACAGAGA
Organism: Rutpela maculata; assembly: GCA_936432065.2. Taxonomy (NCBI): domain Eukaryota; kingdom Metazoa; phylum Arthropoda; class Insecta; order Coleoptera; family Cerambycidae; genus Rutpela; species Rutpela maculata. Next base: position 288,342,700 of record OW386285.2, on the reverse strand, counting down.
AAAAAGATTTCTATAAAGAGAATCTGTGGTTCTAGACAATTTAATTATATACGCCGAACACATATAAAAGTGGAAAAGTTAAAATGGGAGTGCAAGCTCTATACGTTGACGGAAGTATCAAAGGCTTTACATCAACTAATGAAATGTGAATGCAATGAAAATTAAAGGATGCCGATACAATACATGCGGTTGCGAAAATGCACTTTAGTGTACTTTGTGTTCCGAATATCAAAGCAGTTGTGATCGGCTTATATAAAAATGTATAATACTTATAATACTCGCTGTAAAAATCTAATGTAAAACAACATTGCAGTAAACAATTCTAAAAAGCACTGTAAAGTATGTACTCTATAAGTAAATAATGAAAATGTATTAAGTGACTTATTTTACACAAACGATTTTTAGCAAATCTATTTTGTTTTTTAATATAAATCTGTGTCAGTGTTGGATTTTAGAAATTTTAACCCTATCCACATTCATTGGCAATGTTTGCATAAATAAAATCCATGACAAATGTTAATATTTTTTTAAATTCTCCATTTTCACATTAATAGTAATAAAACTATCAATAATCTAGGAATTTATAATTTAAATGTAGGTCTACGGGATAAATTAAAAGAGTTTGAACTCCTCCTAAAAAGTTTAGATTTTCCAGGAATTGTCTATATAATCGAAATTATCACAATGAAAGAAACATTTTTGCTAGAAATTTAGAAACGTATAAGTCAACAGATTTTTTGCAGAATAAATCAGGGATTAGGAAGTGTTGCAATATTTATAAATATCTACATTTTAGGCTAAAAGTATATAATGCGAAAAAATCGATCGAAAAGTTATTTAAGTATCTTCTAATCGAAATACTCTTAAACGATAGTTATATTAAAATATGTTGTTTCTGCCCTTTAACATTTTATTTTATTATTAAGTATTTTTCACTGTTTTGCGATCAGTTTAAACATCTTGAATGTCTATTTTAGGCTTGTGTGTGGACATATTTTTAAGAGTAATTTTATTAAACCGTGTGTTTTGCTTAAAGGTTAAACATATGTTTACATGTTTTCGTATCGCTAATTATTTGACGTAGTATTTATTATTATTATCGGCCCATTTGACAACTTATCTTTATGTACCTTGATTATTTAACAAAGATTAAATAACCATTATTGGTCCATTTGGCAAACTATCTTTTTGTCTCTAATTGTGTAACGTAAGATTTAAACAATTGTAGATTGACCCGTGGTGGTTACCTATATTCTCTTTTGTGGTTCCTAGATTTTTTTTCTCCTGTTTAATGCGTTTTCTAGTTGATCTTCATACTGGTGTGGATGCATTAGATAATATATTGTGCTTATTAAGCACCTGATGTTGGTTCAGAAATTCATACTGGAATTGTCTGGCGTTTTATGGTACTTAGGTTGGAACCAGGCTCAAAGCCGAATCTGTCTGATGCTGGAAAACGTGAGGTGAGTATATTTCTTTCTTTTATTTCATTATCTTTTGATTAAATCTGTAGAGATTTAAAGCACTCACCGAACGTACGTCCAGAGAATCCTAGAATTTGGGGTTTTTGAACCGACGAACCATTTTCTTTTCTTCTTGTCTTTTGTGTAGCTTCATTAATGGATTAATTATATCGCTATCTTTTTCTTACCTGAATTAATCATTAATGTAGGTGTCGATTTTTTATCTTATTCTGGTTAATTACTGGTAAATAAAAATATATATCTTTTAAATATCTATACTTAATATAATATCATTACCTATGTCTATCTGTTCACACAAAATTTTAAAATATAATTATCTAGTTATTTAAATGTCACAAAAATGCACAAGTTACCATCACTCCACACGTCATAATTTTTTTGTTTGATTTCTTGGAGTCAAATTTGAGAAAATATCGTAATTTTTTAAAGAAGCCACCAGTAAAATTATTATCTTTTTTTCCGTTCTTTTTCCTTATGTTAATTTAAAATAAATTATTATCTTTTTAGCATTATTTTTTTAAATGATTATCTTTTGGCCTTATCTTATATTGAATTAACTTTTCTTGGTCTTCAGCTTAAATTAATTTTTTCCTATTTTTCTTTTAAAATTATGTTAATTACATAATACCTAATATTTAGTACAGACTTACCTTGTTTTGATATTTGATTATTATTTTCCTTACCTATTTTCGTGTAAATTTCATGTTTAAATTTTCTTTGCCACGAAAATCAATATTTTCAAATATATCTCATTTTTTTGTAATCAAAATTTTATCATACGTAAAGTATCGTTTATTTTTAAATTAATATTATCTAGTAATTCTGCAGAGTAACTTTTTTTCTAAATTTTGGTCATTAACTTTTCTTTAACGTAATATCTTAAACTTTTGTTTTTTTTTTTTGCAAGTTACATTTTCTACCTAGCTTAGAGTAGTAAAAAAGATTGTAGTTATTTGATTAGTTTTAACGTAGTTTTGTATCTGAGTATATAGTACTTATTATCGAATTTGTTATGATAATCCCATTTCTTTATCTACTCCTTACTGGTTTTTATACATATTTTTCCCCTTTTATATGTTAAATCCTTGGACCAAGAGAAGAGGAGTCACCACAGTACAAGTCAACGTCTATCACCCGTTCTTTTGTGATGAATTTGGTGGTCCGGACAGCATCCACGTTGAGAGAGGACAGAGCTTTTTACTTCACGCTATAAGATTTGTTTATGGATCCCGGCTCAGCCATAAGTCCCTCAATATCTACCGAGCTTTCGGCAGCTTCCAACCCCATTGGCCAAAACAAAAATTATGTAAGATCTTGTACCGCAATTGTCAAAAATTTTGGTCAGAATATTTTTTGCAGAAAAACAGTAACTTTGTCAAATCTTCAGTTATTAGTTTCCATTAATTTTTTAAAAATTTTCATGCATATCTCTAATTATTTTTTAATGTTAAATGTAAAGATATTGTAAACCTTTCTAAATTTGTTTAATATATTGTTAAAAATTCCTTCTTTGTGTTATTATTCTTAACTCACAACAATATTCAAGAATATCAAATTTTTCTATTTTTATTATTTCTTCATAACAAGTGTTTATTTAAAATTACGCTGGCGCCCTTATGGCCTAATGTAATTCACGAATAAAGTTTATAAAAAAATATAAAAGACCCATTGACCTGCGTGGAGCTAGCAGGAGCTAAGTAAGTGCACCTCTTGTTTGGGAAAATGCCACAACCCAACTAAATGTCACCTAACCTACCCTAACCTAACCTAACCTATCCGCTACCTGTATACCTCTTTAACAGGATTATAGATGCTGAATGTTTAATCTCTGACATGTATGCATTGTTAAATTCTGTTTGTTTCTATCTATCTATCTCACTTTCCTTTGTGATGATTCTGATTTCAACTTTGACAGTTGTGTTGAGAATATTAAAGCAAAAAATTTATGTAACATTCTCGTTGTTCTTTCTGCTAGAATCATGTAAAATTTTAAAAAATAATAAAACCTAAACCGTGAATTACCAATGATATGATAAATAAAGGAGGGTTTCTAGGAGGCTCACATAATACTAAACAAAAATATTCGTGTTAAAATTGACCAGGCTAAAAAAAATTACTATCGGATTAAATTTCTTATAAAAAAATCGGCAGCTACTGGAAGCGGCTGGAACCTCCCCACCCGGTGAATCTTTGAAGCCGAAAAGAGTACTAAACAATATGAACGATCTCATTTAATTATATTTATTAAGTTGAAATATTTTTTTCGTATTAAATGAGAAAAAAAGTCTTGCGTTCGGTGGGATTTGGACCTAAAAACTTGAGTGTTAAATTTATAGTCTGCACAACATTAATATTTTATTCAATGTTTTTAATACAAATATATGCTTCATCGGATCCTAGCCCGGGGCCAGCCAGACAACCACGGTGAACACCGCCGTGGCGAGTGTGAGGCTGGAGGGGGTAGGTCCGGTTTGGATTGGAGAAAAATAGAAAAGTAACTCCTGTCTTCTGTAGGCAGGCTTAAAGACTAGGTTAAAATTATAATGTGTCCACATGGACCTAAAATTAATATAAAAATAAACACAATTCTATAAAAACGTTCGTAGGCAAGAGCACTTAATAATTTTGATTATTGATACGGGAAACAACTAAACGAAAAAACCTGTTCGTTGGTAATGAGATGGATGGCAGGGATGGCCATCTTTGGAAAAAACCATATAACTCTTGGTGGACAGCTTCCCTGCCAGATGTAGCCAGGGGTAGTGTTCATGGTGGATCGTTTAAGTTTGAGTTGATATATTTTGTTTTATCTTTTGGCCTCGACCAATTTTTCACTAAATCGGTCGGGGAAGTGATAGCTGTCAAATTTTTGGTTCCAATATTTCTCTGGGGAATTTGGTTTTTGAAAAATGTTTAGGTTGGTACCAATGTCTTAAATTGTTTTTAGGTTATGTTGCCCGAAGAATTTCCGGCGGGATGCCGGAAGTAGCGGAAATAGTTTTTAAAATATGATGTCACTTTTAAAGTTTTATTGGAAAAAACTCACCGAAAGCGTTCCGGTGGGGTTGCTTACACTTGCAGGGCTTGTAAGCGGTTCAGGATGACCTTTCACACCATACGTGGGCTTTATAAACGTCGAAAAAACTTGTAATCTCTCGATGCACCTGACACGCCAACTGCACGCTTTAACACACTAGCAGAGAACTTATACCACAAATGGACCCATAGTATTTTTTGGGAATTTTCCTTTGAGTCCATTTAATAAAATTTGACATTTTTTGAAGTGACATTTCTCCGAAACTTTGACATTTTTTCGAAAATTTGACATTTTTCTGAAATGACTATTCCAAAAATTTGACAATTTTCAAACATTTGATATTTTTCTGAAAGGTGACATTTCTTCGAAAATTTGACGTTTTCTCGAAAATTTGACATTTTCCTGAATTTTTGACATTTTTCTGAAAAGTGACATTTCTCTGAAAATTTGACATTTTTTCGAAAATTTGACATTTTTCTGAAGTGACATTACTCCGAAAATTTGACAATTTTCAAACATTTGGCATTTTTCTGAAAGGTGACATTTCTTCGAAAATTTGACGTTTTTTCGAAAATTTGACATTTTTCTGAAAAGTGACATTTTTCTGAAAATTTGACATATTTCTGAAAAGTGACATTTCCCTGAAAATTTAACATTTTTTCGAAAATTTGACATTTTTCTGAAAAGTGACGTTTCCCCGAAAATTTGACGTTTTCCTGAAAATTTGATATTTTTTAAAAATCTGACATTTTTCTGAAAAGTGACATTTCTCCGAAAATTTGATATTTCTTGGAAATTAAAAAAAAAATTTCGTGACTCGTCTTGACATTTTTTTGATATCATCATCAGTTCGCCTGTTATAAGAATTTTATGCTTTTACGACGTCATCAGAACGTAGGTGTATTTTTAATTCACTCGTATTCCATCCATCTACAATATTTCCATCTACGTTTCAAACTTTAATTGGATGTTTCCAATAGTTAAGTCGATATCTGCACCAGTTTCTAAGAATTTTTCTTATTTGTGACGTCATGTGACGTAGGTGTATTATTAATTCACTCGTAATCCGTCCGTCTACAATATTTATACCTACGTTTCAAATTTCAGTTCGATATCTTCAACCGTTCCCGAGTTTTCAGCCGAAATCACTAAATACCTCTGTCATTATTAGAATATCACCCTGTACATTGCACTGCTTTGAGGACAAAACAAGTGAAATTTTTGTTTTTTAATTTTTTTCACGGAAACCAAATCGAAAAAGTGCAAGTGTGATATATCGTTGAAATCGGAATTTTTACTGCTTTTCAATGGTTCAATTACAAATTGTAAGTAATCATAAAATAAACAACTTGTTGTGCCAAAACGGCACTAAACGTAATCCGATCTCAACCAAAACCTTCTCAGATCTTCTGGAGCACTAAAGAAACCCTCATGCAAAGTTTCATCCAAATCCGTTTAGTAGCTTCGCTGCTATCGTGCGCTAACATACATACACACACACACACACACACACACACACACACACACACACACACACACACACACACATACATACACACAGACATTTTTCAAAAATAACTTTTTTGAGTTCTTGGGACCGCAAAACGTAAAGATTTGATGTTATCTCAATTTTCGATTTTGGACTAATTGTAGTAACCTCCCACAATTTTATTGTGGGGAGGTTAATAATCACTGATAAATGTAGGGTTTATTTGATACGCTTCACTGTGCAAAATTATGACGTTCAAGGGACCAAAACCCTGTGATGCATAATTACCTCCATAATTTTTCTCCAGTCCACCTCGTCTTCCTGATCTAACACTAATTTATTATTTTGCACTCTAAACTTTTATTTCACAGCTTACTTTTGGATCGTATGATTTACTTAAGACATATCTTCTCTTGAATTAATATTATAAGACATTTTATTAAAATTGCAAACATCTGAATATTCAAGATTATTGACAATATTCATAATGTTTAGTGAAATTAAATTATGACAAATAAAAATCCTAACGTTCAAAGAATAAACATAGTCTGAATACTATGCATGGATTTGATAATACGAACATCAATTATTATAACTCCCAAAGAGAATTCAATAATAAAATTTTATTTTCACCGGAGAACAAGGAATTACGTTGTAAAAATAGAAAGAATAATCTACTATTTCCCAGATGTAAATCCATATATGAGATTTTGTGTGCGAAACAAAGAAAATCAGCTTATTCAATTTTAAATAAGTAAGCTCAGCAATCAAGGGAAAGCTCTTCAATAATAAAATAAGCTCCTGAAATTCCTTATTCCATCACATGCTTGATGTATTTGGGAATCTGGTGGAATTTTTCATCAGATGTTCAGACCTTATCATGTAAATATTGTACGCGATCATTGTCCTCCTTATGAGTTGTTTTAGAATGACATCGATAAACCGAGCAAAGTAGGAATTCTTAGAGCCCGCTTTATTAAACTCGCTGGAAATCTGCACCAGAATGCAGCTGCAATTATTATGGAAATTCCAAATAGTTACATTTCATATAATATTCACTAATTCACAAGCATAGAGTACTTGCTTGTTCTCTTTTTAACATGTACAACTAATGGAAAATTTTATTTGTTATAACAAGAATCAGCTAATTTAGGATTGCAATTGATGAACATTATATGCAGTATAATAGCCTAGTGAAATAAGTCATTCAACTTCGGAATAGATAAACTAAAAGGTTTTTTATGTGGAATCTATTTAAAAGATGATTACTCCTATTGTGTAAAACGTTGGAGAGGTGACTCGCCATTTAAATACTTAATCTTATTATTATTTAGAACATCCTGCCAGACATTTTGTAATTCATGCAAGTTGTCGTAGTTGGCCTTCGCTGGCTGCATAGTACGTCTGGCGGTAGCACGCCATGTGTCGCGGTCACCTTAGGAGTACAACCTCATTAAAACTTTCCCATAAGTTCTTTGGTGACATTAACCCAATATTTTGGAGGGCGTCCTCTTTGCCTCTTGCCGTTTGGTTTTCCCTGAACTGTCAACCGTTCTATGGTGTTCTCTATAAGATTGATGTGGCCAAAGGAAGAGAGGATTCGAGAGATATGATGCTGGAGAGTCAGTTTTGGGTACGTATTTCTTGGATAATCGAGGTATTAGTGCGATGGGCTGTCCAGAAAACTCGTAACAAACGCCTCCAGGTCCATATTTCGAAAGCATTAATACACTCCACTATCTGCTTCCCTAATGGCCCATGTCTCAAAGGTATAAAGAAATATGGAGACTACTAGGGTGTTAGCAAGTCTGAGCTTTGTGCGCGCCTCGTGTTATTTCTGTCACACCAAACTTTAATCAACTGGCAGGTTGCCGATCTTACATCTATCTGTATTCTTCGCCGAATTTCATATTCTCAGTCGCCAGTATTTCCACAAGGGCAACAAGATGGTATACCTTGTTTACTGCCTCACAGTCATCTATCCTTAATATGTCTGAGTGGTTATCATTTGCTTAATCTACAATCACAATTTTCGTTTTGTTATATTTAGTTTACACTTAGCCATTGTTATGTATATTCGGCTAAAATATGTTCCAATTGAATATTATACCCAGCAAACAGAATATGTCTGGCAAAACAATGGGCCATTACAGTTACCATTGGGATTGTGTTGGCAATTTTCGCCAATATTTAGAAACTGAATATAAAATTTTGTCTAACCATTATATGTCCTTAATGTAATAATCTTGTGTGTATAAAATACCCTTTATGTTATTGGGTAGAATTATTTTAACGTTGTTGGTACATTAAATAACTAAAAACACTTTTTTTGCCTCTGACAAATTAACGTTTCTTAAGTGATGTCAAAAATCATTTATTATTTCGTGATTTTGCCACCAATTGCGCATTGTTGTTGTAAACATAATATTTTTCAATACATAAAAAACGTGTATAAAGAGGACGTGTAGAATCCTCGTATTTAAATTTCCCGCGTTTCTGAAATCTGTCGGAGCGCTGCTGTCATGGTCATGTGATAGAAACTTTCGAGCCGTTGCCGACCATTTGACATTTATTTGTTTGGGTGGAACCAAGATTGGTAGAGTTTGAGGTGGCCTAATAACTCACGATCCCCACCAAATGTCATTAGCCAATGAACATCTGGTGTGAAATCACACCAGATGCAGGACCTTACTCAAAATATTGTAAGAATTTGTGTAATGTTAATTAAGCAAAGAACTCGTAACTGGAACGGGCTCGGAATGACCCGCTTTTGAGGTCGGGGGTAATTATCCTCGCATTTTGAGTCACTGTTCTGCATGCTAGTATTGAGGATAAGTTGTAGAATGTAACACTACAGATCATGGTATACGTCAGACCATATTTCGGGCCAGTGAGATAACTGCGCCGCTACTGCGCGTTCGAAGAACGAGGATAGTCTGACTTTTCACCCCCGCGCTGACTCCTTCGCCTAAAAGTTGTGTAAGGAACCTCATACTCTACAAATCTTGGGGTGGAACGGCTAGGTACGGTACGCAGTTATATATTTTATTCTTCATTTTAATTTCCTTAGTTGAAATAGCTGTTGTCTTGTGGCACTGTGTGTGCAGTAAATAAAAAGTTTATCGTGATACAGGCAAGGTTCAAAATATTAATAAGGAAATTTTACCACAACAGCTCTTTGAATGCAAGAAAAAATGAGGCATATGCACTAGTTAAGTACTGGAATTTGGGAGGTCCCCGCACTTGCATGTACTATCCTAAAATATGGAGATTGCAGATGTAATTGAACCTGAAATTGATTGGAGATGAATAGCTTTACAAATTCCAATTTATAGTACCTAATCAATGAAAAACCTTACAATACCGATTTTAAAGAGATTGTGAGTGGTTTCTCGTTAATTATCATGTAACATGCCGCTATAAAATTCTCCAATTAATATCAGCCTTAATTATATAATTATTATAATTATAATTCACTTATTTGGGAACAGCGTATGGGAAGCCTCTCCAATTCTAGTAGCTACCACTACATATATTGTAATGACAAAGCGATCATACTTTTGATTCATTTGATGTAAAAGACGTGCTAAGAAAGCACTGCACAGGCATCATTAGAAAAGTGTTCCGTGGCCGAGCGATGGCCGGTGTTGCACTTTATTCATTAATTTAGCCTTTCTTGCCAGTACTCTACCAATGATGAAGTAAAGGCATGTGGGCAGTTTATTAGCAATGGGCCAATCATTGGTGTTTGCTGGGTATGTATAAGTTCTCGGTCTGCTCAGCGGCTGCGTTAGGGCGTGGGAAGTAGTGTTATAAGTTTTAGGAGCGCCAAGTAATTTTCTCCCTATACATATACCTGCGGGTTACTGAGACACCAAATTACTACACGTACCTCCCCTGAAGATGTTAGCCAAATAATAAAAAAAAAACTTTATAGGAAAATTATGAAAAGAAAAGAGAAATGAGCTTCAATTTATTAATTGTGTAAATGGATATCACAACTTAAACCTAGATAAACATGAACCTCTTGCAAGAGACGCTTACTAACTTAAAAATAAATATTGCCAATAAAATATATTACAAATGCATACGCAGGTTTGCTACTTTTTGGTATAAAATGTGGTAATAGTTTAGTTTTAAAATTACATACTTACAAGCACTAATAAGAACTACGCATATTATGACATTAAAAGAAGAAAAAAAGATATTCCCACAAGGGGTACTTAAGTTCATCTAGCGCTGGGAGTCCGGTTGCCTAATTCTAGCGAAGCGGGATCCCTTGAAAGGATGTTAAATTTCTTTGCTGAAGTACATACAAAAATACTCCTGCGGGTGGGAAGAAAGACGAAACCACATAAAAAACCGGGGACCAACTAGGTGTGGCGGATAACCAAATAAAAGAAAGAAACTCTTAGTGGAAGAAAAAAACGTATTAATCTAGGAAAATTCTAGATGAAATACATGTAAATTTTTACCGTTATAAATTAGCTAACTGATTATCTAAAATACGAGAACTAGTAATAAATAATTTTTTATATGAACCACTAGAACAGAACCCTTTTTTTAAATCTTTTTATTTAACATCGGCCTATTTCCGCTACCAGGGACCATCACCGGCGCCAGGAGAAGAGCTACCCCCAACCTGAAAATTTTGCCGAACCTCTTCTCGTAAGAAGAGTAGGGATCTTTTACTTGCCTAACATTTAATAGACAAGGGACCGCCTGCTTTACATCCCCTCCGAAGGATGGTATATCCATTATTCATTTTTCAAATATTCCCGGCGTATTCCGAATTGTTTCACACGAGGCAACTATTCTCTCTCTGAAATCTTCTAAAGTGTTAATGGGAGTTTTATACACTAGGGTTTTAGAATGACCCCACAAAAAGAAATCCAAAGTATTGAGATCGGGGAAACTTGCTGGCCATTGCTGAGGTCCTCCGCGACCTATCCGACGATTAGGATAAACCACATGTAAATGGTCGCGGAACAATTACACTGAAATGAAGAGGAGCTCCATCGTGCATGTACCACATTTGATTCCTTAACTCAATTGGTACATCTTCGAGCAACACAGGTAGTTCTTCTTGGAGAAAATGCAGGTAAGATCGTCCATTAAGGCATCTTGACAGAAAAAATAATTTCTACACATACATTAGGCAAAAATTGATCCTGAAAATGGGTTTCGGTTATGGCATGGGGGTTTTGGTCTGCACACACATGATTATTATAGAAAGGAGGGGGCACACTTTCTATGGAAGAACGGCCCAATTATGAGCAAAAGCTGGAAGCATTAGTTTTGCGATATTTTGTGAATTTTACTTTCTAATACAATAATAACATAATAAAAAAAGTGCTACTATCCTTCGCCGTATATAAAAATCATAAAAATATATTGAGAAATGAGCGAAAATCGCACATTTTTTAATCTTATTTTATGATTTTTATATACGGCGAAGGATAGTAGCACTTTTTTATTATGTTATTATTGTATTAGAAAGTAAAATTCACAGAATATCGCAAAACTAAATTGCTTCTAATTTTTGTTCATAATTGGGCCGTTCTTCTATAGAAAGTGTACCCCCTCCTTTTGAATAGTATTCCTAGAAAAATTTGCTGATAGTCGGTTGTGCCTTCGAAGCGAACGGTTGGGTGCCTGAAACACTCCCATAATAAACGCAAAATTGCCGAGAAAATCTCCGACAAATTTGATAAAACTTAGGTGAATTGTAGCCGAAGAATTTCCGCGTAAATTGATACCTCGTATCAAAAGAACAGAGTTGAAACAGAATTAATATTTAGAAACAACTAATATAGTTTAGTGACCAGTGCTGTATATTAAGAAACGAAAAGAGCGTAAATAAACAAACAACCCAAACCGGCAAAGGAAAGATAAGTACCTCCTTTTTCATTTCTAAGTACCTTCCCAGACAAGTATATTTATAACCTTTGAAGTGTTTAGGCCCATCACCCTTGAAGAGTCGACGTTTGTCGACAAGTTTATGGCAATAAATTAAAGCATGGTATGATATCCCTCTATAAACCTGTAAATTATCTTTTTAACCATTATAAAAATATTCAAATGAAATTGATCTGTCTGTAAAGTATGCTCATATAATTTTTTTTTCAAATAATCTTTTTTCATAATTACTAAAAAACTCAGGCGAATTTAATATAAACTGAACCCCACAAAAATGATGTATCCACTGCGGAGCGTGGGAGCGAGGACACATCGGCTACTGGTGCCAGGGATCGACGGCGACGGGGACTGTCTGTGTGGAGCGCTGGGCCATCGTTGCAACTAGAAAACATAACAAACCTTTTTGTGTGCGATCACGTACGGATCAAAAGGGGAGGGGAATGGAGGAGAGGTATCACAGAGACGTGTTGTTGATCTTGACTTTTTGTTGGTGTCTAGTTTAATAGGAGTGTGTTTTGTGGTATTGCATATTTATGGCGTTGTGGGTATTTATAGTGCTGTAAATCTGATTTCATAATATTTTTCTTAAGTAAATTATCAAATGAGGTTTTCAGGTCAAAATTACGCTCGTTGATAAGTGAAAAATTCTACATTAAATTCTACATTAAAAACAGGAAGACCAGGTTACACGTGGAAAACAACAACCGATAGGATCACGAACAAACTAGGAAAGGACCAAACATACTGGGAAAGAAAAGCGAGAAGAAAAAAGGAATTCCACCAAGAAATCACAGCGATATATATCCTACCAGAACCAGAAACCGAGGAATCAGAATACATAGAAGAAGAAGATTTGTAGAAGCAGAAATTCAAAAAGAGAATCAAGACTCAGAAGGAGAAGCAGAAACACAAAAAAGAGGAGCATAAACATTAAATATCACGAACACAATGCGGCAACGCATTTCAAAGACACCTACACTGCCCACCCACCCCACTCCTCTACCATGCGTCATATGGCTCTCGCTGCTGGCAACAAGCATAACCCAAATCCAACCTAGTATCGGAAACCGAGGAATCAGAAGATTCAGAAAAAGAAGACTCGGAGAAGCAGAAACACAAAAAGAGGAGCATAAACACTCCATATCACGACACAACGCGGCAACATATTTCACATGAAGACCAAGAAGAGGCAGAAGTCCAGAACCAAAAACACAAAAGGGAGCTTAAACGCTCCCTCGCGACACAATGCGGTAACGCATCTCACAAATACCTACACCTCTCATCCCACATTCCTTTACCATGCGCCATGTGGCACTCGCTGCTGGCAACAAGTATGACCTTAGTCCAACCCACCTACCGCACGCTGGTAAATCAATCAATCAATCAGTATTCCTAGAAAAATTTGCTTTGTCTGTGTATATAATTTGGATTTAGTATAACATGTAGTAGTACCTTTTGAAGGTACCACTGACGAAGTTCACACGCTGTGGAACATTCCTGGAAAGTAATGACCGTACTCTTAGAATATGGTACGAATGCAACAAAAAGTCAACCAAAACTCGCCAAATAATTTGATGACAAATCTTCCTCGTACTCGTCTCAGGATGTTGGTTTATTTCCTGCAGCATCGCTTCCTCAATTTTCGGTGTTCTGACAGTTAGAGTTCTACATTCCGAAGTACATTTTTGAAAACTACCAGTTTCACAAATACGGCGATGAATAGTCGAAAAGAATAGGCTATCTGACAAGGCACGGATATCTTTCCTGATACAAACTCCTGGCTTTTGTTCATCTGCGAAACCACATACGTAATGCATTGTCGCCATTGCCGCATTCATATAATTCACCATATTTACTGAAATATTCTAATAAAAAAACAGCAAAAAAATTAAATCAATTCAATGAAACACTAAAAATCGAAGAAATTATACGATGACATGATTTTAAACACCAACAACTTACTTTATGTCAACAAATATTGGTGGAGCGATGAAATAACTTTTCTAAATAAAATATGTGGTTTTATATCCTATTAACACATACTAACATTGATAATAATATCTAAAGTACTTTCTGAGATATTAAAAAACAAGCTAAAAACGTGCTCTTCGCCAATTTACTGAGCTTTTTATATATAATTGTTACACACTCTATAGGATACTCTTCGCAGTTTTCTTGTAAATAATGTTAGTTTTTGGACATCCTAAATTTTGTGATACCATCTTTGTTGTGAAAAAAATTATATAAAAAAAAATGAAAAAGAAAATCCAATCTGTGTGGGATTCGAACACGGGACCTTTGGATGGCAACGCAAAGCTTTAGCCGCTGCGCCACCACATATCGCTACGAAAATTGATTGTCTATGATATACCGATATCTTTCGACAATCATGTATATTTGAACTTGTACTTCTATGAAATATATATTAGTAAAATTCGTAAACAAAAAAAATATATTATGGAAATAATATTTCGCAAGATTTCCATTTTGGTACAAGCGACAAAAATTAAGAGAATATTTTTTTTTTAATTAAATAATTAATAACTTTTTTCCTCTAGCTAACACTAACTTACTTTCTAAATTCCAATACAATCGGACTTTTCTTTCTTAAGTTATCGTGCTTACAAGAAACGTGACGGACGGACAGACGGACATTTTGAAAGTTATTCAGAATTCGTTCACTAACACAATGATATGAAAATTTTTTCTCTACGTGCGATATTTACGATTTTAGAAATGTGCCGTCATTAAAGAACACCCTGTATATTACATTTATAGAACAACCTGTAAATTTAACAAATAATATAATGAGAATAAAGTATGATATAAGGTTGGAATAAAAAAATTCAAATACAGAATTTCCAAAATTTATCGTGCACGATTCGGAATAGAAATAAATATATACTAAATACAGTAAGATAATATTTACACGATGTACACAAACGCAATGCAGAAAAATAACAAAAATAACACACAAAAACAGGTCTGGTCCTAAGGTTCCCATCTAACTGTTCTGAAGTATTTTGACCCGCTGAAGCCAATTTTGGACAACATCTTTTTTTATCATGTTAGTTTTCCTTCACCATCCTTTTTTATCTCCTAGGTGTGACAGAGAGAAACTGACACGATAGACACTTTTTTGTCCAAAATTGGCTTCAATGGCTTCACTGTCTATTGGATTCTTATGGACTTTGATCTTCCTCATCAGAGGCACTTTCATACTAGTTTGAATATTAAAAGCAAAGAGATATTGTCTGTATTCTTAATCTTATTGCCACCACGTAAAAGTGATTTGTGCCGTATTCGACTAAAACGTTAATCAATAGGTATTTGCGAATGCAACTTCGTGTAAAAACTAAATTTATCCTACATATCTTTCCATGAGAAATATGAATTGAAACTATTAAAACTATTAAACCAGTAAACAGCATTTGGAAAAGTTTTGTTATGCTCCAGTAAAACATTATGGTAATTAAAATGTCTAAAATAGAGAGTACTTTTTATCTCAGTTGTTTAGCTGCAAATTAGGTACGTCGTTGAGCATAGGACCCATATTTATTACTTACATAATACGAAATATAAAACAGGATATAAGTAATTTGTTAAAATAAGGTAGCAAATACGAAACTTTATTATACGACCTTAAAAAGTTCAATCCTGATTACAATACAACTTATTTGATTTTCGCCCGAAATTCAGTGGAAGCAGAATGTAGATAATACAAAAAATCAGATAAACAAAATATACAATTAAGTTTCCGCAGTTCTTTTATTCGCTTCGCGTACCGTACTGTATTCCAGACAAGTGAAGGTTTTGCGATATACACAATATGGCGCCGCTTAGAGAACGTAAAAAGTTTCAAGTATCATGACGGTATATTCGGTTATCACAGTTTCCATGTTTTAGATACGCCACATTAAATCGCAAACTTTTCCTAACCAAAAGATATAATCTTTCTTTGGTCTGTTTTTTTTCTAGAGGAGTTTTGGTTTTTGTTTTTCCGGGCGTCAAACGGCAATTGTTCGGAACCGCCACGGATCGCACCCTTTCACTCTTTTGTTTTCTCTTCGTTTTACTTTATAATAGTTTACCGTTATCCCGACTGTTATTTTATGTTACATATTTCAATTCGTCTTATCTGCAATTTCTACTCAGAAACAAAAACAATTCAGATATAAAACGCAGATGTTTACGATGATCTATGTTTTTTATTTTGAATACGAAATATGCTACTATCTAGTTTTGAGGGAACCATATTTTTTCAGTAAATTTAGTAGTTAAATATATATAATCCGTGATTAATAGCTTTAAAATCAAAATAAGTAAAACAGTAGTATTAAGCTGAATTATCATCAAGCACGGTAGTGCGATGAACCAGATCACTATCTATTATCTCTTGGGTTCGATTCCCAGCTTCGCCAGACGGCAATGTCGGAGGAAATTGTTGCGTGTCTACGTTTTCTTAAAATGTAACCTAGTGGAGTGCATTGAACTTTTGACTAAGAAATCGGTGCTACCTGAAACTTTATTGCAGAAATCTATCATCTCATAAATTTGTAAAAAAAAAATCGGCCAAAACCAGCTACCGGCTAAACTTTTGAGCTAAATGGGTTATTAAACGGTTCTTTGCAAATATCTTAAAAGCTACGAATTTTATCAAAAAATGTTAAACATACACCTTGAAAACTATGAAATTACCTTGAATTTGAAACTAATCTCGTCCAATTTGGTCAAAAGTTAACTAAGACATTAATTTTGTTAAAGTTAAAGATATTGAATCCCTTTATAAAAGTCAAACTTTAATGCGCGTTTTTCGTGGTTAAGTCGAAAACTAAGGCTTAACGAAAAAATTTCAGTGCAATGTTGAAGAGTAATTTAATTTCATACAATTTGGCTCTTAATAGAACCATCTCCGATAAGAATAGGCTATTGTTTTTATGAGATCAGCAGTGTTCATTTACTTTAATTACATCGTCTTCCGCTGATAAAAATTATGGAATTGCATAACTCTGGGAATATAATACAAGAATGTGAAGAACCTGAACAGGGGAATTCATGAGATTGTGTTCTCGGAATCTTGCGATCGAGTAGCCTTAGCTCTTGAACAGCAAAACGTTTAGCCGTATAACCCCGTGATTCTGGGCATTCAATAATAGCAAATTAGGGAATCTTAATTGAGGATTCAATGAGAATGTAACTTTGGAAGAGGAGTATCTTTTCAGGTGATTTCTGTTTAGGTGACTTCATTTGATCTCTTACTTTTCCGAACTCTTTTATCTTACGATATCAAGGAAGGTGGGATGAGCATATGATGGCAGACTTTTGTTGGATATTGAAGGGGGAAATGTGATGTAAAGCAAAAAGCGTAAAAGAAATCCGTTACATAGGTCGTTTGAAGATAATGGAGTCGCAAAAGCAAGAGATCAGATGAAGTCACCTAAACAGAAATCACCACTTCCAAGGTTACATTATCTTTGAATCCCCAATTAAGATTCCCTAATTTGCTTTTATTGAATCCCCAGTATCCCAGGGTTATACGGTTAAAAGTTTTGTTGTTCAAGAGCTGAAGGGTCACGGGCTGCTCAATTTCAAGATTTCGAGAACACAATCTCATGAATTCCCCTATTCATATTCTTCACATTTTTCTGTTATATTCCCAGAGTTAATTCAGTTATGGGTTTACGGGGTTACCGGGTTATTGGGTTACAGGGTTATGTAGTAGAAGGGCTTGCTGCTGGAATAGGCTTACTTGGTAACAATCTAATTGATTCCCTAATTGAGAGCCTCTTATTTTTTCATTGAATCCTCAGGATTATGGGGTTTTGAGGATAGAGGGATTGCCGTTGAAAAGCTATGGCGCCATAGGGTGCTTGTTTCCAAGATTCTAATGTCACAATGGACGAATCACCTTATTTACAATCTCCATTTTTTCGTTGGATCTTCAGAGGTGATAAGATGCTGAGGTTATGGGATCATGAGGTTGTGGATGTACGATACTCACGAAGTCACAATCTCATTAACTATCCAATCAAGATTCCCCATTCTTTTCATCAGATTTCAAAGGTTATGGGGTTAAAGAGTTATGGGGTTTTACGGTTTCCTTTGAGTTGTGTGGTCAATACAGAAGTACGATAATGGTATTAGCCTAACGTTTTAAAGTTGAATCACTATTGGGGTCTGATTTAATAAATGAGCTGGGTAAGCAATATTGCGATCCAATAGACTTTTTTAGTGTAAAAGAAAACCTGACGTGCTGGGGGAAAACTAAGATCAGATTCATGTTCAGCGGCTTAGAAATAAGGAATAGGTCTGGTCAGTATCCCAGCGCATACAATTTTTTTTGTGGGCCTGTGTTGTTAAAATTATTAAAAACTGCTATGCCAGAATATTTTAACTTTGATATAAAATATTTATTTAAAATTATAGAATTTTGCATGATTTAAGTCTTAATTTCGGCCATTTTGGAGCCGCCATTATTTATCAATTTTTTGGACACCACATTCACAATCAACGACCTCGAAAAGCCTGTTTTTCTGAAGCTCTAAAAAAATAGGTTCCAAAAAAATTGGAATAAAACTTCCTCGAAAATTTGTTCTATGATTATAGAAAGCTTTTAAAAAAGTTTTTAAACAAATCTATTTAGGTCCAATCGATTTCCTAAAAACTTTTTCTATTAACCTTCTTCCGTACTTTGAATTTAAAGATGGTGCTAATCTTGTCATCCTTAGTAGAGCCCTTCAGTCCAATCATACGTCCATACATACGTACAGACCTTTGACGGAGACGTATGACAATCTCCAACAATTCTAGAATTGAATAAAAGTTCAAATCAATATAAAAATTGTACCATTAACTTTGGCTACTTTATATTTTTATATGGCAATGTACTCAACAACATTAATCAAAGTAATACTCCAGGCATTAGAGATCATATAGGGCCCTTACCTGGAAAAGTTAATGGTAGTTCTGGAAACAGGCTTAATTTACATTTTTTTGAGCGTTGAATTCGAATTTTTAACTTCCCACCAAAAATTCCCCCGCAACCTCCTCAATTGGAAAATAAAGTCAAAAAATCTTTTTTTCATCTTTTTTTTCTTCGCTTTAGGAAAAAGATACCTAGAAATTCGGAAAGTAGACGAAATTTGCAGCAAAAAAGGTCCTTTGACATTTTAACGTTGAAGGAACGGGGAAACACTAGCACACCTCGAAACATGAGCCTAGGCGCCGCGGGGCTGCATGCGCTAGGTTTACGTCATTTACGTTCTTTCAGTTAAAGTTAAATATTGCAGTTTTGAAATTTACGGTAAAAACAAACAAAATACGTACGAACAATAATGTTACGAGGCAGTAAATACGAAAACGAAGAGTATATTGCATTTGACCGGCACATTTCTAAAACCGTAAATATCGTTCGCACACAAAAAAAATGTGTTAGCGAACGAATTCTGAACAACTTTCAAAATTTCCGTCTGTCTGTCCATCTATCACGTTTCTTGTAAGCACGATAACTTAAGAAAGAAAAGTCGATTTTATTGAAATTTGGAAGGTAAGTTAGTGTTATCTAGAGGAAGAACTCCATTGTTTTTGAAGAAAATCATGAGGCAATAAGAAAGTTATTAACCATTTAATTTAAAAATATATATTTTCTTAATTTTTGTCGCTTGTACTTAAATAAAAATCTTGCGAAATGTTATCTCTGTAATATATATATTTTTTTGTTTATACATTTTACTAGTATATATTTCATAATAATATATTTGATTTTCGAAAGAAACATAATACAGAAATTCAATTTTTGTAGTAACGTGTGATGGTCCAGTGGCTAAATATTTGCCCTGCAATCCAAAGATCGTGTGTTCAGGTTGAAGCAGGAGGTTTCAAAATAGTGACAGGAGAAAGTCTGTAATTGGTTTTTTTCCAGCCCAATTTTTCTGGCTCAATAACATTTCCTTGCCATTTCGTCTTGGTGGTACGTTATCAATGAGTGTTACGCAGCAGCAGCTTCAGTTGGGGCCAAAGAGGCAATGTTGTGTTTACTGTTGTACTTGATGAAACGCTGATGTCTAAAACCGTTCAAAGCCAGATTTTCATCCTTCCAACCATACAAATGAAGAAAAAATTGATTGCCAAAAAACATAAAGTAAACCTGTTTCCAGAACTACCGTGAATTTTTAGGTAAAATTCTCTAATACCTGGAGTATAACCGTAAATTAGTAAATTACAACTAAATTGTGTTGAGAAGTACATACGACATCAGCGAGAAGGATTTATTATAGTGATTTTTATCTACATGAAAAATTGAGGAATATGTTCTTCCTTTTTAGTTGTTAACATTTATTCGTGGGTTGGCCTTAAGTGCCAGAATACATATTTTTTCGTAAGTTTCATTTAAATGTTGTTTTTTATTTATTTTCCGACGTCGCATTTCGAGTAAACTGTACTGTTAAGAAACAGGCGCAGGTGATATCTCGCCCTGTCTAGATGTGTGATATTGTTCAAATAGGCTTTCACGTAACAGTATTTTTCGCATCCTTCTAACTAGAGACGTTGAACGATCATCTCGACTATTTTACCATCATATCTCAGTGCAGTTTTATTACCATTTCGGATTTTTTTTTACAATTGTGGTTATTAGTTTTCCAAGAAGCCAGGTCCGTCCAGGTAATCATATTTTATTATTAAATTATTTTCATGGAGAAGGTATTCATAATGTACGAAGCATTTAGTGACAGCCTAGCGATATACTGGTAACGGAAAGCAAAAAAGCACTTTGATGAGTCTTAGACTACTTTTTTAAATGTGAACAGTATTTGAAAGTCAATGTTCATCATTTTACTTCTGATATAATTTGCAATCGAGTAAAAGTTATTTAGATTTTTTTGATCACCAGAACTTGCTTGAATATTCAAAAGAAGAAATTTTACAAAATATGTGTCAGAAGCAGGGCCGTTTCTAGAGATTTGGCCGCTGGTGTGGAAAATCTAAAATGCCGCCTCCTACTTCAATGGTAACAAACAGAGCCGTAGCGAGCCAACTTTTTTGGGGGGTTATTTTTCAAATTTGCCAACTTCATAAACTTAAGAATAAAATAAGTAATAATTCCTCCAAAAATTAATGAGAGGGGAATCCAAAAAAAAGTTTCCACCGAAATAAAAATTGATGGGCAGGTGGGAAAAAATCTAAAAAAAAAAAAATTTCCACCGAAATAAAAATTGATGAGCGGTGGGGAGAAAATCTAAAAAAAAAATGTTTTCCAACGAAATGAAAATTAACGAGTGGTGGGGAAATGTTTTTTTTCACGGAAATAAAAGTTGACGAACGGGGGGGCTAAAAGTATTTTCCCTAATCTAGCCGTCCGCCGCCGCCCTCAAAATAGACGAAGGTGTGCACGTGCACACCTCACACACCCGCTCTACACGGCCCTGGTCAGAAGTATCCCAAAGTATTAGCAAAAAGATTTATTAATCAATTCACTCTTTTGTATGATTTAATTAATCAGAAGAAATAGATGACAATCAGGCAATTTTTTAACTTTTCATTAAAAAATATTCGTGTCTAGTTTGAGTTCTCTGAAGTTTACACAACATTTTTATTATTATTTACTCTACCTGCAACTGTTGCTAATGAAAAGTGTTCTCTTAATAAAGTAAAAAATTTTAAACAATATATGGTGTCGATATTGAGTGAGCAATATTCTTTATGACTATAGATCTTGATTGAAAGGTAAAAAATTGTTTTTCAAAATAATTCCTACGAAAAAAATGTTCGGGACAAAGTTAGAATCTCCATTTTTCGGTTGTATCTTCAGAGAGATTATGGGATGCTGAGGTTATAGAATCATGAGGTTGTCGATGTATGACACTCAAGCACAAGGATCCGACGTCACGATCTCATTAACCCCCCCAATCAAGATTTAAAAGAGCTGGGTAAGCAATATTAAGATCCACTTATTTGGTGTTAAAAAAAACTTGACGTGCTGGGGAAAAATAAGGTCAGATTCGTGTTCAACTGCTCAAAATACAAGGGATAGGTATAGTCAGTACTCCAGCACAGACCACTTTATTTTGTGGGCCTGTGTTATCATCGTATTTAAAAAATGTCATATAGAAATCAGTTCCATAACATCATTACACAATGAACTCAAATTTCGAATAAAATAAGTTATATTTATGTACCCAGGTATGGATGTCTGCGGGTGTGTACTGTGTATGTGGATGTGACCGTTTTTTGCAAACACGATAACTTCTGTGAAACTTAAAATTTCTATTTAAAATTTGGTATATATGAAAAATGACAATATTTCGTATTGAAATTGGATTATATCTTTCATACAGGGTAATCTCCAGAGGCGTGTAATCGGTCATATTTTTTAAAAACAAATGAAGAAAAAATTGATTGCCAAAAAACATAAAGTAAACCTGTTTCCAGAACTACCGTGAATTTTTAGGTAAAATTCTCTAATACCTGGAGTATAACCGTAAATTAGTAAATTACAACTAAATTGTGTTGAGAAGTACATACGACATCAGCGAGAAGGATTTATTATAGTGATTTTTATCTACATGAAAAATTGAGGAATATGTTCTTCCTTTTTAGTTGTTAACATTTATTCGTGGGTTGGCCTTAAGTGCCAGAATACATATTTTTTCGTAAGTTTCATTTAAATGTTGTTTTTTATTTATTTTCCGACGTCGCATTTCGAGTAAACTGTACTGTTAAGAAACAGGCGCAGGTGATATCTCGCCCTGTCTAGATGTGTGATATTGTTCAAATAGGCTTTCACGTAACAGTATTTTTCGCATCCTTCTAACTAGAGACGTTGAACGATCATCTCGACTATTTTACCATCATATCTCAGTGCAGTTTTATTACCATTTCGGATTTTTTTTTACAATTGTGGTTATTAGTTTTCCAAGAAGCCAGGTCCGTCCAGGTAATCATATTTTATTATTAAATTATTTTCATGGAGAAGGTATTCATAATGTACGAAGCATTTAGTGACAGCCTAGCGATATACTGGTAACGGAAAGCAAAAAAGCACTTTGATGAGTCTTAGACTACTTTTTTAAATGTGAACAGTATTTGAAAGTCAATGTTCATCATTTTACTTCTGATATAATTTGCAATCGAGTAAAAGTTATTTAGATTTTTTTGATCACCAGAACTTGCTTGAATATTCAAAAGAAGAAATTTTACAAAATATGTGTCAGAAGCAGGGCCGTTTCTAGAGATTTGGCCGCTGGTGTGGAAAATCTAAAATGCCGCCTCCTACTTCAATGGTAACAAACAGAGCCGTAGCGAGCCAACTTTTTTGGGGGGTTATTTTTCAAATTTGCCAACTTCATAAACTTAAGAATAAAATAAGTAATAATTCCTCCAAAAATTAATGAGAGGGGAATCCAAAAAAAAGTTTCCACCGAAATAAAAATTGATGGGCAGGTGGGAAAAAATCTAAAAAAAAAAAAATTTCCACCGAAATAAAAATTGATGAGCGGTGGGGAGAAAATCTAAAAAAAAAATGTTTTCCAACGAAATGAAAATTAACGAGTGGTGGGGAAATGTTTTTTTTCACGGAAATAAAAGTTGACGAACGGGGGGGCTAAAAGTATTTTCCCTAATCTAGCCGTCCGCCGCCGCCCTCAAAATAGACGAAGGTGTGCACGTGCACACCTCACACACCCGCTCTACACGGCCCTGGTCAGAAGTATCCCAAAGTATTAGCAAAAAGATTTATTAATCAATTCACTCTTTTGTATGATTTAATTAATCAGAAGAAATAGATGACAATCAGGCAATTTTTTAACTTTTCATTAAAAAATATTCGTGTCTAGTTTGAGTTCTCTGAAGTTTACACAACATTTTTATTATTATTTACTCTACCTGCAACTGTTGCTAATGAAAAGTGTTCTCTTAATAAAGTAAAAAATTTTAAACAATATATGGTGTCGATATTGAGTGAGCAATATTCTTTATGACTATAGATCTTGATTGAAAGGTAAAAAATTGTTTTTCAAAATAATTCCTACGAAAAAAATGTTCGGGACAAAGTTAGAATCTCCATTTTTCGGTTGTATCTTCAGAGAGATTATGGGATGCTGAGGTTATAGAATCATGAGGTTGTCGATGTATGACACTCAAGCACAAGGATCCGACGTCACGATCTCATTAACCCCCCCAATCAAGATTTAAAAGAGCTGGGTAAGCAATATTAAGATCCACTTATTTGGTGTTAAAAAAAACTTGACGTGCTGGGGAAAAATAAGGTCAGATTCGTGTTCAACTGCTCAAAATACAAGGGATAGGTATAGTCAGTACTCCAGCACAGACCACTTTATTTTGTGGGCCTGTGTTATCATCGTATTTAAAAAATGTCATATAGAAATCAGTTCCATAACATCATTACACAATGAACTCAAATTTCGAATAAAATAAGTTATATTTATGTACCCAGGTATGGATGTCTGCGGGTGTGTACTGTGTATGTGGATGTGACCGTTTTTTGCAAACACGATAACTTCTGTGAAACTTAAAATTTCTATTTAAAATTTGGTATATATGAAAAATGACAATATTTCGTATTGAAATTGGATTATATCTTTCATACAGGGTAATCTCCAGAGGCGTGTAATCGGTCATATTTTTTAAAAACTGCGTTTAACTATAATTTTGGAATAAATTGTTAAAGTTTTTGATTGATGACACAATAATACAAATATGTACAAGATACCGAAATTTAATATACATATTTGCTCAGGTTCGAACGAACCTGACTTAGATTATAGTATAGCTAACAAATATAATAGTAAATTTCAATTTTGAAATGTTATTAAGGTATTTTGTACACTTGTCTAAGTATTTTGACAATGCAATATTATTGAAAAAAATGAAAAATCAAAATGGCGGCGCCAAGATGGCGGACCATTTATCTTCATTTATGATTCGATACGACTGAAATTCAATATCGGGGGGTTTTCAGTGATGCGGATTACAATTCTTTAATCAAAATTTAAAAATCAAAATGGCGACGCCAAGATAGGGGACCATTATTTTCATTTATGATCCGATACGACTGAAAATCTACACCTGGTGGTTTTCGGAGTTGCGGATTACGATTTTTTGGTCATTGAGTATGAATATAAAGCAAAATAATTAAGACGTAACTAAAAATTTAAAGATAAAGTTAAATGTAAAAACAAGTCTTATTATTATTTAGGTGTTCTAAAACGAAAAATCAATTGTCTTAGAAGCTTATCGCGTGAATAGAAAAAAAATACGACAAGATTTAAAGACAATTCATTTTTTTTTCTTCATTTTAGTATATCTAAATAATAATAAAGGCTTGTTTTTAAAAAGTTTTTTTTTGCATTTAAATTTATTCAATTCCTGTTATCCATGTTAATACAATTTTTCACTGCTAAACACTTAATTTCTTGCTATCTCATACACACAAATTTGTTGCTAAATTTACAATGTTGCAACGCTTTATCAGAGTAGTAATAATAAACATATTTATAGGAATCTCGCACGAAATTTATTAGAAAATAGATAAGTCGATTTACCATTCTATGTCCTTTATACAAACGGGTTTAGATGCTAAAGTTATAACGACTCTACTCATTCGTGATGGGACAAACTATATCTACATCATAATCGAATTGTCATAAACTTACACAAATTATCTAATCTTATTCCTTAGGGAATAGTATCTACCGTACTAACTTTTTTTAATTGACACTATGACTTGTGAGTTCTAATCTAATGGAAAACTCAAATGTTGTGGAAGATTTTCAAGATAATTTCACAGGTGTGCACAGCTAGAAAAATTAGAGAAATGAGCTGAGCTGTACAGAAAATGTACAGGGTGGACCAAATTAGATAGGATTTGGGGTTTTCTCTAAAACTATGGCAGATAGACAAAAACCAATATAGGTGTCCTGAGCTCGATTTTCGAGAAACAAACAATGACGCAAACCGCGATCATTTATCTTTTTCGACTACCCAGCTACAGAGCGTTTTTGGAAAATTGGCATTTTTGGATGACCTCTTCTAATTTACCAAGTGTCGGATCGAAAGTCAAGTATCACATTCTTAAGGAAATTTTTTGAGTAAAATCCGTAACTAACAATTAATTTAGCTAACTGGACAATAATAAACAACAAAGTAGTTTAGATATTGTTTAATTTTTAGGAAATAATGGTCCAATTCTGTGGCCAGCTAGATCTCCCGATATAACCCCTGACGACTTTTCGCTTTAGGGTTATTTAAAAAATATTATATATAGAGAATGTTCTAATAACGTAGAAGAATTGGAAAACAAAACATTAGCTGCGTTTCGGTCAATAACTCCTGTCATGATTGGAAATGCAAAAAATGCTGTAAGGAGAAGGTATCAAAAATGCATAGATGTTAATGGAAGACAATTCAAACATTTATTGTAGTTTAGTTTTTCCTATTTTTGGCAAAATTGTTTGTGTGTTTGTGTTTCATTAAAAAAAAGTATTGTCTATATCTCGAAAACTGTGGCTTGCATAATTTTCTTCTTATCAGCCACGGATTCTACTCTAAAAAGTGTCTTAAGAATATGTTACTCGATTTTCGATTCGACACTTGGTAATGGAGACACAGAAGTCATCCAAAAATGCCAATTTTCCAAAAACGCTACGTATATTGGTTTTTGCCCATCATCCATAGTTTTAGAGAAAACCTCAAATCCCATCTAATGTGGTCCAGCCTGTATATAATGGAACTAGAAAGTATTGCAGTTTCATGAATAGTGAAATATACAAAACTTTCCTTCTAGACCCTCAGATTTGAGTATACCTATTATAAAAAATAAAGATATACCGAATAACTACGACCAATAGTGTATTAAGAGCACATTCAAATAATGACATATTATTGCAAAATACTTTGAACAATGTACGTTATTTCACAATGCACGATACGAAACAATTTGCAATAAGCTCCAGCAGAAATAGTCCACGCAAATTAGACTTTTTAGGAGCAAAAAGTCATATACAAATTATATTTGGGCTATGTATAGTTCATAGGAGTAGAATTAAGAATCCGAAGAGTTCCCACCTTATCCGTTGATGGAAACACCTTTTTGGGGCGAAAAACCACCCCGAGACGGGACTTAGTTACAGTCATTCTCATTGTTCTTCGGATCTGTCATTCCCACGAAAAACAGGTATAGAAACAAAAATATTCTTCATTAAATTCTACACAAAACAAGTTCTATGATAGATTTGCGTACTCCCCACCGTTTTCTCGCTATCGACATTCATAGTAGGGGGTAGTTTGGAGCGCTCGGCGAAAAATCGGTGGTACGCGATTTTTCACAGCGAATATCTCCGAAACGGCTACTTTGACGTCAAAAATGGTTATAATGAAACTTGTAGAGCTGATTCTCCTCTACAATAATCATCTTGTACTTTTCTTTTTTATTATTATTTTTGTTGAATTTTCTCGCTTTTTTCGAGGATACGCACTTTGTAATATGACCTCGTTTCCACACCAAGCATGAGGTAGAGGTCTCGGTGCGTTTTTTTTTGTAAGTGGTTTCCCCTGTAGGCCTATTCCACTGTCGTCATTGTCGGTTTCAGTCGTCGATAGGGTTTTCTTCAATCAACTCATCTTCGGTAGGTGAATTTAAGCAGCCTTGTCCGTGACAGTTGGAGCACATGGTTGAGCAGCGCAATCCTATTTTTACATACCCGCATCGTTTCCCGCAGCCCATCCTGCAGTTGCAAGATATTAGTTGTAGAACAGAAGACGGAGCTGGTGCCTCAGGTGTAAAAATGGGTGAAAGAACGGTCAGTTTTCTTCCAACCCCATTGTGTCGGATCAAGGTTTATTCCTATCCATAACTGAATTTGATGAAAAACCCTATAAGCATGCTGATGAGAAGCGGCAGACGTTGGCGGTAGTCTCGATAATAGCACAGCGTTACTTGATTTCACAACCAATTTATTGAATGTGAGAAATCTATGTCTATTTAAAGATTTCTCTTTCTTTGGAGCTTTATATAACGCCATCGTGAAACGCCTCCAGCAGTTGCGACTTCTTCTTTTGTTGATTGATGTCATCCAAATCTCTTCTGTTATTAAGTATAATTACAGTTTGTGCTTTGCCTTTACCGAATAGAGCAGAAGTAGTGTCGCAACCACTAAATGCACATGCAAACAGCACAGTTTCCTTACAGTTTCTCAAGACATCCGAACTAACACGAAATATGCACCGAGTCTAACAACGGTATTTCACAACTAAATATTCGACTCCGTAGTGTGTGCTGCTGCATGAGCCTTTCCATCCTATGGATGCTTAACTCGGGTTGGCTTTTCTTTATCACTTTACATATCGTTGATCTGAGGCTGTCTATTTTGGGTTATCTTATTTCATTGTTTAAACTTGTGGATATTAGCGCTGGTTGTAATGTTGCTGTTTGTTATTCTTCTTCGTGGGTTGCTACGTGCACGTGTGGTGTTTGTTTGTGCGGCGGTTGAGGTACGGGGATGGTTTGTGGTGGTGGGGAGGAGTGAAGCTGTGACATAGTTTTAGGATGATCTGTGTTAGTAGAATGTCCCTCTTTTCGTTGGCTTGCTGTGTATTTTTGGTATTGATTTTTTTTTTTGGTATGAAATTTTTTTTGGATTTTGTTGTGGGCTACACTGATTTTTTTTTCCAGCTCGCCTTGTTAGTATTACATAGTATTATAGCTTCTGGGGAGAGATGTGGTTGAGTAAGGGTTAGAAAATCTGAGCGATGGCCTCGATAATAACCATGAGTTTGTCGGGGGTGTCTTTAGCTTGTCTGAATCTATTGATGGCTTGGACTAATTTGTCTAAAAAGGACTTGATGTCGAAACCTTTTAAAAAGTTGAGAATATCTCGGATGGGGTTGTCTGTGTCGGTGTCGGGGTCTTGCGTCGGTAGTTGATCGGCCTTGGGGGTATTTGTTTTTGGCCATGTTGCTTTCGGTGGGTTATTATTGGTTTGTTGTAGTGGTGGAAAAGCTGTATTGTCGGATATTTCTGGTAGGGTTGTCTTGTTGCCTATTTTGTGGGGTTGGTTAGGTTTGCGTGTTCTTGCCACAGCCGCCAGGTAGGCCGGGCACCCTCTGTAGTTTGCAGGGTGTGACTCGCCGCAGTTGATGCATTTGCATACCTCTGCGTCGCATTTCACACCCTCGTGCGACCGTCCACATCTCACGCAGTGTGATGTGCGATTGCACAACAGAGAGGAGTGCCCGAACCTCTGGCACCTGTAGCACTGGGGGATCGACGGCCTGATATACTCCTCCACCGTAACTCTGATTGAACAGAGCTCGGTTAGGGAGCGCACCAGGCCGGCGACCCCCTTGTGAACTGTTAATATTATTATAGGTGTAGGTTGTTTGACTCTATTCTTGGTTGTCATCAGTCTTGTAGCGTTCTGTATGGTAATATTTTTTTTTATTAAGTCTTCTCTGATGGTTTGGATATCAATGTCGGTTGGTATATATTTTATAACCAGCTTAGCTGGTTTGTTTTCGGTTGGATTGTACGTGTGGAATTCGATTCCGTTTTGTACAAGGATGTCTACAATTGTGGCATGGTCCTGTACATTTAAAGGCTGACAAGTTAGGTTACTCGTGTTAAACCTGTAGGTCGGTTTGTTAGAGATGTATTTGTCAATAAGTTGTAAAGTTTCAAGATGCCTCTGAGTGTATATTGAAATGGTAGGAGTTTTATTGGACCTCTCGGAATTAGTTTGAATTTGTTCGGTGGCAGAAATATCTGAATAGTCCTGAGTTATAGGTATGGCTTCAATAGGGGTGGGTTGATTGAAGTTAGTGCTAGAGGTAGGTGTTGTCGATATTATGTCCTGGTCTTGGTGGATTATTTTTGGTGGTGATTTATGTGCGACTTTGCGCTTTTTGGATTGGGGGTTGAAAATATTTATTGGGGGTGAGTATGAGTGTGTGTGTAGATATTGATCAAATGTGATAGGTTCTGTTTTTTTAAGGGTTTTTGTTAGCTCTAGTAGCTTGTCTAGTTGTCGGGATAAGGGGGATGGGGATTCCTGAGTGATGGGGGTAGGGGGTTGGAATTTGTTAAAAGGTGATGTATGAGTTGAAGTAGGGGTTATTTCGGCGGCAGTGGTCATACGTGGTACTGTGATGGATGTATACGTAAGGGTTGATGTGGTAAGGGTAGTGCGGGTGGATGTAGTCGTGGTGGTAGTAGGGGTTGATGTAAATGTGAGTGTAGGGTAGGGTTCGTATCTAATTTCGGGTCCGTCTGAATCTACTTCATAAGTATAATATTTGTGTACTTTAAGGTTTTTTGTGCATTGATAAGTGAAGTTTTTGCACTTTTTAGGAAAGTGATATTTCGTTGTGGTTTTATATTTGTATTGGCCTTGTCCTGGGTTAGAAAATCTAAAGTCGTAAGGAGGGAAAATTAGGTTTAGGAAATGGAAATCACGTTTGGGATCTGACGTTTCAGGAGTGTCTGTATTACCTCGCGGCTGTTGGTGTATTTCAGCTAGTGCTTGGAATCTGTTGCTGACTGGTATTTCTGTGTGTGCCTGCTCGCTTTCAGTTTCATCGGCCCAAGTTACAGCTGGCTTTTTAATTGCACCGGTGCTCTTTCGTAAAGGAGGTGGTTCTTCTTTATGTTTCTTATTGTTAGTACGCATTTTACGGAACGAAGGTAGACACTAGTAGCTGTTGTACGCTTGGCGCTTGATACGATATGATATGGTATGATCTAAATATTCGAGCGTCGAGAATGGACAATTCATACCTGCCCCCCTTCCTTACATTCCCCAAACCGGAATCCGTCGAGCAGCTTCGACAGAATCTGAAGGTCAGTGCCGTGACGTTTTCAAAGAATTTGGGCGAAAAGAAATAATAAATATTAAAATTATGAGAAGATTCAACAAAAATAATAATAAAAAAGAAAAGTACAACATGAATCTTGTAGAGGGGAATCCGCTCTACAAGTTTCATTATAGCCATTTTTGACGTCAAAGTAGCCGTTCGGAGATATACGCTGTGAAAAATCGCGTACCACCGATTTTTCGCCGAGTGCTCCAAACTACTATGAACGTCGATAACGAAAAAACGGCGGGGAGTACGCAAATCGACCATAGAACTTTTTTTGTGTAGCATTTAATGACGAATATTTTTGTTCCTATACCTGTTTTTCGTGGGAATGACAGATTCGAAGGAAAATGAGATAATCGTAACCAACTCCCGTCTAGAGGTGGTTTTTCGCCCCAAAAGGGTGTTTCCATCAACGGGTAAGGTGGGAGCTTTTCGGATCCTTACTTCTACCCTTATGAACTATGCATGGCCAAAATATAATTTGTGTATGATTTTTTTCTTCTATTCGCTATTTTTCGTCTAATTTGCGTGGACTAAAAGAGTCATTCTGTGCGGCGAATATTATACCATCTGTATACTATTATAGTTTCTGGCTTATTGGACGGCGTCAGTACAGACTAGGTAAATAAAACCTTATAAATTTTTCGCTCCTTGTACAAGTTGAGTGAATGCATTAAAGCAACTTGCACGGAGAGCCATCTATCACTACTTGCAAATAAACGTCGCTAAGAAACGAAATAGCCAAATGGCTGAAATCTAAAATGCATGAATATAGCTATAGTCAACATTGCTGATAGGTTTATTGAGGTTTGTATATAGCAAATACACCGAATATTCTTATTATAAAAATAATTACTGCTAGTACAGTTTAAAGAGCACATTTAAATAATAAAATATTACAAAATACATTAAACAATGCAATTTATTTCAAAATTCTCAATAAAAAAACAATTTCATTGTAGTAAGCCTCAACAAAATTACTTATCTTCAATATTACACCATCAGTTTCTGGCTTATTGGTCATCGTCAATACAGACTAGGTAATATACAAACCTTATGGAAATTGGCTCTCAGTCGAATTTTCTGAAATTTGGATATGTTGTAACTTTTGCTTTTCTAAGTAAAAGTTCTCATGGACACAAGTCTCGGCTATGATTGCTTTTCAAGTTATGAGGGCTTGAACGTCACAATAAGCATAAAAATTTGGCGGAGTGAAGATGGCAATCTTTTTAGCAGTCCTCCATATTTCTCTTTCTTTTACGCCGTATAAATTATTTTCAGTGGAAAAATAGCTTTATACATATATTTCCAGAAAACAGAACAAAAGCCGATATAGGTAGGGGCTGATGGGGTAGCAATCCATAAAAAGTAAAATATTCTTTTTGTTATTTTTTTTAATATCGTTTGTGTATTAACCATTTTCGGTGGAATAATAGCTATATACATACAGAATAATAATATTTGGCATGGCAAGAAAGAAATCTGCTATGCTTTTAGTTAAAACATAGAGTGTGGTCATTCAACAGAAAAAAATAATTAATACATAGAAGATCCCAAATAAAGCGAAGTTCCGTGTAAATAGCTTTACAAATATTTGATTGAGAACCTTATAAACAACACTAAATTTTCATGGAAGTGCACTTCTTAGGAATAAGCTCTCAACTTTATATGAAGTACTTTTGGATGCATTAATATGGAATAAATTACGAAAATAGAGCTTATAAAATTTGATTACCTTAAAAGGGATGAAGAAAGGGTCACTTCAAATCACTGTATCTTTTATCGAAAATGGTGCCAAATTAACGAAAATTGCGTGAACTTTTAAAACAATCTCTTGAAATTTCTCTCGAAAACGATTACTCTTCGATGTTTTTGCAAAAATATGGAGGTATTCACACAAAACTTCTCTCGCTATTTGACACATTTTATTCTTTTACTAAAAGTACATTAAGTTTTATTTCTGGCAATAGTGACATCTACGTTCCAAATGTTATTTTCTTCTCTCGCTTCTAAGTAACTCATTCATTTTGGAATAAACCACTCTGGATATTTTCTCTAAAAGCATGCAGGTTTCTTTCTGGGCAGCTGTGTTAACTACATGTCAGATATTGTTGTCCTCTGCCACATTTTCGTCTTAAATTAGTTTTTATAGTGTCTATCCTGTATATTTTTCACACGTTTCTTCATAGGCAGTAACGTCAACTACCTACCAAATATTATTTTTCTCTGCCAAATAGTTGTAAATACCGGTCAAACAGACCGACAGA
This sequence comes from Rutpela maculata, assembly GCA_936432065.2. Lineage (NCBI taxonomy): Eukaryota > Metazoa > Arthropoda > Insecta > Coleoptera > Cerambycidae > Rutpela > Rutpela maculata. The sequence goes on along the minus strand of OW386285.2, from coordinate 288,309,634 downwards.
GAGACTGGCGGAATTGAACGACCCTAATCTACATTTTCTGAAATGTAAAAATCCGAATAAAACTCGGAAAGTGATTTTCCTATTATTTCAATACTTCCCTTTGGTAAACGAATGAAGTAAAAACGCATTTCACTTCCCTTCCTACCTTCTAAAAAAATTCTGAATTAAGCTCGAGTAGCTAAATATGACCATCTATACACAGTTTCATTGACTCCCTTATTTTTACCTTTATTTCATAACTGTATCGAATTAACAACTAGTGGTACGTAGTTGTGCGTCAAAACTGAATTCTCCAGCACTTCACACAACACAGAGGTATGGGTGGTGCAGGCTTCTTTCAGAAAATACACACATACGCCCATGGTCTCCTAATCACTGCAGGATACATCTGGACTGAACACAAACTTCAAGAAAAGCCTGATAATGGACCAAACCCATCAACAAAAGAGATCAACGGAGAGGAACACAATATAGGTGAATACTCCATAAGAACAAAGAAACAAATTGAAGTACCTAGGAACAGACCTGATGAACCAACTGGAACGGAGAGACACGGTGAAGGAGAGAATCAAAATGGCAATCATACCGTTCACTGAGAAAAATAAACTATTATGGGACCTTACCAAATGCATAACGATGGCAACAACAAAAGTCAACACAAGAAGTTTTTGAGAAAAGCAGAAAGGGACATCGTCCAACTACTCACAAAAACAACAAGACAAAAACAGCGACATCACATCACATCAACATCAACATCAACATTATTAGGAGAAGACAATTAAAAAAAGGATAGAAATGTACGCAACCAAGTACTGGGGACATACCCAAAGAAGGGACCCAACACGTCTAACGAAGAAAGCGCTAACATCGAACATCGACAAACTAAAAATAGGGAGACCATGCTACAGCGGAGAACAACAACTGAAAGAATCAGGATCAAGAAATTAACACCACGAAGGAATCGCAACGATATGATATATATTCTACCACAATCGGAAACCGAGGAAACAGAATACTCAGAAAAAGAAGATTGGAAGAAGCAGAAACACAAACAGGGGAGCGTAAACACTCCATATTACGACATAACCCGGCAACATATTTAACAAGAAGACTCAGAAGAGGCAGAAGTCCAGAATCAAAAACACAAAAAAGGGAGCTTAAACCCTCCCTCACGACACAATGCGCTAACGCATCTTACAAACACCTACACCTCCCATCCCGCATTCCTTTACCATGCGCCATGTGGCTCACGCTACTGGCAACAAGCATGACCTTAGTCCAACCCAGCGTGGACGTAGCAGGCCCAGCTGTATAATCTTGGGAATAGCAGCAATGCCTACCGCACGCTGGTAAATCAATCAATTAACAATTAGTGGAAGTTGCAGTCAGGCATGGCTGGCAGCGAATATTATTTGATTAATATTTTGCTCCTCTATGGCAAAATTGATTTTTGTGTGACTACATACACAACTAATATATTTTTTATATTTACTGTTCAAACAGGTATTGTCAATCGGTAACGTCCGACTACAACCTTCAATTGTTTAAGAGTCTTATGAAAAGTAAAACTGATGTATCGCCTAATCATAAAGTTCATTTGAACCTTAGGAGCCCACTGTATAGAGTATTTTTGTATGCTTAATCAAAAACTGCAGTATAATTTTGCTCTAAAAATATAAAAATAAATATATAAAAACATTGTTTATTTAAATAGTTTACGCGCCACTAGCGACCACCTTGTATGAGGTATTCTACCATGTTATTTTATGTTATCCTAGTTTGAAATAAAAATTTTAAGTCTAACAGAGATTATCGTATTTACAAGAAATGATATACACACGCACGCATACGAACAAACAACTCTTTATTATTGTACAATTTTTTTGACTATTGGAAAATTTTGTAGGGTAATAATACATCTATTCTATTAAATCAAATACGTAGGTACAATAATGTTAGTATTAAAAAAAAAATAGTTATGTTTCATAATGTATTCTCAATGAGGAAAGAAATATTCAATGAACTAAATGATACATTATTGCTATCAGCGTCAGAACTGATCAACCATGTCCGTATACTTCATTTGCAATTTAAGCTTGCGTATTTCAAAAGTAATTATCCGAAATAAATTTAAGGCAGAACTCTCTGTTTCGTTAAACCAGTTAGACTATTGAGATGTCTTTGTTTAGGTCTAGTGTTTTCTGTCATTTAAGGAGAGAATGACGAAGGTTTATCTGAAATACACTCAAGTTACTTGCAAAAACTTTTAGGCAGGCCCTGAGAATTTAATTTATTTTTTTAGGGATCTGGTAATTGAAAAGGAAAGATTTAAAGGACGTAGTTTAGTTCACTTTGGTTTCCTAAATTGCCGAGTATCAGATTAATATAAAACCCAACGTTTTAAAGTTGGCAGCAAGAGTTCGGTTTGGTATATTTTATGCTTGAAGTTTTTGAGGGCGGGAATTTATTATTCATAAAAACAAATATCTGAATAAAGTGCTTCCATTAACAAATGAAATTTTAACTACTTAGAGTGGACAAGCATATAAAGAGATGAACTTGTTTGACTTTCAACCAAGAAGGAGTTGTACAGTGTGTAAATTTTATATATAGTCTCATTGAGCAAAGCAAATAACACACGAAGATAAACAGGCACTCTTAGGCTTTATTTGCTAAATTAACTAGGAAAATTTTCTCACTGAAGCGGTCCAAAGAATATTAATTTTTATCTCTATTCTCATTTATTTAATAACCATTCAAAATTTTTCCATATATTTTTACGTACTGTAATTCATTAAACGATTCAATTTTGTCTTAGAAATAACTCAAAAACTTTCCAGAGAAAGAAAAATCTAACTTTTGCTAATTTTGCTAATTATAAAATTTGGTAAATCAATTTTTTTCTACAATGATTATTCTCTACTATTTCTGGGTAGGTGAGTCGCAAAACGTACGCAGAAGCTTAACCACTCCTTTAACTAGTGTATGTTCGGCTATTCCAGCATCGCTGAAAAACGGTTTGACAGATTTGGATGAGGCTTTTGCTCTTTTTAATTGGAAATTTAGAAATTAAGAAACGGCGATGCGTTGAATAAAACAAGTGAGAAATAGGAAAGTATTCTTTAATATAATCTATGTTGTATGCAAAAGATGAGGAGGCAAGGAACTGTAAACCAGTCAATTGCCATTTTTTATGACAGCCAAGCAGTGCTAAAGGCACTCGATTCCATGCAGGTCGACTCAAGACTAGTAAGAGATTGTATAAATGCTCTTACGAACCTAGGAATATAGAACAAATTAACCGTGGTATGGATACTAGGACACGAGGGACACAGGGGAAATGAGAAGGCTGATGAACTGGCCCGGGAAGGCGCATCTAAGGCCTTAGTAGGACCTGAACCTTTTTGCGGTGTAGCTAAGCCACGAATACGAACATTCATTAATGAATGGGTACAAAGTAAATCTCTAGAGTGGTGGAAGAATTTCCCACGATAGAGACAGGCCAAAAAGTTCATTAAAGAACGAAAGGCCAAATTTACGGAAAACCTACTACGCCAAAATAGAAAGGCTATTAGGATAATGGTAGGTCTTCTAACTGGACATTGTAGGCTTAATAAAGATTTGAGTCTAATGGACCTGGCGTAGGATGCAACATGCAGATTCTGTCAAGAGGAAGAGGAAACCTCAGTACATGTACTGTGCCATTGCTAAGGTCTAGCCAGTCTGAGGTTCCAACTACTTGACGAAGAGAAACCAGGGGCAGATAGCTCTTCCCGTAATTTCAGATTTTTTCGCATTATTTCAATACTTTCGGAAACAAGGAATAGTAAAAATGAAATGAAGTTAAACAATAGGAGTCGTGAGACCTTGTCGTGGTGGAGGGGCTTAAGTAACTGCAATGATTCTGAGAGCGATGCCGGCGGGAGTCTTGTACTTCTGGCAGGGTCACCCATGCCGGTAAGGTCAAAGAGGAGCGGCGAAAAACTACGGACGACTCAACCCAAGTCAAGGTGGAAGACAACGTGCCGAGGGCTGAATGGCCGCAGGGTCAAATGCGGTCGCGAACGTTTCCCTGGGGGCACCAGGCAGCACCCCCTTGTATTCTATGCCTTACTCGGTCATGCGGGGCTCTGACCGAGCGGACTCACATTTCCCTATCTGCATCACGCTAAGGCTGCTTCGGCCATTTTGTGTAGGAGATTCGAAGAAGAAGGCATAGATATTGCCCTTCTGCAGGAACCCTGGCTTGTAAAGGGAAGGCCCGCAGGCCTAAAGCCTTTACAAAGTAAGTTGCTGTACAATACACTCTCATGTAAACCAAGGGCGTGTATAGTATACAGTAATAGGGTAAGTTGTACATTAATTCCGATGCTTTGCACCGATGATTTTGTTACAGCTACCCTAACAGCGTCAACGGAAGAAGGGACGAAGAGCTGGATTATATGCTCCGCCTACTTTCCAGGCGAGGAAAGATCCTGTCCATTCATTCTAAGTGAAGGGTTACTAATAGCCAACATAGGCAAGAACCCCACTTTTGTTACTTCAGTGCGTAAAGAAGTCTTGGACATAACCTTATGCACGAGTAACATAAGCGGTAACATTATAAATTGGCATGTGTCAGAAGAGCCATCAGGCTCCGATCACAGGCACATAAGATTTGATATCACGACTCTATCTCTGACGGAGACAAAGTTCAGAAATCCCCGAGAAACCAACTGGGAAGGCTATTCAGAATCCCTCAGAAGGCACCTGGAGGGAGGAACAGCATCCGGAAGAGATGTAGAGAGCCTTGAGGTGGCAGTGGAACAGGTAAGCGAGGCGATAATAGCCGCTTACCAGGAAAACTGCCCAGAGAAAACAAGGAAAAGCAGGGGTAAAACAATATGGTGGAACAAACATCTAGAAGGCCTCAGAACAGAAGTGGGAAAACTGTTCAATAAGGCCAGATCCAACCAAGATTGGGATACCTACAAAATAAAACTCACGCAATACAACAACGAAATCCGCAAGGCCAAAAGAGACTCATGGAGGAGGTTTTGCGAAGAGGTCAATGATGGCCCTGCAGCCTCCAGAATCCATAGGGTCTTCGCCAAGGATGGTTGTACTGCTCATGGAGGCACACTTTCCGGGCTCACTGATATTGGAGGGTTCGGAGGCCGTGCAATTCCCAGATCAAAGGCCGGAGCGGCCCAGATTTGCGGATTGGAGGCTGGCCAATAAGGTAGTAAAACCCGACAAAATCAGATGGGTAATTAGCAAATTCCAACCATTCAAGTCTCCTGGAATGGATGGAATTTACCCAATTCTGCTCCAAAACTAATACCACACTTGTGTAAAATATTCAGAGCCTGTCTGGCCTGGAATATTCATACCACACATATGGCGGAAGGTGAAGGTCACCTACCTACCAAAGATAGGTAGGATATCAGACCAAACGCCCAAATCATATAGACCCATAAGCCTGTCCTCTTTCCTACTTAAAACGTTGGAAAGACTACTGGACAGGTACATTAGAGACGAAATACTAAGAGAAAACCCCCTTAGTGAGCATCAATATGCATACCAGCCGGGAAAGTCAACAGACCTCGCGCTGGATGATTTAAATAGGCTACCAACAAAGTCATTAGATGACAAATAAATGGCAGTGGCAACATTTCTAGATATAGAAGGAGCGTTCAATAACGCGACAACGCAATCTTTAACGAATGCATTGTTAAATAGAGGAGTTCCAACAGTACTCTGCCAGTGGATTAAAGCCAGCCTAGAAAAGAGGATAATAGTATCCAATCTAGGCGAGACTACCATTGAGGCAAAAGTGAGTACAGGCTGCCCTCAAGGAGGGGTATTATCTCCACTGCTGTGGGCAACCCTTGTTGACGGACTCCTCCGAAAAATTTCCGCAGAAGGCTTTTACTGCCTAGGATATGCTGACGATCTAGCGATAGTAGTCAAGGGGCGATTTGCGAACACTATCAGAGCGTTCACAAAGGATCCCTAAATATTGTCGACAGGTGGTGTAGTGAGGAAGGACTTTTCATAAATCCTCACCTTTACACGGAAAAGAGCCTTTGGAGGCCTATAACCTCTGAGGCTCAATGGAGTGGAAATTCCATTTGCCAGCGAGGTTAAATACGAGTCATTTTTGACCAAAAGCTGACATGGAATTCCCACATCCAAAAAGTCACACAGAAAGCAACAATTGCCCTGGGAAGGTGCAGGCAGATGTGTGGAAAAAACTGGGGGTTAAACCCCAAGATGACCCTATGGTTATACACAAGGGTTGTAAGACCCATGATAACCTATGGATCGGTGGTATGGTGGACCAAGACACTGCAGCTTGGAGCAGTAAGGCTATTAAGTGGCGTACAAAGGCTTGCTTGCCTGTGCGCCACTGGGGCCATAAAAACTGCTCCCACGGCTGCATTGGAAGTCCTTTTAGACCTGACACCACTACACATATTTGTCCAAGGAGAAGCTCGTTCAGTGGTACATGGGCTAATGCAAGGCACAACGCCCATAAGGCAACAACACGGAACAGAGCACCAAAAGTTATACTCAGAGCTGAAGGCAGATCCCATTCTCGGAATGCCCAAGGACACTATGGTCCCAAAGTATAACTTCTACAAAAATTTTCAAATCAAAATACCAGACAGAGAGGACTGGAAAAACGGTCCTCCAATATCGGCGCAAACGATGTGGTATACGGACGGCTCCAAGACAGAACAAGGAGTCGGAGCTGGGATTTACCGGATAAGGTCGAAAACGAAAATCCCGATAAATCTAGGAATACACGCCACAATATTTCAGGCTGAAGTGGCCGCTAACAGTGGTGTGCAAAGGAAATAATGAGGCAAGGAACTGTAAACCAGTCAATTGCCATTTTTTCCGATAGCCAAGCAGCGCTAAAGGCACTCGATTCCATGCAGGTCCATTCAAGACTAGTATGGGATTGTATAAATGCCCCTATAGACCTAGGAAGTCAGAACAAAGTGACCGTGGCATGGGTACCAGGACACGAGGGACACAGGGGAAATGAGAAGGCTGACGAACTGGCCCGAGAAGGCGCATCTAAGGCCCTAGTAGGATCCGAACTCTTTTGCGGTGTGGCTAAGCCACGCATACGAACATCCATTAACAAATGGGTACAAAATAAATCTCTAGAGTGGTGGAAGAATTTCCCACAACAGAGATAGGCCAAAAAGTTCATTAAAGAACGATCGGCTAAATTCACGGAAGACCTGCTACGCCAAAATAGAAAGGCCATTAGGATAATAGTAGGTCTTCTAACTGGTCATTGTAGGCTTAATAGACATATGAGTCTAATGGGCCTGGCAGAGGATGCAACATGCAGATTCTGTCAAGAGAAATAGGAAACCTCAGTACATGTGCTGTGTCATTGCGAAGGCCTAGCCAGACTGAGGTTCCAACTACTTGGCGAAGAGAAACCAAAGGAGCCCTTATCAAGGCTGTGGAGTCTGATACAGAAGACAAAGCTGGATAAGGAGCTCTAAGTAAAATTAGACAAGGAGAGCCACAATAGATCCACAGGGGTCGCGGTGGCCAAGGCGAATCAGCCAGCTCCTTTTTCAATCTAATCTCTAATCTAAACAATAATTGAAATCCTTACACCTTTCAAACCCTTAAAATTTTACCCCACCTGCACATAACCCACCCCATATTGGATCCACCGATCTGATATTACAAATCCAAAACTGGTGACTCAAGGAAACCCCAGAGAATCAAATTCTGTAAAAAAAAAACATTGGAAAGTTTCGTTGAGGGATGAGTTCATATTTTACTTTCCATACAATAGATTCTTGCATATCTTTTCAAGATCGCTAGAGCATTAACAAATGTTATCGAGGACAGAAGCTATAAAACTTCTTTCAGGGTTTTGAATGATTTTTTTTATATATTGTTTCATTAAATTTTACTGGAATTTTACCGTATATTTTGGTGCCATATCCGTCCATCCGATTTGACGTGGTTTTCGTTAATGCAACGGGTGCCAGTTGGGAAAGGTATATCGTTACCACCTCAAAGTAAAGGAAGGGGGTGAGCATTAAAGAAATAAATTCTAAAGTGAGTTTTATATCACCGGCTCCTCCACCATTTCTTAGAAAATAACGAGTGTGAAGGATTTTGTTGAAACTTTCACTAAAATCATCTCAATATTTTCATCAACTTCATCAAAAGTTATGTATTTATGAGTGTATAGTACAGTGCCGTGATGATTTTGAGAATAGTTGAATTTTTTTAAGTATTACCAATGTACCTCATTAAAATCCTTCTTTACCATTTATCACATCGCAGTAAACTTGAACTGATAAGCCTACTTCATCGAAAACATTTGCCCACGTTGATGGTGCAGGCGAGTCTGTAGCTCTGCTTTAGACTTGCCTAATGGTGTCTTATATGTCACGGATGAGATAGTTGGTACCGTCTGTGTTCTGTAGTTTTATTGGTAGCGACGATTAATAAACAAGTTTCCTGGAATAGCTGGTGTAGCTCTTCCGCTAGTCGTTTAAAAAATGTGCTTTGTAGCTCTCCAAAGATGCGTTTGAAGTGTTTCTTTTACCCTAGTACTAAAAACGCTAAACAAGTGAGGTATTTATTTGAAATAGCAGCGACTTCTCAGACCACTTGGTCACTAGGTGCTTGCTGGCCCTGGGAATATGGTTACCAAATGAATTAAAGATATCCCAATAATAAATAAAGTTTGAAGCTCTCCGAAATCTATTTGGTGGTTGCTTGAAAATAATAGAATAGAATAGGACTATATACGCGAGTTCCGTTCACAGAAAGAAACTGTGATGAATTATAGCAGAATAATTTATCTATAAGTAGACTGTACGGATGAATATTAATATGAATAATAGACGAAAAAGCCAATAATAGACGAAGAAGCAAGAGAACTAATTGATTTCACGTCAAGAAGATGTTACATAAATAATATCTTTTCCCTGAAGCAATTAGGAGAGGAAGTGCTAACGTGCGAACAAGGATTACACACAATATTCTTTGGTTTAAGAGAGGCTCAGTAGGCAATGAAGGCCAGCGAGAACAAATCAATTATCAAGGCTGTTGTGTATCATCAGATTTGTTTAATATCATAGATTTTAAACTAATCTTTATAATAGAACATCTTTGAAGGTAAAGGTATTGATCGAAAGGCCTCCAAAATTTGAAAAAGCACCCTACTTCTTATTGTTCGGTCGGAGAATAGGGACAAAACATTTAAATAGAAAACAAATAGTAAACGAGAAAAGCAAATACAAATATTTAGGAGTCACACCAATCTCTAATGGCAGAGATGACATCAAAGAAAAGGAAAACTTATAGCTATAATATAGACATTCAGTGTTACAGACTCATCAAATTTCAAATAAAATAAAGCCACATAATTTACTTGGTCTATACTTCTAAGAATATCAATTAAATTTGATATTCTGGTTTACCATTAGATGCAGTGCTGAAACTGATATATTTTTATGTGTGTTTTAACGTTTGGTGAATGTGCTGGTGAGAAGAAAATACTAAGAAGAGACAAGTATATTTTAACTTCACGGTGTTATCGTCGATGTTCATTAATTCCTTTTGTACGAAGCATTAAAAAAAATGTATTAATTCTTCATGTTCTTCAATCCAATCTGTCAGGTGGACTGTAATTGGACATAAAAACCCCATTCTGGTATTTATGATTAGCCGACTATATAAAGAAAACTCTGATTTGGTGAAAGATAATAACAGTTCCGATAAAAGTAAAATTGTCAAAGATGTCAAATAGGTTGTCATCAATGGCCTTTAACATATATAATTAATAAGTGCTGCAAATGTGTGTTGACCACAGTTTCTAACTTGAGATTTGCAGATGATACTACTTTAGTTGCTGCAAGTGAAAACGAGCTCAGCCAGCTATCCAAAATTCTTCAAACAGTAGACTTTGAGTACGGTTTAAGTGTAAATTACAGCAAAATTAAAATTATGATTATGTACCGTGCAAATGAAAACCATTCAAACATATTAAGTATGTGGTAGTAAATAAGACGATGTGTCTTGGAGCCCTTGTTAACAATGCTGGCAACTGCGAATATCAAATAATACGGGTTTGCAAGATAGGCAACTTAACAGTTGAACAAGTTTAGGGCAGCAGATAGATTACGAAATGACAAAGATCAGACTCTCAAGTAGTCTTCTTTTCGTCTTTAAAACAAGGATCATTAGAGTCAGGCAGATAGTGTATTAAAGTTTTCGAGATATGAGTGTGAACATATTTATTATGTATCCCTTGGATACGCCATCTCACCAACAGCTCCAGTTTCCTATAGGTGCTCCCTCAAAACATCTTTCCAGCACCGAATTCAATATAGAACGGTAAATGGTTCGAGGATAATCGGACGCAAAGTGGCCCTAAAGTTACTTTTTTTTCAGATCAGTCTGCCAAGTCTTACTAGTTAAGCAATCTGAAAGTTATTTTTCAAATCTTCGTTTTTTAATTGCCTACCGACTGTTAAGCCAAATTTTCGATTTTTTTAAATTTCCCAAGAAGTTTAAATTTTCATCAGAAATTTTGAAAAATCACAGACAAAAATCGAAAATCTGGCTTGACAGATCGATAGCCAATTAAAAAACGAAGATTTGAAAAACTTTCCGATTGCTTAAGACCTCCAGACTGATTTGAAAAAAAAAGTCATTTTGGGATCACTGTGCGCCGTCCAAAACGTTGGGTTGATGTCAAAATGTGTCTGCTGGGAAGGAACTTTGGTGGAATCGTACACCTAAGAAGTACACGTGACAAAGGCCATGATGTCAAACGTGCCATAAAACAAATGGATGCCAATTATAACAATGAATGAGCACAAAACATTTGTCAAGAAGTTGTGAATAAGAAGATTATATTATGATGAAGCTAATTAGTAGTATTGGTATTAGTTAGCAGATTCCTCAATAATGTACTACAAAATGCCGTTTTAGATTATATTTATTTGACACGTATGTTACTGTACCGAGATTCATAAGAATTGTGAATTTTTTATTTCTAATTTGTAAAAAGCCAGTTTTCATTTAACAAAATTTTTCTAGTTATATTGATCTTGGTCTTGAATCAGTGTATAATTTCTATACACGTTTCAAAGTTATTTAAAGTCAGCTTTATAATTAATATAAGTAATCGATAGATCAAAACTTTATAATATAAACCAGCGTATTTATAAAAAATCATAATCTTATAATAAACACGTTGCGGGTTTATCGATGAAAGCTTGCCATCCTTAGAGAAGCGAATAAGTTTATAATAAGCTAATAACTAACAGAATTATTTATGCTCCAGCGTAGCACAAATTGGATTTTTCTCTAAATAAGGCATGATATGACTTACAGACTCCAAACGCCAGTAACCGTTATATTATTATATTCTTAGGAAAGATAAGGAAACAAAGAAAGTTTCCAGTTCTTGAGCACGTATCCCCCAATGGTTATCGTGTGAGTGATTGCTTGGGAATTATTAACAAAATGTAAGACTGAAAAATCCAGCGGTAATGTTACCCGAAAACCGTTATTGTTTCTACTTTTGAGCATTCACAGTGAAAGGCGAATACGTGCCTTAATAATCTTAATAAAATAAATTCGCGATTTCTTGAAACACGTCAAAAAGTACTAAACTTTTTGTGAAAAGTTGAATACCTTATAACAATATTGTCACATGAACGTATCCAGAGAGAGCTGCAGGCAGTAGGCAAGGGCGAGTGCAACCGCCTAGAGAGGCTGTTTGGGGTTGTACAAATGTATGAGACCTTGTGATATCTCGATATGGACTGTATGGGGATTTATGTAAAAATGGATAATTAATCTTAAATAAATCACTTTAAAATATGCATCATTTATAAAAACATTATAAATCGGGAACATTAACATTTGATATTTTACAAGACAATAGTAAAGTTTTTAAGTATAAATTAACTATTGTCAATCACTTGCATTGAGTTACGTGAAGGAAGAGAAAATTATAACTGTATCAAGATTTTTCTTTGATTTAAAGAATCCGTACAATTTTTGCAATTGATTATTTGCCCCCCGAAAGTTAGTTGCATTATCACTATATATTACGGCAGGGTAATCTCTTCTTGATAATCGTTTCAGCATAAATAAAAAAGCCTCTGTCGACAAGCTCGACACGAGTATAGCTTTTGTGGACATGCATATAAACAGAGCAAAGTAACCTTTTGTGAAAGTCGAATTACGTAATCAGGACTGTTTAACTACGATCGGCCCAAAAAAGTAAAATTTCGAGAAGAAAATGAACTATGTAACTTTTCATATAAATCGGTAGTCTTTAAGATATTACGGAATTGGAATTTTAACTTGATAAAAGAAGTATTTCAAAATGGTTGTCATTAAATAACTCGAAAAGTCAAAAATCCCAGAAACAAATAGGAAAGCTACTATAAGGCTAAGGATGAGTTTTATTTTTCTCTAATTTCTGTAGAATTAATAGTTTCGGAGATCAGGAAGTATAAAGATGGCGTCCGAACGTTTATAAGACGAAGTATTTAGTTTAAATATTAAATATCTCAAAAATAAAAGACGATTGATTCATTAAGCTTTCAAATGATTTTTCCACTGTTTCTTTAGCATAAATGACAAAGAAGTTATAATAAAAACGATGCACTTCTTAACTTTTTTTTAATAGAAACGTCCCCAATGTGTTGTTGCAGGGCTGGCTTTGGGGGGAGGGACCGTGCCCCGCACGAGCGCGCCGTATTACAGGGAGCGCCACGAGCCTCATATAAGGTGCGCCATGAGCTTAATATTTTTGAGATGGTGAATTTTTTTTTTTAATTTTACCTCCCTCTCATCAATTTTCGTTTGTTTGCAGCACTTGCTTTAGAAAAATATTGCATTTTAAACTATAAAGTGATTTTCAAAAAAAACGTAAAATTTTTGTTTTGTTTTGCAAATATCTCAAGATATAGTTTTAGCGAAGAAATTAAGGACATCAAAAATAAAGTTTATTAAGTAAGGATGATTTGTTTTTTTTTATATTTATGTAGAATTAATAGTTTTGGAGATATTTAAGTTTAAAGATGGCGTCCTGATCTTTATACAGGGTGTCTGCTGTATACGTACAAATATTTTGCATGATAATATATTAACCCAAAAGAAGCAGCAAAAAGTCTTATAAAATTTTCGCTTTCATCTTCAGGCAAGACGGTATATGTAAATATTGTGTACGTTAGTTTTGCAGTAGAAACTAAGAACAAGTTCAATGCCTCCTATTGACCTTTTAATTGTGTTTATTGTATAAATAATGAGACATAAAAAACTTTTAAAAAAGCTGGTGTCTCTTTCGTAAAAGGAATCCTTCGCAGTGCAAATCTGCGGTTCAAACAAAATGTTCATATTTCGTTGTTTAGCCGTAGGTAAGGCCGCAGATTCTAATGATACAGTGTTGTCAATGTGTTCGATTTATCTAGTTTTAAAGTAATATTAATAGAGCGGTGTAATGAACGGGGTGATGAATTAAGTATTGAAATTAAATTACCAGCTGTTAATTTAATTACTGCAGTGGTTAAAGAAATTTTCTATAATAAATTTTTAAAAATGGTAATTTTTAATCTCATCGTTAAAATACATGTTTTACAGACAGTAAATTACTGAGATCAGTAACATTTTTTTCAATAAAGACAGGAGTTTCAAAAATCGACTAGACGTCCTTTTCTAATAAATCCTACGGAATAATTGTGGTTTGTGAAAAATTGTTAATATGGCAATGGGCAAATTAATATTAAATGTCAATTGGTGTTTTTATGTAAAAACTGATTAAACAAGGTAAAAGTTAAACTGTTTTATTATTTTTAAATGACAGTCTTGCAACGCTGTAAAACCCGTGTTATTGATACGACAAGTGAGCGCGACAACCTTGTCTCTTCCGTCTTCTGTTTATAGTTGTACTCTCTAAACTGAAAGCATTGCTTCTAATTAATTTTTCATAAAAAAAGTAGGTTTGAGTTAGAAATAAAATTTGTAATTTTTTTTTTTACTTCTTTTGGGTCAACGTGGTATCCTGAAAAATATTTGTACGTATACAGTATACACCCTGTATAATGAAGTATTTAGTTTAAATACCTTAGAAACTATAACACTGATTAAAAAATTCTGAGGACCAGAATTAAAGATAATTAATCAAATTTTAAAATTGTTCTTTGTTTGATTCTATATCATTAAAAACAAAGAAGTTATGACTGGAACAATATACGTCTTTACGTTTTCTTTTTAAACAAAATGTTACTGTTTTGTTGCTGTAATTGTTCAGTAATTAATAAAGATATATTACCAGAAATGCTGTTTTCATAAATATATTTATCATGACCTAGGTGCTCATTTTTGTTTCCACTTTAAAATATTTGCTTTGGAAAAATATTCCATCCGCCACATTAGAGCCGGCATTTTGATTTTTTAAGTTCAGATTTATAATCAGCTACCCTAAAAACCTATGCAATAGTTGCCTGTAGGACTTAGTATATGAAATCTCTAAATTATACGAATTTTTTTCAAAATTTTCAATATTAAGATTCAAAAAGTTTAATCCACCCGTTTCTTATTTCAAATAATGTAGTGTAACAAATATTTTTTGAAGAGTTTCATCGAAATTGGTTTTGTTCTTGTAGGTTCCGACAATTTCTTGGCTTCATTGACTCGACTAAACAAATCAAAGTAATTTTCGTCCTTAATTATCACAAGGCCGATATTGACTTGTATTCTACTAAATTTGCTAAACACGTTTAAAAATATTTCTACAGTTTACGTTTGAATTAATTTGACACTCAAGAGAATTAACTGAATAAAATGGAGTGCAAAAAGTTGTTTTTAATCAGCGTAATAAAAACGGCTTAATTCAACAAGGGACAATAGAGAAACGAGAGCGAAAACAGAATGAATGACTTCGTTAAACAATAATACAAGTTAGGGGCGTTGATAACAGTTACAAGCAGTAGACTATGGACAAGGCAGACAAGATAATCTTACCATTGTTAGAAATGTCTTTGAGACTTGTTCAGCGAACCTCAAAATTGTATTGTAATAATATTGCAGAAAAACCAGACTAGAGAATTTCAAACTTCAGCGTAGACATTAACATACTTTTTGATTACTATTCATTTGTACCGTATATGCTAGGATTAGTAAGAATTTAGTATTAAGCATAGGATTTTGCAGAGTGAGAGGGAAATATGCGTTTATTTTCGATTAATTATAAATATTAAAAAACCAAACATACTATAATATTTAAAACAGTTTTAGATACTTGCTATTGTTCTAAAAAATACAACTATGTATTTTTTTATTGTAAATTTCTACTGTGCTTGAATATCGTAATTTGTCAATGAAAATAGTTTCTAATTTCATTATTAAAGTATGGCATTTAACTATATACATTTATGATAAAAACTGTACATAGTTGTATTCCTTAGAGCAATGGGGAGTTCTTGAAACTGTTTTAAAATTATACCATTCTTGATTTTTTAAATATTTGTAGTAAACCGAAAATAAACGCATATTTCCCTCTCACCCTGCAAAATCCTATCCTTAAAGTAGTTATATTCAGTCACATGTGCAGATATATACTTATTATCTAAGCATAAAGTCTTATCTGTTCTTATTCAAAATAGGTCATTTAAATGAATAGAAGTTGCAGTCTGGCGTGACCGACTGCGAATACCTATTCGATTACCATCTTGATTGAATACGGTACAATTCATTTTTACCAGGGCTGGCTCCAGGTATTTTGCCACCCCGGGCACAGTTTCATTGTGCCGCCCCTCTCTTATATAAATAACATCAGGGTCAGGCAAAATGACATCTTTCAATTTTTAGGTTGCTTAGAATCGAGTCATATTTAATGAAAAATTTGTATCATATATAAAAATGACAGGAAAAACTATATTTCTATGTATTTTTTTACTAAAAAGTACCGTTAATTGATAAATAAAAATAAACAGTGTCTCATTTTTACCCTCCAAGTGGGGTAAAAAAAACAGTGGAGGGCAAATGAAAGACACGTGATTTATTCCCATTCTTATTGACGTCGTACAAATGGAAGTACAAAAATAAGACCGAGGAGGGTTTTTTCTTTTATATGTAATTTATTCATATTTTTTTACTAAACAAGAAGGGGCTTGCAGAAGAGCTAGCTAAATTAGGAAGCTGAAATGTGCCTGCTTCAGTCTGTCCATTTGGTCTCTTTAGTCTCTTTTTTACCCCGCTTTTAATTTTTTCGTTTAAATCAAATTTTTGATGATTTAAAACTAGCAGATTAATAAACTTGATCACAAAATGTGAAATATGACGCTTCTAGTTGACGTTTGCCAAATACGGACAATGTAAATAGAGAAACTATAAAATCCCCAAAAAAGTACTAAGGTGCGTTCAAAAATTTTTTAAAAGTGAATTAAAGAGTTTACTGAATAATATTTTTTCCCGCATTAACAGTAGTCATATGACCTGTTTGGATAACATAAAACAGTTCTGAATGTACAAAACAAACTTGAATAAAAAATTAAGTTTAGTTTATTTCAATCTGGGTTGGATATCACCTTGTCTTTTATTTACCCTGCTACCTGTCTGTCTCACTTTTACCCCGCCTGACCCTATCGTTTCAGTCCGTTATCTTTTATAACATTTTAAGAGTCACCTACTGAATATTCTTGATGGTTTGTTTTTTTAGTTATAAGGTTTACAGCAACTTTTGGATTTTCAGCAATATGATTACTGCATTTAAAAGGGTAAAATAAAATAATTGAAAAAATTAACCGTATTGAAACTTAAAAAAAAAATACCACACCACAGAAATTAGATAAGAAAAAAAATCACATATAAGAAATAGAATGTATGTATGTAACTTACTTTATGTACAAAAAAAACTAACAATAACAAATTATTTATATAAAGTTAACATTACTATTACTATATTAGTGAAACAATTGTTTCCTAGCTTTTTTATATTTTTTGGTAACTGTGGATTTGAAGAATTTGCCGCCCCACAGTGGGGCAAATAGCTCATTTTTTGGACAAGCGATAATTCCCAAGCCTGGAATTAATGAAATTTAAAATTTTTTTTTTTTAACTCTTCGTTATAAAATTGCCTTTAATTCTATCGAGCCCGAATTTTGAAATTTCAAAATTAAAGGACTTAAATTTTGAAAGTAAATTAAAATTTTAACAAAAGATTGTTTAAAATTATAAAAAATTGTTACTTGGGGGGGGGTTTTGGTTTCTAATCTCATTTCTGATCCCCGAATTTTGCGATTCAAAAAACCAACATGGCGGCCATAATATTTTTTTAATTGACATGTAAATGCGCAAATTGTTAAAAATTGTTACTTGGTTTTAGAGATTGCTGATCATGAATCTGAAGTCCAAATTACGTAATATCGAAATCCAAGATGTCGGATCCAATATGGCGGCCATAATATTTTTTTAAATGAAATGTACATGCGCAAATTGATAAAAAACGTTACTCAGGGTTTTTAAGGGTTTCTGACGATGAATATGAAGTCTAAATTACGTAATATCGTAATCCAAGATGGCGGAATCAATATGGTGGATCCAATATGGCGCCCACAATATTTTTTAAATGAAATGTACATACGCAAATTGCTAAAATTTTTTAATCACGGGCTTAATTCACTAATCTTGTTTCGGATATTTTAGTTTCGTCACTTTGGAAACCATAATATCGGATTCAATATAGCTGTTATAAATTAAAAAAAAAAATAAGACGTAGATGCAAAAATCATTAAAAATTAGTTCCTAGAGGTTTCTGATTCCGCAGTTAAAATTTCGTAATTTTGAATTCTAGGGTTGCATTTCCAGTATGTGCTAAAATGAAATAATTAATATTTCCCCTTTTCTTATGAGATATTTAAATCTGGATATGCACTAAAAATATATCACATTGCTCACATTTGTAAAGTTACTCTCAGTGTAACTTCAAAACGAAAAACAAATTTTAACAGTTTCCTTCTTGATTTGCCATTCTTTTTTAACTTACGGACACCATATTCGATCCGCCATCTTGGATTTCGATATTACGTAATTTGGACTTCAGATTCATGATCAGCAATCTCTAAAAACCCCAAGTAACAATTTTTAACAATTTGCGCATTTACATGTCAATTAAAAAAATGTTATGGCCGCCATATTGGATTCGCCATTTTGGATTACGATATTACGTAATTTAGATTTCAGATTCTCGATCAGAAACCCTTAAAAGTCCTAAGTAACAATTTTTAACAGTTTGTGGATGTACATTTCATTTAAAAAAATATTATGGCCACCATATTAGATCCGCTATCTTGGTTTTTTGAATGGCAAAATTCGGGGATCAGAAATGAGATTAGAAACCAAAAAAACCCCCCAAGTAACAATTTTTTATAATTTTAAACAATTTTTTGATAAAATTTTAATTTACTTTCAAAATTTAAGTCCTTTAATTTTGAAATTTCAAAATTCGGGCTCGATAGAATTAAAGGCAATTTTATAACGAACAGTTTAAAAAAAAAATTTTTAAATTTCATTAATTCCAGGCTTGGGAATTATCGCTTGTCCAAAAAATGAGCTATTTGCCCCACTGTGCGAACCTAGAATTTTGCCGCCCCGAGCAGCCGCCCGCTTCGCCCCCCCCTAGAGCCAGCCCTGATTTTTACGCGGTACTACGAGATCAAATACACATCCAATATCTTGTTTATTTGTTTATTTCTTTTATTCGAACAGGTATTCGCACTTTACAATGCCCTACTGCACCTTTAACTCGTTTCTTAATGGTTTACTAGAAATATCTTACATAATAACATTTTAAAGTAAAAAAAAATATATATTGCCTAATCCATGTAAAGATTGGTCAAACCTGAGACAAACATTTTATCTAGCAGTTTCGATATTTTGTACATATTTATATTTTTATGTGCTTAATCGAAAACCTTAGAAACATTTTGCTCTAAAATTATAATAAGACGTAGTTAGCATAAAACATGACGGTTTACGTACCTCTGACTACCACTCTGTACCACTAATAGGGCCGCCTAATATTAAAGAGGAGTATTATTCTACTATAGTATTTTACCTGCATTCCATCTTTGAAATAAAAATTTTAGGTTTAACAGATATTATCTATTGCAGTTTTAATATCGTACACTTCCCCTTTTTTGTTTAGTTAGGCATATTATCATATAAAAATTCATTAGTATTCTATTCACCAGAATTTATTAATTCCGACATAAAAACATTATTTGATGTCTGGCTATGACGGATTAGAAAGTTTTGCTACATTTCCGCTTTTACTAATCTTGTATAATCTAAGCTAACCACATCTCTCTGCCTGGTATTGCATTTAAGGATTTCATCATGTAGCTATTTGCATTTGCATAAGCAATATGAAAGTGAAATAACTAGGAATTATATTTCACAATTTTCTCTTTCAACAATTACATAAAACATGGTAGTTTCCGTCTCTTGAACGATTGAGTCACGATGTTTAAAGTAAGTTTTTTTCCTCTTATCTCCTCTCGAGCCGTCGCATCTCACTTCGTTTTCTTGTGCTGTGCGAGTTAGACGTGTATTAATAGTTAAGTTAATGTATTAATGTTTGGAGTTCCAATATGGACTTACATAATGACATAAGTCTTGGAAAGACTTATTGCTACAGTCGAATAATACAGAGTAGGAATTTATTTTCCATTACTAGTATTAATTATAATAAAAATCATTCAAATATTGCTTAGTAAAATTACAAATTGTTAATGTTAACTGCTGTAATTATTTTTTATATCGTTTCAGAGTCCATTACTAGAGAACTTAAATATCTGGAAATTTTTCACATGATTAATACATTTGCTTTTAAAATAGATCATGTTCCTTTAAACATCTTCTTATGTTTTATGTAATTGTTGAAAGGGGGAAATTGTGAAGTATATCTGAAAAATTAATCGAATTACCTGAAGATTAATTTGAATTATATGAATAATTTTCTCCGAAACAATTACACCCTACCCTCCCTTACAAATCCTTTTCCAAAGATCTATTTTAGCGCAACACAACAGAAGTGAAATGTGACGACTCGACGGGTAAGAGTTAGGATGAGAGGCAAAAACTTACTTTATACATTGTGACAATCGCTCAAGAGACGGAAACTACCTCTGTTTTATGTAATTGTCTCGGAGAAAATTGTTCATATAATTCAAATTAATCTTCAGGTAAGTCGATTAATTTTGTAATTATATTCAGTTTTAATGCTCCCATTAATCTATATAAATATGGACAAGGAAACCATCATTCGCTGACTCATCAACGTTTCTGCCATTTCCAGTATGCGTGAAGGTACGCGTGAAGTCTAAGATTTCACATAGTTGCGGCCTATAGGGCACTTTTACAGATAAACGATTGTTTGTTTGTTTAAATATTTTTCTACAGGCTACCAGGTTACCTTAAGTCTAGGAGATCTAGATTTATCTAAGTGAAGGAGACGGAGATCTACAGTTCATAATGGAATCTGAACCACTTCTTGAATGTAATTTGCAATGAAAAATTATTACTCCATCTTGGACACACTTCGCAAGGTGCGTGAAAGTTAGACATGCTAAACTACTGAGCTACCGAATATGTAAAAATAAAATTGAATAAATTTTTATATGGTGAAAGAGTATTTACATTGTTTTCAATATCAAGAAAGTTTCTCCCATTTCCACTATACGTAAGAAGCACAATTTGTTCTTATGGGATACTTAAATACCTATAGACTTCGAGAGAAAAATAAATGATTGGTTGACATCCTATTTATGTAATAAAAAAAAATGAGATATTATTGGAACTTATTCCAACGAGTCGCTGTCGGTATCCCCCTTATTTTTTTATTTTTGCTAATGGTCTCCCTAAAATAATAAACTCTATAAATAACGTCATTATATTTAGGGGCTTAACCCTAGTAAATGCTGTTTCTAAATTGCAAGTTCTCATTAATAAATTTATAAATTGGTTTAAAATGAATAAGTTGAATCTTAACACATCTAGGGCAAAAACACAATATATCTTGAACTTCGTGTAGATAATTCGTTAAATTGGAAAACGCACACGCACACAAATGTTTTCTGCAATAAACTATCGTCTTTTTCCCTCGGCATCTTTGGACTCGAGGCTTTGTTAAAACTATAGAATAAATACTGAATGTACGAGTACTTGTAGTAAAGGCAAAACATGACTGTTTTGAAGATTACCGTAAGACTTTTGATAATGTGGAATGAGACAAACTGTGGGCTGTATTATTGGAGATGGGAATGTTATAGAACATCCCAAAATCGATCTAATTCGAGATATAAATAAAATTACGACTTAGGAAAAATTTATTAAAAAGACCATTTGGGCATAACTAAACAAAGACAAAAAAGGCTCAACACGTGATGCCCAGAAATTTTTCACCTATAAAAATATGTTTATGTCCAGGCCGTAAGAGTAAAAGTATTATGTTCATGGGAAAGTATACTGAAAAAAAAAAGTATGATTTTGGTCAAAGACAAAAATACTTCTTCAAAATTGTGCCAAAGTTGGACTTTAAAAAATATTATATTATAATAAACATGGACAAGGAAAAGGAAACAATATACTTTTTAAGAAGTACTCTGAAAATGTACTTTGAAAATATTTGTAAATATTTTTAACTTTTTAATCGCTTCACGAAACACAATGAAAGTGGAGATACAGTAATTGTGGATATCATGTAACAGAATGAATATAATTTTAACGATGCGACGCGACGTACTGAAAGGACGAAATCGAAAAATGTGGTAAATCCGCGTACCGTCTATAGGCAATTACTTGACAAAAATTAGTAAAAATGGACAAAACCAGTTTTTCGAATAAAACAAATTTGGATTCATCCAGCTGCTCGTCAATTGGACGAGGGCGTTGGATAATCGGTAGAAAGCGATAGTACGAAAACAAATACAGGTCTTCCCAAATGATAAAGTTATAGAGAAAACCGCCTTATGCATCAGTAAGACAAAAAACCATTTGCCAAGGCTCCAAGGCGAAGCCGTGTCACATCCCTTATATTGAACCTATATGAGGACCGGTACGTCGTGAGACAGAAAGTTGAAATAACTCATATACAGTTGAATTCAAATATAACTCCATTCTTGTGAATAATATAATCACGATAAAGAACTTTAATGCTAACCACAAGAGTCCCAAAATTGTAAGTAAAATATTTTAATATTATTTCAAGTCAGACCCAAATCCCAAAACTGCTTGCATCAATTTCTAAGGAAGTTGTGTGAATCTTTTCTACCAAATCAATTGCTATCACACGCTATCCATTGTACGGTAGCATCAAAAGCTCTTTAGAAGAGGTGGTCGACTTCGCCTTACTTGAGGGCAAATTACACAGCCCCACAAAAAAAAAAGTTCAGACCAGCGAACCAGACTCATGTATCCCTATGTATTTTCGGTCGCTGAATCCGAATCCGAGGTTAAAAAAATTCGTACACCCCCAAAATCTTGAGCTAGAGCCAAAAGACACCCCTGGACTGGGGTAAAAAGAATATTAAGCTACGAGAATAGTTGTTACATCCTAATCTATCGAATTATACAAATTAAGGTTAAACAGCAGCGTACATACAATAGATATGAAACACACCCCCAGTGAGGGGTGAAAACTAGCCCCCATTTATAAAAAAATGGATCCAAAACAGCAGTGACTGTTGAAAAAGCTCGAAAGGTCTAAGTTTTGTTAAAGTGCATCAGATCCGACGTAATCTTCATAAACTGCCCGTATAGGGTTGAGAACAACCACCCTTAAGTTTAAAGGACACAAAACAAGAGAAAATGTAAAATCCGACAGGATTTCTATTTTGCGCAGTACTCTAAAATAGAACTAGAAACTTACGTACCATCAACGCCCTACAGTGTCAATCCTCAGATGGTGTGAAAACTATCCCCTATGTAAGATTTATCTATAAAAAGTTACAGTGACTTCTATAAAAATTCGAAACACTTACGTTGTGTGGAAGTGAGAAGAAACTAGACTATGTTCGGCGCTGTGCTTGAAAACCACCCCCATGGGGTTGCGAGATGCTACCATCCGTAGGACACTGGAAGTGTGCATCACGATTTTTGCTAATCATAGCATAAAAATGTAAATCCGGTTAGTTTCTCTCTGTTTTTCCAGCATCCTACAGATATAGGGGTGGTATCTCGCAACCCCGTGGGGCTGGTTTTCAAGCATAGCGTCGAACATAGTCTAGTTTCTTCTCACTTCCACACAACGCAGGTGTTTCGAATTTTTACACTACATTTTTATACTGTAACTTTTTAGTTTAGTGGGTAGTTTTCACACCCTCTGAGGGTTGACACTGTAGGGCGTTAATGATACGTAAGTTTCTAGTTCTATTTTAGAGTACTACGCAATTTCAGCCAATCATAGCATTCGTGAAAATAGAAATCCTGTTGGATTTTACGTTTTTTCTTGTTTTTCTCGTGTCCTTTAAACTTGAAGGTGGTTGTTCTCAACCCTATAGGGGCAGTTTATGAAGATTACGTTGGAGTTTGTTATCACTTTAACAAAATTTAGACATTTCGAGCTTTTTCAGTACTCATTGATGTTTTCGATCGATTTCTCACCCTTCCCTGGGGGTGTGTTTCATATCTGTTGTATGTACGCTGCTATTTAACCTTAATTTGTATAATTCGATAGATTAGGATGTAACAACTATTCTCGTAGCTTAATATTCTTTTTACCCCAGTCCAGGGGTGTTTTTTGGCTCTAGCTGAAGATTTTGGGGGTGTACGAATTTTTTTGACCTCGGATTCGGATTCAGCGACCGAAAATACATAGGGATACATGGGTCTGGTTCGCTGGTCTGAACTTTTTTTTTTGTGGGGCTGTGTTATATAATTTATTAGATAGGATATTGCATAATTTTGATTGTACTTATTTTAAACCTAATCAATAAATGGCATTATTTGAATGATTGCATTTTATTGATTGAATGACTTGTTTCACGTCTTAGCCCTCGAGGGCTTTCGTTTGTTAGCCCGGAATTGAGTAAATTGGGTGTCTCAGGCCCCATAAGTTTGCATCTCAATACCACGGTCACATTACGAAGGCTCGAGGGGGAATTCTTTATGAAGACAATTCAGAGACCTCTAAGCATAAAATCCATTAGAACGTTAGGTAAATAAGAAAAAGTGCATCGGGATTTGGAAAAAGCGTCGTTAGTAATCAACGGTAAGTGCTGCCTTGGCCTATTTCTTGGCTATCAAATATCTCACATATCTTATTGAACCCGCCTGGGAGTGGAAAACTACATACCAACAAGGAAGACGCGACTGGCGCCCTTAATAAATAAATTTGTGTCGCGTTATTCAGACGCTGTGTGATAGGTTCTTCTACAATATCACAGACACCTTCGAAAAGTGATTGTGGTATAGCACACAAGATGATATACCTTAGCATACCTTCTGGAGTCCCTGTGTAACTGCAAATATGACATTAGATAAAGGATACAGATCGGTAATCTACTAAGTAGTTGATCAAAATTTGACAGAAATATACTAGCTCACAAAAATAGGACTTGCAGGGAGAAGCAGATGGCAAGGGGCAAAGAGGTCGCATTTCAAAACGTTGAGTTAATGTCACTAAAGAACCTGTGGGGGAGAGCTTTGGTGAGACCGTGTCTTTAACAGGCAACCGCCACAGATGGCGTGATACTGTGAGGCATGCCATGCAGTAAAGAAAAGTCAGCTAAAATAATGCGTGTCAAGGCGTTGTAAATAAGAAGAAAAAGTTATTAATGAACTTCAAAAAAATTCTATTTAATGGAACTTTCACTAAATCAATCTTAATGTTCAGGGGTAGGTATTCGGCGTATGAAAGATTGAATTTTTATTAATGACCTGGTTTCAAAGACAAGTTTACTAAAGGTTACGAAGTAAAATTTCACCTAGTCACCCAATTAATTCGACATTATTACCTAATATTGATATTGAAATCAAAACGATGTAGAAATATAAACGTTACACATATTTTTACCCGCAATATCGATATCGGATAATAAAGTATAATGACGATAAAATATTTGAAAGCTAAGAAACAACGGTAAAGTACACCGAAGTGTAATATAAATAAGTTCTCATTAACATCTGTAAAAGCAAATTTTTCGGACCACTTTTTAAGTCATTTATTTTCTGTATGTCTATTAAATGGATGAACAGCGCAAGGCTAAGTTTCACAGAAAAATTCAAACTTCATTACCAGATTGCCTATTTTTTCTAATTTTATTATTCAATATACAGAGGAAGATAAGCGAGAATGAGCTCATCATTTGTTGGATAACCTTCAAAATAAACTCTCAATACGATATATGTATAAACTACAACAAAATGAAAACTATGATTTCAGTCCGAAATTAAAATTACTCAGATACGGGAATGATAATTGCCAGGTAGTAAGAAAGATGGCATACCTTAGAACCCTTGTGGAGAATACCAGCGGCGTGGCAGATATCATGAAACGCACAAAGATAAGATTTATTAACGACCAAATTTTCTCCATCTTCCTTTTCATCTCTGAAACATAGACCGATAGGGAGGCAAACAGCATATTAATGCTTTCGAGATGTGGCTCTCAAGACGTCTATCAGGAATTCCCTGGTTGGTCCATGTCCATCATACAACAGCTCGATTTTCCTAGAAATGGGCATCCAAAGCGTCCAGAATCGTATATAACACCTACTTGGGCCCGCTGCTTGACGGCAGCTCTTCGTCTGGGAGCACTAGGTCGGGGTAAGGAGTTTCCTGAATATTTTTGCCTAGGGGTTGAGCGCCACCTAGTCGAGATCGGGGACTAGGGGGAAAAAAATATGAAACTATGATTTTCCCTCAAATGTATAATAAGTATAAGGATAAAGTTTCACAGTAAAAGCATAGGAATATTTTAGATTAAAAGTGATATCTCATTTTATTCTTAAACCCCACAAGTAGTACTATGAGCGGTTCACACTCAAAAAAATTAAGCAAATAATATAACTCTGAGCACTACAGTTTAAGAATAAATAATAATATAAACTTACCACAACACCGCTTAACCATGGTTGCCAAAGGACCTTTTATTATGTCCATAAAATTGTTTAATAAACTTCCAAGTTCCGTCAAAAAAATAGGGAATATTTATTTATTCAAGAAAACCATAAAAAAATTACTATTAAATAATGTATTTTATTCTGTGTTGGAGTATCTTGATTGCTCAGATTTTTAGTGTTTTATTGTAATAGTTTTATTATGATATATCATACATATATATATGTTTTTATACCAAGATTTTTAAATATTGTGTTGCTGTTTTTCTTTTTTTTCAGCTTCTTTCTGTAGTTTTAGATATTGACAATATTCTGTATACTTGTTTGTACACGTCTTATTGAAAATAAAGAGATATTTTATTGTATTGTATTGTATAACTGTGATTATTTCTTTCTTTTCTCTTAAATGAAAGGATAATTAAAACTTTTATCAAAATCTTCCCCGTAGTTTTTGTTGGTAGGAACTGCAATCTATCTCGTATAGAAAATTGAACGTTACTTAATGCAACTTCCTTTGTAGTTTTCACTTATAGAAAGATGGAATATTCTGACCTTAGTAAAATCATTATTTCTTGATGGGTTGCAGGGTCGTAACCAAAGCCCTGAAAGTCAGCTCTATTGGCATTACGTTTGGTGGTAGGTGTTTATATGGCAAAAGTCGTGAAGATCGTACTCTCGATAAACTTGGAGGTAGGTGTGCTATTCGGCAAGTCACCGGAATGAAGAATATTGCATTAATGCTGTGGTAAAACCATAAATTATAAAGACCGGCGGATCTTCTATATAAAGAATAGCCTTTTTATTAATTTTATTGATAAACTAGTGCCACGACAACCGCTCAGAATGGCGATGGGAATTTCTGTCTCTGTTTTTTTTCTTTCGAAGTCTATCGAATCCACTTTCGTTAATTCTCCTTTATGAAAAAGCGTTTTAATTACAAATAGTAAATTTGCGCAGGTGACGTAAGTGAGACTACATTATCAGTTGACTACAAATATACTTGAAATTATTTTACAACATATCAATTAGTTTTAAGTACAGGGTGTGCGCAAAAATGTCCAAAGTTAACGTTACACTATCACCCCCATCCAGCGGAAGAAAAATAGGAATGCACTATGACTATTTTTCGTCATTCATTACCTTTACTATAGTCACTTAATCCTTATCTAAAGTTAACATACTTATCTAAAACATTACTTAGCCTACTCCATCACATATCCGCATCACTACATTACCTATCCTAAAATATCTTTTACCCAAACTAACGATTACTTAATAACTACTAACGCGCTATTACTATTCCTACTGATTACTACTAACTATCTACGAACTACTCACTGACGGATCTGTCTTAACCTACCCTATATAAACTTAACTAATTCGGCGTCTCAAAAACTAATTACACCGAATGAGAAACCAAACATCGAGGCGAGAGTTCATATCCGTCTCAAGGACTGCCGCCTTTTAGATCAACTTTTCGCTCGAGGCAATACCATAACCAATTAAATTATTACAATTCACTTGTCGTTAGGTTCGGCCATCGACTAATCCTCTGAGTCGTCAGTTTCTGGAATGTACTCATGATACGGTTTCAAATCCTGGAAGTGCCATTCACCCGCATCACTACCATTCTCATTTTTCAAAACATACACTAATTTGGACTTTTTCTTAGATACCGTATTAAGCACATAACGTGGCGCCAGCTTTTTAGAAAAACTTTGTGCTGCGTCAGAAAGGACTTTATTCCGCCTCCACACTTTATCGCCAACGAAAAACTCAACCTCACGCCGTCTTAAATTATACTAACGAGCATTTCGCTCGTGCGCCGCATGCAATTTATTTTTTATTTCCTTATATATATGTCAGTGAGATGGCCCAAGCTATGAACCCATGTTTCATGGTCAAGTTCCCACTGATAGCGTCTCCGTAATAATTACCGCTACATGGGACAACTCTCCCAAAATTTAAAAAGGCTGGACTATATCCAGTAACGTCATGCACCGCAGTCCGCAAGGCGTAACCGATTTTACCTATTTCCTTGTCCCAAACCCTCTTCGATATAACTTCTAATCGCGGCACCAATTGTACGATTGCTTCGTTCGACGTAATTCACTTGAGCGTGGTAATACGCAGTATACCAGATGCTGGACTTCTAGCCTTTAACTAACTTTGTAAGAGCTCTACTAACGAATTGTCTCCCGTTATCACATATAATTCTTTGCAAGACCCCGTAAACTAAGAATACCTAATTTTCAAGAAAACGTACATGTGACTTAGCCTGTCTCAACGGCAACAAAAGGGGATACTTAGAGAACCAATCGACTACCACAAGTAAATAATGATATCCGCTGGTACTCCTGGGCAACGGTCCCATCAGATCGATAGCAATTACTCGCCACGGGAAATGAATCTTTTTTCCATGGAACCAAATCTTGGGTAGTTTGGTGCTTTTTGAAAAGCACACATCTTACAAGATTTAACATACTTATTAACGTATCTTTGCATTTTAGGCCAATAATAAGAGAGACATACCCGTGAATAGGTCTTCGCGTAGCCTAAATGAGCAGCTGTCGGGGAGTCGTGGCATGACTTTATAACATTCACCTGTTGTTTCTTTGGAACAACTAATTTCCAATCCGAAATATTTGTAGATAATGGAACTCTGGCTGGAATTAGCTTATATACATAGTTATTTTTAACGGATTACTGAGTAACACTATAGTTTCTCTCGCTTCTCGAAAGACAGACTTCTAGACGCAAAAGCTATTACCTGTTCGTTCTCTCCCTCTTTCTGCTGAGTAAGCATACAACCTAAACCTGTATCGTACGCATCGCACTGAATAGTGGATGGAGCCGTAAAATCGGGACTGGTTAAGATTGGCTCGGACACTAAAGCAACTTTTACCTCGCGAAAAGCTCTATCAGCTTCATCTAATCATACAATCTTCCGACCTTTCTTCTTGTCTTTAAGTAGATTATTTATAGGAGCCATGAGTGTCGAGAAATGGGAAATGAACCTGCGCTACCAACTACACATTCCTACAAATCTTTTTATCTCCGTGGTAGTCTTTGGTTGCGGAAAGTTAACCATGGGCGAGACCTTCTCTGGGTCAGTTCTGAGTCCTAACCTATCAACTAACCGAGATATTTGAGCTGTGGCTTAAAAAATTCGCGCTTATTGAAATTGATAGTAAGGTTGGCCTCCTTTAATCTGCGTGCAAACCCGCGTAGTAACTTAATGTGTTCATCGAAAGTTGAAGACACTATTATGACATCATTATTTGGCTCCAATTCCGGTCCAAATACAGCGCCCATCAGTCTCTGCTGACACTGAGCAGCATTTGATAGACCAAAAGCCATAACATTGAAATGGAAAAGTCCCCTACCCGGAATTGAAAATGCCGTCTTTTCTTTTGATTCTTGATCAAGTGGGATCTGCCAAAACGCACTACGAAGATCTACTGATGAAATGAATTTGGCATCGCCTAACATATTTAATATTCTGTCAACATAAGGCAATGGATATGAATCCTTTCTAGTAACCGAGTTTAATTTTCTTCCATCAAAACAAAATCGAAATTCGCCATTTGACTTTTTTATTAATAGTACCGGTGATGACCATTCGCTCATAGACGGCTCTACCACACCCATATCGATCATTTTATCTAACTCCTTATTTAAGTGTCCTAGCATATATGGTGACATGAGATATTGTCTCTGTTTAAAAGGCTGCGCACCAGTAGTATCGATATGATACCACTATTTTACTTGTCCTACCCAGTCTACTTTCAGGCGCAAGTTCGCGAAATTCAGAAATAATTTTCTCTACTTCAACTACTTGAATTTTTGATAAATTATTGAAACCAGATACGCAATTATCAATACTAATTTTATTTTCACTCGAACTGAGTACGGCTATATTAACAGTGTCATCATTTTTTTTTATCTATTTATTTAACGTCGCCCTATTTCCGCTACCAGGGCCTATCACCGACGCCAGGAGACGAGCTACCCCCAACCTGGAAATTTTGCGGAACCTCTTCCCTTAAGAAGAGTAGGGATCTTTTACTTGCCTAACATTTAATAGACAAGGAACCGCCTGCTTTACATCCCCTCCGAAGGATGATATATCCACTACGTAATCCTCGTCTGAAATTACGTAGCTTCCGCGCATACACTGATATACAAGCCGCTAGAAGGTGGGACGAGAACGCTGTATTTCCCAAGTACTAACCGCGCTCGACGTTTTTTTTTTTGGCATAAAGGCCGAGGCCATACAGCCAGCCAATAGAAATTACAAACCTACATCTAACCTAAACAGTAACCAAAAAACTACCTGACATACTGTCAGAAACAAAACAAAGGATGTACATAGGTCACAAACTTCTCGTCCAGGGGTCTTTCAGGGCATTTTTCTAACATACAAAATAAGACCACGGTTAGGAGGGTTTTTATAACACAAAGGTGTAGAACAAAGGAAACAAAGCTAACCTATAACTTAATTTTTGTCTCTTCCAAGAAATCCATAAGATAATCAAAAATATTCTTTTTATTTAAGGACAACAGATATACTATATTGAACGGTGTAGGAATGTTGCCATATTTTATTATATTGTTAGATAATGTATCAATTGCTTCTGTGTGTCTTGTACATTCAAAGAATATGTGATCCAGGTCACCTGTGACATTGCAATATTCGCAGACATCAGAGCTGTAGATCTTTATTTTAAACAAGTGTGCAGGATAACATGCATGTCCAAATTTCAGACGGATAATCGTTGTGATGTATTTTCGGGAGCAGTTATAGTTTTCATGCCAAAACTTATACGGTAAGTCAGGGTGAATAAGAGAATATCGAGTCGGTTTTATGAACGCTGATTCTGTCCACATGTAATCCCAAGTATTCCTTAGTTTCGATCTAAATATTATCGTTGCATCCGTCATACATACTTATAATTACAATTATTTCCTACATCAATACTCTCCTTAGCTAGATCGTCCACGTGTTCGTTATCCTTCAATCCTATATGGGATTTTACCCACACAAAGTATACCTCTTTCCCTTCGTCAAAGACATTTTGTACCAAGCCTTCAATGTATAATATAAAGGGATTGGTTTTAATGTTAAAGGTGGTAGTGTTTTTTAAAGCCAAGAGAACTGATAGGGAATCAGAAAGAATAACGGTTTTCTGGTATTTTGAAGTAAATACAAACTTGAGGGCTTCATAGATGACTGTCGCCTCCGCTGTAAAAACAGAGCACTTTATCTTAAGTTTTATTTTTCTCTCGATATTTTTTGAGGGTATATAAAATGCGCATCCTGTTCCACTTGAGGACTTAGAACCATCTGTGTATACCAGCTCCGAATTTGGGTATTTTTCGAGCGTTAAATTTAAGGAATTTATGCTCATCCTCAAATTCTCACCGTAATGTGGTATAGATACCGTCAGATCCGTAAATAAGGAAAAATAATTGTAGTTGCTAAGCCAGTTATCATAATTTTCAATGTATGGGAGTAAAAGAGAACATTCACGGAATGCAGAAGCGAGAGGTGAGGAGGTTTTTTTTAATCCAATATTTATTAGTCAGATCAACGATATTGAGTGATGATATTTTTTTTAAAAGTGGCGGATTGTTAATATAAATTTTCAAAAAAGTTTTAATGGAGGTTCTAGAGCTTCTACAACGCTCGACGTTGCTTCAACGGAATATCGACTGATATTCACATTGAAGTCGCCTGCACGCTCGCCCCATTCATCAATTTTAATGTCCCAACTATTGTCCTGAAAATCAGTGAAACTCTCTACAAAAATCGCTACCAAGTATGAAACTATGATTGAGAGACGAAACAACCAAAAAAGATATGAGTCTACAAGTCTTGTCTATACATATTGGTAAGTCAACTCTCTGACGCACACCGTCGTTCGTAGTAATGAAATTAAAACCAGAGGGTTTTATTCTAATCTTTAACAACTTTAACAATATCAAACCGGCACTACCTATTACTGAATGATTAGCTCCGGAATCTAAAAGAGCCGTAATAGTTTTTCCAAACAAATCTAAACTTATATACGGCCTGTTATCGCCTACTTTATTACTAAATTCAGTAGCGGACTGTGGAAAACACCCAGTCGCATTTTTTATAAAATATTGCTGGATCTCCTCTAATAATTTCTGTTGTTCTAAAGTGCGAACTCGCGGTTTATTTAGCTTAGTTTCGTCCCGAAGAAATGGAGGGAAAAAACGGCCAACCTTTTTCCGCTCCCTTCTTAGTTTTCCGAACATTTATCGCCCTCTGAGCGAAAAACTCCGGATTTCACACAACCAAAACAAAATTTATTATGTTTCTGCTTACAAGACTGATATATGTGGTTAGGTATTTTACAGTTCCAACAAATTACCGATTTACTACCAGCCCGAGGTTTGGTATGGTTACTACGCGAAAACTCATCACGTCGTCTGGGTTGTTCAGTAAAATTATTGGTACTGTTTCGAGCACTATCATTTAATTGCCCTGCAGTGTTAGGATTTTGGACTAAGTTTAATTCACCGATATCTTTACTTAAACACTGAACATCATTCCTGTTACCAGGATTATTACCGGCGCGTGAATAATGCGCGTGATTTGTCCGACCATGAGTCTAGTTGAAACCCCTTCTGAAACTCTTCGAACCTACACGTGTACTTTCATCTGCGTAGTTACCACGCGAAGTCGACGGTTCCGAAAATTTGCTAACTCTCAAGTCGGATTCTCGAGTATTTGACCGATTATCGTTTAAACAATTTTGTGACCTTTCACGAGGAACTTCGTCTAAAATTTTTGCATCCCGGACTAATTGTTCAACGGTCTGATAATCGTTCAAAGCTAAATTGCTTACATATTCGGCCCTAAAATTTGTGCGTATCCATTTTATCTTCGTTGCTTCCGCGGGCTTAGTGCTGAGGCGATCAAACAGAGATCCCTGCACAGCCGCAAAAAGTACAACCGACTCATTATCCCGTTGTTTACGAGATTTAATAAAATCCCACAGCTCCTCGTCATACTCTTTACTTAAGAAATCGCGTTCCATTTCATTTACCAAAGTATCCCAATCTTTTATCGAATCTAATTTTTTGACTTGACGAAACCATAAAAGCGCATCTCCGGAAAATAAATCGACTGGTGAATCAAAAAGTTGTTTCTTGCTAACTTGACGAGCTTCGGCAAGTTCGTTTACTCTTTCCAAAAATATTTTCACCGCGGAAGTATCTGAAGCGCCATCAACTTTACATTCCATTTATAAATATTTTTGACGGTCCGACCATGGTGACAAATAGTCTGCGCCTGCGTCGGAATATTTTGTACTAACGTGGCCGGATTTTCGTTAGTCACGTGATCGTCAAGATCATCTTCTAACGCTAAGCAAGTGGCATACGATTCATTCTTAAATAACTCCGCCGCCGGGTCATCTAATTCAGCAACTGGTATGCGTTGAATTCTATTAGTAATATGAGTAAGCAACCCCAAGTATACAGAATCAGTTGTTGGGCCCTCAAACTCCTGAACTAACTGCTTCTAAGGTATTACTGATTTCTTGCGTTTCCGTAGCATAATCAAAATTTGGATCAACTAACTCGATATTTGTACACTTATCTTTTTGTAATGCTTTACCTAAAATTTTACGCTTATCGTGAATATCGCGAGTAGTTACTATGCCCCGTACCCTCAATTCGTAATTAATCTCATTCACTAGCAAATGGTTAGGTTTCATCTCTCCCGACATCATAACAAATTCAAAGTATACACAGAATAAATAAATGTATATATAACGTACTCACGATTAAGATATAACTAAAATTACAAGGTAAATATTGCTAAATCACGAAATTCCCATCACAATATTTTATTTTAAAGTTTATTTTCCCCAAACTTAAATAACATAAAGCCACAAACTCAATTTAAAAACATAAGATGGAAAGAAACTTTAAAATCTATTAAAAACATTTTAACTTGGGCCACCCTGCATATAAAAAATATTTATTCCTCACTTGCAATAGTTTTCTATTACGTATTGACATTTATTTAGACCCACCTTATATCTAAGTTTTCCACCCGGTATAAATTTTTAATTGAATTTTTAATTGAATTTTATATTAAACAGATTATTTGTATGAGAAAAATTTCATTATACCCATTTTGTGTTGTACTCCGTAATCTCAATCTTTTCGACACACACCCTGTATACCCGACGCTCATAAATAATAATTCAATATTTAGCAGCAATCAAATAATAATCAGTTATGAAAGACAATAGGGAAATTCCGTTTAGGAATAAACATATGCCTTATTTTATCGGTCGATGTCAAAAAAAGTATCACGGTTTTTATTTTAAAGAGGCCAAAAAGTTATCTTCTCATTAATAATTAGGCACCTACCACCTACGTGAAGTTTATGTATCAAATAATTTGCTATCATGAATAAATTATTCTTGGAAACACTTTTCATAAATATTGATTATAAAAATTTTGTATTTCAGTATTTAGAGAAGACCACTGGTTGTAGATTACGTTTTCTTGTGAACTTTTAAAAATTTTCAACTATCTTAACGAAAATAATTAATTTATTTGGATTATAAATTTTTTTTTAATACAATATATAAAAATTACGTTTATGCAGATTACATAATACTACCACCCTTATGTACACCATCAATTTTTATAAAGATAATTATAACGATGGAAATAAACCATCAAATTCCCGTAACTTACTTAATAAAAAAATAAATGTAAAAAATATTTTATATCTAGAGGGAAGATTGTCATTAAAATAATTCTAGGCGAAAATATTCAGCTCAGGTCCCACGTTCAGGTGCCACTGTATAAAACCTCCTTGGGCCCGCTACTTGACGGCAGCTCTTCGTCTGAGAGCACTAGGTCGGGGTAAGGAGTTTCCTGAATATTTTTGCCTAGGGGTTGGGGGCCGCCAAGTCGAGATGGGGGACTAGGGGGGAAAATTATGAAACTATGATTTTCCCTTAAGTGTTTAATAAGTATAAGGATAAAGTTTCACAGTAAAAGCATAGAAATATTTTAGATTAAAATTGATATCTCATTTTATTCTCAAACCCCACAAGCGGTCACACTCAAAAAATTAAGCATATAATATAACTGTGAGTATTTCTTTCTTTTCTTTTAAATGAAAGGATAATTAAAACTTTTATCAAAATCCTCCCCGTAGATTTTGGTGGTAGGAACTGCAATCTATCGCGTGTAGAAAATTGAACGTTACTTAATGCAACTTCCCTTGTGGTTTTCACTTATAGAAAGATGGAATAGTAAAATCATTATTCCTTGATGGGTTGCAGGGTCGTAACCAAAGCCCTGAAAGTCAGCTCTATTTGGTGGTAGGTGTTTATATGGCCAAAGTCATGAAGATCGTACCCTCGATAAATCTGGAGGTAGATGTGCTATTCGGCAAGTCACCGGAATGAAGAATACCGCATTAATGCTGTGGTAAAATCATAAATTAGAAAGGCCGGCGGATATTCTATATGAAGAATAGCCTTTTTATTAATTTTATTGATAAACTAGTGCCACGACAACCGCTCAGAATGGCAATGGGAATTTCTGTCTCTGTTTTTTTTCTTTCGAAGTCTATCGAATCCACTTTCGTTAATTCTCCTTTATGAAAAAGCGTTTTAATTACAAATAATAAATTTGCGCAGGTGAAGTAGGTGAGACCCGGACATGAGTTATTATACTAGAGGAATGCAACCAAACATACGTGAAGAGTACATTATCAGTTGACTACAAATATACTTGAAATTATTTTACAACATATCAATTAGTTTCAAGTACAGGGTGTGCGCAAAAAAGTCCAAAGTTAACGTTGCACCTATTTTTTTATTACATCAACTGGAGAGAGGACAATATCGAACGGTTGATAGTTCAGGAAAAACCATATATGGCTAAACGCTGGGCTGATATTACCAAGTAGCTCATCAGAAGGATCTTTGGTGGGACCAGGCGTCTAACAGACAACTGCGATTAATGGTATGATACCGTCAGATATATCAAAGAGAGGAAAATTAAAATAACGTTACCATATTCTCCTAACGTCCCACCATCTTTTCTCACCCTTCCTTACCCTCTCACATGTTCTTCCACTTTCCCATCATCCTCCCTTTCCATCCCACCAGCTTCCCTCACTCGATCTTTCTACATCATGTATCCCACTAATTCCAATACAAAGTTGCCTATTTTCTAAGTTGGAACATGTGTACAAAATTATATCAAAATTGTTGAGCAGTGTTCGTGTTATGGTGGAATAAATATTCTGATAGACAGACAAACAGAAGTTCTAAAAATATATTTTCAAACTTTGATATCATTTAACTTGTACGAATATATCGAGAATTCTAATAAAAAACAAAAGTACAATAATACTTACCTTTACAGATTTATTTACCTAAATATGGATAACCTCGCCAAAGTTATAAAATATCTTATTTGGGTATTTTGAATTTTAGAATTCATCTTTGTTTCAAGAAAAATAATATAAATAAATCATTAAATATAAAACAATTAGCACTTGCAGCTGACCTTTTCAATTTAACATTGATGAATGAAGGGTCAATCTGTATAATTCATTTCTCAAATAATAACTCTCCACTAACAATAATATGAACTTTTGTTTCTCCTCGAAGTTGACTAATCCATCAAGTTTCGAACAATTGGTCGTTCCCTGGCAGAGCGTTAGCACTGCTTTAGAGAAGTTGTGAATTAAAGTTGCAAAAGTCCTGGTCAAATAATAAAGTTATATGATGGACATGGTAATTTGTGAGTTAGGACACTTCCAACAACCGGACATTACCAAAGGACTGTTCTTCCTTTCAGTTGTGGTGTTTCGTTTAATTAATGTTGACATGAATAGTGCAACTAACATTTTCCCCAACTAGACCGTTAACACGGTTATCCCACAGCTCATCAAGACTCATTTTTATTACTGCATTGTTTAATTCTAAGTTAATTCAGGGCATGCAACCATTGTAACTTTACACTTGTCTTGTACAGGTGTACCTCATTCTTAAGCTCTACAAGGTGTTCCAATA
This sequence comes from Rutpela maculata, assembly GCA_936432065.2. NCBI lineage: Eukaryota > Metazoa > Arthropoda > Insecta > Coleoptera > Cerambycidae > Rutpela > Rutpela maculata. The sequence continues at coordinate 288,272,424 of OW386285.2, read as the reverse complement.
TTATCCGGTCAAACTCTCACAATGAGATGATTAAACAAAACAACAAAACATAATAATGGAGTCAAATTGAATTTTATATAAGCCAAAATTCGTAAAGTTCTGAATCTTGGCAGAAACATTAGGAAATATATCAGAATCACCATAAAGAAAAGTTTCCATCCCTACCGAAGTTGCATAATACCTGAATATTGCGAAAACCACTTACCCGACTTAGCTCATTTATTTTGTAAACCTACACAAAAATGTTCGTTATAAAATTTTTGATAAAAAACATTCTATTCATTTTTTTCGTGGAATAAATAGTACTCTCATAAATGTGACGCGAAGACGCTCCGCTTAATGCATACCCATCGCAAGTTTTCACCTCAAATCACTCGGAAATTATTAATTTTGCACAAAAAGTCTAAAGGATCCAATCTACAGGACGGAAAATGGAGTATAGAATACGCCTGTTACTGTTTACTTCCTGAACTGAAACCGAAAAAAATCGATATCACAGGAAAGGTCGCTTTAACCAATCTGTTACCGCAGAAAAAGCGATAACTACAAATTCTCAGCCTTCAACAAACCTATTGGTAAAGCAGACGATACTGCATTGTTGTCAAAACTATTTCCGCCGACCTTTGCTGCTGAATGTCAGCACTCCTCGCGTCTTTCACCAAATTCAGATATGAAATAACAATTCGTTAGATACTGCAGACTGGAAATGGAAAATAGTCGGTAACATATTAATATCGATTACAAAGAAAATACCAGAGCCAGAATGCAGTTGGAAGTGGAACCATATGCGGGTGAGCAAAAGATAGACTAGGACGTTGTTCAACAATGTGCTATCATTACCGTTGCCAGTCCTGCCTGAATGTTGAAAAGTAATACTGCCATAGATGATACTGACGTCAACGGTGATGACATACCTTCAGTGGATTGGGTCAACAGCGTAAATCACTTGCTAAGAAACGTGCCTAGAACTTTATCTCAAGGATGTAGTGGAAATGACGTATTCTATACTCTATTTCCCGTATTTTAGATTAACTCATTTTGACTTTTTGTGCAAAATTAGTAGTTTTCTAGTAATTAGTAATCAAAACTCGGGATATTTACATGTTATAGCTAATCTTTTTTAATGGAACTTGGTTAAATGATAAGGTCTTATAGGTGTAAATTATTATGGAAAATTACAAATAAAATTATTTATTTTTTGCCTGAAGAACAGGATTCTGAAAAAAGTTTTATAAGAAACTGCCATTTGGTCACACTAAGACTTTTTCTTTTTTAAATTTTAGCTCTTTGGCGTGCTTTACAACAGTGATAAAATAGTTAGTAAAAAATTTCGCGGCAAACACTATTTCTTGTGCAACCGTAAATTATAGTTAGTATAGATGATGAAAATGACACCACCGTTTATACTATATTTTGCTAAATAAACGCGGTGGCGTTAACGTCAGAGCGTTTCTATGGAAACGGTATACAACGTGATTTACCAGGACATGCGGAAAATTTAACAATAGGTTGTTCCCACCGAAAAGAGTTAAAAAAATGAAAAATTTGTAAAAAATGACCAAAAAAATTACCTTATTTTTTTGTAGAAATGCGCCGCTAATGACTTCAACTAATCTGACGTAACGCGGTACAACCATATCACTTTATCAGACTTGGGATTGACACAACTGACAGCAAAGCTGGATAAGATAGAAGTGACTTTTTGGTTTTAATCAAATCACACTACAAGAATACCGAAATAAATGGAAATAAATCGAAGACATTGATCTCATGCTGAAACAACAAGCAGATATGAGATATTTAGTTAAACCGGTCAATGACACGGCGGTGTAACTATTGTTCGACCGGAAGCAAAAAACGCGGCTCTCTAGGGGTCTACGCACGATCCAGCGGCACGGAACCAGCCTTGTCGGCATGCTTTGAACTCATCCGTAAAAGTGAACTGGTCCGCTGGAATTCCAATTATCTTCAAAGCGTACCAACAATGTTGGCTACCTGCCGCTGGATCGTGTTTTTTGATCTCGCCGGCCGGCTTCACTTTTTATGCCAATTAAGGAAATGTAAACAACTCGAATACGTTATTTTACAAGTAAGTTCGTCGACCTATTCAGAAGTAGGTCAAGACTTACTCAACGTCAGTAGTTTATCTTTGCAAATTGACTAATAATTTAATATACTAAATTACCTCAAAATCCTCTAAAATTTTGCAGGGGCTTTCCCACATTGAAGACTTGCACACCATTTTATTTTCCGCATTTCTTGGTAGATCACGTTGTATTTTGAATGTATACTTGACAGTCGGTTTAATAAAATATAACAATTTTTATTTGTCATATTTTAGAAATGTCAATTTAAACGTCAATTATTATGAAAGTGACTTTTAGTTTTTGGGCCGTTACTAAGGGTAACGGCCGTGAAATTGAATTTTTCGGACTGTTTTAAGAACGCGAAATACTCATTTCTCGTACGGCTGCACAAAAATACATTTTTTATATCATTTTGGGAATAAAAAAACTGTATATTCAGGATTTGAACCGCATGGGAATCCTCACCTTAACCGTTGCGCTATGGTCGTGAAACATTCGCGAATTCGATTAATTATCATAGAGAAAGGAAAACATGTAATTTTTAAACGATCAGATCTTCGTTAATACATGAGTGGGAAGGTTGTATGATGTCGATATCGTAAGAGCAATAATGGCGTTCTAACCTCATCGGAAACTGCATACTCCAAATCGAAAATGGTCCATTAGATTGGATCCTGGTATAAAAATAGTATATTTTACAACAAGAGATGAACATACTGTTTTTTTCTTGAGATGAGAATTTACCCACGAGCGAATCGAGTTGGGCAATCTCACGAACGAAAAAGACGTATTTCATCTAGACTAGCAAATGCTATTTTTTTCTGCTCATACTCTATTCAATTAAAAACACAATTTAAATATTCACATAAAAACTTAAAAAGAAGTTGAGAAAACGTGATATCGTACATAGCATTACAGGATGATCTGTAAAAAAGTGCCCAAACAACTTTTACAATGCTCTGCGGACACACACACCGCGCAGCGTGCGGGGCAGATCATTCGTAGTGCTTGATGTTTTACTGTCAATCTCTTTCTATTATTCAAGCATTATAATTTGACTCATAGCCCTGTATCAAGTGAATATTTTTAATATGTTTTCGATATTTTAAACAGGATAAGAATTGTAGAACAATCAACACTGAGACGATTTACCAAAAAAACTTGATTTTTTCAATATTTCGGGAAAAGAATAAATTTATATACAGGGTGTCCCGGCACTATGGGGCAATACTTCGGAAACATATAGTTTGGGTCAAAATAACACTAAAAGTACTTATTATTTTTTTTCTTAGGACGCCCCCCTACGGAGATATTACCCTCTAAAGGTTGCATATTCAAGAAGGTTTTTTGCCTATTACTTCCAAACCGTTCTATCGATTTTAATAAAATTTGGACTATGTACATATTAAATGAGTATCTTTATTCCAGAAATATGGCGCCCTTTAATCCTGTCTAGGAAGCCAGGGGTGTTCCACCCCCAATGGTTTTTACCCCTAAGGGGTAACATAAATTAATTTTTGAAAATTAAGGTCACATTTTTAAATTTCTTAAACAATTTTCTAAAAAAAGATATTCTTGTTTGACATCGATAAAGCGATCCGTTTTTGAGAAAAAATAATTTTACTGACAAGGGACAAAGACTGACATTTCGTCAACACATACTACAACTACAATACACACATAACTACAATAACTACATAACTAAAATAAATGTTCGATGTGAGCACCCTGTATACATTCTCGTAAGCGAGATAAGTTGGATCGCTAAACCTGAAATAGCATTCCATTCCGAATGGCTTCACATTGGGTAGTGATTCTTTGTAACATATCTTCCCTTGTTTGTACCGGAGTATTATACACTAAATTTTTGAGATGACCCCAAAAGAAAAAACCTAATGGGTTTAGATCAGGAAAGCGAGGAGGCCACGGTACTGGACCTCCTCGGCTAATCCATCGGTGGGGACATTTTTTTTATCTAAATTTTCCCTGACTCTGATGCTGTAATGAGGAGGAGCTCCATCATGCATGTACGTCATGTTTCTTATAGTTGCTAATGGCACATCTTCCAATAAACCATCTAGATTTTCTTGTAGAAACCTTAAGTAATTTTCCCCATTTAACCGATTTTTCAAAACAAATGGCCCTGTTAAATAATTTTCAATTATTCCTGCCCAGAAGTTAATTTGAAATTGTCGTTGGTGATGAGTTTGAATACTTGCATGAGAATTTTCATCGTTCCAACTATGTAGATTGTGAGAATTTATTACACCATCCCTGCGAAATCCTGCTTCATCCGTGAACAAAACACTAGCAATAAACTTGCGGTTTTCCTGTTGCTTTTGCAGGAACCAATTAGCATATTGAACTCGAGCAGGGTAGTCGTCCGGGGACATTGCATGAACTTTCTTTATGTGGAAAGGATGGAGAAGCTGTTCTTTCAAAATTCTGTGAACCACCGTCTTCGAAGTGTTAAATTGCGCTGAGAGCTTCCTAACGTTTATTGATGAGACTTCGGCAACAGCATCTAATACAGCTTCTTCTAGTACAACTGTACGAACAGTTCTAAGACCACCTTCACCTCCTCGTTTCGGTTCCACGCTCCTTAAACATTAATAGTGTTATTTTTTTAAATAGTTATTTATTCCTCAATATTTATTATTTTGTTTTTTTATTGCTAAGATGGATATCTACCTGTTTTTGTATTCGACAGTTTACCTGTTCAAAAGTTTTCCTGTTAGGAAAGTGTTCCCTTGCTACTCAAATTTGACGTTTAAATTTATTCAATTGTTTTCTCACAGGTATTATGCAGTAGTTTGTATTACTAATATTCCTTAGTCCCTTATCAGTTAAATCATTTTTTTTTCAAAAACGGATCGCTTTATCGATGTCAAAAAAGAATATCTTTTTTTAGAAAATTGTTTAAGGAATTTAAAAATGTGACTTTAATTTTCAAATATTAATTTATGTCAAAATTTAGGGGTAAAAATCATTGGGGGTGTTCCACCCCCGGCTTCCTAGACAAGATACGAAGGGCGCCATATTTTTGGAATAAAGATACTCATTTAATATGTACCCAGTCCAAATTTTACTAAAATCGATAGAACGATTTGGAAGTAATAGGCAAAAAACCTTCTTGAATATGTAACCTTTAAAGGGTAATATCTCCGTAGGGGGGCGCCATAAGAAAAAAAATTATAGGTACTTTTAGTGTTATTTTGACCCAAACTATACGTTCCCGAAGTATTGCCCCATAGTGCCGGGACGCCCTGTATATTTCAAAATTTTATCGTGATCAGATTTACTTATTTTGAGGTCCTACTAAAAACGTGTGCTGCGTAGGTAGGCTAAATAGTTTTTTTATAAAGGTTATTAACTTTTATTTCACCCATAATTTCACGAATTTTAGAGCAAAGAAATTTTTTTTATTTTCGTAAAAAAAGGGGGTTAATTTAATTTGTGAGGTTAATCCCCTTGAAGCATCTTAAAGTACACATTTCAACCTTTAAAAATCGCACCCACAGAGATCTAATAACGCAATTTAAATCAGAGAAATAGGTGGTGCAGGTTAGTTATGTATATCAAATTTTCTCAAAATTTTGAAATTTTTTCAAAAATGAATTTTTGAGATTTTCTTCACTTATTGAATCTTTTTACACATTACTTCAAGAGTAAAATGTGAAAGACCCAAGTTTTTATATTTAAATTTTTAGAAATGGTAGAGCTTTTACCTATTTCATCGCAAATCTCTTTATGTTCCGACTTCATATATGTACTATTCCTACATACATTTATTTTCATATTTGAAAATATAATAATCCAATAGCTACATGTTTCTTCTTTCATTTAAGCTTTTATGAGGTCAATTTCATTAATTAGTTCAAAAGTTACAACAAATTTAGTCTAGCCGTACTTACGTGTCTCCGCGTTCCATTTTCGTGCGTTAAACAAAAAAATCTGGAGCCTACATTTTTGATCATACAAAAAACTTCATTTACAATTTTGATGTGAAATTTCCCGTACTTTCGAACGGCCAATTAGTTTTTGAAAGAAAAAAAATATTTTAAGATATTTGACAAAGACTGGTATTTTGCAACTAATTTGTTTAATAACAAATTACGCTCAAGGACTACTGTTGGTAACTTCTGGTATGTTGTTGCTGACATGTTCAGATATGTATTCTCAAAAGTTACCGCTTCCCGGATTTTTTTCGAAGTGAAAATCTGTATTGACTCCACTAAAATATTTTTTCTATCGTGTCAATTTCTCTCTACCGCCCCCTTTATCCCCTAAAAAGGGCAAAAAGAAAGTTCCGATCTAACTTTTCTGAAGTATTTTAACGCGGTGAAGCCAATTTTACACACACAAAAGTTTTCTGCCGCGTCAATTTTTCTCTACCACCCACCTTCCATCCCCTATTTTTTTTGTCCAAAATTGATTTCAGCGCTTCAGACAAGTTTGGTCAAAACTATAGGTTTTGACATTTCTTTGCCTTTTTTTAGTGAAGAGAAAGTGGCACGATAGAAAAAATGTTTGTGTCCAAAATCGGCATCAGCGCGTCAAAATACTTCCGAAAAGTTAGATGAGAACCTTAGAACAAGACCTTTTTTTTGTGTTATTTTTAGGGTGACCATTTTCACTAAAAATGTAGCAGGTTCCTTTCTTGGCAGTTGTAGTAATTTGAAACTTGAGGAATATTATTGCCGTCAGTCAGATTTTTTTCATTAATAATTTTTTTTAGGATATCCACTTTGTATATTTTTTACTAAAAATATATTTCACTTCTAAGCTGGCAACAGCGTCTACTAAATATTGTTTTTCTCAATTATATGGTTTTGAGAAATAGCATCAACTGACAAATAGACAGAATGACAAAATAAAAATACTTTAATTTCCCTAATCTACATAGTCTTAAACGTGAAAATCCGAACAAATCTCGGATAGTGATGTTTTCACGATTATAATAATTCCTTAATAGTACGTTAAATAATTTATTATTAATTTATTGAAATAAAATGCTCACTATCGAATTATTAACGAAGTTAGATATTGCAGAGGGCAAATATATGTATCGATCGATGATAGATCCTTGTGGAACGCCAGTTTATCAGCACTTATATTGCTCGATGTCTATGTAAATATTTTAACTATATTTTTTATACAAGTTGTAAATTAAGAAGTGTATCTACAATCTCTTTCTGTTAACTTAATATCGTTATAGGTCAAAGAGCGTGGATATCTCCTAGAATCTCATGCTTTCCGATGTCCCAGGGCGGCGATATACCTTCCTGTCATGAAGTGCCATCAATAAAAAAATGAAATATCAAGTGCAGTTACGTCATTTGTTATAGCATTTGATGGGTAAATGCTTAACGTATCGTATATATCTGAACCCGAAATCCCCGTTGGGGTGAAGTTCAATAAATAATTCACAAGTTCTTGTTGGTTTCTTTTTCGATCACCGTATCCGGGCGTAATCAATATTTCAATCCACTCTTTGTTAGTAAAATGTATCTATACGAGAACCTTTAATAAAAAGACAGCATCGTTTGTGAAATTAGAAGATTTAATTCGACCGATTTATTTACCATTTATTACTCGAGTTAACGTTATTTGTGAAAAATAACCTAACAATTATTTTGAAACATGTATACTGTTTTACCACAATAAGTTCACATAGAAGTATACAGGGTGTCCCGCCGAGAACTGCAGAATTTCTAATAAAATCGTAAATAATTCAGATAAGTGCAAGTTAAACCCCTACAATATCTATATGAGGATAAAGATGGATCTAATTTTCCACAATTTAATGCAAAAGTACATTTTACTTAAACAAGTTTTCACGGTTTTAAGTTGACAAAATGTAACGTAAAAAACTGAACAGTTGGTATATTATTATAGAATTTGAATTGCTGAGCGTAGCTCACCTTGTGGTCTTTCTGCATGCCAAAAAGCAAATGAGGATCTTTTACGTAAAAAAAGTTATAAAGGTTATTGCAAACCATTAAACCATTACACCTGTCCAAATAGAGTATCCATGCTTTCGACTCAGAATGTTTCACTCTTTTCGGAAACTTCGAAATATGGGGTGTCCCGTTTAAAATAAGCAAGTTGGTACTGACTTTCGGTGCAAGCGAAGTGCCAAATACTTGTAATTATTTTCTTTGAATTTTGACTATACTGATATTAGTAATTCTCTATTCAAAATTCCCATTTTCAAAATTTTCTGGCGCTTACTTTTCCCTATATCGATCGGTGCAATTCCCGGTGGAACGCCCTATATAATTATCAATTAAAATGGGGATAATTTAAATGAGCACCAAATTAATTTTTGAGTACCAACTTTTTCTGACAATTTTAATTATTACTTGCCAAAAGATTACTTGCACACAAAAATAATAAATGAGAACTATAATGCTACTTCCAGCAATATATTTGCTAAGCTCCAAAAATATATTTTTACCCGAACTACAATTCGTTTTAATAGCCTTAAATAATTCGAGCTCCAGAAACACTAAATGATTTTTGAAAAATAATTATTGATACCTAAGGGCGCAGTTACACGGCGCGTGATTAGGCGAGCCTGGCTCGGCGAGTCACGAAACACGTGTGACATAGGCAACTTGGCATGGCTTGCGACTCGGGAGACGTTGCTCGCGTCGGCTCGCGTCTTCCATCTAGTTGTCGGTAACTGCGCCTAAAGATTAGTCATCAGTCGATCCATGCAGTTTTGACGAGCCTACAATCCACAACCCCACACGAAATCTGCATTGGTCATGCGCCGTATTGACACATCTGGCTCGTTATCCGTTACACGGCGCGTGGTTTGCCGAACCACGCACCAGATTCGTGGATCGGCGAACCACGCGCCGTGTAACTGCGTCTTAATATAGCACACAAGCTCCCCGAAAGATTTAATGGCAACCTAAGTAATTATTGGTTACAAAAGTATTATTAGCATGTGACAAATAAAATCAATGAGCACCAGATGACTATCGCCGAACCGCTACTTATGTGTTACGCGTTCCATCACGTCGACCCATCTCAGAATTTTGGCGATTATAAGTGTTTCAACGCTTGGGAAGTTTTTTATCTGCCAAACAAAAAATACGACTAGGTGCAAGGTACTGCCAACTGCAACTGCCCAATATTATGAAAGAATATTTGCGTAAACATGTAGTTGGAATGGTCATTCGATTTAAGTATATAGAGATAGTACCACCATCTGAATCAAAAAACATTCCAGTAACAGAGAAGAGAAAAAGAGACCGACTTACTAAATCTAAATCAGCGCCTATAATGACTAAAGTATACTTTTTAATTCTCTAAAAGATATCTTATATTTTTACAAATAGTGGAGAGACATTATGTGTAAAAAATGAACAATGCCGAACGAGATCACCAGTGAATAAATTTTCATGCCATTTCTTGCATTGTATTGCTAAGACCCAATACTAAAATGTTTACTAGTTAGAATTTAACGACCTTTGTTTGTTAATAGTTTACTGAAAAATTTAGGAAGTCATTGAAAAAAAATTGCAGTTTAAACAGCTTTTACAGTTTAGTACGTTAGTTGAGGAAAAATTTTACTTTTTGGGCAGTATACTTATATTTTTGGACTTGCTGATTACGAATTTGAAGTCAAAACAAAAAAAAATCAAAATGGCGACTTCAATATGGCGGATGGACTGTTCTCTAAAGCAAGCGCCTTAAATGAACAAAAAAACAACTTGAGCTCCGAGATAATGCTATATATTGACGAAAAATAGTATTTGAGAATAAATTTTTTCATTTATGGCTAAATATAGCAACAAAATGGCGCCATTTGTATCAAGGAAGTGTGAAGATGCACATTGCTTCGTCCATAACTTCTTTATTTTTGATTCTACAGAAACAAACAAAAAGTGCATGAAAGCTTAATTAATAACCTTTTTGACGGAAATGCCGTAGTTACTGAAATATTTAACTTTTAAACTAAACATTTCGTTTCATAAACAATTAGATGCCATCTTTTTTTTTTTTAATTTAGTGTTAGTAATGGCTAGGGAATGCACTCACTCCATTAGCTCAGTGTTGCCGACTATTTATTTATTTATCCATTTATTCTTTTTTATTATCATTATTACTATTTTTAATATACTGTCCTACACACATTTTTCCCCCAGAGGTAAACTTACTATTTTGTTCTTTGGTTTTTCGATTTATTTATTTATTTATTTTTTTAACAAGTATGTATTATTAAACTATTAGGGCTTAACCTAGATATCTTTTTTTTTATTGTTGTTTACATTAATTTCTTTTTTCTTCTTTTTTTTCCTTTTTTTTCCTCTATTATTTTATTTATTAATGTTCTTTTCGGGATATAAACGAGGACACTATTTTGACTAGGGGTCTGTCTAGTCTTACACATATACAAGAAGGATCTCGGAATGAGTCGGGTTACATTAGGTAAGACAGGAGGATAACTTAGAACTATATTACATGTGATTTATTACCTAGTTTGTGCTATATTACAATTTTATTCCTAGATTTTTTATATGTTCACATAGCAATTTATATATTTCTAGGTTCCTAAAGCTTAGTAAGATGCCATCTTTAAAGTTCTATATCTTCGAAACTCTTAATCTTACAGAAATTTAAAAAAATCAAATTTATAACAAAGGTCTACAAAGAAAAAAAAATTCTGCTCCAAGGACTAAACCTATCATGCCCTAAGTATTTTTGTGTGCTGAATCCAAATTTTCAATTAAAAAAATTTTCTACCGCGTAGATTTCGAGTAAATGTCAAACATTTTCAAAAAACCGTATTTTGACGAAAAGAAAACGGGATTTACTCGAAATTTACGCGGTAAAAAATCTTTTAAATTCGGATTCAGCACACAAAAATACATAAGGAATGGTAGGTTTAGTCCTTGGAATAGACATTTTTTTTTTGTAGATCTGTGCACAGGTGCGCTTTGTACACAGGTCTATAAAAAAAAATTATGTTCCAAGGACTAAACCTATCACCTCTTATGTATTTTTGTGTGCTGAATCCGAATTTTCAATTTCAAAAAATTTTACCGCATAAATTTCGAGTAAATCCCGGTTTTTATCGTCAAAATACTGTTTTTTGACAATAAAAACCGGGATTTACTCGAAATCTACGCGGTAGAAAATGTTTTAAATTGAAAATTCGGATTTAGCACACAAAAATACTTAAGGCATGATAGGTTTAGCCACTGGAGCAGGATTTTTTTTTTAGACCTGTGTAAGCTTTCTATTTGGCGTTTGCCATTTTTTCGCTAAAACTAATATTGATTGAGATATTTGTAAAGAAAACAAAATCTTACTTTTTTTTCTGAAAATACTTCAAAGTATATTTTTTTCTAAACCGGAGAGTGGACAACATAGAACTATAAATGGTTCAGGCTTGACAATGGACGAAGAGGAAGCCCTTCAGAGCGTTAAGCCGATTATATCAAATAGCTAATAGAAAATAGCTTTAGTCAGGCCGTACACTGAACAGACAACCACAATAGATGATGTGATGTTCTCGGACGTACCATATTACACGGAATAATAGTAAGCCAAATCTCAAAAAGTTAGTTAAGACGTTTGCTATGAGAAGAAGAAGAAGTCGTATGAGTATAAGACAATTAGAATATAACAGAAATACTAAAATATAGGTTTTTATATTTTACCTAATCAAAATATTATATTTTTTGCATTGAAAACTATTGTTGACATTTTTAGTAGAAGTGAAGTTATGACCAAGGCTCGGGAGATTTGTCTCTGTGAGGGTTAAATCAGGGTTGGCTCTAGGTCAGCGCGGAACGATTTGTATGCAAGTATGATACAATATATGTTACCTCGTACTTTTTTTAGAGGATTCTGTAATATCCAAAGTTAATATGGTCATAAATTTTACGATATTATGAAATTCGCTAAAAAAGAGTACAAGGTAAGATATATTGTGTCATACTTGCATAGAAATCTTTCCGCGCTAACCTAGAGCCAACCCTGGTTTTAACCATCACAGAGACAAATCTCCCGAGCTTTGGTTATGACAATGTGTAATGTAACAATATTCGTAATTTCTAATATAATTAATAAAAATAATTTACATACAACTTATAAAATATACAATTTTTCTCTGTAGTTTCTTTTCGAAAACAGTTTAGTAAAGAAAATAAATTAAAGCAGCAGAAAATAAATTAAAGATAACAAATTTTTCTTTATTTTCTGTGCTTATTTGTCTGGAAAACTATTCTTGATATTTTTACTAGAAGTGAAATTATATCAATATATAATGTAACAATTTAAATAATTCCTGATTCAATTTACATATAACTTATAAAATATAAAAAGTTTCCGTGTATTTTTTTCTTACGAAAGCGTTAGTAAAAAGTTGCAGCAGAAAATAAATAAATTTAAACTAATTTTTCTGCAATTGTCTGCGTCAATTTGCCTTGAATTAGTAGAGTGCTCGGTGGTCAGATATACGCATAAAAATAAGTTCTGTGGGGATTTCGTTGACACAAGCTGAATTTGATATAAAATTAATGATTATATACTGATGTTTCAAAATCTCAAAGCCGTCAAAAAATGTCCTACTCAAAAGGTCATTATAATCAAAAAACGAGTTATAGCTTACTGACTCAGGTGTTTTGATATTTCCACTTTTGAGTAATAGCAAATCCTTTTAACCATGAATAGAACTAGTCAAAATAAGTAGATTTTCTCGAAAAGACCCACCTCGAGAAATCATGCCTGCTCCCCCTGCCCCCCCTCAAAGGGGCTACCTGTATCTGCCTATATATTTTTTCTTTTCTCGAAAACGGTAGGAGAGGAATGATCTTGGCGCCACTCGATAAAGTATAAAAAATTTTGCATAAGACCCTCCATTTGCTTTTTGCTATTTTCTTTTTTTTAAGGCTCCACAGCAAAAAAAGGGGGGTGAGGAGCCTTCCAACAACGACACATGTTTGGCTATACCTCTAAAACGGCCCAATAAATCAAAATTCTACAAGATATAAAAAATAAAGACCATTATTTTTTCTATCGATTGGTATGTTATTTGTATATATTATTTGTTTATATAAAGCCATCAGTGGCGTACAAAGAGAAAGCTGCACATGTGCATAATGAATACTATTCTTGAAGTTTCTGTTAGAAGTGAAGTTATGTCACTATATAGGTAATGCAACAATTTCCGTATCCCTAATCCCTATTCCCCTAATCCCTAATATAATTTATATACAACTTATAAAACACAATTTTTCAATGTAGTTTTATTTACGAAGGCAGTTTAATATGTGGTTTCGACGGAAAATAATTAAATTAAGAAAAATAATTAAATTAAATGTAAGTAATTTCGCTGTTATTTTCTCTGTATGCTTTACAACTTTGATTTTATACGATTTTTTAAAATGTTTTGCTTAAAAAGTATTACTTTTATATACACATTCACAGACTCAGTGGCACTATTCCCTTGCGGTGTGGCCAATTTATTCAACAATTCTTATGAGAAAATGCCGCGCTGTTTTACATCGACTTTCTTTCCTTAGGGGGAGATTAAGTGAACATACGGCAACTCTTGTATCTAATCCTATCCTAGCCTAAACTGATTTTAACTTGATCCGAACATAATCATATTTGGCAAATAAAAACTTTGAATGAGCGGCTGTACACGTTTATTAATAAAATTTTAATGAAGATATAGACAATTTACTGTTGTACCTTAGCTGTTGATAAATTGACATTTGAAGGAATTTAGTGACTTTTTTCCAAAAACATAATAATAATAATAATAATAATAATAATAATAATAATAATAATAATACTATCACCCAAATACAAAAATCCGTCCTCCTAAATACTTGTAACTCCGTCAGAAAATTCCTTCACCTGCCTATAAATTGAAATAGAAACCGCCATCTTGCTGATAGCCGATGGTTGGTACACCTTACCTCCTCTTAAGGAGAGAATTTGAAAGATAATAATAATAATAATAATAATAATAATAATAATAATAATAATAATAATAATAAAGCAATTTATTTAAGTAAGTGTAAATATACAAAAAACGATAAGAATAGCAAATATATCGCATAAAACAAGTGTATAACATACTAGACATAGTAGTTCAGTAATATAACGTTTTATATCGGACAAAATTCATAAAGTTTTGAAAATTGGTACAAATGTTAAGAAAAACTAAACCGAAAAGTTCCCACCTCTAAATAGTGTGCTTCATCCCCTAGAGGTCGCTTCCACCCTTATTTTGAGGTTTTCTAGATTATCTCGGGAACGGTGCACTTTTTGATAAAAATACCTATATACAATATATAAAATTCTCTATCAAAAATGTCTCTACAATTTTTTTCCTGAAATTAGTAGTACCGTGTGAAATAAGGGGCACACGAGGGTTGGCTCCAGTTAACACAATAAATTGTAATCTTTACTATAATCTACTTTAAAGTTCAGTGCTTAACGCTAAAGCAGTAGCTATTAAACTCCACTTAAAAATATAATAAATATAGCGCTTCCACTCTCTCACCAATAAAAAATATTGCAATTTTTAAGGAAGCGAGAAAATTGTATGTTGTACTTGTTGCCACGCCACCCCAAAGGTAAAGTAACTGGCGCATTTTTTTACGTTTTGTCCCCTGTATACCTAATCCACTAATTATTAAAAGGTTACCTGCGTTAATCTTCGTCGTCTTTCATAGATTCGACATTCATGCATGCTTGTCCGTGGCAATGGTAACACATTGTGGAGCAACGTAAGCCTGCTCTTCTGCAACTGCACCTGTTTTCGCACCCTAACTTGTATGAACAAGAAATCAGTGTTAAAACAGATTTTGGAGCTCGTTCCTTTGTTCTCATAGCTGGGGTTAATATACCGCCGACTTTCTTCCATTCCCAATCAGTAGCTTCTAGCGTAACGTTGTTCCAGGTTTGAGTTTGATAAAAAAAACGCTATATGAGTGTTGCTGAGCAGCAGCAGAAGTTGGTGGTAGTTTTGATAACATTACAGTATTGTTCGCTTAACTAATAAGTTTGTTAAAAGACATGAATCTGTACACATCTAGACATTTTTCTGCGGAGGAAGAATTGTATAAAGCTAGAACAAATCGCTCTCCTACGTCTGCAATTTCTTCATAACCAGCTTTTTCATTATTAATAGTTTGCACGATGTCTTGTAAGTCATCTCTTTTATTAAGCACATTGATTGCATTAACCTTTCCTTTGGAAAAAAACGCTGAGGTTGTGTCGCAACCGCTAATGGCGTGTGCAAATAATTCTTTACATTTTTCTAAAGAAGTTGTAAATCTCGGGAACTGCAAATCCTTTTGCTGGCATTACCTTGTTTTTATTTTAAAAATTTAATGTCTTTGTTGGAGGGAGAAAGAACAAAATGAAGGGCTAGCAGGTCAATATCTTGCCCTACGACAACAATCAATTCAATTCAATTCAAAAATGTTTTATTACAGTTAATAATACAAAAGTGCGCCTGAGTCAAGTCCCGATTCAGAGCCGACCACACCACCACGGCGTGCAACGTCGTGGTAGATGGGTGGTCGGGTGAAACGGGTTTAACTCCGGCTTAAACAATAAATGAAGAATTATAAGGTTAGAACTCCTGTTCTTTGGAACAAAAAACTTAAATCTAACAATTTGGCGAACTATAACTAGAATGAGTTTTAAAAACACTTAAAAATTACACTAATGTTTTAGTTTGCACAGCACACGCGCACAGTTTTAAAAATTGGATTATTGATACGGGAAAAGACTTAATGAAAAAACCCGTTCGAGCCAATGACAGTATTCTTCCGATGGTCTGCCTGCCTTCGGAAAGATAGGGTGGAGAGGAAGTTGTGATTTAAATAAAAAGTTTGATTTACAAGAAGTTATTGGTCGAGAGGGGATTTTGAAAGAGAACAAAAAGGGACAAAAGAACAGAAATTAACAAAATTAACAAAAAGGTAACTAATAGAGGGAACAGGGAAAGGGTTTGAGAATAAAAGGTGGTGAAAGCTAAAAGTTGGTTAAATGGAAATGTTGGTATAGGAAAGATTTTGCTAGGGAGGTTGCCGAAAGATAGGCAACGCCTGGTATGGTAATGGGTGTTTCAGGTTGAAAAGTATGGCATTATGCTGTCTGATTCGTGTAATGTCTCGGGTTAGCGGACTGTCGCCCAGTTTGAATTGATAGAATTTTTGCGATGTTTCTTGGACGAAATCCGCTAGTGGAGTTATGTCGTGGCAACGTGCATAGAGATCTCTGAGGGAGGTGTACCTATCAGAGGCTGAAATGAGGCGCATAAATTTGTGTTCTAGTACTTTTAGTTTTCGCATTGTCGTGGCCGGGATGCTGCACCACACCGGCGCCGCGTATGTGATAGCCGGCCTGATCACCATCGTATATAGCAATTTCTTATTGGTCCTGTTTAGTCCGCTACCCCGCGCCAGGAGCGGATACAGACTCCTGGACATGGAGTAGACTTTTCGTATCGTCTCGTTTAAGTGCGTATTGAATGTCAGTCTCCTGTCTAAGTTCACCCCCAAATACTTCACGCACCGCTTTATTGGAATTTGGCGGCCCCCTATCGAAAGTGGTGTAATAATACGATTTTCGGTGAAGCGGCGCGTGAAGAGAATTGATTCCGACTTCTCGGCGTTGATCCGAATCTTCCACTTGTCGTAATACGCCGTGGCACGGGCCATGTGCGCCTTCAGCAGCATGTTCGCTGCTTGTGCGTTGTGCGAATGCGCGTATATGGCCGTGTCGTCGGCGTACTTGGCAAGGTTCGTATTCGGAAACTCCGGGAAGTCGGAGACGTATAAGTTGTATAACTTTGGTGACAGGCACGACCCCTGGGGGACGCCCGCGCGAATGTCCCGCCGAGTTGAAAGTTTGTTATTCACCCTAACCTGCAGTGATCTGCCCGTCAGGAAAGAGTGAATAAGTTTCGTGATATGCGTTGGGAAGTTAAGCGAATTCAGTTTGTAGAGTAAGCCCGGGATCCACACTGTATCGAAAGCCTTCTCGATATCAAGCAGCACCATGACGGTGCTTTTCCCGCGGTTGCACTGTACTTTGACGTCATTCACGATCCTGACGACCTGGCGTACAGTGCCCCTGCCTTTCCTGAAGCCGAACTGACATACGTCGTCGATGTGGAGTTCATCCTGGGCAGCGTCTAGTCTGACCAGGATGACCTTCTCCACCAACTTGGAAATCGCCGACAGCAACGAAATCGGTCGATAGCTGCCGGCGAGTTTGGCGTCCTTGTTCGGTTTCAGGATCGGCACGACCACGGCACACTTCCACTGGCTGGGCCAGTGTTGTAGTCGCAGGATCGCGTTGACAATGTACGTCAATTGTACAATGCCTTTCCGCGGGAGATATTTGAGAAGCCTGTATTCGATACAGTCCGCTCCCGGGGCCTTGTCATTTGGTAGTGTTCGAACAACGCCCGCAACTTCCGAGGGCTTGGCCATGACTTTTAGAAATTCGCGTCTCGTCAATTGGATGTCATGACAGCTGTGTCGCACTTATAACATTTTTAGATGGCAGTTTGTACTATTAATAAAATGCGTCATCCGCAGCAACGAACACCTCGATTCCTTCTTTCCTAAATTCTTTCACTAGTTCTATAATCAAACGTTCTTTGTTAAACAAATGACTAACGAACTTCTGCTGAGTTTCAGAATAACAGTGTTTTCATCAAATATAATTTCAGGACAGGTTCTTTGAAGTAACCGCCTTCGTTCTAGACACTTCGTGCTGTTTGCATTCTCCAAATAACCATCGATCACGACAGTTACTCTATTACCGTAATGTTTTCTTATGTAACTAACATAAATGTTACATTCTCATCTTTTTGGCTCATCTTTTTGGCCATCTTTTTGGCCATATTACGCGGCGAAGCAAGTATCTTCCATCAATCACATACTCACTATTTTCGAAAATATGGTCTCGTTCTGGAACAGTATTAATAATCTGGTATAAAGTTGCCTTGTTAGTTACTATTTTTATTATTTTCTACATTTACTATATTTTTAAGTGAAGTTTAGTAGAGCTACTGCTTTAGCGTTAAGTATTGAACTTTAAAGTAGATTATAGTAAAGATTTCAATTTATTGTGTTAACTGGAACCAACCCTTATGTGTGAGCCTTATTTCCCACGGTACTATTGACTTTAGGAAAAAAACTATACAGACATTATCGATGAGAATTTTATAAGGAATAACTTTGTATATAGGTATTTTTATCAAAAATGCACCGTTCCCGAGATAATCTAGAAAACCTGAAAATTGGGGTGGAAACTTTATGAATTTTGTCCGATATATTAAAATATTAACTATTATTTTACTGAACTATAGCTAATCTTAGTCTTTAGTGGAGGAAAAATTATCACTTTGATGCTAAATTGTTTAAAAACCGATCGATAGAAATGTCTGCCACTACAGTTCAGTACTGCACACGTCAAAACGAACATTTTATGCCAAATTTGGTCCGGTTACTAAAATTTTTTTTTTCCAATTTCCGGTTACCGCACGCATCGAGCAGAAGTTTCGTCTGCCAGCGTAATTGGGGTATGTGAAATACATATAATATACTAACTACCTATGTGGACAGATATTCATAATCATTCCATTAATGATTCACCGATCCACCGAGTATTCGTCCGCTTTAAAGGTGTTTGTGTTTCCATTGACCCCTCTATTCTGCTGCTAATTATGGTGAAAAGGCTTGACAAAAGACCTGACCTTATGTTGACTACTGATACTTTGCATTGCAAAAATAACTGAACAACAATATTGCAAAAGTGATTTTATTGCTTAACCAAGACGTGTCTCAGACTATAATAAAGCGAAGAAAACTCTGATTACAGAGACCAAATGTCCTCATATCACACAGTTTTGCGCAGGGAATTAAAGTGGTATTAGTAACGTTTAAATACATGAATCATATACAATATAAAATATTAAAATATTTGTTCATGATTTTACAAAAACTTCAGGATCAGTAAGAACTAACCGTGAAGCAAACAGAATAGTTTCTAAAGTTTTTACGTTGATTTTACGGGAAGGTGCGGCATTATACTTTTTTTGTTTTAATAAAATGCAAAGTAAATGGTTTTTTAAATTATTTGTGTATCGTTATTCATTAGAATGTATTAACGTAATGTATGTTTTCTCATTTGTGTAAACTGTCGTACTTCCCTGTGTGCAAATGGTCGCCCGAGAACGATGCGGATATGATATTATACCTCAACCATAAAAGGAGGATAGAAATAAATTGAGCTGTCAGGACTGTCAAACAGCACAGAGCGACGTGGATTTAATAAGCCTTTGTAAAAATTATTTTGAATTACATCCCCTCCAAATTCAAGCACCAAAGATCCATTGCATGCGGTGGTCATGTGCATTTATTACTATTTCTTTTAACAATTAAGATATAGTTGTGTACAACGTTTAAAAAGAGAAATTTGATTCAATCCCACTCCTACATGACGCTGAATGACATACAGTCTATCCAGTATCCGGTGACCAATATTAATAATAAAGTCGCATTATCGGCGTCTTCAAGGCTATATAATATACAAAAATAAAAACAACATTTTTACCACTCCAGCCGATGCGCGACGTGCTAATTAAGAAACTTGCGTACTAATTTTCATTTTTCTCATAAGATTGACCATAGCACAGGAATTTTAGTTTTTGACCCGGAATTAATTATTGTAATGGTGAAAATTTGCAGGATTGTAGTTTTGGTCCAGGACAACACTTAACAAAAAGTCCCCTACTCTCCTCCGTCGGCTTCTCTGTTTTTGCGGAGTAACAAGGGCCTAACTCGTAGAAATTACAGAGCTGGCTATAAAGTGCAGCAGAAAGGTTGTTACTGATTCGATTTGGGTTGAAATGATCATAAAAGCTTCGGAGAAGCATATCCGTTCGTATTTCAGATGTCCCATGCATATTTTGTTCATAATTTTCCATTCTAGTGCTGTCAAAAGTTCAAAAATTGAAAAAATTTCGAAATGGCACTATTACGGATAAATGAAGACTTGGAGGGAAAAACGCACTCGAATAAACATTTCTCTTCATACTTTAGGCTTTCCATTGGCATGTCTACCTTCTCTGTAGAGTCACCTGTTTCAAAGCTACGCCACTCCGAATGTCGCCGCGCGGCAGTCGCGCCCGCCTTGTGCCCGGTGGAACTGCCCTGGCTGCGCTGATGAGACTTGTTGCGAATTCCTGTTTATTATTAGTATTTTATAAGATTTATTGAATGAAATATAACTTGTCAGACTCAGAAAATGATTTTATTCGGCAAGACAATTGACATTATTGATCTACTGAGAAGTAGGGTCGTCCAGATCATCACCCATATCCACTGACTGAGTTTGTGCAGCTGGATCCTGAGGTTGACGTCTGAAGCACATGCACATGAGTTGAGTGCTGCAAACTTTTCTAGAGATTAAATCCTCACACTATTCTCCCTAACGCCCTCACCTGGAAGTATGCGCGGAACGAATGTTGTTCGCAGGCGGTACTTGTTAGTGAGGATTGCCAAATCAAAGGAGGCTGTCACCGACTGCTTTGCCACGGTCTGGTTGTATTGGACTACATGTAGCTGGTCCAAGCTCTTCTGCTCACTGCCTCCATAAAGGGTTACAATAAACCTTTCCCCAGCGGCGGCTACAGCCCTCTTGCCAGATGCAGAATGTGAGAAGACCGCAAAGCATTCCTGTAGCTCAGGTCTCTTCTTCGGGAGCTTCCACGCCTTCTGCTTCACCATTCTGTACAGAGCTGACGCCTGTGTCCACCATGACTTAACCACGATCACTCGATAATAGTAATAGTAGTAATAGTAATAGTAATTTATTGATCATTTCAGATACATACATGTATATATGCCAAGCCAGACAATACAAAAAGAAGCGCTAAAAAAGAAGAAAAATACATGAACAATAGACAAGTCATTAAATGAATACATAAGTACATAGATTAAAAATATTACTATATACATAAATAGATCAATAGATCGATCAATGGTTAAAAATGAGATCAGTACAAATATGAATATGCAATATATATATACAAAGACACGTGAACAATATATTCCCGCACCAATGAACTGATGCATACACTCCGAGGACTGTCACAGCTACTGAACTAAGAAGGCATAATTCGCCATGTGTCTGCATGATTATTTATACTAGACCTAATTGACTCAACAATGAACGCATCTAACTGTCCGAGTGTCGCCGCTCCGTAACGAGTGACGCTACAGTGAAGGTAGATATACCAATGAAAATCCCAAAGTATGAAGAGAAATGTTTGTTTGGGTACGTTTTCCCTCCGAGTCTACATTTAACATCAATGCCGTCATTTCGGAATTTCTTTAATTTTTGAAATTTTGACAGCACTTGAACGGAAAATTATGAACAAAATATGCATGGAACATCTGAAATACTAACAGATGTGCTTCTCCGAAGCTATTATGATCATTTTGACCCAAATTGGACCAGTAACAATCTTTCTGCTGCACTTCATAGCCAGCTCTGCAATTTCTGCGACTTAGGCCATTGTTGCTCCGCAAAAACAGGGAAGCCGACGCTGGAGAGTAGGGGACTTTTTGATACGTGTTATCCTGGAAAAACTACAATCCTGCAAATTTTCAGCTTTACAGTAATTAGTTCCGGGTAGAAGCGATATATTGACTAAAACTCCTGGGTTATCAGTTTATCAAATTTCACTTCACTGATTCTACTAAATATAGATAGTCCACAGTACATCGCCCTTTTTTTGTGATTAGTAACAGGCTGAATTTTCGTGAGTAGCTTCGTTTTGACGAGACGCCCAACTTTTCTCTCTGCGAAAATTCTCGGTAGTGGTAGCTAATAGCAAAAATTATTTTTTCTATTTCACACGAATTAGACAATTCGACAACCTGTCAAATTATTTTGGCAATATGTTGCTGTCTCCGATTAAAGAACTTATATCTAGATACATAATGGCATTAGTTTGTTTGATCCTGAAAGATTCACAATCTAAGGCACTTCTTCCCATAAGTTCTTGATTGGCTAGTCGATCTATTCGCGACCGATTCGGGCACCATCGGTTCAGTTTGATTATCATAATTTCAGTTTGACACTTTTGACAGTATATCCGCCATTAATGTTAATAAGCGTTTTTCGTGTTTTTCGATCAAAATGTGGTGAAGAAGTCTTTTTATTTTAAGTTGTGATTTGTTTAATACCTAAATAATATTCTCTATTCATATTTACACAGTTTAATGACAATATATTTAGTGCAAATAAATAGTGAAGTGCTGTGCCGTTTGCAGAAAGCAGTTTAGAAAAGAAGAAAATCGATCGTTCCATAGTCGTAACATGATGAAGTTCAGTTTACAGTTACAAAGTAAATAGCAATTAAATTTTAATATCCTTTCAATACATATTTATCTTACTGTTTTATCTTACTGTAATATCGTATGCCTACATCACGTTATATAAAGAGCCGGTAATGCAGGAATTGCAATAATTCATTTTAATGAAAATATTTACCATACACAACGCCACTGTTGCCTATGGGATGTGATGTTCATCTATCCATTTTAATGGGCATATAATGTTACTATGTTAGGAGCAAACAAGGTATATAGTGATATAAGTTCTTTAATCGGAGGTTGCTGTGGACAAACACGGGACTTATTATAATTAACTCGCGCAAACGTAACCAAGGCAATCGAAAAACAAACTCTTTAACAAACGTTTAACGAATGAAAAGTATATTGCCAAAATAATTTGACAGACTGTCGAATTGTCTAATTCGTGCGAAATAGGAAAAATAATTTTTGCTATTAGCTACCACTACCGAGAATTTTCGCAGAGAGAAAAGTTGGGCGTCTCGTCAAAACGAAGCTACTCACGAAAATTCAGCCTGTTACTAATCATTAAAAAAAAAGGCGATGTACTGTGGACTAAGAGTATTTCTTAAACAATTAATAATAATACCTATAAATAGATTATATTAAACTAAACCAGAAAAATGTCTCTCACAACACCTGGCTTTCTAAATATTTTCAACGCTAGCTCACATCAATACGTCCACCATTTATTGCATCCTATTATTTGCCCGCTTATTCTCTCGGTAAAAAGTTTCGGTTAAATTTTGAGAAAGGATAACCCGCAGCCTTCCATAATTTGTCACAAATTGACAGAATGTTAAATAGACGTTGCCGACGTAGAGCATAGTGTTGTGCAATATGTGATGGATATATTCTTAACACATCGTAAGGTAAGGTTAGGGCGAGAATAAGGGGAAACATTTTTTCGCGTTTCATTAATTTTATAAGCTTCGATTTTTTTCCTGAATATATAAAGGTCTCGGGAAATTCAAATAATATCCCTTTTTGTTCAAAAATCGTGTTTGCCTGAAAAATTCCTTTCTCAAGAAAATGTATTTACGTAAGATTTCCCAACAATTGATGAAAATCATTCATTTATTTATAATTTCTTTGGTCGTAACATAGCGATTGGAAATTATAATTGAATATGGCAATCCATTCAAGTCTGAAAATTTTCCCTTTTAATGTATAATTTCACTTAGTCGAGTTATAGCTGTAAGAAAGTCAGAGATTTTAATTACCTGAAGTGTGGTAAGAAGTAAAAAATGTTGATAAAACACTGCCCTGTCCAATAAGAAGTGGAAGAATGTTGAAATTTTGATCTTTCTATAATTTTCTATAATTAAAAAAATTAAAAGTGGTTGTTACTGGGGCTTTTAATTCAAATGGTACTGTATGATAATATTTGTTGTTTTTCTTATACTGGGTTTTTGTTTCACTCAATTTTTATTCTAATTTTGCCTGTTATTCATATATAAAGTACTAATGAATCGATGTTACGGCTGCTGATTCTTGACGATATTTTTAGGCAAAAGGTCTATGAACATGTGTCCTAAAATCACCTCTGAGGTATTACGACCCCCTAAATGGAGTAATTAAAATTCAATTTACGATTATTACCTCCAGAATGCTCTATCATAACACAATAAAATTTGGTAATTCAATATATATATAAGTGAGAGTCATCAAATGATGCAGTCATATTACAAGCGTCTTCATCATGGGCGAGCTTAAAGGGAGATATCTGTAAATGAATAAATTGAAATGTAACTTTTTTAAACATGAGTTTCCGCTATGCTTATGTGCTTTGATTGTATTATTAATATATAAAAAAATGATTATTCTCATTTTCTTTGGAATCAGCCATTTCTTAAATGAAAGTTTTCTTTTGGTTGTTGCGGAGTGTCAGCGTGTATGTTTGCATTTATACATTTTGCGTAGATATACACTTAATTAAGATGAGACAACGCCAATCACAAAGTTTCATCGGTAAAGCTAAAGCTGAAGTGGGGCGAAGGGGAGACAGTGTGGCTATTATAGGGCATCTGCACGTGACGTCACAGCTAACTTCAAAAATATGTGTTTCTTAAGATTTAAGGGTATTGCGCTATTATTAAAATTTCTGCCTGGTTCCCTATTTTCAACTAAAATCTAGTTCAGTGTAATGTTTATGAAGTTCTAAATACTTTGTCCTATTAAAATAGGACTCTTTTCGTAGGTTGGAAATCTAACCTGTAATTAGCTAACAGTCTATTTTTATCAATCAACAATATTGAAAAATTATTTACATGAATTTTTAAATATTTGCTTGGAGCCAATACGGCTCCAAGCTAAAAATGCGTATACAAACATTAAAAATGAGAATAAACTTGAAAAACTTAAAATTTAAGGGTATGTGATGCAGATGCCCTATATTAGTGCTGTATAGTCGAGAATCTAAAGGTCCGAATTCGATCATGGGGTATGAACTCGCAGGTATAAAATTTAAAAAATATGGATATTATCCAGAATTTTATGCCGAATTCGATTTCAGAGGGCGCGATGTCGACCAAGATTGCGAAACTGCAAAAAAAGTAATAATTTCGGAACAAATGTGGAACTTAAATATTGCATTATCTTTCGTTTACATTCCATTTGCGAGCTTGTTTATAAAGATTTTTTAATAATTCTCATATCAATCGAAAGCTTAATATTTGTAGTTTCATACAAGTGTAATAGAAATAGGAAAATGATTAAAATTATTAAATTAGACATGACATGTTAACTTACTACATAGCAGTCGTATTTTTAACAAAAAAAACTTTTTATGAAGAAAAAATTATTCGCGTAAAATGAGAAATAAAAAAGTTATCCACTCTAACTGTGCACATACTGTATATAATACAAAAAATATCTTTGTCCGAAAACGAAAACCAACTTCCTGATGAGCTAAATATATCAAATTTGACACACACAGGTGTAATGTTTTCAAAGCACTTAACATTTTAACTAGTGGTGGTAAGATCAAAAGAAGTCGAAGAATATTGCGGCAAAGCCAAATTTGACACTCACGTGGGTAATGCTTTCAGAATAAAGCAAAAATCCAAAACTTATTAAAACAGATTTAAAAAAAATATATCAACGAAAGTAAAATTATATCTGCAGAACATTGCGCGTTGGCTATTGTATTACACTAGTTTTATTTGGTTTCGAAACCATTCTTATTGTTTTAATAATGCGCAAGAGTGGCTCCATGAAACCTGCGACACGCTGTGTACAATTATTTACAATAAGCAGTGGTGTACAAAATATACACATTAACTTTCCTTGTTATGGTTTATCGTTTATTATTTTCATTATTGTACATGTAGTGGATTGTGCGAGTCGAAAAAATACCCGAAAATCCCGACTATTGTCTGATGCAACCAAAGTAGTTCTCCACTTCGTTTTCTAGGATGCTGTTCTCGTTGGGGTGACCCACCCCCGCAAACGGCCAAAAACCACCTCCAAACGGAGTCAAACGCATATTGATAATGTTTCACGGAATATAACTTATTGATTCCACGTTTTTGAGACCCTGAGACGCGTGTCTGACACCCGTTCACCCCCTTAATGGCTAATAACTACCCTCCAAAGGGACGAGAGAGCGCTCTCATCATACCACTGGACAAAAAGGTTTTCCTCCCATTTTCGAGCATGGTGAACACGGAAAGGACCACGAATCGAGTGCTTGACACCTGTTCACCCCCTCAATGGCAAAAAAATACCCCTTCAATAAAAGTGTTTTATATATTATATTTTAATTAAATAAATCAGTTGTTTCAATTAATATATAAACCTATTTTTCCCAAAACATATGTACAGAAAATATACATTCATCTTTTTTCAGCTCCACAGTAAATGAATATAACTGCTTTGTTGACGAGATCGAGGTGATATCTTAATGTTTTTTTCCTGTGCAGCATTCTCAAAAACGTGAGGGGAGTTATGCCTGGGGGTTTGCTGAGAACGCGCTTTCACCCCTTTGGAGGCTTGTTATTGGCCATTTACGGGGGTGGGTCACTCCGGAGAGGAATTCATTATCACCATGGTGTTCAGCACTAAGTAAGAGTCCCTCAAGAAATTATAATACGCGTTTGACCCCGTTTGGGGGTGGTTCCTGGGCGTTTGCGGAGGTGGGTCACCCCAACGATAAATTCGGCCACCATCAGGGTGCTCTACATCCTCGAAAACGGGTCCACCAAGTGATTATAATACGCGTTTGACCCCGCTTGGGAGTGGTTTTTAGCCATTTGCGGGGGTGGGTCCCCCCACAAGAAATTCTGCCACCACCACGTGTCCAGCATTCTCGAAAACGGGTTGGGTCAGACAATAGTCAGGTTTTCGTCCGACTCACACAATCCACTAATGGTCTAATACGTAATATTATATCCAAATATAAAAACAGATCAGTCAGGAAATAGTTCTAGGTTAATCTCATACAAACTCTACTTTTTCTGGATATTCTTAGTAGGCGTTTGTTTGCTGTATTTTTGGCTGCCTCGCTCTCTCTTTTTAATTTCTCATATCGTTATATGAAGCATATAAGGGAAGTATTATGATTTTGTATGTTTATAAGTTTCTGTGTCACTTGAATTAAAAGAGTAGTTTAAAAAAAAATGTTAGTCTGTCGGTGATCACGTTATAGACCTTAGCAAAATCTATAAAAAAATTATACAATAAAAATTCTTCTCAGTTACCATAAAATTTGATTCAGTCTCAAAAGATCTTATGTCGCCCGCCACGCCGAAATTTTTGGAAAATACGCTAAAATTGTCTCCGCAGCATGAATTTTGGAAAGTGGATTTTAGCTAAGAAAAATCAAATTATGAACTGAGACGGTTTTTAACATATAAAGGGTGGTTTTCATCTGGCAACAAGAGCTTTAGGGAAAGGCACCGGAAAGACTCCGCCAACTTTTATTCACGGCTAATTTTTTATTTAAAAAAAATTCAGTTCTTAAAACGTGAAATAAGCATCATAAAATGGGGTGACAGCGCAAGCGGATCGAAATTCCGTTATTTCTTTTGGGTTAGATGCCGTTAGTTCGTTTACAAAAGTGGGAAAATCATATGTTTGCATAAAGAAGCATTTCCAAGTGTTTAATGCTAACAAATAATATAATCGCCCTTAGGGACTTTTAAAGTTAACCACAAGCGAACCAACATTTTTCATAAATATATCATTACAGTCCCAAGTCTTTCAACCCCCAAAACTAAAATTGTTAAGTATAACTATTAGAAAGGTATTTGAATATTTTTGTGCCGGTCGATACCATCGCTATCACCATTGTATGTAGTTGGGATTCACCATCCCAACATGGGGGATGGATGCCTAACTTGCCATGTGTGGTATGCAGATCTAATTTATTTTAGACATAATTAATTAGGCAATGAATCATTTTACTTCATGTAAATGGAATTTTTAATCAATTCGTAGTTCTGAATTTCAGTCTTATAATTGAACTAATTAACCATAAACTTACCACCTCGCGCGATTCCATGTGTTAGATAGGCAACTGATTTTTTAAAGACTTGTTTTTTTAGGAGCCCTAAACTACAGACCACAGAAACTAACAAGGTAACAAGATAATTCGATAAAAGTAATGAGCATTAAGACATGCATGCATAATAAAGTGCATCGAAGAGAGAGACATCAGAAAGTACTAGTCTAGGGAAATAAATAATAATATAAGTGCAGAATTTTCTTTCTTTCTCATCTATCACAGACCTCAGGTTTTACATTTATTTATTTATTTCTGAATGTGGTTGGATATATGTATTTTATTGTTATTCTTATATGGATAAAAAAAAATTAATGTTCTGTAACATATGAAAACTGTCTTTATTAAATAGATCATTTAAGTTGGTTGATATTCTATATAGAGTTGAGAATTTCAAAGTTGCTTCAACTGTAGATAACTAAGTTCATGTCAGAGATGTGTATATAAGTAGTCCCTTCGGAATCCATTGCACAATAGCAATATATTAGCGAATGACAATACAAGTGAACGTAAACACAACTAGAAGCTATCAGTTGTGATTTGATATTTAATAATTGTAAATTATTGTTTACACATTTGATAAAATAACAATTGTATATTCATGCATTCATAGAAATAATGTATTCAATACGAAGTATAACACAGGCACACAAAAAAGGTCATCAAATTTTTTTTTGCCGACTATCATATCTATCTGTATATGTATTTTAGGGAGCTGAAACCGAATCCGAAGTCAGAATTGTCACATAACGTCAATATTCTCATGTAAGCTCAAAAAACAGCTTAGAACAAGCTTGAAACTGGGTAAAAATGGATTGAAGGATTAAACGAGTTGACCCATGTTTCTATACGTATTTCGGGCCGTTGAAACGAATCCAAAGTTAGAATTGTCACATGCCGTCAATATTTTCATGTAAGCTCAAAACACAGCTTAAAACAAGTCTGAAATCGGGCAAAAAGTAAATTGAAAAATGAAACGAGTTGACCCATGTTTTTATACGTATATTAAACTCGGTTTTGTGAAGCAATTTGTTAAGGCCTTGAATAAGGAAGGTGAAACCTTTAGTTACCTGAATGAAAAAAATTCCAGCCATTTTTGAGGCAAAATTGAAAGAAGGAATATTTATTATACCACAAATTCGGACTATGCTAAGGGATGCAATATTTGTTACCAAGATGAATGACGTCGAAAAATCTGCATGGTTTTAAAAACGTCGCGAAGAATTTTTTGGAAAATGCAAAAATGCATAAACGTGTAGTAGCAAAAATGGTTGATAACTTTCAAAAAATCTATATTACTCCTCAGAAAATCTTGAAGATTATAGCGAGGAGCAAGGTGAACGGTTCCACCAAGATATAAGAGAGATGAAGCGTTGCTACCATGGAAAATGGAACGTAAATAGGATGGCCGATTACTGCTGGATGGTTAAAAGACATTTGGCAGACAGTGGCAAGAAAAGGAATAGAAACCCACTGCATACTGCATGTGAATACAATAATTTGACAATTGGCAGCTGTCAACAGGCTGTCAGCTAGCTGTCAAAGTGCAATAACAAAGTGCAAATGTTATTTTTTTGTTATGGCTTTATGCTTTTTAGGTAACTCAGTTCGTCCTTTGACACTAATCTTAATAATTGATATTAACAATAACACCCCCATAATAATAATCTTATTTACAATATAAATTCTGAACGATACATAAAACTTTAAATTACTCTGACGTTAGCAAGGAAAAGGGTACTTAAATTTGTAAATTTAAAAAGAGTTGCATAATTTAATGATTGCCACAATAAATGTATTACAATGATTTTTGAATTTTGAATAGCCAAACGAAAATAAAACAAAATATGTACTAATATCTAAATATTGATCGTTGAATCGATTAAGTCCATAAGCACTTATATGTTACATAAAAACCTGTATGGCAAAACTGCCTCCCGGACAAATCCTTGTCCCTCGTAGAGAAACTTCAACGTCGTTTACCAAAAGAAATCCAATTCATAATCCAAGATAATGCGTAAAGTCGTAGTTAAAATCAATCCAGGGACCACAATTGGTGTACAGGGCAAACGCTGAAACCCAGGGTTACTCCTGCACGGAAAATGGTTGGAGCCAAGCATAAACTAGAGAAAGTCCATACCCAAGAAGGTAATGAAACTCTCAACTAACATCGTTGGAATAGACGACGTAAAATCGAATGAAATGAGTTATAAATGAAATGGAAATAAGGTAAAGTTGAATAGGTAAACGTGAAAAGGTAAAATTTGAAATTTAAATTGAAATGGAGAAACTGCAATTAAAATTGAGAGCCTGAAGGATGGAGAGCGGTTCGAATCGGTAATCCAAAATATCAAACTATTTGGATATAATCAAGACAAAATGGCTTTAATTTCTTACAAATCCGTCAAAACGAACATTGTGCGTCGTCCAAAATAAGCAAAAATGCACACACAAATTAGTGAACTTCTAAAATCCCATACACAAATTAAATGGAAAGCCTATAAACGGCAATTAAATAGGAAAATTCACGAGAGAAATTTACCAACGTGCTGGTCGACCATTTTTGAGTAAAAACTGATCTTCTAGAATGCCTTCGAAGGCGCCTGCGCGGTGATGCAGAAAGAAACCAATTATATTGAAAGGAGGAAGACTTTAGGAGCTGCAACCCTCTTTACACAAGTGAAATACTTAATGTCTACTTTTGTCAATGACAATAACTTAAATCCAGAAATTAAATAGCCAAGCTTGCTTTTGACATGTACCACGCTATCTGAACTGAGCTGAACTGTGCGACGACTCGCTCTATATTTATACTCCTGGGTAATTGATTCTGGATGTTTCTACATTATTCTACAATGTTCCAGTAGACGTCGGTACTCTTCTCGACGTTTCTAGATTGTGACAACGCGCGCGCCATCTCTGGGACAACTGCCGAACTAACAACTTAACTTAGTTCCCTGTCACTTATACATAGAACTTAGAGGGAATTCTTATAGAGTACAAAGCTGTAACATTATGTTACCGTTCTGGCGGAGTTTAGCCATAGCTATTCCATCACTCAACCAGGATGCAGTCGCCTTAGACCTCGAAAAAGCCTTCGACAAAGTCTGGCATCCTGGACTACTGTACAAGCTCCATATCGCGGGTTTTTCGACTCGAATCATTAAAATGATCGAGTCATACATTTCAGATCGACAATTTAGAGTTGTAGTCAACCAGGAATGCTCATCCTTACAGCCCATCTTTTCCGGCATCCCCCAAGGGTCATCCCTTGGCCCCATCCTTTTTAACATCTACGTTAACCACATACCACCCCTATTGACTACAGAACCACCCTCTGTTTGTTTGCAGACGATACCGCCATCTTGACTACGTCAAAAGAGGCGGATATTAAAACCAACCTTCTCGAGCTGCAAAAAACAAACACCAGAAAAACCCAACCTACATGTTTTGCTAGATTTATTAAAATTGATACTAAAATTCAAATCCAAGGTCAACCTCTGGAATGGCAAAACGAAGTTTTGTACTTGGGCGTCACCCTAGACAAAAAGTTTATTTTCAAAACCCATGTCAGCAAAATACTGGGAAAGTGCTGGGCACGCGTCTCTAAATTATACCCACTCCTCAAAAATTCCCCCCCTAATGTAGCAAGCTTAATATATAAAGCATATGTCAGACCGATACTAACTTATGCTTCGCCAATGTGGTATCCCATCATAACCTCAACTCACCAAAAAAATCTACAAACCGTCCAAAATAAACTTCTAAAACTAGCCAATAAACAATCGTTCCTAACCTCTATTCAAATTTTATATGATATTTCCGACACCCCAACTATTGACAACTTCTCCCCAACTTCACGCAAACCCTGGTATCCTCAACTAATCCCATATTCGAAAACCCTCTCACATCCAAATTCTCTCAATCTCCAATCCATCCCTCCCTCAATTACATTTTCACCCCCTAAAAATAAAATTGTAAAATTGTACTGAGAAAAAAACATACAAAAAATAAAGAGAAAAAAAAACGTACACTAAAAAACAAACTTAGCCAAAAAAAACAACAAAAAAAATAAAATACCAAAAAATAGCAAAACCAAAAAAAAAATAAAAAAATAAAATACCCCAGAAATGTTGAAAATCAGAACCAAAATAGCCATTTATACAAAACAAACAAATACAACACCAAAAACAATCACTAACATAAAATACTAACATACACATTAACCCAATAAACACAGCCAGCCTCAGAGCACGTGATCCTCACAAACAAGAACAAGCCAGCCCGAGTCAAGCATTAATTGATGGAAAGTCTCAAGTATCGACGCACACTACGAATGCACACATAAAGACAACAACCAATCCCTGTGACATCGTTATCTGCTGTAGCTGAGACTGGAACTCGGGAGAAATAACAGCGACTAACCGTATGTGCACGTGACGTGACGTCAGAAATAACCTCAAAAATATATATTTCTTAAGATTTATGAGTATTTCGTAGCTGTTATTAAAATTTCAGCTTGGTTTCCATACCTTCAACTAAAATCTAATTCAGTGTACTGTTTATGAAGTTCTAAATACTTTATCCTAATAAAGTAGGACTCTTTTTGTAGGTTTGAAATCTAACCTGTAATTAGCAGTCTATTTTTATTAATCAACAATATTGAGAGATCAATTTTTAAGTATTTGCTTGGAGCCAGTATTACTCCAAGCTGAAATGAGTATACAAACATTAAAAATGAGAATAAACCTGAAAAACTAAAAATTTGAGGTTATGTTAGTTATATGATGCACATGCCCTATTGTTCACTCAACAGCGGACTAGCTCACTACTCCCGTCTCAGTAACACGTTAAAAACTCCACTAAATTAATATGTTTCGTACGACAAGTAAACATGTTATCATCTTCTGTCTATCGCAATACATAAAATCATTAGAATGCGCTATAAACCTGTCAATATCTATTAGGAATTATAAACTAGTTGAGGTTAAATAAATCGAAATTTTCTCTTACTATTCCAGGCCGCAAACTATGCAGATAAATTACATGCAAATTGAATAATTTGTGGAAAGTATTGGTTAGCCAAAGACCCATAAACTTTGGCATTTAATTAATTTAATATATGTTAGAGAGTCATGAATAATTTATGATTGGCCGCTTTAAACTTGGAACCTCTCCGTAACATTAATATTAATATTTCATGAATATCTCGATACTGGCACATATAGCGGCGCAAAGAAATTATTGACTTGTCTACTTCTAATATTCACAGTTTTTATCACAGGTAATTTTTTATTTCGTTGCGTTGTAGAGTCGGTGGCTTGATAGTGATATTTTATTTTTAATCGAAATATTATATATAGAGAGAATCACGATTTTAAATTAAACATTAAATTGGAAAAGAAACTATGTAGTCTAAATATTATTATTGCATGTAATATCACTAGTGAACTCTTTGTTCGAGAGCGTAGTTGCGTGCCTAGTAATACAGGGTGCTAATATTTCAGGATGTGATTCATAAGTTCATATGAACATATGTCCGCAACGACTTAAATATTTTGCTACAGGGTGTTGAATTTTTTTTAAATCCTTATTTTGTAATATCTCAGAAAGTACTTTATATATTACTTGAATTTTGGTATGTATTAATAGAATATAAAACCACATATTTTAGTTAGAAAAATTATTTTATCGCTCCACCAGTGGCTTCCCTGCAAACATGTCCTCTGATATTTTTTACCAAAACAGTGACACGCCACTGATATTTTTCCATGTGGACATTTTTTCTGATTAGCCTGGTCAATTCTACATGAAAATGGTCTTTTGCTTTTTTCGTCAGAAGCACAGTTTTTGATTAAAACAATTACATTCAAATTGAAACTAATTATTATTAACATTGATAATGATAAATTTTATTTTTAAAAATTGTTGGAAATGGCCACCATCACTTAATAGGCATGCTTCCGCCCGTCTTCGCACTGAATTGGGCACTGGTTCAAATATTCCCGGCGTATTCCATATTGTTTCACACGAGGCAACTATTCGCTCTCTTAAATCTTCTAAAGTGTTAATGGGAGTTTATACACCAGGGTTTTAAGATGACCCCACAAAAAGAAATCCAAAGAGATCGGGGGGTCTTGCTGGCCATTTGTGAGGTCCGCGACCTATCCAATAGGTAATTTTTTTATCCAATGTAAATGGTCGAGAACAATTACACTGAAATGAACAGGAACTCCATCGTGCATGTACCACATGCCTTAACAAAATTGGTACGTCTTCAAGGAACAGGTAGTTCTTCTTGGAGAAAATGCAAGTAAAATTGTCTATTAAAGCATCTTGGTAGAAAATAAAGGCCTATAATATTGTAATATGTTGCAACCCAAAGATTTAAGGTTATGTTAGTTGCACTGAAAAGTAGGCACAGAATTCAGTAGTTCGGATGTCTGAATGTGGAAAGAACTTACTAGAAGGTCTAGAGTGATGACATGTCTGTTCTGGAACTGTCTAGAGTATGATGACGTCATCAGAGAAGCTTCTAGATCTGTCATCTTTAGGTATATAAGGCATGGAGTAAACCAAAAGGGGAGAAGTTAGTGCAGTACTAATTGTCAGTTGAAATGGTCAGAGAGTAAACACAGTGATGAAGTTCAGTTTAGATAGCAAAAGTAGTAAGATCAGAAGAGAGTAAAGTGATCAAGTAGTACACAGTGTGTTATTAGCCAAGTAGTTATTGTTGTAATTAAGTAAGTTAATAAACTAGTGTTTAGTGTTACCCTGGTTGTTATAATTTCCGAACCCACGATACAGGGTGTTTACAAATAGGGTGTAAGCACGTCACAATTGGTGTCAGAAGTGAGATTAAAACAGAAGATTTCTGGACTGTTTAAGAAGAGGTTTCTACAGTGTTCTTCTCGAGAATTAGTGGTGACACGGAGGATTAACTTACGGGACATTGTTTAAGGACTATTTTTGGACTCAAAACTGTGAAAAAGTGCGTTTTCGGGAAAGTGACAGAGACACTGAAAAAGACTCATTTGTGCTAGTGCGTGGAAATTACTAGAACTTTTCTATTTGAACATTAGTGGAGATTAGTAATTTCTCTGAACTGGATAGTGACAAAGGACTCTGGATAAGACTTTTTCGTGCTATTTCGAGATTTGTCTGGAAAGTTCCATTACCGATATTGACGTGACAGTTAAATTTATTTTATTTTAATTTCGTCGTATGCCCGTAACAACAAGAAGTATGGCATCCGATAAACAAATATAGGACTTATTTGAACAATTCCAAAAAATGATGGCGCAGCAACGGCAGGAAGACAAAGAAGAACAGGAGAGAAAACGTCAAGAAGAGCGAAATGAATTAAAGAAAATTATGGAAGACCAGGAAATAAGACGCCAAGAAGAAAAGGAAGAGCAAGAAAAACGACGTCAGGATGAAGAAAGAAGACGCCAGGAAGAAAAGGAAGAGCAAGAAAAACGACGTCAGGATGAAGAAAGAAGACGTCAGAAAGAAAAAGAAGAACAAGAAAGAAGACGTCAAGAAGAAAAGGATGAATTGAAGAAAATGATGGAGGACCTGAAGATACGACAGCAAGAAGAGAAAGAAGAGCAAGAAAGGCGACGTCAAGAGGAGAAAGAGGAACAAGAAAGACGACGTCAAGAGGAGAAAGAGGAACAAGAAAGACGACGTCAAGAGGAGAAAGAGGAACAAGAAAGACGACGTCAAGAGGAGAAAGAGGAACAAGAAAGACGCCAAGAAGAATTAAGGAAAATTCTGAATGAACAAATGAAAATACAGCAGGACGCTATAATTTCTGCCAACGAAGAATTAAAGAGTGAAGTCAAAGAAGAGATAAACAAGGTAGAAGAAAAAGTAGGTGAAGTCGGGACAGAAGTCAGTCAAGTTAAAGAGAAAGTAAACAAGTTTGGAGAAGAAGTCAAAGGAGAAATAGACCGGCTTAAACGACAGTTGAGAGATAGAGGAAGCCAGCAGGTGGTATCATCAGGTCAGCGACTAAAACCTCCTTCTTTTGACGGCCAAAGTTCCTGGACGACGTACAAGAGGCAGTTTGAGGCAGCAGCGTGTGCAAACAACTGGGATAATGAGGAAAAGGCCATGGCATTGGTTTTAGCACTAAGGGACCAAGCATCAGAGTTACTTCAGACTATCCCAGTGGAAAAACAAAGGGATTTCACAGTTTTGGAAGCTGCATTGGACCTGAAATATGGCGACCAACATCTCGCCCAAGTATACCAGGCTCAACTGAAATCAGGACACAAAAGGCTGGGGAAAGCTTACAAGAATTCGAAGCTGCGATAGAGAGACTGGCACACCTGGCATATCCGAGTGCTCCAAGAGAATTCGAAGAACAGTTAGCCGTCGGGGCCTTCTTAGATGGCGTAAGGGATGAAGAGGTCAGGCGAGTTCTGAGGCTAACGCGGTACCAAAGTATTAGCGAGGCTCTGGTGCGTGCCCTCGAAGTAGAAGCTGCCTTTAAAGACACCCCACGGTCAGAAGTGCGTGCTGTGACCGTTGAAAAGGCACATGCGGATCAAGAGAACATGAGCACTATACTGAAGAACATGCAGAAAATGATGAATCAATTACTGGCCAAGTCGGATTCTCAAATGAGACAGGACAAGCAACAAGGTGGAGCAAAACCAAACGGACGTATCCAGTGCTATCAGTGCGGCAAGTTAGGGCATATTAAGAGAGATTGTCGACAACAAAGCCCGGCGAAGGTAAATGCCGCAGTTGTCGAAGAGTCGTATTGGGACAAAAAGAATCTGGAGACTTTACTGAGAGACTTGCACAGAATGGTAAAGCAATTGCTGGAGAGTTTTTCAGGGAAGCAAAGCAAGCAACCAAGCAGTGGGTAGCCAAGTGGGGGTATTCGATGTTATAGCTGTGGAAAATTAGGGCATGTAAGACGGGATTGTCAACAGTGGAACACTGAGGTTGTACATGCCACTGGAGAAGTGCTGGCTGGTGAAAGCGATGCCCCCAGGGAAATAAAGGTTTGCCAGCTTCGAAGAATCCCTAGTAGTTTACCATCACAAGGCTGTGTAAGCGAAACGAAAGAGATTCCAGAGAATTGGACAAAGGAAGCTTTAAGACAAGAGCAACTGGACGACACAGAAATTGGACCTATGTTGAAAGCAGTAGAAAGAGGAACACGCACAGAGTGGAAGGATGTTTCAGACAAAGGAGTGGGGCTGAAGGCTTTATGGTCACAATGGGGTTCACTTACGGTTGTAGACGGGCTGTTGAGGAGAGCATGGGAAAGCCCGGATGGGAAGCAGGTTGCCATGCGTCTAGTGATTCCCAGGTGTCGTGGACCAGAAGTACTCCAGAAAGCGCACAATGAAACATCCGCCGGACACTTTGGAGTAAACAAGACGTTGAGTAAAGTACGAGAACGATTCTATTGGGTCAATAGTCGCCAGGATGTGGAGGCTTGGTGTCGCAAATGCAAGAGTTGTGCAACCACTATCCGAGAGCAACTATGTGAATGAAAGTCGAAAACAGCCAAAGAATGACCGAGAACAGATTACCAAAACTGGTAACCGAATGAAGGCTCGTTATGATTGGAATGCCAGTTCAGGAGGATTCAAGGCAGGAGATCTGGTTTGGCTGTACAATCCTCAAAGAAAGAAAGGAAAGTCCCCGAAGCTTCAACCGCCTTGGGAAGGACCGTACTCTGTCATCACCCGAATCAATGACGTTGTGTATCGAATTCAACGAAGCAAAAAGTCCAAGATGAAGATCGTACATCTAGACAGACTGGTGAAGTATGTGAAGGAAACTGAATTGCCTGACCGGGACGTTCAGGCTTAAGGAGGGGGCAGTGTAATATGTTGCAACCCCTTAAGATTTAAGGTTATGTTAGTTGCACTGAAAAGTAGGCACAGAATTCAGTAGTTCGGATGTCTGAATGTGGAAAGGACTTACTAGAAAGTCTAGAGTGATGACATATCTGTTCTGGAACTGTCTAGAGTATGGTGACGTCATCAGAGAAGCTTCTAGATCTGTCATCTTTAGGTATATAAGGCATGGAGTAAACCAAAAGGGGAGAAGTTAGTGCAGTACTAATTGTCAGTTGAAATGGTCAGAGAGTAAACACAGTGATGAAGTTCAGTTTAGATAGCAAGAGTAGTAAGATCAGAAGAGAGTAAAGTGATCAAGTAGTACACAGTGTGTTATTAGCCAAGTAGTTATTGTTGTAATTAAGTAAGTTAATAAACTAGTGTTTAGTGTTACCCTGGTTGTTATAATTTCCGAACCCACGATACAGGGTGTTTACAAAAAGGGTGTAAGCACGTCACAATATTATTACCAATAATTCCTATCCATATATTAACCGAAAATTGCTCTTGGAAATGAGTTTCGGTTATGGCATGGGGATTTTCGCCTGCCCACATATGATTGGAAATATTTAATAGCATTCCTAGAAAAATTTGCTTCGTCTGTGAACATAATTTGTGACTCAAACTGCGGATTTAGTGTAACATTCCGAAGGTACCACTGACAGAAATTCATGCGCCGTGGAAAATCCCTGGGAAGTAATGCCTGTTCTCTTAAAATATGGTACGGATACAACAAAAAACCAACCAAAATTCGACAAACAATTTGATGACAAATATTGAGAGCTCTAGAAATTTTCCTCTTACTCGTCTTAGGATGTTCGTCGATTTCCTGCAGCACCGCTTCCTCAATTTCAGGTGTTCTGACAATTCGAGGTCTACCTTCTGAAATACCTTTTTGAAAACTACCAGTTTCACAAAGACGGAGATGAATAGTGGAAAAGAATCGGCTATTAGTCCCTTTGGGTAAAGCTTTTGCCCCAAAAGTTCTACGACCGGACCGCAAGACATCTACACCCCCGTTCTCGAGGGCGAGGAACATGATTGTGATAGTATTTTTCGACCTACCCTCCAACCACTACCTCTAAACCGAAAAAACCAGCCCCGTTTCCGATTTTATGGGGCTAGGCTTCCAAGGCCTTGTCGAATCGGGCTTTTTTGGTCAATTTGAATAAAATAAGTAAATATTTACCACAGGTAATCTATCCCACCCCAGGGGGTTGAAACTACCCCCACCCCCCAACAACGAAATATCACGAATATCAGCTGGAAAGTGATATACCCCCTTTTTGAGGACGGAGAATACGATGGTGATGATATTTCCCGACCTACCCTTCACCCCCAAACCAGAAAAACCACCCCCTTTTCTGATTTTTCGGTACTAGGCTTACGAAGGCTTGTCGGGTTTTCTTTTAGTGAATTAGAATAAAATAAGTAAATACTGGGCACAGGTGACCTAACTCTGGAAAGCGGTATACCCTATTTTCGAGGGCGGAGAATCCAATGGTGACAATATATCCTTCACCCACTACCTCTAAACCTGAAAAACCACCCCCTTTTTCGATTTTCGGGTACTAGACTTTGCGAGGGCTTATCGGATAGAATTTTTTCTCAGCAATTCGAATAAAATAAGTAAACCTGGATCAGACGAGACCCAACCAACCACGGGGCTCAAGCAGCTTTTACGCGAAGTGAACTTTTCCTTCAGTGGTTTGGGGGAATTAATTCAGACGAGTCATTGGTATACATTAGATATTTTTATTTATTTTTTTCATTGATTATGTATGTAAAAATATTCTCGTTTTTCCATAGTCCATCCCCAATTTAGCGGATTTATATTCGTATTCAAAAGCCAGGCTTGGCATTGATAGTATACCCTAAGAGCATGTTCGCGTATGGCTGCTTCTGACGGGGGAAATTTACGTATATCCACATTCTCATCTTGCTGAGGCATGAATTGGAATCTAATGTCATTAAAATTTCCTTCAGGAGGATATTCTTTCAAATTTAAAAGCTGACTAATTTTAAAGCTACCTTGTATGACCTATACCTTAAGTAATGCATTTGGATTGAGAAAAATTTCCGAATTCGTTGCAGATCATGGTAGTTGCTTTTTTGTTTTTTTTTGTTGTGAGAAACTTGGATAGAAAATCTGGATGTGGAAGTCACGATTCCTTAGGCAGCGTTTTTTAATAAAATATAAGAGCTTATTATTGTTGTTGTCGTGTTATTTCATCATTGGAGTGGGGGTAGTTTCAACTCCAGGGGGTGGGTTAGGTCACTTGTGGTCAATTTTTACTTATTTTACTCGAATTGATAAAAAAAATCGATCCAACAAACCCTCGCAAGTCTAGCACCGGAAAATCGGAAAAGGGGGAGGTTTTTCAGGTTTTGGGGTAGTGGTTGGAGGGTAGGCCAGAAAATATTTCCACCATCGTGTTCCCC
Source organism: Rutpela maculata (assembly GCA_936432065.2). Lineage (NCBI taxonomy): Eukaryota > Metazoa > Arthropoda > Insecta > Coleoptera > Cerambycidae > Rutpela > Rutpela maculata. The sequence goes on along the minus strand of OW386285.2, from coordinate 288,232,100 downwards.
GGCCTCGAAAATGGGGGAGAAGATTACTTGCGATCGATCCGGTCGCAGAACTTTTGGGCTTTTTGCCTTTTTCCGGTGTACCTCAAAGTACTATATCTGGCAAGGCACGATTAGGATATATTTCCTGATATATATTTCTGGCTTTTGTTGCATCATCTGCAAGACCATATACGTAATGCATTGTCGCTATTTCAGCATTCGTATAATTCACCCTATTTACTGAGATAATCGAAAATACAATACGATGAGATGGTTTTAAACACCAACAACTTGCTTTATGCCAACAAATATTGTTTAGAAAATGATGTAAAAACGTCATTTATATCAGGATAACTAGATTTATGTGTTCAAAAATTATTGGTCAATAGTGTTAAATGAAGCAATTTGAAATTAATTATTTTAATCAAAAACTGTGCGTCTGACGAGAAAAACGCAAGAAACCGTCTTCATGTAGAATTGATAAGGCTAATCAGAAAAAAAATCCACAAGGAAAAATGTCAGCGGCGTGCCACTTTTTTTGTAAAAAATATCAGAGGACATGTATGCAGGGACGCCACTGGTGGAGCAATAAAATAACTTTCCTAACTAAAATATGTGGTTTTATATCCTATTAATACATACGAAAATTGAAAAATAATATCTAAAGTACTTTCTGAGATATTGAAAAATGAGAATTAAAAAAATAATAATTAAACACCCTGTGGCAAAAAATTTAAGCTGTTGCGGACATATATTCATACGAACTTCTCTTCATAAAATGACCTAAGGAATCACACCTTGAAATATTGGCACGTCATTAAGGAACGCCCTGTATAAAAACTGTAAATTGACAATATATTATTAAACTGTCTAATTCGCACAAATTATATTACTTTTGGCAACGTATAGATAAAATTTAAAAGCATACGTGGTATTTAGTGGTACTGATAGCGAATATTTAGCGAATAAATTAATGAATATATAAAATATATTTGTATATTTAAAGCTTTTTCAAATACGCAAAAATGGCATACTGAATATTTTAACGAATAAAAAGAATTATTATTTTCAAAAAAGCTCGAGCCCCCTGCTACTTTTGAAAAACCGGCACATATGCTTCACCTTGTGGTAATCACATTTCTAACGCCCTGGAAATTTTAGCACATTTCAATTCTTTAAACAAATAATTCAAGAAAGAATTCTTAAGCGCCCTAATTTAAATACAAAATATACTACTTATATCGATGTAACATTATGAAAAAGTTAAATGTTAAGTCTAAATCGACTACTGTAAGCCGCAAAACTGGAAATGAAAAAACGTGAATGTCATTATGTTGCTTAATTTCAAACTAACTACGGGTGTTCACAAATTTTATAAATCAGTCTGTAATTTTTTTACGTGAGCAATTAATATAAAACGTTTCTAGTTAGAGCAAAAATGACGCCATACTGTGTCGACGTAAACCCCTCGTTTATTTTTGACGAACCGAGATTTAAAAAACTAATTGCGTTTTTTATTTACTTTAATCAAGTATGACAAACACATTTATATAGTGATAATATTATTGGTAATAAATTCGTATCAAAAACAGGCAAAAATCTCACCACACATTTTAATTATCTTTGAAGAGAAGTGTGTGCTTTATTTTTATAGTGATCAAGAAACAATATGTTTTCATAATTATTATAACAGCGCCAGCACCTTATAGTATTTTTCTATAAAATATAGAGAAAATATAGATTAAAAAATATATAGAAATAGAGAAATTAGAGAAAGAAAGATGGATATTATCCCACTACAATCAACACCGCCTTATTGCGGTGTTGCTACAATGCGCTCACGGTTAGAAGCGATAGATACCGATGCCCTGCATTAATATTCGACAAGGTGACAAGAATAAGATTTCACGAAGTGTAGAACCTGCTGGGAACAGTATATCCTCTTTCTTTTCCTAATTTATCCGTTTTCTCACTTGCACTCGTTTATCTCAGTATACATAAAACTACGTTTGCCGATTGTTTATAATCGCCTACACTATATAGATGGAGAGTCCGCAACGAATTTGCTTGTCATGCTATCCAAAATATTTGACTTCAGATATAAGATACAAATCATAGCCCACAACGTCAGAACTTATTGTGACGTGCTTTGTGCTTACACCCTTTTTGTAAACACCCTGTATCGTGGGTTCGCAAATTATAACAACAGGGTAACACTAAACACTAATTTATTAACTTAGGCTAATAACACACTGTGTACTACTTGATCACTTTACTCTCTTCTGATCTTACTACTCTTGCTATCTAAACTGAACTTCTTACTCTGCTTTACTCCATGCTTTATATACCTAAATATGACAGATCTCGAAGCTTCTCTGATGACGTCACCATACTCTAGACAGTTCCAGAACAGATATGTCATCACTCTAGACTTTCTAGTAAGTTCTTTCCACATTCAGACATCCGATCTACTGAATTCTGTGCCTACTTTTCAGTGCAACCAACATAACCTTAAATCTTAAGGGGTTGCAACATATTACATTATAAAGTACATCAAGTCTGCCTAAAGTTTACCGTCCCAAGGGGCTCGCCAGACTAAATTAAAAACTGAACATTTCCACATTTGCTTACTTACTGTTCTGCAAGAAAAAATTAAACGTGAATACAAAGACGGTAAACCGACTCGAAATCTGTCGATCTGCAAAGTCCTCATGGTCACAAAGCCCTTAGCAGACTACCCTTAAAAATGAAATTTTAAATCAATTGTTCACACTCACTTGCATTATTTTCTGCAAGAAAATTAAATTGGGGACACAAAGGGTTTACTAAGCTAATACGAACGCTCCTTTTTACCGTGCCTCCTGGGTTACAAAACCCTTGACATACTACCCTGAAAACTCTTGCAAATAATACAGTCAATTTGTCATTTGATAGGTGAATAATTTCTACACGATTTTTTTTTATATATAAGGAGGACGAATTTCCACAATAATTAATTAATGATTTTCACAAAAATATTGTTGCAGCTATGGCCGCCCAGGTCGGGAATTTGACGTTCAAAATTTCAAGTCAAGTTTTTCGTTTATTTTTTTTCCTGCTAGTTCTCTACTAAAAACAAAAAAAAAACAACTGCCTAAGGAATCACTACTTTCATTTTCAGAATCCTTAGTACCCTAGTACCCTTAGTACCATCCCCACATTATTTTTGAAACTTCTGGTTCTTGTACTGTCGTGCGCAAAAAAAATGGGACAAGTCTTATAACGTATTTTTGCTAAAATCTAGTTGTGTACATCTAACTTTAATTTTTGCGACATGTCAGTTATTTGTCATTACATATTCAAATAGAGACAGATTTACATTAGAATAAAATAGTTGTCCTATTTTTTTTGCTCACGACAGTACACATCACAATTTTATTTTCTTATCCCTTTAATAATAAGGTGGGAGTGATAACGAAGGTAATAGTGATGCCAAAACCTAGTTTCTCGTACACATTAAATACCAATTTTATGAACTTTTACCTGCTTGCTTTAGCTATTTACTCTCATTTGCCCCCAACTCTTCAACGGAATAAGATCAAAATATAATCTAGTTAGAGATCTCGTTATAATACGTAGTTGTAAAAGACAATATCATAAACCGTTCCAGAGTAATTGTGCGCCAAGAAAAATTACAGACGAACAGACTGAAGGATAGACAGAAATTTTTATTTTGCTCAAATTCAAAATCTCGACGTTTCATGATATTCTTAGCCTATATATACCGTTACTATACCACCAAAATTGTAAGGAATAGAAAAGACGCAACTTTTATTTTAAACAATGTTCCTCTATTCCTAATACTTTACGATTTACACTCGCCCAAGAAGCTGAATATTTCTGCTTCGTTGCAAATTAAAAAAAAAAATTATGGTATGAATCATTCACGGGTCAAATGACAGATTATTTATATTGTAATTTTTAGGGTAGACTGTCAAGGATTCCGTAGTTCATAGGGCATGGTAAACAAGTATGTTTGAGCTTAGTAAACCCTTTGTATTTGCCGAGTGGTTGATGTTGAATTAGCTTATCAACACCTCTGTATATTTGTTTAAATTTTTCTTGCAGAACATGACGTAAGCAAGTGTGAACATTTTCAATTTTGAATTTAATCTGGCTGACCGTAAACATTTGTCAGGCTTATGGTTTATAAGTTAGCATTGTCGTCTATAATTTGCACTTAACATTATTCTTGAAGATTATGAAGTAAGTAACTGTGACTGGAATAGAACAGAACTTTCGTAGCTTGTATCTTTTTTATATGACCGATATGAACTGGCAGACAGCTTAATATCATATTAGATAAGGTAAATTTACTGATATCCAAGATCAAATCTTTTACATTTAAATTTTGGTTGTGGTGGAGGAGCTGGTGACAGAGAGATTAGAAAATCGATGCAAACTGAGACAGTTACAGTAAACTGTTGTTGTTTAGGGTTTCATAAGCATAAAAAGAGACTGCCGGCTAAATTTTTGGGGAATTAAAAAACGGTTTATTGCAAATATCTTGAAAATTACGAATTTTATCAAAGCGTGTTAAATACCGGGTGACAATGATATCACGGCACCTCTCTTTTGTCCCGTGTTTTTAAAGATATCAAAATGAAACTGGGTATCGCTAATATAGGCGCAATATGCCACATTTGGGCGTATTTGAAGACTATTTCAGACTTCCGTTTTACCTGGAAGTGACACCAATTCTTAATTTTTAAATGGAATGCACTGTATATAAATGCATTTTCAGAAACCTGGGAAAATTCTGAATAGATTTCAACTATTTTGGTGAGTTTTTACGTCGACTTGATTTTTTTATAGCTAAGTTTTGTTTTGATTCTAGAGTGCTGTGATTAACTTTAAATCCTCATGAATGACATAAAAAATAATGGAAATATACAAAGACATTTAACCAACAAATTTTATAACTAGATGCATTGTAATCTTTCGAAATTAGTTTCTTGCAAAATTTATTTTTCAAATGGTATCACAGTTAAATACAACTTTTCCAGACCAATTCAACGGTGACGTTAAACCCAAAATCCATCAAGTATTAAAATCAGAAAAACTTATTACTTGTTTTTCATTATGATAAAAAAATAGTATAAATGATTTTTAAAGTAATAAATCATGAAAAATAAAAATCGTATGTTGTTCAAATTCTTTTTGCAGAACATGACGTAAGCAAGTATGAAAATTTTCAATTTTGAATTTAATCTGGCGAACCTTGTCTGACCGTAAACATTTGTCAGGCTTTGAAGATTCTGACGTAAGCAACTGTGACTGGAACAAAACTTTCGTAACTTGTACCTTTTTTTCTATGACCGATATGAACTGGCAGATTGCTTAATATCAAATTATAAGGTAAATTTACTGATATCCGAGATGAAATCTTTTACATTTAAATTTTTGGTTGTGGCGGAGGAGCTGGTAACACAGTGTGGGCACTCAGATTTTAATTAGAAAATCGATGAAACTATTATTCGTTTGTCTCTTAACCTTGAGGAATGAAATATATCACATATCTCAGTGTCATTACTGTACATATTTTTTTAGTTAAAGTATGCAATTTAAATCAAGTGGCGAATCAGCTGTAGTTATTATGATTATCGCCCCATTTAAAAATAAATCTATGAAAAATTTTAAAGCAAACTTTTCGCAGAGTCGAAACAAGCATAATTTGTTGCATTAACTCATATATTAATACATATTATATATTATATTAATTATACATAATATATATATAAGCAGGTTTAGATAGTTTTTACAGCAAATACATGTAGTTATTCATTAATTACTTAATTGTAATTAAAATTTAATTATGGTAAACTGTGGTGAAGAGAGACGCTACCGAATATTCGGATTCAATCGGTATTCGGTTAGATGGCAAAGTCACTATTCACTGCACCACTAGAATAAATAAACACGATTTCAAATGAATATTAATGATAACCTGTGATTATTCCCCGAACTGGAGTGAATCGAATATTTATGATTCCTATTTCTCGGAAAATTACCTTCAAGTTTATTTGTTGATTTTTACGTCCGGGCCCATAAATTTAGTTGCAAAGTTGACCGTCTAAATACTACCTTAATGTTGTACAAATTCTTGTTTCGTAAAAAGTCTCCTTAGCTCCTCTTAGACCTGCCAGAATTTTCAATTGAAGTTCCCTAAAGTTCTACGAAATCTCCACGGAATACCCTACCTTCTTACTTATATAAAAGTTCCCCAGTGGTTTGTCCTTCGATGCTCACTTGTGGTTACTAAAGGTTTTAGGGCAGGAGAGTGTCAGCAAAAATAAACACCTGGTTTTAACTTAAGTTTTAAAAAAATATTACTATTTGGAAAATGTTAGGCACTATGTAATTAGTTTACAGATGCAATCTATTGGATTAACCACAATATACGCAGGCAGTAGTGGTGTTCGTTACAGTTACAATTAGTTGCATTAAAGAAAAAACTCTGATTCTTGCATTGGTTTAAGAGTTTTCTCGATCTAGATAAAATTATGAATATAACTTCCTTGATGTGTACATTTTAAATTTAATGTATTATTTTAATAATAATTTGGGTCATCAAATTATACTCTCTTTGTATTTCATATAAAAATAAAAAATTATAGAATATGTTGTACAGAACGATATGAAAATGAAGAAGGAAAATCTCGTCATATACTCTAAAAAAGAAACACTAGGCAGCTACGGACACTTGTCTCGGAATTATTGTTCCTCATCAGTGTAGCGTAACATATCAAAAAGGATCTGGAAAAGAAACACGTGTCCGTAGCTGCTTAGTGTTTCTTCTTCAGGGTATATGGCGCGATTTTCCTTCCTTATTTGTTTTGACCGTACTAGTTCCTTTTTAAGATATGAAAATAGTTCTTCATTATTTTTACCGACTCCGGAGACGAAATAACGTTACTGCTTCTGGGTTTAACTGTTTTCTAAAATTTGAAGATAATAACAACCAGAAGACATATGTATTGTCTAAGATAATACTTTACCAGTTTCTTAAATACATAGTTAAAATAAGCAAAATTCAAATATCTATAGTTGGGTTAAAATGCAAAGGCGAATTTGGCAATAAAATGGAGAGAGAAGGAAACATTCTGCTTCCACTTATTCTAATATATCTATACTAATGCCCACTCCCATTACCTGCAGATCTACTTTAATATTAGGTACTCTGTCTGTGGGTGCAAGCGAGGCATAAAACATTCTGCTATGTTTAATGTTTTTTGGCTGACTTCGCCTTCGTATTTTGACCCAACTAAACCTCCAAATTCTTACACAATTTATTTAATATTTATTTTTTAATTAAGGGAACAAAACTTTGCAATGGTTACAGACTCATTAAAAGACTTATAACAGCTTGATAGTCATATTTGAATTCGGTTCAATTAGAAGATTGAATGTTGATTAAACATCAGAAATAATTAGTTTTGATACTTTCTAACGCGAGTTATGATATCCAGACGCCGTTATTAGATAAAAGAAGATGCAATTGTGCATAATTGTACGAAGATAACGAAGCTTATAAATATATGTAGTAACCATATTATGTTTAGTATATTGTCGTACTTTATTCAGATACATACCTTTGTATTTAGTTTGTCGCAATAAATTCATTTACTATTAGTTGTCAAAAAGTTTGTTTGAATAAAAATTTTACATTCTTAAAAAAACAAAACCGCTCGACAAAAAATAGCTGGCGCAGTCGGTAGGATTTTCTTTGGTAATTTCGAGAGAATATCGAACTCGTCATGTCATCTACTAACCAAAGAAGATTTGCAACCCCTTACCATACCGTTGGTAAACAAGTAGTTTTTAAGAAGATAATTAATCAAGAAACAAGTGAATTCAAGCAAAGAAGACACACTCTGCATACCTAGCCATACCATTCCTTTGCGTCTATTCTTAAAATATCCTTTCACACCCTGAGCCATAAAACTGGTACATCTCAATCTGAGTACCTCCAACTCAGTACGTGTGAGCACGACCACCAGATGCTCAGTATCCCCTCGTCGGAAGCGCCGTGAGGCTTTGCACTTGTGAAAGCAATTTCACATAAGCCCTTGAAGAAACCAAGATCGTGCAATCTCTTTCCCAGGACTACACGTGACCCTAAATCGTGTATAGAAAAGATTGGCCCAAGCCAGAAAATACCTATAAAGAAAACATCTTTAGAAGCACATAGCCTTGCGCTATTTAGGGAGGAAACTGACTAAAACTAACGAGACAATAACCGCCCTCCAGCTCAAGAAAAAATATATAATCAATCAAAGTGTAATAGAGCATCGCCTGGGAGCTCTCTGAGTTCTCTTGAAATCCCTCGTTATCACATTGTAATCGACTATACAGTATCAGCAAGTTCTGGATTAGGTATGTATAGTTTCAACGACTTAACTGACCGCATAAAATAATTATTTTTCCGCTTAACTAATTTTTTTTTCTAAGGCTATGTCGAAATTCCAACCGTGAATGAGTGACACTTTTAGAGATTGAAGTGGGAATACATGCAAAACCTATTTAATGATAAAGAGATCATAAAGAACATGGACATCTAATAGCAATTAATTGCAGTACCTGGCCAACAATCACTCATTTACAATTTTCTCGAAAACTGCTAATTTTAGAAAAAAAAGTTTCAAATAAAAAGTTACGTCCATCTTTTATCTTCGTTACTCGATACACTTGGTGTCTATTTCGAAAGATAAAAAAGTTTCCCGCATGTTACATTTGAGAATGCAAATTTTCGACATAGCCTTAGAAAAAAAATAATGCTTTCTACACTTATTAAAATTTGACCTACATATTAACACATTATGTTAACAAATATCTATTGATTACACGATACAAATTTGAGAGTAATCCATTGTGCTCTTTTTGAGTTAGAGCGAGTTAAGCGGAAAAATAATTGTTTTATGCTGTCGGTTAAGTCGTTGAAACTCTACATACCTAATCCAGGACTTGCCGATAGTGTATATATCAGAGCCTTCATGTTTTCTGTCATCTTAATATTCTTGTAAGTACCATTAATGACTGATTCCGACGACGAAACCTTAGCTAATCTTGCTTTACGGACATTTGGTCCTAACCAGTATATACTAACAAATACGGGAACAAATACCTCTAATAGTACCGGAACCTCAAATTTAGTAGAACAAGAAAATTTAAATTCAACCGCGATGGCTAGAAATGATATTACCGTTCAAGAAAAAATATATAATCAATCAAAATGTAATAGAGCATCGCCTCAATTCGATGGAGATAACTCAAAATTACCGATATTTTTTGACACGTGCGAGCAAGTATTAGGTATGTTAGTACAGGATAATAATCCACAAAGAATTAAATTTTTGATGCTGCATTTTAGAAATAAAATTGTAGGCAAAGCAGCTCAAGTATTAGCCACGAGAACTATACTCACTTTCCCGGAATAAAAAACATTTTTATTAGACACTTTCGGTGATCAACGTAATGAAGAATCCCTATTGAATGACCTTATAATGTTAACACAAAATCACAACGAAACCGCTAGCCAATTTGCAGATAGATGCATATCGCTACGTGGACTGTTACTCTCAAAAATGCAGATGGCAGATATAACACCAGAACTACGAAAAGAAAAATTAGATTTGTACAAAAAAATGGCACTACGGACATTCCTATCTGGGTTTAACGCACATCTAAGTCATCTATTAAGATGTAAACAACCCAAGAGTCTAGAAGCAGCTATAAATATGGTAGTAGAAGAAGAAAACATGAACTACAACCGGCAACAAAAGTTAGGGACGAAGAACACTTATAATAATACAAATCAATCTCGAATAATAACGACACCTACTAACCCAAAATATAACCCCAGTTACTCTCAAACACCCCCACCAAAACCGAATCCCCAAATAATCCGCCCTATGTCAAACATCCCTTATCGTATGCCGAATTTTTTCATGCCAAGAAACCCCCAACAAACATTTCAACAAAGACCATTTCAAAACCCTCAAAATTTCCAACGCAACAATACTTCCAAAGACAAAATTTCCCCACTCCGCAAAATTTCCAAAATACGCAAAATTTCCCACATTTCCAAAATCAAGCACGTTTCAATTTCCAACCTAAAACGCAAAAATCCTATCCCCAACTAATGGATACCTCATCTGGAAACACAAGAAGATCAAAATTCTCCCAGCCGTCTAATGCACCGAAATGGACAGCGCAAGAAATACATTTGCAAGAGATACCGAGTACCTCTTCCAACAGGGATGAATATCAACCAGACTATTACAAAGAACCGATATACGATTCAGAAATTGCTTAAAATAACTATGACCCCGAAGAATACTATTCAGAAAATTACCAAAGTTATAACGATGACGAAAATTTTACCTTACCAGCCTCGGAGACCAATATTACGAACCTGCCGAATGCGAAGAAGTAACCCAAACAAAACAAGTAAATCAACGTCGCAGCCAATACAAATCTTCCATATATAATTATGCCAGAATTCGAAGCCAAATTTATGATTGATACGGGGTCTACTGTTTTATTGATTACAGAAAATGTCGCCGAAATATTTTTTCCAGACCGAATTAAAGAAGACCCTTTCCAAATCAAAACACCTCACAGCATATCCTTACATAGATATTCAGCAGACATTCCAGTATCAAAAATCTTTAAAAAACCAGGAATGTTGTATACACACTACATCTTTAACTTTAGTCAAACATATGATGGACTTATTGGCCTCGATCTACTACAAGAAATAGGAGCCACCCTTTATTTAAAAATGGTTACTTACTAACAGACTCAGCAAGAATTCCATTATTTTTGGAAGGAAAAAGACTAGTAGGCACTAAAGGTATCAATGAAATGGAAAAACAACTACGAATACAGAATCAGTCGTAAGAGAGAAATTATAGCTAAGATACCAACATTACAAAAAAATGGAGAAGCTCTAATACATTCTATTATATTTGAAAACCAAATAGAAATTTCAGCAGGACTTATAAATACAAAAAATAACGAAGCGACAGTACTACTTATTAACAACATTGATGAAGAAAAAACATTTACGATACTGAACCTCTCCCATGTATGCCTAGCCACTAATTAAATAACTTTACAACCGAACTTATGGACTTTGATGAAGAGCTTTCTGTATCTGTATATAATAATCCAGATATAAACAACGACAACCTACAAAAGAAAAATTTGGAAAATCTTGACCTAAGACACTGTAATCAAGAAGAGTACGAAGCCATAAGAAAACTTTGTTACGAATATAAAGGCATTTTCTATTGCGAGGACATTCCACTAACTTTCACAAACCAAGTCAAGCACGAGATTCGAACAACGGACAACATACCAATCTATACAAAATCATACAGATTCCCACATATCTATAAATCAGAGGTCAAAAAACAAATCGACTCAATGTTAGAACAAAATATAATAACCAATTCAACTTCGCCATGGTCCTCCCCTATTTGGATTGTCCCGAAGAAGATGGACAATAGCGGAAAAAGGAAATTTCGTATTGTAATAGACTACCGAAAATTAAATGAGAAAACCATACCCGATAAATTCCCAATACCAAACATTACGGACGTCCTGGACAAACTAGGTCGCAGTCAATACTTTACAACATTAGATCTAGCAAGCGGATACCATCAGATTGAAATCGATCCCAAAGATATCGAGAAAACAGCATTCTCGACAAACGACGGACATTACGAATTTTTAAGGATGCCCTTTGGACTTCGAAATGCACCATCAACCTTTCAACGAACAATGAACCACGTACTATCAGGCCTACAGAGTAAATGCTTAATTTACATGGTTGACGTATTAATATTTTCAACCTCCTTGCAAGAGCACATAGAAAGTATACGCTCAGTATTTGATAGATTCAGAAAAACTAATTTGAAGATACAGCTTGATAAGTCAGAATTTTTAAAACAAACAGTAAAATTCCTTGGACATATCATTACACCGGAAGGTATATTACCCAATCCAGATAAAATTGAAGCAATTGTAAAGTTCCCATTACCAAACACAAAAAACGAAATTCAGTAATTTCTTGGATTAATAGGATATTATTTATAGGAAATTTATAAAAGACTACTCAAAACTGATAAGACCATTATCAGCCTGTTTAAAGAAAGGAGCCAAAATAGAACATACAAGAGAGTTTGTAGAATCCTTTGAAACTTGTAAAAACATTCTAACCAACAGCTCACTCTTACAACACCCGGATTTTTCAAAGCGATAAACCCATTGCTTACGCATTCAGAAAACTGAACGAATCAGAGAAAAATTACTCAGTTGTGGAGAAAGAACTTTTGAGTTTAGTTTGGTCCACCCAGTATTTCAGGCTTTATCTCTACGGCAGACGCTTCACTATATATATACAGATCACAGACCACTAAGGTGGTTATTCTCATTAAAAGATCCACAAAACTCTAAATTCATCAGATGGCGTACAAAGCTACAGGATTATGATTTCGATATAGAATATAAAAAAGGTAAGCTAAATACGAATGCGGACGCGCTGTCGGGAATTGAAATTCACCCAATTGACACCGAATCGATGCAAGTAAACATAGATGGTCCTGAACTTGACAGAATAATACAACTAAACAGGGAGACAGAACTAAGAACGCCTACGCAAGAAGAAATCGAAGAAATACTCAACCCGCCTGAAAGTATGAAAGACAGAGACGATGAAACAAATCAAATTAATATTCCTGAAATTTCTACAGCTCGATCTAACGAGGACGATGAACCACGAAACACGATTCCAATCATAGACGATGTAATAAACATAAAACCTAAACAAATATTTATAAAAACAGTCTCGATGAACCCCAAAAGAAACAGCACTTTACATGTAGAAAATAAAACTATTTTATATGCAGAAATCACGAAGAAAGACAACGACGATCAAATTCTTGAACTATTGAGAGATCATACAGTTGAAGAAACTACCTTCTATGTATATTTTGGTAACGACAAAATGTACGAAGACTTTTGTCGAATATATAATCAATCTTTTAACAACAACGACCCAAAATTAGTAAGATGTACCCAAGAAAGAATATATTTAAGAAACAAAGAAGAAATAAACGAAATTATACATCAGTTGTACCATGAAAGCAAAACAAGTCATAGAGGCCCGCAAGAAACATATGACAAATTAAAACAAAAATATTATTGGAGTCATATGTTAACCACAATACAGGAATATATCAATAAATGCAATATATGCCAAAGAGGAAAATACAATAGACATCCACCTAGAATTCCAAAAACCATTCGAAGTTGTTTTCATGGACACATTGATCAAAAAGTCCAGATTATATTCTTTAAATAATAAGAATAATTTTAAAATATTGTTTTAATAAAGATATTTATTTGATACTTCAAATTATAACCTACCTTTATTAATATTTCAAATTGCCCGGCGCGCCAATACCTTTCGGTATACCTAATTATAGAGCATGAAATAACCGAGCATAGCCTGCGTAACAGTTACTCTAATCTAAGGAGCAGTTTCAATTAAAATATGGGTTTAAACAAATAGAGAAATGTAAAAATTTAGATAGATAACAATATATTGAAATAAATAATGAAATTTTATAAAATTAAATATCTTACAATTAATGATTGAAAATCCTTATTAATATTAAGAATGCTCGAGACTTTTAAAATTTGCGATTTTATAGTTATTGTAAGATCTTACTTTGTTTTCCAATAATGATAGGAGGCGATATCGGATTCACCTTTCTTGTTTCTAATAATTTATTCATTTAAGTTAATGGTATTTAAAATGTCTGCCGCTCGTAAATAAACTTGAAAATCCTGCTGTTATAATTTTCTTCTATTAACTTATATATGGCTCGTTCTTCCTATTTATTAATGTATTACTTGTAAAATTGACGTTCGGTATCCATGTTTAATCCCTCGACATTGGATTAATTTACCCTCAACTGGCAAATGAAGATTTTATATTTGTTACTTTCTCAACCTCTGATTTTCATTAATATATTTAGAAAACATTAACCCCACTAGACTCATTTTTTTCGAAATTTGGGCAGGCAATTCCTATTCAATGCAAAGAAGCATGTGAAGTAACGAAGGCCCTAATTGATTATTTCGAACATTATGGAACCCCAACCGCAATCACAACTGATAATGGTCGCGAATTCGTTAACAATCAAATAAAAAACATGTTGACTTATCACAAGATTAATCTTCGCTTTACAACCCCATTCCATCCAGAATCAAATGGCATTGTGGAACACCTCCACTCCACGCTAATTGAACACCTTCAAATATTTCGACAAGACCCACAACTTAACAGCAAAACTCCCGAAGAACTTATGAAACTAGCTGTTATTGCTTACAACCACACAAACCATTCTGCTACAGGATACACACCCTTTGATGTCGTTTTTGGATATTCACCAAGCAAAAACTTATTTGATACAAAAACCAGTCAAATAGTTTTCGATTAATCACTAGATGAACATAGAAAGAAACTTTCTCAACTTTATGATATTATTTACAAAAGAATCGAAAGTCGGAAAACAACAACAGTCAACAGAATGAACAGAAATCCACAAGAGAAATATAAAATAGGTCAAAAGGTCTATATCAGAGCACCCAAAAAATGAGGTTCCAAGACAGTCCCTAAATTTAAGGGACCCTTCCTAATAATTTCTATTAGTAATGACAATACCTGCATGATTAGATTAAGAAATAAAAAAGAACGTCGAGTCCATTTGTCTGACTTAAGATCTACTCTTACAGATACACCACTACCCTTGCAGCAGCCAACGACATCCAATGGAAATCCCTAGATGACAACCCCGGACTTCTACCGATTCGCATGGGTACAGCAGACAATATTGTATCAGAATGGGAAATAATGAACGCATTTGACATACAACCGCTATATGAAACGTTTATTCAAGAAAAAGGCGAAATTATTAGAATCCTAGCAAACATCAACAGATACCTAGAACTGAATTTATCCTGCGATAAACAACAAACTTCCTTAACAAACACCCTCTTATTCCAAATCAATACAACCCTATCCTTTGAAATAACCAGAACCTATACATTATTCGAACAAGATTTACCAAACCACATTAGAAAACCACGAGGAGCATTTAACTTTATTGGTACAATTCAAAAATCAATCACGGGCAACCTAGATGCCGAAAGATATGAGCAAAATTTCAAGAAATTATTTAACAATGAAGCCAAATTAAAAATAGACATGGAAAAACACTTATCAATTACGGATGACCTCATTAAATCTACAAATAAATCAATTACCATTCTCGTAGAGAACCAAAAGAAAATTAATTCGGCAATGGCTGACATTGGACAGAAAATGGAAACACCAGCACGCTGCATTGAATTATTGGTTGTACAAAATACTCTAGATCAATTATCACACTCCTTGTCACTTATCTGCAATCTTTTAGACGAACTTTCGACAGCAATTTCCTTTGCAAATTTAAAACAAATGCACCAAACAATTATAAAACCAACTAATCTTATCAGAGAACTATTAGAAATTCAGAATTATCTGAAAAGAGTAGAGCTACCATTCCAACCTATTCTCGAAAACATTATAAAGTACGAGAAACTATGCGAAATTTCAGTTTTTCAGAAGAGTTACTATACATATTTCATTATTAAAATACCATCGATAGAGACAGTATCTTATGACTACTACAAGTTATACCCATTGCCTGTAGAGAATAACGACTTTTACTTCACTATTATACCCAGAAGAAGCTATCTACTTATAAACCCAGATTGGTACTCGTACACGAACGCACCCTGTACAGAAATAGAATCGAAAAAATTCCCGTGTACTCACAATTCTATTATAAAAAGGACATTAAACGAACCCTGTGAAATTCAACTTATTGACTTTTCCCAAGAAGAAAACAGATGTGAAAACTCAAATTTATAGATAATCACAAGTCCCACCACTATTATAGCTGAAACATATTGCGAGATAAAGAAAAAGAGACAACTCAAGGGAAATTATCTAATAACAATTCCTGATCAATGCTATTGCGTTATTGACAAATACAAGCTTAATCCAAATAAAAACTTTCGGAGAACCTTTGAACCCATAAACATTCCATTAGTGAAAATAAATAGCAACCTTTCAATCATAAGAGATGGTACCAATATACCAATCATGGACCATGTGGACTTAGAGAAATTTACAGACTTGTCACGACGTACACAAAATCTGCAAGAGATAAAAGATCAGATGTTAGAACCAACCTTAATTGAATCTAATTCCTGGCTTACCTATGCCCTGATTATAATAATTATTACGTATATCATGGAAAAATTATAACAAATATAAAATCAAAGGCTTTACAACTTTCAACATCTTTCAAAAACACGAGAAACCTCCCAAGAAACTGAAATGACGAACGTCGGTCCTTTCTAAAAAGAAACCCCGAGTTCTCCACTAGCGATGGAGGAGTTATGACATCCAGACGCCGTTATTAGATAAAAGAAGATGCAATTGTGCATAATTGCACGAAGATAACGAAGCTTATAAATATATGTAGTAACCATATTATGTTCAGTATGTTGTCGTACTTTATTCAGATACATACCTTTGTATTTAGTTTGTCGCAATAAACTCATTTGCTATTAGTTGTCAAAAAGTTTGTTTAAATAAAAATTTTACATTTAAAAAAAAAAACCAAAACAGCTCGACAAAAAATAGCTCGCGCCATCTATAGTTCAGTAGCTACTATTACCAAAGAAAAAGACAGGTAAGTAACTATATTTTGATAGAATTCTGTTCTGTTAGTTCCTCTTAAAAAATCGGATATAGGTACACTGTTAATTATTAGGTATGTAGAAAACTGTAAATTACGGACAAATCTAGAGCACTGAACAAAGAAAGAAATGTAATGGACATCGGGGAAGTCCTCGTGGTCCACATGTTCACCTTTTGGTATGTGTGTTAGAAAATATCATTTTCCCTAAAGAAACCTCCACTACGCATACTTCCGTTGAAGTATTGTGAGAATTCAGTCTTGGCGCATTACACCAACAATGCTTCATTGATTATTTCGGGTTCAATTTAAATTAAATTTGTTTGAATATTTTTAATAAAACCCCACTTGAAAATTTACGTAAAAAATTTATATTAGGACTATACTTTAAGGAGTGTGTTATTGATTATGGGTTTCATTTATATTAAATTCGTATGAATATTTTTATTAATTATGAAAAATAATTAACTTGAAGGTTTATATACGAATATTATTGCAATACTTTAATAATTTATTGCCCTGCCATAAATGTGTCGCCAGCTGACAATTTTTCAAGGGTTTAATGGACATAAACACTTCTCGGTTTATGCTTCTAAGAAAGTTATCTGAACTAAAGTTTTTCAACAGTTTATAACGCAAAAGAACATGCAATACCACAAAATATTTTCGTATTATACAAAATGTAAATATTACGTTAAAAATTAACAACACTACTTACCTGTGATATATGATGGTTGCAGCTTATTACTTCTCTTCTATTCCTTTCCCTTTTGGTTTGATTTATTACCCGCACTTTTCTAAATTCACCGGTGGACGCACCAGGTGGACAAAATACGAAGTTGATTGGCTATCTGTTTCAAATTGGCCAGTCAAATAATGTTATTGCTTACCAGTGCGATCCACCGGTGAATTTAGAAATCTGCCCTACATTTACACTAAAAACATCATCGAGTTGTGGATTATGTACTAATATTTCTCACAAGACCGCTAACCGCACATACCAAGAGACGTATTACTTTTCAAGCATCTGCCACCCACTTGGCATCTTTTACACTTTGTGATCAGCTTAAGTTATGAAGGGACCACTTAGAAAGCTCTCGCCTCGGTTACGTCTGACTTGAGACTCCTCGAAAAATTTAAGTTGTGAAAAATTAATTAAGAAACGAATAGTGGACATAATATTTGGAATCTAGTTGTTACACTACTGCCAGGACAAAAATCTTAGGGTGGTCATCTGACAGAAAGAATAATAAATAAAAGATAGCAAATACAGAGGAAACTGCATGTAAATATCACAGCTTTCTTATAAAATTACCTTTCTCACATTTTGCAATCGTTCTAAAATAAAATTTTAATAAGGTGTTTAAAAAAAAAACAACAAAATTTCTTATTGAAATTTCAAATATGTTGATCACTTTCCCTTCTCTTGGAAGGGGTAAGAGCACTCAGTGTAACACTGCCTTCGAAGTGGTTTCCACAAACACCAAAATATTTGAACACTACACTCAGCGAATACTATCACTTGTGGCACGCTTCGCCAACCATGTAGGGATCATCTGAAAAGTATTATTAGAAACTCACTGACAAAAATGGCGGCTGGTAGGAGATCTCGTTAATACCCAGTATAGAGGAGAAACAATATGAACAAGTAGTATTATTATTAATTTGATGCCCACCCTTTGGAAAAATTTTGCACCACCCCTACGAATGGGTTTTAAAAGCTGCAAACTTAACCAAAGAATATTTACGTGCAAATGTAAACATTTTCTCTAGTTTCCTTTGCATAGGGGATGTCGCACCATATTGGAAATTTGACTTGAAATTCCCAAATCTAAAATACTACTTAAGATTGAAATACACTGCTGGCACAGAAACAAAAATTCTTAATAATTTGGGTCGTGTAAAACAACCTGAAATATTTGCAAGTTGAAAATAAAAATGTGCACATCAGTAAACATGAGAAGAAATGTACTTTGATTGAGAAGAAAATCATTATAATTTTTTAGAAGCTGTATAGTTTGAGCAAAATACAACTGAAAAGCAGAGAATATTAAAAAGTGCAGTTTTTGATATTTTATCAATTTCACATTTTTCAGAATTTTTAATGACAGCAAATCATGTATCGATCATATTTTTATAAAGGCAGAAATAGACGTAAGCAGCATATTTCCAGTAATACTCCATAGCAAAATCAGCGACCACTTTCCACAATTACTTAAAATATCATTAAATAATAAAATAACACAAAATGAAAAGCGAAAAATAAATATAATTAATTATAATGTGTTAAATAATTATCTAAAGAATAATATAAAATGGGACCAAATTTTGCCAGATAATAACGCCAATAATGCAGCAGAAATATTCGTTGATGCTGTAAAAAGAGCAATCGCATTCTCAAGTGAAGAAAAAATATTGACACATAATTTTTGGAATAGAAAACCCTGGATAACAGATCATCTATTAACATCAATAAATTATCGTGATAAACTGTATAAAGAAGTTTCAAAATACCCTCGAAATATACAACCAAAAAATCAATATAATTGTTATAGAAATCATCTAAATAAACTTATAAAAAATGCAAATAATATTACTATAAACAAAAAATAAATGAGAATATAAACAATAATTCTAAAATATGGACTATTACAAATCAACTAATAAATAAACAAAAAACAAAACAAAAGAACACAAACTGTATAAAAAATGAAAATAATGAACTAATAAAAAATGAAAAAGAAATAGCCAATTCTGTCAATAACTTTTTATAAACGTTAGCACAAATATAGCAGCAAAGATTAAAACACCTAAAGAAAGTAATACAATAAAAGAAAATAAAGTAAAAGAAATGATATTTGTTATAATCTATTGTCCATGTACTGTAGAAAGGAACTAAAACGTTAAAGGGTTTTTATTGTTTATTATGTTCAATTGACCACAAGATATGAAAAAACCGCGGAGTGCTACCATTTAAAGTGGTGCGTTTTTGAGATCGAAGTAAAAAGGTCCACTTTTCATATTTTTTTGCTCGAAAACTACGAATTTTTTCTATAAACACGTCAATAGAAAAGTGTGTAGAGATTTAAATTTCCAATCGAAATGGCACCTTCAGAAGTCAAAATTTTTTTTTTTACAAAAATACGTCCAAAAAACAAAACAAAAAAAAACGAAAAAATTCTATTTTTTATTTTTTTTTCATTTTAGCCTGTAACTATTTTTCGGGTACATTTAGGCATAGATATTGCTGCATAACAAAAAAAGCTGGCGTTTTACCCGTTAAAATGAGATTTTGTAAACAGTTTTACGATTAATATTGACCGAAATATAGCGTTTCAAAGTTTGCAACTTTTAACTTTTTTTGGTAATTCTTACTATTTTTTTTTCAAATTTCGTCCTGTAACTTTTTTCTGAGTGAATTTAGGTGTAGACATTATTATATTAAAGTGAAAGCTGACTTTACGCCCGTTGAAATGGTGGCTGGTAAAAGTCTCTACGACAAATAGAAACCTAGATCAGCATTTCGAAGAGTGTTACTTTTATTAACTTTCTTCCAATTTTTACGTTCTTTTTTAAATTTCGGCCTATAACTTATTTGTCAAATACAGATGTTGCTACATCGAATGTACTCGCAGCATTCTTGTTTAAATGGTCTGCAGTAGAAGTTTATGTGATCAATAGTAACCAAGATACAGTCTAGATATAGTAGATTATTATACTTAAAAAATAACTTTTTACATTTTTCCACGTGTTTTTTTTTTTTGTTCAAATAACTTAGATTAATAACTTACATTATGAAATTATTCAAATGCTGGATTTAACATATTTCCAAAATCAAAGTCGATTTCTTCATCGGCATCTATGTAAACATCGTCTTCCGTTATTTGAGGTACATCAGCATTTTCACAGTTCATTCCCATACATTCTTTGCAAAAAATGGAGCAATTCATTCCCAATTTCCTGCAATCACAGTTTCCTCTGCATCCTTTGGTGCATTTACAGGCTATTTTTTCCAGCAAAACTTGTGGTGCGGGAGGTTTATTTGTCAAAATTGGTACTAGTCCATTTTCTGAACTTTTCCAACCCCAGATGAGAGGATTTACGCTCTTCGAAACGCTGTATCTAAAATAGTTACAGGCTGAAATAAAAAAAAAAATAAAAAATTGCATTTTTTCGTTTTTTTTTGTTTTGTTTTTTGGACGTATTTTTGTATTTCATATCTTGTGGTCAATTGAACATAATAAACAATAAAAACCCTTTAACGTTTTAGTTCCTTTCAACCCTCTTTTTTTGTACATAGACAATAGCCTATTAAGCCAGTATTAGAAAATGGCGTTATAAGATTTATAGATAACTTAAAAAATGACACATCACCTGGTATAGATGGACTAATAAAACATTAAAACTTATAAAGCACAGTATAGTTTCACCTTTAACAAGAATCTTGAATATTTCATTAAAGGAAGGTATATTTCTTACTACTTTTAAAGAGGCTCTTGGTGAGACCGTGATCAACCTAACAATTATCGCCCAATCTCGCTAATATCTAACATAGCAAAGATATATGAATATGCAATAAAAGAAATTATAGTAAAATTTTTGCAAAAACATAATTTACTTGGAAAGCAGCAGTTCGGCTTTCGTGAAAATTTAAGTACTGAAGATGCCATAATAAATTTAACAGAAAAATTGTACCATAGCATTGATAAAACAAAACCATCCATGACTGTTTTTCTAGATCTAGCTAAAGCGTTTGATACAATATCGCATAAAAAATTAATTTCCAAATTACCTTTTTACGGATTTCGAGGAAACATTTTAAAACTTATTGAAACTTATATCAGTCAGAGGGTACAACATGTGAAGATTGGGACCACGATCGGTGACCCATTGGTAATTCAAAGTGGTGTGCCACAGGGAACCGTTTTGGGTCCTACTCTCTTCATTTTATATATCAATGATATCTTTGATGAAGAAAAAACATGCGATATTGTATCACACACTGATGATACAGCTATATACATTGAGGGAAACAGCTGGGACGAAGTAAAAAGAAAGTCTGAAAAAGGCTTACAAAAAATTAAAATATGGTTGGACGATAATCATCTTAAGTTGAACTATGATAAAACTAAATTCCTAACATTATTGTCGAATTCAGCCACACAACCCCAGATGGATAAAATAATAATACATGAAGAAGAGTGCAGGCCAAATAATATCTGTGGTTGTAAAATAGAGATAGAAAAGGCACCCAAAATAAAGTATTTAGGTGTTATTACTGACTGCAACCTTCAATGGGAAGAGCAAGTTTATACAGTTTGCGGCAAGCTAAGGAAACTTATAATATACATTTAAATTATTAAGAAACATTCTAAACCTTGGATTGCTGCGGACTGCATATTATGCTTTGGTGCAGTCGGTGATTACATACGGTATTATAGCTTGGGGGCCGCCTCTAATAATGTTATGAAACATCTATATACTGCGCAAAAATTAATTATAAAAATCATTTTAAAAAGCCCTATTCAATAACCAACCGAACAACTTTATTTAGAAAAGCAGGTAACTAATCTATGAGAACTATATGCTCTTCAAATAATAAAATATATATTTAAAAATAAACCAACAATAACACAGGCACACAAAATTTAAAAAAAGTCGAGACCCAGAGGGTAGACCCCCCTACCGCCATGTATTTTGGGACGCTGAAATCGAATATGACAATAAAAAAAGATTTTAACTATCCAAATTTCCCCTAGCACCCCCTTACAACCAGTGGTGCCACTAACCTTTTGAAATGGGTGGGCGGATGCCGACAAAAGAAAATAATTTGAGGGCGGGCGGTACAGCGTACATATACATTATACATTCCGCCCGATCGCCAGCGTAGAGATGTGGCGTGATGATTCACGGCGCAGGGTGGGCAGCGACCGGCGCTTGGATTTGCAGGGTGGGCTCCCGCCCACCCCAGCACCCCCCTAGCGCCGCCACTGCTTACAACCCTCCTGGGGATTGAAATTCCACTTGTTGTAAACATTTGAAAAGCAGGTTTTTTGGTGACAAAAAATGTAAGGTGGTGCTAGGGGGTGACTGGGGGGGGTTGAAATCAGTATTTTGTCGTTATATTCGGTTTGAGCGCACCAAATAACCTAATATTAAACATGCTTTTTAAACTTTTAGAAAAAGTGGAATTTCAACCCTCCCTAGGGTTTGTAGGTGGTGCTAGGGGGTGACTGGGTGGTTCAAATCAGTTTTTATCGTTATATTCGGTTTCAGCGCACCAAAAAACCTGCTTTTCAAATGTTTAGAACAAGTGGAATTTCCATCCCCCAGGAGGGCTGTAAGGGGGTGCTAGGGGAAATTTGGATAATTAAAATCTTTTTTTATTGTCATATTCGGTTTCAGCGCCCCAAAATACATGGGAGTAGGGGGGTCTAGTCTCGACTTTTTTTTTATTTTGTGTGCCTGTGTAATTCATAGAACATAATTATCCCACTAGGTATGTAACAAAACTTAATTATGCTCCACCATTTATGAAAAAAAGGCTGGGACAAAGAAATTTCATATACATATACATTTGAGCAAAAATATACAGTGTGTCCCAGGATAGATGTAACAAGAGGTGTAATGGACCAAAAATTTTGGAATTTTGGAATGGTATTTGGGGATCGAGTCCTGCTTGTTGTAAAACTAAAGTATACCAAAAATGACTTGATTTGGTGTTCTACAGGGTGTTTTATAAGCAAAGTTGTAAAAATCACCACTAATAAAGTACCTTTATTTTTGAAAATATGAAAAAATTCCACTAAGAAAAGTTATGCAATTTTATACCTCTATACCAAATTTCAGGAATATAAAATTATTTTTTTTAAACTTCCCATTTTTTGTGAATTAAGAGTTGAATTCATATTTAAAGTTGTGTAGGAGTAAATGTTAATCATCTCAAAAAGTAGGCTATTGGTAAATAAAAAATTGAATATACGAGATGTAAGAAGGTGTAATGTTAATCGAACTAACTGTAAAACAAGAAACAATTACTAACAGAAGATTAATGAGGTTTAAAAATTATAACAAGTAATAAATGTCAAAAACATAACAGATTCACAAACAAATTAATTATTGACCAATACAAAACAATGTTTACAATTTTTTTATTATTCGACGTAGCTACCACCCACATCCACACACATTTCGATCCTTCGCCTGAAGTCCTTAAAACTGTTTCGAATATGATCTAATGGTATGGAGTTTATGGCATCTGTAACTCTCTGCTTCAATACTGCTACATTGTTAGGAAGTGGTTCAGCGTAAACCAACTGCTTGAGGCGACCCCATAAAATGAAATCATATATTGATAGGTCTGGGGATCTCACCGGCCACTTGATCGGTCCATTCCTGACAATCCAATTTACTCCAAAATTTAAATGCAACCACCGATTAACCATTTCTGTGGAGTGGCCAGGGCAACCATCATGTTGAAAATGAACTAAAGGCGTATCTCTTAAAATATTTAAATGTTCTTCAGAAAATCTTTCAAAAAGCTGTAAATAAGTGTGCTGGTTTAACCTTCCCTCAATGAAATAAGGCCCAATAACTCCAACGTGATAAGAAACGGCACACCACACATTCACTTTTTTATAATATTGTCTTCTACATTGAATTCTGAAATTTGGATTTTTTCAAGCGTATGTATATAATTTGCTTTATATGCCCTAATTTTCTTTGCCTTGTAAATTCTTTGGAATTCAGACTTGCTAATATTAATAAGATCTCTCTGATCTCTCTCTCTTAGTGGCATCCTAGGATTTTCTATAACAGAGGCATGAGCTATAATAGCCCCAACATTGTCTTCATCATATGCTTTTATTTTACTTTTCATGAACACTACCAGTAGCCAGAAACTTTTTAATTATTCTCGTAGCCTGGGTACGTTTGGAAATTTCAAATTAAATTGGCTTACCACTTCTCTTAGCGAGTTTTCACCGCCAATTCCGTAGCACTGCACAATATAAATTTTTTCACGCATTGTGAGTACCATTTTCACTTAATTTTTTATGCTTGGTTCATTAATTTGAAACAGAAATTAAGGATAATATTGACTACGTTTGACAGATATGTCAATAATAAATGATAAATGTGTATCCACTGCTTTTCTCATAGCCTACTTTTAGCTTCTACATAACTTTAAATATTAATTCACAAAAAATAATTTCTATGCAGTTTTAATTGAATGGTTCAAAATAAAATACTAATTTATTGAAAAAATGGGAAAAAAAATAATTTTATATTCCTGAAATTTGGTATAGAGGTACAAAATTGCATTCTAAATAACTTTTCTTAGTGAAATTTTTTTCATACTTTGAAAAATAAAGGTACCTTATTATATAGTGGTGATTTTTACAACTTTGCTTATAAAACACCCTGTAGAACACCAAATCAAGTCATTTTTGGTATACTTTAGTTTTACAACAAGCAGGACTCAATCCCCAAATACCATTCCAAAATTCCAAAATTTTTGGTCCATGACACCTCGTTACATCTATCCTGCGACACAATGTATAACAAATTATCACTAGAACTAAAAAAAATTCACGATAAATCATATAGATATATAAAATTAGCCAAAGCTTGGATTAAACAAGAACATGTCTTTATTACTGAATTACTTGATGCAATATAATGGCTTTATCATTATCCAATATCTGCTAAAAAACCTTCTGTTTATAGAATATGCTATTCTTACATATTTTTACTATTTATTATAGCAGAATATTTGCCACAGATAAGTCACTTTGTGATTTAAGTGACAGATTTACTTGTTTCAATAACGAAATTATGCAATATGAATTCATATATTATATCTTGCAAAATTAATTAAGGTTAAGATTATTGTCATAATTTGTTGTTATTGTTATTTAATAAATAAATATTATATTATTTATAAATTGCAGGAATACACCAACATCAATAGTTATTTCATTTTCATTCAAATTTGACATATGTCTAAACATACGTCAATCACAATAAAAGACAACATTTTATAACAAAATATATTTAAGAAAGTTTATACACCTAATTCGACAATACTGTTATCATTAACTTTGTATAATGTAAAAAAATAACAACTGCACAACTACCACCTCCAATTGTTGATTCTAGACTTTCTAAGTGCCTCAAGTGATCGTTCGGCCCTATTTTTTGCCTCTGTATGAATTTTCAGGCTCCTGCCTTGATATCCACTCTGAACTATTGTATCATGTTGCAATGCTCCAAAAACACCTATAAAAAAACATTTAAATTTGTTTACAATTTATTTAAAACTGTTCTTGATTCATGATTGTTTTGAAAGTGGCATTATGTCCTGAATAATCCTAAGAAGGGCCAAAAACACTGTTACATTAGTGTTTCAAGAGTTAAATGATTAAAAAGAGTAGACTGATAGCAAAGACACAAATAGAAATTTTGTGTCCTCAGGGAAAAATTTTATTTATTTTTTTTTCTTATATTAAGAACAACTGAAATAACTGTTTAACGAATTAAGTTAAGGAATGGGTTCATAGATATATAGGGTGCTTTTGACAATACCTCCTATGAATCCATACAGCCGCGGAAAAAAGGGGAATACGGTCCCTCAACAATCAAATGGATAGGATCCATGCTAAGAAGCAGAATAATTACCACAAATATGGGGGATGAGTTGGCCACCGTGACTGCAGTTAGGGCCCATCCACAAGGTGGAGTCTTATCGCCCTTGGTGTGGTCAATGGTGGTCAACGATCTCCTCCATAAGTTGCGTAATAGACTTGTTGCAAAAAATATAATTTTAGTATTTTTAGAATCTTTACTTAATACAAAACACAGTATGTAAAGGATTTTTTCTTATTTTTTATTTTCCAAACGGTATTCAACATTAAAGTTTGAATAAATCCGTTAGGCGCGCAAACAGCTCATGACATCATGTAACAGATGACGCCACAGCTCTAGCACACATTTCAAATTAATTCCATTTATGCAATAGCTTGATAGTGGAGTGAAATACACTATAAAAATCTCTCTGTTCTCGAGAAAAAAAAAATCAGCGTAGAACCAGACCAGAGCTTAGCGAAGTGTGAACAATTCTACATAAGAAATGGCTATTTACGATATTTTTTTATTTCGAAAAAACTCGAGAAATTGATTTATTATAAAAATCGTGTCTTTTCACATTTACACTGCCATATCTTCAAATCTAATTGAGCTGTCGATCTGAATTTTTTTTTCTAAATTCAAGTACCTACACAAATAAGCGCTTTCAATGGTTTTATTGTTTATATCGATTATCGTTTATTATTTTCTTTAAACAACAATGAACTTATTACTTGACTTATTTCCTTCGCTAAGAATGTACTCATATTTTGACTAAGCGACAAACTTTTATTTTTGCAAATTTTCATATATATGCAGAGAAGCAATTGAAGCCAAGATACAGAAGTTTTTGAAAAAATTTTTTTCATCTAGGACATAGTTTTTTATTTATGAATATTTTTGTGATGCAGTAGCAATAGTAGTATATGGCATATACCCGGCATCTAGGATATTGGTTAGCAGCTGATGGAATACGACCAACGGACGACAAAATTAAAACAATAAAGGATGCACCGAAACTAACCAATAAACAAGAGCTCCAATCCTTCCCGAGTATGATTAATTTTTATAATCATTTCCTAAAAGATAAGGCAGCCAAAGCAGAACCGTTATACCGATTATTAGACACAGAATCAACATGGCAGTGGAATGATCATCATGAGAGGGCTTTCGTGGAGCTGAAGGATTTATTGGGTCAAAGGTAGTTGTTGAAGGAAATGATTATCTTTAAGTCTTGTCCTTCAAGGGTTTTCGTGTGTTAGGTGAGTTGAATATCGGGCGTCCCCTGACACTGCAAGTTTGTAATTCAATACACCAATCGGATCGCGAAAGCTAGAGAGGGATTTTCTATAAAAGTGATAAAGAGATCTCTAAGCACAAGATCCTCTACAGTGTTAGAAATATAAGCTAGTGTGTCACCAGAGAAGCCAAATTGAGAGAGAAGTCTGTTATCAATCTACAGTAGGTACAGCTTTTACCTTTCTCGTCTACCAAACATCTCTTAAACATATAGAACTAAACTGGGAGTGGAAACAACCACACGATCAAGGAGGAACGCGACTGGCGCCCATAATAAATAAATCAGTGTCGCGATCATCAGACGCTATGTGTAAAGTTCTTCTACAATGCCATTGAAAATTTCGTCAAGAACTAGTTTTTCATAAAAAATTAAAATGTACAGTTTAAACTTCACTTGAAATTTGTAGTTAAACTGTTTCCATAAAACCGTCTCCAAACTCTGTACATAAATAAATAATAAAAAAATCATACTCTACCCTTTTTTGAAAACAACTTTCCCAAAACAAAATCATCCTGAGATTTGTCATCCGTTTTCTTTTGTTTCTCCCTCTTGTTCTTTTTTGTTTCGCTTTTCACTAAACATTCAACTTCTTCTCCATCGATTGTACCAGAAACATCAACGATTGATTTATCTCTATGCTTTCTCTTCTTTTTATGTTTTTTTCTCTCACTATGACTTTCGTTCGAACTTGAGTCATCCTCTGATTTTGTCACCTTGCCCACTAAAATATCATTACTGGTGTTATTACGAAAGTCTGTATTGCCAAGCTCAAGTGGTTCACTGTCTTTAACCTTTGTAATACTTTTACGAATATTAACGACTTTCTCCACCACAACGTTTGGATCCTTAATTTTTCCTGAGATAAGAACGTGATGTAATTTAGCAGTTGTTTCTGAATATTCCAAGGCTTTTGAAAAACTAGCATCTGTTTCGCAGCCATCAATTTTATTTGTGGTATCATTTTCTACATGTTTGGCTTTTTCTTTATTATAAAGCAACAATTCTTGAGCTGTAAATTTCTTCAATTCCTCTTTTTCCTTAAGTTTTCTTTGTCTTTCCTCTTCTAACTCTAATTGATATGAAGTTTTGCTAATTGGAGGCTCTTCCTCCTTACGTGAGAGGCTTTTGGCGATCTGTTGTGCTAAATTTTTCATCGCCTCAATTTTATCTTCGGTAAATTGAAACTCAGAAGAAGTATTTTCCAATTTAGATTTGCTCTTCTTCTTTTTATCGCCTTTTTGCTTAATATTTTCTTGAATTCTCACCTAATAGATAAATTGTTAAAACATGAATTTTAAATAATATATCATGAAATACTTACTCGTGAATTACGGAATATATTGGCAGTTTCTGGGTCAGTGTCTGTAGATTCTTGTAAGGAAAACAAATCATGCAAATCTGATGTCTTGAAGAACCTGCTTGTTTTTGGGTCGAGCAGTACTTTGTTGCTTAACAGCTGCTTCCAAACTTGTCTCTGATACATCTATAAATAAAATAAATATAATAAATTTCAATCACCTGCACATATTTCACTCTACAATTGGTAAAAAGACATACCTTTTCTTCTATAGTGCCAGCTGAGAGAAGTCTATAGATAGTTACTTGTTTATCTTGTCCTATTCTCCATGCTCTTTCCCTTGCTTGTGTATCTGTAGCAGGATTCCAGTCAGGATCGAAAATAATTACCCGATTAGCACCTGTTAAATTTACTCCCAGGCCTCCTACCCTTGTTGTTAAGAGAAAAGCATCATAACTTGAGTCCTGAAATATAAAACCATAAAATACACTTTTGTATCAGCAATTGCTGCAGAAGGCAGAAGTAGGTGCATCTTTGAAATGCATCAGAAAATTCTCTTGTATTGTTTTAAAACATTCCTATGACACGATACAAACAATAAGGTTTTTGTCACTTTTGGTCATACCACAATTTTTTTATTATTTATTATTGTCGGCCACCTTCCGAACAGAAAAATTATTTAGATATTTAATTTAATGCAATATTTTGTGTACGATGTCTATGTCCCCTACAAAATTAACAATGACGTGCCACTGATGACTATCAGAATAGGGTATCTCACAAAAAAAATTGTCTACAATATTTGGACACTTAATGAAAAACAAAGTAACACGTATTTTTTATCCAGTAGAAACCCACAAAGAATGAAAAAATTTCAATTTGTTGATATGACGTACTAACCAAAACTGACACCATATGGAAAATATTGTATCCCACATGTCGACTTCTGATTGGTCTTTTAAAGTTGTAAGTGATCTGTTGCCAATCACCAGTCATGAAGCAGAGTAAGTAGGCACAGAAGCATCATGTGCGAAGTAAGTATAATGGAACGTAAGTTCCAAAGGTTTGCAATTTTGACACCGCAATGATGATATGATGAATATGTTGCCAAGTCCATTTATCCTTTGTAATTTGGCTTATAATTATTTCATTACACAACATTATACAACAACTAATCTTGTTTAGACAACCTTTATCAATAGGTATTTATTGGATATCTCAATATTCACCTGGAATGTTACTATTCATTCAAGCATTACTACTATTCTCTCGCTTTTTCTTCTACTTTTCAAATTACCTCTGTCTCTTTCATTTAAAGTTGTTAAATCAGAGGTATTAATAGAATTATATGAATTTTCAGAATTGGATAATAATCGGAATTACCTGAAGTTATAAAATAAGAAAATATTGGTATGCTGTTCAAGAAATAAATTTTGTATTTTTCCTCGAATGATTTATGCCCCCAACTCTTTCTCAGCTGGACTAAAGCCAACCAAATTTCAATATAAGGTGTCACAGGGTCGCGTCGTTCATAAGGGCAAGTTGTGCGGCGCACGACAGCGCCACGTAAGTAAAGGTGCCGTATGGCATGAAGCATGAATCAGGGCCGGATTATCCAATAGACAAACTAGAGGCCCCAACGCGGGAGGGGGTGCTCAAGCAGTTCAAAGCTAACTAATGTTATTTCCCGACGGCCGAAAGGCGACGATTATCGTTTACCATATTAATCTCTTGGAAAATAAGATGTATAAGAAAGTTATTTATTTGTTATTTGATTATTTTATTTTGGTAGAATTGTCACGTTTATTACCTCTGTTCTGTAACAAAAGTTTAGAGACTTATTTATAGGATTATATTATAGCGGAGTTCGCAAGCAAGAAGTCACGAAAAAGGATATGTTTTTCAATATATTATTTTTATATTTAATGTTTATTTTTAATTTTAGTTCAGGAGAAAATATAAATACTGCAATTTTTTTATAATAGAACATTTTCTATTGGTATTTCATATTTTTATGTCTTGCGCCCACGAAACCTACTTTTCGAAGACAATATAATTTTACGCCAACTTTCTAACTTTTAATTTAAGGCTGTTTGACCTTGAAAAATTCGATAATTTCGCCTGCGACACATTTTGTAATTCCGTAACCCCGCCTGTAAATAAGAAGACGCAAATACTTCATTTGCCTAAAGGCGCACCAATCCTTAATCCGGCCCTGGCATGAACTGAAAAATTTTCAATTTTTGTATTCAATTGTTTAGCGTGATTTATCTGAGATACTTTTTTCATCAACCTTCCTTTTCAGTTGAATTCTAGATATGCTCCTGAAGGGCGCATGTTCGTATTTGCACGACCGCGCTCAAAAGGCTTGGCGCGGCCCTGGTAAGTCATATAAATTTCACTAGTGGCCAGAATTGTCAAATAACTTAAAAATGATTAGGATTAACAAGCTGATACATTCCATAAAAATATTGTCTATTGTGAGAACTTATATGTTCACAAGACATTATCAAATTCCATTGAGTGAGCATATCCTACCATATAATAACTAATATTATGACAGCCCATTATAGCATTAATCAAATCAAATCTGTTATACCCTATAAGGAAAAAGTTTTTGTTAATTAATTATTGTTGACTGGAATTTAAGAATTAATTCACAACTACTTGTATAATGGCTGATATGCATGTTTTATATCGGGCGTAACATATTAGATGATTTCGTTCTACCGACAATCTTAGCTTACCTAAATTTGAGATTCTTATCCAAACTAACTTGCCAAAAGAACGATCAAAACAGATAAGAAAACTTATGCATGCACGTTGTTAAGATTCAGCTAATTTGACCAATCCCCAACCTTGAAATCAACGTACGTTTCTAAAGTTTACGATGAAATCTGGTAGACTTGTCGTAGGTAAGGGGGAAGTATTTGAGTGAGCTAATCTAAGATGAAAAGATCAAATAGAATGCCCAACTAAGTTAGATTTCTTAAGTATAGCTTAGATCACTGGTAGAAAGAAAGCAACTATTCTTTGTTGCCACAGTTCTTATTTTTCATACACTGCGTATTTTGTCAAAAAACCCAGGTTTTCAATTCACTGCTAGGCAATAGGTATTGTTTCCTCCTTTGCCCTATATACTGAATTTAAAGTTTCATTTCCCAACAACAAACAGTTGCTGGTCCAATCTTTTACAGGTTATTAATGATGTCATACGGAGACGCATATCTTTTTCAGAGTGGGGGAATAGAATCAAAATTCGTCAAAAACTTAGAAGGCGAATTTATGGACAATTACAATAATTTCTTCACTCCTAATGTCACTTGAAAATAAAAAAAATACTAAAATGCATAAAAACAGTGCTAATAGTGTTTGAAGGCAATTTCAAATTACCTTACACAGCGGAATTTTAAGTAAAAAAAAACAAACATTTCAAATTTCATTATTTTTTTTACTCTAGGCACAACCCTGTCGAGTATATGAAAAATGACTTGCATCTTAGATACTGTTTGAGACACAAGCGTTGGTAGTCATTTGCCTAGTTTTTAATTTTTCCAAAATCAAAAATATGCACTTAAAAATTTTGCCACCCCCAATCTATGGCCTAGATTGACCTATTGGCTAACTCTGGCCTGTACTTAATAATAGACTCAATCAATCAATCAATCAACAAGACTTTATTTAAAATTAAAAAAATACAGATGCGCCTAGTCGGAACCTGACCCGGAGCCAACCAGGCAACCACGATGCGCAGCACTGTGGTATGGACTCAATTAGTTGCAATGATGCAACATCTCAAACAATTAGGCAACGCCTTTATACTACTCTCCTGACACACTAGTTGCCTGCCAATCACACTACAACTTGTCCCTTAATGCATATGTTTATAATGTGACATTTCCGAGGACACAAACATATTGTAGAATTTTATTTTATTTCTTCCATGGAAGAAATATTATGGACATCCAATACCTATTTCACATTTAAAAACCTCTGCCCAAGGAATCACTACTTCCACATTCAGATTTTCTATCAAAGTCTCTCGTAACGAAAAAATTTTGTATGTGGAAATAATTGTTTATAGAACTTATAACTAATAATATAATAAATAAATAAATAAAACTATGATAAGAGCAGTAGTGTGAGTAGTGTGAGTGATAGTTCCTTTAAAAGTGTGAATTTATAGTGGAAAAACACTATTAATAATATTGCATCTTACATTAGGATGTATCCAAATAAGTGATGAATAACTTTATGTGATACCTTTATGTATACTGTGAACTATTACATCACATTTTACAGTTTTAATTTCAAGACACTTGATTTGTTTACCAATTTATATGCTTTTTTGCTGTGAGTGGCTAAAAAACAAAAACAAAAACAATATCTCCTTTTTACTGATTTAAAGTGATACCTTATCAGTTTGATATAGCCAATACAAAATATACAGGGTGTATTAACTAATTAACTTATTATGTGAGGTGTAATATGGAAATGCTAAAGTAGGATAAAATGACCTGTGTCAAATGCAAAATTGACCTGTGTCAAATGCAAAATTGACCTGTCCTCTGAGGAAATTAATAAAAAAATTAGATGCGATCAATGTAATGCTAAATTATGCCAAGCATGCTCAGGTCTAAGGGAGACCGAAGTGCGAGTTATGCAACTCAAAGAAAGATCTCTGAAATTTAAATGTGATCAATGCGAATTCAACATACCTTATAGATTTAAACAATTGGAACAAAACGTTACAAAAATAATTGCCGATGTTCAAAACAACTTCATGGGTCTCCTAAATTCCTTTAAAAACGAACTTAACGAGGGCATATCTCAAACTAAATCTGAGGTTACAATACTCAGAGAAAGCAACATCGAACTGGTTAACCTTATGACCAATATTCAGAAACCGCACACAATAGGCTCTCTGTCATCAGCACCAGAAAAGGGTAAAAAAATAATGACCAATAAACCCACCAACAGAGATAGTTTAGTACCCAACACCACTAATCCCTGCCGGGACAACCTATCCTCGTCTCATAGGACACCTAAATCATCATACGCTGAAACAACTAGGAATCACACGTACCTTAATAAAGGCAATAACAAAACTACCTCAAACCTATCAACGCAGCAACCAACCAATCAGTCAACCAACAAAGCGAATGCGAACAATTCCCAAATTGCCAATGTCTTGCATGCATCTGACGCCATAAGTCAAGACCTAGCTAATGATAATTTTCGGTCAAATTCTACCTATAACGAAGGCGAATACCAAACCATCAACAGAAGACGACGAAAAAGAATCAATATTGGCAGCGGTGACGGGGATGGAAAATTTTACGGAAATGCCGAAAAAAACAAGAAAATCTGGCTGTTTATAACCAGAGTACCCGACGACATAGGAGCTGAAGATATCAAAGATTATATTAAAAAACATACAAAGCCGGCTAACTCCTCAGAAAATCCAGATATCGAACGCGACATCGATGTTAAAATGTTAAACACAACTAATACTAGACCCAATAACCAGTCGTTTATGGTAGGAGTTGAGCCCGAGTTCCAGGATGTGATTTACAAATCAAGTTTCTGGCCCCGAAGAATTGGCTATGAAAGATATGACTTCAGAAGGGGCCAACATTTTTTGAAGAATATGCAAGAATCCTCAGACCCTAAACAACCAACCAGTTTTTTAGAACAAGATATGTAGACACAAGTGCAACCTACAATTGTCCATCTAGTGTATGTTGTTACTACCAGAACGTCCGAGGCCTAAATACAAAAACTGTGGAACTCTATAACGCCATTTTGTCATGCAACATAGACATCATTTGTCTGACTGAAACCTGGCTCTCCTCTAACGTGTATAATGCTGAAATTATTCCCAATACTTACATGGTCTTTCGCTGTGATAGAAACTTTAGTGAAACAAATACAACAAGAGGTGGCGGAGTGTTATTGGCCATAAAAAATCACCTACAATGTGTGAAACTTGATCTTACCATGTTATCTAACCTAGTTCCATTAATCGATATAGTTGGTTGTAAATTAGTGCTTAACTGTTATGTAGTTTATTTATTTGTAATTTATATTCCTCCATCGGTCTCCTATGAACATTTGGAGACTTTTATAGATAGATTAGCATTACTTGATATCATCGCCAATACGAGAATTGTCATAGTTGGTGACTTCAATGTCCCTTTCTTTAATTCTGATTCTAATGATAGCAAATCAAAACTCTTGAACAATTTTTTGGAAATTTTAAACTTGCATCAATTTAATAACATAAAGAACTGTAATAATCGCACCTTAGACTTGATAATGTCTAACATCCCTTGTAACGTGTCACGTAACCTGGATGCTCTCTTAGGAGAAGATGCTTATCATCCTACACTTACCTTTGATTTCAGGGTATCTGAGCAGCACTATAAGAACTTTCCCATTAATAGCTTTGAAAAAACTTTTTTTAACTTCCGAAAAGCCAACTTTCCGCTAATGTATGAATTAATTTCAAAATTGGACTGGTCCAATATACATGAGATCAAAGATGTTAATCTCACAACTCAATACATAAACAACAAGCTAAAGAATATATTTACTCTAACAGTTCCTTTAAAATTAAATCGTAAACGTCATTACCCGCAATGGTTCTCTAGTGAGTTAATATCCAACATTCGAAAAAAAGAACGGGCACATAAAAATTATAAGAAGTATAAAACTGAGTACTATCGAAATCAATTCGTATTGTTGAGAGCTATTGTCAAAACTGAAATTGAAACCGCATATGAGTTATATGTTAGTGAGACAGAAAATTATATCTTGACCGAGCCGTCTGCATTTTGGACCTTTATAAAAAATAAAAAGGGGCACTCTAGAATTCCTGGTATAATCACAGACACAGATACAGATATTACCTATGAGAGTCCTCAAGGAATTGTAAATGCTTTCGGTCGTTACTTTCAAAGCACATACACAGTATCTGACCCATCCCTCGTCAATGAGTCACAACCAAACAACTTGCCTAATATCCACACTTCTTGCATAACGATGGGAGATATCATCGAAGCCTCTAAAAAATTAAAAAACAAACTAACTTCAGGTGTTGATGGCATACCTAGTTTTATAGTTAAAGATTGCATTCATGCATTAGCGGATCCACTAATATATCTATTTAATCTTATCATCAACACTTCAAGGTTCCCAGAATTATGGAAAATCGCACGCATATGTCCAATATTAAAAAAAGGTGATCCATCTATACTGCAAAACTACAGAGCTATATCCATTCTATGTAACTTCTCCAAACTTCTCGAAATCATATTGTATAATGTCATCTATAACTCTACTAAAAATGTAATTTCATTAGACCAACATGGCTTTATCGAAAAGCGTTCTTGTATCACAAATTTAGCATGCTTCTCTCAATACATCTCTGAGGCACTGGACAAACAGCTGCAAGTCGACGTAGTATATATGGACTTCCAAAAGGCATTCGATCAAATTGATCATTACGTGCTTATCTCCAGACTAGAGAACATTGGCGTCTCTAACAGCTTTTTAACCCTATTAAAATCCTATCTACTAGATAGAAGGCAATTTGTTGAATATGAAGGACTTCAATCACATTATATTACTCCCTCATCTGGGGTCCCTCAGGGGTCAAACTTAGGTCCGCTATTGTTTCTCATATTTATAGATAACCTAGCTCAGATAGTAAATATTCCAAAACTTTTCTATGCGGATGACTTGAAGATTTTTAATACAATATCCACGCATCAAGACTGCCTAGTTATACAAAATTGTATCAATAAGATATCCCAGTGGTGCAATAGAAATAACTTGCACTTAAACATATCTAAATGCTCCATAACATCATTCACTAAAAAAATCGAACATATTGATTATCAATACCAAATTAACGATATTGTCATCACCAGATCCCTTGAAATCAAAGATCTCGGCATATTCTTCGATCGAAAGTTCAATTTCATTACACATGTAAATAATATAGTGTCAACGGCTAATAGAATGTTAGGATTTGTTATAAGAAACTGCAGACATTTTCACAATCCTTTGTCATTAAAGCTAGTGTTTTTTGCCTATGTCAGATCCAGATTAGAATATGGTGCACTGATATGGTATCCATTATATCAATGTCATATCGATGCAATAGAATCAGTACAGAGAAAATTTTTAAAATATTTATCTTACAAGATCAGTGGTACTTATCCGGAAATGGGAATTGAATACTCATTACTACTTAACCAGCATCAACTTATATCTCTAAAATCAAGGAGAATCTTAATCTCTATATCATTCTTATATAATCTGTTGCATAATAATATTGATTGCATTAATCTACTAAACAGGGTCAATTTTTTTATACCTAGACTAGCGGCCCGATACTTTCCAACTTTCTATAGCAATAATGCTAGGACAAACGTTTTACGTAGATCGCCACTATCTCTAATGTCCAATAATTTTAATGCTATTTCAGAGGTATGCGATATTAATACCAACTCCTTGACTTATATTCGACAGGTTCTGATCGACAACAATTCCTAAAAGAATGACATGTTTTTTGGTAAGTTCTACTGGTCTTGCAAATTAGCGTCTCTTTTTTCTATTTTTGTTTTTTGTTATTCTCTCACACTGTGATATCTTATGTTATTAGTTTATTTACTATGTCAGTCAGTTACTGTGCTACAGTTTGTCTTATACATTAATTTATCATATTTGATGTTACCATGTGTTTCCTGTAAATGGGTGTAACCTGTTGGAAATAAAGATCTAAATAAATAAATAAATAATATTTGAAATCGTCTACCCCAAAAACCCATAAAACGATATCCCACACGGTAGTGGAGTGGTGGTGATAGGGGGTGGTAGTGGGGGTGGATGAAGTAAAAATATTTTGAGGCTTTTGGTTCTTGTACACACACTAAATCACAATTTTTCTTTCATCCCCTTTAATAATGGGGTAGGGGTGGTAATGGGGGTGGCTAATGCCAAAAAATTTTTTTGAAAAGGCATAGCTTCTCTGGTATATACTAAATACCAATTTTATGGACCCTCACCTGCTTGATTTACCTATTACCTCATTTTTACCCCCCTTCGACGGAATGAGATGAAAATATAATCCAGATCCCGTTAAAGTACATATGTGGACCAAATTTCAAGTCAATATCTTAAACGGTTTTAGAATTCTCGACGTTTCATGACATTCTAAGCCTATTTGAACAATAAAAATTTTCAAAAATTATTTTGTCGTTCCACTGGATGTGGAAGTAAAATGTGTTAAAATGAATTTATCCATGTATGATTTATAAAAACTTTATTTTAGTTTTAGTTCACAGTCTTTGTAGTGCTTTATACTCAGTCAACTAATGTTTATACTTTGTAGTGCTTTATACATGTATATTTTCCGATACCTTGTGCATGAGAAATGGTAAGAAAGTTCTTAAATATTTCTTCCACGGGAGAAATAAAATAAAATTCTATGCTATGTTCTATCCATGAAAATGTCGCATTAAGGGTCAAGTTCCAGTGTGCTTGGCAGGCAACCCATGTGGGTTGCATAATTATGCGATGTTGCACTAATGTGGTCCATTGGAAAACTGCCAGAACTATTTGTGTAATCACCTGATTAAATTTGTTAATTAGTGGTTGCCTACTACTTATTGACGTTGACCCATCCATCTTTAGATATTTATATCCCTGGTGTTCCAAAAAATCTTGAAAAATTCTTATCATTGCCTTTCCTTGAGTAAAGAGGAGGACTCTGTGTCCTTGTTTCTTCCAAATTTTTAATAAGGCCGACACAACCACCATCTTTCCAGATCTCTTGTAGTAACCAAACCTCTCTTCAACTGGAGTAGTATCATCATTCTAAAATTATAAAACTACATTGTGTATTATGAAATATGTTGTAATTATTCCTACAAATTCAACTGACAAATTTCATCTTTTAGGTTATATTTTAGTCAATAATTAAACAAACGAATAATAGTGACCAGTAGGAGGCAGCTCATGCAAATTAAGCTACGACCCAGGTCACACCACACATAAACATAATTGATGTATCAAACTGACGCAAATAACTGATGAGAGAATTCGAATGCAAAAATTGAATATCAAGTTCTCATATGAATTAACGGAAACGATACAACAATCTACATTCGAGCACATAACACACAGTAAACAAAACCAACTCTGTAATCATTATAACACTGTAAATTTTAAATCCAGTTAAGTTCTATTATTATCCCACATGGGAAAAGGTCGAGTGGAATCTATATAAGTACCTACATCTTTATACCTACGTGCAAGTTTTGTGAAAGAAAGCTACCAAGAACTATGCAGCAGATATGAAACCAATCATGCATGATCAGAGGTTAAAACATCAGTGCTACGTCAGCCACAAACCACTTTCATTCAAGTACGATGAAATGCAGTAACACAGTTAATAAAAATTTACAAAATACCAAGTCAATACAAAAATTTATTCAGCAGCATAGGATAATTCTAGGCAGGTGCAAAATAACTAACTTTAGATTTGCAGATTATTACACCACCTTATAGTTGCGTGCTACGATAAGCTTATACACCAGCTTTAAACAAGTTCCGAGTATGGTTTAAGAGTAAATTACAAAACACAAATTAAGTGCAGACCGAGCAAATGAAAACCATCCAAATATGTTGAAGACTGGTAAGTGCGAGGTTCAAATTTTTTTTTCTTTACAGGTTGCGGTGCCAGAACCAGCTTAAGCTTATTGTACCCCATAGTCTCGTTATCCCATTAGTCCCGTTCCTCCTCAAAAAGCAAGTGTACGATCGATAGGAGCTCTGGCTATCGCTTCAGGAGTCACAAATGGTCTCCTAAAGTATAAAAGCCTTCCACCCATCAAGGATGGGCATTCACATAGTATATGGCAAGGAGTTTCGTCATTCTCACCACACACACATCCTGCACCTGGATTGTCCCTCACTTTCTATATTAGTTAGGTGTTTATTTAGCAGTAGCAATATCTTGTTAGGATGCCTACTGCACATCTCAACTGTTTCTTGCTCAGCTTTAGCACTTCATCATCGGTCTTTGTCTTGGATGGTCTGTTACGTGATATGTGATTGTTTCATCCCTAGAGCCCCAATTCAAGTTCCTTTACCAATCCGCTTGTGGTATTATATGATATCACGCAGGTTGGCTCGGGTCCCATCAAAGCTATTTTTGCGCTATTTCTGGCCAATTTATCTGCTTTTTCATTACTTTCATTGCCCTGGTGTGCTCGTGTCCATTCCAGTTGTAGTTTCACCAGGGAATTAAGGCAGTCTTTACCATTTTGGAAGTTATCTTTATTGCATCCAAAGCTTTGAGAGCGGCTTGGCTGCCAGTGATGATATGGATTCTTTTGTCAAGATTTGACCTCCGTATCATTTCTCGTGCAGATTTCTGTAGCTCTGACTTCTGCTTGGAACACTGTTACGGTACTACCCAGGTTCAGACTAACGTCTGTCCCTAGTTCATCCCCTGTAACACTTACTCCAGTACTTCATGACATTTTTTATCCGTCAGTATACCATAAGGTATCATTTGAGTTTGAAAAAAACCCTAACTGACAATACAGGTAACTGAGAATATGAGAGATTATACATAGAATACAGATAGAAAGATCGGCAACTTGCCAGTTAAGTAAAATCTGGCATGAGAAAATTGTCATGAAACTTAAAAAGCCTTGCTATTGCCCAGTTTAGCATAGCATATTGATGCTTTCAAGATGTGGATCTGAAAATGTTTGACGTGGATAGCCCAATGCACCAAGAACTTGATTTTTAAAGAAATATGCCCCTATAATTTTTTGCTCATATTAACCAGAGAGGGGACGCATTAAAATTTTGAACATGGCTATTATAAGAGTCATGTCACGAATTTTCTTGGAGTTACATAATCTCTATTTGTCAGTTGAGTGCTTTTTTTGTTAGTTCTGACACTTATTGAAGCTAAGTACTTATAATTTAATACTTAAAATTAAATACAATCATTTACAGTCGATTATGTTTTTTTTTTTGCAATTGAATATAGCTTGCGTTTTCTCACCTTTATATTATTTTCATCGGCTTCACACAAATATATATCAGGATGATTGCAAATCTTCCTCAAAGTAGTAATTGCTACTAATACATTAGCCCTCATATGATTTTCTGAAAACCAGTTTTTAGAGCCTCTTCCCAGAATCATATTCACATGTTCACTCTGTAACAAATATTAATGGTATACAAAAATGTATATAAGAGCCTTGTTATTTAATATACACGTTATACAAATTTATAACCGTGCATTCACTATGAATGGAACGAGGGTCCAGTCAGTAGATTACGGGCCCAGATTATGTTTAATCTGGGTCAGGGAGCAGTGTGGCAAATATGCTGATTGCACTGTCTATCATATACTGAGTTCCAGCCCCAGCACTGATAATTCGGTGGGTATGGATGTAAGTCTGCGTTTATCTGATTGTATAACCTCCTCCTAGATAGCTTCGGCTTTGGATTTGGGGGTTGCCTACTATATGCAGTGTGGTGTGTGTTTATCTGAAACTCTACCGCGGACAGATTTTTCAACAATTATTAGCCAATAGTGGGATGTACTTTAGTTAAACATGTTGGTGTGAATATTATGCAATTTTCAGACTGGCTCAGCTTGATGTTTTCCTTAATTTCTAAACAAGGTCGATCAATGTCAGGTGTTAATGCAAGTTATATTGCAACTCCTATAAACAATATTGGTTTCTTAAATATCTACAAGAGTGCTATAAAACTATTTATAAAATGCCTTGAAAAATTTATTTTGCTGTAACATTTTTAATGTCATCAAAAAGCAGCTTCTAGACTAAAAGGGCCTACTCTTTTAAACCCTCTCATAAAACTTCTTAGAGTGACATAGTGCCACTCTTGAAAACCTTGTCTGGG
Organism: Rutpela maculata; assembly: GCA_936432065.2. NCBI lineage: Eukaryota > Metazoa > Arthropoda > Insecta > Coleoptera > Cerambycidae > Rutpela > Rutpela maculata. Next base: position 288,190,078 of record OW386285.2, on the reverse strand, counting down.
CCTTTTTAAAACCTTTATCAAAGCCTATTTTAAAGCCAGATGGACTCTTTTATGAGTTTCCTGTAATTCTAGAAAACACATAGAAGGCTTCCTTAAAGCTGTTTTTTAAAACCCTTACAAGTCGGTATCAGGAGTGAAAAGCTCTAAAATGTCCATGAAGGAATCCGAATAATTTTATTATTACATCTATTATTTCTAAACTGATTTAAGCAAACACTGGACCAATACAAATATAAAATTAACTTGAAACTTATAATTAAAATACACCTTATATTTCTATATAAAATTGTGGGTTCCTAATTTTCAGTCGTTTTATAACTTTATAACTCTTATAACAAGAAAACATGACCGGTCAATTAGATAAAACCTAATTGTCATTTGCAGTCTTCTAATTAAACTATATATTCTAATAATAGTAATGGCCTACAACATTTTACCCAAATAATTTCTTCCTTACACAAGTGCAAATACACTTAACGAAGATCACATACGGGCTTCATAAGGCTATATTAAAATCGTAATAAAACCTTTGGGATTTAAGAGAGCTGCCATGCTGCCAAGGCGAATTCGCTTGAGAACTTTAAACTAAACCTATAAATTTTCGTCTCCTATTAATAATTTTCATAGCTCCAGTGCCACAGTGATGTATGTTCATTTTGAACTTTTAGTTAAAAGGTCTGTCCAAATACTCTACAAACCTTATACCCAAAATGAAGGTGCCAAATTTAAAACTAAATTGGACGAGTTTTATGGTGGGTAATTTGAATTTTTGAAAAATTGTGTAGGTCAAGAAAAATTAGTTAATTAAAATAACATTTAAATTTTGCTAAATAATACCAAAACAATAAAAACTAAAACACATATTGAAAATGTCTAGTTTTAAAAATAACTTGAAGTGTCTTCACTGCATACTTGTTAAAACATAAAGAATAATTCAAAGTCTTTTAAATCTTAATAGAGTATAAGAAGATAATAAAGCCATTTAGTTTTATGGAGAATTTTATATAGATATGATAAACCTATTACAAATACAATTAATCCCAGCAGCAAATTATCTTAATAATTAAGTTCTACCGAACGCCATAAACCTTTTACACAGATAAAAATAATTTCTTGAATCAAGAATTCATTGTTTCAACGAATATGCAAATAAATAAACTCTTCATGCAAAACAAATATTTTTGTCACAAGATAAATTATTTTTGAAACAAACGTAGGAATTTGTTTTATATGAAGAATTTATTTTATTTGCGTATATATGAAACAATGTGCTCTTGAATCAAAACATTATTTCTATCTGTGTACCTTAAAAGAGCAAATATACTTGAATGATAAAAGATCTTAATCATAACCTCAATAAAGCAATTGACTATTTTATAACCCCTGACAAAACTTTCTTAAAGCCTCCTGAAGACCAAATGACTTAATTTTTTTATTGGGAGACCTGGCTAGAGGAAATAAGATGTTGTGTTTATTTAGCACAACGGGCAAAGGATTTAAATTTGAAATAATATTTAACCGTTAATAAGAGGCTTTAAAATTCCTCCACCTTGGACAGAACCAAATCTTAGCCAATCATAAAATTTACAACTTAAAACCAAATCTCATAGCATCGAGCCATCTAATTATATGCTTTAATTTTTTTGTCAATTTAAATAAACTTCTTTCTATAAAAGCACATAAACGCTTTTGAAAATACCCTAGTTAATTTAGTAAAATATCACTTACCATTAAGTACCCCTTGTACAAATCTCTTTGTTCATGTGTCAAAGAACAAAACAACACCTGTTCACTTTTATTTGGTAACGAGATATGGTGTTGCACCTCATTTTTGGACCTTCTTAATAGATAAGGTGAAATTATATTTTTTAAAGTTGTGGCAACAGATAAAGCAGTTGCTTCCTAAAAATATTTTCATTTTAATAATTCTAGGTACATGCCTATTAGTTCAGGAAAGGGGGTGATAGTTACTTTAAACAAGGTAGTAGATTTTTTTTTATCTTGTATGTATTGTAAAGAGTATGTAGAATTCAAGTTTTAGACCTCCAAACCCTTGGCAAATTTTTATGTGGATGAAAAAACCACGAATTTTTGACACTTTTTTCAGTTTGTGGACTATAACTTAAAAACAATGCATCCAATCGAGAAGTCATTTATTATCAAAATTAAAGAGCATTAAATTTCGCTTCGAAAGAGTACCTCAAAGTTGAAATTTCATCAGGAGGTATGGGCGTAATTGGCAATCGAATAACAACAATTTTTACCAACTTGTAAAAAATTTACACTGGGTAACTTTTTAAACGTCTTCAGCTCTGAAACGACAAATCTAAATGAAAAAATCAATAGAATGAAAGTTGTAGAGCATGTAATTTCAAGTTCATAGATTACCTGGTTTTTCAATTTCGATCAATATTAAGCAAAATACAATCAAAATACAAAATGTCCTACATATAAATATATTTATTATTTTCTTTTATTCCTTTTCATCCACATTTATTTGAGAAAATGAGTTGTCGAAATAAAAGCATAATGTAAAGAAAGGCCCAAAGTTTATTAACCAAAAATAAAAATTTGCCCAATAGTAGTAATACAACAAAGTGTAAAAAAAAAATTAAACAAATGCAAAGTGCAAGAACAATACAAGGTATAAGAAAAAACTGAAATGAAGTAAAAATGGGTTTTGGAAAAAACGAATTATTTGCGTGTAGTGGTTATAGTAGTCGAATCCGTTTGGATTGGGGCTGACTAATTCCTCGTACTGCATCTTATCTTCCTGATCCATTGCAGCAGCAGCACCACCAACTTCCTCAAGAAGAGAGTTTTCACGCCTTTCTGTCGCACTGTAACCACATCACCATCTGTCAAACTACCTTGGCAGATGACCTCCTCCGTACCGCGACAACTCATTTTACACGTATCAATTGAACAACTGAAACGAGGGAAAAGGGACGCACATTTTTAACCTGATTTTTTGTAAATTATTATTAACGATAGAAACTTTTTGTATTAAGATACATATTTATAATAATCTATTCATAACTTTACATTAGGTTATTACACAGGTAAGTTTTATAACTGCTAGCTGCATAAGAACCAACTAGGTTGATTTTAAAAGATCGGCTATTGCGGATTATATGCTTATAAATTTTAATCTTTTTGAAGCAGATGTAACTTATTTTTACTTTAGTCACTATAGCTTGATTTTTAAAAACCTACAGCTGTGATGGGCTAAGACTACGCATATATTTGGTGCATGTTTTGACATATCAGCTGCTCGAACTGCTTGCACATGAGTTATCAGTTTGCATTCTTATCTCATTTTGTGTAATTCAACAAGTAACAAAAATCAAAATACATTAACGTTTACAGTTTTAAGTTCAACTGTTAACATTAGAAGGTGAAATCATTCAAATTTATCGCAAAAAGTTTTTAGTGTATCTTCTGGTGACTTATATAGTGTGAATATCATTTTATATTCCCCCCTCCCCCCGGTTTGACCCAAAATTTGTACTTTAATAGTTTATTACGAATCTAACAATATACCATTATTGGTCTCTCCCAGAAAATTCATATAAAGGTAATTTACTGATGAGCAAAAATTTGTCCCGCGAGAAAGTAAGTTCGGCGTGGCCATACCATTTATTAGTAGGTTTGTTCAAAATCTCCCTGCATAATGTACACTAGTGTAGTGTAGTGTATTTATGTTGCCACTGGTGCAGTGCAACGCAGATGGGATAATTTGTGCACTACACTTTTACACTACCTAAAAACCTAGAATAAAAGTGTTGCACTAGCAGTTTGTGAACAGAATATTTTTTATAACGGTTACAAAGTTTCTTGAACACCAAATAAAAGAATCAGTGTAATAATCTACTACTAGTGCGGAGTGTGCAGTTTTTGAACAAACCTAGTTAATGTAGGTATGCATAACCGACTCATCGAGTTTGAGATCTTTAGGAAGCTATTCAACGCAAACCATAACGCCTTTAGAGTTTCGTGCCTATAGAGACTTTTAAGCCGGAATGCAAAAGCTACACAATGCCCGAGTTTGACATAAATTCACTGAAACTATATTAACCTTTACGTGTCAACACAAACATTTGCATAAAATATTTTTTTCCGTTATTCTACACTATTTGGAAAAAAAAAATTACCTGCATTGGGGTGGAATTGGCAAAACCTCCATGTAAAATAGGATTTGCAAAGTGTTCTTGGAATGTCGTTAAATTGCCCAACATACCTGGATTGGTAAAGTCAAATAAACTCCATAGCTCTGTAAGATTATTCTGCATAGGACTACCAGTTAACATGATCCTATGAGGTGTCCTAAGCTGCTTCACGGCAATTGACACTTTTGCTGTTGGGTTGCGAATTTTGTGACCTTCATCTAATATAATATAGTGCCAGGTATATTCGAGTAAATTTCCCTTGTATTTAAGGATGCCGAGATATGTAGTAACAATTATGCCTTTGCATTTGTGCATTTCTCTTATTAACTCTGCTTTGTTTCCTGTTAAAATTAACATATTTACAACAAAATATTCTCCAATTAGGCCAAGGACATAAAATTTATTTAGATGTGTATAGAACAGTCTAGATATATTTGTAAATTTGAAGATATAATGTAATAATAATCTGAGTTCTTGGGAATATCTGATCCTGCATTGTTACAAAAAGCCCAAAAAATAGTATTTTTCTTGCATCAGATGCTCATCACAGCTCTGCTGAACTCCGGCACAAATAAAGGTAAATTAGTATTATTATTATTATTATTATTATTATTATTATTATTGAACATGCACACTGCCTAAATTGCCACAGAAAAATTCATATAACATATTGAAGTTGAAAAAGAAGTGTGATTCTACTCTTCAAAAATTAATAGCCAAGGGATGAGAGAGGAGAGAAAAATTACTCCAAAAATTTTTGGTGCTCATGAAATTGCTCAAACTACATTTTAACTGTAAAAATCTGTTGTTGCAAAAATGTTTAAAAAAAAATTAGACATTTTCCACGAAGGAAGAGATTTGGTAAAAGAAATTTTCAATGCGATTTTGATTTTTGGCTGCCATTCGTTACACTTTTTTTTTCCCTTATTCTTATTTTTCTTTGATTATCCGTAATTTTTAAACTAATGGTCAGAACTAGATGAATCTGAATACAATCTCTTCATCATTTAAAGCTTTAAAAATTCGATCATCTCACCATAAATGCTACCGTTCGCTATTTGTAAATAAAAAATGGAAACACTGCCTCACACAGTTTTCACCAAAATCAAAATAACTTTTTGGGAACCGAAAAATGCTTAACATTTTTTTTTTCAAAATTCAGAAAAAATATGAAGGAATATCTGTATATCACTAAGGTTGTGATTTTGAGGCCCACTACACTGAAGCTCAATTGCCTGATTGTGTTCCCTTGTATTTCCTACTCCAATAAATGGTATACCTCATGCAATTTAGAATACTTCAGATGAGTGTGATGGCAATCTCTTGAAGTTCCAGAAATTGCTGTCTAAAGTGCAGGTGTCTCTTAACACATAAGGTCGGATACTGGCATAGAATATAAGTTCTTTCATCCACCTCTACACCTAGCTGTTCTTCTACTCCACAGCATTGAGGTGTTCATTCATGGGAAAATGACCCGTTAGGTGTCTTGTCGCAATCCTTATTTGTTTCCTGTCTAATTGCAGGAGCTTTTGGACATTTGCATTGAACGGAGTCTGAAAACATCCACAATTGCTTCAGTCTGAGGAGCATCTCCAGTGACCACCAAGTTGTCTACTTAGTTTTCCCCTTGGGGTCCGCACGTGGAACTTGGACCAACTAGAACCTTTTCTGCATCTCTCCGGCAGCGTCAGCTGCCTCATTACCACCCATTCCAGAGTGAGTCTTCCATTCTGCCAAGGCCACGAGATTTTTGAGGTATTCTTGTAAGATTTTATAATTTATTTCGAGATTTTCCAAAGTTTCAAATGCGGCTTGATTATCACTCATGATATAGAGTCGTCTATTTTCATATTCCCTCCTCGTCATGATCTGTGTGCAGGTTGTGACTGCTATCACTTCGGCCTGGAATAATGTTGGAATGGAATATAAGGATACTGTTTGATTAAAGCAGTTTCAATCTAGCAAAAGGTATTTCAAAAAAGTTATTTTGATTTTATTTTACTTTACTATTTACTAACTTCTGAGAAAATTTAAATAAAAGTGTGGTAAAGTTGGGCATTATGTAGGTGTTACCTTAACTAATGGATACATAATACAATTACCTTGATAGTTCCCTGACTGATGGAGGACAGCAACTCGAAACTCAGGAGCCCAATCATGAAAATGTTTTACCCACTGATAAATAACTGTTGCTGGACATACTATTAAGGATGGTCCCAGACCAGTAAACCTAATCAAATCATAGTCAAAAAATAAATAACAACAAAATTCTGTTTTTTACCTTCCATGACAAGATACAATCCTGCTATATTCTAGGGAATGTAAAAATGCTATTATTTGTACTGTTTTTCCCAAACCCATTTCATCTCCTAACAAACCTCCAGTAGGTTTTTGGTGAATTTTCCATAACCATTTCAAGCCTTCCTGCTGGTAACTATGAAGTAAAAATAAAAAATATAATTTGGTTTGGTTATGTTCATCTCGTTATGTGCAAGTGATACAAGCAGTGATGGATTAAAGTATTTGCTGCTTTATGCAAACCTAAAATTTCCGCTGACGTTTCTTATGTATATAATATCACCCAGGATTGAGGAGAATAATACGCTTCTTAAAACTTATTATTTTTTATTGTCAAATTCTAAAAATAATGTTAGGGAAACCGGAAACAAGCAGGCATCTAACAATTAGGTCAAAAGAACTTACCGCGGCGCCCTGTTAATGGACGGCACCCGACAACCGATAGCGGCATAATAAATTATGTTCATTTATATGTTAAAGTAAACCTCGGATTTAACAGACACTCAGAAAATGTCGGCATCTTTGCTTTGCGAAATGTGTTTGATGGGTCAAAAGCGCCGACATTTTTTTAGTGTCTGTTAAATACGAGGTTTACTATACAAGTTACAAAGTTATAAGTGCAAGATATGCAGTCAAGCGAATTTTTATTATTCTGATATTGCCTGGCCCTAAAAATCTGCCGCTTTACGCACGTGCGTAATTAGCCTATAGGGTAATCCAGCACTGGATAAAAGTCATTATTACCAAGTAATTACACCAAAAAATATGGCATTTGAAAAATTAAACACATTTTTTTTATTAATGTTTAGGTAATTGCCACGATATTGCCATTATTTTGAGGGGAAAGTAAGTTTATTAATACTATAACTCAACTGAACAAGAATTTTTCCAAATACAATTACAAATAGTTTAGGAGTTAAATTTTAGATTTGCACATTTTCTGGCGAAATGCGTAACATCCAAATTTATTACGATAAAATTCTTATCGTATCAATCCTACAGAGTGTGGATACAAGTCAGTCTGAAATTAATGGTGGGTGTTTGTGTTTGTTTTGATTACTCCTCATCTTTTATAGTTTGTGTATAATATAGCAGTCGTTTCAATATGACGAAGTCAAGACGTCAGCTGAAATGCAAAAATTCATCCATTACATAGATCAGAGAAAAACAAAAACACAAATTTACTTTCAAATGCTTATATTTGCTCCGTGCCGTTTTGGGTGAAAATATATTAATGGAGGAGAGAATCAAAAGCTGAATATGGATGACTAAAAAACAAGTAAAAAGTGTATAAAGTGTATAAAGCCAATGATTTGAGATTCCTACAAAAGTATTCAACTGTGTTCCCAGTGTTGTAATGTGCCAATTGCAGGGTTGGAAAAAAAAACCAGTTTTTTTTTTCAGTATTTTAAATGGTCTCCTTAAAACATGTTTAAAACAGATTTAAAACGTTTAATGCTCTATTCAACTAAAATTAAATGGTGTCAAGTTACTGTGTCTGCGACTACTACTTGATGCCAGGTGACGTTCTTAAACAGATTTTACAGCACTCTACAAATAAAATGCTCAGTATACCATTGTGAGGTAACTATGGACCTGAACTGGTTGGAATGGACCATCATCGGCACTTTATCTGCTTTTTCACAAACTTCAAAATAATACATTTGTTTAAAACATCGCACTGCGTTTTAAACTGTGTTTTAAATAGTTGTTTAAAACATCTTAAACACTTTGTTTAAAACATTTTGTTTTAAACATGCCAACCCTGGTCAATTGAACCAAAATGCTGCAGCAAACCGAGCGTATTTGTTATTCCTAGTATCACGAAATCTAACGCAAGGTTGTTAATGTCAGATAGATTAAGCCTGCCCTCAATAACTGAACCTCAGTCAATAATACCTTCCTCGTTCCTGCATATTAAGAAAAAAAAACTAACCCATATAAATTATCCCAAATTTTTATAGGTGTCTTCAATCCCCCTTTAAGTAAATGGAACTCAACTTCTGCTTCTTCACCGTCATCATTTAACTGCTTTAGAGATAGTTCTGCTTCCAATGTTTTATAGTATAAATTGAGTCTAGATTTGTAACATTGTAACAAACCATCATCTTTTACTTTTTCAGTATATTCCAATTTACTTTTTCTTTTCCTTTTTGCTGTTTTTGGAAGATCTTCAGTTTCTGCATCACCCAGATGTTCATAACCTTCTTCATAATCACTATCTACAAATACAACTTTGTATAAAAATGGAGTTCATTTCATTTCTTAGAAAGAATATTCAAAATCCAAAAAATGGCAGTAAGAAATGTAAAAGGTTTAAATAAGACTATAATTTCTAAATGCCAAAATGGGTTTTGTCCAAGTAAATCAACGGAAAGTGCCACGATTTTATTGAGTACATATATAAAGGTCTTGATAAGGGTAAATATGTCGGAGCAATATTCTTTTACCTCTCCAAGGCCTTTGATTGCTTGGACCTTGTTTTCATTAGAGATAAATTGTATGCTGTCGGTTTTCGAGGCAACTTCTTATCATGGTTAGTGTCATATCTTCAGCACAGAAAAATTTATGTAAAATTAAACTAGTGGAAGCATTATACTCTTCGTCGATTTACTGAGCTTTTTATATAATTGTTACACATTCTATAGGATACTCTTCGCATTTTTCTTGTAAATAATGTTAATTTTTGGACATTCTAAATTTTGTGATACCAACTTTGTTGTGAAAAAAAAAATATATGAAAAAAAAAATATATGAAAAAAAAAATCACGATGTGAGGGATCGAACCCGAGACCCTTGGATTGCGAGAGAGAGAGAGAGAAAACAAATTTATTTGACATTTCTTGTTACAAGAATGCACCTCATCGGATCCCGGCCCGGAGCCAACCAGACAACCACGGCGCGTAGCGTCGTGAAAAATGTGTGGTTGGACGAGGCGGGTCCGATTTGGTTTAACGATAATGCTTGTTGCAGCTAGGACACCTGTCCGCCTTAGGCAGACTTAAAACTAGGTTAAAATTAGGGAATGTGCTCGCACGAGCCTAAAACTAATGAATAAAAAACTTAAAACTAACACTTGCACTGCACGACGAAACTCTTGCCGCTACACCACCATTTCTTATTACTAAAATTGTTAATGAGTGTAATATATACCATAAGAAAATTTATTGTGATTATTAGAAAACACACATTAGTAAAATGTATTAAAAAAAAATAGTGTTAGAAAATAACATTTCGCAAGGTTTCTATTTATTACATACCATAAAAAAATGTAAAAAATATTTTTTTAAATTTTAAATTACTAATAACTTTTTTATTTACCAATCTATTTTGTTAAAAAACAATAGGGTTCTTCCTCTAGCTAACACTAAGTTACTCTCCAAATTTCAATACAATCGGATTTTTCTTTCTTGAGTTATCGTGCTTACAAGAAACGTGACGGACGGACGGGCGGACGGACGGACGGGCGGGCGGACGGACGGACGGGCGGGCGGACGGACGGACGGGCGGGCGGACGGGCGGACGGACGGACCGGCGGGCGGACGGACGGGCGGACGGACGGGCGGACGGACGGGCGGACGGACGGGCGGACGGACGGACGGGCGGACGGACGGACGGGCGGACGGACGGGCGGACGGACGGGCGGACGGACGGATGGACGGACAGACGGACGGACGGACGGACAGACGGACGGACATTTTGAAAGTCGTTCAGAATTCGTTCACTAACATAACGATATAAAAAAATTTTCTCTACGAGCGATATTTACTGATTTAGAAATGTGCCGATCAAATACAATATACTCTTCGTTTTTGCGAAGAGTATAATAATGCTCCCAACACGCTTTTTTGGGGTACTCCACTTGGAACGTAGTCAAGACTAGAATTATAAATTCTATTATCAACGGTTAAAGAGACTTTTTGGCAAATATGTCTTAATCCAGTCAAGAGCCTCTAACAGGGGCGGCCCTAGGGCGGTGCGGCCGCACCGGGCGCCTTCTTGGGGGGGCGCCGAAAATGGAATGAGAGTTCGTCTGCGTAAAAAATAAAACCCAAGCACCTTAATATCACTTAACCTTACACTTCCATTTCCGTGAAAAGATCTATATTCATTTGTTTCAGTTTTGAATTAATTTACTATGTAAATTTGACTAATGCGTGTTTTTTTTTTGGGATTTCTCCCCTTCAAAAATTTTTTCGGACTAAAAAAAAAGGTTTTTTGAGATTTCTCCCCCTCGCTCTTCAAAAAATTCTTTCAGATTTTACCCCTCCCTCGATCTTCAAACAATTCCCCCCCCCCCGCTGTTTTCGGGCTAAAGAAAAATTTTTTTTTATGTAATAAATGTATCTTATTTCGGTCTCTATGTACAGCCAAATCACGAATAAGCGATTGCATATTAGGGGGGCGCCACAATGAGATCTCGCACCACCTGAAAAATTTGCAAGGGCCGCCCCTGGCCTCTAATGCCATATTTCTCCAATTTGTCTATTAAGGGTGTGATCTACGGTTTCAAATTCACGTGTCAAATCAAAGAATACCCATGCACTTTTTGTTTTCAAATAAGAGATTAAATAAGTTCGTGAGTTTTTAAGATATTAAGATGATTTTTTTTTGTTTCGCTAGTTAATAATAATAAATATCATTATTATATATATTAAAAACTAGAGATGGGACCGAACCCGAATAATTATTCGGCATTCGGCCTATTCGGGCCACTTCTGACTATTCGGTATTCGGAAGAATATTCGGTATTCTCGGCCGAATATTCGGTTTTATTTATGGATGTGATAAAACTGGATGGGATGGGATAAAACAGCGTGCACTTACACTTACTCACTTAGAATGATTAACTTAACAGTTTATTTATATTATAGTATCATAGACAGTAGATCGATGTATAGAGTTATAGAGCAAATCAACAAAAATATTTACATTCATACGTAAAATGAAAATACCACATGTTACATGCCAAACGCGTTCTCTTCTACTCAATAGGTGCGTTTGGAATAGCGAGCCGGATCATTTTATTTCTGTTGAGCCGCTCCAAAGTAACATTATTTTGTCGCGGTATTTCTCTGGAGCGATCGCGTTTGTAACACTACATGAGTGGAACCGCTTTTCCCATCTCTAACACGTAGTAAACAAACTTGCTCAATGTGGGCATGGATCGCGGCTTGGATTTTTCTTCTTGCTTGGCTATTCCCGATCAGTGTATTTCAAGGGTGCCACGACATATAGAGCAGCGAAAAAGAGGTAAAATTGTGTCGTTTTTTTTTATCAGCTTAGAACAAGATTAGACACAGTGGGTATTACCGACAAGATCATTTTACACATAAAAACACGAAATATGACATTTTTTAGTGGTCACAGATATTCTTATTTAAAAAAAGTGTAAATTTTAATTTTTTTTTAAATCATGTTTTTTTGTACTTCTATTGCCATATCTCAAAAATGAATTGAGCTATCGATGTGAACTTTTTTTTGTTATAAAACACACTTAAGCGCTTCACATAGGATTGCTAATAAAAAAAAATGTGAAATGCCAAAAACGTAGATGACCCTGAAAGTTTAGAGAATAAGCCATCAAATTTTCACTAAGCGAGGAACTTCTTTGTTTTTGAAAATTTTGTGTAACATGCTATGAAGAAAATGAAGTCAATAGACTAAAAAAGTTTCTAGAAAAAAAATATTTTCATTATTAGCAATAGTTTGCTAGTTACGAATTTTTTAGTATGGAGGAATTGTCGAAGCGTACACGCGCGGCACTTAAGAATAATAATGATTATGTATTGTGTGTAACGGAACGTTTCATTATTATTTTTTTATGTTTAGGACTGTTTTATCTCGTTTTAGGATCTGAAAGGATAACTTATTTTTCCCAGTGGCGCATTAAGGACTATGGTTGAAGGCAAAAAGGAATTAAAAATCTTAAATAGAGTATCTGGGATAAAAATGCATTGCATTGGGATCTCGGAAACGGTAAAAAATAATAATAATAATAATAATAATGATCTTTATTGACTGATAATCAAAGGGCAATTGACCGAGGTCCTTCAGCCCGTTACATAAAACATACATATTTATTTTTACAATATAAAATGTACTATTGTGTATATAATTATACATATGTAAAAAAAAACATTACATAAATAGAAAAAAAAAAAAAATTCCGTTAACTGTAAGTGTTTCAGTATTTCTTCCCAGATGGTGTATTCTGGATGTTTATATCTATTCCTTGCTCTAGGGTCTCTTCTAATACAAAAAGGTGCAATCAACTCCTTGTTCTCTGGTCATTGGCAAAACTTTTGCGAAAGATATGCTATTCTATCTTGAATAGGTTGTATACGTGAGGTTTGGTATAATAAGGTATTTGGAGGGTGATGAATTGGGTTATTAAGGTGGCGGATTTTGGTGATTGAACGTATGGAACTAGTTTCAGCTACTTTTAAATTTCGTAAGGCGGGATTTTTGAGGTTAAGAAATATTATATGTATGGGTCGACAAATTAACTTGTAGATCTTACATTTTGTTTCTAGATTTATTCCGTTGCTTTTCCATGATAGACATCTAAAATGTTTTGCTCTTGATATTATGCTCTTTTTAGTATTTTTGGTGTGATAATTGAAGTTGATTTTCTAGTCTATGTTTATTCCTTGATATTTAACACAGGTTTCAGGCCTAATAATATGGTTATACATTCTTAACGTTGGAGAAGTTTGGGATGGTGTATGAAAAAATATAATTAGATGTGATATTTCAGGGTTAGGTTTGAGTCTCCATTTACTGAACCACGTGATTGTTTTGTTTGCAAGGTCTTGGAGTTTCTCCATAGTACTAGTTAAAGTTTTTCCATGGGATACCAGTGCGGTGTCATCTGCATATTGTAATAAATATTTTTCATGTGAGAAGTACTGAACATCATTGTTGTAGATATCAGAGCAATATATGTTATATAGAATTGGCGACAATGGAGACTAGGGATTGCAATTTACCGGAAGTTTTAATAACCGGTAAATCGGTAAATAAAAATGTAAATAACCGGTTAACCGGTATTTACCGGTAATTTTTAGAATGGATGATTAGGGTGGCGAAAATGGCAATTGTCTTTTTCTATATACAAAATTATCTAAATTTAACAAAAAACATTTTTATATACGTACTTATATGTGATATAATGAACAAACAAAAGGTTTTTTATCAACAGTAAAATCACAAGAGCTTTTTTTTATTGGATAAATTTCTCTTTGTAATGAAATAATTTTGCCAATCAGTGATTTTATAAGAAGAACTGACATGAAAAAATCACGAGACCGGAGGTCGAATGATTTTGTCAAATGTCAGTTTTTCGAGCAAAATTACTGAGTGGCAAAATTTTGAGTTAAAAAGAAATTTATCCATAAAAGAAAAGCTCGAGTGTTTTTTGGCAAGATAAATTAACGACAGAATATGAATGTGAACGAACAACAATAATTTATTAAAAATAATTATAATTTTCCCAAAACGACTCATATCGTACAGTATAGTTTCCACAATATTTAAAAATTATAGCTGACAGTACAGATTTCAAAGTGACGTGCGACTACTAGGTGTACTCTGCTTTTGAGGAACAGGCATTTTTATCGGTGATAAAAAACGATGCACCTTTTTTATCGATGTCAAAGTGACAAAAATGTGGCTTTTTTATATAGGAGTTAATTTATCAAAAAGAAAAAATATAAATGAAATAAATTTAAATAACTAATTATTCTGTATATAACAAAAATATCCACTTAAATAACAAAAATTATAAACATAAACTCAAATAGGGCATTTACTGAATATCTAATCTAAAAATACAAGATTTTTTAAAAATAGCCTGTTAAAAGGGTTAGTTTTTCAAAGCTATATATGTTAGTCGTCTGATATTTGTACATAGAATACCACTAGCTGAAAATGCCCTTCCTCAATCGATATTGGTGGGTCGATAAGTTAATAAGAATTGGTAATAACTAATAACATACTTCTAAATGTATTCCACGGATATTTGCGGCAGTGAAATATTCAATTTTCTGTCGTAAGATATTGTCAATGTCTGTCTTGTATTTCTTAGGGCTTGGTGTTTGGAGTTTACTTTTTATAATATTATTTATTTAGTGTTAAAAGTGCTCGGTGTTGGGACAGTCACTCTGTATTTAGTGAATACTAGTCAGTGACATAAATAGAAACGTTGAATACGTGACATATCGTAAGTTCAGAATTTACCGAAATAACCGGTAAAAAATTAAAATTACCGGTAATTATCGTCATGTGTTTTTTGTCCAAATAACCGGTTAACCGGTTAACCGGTTAACAGGTAATGCAATCCCTAATGGAGACCCCTGTGGTAATCCTTGCTCTGGCGTAAATTCTTGAGAATATGCGGTTTGAATCTTAACTTTCAACTTGCGATTTTGCAACAGGTTATTGATAAGTAGTACCAGGTATTTAGAACATCCTTGTTGATGTAGTTTGAAAATTAGCCCTCTATGCCACACGCTGTCGAATGCCTTGCTAATATCCATGAAGAGTGCTGCTGTTTTATTGTTGGTGAGTTTGGAGGTTTCTATGTTGTTCGTAAGTATGGCCAGTGGGTGTATTGTTGAACATTTGGATTTGAAGCCAAACTGATAGCTGGTTATGGTGTGACCTATACTTTCTTGAATTCTGTGTTTAATAATTTTTTCTAGATTTTTCCCTAGGACAGGCAGTAACGTAATAGGTCTATAATTTTTGGGATTAGCGTGATTTAAATTAGGTTTTGGGATGGTTACGATTGTGCCTACTTTCCACTCTTCAGGAATTCCAAATTCCATAAACAGAAGTTTAGGAAAAGTAATAATTTTGGGTGTTTTGATAAAAAGTAAACTATCGAGTTTTCCTTTTTTTTGCGTTATTATTGGAGCTAAATAGAAAAGACAGATTCTTAAAGCACTTTTTTTTGAACGTGGCAATCTTAATATTTGTATCCGACATTTCCTGTGTCAGAGTCCCTATCCGAAACTCCCATGTATTGCATTTTTACCCTAGATCCACACAATAATTGAGTAAACGTGTTATTTTCGCCTAAATTAGGTAACAAAAAAGAAAAAAATATCCTAAATTAAGTCTCTTTTAATTTCCGCAGCCTTAATTACAGAAACCCTGTTTCCATGGCTTGTGCACAAGTTAATCATTCTCCTCTATTACTACGCCACATAAAATCCACTCCATTTTACAATGAAACTTAGATTGCTTTTTTAACTTAAATATTTTTTAGCAGATAATCCACGCACAATTCGCACAATGGCCATACGTTCTACAATATAATACAAGTGGGAATAAGGGAAAGAATATCGTTACACATTTTACTTCCACATCCAGTGTAGGTAAGTATAGTATCGACAAAAATATTTTTGAAAATTTTTATTGTCCAAATAGGCTTAGAATTCATGAAACGTCGAGATTTTAAGTTTGAGCAAAAAAAAAATTCTGTCTGTCGGTCTGTCTGTAACTTTTTTGTGCGCACGATTACTCCGGAACCGTTTAAGATATTGACTTGAAATTTGATACACGTACCTATGTGTTTTAACGAGATCTGGAACTAGATTATTCCGTTAAAGGGTTGGGGGGTAAATGGGGGTAAATAGGCAAATCAAGCAAGTAAAAGTCCATAAAATTGGTATAGTATTTAGTAAATATAAGAGAAGCTAAGGTCTCAAATTTTTTTGGCATTAACCACCCCCATTACCAACTCCCACCCCATTATTAAAGGGGGCGAAAAAAAATAAAATTGTCATCTAGTGAAGAACCACCCTTAGCCCCACTAGCGATGTGGCATATCGTTTTATAGGTTTTTGGGGTAGACGATTTCAAATATTTTATTATTAAAGTTCCATCATAAACAATTATTTCCACATTCAAATTTTTTTCGTTGTGAGAGACTTGGATAGAAGATCTGGATGTGGAAGTAGTGATTCCTTGGGCAGTGGTTTTATAATTTGACCTTCGACGAAAACGAATAACGTTGATCGTACACCGCCCTGAGACTAGTTAGTTTTAGTGAACGCGGGCGTATTAAATTAATACTCAATTTCTGCAATTCGCGCGCTCCAAAAAAATCACTGTACCTAAACTATCAAAGACACAATAAGAATTAAGCTATCAAAAACTTTTTTGGTCTTATGGCTTTATTTTCTTCGCAGCATGTTATACAAAATTTTCAAAAACAAAAAAGTTTGTAGCTTAGTGAAAATTTGACTGCGTATTTTCTGAACTTTCAAGGTTATCTAAGTTTTTAACATGCTTAAAAATGTTTTAATTAACAATACTATACATAGACAGAAGCGCTTAAGTGTGTGTTTTATAACAAAAAAAAGTTCATGTGGATATCTCCATTCATTTTTGAGATATGGGATTGGATGTTCAAAAAAACATGATAAAAAAAAACAAAATTTCACACCTTTTTAAAAATAACAATGTCCGTGACCACTAAAAAATGTAGTATTTCATGATTTCTAATGAACATCGACCTACTTAACGAAATGGTATATGTCTCAGTTTGTTCTAAAATTAAAAAAAAAAACTCGAGAAGGAAGCGACTTTTCCCCTGTTTTTTACTCCACTAATATGCAGTATTCAAATATTCGGTATGGCCGAATATTCAGTTCCGTTTTGGCCAAATATTTATTATTCAGCTATGCGGCAAAACCGCTATTCTTCCCATCTCTACTAAATACCAATTTTATGGACTCTTACTCTCCATTTACCACCAATTCTTCAATGGAATAAGATCAAAATATAATCTAGTTCCAGATCTCGTTAAAATACATATGTGTACCAAATTTCAAGCCAATATCTTAAAAGGTTCCAGAGTAATCGTGCGCACAAAAAAAAGTTACGGACAGACAGACCAACAGAGAGAATTTTCTTTTTGCTCAAACTTAAAATCTCGACGTTTCATGATATTCTAAGCCTATTTGAACAATAAAAATTTTCAAATTTTTTTTGGCGTTGCCATACCTCCACAGGACGTGGAAGTAAAAATGTTTAAACAAAAGATTTGAGAAATTTTATGACCTACAATATTGATAATAGCCAATTACTACATAGGAGCAACAAGGATAAAGATAATTGCAAAAATGTGCAGCAAAGCACAAATTCTGATGGTTGTAAATTCCAAAATTTTAACAATGGAGAAAAATAGTTTAAATAAAAGTTGCAGTTTTTTGATCTTCTACAATATTGGTAATACCTAATTTTAGGGTCGAACTAACAGGAAAAGAGATAATTGAGAAAACCTATTTTGACTGTCATTTTTTCAACATGGCGGTCATAGCAGACACGATATTTTTGTAGAAAATATCAATTAATGATTGGGGCATGCCCCTCTATATAGCATAAAAAAGAAAATCTCTTGCAGGAATTATCCGTGAGTCAAATGACAGATTGACTCTCCTACCACTCATAAATTGAATCCTGTCTTTCTATGGAAAATAGCTTTTTTAAATAAAATATGCATTGCTCTGTGCATCCCCTATAATTTGTTTACGACAAAGAAACAGATCAAAATTTGAAGTGCATAAATCAATATAGGTACTACTTTAGTAACTACAGAGTCAAGGCAGAAAATTTCAAACTTTTTATTTGGAAAATCATAAAAATTCATAAAAAACCAATTTTCAATCGTAAAAGAGAAATACTCCCAAACTAGACACATACACCTCGAACCTCGTGTAATTTGTGTAATTTATCAGGCAAATATGTTGCTATAAAGAAATGGGAAATCGGAAGGATTTTGTTATTACTTAATCATTTATATTTACCTAGATCATCTTCAGATGGAGCATATTCGCTTCCAGATTTATCTCCTTTACAATTATTTCCATCCTGATCAATATCTTGTATATCAATGCCAAAGTCTTTGGCAGTTGTTGAGATTCTTTCTAAACAATCGACTTCTTGAGTAAATGATGACATTTCATGAGACATTTCATTACTTTTATTTTTTTCATTATTATTCCCCCTACTATTAGTATCGAAACTGTTCTGCTTTCTTCTTTTCACTTTTCTATCCTTACTTGTTTTGTTAGTTATTTTTAAAGCTAATTCTTTACTACGATGACTCACTCCCAAAGATTTTTTATATTCTTGTCGTTTCTTTAGCTCCTCCTGTCTCTTAATATAATTTTCAATATCGAGGACTGCTTCTCCTGATTTTTTAAAAGTTTTATTGGCATTTTCTGCTTCTATTTCACCTTCTTCCAAATTTTCGAAATTCTTATTTTCTTCTGCAAATTTTTCTAATTCTTTTAATGCCTGTTCTTCTAACACTTCTTGATTTGTACTCCATACGTTAATATCTTGGGAACGTCTTAACTCTTTTAAATCATCATTCTACAAATATAAACAATAAATATATGCATAGTCATAGCGTTGCTCGAATCTTACTTCTAATAATTCATTTTCTGCTAATGCATAACTTGTGGCATTATCCATATCTTAAAAAACCAATATATAATACAACTTTGATTTTTTACTAATACAATTCTCGATGTATATTAGCAACATAGAACCTTCTTCTTAAGTCCTTAATCTTAACTTAACCTTCAAATTCAACGTCAAAAAGTGTCAAAACCAGCTACATAATAAGGAGAGACTGGAAAAGTAGGCGTGGCACATGGCCAGAACATATTCAAGCAACTAGTCCGCATGGGCGTCACTTCAACTTAACGTTATGGAATTTGCGAATATTTTAAAAATGTATAGAGCAGCATTTACTCCGTTTTTAAATATGATATAATTTATTACTACTTCTACAGCAATTTGATTAATAGATTTGATCTCAACTAATAATAGAACAGTGATAAAAAACAATATTCATTCATTAATTATATCCCTCAAAGCAGTACTCACAAATCATGGCAACTAGGGCCAACAAATGACCCCCCCCTCTGCGTCCTTCGAGCGTTTATTCTATGGCCAAACAAACCGTATGTATACTGAATTGGGATTGCCCCTCTATACTTTAGACCTCGTTGGTCAAAACATGGACACAAAAGACCACTGCTGCCAACTCTGTTAGACGAGGAAACTGTACAGTGTTGCGAGCACTATTACTTTTGTAATAGATCTATTACTATTAAACGCTCCCTATAGGCGTCTGAATTTAAGATGCCAGCGCCAAAGTGGAGAACTCGTGAACTAATTATAGGCTTTTTGTCTGTTTATATGGCGAATATTTATATTGATTTTGTTCTGTTTATTGTTGTTTTTGGCGTTAAAAATAATAACATTAATAATATATGACCTAAAGGTTTGCAAGATTTTGTTGTAAGTGATTTGCAAGATGTTAATGGCATTATTCAGCAAAATTCATATTTTTTTAGGTTATCTAGTTTTTCCCTTGAAAAGTACAGTTTCTTCGACATAAACGGTGTCTGGCTAGTTACATATTAATAAACTTAAATATTTCTCTAAATTTATATACAGTTGTGGTTTAAATCACTTTTTTTTCAGGAAACATGAGTGACATTTAGGTTAAGCATATTAGGCGATCCAAACCACGTGACTTCCAACATGGCGCTGAGGGCAAACATCCGGCAATCCTTTATTTTCATTCGTTAAATGAGTTTTTTTTCGGTTGCCTTGGCTACGTTTCCGCGAGTTAATTAAAATAAACCCCATGTTTGCCCTCAGCGCCATATTGAAAAATAATTTTGACAGGTCGTTGGATTGCCTAATTGCAATGTATGGAACATTTGTGAAGCACTAAAAATGTAAAAATTCTAAGTGTGTGTATGAAGGGGAATATGTTTTAAATGCAGGACATATTATTTTGTGTGGTACAACCCATATTCAACACACAACTTAAAAATGTGTATGCTCTATGTTTACAAACAAGTGTCTCAGATTCAAATTAGTGGTACATTGAATATAAGTGAAGAGATATTTATTAATTCTTTAAGTAAAATAAATTAAACAGTATTTTGTAAAATATGAAACAGAAATATTCAAGACATATTAGTGTATGGTGCAATAGTATATATTACTTTTAAATATACTGGAATTACATATATTTACTTATTTCAAAAATTTCACTTACAATGTGTGATTGTCTAAGACATTATTATTGCTACTCGGGCCACGCCGGTTATTTGCACCAACTTTTCCCCTCTCAATGCCTGGTTAAAGGTGTCTACATTAAAGAGGGTATGCTTTGAACATTGCAGTGCAACTCAACTTTCACGAGTTGTCCCTGCAATCTACAAAGGATACCGACTAGGTTGGCTCCAGCCAATTGTAGCTCCCTTAAACGGTATCATATTTTTAATAACTTAGCATCTCAATTTATCATTTACTTATTTAGGGAGTTATCGCAGATAAATACCGTATTTTCTAATGCGCTATTTGACATCTAAGCATGCGCACATTTTTAGAGTTTACGCTAAACGTTATTTTGCTTAGCGTGCTCCGTTATTTGTGAACAAATAACGTGTGTCTTTTACGTACACGTTATGACTATCGGTAAGTCTCGGGAAAGTTCGGCGAAACGCTGTTTGTTGTTTATTGACAGTAAATTCAACCTAGCGTAAATAGGATTTCTTGACCTGTGCTTTTAATGTGTGTACATCTACATATTTCTTTAATTATGATATAATTACATTTTCCACATCGTTTGGATTGGCATCTAGCACAACCGCTGCTCTCTAAATATCATCCATTGTGTTTTCAAAAAATTACAAATATTGGGTTAGATTTTATCACAGAATAAGTGGTTATATTACGTATTAAAATAAATACCTATGCGATAACACCTGTTTCGCAAAACGCTACATTAGTACGTTATGTTAAATAGCGTTAACGCATAACGTATAACGTTTACCTTATTTGAAACTGCGATAACTCCCTATTGTTGATATCATCGTACACTAAAGAGACAATGACAGAAAAGCCCATAATTAGTTTGACTATAGACCACCAGGTGGCGTACTCCTTATTTTCAGACGCCTATACGCTATTACGCCGCAACGAACATCTATTACTTTTTTTTTTGTTATGTCGTTATATATATTTATACCGATGAATGCTACCAGCAGAACTGGTAGTCGGTGTTGACAGTGAAACGAAATCGCTAAAGACTTAAACGTTAACGGTAATTTTATACAGGAAGAAGAAGAAAGCCCCTATTTGACCTTATAATCAAAATTTTCGCCATTCAATGACAGGTGGAGCCACTATAGAAACATTAAAATATATTCAATTTATTCATTTCGATGTAATAAGTATACATTACATGAAGATACTCTAAAAACTCACGATGACCTTCAAAATAAATTTCGCCCGTGGCGTTCTCCTACTCTCCTCTAGGTATGTGATTACGAAAAGTTGAAATCTATTACGAATTTACAACGACATCTAGTACGAAAAAACGAGACCTGCTCGCAACACTGAAACTGTAGATAAGCAATAAAAAAACTGTAGAAAACTGAATTTATTTTAGTGAAAATGTCAATCTACTGTTTTTTTTTTTATTAGACTTAGGAACAAGTCTATGGCGGTTACATGTAATATCCATATACGAGAGGACGGGCGTCAACGCCACTCAGCGAGCGGCCCATGGTCCAGACGATGTGCCCAGGGCCTCTATTCTTGACCGTGATAGAATAGAACGTTCCCCGGGGAGCGTTCCCCGGATTTGTTCTACTGCCATTCTATTGCAAGCATTAAACTGTATTCTTGAACAGAAAGGAGGGAACAAAATATTAGGGAATAAACCGCAGCGTTGCCAAACTTATTCACCAATCATAGACGAGCACATTCTGTCATTTCTGACAATCGACATAGGTTATCTGCATAACCATAGTTCATAACAATAACAAAAATATTAACAATCATATTCAAAGACATGCAGAGCTGCTAGAACCTGAAAATGAAGCAGTGTTTTGAAAGATTCGGTGTAATAAAAAATAAACGGCAATATAATTATTATATTTTGATGAGATGAGAATGTCATAATATGTGCCGGGGTACCAATATGTATTGTTAAGAACAGAGTTGAGCCCAAAGTATAGGTATTATTATTTGAAAAATAATGCTTACCCTAAGACCACAAAACTCCAATAATATTATCAACGACGAGGAAATAATATGGAATCCTGCAGACAGTGCAATTAAATATCTAAGAGTATACTTAGATAAACGACTAACATGGAGTTACCACATCAATAAAAAACTTAATGATGGTTACGCAAGGTTATCAATGCTATATCCCATTATTAATAGAAAATCGAAGCTCAGAGTTAAGTGCACAACATTAATATATAAATCGATCTTAAGACCATCGGTAACTTACAGCTGTGTGATAAGGGGAACTGCTAGCAAAACTAATATTAAAAAGGTGCAAACATTTCAAAACAAAAGTGTTGGGATCTGCTATAAATGCCCATTGGCTTATAAGAAAGAGTCAAATCCATCGAGAGCTTGACGTGCCACAAATTGAAAACTTTATGAAATCATGTGCTAAGACATTTTTCAAAACTATACACAACTGTGCAAGTGCCAAAAATTTAAACCTAAATGAAAAGACTTGTAATAATAGGTTAAGAAAAATACTACCACAAGATATCTTACTTCTAGTAGCGATTCCGATTGATATTAATATCAATATTCTTCTATTGTTATGTTAAACCAAATATTTTGTTTCTGTTCTTTATTTTATTTTCAATTGTTATCTATTGTCTTACTACACACTACCATGTATAACATTAATTTGTAGATCTGGTATTTTTAAATAAACAAAAAAAAAATAATGCTACCTATTATTACTTAAAATATATTTTGTACATAGTTTGTACAGACAGGGAAGATTTTTATTTATTTAATGTCGGCCTATTTCCGCTACCAGGGCCTATCACCTATGCCAGGAGACGGGCTACCCCCATCCTGGAAATTTTGTCGAACCTCTTCTCGTAAGAAGAGTAGGGATCTTTTACTTGCCTAACATTTAATAGACAAGGGACCGACTGCTTTACATCTCTAAGATCTCTATTAAATCCTGGCAAACGGGCTTAGTCAGACAGAACAATGTCATAAATTTTTCATTTGATAATAAAAACTGATCTCTGAGGAAGAATCTCTCTATCAACCTCTAGGAGTTCTTGAGAATCGTTCACGTTGTGGATTATTTCGTCCCAATATATTACTTCAGGCAGATTCATCTTCATATTAAGCCCAAAATCACAAGAATATTAATCAAAAGTGAAATAAAACATTTAGTTTTTGACAACATTCACTTTTCTAGGTTAGAAAAACAGAAAATGGCGGCATTCCCCGACTGTTCCCTGAAAATAACCAAGAGAAGCATCGGGGATCAGTTTTTGATAGAAGCGACGATAGAAATAAGTTCAAGAATACGGTTTTGTGAATTTCAATAGAGACACGCCCACTTTCTCTCGATTGTTCTATTCTACTGCCGTCAAGAATAGAGACCCAGAGGGTCTCTATTCTTGACGGCAGTAGAATAGAACAATCGAGAGAAAGTGGGCGTGTCTCTATTGAAATTCACAAAACCGTATTCTTGAACTTATTTCTATCGTCGCTTCTATCAAAAACTGATCCCCGATGCTTCTCTTGGTTATTTTCAGGGAACAGTCGGGGAATGCCGCCATTTTCTGTTTTTCTAACCTAGAAAAGTGAATGTTGTCAAAAACTAAATGTTTTATTTCACTTTTGATTAAGAGGGATAAGGATCAGCTGATCGAACCTATCAAAGCCACCAATACTCCCCGCGCGTCGCAGATTTCCCATAGTTACATTTACGTTATCACAGAAATACGTAATTAGAGTCCATTGCTCTCAGAGTTCAGCCAGAGAATGTGATGCAACTAATAGGGAATGTCGAGTATTAATCGTACCTTTATTCCGTCAAAATATAGCTGGCAACATTGCCTTCTGCAATGAGTGGTTATTTTATTATCGTCAAATGTGAATATTTTGAATTGTTTTAGTTTATAATGATTTTTGGATTACAAATAAACTGATTATTTAATGAAAAATTTTATGTTAAAGTTTTTATCTTATATTTTTCAGGCCAAGTGAAATGAACGATATTACGTTATTTTTCATCTTCGAGGACAATCAAAACATAACCTATAAGGTGGCAAGAATTTTGTTTTGAGTCATATTTGCAGTATTTTCCTACCTACATTTTTTAAAATTTGTAAGTGTTGTTAAAGACCTAATGCTGTGTTTAGTGTTTGCGACTCTTATTTGTTATTTGGATCATTTTTAAAATAGTACATGAGAAATATTTTTTATAATTAAGGAAAGCGTATAGTGATTCATTTAATAAAGTATTACCAGTGTAGCATTAAATTAAATAATTTCGCAAAAGTAATGTACCCAGAAGAGGTAGATTACTTTAATCGTTGAATATTTTGTTTGTCTACTGGTTCTTTACGTGTATCAAAATATAGTTAAAGAGGATTATAAACTAATTTAAAATGTTTTTTAGTCGAGGACAAACGACGAACAGTACAAGAGATCTGTTGACAATGTGTTACGTTCGCCATTTGTCCTCGTCTCAAAAACATTTTAAAGTAGCTTTTCAACAACTGTCTTCGAAAATGACAAATAACGCACAATAACCGAAATGACTCGAAACTGTTTCTTTTCACACGTGTGCAATAATCCAAAAAAAAAATAACATGTTTTTCACACCGTTCTGTCGAAAACAGAACAGACACCTTTTATTTGTATTTTTTGATGTAGGCTAGCCTATTCAAATTCATAGCAACTGACTTGTTTAACTACACACAATTTTAAGGTATTTTGGCCCTCAGTAGAAAATTTTGAAATTTTAACATATAGTTTATATTAAAGGAAGTAATTTTATCATTGAAAGAAAGTCCTAAGTGTACAGGGTGTATCTGAAAAGTTAAATTAAAAATAGTGATTTTAAGATATCGCATATTTATTACTGGCGTCAGAAATAAAAACGAATAACTATTTCAATTATTTATTTTCATTATACAACGTGTAGTACAGTTTAAAACATGTATAGTTGCTAAACCATACAGTGTTCCAAAATTATTATCATCATAGGTTTTTAGTTTTCTTATGATATCTTAAAATCACTATTTTTTACTTAACTTTTCAGATACACCCTGTACACTTAGGACTTTCTTTCAATAATAAATTTCTTTCAATAATGAAATTACTTCTTATAATATAAACTATAATCTGTTAAAATTTCAAAATTTTCTACTGAGGGTCAAAATACCTTAAAATTGTGCCATATATGTCCTTTAAATTTTTAGTGTTTTGTTAAATAAATAATACCTGTTTACTTATGGAATTGTTTGTTTTTCTTGCAGTCGTAGAAAAAATATTGTGAACAACACATTTGAAAACATCTTTTCACACTCATTGGACTTGTGGAACTTGCCTTCGGCTCTTTCCACCAAACTGTCACTCGTGTGAAAAGATTGGTTTTCGGAACTTGTTTAAAATACTGTTATAGTACTTTATTAAGTATATCTTACATAAGTAGACTACAAATTTCCAATTATACTATGTTGTACAATGTTTTTCTTGACAAACCTTGTCAATTTTATTGAAAAATTCTTCTTGCCCGAGCATGTAAAGCAAAATTTTGTTCACGAAACCAATAGCAAAATAAAGAATTTAACTGTGAGTAAAGTCTTTTGGTTTTCTTTCATAATGATTTTTTTTCTGAAGTAAAATAAGTAACCATCAACAAAATGATATTTCTTTATTTTCTATGTACAAAATTTACATAATTTATTCAATTATTCATCGATTTAAAGAATATTATAAAAACACAAGTTTGGGAATTAAACTCACTAAAGAGAAGTTTTTAAGCAACCAGAATATAGATGAATAATGTTTTGTTGGCTTGAAACTTAAAGCTATATCTTAGTAAGGGCTTCCTGTAGAAACGGGGTTGCCAGTCGTGAACTGAGCTCTTAAGCGCACCTCATTCGATATTTTTGAAGAAAACAAAGTTTCAAAGCAAAAACCTTATAAAATAAGTGAATAATAAACAAATACATAAACTTAAAAAAAATAATAGAAGAAAAATAAATATGATTTTCCTAAACTAAAATAAATAAAATGAAAATATTTCTACACGTCCATAAGTAAATAAAATAAATATTATTTTAAATGAAGACATTTCCAAAATAAATTAATAAATAACTCAAGATAATAATTATTAACTATTTACTTAATTAATGGGATAATAAGAAAGTTTAGGTTCTCATATGCCTTCTATCGGGGTTTCTAATCGAGTAGCCTCTATTTATGCATATTCAATATGAGTAAAATAGGTACACGTACCAAAATGACTGTTTTTGTTGAGGAAAAACTGATCATTTGTTTTCCTTGTTTTCATTTCGCTTCTTTTTCAAAGACTTATTAAACAAAAGTAATATATATATTTTACATTGACGACTATTTTGTTAAATGTTTTCATATAAATCCCTCATCCCCTTAATTGCATCTGCACCCATGCAATGGAAAAAAAATAATAAAAGGTAGGTACGGCAATACAAAAATTCGCGCTCACTCCAAACTTCTCTTCATTTATTTTTTCTTAACTATACATGCGATGTAATATATGTTAAACTCTGTTACTTAGTATAATTTACCTCAAAATGGAAAGTTTTCGATTTTTTCTTATTGCGTACCTATAACGCTTTTGTTCAAAATTTTAAATTTTGTTGCTTTTCTTCTATAACCCATATATTGTACAATATTTTGTTCAAAATCTACATACCTCTATAACTAAAAATAAAAATTTAATTTGCAATTTTTTCTTAAAGGTAATATTAAATAACATGCTGGATTATAGCTAAAAAGTATTATCTATAGGCATTAAACCTGCCTTTCTTCCTTTAAAATTTAACAAACGCAAAGTCGAGTGTCCTATCACAAAAATTTATAACAAGTACACCACAATAAATATATAAATTAAAAATGTTTTTCCACATTACACCAAGTTATAATACACTTGCTAGAAACATGAGTTTAAACTAAACAACCTCTTGAATAAACTGAAATATAACGGGCACTCAAAAAGTCAGAACTATAAAATAATTTAAAATTTTGACCGTCTATTCTGTTTTAAGGAATATTTCGCTCCATCTTTCTCAGCTAAGAGCTCCTGTCTTTGTCTTTCGAGCGCTTGCTTCCGAGATTTTAACAATTTACTTACATTTTTATTTATTAGGCTTATTAGGTCATCAACAATGTTGCCAAACTGTTTTAGTTAAGAAATCGGGCCGCAGATGCCGCTACATACCAGAGTAGAAATTCCAAAACATCGGGGTATAGATTTGGGCTTTTAATATTGATTATTTTTAAATGCTGTATTTAGAAAAAGTTTTGGTATTCAACCAAAGAATTTCGCTAACTCCGTATTTTTCTCGGTAAATCAAATTATGATTTTTTTTTTCTTCATTAACGGTTTTATAACAATTTCACTGAGTTTCCGGAATACAAAACATTATTATAGACAGATCCCCATTCATACTTTTTTAATTAATGCCTTCTAAGGAACGTAATTCTATACCCAGTATTTCGGCAATATGGCGGACCTCCTTAGCCCTCTTAATATTCTTGTGATTTTGGACTTAATATAAAGATGAATCTGCCTGAAGTAATATATTGGGATGAAATAATCCACAACGTGAACGATTCTCAAGAACTCCAAAAGGTTGAAAGAGAGATTCTTCCTCAGAGATCAGTTTTTATTATCAAATGAAAAATTTACGACATTGTTCTGTCTGACTAAGCCCGTTTGCCAGGATTTAATAGAGATCTTACAGATGTAAAGCAGTCGGTCCCTTGTCTATTAAATGTTAGGCAAGTAAAAGATCCCTACTCTTCTTACGAGAAGAAGTTCGACAAAATTTCCAGGATGGGGGTAGCCCGTCTGCTGGATAGGTGATAGGCCCTGGTAGCGGAAATAGGCCGACATTAAATTAAAAATCTTCCCTGTCTGTACAAACTATGTACAAAATATATTTTAAGTAATAATAGGTAGCATTTTTTTTTTTGTTTATTTAAAAATACCAGATCAACAAATTAATGTTATACATGGTAGTGTGTAGTAAGACAATAGATAACAATTGAAAATAAAATAAAGAACAGAAACAAAATATTTGGTTTAACATAACAATAGAAGAATATTGATATTAATATCAATCGGAATCGCTACTAGAAGTAAGATATCTTGTGGTAGTATTTTTCTTAACCTATTATTACGAGTCTTTTCATTTAGGTTTAAATTTCTGGCACTTGCACAGTTGTTTATAGTTTTGAAAAATGTCTTAGCACATGATTTCATAAAGTTTTCAATTTGTGGCACGTCAAGCTCTCGATAGATTTGACTGTTTCTTATAAGCCAATGGGCATTTATAGCAGATCCCAACACTTTATTTTGAAATGTTTGCACCTTTTTAATATTAGTTTTGCTAGCAGTTCCCCTTATCACACAGCTGTAAGTTACCGATGGTCTTAAGATCGATTTATATATTAATGTTGTGCACTTAACTCTGAGCTTCGATTTTCTATATTAATAATGGGATATAGCATTGATAACCTTGCGTAACCATCATTAAGTTTTTTATTGATGTGGTAACTCCATGTGTCGTTTATCTAAGTATACTCTTAGATATTTAATTGCACTGTCTGCAGGATTCCATATTATTTCCTCGTCGTTGATGATAACATTATTGGGGTTTTGTGGTCTTAGGGTAAGCAGTATTTTTCAAAATAATAATACCTACTTTGGGCTCAACTCTGTTCTTAACAATACATATTGGTACCCCGGCACATATTATGACATTCTCATCTCTTTTCAAAATATAATAATTATATTGCCGCTTATTTTTTATTACACCGAATCTTTCAAAACACTGCTTCATTTTCAGGTTCTAGCAGCTCTGCGTGTCTTTGAATATGATTGTTAATATTATTGTTATTGTTATGAACTATGGTTATGCAGATAACCGATGTCGATTGTCAGAAATGACAGAAATTGCTCGTCTATGATTGGTGAATAAGTTTGGCAACGCTGCGGCTTATTCCCTAATATTTTGTTCCCTCCTTTCTGTTCAAGAATACAGTTTAATGCTTGCAATAGAACGGCAGTAGAACAAATCCGGGGAACGCTCCCTGGGGAACGTTCTATTCTATCACGGTCAAGAATAGAGGCCCAGGCGTGTCGCCTAAGATCAAAATCACGTGTGTGCGTTTCTATGATTTAGTATAGAACCATGTGCCGAGTCGGCGAAAAACGCCTAGTGTGTTTTTGTTTTTACCCTATATCCTCGAAGGTTACAACTACTGACCGTGGGTTACAACGACGCAACGATACGAAATGTACGAATTTTTTCTTTGTGTGGGATTCGTACCAATGATACGAATCATACCAGTACACCCACCTCTTCTATGACAACTGTCAACACTGTAGACGCTAGTGGTCAGTGTTGCCGTTTGCAGTAGATTGCCTAATAAATTAATAGATTTTCAAGAAAAATGAGAGTGGGCAGTAGAATTTTAGTAGAATTAATAATTTTAGTAGATTTTAGTAGATTTTCTGAATACCAGTTTAGAAACTATTTTATCGCCATCTATGATAATTTAAGCTAGTAACCTAAGTGACTCCTCATCGAATAGCACCGAACTCAATCAAATATCTATGGAAACACCTGCTACAGTCATTTAGGTAAGTTCAGTCTTTCTCCGATAGATGTCGAATCATATATTTAGTTTGAACTCAGATAAACAAAGAAATATATGGATAAATAATCTCATTTGAAGTACACAGAAGTTGTGTGTAGGGAGCATAACCTCCTAAGGGGCAGAGTGGAGAGGAATGTTTATGTTTATGGAGTCGCCTAATCAGAGGCGTAGACAGATAAGGGGGTTAAAATTTTTAAAATAATCGATTAATGTTCTCGACTATTACTTAATACTATATCTGACAATAATAGTACTACGACTCTATTGAGACAAAAAGAGTACTGTTTGGTTAGAATTTTTACAAAATGTGTTATTGAAGAGAAATTAAAGTATTGAACTGTCAATTCTCAAAGTTAAATGGTTCTTAAACGATAAGTTACTCTACATTTTCTGAGTAAAAAAAAATTAACTTTTGGTTAGGATATAAAAGTAACTTGATGTAGGTATATCCTGGGGTTATGCGGTCTTTATAATAAAATTATTATTTTTGTTACGTTTCGGTTTATTCAACCATCGTCAGAAAACTACAATTAAATGAAGACAAATATTTTTTTAAATGCTATTTTTTATACACATGGATTTAAATTGTATGCGTATAAAAAATAGCATTTAAAAAAATATTGGTCTTCACTTAATTGTAGTTCTCTGACGATGGCTGAATAAATCGAAACGTAAGAAAAGAGTAATTTTATTATAAAGACCGATAACTCAGGATATAACTGCATCAAGTTAATTTGATATCAACGGTCAAGAAAATAAAAACATCTATATATGTTAGCATATAAATGAAACCAACTTTTTCATATTACAGTATAACATATTCATCTAAAAGTTTACATACTTATCACTCTACAGTACCGGCAAGCGTTTGATTAGGTATGACAATAAGAGCAAGCGAGAATGAAACAACTAGGCTATTTTTTTTATCGTATCACACATCCTACTCGTGCCACCTGCTTTCCTCACTACATGTGCGTGGGCAGCTCTGTTTGCATGCCTAATCCAAGACTTTCCGATACTGTATAATGAATCTGGTCATACGCTACCCGTACCATATACATAAAACAAAAATAACATTATATTACTTTTAAATCTCTATTATTATTGTAAACAAATATACTCTACATAATGCACTACCTTATAGAGCGGGAGCTAAGTGGCTTTTTCGGCAGTTCATCGCTTTATGAACTTTGAGATATTTTTATGGTTTAATGGATGATAACGATTCATAAAATCGACTTCTGGCGGGGCACCTCCTGTCAGGAGCATCACGAACACTGTTTAAAAATCAGTGAAATCATGTCATCGTTACAAGGCTCATTTTTTTTGTGTGTACACATTTTATGTTTAGAATGAATAAAATATGATCGTCAGAAAGTGTGGGCCGTCAGGAGGCGCAGCCAGAAAGGTAATAATGATACAATACATCTGAGATACGGTACGGAGTCAAGTTAGCCGAAAGTGTTAAATTCCTATATATTTAAGAGCCTATGGTACTTTTGTTGACTTTGTTTACGGGGAGGCTATTCTATTGTTGAAGGAGCTTATATTTACGTTTTAAAAAGGAGCCAGAACTTGTAACGATGAGTTTAGAGTTCTGAGATGAAATATGAGAAAAAAAATCCAATTTTCTTCAAAAATCCTAAACATTTTCTTTCTGGCTAGCCTTACTGACGGGAGTTTCTTTCTGGGAATTTTTTTCTGTGTTCAGAACATAAAACATGCTCAACCTTAAAAAAGTTTGTAAAGATGATGTTATATAACTCCGTTTTTTTACCACTTTGACCTTTCTGGTTGCGCCCCTGATGGCCCACACTTTCT
Source organism: Rutpela maculata (assembly GCA_936432065.2). Taxonomy (NCBI): domain Eukaryota; kingdom Metazoa; phylum Arthropoda; class Insecta; order Coleoptera; family Cerambycidae; genus Rutpela; species Rutpela maculata. The sequence continues at coordinate 288,158,024 of OW386285.2, read as the reverse complement.
GGCGATCTTATTTTATTCATTCTAAACATAAAATGTGTACACACAAAAAAACTTGGCTTTGTAACGATGATATAATTTCACTGATTTTTATACCATGGCCAACTCGACGGGCTGACATATGCCAGAAGTCTATTTTGTCAAGTTCGATAGAATTAATCAGCGCATAGAAAATGCTTGTCACGATGAGTGCCCGAAAAAGCCACTTAGCTCCCACACCATTACTTCCAGTTTTTAATTTTAATATTGTTGAATATAGTTACGATAAAGATAATACAGATTCCTTATCAAATCTGTTTTCGATACAACGCATCAAATTATTTCAATCTGATATGGCTATAAAAAAATATAATAAATTGCAGTTAATTTTCTAACTTGGTAAATTTAATTTATATCGGTATCTTGGCAGGGCCGTGGAGAGAAAATATGGACCCTCAAAAAATTTTTTGATGAGCGGAAGTGAAATGAGTCTCTTGGTAAAACTACTAGGAAACAAACATTTTTCTTAAACATCTTTTTCCTGCCCGGGTTACATAAAAGTCATCAAACTTGAAACGATTAAAGCATACGTAATTGTAAATGCTTCAAATTTTGGTCAGTTACCTGTAGGACAGCGAGTCACTTTTTTCTAAGCGTAATATTTTCTGGGAGCCTATGGAATAACAACATAACATACCACATATATCAGGCAACCCCACAATTTCAAAGTCAAGACTGTTCAGAAGGGGGTTACACATTTAGAAAAACGCAGATAGATATACATCCATTACATATAACGTTGCCAATTTTAAAGCTGGGGATCGAACCCAGTGCATTATTATTTTGAAAAGTTAATACAGTCTATTATTATGTAATAATGTAAACATTCTGTAAAGTTTGAAATACTCGTACCAAATTTAAATAGGTATACTTATGTAACATTTAAATTTAGAGAAATAAATCTAAATCTATTAATCTATCTATCTATCTGATAATCACACAACTGTCTCTTTACGTTTTTTACTTGAGTGTAAAGACGAGAGAGGCAGAAGAAAAATTATTTATTGCTAGATCAGCAAAACAATAAGACAATAAACCTAACTATAACCCTAACCTACGACTATGTACACAACTATGCTTGCATATAAAACGAACAAGATTACTCCCTTTTGTAGATCTTTTAGTAAATTAAACAATCCTTAGTCATTTTTGAACCGTATAAAACGTGATTAAACTGCAAAATCAACACAAAATTGTTTATAACTGGATAAAAACAGCGTTAAAAGCAATAAAACAATATGGCGGCACAAGAAAACGTAAACAACTGTCAACGTCCTTCGGAAGAGAACCAATGAACGCCTCGATAGACATGTAAACAATGAATACGTGATATATCTTACGCGGAGACGGAAAGTATTATTTATCCATATATTTCTTTGTTTATCTGAGAGTTTGAAAGTGCGACCCCACCCCCCACCCCCCCTCAAGAATTTACTAAATCCGCGCCTGATAAGTACAAGGTACTTCTTATTTTTATAAACGTTTCATTTTATTTTATATTTTATTTCCTGTTTTATTTGAATAAATGTTTAGTTTTCATTACTCCTCTTATTTTTATTGTTTGTTAAAAGTAATACTGCTTATCTAGCGGTAGCAGTGTTAACTCACAAACATTAATTTATAGGTTTCCACTAGGCAGGAATTAAATGTTTCATAAAATTTCCGCCCGACACCAGATAGCGGCAGTTTTTAGTAGAATTTAATTTTAGGTTAGTAGATTCTGATCGGAATGTTGGTAGAATACGGTTAAGAGGGATAAGGATCAGCTGATCGAACCTATCAAAGCCACCAATACTCCCCGCGCGTCGCAGATTTCCCATAGTTACATTTACGTTATCACAGAAATACGTAATTAGAGTCCGTTGCTCTCAGAGTTCAGCCAGAGAATGTGATGCAACTAATAGGGAATGTCGAGTATTAATCGTACCTTTATTCCGTCAAAATATAGCTGGCAACATTGCCTTCTGCAATGAGTGGTTATTTTATCATCGTCAAATGTGAATATTTTGAATTGTTTTAGTTTATAATGATTTTTGGATTATAAATAAACTGATTATTTAATGAAAAATTTTATGTTAAAGTTTTTATCTTATATTTTTCAGGCCAAGTGAAATGAACGATATTACGTTATTTTTCATCTTCGAGGACGATCAAAACATAACCTATAAGGTGGCAAGAATTTTGTTTTGAGTCATATTTGCAGTATTTTCCTACCTACGTTTTTTAAAATTTGTAAGTGTTGTTAAAGACCTAATGCTGTGTTTAGTGTTTGCGACTCTCATTTGTTATTTGGATCATTTTTAAAATAGTACATGAGAAATATTTTTTATAATTAAGGAAAGCGTATAGTGATTCATTTAATAAAGTATTACCAGTGTAGCATTAAATTAAATAATTTCGCAAAAGTAATGTACCCAGAAGAGGTAGATTACTTTAATCGTTGAATATTTTGTTTGTCTACTGGTTCTTTACGTGTATCAAAATATAGTTAAAGAGGATTATAAACTAATTTAAAATGTTTTTTAGTCGAGGACAAACGACGAACAGTACAAGAGATCTGTTGACAATGTGTTACGTTCGCCATTTGTCCTCGTCTCAAAAACATTTTAAAGTAGCTTTTCAACAACTGTCTTCGAAAATGACAAATAACGCACAATAACCGAAATGACTCGAAACTGTTTCTTTTCACACGTGTGCAATAATCCAAAAAAAAAATAACATGTTTTTCACACCGTTCTGTCGAAAACAGAACAGCCACCTTTTATTTGTATTTTTTGATGTAGGCTAGCCTATTCAAATTCATAGCAACTGACTTGTTTAACTACTCCAGTTTTACATTAAAGAACATAGCACAATTTTAAGGTATTTTGGCCCTCAGTAGAAAATTTTGAAATTTTAACATATAGTTTATATCAAAGGAAGTAATTTCATCATTGAAAGAAAGTCCTAAGTGTACAGGGTGTATCTGAAAAGTTAAATTAAAAATAGTGATTTTAAGATATCGCATATTTATTACTGGCGTCAGAAATAAAAACGAATAACTATTTCAATTATTTATTTTCATTATACAACGTGTAGTACAGTTTAAAACATGTATAGTTGCTAAACCATACAGTGTTCCAAAATTATTATCATCATAGGTTTTTAGTTTTCTTATAACAGAAAAATTAAATATATTTTAATTAATATTTAATTAGTGGTATTTAGTTGTATTTGGGTCCTATGTATTTATGTGGTGTATTTTATGTTATTTTATGTTTAGACAAAAATCATACAGTGTTCCAAAAATATAATGATTACCTAATAAGCACGTTTAGTTTAGTTTAGTCCAAAAAAGTAATTGTTATTAAGTATTTATTAATGGCCGTTTTTGGCTGAAAAAAAAAACAATCTTGTCATTAACGGTGGCGGTCCCAAGCGCAAAAATGCGTAAAAACAAGGCATTATACTTCGATAATTTCTCTCTTATCCCTGATCCGATTTAAAGACTGTTTCAACAGTTTTATAGAAAAAACTTCATAGAATGGTACCTGCCTAGCCTATTAAAAAATCCAACAAAAAATAAAAAATGAACAATAATTTTTATTTTTTGTAAAGTTTTTAATAGGCAGGTACCATTCTATGAAGTTTTTTCTATAAAACTTTCGAAACAGTTTTATAGAAAAGAAGTTTCCTCGATCAGGTATAAGGGAGAAATTATCGAGCTATGATCCTTGTTTTTACGCATTTTTGCGCTCGGGACCGCCACCGTTAATGACAATGATGAGAATTTTATTGCAACTTTCAAGATTGTTTTTTTTTATTTTTCAGCCAAACGGCCATTAGTAAATACTTAATAATAATTACTTTTTTGGACTATTTAATGTCCTGTATAATTTTTGTCTAAACATAACATAAAACACACCACCACATAAATAGATAGGACTCAAATCCAACTAAATACCACTAATTAAATAGTAATTAAAATATATTTCCTTTTTATCTATTATAAGAATACTAAAAACCTGATGATAATAATTTTGGAACACTCTGTATGGTATAGCAACTATACATGTCTTAATCTGTACTGCACGTTGTATAATGAAAAGAAATAATTGAAATGACGCCAGTAATAAATATGCGATAGCTTAAAATCACTATTTTTTACTTAACTTTTCAGATACACCCTGTACACTTAGGACTTTCTTTCAATAATAAATTTCTTTCAATAATGAAATTACTTCTTATAATATAAACTATAATCTGTTAAAATTTCAAAATTTTCTACTGAGGGTCAAAATACCTTAAAATTGTGCCATATATGTCCTTTAAATTTTTAGTGTTTTGTTAAATAAATAATACCTGTTTACTTATGGAATTGTTTGTTTTTCTTGCAGTCGTAGAAAAAATATTGTGAACAACACATTTGAAAACATCTTTTCACACTCATTGGACTTGTGGAACTTGCCTTCGGCTCTTTCCACCAAACTGTCACTCGTGTGAAAAGATTGGTTTTCGGAACTTGTTTAAAATACTGTTATAGTACTTTATTAAGTATATCTTACATAAGTAGACTACAAATTTCCAATTATACTATGTTGTACAATGTTTTTCTTGACAAACCTTGTCAATTTTATTGAAAAATTCTTCTTGCCCGAGCATGTAAAGCAAAATTTTGTTCACGAAACCAATAGCAAAATAAAGAATTTAACTGTGAGTAAAGTCTTTTGGTTTTCTTTCATAATGATTTTTTTTCTGAAGTAAAATAAGTAACCATCAACAAAATGACATTTCTTTATTTTCTATGTACATAATTTATTCAATTATTCATCGATTTAAAGAATATTATAAAAACACAAGTTTGGGAATTAAACTCACTAAAGAGAAGTTTTTAAGCAACCAGAATATAGATGAATAATGTTTTGTTGGCTTGAAACTTAAAGCTATATTTTAGTAAGGGCTTCCTGTAGAAACGGGGTTGCCAGTCGTGAACTGAGCTCTTAAGCGCACCTCATTCGATATTTTTGAAGAAAACAAAGTTTCAAAGCAAAAACCTTATAAAATAAGTGAATAATAAACAAATACATAAACTTAAAAAAAATAATAGAAGAAAAATAAATATGATTTTCCTAAACTAAAATAAATAAAATGAAAATATTTCTACACGTCCATAAGTAAATAAAATAAATATTATTTTAAATGAAGACATTTCCAAAATAAATTAATAAATAACTCAAGATAATAATTATTAACTATTTACTTAATTAATGGGATAATAAGAAAAGTTTAGGTTCTCATATGCCTTCTATCGGGGTTTCTAATCGAGTAGCCTCTATTTATGCATATTCAATATGAGTAAAATAGGTACACGTACCAAAATGACTGTTTTTGTTGAGGAAAAACTGATCATTTGTTTTCCTTGTTTTCATTTCGCTTCTTTTTCAAAGACTTATTAAACAAAAGTAATATATATATTTTACATTGACGACTATTTTGTTAAATGTTTTCATATAAATCCCTCATCCCCTTAATTGCATCTGCACCCATGCAATGGAAAAAAAATAATAAAAGGTAGGTACGGCAATACAAAAATTCGCGCTCACTCCAAACTTCTCTTCATTTATTTTTTCTTAACTATACATGCGATGTAATATATGTTAAACTCTGTTACTTAGTATAATTTACCTCAAAATGGAAAGTTTTCGATTTTTTCTTATTGCGTACCTATAACGCTTTTGTTCAAAATTTTAAATTTTGTTGCTTTTCTTCTATAACCCATATATTGTACAATATTTTGTTCAAAATCTACATACCTCTATAACTAAAAATAAAAATTTAATTTGCGATTTTTTCTTAAAGGTAATATTAAATAACATGCTGGATTATATCTAAAAAGTATTATCTATAGGCATTAAACCTGCCTTTCTTCCTTTAAAATTTAACAAACGCAAAGTCGAGTGTCCTATCACAAAAATTTATAACAAGTACACCACAATAAATATATAAATTAAAAATGTTTTTCCACATTACACCAAGTTATAATACACTTGCTAGAAACATGAGTTTAAACTAAACAACCTCTTGAATAAACTGAAATATAACGGGCACTCAAAAAGTCAGAACTATAAAATAATTTAAAATTTTGACCGTCTATTCTGTTTTAAGGAATATTTCGCTCCATCTTTCTCAGCTAAGAGCTCCTGTCTTTGTCTTTCGAGCGCTTGCTTCCGAGATTTTAACAATTTACTTACATTTTTATTTATTAGGCTTATTAGGTCATCAACAATGTTGCCAAACTGTTTTAGTTAAGAAATCGGGCCGCAGATGCCGCTACATACCAGAGTAGAAATTCCAAAACATCGGGGTATAGATTTGGGCTTTTAATATTGATTATTTTTAAATGCTGTATTTAGAAAAAGTTTTGGTATTCAACCAAAGAATTTCGCTAACTCCGTATTTTTCTCGGTAAATCAAATTATGATTTTTTTTTTCTTCATTAACGGTTTTACAACAATTTCACTGAGTTTCCGGAATACAAAACATTATTATAGACAGATCCCCATTCATACTTTTTTAATTAATGCCTTCTAAGGAACGTAATTCTATACCCAGTATTTCGGCAATATGGCGGACCTCCTTAGCCCTCTTAATTGAAAACGGTAACCCTGCTAGTGGTTATGATTGTATCCATAGATTAAAGAATATTATCTCTGATATAGATAGGCAACTCTCAGGGATTTTTTAAACAGCAAAACTTACGTCGTGGGTAGCGCTGTATTCCCGCCTTTTTGATACAGGCGGGATTGGCATAGGCGGGAATTTTAAATGATTTTCAAACAAATGCTTAGGCCATCATTAGACTACAAAAGTTCTTTGACAAAGATTTTTATAAAAGATATTTTATGATATAAAATATTTTATGATATAAAATATCTATCAAAATACTCATAAAATATCTTTTATAAAAGATCTTTGTCAAAGAACTTTTATAGTCTAACAGTGGTCTTAAAATTAAATAAGTCATTTCAAAACTAGAAATTGATCATTTATTAATTTAACGGAAAATCATTACAATAAATACAATAATATTTAAAAATACATTTAAAAAGTAACTAACGTAAGTAAAATTATTACAAAAGTATTAAGATGTTGAAACTGCGTTGAAATAAGTAAAATGTTAAAGTAACTAATGTACCAAAATACCTGTAATACAATTAAATAATAGTGGGTTTATACGTGCATGGATTTAGTGGCGTGAGTAGATATTGACACGCCAGTAAAAAAATATTGCGCGTATAAACAGTTACTGGCGAGCATGTATCAATGCATGCAAGGTAAAAGCTTGCTCGCCAGTTACTGTTTATATGTGTAATATTTTACTAGCGTGCCAATATCTACTGGCGCCACTAAATCCATGCACGTATAAACCCCTATAATATACATTTTCACGTCCTTTACTAACATTAAGTGGTGTGAATCAGTCTTTTTGGAATTTAGATTTTTCATTATCATATAGGTTACAAAAAACTGATATTGATTGTGAAACGTCATAAGTAATGTATTTGAATAATGTTAATCCAGAAGAAAAACATACGTATTTTTGTTTTTTTACTTTTTTACACCATTTGATGGGAATGATTTCGATTTATAACAAATGTAAAAACTGACGTTGAAAAATTCACAGATACGATGCGACTGCACATAGCTGCGATTGTATTTATTATGTAAATAATGTAATCTAATATTTTGTACATGTCCGTCATTACAAGACTGAAAAAAACTCCAACGGGCGATAGACACAATTTAAACAAAACATAATGCGGGCTTGCTTCTGTTCTTCTGTTAATATGGTCTTCTTGGCACTTGTACAGTTTTTTATTTTCGATTTTCCTATCCTTCGGCTAGCTGCTGACCTCGACACTAGAAAATGTGTCATGAACACAGCGTCACCTGCTGTTTGAAACGGATTTTTCCTCAAATAGCCAAGGAGTGCTTCATCTTGAATGAGATTTGAACTTCTCGATAGGCCTGAACCGTCTTTTCTCTTTACGCCACCTTCCTCTTCCCACTTTTCTTCACACTCATATCAGTACTTTTATTCAATTGATAATGGTTAGCAACTGCTCTGATAGACCATGTCTCTTTAATTTTAGAGAAAATTAAAATTTTTTCATGTTGTTAATTTTGGCATTGCGAAAATATGACACTGACAAATAAATAATTTAATAAGGCGAACAATAGGTGTACGGGATTTCATTGCACAGAAGTGTACAACATCAGTCTTTCGTTTTTTAGTCAATTTCTTGGGAGTTACGTTCTTTGCAAATCAATAATACCTATGCATGTTGGAATTTTTCGAAGTCGCAACACGACGTGTACACAACACTTATACAGTTTTTAATATTTAACAGAACAGCGTCGTTTCTAGTCAGTTTCATTGGAAACTCACATTATTTACAAATAAGCAAATGGACTCCTGCTCTATGGATTTAATAATTGGGTTGTTGACGAATTTTCAAAAATGGTGAAATATGGCAGTGGAGGACTTAATTTAGTTATATATTTAATTTGGAAGAAAAATTCTTAGCGCAACATATTTTAAAAAATTGTTAAACTTCGACTATTTGAATGTGCCGCGAAAACGGTAGTGACATCATAACGGCAGTTAGATGTGAACTTATAAGCAGAACAGATGAAGATGAATAAGTTGACATTGCTGACAAGAAAGAAAATAACCTCATATGTCAAAAGTAAATTTGACGTTTAGCTAGCAGTGATTGATGTTTGCAGTTATTGTTAATATTTTTTTACAAAACGACTAAGGCAGTATATCTGTAAAGGCTAATTCTGACATTCTACTTGCGGTAGATATATTTATGGTCAGCGAATTTTTAAAAAGAGACGATCGTTTTGACATTGCAATGGTTGGAAGTGCAAAAGCTGCAAGGTACTTACGTTACAGCTGCTATAGACAGTACAAACTATTGTAATTTCTGCAAGAACTTCCTTTATCTTATCTTATTAATATTACATAATATGTCTAATATGTATTTTATTATTTAATTTAGATGAATTTGTTAACTATACTTTGTATTTTATTAAATATTTCCTTTTCATTGTTTTATTTCCTATTAACTATATACATGCGTATCTAACTGAAAACAACAAAATAAGTTTATCTACTAAAGAAATTATTTATTATCCATTGATACTCACTTCTAAGAAAAGCCAGAATGAGACTTACGAAGATATCAAGAAAGGTCTGTATTATAACAAAAAATAATAAATAGGTAAGTACTTTATGCTAGTATCTATCTAAGCAATAAACAATGATATGTATTTATAACACACATAATTCAAAGGGCATTTATAACTATAATCCAACGCATTCGTAGCCATTTCCGACTGATTGTGTTCACCGACTTTAGACGACTTTCACAGTTTGTTTCATATAGTTTTTCAACGGCGAGTTTTTAAATTTCCTTTCTTAATTTATTGATCATCCTAGTATTATGGGGCGTCTAGGGAGCTTCATAAATAATCAATAGCTAACAAAAACAACTGCACTTTATTCCAACATAAACTAGATAAAATACATAAAAGCAGATTAAAGCAATTTTCCTTCTTTTAGGAAGTCAAAGCACGAATAACATTAATAACATTCTAATCTAGAGCCGTTAAAAATACAGTAATACCAGAGACAAAGTTGTCTCTGGTAATACACCCTGTTTTATCCACCAGTTTGGCGGGTAATTTAAATTTGTAACAGCTAGAACGCCACACAAGTCTTGTAATGCTGCCGTTTTTCCTACAACATAAACCCATATTAAAAATCAAATTCCTACATTAAGATACAACTTACCACAAATAAAACGCTTAGAATACATTGTAATTTGTTACTTTACTTGACACAATAAGAAGACTTGGTCCTTCTCTGGTGGTTTTGAATCATTCATTATTACGTTCAGCGTTTATTATTGGAACACAACAGTTTTTCTGGTGAATTGGTCGTATTATTTACACAGTACGGCAGAAAACACTATCTGTACTTATATTTATCCATAACTAGATGCTGTTAAACTATACCGAATTGTAACCTATGAACGTCAGTTGAATTTGACGTTAAATATAATGTCAGATTAAACTGTCGTGATTGTCTTTTTTCTAAATTAGTACGCGTTTCTCGTCGTTTTATAACTAACTTCTCTACATACTGCCGTTATTATGTCATCTCCGTTTTAAATGCGTGTACTTTTGTAATTAATATTATAATATTATAAGACTTTCTTATCAACTTCTACATGTTCCTAATGATTTTTTATGAATAATTGTTATTGTTTAACATAGATTCTCCTCAAATTTTAACTTAGTGCAACAACCCAATTATTAGTTTAGTGTCCAAAACACAAAGCACAGACATGTAAACAATAATGGCGCGACAACTGACAGTCGGGCAAGATCCAAAGGCATATTTTTGCGACCTCGCGTCTTACCCCAATGCTTTAAGCGCCTTGAAGCGCTACGTCATCATATATTTCTCCGCAAAAATGAATGTCTTTTTAGCTTTTTTTAACAGTTTAGTTCTAACCATCTCTAACGTTCTTATGTCATATCCCCACTATTTTCCGCTTACACATTTTCTAGCGCCCTAGTAAGACGCGCGATACCGCTTTAAGCGTGACGTCACAGCTTATTTGCTCGGATGGCTCTGCTTATCGCGGTTTGTAGCGTCTTATGCGCAATAACATGCCTCAGATTTGCGCAGCCGCCGTGTGATTCAGGTACAAGTAGCGACAGATCGACGGAAGTTCAAACTAAACACTCTGTTTTGAAATATAGTGGGAGTGCGCAGGGCCTGATTGTATCCGTATCCAGTAATTTCCTCATTTCATTTTTCGTTTTGAATTTAGTTTTTGCTGAGGTATATGCATAATATGGGGATTTTGCATTTATCATTTGTTCCATAAAATGAGTATTTATTATTACTTAGATGTGTCTTTGTTAGTAGTACCTACTTAGTTTTTTCTTTATGTCATAAATGTGTGAAATGGTTTCCGAACCTTACTTTTTGTTTTAGGGAATTTTCAAATCCTTATGAGAATGAAGTAACTCCAGCTTTTTTCAAAAAAAACATAATTCATGCCATTAATCAACTGTTTGGGGAAGTAGCTACCGCTGTGAATATTGATCTGCTGAAATATAACTCAACCGAAAGAAGAGCAATCTTACGAGTGCCAAAAACCCATTACGTCAAAATAAGAAGTAGTTTAACCCTCTGTGGTAAATACGAAGGTGAAGTGTGTGCTTATAGGGTTCACAAGACAAGCCCACTATTATTAGCTTTACAAGGGGATAGTAGAAACTATAATCATTAGGAAAATGTCATATTGTCGAAGACTTGGACCAAATGAAAAAGACATTGTTATATTTGCCACAAAGGAAGATCATCAAATTCCTAGTAAAGTTAAATTACCTGAACCTGATACACAGCCGGGTTTGATTTTGTCTAACGGAGATATTAATTGGAATTGCCCATGTTTAGGAGGGATGGCTACAGGCCCATGTGGAGTTGAATTTAGAAACGCCTTTAGCTGTTTTCATTATTCTGAAGCCGAACCCAAAGGTAAACGTTTTGTTTAAGTAGAATTAAAGTTTAATATTCTGTATTATCTATATGTATCTATCTGTTGATTCGCCTAGAAGTGTTTAGTACCTCACGGTAGTTATTTGAATGTTTATCCAAATAATATTAAGTGAAATAAAAAATTTAGTAACAGCCAATACCTCACCTGTAGCATTTATGAAGAATAGGAAATTACTTGTTTCAATTTATAAAGTCTGCTATTCTTTCGTTTCGTATTTTATTCGTAGATAACTAGTAGTTGTAGTACAAATCCTTTATTGATTATATTAACAACCAAATGGTCATTGACCAATTCAATTCAATTCAAAAAGTATTTATTATACTTTTCGCAAAAACGAAGAGTGTATTGTATTTGATCGGCACATTTCCAAATCAGTAAATATCGCTCGTAGAGAAAAAAATTTCATATTATTATGTTAGTGAACGAATTCTGAACAACTTTCAAAATGTCCGTCTGTCCGTCCGTCCGTCACGTTTCTTGTAAGCACGATAACTTAAGAAAGAAAAGTCCGATTGTATTGAAATTTGGAAAGTAAATTAGCGTTAGCTAGAGGAAGAACCCTATTGTTTTTGAAAAAAATCAATCAGTAAATAAAAAAGTTATTAATCATTTAAATAAAAAAAAATTTTTTTTCATAATTTCGGTCATTTGTATTTAAATAGAAATCATGCGAAATGTTATTCCCTATATATTTTTTTTGTTTTTATATTTTACCAATATATATATTTCATAATAATGTATCTAATCCGTTGAAATGTAATTCTTGAACGATATTCATTCAAGTTTTGTGGTAAGATGAGATAGCCCAATGGCTAAAGCATTGGAGCCCTAACGCCGCGGTGGGGTGATCGGCTCTAGACTGGACCCAGCTGAAGCGCATTCATGTCTTTAAACTTTAATAAATATCTTTGATTTGATTTGATTTTGATTTGCCTTTCAATCCAAAGGTCTCGTGTTCGATCCCTCACATGGCGGTTTTTTTTTCATATATTTTTTTTTTTTTTTCACAACAAAGTTGGTATCTCAAAATTTAGAATGTCCAAAAACTAACATTATTTACAAGAAAAATGCGAAGAGTATCCTATAGAATGTGTAACAATTATATAAAAAGCTCAGTAAATCGGCGAAGAGTATAATGCTTCCACTAGTTTTTGTTTGGGATACAAATATGCGCCTAGCCAGAGTCCGTCCTAGTACCAACCAGACAACCACGGTGCACATCGATACACGGCACGGCGCACATTTGATAAAACTTAAAACTAACACTGGCACTACACTCACAAAATTTATAACTGTTGATACAGGAAAGCAGAATTAAACAAAAAACCCGTTCGAATGAATGACGACCTTGCGGTCTGATCGGCGGCAAGGAAGGTAGAGTGGTTAAAAGCTGTGGTTTAAAAAAATTAGGATTTATCAGAAATTTTGGGCCTAGAGAGGATTTAGAAAAAACAAAATGAAGACAAAAAGAATAAAAGAACAAAATGGTACAAACATCAAGGGGGGAAAGAGGGATTGGAAAGTTGTAAAGTTGAGGAAAGATAAAGAGTAAGGGTAGAGGTAAGTTGTTGTAGGAGGAAGTGTGGCTAAGGGAGTTGCCGGAAGATAGGCAACGCCTGGTATGGTAATGGGTGTTTTATATTGAAAAGTATGGCATTATGCTTTCTGATTCAGGTTATATTGCGGGTTAGCGGACTACCACCCAGTTTGAATTGGTAGAATTTTTGTGAAGTTTCTTGGATGTAGTCCGCTAGTGGGGTTATGTCGTGGCAACGTGCATAGAGATCCCTGAGTTTGAAATGAGGCACATAAATTTGTGTTCTAATACTCGCAATTTCTGCATTGTCGTGGCCGGGATGCTGCACCACACCGGTGCCACGTATGTGATAGTCGGCCTGATTACCATCGTGTACTGTCGTGCGCAAAAAAAAATGGGACAAGTCTTATAACGTATTTTTGCTAAAATCTAATTGTGTACATCTAACTTTAATTTTTGTGACATTGTCAGTTATTTGTCAAAATTCATTCAAATAGAGACAGATTTACATTAGAAAAAAAATAGTTCTATTTTTCCTATTTTTTTTTGCTCACGACAGTACAACAACTTTTTATTAGTCCTGTTGAGCACAGTGTGCTTGAAACAACGATAGGTATGGAAAAAATGACACCAAAAACGGGTTGCGGGGTGTAATAGGTAAGTATCAGTAGTACCTAAATCCATTTTAACTGAAATCCTACCCGCTCATATAGTCGAAAAATCGCAAAATAAAGTTTTTTAAATTCTTCAAAATATATTCGATTAAAGCTTACAACATATTTTTTTAAATCGAGGTTATGATTAACAATGTACACTTAGTAATGCACAAAAACACATATGCCAATATAGTATAATAATAAACAATGTCATTTACAATGTTTTCAGAATCAATCTACTGATTACAGGTGTTTTGAGCAAAATTCTACAACTGCTTTTTCAATCTCTTCGAATATGCCGCATTCTTAAGAGAATTGATCTTATATTTTTCCCAATATCTTAAGAATTCCCTATGAACTGATTATCTAGCTTGTTCTGACCAATGCCCCAAACCACGTTCGTATTCTAAAAAGGTTAAACAAACTTTCAGGTGCTTTAGTAATATGTGAATTACTTCCACATCCAGTGGAAGTATAGTAACGACAAAAAAAATTTTAAAACATTTTTATTCAGATAGGCTTACAGCCGTATGCATAGTCGTTCGCCAGCGACTCGCTGAAGTTTCGCCGTTCGCCAGATGAGAATTGAAATGCATAGTCGGTCGCCGATAACATTACGCATGCGCATTAAAAAAAATGTTTTAGTAAAGTGGTGGCGACGCGCTGGAGATGGTCAATAGCATCTCCCAGATATTTTCTGTCTACTTTCCAGGAAGAGAATCAAATTAAATCATATTAGTCATTTTTTATCGGAAAATTTTATTAATGAAAATTGTTCGGAATTGTCCAAAAACCTCAAGTCCAAAATTTAATTAAAATAAAAAATTTGAAAAAACGCCTACTGATTTTTTCGACTTATTTTGGTGCCGCAGGTAGCTTTGAATTTGTGGAGATGAATGTTTTTTTTTGTCAATAAAGTAGATATTAATTCGTTCTATATACTTCAGTAAAATATGGTTCAAATCAGAAAAGAAATAAAAATATTATAAGAGTATCTTCATCTTAAGTGTGTCACACTGTATAAGGTGTGCAACTAGTAATGACATTTTAAATTTACTTTAAGACAGTATACCTACATTTTATAATAATATGTCACCAACTTATTGAAAAATAATATAATATTTTTTTTTTGTGGAAAACAAATAATGAAGTAAATCTCAATTCAATATGGTGTCTCCTGTATATGATAATTCAAATAAATATACAGTTACTAGATTATTAAAAATAATTGTAATTAAGTGCCTTATTCCTATTTATTTAACAACTAATCGCTAACCAACATGTGCTCAGTGCCGCTATAGAACGTGTGTTTGATGTAAACAAACGATTTGCGCATGATTAAGCCATCGGCGATGCGTCCCAACAGAGAGCGAAAGGAGAACGACTATGCAGTGCAAATTATGCTCTGTTCTTTCGCCAGCGAATCCTCCAGAGAATCGCCGAGATAAACTTCAGCGAGTCGCTGGCGAATGACTATGCATACGGCTGTTAGAATGTCATGAAATGTCGAGGTTTTAAGTTTGAGTGAAAAAAAATTTCTGTCTGTCTGTCACTGTCTGTCGGTCTGTCTGTCGGTCTGTAACTTTTTTTGTGCGCACGTTTACTCTGGAACCGTTTAAGATATTGACTTGAAATTTGGAACACGTATGTATTTTAACTTGATCTGGAACTAGATTATTATTCATCTTGTTCCATCGAAGGGTTGGGGGTGAATTGGGGTAAATTTGGGGTAAATAGGTAGATCAAGCAGGTAAGAGTCCAGAAAATTGGTATTTAGTATATACAAGAGATACTAAGGTCTCAAAAAAATTTGTAGCATTAGCCACCCCCATTACCACCCCCACCCCATTATTAAAGGGGATGAAAAAAAAATGTGATTTAGTGTGTGTACAAGAACTAGAAACCTCAAAATATTTTTTACTTCCACTACCATCCCCCTATCACCACCCTTACTCCAGTACCGATGTGGGTATCGTTTTATAGGTTTTTGGGAAGTTCCATAAGCAATTATTTCCACATACAAAATTTTTTTGTTGTGAGTGACTTGGATAGAAAATCTGGATGTGGAAGTAGTGATTCCTTGGACAGCGTTTTTTTTTTGAAATTTTAGGGACTCCAGTAGCTCTAAACGAGGATTTCAAATTTTGTAAATGTTTTTCTAAATCATCTCCAATTCTCCAATTCTCGGCCCACTGCGTGATTTCGGAGCTTTATATTTTGCAAGGACATGTGAACCACTTATTCTGGAATGGAATAGTTCCTATAGTAGGCCCAGAGAAAGCTTTGATATGGCCAGAAAAATTGAATAAATAATAATAATACAAGAACTTTATTGAAATCCTTACATTTCAAAGGGCAATTGACCGAGGTCCTTCTGCCTATTTACAAAATATGTCTATTAAAAAAACAATAAAAAAAGAAGAGTATTTCCACATGTTTATAGTAGTAGTAGTATTCGCAATATTGGCTTTGATTTATTAATAAATCATTAGCTCAGCGCCACGTGGAAGTATGTTTATAGTAATGATAAATCTAAAATATCTATAATAAATTTAGTTGGAACAAAATGGTTATTGTAGAATACTATTGTAGCTCATTTATGCTTTCCCACAGTGTATGCTGTGGGTGTTGATGACGAGATCTTCTGTTGTTTCTCCTTAAGCAGAACTTTTGTATTAAATTTATATTTTCTTTCTGTTGAGCGAATTTTTTGGATAGTTGCTTGAGTCTTTCTTGTATAGGTTGAGTGCGGGTTAGGTTGTATAACAGGTTGTTAGAGAGTTATGGATCGGGTTGCTAGGGTGGCATATTTTTGTGATCAATCTAAGCGTGCATGTTTCAGCAACTTTTAAGTTTTTTATAGCTTGGTTTTTGCAGTTTAGGAACAGAATATGGCCATATTCAAGGTGGGTCTGCATATGAGTTTGTATATCTTGCTAGCTGTGTCTGTGTTAATGCCCTTTTTTTTATATGATAAACTGCTGAAGTGTTTAGCTCTTGATATTGTATTTTTTTTCGCTTGGGTAGTGTGAAGATTGAAGTTCATTTTATTGTCTAGTAATATTCCTAAATATTTGGTTGAAGATTCTGGTTGGAGTGTGGGATTGTATAGCGTTAATGTTGGAGATGAAGCAGATAGAATATGGTGAAATATGAGTAGATGAGATTTTAAAGGATTGGGTTTGAGTCTCCATTTGTTAAACCATGTTGATGTTTTCTGGATTAAGTTTTGTAAGTTCTCCATTACAGCATTGAGTGAACTATTGTGTGAGATTAAAGCATTGTCATCGGCAAACTGTAGTATGTATTCAGAAAAATCAAAGTGTTGTTTATCATTATAAGAGTAGTTGTAGATGTCGGCACAATAGATATTATACAGTAAAGGTGAAAGGGGGGAGCCTTGTGGGAGGCCTTGTTCCATTGAAAATTCATAGGAGTTTTTATTTGCTATTTTAACTTTTAGTTTGCGGTCCTTTAGTAGATTTATTAAAATTGCAATGAGATATTTGGGACAGTTCATTTGTGCAAGTTTGTAAATTAGGCCTCTTCTCCATATGCTGTCGAAAGCTTTGCTTACATCCAAGAATATTGCGGCTGAATACATTCCATTAAGTTTAGCTGTTTCTACGTTGTTAACTAAAATGGTAAGCGGGTGGATAGTTGAGGATTTTGATCTAAAACCAAATTGGTAGTCTGGTATGTGGGTCCTGAGTGAATCTTCTAACCTCATTTTAATGATTTTCTCCAGGTTTTGACCAAGAACCGGTAGTAGAATGATGGGTCTGTAATTGCATGTCTTTGAATGGTCTGTGTTAGGTTTCGGAATTGTTATTATTGTGCCTATCTTCCATTCATGAGGAAAGTAGTGATGTTTCAAGCAGTATTCATATATCTTGATTATAATTAAATGTGTGTTATGTTCCAATTTCCTAATTATTTTTTTTTTCACAAGGTCATGTCCAGGGGCTGTATTTTTACCCTGGTTAACTATATCAAAATATTCACTTTCCTCTATTTTATATTCCTGTTCGTTAGCTTCTAGTATTGGGTAATCATTTATATACGTATTGTACCATTCATTGGTTTCGTTATAGTGGTTATTATCAAATTCATTGCATTGTGTCTCCTTATAGATGTTTTCAAAAGTATTTGCGAATATTTCGGCCTTTTCGTTGTTTGTTCCGTATTTTATTCCATTCTCCTCAATGTCTGTTTGTTTAGTATGTGTGTTTCTATATTTGGATATTTTTTTGATGTGCCAATATGATTTCCCTTTTTTTCCTATTGATTTCCTCGCAGGTTGTTACATATTTGTGGGTTCTATATTCTTGGATATGGTTTTGTATTATTTTGTTAAATTTGTTTAGTTCGGTCTTTATATTTGGGTCATTTGTATTTCTGTACTCACGATACATTTTTCGTTTTCTTTTAATTAATTGAATAATGAAAGGGGGCAGTTCATGAGTGAAGAAACGGGTCTCAGTCCTTGGGGTGTGTTGCACGACAGCCTGTGTTAATTCTGAATTAAATTGGGAGATCATATCTGGATTTAAATCTTGATTGCTATGATTATTCACAAATTTGGTCATCGTTTCGTTTATTTTCTCGATGTTACTTTTGTTGAAATTGTATCTTAGAATGTGTGATTTAGTGACTGGTCTTTGCACATCAAATTTTATTTTCAAACTAAGATGATCAGAGCATAAATCTGGAATAACATCTACCTTGAGAATGTTATTGGTAATATTTTCAGTGTGAAGCAGCAGATCGGGAGTGGTGTCATTGTTCATTGGCATAATAAATGTTGGTGGCGTGACGAATTTGGTGAATTCTGTGTTTTCTATAAAATTGGTTAACTGCCTCTTTTTGGTTCGGTTGTTAATGTTGAAATCGCCAATTATGATGCTGTACTTATAAAGGGTGGCTTTGACAAATATATTTTCTTCTATTCTGGAATTTGGGTGTATATATATATATAGCTTGTCATTGTGGAATGGAATTGTAAAATGTAGGCACTCGTTTAATGGGTTATTTATTCTTGGACTATTTGCTTTACCCATGGCCAAGTTTGGGTGAACTTGGATTAAACTTCCTCCTCTGGTATGGTTATGGATTTAGTTACCATTAAATTGTAATACTTGCCAATTTCTATAATTTGCAGTACTTTCCTTTTTTGTTTTAGCTTCAACAAATAGTGCAGACTGGATGTCATTATTTTCTAAATAATTATTGATAATATGTCTTTTACATGGATAGCTGTTTATGTTGGCATATAAAATATTAATTGAGGACATGAATGTGCTGGATATTAGAGTTGTTGTTGATTGGTTCTGTTGGTGAGTTTTTCTGACTTTCTAGGTCGAACATTAGTATATATACACTGCTACCAGAAAATACAGCATTTGTGTCGATGTTATAGTCGTTGGTGAATCGTTTTTTCAACTTAAATAATAATTCTTCTCGGTTTGTATTTTTTGTGTCGTTAAGTTCATTGATATAAGTATTAATGATATAGTCGTAGATCGTGATTGAGTCGTAGATTCTTGATTTTCTTTTTTCCTGTGAGATCTCGTGGGTCTTTTTATTAAGGGATTTTATTTGAATGTTGGGTATTCCTTCGATTGGTTTAGTAGGCCTTTTAGGGCATTGAATAGACCATGCTTGATGTTCTTCCGATTGACAAGCAGTACACTTCGGTGGTAACGTAGACGTACATTTTTTTTCTGGGTGATTTCCAAAGCATTTGACACATTTTAGTTCATTATTACAGTTTTCTGTTGCGTGATCAAAGGATAGGCATTTTTTACATGGCTGCGGGAGGGGGTTTGGCGGTTTACTAGGAAAGACCGGATAATGTTGGTACTTGAAATAGAACCCCTCGGCTAGAAGTGTTTCAAATGTTTGTTGTGATCCTGTTATAATTCGGATGAGTCCAGTAGGTTTTTGTGTGGCTTTAGATATTATTCTTTTGCAAAACCTATGTTGGAGTTTTTGTTTGACTAATTCTTCACTTACTATTTTTTCGTCCAGGTCTTGCTCTATTGATGATATCACCACTGAATAGCTGTCTGTGCGAGAATATGACGGGGGATTGTCGTTGGGGGATGACTCTTTGTAGCTTGTTATTTGTCCTAATTCGACCATTTTTCCCAGTGTGTTTTCCATGAAATCATTATTTGTTTTTATTATAAAGCCGGTTTTTGTTTTGATGATTATATCTCTTTGAGTAGGATATATTTTTTCCCAAAGTCTGATTATCTCTCCTCTTGTAAAATTCTCATTATTTGTTGATAAATAATATAGATGTTTAAATTTTTTGTGGGTAATTTCTTTCATTTTAGGAGAAAGGTTGTTTATGTTCCTGTTGGGTATTTGTTGTTGATTTTTGTTTACCATGGGTTCTTGTATCATTTTTTGTGACTGGTTATCTCTAGTAGTTTTTGTTATATTAGATTGTGGCCTTCCAAGTATCCCTTCATTTATTTCAACTTGAGAGATTTTTGTCCTTTTGGTTCCTTTTTTTTTGCTGTTTTTGTTATCCATTCATCTGTTACCACTTCCATCTCCTCTTGATATCCATCACTTTCACTGGACATGTTAACTAACAACTAATATTATTCTCTAACAAGAGCTAATAGAATTCTGACTGTACTCTATCACTAATGCTTCAAGACTGAAAATTGAATATTATATCAAAAAATTATCATGGAGAAATTTTTGAGGGGAATGCTTGCAAAACTCTTTTGAAACACGCTGACAAGCTGCTTTGCCCCGAAATTTTTGAAAATGTTGGCATATTCAGATTAGTTCCATTTGTAACAGCTTTCATAGCCATGGAAAAAATTGTACATTATTCTTTCTCGACAAGACAAATTGGAAATGATTTAGAAAATCACTTACAAAATTTGAAATCCTCGTTTAGAGCTAGTGGAGTCTCTGAAACTTTAAAAATTCATATATTACTAAAGCACCTGAAAGAATGTTTAACCTTTTTAGAATACGAACATGGTTTGGGGCAATGGTCAGAACAAGCTGGAGAATCAGTTCATAAGGAATTCTTAAAATATTGGGAAAAATATAAGATCAATTCTGTCAAGAATGTGGCACATATTCGAAGAGACTGAAAAAAGCAGTTGTAGAATTTTGCTCAAAATACTTGTAATCAGTTTACACCCAAGATTGATTCTGAAACATTGTAAATGACATTGTTTATTATTATACTATATTAGCATATGTGTTTTTGTGCATTACTAAGTGTACATTGTTAATCATAATCATGATTTAAAAAAATATGTTGTAAGCTTTAATCAAATAAATTGTGAAGAATTTAAAAAACTTTATTTTGCGATTTTTCGATTATATGAATGAGTAGGATTTAAGTTAAAAATGGGTTTAGGTACTACTAATACTCACCTATCAAGCCCCGCAACTCGTTTTTGGTGTCATTTTTTCCATACCTATCGTTGCTTCAAGCACACCGTGTGAGTCTGCTACTCCTTGCCAGGAGCGGATACAGAGTCCTGGACATGGGGTAGACCCGAAGGGGCATTCGCTTGAAATTATGTGTCCCACAATTGCAATATTGCACACATATTGCATACATATTGCACACATAATGCACGATATTGCACACCATTGCACATATATCTGTCCGACATATTGCATAAGTGATTACCTCCTTGGGTAGACCTTGCTTGGTCATCGACTGAAATCCTTCAGCTAGTGTAATTCATACATATATAATATATAGTTAATTATATTCTCTACTGAAAATAAACTTCAAGAAAAGTCTAATAACGCTGAGAGACTAGTTAACAGAACAGAGTCTTGTCAGTGGGGACGAATACAAAATAGGTGACTGCTTCCTAATAAAACAAACAAATTGAAATACCTGGATTTGCCTTACACGAACCAACTGAAAAGGGAACTGAAGGAGGGAATTAAAATGGCTTACCAAATTACAAGAACAATTCTATACCTTTCATCGAGAAAGGAGCCTGATTAAGAGAACATACATAGCAATCATACTGCCAACGATGACATGGAGTTAAAAACGAGGCAATAAAAGCCAACAGAAGAAGTTTGAAAAGAGCGGGCTGAAAAGAATACCATCCAGCTCCTAGCAAAAATAACAAGAATAAAGTAACTACATAAAAGTCATCAAAATAGTAGGAAAACAATTCCAAAAAGGGCAAGAGCGTATGCTATGAAGTTTGTCTATAAGACACTTTTTCACTTCACCTTCATTATATACTAGGGTGGCCCATCTCTATAGGGGGTGAATTTTTTTTGCGTATTTTTTAAGTCTCACCCCACGAAAATATACTATTATACTAGGAATAATTTATGTCAAAGTTTCAGATAATTCGGTGAACGGTAACCCGTGCCGCATTCAGGTAGAAATTTGTAGATAAGATTTTATTACGGTAACCCGTGCCGCATTCAGGTAGAAATTTGTAGATAAGATTTTATTACGGTAATACACTTAAATTTTACTTAAAATACAAATATCTACCTCTTTTCTCATAATGTTTTATTGGTGTAATTATTTCCTAGAAATTATTTGTTTTGGAAGTTTGGAAATATAATGCACCTACGGTAGGTTTTTATGTCAGTTTGCAATTGTGTTTTACAGTGGTGACATTATAAGTTCTAGCATACGTTCCTTTTTGAAAAAACATTTAACGATGGCTGATGTTAGATCCTTACGAAAGGATACTTTCATTTACTTAGTTGGACACTATTCATCACAAATCATTGGCAATAAATTGCCATCTAATAGACAAGTATTACAAGTGCTCTTTTATAACATTCGTGAAGTGAAGCTAAGTGTACATGAAAGTGCTAAATTAACAATAAAAGAGGTGTCAGTTTTTTGGGATAAAGCTCGCATTCCGATACATCAGGATTTTCATTGTGTTAAACAACTAGATAAACTTTATGCAGAGTGGAGGAACTTACAAAAATCGGCTAAAAGGGCCAGTGCGAGAGGAAAAGAAAAATATTTCGTTGAAAAATTGGACGATCTCTTTGACATTTCTCATGCAAATGCATTGGAGTTGATGAAAATAGATGAAGATAAGCAGTTTTTAATTAACCAAAGAAAAAAGGGACGTCCTGGATTTATGCATGGTATTGATTACCAACTTGCTTCTCAAGAAAAATCAGCTGAGGAGAAATTACAGAAATTATCCGAACGAATGCAACGAAGTCAACAAGAAAAAGCTAGATTAGAGGAAACAGTCACCTGTCCATCATCAAGTAGTAATTCAGCCGACTCCAACGAAAATGAAGATGAAATAATCGAAGCCCAAGAAGAGTTGTTACAAGACCAGCCTGGCCCGTCACAGCCAAAAAAGAGGAGATTGTATGGAACATGTAACATCATCACACCAAAAATAACCGCTGCATTTGATGCTTGCAAAATAAACGACAGGTATGGAGTCCATATTTTGACGGCAGTAGCAGAAGCACTAGGACATGACATCACATCTTTGTCCATCAGCAGAACCACACTTCAGCCCTCTAGACAACGCATCCGCGAAGAAAGAGCTGAAATATTAAAAACTGCCTTCAGTAATTCTGAATTGCCGGCCCCAGTCATCCATTGGGATGGAAAACTTTTACCTTCTCTCACTGGAATGGGAAATATCGATAGACTTGCTATCTTAGTTACTAGTGGAGATATTGAACAACTACTTGGAGTACCAGCTTTGCCCAATTCAACTGGAAGAGAACAGACTGAAGCAGTTTATGATGTGCTTTGTGAATGGAATTTGGACGAAAAGGTAATAGCTTTGTGTTGTGATACAACAGCATCAAATATGGGTTATATAAATGGGGCAGCCACACTATTGCAACGAAAATTAGAAAGAGATATTCTATATTTTCCTTGTAGACATCATATTTTTGAAGTGGTTTTGAGAAGTGTGTTTGACACAAAAATGCCTTCCTCATCTGGTCCAAGTGTGCCACTATTTAAACGTTTTAGGGAATTTTGGCCTAAAATAGTAAATTGTAAAATAGATCAAAATAAACTAAAAACTGGATTTCAGGTATCAAAAATTAAACACATTTTACAACCAGTTAAAGCCGAAATTGTAAAGTTTCTAAATGCAGCTTTAACTTTGCAACAGCCTCGTGATGATTATAAAGAATTTTTAATGCTTTCTAAACTTTTTGTTGAAGAAGAGCCCACTCACACGACATTCTATCAACCAGGGGCATTTCATCATGCACGTTGGATGGCCAAAGCCATTTACTGTCTAAAAATATTTTTTTTCCAAGATCAGTTCCAACTAACTAAAAAAGAAAAAATAGGTATTGAAGATATATGTCTCTTTATTGTAAAGGTTTATGTAAAGGCCTGGTTTACAGCGTCATTTGCTAGTAAAGCACCGCTTCATGACTTAGACTTTTGTAAAGAACTCATTAATTATCAAAATATTGACAAAGAAATATCTCAAGCCACAAGTAGGAAAATAGTGAACCATTTGTGGTACCTTAATTCAGTAAATGTTGGCTTATCTTTCTTTGATGACGATATTTCAGTTACCACGAAAAGAGAAATGGTTAAAGCTTTGAGTCGAAAAATATTTCAATTATTTTTTCCAAATTTTCCTTGTTTCGACAAGGATGCAATATCCAATTGTGTACCGAGAACGATATTTCACAATAAACCGTTGTTCTTAGAGCATATTTTATTTTTGATAATGGTATATCAGTTACCCATAATGCTTGAACGTCAGTAATAATTTTTTCTTTTATTTCTTTTACAATTTCCAAGTTGGGATTTCTCTTTAAAATTTATGAATATATTGATATATTGTTTATTATTTCTTGCACATTTTCAATTTTTTTAAATGATTCTTTGATAGGTAGTTTAGGATTCTCAAGCTCACTATTGTTTCAGCATATTATTTTTAATGAAGATAAAATCCTTTTTTAGGTTAGCCAGTGATAACAAGCTTTCTTTATGGCACTAGATTCTTCTTCGGGTTATTGTCGGCTGCGGTGGTAGTTATTAGGATTTTCAATCCCGGAGTCATAATACAATCCCGGGATTTCGGGATCAAATTTACACGAACCCGGGAATCCCGGGATTTCGGTATCGGGATTAGCAATTGAAAAAAATAATTGTGTACATGAATATATGAACAAAAATTGGCCGAATGTTTATTACTGACAGTGTTTACTAAACCCGTAGCGTAAAAAAATCAATTCGTTAAGGGTATTAACTCCAAATTGGGATCTAATTTTCGTACAAATGGTATCAGTTGCGGAAAAAGTATTTACTTGCCCTGTTTGTATGTTAATGTGTTTAGGTCAAATTTTGCAAGTCAATTTTGAACCACTTAACGACGTCCAATTGAGCTGAAATTTTGCACACACGTGTAGTTCTGGTGACAATACAATAATATGGTACCAGAATGTGTGTTTATCTGTTTTTAAACTATAATTTGATTGAACGTTACATTCTAAGAAATGCTGGAGGATTCGGTGCTTTAAGTTAGGACGACGCGATGCAATGAATGAATATAAAACTAGTAATTAAGACGTGACTAAAAATTTAAAAATAAAATTATATGTAAAAAAAACTTTTTAAAAACAAGCTCTTATTATTATTTAGGTGTACTAAAACGAAAAAATTAAAATTAATTGTCTTAAAAGCTTGTCTCATGAATTGAAAAAAATACTTACTTAGGTACTTACAATTAGAGGTGCAATGGATATCCGGTTACTATCTGGTATCCGGCCTATCCGGCCACTTTATTACTATTCGGCTAGGCAACGGATAGTGACCTGATATCCGGCCAAAACCGGATAGTTAAAAAATAAAAAGTGGTATAAAAAATAAAAGTTTTATTATTTTTCACCTATCATGCATTACAATTATTACTACAAACTGTAAATATCTATAGGTTAGTTACTAAATTAATACTTAAAGTTTACCAATGGTAAATTATGGTGTATAAAGACGAGTTTTTCAGCATTTCTTTTCGTATACGTTGCCAGCTTCTGAAAAGAGCTTTACTGCTGCAAGTAGCTGAAAGATATATTTTTATAAACTTTGACAAAAGTGTATATTGATTGGAGTTAGTACATTGTTTCTATGAATCCGTGCCCCTTTCATATAAACAATCTTCTTGGTCATTGAACTTTTCTCCGAAACGTTTTTGCCACTTCCTCAAAACAATGCCAAAAACTCCAAAAAGGGTTGTGAATATCAGCAGTAACATTATCTGAGTTTCTCTTACTTTGTTTACTGGAAGAAGAACCACTTTCACTATCACTGCTTGAATATGAATCATCACAACTATTTTTTTAATCCTCCAGCAGAATAATTTGACAGGATATTTTAGCCTGATTCTTATCAAAAAACAGGTTTTAAATCTGGGGTCTAGAAGAGTTGCCAGTAAATATTTTTTGTCGTCGATGTTGCCAAAACGTATTTTCAATCCAACTTTCAATGTAAGCCGGATATCTGGTATCCGGTACAAGAAGTACGCCGGATATCCGGTATTCGGTATTCGGCCAAAACACCATTCGTTGCATCCCTACTTACAGTCTCTGTCAAACAAAATTAATGCCTGCATGAACTTTTTCACTCGCGACAAGCTATTAAGACAATTTATTTTATTTTTTTCGTTTTAGTACACCTAAATAATAAAAGCTTGTTTTTAAAAAGTTTTTTATAATATATATATTTTTTTCAGATTCTACATTAGTTGGCGGTATCGTTATCAAATGATCTTATATGCCAGCTGAAGGTACATATCCATGTTGCCTTCATTTTCGAAAAGTGTCAGCTCGGTTTCAGGCGTATTCGAATTGGTTGCATTGGGTGCTTTGCGTTTTCTAATATTTTGTTTTGTTTTGTTTTGTGTTGTGAGGAGAATCTTATCTTTCTCATGGTTTTCTTCATCAATTATAGTCTAGGTGCCCGCGTACTAGTGTTGCAACGATTACGATTAAGATTAACCGAAATCGCCGATTATTAGCATTTTACGATTAACCGTAATCGCCGATTATTGAAAAGATTATTTACGATTTGTGGTTTTTAATTTCTACGCTGCGTCGTCTAATATGGAAGATACGATTCCACACTGGAAAGAAAATTATAACTTTTCTTTGCTTAAAATCCTTGGCACATAAATATTTTGCATTAAAGGCTTCCAGTGTTCCATCAGAGAGGTTGTTTTCCATTGCTGGCCTTATACAAACAACTAGGAGAAATAGGTTGGGTCGAACAATCCTACAATCAGTTATTGATTTTTGTTTTATATGGTCACATGCTTGCCCAGAGTTGTCACAAAAACTCACAATAAAAAAAACCAGTGGGTAAAATGGGTGGTTTTTTGTGGGTTTTTGATTTTAGAAAAACCCATCTGTACGGCATAATTGCGCCTAGTCTATCACTTTTTTCCTCTGCGAGAATTTTCGTAAACGCGGCGTTCCTCTTCGTCATGAAAAAGACGATTTCCACACGTCGGACTGGAAAATCGGCAAATATATTTTGTCCGACAATTCGAAAATTGGATTCTACATATTTTTATTAAGCAACCTTGCAAAAATCAGCTGGTTATCAATAAATGTTTTAAAGTTATTTTATGTTATGTTTAGGGTGGTGGACACCCTTAACGTTCCAAAATTTTTGTCCGACAGTTTGTAGAAATATATAGAATGTATATGTAGAATCTAATTGGGTTGTTGCACTAAGTTAAAATTTGAGGAAAATCTACGTTAAACAATAACAATTATTCATAAAAAATCATTAGAAACATGTAGAAGTTGAAAAGAAAGTCTTATAATATTATATTAATTACAAAAATACATGCATTTAAAACGGAGATGACATAATAACGGCAGTCTGTAGAGAAGTTAGTTATAAAACGACGAGAAACGGTTACTAATTTAGAAACTCGCTGATAGCGACGGAGAAAAAAGACAATTACGACAGTTTAATTTGACATTATATTTAACGTCAAATTCAACTGACGTTCATAGGTTATAATTCGGTATAGTTTAACAGTATCTAGGGATGTTCGATACTTGGTAAAGTATCGATGCGGATCGAAAAGTTTAGTATCGATACGTCAAAATATCGTTACCCAATGTATCGATACTCAATATATCGATACAAAATATCTGTAAATCCAAGCAAACTGCAAAAGTGCAAAATGAGGAGCGTGTTCACTGGGTAGAAATAATTTGTGTAAATCAAAACATTTATTAATTATTAGTAATAATTATAATAATAATAAATAACAAATAGAAATAATTAATACACATGTATTCTATAGATATATACTATGTATTTTACATGTGCCAATCTGCCATTTCAAGTGAATTAAGGAATAATAATTTTAATAACCACTTACTGTCTAGTCGGGTTCTAGTTTCAGTTATATTTCCAGCCTTGCAGAATATTTGTTCACAAAGGCACAGATGTATCGACGACTGATAAATATTTTACAGTTAACCAGAGGCGCACTAAAGGGGGGGGCTTTGGGGGCTGAAGCCCCCCCCCCCCCCTCCTGGAGGCTAACATCAATTGCCCTCCTCGAAAGTATTTGTTACGTTGTTAAGGCGACATTGGTTTTTGTACTTTTCTCACTAGGGGGAATTTTTTTTTTCAGATTTTTAATAGCACCCCCCCCCCCATGAGGCACTTCTTGTACGAGGTGGAAAAAAATTTGTTTTCGGATTTTTATTTGCATCCTCCCCCACGAGGAAATAAATTTTTTTAGGATTTCTATTTGCACCCCCCCCCCCTCCATGAGGCGATAAAAATTTTTGTCAGATTTTGAGGTGAAGGAAATTCGCCCATGAGGTGATAATTTTTTCGGAGGCGATAAAATTTATTTTTTCTGATTTCTATCTGCACCCCCTCCCCATGATATGATAAAAAGTAGTGATCGCGGAGTCCGAAGGGATATTCTTGAAAATGTTAGTGCCCCCTCCCAATAACCTTTCTGGATCCGCCCTTGTTAATCATATTATTAATATTTGTAGTAGCCCCCCCCCTCAGCAATTTTCTGGGTGCGTCCCTGCAGTTAACTTATTAATATTGCTATTGGTATTAAAAGTCAGCCAATATTGAAACGGGTACTCAGATAGTTGCAGTAATGGTCCATGCAAATATAATTTTAATTCATACGTTAACTCATCTTTTAGTACTTTTAGTTATCGTCAGGGACCGTAACATTTGAAATTAATTTACAAATTGTAGCAAAACTAACAATG
This sequence comes from Rutpela maculata, assembly GCA_936432065.2. Taxonomy (NCBI): domain Eukaryota; kingdom Metazoa; phylum Arthropoda; class Insecta; order Coleoptera; family Cerambycidae; genus Rutpela; species Rutpela maculata. The sequence goes on along the minus strand of OW386285.2, from coordinate 288,128,925 downwards.
TTGCATAACTATTGAGTTAAATATTTTCGATACGATATTACATTAGTCGTATCGATACACAGTATCAATACCGGCTCGAATATCGATACAAAATATCGAATATCGACAACAAAAGTATCGATACTCTAAAGTATCGATATGTATCGAACATCCCTAACAGTATCTAGTTGTGGATAAATATAAGTACAGATAGTGTTTTCTGCCGTACTGTGTAAATAATACCACCAATTCACCAGAAAAACTGTTGTGTTCCAATAATAAACGCTGAACGTAACAATGAATGATTCAAAGCCACCAGAGAAGGACCAAGACTTCTTATTGTGGAGACCATTTCAATGTCAAGTAAAGTAACAAATTACAATGTATTCTAAGCGTTTTATTTGTGGTAAGTTGTATCTTAATGTAGGAATTTGATTTTTAATATGGGTTTATGTTGTAGGAAAAACGGCCGCATTACAAGAATTGTGTGGCGTTCTAGCTGTTACAAATTTAAATTACCCGCCAAACTGGTGGATAACACAGGGTGTATTACTGTATTCTTGACGGCTCTAGATTAGAATGTTATTCATGCTTTGACTTCCTAAAAGGAGGGAAATGGCTTTAATCTGCTTTTATGTATTTTATCTAGTTTATGTTGGAATAAAGTGCAGTTGTTTTTGTTAGCTATTGATTATTTATGAAGCTCCCTAGATGCCCCATAATACTGGAATGATCAATAAATTAAGAAAAGGAAATTTAAAAACTCGCCGTTGAAAAACTATATGAAAAAAACTGATTGATCTGTACTTCGAAGGACCACTTGTATGGACTGTATTATAGTACAATTGTTTTAATTACGGTAAAGGATAGAAATGATAGAAACTTGTAATTTTAGAACACTTGTGCTTTACTGTAATCTCGGACTTGTACTTGTATAATATATTGTAAACTGTTATGTTCTAAAGCTTGTGTGTGACTCTTAAAAACTACCCTTATCCTACAATATCTTGTCTACCTACTTCCCCACTCCCACATCTGGCGAGTGTTACGCAAATTGCCGGCCAGACCATAGTGCTGACAGCTATTTCTAGTTAAGGCCAAATTTAAAGTAAACAAAAACAAAAAATGCCTCTACGAAGCCTCAACATGCCGGCCACCTTGAAATATGGATATCTATGCATTTTCAACAAATTGCTAAACTAGTATAAAATAAATTAGTTCTGACTTCAAATAGACAATTAGGCAGATTAAAATTACTGCTATATACTTATATCAGGTTATTGAACAATAGTTGTTTTCAATAGAAACTTGAGTACTCTATAAACTAAATAATTACTATACTAGACACTAAAATAAAGTCACTCTCTATTGTTCTCCTTGACAATTTCAAATGCAAATACACATAATTTAGTCACTGGACGCTTCACTACCGAATCAGTCACCTTTAGAGTTACCATTCTCACTGCAACCTCTGGTAATAGTGTAATCTGTTCTGGGATTGAAGTCAAGGTTCTTCTCACCAAGAAATGAGCATAGGTTAAGGAATTGCTTTGATCAGGATCGGAATTAAAGGGACATAAAGGTCTAGAATTAAGAATTGCTTCAACCTGAGTTAACACCGTATAGAGCCCTTCAAATTTCTTTGCATTGTCTGAAAATAGATTCAGTGGCTTACCTCGTCTACTAATGAATCGTTTGAATGCAAGGAAACATTCAGTGGTTAAATTGTTTAGTTCTAAGTGTATTGCCTTAATTATCATACATATCAATAGACAAACATAAGCCGTTAATTTTGCACCCCTGGTACTGCGGCTCTTTACTAGAATCGGATGTGCATAATCGAGACCAGTATTTTGAAAAGACAGGCTTTGGTTAAGTCTGTACTCTGGCAAATTTCGCATTTGATAATTTTGAATATTTACAATTGGTAAAGGGTCATTACTTGTGAGCCAGTCCGGCCCTGACCACCACAAACTTGACTTTGATATTTGTATAGCAGGTGTACCGCGTGAAATAATATCAGCCGGGTTATCCACAGATTTGACCTGGTGCCAGTTTGACTGCTCCCTTAAACGCTGTATCTCGCATACACGATTTGCGACAAATGTCTTCCATTTGCTAGGACATGCTTGCATCCACGATAAAGTAATTATCGAATCGGACCACAGAAAAACTCTATCGAATTCGATTTGCATTAAACTAAGTACCTTACTGACTAATTGTGCTAGCAAGAGAGCGCTGCAAAACTCTAATCGCAGCAAAGTTAATTGTTTTATTGGTGCGACTCTCGACTTCGCACATAATAAACTAGAATGCACATTTTTCCAGTCATCTAAAGAACGGAGATAAACACAGGCGCCGTAAGCTTCTTCACTGCTGTCCGAAAACCCATGCAATTCTATAGACTTGTATTTAGAAATTACTACCTGCCTAGGGACCTTTATTTGATTTAACAGTAATAAATCATATCGGTATTGTGTCCACTTTGTGTGTAAACTTTGAGGTAATGGAGAATCCCAACCTATTTTTTCTTGCCACAATGTTTGAATTAGTAATTTGGCTACTATAATTATAGGGCCTAACAACCCCAGTGGGTCGAATACTTGCGAAACTTGTGATAGAATTGTTTGTTTACTTATTGTTTTCTGTCTCACAGACTCAGACATTGAATATTGAATTGTATCTAGTGAAGCATTCCACATTATTCCCAACGTTTTATTTGCTTCAAATTCCCCGATTTGCAAAATATTAGATTCCAGATTGTCATCTACTTGAAATGATTGACATAAATTTGGTTTATTACATAACCACTTGCGCAACGGAAACCCGCCGCTAGATAGAATTGTTGACAAATCTTGTTGTAGTTTCAGTAATTTTGACTCGGAATTACAACCTGTTAAACAGTCATCGACATAAAAGTCATTTTTAATTGCCCGACTAGCCTTGGGATGTGATTGCTCGTGCTCTACCCCTAATTGATGCAGACACCTTACCGCTGATGCTGTACCGAAAACTACTCTATTCATCTCATAACATTTTACATCACTAGAAGGGTTATTTCTCCAAAACACCCTTTGAAATCGTCTATCGCTTTCTTGAACGAAAATCATTCTGTACATTTTAGATATGTCCGCGGTCATGACATATTCATGTTTCCTAAATCGCAAAATAATTGAAATTAAATCATTCTGAATGACTGGGCCGCTATATTGTACGTCGTTTAATGAGAGGCCGTTGTCAGATTTCATTGCTGCATCGTAGACAATACGCACCCGTGTAGTTAAACTTGTATCCTTTAGCACGGGATGATGTGGCATATAATAGTTCGCTAAATTGTCATTTATTTCTTGTATTTCGGTCATGTGACCTAGTTCCTCGTATTCTGACATTATTTTTTTGTATTCTGAATACAACTCGGGATTTTTTAGTAACCGTTTTTCTTGTGCAAATAGCCTCTGCGATGTGAATTCCCTAGAATTGCCTAACTGATTATAATTCGATTTGAACGGAATTGCTACAGTAAATCGACCTTCATTGTCTCTCTTAAAATTTGTTAAAAAATGGTCTTCACAAAATTGTTCAGACTTAGACATTTTAGGTTTAAATTCGATTTCCTCGACTTGCCAGAATTTTTCAATAGAACTGTCCAATGAATCGCTTATCAAACCTGATTGCAAACAATTTATAGATATGTTCACGGGCGAATTAACAGCATTAAAATTGTTCATATTTCCTGCCAATACCCAACCTAACCGCGTGTTTTGCAATATCACACTTGAAGAGCCCAATTTAATCTGTCCTACACATAAAAGTTCCCAAAACACGTTAGAACCTAGTAAAATATCAATCGGACCTGATATATTAAATTTGGGATCAGCTAAATTGAACCTTATATTGTCTGGAATTTTTATTTGTGTTGCATCGAATGACACCGTAGGTAAATTGCCCGTAATCTCAGGTAAAACTAAACAATCGATTGTTTGATTATAATTTAACTTGCGTGAAAATAATGAAATGTTTGTAGAAAATTCCACTTGTGTCTTAACCTGACTAACTCCAATGATTGAGAAATTTGCTTTATTGCATTGTAAATTTAATTTTTGGCATAAACGTTTGGTGACAAATGAATTTTGTGCACCGCAATCTAATAACGCACGAAACTCATGCCAATTGCCATCTCGACCCTTAACTTTTACGAGAGCGGTTGATAAAATTGCTAAAAACATTGACATATCCCTTGCGATAGTGCAATGTGATTGATTGTTCTCGGGACTTGCAAATGTATTTTCAACAGCACTAGTACTTGGCTGTGAAACTTGAGAAATTTGGTTCCGGGAACCACTTGAAGAACTAGAGTTTATGTTATAGTTAAGCACACTGTCAATATGTAATAGGATGTTGTGATTTTTACCACATCTAGATAATTTACAACTTTCAGCTACATGGTCTGGGCGTAAACAATTTATACATAACCGGCGCTGCTTGGCTTCATTATGTCGTTCACTAGGCTTTAGCTTTAGAAAATTGTGACATTGATATATTGTGTGATGCTTTCCACAATAGAAACAGCTAAATTGACTATTGACCGATACATAAGAATTAGACTTGGACTGAAAGGATGACCTTTGACGTGCCTGTTTGTTTCTGTTTGAATAATTCCTTTCACTTGTTTTATTATCTCTAGAGCTACTCGATTTATCCCTCTTGTCATGCACATTTTCAAGAATTTGACAACGTTGTTCTAGAAACTAGCTCATAATTTTTAACGTTGCCTTCTTTCTTGACTTCACTTCCGTCTCTGTCGTAACCGACGGATTCTCGTCTACTTGTAAAACCTTACACTTGTATGTTTCCCATTCTTGTAGGGAAGTGGAGTCTAGTTTGCTAGCCATTAAATATATGACAAAGGTATCCCACTGATCTGTAGGCTCCCCTAATAGTTCAAGCGCTCGTAAATTTTGTGTCATGTTTTCAAATAAATTGCGTAACTCGATATGTGACTCTTTTTCAAGAGTTGCTTGTTCAAATATGGCCTTTAAATGATGCGTAATTATTTTATCGTCATTATCGTAACATTCGGTTAACCTCTGCCATGCTGTAGCATACAGTGCAGCCGATGTTTTCAAATGGTCTATACGCTTACACGCATCCCCTTCTAATGAGGACCGCAGGTACACAAATTTTTCGTAATCGCTGAGCGATTGATTGTCATGAATTAAACCAACAAAAGCTTCCTTAAAATCTAACCACTGCATGTAATTGCCATCAAACTTGGGTAAATTAATTGTCGGTAATTTTACTCTTGATGCATTATTTATTGCATAAATAGGTGACTGGTTTTCACTGTGACGCGAACTTGATATTGAACCTTGCCCTGATCCTATTTCTAATTGTTCTTTTTTAGTATAAGCTGAACGCAATGCTTTAAATTGAGCTTGCAAAAGAAAGAATGAATTTTCAAATTCTTCGCGCTCTTTTTCCTCAAATTCTGAGTTAGAACTTTCGTGCCTATCAATTAATATCTGAACTTCAGAAAACTCGTCTAAAATAGGATTAAATCGTTCTAATCGCGACTCAACTTGTTCAAATGTGACATCATCAATATTTGATTTGTCAATTGACTCGTAAAACCTTTTTGCTCTCGTTAATTTAGATTTAACTTGACCTCGCTGATATTTTAAATCTTTAAGTTCTTCGGACATGGCGAAAACTCAGATTAAAGTTATACTTAAACTTAATAGGAAATTTTTACGAAAATAAAATGGATATTTTGGAACGAACTCACCCTTGGTGTCCTCGGTACCTTGAACTCGTTCGACAGTTTTCGTCGCCTACTTGTATTTCCTTTATTTACTTGTATAGGTATAGGTACAGGTGTACTTGTGGGTATATCTTGAATTGCACTTTGTACTCGGACTTGTGTTGCACCTTGCACTCGAACTTGAACTTGTAACACTGGAAATTGACTTTCTTGCTTGCACTTTGCACTCGGACTTGTGAATTCGAATTTTTATACACTGGAACTTGATTGTCTTGATATAACGTCGTTTACTGACTTGCACTTTGCACTCGGACTTGTGAACTCGAATTCTTTCTTGGCACAATCGCAGCTCGCATAAACCACTAAAAATTTCTTGAAAATTTCGTTAATTATTGAATGCTGGTTGGATCGTGGCTCGCAGAAACCTTAATGATTTTCTTGAAATTCTCGTTAATTATTGATTGCTGGGTGGATCGCGGCTCGCAAGGACCATTATGTAGGGTGTGTACTTCGAAGGACCACTTGTATGGACTGTATTATAGTACCACTGTTTTAATTACGGTAAAGGATAGAAATGATAGAAACTTGTAATTTTAGAACACTTGTGCTTTACTGTAATCTCGGACTTGTACTTGTATAATATATTGTAAACTGTTATGTTCTAAAGCTTGTGTGTGACTCTTAAAAACTACCCTTATCCTACAATATCTTGTCTACCTACTTCCCCACTCCCACATCTGGCGAATGTTACGCAAATTGCCGGCCAGACCATAGTGCTGACAGCTATTTCTAGTTAAGGCCAAATTTAAAGTAAACAAAAACAAAAAATGCCTCTACGAAGCCTCAACAAAAACTATGAATGTCGTCTAAAGTCGGTGAACACAAACACAATCAGTCGGAAATGGCTACGAATGCGTTGGATTGTAGTTATAAATGCCCTTTGAATTATGTGTGTTATAAATACATATTATTGTTTATTGCTTAGATAGATACTATCATAAAGTAGTTACCTATTTATTATTTTTTGTTATAATACAGACCTTTCTTGATATCTTCGTAAGTCTCATTCTGACTCTTCTTAGAAGTGAATATCAATGGATAATAAATAATTTTTTTAGTAGACAAACAAAATTTTGTTGTTTTCAGTTAGATACGCATGTATATAGTTAATAGGAAATAAAACGATGAAAAGGAAATATTTAATAAAATTCAAAGTATAGTTAACAAATTCATCTAAATTAAATAATAAAATACATATTAGACATATTATATAATATTAATAAGATAAGATAAAGGAAGTTCTTGCAGAAATTACAATAGTTTGTACTGTCTATAGCAGCTGTAACGTAAGTACCTTGCAGCTTTTGCACTTCCAACCATCGCAATGCCAAAACGATCGTCTCTTTTTAAAAATTCGCTGACCATAAATATATCTACCGCAAGTAGAATGTCAGAATTAGCTTTTACTGATATACTGCCTTAGTCGTTTTGTAAAAAAATATTAACAATAACTGCAAACATCAATCACTGCTAGCTAAATGTCAAATTTACTTTTGACATATGAGGTTATTTTCTTTCTTGTCAACAATGTCAACTTATTCGTCTTCATCTGTTCTGCTTATAAGTTCACATCTAACTGCCGTTATGATGTCACTACCGTTTTCGCGGCACATTCAAATAGTCGAAGTTTAACAATTTTTTAAAATATGTTGCGCTTAGAATTTTTCTTCCAAATTAAATACTTATATAACTAAATTAAGTCCTCCACTACCATATTTCACCATTTTTGAAAATTCGTCAACAACCCAATTCTCAAATTGTCCGACAAAATATATTTGCCAATTTTCCGGTTCGACGCGTGGAAATCGTCTTTTTCATGCTGAGGAGGAACGCCGCGTTTACGAAAATTTTCGCAGAGGAAAAAAATTGATAGACTAGGCGCAATTATGCCATACAAGAAGTTATACGAAGATATGTATAAATTGCATTTATGTACGCGGGCACCTACTATTACCTCTGGAATTTTTTGGAAACGGTTTATAAGATTCTCTAATATTTTCCTAATGACATTTTTTTAGGAACCTGGAATAGTGCGTCCGATTCTTGCTCATTGAAATTGTGCAATAGGTATCGGAGAATGCCGGGTAACAATTTCTGCGTTGGGTAATTTCTTATCCTTAGTGCATTGTGTAAATCTGCACTAAGAAACGTGTCAACTTGTATAATTTGCTTTAACATAAATTTTAAAGAGATATCTGATAAATAAAGTCACATCTCGCAGTGCCTCCACTGTGACTTTAAGTGGTTCCAATATTAACTAAACCTTTAAAGTTTATATTTCGAATCCAGTATCAAAAGCGACCTTTTTAAGCCAACCATTGCTTTTTGAATGCAATTCTTGAAGTAACTAAAATGTTGTAGCTTTAAGAAACTGATCCATCTTGTTTTACAATCCCGAAAATCACGACTACTATCCCGGGATTTACGGTATCAAAATATTGCCGGAATTCCGGGATTTTCGATATCGAGATTTTGGGATTGCAAACCCTAGTAGTTATAAGCCGGGACATTTTTGTTGAAAATATTTAATTCTTGAAGGTGCTTTTAAAATTACTTTTTTTACGTTTGTAATAATTTATCAATGTTTTTAAAATTACATCTTATTTTTCACTTAGTCGATGTAAGCCATGTGCGAAACAAGTTATGTGAAGTAACTCTGTATATCTAAACTTTAGTTGCCGTCCCACTTTGAGCATATAGGCTACCAAATCAGAAGTAAGGAGTAATATTTTTTGTTTGTTATTTTCTGCAAAATCGCCCTAGAACCATTTCAATGTGTCTTCATAAAATTGACCTATTGTTGGACTATTTACTTTTTTCAACACTTAAGATGCTATTAAATGACGTTTTTTTGGCATACTGTCATACAACGACATTAATAAAAGATGCGCAATGTTTCGATCTAAACAGTCAGTCATTTCGTCTATTGAAACCCAAAAGCATTCCCCTTGTAAATTGTTTCATATATTTTCCACCGTTTCTTCATAAACTTTTGTCAAAAATTCTTTACGAAGTGTCGATTTGTCGAGTATGCTGCCCCACACAATATTTTTAAAGAAGTGATTTAAAATGTTGATTATTTAGTTTTGACCACGATATATTAGCACATATCATCATAAGTGCCAAATCAAAATCTGTTTGCGGTAGAGAACCACCCTTTTTTCTGTTATTATGATGAGATAATGAGTTGACATGTCTGTCAATGTCTAATTTGCAAAAGGTATTCAATCTCATATTACAAATGTCATAAGTTAACGCTATACCATTGTATTTTAGCTCAAGGTAAGGTACTATCCAAGAGCTAATAGTTGAGGTCCGTGCAGATCGTCTCGAAGCCATCGTTCTTCAAAAGTCGACTCAATATAATAATAATAATAATAGCCTTTATTTATATTTTATTTTATTTTTTATTTTTGTATTATCATAGCTTCTAGCTACCCATCCTTCATGGCAGTGACTGAAATTGCAGTATAATAGTTATCTTGAAATTAAATAAAATGTCGCAACTATAATGTGACAAAAAATGTCACTGAGTGAGTGTTTGTTTTAGTTGGCATCATAAAAGATCTTGCATCTTTTGTGATGATGGCATTTTATTTCAAAGCAATTTTGGCTTTGTTCTTGAAGTTTTTGAAAGATATAGGAACTATTTTATTTCTGTCTTTTTGCAGGTAGTGACTGTTATGAGTTATTTAAAACAATGCAGGGTTGTATGCAGAGATTTCCAACTTTATACAATAAGGACTTAGCAGATGATGATGAACTGGGAACGATGGAACAAGCCTCGAAAGATATGAAAAAAGAACCAGCAGAAAGTGAAAGTTCATTGAAGTAAAAATGTTTTGCTTTGAACAGCATTATTAGGTAGCGTAATAGGTATAACAGTTGTTTGGTATTTTCAGTAATCCTCTGTAATATTCCAATTTTTTTTTTTTTGTACATAAAACTGACAAATATGTAAAAAATACATGTAATAAAAGGTTGACCAATCAGTATGCTGTAATGCTTTTGAAATTGATACCTATTGATTAAAACATCAAAAAATTTTAAAAATAATTTCTGGGTAAATAGTTGTTAAGATTTTAGTTTGTTAAAACTAAATTTCCCAATTTTGTAAAAAATGTGCCACAGTTAAATGTTTTTTTATTATACTTTTAAAAAGCCCTCTGAATTGTACTATTGTTTTATGGAATTTTTGGAATCCGTGGTAAATCTAGTACGAGAAGAAAATGTGATAAACTATATCTTAACCATAGAAAGAGGACAGTTATAAATGGGCATGATCAGCGTGCATCGGATCTTATTGCTGTTTGAATTTGGAAATGATGTAATATAAAATAAGTTTACAAAGGCTTATCAAGCCAACATTATGTGAACCACTTGACACTCTTTTGAAAATTTTATTCATCACTATCCTCCTACGCAGTTAAGCAGATATATCTTTTTCCAGTTGTTGGTACCACTTCCTGAGATGGGGAATGCAAATCCATGGAACATAGTCAAGTAATTTTCTATAATGTTAATAAATATATTATTCTAATAGAGACAGTGTCCACAAACATCAAAACACTTAAATATTATTACTCGACACGCGTTTTGCCAACCATGTTGGCATCATCTGGAGAAAATTAAGACGATTGTTTTAATCTTTGAAGATACTGTCTGCCGATACAAATCAGTGAGTGAATACCCATGGATCAGTGACAGTACTAAGTTAGCGACTTATAAGGTAATCCATCTACCAACATCTATTGTACACTCAGAAATGCCTCGAGAATGTATTAATCAAATATCAATAAACATCCAATTAATCGTAAATCTTTCATTTTCAGCTATAATGCCCCAAGGATGTTGATAATACAAAATAATTTTATCAAAGTTTCTGAAAGCACGTTGCTTGGTAATATCCCCACGCCGTAGGCATGATAAAATTATGACCTATTTGTCAATGTTCGAGGGGCATTCGCATAGAAAATTTTTTACAATTTGTTTTATTTATTTTTATCTGATTCATAATTTCTGGTGCCGCAAAAGTCCATAAATTTAATCCAAATGTACTTTTTACTTTTGATTGTATTATATGGTGTGTTTTCCTCTGTTATTATATTTATCGAGTCGTTATTTGCTGTGCCAAATTGTAATTGAAGACACAAGTGGATGAAGGGTCTATGTGACATTTTCGAAAAAAAACGAGTTTTTTATACGAATGAAGACTATAAGTACACAAAATTCTCTCAGGGACATTACATTTGTTACTAATGCAAAAATATCTGATTTATGAATTTATAGAGGATCTTTGTACTGTTGAAGTTGGTAGGTTGTTAAAAACTTTGAGATCAATTATCTCAAAAAAAACTGTTGAAAAAAACGAATTTTTTTATATGAATTAAGGCTATAAGTACACAAAATTCCCCCAGGTACATTACATTTGATTCTAATGCAAAAATATCTGATTTAAAAATTTATAAAAGATCTATGTACTGTTGAAGTTGGTAGGTTGTTAAGAACTTTGAGATCAATTATCTCAAAATCAGATTGTTGTTACATAGACCCTTCATCCACTTGTGTCTTCAATTGTGACATTGTCAAAAAATAAATTATTGAACTGTCAAAGTGGATGACATAAGTGATAATTATCGTAGGGATATTTTGAGTTTAACGTTGTTCTGAGGGGTTGTTTCCGCACACATGATTAGAAATGTGTGAATTTAATAGGATTTCTATTTGAGCAAAAATGTTCATGCTAATCTGTCGTTTAAGTTTCAATATTGGGCCGACGTTTGCATAAACATGGTACAATAACTAGCTAGTTGCCTATGCCATAGATAGATAGATAGATTAGATAGATTTTTATTCCGTTTCAATTCAGATATATAATGTATAAAACAAGTCACACGTTAAAAGAAAACAAATACAAAGTAAAATTTGACAGAGATTAAAAATATATTAGGATTAACTGGCCGAGTTAAAAGCAAAATATTCTTGTATCGAGTAAGGTTCAATGCTGCATATATGTTGGAAGGCTTGTTTAGTGAAACATTTAAGGTTAACATTATCTTTCATATCCTTGGGAAGTGCATTGAAAAATTTCAGTGCTGCATAAAATGGTCCTTTTTCGGTGAGTGTCAGTCGGTGCACTGGATAGGCATAATTGCCCTTGTGCCTGGTACCATATGTGTGATTTGTGTTTACATTTAGGAACTCAAAATTGTTCCTGTGCAGATATGTTAAACAAGAGTAAATATATAAACCGGGTACTGTTAATAGTCTATTTTTATTGAAACAACCTCTGCAAGACTCATTGTATTTCATTTTAAAAATCACTCTGACTGCCCTTTTTTGTATTTCGAAAATTTTGGGAAGCTCTGTTGAGCCTCCCCAAATCTCGATGCCGTATTTGGCTATGGAAAGAAAATTTGCATGGTACACAGTTAAGAGAGTAGATACATTGAAAGAACGTGATAAAACTCTGAGAACGAAACATGATTTATTTAATTTACTAATTAAGTCATCAGTATGCGTGAGCCATTTGATGTTATTGTCTAAGGTTACACCCAGTTATTTTGTTGAAGTTAATGTTGCTACCGGCACTGCATCGGTTAGATGTTCCGCTACTTGGACATTTGATCTGTCGGTTTTAAAAACTACGCAACATAGCAACACTGTTACATCAGATGCCATCATTTTCCCATCGGTTCTGGAATTACACCTCATTTTGGCCGACATTCGTGTGCTGGGAGGCTTGGGCCAATATGTCCGCACTCCACTAACAAATTGTAAAACTGTAAACCAAAACATTTCATTATTTGAAATATAAGAATAACAGCTGAAAACTTCCAGTTAGTAATGTCATAAGAATATATTATTCAACGAGCCGTAATGTAGGTAATAACTCATCAAGTGAGTTATTACCATTACCGCAAGTTGAATACTATACTTTATCTACGATTATAACAATAAATATTAAATTGAGAAAATTTTGTTTAAATTGCTTAGTTTTTTTATTAATAAAATTAACTGTAAAATTTAATTTTTGTACACACTTTTATATTTGTTCTGCGAATTTTCGGGTAATAAATTACCCAAGCAGCAATTTTAGTAGTTTCTACGTAGTAGTTACCATTAGTGGAACTTTAAAGGTTTCCGGAACTAAGGATTGTTACGTAATGGGAACCATCCTTCTACTAAGCATTCACCAAAATGGGGAATAATAATTACGTAGCAAGTTACTATTCCGGTACTTCTACCGTTACCGTGTCGAGGACTAGGTTATTACGTAAACGGGATGTAACCAAGTAGTAGAAATGACTAACTTTTGGAACAGCTCAGCAGACTGAAATGAGAGCGCAAACTATATATTTGGCTCTCTGTTATTCGAATAGCAAATTAATGACTTACTGAGTTTAAGCACATGATATGTCCAAGGTCCAAGTTAAGGTGATTATATACAACATGCATAAGCATATATATTATAAATCATGATGTTTTGCATTTACCCTGGGTGTGGATATTAAAATCACCACTTGTTTTCTGTAAAATGTTATCATGATGCTTCGATAAAAAAGACGCCCCCTCGAGAAAATGGTTTTTTCGGAAAAAATTTTTTTTGCAAAAATTATGTGTACAAGCAAAACTGTAAAATTTGTTATGGAAAACGTTTTTTTTTTAAATTTTATATATTATGAAGTAATAATCTATTTAGAAAACATATTTGTAAATGACCATAATAAAAAGAAATTTTTTATTGAATTATATTTTTATCTGTGTCAATATGGCGTCTTCATTCAACAACAGAAAAATGGCGATTTTAATTGCAGTAACTTAGAGGTTGCAAAAACCAAAATTATTTCCCTACAAGTTACATTTCCCATAAAGTAGCAGATGCCACCAACGTTTTAGTTGTTGCTACTTTAAAAGTGGTGACAGGAACTACAACAATTTCACTGTGAAGTTATATTTACCTAGATGTAACAAATGGGACCAATGACGGTATAAGATCTTGGTAACTATTGCTATCAACTTATTTTCATGTTGGTACAATTGGCAGATCCGAGATAGGTAATTTTTTTTTTTTAATTGGCAACACAGAGTGTCACTGTGTGTGATGTGGACAAGGACACGAATGTGGATTAAAAATAACAATTATTATATTTTTACCAAGTACTTTTTATTAATTAATTAAGTTGTTAATAAATTTGTGCAAATAAAATATTTGTTTTTTTTACTGAAAACGATGTACAATGTATGTCTTGTAAATATATTGATTAACGTATGGTGTGTAATAATAATGAAAAAAATACATGAGTTTTCATATTTTAGTGATCAGTTTACATTTAATTTCATTCAAAAAATAGTAAGTAAGTATTTATTTGAATAGGAAAATCCTAATATACAAATTCACTTTTCTAATGTAATTACAAAGAATCATAATTTATACATAAATAAATAATACACACACGTACACATTCAGACTAATACATATACAAATAAATTTAAAAATAACGAGAAAAAAATACCTATATAAAACAAGTGGAATTAATCAATCGACTTTATGTAGCTTACAATTTTACGTTTGAATACAGGTAGAGAGATAGATTCCTTTCATCCTCTGGCAACTTGTTATATTGATCGAGGCCTTTATATAACATAATTTTCCTAGTTTTGCCTTGGTATATAAAATTTGTTGTTATTTCTTGTGTGATGTTGATGTATTTGCATGGTTTGCATAAAATATAAACTTATTTAAATACTTGGGTATTAAGTTATTTAAAATCTTTCTTTTACAGACAGCCACTGAAGAGAAGAAAGCATATGTTGGATTGAGGCATATCGGCTGCATTTCAAAATCACTCTCATTCCTCTATTCTGTAGTTTTTGAAGGGAAGTTATTTTATTTAAATCGAAGGAATATAATAGACTGGCACAGTAATCGAAAAGAGGTTGGATAATGGTGTTGTAAACTGTTATTTTTGTCCTCACTGATAACTTTTGAGATATTCTAGAAAAGAAATATAGTTTTTTTGCTATTTTTTTTTGTATATATATTCAGTTCAATTTATTGTACACAAACAATGTCTTATGCCGTGTATACCGAAATTGCCCGTTCCCCATCGACACAATATTTATTAAATTTGGAGTTTTTAATCGGCAAATTCATTTAATATGCTCAGTGGATCACTAACTGAACTATAGATCAATCTGTGTTTTAAAGACAAGTTGTAACTTTCGTGCAGTACAGAGTATCACTGCAGACTGTTATAGTTTTCGATTACTTTTCTCCTTGTGTTGATGGGAACACTTTTGCACTTGTTGCCAAAGATGATGGTTTTGCTGTGGCGAAATAATCTTTCATATTTGCATCATATTCTGAAGAATCACTATTTCTTCAGTTTTCTTTAAAACGTGGATGAGTGCCGATAAACTTTATTTCGCTTTTACTGAGCATTTCAGATGGTGCCATTTTATTCAATGCCAATAATTATATAAATTGTCTTAAAAGTTAATATTACTTCATAGTAGATTTTCAAGGTATATGTAACTTTTAAGCCATTTTCAATTAGTGGGGAGTAGTAAAAATAACTTCAAAGCCCCTATCTTCGTAGAAATAACCTGATTTTTACTCGAGATGTCACTAATAAGTTAGACAACTTTGAAGTGGTCCTTTGGTAAAGCTGTGCAGTCGGCATTACTACCAATTTTCACTTAGCAGTTGAGGATGCTTCAAAGTAATGCAGAGTAGTATCTGCGATGTTGCAGATTCTCCAGCAGTTACTTGAAAGTATTATAACTATACAATGCCTAAATTCAGTAGAATCTACATAATTGTCACTACAAATGCATACCACAAAGTGAATATTACCCTGAAGTCGCAAAATTAGTAACAGTTATGTCATTCCTACTATATTAAAGTTCCGATGCCTCCGATGCCAGTTCCCATCACTTTGAATGCTGCTTGGGTATGTATTGTATCATTAGCTACTTGTTTTCATTCTGGTGGTGTACATATTAGTTCATCTCCACTAACTGAATTCATCAGTTTTGGCACAATTATTACTTAGCTTGATTTGAAAAAGTTGAAACTATTCAAACATGATAAATCACCGTCCTCCCCTCAATAATAATGGACTGTTTTATTTCACTGTATCCTAAAATAATTTCTATCGGACAGAGCCAACTTCGTGTCGCGCACGTTACGTCGATTGGACAGGCTAGGCATGTAGATAAAGCTAATTGGCTCTGTACCTAGTGATTTATAATAACTCACTCGTTATAACTCGCGCTATTTGTTTATGGATACTATTAATTGTTCAAAAGCAGTTCATCAATTAGTATATAACCTAATAAGAGTAGATAAATATCTTTATTACACTCACGTTGGAATTTATTTAGTGTTCTAAAAGTTTACAGATGTTGAAAGAGATTTTTTTTTATAGAAAATGGCTAGAAGTCTGAAAGTTGAATCTTAAGCTAATTGGAATTCGATTGTCTCCAAATAGATATTATACCTTACATTAAAATTTGACAGACTTCACTGATGGCTTTTGCTTGTGAGCATATCACTAAATAAAATTAACTGTTGGATATTTAGTGACTGTTAGTTCAGATTTGCTGGCAATTAGTGACTCTGTTAGAGTTCCAACTTTTGGACCTCTAACCATGGCCTATTTTTTATTCACAATATGCTCTTAATCACTACAAATTACTACTACAAATGACCAAGAAGATGCTTTAAAAATTGATTAATTTAGTGAAATTGTGGTTAACAGAAAACACTCAAATGCATGGCACTATCCCCTCATGTAAGTGGCTATTTGCAACGTTAATATATCTTACTACAGGATGGACATACAAAGACTTGTCTAAAATCTACTAAGAATGTGAAGAAATGGTAACGTGTAAAAAAATCAGCTAGTCTTACAATAAATCATTTCATTTGGAATCACTCACTAAGTTCAAGACAGAGACAGACACCATGTGTACAGCTTTCCTTGGGCAATATAGCCAAAATGCAAAATGTAAGGCTTATATACTGCCATCAAATCCCCTAGGCTAATAGTGGGCAGATAATAGAAGCAACTAACATTTTTTTAACTACAATGGAAAGTTTGACCTGATAAATAATCTTAAAACTATAGATTTAAGAATTTTGTTGTTTTCATCATGTGCAGAAATGTATGCGCATTGTGTACTGAGTAAAGGACCTAGAGTTGGACCTGTAGAACCCACATTGTGTTTAAGCTAGGGACCTGGACCAAAATAAAATAACTACCGTGGCGGTTCCCATTTTAAATCAAACTGAAGTAATAATTCTAGTTCTGGGCCAGTTTTAAGAAAAGCTGAAAAATTGTTCCAATTCGTTTCTGGTTCAGTTCACAATGCTCTCAACTGATTCCAAGGTTTGCTTGCTAATCTTAACCGACTACATAATTTCATTATCAATTTTTATATTTTCCTGCACCTTATACTCTTTGCAAATACGAAAACGAAGAGTATATTGCATTTGATCGGCACATTTCTAAAACCGTAAATATCGCTCGCAGACAAAAAATGTTCATATCATTTTGTTAGTGAACGAATTCTGAACAACTTTCAAAATGTCTGTCTGTCCGTCTGACCGTCCGTCCGTCCGTCACGTTTCTTGTAAGCACGATAACTCAAGAAAGAAAAATCCGATTGTATTGAAATTTGGACAGTAAGTTAGTGTTAGCTAGAGGAAGAACCCTATTGTTTCCTACGACAAAAAATAAGGACACTAGGAGTGATACAACTGGAAATTTACATTTTCCAACGAAACGTCTTTTTTTCTCATCTCTTGTGAATATTTAGATAAACGTTGGTTCTAGGAAAAAACTGGTAGGGATCTATTAGAAAGATAACAAAATGATGATGAATTTGCTTCATTAAAAAATTCCTGTAGGATTAATGGTTTCGCTGCTATATACGTTTAAAGACAAAATTTCGATTTCGCCTGACAACATTTTATTCTAATTAAATGTTATGTGGTCAAGATATGGCTAGACAACCTAGTTGCGATTTATTAGCCTACATGTTATCTTTTATATAAACTATTTCTTATCTGAATAACAGATGAGGGTATTAACTTCTTATGCCGGATCTTAGACTATAAGCTATATTTGTTTTATCTGCCCTTTTTTGAAAATATGATGGTCTACTGAAGGACTACCCCATTCAAATTAGCACGACCTAGTTTTATTAAAAGCTGACCATGATTAAGTGTGTCTAAGTTCCTGGGTAGTCAAGGTGAAGGTCAAAATATAAAACAAGAGAAATGTGTTCATAAAAATCACTACCATATTCTGAGCTAATTATGATACTTTATGAAAATACTTTCCATAATTAACTTTGTAAACAAATATTAGAGCAACGTATTTAATACATTTGAAAATTAAGAGGTTCTCTCATTTATATCACTGATGTTATATTTATAAACAGGAAGATGTTACTGTTGTAGAACTCTCCAAAATCGTCCTAAGTTGAAGACAGAATCAAAATTCGACTTAGGCAAAAATTTCATTTAAAGACATTTTTAAGAGTCTGCAGAGGCACAGATCAGTCAATAAGGACCATTTTGAGTTCTATAAGGCGTTGGAAATGACCAGGTGAAAATTCGAAGAAACACCGAATTTTCACTTAGGAAAAATGTTTTTGGTTCAGGATATGAGAGCAGAAGTATATAATGACAAAAATTTATGAATAATATACTTTTCCAAAGGTACCACAAATTGGACTTTGAAAAATAATATTTTTGAAAGGGCGTCAAAATTTGGCTCAAGAATCGATTTATCGAAAGTACGCCAAAATTTCACCCGCACATTAATTTTTCAAAACTACCTTGAAATTTGGCTTGAAAATCGATTTTTCAAAAGTACGCCGAAATTGGTCTTAAAATAGATTTTTCAAAAGTACCACAAAGTCAGTTTAAAAAGTACCACGAAAATATACTTTGAATTATGTTTTATTTTTTATTCCTCCACCAAAGACATTGACCTTTGAGGTACGGTCATTGAAAGCCCAATTCTAAAGTATGAGCATAAAATTTTAGCGATGCACTGCATCCAAAAGGCAAAATAGAAGATTTTGACAAAGCCGGAGTAGTGCCGATAAGCAAAAATGGATAAAAATCAATGCACATGTACAAGGCCGGTTTCTCGCATAGAAAGAGTTTGGATTGACTCAGCGGCTCGCAATTTAGTCGAGCGCGTTGAGTGGTCCAGACAAAGTAATAGTAGAAAAGCCAATAACAGTGCTTTTTAAAAGACAAAGTTATAGAGGAAAACGCCTTGTGCATAAAAATCCAAAAATTCAATTTTGCCTAAAAGTCGCTCGAAGGTGGGTCGCTGCCATATCGATAATATCGAACGACTGCGATAAGGGCTAGTAAGTCGTGGACTTATCGAACGCCATTCAACTTACGCAGTAATAAGTCCTCTGAATGTGTTCGAGTACGTGGCTCTTCACGATTCAAGAACTTTAAAGCTAAGTAGTCTAGCGAACCTAAATTCATTAAGTAAAACTTTTTTAAGTTATTTCAGTCAGCCATAATTATTCATTTACCCAGAGTCTGAAACGATTAAAAAAGGCCCGCACTTTGATTCTGAGGAGGTGTGTATGAATCTTTTCTACCTATCGATCGTTAGCGTATGCGCTCTCGCTTGTATGGTTTGAAAGCCATTGCCTTGGTTGGGGAAGGCACTATTCTCTAATAAGAATACTGTACCCCCTAAAATTTGTTAAATAAACGAATTCTTTGAACGCTTGCATCTTAATTGATCTTGAGGCCTGTTGACGGTCTATAATCCCTGGAACTTTCGTATCGAAAGCCGGATGTGTCGAGTTAATTCGCATTAACCTTCGACCTTCTGGTTGCGCTACGGAGGTTTGATAGGGATTTTTTTATGCGATTTTTGAGAAATCTTTGGGCGTAGAGTTCATGATTAGCAGCCAAAAACGTGCCCCGCACGTCCCAAAATCAATCCCATCGAAGAGAAATTCTTCAATAGGGATTTTTTTTATGTAAAAATAAAAATTTTCAAAAGGTACCTAAATCCCAGAACCAAGGAAATCACTCCAGAGTGAGCGTCGTTTTCGATCTGAGGTAGTGCCGCCTTGGTCCATTACTCAGCTACCGAAGTGCATCTTATCTCGAACCCGCCTGGGAGGTAGAAGAACGGGGAAGCACGCGACTGGCGCCCCTGAGAAAATAAATTGGTGTCACGTCATTTTGACGCCCGGAAGTGCGTTCTTCTACATTACCACCTATATTCTAATATATTATCTAACATATTGACCATGTAGAACCGAACTTATAAAATGAAGGATGTGTTCCTCAATTATTAAAGAATTTAAAAACGTTTTGTCAATGTTCAATAGTTGTACTATGGGTTGCCTGCACAGACCGATAATAGTTTTCCTCTTGGTGCATTAATCTAAGGTCTGCGATAGTCTATACTGATTTTAAAATTATTTATGTTATCACATAAATAATTTTAAAATCAGTATAGACTGCATATTTATATCTTCCAGATACAACCTATTAAGTTAAGGTAAATGATTTATTATCTAGCCACACCATGGCAAAATAAAGGAGGAGGGTCTCTAAGGCTGGTTTTCGGCCTAATTTATTTCTTGAGGAAAAAACTCGAAAAACATTTTTTTAGTATCCACTAACAATATTTAATCGATTCCACCTCAAGCGAAACTTTCCCCCACCCTCCTTTTTTACCCCTGTCACCCCCTCCTCTCTCCTCCCACCTCTTCCGAAACAACAAAAAACACGTAAAAAATCAAAAATATCCGTACTAGCAACTAGTCATGTTAAAATGTTTCAATGACTTGCAAAAAAATCAACTGAATGCTGATTATTTAATAGTTTAGGGGGGTATAAATAGGGAAGGTGAGTGCGGGAAAGTTTTGTTTGGGGTGGAATCGATTCAATATTGATAGTAAATAATAAAAAAATGTTTTTCAGTTTTTTCTGTTCAAAAATAAATTAGGCCGAAAACCTGCTTTATGGACCCTCCTCCTTTGAACTTTGGTAAGAAAAATCCAGTCGAACTTTTTTTAAATGCAAAGTGAGACCTGCTGATGTTAATGTTAGCCCTGGCAAGAAGATGAGGCGTACCCAATATTTAATTCTGGCTGGCAGCTCTAGATATTACGAGTATATTTAATGTGCTATCCAAAACTAAATTGATGTCACAAATGGAAAAAGAAACTTGCACCTTTTGTATGCCTCAAAAAAATATGTTATTCACTAATTTATGGAACTGCCACTAAGTAGGAGGTATAGTTATTGTAATAAAAAGATCTAAAGTTGTTTTGGCAATTTTCACTTCATTTAAGTTTTTTGTATGTGTCCTAGTCGAACTCTGTGCCAAACATTAACTTATTTTCATAAAGCTGCCAAGAGTATGTAAGTATCATAAGGAATGTTCAATAATTATACAGGGTGTCCCAGAATTCAGATCCCGGACGGGAACCTGTGATTCCTGAATTCATATTGGTCTCATATAACCCAACTTACCTTAGTCCAAAAATGCATCCTTGAGGAAGTACATCCTCTTAAAGTGAGACAGAAAAAAAACATTTTTTCCAATAACTTCCGTTATATGGAAGATAAAATTTTCAAATTTTGACGGTAGCTGTATCTCTATAGGTACTCTATGTAAACTTGATAACAACCAAATATCTTTTGTTTCTCAATTTTTTTTCATAATAATTAATACTTGACTGGCTGTAATTTTTTAATCACCCTGTAAAATTACGGAATCATTAAACATTTTAACACAGCATTGGAAGGGCTGCAAAAAAGGTGCTCTTAAAAATTTTTGTAATTTCAATTAAAATAAAAGAAATTATCGTTTTTTCCTCTATTTTGTATTTAACATTTATTTACAGCTCTAGAACAGAATTTTGTAATAGCAGAAAAGTACATTTTATTTTAAAAAACTACATTCATAACAATTGCTCCACATGACGTCCACCTGTTTCAGTACACAAATCAATACCATAAAATTTTTTGTAATATCAACCAAAAATCAAGAATTATCATTTTTTCTCTGTAGGTCATAAGTGCTCGTAAAACAAAAAACTTGTCTTGTTCTCATAACAAAACTTAATTAACTAGTAACGTCAAAAAATAGCAAGTATAAGATTAATTTCGGTAATCTACCAGCAACGAGTTGGGTTGTAATTTTGTGTTAGAAGGCATCAGGGTTTTCAAAGAGTACTATTTCCAGAATTATAAATAAACAACAACTGTACTACGAAATAAACAAAACTAAGATCAAAATTTCTTTTCCCGAATATTATCCACTGATGAAGCAGCATTCACGAGAGATGGAATATTTAATCTACATAATGCTCACCATGATCCTCTCTTGATAAAAATTCTCATATCATAAATGAAACAACAGAAATTCTCAATAAATGTGTGTTAACAATCAACTCATGTTGATAGGTACAGTTAAATTACCAAACCGTCTAAATGGAAGAGCACTTTTTGCAAAATGGTTTACTACCTCTACTCGATTATGTACCTTTGGAAATACGACCTAATTTATGATTCATGCACGATGATTGTCCTGCTCATTTTAACATTATTGTGTGGCAATTTGTTGACAGAGTTTATGGAAACCATTGGATTGGCAGAGACGGACCCACTGCGTGGTCAGCCAGGTCGCTAGATTTGAACCCTTGGGGTTTTTGTATTTGGGGTTATTTAAAAACTACTGTATAATCTGTTCTAACTGACACTGGGGAGCAACTTTGGCAACGTGTACAGAATGCGTGCAGTGAATTTAGAGGAATTTTGCATATTTTCCAACAAATTTGCTCGTCATTGATGAAAAGAATACTGAAACAGATGCACGTCATGTGGAGCATTTTTTATGAATGTAATTTTTTTAAGTAAACTGCTTTTCCATTATTACAAAATTTTATACCAGAATTGTAAATAAATGTTAAATACAAATAGAGGTAAAAATGATAATTTCTTGTGTTTTGATTGATATTACAAAAATTTTTAAGAGTACCTTTTTTGCAGCCCTTTGAATGCTGTGTAGAAATGTTAAGTATTCCGTAATTTTACAAGGTGATTAAAAAATTACAGCCAGTCAAATATTAATTATTATGAACAAAATTGAGAAACAAAAGATATTTGGTTGTTATTAAGTTTACATAGAGTACCTGTAGAGATACAGCTACCATAAAAATTTGAAAAATTTATCTCCCATATAACGGAAGTTATTGGAAAAAATGTTTTTTTTTTCTGTCCCACTTTATGAGGATGTACTTCCTCAGAGTTGCATTTTTGGACTAAGGTAAGTAAGACTTCCATTTCATGAGATTTTTCCCAGTAGTTAGTTTATCTAGTATTTATTCATTTTTAAAGTAGTGGTGACTGCTGTTGTATTATTTGATATTGTTCCTGTTATTAGAAATCATTTTTCAACATTTGTGTTATTACTTCATAACAGACTTATGTACAGGGCCATCGAAAAGTGAAAAATTTTAAAATTTGGCAGTTGAATAACAGACACCCTATATAGGGTATTGACCTAATAAAATGTTGCATAAAGATATTTGAGACAACTGCGCATCGAATATGCTATCCAATTTGCCAATAAAAAAATTGCCTAATGCTTAGTCAATCCTGAAATTTCGATAC
Source organism: Rutpela maculata (assembly GCA_936432065.2). Lineage (NCBI taxonomy): Eukaryota > Metazoa > Arthropoda > Insecta > Coleoptera > Cerambycidae > Rutpela > Rutpela maculata. The sequence goes on along the minus strand of OW386285.2, from coordinate 288,105,436 downwards.
ACTAAGGAACTTAGTGGGTCTTGAAAATATGAAAATTGCAGATTTTTCAAAATGATCAAAGAGACCTCATTGAGCACTCTATATCCAAGAAAAAGAAATAATCAGACAACGCGATCCAAAATAACAGGATGTTGCGGCATTAAATTAATGCTCCCATGAATTACAAAGGTAACGGATTTTGTTATTTAATTTCAATATATTTTACTAAGTTTAAATTAAAATTGTTACTGTTTTCAATTAGTCGTTTTCCAAATATGATTATGTTTTTATATTGTATATATGTTTCATTTGATAAACTGTATTTACTTTTCATAATAAATTTGTAGTTTCTCTCATTTTAAATAATGTATTGAAACCTATTTTCCCAAAATTCCGCAACTTAAAAATGCCTGAAAACCTACATTTACGGCAAACAAACTAGTAAAAAATATATCTACTCGTCTACTCCTGCTACTTGAAAAAATAAAACTGCTGCCGCAAGGAATCATACTATTTCCACATCCAGACTTCTTATCCAAGTCTCTTACAACGAAAACACTATATTTTCACTCCACTATGTGGAAATAATTGTTTATGGAACTTTAATAGTATAATATTTGAAATCGTGTACCCCCAAAACCCATAAAATGATATGCCCCATGTCAGTAGTAGGGGTGGTGGTGGAGGTGAATGAAGTGAAAAAAATTCTTGATAACTGGTTTTAAATCACAATATTTTTTCACCCCCTTTAATAATGGGATGCGGGTGGTAATAGGAGTGGCTAATGCCAAAAATTTCTGTTCCTCTTATATTTACTAAATACCAATTTCATGCACTCTTAATTGCTTGATTTGCCTATTTACCCCAATTTACCTTTCAACTCTTCAACATAATAAGATCAAAATATAATCTAGTTCCAGGATCTCGTTAAAATATATACGTGTGCTAGATTTTATTAAGTCAATATCTTAAACGGTTCCAGAATAATCGTGGGCACCAAAAAGTTACAAGACCAACGCGACACAATTTTTTTTGTTCAATCTTAAAATATTGACGTTTCATGACATTATAAGCCTATTTGAACAATGTAAATTTTCAAACAGTTTTCTTGCGTTAGTATACTTCAACTGGATGTGGAAGTAATACGCAGAAAATGGCATGACAAAGATATAAAAAATCATTCTGTGATGTGGACTACACGATAGAAGTAAAGCCTCTACTTCAAGCATTTTCTTCGAGGAAACATACTACTTGAGGTAACCACTGTGCATCCAATTTGCTAGAGGAAAGCCACATTCCATTCGTACCTCTTGAAGAAACCCACTGCGCATCCATTTTACTCAAGGAAACCCACTGCGCATCTATACCATTTGAGGTAACCTACTGCACGTTTATACTAATCGTGGTACCCTAACTGTGCAGGGAAAGCCACTGCGTATCCATAATACTCGGGGAAACCTAATACGCATCCTTACTACTTGAAGTAACCCACTGTGCATCCATTTGACTCGAAGAAGCCCACTATGCATCCATACTACTGGGGGTAACCTACTGCGCATCCGTACTACTAGAGGTAACCTACTGCGCATCGATGGAAGGTGTTACCACCTACTCGAGGAAAGTCACTGCGCATCCATAATACTCGGGGACACCTACTGTGCATCCATACTACTCGAGGTAATTTTAATAACATGATATTTAAAATCACCTACCCCAGACGATATGCAACATTGGTAGTGGGGGTGGGGGTGGTGGTAGAGAGGATGAGGAGCTAGGGATGGATTAAGTAAAAAAAAATGTTGAGGCCTCAGGCCCTTGTATACACGCTAAATTAAAATTTTATTTTTTTTTTTACCCCGTTTAACAATGGGGTGAGGGTGGTAATGGGGGTAGCTAATGCCAAAAAATTTTTTAAGGACTTAACTTATTTTATATATACTAATTTATGGACTCTTGCCTGCTTGATATACCTATTTACCCCTCCCTCTTCAACGGAATAAGATGAAAATACAATCTAGTTCCAGATCTTGTTAAAATACATACGTGTACCAAATTTCAAGGCAATATCATAAACGGTTCCAGAGTAATCGTGCGCACAAAAAAAGTTACAGGCAGACTGACTGACAGAAATTTTTTTGGCTCAAACTTAAAATTTCGACATTCATGATATTCGAAGCCTATTTTTGAACAATAAAAATTTTTAGAAACTTTCTTGTTACTAGGTATACTTCCACTGGATATGGAAGTAATAAAATAAATGCTTGATAAAAATAAAATGTAAATTTTATTTACCTATTGCTTAATTTTAATGCTGCATTTATTCAAAAATCGTACTCATCCGGGAGTTTACCCCCCCCATGACAGAAAGCTAAATCCGCCCTTGGTACAAAACCATTTCAGGAACTTATTATAATAAATTAAAAATATTCCTTTAAACAGTTGCAAAAAGCGAATTTTTCTTAATTTACCCCTGGAAAACTTCATTTGCTAATTAACGTCTAGTTAAAACTAAACAAATTATATTATTTTGCTGCCTTTGCAACAAAATTAAACTAGAGACAAATTTTACACAAATTCCTCACGAAAAATTCGCATTTCGCAACTGTCTGAAGGAACCTTAACTGTCGGTTAATGAAAGGAAGGAAAAGGTTCTTTTTTCGATGAAGGTCTCCCCACAGTTCTTACAATCGCGGGTTCTGTTACTGTTATACGTTCTACGTCAGTGTCTCTCAGTAGTCCGACGATGCTATGTGAAACTACAACTGAATCCGTACCTTTAAACTTCCCGCTATTGGTTTAGTTGAAGGACAGCCCAACAGCTGTCAGGAAGTGCACTTTGTATTATTGTCGACTGTCGAGTGATCCTAACGTCATAGAGTCTTAATATTGTGATTGTGAGATAATATTCTTGTTTCTGTGGTCCAGTGACAAGTTTTGTGTGTTTTTATTTAATTCAATGTGCATTTAGTGTACTTCCTTAGCAGTGACTAAGAAGTACATGATTAGCAATGGATATAAAAGGAAAAGCCCCAAAAGAGAAACGCAGGTTAGTAAATAACATTCTCTTCAGCTCCTAATTTTCAGTTATTATTACATTGATTAAAAAGGCCTTATGAATAACATTATTTACATTATTCCAGATCTCTGTTGATACCAAATTTTTTTGGTGTTTTTCATTTTTTTTCCCCGTCAAAGTGGTTGACGTATCAACTGTTTTGTTTAATATTTTTCGAAAATTTTGTATTAACCTACTTTCCCTTCTCCGAAAAGCAGGTTTTAAAATGAAATGATTCTTTTGTTTTATTGAGTAATAAGATGTCATGATTCTTTTTTTTTGGCGGCATTCGAAAATATTTTTGAACTAGCTTAATTCGGTACAGATTTTTGTAAATTGAAGGTACTGTATAGCTGGAGTACGGAACTGAGCCCAGGTTGACAAACAGGACTAAATACAACTTTGAAAGTTTGTTTTTATTTTCATGGAAATAATGCAAAATTATGCAATGGTTGAATGGTTCATTCGAGGGCTTTAAGATGATATTGTGAGATACCTAGTTCTGTTTAGATCTTGGATACAAATCTCAAAATTGTAATGTGTAGAACCTACCTAGTATCTATTTTTCGGTATCACGTAAATTTGAAAGAATAAATTGGAGTAGGTATTTTATAAATAAGTAAAATTATTTAGGTACTTATATATTTTTTATTGCTATATTTTTAAGAGCATGTGGGATGGGCTCGTACTAAAGTACACTAGGTATGTATCTACCACCTAAACTTAATCTGTACCTATAATGGATAAAAGTTTGATTATAAAAATAGTGTAGTGTTTGACCAATGAAAGTAGATTTTAGTGTCCAAAAGGGTAGCGATATGATTAACGCATTATTTGATTTCTACGAAAGGCTATAGGTGGGATCATGTCTTAATGAAGATGTTTCTATTTCATCAATATGCAAGCCCAATTTTAGCTGAGTACCTACCTTTTTCTTAATTGATGAGACTCACAATTTTTAGAACTTTGCGTCGTTGACCCCAGCCACATGTATATATTCTTCGTAAATATTGGATTACCTAATTTTCGAGCTAATTTTGGTATCAGTTTAGGTACCTACCTGACATAAAGTAAATTATTTTATGAAAACCATATATCTTATTCATTTAGATAGAGCCAACTGAAATTTAACTTGATAGGTTCAATGGTTGTTTCACTGTCCAAACTAAGATATGCAGCAAATTGCTCTGCATTATCATCAATGTCTTTGTCAGCAACGCATATCACATCGTATGTGTGACTCTAAGTCTAAATTTTCAGTACATCTAGAGTAGTTTTTGCCCTTGCTTTTCCGTAAAGGAAATTCGGGACTAAAATTCCCGATCCAAAACAGGTAAAATTGAATTTACTAGTTTCAGTTTTGGTCTTGAATATTTCTCATAAAACATAAACATCTTGAATACTCAAGTCAATTAAATACACTTTATACTTTTTAAGGCTACTTACCACTTTGAAATTGCTTTACCTACCTGAAGTTTCGAACGTTTACTTGAACAAATTTCATATGAAAAGTAATAATTATTCGACTTGGGCGTACAATTTTTCTGGTAATATTTGCTGGCAATGGTAGTATCGTTGCCAGCATACCAGAAAAATGGTACTTACGCCTAAGTCGATTAGTGGTTTTTATTAATTTTTCCATTAATTTTTCCTTTTTATATGAAATTCATTTAAGTAAACGTTTAACACTTCAGGTACATGCCGAGGGGCTTCTCACTGGCCAAGTATTTTTTTTTGCTGTTGCTGATATATTACCATTATTACCAATTTATTTCCTTTAATTGGATTTATTTCCTGCTTATTTCCGTTATTTCCTCTTTATTCCTACTAATGCTCTGGTATTGCCATAGTTGAAAAATATTGCCAAGCTCGTTGCCATGTTATTGCTACGAATATTATATAAAATTATTTCTCTTTTTTGCACCACGATGCCTAAGGGCGGGTATAAGTTTATTTATCAGGAGTAAATATACAAAAGGTGACGACTTGTCGAATTTAGTTATTTTTAAGCTTGGTTATTATGGAACTTTCTCGAAAATCAAGGATGTAAAAAAATTACGACACAGAGGGTGGAATGATTTTGTCTACTTCCCTTAATTTGAGAGCAATTTCGAAGTGAAAAATCAAGTTTTAACTGAAAAATGCTATTAAGTTCAGGGTAAAAGCCAACATCAAATGTATTAGACTTAAATACTTTAAAATTTCTAAAACGATTCATAAACCTTTATCTGAAAATGGATAAAATATTTTTTTTAGAATAAAGAAAATATTTATTTGCGTATACGCAAACAAAACTTTCTTGAATCAAACAAACTGTTTTTACCGTGCATGTGTATAATTTTGTATGTTGGTGATTGATCTAATCTAACTCTGTTAAATAGGAAAGTTCGTGGAAAATTTAGGAGGGCTTTTTTGCATGTACCTGAAGTTTCGAGCGTTCACTTGAACGAACTTTCTATGAAAATTTCCCATTAATCGACTTAGACGTACCATTTTTCTGGTAATATTTGCTGACAATGATACTATCGTTGTCGTTGCCATCAAATATTCCCAGAAAAATGTTACGTCTAAGTCGAGCCACTCCCAAAATTTTGTACAGGTATTCCGGGAATACTCTCTATTCTCGACTTATTTCACGTATTCCCAAGAATTTTCAGTTATTCCCAAGTATTTCCGATAATTCTCAGTTATTCCCAACTATTCCCGAGGATTCTCAGGTATTTCCAAGTATTCTCAGTTATTTCCAAGCTTCTTCGAGTATTTCCGAACATTCCCAATTATTTCCTAAGTAGTTATTTCCTGTATTCCCAGATTTTAACATACTACTTTTAAATGTTCTATATTAGTTAAATGGTGCACTAAACTTTTTTTAACCTAACTGTACCCAACATATAGGTATTCGACAATAAAAACAAATTATGTGTGCGTGTACAGTCCGAAATTTCTCGGAAATTTCACTTCTTATGGCTGGCTGCGAGCACCCTTATAACTTTTATTTTTTTTTCTGATATGAACTAAATTTTACTCAAGCATAGAACAAATTAGGATCTACTTATAGTCAAAACACGTTCGCCCCCTACAAATACTGAGCTCCCTGCGGTAGCAAAATAAACGAAAAAAATCAATATATCATATTAGGCAAATTTTTAACGGAACATTTTATTAATAAGAGTTGTTCAAAATTGTCCAAAATTTCATTAAAATAAAAAAAATTGAAAAATTTTATATTTAAAAAATTTAACACTGAAAAATAATAATAAAAAAAAACTACCTATGTACCTACCCATTACTTGACAACTGCCTAACAGCTCGAGTATAATTTCTAACAAAATTGTCATAGCACAATTTTCTAAACAAAATAAATAAATAAGTACATAAAATTATATTTTCGGACTTGCATACCATTTTAAACAAAATTTCAATATTTTTTATTTTTGATTAATTTTGGAGAACAACTTTCATAGTAATAAAATTTTTCGATAAAAAAAATGCATGATTTTTAAATTTTTTCTGCTTATTTCGACACCGCAGGTGGCTTTGCAGTTGTAGGAAGCGAATGTATTTTTGGCAATAAGTAGTAGACCTTAATTTATTAAAAGTTATAAGGCTGTATACAGCCCGAGATGCATACGATATTATTCCTCGTGTTTTTTCGACTACCGCCCTAATAACGATAAAATATGCCCATCATTTTTCTCTCATTTTTGGTTGACGTTTAGGTAAAATAATTGTACGATATATAGAGTGTTCCATATTTTATGAGAAAGTAAAACATACCATCTAAAATTTTGTTAAGGGATGGGCCATAATATATATATCATCAATTTTTTGATACCATAATACTCGCCATTATTATACTCTTCGCAAAAACAAAGAGTATATTGTATTTGATCGGCACATTTCTAAAATTGTAAATATCGCTTGTAGAGAAAAAAATTTCATATTATTCTGTTAGTGAACGAAATCTGAACAACTTTCAAAATGTCCATCTGTCCGTCCGTCCGTCCGTCCGTCCGTCCGTCCGTCCGTCCGTCCGTCCGTCCGTCCGTCCGTCCGTCCGTCACGTTTGTTGTAAGCACGATAACTTAAGAAAGAAAAGTCCGATTGTATTGAAATTTAGAAAGTAAGTTAGTGTTAGCTAGAGGAAGAACCCTATTGTTTTTGAAGAAAATCGATCAGTAAATAAAAAAGTTATTAATTATTTAATAAAAAAAAAAAAATTCTCTTAATTTTTGTCGCTTGTACTAAAATGGAAATCTTGCGAGATATTATTTCCATAATAAATTTTTTTTGTTTATGAAGTTTACTAATATATATTTCTTAGAAGTGAAATATGTATGAATGTTGAAAGATATATATCACAGACAATCAATTTTATTAGTAATAGGTGGTGGCGCAGCGGCTAAAGCTTTACGTTGCCCCTACCATACCAGACGTTGCCTATTTTCCGGCAACTCCCTTAGCCAAACTTTCCACTACTACAACTTATCACTATCCTAAACTTTGTCCTACTACATCTTTAATATGTCTCTACTTACATCTTTAATATGTTTCTATTCCCTCTCTGTTTGTTTATTTTGTTCTCGTTCATCCTTTTCTGTTCTTTTGTCCATTTTTGTCTCCAAATTCCATTTAGGCCGATAAATTTATAAAAATCCTAACCCTTTTAATCCTTAACTTTCATTTCACCACATTTTCCTGGCAGGAAGATCACCAGGGTGGAATTGCTTCGAACGGGTTTTTTCGTTGAGTTTTGTTTTCCCGTGCCAGCAACCAAAATTTCAAAGTGTTCGCGCTCATGTGCGCGAAATCGATAATTTTATTGTGCTACTTTAGTTATTTTTAGATATTTTCATATATCATGTTTTTTAAAAGTTATTGTTAGTTTTAAGTTTATACCTTTTAAACAGGAGCTCTAACCCCCTCACTAACTATTGTTTAGTCAAACCGGACCTGCGCCGCCCAGTCTTACACTCACCACGGCGCTGCGCGCCGTGTATGTCTGGCTGGCTCCGGGACAGTTTCCGGGGAGACACATTTATAATTTAATTTAAATAAAGTATTGTTTGATTTGATTGATTTGATTTTTTTTACGTTGCAATCCAAAGGTCCCGTGTTCGAATCCCACAGGTTGGATATTTTTTTTTCATTTTTTTTTTCATACAATTTTTTTCACACAATTTTTTTCACAATAAAGATGGTATCACAAAATTTAGGATGTCCAAAAACTAATATTTTTTACAAGAAAACTGCGAAGAGTATCCTATAGAATGTGTAACAATTATATATAAAAAGCTCAGTAAATTGGCGAAGAGTACGTTTTTAGCTTGTTATTAACTGTCATTTAATTATAAGTCATGACGGTTTAAATACCTAGTAAAAGTTTTAATCAACATCAAAAGGGAGTGATTCGTATTTCGCGATCCTAAAGACTCCCAAATAACTATTTTAAGTCGAATCAGTTTACACACGGCAAAATTCGACTGCAATTTCTGCTCGTTGTATGTGTTTAATCAAAAACCTGGCTCGTCAAAATACATATGATCTGACCCTCAAATATTATTTGGATTTTCAAAAAAAATTTAAAAAAAAATTATCAAAACATTTTTTTCTTTTAATTATAAATTTAATACAAAGGTAAGGTAGACATTATGCATATCATTTTCTTCGTAATTTAAAGATCTAATGAAATAACAGGTTGTCCCATAGGAGTTCCATTAAAAAAAACATAGTGTTCATTGAAAAACCAATATCGTTGAACTTAATGAAGAGTAAATCGTGTTTAATGATTTTTAACAATTTTGGTAAAATCACGGCCTTCTATGATTAAGACTAAAAATTTTAAAAATCTGTATTTTTTAAAAACCAAAATAATATTTGAAGGTCAGATCATATGTATTTTGGCCAGCAGAATCCAAATATGCAGAAATATACAGGTTGTCCCATTTAAAAATTTGATTTTCATATCACTTGCATCGAATCCGGAAGTCGGCCATGTATCTTGAGCGTATCGGGTGCTCATTAGCTACCTTCTGAACACCGAGGATAATAGCCCAGCTAACATAGTGACGTCATTATTACGTCAATAATTGGACACTATTTGGTCAGTACTTACGTCAAATGTTACGTATTATTGACGTGAAAATGACGAAAATCTGTCACATCCCAGAGACGTCATTCAATGACGTCTTATCCACTTATTACATGACATCTTAAGTATGTCTGGGGTGACGTAACTCGTCGTTTATTGTATGTAAAAATGACGTCATAATTGTTGTTACGTTATTAGTATGTCTGTTACTAACGCACGTTTAAGGATTCCAGGTCTCTAGGAGGTCTTTATTTTCCAATATATGACGGATTACAGGATGAGTCGCTATGTAGATGAATGGACAATTCATAGGTTATGCACCTGCTGGTTTCATCATAAAACCAGTGAGTTCTTAAACCCAATAAACAGATAGCATAAAACCTGTATGCTGGCTTTAGTCCAGCTACAGAATAAATGACCCTTAACACCTGATTGTTATAAGATCCATCCAAATAAATCGATGTTCCCTGAAAGAATTTGAACATTGCAATCTATGTTATTTATTTTCTATAACTTTATAGGAGTATAAGATAAACTATGACTAATTATTGTCAGTGGTGTGTATGTGGCGCCATCTAGAAATAATTTCTGCTACATACTACATGGTAAGCAAGCATTTTACACGATACACCAATAATCTGCGTCATATAGACGTTACCATAATGACGTCATAAATTCATATCTTCAAGCACCAACAATGTATGTCATAGAGACGTTTATTTTATGACGTCATAGACTCGTCATATTTTATGACGTAACTGTCACGTCATATTATTGGTCACTTACGTCGCTGACCGGTAAATGACTTTAAAAATACGTTAATATGACGTTAGCATGCTAGCTGGGAGGCAATATTTACAACATGACTGAAGTTCAAAGGAAACATTTTTTTTTGCTTCTGGCATATTGAGAACATCTATTCCTAAAGGGGGATAGTCTTAATGCAACATTTTCAACATCTGGTGGCTGTGGAACGGCTACAAGAGAAAATAATAGACCTGTATTTTTTAATTTTCCAATTGAAACGTATAGTAGTTGTCTACAACTGTTGTACTGGGCACATAAAATACTCAAAGCTGCCGGCCGAGGTAATATAAGGGGAGACCGGAGCATGCTTTATTTTTCTATACTTGACTACAGACTTATTATGCGTCTAAAAAATGTCGGCGTCTTTGATCTTTACCGCACGCCAAAGACGCCGGCCCGACATTTCATACACGCATAATAAGTATGCTAGTCAACTATATGCTATATAAATAATAAACATAGATAGATAAAACATCATTACTCTTATGTAAAGTATGTTCTGGCATGATGAAGATAAGAAATGAACGGAAACGCGCCTCTTTTAATTCAAATTTCTAACTCTTGTGATATAGCCAATATTCTTGGCTAAAGATGTCGGTCTCGGATGACTGGGGCCGGGCAGGACTATTGTCCTTTACCCCAATACATCGCTGTAGACCGGGGACCAGCCTCGTGCAGGGCGGGCGAGCTTACTTTACGTCGGCCCCACTCACAAATGTGAGCGGTGCAGACGATTTCGGCCCACCTCCCTGGGTCCTGGCTCGTTGGACCTTGCTGGCTAAGGCCTCTTCTGGCGTTCTTCTGTCTTCGTCTTCTTTTCTTCGCCAGCTTGTTTGCCCCCCGGGGGGTAGTCATCGGTCTCTTGGGTGTTTTTGGGTTTGTGGCGGGAGTGACTGCCGGTACACAAGATGCCAAGAGGCATCCTGTCATCCGGATCATCGGTAGGGTAAGGATGAGCTGTGTAGCTCGAGGAAGGGCAGACCTAACTGCTTTGGTAGCATTTTTGGTCTGCCCGGAGCTAGGGGGACTACAGGTACTGGACGGTTGTTTGTCCGGTACCCGCAGGGTCTTGGGTGGGTGGTTGGGTGATCGTCATGTCTCTTCCGTGGGGGTGGAACATCGGGCGGTGGTATGCTTCTCATACTCACCCGTTATCCAGGAGCTGCACCTTCGGCCGCTTGTGCCTCGGAGCATCAGCTGGGTTTGTGATATAGTTACGCGAATCACCCTTAACTAGAACGGCGCGGAGTTTATTGTCGGCGTTAATACCAGGGTAACAGATTATCAGAGCAGTACTTTGAATTTATCTGTCAAAGTCGCGAAGGATGGGCAGTACGTCCACCAATGCATACGATATTCCCATCTTGGCGTAAAACAGAGTAAGATTTTTTTTATTTACCAGAAACGTCATTAAGTTTCTACCGAAAATAAGACGTTTTGCATAAGAAGGTAGGTAATAACAAACATGAGAATAACTTTTTGGAAATTGGAAGTACCCATGAATCAAATGTCCCAACCCGAAATAATACATTTTTTTCAGTGTACTCGTAAATAATGTAGTGATGGGTTCACATTCTATATAGTCCATACCAAAGTTGCAAAACCCCAAACCCCATTCTTTCATTAAGTATTAAATTAATAGGAATTATCCGAGGAATTATCAAAAAGTTTAGGAATGCTTCTAAATTGTGTTTGTTGTACATAATTGTAATTGCTCAAATTAAAAATTTGTTCCATCATAAGTTTTCTCTAATATGTAGAATACCTACCATTTTACTTTCAATAGGTATCTAATTTAAAATGTATTATTTTTCTAACTTAATTACTTTTTATTAATCATATGGTACATGCGGGCAGTTATTTATGATCTCATAATTACCTAATTATTATTATACGTACGAAAATGGTTTGTTATCTCTGTTTGTATGTTAGTAATTTTGAGGTATTTTGTATACAGGGTGTCCCAGAATATGTGGACAATTTCTCGGGAGCGTAAATTTTAGGTAAAAATAACACCATAAATACGTTTATGTAATTTTTATCGATAGAATGCACTCCTATTGAGATATCATCCCTGAACACACAGAGAAAAGCTGCTTTTCAACAATAGCTTTTTTACTGCTTAACGTCCTCGATCACCTGATCTGAATTCTTTAGATTTGGGAATATCTTAAAAACATAGTTTATTCAACATCAGTAGAGACCAGAGAAGAACTACTATAACGAATCACATTTCATTACAATGAAATACATAGCGATGCTGAGGTATTGTGAAGGATAACAGCAATCTTCAATTCGTTGTGCTTGACATATTAGAGTACGGGAAGCACTTCGGGAATACCTGTACAAAATGTTAGGAATACCATGGCAATATTTGGGAAAATTGGGAGTACTAAGAAATACGCGGGAATACTAGGAAATACGCGGAAATACTCGGGAATACATGAAAATATTCGGAAATATCAGAGAATACTCAGGAATAACTGGAAATAACGGGAAATACCTAGGAATAATCGGGAATACATCGGAAATATTCAAGAATAGACACATTCCTGAACATTTCGGAGAATCTCGGGAGACGTCGGCCGACGATCTTCCTTTCTGTACATTTGCGAGGAACACACCCAAACTATCATCAGTCATCACACAGTGAATTACATTGTTTTCTCGATATTTTATTATTGTTAATAAACGTTAACATGAAGTTGAGCATGGAGGAAATACAGAGCTATTTGACGGCAATAAAATTACCTCGAAAATTACTTTATCATAAAAGGTAACAACTGTTAGTGATTTGAATTCAGCTCAAAAATCGCTTATTTCTGATAGTTCGGCCCGTGTTACAGAATTAAAACTAGATAAAACTTGCACGTGGTGTAAATATATGGCGAGAAAACTATAGAAATCGCTACTTTGTGTATTGTAACACTCTTGAAGCTCTGGTTCAATAATAATCGAAAGGCCTAAGGACCTGTATTATTTTGAACATAAGGTAGATTAAGTGTCCTTTATATTGGTGTATAATTTTTAAGATATACCTACATCAATATACATTTAAAAATAATTGCTTTAAATTTCTACAAAATATTAAATAAATCTATTAACTACTATGCGTACCATATCTTTTATTTTTCACAATACCAATTTTGTTTAAAGTATTGTCTGTCTGATGTCTATCTGTCTGTTGGCGCTGTATCTATAAAACTATTTGACGGAGAAAATATTTGGTAGGCAGTAGACTATTATCTAGGAAAAATATCCCATTTCTTCCACACTATTAATGAAAAATATACAGGGTGGAAACCTAAAAAAATAAATAATGAAAAAAATTTGACGGAGGACAAAAATATTTTGCATGTAGTTAACACAATTGTCACGGAAGATATCTGCAATACTTTTAGAAAAAGATATACAGGGTGGACACGCTTAAAAATTAATAATAAGTATTAGTAATAATTAATTACCAAAAGATGCTGGAACATATTTTGAAAGTAGTTGGCATTATTACCGAAGAGAAAATCTGATAAACTTTTAGTGAAAATATACACGATGGTCACTCTAAAGAAATGATTAAAAAACGACGCGACGAAGGCAAGTAATATTTATAATGTACTTGTCGCAATTGCCAGCAAGATATAATATACAGTGTGGTCATCCAATAGAAAAATAACACAGATTTACAAAAAAAGAAGGGCTTGTCCTAAGGTTCTCATCTAACTTTTCTGAAGTATCTTTTGACGCTCTGAAGCCAATTTTGAACACAAAATTTTTCTATCGGATCAGTTTTCCTCTACCACTCCCTTTTATTCCCTAAAAAGGTCAAAAATGAGATTCTCCTTCATATATCGACAATTAATAGAAAATATATTTTCTTTATTTGATGATGTGATTATTTGCCTATATACAGGGTGAAATTAAACCCAAGCTGTTAGGCAGTTGTCAAATAATGGGTAGTTCTTTCTTATTATTTTTCAGTGTTAAATTTTTTAAATTTAAAAGTTTTCAATTTTTTTTATTTTCATGACATTTTGGAAAATTCTGAACAACTTTTATTAATAAAATTTTCCGTTAAACAAATGCCTAATCCTAATACGATTTATTGATTTTTTTCGTTTATTTTGGTACCGCAGAGGGCTTTTTGCATTTGTAGGAGGCGAACGTTTTTGGACTATAGGTAGATCCTAATTTGTTCTATGTTGAGTGAAATTTGGTTGTAATTAGAAAAAAAAAGTTATACCTAAGGGTGCTCACAGCCAGCCATGAGAAGTGAAAATTCCGAGAAATTTCACACTGTAACGCACACAATTGTTTTTATCTCTGTTTTTATTGTCCAATACCTTTCTGTTGGGTACGGTTAGGTTAAACAAGTTTAGTGCACCATGTAACTAATATAGAACATTTAAAAGTGGTTTGTTAAAATCTGGGAATACAGGAAATACCTATGAAATAATTGGGAATGTTTGGAAATACTCAAAAAAACTTGGGAATAACTGAGAATACTTGGAAATTACTGAGAATTCCCAGGAATAGTTGGGAATAATTAATAATTATCGGAAATACTTGGAAATAACTAAAAATTCTTGAGAATATGTGGAATAAGTCGGGAATAGAGGATATTCCCGGAATACCTGTACAAAATTTTGAGAGTGGCTGACCCCTCGGGGAAGCTCATGTCATGAAAGTGAAGACTGAAGTGTCAAATTTAATTTAAATAACTGCACTTATAATAATATTAAAAATATTTCGATATTTCAGAGAATAGCTGAAGGGGAAAATGCAAATTCCTTCAAAACATTCATTGTCATGGGCAGTAGAGAAGAAAGTCTGGCTCACTTTCACGAATAAAAAAGGACATTGCCGAAGTAGGCCAGTCGTCAGGTAAATTAACATCGTTTTAAATCGTACAAAAGATTTTACTGTTGGAGCCAGTTCATTATATGCCTCTTTTAGACATACTAATTTTTCCCCCTCGCTCGCCCCCGTCGCTCGCCCCCCGGAACACCCCCTATTTTTGGAGAATATCGCTTAAAAATTATTTTTTTGCCAATATCTCGGTTCTGAACGGTCCTACCAAAAGAAAGATGGTTATCAAATTTAAATATAAGTAAATTCTCTATCGAAATGGTGCAGACACATTTTTACGTAGTATTAATATTCTTGGAGTTATAGGCGGGGGAAATCAAGCATCGTATCGCATCCGCCCTGTATATCGACAGTTTTATATCTGTCAGTTTTCCTTGAAAGACATACTTCGTGAATACAATGATTACATTTCTCCATACAGAACTGTCAGCAATAAACTAGAAGGCAGATACGGCGCTGATCGAGGTGCTGATAATATAATGTCTAACAAGCATAGTAAGAAGAATTGGTACGAGAATCGCGAAAAATAGGTGGAAGAAGAACGATTGCGAATTGTAAAGGCGTAAAAATGTGTCTGAACCATTTTGATAGAGAATTTAATTATCTTTAAATTTGATAACCATCTTTTTTTTTGCATGACCCTTCAGAACCGAGATATTGGCAAAAAAATGATTTTTAAGCGGTATTCCCCCAAATTTGGGGGTGTTCCGGGGGGCGGGCGAGGGGGAAAAATTAATATGTCTAAAAGAGGCATATAATGAACTGGTTCCAACAATAAAATCTTTTGTATGATTTAAAACAGTATTTACGCATCCTAATGACTGGCCTAAAGATGATATAATTTCATTTGTAAAATCAAAACCAGGGTGTAAGGATATTGAATTTATTGAGAACAGCCATCAGAAAAATCTCAAAATAAAAGTTTTATATTTGGAGCACCATTCTCTATGAAAGAAGAAGTATATAAGACCAGATTTTGGCCAAAAAGTACCGGTTATGAAAGGCTTGACTTCCAAAAGCACAGAATTAGTCAATATAATAAGGTAAACCAGCAATAGGCCGCACCATTTTTTATAATAAAAAAGCAATCAAACGCAAGTAATAATATAGAAAAATTCCACTCTGTGGAGAAATTAATTTTATTGCATCAAAATGTGAGAAGCATAAAAACCAAAGTTCAGGATATAGATTTATTTTTGGAATCGTATAAACATAAAATAGATGTAGCATTGACAGAGCATTGGCTTAAATCAGAAGAGGAATAATTCGTATCTTTACATCAATATCGCCTAACTTCTTGTTTCACACGTAGAAACGGATATGGAGGCTCTTGTATCTATTTAATTGAAGGTGTCGATTTTCAAGAATAAAATAATCTAAAGGCAGAAAGCATACCTGAATTTTTAAATAAATTAAAATCAATTCTACTTAAAGCTGCAAAAAAGACCAACCAGACAATAATATGTGGAGATTTTAACATTGACCTTCTGAAAGCAGGAAATAATGGAGTCAAAGATTTTATTGACATAACAAGCTATAATCTCCAAGCGACCATAAATTAGTCAATAATAAGAATAGTCAATAATAGCGCTACAGCAATAAACAATATATTTATAAATACCAACCACAGGGTTCGGACTCATATGGAAAACCTGAAGAATCTGGAAACTTTAAAAACTAACAAAATCATGAGCTCAGGGAATTTTAAAAATTTGGCAAAAATCAGTTAATTTTGAATAAGAATATGGAAAGTAATGCACTGCTTACGAGGTCTCACTGTTATTTTGAATTATTTTTAAACTAAAAAAATTAATATAAAATTATTATTATTATTACTATTATATGTGCAGTTGAAAACCATTTTTTTTGTCGTGGAAAACCTGGAAACTAACATAAAATATACGTCTTTGTCAGATCATCTTGGCCAGAAAGTAAGTATTACGATTAGTAGTAAAAATACCTATCTACGAAAAAACCAAGAACGAAAACATTTTACAGATTACAAAATAATGTTAATGGAAGAAAAATTAAAATATGTGCAATGGGATATTATAGAAAGGATATCATAGAATATATTTTATATATTATAGATATAGAATATTAATGAATCGTACAATATCTTCTATGAAATATTACTGATATCTATCCCAAAACTATACCTGTAAAAAAAGAAATATGAGATAAAGAAAAAATGGATCACAGATGAACTAAAATATCTAGATGTAAAATAAAACTGCAATTATATGAAGGCACAATTAGGAAGTTTCCATTTTTCTCATTTTCTCGTAATAAATAGTCGTAAAAATCTAAAAAATATCTGTAATTTTATTTTTAAATTATCTCTATAAATAAAAAAGTTATGGTCCTTCCAAATTTCAAATGCCGCGATCATCTGGGTTGAGCTCGATTACGTCACAATACATGATTCCGCCAACAGCGAGCGGGCGCGGGCACCTTTATACTCGCTGGCAGGCACCGGCAGTTTATAGCCAGCTTGCATTTGAGAGCCGAAAAAATTGCTAAAACATGCAATTTTGGCACGTTCATATTTTTCGAAAAACACCATTGGGACGGCCGTATGATGTCGCGACGTAAAGAGGAAGTCTTCCAGATAAACCTGATCGTAAATTGCACGGCGAAATTCGAAAATTCGGCTCGACACGAACGAATCAAAAGTGACATTTTGTGACATTTCAGAAAATCGAGCACATACACTAAATAAAGGGAACATACGGCGCGTCGCCGGCATGGCAAGTCAGCGCGTTGTGTATTGTGACGTCATGGTGGACTTCAGCCGAGGCGAAGTATTCAAATAAGAAATGAATAAGTTTGAGTTTTTCAGATATCGAGATAATTTTTTTTTGTTTAACTAGTTATCTAAAAGACTACTAAATGAGGTTGAATGTACATGATATTTCTAAAATAGGAAACTTCCTAATTAGGGGACTAGTCAATAGATAAATGTATAAAAAGATTCTCTCCGAAATAACATAGCCAAGCAAAATTTTAACAAAGAAATCATAATGTCCTCGGGATAATAAAATTAAGCTACTAGGAATATGGCCAAAAACTTAACAAGCTGTGAGAGGAAAACTATATTTGACATACGACATTTTCAACAGAGCAATGAGTATACATAAATATAACAAATATAAATAAACGTATTATCGATATGGTTGAAGATATAAATAAAAAATGTAATACCAAATATGTCTAAAGTTAGGATCAATGTCAAAATTTTACAATGTCTACTTTTCGAGATATCGATCGTCGCAGTTCGTCGTGGGACACCCTGTATATTTATTAATAATATATCTAATTCGTTGAAATAAAATACTCGAATGATATATACTACAGACATTCAGTTTTTATAGTGATGTGTGATGGCCCAATGGCTTAAGCTTTGTCTTGAATCCCGGACAGAGCGTTTTTTTTTCATTTTTTTCATTTTTTTTTATATATTTTTTTTACAACAAAGTTGGTATCACAAAATTTAGAATGTCTAAAAACTAATATTATTTACAAGAAAACTGCGAAGAGTATCCTATAGAATGTGTAACAATTATATAAAGAGCTCAGTAAATCGGCGAAGAGTATAATGCTTCCACTAGTTTATATATGAATGTGCCTGCTTTGCAAAAAACAATTATGATCTTATCAGTGATAAAGAACTAAAACTAAAATAAACAGGGCGATCTACCATGACATGCGGAAAATTTATCAGTAGGTTGTCCCCACCAAAAGGACTTAAAAAAATGAGAAAATAAAAAAAAATGACCAAAGAAATTACCTTATTTTTTTTATAGAAATACGCCACCAGTGACTTTCAATCTGACGTAACGCGGTACAATCATATCACTTTATGAGACTTGGGATTGACATTAATGACAGCAAAGCTTGAGAGGGTAGAAGTGACTTGGTTTTAATCAAATCACTCTACAAAAATAGCGAAATAAATCGAAAAGACATTGACCCTATGTTAGTGGGTTAGATATAAAGTTAGATATAAGAGATATTTACTTAAACCCGTCAATAACACAAAAATACCAACTTCGGCGGTGCTTTGTACCTGTGTCCTGATTGTTCGACCGAAAGCAAAAAACGCTTCACTTTGACCGCACCCGCCGGCTTCACTTTTTATGCCAATTAAGGAAATGTAAACATCTCCAATATGTTCTTTCACAAGTAAGTTCGTCGCCCTAGTACACCATTTTATTTTTCGCATATCATGGTAAATCACGTTGTATATTATACAAGAGGAACTGTCCACCACCATCTGTGTTCCCCCAAAGAACAAGAACTAAAGTGCAAAAAAGTGCTGTAACCATCAAGATATATATAGTAAAATACCTAATGAAGTGAAAGACAAATTTTAAAAGTATTTTTAATTAAACAGGCTTTCTACACAATAGAATAATTTTTTTCAACAGGCGTTGAATAGTGTTTTCTTCACTACTTATACTTTAACTGCATCTGTCTCAAAAATAATCATATTGTATAGTGTTCACTTATTTTTATTTTAATATTTTGTAACAAACGTTGTACTCATTATGTTTAATTAGATGTTTGTTGACGTGTTCTATACATTTTACGAGACATTTTATTATACTTTTAACTTATGGAATAAATGCATTTTATTATTATTATTATGAATATTTTAAACGACCTGATTCCTTACAGAAACAATCCCGATCTTTATAAAACAAAAACAACAATACTACATAGTTTACTGACGAGCATTTCGTCAACTAAGCTGGCATCATCGTGTTTATTGAGGTTTTTATATAATTATGAGAACCTTACGGTGGGCGGTGGCCTGAACGTAATTCGATAATTTCTCCTACACCCCCGAGCCGATTAAAACAATTTTTTATAGGCTTTTGAAGACTACTTATAGAATGGTATAAGGCTATTGAAAACTAAAGAAAGAAGACAATTTTTTTCTTGTGCGAAAATAAAAAAAGACTTTTTTACTTCAATAGTCTGGTATCATTCTATCAAGTTTTCTCTAAAAACCTATCAATTTTTTTTTCAATCGGCTCAGAGATGTAGGAGAAATCGTCGAA
Source organism: Rutpela maculata (assembly GCA_936432065.2). NCBI lineage: Eukaryota > Metazoa > Arthropoda > Insecta > Coleoptera > Cerambycidae > Rutpela > Rutpela maculata. The sequence goes on along the minus strand of OW386285.2, from coordinate 288,085,575 downwards.
TTACGAAATCATTTTTTAAGCACGGCACCACCACCCTTAATTAACCAGCGAATAGTATGTTTATATCAAGATTTACATCTAGGTATTTGCTTGTTTATTGTCAGCCACTTGTACAAAGACAGGTACTTACCTTTAATCTAGAAATTTTGAAGGACCACCGCGCATTGTGTGGTGTCGATTAGGCATTGCAGTGTCAATATTCAATATTAAATCGCGATCTTATTGCAGTGAATAACATTTATTTTGATGTTAAAAGTAATCTTGCAATATAGATAAACATGATAAATTATACACTTATGAATATTCCGAGTTAAATAGTAGTATTTATTTTTTAATTCAGAATTTTACACCAAATATTAATTCATAACATGCTACTTATTTATCCATTTAAAATTTAAAGAGCCCATTTTAATCACCCTGTATTAATTTTTCATAATGAAAATTGAACGAATAAAGATTGTTTTAATTCTGCATCAGACTGGTAAATGTTGTTGTTTGCTCATTTGTCCTTCGTTATCCTGCTATTGTTATTAACTGCATTCATTTGGCACAATTATTTAATTTCGCGTGTAAACAGGATATTTATTTTTTAAGGTAGACAATTTCGGTGTGAAGGAATCTAGGTGACATCTTTAAGACAAGCATAGGTATGTTTGTTATAGAAGTCCTTGTTTATGTTAATTCAAGGTCCTCGCCTCTGTTCCAAAAGTATAAATATTTTGATTTGACTTTGGATTCCTGTAAATGTTTGTTGAAGTTGCATCGTATTAGTCACGTTTTTCAATACTCCAGTGCGACTTTGCATGCGCTGATTGTACTCCATGGTTTAACTCTAATAAACGTTGACCGTGGATGGAAAGAGACGGCTTTAATGTATGGAATGTTTTTATTCGGAGTAATAAACACTGATACTTAAACTTATGTCGAGACTTATACCTACATAAAAAGGATATAGAAGAATAGAAATTTATACGAGGTGGCCGAGAATAACATAACATAACAATAAAAATTGAAGTCAACAGGTGTCCCAAAAATGTTTCCTGGTGGGAGTTACCAGGTTGACCATGGTACCCAAAATCTGGTTTCCATTTTTTATTTCAGGATATTCCCTACTTTCTAGAAAACAAGAAACCGCATTTGAACCGAAAATAAAGCATGATAACATATGAAATATGCCCCTAGAACCGAATATGACAAGTACTTTTTCAACCCCTCTGGCTGGCCCTTGTACCACTTGTCATAGATGGCGAACGTACTTTCGCACTCGGGAGGTTCATACTTACCAAGTATCTGATTTCCAATCGTAAATTTATGATATTTATCGAATTACAAGGTAACAAGAGCCGATACGCCGTCAATTATTGTGAAAGGCAAGACGTTCGCACCACTTTTCAAAGATGGCGAATGTTCTTTCGCACTCAACAGGTTCATAATTACCAAGTATTTGATTGCCATTCATAAACTAATCATTTTTTTAACCTGTTTTTTTTTCAAAATTGGGTGAGCGTAGCGCCTCCTTTTGGGGGTAAATTAAGAAATCCCTCCAACCCCCATGCGTAAACCTATGACGTATTTGTGGCTGTTTGTTTTACTTTTACAAGTCATATTCTTTACACATTTGGGGGCCTGCCGTACGCCCCTGTACCAAAGAAAGAGGCTGGAATTAACATTTCTGTGCTCTACTACCCCAAATTAACAACAATTCACACCTATGACACACAATTAGTGGTCGGCGGGCTCCTATAGTCTGTTTTTAAACCAGGAGCACCGTTTCAAATTTACCGCGCTAAATCATGCATCTGTGATTGGATCCGCCTTCGCCAGTTTTACACAGGGCAATAGACGTAAATTTTGACATATAATAAATTTTAATTTCATGTCATAAATTATTTTGTTTTAATTTCTATTTTATCGTTTGCACATTATATATCAGTTTTTAATCCCTTTTGTATAAATCTGAAGGTAAAAGTGGCTAATTACTTGGTGCCTTTATACTGCATAAATGGTATGGATGGTGTGTCAAATACATAGAGGTCTAATAGAGGTCGATGCATTATATAATGTAATAAAATGCACACAAACATACTGTAGTGGTGTATTGTTGGTTGCTAAAAACGTCATAAAGGTTCTAGTGTATTTTCTGGTTACTTCTGTGGTGTGAATGGGACTTCTATATTCAGTCCTCCTGGTTTAAAAACAGACTATACTCCATAAGAGATAGGTGAGTGAAAACTATATAAATAATGCATTGAGTTAGAATGACGGGAGAAGCAGTTACGTGATCAAAAACGGCATCACTTCATCAAGGTGTTACTACTTCTCTGTCAAATAGTGACAGTTTGTTTTCCGTGCGATTTATTGTGATTTTTACTGATAGTTCGTTAAATTTTGGACAATAAACATTAAAAGGACTATGGTGTCGTGTGCCAAAAGAAGTTGCTCTTCTAGAAATGGTGTTGACAAGAAGAAATTAACGGGAATAACATTTCATAGGTAGTGTAAACAACAAACAGAGCCGCATTAAAAAAACAGCTAATTAAATGTAATAAAATTTTATTATTTAGAGGTCAATAAATATATATTAATTTGTTTATTTTGTGTTTTATTTGAATATGTTTGTAATAATTCTTTTTGCTAAAAATATTGCATTTATTGAATTCAACATTTTTTTTGCGTTATTCAGATAGGCCGTCTCGTTGGAGTACAAAGTTCTTATAATTTTAAATAGTCCGGGTCTACCATTTTGTTCCTACATTTAGTCACGCCTACCGGTGTCGTTTCTGTATAGGAAATTTGTACAGGATGCCATTTCCTTATATTCTAACTCAATGAAATAATAGTATAAATGGATAACCTATTAAACAAAACAGTACCTACTTGTCATATTCGGTTCTAGGGGCACATTTCATTTGGTTATCATGCTAGACCCATTCAAAAATAGTCTAATAATGGTAAGAATACAAAACAGTCTACTAACTAAGAATGACAAACAAATTGGAATGCCCGAACTTATCTGACGGACTAACTGAAAAGGAGAGAAATTGCGAAGGAGAGAAACTGTGAAGGAGGGAATTAAAGCGACTTACACGGTTAGAAGAACAATTCTACCTTTCATCGAGAAAAATATACCACCGTGGAGCCTGATCAAGACGACATAGGTACATTACCAACGATGACATAAGAAGCTAAAGATGAGACAATGAAAGCCAACAAAAGATGTACTTGAAGTTTCGAACGTTCACTTGAACGAATTTCATATGAAAAGGAAAAATTTATAGACTTAAGCATACAATTTTTCTGGTAATATTTGCCGGTAACGATAGTATCGTTGCCAAAAAATATCACCAGAAAAACCAGGGATGGCATGTTTAAAACAAAATATTTTAAAAACATTTTTTAAAACATCGTATCATGTTTTAAAAAAAAGTATAAAACATACTTAATACATAATGTGATGTTTTAAGCAACTGTTTAAAACACCGTTTAAAATATACCAGTTAACACACTGTTTTAAACAAAAAAAAACTGTTTAAAACAAAAAAAAACTGTTTTTTTTTTAACTCTGAGAAAAACTGTACGCCTAGGTCGATTTGTAGTTTTTATTAATTGTTCTTTTTCATATGAAATTCGTTCAAGTGAACGTTCGAAACTTCAGGTACATAACAGAAGAAGTCTGAGAGGAACGGGCTGAAAGAGATACCATCCAACTACTTACTAGCAAAAACAACAAAACGTCAAACATAAAACGTCAACATAAATAAGCGGGAAAACAATTACAAAAAGGACAGAAACCTATAATATACTGAAGGAATCGGAAGGAAATAGGGGAAACACGCTTGTCATCAATAGAAAAAAAATACGACAAGCTTTTAAGACAATTAATTTTATTTTTCTCATTTTAGTACACGTAAATAATAATAAAAAGTTGTTTTTTCATTTAATTATTTTTTTGGTCTAGAAGCGCAACGTTAAAAACATCAGAATGAATTTTATGAAATGATTTGCATGAATCTGAAAAATTTAACAGGTACACCCAATATGTCGCTTCACAGAATTGATAAAACCTGTTTTAATAGGAATGCTACTGTAAGTAAATGTGACGCATTTCTGTATACTTTTTTTAGTTGTGTCGTATAGTAGAAAAACCCAAATTGAGTGGCATGACATGTCTCACTATTCCTGCTATGCCTAAATCCTTTCAAATTAATATTTATTGCTAAAGCATAATATACCATGAATGGCCTCATCATCAGACAATCTTTCTGCAGCTACAGTACAAGAAATATGGTACAGAGTAGAGGTATTCGGTCGAATTACCACGTGCATAAATGTCTTTAATTCATAGCAAAATGCAGTAATTGTACAGGTCTACAAAAAAAGATCTGGTCTGGGGGTCGGTAGCCCAGTGTGTTAGCGCGTCTAGCTTGCACTCTGAGCGTACCTAGCGAAGTGGGTTCGAGCCCCACACAGCGAAAAAAATTTTCATAGGAAATTTTCCCCAAGAAGTGGTTCGGATTCCACCATAAACTGTAGGGCCCCCGTCTCCTTTACTCAGACAAATCTAGATCTTCTTGACTTAAGAGAGTCATTGAGGTGACATGGAAGGCGGTTAAAACACATTTTAAAACACATTTTAAGGTTCTCGTCCAACTTTTCCGAAGTATTTTGACGCGCTGAGCTTATTTTGGACAAAAAATGTTTTCTACCATGTCAGTTTTCATCCACTATCCCCTAAAAAGGGGCAAAAAACCCGGACTAAAGTCTTGTTTGTCCTAAAAATGTGAAGTATTTTGATCCCTGAAGCAAAAGGAACCTATGTAAAAAATAGTTTCAGTCTAATTTCATGAAACTGGAGTACGTTGTACTTTAAACCATGCTGATTAAAAGTCTCCCTGGGCCCAACCCCCTAAAGTAGAGGGTTTCCAAGATATTTAAGTATAAAGCTTGACAAATGCAGCTGACAGAAGCAGTACGTTTCCACCAAGTATACACGTGAGGTGATTATATGGCCAATTTCAAGCATAAAAGTTCTAATGCTTCGTAAGGAAGCTACAGCTCTATGAAGATGGCGATTTTCAGATAATATCTCAACAACTAGATCTAACTTTTATTTAAAAATAATAATTCACTACAATGCATTTTGACAGTTTCAAACAATTATGTCATTGTTATGAAAAGTCTACTTTCTTTATTTTTACAGAGCTTTAGCTTTAGAGCCTACACCGGTGTCTGTCTCATAAAAGGAATCCTAGGCTGTCGGCATCTGTGGTTCAAAGAAAATGTCCATAGTTCGTTGTTTAGCCAGGCCGCGGCTTCCAATCATACAGTGTTGTTAATGTGTTTGATTTATCTAGTTTTAAAGTGAAAATAATGGAACGGTGTAATGAAAGAGGTGATGAATTAAGTGTTTATTGAAATTAAATTAGCCGCTATTAATTTAATTCTGCAGTGATTAAAGAAATTTTCTATAATACATTTTTAAAAAATGGTAATTTTTTAATGTCATCGTTAAAATACATTTTCTGCTGGCAGTCAATTACTTAGATCGGTGCTATTTTTTCCATAAAGATATAAAGACGTCCTACTTTTTCTCATAAATCCTATGGGAGAATTGTGGTTTGTTAAAAATTGCTAAGATGGCAATGAGTAAATTAATATGAAATGTCAGTGTTTTCATTTTAAAACTTATTAAACAAAGTGAAAGTAAAACTGTTAATCTTTAAATGAGTCTTTGCAACACTGTAAAACCCGTGTTATTGATAGGACAAATGAGCGCGATAACTTTGTCTTTTCCGTCTTCTGTTTATAATTCATTATACCATGCTTGTAATTTTCCATTAGGCATGTACATTCACGTAGCGCGAGAGATCTGACAACACAGCTGCCGTAAATTCCTCCGACGGGCGGAGCATCTCAGCTCTGTTATTTCATTTCAGCCAGCTGGCACGCGCGATGTTTTAATTTTACTCCTTATGCCTAGCGTTCCACTACACGTACGGTATGTCATCCTGCAAAATATTTGTTCGTACACAGCGGACACCCTGTCTAATATATTAATAAATAAATAACAACGAAAACAAATTATGGAATTTTCAAAGCCTGTACATTGGCACGCCAAGAATTTATGCTTCTAGTATAGATGAATTGTTTATGAGGCATACTACTGTTTTATTGTTACTAAATTTGATGTCTGGTTTTGCAATATTATAACTTAATTGTTTCTATAAAAATGCACTCTAATTGGAAAATAAATATCTCAAAAGATCTCAAAATATGTCATTTTATAAGTTTTATATTGCTCTAGAGTTATTTATGTTAATCCGCCAGGCAACCGCAATTATTGTAATTATTATTTACGGACTATAATTTATTTAAAATACTAATAGACCAATTACTTTGTTTAATCATGTGAAATACAACACATTTAAGGACAAGGTGAATCTTTCACTTCTGGAATAAAAAAATGACATTTCCCTACGTGTTGTCTGAGAAAATATTCAAATTCTTAGAAACTACTGGGGATTAGAGAGAAAACTGCAGACTAAGCGGTAGGCGCCTGTATAATGCTAATATCATGTAAGTACAACTAATTTCGACACGTGCGTTGCAAATTGCAATAAAATAATAAAATATCCGTGATGACTGATGAAGTAAACCTATACAGAAAAATTCGTTCTCGGTTATTTGTGTATGTAGTAAAAAATTTCATAAATATTATTATAAATCTATATAGTTATTTTAGCCCGGCCGCATATTGCAAAGTCAAAGGTAATGGTGCACTTGAAGCAAAAATCATGGAACTTGGTACATTTGTGGATAATAGTGTATACCTCAATTTTAAGATTAGAGCCTACTCGAAAATCCAAAATGGCGGCCGTGGCGGCGATTTTTCAAAATGGCCGCCGAAAACGCAAAAAAAACTGTATCTCTGGCAGTTTTCGCCTGATTAATGTAGGATTTTCACATAATCTAAGTCAATTGACATGACTAATTTGGACAACCTCGTAACCACCATGAGGGGAATGGGAAATCCAGCAGCGATCTTCTTGTTTTGGATACGAGGAAGATTGTCAATCCCAGTGTTGTGGAGTCCATTCGTAATTTAGAGAACATTGGTAGAAGTTAGTGCAAGTCGTTTTGGGAGGAAAGGATTATATCACGGTCTGTGAATATGAATGTTGCGATTAAAAAAAATAAACTCCCCTTTTTTAAAACGCCTCCGTCTAAACCAAAGAAACGGGAGAAACTTGAAATCGACTCTCTTAAAGAAAACAGAAGCCTTTTCTTACGACTGTACATTGGATGTCAAGTCCGTGGAGGCGATCTTGAAGACTTCTTTAGGCATGAGAATCATTCATAACCAGTGTCACTTTCGGATTACGGTCGAATCAGATTAGACCAAAAATCAGATATACTGGATTGCTTTGCAAAGTTACAACGTTCCACAGAAGAGGAGGAAATGCAAAATGTTGGTGATTTTGTCCATGGCTACGATTTTGTTTTGCTAGATAGAGCGGCCATTGTGAACATGTTCAGCCCTACCGGAGACGACACATTCCAAAACTACGTAAAAATATTTTCAGAATACGTCCTCAGGCAGTTCCGCCCTATAGTCCGACAAGTTGATGTCGTTTTTGATTTATATTCCACGGACAGTTTAAAGGCAGGTACGCAGGAGAAGAGGGGGGACGGAACTCGTTGGCGTGTGGAATTCACCAAACGTGTCCCGAAGTGGAAAGCTTTTCTTAGGGTGAATCAAAACAAAGAAGAACTGTTTCAACTCACACATCTCCCAAAAATTAGATTTCCCGGAATAGTAATAGTCACAAATGGACAAGGCATCACAAGCAACTGCAATGAAATAGACATTTCAGGACTATCCCCGTGCAACCAATAGGAAGCTGACACGCGCATCTTCCTGCACGCCCATCATGAAGTCAGCCTCGGAGCCCGCAATTTGCTGATCAGGTCCGTAGACTCAGATGTTGGGGTTCTGGCAGTCAGTCTCGCGAAAAAACTGAATTGCGATCATCTTGACATCGCTTTCTCTGTAGGGAAATCATTCAGGTGAGTGCGGTCGTTTTTATTTCTTGTGAAGTAATAATATGTCTTTATAATTTTGGTACTTTTATTCTCCAGGTATATTAATGCAACAGTTTGTTTGTTTTGTTTGTTTTGTTTTCTTAACCGCTTCTCAAGTCACCGAAGTAACTCCTTGAAAATCCAGAATGAATTGTTACTGCTGATAATTTAGGAGTTCAGAAATGTGAAGCGCTGATGGCATTTCATGCGCTATCAGGCTGTGACACAACGTCCTCTTTTCTGGGCAAAGGAAAACAAACAGCCTGGACGACGTGGTCTAGCTTTCCCGCAGTAACAACGGCTTTGAAGGTACTTTCCCTGACCTCAGAACTGACAACAGTAAGTTTCTGTTTCTCAACTATAGAACGATTTGTGGTACTCATGTATGACAGAACAAGTTCAGAAGATTCAGTGAACGTCGCACGGCACACCATGTTACTGCGCAAAAACCGGCAGATTGGATTTTGGATTTTTGAGTTGGCTCTAATCTTAAAATTGAAGTATACGCTATTATCTACAAGTGTGCAAAGTTTCATTTTTTTTTTTGCTTGAAGTGCACGATTATTTACCACCCGGCTGGACTATTTGTCAACTTATCACTCTACGGTAAGTGATTAACAATATTTTATCGAAATTTCGAAACCGCTGTATATCGTTAATAGACTAATTAAAAGGTCGTTAAGTGGTAATTACATGCTACTTAAGTTCATTTAGCAATATATAATATAGTTTCATGATATGAATTTGACGTAGGTGTAAGTACATAAGTTTATTTCCTCGCTCATATAATAGCTAAAACCGACACTATAACAGTATAATTATTGCTCTTGATACTCCAGGGAAATTAGACAAAGATATGGCAAATCTGCGAAAGGTCAAGGATAGATAAGCTAAGTATATATTTTCACCCACTAATTTCACAAAAATAAAAAGTCCTCCTTAAAATCATTAAACGTTATTTATAATAGAACATATGATCTTTATGTTTCGTTTCGATACGTTTTACATTTGAAAAACAAGAGTAAGTCGTAATAAGAACATTTCAAAGTAAGCATGTTTGCTGTTTTTTTGTAATTTTTGACGTTTTTCCGAACTTTTAATGCATGTTTGAGTTAGATGCGCTCGATGAACCAAAAAAATCTATACCTCATTTCATTGTTGAGTATTTAAGCTATTAGATAATGGTCAATTTATATTGGTTCATCAAGCGTTTCAACGTATAAAAAACAAAGTCGTTTCCGCGGGAGTCGTAGTGGTGTCGACGTTGCTTGCGAATTTAAACGTGCCAGCGCTCTAAACCACATTTTGTCGTGCATATTGAATAAAAATACTTTTTCTACTTCTATTTAATTATATGACAATTATTAGCATTTTTTTGGTGAAAAATCGTGTCTATTATTCACTGTAGTGAATTATCGATTCATAATTCACTGCATCCGGCCTATCACAGATACAAATTCATAAATCATTGTTTCGCTGATTCAATGATATTTTAAATCGACCGCGATCAACTCTTGCTGCTGCGGCTGACAATCAACTCGCGTGACAGTGACAAGTGTACCGCCATACCGCCATATTGTTTGTTTACGTTTTTGACTTATTACGAATAGGTACCGATTAATGCTATCAAATTTCAGTCTGATTTATTTGTTTAATAGGTGTAGAAAAAACATAGTATTACATTCGCAATTATGGCCATTATTCACTCAGATGATTTGCGCTACTCGCCTACGGCTCATGGGCTCATACGTCATCTTCGTGAATAATGGCTATCATAATTGCTCATATAATATTCCTGCGACTATTGAATAATTCATTTATAATAGATACGTGTTTTTGAACAATTAGGCTCATTGTTCACAACCATGGGTAATAATTCTTTACACATGGGCTAGAACCTATCACAAAAGCTTATTTTCATTATTCAACAGTTTATGTGGAGCAACCACAAAAGACGATTTAAAATTCAAAAACATCCCGTGTGCCATAACTCAGTCCAGTCTCTCATAATAAGTAGTAGTCTAGGCTTCTTTTCAGAAAAGTACGATGCAAGGAGCATTTTATGTAACAATTGAGTAACCATGCTTTTCCCCATATTTCAACCCCGCTGAATCCGCAAATCGGGGTTGTCCAGCTGGAAAATCGACCGGAAGTGAGATATTCAAGATGGCGTCCAATATGGTGCCAAAAACCATAAAATATTGTATTTCCCGTCCCCTGTGATCTAGAAACATGGTATAAATGTCTAATTACATATATTCAAGGTTGAGGAACACGTTTAAATACATTTCAACCTGACCGGAAGGAAGATATTGAAGATGACGGCCAATATGGCATGAAAAACCATAAAACAGCATATTTCCTGTCCCCTGTGACCTAGAAACATGATTTATATATCGAATGATATGTTTTTGAGGGCGAGGAATGTATTTAAATACACTTAAACCCGACCGGAAGTAAGCTTTTCAAATGGCAGCCAATATGGAGTCAAAAACTATACAACCGTGTATCTTAGTCCTTCTCCTGTGACCTAGATACATGGTATAAAGGTCTAATTTTATATTTGTTGGAGAGCAAGGAACTCATCTGAACACACAAAAATAACATTTATTGTTCTATATATAATTAAGAATGTAAAATTTCCTTCGAATTAACATTTAGGCATTCGCCTCTACAACTGCATAATTTCATTCCAGGGACAGATGACTTCCTGCAACGGCACAGCCTAGTGTTGCATGGCACCTTGCATCGCAAATGCTCATTCTGGTTTGTAGGATGGCAAAAAAATATCCTCGTCTTCAAAATACTCATATGCAGCTAACTTCTTGTCTTTCTGCTTTGGAATAAGTGGCATTTGTTTTTTATGTATGTCTCTATTTAATGGCTGGAAGAACTGATAGTAATCTTTTTAATTTTTAGTTTTGCCCTCGATAATTTCATTAAATTATGGAAGACCTCGTAGCACGGTTATCGTTTTTGAATTTAGGGAATGCCTTCAAACGTCAGATTATGAACACTGGTTACGAAGGTAAATAAAATCCAAGATATAGTTCAGAGAGGCAGAGACAAAGACAGCTAACTTCGTATCGAATTTTTACAAAAAAAAAAAAACAAATTGAACCGGCTTTAAGAAAAATTGCTAAACATTGTGAAATTAAATTTCACCCTCACCCAGTTAAATAAACAATTGCCGGGAAAATAGGAATAACATGTCGTTCCATGATAATGTCTGATTTACTAATAACTGATGTCTTTGGTCAACTGCGGCCTCTACATGCGTAGTTTGTTGTAGTAGAGGCCATCTGTACGTTATAGTTCGAGTGCCGAGATTCATTTATTTCAACTTCTATTTCGTTCTAATGTATCACAATAACAATGTAAGAAAATAAAAATTAGTGAAGACACATCTGTGGATAAAGAGCTTTATTTAAAAAAAAAATCATCAAAATCGATGACGTGGGAGCCGCTGGCAAAACCGAAATGGAAAACGGCTTGTGTTTTAAATATACTACTATATAGATATCCATCATTTTGCATTTTTAAACGTTAACGCCGGACTCGTTATCAGAGAATTCTGAAATCTCTATACGTCAAAATTTCATGTAATGTTGCATTATGATAACCATTAATCATTTTGAATTCTTAATTTTTGAGATCAGATTCGGGATGAGCTACTCCTAAAATACCTACTAACTCAACTAATACAGTTTCGACCAAATTTGCGCGGCGCTTTCGTCAAATATTGCAAAATTTTCAACTAAAGAAATGTTGTTTCCAATTTTTGCTTACCTTTCATTAGACGTAGCTTGATGAGATTAATAAAGTAATGATTGAAGAAATATAAAAAAAGCATACCTACGGGTCGAATTGAGAACCTCCCTCCTCCTTTTGTAAATTTTTAGGTTAAAAGTAAATAACCCATATAAAGTACAAAGAAATATTTACAAGTATATAAACACCCTCGATTGCGTTTTTAGGGAATTGCGTCTATAATGAGCCTTCATTACTTTTCTTCTTTTCCAGACAGAGTATAATGTTTTAATTACGTTAATAAATTTACTCGGGTGTAATATGTTATGCGGAGTTTCCTTTTCCTCAGACACACGAGATGCATTTTTTCGGTTTTATCTTTGTGGTTGATAGCACATGGAAGGAAACAAGATAAACATATAGGTGTGACTAGTTTTGTTTTAGTTTTATTTAAACATATAAGTGATAGCTTTTTTCACATAAAAATAATTTCAAAATTTAACCAATATCATCCCAAATTTTTCTCAACAAATAGATACTTATCGATTATCTTATTGTTTAAGTTTGTCAAATATGAATCGGTTAGATATACTTCTTCAGATTAAAGTTTTGCGTTACTCATAATAGATATTAATTAAACTTTAAAATACGTATATACCGTTTTCTTTTGTTTGTACGTGAAATTTATCTGCATAATCTTTAAAAAATAAATTAGTAATGGGGTTATCGACAAGCAGAATGATGTGTAAATGTACGTATTTAAGGAACCCATATTTCTATTTCCATTGAATTTAAATATAATGTGCACGATATATAGCATACGCTCAGAGAGTCACTTAACACGATTTTTTTTTACAAACCAAACATAATTAAGCACGAGAAATTGAAACAAGAGGTTAGGTATAGTCGCGGGTAGGCTGTCTTATTATGTCTTATTATATCCAAAATGTAAATTCTGTCTGTTAACACTAGTTTCTCGGGAACGGCGGCACTTATTTACAGGGAACTGCGATGATTCAAAGCCGAACGATATATTAATGAACACCCATAGTCTCAGCTTCAATCGCACCAAAAGGTACTCTTCATTAAACACCTAAAATTTGAAAGGTGAAAATAGTTGGAAAACATGTAAAAAAACAGCTCGCCAGTCTAGTAAAATTTTGTTAATTGCTATTTTTAATGAATTTTTGAAATTAGCTAAAAAAAAAAGAATTTACTTTTCAAAACACCTGCTTAAAATTATGGTACATTACTTTTGAAAAAATTTGTCTGCCTGACAATTTTTATTAATTTACATCTCATAAACCTTTTGTTATAAATTATTTTTTTCATGAAAGTACACTTCATAACACTTCCTTGTTTTTTGTTTGAAAACGAAGTTTTCTAGTACCTACAGTCACTTGGTGCCAAAAAATACCCAAATTTCTGACTAATTCTATAGCGGATTGGAATTTCTTTTGCGAATTCTTAAACTTTAGGGTATCAACTTCAAATATTAAAAAGGAATAGATGTAAGAGGGTGAAAACCACCATACATTCAAAAAAATCAATAATTAACGAAGTACTGAGAATAAATTAATGAAACTTATTATTTTCAGTTTTTGGGGTCGCTGAACACGAACGTGAAGTCAGAAATTAAAAATTTTATGTTACACCCTCAATATGGCCGATATAAATAAATAAATAAATTAATTGATAAATTAATTAAGGATAACTCCTTTTGTTGTTATACTTATTTGACGAAGTCATAATTATATTAGAACCGGAAAAAGTGCCAGAAAACAAATTTTGCAGAGAAATCCGTTTCACAATACCCTGAGCAGCAAAAAATGTCTGCCTTCATTTAGACTTTTTCCTTGTAAGAACCATAACTTCTGTTAAACTCAAAATTTTGATTCAAAATTTGATACACTTATAAAACAGCACAGGAAATACACTGTGCTTTACATACGACATACCTACTGGGTGATCGTTAAGCCATGCAAAATTCGGTACACAATGCTTTGTAATAATTTTTAAGCAAAATGTTAAGGTTTTTTTCATATGCAGATAAAACTGCAATGACGTACAAAATTTATAAACTGTAAAATATAGGTACGGGGTAGACTAGACTTTTAAAATTTAACTATGCTGCCAGAGTTTTACTCTGCTGAAATTGCAAGACAACAATCCAAGTCAAAAATAAATTTTAAAGAAGAAAAGGGAAGCTGAAAAAAATAGATATGTAGATTCTCTTGTAAATTAAATACGACGGATGATGTTTTATATAATTCATCCTTACCAGACATTCACCATACCTTTAAAGTCCAATCCCCTGGCAACAAAAACGTATATATAACAAAATCAAGATTTCCATAAGTATTATGCATTGCCGTTTTGTGACAATAATATGACCACCCTTATCGACCTAAATAACATACGAATAAACGTTAACCTACAACTCTTTTTTTTTCAGTATTTTTTTAGTATAAATTTCACTTTTATTGGAGAATTACCCTATAGCTGCGATAACACTCTAGAGTTTTTATTCAAAGAAAAACTGCTCCGGTATAGATTTTCATAATCCTACAGCTCTTACGATTTATAGTCCTCAAAAGCTTTAAATTGGGAAAATTAGGAAGAAATCGTGTTGTTTCTGTATTCAGCATATGCCACAGAACTTTTGTGTTTATTGGAAAAGATTTATTTCATTGAACACTGTTATTTTATCGAGGCTCTCACTAATGTCTGCAGCTTTGCTCTCCGGTCTATATGACCTTGCGGTAGGGTAGATATTTGCAGTTTGAATGTTGTACACTTGGATTGTGAAGTGAAGTGAGGCCTTTCTGTGGCGAAATGCTAAATATACATATATGATGAGTTATTTATAGTGGCGGCATTGTGTGGAAAGAGCGGATGGGAGATGAAGGATCCGTAGACAGTCCATGATGCTTTTTTCTTTTGAAAACGATTCCAAAGCAGGAACCGCAACGAGATACCTTAACGATCTCAAATGCAGCTCAACCAGTGAATCTAGTAATTTTCATACCGACAACCGCGGAAATCTCTCGGAACATTTCATTTGCCTCTATGGAAGGAAATTCATTCTCTGACTAAACCCTATATACATTCCTGAAAACCTGTTGCGATCACCAAGTTATTCCTATCTCCATCTCCACAGCTCAATCGTTGCTCCAAGTCTCCTTCTGTCTTAAGAATTCGAGTCAGGGCAGGTTTGCCTTACTCAGAAAATTACACGATACAAGGCGCAATCTCAACACTACCAATAACCGTATACGAAACCTATTAACGCACAGCTCCACACTTTCAGCATCCGGTACTCTGAGACACCATTAATGGACCGATTATCTAATAACAAAGCACAACAAAATACTATTTTTCAGAAAAACAAACTGTTCAAATTAAAAATGATGTGATTCCAGGCAAACGTAATGCTGTACGTTTTGTTGTACATCCAAGCATCCTGTACATGCCATTAAAATTACGGAAAATACAGCGTACGTATGGTAACCCACCTTACGGACTTCTGTAGGGGCTCATTTTATTTCATTCTGTGATGCAGTTTAAGGGGCACTATGATTTATTTTTTCTCTAATAGTCGGGGAGCCCAACCTAGCTCTCCCCTCCCGATCCTAGGGAACATTGTTTTTATAAAGATTAAAGCCTAAAGAACAATTTTAGACATGTCCCAAAAAAAAAAAATTGGCTGTACTTTCAACATGGCGGCTATATGTTAAGAAAATCTGTTGCCAATGTTGTTTTTGTCATTTAACACAAAAATTAAGAAAGATGGACAAAAACTTTTTTTTACAAAAAACAACGTGCATATAATTTTCTAAAATTTTGTTCCTATACAGTATTTTGATTAGGAGTTACCATTTTCCAGATAAATGAGTCCAAAATTAAGAAAACATGGAAATTCATATATCGGTAAATCATTTGGAGGAAATAACTGTGACAATTATTGTAAGGCGTATAATATAACTTTATATTATTAATATAACAAAAAAATAAAATAAACTGAAAAAAATTAATAATAATACCTAATAATAATATTACTATAACTTGCAGACATCTCGAAAACGGTAACTCCTATCAAAACATTGTATTAAAGCAAAATTGTAGGCAATTTTATTCAAAATATTTTTTGTGCAGAAAGTTTTTCTCTTTTTTAGTTCTTGGGTTAATAGACGGAAATTATATTTGTAACAGTTTTTTAAAGTTTTTTGGATTCTGCTGGCTCATTCCAATAAAATATTCAATGCAAATAAAAAACATAACATCAATAAATAAATTTAATAATGAACAAAAGAAGTATCTCATCATAAATAGTTTTTATTCCGTTGATGAATGTTTTGAGCGTAACAGTGATGTTTAATCATCTGTGATAAAGCCTAAAGTTATAATGTATGTAGTTGCATTACAATTTGTCTGTATATTTTTTTTATCTTATGTTTTTTTAAATTGTATTTTGTGCATTTTTAAATTGTTTTTTGTGCATTTTACTATGTATGACGTTCATATATGTATCCGGTACATCTAGATGACAAAATATAAATAAATAAAATTACTCTTTGATACCAAATTTGGCAATAAAAGAAGGCTTATTAACATATCCGCATTAGCAGAAGAGTACGGACCTCAAAAATGTTCGGCATTACTGGGCCTTCATTAATTTACTGGATGCGACTCAGCGCCTTTAAGAGAAATGAAAAGATAAAACCTCTAAAAATGTTACTTTCTCCCAAATATATCCGAACATTTCAAGATTTGGGGAGCAGCTGGAATAGTGATGATAAAATCAGTCGCATAATTAGAGGAGTTTACATGTGTCATATATGGATCAAAGAAATGCGCTAGCGTGGACGAGCATCGCCTAATTACAGAAATGTGATGACAAAGATTTGTCTTTATTAATTGACACTACAGTTGATTTTTCTTCTATTCCACCATCAAGAGCTGGTGTTGTCAAGCATCTTAAAAGGAGTGTTTACCAAACGCGTATTTGGCGATTAGCCGACAAAGGTATTGACATTATTTCAAAGGCTTGGAATGATTATGGATTTCAAGAAAATGGAGAACCTCTGGTGTTCAGTAGATAAAATACTGCCTCAATCGCTTACTGAAATTCTTCAAGAGATGATTCCAAATCAAACCACAATAGACGAAAGAGGATGATAACGATATCATAAATGAAGCAATAGAGGAGGAAGACTTGGACGAAATATTCGATGTTTCGAGAGACAGCGATAGTGAATCTGAAAGTGAATGTGTTACTTACGTTTTATATTGAATTTTATATATTTTTTTAAAAGCTGGAAATTTATCTGGAAAATAGTAATTCCTATCCAAATATTGTATACGAACAAAATTGTAGAAAATTTTATGCCCTTTGTTTTTTGTGCAGAAAGTTTTTTTACCTACATTTTTTACGAAATATACATTATTTTTGAGTTATAAAATAATAGAATTGTTTTCTGCAAATCTAGACACACTTTATTTATGTCGAAATACACTCTAAATACAGAAAAACCCCAGTTACGACATTTCCTATTTAAATCCTTCCAGGCTGGCTTATTTATCGAACAATGAGATTTGATTAATTTGAAAGTGTCTCCCGTTGCTGAAATGATACTTACCTTGTACACTTCTCCGTTGATAATAGAAAAATATATATTTCAATGCTGACAAACATAATATTTCATAAATTTTATCTGTTGATAAACAACTTCAATGTTAAGTATACGTACAAGTACCTACTGTTGCAGTTTGAAAGGTCGCGAATGTGAGCGTTAATGTTTTATTTATTTAATAAAATTGCAAATCTATACAATGGACGTATATTACTACCTATTTAGCGAAACCAGGTTTTGTTTGTTCTTTAATCATTAGTGTGAGGAAGGAAGTTACATAATGGATATGATATGTGGTTTTATTTAATTATGTGCTATGTACCAATTCAGTAGTAGCATATTAAATACTTGTATGGGCATATTTAACGTAACTAACAGGATCGATCATTATTTCGATGAAATTGCAGGTTTAATTAGTTTGGTTAAATACACAGGCACACAAAATAAAAAAGTGGCCTTTTTCTGGTACTCCATTGGGTAACTCATATGTATTTCGACGTGCTGAACACGAATCGGGTGTCCGTTTAGCTCCATTGGCCACCATTTTTTTTGTAAATCGCGATAATAACCTAAAAAAACTCAATTTAGATTATTTTCACGATTTACTACAAATTGGTGGGTAACGGAGCTAAACGGATACCTCATTCGTATTGAGCATGCCGAAATACATGGGGGTTACCCAATGGAGCCTCAGAAACAGATCACTTCAATTTTTTTTGTGTCTAATATATTTGCATACGCGATTTTATAGAATAATGGTGGAGGATCCAGTGATATTCATATATTACACGGAATCATACACAAAGAAAGGTCTGTTTATGCTCCTGACAGGAGCCCGGCCCGGAGCCAACCGACAACGACGGCGCGCAGTGTTATGGTGGGCATGTGTTTGGATGGGGTGTGTCCGGTTTCGACTAAATAAAGTGTGCTCATACGAGCCTAAAACTAATTCATAGAATAGAACTTAAACTAGCACTGGCACTGCACTCACAAAATTTTTAATTGTTGATACGGGAAAACGGAACCAAGTGAAAAACCCGTTCGAACGAATGACGACCTTGCGGTCTGACCACCGACAAGAAAGGTAGAATGGTTAAAAAATTGAGAATTCTAAAAAGTTTTCGGCCTAGAGGGGATTTAGAAAAAACAAAAAAAAAGGGACAAAGAACAAAATTGAACAAACATGCAGAGGGGGGAAATGGGGATTGAAAAGTTGTAAAGTTGAGAAAGATAAAGAGTGAGGGTAGATGTACGTTATCGTAGAAGGAAGTGTGGCTAAGGGAGTTGCCGGAATATAGGCAGCGCCTGGTATGGTAGGGGGTATCTTATGTCGAAAAGTATGGCATTATGCTCTCTCATTCGGGTTATATTGCGGGTTAGCGAACTATCGTTCAGTTTGAATTTATAGAATCTGTGATATTTCTTGGACGTACCTAGTCCGTTAGTGGGGTTATGTCGTGGCAACTTGTATACAGGTTTCTGAGGGTGGTGTACTTAGCAGAGTCTGAAATGAGGCGCATTTTGTGTTCTAATACTCTTAATTCCCGCATTGTCGTGGTCGGGATACTGCATCACACCGGCGCACAGTGGGAAAAATATGCCCTTTTTTGGACAAAAATCTGCCGACAGTAGAGATTTCAATCAAATTAAATTAAAAAAATGGCAAATACTCTTAAGACATTGTACTTTAGAGTAGTGCTGCGGCAAAGTGGCTTTGGATTAACCTAACCTAAAAATCGCAGATATTACTTCCACATCCAGTGGAAGTATAGAAACGACAAAAAATTAAAAAAATTTTTTTTTGTTTAAATAGGCTTAGAATGTCATGAAACGTCGATATTTTAGGTTTGAGCAAAAAAATGTCTGTCAGTAACTTTTTTGTGCGCACGATTACTCTGGAACCGTTTAACATATCGACTTGAAATTTGGTACACATATGTATTTTAACGAGATCTAGGTTATATTTTTATCTTATTCCGTTGAATGGTTGTGGGGTAAATTGGGGTAAATGGGGGTAAATGGCAGGTAAGAGTTCATAAAATTGGTATTTAGTATATACAAGAGAAGCTAATGTCTCAAAAGAAATTTTATTATTAGCCACCCCCAATACTACCCCCACCCCATTATAAAAGGGGGTGGCTAATGTTAAAATTTCTTTTGAGACATTAGCTTCTCTTGTAATACTAAATACCAATTTTATGGACTCTTACCTGCTTGATTTACCTATTTACCCTCATTTACCTCAATTTATCCTCAATTTACCCCACAACCATTCAACGGAATAAGATGAAAATATGACCTAGTTCCAGATCTCGTTAAAATACATATGTTACCAAATTTCAAGTCGATATCTTAAACGGTTCCAGAGTAATCGTGCGCACAAAAAAGTTACAGACAGACCGACAGACATTTTTTTTGTTCAAACCTAAAATCTCAACGTTTCATGACATTCTAAGCCTATTTGAACAATACATTTTTTTTTTAAATTTTTTGTCGTTTCTATACTTCCATTGGATGTGGAAGCAATATCTGCGATTTTTAGGTTAGGTTAATCCAAAACCACTTTGCCGCAGCACTACTCTAAAGTACAATGTCTTAAGAGTATTTGCCATTTTTTTTATTTAATTTGATTGAAATCTCTATTGTCGGCAGATTTTTGTTCAAAAAAGGGCATATTTTTCCCACTGTGCGGCGCCGCGTATGGGATGGCCGACCTGAACACCATCGTGTACAGCGATTTTTTATTCGTCCTGTTAAGTCCGCTACCCCTTGCCAGGAATGGGTACAGACTCCTGGACTTGGAGTAGACCTTGCGTGTAGTTTCGTTAACGTGGGTGTTGAACGTCAGTCGTTTGTCCAAGTTAAAATGAGATGAGGCTCGAACTTTGTAATATACAATTTTATACTCTGTGGTCATATTTTGATATATTTCAGTAATTTTAGTCGACTGAAGAATGCAGGAAACAATGTCAGATTTCTTTGTGTTTTAATAAAATGTTGGCAATGGAAAAAAATATTTTTGATTACCAGATATTGAAAAATTATTTCGTGTATTTCCTAATAAAATATAATGTGAAAAAATTTGCGGCAAATCGGACGAAGAATGTTTACTTTTTTTCCTATAACAGCTAGGTACAACCTATGGCAACCTGATGGGGGCTGATACGCCCGAAACAGGCCTGTAGTTGGTTCCCTTAAATCTCGGAAGCCTAGCTGCTTTAGAAATAAAAGTAAAAATTCTTCACCGATTTGCAAATGTGAAGGTCAATGTACCCGCGAATAAAGTTTACTTTTTCAAAATGGATTTAAACCACCATTTGTTTGAAGCAATTGTTTTTTTCTTAAAAAAGAATTTAATAAAAGTTAATTTGAGTAAAATATTCTTTTATTATTTTGCATCTTAAAGATTTTTTGTTCAACACTGTATACAATTGTCGCAAATTTATAGGGGTTTGAGGGGGTTTGGTGGGGGCTGAAAAAATATTTTCAATTCAAAAATGTGTCAATACCAAATTGCCGTACTGAAATATTTTTTATTAACCTCAGCTGTTTATAATAATACGGTATTTTTAATAAATTACTGGTATTTATAAAGTTATGCCAAAACTACCTTTCGTTCACAAAAATTGAATATAACCCTTTTTAAAGAGCGTTACTTAAGCTTTAATTAAAATGACATCAAAAGTCAAAATTGGATAAAAAATAAATGTATCTGTACAAAATTAGACCGGCCATCTTGATGACGTCATCAAGGGATAATCTTAACCCCCAGGAGAGTGTCTCCCGGTGGTTTTTTGAACCTTAATATGTGTACCAGCTTCATGCAAAATTTGGTGCTGGTATCCAAAACTGAAATATTTTTACGCTAACGCCACGGACTACAAGTAAATGTTGGTAAAGAGCCTAAAAATTTATGATGTGATAATCTGTCTACCAAATATGGCAAAGCAAGGGCGGACGCCTCCCTTAGGTAGCGTTTATCTCAACTACATGCAATGGAGAGTAATAGTGTTATCGACTGACATAAAAAGGTTCACAATTTTTTAGAAGCTATTTGACTTGGGATTGACGGTAATAATATACACGAAAATTTTGATTCGCTTGTGCCTAGATTTATAGTTGTCACTTGTCATTTGAAAGGCTTTTTACAGCATTATATGAGTTATACAAGGCTTTCCAGCCTCTCGAGCTACTTCTATGGGGATATCCGCATTAGGATTTTTATGGGCTAATTGGAATTTTCCATTATTTTGTTAAAAGTTCAAAATTTACCTTCCAGGATGAGATTATATTTTTCTAATGATCATCCGGTTCTCCGGTCCTACGGTCAGGTGTCCGGATGAAAATAATTTGCAGTTATAGTAAAAACCGCCCTTGGCAATTTTAGCCTTTTTTTGTCAAATAAATCGTTTCGGAGGATACGTCCTAATCGCGCTTTCCTCTTTTTGGTGCTTATTATGCTGTCAACTTTTAAAATTTTAAAAAGTCCACATGTTTACCGTCAATTTTCGGCGTATCTTCCACTTTTCGCCTTTTGTGCCACACGTCGTCGGAGACGCGAAAACATATTCTTTTATTTAATTCTTTGCGTAGGTGCCAAAAATTTGCTTTGTTTTGGCTTACGTCTTTTGAGACGAATGATTTTTTTAGTCGATTTTTGCCATTTTTCGACTTAGACTGATTTTCCTGGATTCTACAACAGCTTTTAATTTAGCTTCTAAGCAGTAGAAGAAAATATCTGTCGCCTTTAATTTTTGAGCTTTAACATCAGAATCGTAAAATCCCCATGTATCGAATTTCTGCAAGAATTTTGCAATTACGGCAGCCATGTTGGATTCGCCATTTTAAATTTGAAATTTTTGACCTCCAAAAATACCTGATTAGCAATTCCGACAAAATTTGAATTTTGTCAGTAGTGCCTCCACCAAATTTGCAAAAAAATACCTTATTTCCAATTTTGCTCATCTTACATCAGACTTGGCTCGATGAAACTATAATGGAACCACCACCGAACCATACCCTACAGCAGGGATTCCCAACAGGTGGTCGGCGATATGTCACTGAGATACATATTCAGTTGTTTTGTATTTTACTTGACTTGCAGTGGCCATTATCCTAATCTATTTCCCGCGTAAGTTCAGTAGGTTATTCATCAACTTTTACAGTCAAGTCAACTGTCACTTTTAAGTATATTAGTTTAGTAAGTAATTTATGGTAGATTCTACATAATCTTCATTTTTAGAATTTAAGCTTTTATAGCGACAGATGAGGGGGTCCTTGAAAAAGTCTTGTTGGGAACCACTGCCCTACAGTTTGCAAAAAAATTATAGACACCTTTTAAGCCAATACTGAGTAATATTGGAACAAACAAAAAAACATGAAAATTGAGAACCTGCTCCTCGGTTAAAAGACACACGCACGCTTACAAAAGTCCGCCTATTATCTCTTCATTTATTATCATTGTACCATCTCATATACATACAATTTCACCATAATGTACAAATTACCCTTTGTATTGCCTTGGTTCAAATAGATCTTATTACTCGTCATTGTTCCTATATTTTTAATTAAAATACTTTCCTTAGAAATTCGCTGGAATTTTAAAATAAAAATTTCAAGTGTGTAAATATATTTTTACAGGTGGAACGGCAATAAATGTTAGACATTTATTTGCAATATTTAAATTCATTTCCTTCAATTAATTTCCATATTTATTTGTTCAAGGCAAAATTAACATATGGTATAGAGATCAGCGTACGACTGTGTAAATATTTCGATATGACCTAAACAAGGACAAATTAATTATATCAATAAAAAGTTGCTCTTTATCTCATACCGAAATATAATGCTGTGATATAATCAATATAAGTATGGCAGCTAAGCTGAGTCGGTAACCCGTATTTTGTGATAATCATTCTAGAAATAAGTGTTAGATAATAAAATGCGGTATAGATTAATAATTAATTGGAAGTGTCTTGGGAGATAATTTAGAAATATGAGTCGCATGCACGGCGGGTATGACAATTAGTAAAACTACTAAGAGTTGCCCTAGGACGCAGCTACTACGATTTTTTTTGCCAAAGTTATACTTTGATAGCATAATTTTCTGTTTGAGCTTAAGAAAACCGGGTTTTAAATTTTTCTTATTAAGTATTTTCCTTTTTAGAATATGTTTAAGGGCATTCTTGATTTATTTTTACAATTATTTTTATTTATTTGCTTTTATCATGATTAGAGAATATTATTTAGGTATTAAGCAAATTACAACTTACACTCTTTTATTTATTATAAAATTACCTACTTTGTGTATATTGTTGCCCTAATCTGGGAACGCTAATATACTAGTTAGGTAAATGCTTTAAAACACTCATTATTGGAGAACCAATCAAAACAACTACTCTTCTAGCTAATACTGAAGAAGCATTGAATTACATAATAGGATTCTTAGCATTTTAAAGCAAAAAATATATTAAAAATACTTAAATCATTTATTTAAATTCAGTCATTCACTTTTTATTTAATATGAAAGTATCTACTTTCTGTATATTGGTACCTTAATCTGGCCACGCTAATATACTACTTGGTAAAACACTTAGTAGAGTGCATTAATACGCTTATTGTGACTTCCGTGGGGGTTTCGTTGTTACAAGCTGAATTTGATATAAAATTAATGATGATATACTAATGTTTCAAAATCTCAAAGCCGTCAAAAAATGTCCTACTCAAAAGGTCATTATAATCAAAAAACGAGTTATTTCTTAGTGAATTAGGTGTTTTGATATTTCTACTTTTGAGTAATAGCAAATCCTTTTAACCATGAATAGAACTAGTCGAGATCGAGAAATCATGCCTGAGAACCACTGCTTTTCTGGGTCAATGGACGTATCCGAAAAGTGTAAGTGTTACCGACTTATCGCCGACTCGCCGCCGTGCGGTACTTTAACAGCGGCACGGATGGAACGTCGGCACTTTAGACCTGGTTAGACCGCCGCACAGTGGTTAGAAATTCATATTTTTGGTCAATAATCTGCGTACAAGTCAAATTTCAACCTATTTGAATGATTATTTTTAAATACTCGTTAAGAACTGTACTTTATCATAGTACAGCCTAAAGTTTGATATCCAGTTCGATGATCTCCAATAAGCATGTTGAACCAGACCTTTGTATATTGCTCTAACATGGCAAGGATTACACAGCTACACAAAAAAGGATTTTCGGGAAAATCCTGACGTGTAGGGAGAAAACCTAACGTCGGATTCGTAATCAGCGACCCAAAAAACATCAAAAAGATAATGTGTTACATTTTGAAGTCAGAATAATTTTTTTTGTGTGGCTGTGTAATCCTTGCCATATTCGAGCAATACACAAAGGTCGGCTTCAACATGCTTATTGGAGATCATCGAATTGGATATCAAACTTTAGGCAGTACCACGATAAAGGACAGTTCGTAACGAGTATTTAAAAAAAAATCATTCAAATCGGTTGAGATTTGACTTGTAGGCAGATTTTTTACCAAAAATCTGAATTTCTGCCCACTGTGCGCCGCGCCGTTTGAATTGAGATTAGATAGACATTATACCTTACAAGTAGTACGTCGGGTACACCAAAGAAAGCTGCACTTTTTGATTGGAATGTGCCACTTTCTGTGGTTATAGTTGATGCCAAAGGGTAACTCTTCAGATAGGGAGCCACTTGAAAATCAGTATAGAACACCAAAATGGTGGTCATTAAAGATGGCCGCCATTAGCCGCACTAAATTTTTTTGTATCCTAGTGGTCCGGTTTCGATTTTCTTTTTTTTATTTGAAAGCTCTTGTGAAGATGACACCTTTTTGTCCCAATGCATTTATCTCTACACCTTAAGGGTTCTGCGCAATTTTAAAAAATCTGAAAATGTCACTTTTCTTACGAATTTTATTGATAAGTAAGTTTTTAATTGTACTCAATTCCCCTTTCTTTCGCCACAAAAAAGAGTTTATGTATATGGGGTTCCGTATGTGTCAAGAAAAACTTGTTTTCAAACACAACAATGATTTTAAATATTTTGAAAGTATTTATTGCATTAAGGAAACAAATTTTTACAAACAAAAAAACAACTAAATACTAAGAAATACTCATGTAAATGAACTGCTTCTATACAGCTCTAGATCACGCAGTGATCTTCATCTTCCAGTTCATCCCTGGAAAAAAATAATTGTATATTATTATTATAGTATATTATATTAAGGCACTGGATCAACAAAGCAATATTATGATCTTGAATCTGTAAAACGAATTTAAAAATAATCAATTAAACGCATACCTTTTATTGTATTTATTGGTGCATTATCGACCCCCTAGTGCAGTTAGTGCTAAGTAGCGTGCATGAACCGAACAAGGGCATCGTGTGCGGCAACCGGAGCAACTACAGCTAACCAATTCTCTGCAGGCTGCTATAATAGAAGGAAGAGAAGACCAGACCGGGGTCTACTCCCCAGCAACCATGGTCCGCATCCCATCCTTCTGGCCCTGGAATGTTGTCCATCACTGAGCATGCACGACCACAAACTTGTCCTGCCTGGTATGCTGAACGAAGACATGCAGCCTTAGTGCCTCTTTTATTGGGGGCAGACTTTGTAGACGGCGAATTTTTAAAGCAAAGAGAAGCTTTCTAACATGATTGAGTGAGAAGTCTTCTGCGTCTTTGTAGTAAAGCAAAATATTAAACTTCTCCAGAAGTTGAAAAGTGTCGTCAGAGATAGACTTTAATTGCAAATGATGACGTTACATCTGATCCAGTGAATGCATTAACTCTCTCAATGCAACACCTATACATTCAAACATGGCATTAATGCTCATGTATCTCTGACCGTTCTCGAAACCAAAGAGAATCCACATCTTCTGAAGTCCCGCAGTTTTGAGAATATCAAAGAAAGAGACTGCTAAACCAACTACATCAGTATCTACTGTGCAAATAATTATTTTTTTTACTCCATGTTCAACACTGTCTTTAGCGTGGAGAAAAATCCTGCCATCTGCTTCTTCCTGTTGTCTGCATTGTAGTCCATCAATTGAAGTTTCATCCGGCCGAGATGAACGAATTATGCCATCAGTCTCAGTACTGATGTGAGCCCAATCAAGCTTCAAAAATGCATGTTCTCCAAGTATTCTGATCGCAGCAGAGGAAGTCATTCCAATTTTTTGATGCGTATTTCCTTGTGCTACTTGGCGACGAGGACCAACGCCTGCCTCTCTTATATCTCACACGTTTCTTCAGACAAGTTTTTGAGTAAGTATCCCAAGAAATGTGTATTTTGTTTGCATGGAACCTCTCAGCATTATTCAAAATTCTGTTTTTGAATTCCGTATCACAGTATTCTCCAAAAGTCCGTGAAAATTAAAAAATATTTGTTTTTTTGAAAATTGGGGTGAAAAAAATTAAATTGTGATTTGTGTGCACAAGAACTAAAGGCCTCAATTTTATTTTACTTCCTTCATCCTCCCACTCCCACTACCATAAGGCATATCGTTTTGTGGGTTTTTGGTGACAATTTCAGATTTATCAAAGTTCCATAAACAATTTTTTCCCATTGTGAGACTTGGATAGAAAATATGTATGTGCAAATAGTGATTCCTTGGGCAGCGGTTTTTTTATAATATGATTATAATTACTACAGTTCACATATTGCCCCGCAATAAAACTGACTACTCGTCTTGACTCGTCCTGTCTCGTGAATTTCGTGCGGTCTGTTTGTCTAGACATTCCGTGACAGAGAAGTATCGAGACAGATCGCGAAGCAGCCGTCGATACGCACTTTAGAATATTTTACAGCCTTATGTTTTTACTGTTGCCCAGTGCAGGTATCATTATATTTGCAATTAGAAATCCGAAAAATGAATAATGGATTTGGAATGGGGTTTGGAATACTCGAAAATGGAAAATAATCACTGAGCTTTGTCGGTTTTATAATGCGGCTTAAAAACAGCTTATAATCTCTTTATAAAAATAATTAGGACGCGAGATATTTGTAGATAACACATTTAATAAAATATTCCTTCCATTTTTTTGGGGGTAAGTTCTGAATAACATTTCCGATAATACGAGTTCCAGGAATGCAGGGGAATTAGGAAGATTATTAAATAGTAATTATTGCATAGCTATCAATTAGTGTTTACCATAACTATTCTATTTATTTTCCTTATCATTGAACCCTGGTCTAAATTTATTTTGAATGTCCCCGGTGCACGACTCGGCTGGTAGGCTCATTAAGGCATTGCATTCTCTAGTCGTGTCTTGAAATGATCGGTTATCAATGTTTACAGTGGACTTTCTCAGTTTTTGTGTTTTCTCAAAACTTTTAATATGGTGATGGACATGGACTG
This sequence comes from Rutpela maculata, assembly GCA_936432065.2. Lineage (NCBI taxonomy): Eukaryota > Metazoa > Arthropoda > Insecta > Coleoptera > Cerambycidae > Rutpela > Rutpela maculata. The sequence continues at coordinate 288,057,748 of OW386285.2, read as the reverse complement.
TATGTATTATGTGTCTTCCAATCCGGGCGTCGGGGACTATAGTGCTTTCGACTTAAAAAAATGGTGAGATGTTGGTCATATAGGATCATGAATACCTATTTTCTGTCCATCTAATGAAGCGTTTTGATACCTGAAAATCGTTCAGTACCATATTTTCTAATTAACTAACGCAAAATTAACAGATACTTCGGGAAATTCAATGTATTCCTGAAATGCTTTCGGACAGCTCTGGTATGGTATAAATACAGAAGTTTTATGTTTATACTTAGTGTTCCTAAACTCAGTTGGAACACTATAAAAAAACCCGACAAACGAATTTACTCTTAATAGTTCGTAATTATATCCATGTTGTGGTGGGTCGACTAAAATATTTTAAAATATTTTTTTAATGTTTGAAAAAACCTACAAAGGTCATCCTGAGCCTATACTAATTATTATTGAAGCAAGTATTACTATACTAAATCAGTAAAAGGAGGATACTAATAAATGCACGTGATCCGCACGTGCAACAAACCCTATTGGCGTTTGAATTTGGAGGGGGTGTAAATCGAAATAAGTTTTACACAGACTTATCAAATCGACGTAGCTCTGTTACATGTGCCGCTTGACACTTTTGACAACGTACGTTACATTACGTACTATTTCACTGACTATCCATTAGCTCCAACTCCAGAAAACGGTCCCACGCCTTGGTAAAACATTTATTCTTGAGAAAACATCGCCGAAATGAGATTGTTGGACCTAGTAAGGGTGATTTCCATCCACTTAGGAAAAAATTAAGGAGAAAACATAATTTTGCAGGTTTTTGAAATTTCAACATTGAAATTGCACCCCCTTTTAGGCAGTTTTTGCCCTGTGATCATGAACAACTGAATTTATCATATTTTTCTGATTCAGCAGTCTACTTTCCTATATTTTTTTCCAAAATTAAATCAATTCAACGATATTTTTCGGGTTATATTACCTACGAGTAGACTAGTGAGTGTACTGGTACATGACAACAATTTTTTTGTGTGCTTGTGCTTAACTGACTTTAAATTTATTTTGCACATAAAAAATGTCCGCGTCTTTGATCTTTACCGCACCATCAAACACGCAGACAATTTTTATATGCACAATAAATCTGAAGTCCACTTCAGATACAATTTTGGAAAAATATGCTCTTTATGAATGTTAGCAGCCACAGAAAATTTCAAGTCAAAATATTTCTTTAAACGACCAAAAAACCATAAATTGTTTAGACCTTGTCTTTCATTGACAATTGAAATTAAGGATTTTTTCGTGACGCGCCGTTTTCACCGTTGAACTAGCGGACCTGATACCGGATGGCTACTGCATTGAATAAGACTAATTAATTTATGCAACCTGTTATACTTCAACGTATTATTTTGTTGTTTAATTTCGGTTTCGGTTTACTGAGGATTTTAATATCGGTTTGGCTTTTGGTTTACTAAGGATTTTATTTTCGGTTTACCAGAAATTGTCATTCCGGTTTTCGATTACGGTTCCTGCTTTAGAGTAAAAGAAAGTCGAAATAATTTTCATGTGGATAGGGCGTAAATAGCTACTTCTTCGGTGATAATATTCTTTTATGGACAATTTCATAAGTTCAGCAGCATACTTATCAGTTTATCGCATCAAAATTACCTAATTACCGATGGCATTTATTTCACTTGTCGGTCAGGATAATTTAAATATCGTGATAAACTGATATATAAATATAGATGACATTAGGATAAAGGAAGATAAAAGGTGTATGTTATGACTGGACGGGGTCCCATTATAGTTCAAGCACACTTGTGTAAGGTGAGCAGAAATTAAAAGTTTTATTTTAGTCGCAAATTTGGCGGATGCGCTAGTGATAATAAAAATGTTTAATAGTTTTTCCAAATAATAGAGTATTATTACTCGACGGTGGTCCCATTGTAGTTTTTTTGTCAAGCTGTGATCAGTACATTGTGGACAAAATTTAAATTTCGTCAAAATTGCGTTAAAATTAGTAGCTATGTATTTACCCGGTAGCTAATACCTAATCTGACGGCAAAAGTTATTAAAATGCCAAATCCAATATGCAAAATTTTAGCAGATTTACAAGAAAGGAGGGTCCAAGGAGCGGTTTTCGGCCCTATCAGAAAACGAACCAAAACATACGGAATAAGTTTCTTGGGTTCATAGAAACAATATGTAGTTGATTAAAGCCTAAACGAATCCTATATCCCCACCAAAATATACAATTAGAAATACCATATCGACGATATGAAAATAAACCCTAGTACACTGGGTCGCTGCATTGTAAATACTGCATACACAGATATGATGTACTACATTCACCAACTGGCACAATAAAATCCTCCCCCCCACGCCTCCCACCAAGTCTCCTTTTATAGATAAGCAGCAGGTAGTTTGATTTCTAAAAATGGGAAGACCGGGTTACACGTGGAAAACAACAACCAAGAGGATCATGAACAAACTGGGAAAGGATCAAACATACTGGGAAAAAAAAGCGAGGGGGGAAAATGAACTCCACAAAGAAATCGCAGCGATATACTCTACCAGAACCAGAAACCGAGGAATCAGAAAATCTATAGAAGCAGAAACGCAAAAAGAGGAGCATAAACATTAAATAACGAACACAATGCGGCAACGCATTGGACATGTCGTCTTGCTGTCGAGGCGACCAGACGTACCTTATAATGCTGTGTCACCAATGGATACCCATACAAGTTTATAAAAGTTAAATAGTAACAACGTGTAGAAGATATAAGGTGGAGTGGGGCAAGTGGGGATCTGGGGCAAGTGGGTATTTTTATTATAATTTGTGAGAAAAATCCTATTTGTAAATTTAACTCACAGTAGATTGTTCTTCAGATCTCCATGCAGCTGCAACGTATTGGGTATAGATTTTGGAACATTTTTAAGGCATCAATTTGTTCACTTGGAAATTGTCTACATTTGATCGAGATTTTCAAGTTGTCTTCAAAATATTCAAAATTTTTTATCTATGAAAGCAGACTATAATATGTCAAACTTTCAAGACCTCTATGTTGTATGTCACTAATGTTACTTCTTGCAATTTTTAAAAAACTGTTTCCCAAGTTTAGCCCCATAGTTCCCACTTGCCCCGCTATTTTTGTTGGCGGGGCAAGTGGGGACTAGTCCTTAAGGGAAAGTGGGGATTAGTCCCCACTTGCCCCTTTTCCAATTTTTTACTTTTATTTTGTTATAAAATGGATACGTTTATGGAACGCAACGGTTCCCTAAACGACAATGCTGAAAATGTGCTAATCATCAACTGTTGAGTGTTTTATGCCACAACAAAAATTCACGCTAAGTTTAGTCATCGGTGAGACTTAACTCACTTGCAGTGACATTTTTTATAAACTTGATTTACATTGTTTAGCAAACTCACAACAATTGACTTGAATCAAAAAGTAATCATAGTCCACAGTACATCGCCCTTTTTTTTCAGTGATTAGTAACAGTCTGAATTTCGTGAGTAGCTTCGTTTTGACGAGACGCCCAACGTTTCTCTCTGCGAAAATTCTCGGTAGTGGTAGCTAATAGCAAAAATTATTTTTTCTATTTCACACGAATTAGACAATTCGACAATCTGTCAAATTATTTTGGCAATATATTTTTCATTCGTTAAAGAGTTTGTTTTTCGATTGCCTTGGTTACGTTTGCGCGAGTTAATTATAATAAGCCTCGTGTTTGTCCACAACAACATAATTTGACAGGTTGTCAAATTGTCTAATTCGTGTGAAATAGAAAAAATAATTTTTGCTATTAGCTACCACTGCCGAGAATTTTCGCAGAGAGGAAAGTTGGGCGTCTCGTCAAAACGAAGCTCCTCACGAAAATTCAGCCTGTTACTAATCATTAAAAAAAGGGCGATGTACTGTGGACTATCAGGTTGAGTGATTATTCTCAGCGGTTGCATTCCCTAAACGTGCCCAATGAACTTTTTCTTTGTACAAAACTTTAATTTAAATCATTTCGTTCTGTTTTTTCAATAAAATAGTTTAATAGCATTTTACTATTTTACTCCAGAAAAATACCTTAACTTAACTTAAGTTCGAAACTCCCATAATTTTGGGAATATTTTAGATTTGAAAAACACGTTTTGTAGCTAAAATCGTGCAGATTAATCCACTTGCCTCAATTGAGAATATAACTATTCATATGAAAAGTAGAGATGAAAAACCCACTTGCCCCAGTCACCGGGGCAAGTGGGTACTACAGGTGAACTTACAGAACTGATTTTTTTTTTTTTAGAACACCATTGAATTAATAAAAATAATATATGGGTATTTTGTGAGTATAACATACTATTTCTTGTTCAAAGCACACCAATGTATCTCAATTTTCCATAAAGTTACGTCACTTCAAAGTCAACCTTTTAAATTTTTAGTCCCCACTTACCCCACTCCACCTTGTTTAAAATATAAGTGGATGTGTGTTTGTAAAATAATATATATTTCGGAACATTTTCAGTAATTGATAAGAAATATTAGTTAGTGTTTAGTGTTTAATTACAAACCAAAACTTTACACAGTGTTTTCCCTCTAACGCAGTCAATTATAGTATATATATATATATATAGTGTAGTGAAATTGTGCCAAGCGACAAAGAGGAGAAAGAAATCAGTAATAACTGAAGAGAGGACTGTCTACATGGAGCACTAAGCCATCAGCTTTAAGGAGAAAACATGACAACCCCGGCACACACCAACGCTATGAAAAATCAAGAAAAATGGCCATTATACCATTAGGAGATTTTAATGCACATAATAGGAAAAGACGATCAGACGGAGAAGGACAAAAGCATCATAGGAAAAACATTACTCCACCCATGGCCTAACGAAAATGGAAACGCGCTGAAAAACCTAGCACACATGTTTGACTTAACAATAAGAAATACATGGAGCAAAAGTCAAACCTACATTGACACCTGGAGTAATGGAAGCTCAATCACACAAATAGACCATATTATGGTAAGCAGAGAGATAAGAGAAAGGATCAAGAAGATTGAAGCAAAAAGGACAGCAGAAATCCTACTGAAGAAAGCGCTAACACTGAACAGCGGCAAACTAAAAATAGGGGGACTATGTTACACGTAGAAAACAACAATCGAGAGGATCATAAACAAAATGGGAAAGAAAAGCGAATTCCAAAAAAAAAAACATGCGTCATGTGGCTCTCGCTGCTGACAACAAGCATGACCCAAATCCAACCCAGCATCGGAAACCGAGGAATTAGAAGACTCAGAAAAAGAAGATTCGAAGAAGCATAAACACAAAAAGAGGAGCATAAACACTCCATATCAAGACACAACACATATTTCGCACGAAGATTCAGAAGAGGCAGATGCCCAGATCCAAAAACACAAAAAAGGGAGCGCTCCCTCATGACACAATGCGGTAACGCATCTCACAAATACCTACACCTCCCATCCCATATTCCTTTACCATGCGCCATGTGGCTCTCGCTGGCAACACGCATGACCTTAGTCCAACCCAACGTGGACGCAGCAGGTCCAGCTGTATAACCCTTGGAGTGGCAGCAATGCCTACCGCACGCTGGTAAATCAATCAATCAATCAAGCAGCAGAGAATTTGATTTCAAACACTTAAAATCTAATCATGGATGGTACATTAAAAATCCAGGACACGCTTGACACATGCGTGGCTTAATTTAGCTACATCTAGTGTAAGGTGAACAAAAATTGGCGATGAGTTAAGAATATATGACAAAAAATTTAACTATATTTTTTTTTATATTTCTCATTGTTTTAGTAAAATACAGGACATTAACTTAACGCTACAATAATTTAAAAGTAAAAGTGACTACGTTTTCTTCACGAGAAAAGTCGACAAACTGAGGTCAAAATGGCTTTTTTGGAAAATCGTACCCCCTTTTTTTTCTATATAGAGTTTCTTTAGACTGAACGCATTTTTTTAGCATGGTGATTTTTTTACATGTTGTTCTTTAGACGTCAACAAATATAAAAATACAAAAATTAAACTGCTAAAAAAATGCGCTCATGTCAAAAAAAACTAGATATAGTAAAAACAAGGTACAATTTTCCAAAAAATCCATTTTGACCTCAGTTTGTCGATTTTTCTCGTGAAGAAAACGTAGTCATTTTTACTTTTAGCGTTAAGTTAGTGTCCTGTATTTTACTAAAATAATGAGAAATATAAAAAAATATATAAACACGTTCAATGCGTTACCGGTCTCCGGGGACCGATGGCGGTATATTCTCCTGGTGCGTAATAATTTTATGTAAACCTACCGCTGGTGCGGGAGCGATAATTTCTAAACGAACCGGCGGATTTTAACCTTTCAAACAGCTACGTGATACTGGTTGCATTTTCAGTACCATGGAACTATTATTCTATCGGTCTCCGGAGACCGTAACCGCACTGTAGTAATATTTATTACTGTAGTGCGGTATTGGTCCCCTAAGACCGATATTGTTTCTAAGTGAACCAGAAGTTGCAAACGAAGAGAAAAGTACCTCATTGCCGAAAAGGACTCCACACAAATTAGTGAAACCTCGCGGGCCAGGAAGAAAAAAGAGGAAAATGTGCAATGGTTGTTACAAAAAGTTGCGCCTCACAATCGACAGTCGAGCAGCAAATAAAAAGGTATCAAAAGTGACAAGTTTTTGTGCGGACTGCCCAAACCAACCAGGGATGTGCTTAGACTGCTTCAATGAACTACACAAAAATTAAATAACAATAATAACTACTTTGAATGTTATTGACGTATACTTGCTCTTTTATTTTCGTTATGTTATGTATACAGGACAGTCTTTTATTTTCGTTATGTTGTGTATAAAGAACAGCCATAAACACTATTTTTGTTTTTTATGTGTAAGAAATAAAGGCTATCTTAATTTAAATCCAAGAAAAACGTCTTTCATTTGAGCCAAAAATCATGTATTGGTTATATGCGGTTATGGTCTTCGGAGACCGGTACTGAAGCTGCGATACATAATTTACAAAGTTTAGAATAGATTCCTATTGGTCAAGCGATTTGTTAGTGCAGCTTTTTTGCTAAAAATTCAATTTTTGTAGGTTTTAAGATGTCGGTCTCCGGGGACCGATAACGCATAGAAATTTAACATTGATTCTTCAATAACGCAGTGAACGTGTTAAATTTTTTGTCATATTGGGGTCAATTTTCTTAGCTTATCGATCCCCTCCTTTTTATATTACGAGCATATTTAAAGATTTGGCGGAGTCGCCGGTGAAAAATTTAGTTCTAGATTTATAATAATGATAATAATTTTTCACGAACAGGTCATTATAACTTCCGATCATGTCATACCATTTCGCAACGAAAGATAGCCTTACATGGATGCGAATTAGCCGAAGAATGTTTTCTACGACAACAGTATGAACTGAGATTTTTATTGAGAAACGCGCCCGTTGAACAATTTGCTTTTACAAGTAAATTATACCATATGCTCTCGCTCATGTCATTGTTTTCAATGCTGTTAATGATGACGATTTCATTGCATGATGATTTTTATTTGAGATGCGATAATTACAGAAAATTTTTTGTAGATTTACGTGAAACCTGGTGCAATGACGGAAACCGAAAAGTAAGCGACTGTTTGATATTATGTTGTGGACTAAAAGTATTTTATTATAAGGAATTAAAGTGAGGTTATGATGTAGTATTTGTTTATCCTCCTGGCACGGACCTTCAAATATGTGAAGCTACCAAAAAGGTTGAAAATACATTTTTTTTTAAATCTAATATCTCTTAAGAAATAAGAAATAAAATTTCACTCAGTTTTACAAATATCTGTCTACTTATTAGTGGAAAGAAGCAAGGAACTGTACCTTATTACCAAATATCAATTTGACGTCTGTGCAAAACGTATTTTTGAAATTAGTTTTTTTTTTATCACAATCAGTTGTTATTGAAAATCTGGAAGGAGGCATATATAGTTTATAATTCATTATTTGTGGCATATTCATGATTTCTTATGTTTGTTGGGTATTTTGCCACTGTAAAAAATATTTAAAAATTTAAGGTTTTATTTAAGTATTTATTTTATTCATCAATTTTTTAAATATTTTTTACAGTGGCAAAATACCCAACAAACATAAGAAATGCATATATAGATCAAATTCATTTTTTTTTGAAAATTTGGACAAGCTTTAAACACTACTACACTATCTAGCATATTTATTAGATTTCACTACTAATAAATATGGATGTTTTTATTTCCTTGGCCGTTGATGTCAAATTAATTTGATGTGTAGGATCCTGGGATTTGTCGACTTAGTTGACTTATTAGATCCTCCTAATAATAAATATGGATGTTTTTATTTTCTTGGCCGTTCACGTCAAATTAACTTGATGTGTAGGATCCTGAGATTTTTCGATTTAGCTTACTTATTAGATCTTAATAATAAATATGGATGGTTTTATTTTCTTGGCCGTTGATGTCAAATTAACTTAATGTGTAGAATGCTGGAATTTTTCATTCAGTTTATGTAAAATTTATTTTATTTTCGTACATTTCGGTGCATTAATTGTCGCCAGAGAAAATTATTATCATTAAGTTTTTATTTTTTTACTACCGTGTACTTACCAAATTAAAAGTATCAATTTTAAATCAGAAGTTATCGTGTTTACATGAAACGGTCTACACACCCACGTGCATACAGACACATAGACATTGTTTATTCAATATTTTCAGCGTATTATGAAATGGATTTCTGTATACAAAATTCTACGATGAATATTAAAAATTTTGGACCAGTTATAATATCCCCATTATCAAATGGGTATAATAATAATTAATTGTTACACCTATAATATAGTGTTCCTCAAACGATGTTGCCTTATATACCTACTTGTAAATAATTAATAATAATAATGAATCGTATTTATTAGAATAAAAAAATACAATTTCCTTAATCTAAAGGACGAATCTTCGCTATTGAGCCTCCTTTATAGCTCAAATGGGTCAATCAATTTATTCTCACCATTTATGAAAACAAATCTCGAGATATAAAAATACAATTAGTCACAAACACGATTTACTTGTAAAAAACATTGATAAAGAAATATGTTCTGTGCCGTTATATGCATCCAAGTGGTAGGTACATGAGATTTGCCTGACTGACTATTATAACTTATTAGGGTTTGGGTGTTTGGGAAGTCTCGACATTTTCAAAGTCCTGGGACACGAGACATCGTAAGATCAAAGTCCCGGGACGTTCCGAGACTTTGGATTTTTTTCTAAATAAAATTAGAATCGAGTTCATTTTTGGCGAGATGTACCAATAAAATCGCCGTTTTAGTAAAAATCAACATTTATTGAACACAAAATCAAATTCTAACATTTCTAACGTTAGTTAAAGTCTAAACCATTCGTATGTTTAATTCTCATACACAGATTCATTTTTTGGAAATAAAATCTTATAATTATAAAACGTAAAACAGACTTAGTAAAGTAATCATACTAATCATCAATATTCATCATTTAGTCTCTAGCCATTAGTCATATAAATATCCCGCTAATAGGGAACTTGTTAGTTTTACCCTACTGATGATTCGTCGTTGCGATAGTAATTTTGCTCAGTACGAGAGGAACCGCAGGTTCGAACATTTGGTTCACGCACTCGCTCGAGCGGGCGGGCGGTGGTGCGAAGCTTCCATCCGTGGGATTATGCCTGAACGCCTCTGAGGCCGTATCCTTTCTAGTCGAAGGTGGCAACAATATTTCTTGGAGTTCCGAGAGTGGAAAGGCTCAAAACAATGTGATTTTACTAGGCGGTCGCAATTCGCCACGATCGTCGCACTTGCCCTATCAATTAGTCTTTTTTCCTAATTTAATAAAATATTCTTTTAAAAAAATTAGTGCATTAACAACTTTGTCCGACAATCCGTTTCTGATTTTTGTAATAATGCCTCCGGAAAGAGAACACTCTCTCGTTTTCAATAGATGTCGGTTTTATTGTGTATAGTAAGTTACGTACGTACGAGTATCAAGTAATTACTCGTTAAACTAACAGATGGCGCTCTCAGTGACAGAGTGCGGGAAGCCTGAACTAGCTTATTATGATCTAATAAAATTATTACAAGCGTGTCTCGAGTCTCGACCCGAAAGTTCCGGGACACGAGACAATTAAATTTGGGAAAAGTCCCGGGACTTCGAGACACGAGACGTCCCGGGACCCAAACTCAAACTTATGCAAAGCAGTAACAGAAAATAATTGGCAAGATCTCTGGCAAAAATTTGTAATAAGCAGCAGTTCGACCCAAAGAACAAATTTGTTTTATAATTGTCGTATCTAAAATTTTGTTTTATTGCTATTTTATTACATTTATAAAATTGCAATAAAACAGAATAGTTGAATAACGTTTAAATTTTGCTTGTTGGGTAGGTATTGTAAAATTCAACCCTCTATACTAAACACTTTTGGCACTAGAATTTTAATATACCACAGTTAATCGAATAAGATTTGGACACGCATGTTACCCCGCTCACTTACACAAAATCGGTGTTACTAACCCAGCTATGTGAACAGTGTGATATAGCAGGGTATCTAGATCACACTTTTTTGAGCGTGAAAAAAATAACACGTTATTGATAATTCTTCAAATTGGAACACGATGGCTTCTTTCAGTATTCTCAATTTACTATTTCTTAATTCACAGAGAATCTATGAAGCTATCATTGGTTTTTTAATAGAAACAATTAATAGTCTTTAAATTAGCGTTGTGTCCTTAGGTTTTTCCTGGTGTAATTTCCCTCCTTACCGTTGTCCTTTTCAATGTCCTGAAAGACCCCTGAGCGAGAAGCGCGTGTTCCTGTGTTTTCCCATTGCGGTTGAAATATTTCCTTTTGTGTTAGGCTGTTTTTTTCTCTTCTTTCTTCTTATAAGAAAATAATATATATTTTTTATAATTTTATTATAATATGTCATAGCCACGCAAACATTTTTAGAGTAAGAAAACCTTTTTTAAACCATTGGTTCTGATATTACATCCTCTGCAAACAACAGCTTCCTTTGGACGATCTGGCAAACCCATTTTTGCATATTAACCCTTTCTGTGACACAAAAAAATGATGTCAATAGTCTCCTCAGCTTAATAAAAATCACGTTTAAGTAATATCTCGATAAAAAAAAATCGCCACATTCCATCATGGCACTTGGAGCCGTTTTTTGGAACTTCCGGAAGTTGGGCCTGGACGCCCGACTTGACCACGAAAAATGCTGTTAGGATATTACTTCCACGTCCAGTGGAAGTATAGTAACGACAAAAAAATTTTTAAAAATTTTTATTGTCCAAATAGGCTTAAAATGTCATGAAACGTCGAGATTTTAAGTTTGAGCGAAAACAAATTTTCTGTCTGTCTGTCTGTAACTTTTTTTTGTGCGCACGTTTACTCTGGAACCGTTTAAGATATTGACTTGAAATTTGGTACACATATGTACTTTAACGAGATCTAGAACTAAATTATATTTTCATCTTGTTCCGTCGACGGGTTGGGGGGTAAATTGGGTAAATCAAGCCAGTAAGAGTCCATGAAATTGGTATTTAGTATATACAAGAGAAGCTAAGGTCTCAAAAAAATTTTTGGCATTAGCCACCCCCACCTCCTTATTAAAGGGGATGAAAAAAAAATGTGATTTAGTTTATGTACAGGAACCAGAAACCTCAAAATATTTTTTTACTTCATCCACCTTCCACTACCACCCCCCTATCACCACCCCCACCCCACTACCGATGTGGGGTATCGTTTTATGGGTTTTTGGGGTAGAGGATTTCAAATATTATATTATTAAAGTTCCATAAACAATTATTTTCACATACAAAGTTTTTTCGTTGTGTGATTTGGATAGAGAATCTGGATGTGGAAGTAGTGATTCCTTGGGCAGGGGTTTTTTTAGATTTTTAGAGCATCTTAAAACATGTATCAAATGGACAGCAAAAATTTCATCAAAAATTCGATGTCAGATTTTAATTTGAATTTTACAAGTCACATGACCGCTCCCACCGCCTACTTCACCCTCTCCTACACCAACAAATAGACAGAAAAAAATGGAGTTGGATCCATTTCTGCTGTCGTATGATAGACTAATGTTAGAATCTGCATTAAATGGACAACTTTTTCTAATAGTCAATTTTCTGGTCGTACATTTTTTTTCTGCCAGCGTCACTTAATATTTTTATGGACAAAAATGTTTACATAGCCATTTTTTTATTTGACAAGTGATAACAGTTCATGAAAATGCTTTTATTGAAACTTTTAAAATGGCTTTTAAAACCCACTTAAAAAAAAAGGAAACAGCTCAACTCATATTTGTTTTTAATTAATTAGTGGACGATCTATGCGATTTCAGGGAAAAATGCAAAAATTGAAATACACTTTAGAACCATCAACAATTAAATAACCACATATATATTTGGTTATTTTGAAGAGAAATGATATTCCAGTTCACCTCACGTCGCGTCGTTTAATCGTCCACTTTTGGAACACTCTGTATATACTAAAGCATACAACATACATATATTTTACACTATTTTACACATAGTCACAATGAATAACATTTTTAAAATTTCATTCTAGTAGGAGAAAAAGCGCAGAAAAATAGCCCTACTATGCTGTGGCATGGTCAGAATATCAGTAGATGTTATATTTATTTTATGAATATTTCCTCGATTTATAAGTTTTAGCTAAGATAATTCGGTACTGAAATAATATGAATAAAAATCAGCAGCCGATATTTATAGGTATATCCAAGATGAAACCATCCAAGTTGACAATGCAACGTTTTTATGAAACATGGTGAAATTTTTTTAGTCCAAAAATATAGCGAATACAGATATTCTGAATTTTTGTAAAAGATTTAAGTAATGTAATTTTTCCAGACATGAAAAACTACATAATAATACCATAATTAAAAGTAGATACTTTTAACTAAAAATATAAATAGTTTTTCCCTTGGTTTATAATGTGTATATTGGCGTAAAGAAATTTGTATATAATGTAGCCGTTTGTATGAAATTTGTTAACATATTATGTGTCATAAATCTAAGTTTGAGTTCAAAACTGATACCTAATTTTTTTCTGCTGAAAAATGTACGCGGAAGATGACTTTCAAGTAATCAAATTTATTTATATTAAGAGTCCACGGAAGTGACATTTCAAATCTTGAAAATTGTATATTAAATACTAAATATATTTTTTTACGTACCTAAACTACTTAATCATATTGCATTATTTATTAAAATGGATCTAGTGGTAATAAATGTGACATTTTGCCGGAAATACTTTTCCAGTTTTCGTGAGAATCACCTAGTGTTCACATTTGCTCCAAAATTACCAACCAAATTAGGTAAACTATATTTTTTAACTAGCTTATAATTAAATTAATCTTAATCTTAATTAATGTGTATGGCGTAGTTATCACGCACACGCGTCTTACATGTTATATTAAACAGGTTTCGACTTTCACCGATATTTTGAAAATTGTTTTCATTATGTCACATCGATTCTTTCACAAGCTATTTGTTGGTCCGGCCAGGCCTGGCTTATTTTAAATACGGGTTATATAAATAAGTTCCAGATTTTTAAATCTTTTGATCTACAGACGACTTTACATTAGGGAGGCTTAATTTAAATAACTAAAGGTTGTTTTCTGAATGCGTGTGTGAAAGATGTTTGTGAGGATAGAGGACATTTATCTGGGGGCTGTCAACTTGTCACTTTTAATAATAATTAGTCTGTTATTGTCCCTTTATACAGGGTGTTTCATTACGAGCTGTACGTACTTCTAGGAGCTATAGAAAATTCCTTGCATATTCACGAATGGTTATAGGAATTTGCTTCTTCCTTTTAATTACTGAGCTACAGGGTGATGAACTATTTATCAGGGTTTGTTAAGTTTTTTACAGTTGCTATAAATATTTTGAAATTCCAAGGTCAATTCGAATTCTTTTGAATCAAGTAAATCTGATCCTTTAACCTAAAAATATAATTATTCATTAATGTTTAAGTCATTTTCGTTTTTATACATATTTAACCAAGTAAGTATATGCATGCGATATCCAACGACTTAAGAAATGTGCGTGAATATAAAAAAGTATAAAAATTATGATTATTTTTTTATAGTTGAAAATATTGTAAGATTTTACCGCCAAACGAGCAATATCGTAATTTGCTAAAACGAGGCACGCTCCTTATTTGGGTCATATCTTCTTGGCAATTAACGCTAAAAATCATCCAAAAAAAGCATTTTGAAGGTCTCTTAATGTCAAGTAGGTTAAAACAGTACAGACGTTGTCAGTTTTTCTATATTCATCTTAAATGCGTCAATTAAAAAAAAAACGTTAAGAGTTAACTTCAAACACTTCTATCTCCTAAACTATTATCTTTATAAAATAAAAAAAATAAATAAAAAAGCAACGTTTTCCTTAGTTTATTGCCATAGTTTTTTGTTTCTAGTAACATTCAGCTAAGATGCTTCCTTGCTAAGTTCTTTAACCTTAAAGCCAAGAAAATTCATTTTTTCAAAAATTTTCAAAATACATTATAGACTAGGCCCATAAGTAGGAAATCCATCTCTATATAGTGCAAGAAGCATTTCATGTAACAATTGGGGAAACAACGTTTTTAGGATATTTCGACCACGCTGAATACGAATCTGCCTGTTGCCAAAGCGAAATTTAGACCGGAAGTCCGTTATCCAAGATGGTGACCAAAACTCTGTTGCCCTATATCTCCCTTGTCCGTTGGCTTAAAATAATGATCTAAACGTCGGCTTAGAGGTTTTCTCGGATACCAAACACATTGCAATGCTCAAAATTTACTTACCTTAAGTTTGGAGTGCATGGGTTAAAAAGTTGCGCCCAAGATGGCCGCCGAAACTTTGTTGTGTTTGCGTGCGCTCCGTACGTCTTATTGTATTTGGAGTGTAAAATCTGTCAGATATATAGTTTTTAGTGGTTGAATGTGTGCTACTGTGTGTGTGTTACGTGTTTTTAAGTAATATTTTACACCTTTCGAAATACAATTTGGTAACAAAATTGTGTTACTGCGTGTAATAGTGGAAGGGGATGAACCTTATAAGAATTTCAAATTTGGCACTAACTGTTCGTTCGCATCAATTGTATGCCGTTCTTGATAGCATCTGAGGTGAAATATCACAGTCTGTGTATAGTGAAGGCCGAGAGGAGCCAGAAAAAGGTACAGATGCAGATGAAGGAGTGTGGCAAAAGTAATTTACCTATGATCCAAATTTGCAAAGAACTCGAAGTATCAGCCTCACTGGGTAACGTTTTGTCACTCTCAGATGTTTGGGAAAGATACGTTCACCTGGCAAGAACAATCGACGTTGAGATTCCGAAGTCATTTGAATCGCGCTTGTCAACTTTTAAAGAGAAATTGCAGAACGGGATTAAGGACTCGTTCCTTTTTTTCCAGCCCTTAAACAAGGACATCACAGGAACGCAAACTTTCCTTATACCCCAGGAGTTTTTGGCCAAGGTGACTGCGGATGTTGCTTTAGGAGACATCGATCAAGATGTTCCGATCCCGAGGCAAGTGCTCGATGATGATTTTCGGACTCTTGTCCATGCTGCGCTGCTGCTTAGAGGGAAGCTGCAAGATTCGCTGGGTCACTCAGGGCTTCATGTTTCCCAAGAAGAGGCTGCTGCATTAATACCGAAAAATCTTCATTCCTATCCTTATGACCCTTGAGCCCGTCCCCAAAGCCTCTACGGATATCCTAGCCTGTAATTGTTCATCCCAGTACCTGAGTACAATGTGCACGTGCAAGAAGAATAGACTGACTTGCACCAAATTGTGCCACCTCTCTCGACAATGTTTGAACTCTTTAAATGGTTGACTTATCTTCCTTGTAACCTTGCCATAAGCTAAAAATACTTGAATGAGAGCCGTAGCGAGGGGGTTATTTTTCTAAATTTGCCAACTTCATAAACTGAAGAAACCAACTCTGTAAATTATTAAATAATAATTCCTCTAAAATAAATATTGATGATCGGGGAGGGGGGAGACATTCTAAAAAAAATTTTTTTCGGTACAAATTGCCAACTTCCATCTTCCAATTTCCGCCAAGTCTAACAGCGTTGGGGAGGTAACGTATCCCCCCCATACCTCCCCGTCGCTACGGCCCTGACTTGAATGATTGTTTTATCTTCTTTGCAATCTTGCAATAAACAATGTTTGAACTTTGAAATGGTCGTTTTCTTATCTTCCTTGTTTCCTTGCTTACTTCCGAGCAACAAAGTTTCGGCGGCCATCTTGGGCGCTATCTTGGAACTCATGCACTCCAAACTTAAGGTAAATACATTTTGAGCATTGCAATGTATTTGGCATCCGAGAAAACCCCTAAGCAGACGTTTAGATCATTATTTTAAGCCAACGGACAAGGGAGATGTAGGGCAACAGAGTATTGGTCGCCATCTTGAATACCGGACTTCCGGTCCAAATTTAGCTTTGGCAACAGGCAGATTCGTATTCAGCGGGGTCGAAATACCCTAAAAACGTTGTTTTCCCAATTGTTACATGAAATGCTTCTTGCATTGTTCTTTTTTGAAAACGTGCCTAGTCTATTAAGTGTAAGATCTTTTAGATAATGCATCCATCACGATCAAAAAAAATTGAGCGTATACATAATAGTTAGGACTAACAAAAAACACGACTTGGATTTTTTATTTTCAATTTGGAATTTACTGGAACCAAAAACGGGCACTTTTTTGGGTAAAAAGAATCAAAATTTTGCCTTTATTTTCCTTGTATCATTTTTTATTTTGCGGATACAACTCCCTCCATAGTCTATTGTCCATGTACTGTAGAAAGGAACTAAAACGTTAAAGGGTTTTTATTGTTTCTTATGTTCAATTGACCTCAAGATATGAAAAAACTGCGGAGTGCTACCATTTAAAGTGGTGCGTTTTTGAGATCGAAGTAAAAAGGTCCACTTTTCATATTTTTTTTGCTCGAAAACTATGAATTTTTTCTATAAACAAGTCAATAGAAAAGTGTGTAGAGATTTAAATTTCCAATCGAAATGGCACCTTCAGAAGTCAAAAATTTTTTTTTACAAAAATACGTCCAAAAAAACAAAACAAAAAAAAACGAAAAAATGCAATTTTTTATTTTTTTTTTATTTTAGCCTGTAACTATTTTTCGGATACATTTAGGCATAGACATTGCTGCATAACAAAAAAAGCTGGCGTTTTACCCGTTAAAATGAGATTTTGTAAACAGTTTTACGATTAATAGTGACCGAGATATAGCGTTTCAAAGTTTGCAACTTTTAACTTTTTTTGCTAATTTTTACTATTTTGTTTCAAATTTCGTCCTGTAACTTTTTTCTGAGTGAATTTAGGTGTAGACATTATTATATTAAAGTGAAAGCTGACTTTACGCCCGTTGAAATGGGGGCTGGTAAAAGTCTCTACGACAAATAGAAACTTAGATATAGCGTTTCGAAGAGTGTTACTTTTATTAACTTTCTTCCAATTTTTATGTTCTTTTTTAAATATCGGCCTATAACTTATTTGTCAAATACAGATATTGCTACATGGAATGTACTCGCCGCATTCTTGTTTAAATGGTCCGCAATAGAAGTTTATGTGATCAGTAGTAACCAAGATACAGTCTAGATATAGTAGATTATTGTACTAGCCCAGGGTCGATTCCTCATGTTATATGAGTGATGCTCAACAAATTAGAGACAAGCTGAAATTTGGTATGGTGCTTTGTTTTGAGGTGCTAAATATACCCTGAAACCCCAGCAGTGAATCGTTGAGCCCGTCTCCCCAAAACAACCCCCAAAAGGGGGTAAAATTTTCTTTTTTTTACTTTTTTCTTTATAACTCAAAAACAAAGCATTGTAGGAAAAAATTCCGAGGGCTAAAGTTGAAGAGCAGAAAATTTCCTATCAAATAAATCTATTGTTAGAAATTTTGACCTAGCAGTGGCGGAGTAATGGATTTTTAATATATTTTTATTCAAAATGTTAATATTTTATAGTTAGGATTAATTAATATTAAAGTATGTAATAATTACCGGATAAATCAATATTATCCAAAAATATTATACAGTGACGCACAAAAGACCAAAATAGTTGAGCAAAATCGCAGGTCTACGAGCGAAAGAATAGTACACTTTTTCGAATTTATCTGCTGTGAGGATACCGAAAGCAGATTTTTTGTTAAATAGCAATTTTATACGTGCCCTCGGAAAAATGTTGTTTGAAAATAGAATTAATGTAAAATACTCAGATGGTGATGGCGATGCTCTCATTGTAATGACAGCATTGACAGCAATAGCAATTAGTGAGAATTCTTCTGAAGATGCGGTAGCAGTAGTTAGCGATGATATAGACCTCATGGTGTTATTAATCCAATATTGCCAGAAAAAATTGTTTATGGTTCGTCCGGAAAAATCATCAAAGCCAAATAAAATAACCGACATACCAACCTTACAACAAAACTTGGGAGACCTAAAAGATGTTTTATATTCTAAGTTTGCACGCTATGTCTAGTTGTGACACGACGTCTGCATTATTCAATAAAGGGAACATTAATTTAGTAAATACCACCAAGAAAAATAGTGAGGTAACCTGCTAAAAGAATTTTATAACCCTCAGGCTACAAAGAAGACATTAGAAGCAATCACAATGCAATTATTTATAGCAGCATATGTTAAAAACTCAACAAATACAGAATTGGATAATGCTAGATATATTCTTTATCATCAGTACGTACATAAACGAAACCTTAGTACTGATTTTAACTTGGTCACATTACCACCTACCTCAAGCACGCAAAGTGTTAGATTTTTTTTTTACTTTAGATTTTTTAGAGTTTTCCACCAGGTAAGTCAAAGTCAGATTTATCATGCAACTAAAACTCTAGGTCATATTCTTTTCAAATTTTAAGTACAAACGTGGTTAAATAACCATTTACCACCGCAAGATTGGGGTTGGAGTCTAAAAAACCAAGAGTTGCAGCCAATTCATTCCGACCAAAACATTGCCTACATGGATTGTACAAATTTTTTTTTGTAGTTTATCAGGAGGATGTAAAAAAGTATGTGCATGCAAACGAAAGGGCCTGAAGTGCACTATGGCATGTAGTCACGTTTTGGTTTATTTAATCTTTATTATTATATCCACCACAAAAATTTATAGCCCCAAGTGCTACACTGTATTATTATATAGTTGATTAAAATTGAAGTTACCTAGCCAAAAAAAACATAATTTAGCACTTTTTCGAAATATTTAGAAAAATACTCTAAATTTGAAAATGCATTGCTCCGCCACTGTTAACTCAAAATTTCTCAGAGTAGACATTTGCAATGGGAAATTTTCTGCTCTTCAACTTTGGCCTCTTGGAATTTTTTTCTGCAATGGTTCGTTTTCGAGTTATAAAGAAAAAAATGAAAAATGGACCATTTTACCCTTTTTGGGGGGTTGTTTTGGGAGGACGGGCTCAACCACTCACCGCTGGGGTTTCAGAGTATATTTAGCACTTCAAAACAAAGCATCATACTAAATTTCAGCTTGTCTCTAATTTGTTGAGCATCGACCTGAATCGACCCTGAGCTATACTTAAAAAATAACTTTACATTTTTCCACTTCTGAACTTTTTATATCACGTGTGTTTTTTTTTTTGTTCAAATAACTTAGAAATGTGCCAGTAAGCTGATTTTCTGAGGCCGGAAATACGAAAAATGGATAAGGATAATAAGAAGAAAAAACAATACTTTAAGATGGGTTAAACTTCTATTGCAGACCATTTAAATAAGAATGCTGCGAGGTCATTCAGTGTAGCAATATCTGTACTTAAAGCATTTGACAAATAAGTTATAGGCCGAAATTTAAAAAAGAACGTAAAAATTGGAAGAAAGTTAATAAAAGTAACACTCTTCGAAACGCGGTATCTAGGTTTCTGTTTGTCGTAGAGACTTTTACCAGCCACCATTTCAACGGGCGTAAAGTCAGCTTTCACTTTAATATAATAATGTCTACACCTAAATTCACTCAGAAAAAAGTTACAGGATGAAATTTGAAAAAAAATAGTAAAAATTAGCAAAAAAAGTTGCAAACTTTGAAACGCTATATCTCGGTCACTATTAATCGAAAAACTGTTTACAAAATCTCATTTTAACGGGTAAAATGCCAGCTTTTTTTGTTATGCAGCAATGTCTATGCCTAAATGTACCCGAAAAATAGTTACAGGCTAAAATAAAAAAAAAATAAAAAATTGCATTTTTTCGTTTTGTTTTTTGGACGTATTTTTGTAAAAAAAAAATTTTGACTTCTGAAGGTGCCATTTCGATTGGAAATTTAATTCTCCACACACTTTTCTATTGACGTGTTTATAGAAAAAATTCAAAGTTTTCGAACAAAAAAAATTTGAAAAGTGGACCTTTTTACTTCGATCTCAAAAAACGCACCACTTTAAATGGTAGCACTCCGCGGTTTTTTCATATCTTGGGGTCAATTGAACATAAACAATAAAAACCCTTTAACGTTTTAGTTCCTTTCAACCCTCTTTTTTTGTACATAGACAATAGCCTACCACGGGTATTAAAAAATAACGTTATAGGAGGTAGAATTCGACGATCTACACGTCCCAATTGTCACTTTTTTTTTGAAACCCCAAAGAAAAGCACCCTTATTCCTTTTTAATATTTCATATTTGACCCATTTTGATATTACAAATTATTGATATTACAAATTTTATTTTCCATCCTCGTATATAATTAAGGAAAATAAAGATCTCATGTCTTTAGTAGAATTAATAGAAAATCTTATTAAAATATGTGTTTTTTCGCTATCTCTAATGGTTTTCAAGATGTCGAATGTTCAAATGGTATAATCCATAATTAAACAGCCTATAGAGTCAAGAGCGAAATGTTAAACGTATAGAATTTTACCAAATATATCTAAGTAGAAGTGCTTCCTTAAAAATTACAGGTCCTCAAAGGTTGTTTTCATTTTGGGCTTATATTTCTGATCTTATTCAGCAGTACATTCTCCTTATTTTGTGAAATGAAACATAGTTATCTTTCACCTTCAGTAACAAAAGCATGTAGGAGGGCTCATGTGATATTTTTTCCGGTTGTATGTGGGATACTCTTCTTTAATCTCGCAGGTTTTCAGAATTCTATCTACTAATTATAATAAGGAGTTTCTACTGTTCATTTTTATCAAAAGTATGTCTTTTTCGGCAACATCCGCTATTGAATATCATCATCAAACTTGTATCATTAAGAACTAATATTATTAATGTTCGTAAAATATATTCTCTAACGCAGAACATAAAAATCCAAGAAGGCGGAAAGCAGGTTATAAATGTGTCTGCGTCTTTATAATACGATTAGAACAAACTGGTAGTTCCAGACCATAGCTCCATGGTCCAATGAATGCAAATCCAAGGTGGAAGAAGACATTTTGATGGCAACCTTCCAGCCTCGACATTTTGCAAAAATTGTTCCCATGTCGTTTTTAACTCGTACACAATGTAGAAGCTAGGGATCTGTCTGCAAATTTACAATTCAGTACTTGACTCGCAATTTTTGAATCTATATAGATTTCTAACGTGCTAAATATTCGAGCCAGAATGTGGTTTTTGCATGATGGTGTCCCCCGCGTCGTACTATATGGTTCTTAATCGAAAGTTCGAGCGAAAATGAATTGGTCGGGAAAGAAAGATAATAATTTTAAAAGCTAAAAAAAATAAAAGTGTGAACAAATTTTACAATCATAGCCAGAAGTTATAACATTTTTAATCGTGTCACATTTATAACGTAACACTGTCAAAGTACCTTATTTTAGCAATTTATAATCTGTTTAAATTATTTTCAGAATTTAGCAAATAAATCCTTCTGTCGCTCCGTTCAGAAGTAATCTTATAAAGAACAATATAATCGTAAATATTTCATATCCAAACTTTAATACATTTCAGCATTCCTAATATTAACCATTTATCTTCCCTCCGACCTAATTTCTTGACTACCCGGCTTTTATACTACATATTCGATGAACATTTTGGCAAACGCTAGTTAAGAAGCCATACTCTTTGAATAGGGTTGCCAACCGTCCCGATATATCGGGACGGTCGTCGGGACAGTCACCGTTATTGACCTCTGTGTCTTGACGTCACGATAAAAACAATGAAATTTCTTAAAATAAGGAGCAGTTTTAATTTTGTTAAAAAGACAATGATATATTTTTCTTTAACATATATGCCTTTTTATTGGGGAAATACATAGTGTCCCGATATAGTTTCCGGACATTTATGGCAACCCTACCTTTGAACGACTACCGTCTGCACGAACGCAAATCCGAAGATTCGAGAATACTGGAAACTTCTATTTTTAAAAACTTCTAGATCAAATCGAGAACTATCAAAATTTCCGATATAAGTAAAGGCACTTCGCGGCTACAAGTTAGAATCTCAACTCAATAACTCAAGCAAAAATTAGGTTCGCGTAAAACAAAAGAAAATGTATACTTACAAACGTTAGCTAATTGACCAATAAGGGCTAGTAATTAACAAATATTTAGTTATAAAAGTATTGTGAGAACGTGAAACCAACTATATATGTTTTAAAACAAAACCGTCATGTTTAAAATCGACAGATTTTATCTTTCCAGTGCCAAATCACCATAAACAGGGTGTTCGTAATTTTCGTGACCAAAAAGTGAGATAATCGGTGGAATGTTTCCAAGTGGACGTACTTTCACCCGAAAAACCTACGTCTTCAACACCACATACCATATATCTGATACCTACCTGTATATGTATATTTTAAAGAATTTTTTTATAAAAATGAATTCATTTTTACAATTGAAGCAACACGGAATTTTTGTCGAAAAAAAAATTATTTCCGTTACCATGGAGTACAAATGCAATATGAAATTGCAATAAAGTTGACAATGTAAAGCATTCTTGGATGGAGCAGCCTCAAAAGAACCAACATCAACTGCAGTAGTACCACTAGCACTTGCTATGAAACAATTTTGTTTTATTCTTTACGTTGCCTATAATTACGTTGTTTCGAATTTATTATTGTTCAGCTTCTTTTTCACTTTATGAAATATTGAATTTTCTTTTCTTTCACAGCAGCTCACTTTCTTTCTCATTTTCAGAAGATGAACTAGACGAAATCTCATCTAATGATTTTAGGAATTGAGCATAAGTAGTATCTTTTCTCTTTCTCATAAGAACAATACTAAAATTACAAAAGAAGGAATTTCTAAATTTTGTTTTTTATTTCTTTTTGCACTATTTATTTTACATTCACCATTTTTATATTTTTCGGCCTTATTTAAGTTTTCATTTTTCGCTTTTTTTTGCCTTAAATATTTGAACATCGGATAATTTTATCTAAATCTTTTCAATACCTCAATAAATACTCACCTATTCTACTTCACAAAGCATTACCGTTTATTACAAAAGCTTTCAAGCTAGCGTTTTTTACAAGCTTTTATGTGAACATCAAATCATTTGATAAATCTCTTTAACGCGTCAATATATACCCACTAGGGTGGCCCATCTCTATAGGGGGTGAATTTTTTTTGCGTATTTTTTAAGTCTCACCCCACGAAAATATACTATTATACTAGGAATAATTTATGTCAAAGTTTCAGATAATTCGGTGAACGGTAACCCGTGCCGCATTCAGGTAGAAATTTGTAGATAAGATTTTATTACGGTAATACACTTAAATTTTACTTAAAATACAAATATCTACCTCTTTTCTTATAATGTTTTATTGGTGTAATTATTCCCTAGAAATTATTTGTTTTGGAAGTTTGGAAATATAATGCACCTACGGTAGGTTTTTATGTCAGTTTGCAATTGTGTTTTACAGTGGTGATATTATAAGTTCTAGCATACGTTCCTTTTTGAAAAAACATTTAACGATGGCTGATGTTAGATCCTTACGAAAGGATACTTTCATTTACTTAGTTGGACACTATTCGTCACAAATCATTGGCAATAAATTGCCTTCTAATAGACAAGTATTACAAGTGCTCTTTTATAACATTCGTGAAGTGAAGCTAAGTGTACATGAAAGTGCTAAATTAACAATAAAAGAGGTGTCAGTTTTTTGGGATAAAGCTCGCATTCCGACACGTCAGGATTTTCATTGTGTTAAATAACTAGATAAACTTTATGCAGAGTGGAGGAACTTACAAAAATCGGCTAAAAGGGCCAGTGCGGGAGTAAAGAAAAAAATTTCGTTGAAAAATTGTACGATCTTTTTGACATTTCTCATGCAAATGCATTGGAGTTGATGAAAATAGATGAAGATAAGCAGTTTTTAATTAACCAAAGAAAAAAGGGACGTCCTGGATTTATGCATGGTATTGATTACCAACTTGCTTCTCAAGAAAAATCAGCTGAGGAGAAATTACAGAAATTATCCGAACGAATGCAACGAAGTCAACAAGAAAAAGCTAGATTAGAGGAAACAGTCACCTGTCCATCATCAAGTAGTAATTCAGCCGACTCCAACGAAAATGAAGATGAAATAATCGAAGCCCAAGAAGAGTTGTTACAAGACCAGCCTGGCCCGTCACAGCCAAAAAGAGGAGATTGTATGGAACATGTAACATCATCACACCAAAAATAGCCGCTGCATTTGATGCTTGCAAAATAAGCGACAGGTATGGAGTCCATATTTTGACGGCAGTAGCAGAAGCACTAGGACATGACACCACATCTTTGTCCATCAGCAGAACCACACTTCAGCGCTCTAGACAACGCATCCGCGAAGAAAGAGCTGAAATATTAAAAACTGCCTTCGGTAATTCTGAATTGCCGGCCCCAGTCATCCATTGGGATAGAAAACTTTTACCTTCTCTCACTGGAATGGGAAATATCGATAGATTTGCTATCTTAGTTACTAGTGGAGATATTGAACAACTACTGGAAGAGAACAGACTGAAGCAGTTTATGATGTGTTTTGTGAATGGAATTTGGACGAAAAGGTAATAGCTTTGTGTTGTGATACAACAGCATCAAATATGGGTTATATAAATGGGGCAGCCACATTATTGCAACAAAAATTATAAAGAGATATTCTATATTTTCCTTGTAGACATCATATTTTTGAAGTGGTTTTGAGAAGTGTGTTTGACACAAAAATGCCTTCCTTAATCTGATCCAAATGTGCCACTATTTAAACGTTTTAGGGAATTTTGGCCTAAAATAGATCAAAATAAACTAAAAACTGGATTTCAGGTATCAAAAATTAAACACATTTTACAACCAGTTAAAGCCGAAATTGTAAAGTTTCTAAATGCAGCTTTAACTTTGCAACAGCCTCGTGATGATTATAAAGAATTTTTAATGCTTTCTAAACTTTTTGTTGAAGAAGAGCCCACTCACACGACATTCTATCAACCAGGGGCATTTCATCATGCACGTTGGATGGCCAAAGCCATTTACTGTCTAAAAATATTTTTTTTCCAAGATCAGTTCCAACTAACTAAAAAAGAAAAAATAGGTATTGAAGATATATGTCTCTTTATTGTAAAGGTTTATGTAAAGGCCTGGTTTACAGCGTCATTTGCTAGTAAAGCAACGCTTCATGACTTAGACTTTTGTAAAGAACTCATTAATTATCAAAATATTGACAAAGAAATATCTCAAGCCGCAAGTAGGAAAATAGTGGACCATTTGTGGTACCTTAATTCAGTAAATGTTGGCTTATCTTTCTTTGATGACGATATTTCAGTTACCACTAAAAGAGAAATGGTTAAAGCTTTGAATAGGAAAGCACCAAATCAAGAGGGTATTAAACGACTTATGATTAGTAACATTACTGACGTTGAAAACAAGGAAATTCAGGACTTCATATGCGAGAACACTAAACAGTTTTTTCAAAAATTAGGTTTGTCTATGGAATTTTTGGAAAATGATCCAACAACATGGAGGGAAAATGAAAGTTATACCCGATGTTTCAATATTGTAAACAAAATTAAAGTTGTAAATGATGCCGCTGAGAGAGGAATCAAACTTATTACTGACTATAATGACATTTTAACAAAAAATGAAGACCAAAAACAGTTTTTACTCCAAGTTGTAAATGATTATAAATCACAGTTTCCAAATGTAAAAAAAGAAACCCTGTCGCATGCTTTGGCCTAGTGCAAAAAATATTGTTTTTATTACTATATGTCTTGTAGATTTAGGATAATATTTGGTACTATGTATGAAAAAAACGTTTCATAATAAAATACACAGAGAGTGTTATTTCAAAAACTTCTAGTCTAGTTTTCTTAGACTACGAATTTACAGTAGTATGACACATGTCATAGTCACAACAGATAATGTCTTTGATATTTGTATGACTTGATTAGTCATTCTAAAGATAAATGTTGCTGATTAAAAAAAAAAAACAATGCATCAACCAAAGAATGTAAATAATTCCATTTACTTTTATTATTGCATAATAATGCATTCTGCGGTACCCCTTGCCTTCAATTTGCCTCAATAATATTTTGAGGGGACTGTTTTTTCTTCAAATGGAACCATTTGCAGGGGTGAGAAATAAAAAATTTCGATTTCGAAAAAGATGGGCCACCCTAATACTCACCTATTTTATTCCACAAAGCATTTCCATTTTGGACCGCACTGGGCCGACTTAAACACTTGTCGTGGTTATATTTTGTTTACGTTCAGAGTTAATATGACAAAATGTTCAAACAGAATGACGGGCCTACAGATCTGTCTCACGTCACTTCATTTTTACGTAGACAGGCCCCAAATACACACGCCTAGAAGGATTTTCAATACAAAAAAGATCGCTAAAAATTATGAAATAAATTTTACCGTCGGCTTCGCGTCGCCCATTTAATTCAACCTTATTACCTAATATCGATATTGAGGTCGGTGTGAAAATGAACAAATAACGAATTTACACGCATTTTTAACCGATTTCATTATCGATTTTAGATAATTAGGTTCAATTAACAAGGCGACCGTGAAATTTTATTTAATAGTTTTTTTCAATTTTTTTGCTTTTTCTATGCCTCATTTGGATATGCTTTAGGATTTTCGGTCACAGGTCGATTTATTCATACAAGGTTCGCATTCATAGGGAAAACCTGAAGAACCTGAAAGGTCAAGGAATTTTAAAAAACTGAAACAAATCATGAACATATCAGGAATTTTAAAAATGTTGCAAAAATCGTGGAATTTTCAGCCACAGTATGGAAAATAATAGATTACCGAATTTCTACTGCTATGTATTTTGAATTATTTTTGAAAAAATCGGTTATGCCACTGTAATGCACAATACCTGAACGAATATTAGGTATTGCATTATACACGGTGGACCAAATTAGATGGGATTTGAGGTTTTCTCTAAAACTATAGCAGATAGGCAAAAACCAATATAGGTGTCCTGAGCTCGATTTTCGAGAAACAAACAATGGCGCAAACCATCTTTTTCAACTACCGAGCTACAGAGCGTTTTTGGAAAATTGGCATTTTTGATGACTTCTATATCTCAATTACCAAGTGTCGAATCGAGAATCGAGTAACACATTCTTAAGGCACTTTTTTGAGTAGAATCCGTTGCTGACAAGAAAAAAATTATGCATGCGTCAGTTTTCGAGATATAGACATAACTTGTGTTTTTTTAAACAGAACGTCTGTAAATTATTTCATTATTCGATCACAACTTAAATTAGCTATCCAACAATATATCATATGTCATATTTATGGTTAATCTTCGAAAAATTTAATATGTTTGTGAGGAGGCCATGGAAAACTATTAACAACAACAGCACTTCTTATAATATAAAATAATTTTGCCAAAAATAGGAAAAACTAAACTACAATAAATGGTCAAATTGTCTTCCATTGACATCTGTGCATTTTTGACACCTTCTCCTTACAGCGTTTGTTGCATTTCCAATCATGATAGGAGTTATTGTCCGAAACGTAGCTAATGTTTTGTTTTTTAATTCTATGTTACTAGAACGTTCTCTATATACAGTGTGTCTCACTTTTCACCCCTACACCCCAATATCTCGGCCTTTTGTTGATCGATTTAGATCAAATTTGGTATACTTCTTTTGCGTCACATTGTGACTAAAAAGTTATATAAAATTATTTTTTTTCGAAATTAAATACGCCTACTATGATCAAAAGAAATTGGCAAAAATTGGGAATTTATATTAGCGATTAAGATAGGGTTTTTGTTTTTACAGAATCTTGTTCGGCATGACCTAAAACCCCTGTATACCAAATTTCGTTAAAAAATATTCATTCCTTAAAAAAAAATCATATCTAAGATTTCAATAATAATCACCCTACTATTCGAATTATTTATCGTCGGATATTTACATAACTTGGCAGTCGTGCAATAAAGACGCTAATTAAGCATTAGGACACATTTTTTATCCAAAACACTATTATGAAATGAATATTTGAAAAATTGTAGCTATTTTTTAAAATACTTAGAACTCAGCATACCAATGTCTTTGTTAACATGGAGTGCTTTGGAATAGATTTGACAATTGCATCGAATGTCAAATTAAACTTAAACATGGCTGCACAACAATTAATTATTGCTGATAAAATTGAAATAATAAGAATTGTCAAATCCATTCCAAAGCACTCCATGTTAACAAAGATATTGGTATGCCGAGTTCTAAGTATTTTAAAAAATAGCCACCATTTTTCAAATATTCATTTCATAATAGTGTTTTTGATAAAAAATGTGTCCTAATGCTTAATTAGCGTCATTATTACACCACTACCAAGTTTTGTAAATATCCGGCAATAAATAACTCGAATAGTAGGGTGATTATTTTTGAAATCGTAGATATGAATTTTTTGTAGAGGAATGAATATTTTTTAACGAAATTTGGTATACAGGGGTTTTAGGTCATGCTGAACAAGATTCTGTAAAAACAAAAACCCTATCTCAATCGCTAATATAAATTCCTAATTTTTGCCAATTTTTTTTTATCATAGGCGTATTTAATTTCGAAAAAAATTTTTTTAAATAACTTTTTAATCACAATCTGAAGCAAATGAAGTATACCAATTTGATCTAAATCGATCAACAAATGGCCGAGATATTGGGGTGTAGTGATGAAAAGTGAGACACACTGTATATAATATTTTTTAAATAAATCGAAAGCCAAAAGTCGGCAGGTGTTATATCGGGTAGTATCCTGCCAGCATTATCAAAATTAATAGAAAAAATTATTGCCGACCTCTGTCAGAATTCCATAATCCCACAATTTCAATCTGGATTTCGCCCTATACACAGTACTCAGTGCACTGTTACAAATTGTAGACGATATCACACTAGCTATGGGTAATTAGCAAGTCACAATTATTATCTTAGACCAAAGCAAAGCATTCGATGTAGTAAATTTCGACGTGCTAATCGCTAAGTTAAAATATATCGGTTGCAATAACATGGCCCTCATATGGTTTAAGAATATAATAGAGCTCAAAGTGTTAAATATAATGATACGATTAGCAATTCATCAGAAACCAAAAGTGGAGTCCCACAAGGGAGTATTTTAGGTCCTATCCTTTTCTCTGTATACACTTTTGATTTACCTCGGTGCCTAAAATATTGCAAATTCATTTCATCATTTGTACGCAGACGATTTACAGATATATATTTCTTGCACAATCGAAAATATAGCTGAAACAATTAATAAAGTAAACATCGATCTATATAATATTTATAACTGGTGTACAGAAAATGGGTTGCGTATCAACCCCGGTTGCAATGTGTATAGGTACTCGCCAAATTCATTCAAAAATAAGCATAAATGATCATGATATAATGCTAAATGATGTAGTTATAAATTGGTCAGATTGCACAAAAAGTTTAGGGTGACATTTGGCAATTATTTAAGCTTAGAAAAACATTTAAATAAAATTGTATCCACATCATTTATGAAATTAAAAATGCTCTACAGGCTGAAGAAATCATTATCACCAAACACAAAACTCAAAATGATACAAAGCCTAATTTATCCCAACTTAGATTATTGCTCTAGTGTATACTATGATTTTCTGACACAACAAAATAAAAATAGACTGCAAAAAATACAAAATGCGTGCATGAGATTTGTATAGCTATATCTTATGCCCATCATGTCACTCCTTTTATAAATAACTGCAAAGAACTAAAAATGAACAATAGGTTTATATATTCACATTGCATTTTCTTGTACAAATTAGTTAAAAATACTATACCAAATTATCTATTTAGCAGATTACAACTAAGACCCGTTGTTCATAACGTAAATATACGGACGAACAATTATACTATACCACAATATGCTCTAAATAAATTTCAAGAATGTTTTTCTTATAAAGCACCTACCCTATTAAATACTGTACTAAATTTACTAAACCTATCAGAAAATAGTTTCAAAACTAAATTAAAAGAATTTTTGTTACAAAACCAATCATAGATACAGGTAATACTGCACATTATATTCCTATATAACTCAAGTAATATAAATAGATGTAAGCTAATAGCTAAATAACTGTACTCACAGTAGTTCTTAGTATATGAAAGGCGGTGTGGAAGATCGCAAGATGTGCGAACACTGACCAATTGTGTAATTGCTTAATATAACTACTAATGTAAACTCTTCTAAATTGCACAATAAACCGTATTCTATTCTATTCTAAATCTGGCTGGCCACAAAATAGGACCATTATTTCCTAAAAGTTAAACAATATCTAAACTACTTTGTTGTTTATTAATATCCAGTTAGCTAAATTAATTGTTAGTTATCAATTTAGTTAACTTAGCTAACTGGACATTGATGAACTAGTCCTGAATGATACATAGATATCTATCCAGTCTCCCCAAATTGAACATTTAACTAATGTCGTGGTTTATTTGACGTATGACCTGGGGCGCCATCGTTGTTAATCTTTGAAATTGTCTTACAGGCATATTGTCTACAAAGGGCTCATTTCTTGTTGTAGAATGTTAATAAAATTTTCGGTATTCAAATTATCGTGAAAAAAATGAGGACTTTGGTATCCTTGACGATTAACTGTAGCAGTTACGTGCGGATTTTCATGAGACCAATGGTGGTTATTATGCCGATTCAAAATTCCGGCACTGCTTATATGGGCCTCATCTGTCCATATAATTGTTCTTTCAAATCCTGGCACTTCATTTCACTGACGCAAAAACCACTGGCAAAAATCGAAACGCCTTTCAAAGTCGTTTGGTGACTAATCCTAATTTCAAATTTAAAAAATTAGTTGCATTTGAAAAATTCTGAATATTATAAAAAATTTCATAATATGTAATAATATAAGAAGTATGAAATATAATAAGATAAAAGTTCTAAATAATTGATGTTCTAAAATGATAAACAGAAAAGTTACAGTTTTCAAAATTTACAGGGACAAAAAAAATGGAGAAAAAAATTCATGTAACTCCAAAACGGCCGGTATTTACAAAATTTTTTACATAGTGTAAATTATTCACAATTTATTCATTAATCGTATGAATCGTGTTTCAAGGTTCCAGCCATCGAAAAATAATTTCTCACCGCAGCGCCATCTCTGTGCACTGCGAAGGAACAATTCTAACTGCAGTTATTTAAGACCTTTTTTGGTGACAATTATCCGCGATTTACAAATTTTAAGTATCTTTATTATTTTACGAGATAATGACCCGGGGACTTTCATCTGAAACACTCTGTATATGTCGAAAACTGAGGCATGCATAATTTTCTTCTTACCAGCAACGGATATTCTACGCAAAAAAGTATCTTAAGAATGTTTTACTCGATTCGACAAATGGTAATTGAGATATAGAGGTCATCAAAAAATGCCAATTTTCCAAAAACGCTCTCTGTAGCTCGGTAGTCGAAAAGATAGACGATTGCGGTTTGCGCCATTGTTTGTTTCTCGAAAATCGAGCTCAGGACACATATAAATCCCATATGCGACACTGAAAAGGACAACGATATTTTGTGCAACACTAGCAGAGATATATCCAGATTAAATAGCCGAGACTCATGCGCATATTGTAGAGGTGAACATCAACTAAACAGTTCAGCTGCAATAGACTAGTATTACTATGAGAAGTGGCATAGCTTTATCTGGGGTATAGGGAAGTGTAATTGCAATAAAAGTTTCGCGGTCAAGGAACTGTGAAAATGGAGTAGATTAAAACTTGTCAACTGTTACGAGTAACCTTTGTTCAGGAGAAGTGTAAGAATAGTAAGTTCTACTAAACTTTGCCTAATAAAGTTGTTTTATTATTATTATTACCGTTGGCGCCGCTCTACTGCAGGGCACCGCCGCCACTGGTGTTGACATTGAATGTCACGTAATTCTTTCTCATTGGCTTAGAATGATGGAGTGCATAAACTCGTTTCTGCGCATATTTTTTGCTGGCATCTTCTCATAGTAATACTACTTTAAAAGATTGAATTTTCGTAAGACGTACAGATTTCACTATTATTTTAAAATAAGCATTACAAGTGCTACAAATAGGTAATGTAAGGAATTATGCGATGTAGGTAAATGTATTATAAGATGCAGATATAATAACTATACGATTAAAATCCTCTATTACCTACTTCGATCAGGTACTAAAATTCCGATTCGGATTATCCGAATCATCCCGAGCATATTTAGTCTTGACGCGAGTCTAATTTAACATAATAAATGATTTAACATTTAACCTAACCTCTGTTACCTCTGAGAACTTTGCGAGTTTGACACGACTTTAACATTAATAATTTACCTTAATGCAACCTAGAAAATAATTTATGTCACTGTGATAAGTTAAACAATTTACAAAAAGTATACTAGCAATACAACCGGCAACACATTTTCTCTAAATATGAAGTCTTCTTGCCCAAACTGGCAACATGTCAAATCCACAGTAAATGTCCGAGGTCATCGGCGGCATTTGTGCTAGATCAAAGGAGTGTCGCATATGGGATTTATATGTGCTCAGGACATCTATATTGATTTTTGTCTATCTGCCATAGTTTTATAGAAAACCCCAAATCCTATTTAATTTGGTACATCCTGTACAGGCATGACCGAGTTCCTCCGCTTAATGACGATTTTATACAGCAAATTATTATTATTTTTTTTTTTTCATCAAATTAGAAATTAAACTAAAAATTATTTGTTTATCTAAAGTCACGTTTAATAATAATTGTTTTTATGTCATTGAAAAATATTTATTTTGACATGGAAAATCTGGAAAATTCAGAGAATTTTTTCAGCTAGGTAAAGTCATATACCTGTATCCTACAGCAATGTAAATCATTTTTTGATTTGCCATCACAGTCCACATCGCGTGAATTAAATTGTGAAGTAACATTTAGATCGTCTTAATTATCAAGTCCATATGCGAGCCTATTTAATATAATAAATAATTGTTTGTTTATGTTTTAATTTTCCGTTCCATAAACGTCATTCATTTTTATTGATCTTTAAACTACTCACCGTCCCATAAATAATATCGTTAAGTTTTATCAGTGTTATGTTTGGCATCTCCCTTATGTATGCTTTTAGCGTCATTGTCATTAAAATAATTTCGTCTGTAACTAGTCTAAATAGAGTAAAGCTATTCACGAGACACGTTCTGTCTATTACGTTTTGGTCATATAACAGCATTATTTTGAGAGAGATACAGATATTTAACGTTCTGCCGTCCCATTCTGATAGCGATAACAAATAGAAAATGCATTATTTGATGAACCACCGTACATAATTTTCTTTTGTCCTTGTCGAATTAATGCCCACACAGTGGGTATTAAGGATAGCTAGCCTGTAGACGCCACACAAGTTTAAAATGATTTACATGTGTCGTTGAACTGGCGGTTTTGTAATGCAGGTTCGGCATGTGTGCCAAGGTTTTTTCTCCTAATTTATAACTTTAAACAAACTTGTCATTGTCAATAATAACGTTTGTCAAATTAATCATAATTCTGGGATTTAATTTAGTAAAAATGGAATTTAACCATAGGATTGTATAGGAGAATGTGTTTTGGACGATGAAATATTTTGATATTATTTTCGATATTATTGCGATGCCATGTAAAGAAGAGAACTATTTTTAGCATGCTCCATATAGCAAAGCAAGGGCAGGCAGGCAGCAACAGTGTATGCTTACTTATATTATAGCTAGGGAGCTAGTGGCAATACGGGCATATGATTTTATTGTAATTAACAATAATATAGAATGAAGGTATTGATACAACAGCTCGATTAGAGCAGTTACCGAACTTGGTTACTGCTGAGTTTTTAAATAAATGAATTTCAAATTTGCAAAAATAAAACTCTCCTATAGTTATTATTTTATTGTTTCAGCCATTGTTATAAAATTGTTCATGCATCAAAAATATAAATAAGAAAATGATTGGCTGGAATCCATGACTCTGATTTTTTTATAAAATTAATTGTTAATTTGCAAAAAAAGCGCTATTAACTCATTTCATTGTGCTTCGCATTGGTTTTAATTTGTTAGTTTTTATATCCATAAGTAGAGAAAAACATTGGCTGGCGTGTACGTTGCTGATTTCCAGAAATATTCCCAATTTACTTCAAAAAATGTCAACGTATGAAAATAGTCCAATCAGTGGAGGATTTTGCCCTGCAGAAGGTGGAGTAGTAATGCTTTTGGTATATATTGTTTGAGTCAAGGCTTTGATAAAAAATACAAGTTTTCGACCTTGGGGGGGGGGGGCGTCTTGAAGTAAAGGCGAAAAATGTTGAAGACAACATTTTTTGTATATACATCTCTATTGTAAGTCTAATATTTAAAGAAATACATGGTCAGAAAGATGGATTTAAGAAGAACAATTTTTTTTTATTAAATAATGTACACCCTGTATACACATACAAGCAAAGGAAATAGAAAATAATTGTAAAAAACATTGGAATATTTCTTCAGACTAACTAGATAGCGATAGAAGCTTTGTAAAAATAACAGGCCGACAAAAAAAAGGGGCTGTTCTTTTGATCAGAACCGTCTTATCTCATGTTTTTTGACATGAATAGAATAGAATAGAATAGAATTTTATTGCGTAACTGTAAAAATTTTTACAATTTAAGTTTGTTACATGTCCAAAATTCTACAAAAACGACAAAAGACAGAATAAATATGACATATTAAAAACTGTTGCTACTACCTAATAATAAAATAACAAAACAATAATAAAATACAAAATATACAAACAAATACACTCTTACTTAAAAATTTGCCTCATTCACTTCTTCTAAGGTATAGGGTTCTGCACATATTAAGTGGTTTTTTTATATTGTTTTTGAAAATATTTATAGATGTAATATTTTTCAGTTCGGTAGGTAACATATTATAAAAACGCAGACATTTATAAAAACAGCCTTTTTCTAAAACTGTTGTGTTATGTATTGGGTATGACAAAATATCCTTGTGTCTTGTTTCATAAATATGATCCCTGATGTTGTGTTTAAACTCCTCCATATGCTTGAAGACAAAGCAAAGACATTCATAAACAAAAAGAGCTGGAGCTGTTAATAGTTTTAATTACTTCCACGTCCAGTGGAAGTATAGTAACGACAAAAACATTTTTAAAAAGGTTTATTGTCCAAATAGGTTTAAAATGTCATAAAACGTCGAGATTTTAAGTTTGAGCGAAAAAAAATTTCTGTCTGTCTGTCGGTCTGTCTGTCTGTCTGTCTGTCTGTCTGTCTGTCTGTCTGTCTGTCTGTCTGTCTGTCTGTCTGTCTGTCTGTCTGTCTGTCTGTCTGTCTGTCTGTCTGTCGGTCTGTCTGTAACTTTTTTTTGTGCGCACGTTTACTCTGGAACCGTTTAAGATATTGACTTGAAATTTGGTACACATATGTACTTTAACGAGATCTAGAACTAGATTATATTTTCATCTTGTTTCGTCGAAGGGTAGGGGGGTAAATTGGGGTAAATTTGGGGTAAATGGGTAAATCAAGCAGGTAAGAGTCCATGAAATTGGCATTTAGTATATACAAGAGAAGCTAAGGTCTCAAAAAAATTTTTGGCATTAGCCACCCCCATTACCACCCCCACCTCCTTATTAAAGGGGATGAAAAAAAATTGTGATTTAGTGTATGTACAGGAACCAGAAACCTCAAAATATTTTTTACTTCATCCATTGTGATATATTTTATTTATACTTAAAAAAATTTTTTGAAATTCATTCCATTTTTGTAATATGGTAAATTATATTTTTTGTATGTTGTTTTTCAGTCTTGAGGAAGAATAAAAGTTTATTCGAAACGTCGACAATTCCGAATTGAAATCTTAGATACGGATACTATTATTAATTGATCCGCATCAGTTTTTTCTACCCACCTCTGTTATTCCCTAAAAAGGACAAAATTCAGCATGTCAAAAACGTGGGATAAGAGGGTTCTGATCAAAAGAACAGCCCCCCCCCCCCCCCCCCTTTTTTTTGTCGACCTATGTAATAGACCGAATGCATGTAGGCGGCGTCAGAGTCGCGTTTGGGTACTGCAACATAACCTCATTTTCTGTATATCTTTGTTTACTACTTCTTTAAAAATGCCAAGTAATTGTGTGCCTCAATGCACTTCCTATTAGAGAAAAAATAAAAATTTAAAGTTTCACCAGTTTCCAGTATGCAGCAGTTTTAGAAGAAAGTGGATAGTTGCTCTCAAATTACAAAAAAGCCCATCTAGTGTGTTCAAAACATTTCACAGACCGAATGCATGTAGGCGGCGTCAGAGTCGCGTTTGGGTACTGCTCATTTTCTGTGCATCTTTGTTTACTACTTCTTTAAAATGTTAAGTTTTCTCGAAATCCTGACGTGATGGCGCAAAACGGACTACGGCATCGTGTTCAGCACGTCAAAAACCTTCGGGGTACGGTAATGGGATCCCATTGGTCGGACATTTTTTTTTTTTGGAAACCTGTGTAATTATTACACACGCACACAAAATAAAAAAAGTTGTATTTTTCTGGTACTCCATTGGATAACCCATATGCATTTCGACGTGTTGAACACGAATCAGGTGTCCATTTAGCTCCATTGGCCACCATTTTTTTTGTAAATTGCGAAAATAACCTAAAAGAATACTCATAATTTAGGTTATTTACTAAAAATTGCTGGGCAACGGAGCTAAACGGACACCCGATTGTGTTCAGCACATCGAAATAAATGTGGGTTACCCAATGGAGTACCAGAAAAAGACCACTTTTTTATTTTGTGTGCCTGTGTTATAGACAATACATATATACTTTTAACCGTGCCAAAAGAAAAGGTTGAGAATTTGTGATATACATGCATAATATACCGGGTGAGACGGGAGATATGTAACACCCCGTAGCATGTTTATTTAAAAAGATATTATCTTGAAATTTGGTAGACTTATATAATATGTGATTGTCCTTTTTTTAATATAAACAAGAAATTTTTTCCACTTCCGGTTTCATCGGAAGTGACATCTAATTTGTTATTTCAAACGGCACCCTGTATATATTTTTTTCCCATCTGATTCTCCTTAAATCCCTCTTTTCAACTATGTATAGCAAGATGGCATTCGTTTTTAAAATGGCTACTGAAAACCATTTTATTGCATTAAGTCAAGTTGGCTATGGTATAAAATGTAGCGGTAATTAATGCTTAGTGTGCTGCTATATAAAAAAAAACCGTGGTGCACAATTTTGTGTTTCATATTTGTTTTGTTCTAATCAGTAGCCGAAGAGACTTTGTACATTTTTTATATTAAAGAAGAATCTCTAGACTAAGTCCCCGAAATCATAAAAACTAAGATAGAAACACTAATTTTAAATTTTATCCATTTGTAAAATATTTATTCATTTTTCACTTTTACCAATTAGATGGCCCCCGAGGTCTCCGGATCTTACGCCATTTGATTTTTTCATATGGGGCCATCTCAAGGAAATAGTTTATAAAACTCCACTGCAAAATAGGGAAGACTGGAAATGAAAGTTAGGTTAGCAATAAATGAGATTACTGAATTGCAGTTAGAAAATGTGCTTAGAAGTACTGTTACAAGAATTCGATGCTGCAAAATAATGGTCAACGTTTTGAGATTCTTCGAAAACAATTTTATTTAAAATCAAGCAAAATCAGACAACAATGAATTGTATTGGGTAAAAGTGAAAGATAAATAAATATTTTACAAATGGGTCAAATTTAAAATTAGTGTTTCTATCTTAGTTTTTATGTTTTCGAGGATTTAGTGTAGAGATTTTTCTTTAATATAAAAATTCTACAAAGCCTCTTCGGCTACTGATTAGAACAAAACAAATATGAAACACAAAATCGTGTACCAGGATTCTTTTGATATCGCAGCACATTAAGCATTAATTGCCGACACATTTCATACCATAGCCAACTTGACTTAGTGCAATAAAAAAGTTTTCAACAGCTATTTTAAAAACGAATGCCTTCTTGCCATACATGGCTGAAAAGAGAAATTTAAGTAGAATCAGATAGGAAAAAGATATATACAGGGTACCATTTAAAATAACGAAATTGATGTCACTCCCGGTGAAACCGGAAGTGGAAAAAATGTCTTGTTTGTACCAAACAAAAAAGGACAATCACGCATTATATAAGTCTACCAAATTTCAAAATAATATCTTTTTAAATAAACATGCTACGGGGTGTTACATATCTCCTGTGTCACCCGGTATATGTATTTCTGAAGCTTTCTCTGTAGTTCTCGAGTTAATCGCCATTGCATAAATTATACAATTGTGCCAGATATTTTAAATGCATTATTTTGTTTTTTTTTTACATCAGATTCGAAAATACTTAACTACCAGTTTTAAAGCAGTTCCGAAGAAATACGAGTTTTGTCCAGTTTTTGAATATTGTATCCATTGTGCATTGAACGTAGCTTGATGAAGTAAATGATACGACCACGCCGAATTTACTTTCTCGCGCGACTTAAAAATTTTGTTCATCAGTAACGTGAATTTTTCCGGGAAAACCAATAATGACATATTGTTATGTTCGTAATGTACTAGTAACGTACAAAATTTAAGTTGTTGAAGACGTCGACAAGATTTAGATTATGCAAACTTTCTGGAGAAATCACGAATGTCATATTGTTTGTAATGTACTATTAACGTTCAAAATTTAAGCAAAATCGTTTTTGAGAAATTCGATATTTTCGATTTTTTCGCATCAGTAAATTACCCTCGTCTGATTTTTTTCCGGAGAAGACCACTAATGGCGTATTGTTAGGTTTGTAATATACTATTAACGTACACAATTTGTGTGAAATCGTTAGAGCCATTTTTGAAACAATTGAGATTTTCGATTTTTTCACTTAAGTAAACTACCATTAATTGTAGGGGCAGACGAAAAATAAAAAATTTGGCTAGAGATATTCGTAAGTGGGGGCTCTAGATTAAACGAAATCGGTCAGTTTGTTTCGGCGCTAGGCTAAGCGACGCCCAGTGGAGTGGAAAAAAAATACCGTTTCCTCAGACCTCAGAATTTATTGGATCATCTTTTTTTTTTTAATGTTCGTTTAAATGTTCGTTATTAAATTTTTTATCAATCTCTCGAGCCAGATATTCGATTTTTGTCCCTGAGTTTTCAAAATTTTCCAAAGAAGTTCGAATTTTCATCAAAAATTTTGAAAAATCAGGGACAAGAATCAAAATCTGACCTGCAGACTGATTTGAAAAAAAAGTCACTGTGTCACTTTGTCATCAGTCTGCAGGTCTTAATACTTAAGCAATAGGAAACCTTCGTTTTTTAAATGCTTATCGATCTGCTAGATCAAGCTAGATTTTCGATTTTTGTCCGTGATTTTTCAAAATTCTTGATAAAAATTCAAGCTTTGGAAAATTTTGAAAAATCAGTGACAAAAATAAAAAATCTGGGATTGATGAAGAATTTAATAACGAATGTTTAAAAAAAATGAGATGATCCAATAAATTCTGAGGTCTACAGTGATTTTTGAACAATATTTTTTTCCACCCCACTGTGCGACGTCAAAAACTCGGAAGTCAAATTTTTGGACGATTACAAAACTTTCATCACTCCTAGTGTCGTCCGAAAGGAAAAACTACAATGGGACCACCCTCCTAAAAAAATATTATTATAAATTGAGAACGTAAGTTTTTCATTTTTAGCACTGGCGCATTAGCCAAATCTGTCAGTTTGCTGGTAATTTAAAACACTTGTTTTTTTTTGCTCATGGCTTTATGAAACTACATGGGACCACCACCGCGCTCTACCCTACGATTTTATAGATTTCACGCTAGTAATCATTGAACATGTAAAAAATCACTTCCTTTTTAAACTATTTTTAAATCTGTTAAAAATGCAAATGCATGTCTAGATTTATCTAGATTACATTTCATAACCCTCAAACAATTAAATAATTGTTATCTTTTGTATCTTCATTTTTATTGGAAACAGACCACCATATGTGGAACACCCCGAACAATAAACATAACACATGACGAGTATTATCGGTATTGCATCAAAATACTTTGATCGTATTTGTAAGACAGTGATTAAAATTGACCCGTTTTTTTTACGTAAAAATATCGTTTAAGTATGTTAAGTAAATATTTAATCTGTGTCTAATAAATGTTTTGGCGAATGAACTCACGAGTTTATTGACTTGGAACAGGCACAAATACTGTATAAATAAAATAGAAAGTCTCATCTCTTTATACTGATTGGCATTCTGTCGTTCCTGGGCAATCATTTTCCACTGGGACACGTCTTTGGATTGAAATTTTTATACGTACAGTCTCGCTTGAGGAAGTTGAATATTTAAATGCATTTATTATTTTACGATTAAGATGTGACTAAAATTGAAACTTCATCAGAAATATTTTTTCTGCAAAAAATATATATTTGATATTAGGTACATACTCAAAAGTCAATGCTGCACTTACAGAACGGAAGCTCATAACACAAAAAGTGTGTAATTGTACTCCTCTGGAAAACTAGCTTGCTATTTAAATATCGTAGGTCAAGGAAATCAACTGCCACACTGCACAATGAATGGGCCGTCCACAGAAAGTGTTAATGAATGCTGGTGCATTTCATTATAAAGTTCGCTGATAGAGTCTCGATGTGACGTCACGAACTAAGATGCTGCAGACTCGTTGGTATTTTCGAATGCACAGTGGCCTCGATTTGTTTTATATTTTACTTGATGTATCTAATTAGATTTATTTAAAGGAAATTGAATTATAACCATATATAATACATCTGTTGTAAATTTATAGTAATTTAAGTTAAATAAATAAATTATAATATTGAATTGTTTATGTTTCAAGCAAAAAATATGATAGAGCAAATATATAAAATAAATACACTTAAATAGTTGCAGCTGAATCTTTTTTATTCATTGATAGAATGTTGTCAAATAAGTACCTATATGTAATCTTAAAATAAAAATATATACTTAATACTATTTATGCCGAACCCCATATAAAACAAATACGGCAGTAAAATACAAATACCTGGTATAAGATAAATAAATAAATTTATTTTCTTCGTCAATGTCTAATTCTTCTGAGTCGTCATCGTCGCTTTCATTATTAACACTTATAATGAGTGGCATAACTTCTTCAGTATGAACCTCTCGATCATATGTCCCTAAAATCAATCTATTTGTGTGATTTACACATTTGAACCAAATTGAGCTCGACACTTGAGATAAAGCCTCATTCCACATCAAGAACGGCATCGTCACTAAAACCATCTTTCTCGATGTGTTTGTTGAAATACTCCTTACAAATTCCCCAAACAAGTTCTATTGGGTTGAACTGACAGTGATATCGTGGAAGCTGCAAGTCCATGCTCTCTAATGAAATTGTCGAAAACATGATGTTGCTCTGTTCTTTTAGCTCTAGTTATTTGGGCTTTATGTTGTATCACTGAAATTTATGTTTAACCAGGTTTGTATTTTTTCTTTCGTCCAAGATCGGGTTGGTTGTTTTTCTTCAACCCGAGAGTGGTACTTAGCATTATCGAAAACAATAATGCTTGGATTTTGTAACCCCGGCAAAAGTCTCTCTGTCAGCCACTTTTCAAAATTTTCAGAGTTCATGTTATCATGGTAATCTGCTGATTTATTCTTGGTGGAGAAAACTAAACTCGCATCTTCAGTAAAGCCATGAATAGATCCTGCATGTACAACTATAAATCTTTTACCTTCTGTAGCTGTACGACACCTTTTCGATTTACTGAAATCATGTTGCCAAGAACGATTTAATCCTCCCTTGTTAAAGATCCAAGTTTCGTCTAAGAACACTAAACCTTTGGAGTCATTACTTTTCAAATTTTTTACGTATTTGCATAAAACTCTATCCGTTTTAGATAAATGAGTGGTTTTTCACACAGTATTTTTCTATTGTCATCTTTTTTAATATAAAGGAAACGCCTAATTTTTTAATCACTTTATATAAACTGGTAGTACGGCCAATATCAACTGTTGCTCTAGATTTTAGCTCTTCTAAAAGGATAGCCAAGGAAATATGTTTATGTTCAGACACCGTATCGTAAATAATATTTGTTATTTCATGTTTTACAGCATCGTGTAACTCTGTTTTGGACTTTTTACGATTCCTTTTAACCGAAGCTTGAGGTTCCACATTTTCTTTGTCGTTTTTAGTTATTTTTCTTACAGTCTTTTCATCGATTTTTAAAACCTCACCCACTTGCCTTTGAACAGCTTTTATTAACAATAAAGGTCCACCATTTTCATTTTCCTTTTGAAAATATTCTAAGAAATTCAAAACTAACTGCTGTGATTGCGTATTTAAAAAGTCACCAGGATGCATGTTTACTATTTTAACAATAGAACTAGACTAAAATTGCCCTCTTAGACACCCTGCTATACCTTTCCGAGAAAATCGACCCGCCTCTGAAATCGCCAGCCGCATTAGACGACGACACGCATTGCGAAAATTGGTTTGCTGTCGAACAATAGATATGCCGCACGTCGGTCATAACTTGACCACAAAGATTAAAACTTACGTTACAGATTAGGTTAAAAGCAATATTTCAATAAAGACAAGGAAGGATAGAGCTCCGGACGATATTCTTTACACTATATGACCGGAATTCTATCAGCGAACAGACCTTAGCATTTAGTCTGAGTTGGTTTAACGGCTGAAAAGAAATGCAAAAAGTTACAGGACACTAGATGCCATACTATTAGAGTAGATGGAAGTGGCCCCCTTACAGAGCCAAACATGTAATTTTCAAAGTGCCAGAATATATGATAGTATTGAGGTTGTTTTTTTTTGCGAATTACTTACGTTACGCTACGTAAATGGGGTCTTGCTGATAGTCTGAAATTCGATTGTGGGGCTGCAATACTATGCGACGCGACACCTAGTTGAAGATTATATCAACGTCCTGGAGGTTTGGAAGATATATCACCAAGAGCTAAAGGAAATAACCTTAAACTTGTTTGCCTCTGTTTAATGTAGTTACTTTTCATTTGACCTCCTTTTTCGGTATTCGTTTTTTTTTTTTTCATTCATTATTTTAGTAAGATTTAATTTAACATCAAGATAATTGTCGATTGGTCACATCACAATGAGAGACTAAGAACCCGTTCATATATTTGTTATTGGAGAATTAAATAAAATCAGATATGACTTAATATGATATAATTTATGACATTATAAAGAAAAATAATCATAAAAACAAGATTAAAAACACGTAACTACTACTATTATCCATTATGATCAACGTTTAATTGATTTTACAATAACATGTATTTTAAAATGTTTTATGGTTATTAAATAAGATTCGAATTAGAACGAATCTAACTTAAAAATGAGTTGGCATCAGATGCTGGTAGGAGTTTAAAAACAGAGGCTAGACACGCTCTTTTATATAATAATTGTGCTTCCCATTTAACACTTTCAATTAAGGGTAGGATTTTGCAGAGTGAGAGGGAAATATGCATTTATTTTTGGTTTATTATTAATATTTAAAAAATCATAAATGGTATAATCTTTAAAATAGTTTCAGGTACTTTCCCATTGCTCTAAGGAATACAACCATGTACAGTTTTTATTATAAATGTTGTATATGGTTAAATGCCATGCTTTAATAGTGAAATTAGGAACTATTTTCATTGATAAACTACGGTGTTCAAGTACAATAGTTTTTACTTTTACATGAATTACAATTCACATGTACGTATGACACCAATCACCTGTATAATTGAACGTGCCGAATTCAGCGCGCCTGACGATCATTAGACGAGTCTGGCAAGGCTTTAGGGGTGTTCCACATTAGCCAGATTGTATTTTAAGCTGTTATTATAATATAGGCCATCATCTGATAAATTTTC
The DNA here is from genome assembly GCA_936432065.2 of Rutpela maculata. Classification (NCBI taxonomy): domain Eukaryota; kingdom Metazoa; phylum Arthropoda; class Insecta; order Coleoptera; family Cerambycidae; genus Rutpela; species Rutpela maculata. The sequence goes on along the minus strand of OW386285.2, from coordinate 288,013,382 downwards.
ATGACTGCGAAAATGAGGGAAATTTTTTTGATGAAAACTTTTCAGTTTTTCACCTGCCAGACATATTATCCATACTCACAGATTAGCCAGACTATTTTTTTTACTTAACTTCAGTATACATCTTTCTACTAGAACTATTTTTATCACTGGGAAAAAAAGGGCAGTGTATTCGTATGTTCTGACGCATTTTCCGCCTCAACCCATCGGAAAACCCCCCCTAAATATATATGAATTTTGCTTAGAATTACTAACCGAACAATTCTATCCATGTTTGCTGACTGGGAAAATAAGTACCGAAAATCGTCACTGCCTCCTGGACTACAACAGAAATTTACAATAAAAAAATATATAGTTGTATTCGTTAGAACAATAGCAAGTATCTAAAATAATTTTAAAGATTATACTATGTTTGATTTTTTAAATATTTATAATAAATCGAAAATAAACGCATATTTCCCTTTCACTCTGCAAAATCCTGTCCTTAAATATAAATTTGCCGTACTGTGATAAAGGTAAATAAAAGGGCAATACTTAGGTATATCCTTATCAATAAAAGGCGATAAATTAAATTGTCACCAAAATACTTCTTGTTTGTTATCAAACAAAAGCTCCTAAATAGACGGATGGTTTCCATCAAATGTTTACTTAAGTCGAAATTTTGTTTGGAACAGCCGTGTTTATGTCCCTTATTCGAAAAGCCGTAATTCTGGCCGTTCCTTCTGCGTTTAAGGTGGAGGTTGACCTGAAATAGGTAAAAATATAAGTTTTTAAAGTAATAATCTAAAATATTACTTTTATTCCATACTAAGTTTGATATCTCTAATTCATAAAATCACATTGCCTGCTCGATTGCTTAAGTATGTCATGTCGCTAGAATTAATTAAAACTAATTGAAAAAAATATTTTTCAAGTATTAGTGTTAGATTTGGCATTTGTTTAAATAACATAATAATGTATACACTATAGTTCCAAAATAGGGAATGATGGTTCAATGGTTTACACTATTGTCTTGAAATCCAAGTGTCGCAGATTCGAAACACAGACAGGTTAGATGCAGTTTTTTTTACTTTTTTTTTAAATTAAATTAACTCTGGTGACTTGACGTAAGTAAACAATCGAACAGTTAATGTTATTTTATGTATTAGAGACACTTAGTATGGAATGAAAATAATATTTTAGATTATTATTATTTATTTTTTGTTACATTTCAAAGCCAAGGATTATTAAAAAGCAAAATGAAAAAGAATATAAAATTGCGCTCACCGCATACATGTCTTAATAAATAAAGTATTTCCTTCTACTGTCGACTCTAACTTCAAACCACCAAAAAGTTGCGCTGCTTTTTTTTATCATATGAAATCATTAGTTTGGTACACAAATTATTGGAACCAAAATGACTAAAAGATAGAAAAATCTTGCGCAACTTTTTGGTGGTTTAAAGTTAGCTGATGTTTGCTATAGCTCATTCCGATTCAGTATCTGATATTTCTGTTAAGCTTTCTGTTTTCTACCAGTTGTGCCTTCAAAAATTGTTAACTGCAACAGGTCGTTCTTCGGTACTCTCATTTTATGATCGAGGTCTTTAGCCTGCGGGGAACTTCTTCATTAACACACGATTTGTACGAAATATAGTAGCAACATCTAAACATCTCGAATGCTTAGTTGTTTCTAGTTGCTACTTTACTTTTAGTATCCATGTTGTCTTTACTAACATTGTTGTATGATGTTCGCTTTCTGCTAACGACCATGAGAAGTGAATTGAAATGGACACATATTGCCCTACAAACCGGGAGGTCTCTCTGAAAAAATCTTCACACCCAATAAGATTACATGGGCTGTTAGTACTTTCAAACCATACAATCACTCGGATGGGATGATGTCTTTTCAAACTTGCTTCAGCAGGGAATCGAAAAGATGCCACTCATGCTGTTTTGAATTTGCAGAACCAGCTATTTGGGGATTATATTCTCCAAGCTTGGCAAATAAAGCGTTTATACCAAAGGAAAAACGAAAACGAAAATCCCGATAAGTCTAGGAATACACACCACAATATTTCAGGTTGAAATGGCCGCTATACAGTGCAAAGGAAATAATGAGACAAGGAACTGTAAACCAGTCAATTGCCATTTTTTCCGATAGCCAAGCAGCGCTAAAGGCACTCGGTTCCATGCAGGTTGATTCAAGACTAATATGGGATTGTATAAACGCCCTTACAGACCTAGAACAAAGTGACCGTGGCATGGGTACCAGGACACGAGGGATACAGGGGAAATGAGAAGACTGATGAACTGGCCCGAGAAGGCACATCTAAGGCCCTAGTAGGACCCGAACCCTTTTGCGGTGTGGCTAAACCACGCATACGAACATCCATTAACGAATGGGTACAAAATAAATCTCTAGAGTGGTGGAAGAATTTTCCACAACAGAGACAGGCCAAAAAGTTCATTAAAGAACGATTGGCCAAATTCCCGGAAGATCTACTACGCCAAAATAGAAAGGCCATTAGGATAATAGTAGGTCTTCTAACTGTACATTGTAGGCTTAAAAGACAGACATATGAGTCTAATGGGCCTGGCAGATGATGCAACATGCAGATTCTGTCAAGAGGAAGAGGAAACCTCTGTACATGTGCTGTGCCATTGCGAAGGCCTAGCCAGACTGAGGTTCCAACTACTTGGCGAAGAGAAACGAAGGGCAGATAGCTATACCAAGGAGCCCTTATCAAGGCTGTGGAGTCTGATACAAAAGACAAAGCTGGATCAGTAAAATTATACAAGGAGAGCCACAATAGGTCCACGGGGGTCGCGGTAGCCAAGACCAATCAGCCAGCTCCTTTTTCAATCTAATCTAATCTCTACCAAAGGAAGGGAAGCGGCCAAGTGACATATATTGTCGCCCTATATCCTGAAATCAACGGTAGCAATCGAGAATCAACATTTAAAAAGTAAAATCTTAATATCTAGCCGGGCTCCCACGGCCTTGAAAATGAAGGAAAAGGCAAATTTTTTGATTTTTAACATTTGTCAAATTGACGAATTTTTTTTATGACTTTTGCTACACACGTTTAAACATTAATAAAGAGTCATAAAAAAATTTCAAATGTCAATTTAAAAAAGTTAAAAATTGAAAAATTGACCTTTTCTTTCATTTTCAAGGCTGTGGGGGCCGGCTAGATATTAACCAATTTGATTAAAAATTTACCCGAATTAGTTTTAGATACATAGTAATAAATTAGAAACTATCCCATCTGCAAATTCAAATTTTCGTTTTTTCGGCCCACCCGCTAATTAAAATTTCCAAAAACAAAGTGACGAATTCAATACAGCCAACTGAGGCCTTAAGAAATTATCTAAAAAATCTGAAAAAAATTGGTTCTGTCTTGTTACTTATGAATCTGATATTCATTGGATATAATGTTCAAAAAAAAAGTGGCGCTTCAATATTGTGTGGCAATTTAAAAAGCAAGCTTTCGTCCGCCATATTAAAGCTGCAGTTTTGTATTATTTTGTAAGGTTTCGGTCCGTTGCGTTGTATTGAATCCGCTATTTTGTTTTTGAACATTCTATCATCGAATTCGTAATCAGCGAACCCAAGAACGTAGGAATACTAATATTAGTCTACGTACTAGATATTCTAAATTTTGACCAGCTACCTCACTGTAAAACCGACGCGCGGCGTCCCAGTACCATGTTTTACATTTTAACCAACCTATTGACAAACCCAAGTTAACTTAAACGCGCGATTGCTTAATTTATTTTTAAATCTGTGGCTAACTTTCTCCAAAGTAATTTTTTGTCTCGACCTTTCAGTCATCAACAAAAAGTTAACGGATTCTAGGCGCATGCGTACTGCATTCAGTAGTTTAAGTTTCGGTTGAAGTTGCCCAATTCTCGCTATTTTGTATTTATTAATGGATAGATCTTCTCTGTTACGGAACGCACTACTGGAGTGCGTTCCATAAGTCTATTTACTTTTTACTCCCCTAACTCGGTGAGTTCTTCATTTGTTAGTGCGTTTTTTGCCCTCTTCGTTAAAGGAGCTTGCGTTTCCAGATATTTTTAGATATTCTATATATTTCAGCAAATAGACGTTTTCAGCGTTTTAGCTTTTTGCCACTTTTATGCTGCACCTCCACAAATATCAACGGTACACCAAATTTTTTGTGGTGAATCCATCGCAAGATTAGCTGGCCCTGAATTAGCCTTTAAACCATTCCCTCAACCCGTGACAAATATATTTATTCAAAAATAATATCTTGTATTTCTGCTTACATTATTGTTAAAAAATATTATTTTGAGTATTCAGCAGACAACTTTCAAAGAAACCTTTCGTTCATTTCATATACCATTAATCTAAGTCTGACCATGCTAGTATATCAACAAGAAATTTCCTCTACGAAACGACTTGTCAACTTCTTTCATAAACTTACTATATCTACATTCAGAATGAAAAACAAAAAAATAATCATTTTTTCTATATACTATGAACTAAGTCTGATCATGCTTGTATATTATAGGAAGCCTCCCTTACGAGGAATTCTTTCTAGTATCTCTAGCCTTAGGAAAAGGATCCTTCATTAAAATCAAACATTTGTTACATTTCAAAGCCAAGAACTAATAAAAAGCACAAAGAAAATTGAGAAAATGTTTAAATTTCAAATATAATTCTGTAGAAAACGCCCTCAAGCATTTTAATTTATTTTAATCACATTTCGAATTTTTTTTTATCTTGTTTTGAGCAAATGCTCATTGAAGATTAGAAAAAAATATTTAACACAGATAAAATGTAGTGATAGTGTTTACTAACAAAAATTTCAATAACAAACAAAGATATCTAAAAATGCCGATATCTCCAAATCTGTGATACTTTCTATAATCCTTCTACAGGGTGCTTCATTAATGATTGGTCATACGCTAACTGAAGAATCTTTAGCCCAAAATATGAAGATTTAACCGGAAACACTTAGATAAAATGTGCCTCCTTACTGAGATATAGGATGTTGAAGTTAAAAATTAAAAACATATTTTCACATATTATTTTAAAGCTACTTTTTATTTACCATATTTGTTAGATAGTGTTAGTGGTTCAAGACGCATAATATCAGCTATAGAACTGGTTCCTCACTATTGCAGGGGTCCACGGTAGGGGGAGTGAAGGAGTTTCCCCCCCTTCATTTGTACGGCACTGGGCAAATATTTGTTTTCTGGGTTTTATTTTGTTTTTCAATAATTTTTACGAAAAAAGTACTCTTGCTCTAGAGTGCTCTAGAATGCCTATTTCTCGAGATATTTGAATTCGAAAAAGCTTTGAAAATAAAACAATACGTTTTGCAGGTAGTAATAATTTAATTTAATAAATGTTAAAATTGGATTCCATTGACTTCGATACATTTTCTTAATCTTGTGCTAAAAAAGATCTCCTTACTTTAAAAAATAGTTGGGCTGGTTTCTGATAAAATTGGCAGCATTCTATACTTTTTGCCATAATTCCTGTTGACTGTTGATCTTTTGCGCATAAACTAATGATTTCATATGCCCCCAAAAGTAGAAATCTAACGGGTTTAAATCTGGCGAGGAAGTGGCCATTGAAATTCTCTTCTTCGGCCAATCCGTCGATGGGGAAATTGTTTATTTAAGTAATTGGATTTGTGATGTGTTTATTAATTGCGGACTGCAATAAAGTAACAAGGCGGGGCCCTATCTTGCACGAACCAGATATTCCTTTTTAAATTTAATGACAAAGTTTCCAGCTCATGAAAAAGATCAGTTTGAAGAAATTCTAAGTATCAATTACGGTTCAAATTTGTTGGTAGTTCTCATGAACCTAACAGACGATTTCCTAAAAAGCCACACCACACATTAATTTTAAATTCATGCTGGAAATGTGATTCTCTGGGTAAATGTGGATTCTCACTATCCCAAATATGAGCGTTTCTCCAATTAAAAACTCCTCTGCGGGTAAATGTGGCTTCGTCGGTAAAGGTAATATTTTTAATAAAAATTAAAGTGTTCACTTTGTTTGCCTCGAATAAATTGTGAAAATTCCACTCGCTGAGGAAGATCCCTAGGTAACAAATTCTGAACAGGGGTGAAACGATATGGTCGCAATTTTTCTTTCTTCTTGAGTATTCTAAAAACTGAAGCATTGCTTATTCCAACAGTTGCCGATAAATAAACGTCTTGTACTCAGATGGGGATCTTTAGCAATTCTTACTAAGACGTCATCCTCTTGATCGAAACTAATTATTCTTGGGCGGCTTACATCACTTTTGGGACGAAATTTTTCAGTTTCCCCTAACCGCTCGTAAACATTCCTAAAAGTTTTATGATTCGGTTGAATTCTGTTGGAATATATTCCAAATATCTTCGAGAAGCAGCATGTGCATTATAATTACTTCCACATCCAGTGGAAGTATAGTAACGACAAAAAAATTTTAAAATTTTTTATTGTTCAAATAGGCTTAAAATGTCATGAAAAGTCGAGATTTTAAGTTTGAGCGAAAAAAAAATTACTGTCTGTCTGTCGGTCTGTCTGTCTGTAACTTATTTTTGTGCCCACGTTTACTCTGGAACCGTTTAAGATATTAACTTGAAATTTGGTACACGTATGTACTTTAACGATATCTGGAACTAGATTATATTTTCATGTTCCGACGAAGGGGGGTAAATTGGGGTAAATTTGGGGTAAATGTGTAAATCAAGCAGGTAAGAGTCGATCAAATTGGTATTTAGTATATACATGAGAAGCTAGGGTCTCAAAAAAATGTTTGGCATTAGCCACCCCCATTACCACCCCCACCCCCTTATTAAAGGGGATGAAAAAAATTGTGATTTAGTGTATGTAGAAGAACCAGAAACCTCAAAATATTTTTTTACTTCATCCACCCCCATTACCACCCCCTATCACCACCCCCACCCCACTACCGATGTGGGGTATCGTTTTATGGGTTTTTGGGGTACAGGATTTCAAATATTATATTATTAAAGTTCTATAAACAATTATTTCCACATACAAAGTTTTTTCGTTGTGAGTGACTTGGATAGAGAATCTGGATGTGGAAGTAGTGATTCCTTGGGCAGCGGTTTTTTCTTGTGCCTAAATACATACACATTTCCAAATTCGACAAATTATTTTGACGGGGCATTATCAATAAATAAGTTTTGTGAACTGTTAAATAACTCCCATTACGGCAAAACTAACGTTTGACAGTTCTAGGAAAACTAAATATCATTAGCCTACAAAATAACAACATTATTGTTTCAGCCTACTATGTACAAAAACAATAAGGCATTGCATTGATTAGATGTCATAGTGATTAGAAATTTATTTGTGAGATGAGTAACACTGAAATTTAAAATACCATGTAGCCGCTTTTTCGACCCTTTGAAACTTTCTATCGATGTCCAAACACCTAGTATATATATAAATATTATATATAATATTAGATCTTATTTCAATAACGTTCACGCTCGTTCTGAACTTATAAAGTAATAAAATAAGTAAATAAAAATAAATACACTTTTATTTGAAAAAGAAACCAACATGAATACGAAAGTAAATTAGTGTGTTTTATTTTTACGTAAAGTTTTTCGCCACACAGTGAGTTTAGCAGATGTTGGGAATAAGATTGAATTACTTAAATGGGTCACATTTCTGGCTGAAAAGTTGATATTTTCAGTTATTTTTAAATACCAGAATATTAACTAAGTATACAATAAGATAAAGAAACACGGCCCTTGTAATGGTCCTTTTTTTTAATTATTAATTTATACCAATATTTGTTTGTTTATTGCTAAAGTAGGACACATTTTTATAGTATTTTATTTAGTTAATAATCTCATGTTATTTTTTAATATCCGTAATGAGAATACCTCGAGAAATACATATATTTTTGTGTTTTTTTTTTTCAATTTACACATTAGTTACTTGCCATTGTTTGGTACTGTAAGATAAGTTTCTACTTTAGAAATACTATTTTTAGATTCTGTTCATTAGGATAGTTTAAATCGAGGTTTAAATACTCTTGTAAATATTAGGTATATCTGTTGGAGTCATTATGTCCAAAAAATTATCATGTAATAAAATTAATTGATCGAAGTACGTATTTATTTTCGTGTTTACTCTTACTTTTCGTGAATGAAATTTATAAAACTGCAGAAATCCCACAAATTTAAAAGAAATTTGTAAAGGTACTTACAAAAACTTTCCTGTTTATTTTTCACCTATACTTTTTTTATTATTTTTCCTGTTGGATGACCGTCCTGTAAATTAAATATGAGTATATGAGTATATCAGGTTTTTTCCCCTGGTAATAGTGGGAACTACATTTCAAATATTATTTTCTTCCGTCGCGTCGTTTCTTAATTAATTATTTGTTAAGGTGGCCACCCTGTATATTTTTAACTAAAAGTAAAGCAGGTTTCTTCATTGTCAATGACATCAACTGCCTACCTTATATTATTTTTCTCTGAGGAATAGTTTCATAGATGTGGGTTCACCAGACAGACAGACACCAGATCGGGGGACCAACAGACTGACGGAACTGTATGACCTTAATTTTCGTAATCTATATAGTCTGAAACTATTACGATACTTCCTCGAATACTTGCTTTGGTAGACGAGGGAAGTAAAAACATCCAATTTGCAAAAATAATAGCTAAAGTAGAATATACTGCAATTGATAAAAATTATAATATTGATAACACAGCTCCACAAAATAAAAAAAGTGCTCTGTTCATGGAACTCTATTGTTTATTTCGACATGCTGAACACGAATCAAATATCCGTTTAGCTCCATCGCCCGCCATTTTTTGTAAATCACGAAAATAACTTATGAAAACTCATAATTTAGGTTATTTTCGGGATTTACCAAAAGTTGGTGGGCGTTGGAGGTAAACGAACACCCGATTCATATTCAGCATGTCGAAATAGATAAGGCTTGCCCAATGGAGTCCCAGAAATAGCCCACTTTTCACTTTCTTTATGTGTGTTTGTGTAATATATTTGCATATGCGGTTTTCTATAAAATGGCGGAGAATCCGGTGAGTTTTATATATTACACAGGCACACACACAAAAAAATTGTATGTTTCTGTTAGTTAGTTAGTGTTAGCTAGAGGAAGAACCCTATTGTTTTTGAAGAAAATCAATCAGTAAATAAGAATTAAATTAATCATTTAATTTAAAAAAAATATTTTCTTAATTTTTGTCGCTTGCACTTAAATAGAAATCTTGCGAAATGTTATCTCTATAATATATATTTTTTTGTTTATGCATTTTACCAATATATATTTTATAATAATATGTGTAATGCGTTTAAATATGATTCTCGAAAGATATATATTACAGACATTCAATTTTTGTTGTGATCTCTGATGATCCAGTGGCTTAAGTTTTGTTTTGCAATCCAAAGATCCCGTGTTCGAATCCTAGTCAGGTTGGATGTTTTTTTGTTTTAATTTTCATATATATTTTTCACAACAAAGTTGGTATCACAAAATTTAGGATATCCAAAAACTAACATTATTTACAAAGAAAACTGCGAAGACTATCCTATAGAATGTGTAACAATTATATAAAAAGCTCAGTAAATTGGCGAAGAGTACCTATGTTTTTAGCTCGTTTTATTTTGTGGAGCTGGGAATCGCTTGTCGAACATCTTGCTCGATGGGTAGAAAATGTTGTCCATTCCCGCACTCCAGTTATTTGCACTTCAAATATATAACAATCCCCGTAGAACAAGCTTTCTGTCAGTATAATCGACATAATTTGTTAAGAGTTTAAAATTTGTTTGGCTAAATTTTCGGATCTAGATAATTTTCCCAAAATTGATGTACAGATTTATTTTATTTATTTTTAATTTCTCTATTTTTCCATTTTTGCGCTTAATTCCAAAGTCGATCCTGTATTAAATAATTCAATCAAATATACGGATTCAAATGTAGTGAGCCGCTATCTGTAATTGATCTCATTTTCGGATTAATATTATCTATTGTATTTGAAAACTTAGTATTTGATATATCCGAATATTTTTATATTTTTTATAATCAATCGTTTTATCAAAGATTTTTCAAAAAGCTAGAAAATACCGAGTAATGATGAAATCACGTTTTTAACAATAACTCCGAAATTTTGAAATAAAAAATAACGATAAAATACCATCGTACAATGAAAGTTTCATTTGATTGATGCTGAAAATATTATTCACATATAACGCACATTTTCGATGATATAGCGAATTAAAAACTGGTGTCCTTAAAAACTGTTCAACGTGTGTCATTCAGGTTTCAGTGAGTGGTTTATAATAGACATATAATGAACACTAAATAATTTTCATTTTTTCTGCTCCGTTTTTGAGATATTTGTTGTTAAAGTGAAATATATTTGAATCGTAAATTAGTTCTACTCAGGAAGTAAATATAAATATTTTTGTTTTGTTAGTTTTGTTTACAACATTCTTTGTATTGCATAACAGATTCCTGGTAGTGCCAAATCAAAGTGTGTTAATATGTTTTCTCGTGCAAGATAATAGTATAATTATAAAAATATCTGCATATATATAATAGGTATTAATATGTATATTTAATTGTCGTTTTCTGGTGGAGATGCGTCAACAGTTGACAAAGTTTGAGTTTTAAAAATAAACAAAAAGAAAAACAATATTATTGACTTTAAAAACCTCCTTGGTTTTATAAACCGAATGTAGAAATTGGTCAGTTAATTGGCTTTTGAATTGATACAATCAACCAAATACACATATTCTAATTAATTTGTCAATATTTGTCAAGAATTGCCCGTGGAATTATGGATAAAAACGACTAAATTATCTCTTGAACCAAGCACAGTGACCCAGTGGCCTAAATGACGTTATGTGGCAAACAGTGTCTAGTTAATTGTTTCTTCTTATTCGCAACGTTTTGATAGCATGATCCATTTATTATTCTGGTTGGCCTTTGCTTGCTGTGTTGCCCGTCTGACAATATCACGCTATCTGTTGCGGTTGCCTGTTTTGGAGACACAGCCTCACCAAAACTCTTTTCTATCAGTTTCTTGACAACGTCAGACCAACGTTTTAAAAGGCATTATCTTGCGCCACGTGCAGTTCCCTGACTATCAGCTGTTTTGTCTTGTCCTCTCATTAATTGATGTAGCTAATAGCCCAGTCAACAAACGTTCAATAAGGGGGTCTAGAGGGAAATGCCGAGATCACAATTTTTGACTTGAGAGCTGTGTTTGGACTACTTTGGAGGTAAACATACCAAAAGTCCCCGAACGTAGAAGGTGGGGTGTGCAGGGGGGCGCGAAGAAGGTCCTGGTTTTTGGTTTTTCGCTCATATCTCGAAAACGGTTAGCCCTAATCAAAAAGTGCCTATATGCAAAATTAAAGCTGATTATTTCACTCATTAACGCTATAGCCAATGAGAGCCCGTTTTTTCAAAACATTGCACCAATCAAACGTCATTATTAGTGGTAATTCAAGCTAGATCGGCTTTTGACAGGACCAACATGCAAAATTTATCGCTCTAATTTTTTAGGTCGCTGCAGCGGCAAATATGCGAAAATTTTTTGACGTTTTTTGTCGAGCTTTTAAGTTTTATCTATAAATATCTTCTCTAGCTTATTACTAAGTAATTGTTAACGTACTTACCTTGTAAATTGTAATATTGTATTATGTAGTAGCAAACAAAAACACACCTCAATTCCAAAGCGAATCTTGTCTGAAATATATAGGCTGTAACTTTTGCCTATCTGTAACTATGTCAGTTTTCCTAGTGTTCAATCAGGTAACAATTACACACAAAGATTGTACTTAATATAGCTCATAATACAGGAACAAGTCAAGCACAGCTTTCAATAGCTCGATAACGTAGTTACAAAGGTAAGCAAATCATTTATTATAAATGTCAAGTACACATTCGCTCTGGAACAAACTAAAAATGTATAGTACTTACATATGATAATCTACCAAAAAGTAACTCGTTGAATCAAAGCTGTGCATCAAACATTATAATTTGTTGTATTTAAAATTCTCTTTGCTTAACAAAGCAAACCTCAACATAATTCATAAATTTCGTAAGTTAAAAGTAAGGATTAAATACGTAAATATGAGTCGATGAACATTTATTTATTATGGAATATAACTTGTAGCGCTAGATGGCGCTCTCTATGTCAATCTCGGAACCATGGGTGTACATTTTATTTGGGCGAGACATCGGTACTAAAGTAGTGCTCTCTCTATCGTTCCTCGTCGTATTGCACCTCAGAAACGCCTGAAAGGTGTTAAGCCAATCTATATATTATAATATCTAAGGTTTCAACTCGTTTTATTTACTAGTTGCCATGGAAACGTCACTAGATTATTTTAAAATATAGCGAATCTCCGTTGTTTCTACTGCGTTTGTTTCAGATTTGCTGTTTTGACAATATGAGTCGGTTTGGAAATATTTCTGTATATCAAATTAGTGATGAAATTGAAAATAAAGGTCAGTAAACTCCAAAAAGTGACAAGAAAACGTCTGAAGGCAGTTAATGAGAAAACATAATATTGAAGATGTACTTAATGAATTATTTATTCGTGAAATATTCTCCTCAAATACCACTCGTGCTTTAAATTTTATCTAAAAATCTCAAGCTAAGTCGCCCCTAGTTAATATAACTCGTGCAAATTGGCAGTTTATTATCAAAGATTAAATCCCTCCCGCTAAAGCGGTCGGGATTTAATCAGATAATAAACTGCCAATTTGCACTCTTTATATTACCAGGCAACACGCTTTCGAAAAAATTTTCGATAAAATTTTAAGCACTAGTGATATTACATACGACTAAATTTTCTACAATAATGTTTCTATTAATTTTTTTTCGTATCTGTTATGGTTCAGTAATGAATTGTATATCTTTTGACTGCATTCTAACTTTATTATAAATTGAAAATATATTTTAATAATCATCGTACAAAAAAATTTCTTGTACAGATATCCGTTTCAGCAGACTGAACTGAAATATCGAATAACAAATGTCTTTGCGTCTGTGTGTGTGCGCGTATATATATCGATGTGTGCGTGTATACCCTTTCTTGTGAAAACGATAACTTCTGTTAGACTTAAAATATTTGGTTTCAATTTGGAACATATGTAAAACAGCATATTACCATAATCCCTATTGAAATTGGGCCATATCTGTAATACATGGTGATAACCAGAAGCCTACAAACTCTCATACTTAAAATACGTTTTATTTTAATTTCAGAGCAAAATATTACTAAGCTTACGAAAATAAGAAGATGTATAAGATTTCTAAACCGCTATATAACGGGTGTATGTTAGGCAAATTTAAATTAGATGATATATCATTGTTATCCTAAAATATGGAACATGGTATTTTTAATAACATTATTATGAAGTGAGAATTGTAGGCCTCTAGTTATCACCATATATTACAGATATGGCCCAATTTCAATAGAGATTATGGTAATATGCTGTTTTACGTATGTTCCAAATTGTAATCAAATATTTTAAGTCTAACAGAAGTTATCGTGTTTACAAGAAGCGGTATACACGCACTCATAGATATACACGCGCACACACACTTACAGACGCAAAAATGTTCAGTCTGTTGTGAAACGGATATCTGTACAAGAAATTTTTTTCTACGATGATTATTAAAATTTATAATAAATTTATAATAAAGTTAGAATACAGTCAAAAGATATACAATTCATTACTGAACCATAGCAGATACGAAAAAAAATAATAGAAACATTATTGTAGAAAATTTAGTCAGCTTTAATTTTGCATATAACCACTTTTTGATTAGGGCTAACCGTTTTTGAGATATGAGCGAAAAACCAAAAACCAGGACCTTCTTCGTGCCCCCCTGCACCCCCCCCCCCACCTTCTACATTCGGGGACTTTTGGTATGTTTACCTCCTAAATAGTCCAAACACAGCCCTCTAGTCAAAAATTGTGATCTCAGCATTTCCCTCTAGCCCTCTAGAAACCATTCATTGACTGGACTATAAAGAAATGAGAGAATTTTGGGGAGTCGCTTTGGGGGAGGGAGGGGGGCGTATTTCTTGGAGAATCGAGCTGTGGGTGCGATGGGCTGTTAAGGGGGTTCGTAACAAACGTGTCCAGACTTCTCGATTCTCGAAAGCATCAATACACCTTTTATCTGCCTCCCTAATGATATACTGTGTGTAACAGGATCATGGTACACCCCCTTTTCTAATTTAGTTTTGAAGATGATAAACGGCACTTTTTGACATAAAAATGATTTTTTTTTACTTCCGGTTTTACCGGAAATGTGTTTTTGGGGCAAAACTCAATTTTTTCAAATGGAACCATATTGGTACCGAGGTATCATTTATGGCACACAAAAAAATTATATTATAAAAAACATTAACTTTTGAAATGGCACTTATTTGGTATTGTTGGATTCAGAAATTTGCGCTGAATTCAAAAATGCAATAATATACAGGGTGTTCCATTTAAAAACCGAAAGTTAGTGTGAAAAAATATCACTTTTATGTCAAGTAGATGGAAAAACTAGGACGTTAAGTCTGATTTTTTCTGTGTTTCGTGATATTTCTTTCACGCCTTTGCTTAGCTGACGAGTTGCCGATCTTGCCATGCGTTTTCTTCGCCGCACCTCATATTCATATTTGCCGATATAAAATTATATCATCATAAAATTTAGATATAAATTATAGAATAACCGTTCTATAACTTTAGCATTCAAGGCAGTGTTTTCTTAAAATAAAGATAATATTTTCAAGATGTTTGATAAGGAAGCACAAACTCATTTAAGTGTATTTAAGAAATTAAGAAATCTACTCATCCCCAGTTAGTTTAAAATTTCATAATTTTTGAGTCTGACAGATGACAATACCGTTCATCTCAATCGGGACTAATTTGATTTTGGTGCCGATGTTTCAAATAAAAATTGTTTAGGATGTAACATAACATCGAAAGGGTCTTTTGCAAATTTCTCATCAAGATATCTGGGAAGACTCCAGAGAGAGTCTTTAAATTCGTCAAATCAAAAAATGTTTCAAATAAATATTGTTTTGTATGGACAACTGTGTCAAAAAGATCTGTTGCAAACCCAAGCAACAATTTCAGTAGTTTTTACGTGGTAGTTACCTAAGTGGAACTTTAAAGGTTTCCGCAATTAAGGACTGTTATGTAATGGGAACCATCCTTCTACGAAGTATTCAACAAAATGGGGAATAGCAAATACGTAGCAAATTACTATTCCAGTACTTCTACTGTTACCGTGTGGACAACTAGGTTATTACGTTAACGGGATGTAACTAAGTAGTAAAAATGACTAACTTTTGGAACAGATCAGCTGACAGGAATGAAAGGGCTAACTATCATGTTCAGGGTCCAAGTTAAGGTGATTATGTATAAGATAAGTATGTATTATATATCATGATGTTTTGCATTTACTCTGGATGTGATATTAAAACCACCACTTGTTTTCTGTAAAATGTCATCATGATACTTTGATAAAAAAAAGGCGCGCCTTCCGGAAAATTGTTTTTTCGTAAACAATTTTTTTGCAAAAATTATGTGTACAAGTGAAACTGCAAAATTTGTTACGGTAAACGTTTTTTAAATTTTATATACTATAAAGAAATAATAATCTATCAATAAAACATGTTTGCAAAAAATAACCATAACAATAAAAAAAAAATTTATATAATTATATTTGTAACTCTGTCAATATGGCCGTTTTCAATCAATAACAGAAAATGGCGATTTTAATTGGAGTCACTTTGAAGTAAAAATTAGTTTAAAAGCCCCCTTGTTTGTAGAAATAACCTCATTTTTATTCAAGATATCACTATTAAGTTACACAACTTTAAAGTTCCAAAAAATTTCCCAACAATATACCTGGGACTCCGAATTGAACACTTGCAGTTATCATTACATTGAAGTGGTCCTTTGGTAATGCTGTGCGGTCAGCATTACTACCAATTTTCATTTTACAGTTGAGGATGCTTCAAAGTTATTCAGAGTAGTGTCCGCGACGTTGCACATTCTGCAGCAGTTACTTGAAAGTGCTATAACTATGCAATGCCTGAATTCAGTAGAGTTTACATAATTGCTACTACAAAGGCATACCACAAAGTGAATTTTACACTAAGATTGCAAATTTAGTAATAGTTATATCATGCCTACTATATTAAAGTTCCGATGCCTCAGATGCCAGTTACCGTAACTTTGAATGCTGCTTGGGAATAGTTCGCCAGATTTTTTCGAAAAAATCGCGTTAAGGTTAATTTTGCATTCTACCAAAACAGTTTTAGAAAATTAAAAGTACGTTCAGGATATGGGTTGAAGAGAAAGTACTGTCGAGGTGCATGTATCCGAAACAGGTTTTTTCCTTCCTGTCGGTTCCAGTTTTGAATTTATATCTAATTAAATAATCTATTTTATCTTCCACTTGATACGTATTTTGGCAGGAACTATTGAAAAATACAATTTGTACTGTTTATATATTACTAGCGAAACGACTGTGCTCCGCTACGGAGTTCGTTACAAATCATAAGTTGCTGAGAATTGTCGCCGTGTTGTAGCCGTCTTTTTGAATTTTCCAGTTTTTGATAATATATTTTTATTCTTTTAACGTCATCCAACTAGGACTCGCACACATAACAGACAACTACACAATAACCATACTCTGCGACATTGCTATCTGGAGCAGCTGAGATTCGAACTCAGGAGACTAAACAGCGACCAACCGTGTTGTATCACCCAACCACTGTCTACCCCACTGGTACTGTTTCATTAACACATTAGAAACGCCACTAAGCATCCATACCCTAGGCACAGAAGACTAAACGTCTTCTGTGCCCTAGGCCAGTTCGGACCCGGAACTCCTTGGTCTCAAGCCTAACACTTAAGCACTGACCCACTGAATCGGCAATAATGTACTTGAGGTTTTTGAGGTTAGTCGTTAGTAATTTTTACACCGACCTCAATTTCTTCAAATTTTGTTCCATAATTTTTTATAACTTTTTTTAAAGCGGTTTGTTTCTCACACTTTGTTGGTGGCTTCTTATTTAGCTTCTATATAGTGAAAAGAACTACAGAGATACTAACATACCAGACGCCCAAATAATCGTAATTTTTCGAAAATATGGCGAATGCGCTGGGTCGGCAGAGTACGTAATTATGCGGTTAACTGTCTCAATTGGTGTGTAGTAATCAATTAAAACCTAAGGTAAAGTGTAATAAATTGTTTGTGGAAAGACATAAATATCGATTTAGCCAAGTTATGCACCAACCTTCATTTTCAAAAATATAAAATTTTTTGAGAATTTGTAGAAAAGAAAAGAAACTCGCAATTTGATGTGTCAGTTATAAACACTTGACTGATGGTGACGCTTTGGCAAATCCTTTTTCCAGTTTTAAAGCTATTTCAATTATTGAACCTCAATTCGTCATCAACACCTATCAGCCATATTCTACTCCCACCACGTCACACTTCGTGAAGTCTTATTATCACCTTGTGTGTCAACGTAGCACATCGCTTCTAACCGCCTATGCATGCTTTGTAGTGGGAATAGACACGTCTTTCTTTTCGTAATTTATCTGTTTTCTTTTTTGCGTTCGTTTATCTGAGGACACATATATAAAACTACATTTGCCAGTCCTACAATAATAGGTATGAGAAACCCATGCTGAGTATTGGTATTTTTGCGAATTTTTTTCAGGATATACTAAATTGGAGTTGTAGATTACGAATCTGAAAGTAGTTTTCATTGCAAATGCATAGTAAAAAAAATATAGGTATATTTTTTAATTATCCTACCTATAGCTTTGCCAGAATGTATAGTTAATAGGTTGGCTTTTGAGTGGGTGTTTATTAAGTTTAAATATGGATAATGTAAGTATGTTACTTCAATATTGTTATTTTTCATGTACGGGGTGGACCAAATTATATGGGATTTGAGATTTTCTCGCAGATAGACAAAAGCCAAGTCTTGAGCTCGATTATCGAGAAACAGACAATGACGCAAACCGCAATCGTTTATCGAACTACAGAGAGTTTTTGGAAAATTTGCATTTTTATGTCTCAATTATCAAGTGTCGAATCGAAAATCGAGTAACACATTCTTTTTTCTTGAACTTTAGCGTAGTTGCCTTTGCAAAAATCATATGTCTAACAATGAAATGTGAATAACTACCTCTTTGTGAATAATAGCTTTTATTTCTTTTTCTTCTTTTTCTCTCTTTTATTTCTTAATAGTGCAAAGTGTAAGGATCAATAAAAATTATTTTAAAAGTGATTTTTTAAATAAATTAACCGGCTCGGTGGCGCAGTGCTTAAGGTGTTAGGCTTGCGACCATGGGGTCCCGGGTTCGAATCCTGGCTAGGGTATGGATGTGTAGTGGCGTGTTTCTCGTGTTGCCGAGACGGTAGCAGTGGGCTAGACCGCGGTTGTGTGAGAGACAACACGGTCTAGTCGCTCTCCTCTCCTGAGTTCGAGTCTCAGCTGCGGCAGATGGCAATGTCGCAGGAAATGGGTGTTGTGATATTGTCTATGTGCGTGTCCGTCCTAGTTGAGTAGTAGAATAGCCATCGGCTAAACTCCGCCAGGACATTAAAATAAATAAGGCGATTAAAATAAAAATAAAAATAAAAAATAAAATGAAAAATAGAAAAACAAATAGCATCGATTTGAAGTGATATCAATGAATTCAGAAAAAATCTATAATTTATTGAACACTAGGAGCCACCACCCTCCCATTTGAAAAAAAAAGTTTTCGATAAAAAAGTAATTTGTTCTATTTTGGAGGCTTCGTAAATAGTTATTAATGAAAATAAACGAAAAATTATATTTTTCCCTTGGACTTTACCTGCTGTAGAACAAATTTTGATATTCCAAAGCACTCTACATGAATGTCTTAAAATGCTTAAAAAAACTGAATATCGACTCAAAAATTCGCGAAAGTCTCATGGTATACTCAGATTGTCGTCTTGAATCCAAATATCTAAAAATATACAGGGTGTTCCATTTAAAAATCGAAAGTTCCGGTTTACCCGGAAATGGTCTCATAGCGTTTTTATGTCCAAAAATATATTTTTACAGGTAGTTTATGTTCCCCAAATTTCATATCGATAAGTTAAAAAAATAAAGGAAATATAGCACTAGCCTGTGGCACCTGGTATATATTTTTTTTAAATAACATTTACGATTATTTCGATTTTCTTTTTTTTTACCATGGCCTTCTTAGTAAATAATCGAAATGCGATAAATATGCATATATTATTATGTCCATGGAAGACAATTCGAACATTTATTATAGTTTAGTTTTTCCTATTTTTGGCAAATTTATTTTATATTATAGAAAGTGTTGTTCTTGTTAATGGTTTTCCATGGCCTCCTCACAAATATGTTAAATTTTTCGAAAATTAACCACTTTCTCTAGAGATAAAATATGATATGTGGTATAATGTCGAATAGCTAATAAGTTGTGATCGAATAATGAAATAATTTATAGGGTGTTTCGTTCAAAAAAACACACAAGTTATATCTCGAAAACTGAGGCATGCATAATTTTCTTATCAGCAGCGAATTCTACTAAAAAAAGTGCCTTAAGAATGTGTTACTTGATTTTCGATTTGGCACTTGGTAATTGAGATATAGAGGACATCCAAAAGTGTCAATTTTCCAAAAACTCTGTATCTCGGTAGTCGAAAAAGATAGACGATCGCGGTGTGCGCCATCGTTTGTTTCTCGAAAATCGAGGACACCTATATTGGTTTTTGTCTATCTGCCATAGTTTTAGAGAAAACCCCACATCTCATCTAATTTGGGCCACCCTGCACGAGAAGTAAATTTAAGTTTATTTAGTTCCACGTTGTTTTCTGCATCTCATGAATATTTTAAGTGTATAATATTTGTTCGCAAGTAAATTAATCTTTAAATTTCTTTGTATTTTTTTCATGATAACACATGATAATATTTACGTATGAGTAATAAACATAATAAGATCGTTTTGTAAATGATTTGCATTCACAGTGTATTCTAGTGCAAGGCACTGATCAGCTAGTACTACAGTAGGTAAACTTATAAATTCGTACGTACACTTATAAATTCAAAACGGTAGCGGAAACAACGGAGCGCTGTACAAAAATTATCGTACCTTTTAGAACAATAAAGCATTGCAGATAATTCTTTCACTAAAAGTTGATCCATTCTTTTTTGCAGATTTTATATCAAAGTATGCATATATCTATTATAGATTTAAAAATAGCTCAATGCTGAAATTTACACTCCACTTTCCGCTTTATTTAAATATTTTTTGTAGCATTTGTTAACAGCAATTTCGAGAGTAGTCATTATAGTTTAATGTGCATATTTTTCTAAAATTATATCTTCAAGTGCACATTCTGACATTCCTGACATTTAGTAGGATCTTTTGAGAAGCTAGATTCCCGACTATTTTGCCATAACGTATTTAAAATACCTTTTATGTTTATCAATAATTATTTGAAATACTTTTTAAGAAAATTATTTAACCGTTTAAAAATATTTTTCTTCAGTATCTTTCAAAAAGTAGTTTAATTACCTTCTTTTGAAAAGTAGCAGCTCTTCAATGTGCAGCGTGCACCATATGTATGCCATCGTGATTCACTCCCCAGTTGAATGATATTGACCTGAAAGTTCATTATTAGATTGTTAATATTGCGACTGTGAGCTATTGAAAATTATTTTTTCTAGGAAAAAGTTGTGCTTTGAAAAAATACAAGTTTTTCGTCAAAAAATGTTGCGCTGTATTTGGCGAATACGCAGAAAAGAAAAATTATACTGCATAGTACAAGATGATGTTTGACTATTTCTGTTCCAAAAAGGGCAATATTTGCCTTTCCATCTTTGAACCAGACTTGTGATACGTTAATGACGCCATTTCCTTATTGATGAAGCTGGACAAGTATTTTAATTCGTAAACGAGTTTCTACAATTTATCTATGAGAATATCATTATCTCATTTTTAATGATCGTTTTCATCTTTGACGATAATAAAAAATGCATTGTATGACACAAAGAGAAAATCACAAGTGTTTAACTACAGACTTTATTTAAATTACTTCTCGAATTACTCTTATACTTTATACAGGAATCAGCTAATTAAAACAACACACCTAATCATTGTAGTAAAACCCGACCTTGATTTATTATTCTGCTTTGTCAAACGATAGGAAGTTTGCGGTCATTTTTTATTATTACATTTCTTAGGAAAATTATCTTTAGGTGTCTAGACGTAAAATGATGTAAATGTATATAGTATTTTCTGGTTTTCGGTTAAATCTGCTGCAATACCAGATAATCATCCGCGGAAACAGTTTTTTACCAATTCAAGTAATTTTCAAGAAATTAACTACGTGAATCAAGGGAATGACTTGTATGTTTTATTGACCTTAAATAATTGGCAAAGGAAATATCAGAAGTGTATAATGCGAAGTTATTACAAGAACAGTTAGATTTAGGAAAGCTAAAAAATGACTTTGGAGAACCGCAGTACTTTCAATGACGGTCGAATACTTAGGCAATAGTGATTGAAAATAGTTAAAACTTTTTTGGTTGAGAATAATGTAAAATAGAATTAGTTAGTTTATTATGAAGAATAGTACTTCCGTCAACATGTTTATAAAATATAAAGATAAATTCCGGACAATGTTACATAAATTCCTCAAACAAATATGTAATTACAATAAAAAAACATTTCGTAAGAATATATTACAGTAAAAGTTTTGTTTATTAAAGGTATTAAAATTCTTTTCTATGGAATAAAAATGAAAGAAAGCCTGTGACTATATTTTCTATGGAAGACAGGAATTAATGTCTTAAATCAGCTTACAAACCAATTTTTATGCTGAAGTATAAAAGTGATGTATGTGTTTTTCCATGTCTTGAAAAATTGTTAATGCTTTTAGTATGTATTGTAGATTAGCCTGTCGTAGTATTTATTATTAGTATTTTTTATAAACAACCGCATTGGTATAACAGAAGCAACGTAAATAGAGTAAGAGCTGGCTGCAGAAAACCTGGCCGATCAAGTAACAGAATGAAATGTTTTTGAAATGTTAGTACTCACAGCGACCATAAGAAAAATCATTTTGTGTCTGGGCAGAATTTGTTCACAAGTTTTGTATGTGCTTTCTCCGGAACATTTTTTGGTACAGCAACCATGCCAATGGAGTAACAGCTTGGAATTACTCTTAAAATTTAGTGTTTACAGAGTAAAAAAAATTTATATTTTTGTGCCTCGTTAAATCTTGTTCTAATGCCTTGGCACAATTTTTTTTATTTTTCTTTTTGGCTCATTACTTTACCTATCGAGTAACAGCTTCAAACTACAACCAAATTAAAGTTTAAACATTTTTTTATTAGAAAAAACATTTGTGCCACGTCTATGCCTTTTAGAACTGGCACAAAACTTTTTATTTCTCAGTCTTACGCTATTACCAATACAACCTATTACAGAAGTATTCAGGGATAAACAAATAATCATCCAATAAACAATCATAACGATTTCAAAAAAATAGTTTTCATTTATTTGGATATTTTACAAAGTATAGATACAAAATACAATGAAATTTTTCTCATATACCGGGTGGCTCAGCCGATAGGGACACTCTTGTAACTTTTGAATGGGCGAATAGATTTTTTTCAAATTTGGTGTAGTCATGAAATTTCCAATTATATGATGTAAAGAACCAAAATGGCCGACTTTTGGTTTCTATGCAGTTTACATGAAAATCAAATTTTTAAATGGGACAAACTAGATATTTTTGCTAGATTATTAATCTTCCAAAACAAATTCACGTCAACGTCTGTCGCGGAATATTTTATGAAAAACTTAAAAAGATTTGATTCTACTCAAATTCCACCATGTTGGAAATCACTGAAACAAAGGATTTTACGAACAATTTATGTAACTTCAATGTGGCAAAATGCTACAAAAACAAACTACGTCAATTTCTTACCAGAACAATGCGGATGGGGAGTTAATGACAATAAAATTGGCTCGAAGATGATCCAACACCTCTTTTAGTTGAGGACATTATTGGTAGAGCTTGATGAAGTAAAATGTAATGAAATTGATAATGATAATGACGATTATTCAGGGCCGGTTTTCTGACTAGGCCTCATAGGCCCGGGCTTAGGGGCGCCACTCTGCGGAGGGGCGCCTTTGCCTTTCATATTAGTGGTTAGTGCTCATAAACTGATAGCAAGCATAGGGATTATAATACAAGACATTTAACTTGTTCATATTCCAGGGGGGGGGGGGAATTGACCTGGGCCTAGGGGCAATTTTAACCTAAAACCGACCCTGCGATTATCATGACGAGAATGATGATAATGTTTGATAATAATAGAAAGATATGTGTGTTTTAATGTATGTTTCTAGATATAGTTCATCTCAAACTTATAGCAACATGAGGCCCAGTGTTTCAATGCAAAGTTAAGCACTTTATCCTACAAATAAATTAGCTAGAAGTTTAGAATATGCTTTTATTAAACATTTTAATATTGCAACTTCATATTCTAAACTTCTAGCTAATTTATTTGTAGGATAAAGTACTTAACTTTGCATTGAAACACTGGGCCTCATGTTGCTATAAGTTTGAGATGAACTGTATGTAAGTTTTTATTAATTTCATTGTAGTATACCGGGTGGCTCAGCTGATAGGGACACTCTTCTAACTTTTGAATGGGCGAATCGATTTTTTTCAAATTTGGTGCAGTGATATGGGATGAAATTTTCAATTATATGATGTAAAGAACCAAAATGGCCGACTTTCGGTTTCGATGTAATTGAAAATCAGATTTTTAAATGGGACAACCTGTATATTTTTGCATATTTGGCCAAAATACATATAATCTGTCCTTCAAATATTATTTTGATTTTCAAAAAATACAGATTTTTTTAATTTTTGGTTTTAATCATAGAAGGCCGCGATTGTGAAAAATTGTTAAAAATCGGTGTGCAAGTTCCTTTAAAATATTATCTCTTCAGATACTAACATTAAACACGATTTATTCTTCATTAAGTTCAACTATATTGGTTTCTCAACGAAAACTATTTTTTTTAATGGAACTCCTATGCAAGCTGTTATTTAATTATATCTTAAAATTCGAAGAAAATGATATACATAATGTCTACCTTCTCTTTGTACTAAATTTATAATTACAAGAAAACATGATTTGATATATTTTTTTAATATATTTGGAAAATAAAAATAATTTTTGAGGGTCAGATCATATGTGTTTTAGTCAGCAGGATCGAAATATGCAAAAATATATAGTTTGCCCCGTTTAAAAATTTGATTTTCTTGTGAATTGTATAGAAACCAAGTCGGCCATTTTAGTTCTTTACATCTTATAACTGGAAATTTCATCCCATATCACTACACTAAATTTGAACAAAATCTATTGGCCCATGCAAAAGTTACAAGAGTGTCCCTATCGGCTGAGCCACCGGTGTATGAGAAAAATTTAATTGTATTATGTATCTGTACTTTGTAAAATATCCAAATAAATGAAAACTATTTTTTTTTGAAATCATTATGATTTTTTATTGAATGATTATTTATTTATCCCTAAATACTTTGGTAATAGGTTGTATTAGTAATAGCATAAGACTGAAAAATAGAAAGTTTTGTGCCAGGTAGTTTTAACGGGCATAGATGTGGCACAAATGTTTTTTCTAACAGAAAAATGTTTAAACTTTAATTTGGTTGCAGTTTGAAGCTGTTACTCGATAAGTAATGAACCAAAAAGAAAAATTAAAAAAATGTACCCAGGCATTAGAACTGGATTTAACGAGGCACAAAAATATTTTTTTTTTACTCTGTAAATACTAAATTTTAAGAATAATTCCAAGCTGTTACTCCATTGGTATGGCTGCTGTACCAAAAAAATTTTTCGGAGAGAGCACATACAAAACTTCTGAACAAATTCTGCCCAGGCACAAAATGATTTTTCTTATGGTCGCTGTTAGTACTAACATTTCAAAAACATTTCATTCTGTTACTTGATCGGCCAGGTTTCCTGCAGCCAGCTCTTAGACTGAAAATCATGATTGGGAAACGTTTAAACAAGAGTTTGCAATGATCCAAACTTTTATAACAACAATGGTCAATTTTTATATAAGTTGAGGGGCATATATTAACATTTAAAGATTATTAAAGGAGGATGTGCAGGATGGAAATCAAATATCTTACTTACACATAGCCTATTTATATTTTAAAAGAATTCTCATACAATTTTCCTCAGAAAATGTCGCCTTCATAACAAAAATACATTGATATTGAATTAAGTCTTCATTTATGTTTTCATTCGAGCATTCGTTTAAAAACCGCTGCCTAAGGAGTCACTACTTTCACATCTAGGTGTCCAAGTCACTTAAGACAAAAAAAATTACGATATTTATTATATTTGCACTCCACTATGTGGAAATAATTGCTCATAGAACTTTAATAATATAATATTTGAAATCATCTATCCCGAAGACCTAGAAAACGATATGCCACACGGTGGCGAGGGTGCTAGAGGAGGTGGTTAATGCTAAAAAATTGAGGCCAAAAAATTTTTGAATTCTTTGGTTCTTGTATAAACACTAAATCACAGTTTAATAATAATGAGTTACAGGTGTTTAATAATGAGTTACAGGTGGTAGAGGAGGTGGTTAATGCCAAAAAAATTGAAAATTATAAACATATTTAAAAAGAAGGGAGTTCAAATGAAGATTGTTTTTCCTTGTAAAATACATGTGAAAACCTAAATTTAAAAAAAATTGCTCTCCTACGAGTCGATACGCACTTAATAAGCGAAAATTAACAAATTATCAAAAAGTTTTTTCGTAGGTCTAGTTTTATTCAAAATTTTATTGCAGACAATGTTGGTATTTTTATTTTTGCGGTGCGATTACTAGTACCACAGATAATAAGGAAAATAGCATAAAATTTCAATGTTTAGACACAAATTCTTTAAATTTTGCAAAAAGCAGTAGAATTTCTGGCGCCTACGCCAACATTCTTCAGACTTTTTTTTCGTCATTTTTATTAAAACAACAAATTTTGTTAGTACAAAATATTATAAAAGGCTATTAGAAAGTATCCCAATATAAAATGTATGAAAGAAAATCATAAATTCGGAATTTTTTTAAATATGGTCCCCTTGTACATTTCTTGAGCTGTATCTCGGAAACTAGATTTAGGATCGAGTTGGGCACATGAGAGCTTTTGATCAGAAAGCCGAAATATACAACATATTAAAAATTTTGCCAATTTTTCCTAGACCACTTTTCTATAATAATATGCTCTGCGGGGTCCTTTGACTGTAAATTTACATGTTGACATTGACCACGTTGAACCTTGAAGGCAAATAAATTATTACCCATTCTGATGGATATTCGTGCTTACTACTATCGACGATCGCGATCACGGTCACAGAAAATACCACAACCGATCTGAAACTAGTGAATGTCTTCTAAGATCTAAAAGATGAAGATTTGTTATGGGCTAGATTAAATATTAGTTTTCGCCGAAACGATAAAAAATAGAAACTTGGTTGTTTATACAATAACATTTCGATTAAATTGTTTTGCAATTCAAATTTTAATATAACCATTTGCGATTATGACCTCTGCCACAGTTGTATGCACAACGCCATTAAACAATTTATACTTATAAATAGGAAATTAAAAATTGACATACATAAACCAACTGCAAAAGCAATTATTCTCTCATTCTCGATTATTTAAAGAGCATTGAAACATTAAATAACCTTACTTGTTAATAAAGCGGCGTCAAACTTTGATTCTTGCAACAACAATATTTCTGGTATTAATTAGGTCAGCTGATATTTAAAAAAAAAAATAGGATATCTTTATATCAGTAATAGTTGTCAGTTCGCCAGGGTTGTACTCTAATCCTGTTTTCATACAGATACCTTTCGGGGATTGGAAAGGTAATTGTATAGTGAACACACAATGTGGCGTGCGTTAGAGAACTGGCAGGGTGGGGTAAGATGGACCAAGGTTTCTAAGTTAAGATTTGCATCTTATGCCACCTTAGTTACAGCAAGCGAGGGTGAGCTCTGCACCTATTGGACAGGCTTCACACGGTAAGCTTTGATTATGGCCTAAGTATAAATAACGACGAAAATTATGATTGTAGACCGAGAAAATAATAACCACCCGGACGCGTTAAGGACGAGTGACTGAGGTATTAAACAAGATGGTATATCTTGAAGCCCTTGTAGACAATACTGGAGATACGGTGAGGAATACAGATGGGTGGATCGGCAACTTACCAGTTGAGCAAAATTTGGCGTGACAGAAATATCGCAAGGCGCAAGAAGATCAGACGCTAACGTCCTACTAGTCTTCTCCATCTTTCTTTACGCCTCTGAGATATGGACCGTTAGGGAAGTAGATAGACGGCGTATTGATGCTTTCGAGATGGGTCTGGAAACGTATTCCGAATTCCCTGGACAGTAGTGAAAAAAATAATTTTTATTTTCGAAAAGCTTTGGTGTGCAAAAGTTGCCACTTAGCATACGTAAACACATCATAATTTGTTTTTTTCATTTAATTCATTTTTTAAGTTGCCGCAAGGGTCATAATTTTTTAAAATTTTCATGAATTTTGAAAAACTGGTGGTTTTTTCAAATTTAATTATACTTGGAATTTATTGATGCTCACGGCGCAGACGCAGGTTGGTTTCTAAAACAAAGCCCAGATGCGTTACATTAAAGGGTTAAAATGATAACAATTTGGATATTTAGCAGCCTTGCGGCAACTCATAGCTTTTTAATACAAAACTGAGTTTTTCTTTTAGAGATTCACAAAAGTATTTGAATGGCTTTTTATACCCAAGCTAAATTTTTGCACAAAAAGTAAAAAGATATGAAGAATATTTGCAAACGGGTTTTTCCAAAACTTTAAGGTTTTTGCGGCATCTCAAAATAACATTGGATTTTAATGATATTTTATCCTGGCATTGCTCATCTGGTGTAGCAACTTTTGCAACCTCAAGCATTTCTGATTTCCAAACAAAGTGAAAAAGTGTCTTTTTTCACTCCACTCTACTGGACAGTCCTCCCCATTAATATCTCGATTCTCCAAGAAATATGTCCCCAAAAACGACTCTACGTCATTGTATTATCTCGAATCTCATTTTTTGGGCATATCAACCCGGGAGGGGGTAATATAGAACGGTTTATGGTTGAGGCAAGTGGCAAGTGGGGAAGATGACAGCCTCCAAAATGTCTTGCTAATGTCATCAAGAAGAGTTTTAATGAGGGTATGCGCCTGACAACCAACATCGAGAGATGACATGATGCCGTTAGACGTGCTATACAGCAAGCGGAGGTCCACTGGAACAGTTCATGAATCACAGTCTAGTAATACATTGTAAATAAGAAAATTGGATACAATCAGAAAGAACCTCGCACTAATCTTATCGGCTGAAAGTGTAGTATGTTATGCTTCAATCCATTCTGATCAAAAGTCTCCGTGAACACAAAGTCCATAAGAAGTTATCGAGCGTGGAATCAGTAAAAAAAAACGCTAAAAAGACGCTATTTTTGCGTTTTTTTAAAGACTTAGAACAATTCACACCATCATTTCTTAACAATTTCCTTAGAGATGTTGAAAATAAAGTAAGAGTTGTATATGGCTTAGTCAAATTACATCCAGATAAAGCCCAAAAATGGACCAAAGTTAGCGCTATTCGAAAGTAGGATCGAATTGATTCAAAATAACTATTAGATCAGCAGCCCAAAAAACATATAATAGTCCCTTGAGGTAAACCAGAAAAAGGCAGAGTCCAAAAATTCTGCGACCGGACCGCAAGACATCTTCTCCTCCGTTTTCGAGGGCGGGGAACACGATTGTGACAATATTTTCTGGCCTACCTTCCAACCACCACCCCTAAACCGAGAAAACCACCTCTTTTCCGATTTTCCGGTGCTAGGCTTGCAAGGGCTTGTCGGATCTTTTTTTTTTGTCAATTCGAATAAAATATGTAAACATTGACCACAAGAACCCACCCCGGGGGGGTTGAAACTACCCCCACCTCCAATAACGAAATGCCACGAAAACAACGAAAATCAGCTGGAAAGCTGATTTCGAGGGCGGGGAACACGATGGTGACAATATTTTCCGACCTACCCTCCAACCACTACATGCAACCTGAAAAACCTCCCCCTTTTCCGATTTTCAGGTGCTAGACTTGGGAGGGCTTGTCGGATCGATTTTTTTTTTAACAATTCGAATAAAATAAGTAAAGATTACCATAGGCCCCTGGGGGTTGAAGCTACCCCCACCCAATATAACGAAATATCAAATCAATCACTACTTCCACATCCACATTTTCTATCCAAGTTTCTCACAAAGAAAAACAAAAAAGCAACTACGATGATCTGCAACGGATTTGGTCATTGTTCTCTATCCAAAGGCGTTACCTAATGACCTATGCAAGGTAGCTTTAAAATTTGTCAGCTTTTTATATTTAAATAATATCCTCATGAAGGAAATTTTCATGACATTAGATTCCAATTCATGCTTCAGCAAGATGAGAATGGATATACGTAAATTTCCCCCGACATCCTGGCTTTTGAATATGATGACAAAATAAGACCACGGTTAGGAGGGTTTTTATAACACAAAGGTGAAGAACAAAGGAAACAAAGCTAACTAAATTTTTGTCTCTTCCAAGAAATCCATAAGATAGTCAAAAATTTTCTTTTTATTTAAGGACAACAGATATAGTATATTGAACGGTGTAGGAATGCTGCCATATTTTATTATATTGTTATATAATGTATCAATTGCTTCTGCGTGTCTTGTACATTCAAAGAATATGTAATCCGGGAATATAAATATAAATCCGGTAAATTGAGGATGGGCTATGGAAATGGATTTTTAGAACCACAATTCTCTTCAGAGAAACTCATTCCAGATTCATTTTTTAAGCAAAATAATTGTTCTTGTATGAGTGGATATGTTAAGCGATATGGCTGTAAAAAATTAGTATTAAACGTAGTTCGTTCTGTAAGAATTATGAGGATACCGACTGTAATAATTGCGTGCATGTAGAGGAATCACTTGAACATTATAATCTTGATTACGACATAAATTTAATACTAGAAATAACAAGCTAAAAACGTACTCTTCGCCTGTTCACTGAACTTGTTATATAATTGTTACACATTCTATAGGATACTCTTCGCAGTTGTTTGTAAATAATGTTAGTTTTAGACATTTTTAATTTTATAGTACGAACTTAATTGGTAAAATAAAGTAAAAATAAAAAAAAACTATACCATACCCCACCCCATTTGAGTTTCGAACCCGGGACACTTGGATTCCGAGTCAAAAGCGTAAGAACTACACCACCACTTAACACATAAAAAAACGTAAATTTTTACATTATAAGAGACGAGCTAAAATTATATTTCCACGGTTGTATATTATATTATGAACTGTATATTTGTAAAATATATAAATATTTAAATATTAAAATGAAATATTTCACCAGATTTCTATTCAATTACAAAAACATAAAAAACAAACAAAAATTTTTTCAAATTTAAATCATTAATAACATTTTTATTTACTGATCGATTTTGTTAAAAAACAATAGAGTTCTTCCTCTAGCTAACACTAACTTACTGTCCAAATTTCAGTACAATCGGATTTTTCTTTCGTGAGTTATCGTGCTTACAAGAAACGTGACGGACGGATGGACATTTTGAAAATTGTTCAGAATTCGTTTACTAACACAATGATATGAAGATTTTTTGTCTGCGAGCGATATTTACGGTTTTAGAAATATGCCGATCAGATGCAATATACTCTTCGTTTTCGTATTTGCGAAGAGTATAATAATGTGTGATGATAATGGTAACGATGGTAATGATGATAATTCTAGTCATGATGGTAATGACGATGAAGGTGATGATTATGAAAGTAACGAGATGGATTGTGATGTCCATTTCGACTCGGACGAACAGTGTGATAATAATTGTAAACGTCGAAAGATTTATTAGCACAGAATAAGAATTGTATATAATGAACCAAATGTAATGAATCATTCTTGAATGAATAAAAACGAGAATATTTTTACATATATAATCAATAAAAAAACAAAAATATCTAATATATACAATACAATGACTCGTCTCAATTAATTCCCTACAAACCACTGAAGGAAAAGTTCACTTCGTGTAAAGGCTGCATGAGCCCCCTGGTTGGTTGGGTCTCGTCTGATCCAGGTTTACTTATTTTATTCGAACTGATGGGAAAAAATCCTATCTGACAAGCCTTCGCAAGTCTAGCACCGGAAAATCGGGAAAGGGGGTGGTTTTTCAGGTTTAGGGGTTAGTGGGTGAAGGAGATGTCGTGAAATATTGTCACCATCGTATTCCCCGTCCTCGAAATCAGCTTTGTAGCTGATTTTCATTGTTTTCCTGGCATTTTGTTATTGCGGGTGGGGGTAGTTTCAACCTTCGATGTAGGTTAGGTCTCCTGTGGTCAATTGTTTACTTATTTTATTCGAATTGACCAAAAAAAAATCAATTCTACTTAAAGGCCTCACAAATAATTAGTTTTCATTGACTGGACACAACTGCAATTTTATATCTTGAAAAATAAAATCAACTTTGTTTTGTACCAAGGTTATGATGTACCCGGTATCAAGCTAGCATCAACGTTCCATCAAACAATGCTACTTACTTATTCACTAAGATAGTAAATTTTAATAAAGCTACTTATATAATTATAATATGATGTATTAAATTGAAGTAAAAGAGTGTTGTGCATTCGAAAAACGTGATTTGACGTCATTTCCGGCAAAACCGGAAGTGCAGGCACATCAATCTAAGACCAAATAATGGTAAATAGTCTGGTTATTCATTTCCAGCAGTTATCATTTCAATATCTGCAGTACGTTTTGAGAAATAGTTGATACAGTATCGAGAGGTAGGTCCAGTCTTTGGAGCCATGTATCGGAGAAATTGTCCATAAATTGAAGTTTTGCTAAAGGAACTTATTGTTCAGAATCAGTTGAACTACAACATATCAAAAATTCGTCAAATTTAACAGGCCATCAATTCCCCCATAAAACGTGCGGTGTCCTGTAAAAAATAATAAATTGACCAATAAATTAGTGCTATAGGTATAGCACTTATTGGATGAAACGTCCAACATGGTGGTGGTGTACACTTTTGGTTTTACCAGCGATTTTATAATTTTGCGGCTTTTAATCTTCTCACCTTACAAGAATTTAAATGGTGTATACCTTGTTTTGTTTTGTTTACTCGAGCAACCGGTACTACAGGATTGCCAAGTGTAAATTAATAAAACGCTTCTATATAACCATCATTGTTTAATATTTTGAACCTATCTAGGAATCATAGTGAATGGGTATTGCGCTGTTGAAAATTTAAATGGATAGTCATTATGTGAACGTATTTGTTTGACGTCAGAGCCAGTCGTTAATATCGTATAAGGGCAAATCAAGTGATGAATTAATTATATATCATCGTTTTCAAGATTTTATGGTTTCGAATTTAACTATAGAATGGATTTAATAATACACAACTACCAAGGGAACTTCCGACTCAGGAATAAGGGTGTCTAATTCTAAAACAATTAGTGCACTTGGTTCTAAGTAATCTGTAGAGACAATTATAGTCCGGGAGACAGCGGCCTTTTGGAGCTAGTCATTTCATTAAGGCTTGTTTTCATTTATATAATAGTTTATTACGTACACATACATAAAACGGCGATCAGCTGCTCAAGTAACGGTGGAGGTAGGTGCTGGAGCGCCTCCCACGCGTAAAAAAATTATTGAAATAAAACCATACCATCAAAGTTGAAATTTTATATGTTAATAATGTTAAAAAGTGATAAAAAATCATAGTCAGCTGTTAAAATGGCGGTGGATAATACGTCCGCTGCTCATATTAACATGTTGATTAAAAGTTTAAATTTTAGTAATTTCATCAGGGTTCAAATTTTGTTATAACAATATGTATAATGTATTTGACGAAAAATTGAGTCAGCTGATGGTAAGAGGGGGGGAAGGTCGTCAGCTGACGCCATAAACATTGTAATTCGCGGCTAGCGCGCGACACGCGGGCCTTATGTATCGAGCATCGCGCAGTGTTTTCATAACAAAAACTGACAGCTTTTCTCTTATGACAGACCCAGCTGATCATTATTTTTATTCAATGTATTTAATACTGTATTATATATTTGAATAACAATTTTTTTCCTATTTAATTAATAGAAAACTTTCTCGCTCAAAAATATCTTGAATTATATAAATTAATATAACGAGAGAAAAATAGATTGTTTAAAAATCAGTTAATGAAAGGGAACTTTTATTTACATTACTTTAATACAGTTTATGTATTCTTGCGCATCGTTTGATAGACTTTCAATGTCGCTCTCTTCGCTATTTTCCGTGTCATTGGCGTCATCGCAATCGAACGCCTCTATCTCCTCTATCTCTCCCTTCTCATTATCTATAGATAAAATATGATATTCATAAAAAATTGAAGCGTTAGTTAAATAATATTATGTAGTTGTTTATAAAACGCACAAATTGTAATACTAAAACAAATGATTTCTTTTGAAATTAAAGAACACATAATTTACATATTTTTTCTTAGTTTTATAAAATACAAATGTTGCATAAAAATTATTATTTAAAATAAGCATAAAATTATATTTTTTTAATACTTTCACTAGTATCAAGTGTAATTTCTGAAATGAGAATCAGAGAAGAAGTGACTCAGGTGGCAGCAGCTTGTGTCGTTTTACCAAAACAACGACGCAGGCTAAGATTCTAGGTGCGGTAATCATAGCTACAATGGAAGTGATTTTTTCAATCATATAAAACGTGATAATGTTGTAGAACCTTCCAAAATTGCCCTAAGTCGAAGCCAAAATAAAAATTCGACTTAGGCAAAAATTTCATTTAAGGACATTTTCAAGAGAGCCACAAACTAGTCCAAAACGATCGTCATGAGTTCGATAAGACATTAGGCACAACCGAGTAAAAATTCGAAGAAACACCGAATTTTTACTTAGGAAAATATATTTCGGTCCAAGATATGAGAGTGAAAGTATATGGTGGTCATGGAAAAATGAATCACATACTTTTTAAAAAGTACGCCAAAAAAGTAATATTCAAATATTTTCAACTCTAATTCCTCCGCCGGAGACATTGACCATGGAAGTACGGTGATTATATACCCTATTCTAAAGACTGACTATAAAATTTTAACAAGGCAATGTATAAAAAAGGCGAAACCGACGAATTTGGCAAAAACGGCGTAGCGCTGTGAGTACATTCAATGTAGCAATATCTGTACTTAAAGTATTTGAAAAATAAGTTATAGGCCGAAATTAAAAAAAGAACGTAAAAATTAGAAAAAAGTTAATAAAAGTAACAATCTTCGAAACGCTGTATCTAGGTTTCTATTTGTCGTAGGGACTTTTACCAGCCACCATTTCAATGGGCGTAGTCAGCTTTCACTTTAATATAATGTCTATACCTAAATTAACTCATAAAAAAGTTACAGAACGAAATTTGAAAAAAAATGGTAAAAATTAGCAAAAAAAGTTAAAAGTTGCAAACTTTGAAACGCTATATCTCGGTCACTATTAATCGTAAAAATGTTTACAAAATCTCATTTTAACGGATAAAACGCCAGCTTTTTTATGCAGCAATGTCTATGCCTATACCGGGTGACACAGGAGATATGTAACACCCCGTAGCATGTTTATTTAAAAAGATATTATTTTGAAATTTGGCAGACTTATATAATGCGTGATTGTCCTTTTTTTGGTACAAACAAGAAATTTTTTCCACTTCCGGTTTCACCGGAAGTGACATCTACTTCGTTATTTTAAAGATGTAGATATTTTTTTCCTATCTGATTCTACTTAAATTTCTCTCTTCAACTATGTATACCAAGATGACATTCGTTTTTAAAATGGCTGCTGAAAACCATTTTATTGCACTAAGTCAAGTTGGCTATGGAATGAAATATGGCGGTAATTAATGCTTAATGTGCTGCGATATCAAAAGAACCCTGGTACACAATTTTGTGTTTCATATTTGTTATGTTCTAATCAATAGCCGAAGAGACTTTGTAGAATTTTTATAGTAAATAAAAATCTCCAGACTAAATCCCCGAAATCATAAAAACTAAGATAGAAACACTAATTTTAAATTTGACCCATTTTTAAAATATTTATTCATCTTTCACTTTTACCCAATACAATTCATTGTTATGTCTGATTTTGCTTGCTTTTAAATAAAATTGTTTTCGAAGAATCTCAAAATGCTGGCCATTATTTTCCCTGTAGCGTCGAATTCTTGTAACCAATACCTCTAAACACATTTTCTAACTGCAATTCAGTAAACTAATTTATTGCTAACCTAACTCTCATTTTTAAATCTTCCCTATTTTGCAGTGGAGTTTTATAAACCATTTCCTTGAGATGGCCCCATATGAATAAATCAAGTGGCGTAAAATCCGGACTAGGGTTTCTGATTTCCCGACTTTTTTTCATTCCCGGGAATCGGGAAATAAAAACTGATGATCCCGGGAATCCCGGGATTCCCGGGAAATAATAAATTGTATATATATTTACCAAAAAAACACATTTTTTTGTTTCAAAATGTTTGTTAATCATCCAAATATCGAATTTTTTAAAAATGTGTTTGTTTTCTTTTTTCGGCAAAAAAAATCTCGGACTGTTTTGTTTTATTTAGGTATACATAATTAAAAATAAATAACAACTTAACAACACAACAGGACAGAACGTAAGTTTTAAAACAAAAATAAAAATATTTTCTTTTTTAAAAAAATATATAAAATGTAAAATATTATTTATTTAAATTTTAAAAGAATATGTAGAAAAAATTATTTGATTTTTGTGTTTTATAGAGGTATTAATTGATTTTTTTTACGTTCATATACGTATAAATAAAAAATATAAATAATTTTAATTATATAAATCATTCTTTAAGCCTCATCCTTTAATGATTATTATTATTTCATGTTAAATTAATAAAGAAACACCAGCATAGATACACATAGCTATATATGTATATAGTATTTCTCTATGAATATCATAATATACTCGGATACTACCTAATACAAATTAAATTTGATTCGCCGCCCCGTATAACCACGCTGTACCGTTTATATAGAGAATCTATAGTCGTATCTTTACTTCGATATAGGTTATCTTTACCCTATGGATACAGCAACGATATGGTATACGTACCGATCTAATACAGTACGCTAACACCTGGATATCGATTCAATAAAGTTTGGTTATCGATAAAGGCACATTTGCGTTTCGTTGGAATAAAGTTCATGTAAAGGTTTATTCTATGATTCTGTAAATAACGAGTACTAATACTGCATAGGCCCGGTAAAGAATAAATCTTTATTTTTAATTAAAAAAAATAGATGGAAATAAGCACTTTTTTAATCACCCAACCACCACGCCGCGTTTCAATTCCTTCGCTATCATGCTCCAATTAATATTAGTATTCCGTAAATTCATTATTTATAGTGATAATTAAACAATTTTACTTACCTTGTTTAGGTCTCGAACCCACGTCTGCTATGTACGTATCTCGTTATCCTAGCGCCTTAACTGACTGCGCCACCAGGGTGTCCAGCAAATTTAATGATAAAAGTTATAGTAATGGATATCGGGATTTTATATTATTAAATGATGGTACCTAATAATTGAGTTTATTATAGGAAGTTGAGATAGACACATATTAGATGAATATTTATGGTAGCATAGTTTTTAAAAAACAATATTAGGTATACAGGTGCATTTTATCTTACGTAAAAGACCCTTTCCAAATTTATTAGTGAAGCAGAACCTTAAAATACCTGTAGTTAATTGCTATTGTTTTTAAACTTTAATTAATTTTTCTTTGCATATTGGTTAAATTTCTATACAAATAAGTTTGACTCATCGCATCTATATTCTTTCATTCTTGAGTGGTGTGACACCACTGATAAATAGAAATATCTGATCTGAAATCTGATAAATAAAAATAACATAACCTTCAAAAATGCCACAGCGTCAAAGAATACACTATCGCAAAACAATGATCAAGATGTGATAATAGAGAAAAACAGACGTCACAAAAGACGAAAGAATACTACCAAGATAAACCAGCACACATTCATCAGTGCAGCTACTGCTACTACATCCATTAATGGTATAATATCAGCGTTGTCCAGAGAGATTAACGTAGAATATTGTCACGTGTTTCCACCCTTAGGAAACTACCCCTTGCAAATTCCGTGGGTTCCAAAAATTATAACAAGAGATGTCCACTAACACACTTTATTAAATATTTACTGGATACTTCACAATACTATTATTAATTTAAATACACTTTACTGACTAAAATCACAATGTTTATTACTTTGTTTATCTTTGAACTCTTAACCTCACTTTCTATACTTTCTCCACTTTCTGAACTCCTGAACTACTCGCCGAGAATGCGGTCAGTCTTTTTATACCTAAAAATGACAGACCTCGATTGTTCTGTGATGACGCCACCATTCTCTAGAGAATTCCAGATGTCACTTTGGAATCTTCTGGTAGGTTCTTTTTCGAGTAGGTGCAAATACACTACATTCATTCAGACATTCGCTCTGTTGAAGTCTGCCTACTTTTTAGTAACATAACCTTAAATTTTAAGGGGTGCAACATATTACACTGCCCCCTCCTTAAGCCTGAACGTCCCGGTCAGGCAATTCAGCCTCTTTCACATACTTCGCCAGTCTATCCAAGTGTACGATCTTCATCTTGGACTTTTTGTTTC
This sequence comes from Rutpela maculata, assembly GCA_936432065.2. NCBI lineage: Eukaryota > Metazoa > Arthropoda > Insecta > Coleoptera > Cerambycidae > Rutpela > Rutpela maculata. The sequence continues at coordinate 287,975,472 of OW386285.2, read as the reverse complement.
GTTGAATACGATAGACGACATCATTAATTCGGGTAATAACAGTATACGGTCCATCCCAAGGAGGTTGAAGTTTCGGGGATCTCCATTCCTTCCGCTGTGGGTTGTACAGCCAAACCAGATCCCCCACCTTGAATCCCCCTGTACTGGCATTCTGATCATAACGAGCCTTCAAGCGGTTACTAGTTCTGTTCATCTGCTCTCGATCATTCTTCGGCTGTTCTCGGCTTCCATTTCTGTAGTTGCTCATCGAGAATGGTTCTCCACGGGCAGCACAATTTTTACACTTGCGACACCAGGCCTCCACATCCTGGCGACTATTAACCCAATAGAACTGTTCTCGTGCTCTACTCAATGTCTTGTTTATGCCGAAGTGTCTGCTGGACGTTTCATTATGCGCTTCCTGGAGTACTTCTGGTACACGACACCTGGGAATCACTAGACGCATGGCAACCTGCTTCCCATCTGGGCTTTCCCATGCTCTCCTCAAAAGCCCATCTACGACCATAAGTGAATCCCATTGTGACCATAAAGCCTTCAGCCCCACTGCTTTGTTGGAAACATCCTTCCATGCTGGACGCGTTCCCTCTTCTTTTGCTCTCAACATGGGTCCGATTTCTACATCGCGCAATTGCTCTTGCCTCAGAGTGTTCTTTGTCCAATTGTCTGGAAGATCGACCTTGACAATGTTGACTTCAACCATGTTCGGCAATTTTTCCACCTGAGGGTAGCGCTTGCAATCTTCCTTGCCTGGTTTTCTGGATAATGCAGGAGTTTTGCCTGCCTGCGTTGTCAACAGCCTGGTTTTCTCGCATTGGTCGTTCTCTTTTGACAGAATAAATTGTTCGTTTCCAATCCTTAACATTCGCTTCCCTACGTCAACAATAAATCCATACTGTTCCATAATGTCCAGTCCCAAAATGAAGTCATCCGTAATGTCAGCCACGATGACCCTGTGGTCGAACCTCAAATGCCCAATCTGCAAACCCAGGTCTACTTCTCCATGAACCGTAGCCCTGTTCCCCATAGCTGTCCGGACGATCACTTCTTCATTTTGCCTGTTGGTAATCTTTATGCCCGATATAAATCCTGGCCGTACTATTGATGACGTAGTACCTGTGTCGATGGTAAACAAACATTTTCTTCCGTTCACATATCCATGCAACAACAGTCTGCTTGCGATTCTTCGAAGCTGGGAAATCTTAATTTCTCTGGGGTCACTACATTCCCTAGCCAGAACAACCCCCTTGGTACTGTTTTCCTGCTTCTCTTCAAGATTCACAGCATTTACTCGACTCTCCGAATTCTGCTGTCGACAGTCTCATTTCATATGTCCCACCTTGCCGCAGTTGAAACATTTAATACCTCCGCTCGGCTTCCCTTTATTTTGTTGTTTTTCTTGCTTTCCGAGGCCATCCAATTTATCGCATAATTTGGTGAATATTTTCTGCATCTCAGTCAGCAAGGGGTTCTGGTTCATTTCTGGTAGCGATTCTTCGAGAGTCACAGCTCGCACTCTCGACCTTGGAGTATCCCTGTAAGCGGCTTCTACTTCGAGTGCACGCACCAAAGCTTCGCTACTACTTTGGTGTCTCGTCAGCCTCAGAACTCGCCTGACCTCTTCGTCCCTTATACCATCTAAAAAGGCCCCCACGGCTAATTGTTCCTGGAATTCTTTAGGTGCATTTGGATACGCCAGGTGTGCCAGTCTCTCTATCGCAGCTTCAAATTCTTGTAAACTTTCCCCAGCTTTTTGCATCCGGGATTTCAGCTGAGCCTGGTATAATTGGGCAAGGTGTTGATCGCCATACCTCAAGTCTAATGCAGCCTCCAAGACTTTAAAGTCCCTTTGTTTCTCAACTGGGATGGTTTGGAGCAACTCTGAAGCTTGGCCCCTTAATGCTAGAACTAATGCCATGGCCTTTTCCTCATTATCCCAATTGTTCGCACACGCTGCTGCCTCAAGCTGCCTCTTGTACGTCGTCCAGGAACTTTGGCCATCAAAAGAAGGAGGTTTTAGTCGCTGTCCTGATGATACCACTTGCTGGCTTCCTCTATCTCTCAACTGTCGTTTAAGCCGGTCTATTTCTCCTTTGACTTCTTCTTCGAACTTGTTTACTTTGTCTTTAACTTCGGTTACTTCTCCTTTTACTTGACTGACTTCTGTCTCGACTACTCCTACTTTACCTTCGACCTTGTTTATCTCTTCTTTGACTTCACATTTTAGTACTTCATTGGCAGAAATTATAGCGTCCTGTTGTATTTTGATTTGTTCATTTAGAATTTTCCTTAATTCTTCCTGGCGTCTTTCTTGCCCCTGTTTTTCCTCTTGATGTCGTCTTTCTTGTTCTTCTTTCTCCTCTTGCTGTCGTATCTTCGGGTCTTCCATAATTTGTCTCAATTCGTCTTTCTCTTCTTGACGTCTTCTTTCTTCATCCTCTTTTTCTTTCTGACGTCTTATTTCCTGATCTTCCATAATTTTCTTTAATTCGTCCCTTTCTTCTTGACGCCGTTTTTCTTCCTCCTGGCGTTTTCTTTCTTGCTCTTCTTTTTCTTCCTGACGTTTTTTCTCCTGTTCTTCTTTGTCTTCCTGCCGTTGCTGCGCCATCATTTTTTGGAATTGTTCGAATAAGTCCTGTATTTGTTTATCGGATGCCATACTTCTTGTTGTTACGGGCATACGATGAAATTAAAATAAAATAAATTTAACTGTTACGTCAATATCGGTAATAGAACTTTCCAGAAAAATCTCGAATTAGCACGAAAAAGTCTTATTCAGAGTCTTTTGTCACTATCCAGTTCAGAGAATTTAATAATCTCCACTAATGTCCAAATAGAAAAGTTCTAGAAATTTTTCACGCACTAACACAAATAAATGAGTCTTTTTCAGTGTCTCTATCACTTCTCAGTTCAAAGGATTTAATTATCACACTAATGTCCTAATAAAATGTTCTACAATGTCTCAGAAATGCACTTAACACTATTTTCCTGTTCGAAAATAACCCTCGAACAATGTCCAGTAAATTAGTCCTGTGTTAGCACTAACCCTCGAGAATCCTTCTCGAACACTCCAGCACAACTTCAGAGCTCCTCTTGTCATAAAATTCCGCTTCTGACACCAATTTGTCACGTGTTTCCACCCTTAGGAAACTACCCCTTGCAAATTCCGTGGGTTCCAAAAATTATAACAAGAGATGTCCACTAACACACTTTATTAAATATTTACTGGATACTTCACAATACTATTATTAATTTAAATACACTTTACTGACTAAAATCACAATGTTTATTACTTTGTTTATCTTTGAACTCTTAACCTCACTTTCTATACTTTCTCCACTTTCTGAACTCCTGAACTACTCGCCGAGAATGCGGTCAGTCTTTTTATACCTAAAAATGACAGATCTCGATTGTTCTGTGATGACGCCACCATTCTCTAGAGAATTCCAGATGTCACTTTGGAATCTTCTGGTAGGTTCTTTTTCGAGTAGGTGCAAATACACTACATTCATTCAGACATTCGCTCTGTTGAAGTCTGCCTACTTTTTAGTAACATAACCTTAAATTTTAAGGGGTGCAACATATTACAATATCATATATACAACAGTGTTGCACAAGCGACAATTCTTCATAAGCATCAAATGTTACCGGTACCGGCACGCATCGTCCGGAGCACGTTGCTGTAAAGAATATGTAGAGATGCGTGAATTACAAAATCTTTTAATATGTAAAGAAAGACCTTATAATCGGTAAATAATTCTTTCGCCGGATCTATATCGATGTTATGTACAGTAATCTGTCACAATGCTGTATAGATATTGCGTGTAGAAACCATATAGATAGGTGAAATGTAGGATACAGGAATTACATCTAATGTATAAAGGTAAACCTGTAAATACAACAGTAAAAGGTAAGATATAGACGCGATAAAGATTATATCTGTATAGCTTGAGTACCTAAAAATGTATAGGTTCGTTAAATATATCATAGGTACAGATTAAAATGTATCGCATCTTGACAAATCTGTATCGAAAAAAAAAACCTGTATCGCCTGGTTATACGGGGATCGCCTACCGGCAACCTATGCCGTCAACGAATAGCAAAACAAAGCCAAACACAGCATATGCAATGACAGTCTATGCAGTTGCGTTGCGATTTCATTATCTGCTGCTGCTGTTTTCTGAATAACAACTTCACAGCAGTCAGCAAGAACATTTTTACAACGTCGTGTTTCTTATCTGTTATTTTCGAACAGAAATAACAGCAAATAATAGCTAGAAAATAACAGGTTGTTAAATAACAACTCATCTCTATTCGTTCGTTGCAGAAGCAGCTTGCGTGATAACAGCACGAAATTTAATATTCTTAGAACGTCTTTTTATTCCCGCGTGTCCGGGAAATCCCGACTGTTATTTCCCGGGAGCGGGACTTTCAAAAACTGGCATAATTCCCGGGATTCCCGGGACAGAAACCCTAATCCGGACACCTCGGGGGCCATCTAATTGGTAAAAGTGAAATATGAATAAATATTTTATAAATGGATAAAATTTAAAATTAGTGTTTCTATCTTAGTTTTTGTGATTTCGTGGATTTAGTCTAGAGATTTTTCTTTAAGATAAAAATTGTACAAAGTCTCTTCGGCTACTGATTAGAACAAAACAAATATGAAACACAAAATTGTGTACCATGGTTCTTTTGATATTGCAGCACACTAAGCATTAATTACCGCTTGTTTGTACTAAAAAAGGACAATCACACATTATCTAGGTCTACCAAATTTCAAAATAATATATTTTTAAATAAACATGCTACGGGGTGTTACATATCCCCTGTGTCACCCGGTATGTACCCGAAAAAAGTTACAGGCTAAAAAAAAAAAATTAAAAATTGCGTTTTTTCGTTTTTTTTTGTTTTGTTTTTTGGACGTATTTTTAAAAAAAAAAAAATTTTTTGACTTCTGAAAGTGCCATTTGAAATGCCATGGGAAATTTAATTCTCTACAACTTTTCTATTGACGTGTTTATAGGAAAAATGCATAGTTTTCGAGCAAAACTCAAAAATGTGAAAAGTGGACCTTTTTACTTCGATCTCAAAAATGCACCCCATTAAATGGTAGCACTCCGCGGTTTTCTCATATTTTGGGGTCAATTGAACATAAGAAACAATAAAAACCCTTTAACGTTTTAGTTCCTTTCAACCCTCTTTTGTTTTGACATAGGCAATAGCCTATTAGGCAGGAATCGTCACTTGCTAAAAATCTTAAAGTTACGGCTAATTTTTTTCTAACTGGTTATGCGTGTAAAAAATGTCGGCGTCTTTGGAGGTGTGGTAAAGATCAAAGACGCCGAGATTTTTTGAGTGCTTAGTAGATCTGAAGACAACTGATACAGGGTATAACGCAACTTACCCGAAAAATTTTAACCATACATGCACCTTTAATTAAAAAAAAATTAATAAAAGTCCAACACAGAAAAGATACACCTTGTTAAAGTTACAAATTGATGAAAAGGGTAATTTATTGAACTCTACTTAATTGAAGGACTGTTGTATTAAAAAAAGATAATAAAAAATAAAAAAAATTTAAATTAAAAATTTTAATTTTAAATAGATTATTTTAACATTTGCATTAATTTGTTACTTTAATGTATCTTTTTCGGTGTTGGACTTTTATTAATTTTTTTCTTTTCTAAGAAGTCGACTTCTTATTTAAAGGTGCATGTATGGTTAGAATTTTTCGGGTAAATTGCGTTGTAATATAGCATTTCTGAATTTCGTGTCATTTTTCATTAACATATAATCAATCATTTCTACCAGCACTCAAAATCAGAACTAGTCATTCTTAAAAAATTTTTAACGCTCCTATCATATCGAATTTCACCATTTAAAAGGTTGTGTCACCATGTTTTAAATCTTTTAAAATACCACTTCCGCGGTATCTATATCTGGCTAATAATGACGGGCGCACCCAGTATCTTCGATGGCGTCTTTACTTCGCTAATACGATACAAACTGCTGGGGCTATATCCTCAGCCAAGGGATATTTCCTTCCTATGAGAAAATAGTATTTTGTCCCTTTTCATCTCACTGTATTTCCTATTTCCTTCTCTTTCCTTTCTCATAGGAACGATCATTCTCTTGGCTGAGAATCAGCACCCTGGTGTCAGAATCACCAGCTTTGTTCAAAAATCCTCCACTATCTGCGCCAGTGCAAATATATCTCTCTTCAACTTATGTGTAGTTTCACTCTATCTTTTTCTATTATCTGCACTAGTGCAGATATTGCAGGGTTTTTGAACAAACGTACTTCCTCTCTGGCCACTATTTTGTGTTATAAATTCTCTGCAGTTGTCTGCAAATCACATTTGTTAAACAGCGGCTGCTACACGTAACATGGTATATGTTACTAATATAAACGTACCTTAACCATATATTTATCCCATCAGAGTTTGCAGAATGGGTACTCGTTGTAAATATTAGAAACGAAATTTTATGATTTGCTAATAGTATAGTGCTGGAATAATGTAAATACTACTCGAATTACACATAACGTACGGCCTATTATTTAAATCGTGTGTCATTTTTTGTCTTGTTATTTACACACATTTTTTTTGTTACAGGTGAGTGTGAAATGATGGTTCCATACGAAGGTATTTTTTCTAATTCATGGAGAGGTTAATGTTCGATTATTCAGCGTCCTAGATTTTTAAATATTTTATAGCTTTTTTATAGTCTGTTACTTGGAAGTCAAACAAGGCTATTTCTAAAATATTTTTTCATCATTGGTAAATCTACTTCAAATTAACGTTTTCTAACTAATAAAAAAATCATAAAGCAGTCTTATCAATCGCAATCTGGTTTTGTTATGAAATTTATTTTTAATGTTTTCATCGAGGTTTTTATATTAAAATTTACAATATAAATTAGTTAAGATATGACCAAGAAGTGCAAGTTCATGAAAACTGAATGTTAAATGACTCGTCAGTCGCATTCAACAAAAAAATTGAATGCGACCTGTTTGATTGCGTTTTCAATAAGGACTTGGTGTGGTATATGCAGGTTTTTTTTGACGAAAAAAAAAAATTTGTGGAAAATATGTCCTTTTTTATAATTTGCCATACACAATCATATTTAATCATGTGGAATGACCGAAATCTTCATTGCGCGGTGAAGTTAAAATAACTTTCAAATGCAGCATATGTTATCCATTTGTCTCAATTACAACTTTAAAAATAGGATTTTGAATATACCTAAACTTGCAAAAAATGTAAAAATTTTAAATCTTTTTACAAGAATGTGTTTTTTTTTTTTGAAAAAAATGCAATTTATTAACTTGAGCTACAATATTTCAGCTATACAAACCCAAAAGGATTTTTTCCTAATCTATTTGTACCGTGATTTATACTTGGAGAAATGCGTATTTTAAATTCAGTCTCCTTTTTATAATTTTACAAGAAATAACTACATTTTTATTATTGTGAATATTTCGTAAAATACAGATTTCAGAGAAAAATGTCAAGAGATAATCCAGTAAAAAGTGTAAAACGTGGCAAAGTGGAACAGCACCGATTTGAAAAATTCCTTCTTTCACGTGTTCCCTAGACCCTCAGGAACATTCATCAGCATTGATCCCTGCATTACCTCCGAAAATGAGAAAGTTAGAGGGGGGGGAGGGGGTGAAGTGCCCCAAAAAGTAGCTGTCATAAAAAAATTTATAAAGTTAATATTTCGCCTCGGAAATGGGCTCTAGGAGGTTTTTTGGGTCGCTGATCACGAATTCGAGGTCCAAATTGAGGAATTTCATATTCCATTATGGAATTCGTGTCATTTTTTGATGAAAATTCCACTTTTTCGGGCGAAAATTTAAATAAGAATATTGTGCTGCGGAAGTGTGCTCTAGAGTTTTTTTTGGGTCGCTGATCACGATTCCGAGGTCCAAATTGAGCAATTCCATATTCCAGACTGGAATACGTGCCATGGAAAATTCCATTTTTTTTAGAAAAAATTTAAATATGAACGTTTTTCCACGAAAATGTTCTCTAGGGGTTTCTTTGGTCGCTGATCATGATTTTGAGGTCTAAATTTAAGAATTCCATATTCTAGACTGGAATACGTGCCATGGAAAATTTCATTTTTTATGGATGTGTGGCTGCCAAACTGGATGCGAAGCAGCTTGTGGTTGTCGCAAGAATGGCGTATATTGCTCTCAAACTTGTAAATTTTGTCACAGAAACAACTGCAATAATTGCGAAGCACCTGGAGCTGCAGACGTAACGGATAATGAATCGATTTGTCCGGCAGAAATATCGGATGATCAGGAAGATGAAAGTGACAGTGAAGAAGAACCAACACATCCTGAATTACCAGTTCTCGAATATGATTCAGATTATGATTGATGTAAATGGTGTAAATTATATAAAAAAATAATGATAAATTAATAACTATTTTATCACACAGAATAACCACCTTTTGTACCAACACAATAAATGCTAAATTTTTATAAAAATTGTTGTCTAATTGTTAATCATTTACCTCACTTGAAAGAAGAAAAAATTTACATGCATTCCTGCAGTGTTTATAAAATTGCCATGTATATTAATTTGACATGCTCGTAATATTCATACATAATTTGTTTCTTCAAAGTGAAATTCGACACGAAAAATGGCCCAAATTCCAGTCCAGAATATGGAATTCTTGAATTTGGACCTCAAAAACATGATCAGCGATCCAACAAATCTCCGCAGCACAATATTCATTTTTAAATTTCCGCCCGAAAAAGTGGAATTTTCATAAAAAAAAATGGAACGAATTCCGTACTGGAATATGGAATTCCTCAATTTGGATCGTGATCAGCGACCCAAAAAACCTCCATTTCCGAGGCGAAATATTAATTTTATAAATTTTTTTATGCTAGCTACTTTTTGGGGCACTTCAAACCCCCCTAACTTTCTCATTTTCGGGATCAATGCTGATGAATGTTCCTGGGGGTCTAGGGAACACGTGAAAAAAGGAATTTTTCAAATCTGTGCTGTTCCACCACTTTTCCACATTTTCCGGCTTATTTAGTGGACTAAGAGCTAAATTGCCAATTTATTTTTTGTGCTATGGAAATGAGACTCGAAGTTAAATACTACAATTTTATATTTTATACCTAAAAATCCCCGCCCAAGGAATCACTACTTCCACATCCAAATTTTATATCCAAGTCTCACAATGAGAACAATTTGTTTATGGAACTTTAGTAATATAATATTTGAAATCGTCTACCCCAAAAACACATAAAACGATACGCCACATCCGTAGTGGAAGTGGTAGATAAAATAAACAGAACATTTTGAGGCCTGTGGTTCTTGTACATACACTAAATCCCAATTTTATTTTTTCCCACTCCCTTTAATAATGGGGTGGGGGTGGTTAATACCAAAATTTTTTTTGAGACCTTAGCTCTCTTATATTGCTTATATCTTATAATCGCTTAAAAAGAGTTTCATTTAGCTATTTATATTAAAACATTTCGAAATAATTAACACTAGAAAAAAGAGAACAACTATACAAAGAAATTCAGCATTTTTTCCCAAAATATTTATTTGGTCAAATAAGTACTGATTAAAGTTCTTCAAAGTGGATTTTAATCCACTTCTTAGGCTGAAAATTATTAATAACAGAAAAATATTTAAAAATGTAGTTCAGGAATTGTGCGCAAAACAGTGGAAATATTAGTTTTTAAAATAGAACAACCAGATCTGATATCTGAATATAACTTTGCATAATAAGCAACTTCTTAATATTTGTCGATATCTTCAAAAAAACCGCTGCCCAAGGAATCACTACTTCCACATCCAGATTCTCTATCCAAGTCACTCACAACGAAAAAACTTTGTATGTGAAAATAATTGTTTATGGAACTTTAATAATATAATATTTGAAATCCTCTACCCCAAAAACCCATAAAACGATACCCCACATCGGTAGTGGGGTGGGGATGGTGATAGGGGGGTGGTAGTGGGGGGTGGATGAAGTAAAAAATTTTTTTGAGGTTTCTGGTTCCTGTACATGCACTAAATCACATTTTTTTTTCATCCCCTTTAATAAGGAGGTGGGGGTGGTAATGGGGGTGGCTAATGCCAAAAATTTTTTTGAGACCTCAGCTTCTCTTGTATATACTAAATACCAATTTCATGGACTCTTACCTGCTTGATTTACCCATTTACCCCAAATTTACCCCAATTTACCCCCCAACCCTTCGACGGAACAAGATGAAAATATAATCTAGTTCTAGATCTCGTTAAAGTACATATGTGTACCAAATTTCAAGTCAATATCTCAAACGGTTCCAGAGTAAACGTGCGCACAAAAAAAAGTTACAGACAGACAGACCGACAGACAGACAGACCGACAGACAGAATTTTTTTTTTCGCTCAAACTTAAAATCTCGACGTTTCATGACATTTTAAGCCTATTTGGGCAATAAAAAATTTTTAAAATTTTTTTGTCGTTACTATACTTCCACTGGACGTGGAAGTAATAAAGGTAGTTTACTCTTGAGACAATTTCAAAAAAATTAATTTTCTGACCTAAGCTCCAAGACACATTTGTGTAGCCCCTTTTTCGTTTAAGAACATGCACTAACTTTTATCAAAAATAAAATTATTCTCAAAGTCAATAACAACAGAGTTTTCATATGGTGCAGACTTTTTGGCGGACACTGTATGATAGTAGATTTCAAGATGATTATAGAGCACGGTCGGAGTTTTTAAAAATTTTCAATGTTATTTATTATTATGTTATTTTTATATAAAAATCGATTTACGCTAAGTATACGTAATATGACGTCGTGGTAAAGGTGGAGACCATAGGGACCCCCCAGTCCAGGAACCATATACTAATCACGTACCGTTACCGTCACATCAAAACATTCATCTCGATAATACCTTCTTTTACATATCGTTTATGGTGCTATATGGTGATCGATAATGTTAATGTTTACGTTATATTTGCATTAAATAATATTTTTATGTGATGTCCATGATACGATCTGTATGGTGTAAATTGACCTTAACATTAATAACATGTTTTTCTATCTTGTCGGTTTGGTTATCCGAAATACAGTTTCTTTTAGCTTTTGAGGTTTACATGTTCTTCTTCCATGTGACATGTGTAAAATATACTGAACAAATTCCGACAACGAAATGAAGACATTTTAATATATGGCTTACAGAACGAAAATTAATTGTGAAATCTTAGTATAGTTGAAATTTGAAAATATTAATTTAACATTTTATGTGGCACATATGTATCTGATTGGAAAGTTTTTGGTGTAAAAAGGCATGATTGATTGCCTAATACAAGATACAGCTTGCGTAAGCTACATGCTTTCTGCTATACAGGAGGTAAAGTGGGTTCTCTATCAAGGATGAGATATGCAGATATCCCATTAGACGTTTGATTTGTATAATTAAATGTTAAATTTTTAATTATTGTCTGATAAATAGCAGTTTATAATCTTTCAGATACGGGAATAAATTGTGACCTTAAGCTCTATTATGAAATTTGAAAAGTTAACTTCAGGATATTTTCAACTTTTTAGTAACGCTGACAGTTAGGTCTGTTCTTCGTTTTACTTTTTCTACATTATTAGATATCTTAATGAATGCCATTTTGCCAGGAAAAATTATTGCTGTAGCCGTATACACGATTCTTATTTAACTTTTTGCGATATGGGGAAACACTTGTTGACATTAGACTTGTTAGAAATAGGGAAAATACATAATTGTCCTCATTACAAAAATAAACTTACCTACCCATAACTGTACATTAAGGTGGAGTGAAAAATTAAAGTTATAAATATTACTTATGGCTTATGCTTATGGGATATCAAAAGTTGCCTTTATATTTGTATATTAATCTGCCAAAGTTTTAGATTCAAACCATCTTCAGGTACCACAATAAGTGCAAAAATTGAGAATTTATAGATTTTTAAAACAATTTACACAAAGTTTAAGGATATCACTTTGATGTTATTTAACATTTATAACTGTATTCTGCATAAAATAAATCTAATTAGGTTAGTAATTGTTCAAAATAACTCCCATTCACACCGACGTAACTACTGAAGTAGTGCGGCACAACAATTGCACATTTTGAATCTGTCTTACATTTGAAACATTTCATCAAGCCTATTCAACTTTTTGGAAGAGAAATAAGACACTTCTAATATAGCAGCTATAGAATGGTAGTCGCTAACCAGGGTTATATGAAGTAATAGCCCTAATGGAAAGGTCACTTGGGAGATCGCTACAGTAGTTTGTATGATTCACGCAAATGAGTTACCCTTGAGACATCCGCTTCATTTTTTTGATGGTAGAGCGACTGGTCCAATTGGCTTCTCCTGAGAAATAAAAAAAAATAGAAAATTATGAGAACCTTTCCATTTTACGATTTAAATCCATCAAAGCAGATTTAAATCATATTCATTAAGACGTTCTGAGCAGCGATAAAAAAATATTTATAAAGCAATATCTTTAGGAAAATAAGCTCATTCTAGATGGCTAACTTTTGCTAACAGAATTTTACGTTTGTAAGCTCCGATCGAGGCTTCGACTGAAAATCTATTGGATGGGTTCATTAATATGTCTAATATATTGCGGACAATTATTGAAAAAATAACAAAATTAAATAAAAATTGTTGCATTTCAAGCATTGGGACTTATTTCTGAACGTAATTTTTCAAGAAAGGATTTTGCCTCTTTCAAATAATCAAAAAAAAAAAAAAAAATCGTTACCCAGTTCTTACAAAATTTTGCCCTCTGCCCTAACCTATGATCCTCTGCCTGTAGGGCTAAGGACCTAAGAAAAAAAGTGTTTATTTTATCTATACTTTCAGGCTACCGAGCGGAAGACGGTAGCTCACTACCTTACCAAATTAATGCCAGCTCTTAGAATAATAAGAGAATTTAAAGTGCCTGAATTAAGTTTCAATACAGAAGTTTATGAAGATCTAATTGACTATAAAATGTGCAAGTTGACTGAACCACTAATTGCAAAAATCCCAACTACGACTTTGCAAGAACTCATAAAAACCGTACCTAACATGGATATGGTGAAGTTTCCCTGTCACACACAGGCCCTGAAAAGCATGGTAAAATTAGTCACAGAGGATTCTTTGGCAGTTTCTGGATCAGAATAAAAAAATTATTATATTGGCAAACGTGAAGCCTAGAACCGAGATGCCAACTTTTGATACTAAAAGAGAAAAGTGAGTTTAAATAAATATATTTTTAAAAGAGGAAGACGAAGCTCTAGAGTTCATTTATTTACAAATTCATAATGAACTAGCAACGACTCATTTTTTAATGACAAAAATACGTGTCCGGCGTGGCACCTGAAGATAATATCCCAGATAGTCAAAATTTTGCACAGTTACTAATCTCTATAAGTGACAACTTTTTCACCCTGGCCATTTTTCGATTTTCAGAAAAATTGAAAATTTGCTATTTTCGCTCCACCCTACAGTGTACAGTGTACATCCTTTAATTAAAGTAGTATATTCTACCTACCTTATCAAATACAAATGAAATTCCTACTTGTGTTTTCATGAATTATATAGCAAATTATATATTTTACCTACCGGCTATCTGCGGACCCAGTAACGCATTAGGCTAGAGCATAGTGTGTGGCGAGCTCGCTTGTTACGCTGTTTGTCGTATACTGGGTTCGATCCTAAGTTCTGACACTTGCAATGTCGGTGGGTAACGGATATGTGTGTGTGTGTCGGTTTTTCAAGCCCTCTTCTGAGCGCTTTGGATTTAAGGGGTTGCATGTCTAATATGTGTGGTAGGTTATTTATGTTTATTTAATATTATTTTGAGAAGAAACTTACATAACCCACTTAACTGCAATTTTAATGGTCATGTAGACTAGAGGTACACATTATACTTTTTGCCAGTTAATTGAAGTTTTTATTTAATTATTTTATAATTTTTTGAAAATAAATAAATTTTCTAGCAATAATTGCTATTTATTTAATTCTGTCTCCCGATGATTCCATTTTTGTTGGCGAAACGCTGATCAGTATACTGTGCAATATTTTTATTTTTGTAGAATCTCATCGAGTTGCAGCCCTGTTCAGTTGCATTTTTTTAAATTGAAATACATTTTTAAATTTTTGCTGATTGATTAAAAAAAATAATTACTAAATTACCATCCAAAGAACCACCGAAACATTAGCGTATTTTTTGTTTTCAGACCGTCGAATTTGAAATCAAATTTACTGAAGATTAATTAGTTATGGTGAGATAATAATTACAGAAAAATTTTACGTTGAGCATACGATTAGTTTCTAAAATATATTAGGTCCAAGTGATCGCCCTTCATTCAAAAAGCACGATACTATTAGAATTTTATTACATTAATGTTCATGTTAAGCAACTATGATAGTATTTATGTTTTTTGGGTCGCCAGTTATGAATTTATTGTTAAAATAAAAAATTCCGATTAGCAGAAATAGTATGGCGCATAAAATGTTGAAAAAACCTATTTTTGCGGTAGTTGTTATGCACGAGTTTCATTCTTATATACTGATTAGAATCTTTACTGAACAGTACATAATATGATAACTTAAATAATATATTGGCCATTTGTCAAACGAGCTGAAAAAGTAGCAGCTAAAGAACAAATCTTGATTAGTGATACTATATACAGTAGTGGCATTTTAAAATATTAGTCGATGCCAATGTAAGATAGAAGAGAAGAGAAATTGATAAATAATATGCTGAAAAGAAACAGATTTAACCTACGCTGTTGCCACTTTTCTCTTTAGCTACTTTTAGTGGTCGGCGGAAGTACCTGGTATCAATGTTAATATATCGCTTTCTTTCACGCACATTATTTTGCTATTTATATTTCACTCTATCTTATTATAGGGATCAACCTAAGATTTCTAGGTGCCATTAGTGAATATGTATTATCAAGAACTAACTAAGCATGAGCAATCAAATTATTTTTGAAATGGACAAAATCTAATCAATTGATGATGCTACTTTTAAAGCTTGGTTTACTTACAGTAAAGGGTAGTTTAGATAAATCTGCAGTTTCTCTCAAAAAAGTAAGCCATTAAATATATGTGTTTTTCTTTGTAAATTACGTACTGCTCTAGCTCAACACTATTCCAGTTGCTTTATGCCAGCGTGTGTGTTCCAACATCTATGCACCTGCATAGAGGAGTGATACGAGCAGGATGGGCAGCATATGAATAATATTCTTTTCAAAACGTAAATCCTCATGTGTGTGATTTCATATTTTTTAAATAAATCTATTTTAACTTTACACATGTTTTTGTTTTACTTGCTTGAAAAGGGGAATGTATACTCTGAGTCACCCTGTATAAAAAGTGAATACGACTACCATAGCATCTGCTAAAAGATTGACGTAGGTTTAATGAAATTTTACAACTTTTATGTATTTACGTATTTCATGCTTCAATCAAAATTTGTTATAAAAAAATATCTCCTTGTAAAATGAATTTTTATTACCGAAGAAAATTTGCTGCTAGTCAACGCAAACAAAAAACTTTGCACATAATTTCGTACTCGCAAGACCCTGAACTGAATATATTTAATACGGTTTCTGTTTGTCAACTATATTTATACACATGATATTTTTAAAATAGGGAGTGCGAGAAACCTTCAGTTGTATTTACAAACAAATTACAGTCTATGGGCGCGTAGTTTCAATTGAAAATTTATAAAAGATGCAACACATGATTTTACAGGCAAATTTTTGCATCCCTTGGAGTCCAGTTACCAAAGACGAAAAAGCGCTTGAACCTCAGAAAAGGGAAGAACGTTTGAAATTCAGCACATGGTATTTTGAAAGTACATTATTTTAAAAAAATTACATCGCCGTTGAGAAAATTCAATTTGAATTTTGAATTTTCTGTTTTTCTTAAATATCTCCGGAAATATTAATTGGACAAAAAAATGTTACATTCTTTTTTGACGAGGAAATTTAGGGGTAAGAAATCTGTTGCTATTTTGTTGTAGGGCGAATGGTATTTGGATAAACTGATATTTAAAGGTACAAAAATAAATGTAAAAGCATTTGATCATAATTTTTTTAATATTTTTATCGTTTAATTAAAAAAAAAACAATTAGTTTTAAAGCTGTGAACGCATGGAGATATACTATAATATATATTTTATTTCATATATTACGAAAATATACCTCAACATGATTTTAAATGATTACGAAAATTAGCCTTTTAATTCCGTCAGTCTGTCTGTCTGTCGGTCTGGCGTCTGTCTGTTAGCGCTATATCTACAAAGCCATATGACGGAGAAGAATAATATTCGGTAGGCAGTTGACGCGCCAACGAAGAACTGGGATATACTTCCAGGGAAAATATATAGGGTGGATGCCTAAAAAAATAATTATGAATAAGAATATGACAGAAGACACTAATATTTGACATGTAGTTAACACAACTGTCAAGGCAGAAAAATAGGAAAATTATACAGGGTGGTCATAAAAAAATGATAAAAATGTGATGGTCGGCAATCATATTTAGGATGTAGTTAACACAACTGCCAAAGAAGAAAAATATAAAAAGAATATACCGGGTGGTTTCCTAAAAAGAATTAACAAAAAAAAAGACGGAGGACGATAATAATTTGCATCTGGTTAACACAACTGTCAAGGAAGAAGAATATAAAAAAGAAACAGCGGTCACTCTAAAAAACAACTAAGAAACCATTATCTGATGTAATTCAAAAAAGGAACGTAAGTGCTCAGTATATCTAGTTTTAAGTGCACGACCAGTTTGACCTATATATATTGTATCGCAATCCGAACATGTTAACTTATAAATACTCGATTTTTCCAGATTATTATTAGTTTTATTTTTGGAATTAAACAAAAGATGAGATAGTTTTGGCCGTGATTTAAAACTGACTTAAATTATGACTTAACAAGATGTTAGCGATTTTTTTTTGAGATACACCCATAATATGTTGGCGAAACATATTTACCTAGTATATTCTTTCATTCTTTGTCATGAATAAATGTTGTAGTATGCTAGTCTTAATTGTTTTCTGTTTATTAAAATTTCAATCGTTTTCTGTTGAAACCCTTTGTTAAAGGCTATTGTTTTTATGGTATCTAATTCTATCTTTAAGGCTTGTTCTGAAAGAGGTGGTGATAAAGCTCTATGTATCATATGCTGCTAACTTTTTAAATTTAGGACTGTGTGAAAAATTTTATATGGGGGTATTTGTGAATCACACGGTTTTCTGTAAATATTAAAATTCACTTTGTTGTTCTTACTTGTTAAGGTAATTCCAGAAACTTGTTTTTTTCAGTTTCTACGGTAGAACTTAATATTGGGATAAATATTATTTGAAATTTTGCGCAATACTGACAACTGCGAATATGAGATTCGGAGAAGAATACAAATGGTAAGATCTTATATTTACCAGTTGAGCAAAATTTTACGTGACAAATATCACGAAACTGAGATAGATCAGACTTGCTAATGACCTAAGACCTCCATCTTTATGCTTCTGAGACGTGGACCGTTAGGACAGCACAATTCTACTGCCCACCTAAGATCCACAAAGCAGGAGTTCCGTTATGACCACCAATTGTAGGTGCAGTGAATTCACCAATCCACGCACTAGCAAGATATTTAGCACACATTCTCAGAGCATTTATTGGACAAACAGAACACTATATCAGGAATTCACAACATTTCGTACAGGATCTGAAGAACAACACAGTGGACCACGAAGATATGCTAGCAGTTTTGACATAACATCACTCTTCACAAATATACCAGTTAATGAAGCGATAGAATTAGCTCGGGAAGAATTGCAGCCCAACGGTTTGGACACCACTTTAGCAGACCTAATGAAACTTTGTGTCAACTCAACCTACTTAAACTATTGGTTTCATGTGTGGACAGCACTTTCATTATATGGCAACATGGCCGTGAGGAGCTGGAGAATTTCAAGAACTACGTAAACAACTTACATCATAAAATCAAATTCACCATGGAAATACAAACAGATAGTAAATTCCCATTTATGGACGCCCTCGTGTTCAAGAAAGACAATGAAGGATTAGGACATAAGGTATATAGGAAACCGACGCACACCAACAAATACCTACACGCTAATTCTCACCACCACCCAGCACAAAAACAGGCCGTCGTTAACACATTAGTACACAGAGCAAAGCAAATTTGCGAGGCAGAACATCTCCAAGAAGAATATCGGACTTTAAGAACATCACCGCAGAAAAATGGATACGATCCGAACGACATAGAAAACGCCATAAAGAGACAAGATACAACCAGAACAGAAGAAGAAAACAAATACACGGCAACACCTTACCTACCATATATACAAGGATGTACGGATAGAGTCGGAAGAATTTTGGAGAAAAAGAACGTGAAAAAGTAGTATATAATGCGAAACAGAAGGTGGCTTAACATTTTCCCAAATACCAAGGTTCAGAAAAACTAGAAATTTCAGAAGCATATAGCATTCTATGTTCTTGCGGACAAGTTCACATCGGAGAGACCAAACGACATATAAACACCAGGCTCAGAAAACACATTACCCATACAAAGAAGCGAAATTGTACAAAATTAGCAGTTGCCGAACACTTAGAAGAAACCGGCCATTTGATAAAATCCGACAAGGCAAAGAAATTAGCCAACATCAAGAATTATTGACCAAGAAGATACCGAGAAGCCATTGAAATAAATAAACATAGGAATAACTATAATCGTGACACCGGACTACAATTACCAATAACGTGGAAGTCAATGTTTCGTATGAGCAATGATCAGGCCTGCAGCTAGGGGTGGAATAATTTTCGCCCGACCTACAGCGACCGTAGAAATTAATGAGGTAGGTATTTTTAAATGGAAAAAACGAATTTTTGGCCCACGGGCCCCCTCTGAAAAATTGTTTGCCCGACCTTAAAGCATTTTCTAGCTACAGGCCTGGCAATGATCCACAACACACCTCCTGATAACCTGTATAAATAGAGGAGCTCAGTCCACTAGAGCCCACTTCGCTTCAGAAGACCACTACAAGAGGTCGAAACGTCAAGCACTCAACAAAAGTCTACGCAGAGGAGGACCCGGAAGCCAGCAGCCATATCATCAGCACCGCGAAAGTCTTAGCATCAAGCTGTCGAAATATGACCCTGCGATCGGAAACACTGTTTGGCATGCAGCAATAACGCACGCTTCATGTTGATTCATTGCAAGGTTCCGTATAGTATGCGTTATTGCAGCATGTTACATGTTGCCGCAGTGGAATTGTGCCTTAAATCTTGCATTTTCATCTGCATAGGCAGCCTTACGGCTTTATTTTTAAGGCTTGTTATAAGGTATAGTCTTGTAATATTGTATTTTACAATTATTTATTAAAAACCATTTTGATCTGAATATTTGTCTTTTTCCTCTGTATTATCAATTTTGGTCTGAAATATATATCTGATTACCATGAAAATATACATTTTCCAACTTAAACATGATATGTCCATTTTGCAGTATATATCCGTTATCATCATGATTAATCGATTTTGTTCAAATTGAAGTGTTTTTTTTCTCGGCTTCTCGCCGTGATAAGCATAAAAACAAATAACCTCCGTGAACCGATTATGACCAATGCATGGTGAATTTTCACTTCCGTTTGTATGTTATAAATATTTTAATCGCGGATTGTCCTTTTTGCGGTTTATCAGTACTGATATAGACGGCGCATTGTAAATTGCTTAATATTCAACAGCAGCAGATTTTTTTTACCTTGAAGCTACTTTTTAATTGTTACTTTGTGGTTGGGCTGCAAATTTCAGTGACAACGAAACGTCAGTAATTCTACTGTATCTAATTTCTAATTGTTTGTCGTCAACTGATATAAAAGTTGCTACTCGCAACTTTATTGATTATTTATTATTTTATGATTATTCTTAATTTAAGAAAACACTGCTTTTAGATGTTGCAATACAATATATATGGAATAGTTACTTTACGTATGTTTGTTAATTTCAAAAGGTGAATACTAAAGTTTATGACTTCATCCCTAAAATTCGGGGATTCTCCAGCTATAAAACCCAACCTAATTACCTATATAATTTAACGAGGTATTCGTAATCCTTTATGTATTATAGGTGTGTTTAAAAAATTTTTTTTTATCATTAGTGGTACAGGGATTGCTTTTAAGCCATTTTTTAATTTCTAATTTTTCAAGAAAATATTTATCTCTATAAAATATTATTTTGGGTATTCAGCAGATAACTTTCAAAGAAATCATTCGTTCCTTTCATATATTATTGATCTAAATCTGATCAAGCTAGAATATCAACGAGTAGTCCTCTTACAAACAAACTTGTCAATTTCTTTATACATTTACTATGTCTAACATTCAATATGAAAAACAAAAAAATAACCATTCTTTCTATATATTGAAGATCTAAGTCTGATCATGCCAATATATTGTCAGAAATCCACCCTTAAGAGGAAATCTTTCAAGCATCTCTAGCCCTACCTAGAGGATACTCCATTCAATACGATAAACAAGAAAATAACCATTCTTTCTATATATTGAAGATCTAAGTCTGATCATGCCAATATATTATCAGAAATCCACCCTTGCGAGGAAATCTTTCAAGCATCTCTAGCCCTACCTAGAGGATACTACATCACAAACAAACATTAGTTACATTTCAAAGCCAAGAACTACTGAAAAGCACAATGAAATATATGAATAAAATTTCACTTACATGTCATAATAACAATGATGTAAGCAGAAATACAAGATATTTATTTTTTAAAAATATTTATCTCTAGTTTCTGCATGAATTTGGCTATGGTAGGTTAAGATAAGTGTCCGTGCCTTTGTAACCGTTTTGCGTGTGATTCCTTCCAGTGATGTATCTTTGCGTAAGATACTACCACAAAAAGTTTTGACCTCAAAAACTTCATAATATCTGGGAAAAATTTTTTTTAGAAAATCCACAAAAAAAATTTTTTTTCTTAATCAAGGGAACTAATTTGTTTGTATTTCACATATATTGTAAATATACTCAAGACAATTTATTACTGATATTTTCATGAAATCTTTTCATGAAGAAAACAAAAATTGATGCTTTTGAATTTTTCGAAAAATTTATATACGTACTTACCCATAAGCGACCATCTCTATTTTTTTTTACTAATTATACACCATACAATAAACTATAACATATATTTTTACAAAACTCTACCGAAGAGGCAACGTAGTCAAATTGGTAAAGATAATGTTACGTGCTGTCACCCCCTTCGTAAACACCCTGTATCGTGAGTTCGGAAATTATAACACCAGGGTAACACTAAACAATAACGTATTTACCTACGCACTAATTACAACAAATAAAGAAAAAGAGTATAAATTGGTTAGAAATTCGATATATTAATAAATATATAAATGAACAACTGCTTGGATTACACGTATTGAAAATTTTTGGAGCAGCCTACGTATTTTTTTGAAATAACGAGATGTATTTTTCACAATACATATATTGAGATAGAATTCTGTAAAAAATATATGTTATATCTTATTGTATGGTGTATAATTAGTAAAAAAATAGAGGTGGTCGCTAACGTGTAAGTACGTATATACATTTTTCAAAAAATTCAAAAGCGCAATTTTTGTTTTCTTCATGAAAAGATTTCATGAAAATATCAATAATAAATTGTCTTGAGTATATTTACAATATATGTGAAATACAAACAAATTGGTTCACTTGATTAAAAAAAAAAAATTTTTATTTTCGAAAAAAAATTTTTTCCTAGATATTATGAAGTTTTTGCGGTCAAAACTTTTTGTGGTAGTATCTTTCGCAAAGATACATCCCTGAAAGGAACCACACGCAAAAAGGTTGCAAAGGCACGGACACTTATCTTAACCTGCCATGGCCTTTATATTTGTGTCTATAAAATTATTATTTTCAATGTAATGTACCGATATTCCTGTAGTTTTATATAGTTATTTAAAATTTAGTCTTTATGTTCTTTAAGCCTGTTGTCTACACTTCTACCACTCTGACCAATATAGAGAGCATTACAATCAGTACTTTTAACTCTATTTGCCATACAGAGTTTAGTGACATTTAATTGCATATACGTACACCAGGTTTATTGAGTTAATTAATGTTCATTATTGATCAGTATTCTTCCTAAATTCGTTTTATTCACATTTATTTTGGAATAACCAAAATTATTCAATTTCTTAGAAATTTTGTCGTTATATTTTGGAATATAATTGATAAAACTATACTTTTCTTAAGTTTCTTTACTGGTCATTGGTATTTGATTATTAAGCATATTTTATGAATAGTCGAAAAGAATCGGCTATCTGGCAAGGCATGATTAGGATTTCTTTCCTGACACATACTTCTGGCTTTTCTGCGAGACCATATACGCAATGCATTGTCGCCATTTCCGTATTCGTATAATTCGCCATATTTACTGAGATATTCGAATTAAAACACCAAAAAATAAAATAAATTCAATGAAACACTAAAAATCGAGGAAATAATACGATGATATGGTGTAATGTAATTTAAATACTGTCGACCTACTACTTGCTTACTTGGCCAACATATGAAGTTTCAAGTTTTTCCGACTAGCTCTCTCAAAACAGAAATAAAAATTTTGAAGCTGAAGTTAAGCAATTTAAATCTAACTGAAATTCAGGTTGCGAACACACACGCTTTTGTCAGAAACACTTGATTGATTGATTGATTGATTGATTTACCAGCGTGCGGTAGGCATTGCTGCCACTCCCAGAGTTATACAGCTGGGCCTGCTACGTCCACGCTGGGTTGGACTAAGGTCATGCTTGTTGCCAGCAGCGAGAGCCACATGGCGCATGGTAAAGGAATATGGGATGGGAGGTGTAGGTATTTATGAGATGCGTTACCGCATTGTGTCGTGAGGGAGCGTTTAAGCTCCCTTTTTTGTGTTTTTGGTTCTGGGCATCTGCCTCTTCTGAATCTTCATGTGAAATATGTGCTGTGTATTGATATGTGTGCTCCTCTCTTTGTGTTTCTGCTTCTTCAAATCTTCTTTTGCTGAGTCTTCTGATTCCTCGGTTTCCGATGCTGGGTTGGGTTTGGGTCATGCTTGTTGTCAGCAGCGAGAGCCACATGACACATGTTTTTTCCTCGCTTTTCTTTCCTAGTTTTTTTTTTTTTTATCCTCTCGATTATTATTTTCCACGTGTAACATGGTCTCCCTATTTTTAGTTTGCTGCTGTTCAGTGTTAGCGCTTTCTTCTGCTGTCCTTTTTGCTTTAACCTTCTTGATCCTTGCCCTTATCTCTCTGTTTACCAATTTGTTTACAAGTTTTTCTGACGAATGCTTGGGTTCGGAAACTGAATTTCAGTTAGATTTAAATTACAGTGATTTTCATGAGTACGAATCGGTAACAAGTGACCAGCAGCTTATTAGTATTAGTGGTGTTAACAATGTCATATTCAAATTAATTGTGCAGTTTCTCAGTTAGACTCATGGAAACGATAAACTCAGTGCAGTGTTTCTAATAAAATTATCATGTTTGTCATGAAAATAAAACAAGGTCTATCTTATTATGTGTTATTCGGATTGCACAGAACTTTAGCTTCAAAATTTTTATTTCTGTTTTGAGCAGGGCCGTACCGAGGCCTACTACTTGGGGGGGGAGATGAAAAAAAAGCCAACTCATATACCGTTGCATTGCATAATTTCAATAAAATAAAAATTTTTATGGGAAAAGCTACTAAAACTAAAAAATTTAAATCGAATTCAAATTCACTATGTACAATGTACAGGGTGCCCTAACCAAAGACGGAACAAGGAAATTTTTCCGGTGATAGAAACGCTTATAACAAAAACCAAAATTACCATTTGATGTATTTTTTCCGCCGATTCCAAAAGTTATAATAAAAAAACGAATATAAAATATGCTATTTCTGGGTTCAGACTTCACATAGCTGAAAAAAATCCCTGGATTTTCCAGGCTTTCCATGACAAAAAAATGTTTTTCAATGACAAATAATAATAATTATTAATATGTTAAAGGCGATTTTTATTTTAATTTTCGATTTTATAACATATTGGATTTCATACAATCGTCAGAAGGTTGCAATTTAAAAATAATTTAAAACAAGCTAAAAACGTACTCTTCGTCTGTTCACTGAACTTTTTATATAACTGTTACACATTCTATAGGATACTCTTCGCAGTTGTTTGTAAATAATGTTAGTTTTAGACATTTTTAATTTTATAGCACTAACTTAGTTGGTAAAAGACTCAATGTAAAATAAAGTAGAAATAAAAAAAACTATACCATACCCCATTTACGTTTCGAAACCGGGACCCTTGGATTCCGAGTCAAAAGCGTAAGAACTACACCACCACTTAACACGTAAAAAAACGTACATTTTTACATTATAAGAGACGAGCTAAAATCATATTTCCACGGTTGTATATTACATTATGAAATGTATATTTGTAAAATGTATAAATATTTAAATATTAATCATTTCACCAGATTTCTATTCAATTACAAAAACATAAAACTAAAAAATTTAAAAAATTCAAATTTTAATCACTAACATTTTTTTTACTGATTGATTTTGTTCAAAAACAATAGAGTTCTTCCTCTAGCTAACACTAACTTACTGTTCAAATTTCAGTACTATCGGATTTTTCTTTCTCGAGTTATCGTGCTTACAAGAAACGTGACGGACGGACGGACGGACGAACATTTTGAAAGTCGTACAGAAATCGTTCACTAACACAATGATATGAAATTTTTTTGTCTGCGGGCGATATTTACGGTTTTAGAACAATATACTCTTCGTTTTCGTATTTGCGAAGAGTAGAATAACAGTAGGAACTCGTAAGTAGTTTATTGTGTATCACATTGTGACTCAAAATTCCATGATTTTTGCGAAATATTTAAAATTCACTGAGATTTCCATGATTTTCTTAGGATTTTTAAAATTTCCTGAATTTTCCACGCTCTTCAGGTTTTCCATACGAGCCCGAACCCTGTATTTTTGTGTCATAAATCTTTTGTTTTCAATTTATTTGTTTTCATTTATGATCATTTTTGGTTTCTGCGAAAAAAAAAATACATTGAATGCCTTTTCCGGTTTTCGACATAAACATTTGTATCATTTGAAAAATGGCGTTTTTCAATCATCGTTGGATCATGTACCTAAACCTAATACTTACTACTTAAAAGAAATTTAAAAAATCCTTGGTTTAATGAAATAAAAAAATAAGAACTGTTAAACAAAAATAGGTCTTTGATCATATTAAAAATAAAAAAAAATAGCCTAAATAAAGTAAAGAAAAAGAATAATAATAATAATAATGAACTTTATTGTCCAAAAGACCACACAGTAACATGGTGTTGGACACGTCGAAATGATTGACCAAAGTCGTCAATACAATAAAAAATTATTACAATAGGTGGAAACAGGAAAAAGTTCCGTAAATACCAAGTTAGACTTTGTTGCCTAATATCACAATATCAAAACAATACCAAACAAAACTAATAGGTATGTATACCTGATAATATTATATTAGTAGAAACATATAGATTCTATTTAAAAATCATTGCTAGTTCTAGTATTTTTAGTAAATTAATATATGTATAATAAATTAATGTTAAAAATAGGGATTCCGTGTCGTGTAAGGGAAACTTTGCTTCCTTAGCTTCAATGGAAAACACACTACTGATAAAATAAAATATTTACAGGGTTGCCAATCGCTTAATAATAATTACTGTGTTAATTTCGCGATTGTGGGAGTTAGTGTAAAATTCAAATTATATGTTTGTATGTGATGATTAGTTAGATTTCACGAACGCCAACCGCGTTTGGAACTAACTGCCCGAACTTTGGGGAAGGAGTCTCCCCCCCCTACCCCCCCGTGGGCCCGGCCCTGGTTTTGAGAGGGCTAGTCGGAAAAACTTGAAGGAATTTTGCCGATGGGCCGATGCAGATGCCGATGTTTTTACTTGAGCAATTTTGAACTTAGGCAATAGACATCAATCAACATGTTCAAAAATAAAAATTAGTATTTATTGCACAAAAACAGAAACAAAGGTATACATTATAAAAAAAAACATATAACAGCTTCCTAAAATAATCTAAACATTAAACATTTAATTTCCAACAGAAATTTTAAGTATGTAATCCGTAAGAAAATCCATCGGCCTTAGGGCATGTTTTCACTGGCCGAAACGATACCGATTTGTCGTCGATGACACCGATACAACGATATCGGGGCAGCACAAACGCATAAAATTATATGGTACAATACCGTTTTGTCACATTTTGTCGGTCCCATGTTATTATATGCTATTCTTCAGTATCGGTACGACATTGTCGGTATCGTATCGGTATCGTGCCGGCCAGTGAAAAAAAACGCCCTTATATTTTGCAGATGGCCGATGCCGATACCGATCCATCGGTCGAGCCCTAATTTTGACCAAGTAAGGAAGCTTTTATTCGTAGTATGCCTACAGCATTTAAATTACATTACCCTCAGTGTAGTTAGATTGTTCTGAATTGCGAATTTAACAACCAAGTTCTACTGAAAATAGGATATATACACATTCTCATTAGGGTGTCCCTTATTTATACTTGATGAAAAGAAATTTTTGATTTTTTTCGTTCTCACCCCCCAGAAAGTTTACATTTCATATAAGAATCACACACTCAAAATTTCAGACTTCTAGTCATATTCCTTCCCGTGCCGACGGGTTTGTAAAAAGCAATTTTTTTAAATAGAAACATCAAGATGGAATTTTTTTCAAATTGTTAATTCAGTTATATATAGTTGATATAAAAAGAAGAAAATAATAATTTCACCCATATTTTTGATATTTACCTTTACCACCAGAAGCATAAAGTTAAGCAAAATATTGAATTTTTGAAGTAAAAGCACATATACGTCACATTTCAGTCACATTCCATTCAATTGCTAAAGCTGATTAATTTTGTTATGCTTTCTCTGGTAATACACTTAGTACACCGTCCCCTTTGAGTTGTGAACGCAATTGTGCCTTATAAAAACGTTTGCATATAGTTTTCTGTATCATCAGTCGGTCGCGTCGATCTGATGATCACATCAATTTCGTCACCACCAAAAATTGTCACCACCTGACAATGAGAATGAAAATACCCATGACAGTCAAACGGGCATACTTTCGCAATACTTTCCAAAGGAAATATTTGCTGAAATGGCGGAAAAAACATCAATACGAATGAGCATGAAATTAGAAAACTTGCATATTGTAAGGGGCATACTTCGTTTTCCTAGACTGAAATTGTATTAAGCACCTGCGACAAGAATAAAACTTCTGAATGAAAATGGCGTATCACGTAACAGATTTGAGTCCCTCAGTAAAACTTACATATTGTGGATCTCAACAAAGAACGTAACGATGATAGTGATAAGCTTTGAAAAGTACGTCCAATAATGAAATTATTCGAAAATCGTTGCGACGAATTGGTAATTGAAGAAAATCTTTGTATTGATGATTGATGAATCAATACCGTTTAAGGGGCAACTATCAGTCAAATAGTATACAAGGGAAAGCCAAACCCGTGGGGGTAAAAATATTTATGCTTTGTTGTAATAGAAATTCACCAGTATCAGTAAAACGTCAAAAACCACAGTCCATTCCAGTGAACTATAAGATTCAATAATCTTGGCCATTGGCCAATACATACAAATGGCCATGAGCAGCGCTGTAAACTCGAGACTTGTGGAGGGCGTTCACGAATTTAGTGTGAGAAGTGCAACGTGCATCTACGTTTATCTAAATTTAAAAATTGTTTAAAAAATGTCCATGTAAAATAAAATTAAAATTAAATTTAGTTCATAAATCTTTGGAGGAAACTAGTTTAAATTTGGTTGAAGAGTTATTGACGGGGTATTAATTAATAATCTATGCAAAAAATTGTTTCTTGCTTATCAAAAAATTGGGGCTGAGAGGGTTAATATAATCATTAAGTAATTTTTTAATTGAATTTGGTAACTAATTGTTCTCACTGCTCAGCGAGAATAATTGACATATTCATTTTAAAAAATAGCATGGATCTAATTTCTTGTTTCAATACCGATTCGGAATTTTTATATCACGATCCAAAAACATGGGGAACGCAATATTCTTATATGAATGGACGAGAAATAATAATGTCACTTAAAGTTGTCAACGACACTGCCGAAAGGTCGGTAAAATTGATGGAGGATTTCCATGATCTCCAAACAAAGGATGAAAAGCAAATACAATACGTATTGCAATGTGTGCAAGAGCAGAGAAAAATATATCCAAATTGTAAGAAAGATTAAAGCAAATATTTTAATCATTCTGAACAATAAATGCTACCTACATAAACAAATATTTTTTACTTACTTTTAAACTTATGATGATAAGGGTAGGTATGGATCAGAGAGGTTGATATTGCTTTTACTTTATTTTTATACGAAATAACAGTCATTTGAGGTTATAAAAATAATTCAAAAAACTCCAGTTTGGGGTTTTTTACACCCCCGTCGGCACGGGAAGGGGTTCATCTAAGAGGCTGAAATTTTGGGAGTGTAATTCTTATATCAAATGTAAACTTTTTAGAGGGTGAGACAAAAAAAATGAAAGTTGAAAAATAAGGGACACCCTAATTCTCATATAAGGGAACATTTACAGCAAAAATTTTTAGTAGGAATATTCCCGAATGAGTGTGTCGTTGTTTAAAAAATGGTCGAACGCATTTTTAATGAATGATTTGGATATTTAAAACTTATCACAACTTGCAAATGTGAACTTAACATAAAAATTCTATATATTTCTCACTGGATGCGGTTAACTGTGAATTTTTGAAATCAGACTAAACAGATTAAAACAAAGGCGAGCACATTATGCAATCTGGAAATATATATTAGTAGCCAAGAACATTTGTATAAACCATTATTTCCTTGTTGCTATTTTCATCTACGTTATAATCGTTGTCAATATCAATTTGTGATAAAATTTCACACAAAATGCTGATGCATATAGAGACCTTTTCGCTGTTTAACATAATACTTATAACGGACAAAACATATTTGTTGCCTCAAACAATTCCAATGAGTTAACATCATAATGTTTTCTTTTTTTTTTTTTTTTTCAGAAACATTTCTTCAAGGTTTTTTTATTTTCATATGTCTGCTTCCCTCGTTTCCTAGAAGATGATTTCCTCCATTGACACTCTGCATACTTTAGTTTCACAATTTTCAGTGTTCACGAAAATGAGGAGTGCACTAAGAATCCTACGATCCCAGCCAGACCATGATCCAAACATGCATGATCTGCTCATTCCCGGAAAACTCCCCATATACCGTGACCTCGCAGAAAAGCTCATTTAGTGAGGAGATCTCAAACATATCACAATCATTACACGAATCCGCCTTTGCCTCTGAATATCCACAATCTCAATGTATACTGGCAGGGGTGTAACGTAAGAGAATAGCTGTGCTAAAGTGATCCGTGCGCAATTTGTATGCGCAGACCATGTATGTTTTGATCAGCTCTAGTGATGGGGCAAACGGCGATTTCCTGATCACAGTGATCGCCACGGTGATCGTTCAGTTATCACTGTTCTTTGTAGCAGTGATTATATCACTCGTTGGATCGCATAGACGATTGTGTTCGGTTCATTACAAATCGGCAGTTTCAGAGCAGAGCGCTCTATGCAGTTTGCCAAATATTCAATCGCGTAACGTGAATCGCGTTACCGCCTGCCTTTCGCTACTCTGCGACCATAGAAAAGAGTGATTTAATCACCGCTTCTTTTCTCACCAATCGCTGTTAGCGATTGCTCAGTTGAAACAACAGGTGATAAGTAGCAGCGACGGTGATCGCCGTCACATCTCTATCATGAGCCAGACCACGGCCACAGTAGAGAAAAGACCAGTAGTCCGACTCAGCCGGAACAGTTGTATAAGATTTTCAGTGCGCATGCGATGCGCGTGGGCTTAAACTATTCGATGCGCAGTGGACGGCACGACGACGACGGATGTTTATTTTTGTTTACGTTTATGAACAGTCGCCATTGTCGACGAAATGCGCGTGGGATACAAATAGTAGATGCCCAGTGGATTAAAAAAAATAAAATCGAGTACAACAAATGTCAAAGGGACCGCTGCGAGTGAAACTACTGGTCTTCTCTCCACTGTGCCACGGCCGTCTCTTAATTAGAGACGGCCGTGGCCAGACAGTCACAGTCTGCCATTTCAACATACAAAAAATCAACCATGGTCTCATCACAGTAGAGAAAAGACCAGTAGTCCGACTCAGCCGGAACAGTTGTAAGTATAAGATTTTCAGAGCGCATGCGATGCGCGTGGGCTTAAACTATTCGATGCGCAGTGGACGGCACGACGACAGTGGACGGCAGTGATGATATAGGGTGGGGCGGATGTTTATTTTTGCTTATGTTTACCTTTCTGAACAGTCGCCACTGTCGACGAAATGCGCGTGGGATACAAACAGTAGATGCGTAGGGATTAAAAAAAATAAAATCGAGTACAACAAATATCAAAGGGACCGCTGTGAGTGAAACTATTGGTCTTTTCTCTACTGTGGTCTCATATATCACTCTTTAAAGCTTCATTGTTTTGTAGATATTGGCTATTTACCTCTAAACTAACCGAATATAAGTTGGGAGCAACAGATGTCTGTTAAATAACATGGCCTTTTATTACTGAAATTTCGGCTGTATTACACTTTCTTTCGTTTAAAATATGATTTGGGTGGTGCAATTCTAAACCTGTTTTGTAAGTAGCTTCACTGCGATATGTAAATTTTACGAGCTGAAAGCCGAAATATATAATACTATCCATTGAACAGGTTGACAGCTGACTACCATCAAAAGTGTTAGGATTTGCCGCAGCGAGGAGATGCTAATAGATCTGAAAAATCTTCAAATATAGTTGATTTTACTTGTCTGCTACGCGTAGCTCAATGTTCAATACTCGTTTCCACACCACTCTTGAGGTAGAGTATATGGCGCGTTTTCTTTTATGTGGTTGTCCCCTATAGGCCAAATTATTATTATTATTATTATTATTTATTATTATTCAATCACGACTTGCCTGCTTTTTGAAGCGTTTTAGTTGCCTGATGTCGAAAGTCCAGGTTCGTTGTACCTGGACTTTCGACATCAGGCACCTAAAACGCCTCAAGAAGCAGGCTAGTCGTGGATTTGGCCTATAGGGGACAACCACGTAAAAAGGAAACGCGCCATATACTCTACCTCAAGGTGGTGTGGAAACGAGTGTTGAACATTGAGCTATGCATAGCAGACAAGTAAAATCTACTATATTTGAAGATTTTCAGGTATGAAAACAAATTTTGTCTCAACACAAAAATACTCCTTCATAAAAGTCGCACTAAATTGAGAAATTACAAAAAATTATAATTTCGGTTGCTGCACCGAAACTAGGTTTAACGAAAAAATCTATAGGACATATTTTGTAGAAAATTGAATGCCCTTTTATTTTCATAAGAACATTTTTTGCCGAAGGGAGATATTTCAGAAACTGTTTTGTGCGCCATTTTATCAATATGGCGGCGCCCCTCCCCGCTCGAGCTGTTAGCAAATTCCCAAATCAGGATCCTCCCTTTGTATGCGACGTATTGTTACGGATACTTTTCATAACCCGAGTAATATTGAAATTTCATGCCCAGCTCTTAGACTAGCAATATTGGCTCAGTGCCTATAGAGGAAGTATTGCAATTGTGCAAGAATATCTGATTTGAGTTTTAATTGGATTTACATGCGAACCACTGGATCGCTGAAATTTCTCACATACATTCAGGGCAGTCACTTCGAAGTAAAACAACAAAAGTAAACAGAAAAGAAATTGTGTCTCTGAAAGCTATGCTTAAAATGTCTATGAAATTTTTCTGAAACTGCAAGCTCGACGGTGCACAGTGGTCCCAAATTGAGTTTTTTTGTTCAAAAGTAGCTAGAGGACGCAAATCTTGTTGGAAATGAACATTTTTTTTAATTAAAGCTTACCGAAATTCCAACGAATCCAAAAATATATTTTTTAATATTTCCTTTTTTATTATATTAAGTTAAAGGCCAAGAAAAAAATGTTTTGGCTTTTAACTTAATATAATAAAAAAGGAAGATTTTTTCAAAATTCGGGCTCCGAGGATTTGTTGGAATTACGGTAAGCTTTAATTTAAAAAAATTGTTTATTTCCGACAAGATTTGCGCTCTCTAGCCATTTCTTTTTTAGCCTTTGACTTAATATAATAAAAACGGAATTTTTTTTTTGAAAATTGGGGCTCCGATAATTTGTTGGAATTTCGGTAAGCTTTAATTTAAAACAAAAATATTCATTTCCGATAAGATTTGCGCTCTCTAGCCATTTTTGAACCAAAAAACTCAATTTGGGACCACTGTGCGGTGGTTCCATTATAGTTTTATCAAACTACGTTTTAGTGTAAGGTGAGCCAAAATTGGAAACATGTTTTTCTTAGTCTCGAATTTGACGAATGCG
This sequence comes from Rutpela maculata, assembly GCA_936432065.2. Taxonomy (NCBI): domain Eukaryota; kingdom Metazoa; phylum Arthropoda; class Insecta; order Coleoptera; family Cerambycidae; genus Rutpela; species Rutpela maculata. The sequence goes on along the minus strand of OW386285.2, from coordinate 287,942,879 downwards.
CTGCTGTAAGAAGAATTCCATTAAAATGGGTAGTTAGGTTTTTAGGAGTATCTGATACCGAATCTGAAATCAGAAATTAAGAATTCAAAATGACGAATCCAATATAGCTGCCGTTGTTACAATATTTTTGCGGACTTAAATAAAAGGAGATTACAGGATTCTCTGATACCGAACCTGACGTTGAAGCTTAAAAATTCAAAACGACGAATATTTTGTTTTACTGTGTAGAAGCTAAATAAAGAAGCTACTAAAAAGGGTGTAGTGTACTGTAAGTTGAGTTAGATTTGTAGGAGTTGTCAGTACTTGAAATTGCCCTAATCAATTTTTGAGTAATTTATAAAGATTATTAAGATTTGCTGTTACTGATCACGGTACTTGACCATAGCGTATTTTATGACAAAACGTGATTAGACACTGGCCTAGTTTACACCGTGAAATAATTTGGTCTGAGCCGAGGGAACTAATGGAGTGGGGATAGATCCACTCGAATTTATTTAGTTTGTGCCTGTTTACAACACATCACTATACTTGAAAATTTGTGGATTAGTTGAAGAGCACCAGGAGCAAGCAAACCTAACCTATAAACGCTTCACTCGTGTGGAAATGTCTTCTAACAAGAAAATTACATTTGCGGTTTTAGGCTAACAGTTGTAAAACAAATTCAAATAAATAGATGGAAAGAATTATTAGAAATGCTTAAGAAAACAATTGGGACCTTTCGTTTTTGTGGCTCCTCTTGACATTACAATTTGTTGGATTACTTAATAATTACAATTATTATTATTATTACATTTAAAAAGTTTCTTTATTTGTTGTTCTTTATGCGTGAACGACGATTCTAATCTCACAAACTTGACATTTCCTAGATTTGTCTAATACGTCTACGTTTACACCACATTTTACGTTAGGTTCGGTATTAAACCACGAACTATATATGGTCTGATACTCCTGCTCAAGAGAATCAGACCAAAGGCGGATCAGCTTAGTTCTGACTGTTTACATCGAACGCACTATACTATTAATACAAAGTATGGTTCACAAAAGGTACTTAGTTCGCAGACCAAGCTGTCGGTGTAAACTAGGCCAATGTCTGCTTGTCGTGGGATGGATCCCAGTTCCGTCAGATGACAATGTCGGAGGAAATGATTGTTGGCGGTTTTTTTTTAAATATGTATGTAATGTATTTAATATTTCCTCATCGGATTTCTCTTTGTTAAATATAACAATGTGAAATATTCCATGTTTAAATTTTAATAATTTTTTAGGTTACTCTTTAATGCTGTATGCTTGGAACGATATTTTGCGGTTAGAAATTTAGCAATTGGCCGTCGTGTTGATGGTTTTTCCACACCTGACAGTCGTCAGCAATGCCACAGGAAACTCATTTGTATTTGTCTTATTGTTTGCTGGACATCATTATTAGTTTGAACAGGGTCATTAAAACGTAAACCGCATCCTTCAAGAATGGATTCCTTTCATCAAAATAACGCTTCGTGTGAGATAATACAGGGCAAAGTAAAATGCCTTATCGATACCATTTTTCATCCCAAACAAGTTTCATTACAAACATTTTTCAATTTGATGAATTTTTTTTTTTTCGCTTTGTGGACGATCTTTCCATCTTGTTTCTGAAGGACACAACAAAAATTGATATAATTAGGGCGCCGACTCGGCGCCCTACAACGTTTGGTGGTCTTTTCCCACTCTCGGGGTGATTCGTTACTACTCTTAGACGACGACGTAGGATCTCAGACCTGGAAAACGACACAGAACAATTTCTATTTACCTTAAATTGCTACTCTGTATTTGCCATCATTGGTGTACTTTTCTGATATATATTATAATATTAACATTTTTAGTTAGTTTCTGGGTTGTAATCGGCGTCCTACATAAAGGTGAGAAATTGTGTCACTTAATAATCCAACCCATGGAATAGCGCGAAGTTTTGAAGTGTTCAAGTTAAATAAGTAAAATCAGTTCTGCATATCACATGGTAAATATGTGACACATCCCGAGGATGTTTAATTTCGACTGCATGTAGTTAAAGGAGGTTGACAATCGATTGGCACAAATAGATTCAAATTCCAAATATATTCTATGGTTGGAAATGTTGGTTTTACTTCAGTCAGTATATATGAAATCACTAAGGTAGAAGTCGACAGTCATGCGACGTCAGAGAGCTTTTGGGCCTTGGTGAAGGAGTCATTGGTGAGTGTATTCGTGAATTGTCGGCACGTTGCGCGACCGGGGTTTTCCGCCATCTTATCTTGAACCGCTCGCGCATTCTCGGCTTAATCCATTGTCATTGTCGATCGACAGAAGTTTATTCGTTCTCTTCATCGAATCCTTTGTTGATGCCGTCCTGCATACAGATTTTTGGGAATTCTGTAACGTTGTCGCAAGTTTTACCGCTGCAGTTTTGACATAAGTATAGCGAAGCATTTCATTCCAGCTTTGCGGCAACCACAAGCTGTTCCGCAGTTTCCCTTACATTTACAGCTATTAATTTTAGAAGTTCGTCGGGTGCAGCTTTTCCTGTGATGGTTTTCGGTTCTTGCCCACCATTTTTCCTAATCTACCTCCGGTTTGTAAAAATTTCCAAGCCACGTTGCACTTGAAGGTACGTCCTGAAAGTGTATTTCCGGGCCGCACCCGATGTCGGTGGAAATGATGGAAGGTTCGCTTTTGATTTTGTAGTTGCTCTTACAAAACGTTTGCAACGTACCGAATTTAGCTTTTCTTGTGTTTCGTTTTCTTTGTACAGAGCAAGAAAGAATGTTTCTCCTGCAGAGGCGAGAAGTTCGGAGGAAACGTTTTTCTTTAAAAATGATCGTTGGTCTTTCTTCAAAGTGGTGAAGTATTTCGATTTGCCAAATCCAAAAACAGTGGAAGTCGTGTCCCACCCGCTGAAGGCATATAGAAAAATGATATCGCTTATGACATTATCGTATCGAAGGCTTGATATTGAGCACATTTTCTCGGCAATTTTTCCCTTGGAAAACATTTTCGATTTGTCACGGGCCGGTCCTGTTAGTAACACGAGAAGATCGATGTCCTCGCCTACAATTACTACGGATTCGGTGTTTACTTTCTCGGTATCGGCGTCTTCTTGAACCTGTGTGACTCTTAAGTTGTTCTGGTTCAAGTATATTTCAGAAGCATTTTTATAAATTTATCCTTGTTTTTTTCGTCGATTAAAAACTTTTCTCGAGTCGTCACCACCATGGCTTCGTTGAATGTGTAATCTCTACAACGTTCGTTGTTTTCTCGCTCTTCGTAGTCGTTTTATTATTATTTAAAAAAAATTGTATTCTTGATCGATTTCCATGACGCAGGAAAAACAGCAACGTAAATTCGACTTTTCACTCCGAAAAGTAGCTATGGCCTAAGTAAAATATGAAAAAAATCATGCCGCATTCCATACCAATTGTATTGTACAGTGACCGCACAATTAATGTAAAGTATTTCTTTACTGTATAGTCACGCGTTGACTTGCCGACTTTTGCGGCGCTCTGTAGTGCAAACTATTGTTCGAAAATAAAAATTAGCGAGGCTGTAGGTTTTTTCCTGCTCTACGATTTTCATATAGAATAGTATATTGTGTATTTAGGTGTGAAAGCAATACATTCCCGGACGACGATGCAAATTGTTGGCCGAGGCGCTAGCCGAGGCCAACAAGCATCGAAGTCCGGGAATGTGCTTTCACACCGAAATACACATACTATTTTTTCTGAAATCACAATCAATATTATTATAAATTAAGGAATCTGTATTAATGCATAACATTTCTTCATTACAATCTAACTGCTTACTAATAAATGTAATTTTAATGTGAGTTGGTTTGTCTGCGTGTATTTATTTACGATCTAAAATATGCATAAAAAACCGTACGGGAATGTTACTTTCCCGGCCTAGGCCGGGAAAATAACATTCCCGTACGGTTTTGTTGATCGTTGCTTGGCAACGGATCTTTTCCGGTCTGTTTTGTGACAGTTTCTTAGCAACGGACTAAAATACTGGAATTGTGCATTTTTCGATCTGAAATCGCGCCGAAAATCTAGACATTGCCGATCGATTTCAGAAAAAAATGTTTTCGTAGGAATTACCCATATGGAGAAAACTGCGAAAAACCGCGAACGGCGCCCTCATTTCAAAATTTCTTTAGCGATAATCAAAAAGTCAGTCAGCCCTACGGAAAGAAATGTATAGCACATAAAACATGGGAAATTTTACGCCCTTTAATACGCCGTATTTGTTTTTTATGTAGTAACATAAGCAGATATATTTGAGAAAAGGTTTCTGAACCATTTTACAAAATGGCGGAAAACTCCGATCGCGTAACGTGTGACAATTGACCAATACACTCACAAATGACCTTCCCACTAAGCCCAAAAAGTTTGCTGACGTCGAATGATTGTCGACCTCAAAATACGTGCACACTACAGTATTTAGGATTGAAAGAATTGGAGTTGATAGGAATAAATATTCATTGAAATTTTTACTCATTTTAAACTACATTGATTTTGCAAAAAAATTAGGGCATGAAAGATATTTTCGGTAAGTAATATATTTTATTGTTTTCATGTGAACTAAGAAAAGTAGTTTTGCATTGTATTTATATTATTTTGTTGTTTGGATGTATTAAATATATCTACTGGTCCTGTAACGGTATTAACATTATGATTTATAAGTGAAACAAACCCCAATATTTGTAGTTTAAAGTCTACTTAAAAGCTTTTACCATTCGATATTTAAATACAGATAAAGGCGATTCAAAGTAAACAAGTCGGCGCGGCAGTCGGAAAGGAAATGATCGACATAGATCTTGTCTACTGGATAAATGTGAAAAATACTACTCGCTTATTGAGTTTTGCAAATGAAAATATCGAGTGTTTTATTAGAGGGACGGGACATTTTATTGTAAAAGTTGCAAACTGCTTACAGTTAACATGAAAATATTTGAAAGCTTTGGAAAACAATTCTTACGTCAACAATCTCATTATAATTTATCATTAAAATGTATTCTTTTGTCTTTGGAGACTTACCTAAATAATTTGCTTTGAAATTTAATATTTTAAAACTATTTGAATGAGGTATGAGAAGCATTTAAACAAAATACTTAATAGCTGCTAAATTGTTTTTATTGATTTAAAAAAAAATCTCTAATTCCGTTTGTGGTTTGGCACGGAAGCCCAGAGGGTTGAAGCGTGTTGTGGCGAGTATGCTTGGTGATACTGTCTATCGGATACTGGGTGATATATCTCCAATAGAAGCCCCTTTTCGGTGATATGTGTGGTATGTTTATGTTTCGGAGTTTTTAACAGGAAACAGATGATATAAATGACCGAGTGGACGGTAGGGTGTAGGTAAAAAGGATACGTCGGACGCCGGCCCTCTTCAAACCAATGTTGAAACAATCATAATTTAAAAAAAAATCCAAAATCGCTGATTTATTTTAAAAAATCATGTTTTTTTTGATTTTTTTAAATAAAAATGTTTTTCCTCAAACGTCAGAAAAACATGACATTTCTTAACTCAATTCATGACATTAAAGTTTGACTTCTTAGATAGCTGTGCGTTGCCATTAACAACGGAGTTAAAAGTACTTTTTTCTGAAATCGATCGGCAATGTCTACATTTTCGGCGCGATTTCAGATCGAGAAATGCACAATTCCAGTGTTTTAGTCCGTTGCTAAGAAACTATCAGAAAACAGACCGGAAAAGATCCGTTGCCAAGCAACGATCAACAAAACCGTACGGGAATGTTACTTTCCCGGCCTAGGCCGGGAAAGTAACATTCCCGTACGGTTTTTTATGTATATTTTAGACAGTAAATAAATACACGCAGACAAACCAACTCACATTAAAATTGCACTTATTAGTAAGCAGTTAGATTGTAATGAAGAAATGTTATGTATTAATACAAGTTCCTTAATTTATAATACTATTGATTGTGATTTCAGAAAAAATAGTATGTGTATTTCGGTGTGAAAGCACATTCCCGGACTTCGATGCTTATTGGCCTCGGCTAGCGCCTCGGCCAACAATTTGCATCGACGTCCGGGAATGTATTGCTTTCACACCTAAGTACACAATATACTATTTTTTTTCGGCCGACCAGAAAGAACACCTTTTCTGGAGAAATTATCCGCTAGAAGTTAACGTATTCCCGGGCTAGACCGAAAAGTGATATTAGAGATCGGCAATAGAATATTATGAATTTAGGTATGAAAGCAATACATTTGACTGCGGAAAATATCAGTTTGCCGCACGGCGTGCGGCAAGGTGAGTGTGAAGTGTGAATGAATTTGCCACACATCTCGATTACCTACATCTTCACAAATTTAGAAAAAATCGTATCTAACACACATGGTAGTCGCGGGCACAGCTGGTGTAAAATATTTTTTAAAGTTTTGGCGAAGGTGCCAACTACAATACTAACAATTCGTCACATTTTATCAGGACTAATAACTTCATCAATAATAGTTCATTATTAAATTATGTTGGTGTTTTTGATATAACAAGGACCAATAATTGTATTATATTTAGCTGTGAATTTTTTGTTCAGTATATTTGCCTTAATTTAGTTATAAAATAATAAAGGTAGCGGCTGAGAGACTTGTTTTGCAATGTTTTAAGTTATTGAAGATGCTATCAAATCCAGATGAATGGGTAGATTTTAACCTACTATTTATTATAAAATTACGTCAGATGCTAAAATTTAAGGATTTGAAAAGTGGGCCCTGTTGACGTAAAATGTTATGTAAAGTTCCTAGTTATCAGCTACATTTGATATTTTTTGTGAATTCTCAATTATAATTGGATTGGATAATTTTTGCTTATGTATATTAATATTTTCAATATTATGTATGGTTGAGTTTAAATTTTGAGAACATTTTTGTTATTCTAGATCTCAACCGAAAAGCAAACTATTTCATTCACCATTCTTAATGTATTCAATTAGTTATAAATTCATAGTATAAAAATATGCACCTACAGTATACTGAAATATTGCATTAAAAATGACATGGTAATATAAATAACAGACTAATTAAATTATTAAGAGCCGTTACTTTCGGTCCCGATTAAACTTTAACCGTCTGGCAAATCACTAAAAGTACAATTGTTTCCATAGTAACTGAATTGGTTTGACCCACCGTTAACGTTTAATCGGGACCGAAAGTAATGGCCCTTAGGAATATTTTCGTGTATTGAGATATGTTTTGTATAAAGAGAGCAGAGGTTTTTTGGGAGTAAGACTGATAAAAATAGAGATGTTACGTCAGATGTGAAGTGACAACCTTAACTTTATTTAAAGGATACAGACCCATTATTAACTATGTCCTTTTACCTTTTCCCTTTCTATTTGATTTTCATTTTTTTCTTTTTTCGTCACTATAGACTTTTTCCTCTTATATGAGGAGTACCAGTAAAAAATATAGCAGTTGGCTTGGCGTAAACTAATGATTTGATGGTATGGATACAGGGCATTTTTCTTAGAATGAAGTATTGTTGGTTGCAATAAATAAGTCAGCTACATACACATGGTTCACGAGGTCTAAAAGAGTTTCCGTTATTAAAATGTATCTTTTCCTCCTAATTCGGCTCTGGGAGTATTTAGTAAAGATATTTGGTGAGCGAAAAATAAATAAAGAAGAAACAAACTCCATTCATGTGGGTACATTTTTACCTTAACAACTATTAAATCAAAACAGAAGCGGATTCAGCAACGTGGATAATATTAATAACTAACGCTATTGATTTATTTTTTTATTGCTAATTTATTGCATTTGTTTTAAACAGCTTTTAAATATATTTTGTGAATTCGAAGAACAGCTGTTTGGTTGAGTAACCACAAAGAAACATATACTCATAATTGTTTTTATAGGTACTTGAAATTAAATATAATTAAGTGCACTTTGATGAGCTTGTCATATTTTGCTAGATGCATACTGAATTGCATGTGTTCGTAGCACAGGAAAAGCTGCATATTTACCTGCTTTTAAATTGACCATAATTTTGTTAGTTTTGTTGTATAAGATAAAATTTTTGTCGTTAATCTTTTTACTGATATATTTAGATTTCTTCTTATCTTATTTTATTTTATTTGATTACTTAAATTTTTGTTATAAAATGGTTTTAATATATGTGTTTAGAGTTTTAAAACAACTTCATTTATTTTTGTGTTGTTTTGTACTTTCCCAAATTTCCCTTGCCACTTTTATATTGACTGACGCCCACTGCTTACTCCCGACTATTAAAGCTGCCGATTGCTTTATGTGGGTTACCGTCACACTCTCTTCATTGATTATAATAATTCTTAATGAGTCCTTATTACTTTTTAATTTATTTATCGTATTTCACATTGCTTGCTTTTGATTTATTAGTGGGTTCCTGAATTTGCTTATCTTGTTGTTTTCTTTCGACCGTACAAGCTTTTTCCAATATCGTTTCTGCAAGAATGTGCTAATGTTTTTATTTTAAGCCGGATCGATATAACCTAAGTGGAACTACTAAAAAAATTTAAACCAAAAAAATTATGCACATTTCCTTTAAACGAACAACAATATCTTTCTCGATTTCCAAAGTATCTAACAATAGTTACCATTCCATGGACGTAATAGACCCAGAGCTCGCGTAGAACATACCGCAGGTAAAGCTACTAGTAAACCCGGGAAAAAGAAACCGAGCGTCTGCCGTTCGTAATCGGTCACCTAACCTCAACACACATTTTCAAAAATACGTAAAAACGGCTGAAACCTCAGAAAAGATACCAGCAACAAATTTTGGAAATAGGTAGAGAATGATGTGAATATTTGAAATACGAAACGACAATTGACGCAGACGATCGCGTTTCTTCAGCAGACGTCGTCTAAGTTCGACCAAGTTAAAATAGCACAAGACCAAGTTAAAATAGCACATGGGAATGGGGAGATTGTCAATAGGTACTGGTAAAATTAGTTTTAAAGATAACTTTTTTTTTACTGAACTCTGACATTTTCTGTGTTAGATATCATTAACAAACTTCATCCTAAAAAACTAGAATACGAGCAAATTATGAAGATTTTATTTTGGATATTTAATATATAGGTAGGTATACCTAATGCAGAAACAGGAAACAGCGCAAAATAAATATATAACGTAATTTAATACATAATATAAATATATTCTAACTATGGAGGTAGAATATAAATAAGGAGTAGCCATAAAGCTTATATCCTACAGTGAGAAACGGCCGCAGAAGGCGTGGCTTGTGATCATACTATCATGAACGGCTCGCCAGGTCCTGATTTAAAAAAAAGTTTATACAGCATTTGAGGAGATACATGTTAGTTGACTTTACACATTGACACTACCATATATCAAGCCAGTAGAGTAATGAATGAGATGACGGTTTCACATTTCAAGTAAATATAATATAATATAATCTAAAATACAATCTAAAATAAATAGAAAATAGTTTCAACATATCTTTGGAGTACAGACCTGTTGTAACCTATGAAAAGTGATTCCAAAACATTTCTTCTTATCGATACTACTTTGATTTGTACAGCTACTTGGCGGACACGAAATCATATGCTATGGAGAAAAACACTATTTTCTATCAAAAACATTTATTTTATAATAATATTAAACCAAGATACATGTCGCGTTAAGTTGACGTTTCGATCATACTAAAATGAGGAATGTGCTGCCACATTCCGCTTCTTATTTCGACTCCTTATTTATTCAACCTCCTTGATTCTAACCTAACCAAAAGTTTATACTCTATATGAAAAAAAAAACAGTAAACAACATAAATAAAAATGCATAAAAATAAAACATAAACGTAATGTCACGTGTTTCCACCCTTAGGAAACTACCCCTTGCAGATTCCGTGGGTTCCAAAAATTATAACAAGAGATGTCCACTAACACACTTTATTAAATATTTACTTCACAATACTATTATTAATTTAAATACACTTTACTGACTAAGAATCACTTTGTTTCTCTTTGGAGTCTTAACCTCACTTTCTATACTTTCTGAACCACTCGCTGAGAATGCGGTCGGTCTTTTATACCTAAAAATGACAGATCTCGATTTTTCTGTGATGACGCCACCATTCTCTAGATAATTCCAGATGTCACCAGAACCAACTTCTGGTAGGTTCTTTCTCGAGTAGGTGCAAATACACTACATTCAGACATTCGATCTGTTGAAGTCTGTGCCTACTTTTTAGTAACCAACATAACCTTAAATTTTACACTGGCCCCTCCTTAAGCCTGAACGTCCCGTCCCGATCAGGCAATTCAGTCTCTTTCACATACTTCGCCAGTCTATCCAAGTGTACGATCTTCATCTTGGACTTTTTGTTTCGTTGAATCCGATAGACGACATCATTAATTCGGGTAATAACAGTATAAGGTCCTTCCCAAGGAGGTTGAAGTTTCGGTGACTTCCCTTTCTTCCGCTGTGGGTTGTACAGCCAAACCAGATCTCCTGCCTTGAACCCTTCTGAACTACCCTTACGGTCGTATCGAGCCTTCATTCGGTCAACGGCTATGGTGATTTGGTCTCTAACCAGCTTATGAACATTTCTTAGCCGTTCACTCATTTCATCCACATAGCTGTTCACAGGAAGCTGTTCTCCGCCTGGTGTTCCGAAAATCAAATCACACGGCAGTCTGATCTCATGTCCAAATACTACACGGGCTGGTGTTTGTTTCGTAGACTCGTGGATAGCAGCTCTGTATGCCATGAGGAAGAACGGTATGTGGAGATCCCAATCGCGTTGATTCTTATGAACCACTTTAGAGAGATATTCTTTCATGGTCTTGTTATGTCGTTCCACCATTCCATCTAATTGCGGGTGAAGGGCTGTTGTCCGTGTTTTGTGTATCCCCAAGAACTTGCAGATTTGCTGAAACACCCCTGACTCAAAGTTCCTCCCTTGATCTGAGTGCAGCTCCAGGGGTACACCAAACCGACATATCAAATTATCTATCAAGACTTTGGCGACAGTGACTGCTTCTTGGTTTGGAATTGCATAGGCCTCTGGCCACTTACTAAAATAGTCCATGGCAACCAGTATGTACTTGTTCCCATCCTTGGTTACTGGGAATGGGCCGGCTATATCGATCGCGATCCTCTCGAAAGGAGCTCCGACGTTATATTGCTTCATTGCACTCCTACTTCTAGTCTGTGGTCCCTTACTGGCTGCACAAATTTTGCAATTGCGACACCAAGCTTCCACATCTTGACGACTATTTACCCAATAAAATCGTTCTCGTACTTTATTCAGGGTCTTATTAACGCCGAAGTGCCCACCGGATGCTCCATTATGCACTTCCTGAAGTACTTTCGGTACTCGACACCTGGGAATCACTAGACGCATAACAACTTCCCTGCCATCCGGGCTTTCCCAAGCTCTCTTTAGCAGCCCGTTCATGACTTTAAGTGAATCCCATTGGGCCCACAAAGCCTTCAATCCAACTGCCTTATCCGAAACATCCTTCCACGCTGGTCGAATTCCTTTCTCCTTTGCTCTCAATATAGCCCCAATTTCTGTGTCATTCAGTTGTTCTTGTCTCAGGGCTTCGGTTGTCCAATCGTCCGGAACCTCTGTTTTAATAGTGTTGACGGCCACCGTACCCTGCAATTTCTCAACGTGGCGGCAGTGCTTGCAATCTTCCTTACATGGTCTTCTAGATAAAGCGTCTGCGTTCTTATGAGATCTTCCAGGTCGATGTTCTATTTTGAAATCATACTGTTGCAACCGTTCTATCCAACGAGTTAGTTGACCTTCAGGGGTTTTCAACTGCAAGAGCCATTTCAATGCAGCATGGTCGGTCCGGATCTTGAAATGTCGTCCATAAAGATATTTATGAAAATGGTCCACTGATTTAACGATGGCCAGTAACTCTTTCCGAGTTACACAATAATTTCTTTCCGGTTTGGACAGCACCTTGCTGAAGTTCTCGATCACTCTTTCCTGCCCATTCTGGATTTGGGACAGTACACAACCGACCGAAGAATTGCTGGCATCCGTGTCTAAAATAAAAAGTCCTTCCCGTTGTGGGTATGCTAGCACAGGACCAGTACATAGAGCTGCCTTCAATTTTCTCCATGCCGTTTCACATTCCGGTGTCCACTGGTACTGCACTTTCTCTTCTGTCAGCTGGTGTAGTGGCTTCGCAATTTCTGCAAACCCTTCCACAAAGCGCCTATAATAAGTGCAGAGGCCAAGGAAGCTCCGTACTTCATGAACGTTAAATGGTCTTGGCCAATCTCGTACAGCAGAAATTTTGTCGGGGTCTGTTTGTATTCCATCCGAAGACACCACGTGACCAAGAAATTTGACTTCTTTCTGGAATAGCAGGCACTTCTTCGGGTTCAACTTCAGATGGGCATTCCTGACTCGCCCAAATACTTCTTGAAGATTTTTCAAATGTTCTGTAAAATCCTGTCCCATAACAAGCACGTCGTCAAGGTAAACCAGGCACGTCTTCCAGGTTAGCCCTCGCAGTACGAATTCCATCAATCTTTCAAAGGTGGCTGGCGCATTGCAAAGTCCAAAAGGCATCACAGTAAATTGATAAAGACCACTGCCTGCTGAAAACGCTGTCTTCTCCTTATCATCAGGATGAAGCCCCACTTGCCAGTATCCACTCCTAAAGTCTAACGTAGAAAACCATCGTGAGCCTGCCAACGTGCTTAACGTGTCGTCAATTCGTGGTAATGGTAACTGTCTTTCTTCGTGACATCATTTAATTTTCGATAATCGACACAAAATCTTAATGTTCCGTCCTTCTTGGCAACCAAAACTACTGGCGATGACCAGAGACTCGATGACTCCTCAATGACTCCATCTTGCAGCATCTTGTTTATCATTGCCGAGGCATCCTCTTGTTTCGCTAATGGAAGCCTCCTAGGTGGTTGTCGAATAGCTGGTGAGTCGCCAGTATTTATCCGATGCTGGACTATGTCTGTTTTTGTAAGGGCCTCTGTATTCTTGGCAAATACTGAACTTTCCTTTTCCAGGAACTTGATTGCCTCCCTTCGTTCATCCTCAGATAAATGCTCCAACTGAGTACTCAGTAGGGTCAAAACTTCCTGGTCTATTTTTGTAGACGAACTTCCCTCTGTTTGTTCCTCGCACCTCGCTACCCATGTGACCGGTTCATAGGAGCCAATCGGTTTGCCTTCCTTAATTGTCACTGAGTGGGAATTTAAATTAACGACTCTTATTGGGATTTTGTCTTTAGTCCGGGTTAAAGTTCTCGCCACAATAACATTGGGTAGGGACTTAATCGATTCGTCATCTTCAACTAGGCCAACACGGTACCCTCCAGGATTTCCTTCTAAGGCAGCATCGATCATTTGTTCTGAATGAGCAGGAATCTTGATTGTCTGTGTTGTTAACAACCTTGCTTTATGGAATTGTGTCCAGACCCAAAATGAAATCATCCATAATGTCAGCCACAATGACCTTGTAATTGAACCTCAACCGTCCAACCTGCAGTTCCAAGGTCGACTTCTCCATGGACCGCAGCCCTGTCCCCCGTGGCTGTCCGAATGATTACTCCATTTTGCTTCTTGTTAATCTGCAAGCCTGATATAAACCCTGGCCGCACTATTGATGACGTAGCACCGGTGTCAATAGTAAACACGCATTTTCTTCCATTCACATATCCTTGCAACAACAGGCTGCTTGGAATTCTTTGAAGATGGGAAATCTTTATTTCTCTGGGGGCACCGCCTTCCCTAGCCAGCACAGCCCCGTTGGTGCTGGCTATCTTTAGTTTTCCTGCTTTTCTTCAACGTTCACAGCATTTACTCGACTCTCCGAGTTTTGCTCGACAGTCTCGTTTCATATGGCCCACCTTGCCGCAGTTGAAACATTTAATACCTCCGCTCGGCTTTCCTTTATTTTGTTGTTTTTCCTGCTTTCCGAGGCCATCCAATTTATTGCATAATTTGGTGAATATTTTCTGCATCTCAGTCAGCAAGGGGTTCTGGTTCATTTCTGGTTGCGATTCTTCGAGAGTCACAGCTCGCACTCTCGACCTTGGAGTATCCCTATAAGCGGCTTCTACTTCGAGTGCACGCACCAAAGCTTCGCTACTACTTTGGTGTCTCATCAGCCTCAGAACTCGCCTGACCTTATACCATCTAAAAAGGCCCCCGCGGCTAATTGTTCCTAGAATTCTTTAGGTGCACTCGGATACGCCAGGTGTGCCAGTCTCTCTATGGCAGCTTCAAATTCTTGTAAACTTTCCCCAGCTTTTTGCATCCGGGATTTCAGCTGAACCTGGTATAATTGGGCAAGCTGTTGATCGCCATACCTCAAGTCTAATGCAGCTTCCAAGACTTTAAAGTCCCTTTGTTTCTCAACTGGGATGGTTTGGAGTAACTCTGAAGCTTGGCCCCTTAATGCTAGAACTAATGCCATGGCCTTTTCCTCATTATCCCAATTGTTTGCACACGCTGCTGCCTCAAACTGCCTCTTGTACGTCGTCCAGGAACTTTGGCCATCAAAAGAAGGAGGTTTTAGTCGCTGACCTGATGATACCACCTGCTGGCTTCCTCTATCTCTCAATTGTCGTTTAAGCCGGTCTATTTCTCCTTTGACTTCTTCTTCAAACTTGTTTACTTTCTCTTTAACTTGACTGACATCTGTCTCGACTTCACCTACTTTTTCTTCTACCTTGTTTATCTCTTCTTTGACTTCACTCTTTAATTCTTCGTTGGCAGAAATGATAGCGTCCTGCTGTATTTTCATTTGTTCATTCAGAATTTTCCTTAATTCTTCTTGGCGTCTTTCTTGTTCCTCTTTCTCCTATTGACGTCGTCTTTCTTGTTCCTCTTTCTCCTCTTGACGTCGTCTTTCTTGTTCCTCTTTCTCCTCTTGACATCGTCTTTCTTGTTCTTCTTTCTCCTCTTGCTGTCGTATCTTCAGGTCCTCCATCATTTTCTTCAATTCATCTCTTTCTTCTTGACGTCTTCTTTCTTGTTCTTCTTTTTCTTTCTGACGTCTTCTTTCTTCATCCTGACGTCGTTTTTCTTGCTCTTCCTTTTCTTCTTGGCGCCTTCTTTCTACATCCTGACTGCGGCATCATTTTTTGGAATTGTTTGAATAAGTCCTGTATTTGTTTATCGGATGCCATACTTCTTGTTGTTACGGGCATACGATGAAATTAAAATAAAATAAATTTAACTGTCACGTCAATATCGGTAATGGAACTTTCCAGACAAATCTCGAAATAGCACGAAAAAGTCTTATCCAGAGTCTTTTGTCACTATCCAGTCCAGAGAATTTAATAATCTTCACTAATGTCCAAATAGAAGTTCTAGTAATTTTTCACGCACTAACACAAATGAGTCTTTTTCAGTGTCTCTATCACTTCTCAGTTCAAAGGATTTAATTATCACACTAATGTCCTAATAAAATGTTCTACAATGTCTCAAAAATGCACTTAAACACTATTTTCCTGTTCGAAAATAACCCTCGAACAATGTCCAGTAAATTAGTCCTGTGCTAGCACTAACTCTCGAGAATACTTCTCGAACACTCCAACACAACTTCAGAGCTTCTCTTGTCATAAAATTCCGCTTTCTGACACCAATTTGTCACGTGTTTCCACCCTTAGGAAACTACCCCTTGTAGATTCCGTGGGTTCCAAAAATTATTACAAGAGATGTCCACTAACACACTTTATTAAATATTTACTGGATACTTCACAATACTGTGACGTGTTTCCACCCTTAGGAAACTACCCCTTGCAAATTCCGTGGGTTCCAAAAATTATAACAAGAGATGTCCACTAACACACTTTATTAAATATTTACTGGATACTTCACAATACTATTTTTTAATTTAAATCCACTTTACTGACTAAAAATCACAATGTTTATCTTTGAAGTCTTAACCTCACTTTCTATACTTTCTGAACTTCTGAACTCCTCGCTGAGAATGCGGTCGGTCTTTTATACCTAAAAATGACAGATCTCGATTTTTCTGTGATGACGCCACCATTCTCTAGATAATTCCAGATGTCACCAGAACTAACTTCTGGTAGGTTTCTCGAGTAGGTGCAAATACTACTACTTTTTAGTAACCAACATAACCTTAAATTTTAAGGGGTTGCAACATATTACACTGCCCCCTCCTTAAGCCTGAACGTCCCGGTCAGGCAATTCAGCCTCTTTCACATACTTCGCCAGTCTATCCAAGTGTACGATCTTCATCTTGGACTTTTTGTTTCGTTGAATACGATAGACGACATCATTAATTCGGGTAATAACAGTATAAGGTCCTTCCCAAGGAGGTTGAAGTTTCGGTGACTTCCCTTTCTTCCGCTGTGGGTTGTACAGCCAAACCAGATCTCCTGCCTTGAACCCTTCTGAACTACCCTTACGGTCGTATCGAGCCTTCATTCGGTCACTGGCTATGGTGATTTGGTCTCTAACCAGCTCATGAACATTTCTTAGCCGTTCACTCATTTCATCCACATAGCTGTTCACAGGAAGCTGTTCTCCGCCTGGTGTTCCGAAAATCAAATCACACGGCAGTCTGATCTCATGTCCAAATACTACACGGGCTGGTGTTTGTTTCGTAGACTCGTGGATAGCAGCTCTGTATGCCATGAGGAAGAACGGTATGTGGAGATCCCAATCGCGTTGATTCTTATGAACCACTTTAGAGAGATGTTCTTTCATGGTCTTGTTATGTCGTTCCACCATTCCATCTGATTGCGGGTGGAGGGCTGTTGTCCGTGTTTTGTGTATCCCCAATAACTTGCAGATTTGCTGAAACACCCCTGACTCAAAGTTCCTCCCTTGATCTGAGTGCAGCTCCAGGGGTACACCAAACCGACATATCAAATTATCTACCAAGACTTTGGCAACAGTGACTGCTTCTTGGTTTGGAATTGCATAGGCCTCTGGCCACTTACTAAAATAGTCCATGGCAACCAGTATGTACTTGTTACCTTCCTTGGTTACTGGGAATGGGCCGGCTATATCGATCGCAATCCTCTCGAAAGGAGCTCCGACGTTATATTGTTTCATTGCACCCCTACTTCTAGTCTTCGGTCCCTTACTTGCTGCACAAATTTTGCAATTGCGACACCAAGCTTCCACATCCTGACGACTATTTACCCAATAAAATCGTTCTCGTACTTTATTCAGGGTCTTATTAACGCCGAAGTGTCCACCGGATGCTCCATTATGCACTTCCTGAAGTACTTTCGGTACTCGACACCTGGGAATCACTAGACGCATAACAACTTCCTTGCCATCCGGGCTTTCCCAAGCTCTCTTTAGCAGCCCGTTCATAACTTTGAGTGAATCCCATTGGGCCCACAAAGCCTTCAATCCAACTGCCTTGTCCGAAACATTCTTCCACGCTGGTCGAATTCCTTTCTCCTTTGCTCTCAATATAGCCCCAATCTCTGTGTCATTCAGTTGTTCTTGTCTAAGGGCTTCAGTTGTCCAATCATCCGGAACCTCTATTTTAATAGTGTTGACGGCCACCGTACCCTGAAATTTCTCAACGTGGCGGCAGTGCTTGCAATCTTCTTTGCATGGTCTTCTAGATAAAGCGTCTGCGTTCTTATGAGATCTTCCAGGTCGATGTTCGATTTTGAAATCATACTGTTGCAGCCGTTCTATCCAACGAGCCAGTTGACCTTCAGGGGTTTTCAACTGCAACAGCCATTTTAATGCAGCATGGTCGGTGCGAATCTTAAAATGTCTTCCATAAAGATATTTATGAAAATGGTCCACTGATTTAACGATGGCCAGTAACTCTTTCCGGGTTACACAATAATTTCTTTCCGGTTTGGACAGCACCTTGCTGAAATATTCGATCACTCTTTCCTGCCCATTCTGGATTTGGGACAGTACACAACCGACCGAAGAATTGCTGGCATCCGTGTCTAAAATAAAAAGTCCTTCCCGCTGTGGGTACGCTAGCACAGGACCAGTGCATAGAGCTGCCTTCAATTTTCTCCATGCCGTTTCACATTCCGGTGTCCATTGGTACTGCACTTTCTCTTCTGTCAGCCGGTGTAATGGCTTCGCAATTTCGGCAAACCCTTCCACAAAGCGCCTATAATAAGTGCAGAGGCCAAGGAAGCTCCGTACTTCATGAACGTTACATGGTCTTGGCCAATCTCGTACAGCAGAAATTTTGTCGGGGTCTGTTTGTATTCCATTCGAAGACACCACGTGACCAAGAAATTTGACTTCTTTCTGGAATAGCAGGCACTTCTTTGGGTTCAACTTCAGATGGGCATTCCTGACTCGCCCAAATACTTCTTGAAGATTTTTTAAATGTTCTGTAAAGTCCTGTCCCATAACAAGCACGTCGTCAAGGTAAACCAGGCACGTCCTCCAGGTTAGCCCTCGCAGTACGAATTCCATCAATCTTTCAAAGGTAGCTGGCGCATTGCAAAGTCCAAAAGGCATCACGGTAAATTGATAAAGACCACTGCCTGCTGAAAACGCTGTCTTTTCCTTATCATCCCGATGAAGCCCCACTTGCCAGTATCCACTCCTAAGGTCTAACGTAGAAAACCATCGTGAGCCTGCCAACGTGCTTAACGTGTCGTCAATTCGTGGTAATGGGTAACTGTCTTTCTTCGTGACATCATTTAATTTTCGATAATCGACACAAAATCTTAGTGTTCCGTCCTTCTTGGCAACCAAAACTACTGGCGATGACCATGGACTTGTTGACTCCTCAATGACTCCATCTTGTAGCATCTTGTCTATCATTGCCGAGGCATCCTCTTGTTTCGCTAATGGAAGCCTCCTAGGTGGTTGTCGAATAGCGGGTGAGTCGCCAGTATTTATCCGATGCTGGACTATGTCTGTTTTTGTAAGGGCCTCTGTATTCTTGGCAAATACTGAACTTTCCTTTTCCAGGAACTTGATTGCCTCCCTTCGTTCATCCTCAGATAAATGCTCCAACTGGGTACTCAGCAAGGTCAAAACTTCCTGGTCTATTTTCGTAGATGAACTTCCCTCTGTTTGTTCCTCGCACCTTGCTACCCATGAGACCTGTTCATAGGAGCCAATCGGTTTGCCTTCCTTAATTGTCACCGAGTGGGAATTTAAATTGACGACTCTAATTGGGATTTTGTCTTTAGTCCGGGTTAAAGTTCTCGCCACAATAATATTGGGTAGGGACTTAATCGATTCGTCGTCTTCAACTAGGCCAACACGGTACCCTCCAGGATTTCCTTCTAAGGCAAATCAATCATTTGTTCTGAATGAGCAGGAATCTTGATTGTTTGTGTTGTTAACAACCTTGCTTTATGGAATTGGTCGTCTGCGGTTGCCAGAATAAATTCCTCATTTCCAATTTTTAAGACTCGCTCCCCTACGTCAACAATAAATCCCTGCTCTCCCATGATGTCCAGACCCAAAATGAAATCATCCATAATGTCAGCCACAATGACCTTGTAATTGAACCTCAACCGTCCAACCTGCAGTTCCAAGTTGATTTCTCCATGGACCGCAGCCCTGTCCCCCGTGGCTGTCCGAATGATTACTCCATTTTGCTTATTGTCAATCTGCAAGCCTGATATAAACCCTGGCCGCACTATTGATGACGTAGCACCGGTGTCAATAGTAAACACGCATTTTCTTCCATTCACATATCCTTGCAACAACAGACTGCTTGGAATTCTTTGAAGCTGGGAAATCTTTATTTCTCTGGGGGCACCGCATTCCCTAGCCAACACAGCCCCCTTGGTGCTGGCTATCTTTAGTTTTCCTGCTTTTCTTCAACATTTGCAGCATTTACTCGACTCTCCGAGTTCTGCTGTCGACAGTCTCGTTTCATATGGCCCACCTTGCCGCAGTTGTAACATTTAATACCACCACTCGGCTTTCCTTTATTTTGCTGTTTATCCTGCTTTCCTAGGCCATCCAATTTATCGAATAGTTTGGTAAACATTTTCTGCATCTCAGTCAACATGGGGTTCTGATTCATTTCTGGTTGCGATTCTTCGAGTGTCACAGCTCGCACTCTCGACCTTGGAGTATCTCTGTAGGCGGCTTCTACTTCAAGTGCACGCACCAAAGCTTCGCTACTACTTTTGTGTCTCGTCAGCCTCAGAACTCGCCTGACCTCTTCGTCCCTTATACCATCTAAAAAGGCCCCCACGGCTAATTGTTCCTGGAATTCTTTAGGTGCACTCGGATACGCCAGGTGTGCCAGTCTCTCTATCGCAGCTTCAAATTCTTGTAAACTTTCCCCAGCTTTTTGCATCCGGGATTTCAGCTGAGCCTGGTATAATTGGGCAAGGTGTTGATCGCCGTACCTCAAGTCTAATGCAGCTTCCAAGACTTTGAAGTCCCTTTGTTTATCTACTGGGATAGTTTGAAGCAACTCTGATTCCTGGCCCCTTAACGCCAAAACTAATGCCATGGCCTTTTCCTCATTATCCCAGTTGTTCGCACACGCTGCTGCCTCAAACTGCCTCTTGTACGTCGTCCAGGAACTTTGGCCGTCAAAAGAAGGAGGTTTTAGTCGCTGACCTGATGATACCACCTGCTGGCTTCCTCTATCTCTCAACTGTCGTTTAAGCCGGTCTATTTCTCCTTTGACTTCTTCTTCGAACTTGTTTACTTTCTCTTTAACTTCAGTTACTTCTCCTTTTACTTGACTGACTTCTGTCTCGACTACTCCTACTTTACCTTCGACCTTGTTTATCTCTTCTTTGACTTCACATTTTAGTACTTCATTGGCAGAAATTATAGCGTCCTGTTGTATTTTGATTTGTTCATTTAGAATTTTCCTTAATTCTTCCTGGCGTCTTTCTTGCTCCTGTTTTTCCTCTTGTTGTCGTATCTTCAGGTCTTCCATAATTTGTCTCAATTCGTCTTTCTCTTCTTGACGTCTTCTTTCTTCATCCTCTTTTTCTTTCTGACGACTTCTTTCTTCATCCTCTTTTTCCTTCTGACGTCTTCTTTCATCATCCTCTTTTTCGTTCTGACGTCTTGTTTCTTCATCCTCTTTTTCTTTCTGACGTCTTATTTCCTGATCTTCCATAATTTTCTTTAATTCGTCCCTTTCTTCTTGACGCCGTTTTTCTTCCTCCTGGCGTTTTCTTTCTTGCTCTTCTTTATCTTCCTGCCGTTGCTGCGCCATCATTTTTTGGAATTGTTCGAATAAGTCCTGTATTTGTTTATCGGATGCCATACTTCTTGTTGTTACGGGCATACGATGAAATTAAAATAAAATAAATTTAACTGTTACGTCAATATCGGTAATAGAACTTTCCAGAAAAATCTCGAAACAGCACGAAAAAGTCTTATCCAGAGTCTTTTGTCACTATCCAGTTCAGAGAATTTAATAATCTCCACTAATGTCCAAATAGAAAAGTTCTAGTAATTTCCACGCACTAACACAAAAAATGAGTCTTTTTCAGTGTCTCTATCACTACTCAGTTTAAAGGATTTAATTATTACACTAGTGTCCTAATAAAATGTTCTACAACGTCTCAAAAATGCACTTAACACTATTTTTCTGTCCGAAAATAACCCTCGAACAATGTCCAGTAAATTAGTCCTGTGTTAGCACTAAACCTCGAGAATACTTCTCGAACACTCCAGCACAACTTCAGAGCTCCTCTTGTCATAAAATTCCGCTTTCTGACACCAATTTGTAACGTGTTTCCACCCTTAGGAAACTACCCCTTGCAAATTCCGTGGGTTCCAAAAATTATAACAAGAGATGTCCACTAACACACTTTATTAAATATTTACTGGATACTTCACAATACTATTTTTTAATTTAAATCCACTTTACTGACTAAAATCACAATGTTTATCTTTGAAGTCTTAACCTCACTTTCTATACTTTCTGAACTTCTGAACTCCTCGCTGAGAATGCGGTCGGTCTTTTATACCTAAAAATGACAGATCTCGATTTTTCTGTGATGACGCCACCATTCTCTAGATAATTCCAGATGTCACCAGAACTAACTTCTGGTAGGTTTCTCGAGTAGGTGCAAATACTACTACTTTTTAGTAACCAACATAACCTTAAATTTTAAGGGGTTGCAACATATTACAATACTATTATTAATTTAAATACACTTTACTGACTAAAAATCACTTTGTTTCTCTTTGGAGTCTTAACCTCACTTTCTATACTTTCTGAACCACTCGCTGAGAATGCGGTCGGTCGGTCTTTTATACCTAAAAATGACAGATCTTGATTTTTCTGTGATGACGCCACCATTCTCTAGATAATTCCAGATGTCACCAGAACCAACTTCTGGTAGGTTCTTTCTCGAGTAGGTGCAAATACACTACATTCAGACATTCGATCTGTTGAAGTCTGTGCCTACTTTTTAGTAACTAACATAACCTTAAATTTTAAGGGGTTGCAACATATTACAGTAACATAAATATAATAACAGCGATCGTCGCTGTACTGAGGTGATAATTTTGATGGAGTGATCTGGAACAATGACAAAACGGTTTTTAGGTATGCCTACAAAACACCAGCAATATTTTATAACCGCATTTTTTCTGGGCTCACTTCATTCATTTCTCTATTTTTATGCAGTCCTTGCTGTCGGCATATTATCACCTTGTTGGCTGCCTTGTTTTATGTCGACCTGCTCACTGTGATATCCCGCGTCGACGTATTTTCGTTTGAACACCTACACCTATTTACTGAAACGCGTCGATATGTTATGCCGACTTTTTTTAAAAAGAGACCGAATCAGGTCAGCCAAGAAACATCAGACTATTCCTCTGACTTGATCGTTGTACAACACGTCTCCATCATTTTTGTCGAAGGGAGAAGCTTCTTCAACTCTTGATATTTCATCTAAGTTGGCAGGTATCTGAGGCCCCGAAAACCATTGTATTTCGTATTTACCAAATTGCAGCAATTTAATTCTTCTTCTTCTTCTTAAGGTGCCATCTTCCTAGTGAAGGTTGGCTACAATTTCGGCAAATCTCTCTCTGTCTTGAGCTATTCCTAGTAATGACTGTGAATTTAGACCAGTCCAATCCCTAATATTTTTCAACCTCGAACCTTGTCTCCTGCCCGGGCCTCTTCTACCCTCGACCTTGCCTTCCATTATTAGTTTTAGAAAGTCGTATCTCCTGCTTCTGAATTAAAGTCCCAGATAGCTTGTCTTTTGTCTTTTGACAATTCCAAGAATCTCTCTGTCTGCATTCATCCTTCTTAAGACAGTTTCATTGGAGACATGTTCTTGCGTTCTCTGTACGACAGCGGATTTCTGTTTCCGGATTTAGATCTCTTGTTATCCAGCATCCTAGGTATTTAAACTTGTGTACCTGTTCTATTTGTTTATTGTATGTATTTATGTAGGTGTACACGTTTTCCTTCTTGGAAATAACTTACTTTTGTTTTATCGGTGTTTATCTTGAGCCCAAATGCGTCGCCTTCCTTTGTTATTGAATTAATAAGGTTTTGAGGCCCTTCTTGGCTATTAGCTAGTATGATGGGTAGCATACCGTATATTGTTCACGAATCTTCCGTTTACTTTTATACCCTCTTGGATGTTTTCTAATTCTTTCTGGAATATCTTTTCTGAGTATATGTTGAAGACAGTTGGAGAAAGTATGCAACCCTCTCTCACATCTCTTTTAATGGGAATATTAGTGGTCAATTTCAGGATTCAGGATTGAAAAACTTCGGCATTGGTGCCGTGGCAAAATTCTACACCGCGCATATTTGATTAGTGCGTTTTATTTAGCATTTCAGTGTGTCTTGGCATAGTGGCAACACACTTGCATCGACATTTTTTATTTTGTCTAGCGGATTTTTTCGTGCTGCATTTTGGACCGAAAGTCTGAACAAACATATTAAACTTCGCGGCATTTATGTTGTTCGTATTCCGCTTGCCATATATTTTGCACACATAGGCCTCGATGTTTCTTAATTCCTGATCAAAACTTGTATTGCTTGTTTGTCATTTTCCAATATTTTAAACGGCCTGTTTTTTCCTTTTCGAGAGAACGAAACTGTGTAGTCGCATCTAGTTAGGGCGTGAAATGCCGGTAGGGTTCTCGATAAATCATCACCAAAAGATTTCTGTATTACATTTATACAGACATAACGTAATGTATTTTTAGAAGACACATTTCCATCCACATGTTCACCTCAGTAGATATTTACACAGCTTCTAGTAGACTACTAGAATTCAGATATTATAAGAAGTGTTCTTGAAAAAAGGTTCTGTGCGTTAATTGTGGAGACATGTTACAAATTCTGCAGCGAAGAAGGAAAAGTAAAACGAGAAGATCATTTTGTAAACATGAGGAGGCTGACACAAGAATCATTTTCCATGTTTCTAAATTACCCGAAGATACCAATGTTCTAATACGAACGAATAACACTGATGTTGTAGTTATTGGCTTGGGAAATATAAAATATCTACCGGTTGGAGTGAACATGTGGATGGGAATAGGCCTGCCTTCTAAAAATATATTACGTTATGTCTATATAAATGCAATACACAAATCATTTGGTGGCGATTTATCGAGAGCTTTACGTGCATTTCACGCGCTAACTGGATGCGACTAGCTTCGTTCTCTCGAAACGGAAAAAACAGGCCATTTAAAATATTAGAAAATGACAAACAAGCAAGTTTTTGAAATATTAGGGTGCAATGAGGCAATTGATCAGGAATTAAGATGCATAGAGACCTATGTGTGCAAAATATATGGCAAGCGGAATGCGGACAGCATAAATGCCGCGAGGTTTGATACGTTTGTTCAGACACTCGGTCCAAAATGCAGCACGAAAAATTCGATAGACAAAATAAAAAATTTAGATTCAAGTGTGTTGCCACCATGCCAAGACACACTGAGATGCAAAGCAAAGCGCACTAAGCAAATATGCGCGTAACATTTTTCCACGGCAACAGTGCCGAAGTTTCTCAATCCTGAATTAAAGGCTGGAATTTGGTTGACGGTAAATTCGAAATACAATGGTTTTCGGGGCCTCAGATACCTTGAATGAAATAACAAAAGTTGACGAAGAAGCTTCTTCCTTTGACGAAAATGATGGGGACGTGTTGTACAACGAATCAAGTGATGAAGATAACCTGATTCGGTTTCTCTTTTTAAAAAAAGTAGGCATAATATATCGACGCGTTTCAGTAAATAAGTGTAGGTGTTCAAACGAAAATACGCAGACGTGGGAACATCACAGTGAGCTGGTCGACATGAAATAAGGCAGCCTTCTGTGATAATATGCCGACAAAATAGAGAAATCAATGAAGTCAGTAGAGAAAAATTGGGCTTATAAAATATTGCTGGTGGTTTGTAGGCGTAGGTAAAAATCGTTTTGTCTTTGTTCCAGATCACTCCATCAAAGTTATCACCTTACTACAGCGACAATTACTGTTATTATACCTATGTTATGTTTTATTTTTATGCATTTTTATTTATGTTGTTTCCTGGTTCTGTATTAGGTATACCAATCTATATATTAAATATCCAAAATAAAATCTTTAAAATTTACTCGCATTCTAGTTTTTTGGGATGAAGTTTTTAATAGGGATTGCAATTTACCGGAATTTTTAATAACCGGTTAACCGGTATTTACCGGTAATTTTTAGAATGAATGATTAAGGTGGCGAAAATGGCAATTGTCTTTTTCCATATACAAAATTATTTAAATTTAACAAAAAACATTTTTATATACCTACGTATATTTAATATAATGAACAGACAAAAGGTTTTTTTTATCAAAAGGAAAAACCGCTGCCCAAGTAATCACCACTTCCACATCCAGATTCTCTATCCAAGTCACTCACAACGAAAAAACTTTATATGTGAAAATAATTGTTTATGGAACTTTAATAATATAATATTTGAAATCCTCTACCTCAAAAACCCATAAAACGATACCCCACATCGGTAGTGGGGTGGGGGTGGTAGTGGTGGGGTGGATGAAGTAAAAAAATATTTTGAGGTTTCTGGTTCCTGTACATACACTAAATCACAATTTTTTTCATCCCCTTTAATAAGGAGGTGGGGGTGGCTAATGCCAAAAAATTTTTTGAGACCTTGGCTTCTCTTGTATATACTAAATACCAATTTCATGGACTCTTACCTGCTTGATTTACCCATTTACCCCAAATTTATCCCAATTTACCCCCAACCCTTCGACGGAACAAGATGAAAATATAATCTAGTTCTAGATCTCGTTAAAGTACATATGTGTACCAAATTTCAAGTCAATATCTTAAACGGTTCCAGAGTAAACGTGCGCACAAAAAAAAGTTACAGGCAGACCGACAGACAGACAGACCGACAGACAGACCGACAGACAGACAGAAAATTTTTTTTCGCTCAAACTTAAAATCTCGACGTTTCATGACATTTTAAGCCTATTTGGACAATAAAAATTTTTAAAAATTTTTTTGTCGTTACTATACTTCCACTGGACGTGGAAGTAAAAATATATATGACAAATTTAAATAAATAATTATTCGGTAAATAACAAAAATATCAACTTAAATAACAAAAATTATAAACATAAACTCAGATAGGGCATTTACTGAATACCTAATCTAAATCGAAAAATACAATATTTTTTAAAAATAGCCCGGTAAAAGTTTTTCAAAGCTATATCTGTTAGTCGTCTGATATTTGTGCATAGAATACCACCAGCTGATACCCTTCCTCAAGCGATATTGGTGGGTTGATAAGTTAATAAGAATTGGTAATAACATACTTCTAAATGTATTCCACGGATATTTGCGGCAGCGAAATATTCAATTTCCTATCGCAAGATATTGTCAATGTCTCTCTTGTATTTCTTAGGGCTTGGTGTTTGGATTTTACTTTTTATAATATTATTTATTTATTGTCACTCTGTATTTAGTGAATACTAGTCACTGACATAAATAGAAACGTTGAATACGTGACATATCGTAAGTAAAAAATTAAAATAACCGGTAATTATCGTCATGTGTGTTTTGTCCTGATATAACCGGTTAACCGGTATTGCAATCCCTGTTTGTTAATGATACCTAACACAAAAAATGTCAGAGTTCGGCAAAAAAGGTTATCTTTAAAACTGATTTTACCGGTATTGACAATCTCCTCATCTGTATGTGCTATTACTTCCACGTCCAGTGGAAGTATAGTAACGACAAAAAAAATTTTTAAAAACTTTTATTGTTCAGATAGACTTAGAATGTCATGAAACGTCGAGATTTTAAGTTTGAGCGAAAAAAAAGTTTCTGTCTGTCGGTCTGTAACTTTTTTTGTGCGCACGTTTACTCTGGAACCGTTTGAGATATTGACTTGAAATTTGGTACACATATGTACTTTAATGAGATCTAGAACTAGATTATATTTTCATTTTGTTCCGTCGAAGGGTTGTGGGGTAAATTGGGGTAAATTTGGGGTAAATAGGTAAATCAAGCAGGTAAGAGTTCATAAAATTGGTATTTAGTATATACAAGAGAAGCTAAGGTCTCAAAAAAAAATTCGGTATTAGT
The DNA here is from genome assembly GCA_936432065.2 of Rutpela maculata. Lineage (NCBI taxonomy): Eukaryota > Metazoa > Arthropoda > Insecta > Coleoptera > Cerambycidae > Rutpela > Rutpela maculata. Next base: position 287,915,382 of record OW386285.2, on the reverse strand, counting down.
CACCCCCATTACCACCATTATTAAAGGGGATGAAAAAAAATGTGATTTAGTGTGTGTACAAGAACCAGAAACCTCAAAATATTTTTTTATTTTATCCACCCCCACTACCACCCCCTATCACCACCCCCACCCCACTACCGATGTGGGGTATCGTTTTATGGGTTTTTGGGGTAGAGGATTTCAAATATTATATTACTAAAGTTCCATAAACAATTATTTCCACATACAAAATTTTTCGTTGTGAGTGACTTGGATAGAAAATCTGGATGTGGAAGTAGTGATTCCTTGGGCAGCGGTTTTTAACTTCGGCAGGGTCTGTCCGAAAATTGCGACCGTCTACAGAATTATTATATTTATTTATGAGACATATACATCGAACCCTTCGTACTTGCAAAAAATGATGCTGGTATTTTTTTTTCGTCATTTGGGTTGGTCGAACTTGATGACGTCTTCCGAAGAAACGCGACCGTCTGCGTCAATTTTCATTTCGTATTTCAAATATACCCATCATTCTCTACCTATTTCCAAAATTTGTTGCTGGTATCTTTTCTGAGGTTTCGTTTTTTACGTATTTTTGAAAATGTGTGTTGAGGTTAGGTTACCGATTACGAACGGCAGACGCTCGGTTTCTTTTTACCCGAGTTTACTAGCTTTACCTGCACTCAAATCTTTGGTATCTGTTTTGCGGTATTTTCTATGCGAGCTCTGGGTATATAAATAAAATCTTTCAATGCTACCTAGGAAAACTTCAAGTAAACAAATTTCCAACCACAAAAACAGGAGATGACCAGTAACAATAACAATTTATTAATAGTAGGTATATTATTCAACGAGCATATAATGATGGCTATTATTGACGTGGGTGAAGTTTATTCATAGATCACTATGCATTATATGCGAGTAGAATACTATAGTTTGTCCACGACTATTAAATATTTTTGAATAAATTGTTTACTGAAGAAATGAATGAATTAATTGATTATATTATTATTTTTGACTATTACTGTATAAAATTGTAAATAACGTTGATATTTAAATTTAATTGGACAAGCCGTTCTTTTGACACATAACGGCCTACTCAATAAAATTTAAAAACGAAAAAGGGGGCTGTTTCTGAAACGCTAAATAAAGTTATCTATTCATAAATTTCATAACAGTAAAATTGTTCACACAATTGTGGCTGTGACAGTTAACGAATAATTCCATTTAACGTTTCAGAAACTGGCCATAAATTCTACTTGTGAGATTGCACTCAAATTGAAGTACCTGCCAGGGATTAATCATCAATCACTAGTAGACAGCGAGTAATGATTAATCACTGGTAGTGAATAATGTATATAATTATGATTGAACAAATACAAGTATAATTGGTGTACTATAAAACGGTCTAATAGTATTTCTAGATCATCAAAACACAGCGGTTGATAATACAACCTGCTTCGTACGTTCCAACACTTACGATATCTAGTAGATGCCATCACATGTCTGTCTCTCCATTTTCACCACAGTACTTCCATAACGCTTACCTTTCAACCAAAGAGAGAAATCTATTTACAAATCCTTTCGTTATTCTTCAAAAGATAGATTTTCCAAATAGGTATTTAACAACATTTTGTATTTATCTAAAAGTTTTATTTGAATTTGCGTACGTCAACACCTTGTTTATAAGTAGAAGTAAAATTAATGCTTTCGACATCGTTAATTTTATATCCAAATGATACTCGCAATCTTTTTAAACAAATAAGCTGTTTTACATATGAATAGGTAGTTAAATTGTATTTAAAAAAACATTAATAATCCTGATGAGAATAAGTGATTCTGCGCGATATAAATGTATTTGTGTAAAATAATATATATTATTTATCATTCCATATCGTTGTTAAGTATTTACGTTACAAACTAAATAGTTGTCTTTCTAAATACGTAAGTTTTTCGTCAAAATGATAACCGATATTAAACGCATTGAAAATATGACTAATAACTAATAGAATGTTTTTGTACAGCGTATTACATTTTTTTTCGTGAGCTCTAGATAGCCGCATTGTGCTATATAACATGTGAAGTCGAGGTGGATGTCGCAGGGGTTTCGGAAATTATTTTGCAATAAAGCTTTTGAGGTATTAATTTAGCTACTTTTGAAACTAGTGTAGTTGGATTGCCTATATCATTTTAGCGGTTGACACCAAATTGGGTTGACCATATGCACTGGGAGCCCCGTAATTATTCCTTAGTCCCTTACAGTTTTCACTGGTGTGACGGGTATCAGAAATAAAGGGATAGGCAGGAAAGGGGAATACAAATTTTAAAAAGCGTTCTGGGAATCACCAGATCTTTCTATTTTTTTTTTCTTAATAAAAGCACCTATACAAATACATTGAATGCAGTCAATCTGTCACTTGACCCATGATTAATTCCTACAATATATTTACTTCCACGTCCAGTGAAAGCAGTGATGCGAAAAAATAAATTTTTATTGTTTAAATAGACTTAGAATGTTATGAAACGTCGAGATTTTAAGTTTGAGGAAAAAAATTCTTTCTGTCGGTCTATCTGTAACTTTTTTGTGCGCAGGATAACTCTGGAACCGTTTAATATAGTGACTTGAAATTTGGTACACATATGTATTTTAACGAAATCTGGAACTAGATTATATTTTGATCTTAATCCGTTGAAGGATTAAAGTTGAGGGGTAAATTGGGGTAAATAGGTAAATCAAGCAAGTAAGTGTCCATAAAATTGGTATTTAGTATATATAAGAGAAGCTAAGATCTCAAAAATTTTTTAGGCATTAGCCACCCCATGACCACTCACCTCGTGATTAAAGAGAGTGAAAAAAATAAAATTGTGATTTAGTGAGTATACAAGAACTCCACTACCGATGTGGCATATCGTTTTATGGGTTTTTCGGGTAGACAATTATTATATTATTAAAGTTTCATAAACAATTATTTCCACATACAAATGTTTTTCGCTGTGAGAGGCTTGGATAGAAAAATCTGGATGTGGAAGTAGTGATTCCTTAGCGGTTTTTTATAATGTAGGCGGTTGCTACAATCATTAGTTATTGTTTTTCACAAAAATATTGTTGTCGTGTTGAAAAAATTATGGTCGACATAGATTTTTCTCGATTATGTCCTTTCCTGTTAGTTCTATCTTAAAATTAGGTGTTACAATATTATGGGGAATAAAGAAAGCTACATAATTTAGGTAAACAATTCTTCTCTATTGTTAATATTTTATGAGTTGCAACCGCCAGAAAGGTGAAAATTTGTGCTTTCTTGCATAATTATGTCTAGTCCGTTGTTCCTACGTAGTTTAGTAATTAGTTTCATAAATGTTGTAAATCATTCAATTTCCCAAAACTTTTATTTTCTTCCTCAGTTAATTGTTTAAAAATTACCTACAACATTAGAAAAGAGTTTTAAATCATAGAAAAGATAATTAACAGTAATGTTGTCTATTATGTAGTTGACTTGACTATGTGGACCTAAGTTTGAACCTTGGGGAATTTAAAAGTGCAGTAAGTTTATCCGAAGAGCCATAAAATTTAAATTTGTGTGAGATATCTATCGGAAGATCCATTAGAAATGGTGATATAAAGATACAATTTTTGGGCCCAAAATAGCAAAAAATTAGGTTCTTTGGAAGGAAGTGGTTTCCAAACTATTTTCTTTGTTTTAGATTTATGCAGACTATCGCATTTTTCTCTTACAGCGTAGGACACAAATCAAATCAAGCAATCCACGATTTTGTAATTTTTCACAACTTTTTCAAAAAACTGTTTTGGGTTCCCGTCCTAATAATACGGGAGCCATCGACCAGGATTTTCAGCCTCATCGCAACATGAGAATTGTTTATACTTTCGGACAGTTTTTAAATTTTCGCATGGCAGTATGTGGAGGGGGTTGCAGATGTATAATTCAGTTACAAGCTCACGTAAAATTCAAATATTTCTGTTTTTAAGGCGTTTTTTCCAATTTTTATGTTAGATGACCGAAAATTAAATTTGTCACCTATTATTTTTTTGACTCGACTACCTATTTATTTTGTTTGCTTTTTAAATTTGTGTATATTCTTTAATGCTCCAAAGCAAAATAACACCCTCAAAAGCCATAGGTGCCGTTGAGAAAATGCTTAGAATATTTTTTTATCTAATTTATAAAGGTATTATGAAAAATAGCCGCCATCGTAAATCCTAAAGGAAATTTTGGGTATTGCCTGTAAAATCATTTCTTATTTATAGTGTAAGGTATCATTCCTCAAAGCCGTCTGCTTTCATCATAAAGTGCAGTTTCCTATCAATATTACCCGCTAACCGCGTACTTTGATGAACAAAAGTTGTCATTAAACAAATAATTCTATCCTATGTAAGGTAATGTTTAATTTATCTTACTTAACATAATATTACTGATGATTCCAAGAAACTATTTATCAATTTACAACCCGATTGATTAACTGTTGTTTTTGATTTACATATACATATACATATACATATCTTATACTCTAGTCTATCTGAAGTAACGAGGTTTATGGCTGAAAAAACGAGAAAACTACGATAGTAGCAGCACGTACTTATATTTTAATTATAATAACAGTATGGGAGTCCAACGTATTATTATAATTATAAACTATGAATTTCGCGGAAATCCTCGTGATCACGCGTGCACCTATAGACGCCTGTCTGTATTTTTATCTAATATCCCATCATCTTGGCATACGATATGTCAGCGCGTAATCTCAATTATTTTGCTCCAATTAGGTTGACTTTATCAACTTTTTTGCCGAAGAATTGAGCAAATGCACTCTATCAGCATAAACGAATCAACATTGGTAAATTGTCACTTTGTGCTTTCATAAAATCGCTTTCTATTATAATGTTTAAAATACACTTCTAAAGTAATAATTATTGTTGTTTTATTTAATGTATACAGGGTGTTTCGAAAAGATTGGGACAACGCTTAGCTGTAGATTCTTGACATCAAAACAAGTCGATTTAATCCAAAAAGTAGCGGTTTAATTCTTTTCGTTTTCAAGATACACGGTGGAAAAGTAAAAAAAAACATATATTCGTATTTTGTGTCTATCTTGGAGACTACTATAAATATCTACTTCAAAGTTGGTAACAATGTTTTTCAGATACAATGGTGATATCGCCGACGTCTCATTTTATAGATGGGGCTAGTTACAGTACCTTTATGTGGCACTTTAAGCCATAACTTTTTTGAGGTTAGGATTTGGACACTGTCTTCTTTTATGATCGAAAAGCAATTTAAAGAAAAGGTGTCCTAGTTTAAACGCGATAAAATGTACCTTTTCAGAGAGATACGCGATTTATAACTTTGCCACACACCAGTTCGAAGAAATTCAATTGTACCTAAAAGCGGTTTCTTACCTAGTAGGTTACTAGATAGTAGTTACCTAGTAGTACGTCAAGTATGATGTCTTGAAATCGTCAACAGTACTTATTATAGATACGTATAATAGTCTCCAAGATAGAGACAAAATACGAATACAATTTTTTTACTATACCACTCTGTATCTTGAAAACGAAAAGACTTAGACTGCTACTTTTTGAGTTAGATAGACTTGTTTTGATGTCAAGAATCTACGGCTAAGCGTTGTCCCAATCCTTTCGAAATATCCTCTATATTCGATGAAATACCTTATAATAATCAGGGCTGGCCTTAGTTCCTCAAGCGCCCTCGTGCGAAATTTTAAAAAATTTTCTGGCCAAGTCAGAAAAATTTTTTTTTCGTCCTCATCTCAAAATTGATCAGCGGGGGGAGGGAGGGTTAAAATCCAAAAAAAAAATTTCCGTCCCCATAAATTTTACTCAAAAAAAGTATATTAAGCTCGTGGCGCCCCCTGGAGTACGGTCCCTCGTGCAGAGCACGTCGCGCCGCCCCCAAAGTCCATTAAAGTTCACACTTGCTTAAAACAATTAGTAAATATGGACACCCAGAATGAAGTAAATAAGAGAAGAACTCACCAGTTCCTCGTAAAAATTCAAATAATTTGAATTTTAATTATTATTCATTAATTATATTAAAGTTCCATAATAGTATATTATTCAACGAGCGGTAATGTAGGTAATAACTCACGCAGATGAAAGTTTACAGCACGAGCCGTAGGCGAGTGCTGTAATTCATCAACTGAGTTTTTACCATTACCGCAAATTGAGTACTATACTTTATATACGATTATAACAATAAATATTAAATTGAGAAAATTTTGTTTAAATTACTTAGTTTGTTTATTAATAAAATTAACTGTAGAATTTAATTTTTATTCATCCTTTTATATTTGTTGTCTTCAAAGATTTAGCCACCTTTAAGCGGAGGTAGCATGTGATTTTTAATTGAAATAGTGCATAAACTGCTTGTAGACAAAAAATCAGCTTTGTAGATTAATATTACGTGGCGGAAAATGCAAAACTTCTCCGCGAACTGCAATAGCCCGGAGCGCATATTCGGTCAAAAGTCTTGTTTTTTATGTTAGAGAAAAAATAAAAAAAGCGTCGGAAAGCTCAATCAATTCTCTTTACATAAGCTGTCTACAAATTTTTCGAAAAAACAAAAAACGGTAATTATCGAGATATTCGAGGAAATGTAAGAAATTACACGTTTTCCTATAGAGTGTATATAAATCTTAAAAAAAATAATTTTTCACAGAAACCTTTGTTTCGAAGGGCCAAGATTAACGGAGCGTCAAAGCAGTACATGATATTAAGTGAACATCGTATATGAGATCGATTTCAGTTAATTACCGACTAATTACGGTGAAATTTTACCGAGAAAATAAAAGTCCCATATCCCGCCCCTTCTAATTCCTTCATTTTTGTCGGAATTCAAAAAACAAAAAATAGGAGTTTTAGCAAATTTAATTCTATTTAAGTTATAACCGGAGAGCCGGCCGTCGAATATCCTATGAATAAGATACATGAAAAACTTTTTGTGAGTGATTAGTACTACCACAAACCTAAAGGGAGCCACTTTTTATACGAACTAATTTTGCCCGCGTCATGGATTTTTGACCTCACTTCCTGTTACGATTTTTGATGTTTTCTAAGTCATCAATAGTCTCTTGGGGTAAAGCTTTCACCCCACCGGACCGCAAGACATGTCCCCCCCCCATTTTCGAAGGCGTGGAACACGATAATGACAATATTTTCCGACCTAGCGTCCAACCTAAATCGAAAAAACCACCCCATTTTCCGATTTTCCGGTGCTACGCTTGCGAGGGATTGTCAAATCTTGTTTTTCTTGGTCAGATTGAATAAAATAAGTAAATATTGACCACAGGTGACCTAACCCACTCCCGGGTGTTGAAACTACCCCCACCCCCAATAACTAAATGTCACGAAAACAGCGAAAATCAGCTGGAAAATGGTATACTCCCATTTTTGAGGGCGAGGAATACGATGGTGATAATATTTCCCAACCTACTCTTTACCCACTAGCCCTAAACCTGAATACCACCCTTTTCAAATTTTCCGGAGCTAGGCTTGCGAGGGCCTATCGTATCGTTTTTTTTTTGGTCAGTTAGAATAAAATAGTTAAATATTTATCACAGGTGACTTAACCAACCCCCGGGGGTTGAAACTACCATCACGCCCAATAACTAAATGCCACGAAAACAACGAAAATCAGCTGGAAAGCAGTATACCCTCGTTTTCGAAGGCGGGGAATACGAAGGTGACAATATTTCCCGACCTATCCTTCACCCACTACCCCCAAATCGAAAAAAACCCATCCCCTTTTGCGATTTTGGTTCTTGTACACACACTAAATCACAATTCATTTTTTTTTTCACCCCCATGGTCAATATTTATTCATTTTATTCAAATTGACCCAAAAAACCCGATCCGACAAGCCCTCGCAAGCGTAGCACCGAAAAAACGGAAAAGATTGACAGCTACCACCAAAAGTGTTACGATTCTCCGCAGCGAGGAGCTGCTAAGCAATATTCGTTCAGTGTCTATGTGCCACACGTAGTCGGCGTCGTGAAAAAAAATATTTGAGTCAAAATTTGCTTTGTTTTACCTCTTTTTAGCCGATTTTGTCTTTATTTTTCATATTTTTCTATTTTGATCGATTATACTGGGTTTTTCAACAATAACACGGCAAAAATTTGAGACAAATTCATTTGTCCGTTTTTATGTTAGAGCAAGTTAAACAATAAAATCATTGTTTTATTTTGTTTTTAATTATTTCTTTAACAGACGCCAAGAACGAAAGAAGTGATCCTCAAGAACTTCTGACAGTGTAACATAATTATTTTTAACAGCTAAATAGTCGAATATGTTTAACATTTTGGTATAAAGTCTTTTCGTTATTAATTAATTAATTTTTCCTTGGAAAAAACTATATTCATCTAACTCGTTCTAGTTTTAAATACTACAGTAAAAATGTATTAATTTTTAGGCAACCCTGTATATATGCACACACATTATAATTCTTCTCGTAATCTTTTTGAATTGAATTGATTACTTAACCTATTTATTAATTTTATCATGCCACAAATAATCGTTGCATCTCTGACGCATTTTCGAATTAGAATAGAATTGTATAAACGCAGCGTGGTGTCTTTTGCATTTAAAATATACAGCATATACTTAACGAGTCATACGTCATAAGTAAATGCTAAACAGGCACGTCAAGTTGGATACAGATAATAACACTCGTGTCCCAATTTTTTTTACCGAGAATCCATTTTAAAGCGATCAGTTCTCATTTTGACATAATTAGTATCCGTTCCACTCGTAAGTCGTAACTTCTGTGTAACGAGGTAATTGTTGTTATTATGAGTACTCATTGCATCCATTTTACCATTATATTTTGTATCTTATCGATTGAAACGGTTGTTTGATGATTGGTAAACAATCACAACTATTTTCAGATATCGCGATACAGATGTGAAGTACAATATTTTCCCATTATTAGCAATTAAATAATTTAGGTTGATACTATCAATATGCCGCGAATATTAAGTTGTCGCGAATCCGAAAAATCTTATTCCCAAAGTCTTGGCAGACGTTTTATGATCTCGCGGCTGTCAGACGTTTTATGATCTCGCGGCTGTCAGACGTTTTATGATCTCGCGGCTATCTGTTAGACGCGTTACCTCACCCAAGCGCTTTCCCATCATCTTGGTGACATCAACCCATCCCAACTGTAAACAGAGCTTATTTGAAAGTTGCCCAACAGGCGTATGAGCTCAACCTCGCCTACTGCAACTAAGATGGTATTGTAGAAGATCTTATAACCGTTCGTCTGAAGGACATAACGAGACTTACATGTTGAGGCCTCCTGCAAAATTTGACTGTATCTTTCTACTCGCAGGAGGTTCTTTTAACTCTTAGGGGACGACTTAGGACCGAAGTCCCGTGATAAAGGACAAGGAAGGATAAGCATTCTATGCTCACTGTTAACTGCGCTATGAACTCTCTTCATTATCTCTGCCTTCGATTTTTAAATGCACTGTATCTGTTATTTGTGCTAATTCTAATCACTATCACTCTTACAGTATCGTCTCGTTAGTTTCCGTGCTGTAGTCGATGTCCTGAAACGGATTTGAGGAACGTTGTGACGTTCCTATTAAACCAGTAGTCGATCCAATACACAGAACCATATTGTTAACTTAAGGTGAATTAATCAAGAAACAAGGCAAAGTTTCAAATAATACAAGTATATTCCTATAAAAGTTAAATGGGAATACAGTTGTAAAAATTCGCCAAATGCATTTCTAATTATGCATAAAAAAATTCAGATCTGCAAACCAAACATAGCGAGTAGGGACACATCCCGTAGAGCAAGTTTAATCGAAGCTGTATACAATGGTGGGAGTTAAGGTAGTAGTTGACGGACACAATAAGTTTCAAAGAATTTCGTAGATTTTCTAATGTTTGCCGATTTTGGTTTTGGAGCTGAAAGGATTTCGGATTGACGATAATAATAATATATATATATATATATTATAATACATTTTTGTTCAATTTGGGCCCCCTTTATGTCCCTATGGGCGATTATATTACTCGTTGAAACTGAACACTTTTTTATGACAATATATGAGTTATATGAGGCTTTCCAGCTTTTTGCAAAACGTACTAACCTACTAACGTCGTATTTAATTTAATAATGCTTTTTTCAATTTCCAAGTATTTTGTTAAACATTATTGGCCATCCGGAATGAATAAAACTGCATAATCACCATTCCTTTGTTCAAAGCTCCTGTCACTGAATGAAAATCATTCTTAATTCTTTTTGAATAATTGCTTTTTTTGTGAGAAAAAAAATGTTTTGCGGGTACCTACTTTCTAACCGAATATTTATTTTTGGTAAAGTCAGTTTTTAGTGCAGGTTCGAAAATTTGTGTTGTCGGGCGACACACAAAATTTTATTTCATCGATTTTTAGGGTAGTTTGTAAAAATTGCCATTTTATTATCTTAGTCAATTTCGCTAAGTTCTACATCAGTATAATCTGCAGGTGTCAAGTTAGAAATCTTAGATCCGCCTATAGCTACTGCATCCTCCTATTCCTTTAGTACACGTCGCATCACTATAGACGTTAAAGAGTATTGGTGACAGAGTACAACCCTGCCTAATGCCTTTGCCAAATTTACATTTGTCATAGTTGATGTCGACTTTCACCAAAGCAGAATTTTGTTGATACAATCGGTGATGATGAAGACCAGATGTTTGGGTGTTCTCACCTCTGATAATATAGCCCACAATGTGTTCCATTTTACATCGTCAGAAGCTTTACGACAGAGACAAAGGTACCTAAACACGTAATGTTCTCTTACCTTCTGGATAAGTTGTCTTTCTCGTACTACGTCCTTTAACAAAGCCTACTTGCTCGGGAGGTACCAAGACAAATTGAAGAATTATAAATAAATAATATGATTATAAATATACAGCACTATTTTACTGACGTGTGTGATAATGCAACAATCTTTAGTCGCAGACATCTGTCGTTCCCTTCTAATCTAGTGGTACGGAGTAATGAGGTACGTAATATATACCTGTTTTGCTGTAGAAGTTATTAAGGTACTTCAAGTTTGGGTCAAATGAAAACCACTTAATAATGGGTAGATATAGTGATGCGTCAAATATGTATCTATTAAAATATAAATTTCAAATCTTTGTATTTTTTTGACAACCTAAATCTATGCCAAAATGAATTTGTTTATAAAATACCCGTCTAAACATTTTTTGAAGTCCAAAAAAACACTCATATTCAAGGGGAAATGTGAATTTTATGAGAAGCAAAACATTTTAAATCTGCAGTGTCTTGACACTTTGCTCCGAGTTACTATGTTACTTATACATAATTTTATGAACTGCTACCTTTAAATTCAATTAGTTTCAGAGCTGTTACAGTTGTCATTCATTTTCTATTGCAGCTGCATCGCAGTGCGTATATTGCACTGCTACAGTTACGATGGGTAGCGCACATTTATTTCATTTTGTGCATTAATTTTGCTAGACATTACTAGGAGATAAAAAAATAGCAGTTATCTCTAGACCTTATTCGAAGATAAACTGATGAAAATCTATTAATTATCATTTAATTAAGGTACACATTGTTTCAAGAGACGGCTTTAGTTAATCAATCAGTGATTGGATTGTGAACATGTAAGCATGTATGTGCGGTTTTGGTGATGATATCAGTTAGTTTTGAAACCTTGAATTGCTAGAAAAGTATTAAGAAAATCCTCCGTAAGATGGCACTGAGCTTTAAAGGATAACATAAAATCCGCATGACGTTTTTTCACGATACGCTTTTCCGTTAAATTAACTTGTGATTGCTGATGTTCACTTTACTTCTGAATCATGAAATTAGAAAAATTCATAAACATTGAAAATCTGTACAAGTAAATCAACTTCATTTTATAACATATAATAGTAGAACACCTGGGCAGGACCGTGACCACTGCTATACAGGAACATTTTATATGCCTTCAGGCACTTGGACAGGACTCCGCCACATGTCCTTCCGTCCATCAACAATATTTTTATTATATACAATAGTCCAGGTCATTATGAGGTGAAGACAATATCATCTTCTGAGGAACCAGACACAATTGAATAGGGTACAACTGTGGTGAACGAAAGTTACAAATTGGCAAAATGATTACTGATCTAGAATTTTATTTACTATTCCAGTTTCCGCTTAAATACTAGCAACAAGCGAGATAGTCTGTCCGAATAACCTAAACAACATATTCTCAATTCAAGATAGTGGGAACCGGAAATCGTTTGTTTCAGAGCAAACCAACTATATTGATATTATCTGGAGATGAAACTCACTTTTTATCACCTTCAAATGATGCCAACATACCACACATATTAGACAATCCCCCAATTCAACTCCAAGGCTGTCCGGAAGGAGGTTACACATTTGAAAAAAGGCAGATGCTTATCCATCCATGTCGGAGCGGGTGATTGAGATCAAGCGTACCTGCTACAGAACGGGTTCTAGTCCTCTGAGCTATCGGTACATGATTAGAGCATAGTATTCGACAAAAGTATGATGTAGTGTTTGGAAACTTCTTCGTCGAATTAGGCATGCATTGAAATCCAAATTGCTTTTATAAAGTAAAACTTAAAAAAGCACAAGAACAACCATATTGGAACCCTAACCGACGTGCGACGTTTGGAACAAAACTGCAAAAGCGTCAATAAAGGCACTGCTTCAGAAGCATTAGTTGTACTGGATGATGGGGAAAAGGAGGAAACCCCTCATCATATCTTGTGTGAATCCCAGCCCTGGTGGCCAGGGGTTCAATTCTCGACTTGAGGGAGAAGATTTAGTGAGAGAAAGGAAAGAGAAAGAAATAGGAAACGTAATGAAATAAAAAAAGATAAAATACCAATTTCCCATCGGAATAATTTCGAGAATTGAGCCCCGGAAGGCTTTCACATTTCGGGGGGCCCTCAGCATTGCCGGGAGTTTAGACAAACCTCCTGACGAACGTCCACTCGCCTGTGCCTGTACGGGAGGAATGAATCTAATGGAATAATGAGACTACGGGGTACAATAAGCTGAAACTTCAGTTGTTCTCAGCATCGCAAACTGTAAGAAAATGAAACTTTAAAAAAGTAACGATTTTGGAAATGATGACCGACCTTGGGATTATATAGACTGGAGTGGTATTTTATTGACTACTTGATTGATACCTGTTATCATTACGTGGCGTGTCGTACTGCATTTAAAGTACAGTTAATTGATCGATGATGCAATTGACATTTGGTATCATCCACTAATTATATAGTCAAAGCGGCGGATGTTTCTTACGATATTAGAAGTACTTCTTAAATTAGCAGTCATCAGGGAATCCTGAGTGGGTAACTGTTCCATTCAATTCCTAATCGTTATCCGAATAAAATGGCATTCAAATTCTATTCAATTTTAAATCTATATTCGGCTAAAAAAATGAGAAGTCATGCTTATGAAATCAAACAGGATTCGACAGGCAAGAAGACCAAAAACGTACATTACTTTTAACTCAACTGTCTTTCACTGTTTGCGTATGTGTCAATATTTATTTTATGAAATAATACGATAAGGATTTTAATATAAACCATAAATTGCAACTTGCCTGATTAGTTTAAATATCAGACGATTTTGAAGATGGAAGTATCTTCGAGTATTTTTTATTCGCTAGTATCCTCTCTGTTGAAAATATCAATAAATTGTGGCTAATTATATCGCATAAAATATCAGAACGTAACTCTAAACTTAAGTGTTAAAACCTAAGATTAGATAACATGAGCAAGGTGTTCGGTAAAGCAAATATTAGTAAATTCAGTGGCAAGTATTCATACCTATATTAATTATTAACATTTTTGACACAATTACAATCGAGTTAGCATGTGCTTTGTGCGAAAAAAAATTAACCTGTCTGTGAAAATTACCAATAGATGGCATAATCGTTCTTTTTTGATTTTACTAGTCGGTTATTAAGATGGAATGCATCAGTGATAATTTGTTACGCCGCCAGAATTTCTTCCCTATTGTGACGGCACAGCAATACGGTGCTGCCCTTCCGCGCGGTAACCTTAGGTGTGGTGGCGACAGTTGTGTCCGTAGTGGATCTGTGGCGAATTATCCGTCTCAATTATTATCTGAGCATACAGATAATGCTTATCCCAACTTGCCATGCGGCGCGATCGAGAGCCTCGCGAGGCGAGAAGATTCCAGCGGCAAGTTTAAGGTACGGGCGAATGGGCTTTTGGCCAAGTTGGGATTACCTTGTCAGGTGGACCAGAATTATGATTACGGGCAGTGCTACAGCTATTACGCCAATGGGTGTTACAATACTTGCCAGTTTGTGGATGTAGGCGATATTGAGGATTTCATGTAAGTGTTATGTTAGCGACATGCATTTTTGTTGAGCAGAAGCAAGAATAAAGCCTCTAGGATCCTATGATGATGAAATGTTTCTTTTACAGTCCAATTCGGTATTTCTAAAGTAGAACGAAAAATCTACGGAGTCAGTCAGCTAACTCCTTCACTTCGTGACCTATGCTAGTACATAATAAAAAATTATTATGTATTGTTGTTTTTTACTTCTTAATTAATATGTATCTGTACTTCGTACATAAACTGATATTAGGTAATTTATTTTGTTAGGAAAATCAGAGTTGTATCATGGTGATTAATGAATTGTTCTTTTAAATGTATCCTTGTAATATTTGTCACTCAATTATATTTAATTTTTTATCAGATAATTTAATTAACATAAAATTCCGTTATTTATAATATGAAATAGATTCTATTTTATAATTTATAAAACATAATCTGGAGCTGAATGCATTTTTACATAATCAGTACTTAAGGATAGGATTTTACAGAGTGAGGGGGAAATATGCGTTTATTTTCGATTTATTATAAATATTTAAAAAACCAAACATAGTATAATCTTTAAACTATTTTAGATACTTGCTATTGTTCTATCGAATACATCTATATATTATTTTTTAATGTAAATTTCTGTTGTACTTGAAAATAGTTCCTAATTTCATTATTAAAGTATAGCTTTTAACCGAGCATTTAAGTATATACTAAATTTATGATAAAAACTGTACATGGTTGTATTCCTTAGAGCAATCGGAAGTACCTGAAACTATTTTAAAGATTATATCATTTATGATTTTTTAAATATTTATAATAAACCGAAAATAAACGCATATTTCCCTCTCACTCTGCAAAATCATATCCTTAATTAACTGAGTAAAACATACATTTCTATAATAAATTGTAAAATCGACCAAAGGCAGAATTTTGCCGATGGGCGGTCGATGCCGATGCCGATGCAGACGCCGATGTTTTTACTTGAGCATCGGCCGATGCCGATGCCGATGACGATGGCCGATGTTTGAATTTTGAACTTAGATAATAGACATCAATCAACATATCTAAAATAAAAATTAATATTTATTGCGCAAAAACAGAAACAATCATACTACTAATGTTGTCTATACATTATAAAAAAAAACATTAAACAGCTTTCTAAAATAACAAAAAAATAAGTATTCATATTCAATATAAATAGGTAATAATAATAGAAATAATAGATAATAATAAACTTATAAACATAAACAAAATTATTCTACAGACAATCCAACCAACCAGCCAACCAACCACTCGGTACACTGAAAATTGCCATGACAACTCGTAAAAGTGAACTGGTCTGCTGGAATTTCAGCGTCTTCAAAGCGTACCGACAATGTTGGCTCCAGCAGACCGGCCCATTTTTACGAGTTCGTATGGCAATCTTCAAAGTGTACTGAGAAGGTCGGTTGGTTGGTTGGATCGTGTATAGACCCTTTAACGCACACTTGATTCATTGTAAATCTAAACAATAAACATTTCATTGCCAACAGAGACTCTAAGGGCGTTTTTTCACTGGCCGACACGATACCGACAATGTTGCGCCGATACTGAAGAATAGCATATAATAACATGGCGCCGACAAAATGTGACAAAACGGTATCGTATCGGCAAGTGAAAAAGAGTTCCATATAATTTTATACGTTTGTGCTGCCCCGATATCGTTGTATTGGTGTCGTTGACGACGAATCGGTATCGTATCGGCACCCATAAGAAAATCCATCGAGACCATCGGCCTTAGGGCGTTTTTTCACTGGCCGACACGATACTGATTCGTCGTCAACGACACCGATACAACGATATCGGGGCAGTACAAACGTAAATTATATGGAACTCTTTTTCACTTGCTGATACGATACGGTTTTGTCACATTTTGTTGGCGCCGTGTTATTATATGCTATTCTTCAGTATCGGTACGACATTGTCGGTATCGTATTTTTTCACTGGCCGACACGATACCGACAAAACGGTATCGTATCGGCAAGTGAAAAAGAGTTTCATATAATTTTTTACGTTTGTGCTGCCCCGATATTTTTCTATCGGTGTCATTGACGACGAACCGGTATTGTGTCGGCCAGTGAAAAAGCGCCCCTTATATTTTGCAGATGGCCGATGCCGATGGGTGAAATTTTGTACCATCGGCGTCGATGCCGATGTCGATCCATCGGTCGAGCCCTAGTGAAATGATTGTATTGGTCGCTAATATGCAATATAACCTGATATTTAAGTTATCAAACAAATGCATAGATTACAAATTATTTATATTCTAATAGACAGATTTTTATTTTTGCTAAATCTATATGTCCCAAATTATTTTCTTTCAGCTCTGCTAAACTCTTTCAAAATTTTGTGTAATTTGGTAATGATTAAATAGTAGTTGGCTGTTTACTGCTTTGTCTCCACATACAATTTGCCGGTTAAATTTTTGACGACGATTTTCATTTCTATCTTGACGAATTTAGGAAGGTTAGATCGTAGTATAACAGAAAGTTAGCATAGTTATTTTCAAAGATAAAGGCGTAACATTTGAACGGACATTATGCCCTTTAAGGAAAGTATTTTTTGTACGATCGAGCTTTTTGTCTATTTACAATATCTGTTGTCAAGGCTGTAACTTATATTTACTGATTGCCAGGCCAAACTCGTCGGTAAGTAATTTACTTACCGATGTCTGAACTAAATAAGTAAAATTAATATAATATATATGTTATTTCACAAAAATAAGGACAAAAATACGGAAATTTCTATTTATTTAAACAAGGATAACATTATTTTCTGCACGATCATTTAAAATTACACTTCAATTAAAATAATTTAACTTATACTAAATAAGCGAAAAGTCAAAATACAAATATGATATTTGACAAGTTGGACTTGCCCTGAAATATAAGTTTCACTCTTGACTTTTCGTTTATTTTGTAGAAATTAAATTATGTATTTTAATTGAAGCGTAATTTAATACGATCAAAGAACATGCAAAAAAAAGTATAAGCATCGCGAACGTTAAAGGTTTACAGACGATCCAACTTGCTGAAGCCAACCTTGTCGGTACGCTTTAAAGATTGCTGGAATTCCAGCAGACCATCTCACTTTTACGAATGAGTTCAAAGCATGCCGACAATGTTGGCTCCAGCAAGTTGGATCGTTTGTAGACCCCTTAAGGGTTGTACCAATATCTGGCAAACATTGCCGTCGACTAGGGTTTGCAATACCGGTTAACCGGACAAAAAACACATGATGATAATGACCGATTATTTAAATTTTTTACCGGTTATTTCGGTAAATTCTGAATTTACGATATGTCACGTATTCAACGTTTCTGTTTATGTCAGTGACTGGTATTTACTAAATACAGAGTGACTGTCCCGACACTGAGCACTTTTGACAATAAATAATATAAAAAGTAAAACCCAAACACCAAGCCCTAAGAAATACAAGTAAGAGAGAGACATTGACAATATCTTTGCGATAGGAGATTGAATATTTCACTGCCGCAAATATCCGTGTATGTTATTACCAATTCTTATTAACTTATCGACCTACCAGTATCTATTAAGGAAGAGCATCTTCAGCTGGTGGTATTCTCTGCACAAAGATCAGACGACTAACAGATGCAGCTTTGAAAAACTAACCCTTTTAATGGGCTATTATTTTAAAAATTATTGTATTTCTAGGTTAGGTATTCAGTAAATGCCCTATTTGAGTTTATGTTTATAATTTTTGTTATTTACATAATATTTATTTATTTAATGTATTTCATTTATATTTTTTCCTTTTGATAAAAAACCTTTTGTTTTTTCATTATATTAATTATACGTATATAAAAATGTTTTTTGTTAAATTTAGATAATTTTGTACATGGAAAAAAAAATTCCATTTTCGCCACCTTAATCATTCATTCTAAAAATTACCGGTAAATACCGGTTAACCGGTTATTTATATTTTTATTTACTGATTTACCGGTTATTAAAATTTCCGGTAAATTGCAAACCCTACCGTCGACCGGTAAACGTCCCCTACCGTTCTTGATACTTAATTCCATGTTGTCTGCTTTCGTTTGGTGAACATTTCATATATTGTTCGTGTTCGAAATTCGTGCTTCAAATTCGCTGTTTGATAGTATCAAAATGGTACGATAAGATTGAAAAATCATTCGAAGTGCCTACTCGTCTGTGCAAGTTTCTTTTGTTTATTTAATAATAAAAAATAATGTTTTACATAGATGAGATAACAATATTGGATAGATTTTCACTCATGTGGTTTTAGATATTTTCTTAATTTTGACTCCATAACCATCAGCATTCTGACGTATTTTGGATTTGTTTCTTTCTTATGAATCTTTTACTTTGATAAACATAATTATCTTCGTTAGATCACTCACGTCCATTCTTGTAGCGTGGCATACTCATTTTGGTTCATTTTGATAGTTCTAACAATAGCTCAATCCTGGTATAGCATATATCTTTCTCCATGCTTCCTTTTCAGTAACGTATCACTGGATTATATTTTTCAGAAAGCTAAGTGCAGGTTATTCCAAGATCAAAATCCATGGTGACGGTTATTTAAGAATCGTATTTTGACTTTTGATTTTGGATCAATCTGTACTTGGCTTGTACTTAGTTCGTACAATTAGCCCTTAACCACGCACTTAATTATCCCTTTTTTATTTACTAAATATTCTATTTTGTCCACAGAGTACCTAATTTACCAAATTGTAAACACCAAACTATTCCAATGCAAACAACTGTTTATTAATTTACGATCAGTAAAAGTAATCACAAAAATCATTTTTGAAACTAAAAGTACGTTTTATCACGATTTATACACAAAATAATTGTGGAATTGCGACAACTGCTTTATTCCATATTTTCTAATAGAAAAAGTCGGAGATAACAGGAGACAACAAAAATACACTCATGGACAGGATTTTGCATACAACTGTATACATTTTTTATTGTAAATTTCTGGTGTACTTGAATATTGCAGTTCGTCAGTGAAAATAGTTCCTAATTTCACTATTAGAGCATAGAATTTATCTATATACAAAATTGATAAAAACTGTATATGGTTGTATTCCTTAGGGCAATGGGAAGGACGTGAAACTATTTTAAAGATCTATGATTTTTTAAATATTTATAATAAACCGAAAATAAACCCATATTTCCCTCTCACTCTTGACAGTTAAATAGTGCAGCTCAAAACAATCGTAAATTCATGTCAACTGAATATAAAGTAAACAAAATCGCCCGCACAGATTGTTTTGTCTTAAGACATATAACTACCTTACTTCCCTAATAAACCTATTAGGTAGGAAGGTATGAATAGGACCATTGTAACAATTTGTTTTATTCTGCCTGGACCTCATTCCCAACGAGTCCTTCAGCTGCCACGGAGCTTTGATTAGTGGATGTCTGGTTGGATACAGAATCGAGTGTCGAAAAATTGTATACTTAAGTATGAAATAAATCTGATTTGATTTGGTTCTACATACGCGTTGGCATTAGCCCCGCTCCTTGCAAACCGTTCTCTGGCGCATCTTTCATTAAATTTGCTAATAGAATCTATAAAATTACCAACATTTCCTATTTTCTGATAACTGAGTAAATTACTATTTGCTAAATTACTAGTATGGATGGTGGCCGCAACAGAAAGAAACATCAGGCGCTGAGAATATTTGGTAAAATCCATAATTTCGACGACAGTTATTTTGGCGCAAAATTATATAATTCGTAAACAGATCTAATTTCAAGCGGGATAAAAAGTTGCTTAATTATTTATTGAGTGTATTAGATTGTTGTTGATTTGAAGACAAAAATTAGGAGGCAGTTTAGTTAATTTGAGATGAAAATAAATGTCTGGGATTAAGTTAGTTATTTAAGAGCTTGTGTTTGATAACAAACAAATATTTTGGTGACAATTTAATTTACCCCCTTTTAAAAAGTGCGTAGGCCGTGCGCTCCTGGGCACACTAGTGCTTGGATTGTTTATTATATGAACCCTAGTATAAGCACAGTGCAGTAACATGCAAATTTGAGTGGGCCGATTAAATTGAAATTAATGTTTTATCATAATTACATATTGTACTATTTCACAGATCGGGGTTCTTAAAATTTTAATGACTTTTTTATAGATTTATTTTGAACCGGAAGAGCTAGATTTATAGCTTAAGTTTATACACCATTTCACTAGTTTTAGAAATATGGAAGTATTTATTTTTGGTTAAATATTTACAATTAATAATAGTTTTGAGATGGATATGTCTCTAAGGCCGTTTGACTGTTCTAAAATGTGATGCTTTCTCCGAATTATTGAAATGGTGAAAGGAACAGTAATAGGCAAAGTTAGTTATCTTGTTGTCTGTTCATGTACCCTCTTACTGCCTTTTATGATCTATATCTCTCTACCACTTATCAAGTTTAATGGCAGCACGCCATCTATCGCGGTGGCCTGTTATGAGCAGTCTCATCAAAGCTCTTTCCCATTAGCTTCTTGATGACATCAGCCCAACATTTTGGACGATGTCCTTTTCACCTCTTGTCAGCAATAGGGATCTACAGATGATCCTTGTAAAAGTGAGCTGGTCTGCTGGAATTCCAGCAATCTTCAAAGCGTGCCGACAATGTTGGCTCCAGCAAGTTATGTCGTGAATATCACTAATGAATTCGTATATAGGGGTAACTTGAAGACTCGTATTTAGAAAATGTATTTGTTTGTTGTGTCAATTTTTCGTTAAACTCGCGCCAATATACATCTGCATATTTTCGCTGATAAAATGTGCTAATTAGAATGTTTATAAATAGCCTCCAACTTCAAACGAAGTATTAAAAATGTGTACATATGCTTTCTAAATTTATCAGGTCATTTTAAATATCATATCGACATTTTTGTTTATTATTCAGATCATTTCAAAATAAACATTCCTCTTATTTTAAGAAATGTGATAAAAGTATGCACTGGCTTATTTTTGCGAAATGAGGAACGAATCAGGTCAATTTTTTATTTAATTCATTTTGTATTATGTCCAGATGACATTTTTTTTGTCTATTGGATACGTAAATAGGTATTAGGCGCAGCAGTTATTGTTCTCGCTGCAACATTTGGTTAGTGTCTAATTTATATCTAAATATACATAATACGTTTATATAAAACTTGATATTGTCATAAACTAAACACTGTTGGAACGCCTGTTAAATGTAATGTCAACATTGCAAACGACAAGCTGTCTGTGTCTCTCTGAAGCAAACACGAATACAAACGAATGTCGTTTCAAGACGATAATCACGCTGTGCTCGAAATTGAAACCGGGAGGCTTCTTAAACCTTTAATCTTGGTGTATTGACGGTTTAGACCCGTGTGAAACCTCAAAATATATGCAACGTATGAATCATCGTTTCCTATATGTACTTAGTACTATTTTGCCTTAATTTTCCTTACCATTTTTAGTTGATAATCATCTTAATTTCCTATCTTCTTTTCTAAGACGGAAAGTGCACATCAGGCACCATATATACAAACAGAATTTTTTGTATATAATATTTAATAATCACTTTTCGTATTTCGCTTGCTTTGATGCCGTTGTTCCCATCCTTCCCATTTTTCGATCAATATCTCAGGCATGACAAGCTCTGCCGGGGTCCCTAAATGTTCGATTCTGAAACCGCTACTTTCTTGCATGCCCCATAAAATGCAACCAAATCATTTTTTAAATTTTAGGTACTTCTCTTTTTCTATTTTTGCTACATAAATGTATTATTTGGCTCTCATGAATTCTCAAATTACGCAATATTCGCTTCTCAAATTGATACCAAATTTCGTCATTAGTCTGTTATTCTCTATTTATTATTTAACACGTGAACTGCTGACGCCGCCAATTGGTGACACAGCTGTTTATCGGGCAGTGTTTACGACGCCAATGGCGCACTCGTTAGTACGAATTTACTTTACCTCGATTTTTCTGAAAAACCATTGAATGGTGTCAAAGTACCCCTGAAAAAACCTATTTTGGAGTTCTGAAGACGTCAATTGGCGTTATTCCAAAAATAAATTAAAGAAAATATATGTATAAGTAGAGATAATGGAGTTTAATTACCCCCCCCCCCCAAAAAAAAAAAAAAAAATGAAAGAGGAAAATCGTGTTAGCACCCGGTAGTAGCAGGTTTCACACGCTTCTCAGGTCGAAAGAGAATACCTTAATTGTAAGAAACTAATTTGTGTTTATTTGTCTTTGTAAAAATGGTAAAATATCACTTCTCAGTAAGCTTGATTATGACTGGTGAACGTTTGAGGGATTTATTTTATGTTTTATTTATGCCAAATTTGTGTTTTTTTTTCTCTTTCACTTAATTTTATCATTTTTTTAAATTAATTTTTAACATACCTAGCGCACTCAATATAAAAACACTCGGTATCGTTCGAAAATCCTGAGGCCTTTTATTAAATATTAAAAGATCAGTATGATTCCACATTTCTGTGAAATTTTCTAGTAAAATGGGTATTGGTAATATATTCATGTCAAATCGTATATATGTAACGTATGTAGTAGCGGAACCAACACCGACCCTTGAGGAACACTTAAAATATCATACCAATCATTAATTTATTACACGTTACAATCTTCACGAAATGAAAATGTTGGTGCTGCTTAATGGCAGACAAAAATGCTCCATCGATATTTGTGCTATACATATAAGAATTTCGAAAATTTGGTTCTTTTATGCTTACATAGCTGATTTTTTGAAAATGACGTAACGCACTGTAATTACACAAGATAATTTCGTAGGTCATTAAATTTCCCATTTTCTAAAAGTCTCGACCTATTTTCGCTGACAATTTGATAATTTTAATGTAGAAAAATCGTTTTCCGTGAAATTGACCCTTAACTAGACGCCCAGAAGTATTTGATTTTTTTGATAATCATGCTTAAATGGTAATTATATTATATCCATTGTTTGTCTACACGTTGTTGTTTCATAAAATTAAATGTACGTTGGATATACCAATTTCGGACTGTCTTAATTCTATTTAAAGTAGTTTCATCAAAACATGGGATTAACTTCCAGAACCTTCAGGGCTAAAGGAGGTCCTATTTCTCGTGTGGTATTATATGTGAATCACACAACAATACTTTCGGATTTTGAATATTCTTATTTGTTTTAGTGAACTATTAATTTTTTTCTATAATTTTTTTTAAATTTAATACCTAAATCTCTAGAGCTATAATATTCCCTGAGCTCTTAACGTTCGTTTGGAGAGTTAACCATATTGCTATGTCAAATTCAATTCTTTCTTACTGACTGTGATCTTAGACAATATTTCTCTCCTATGCCTATGATATAATCGTTATGTTCTTCCTCTGCACGGGAGGCTCGTTTAAATGTGTGATAAATATGGGTGTCGTCAGCATAAAAATAGCACTACAAGCTTTCAACTTTTCATAGAAATCAGTCGTATATAAGACAAAAAGCAGTTGCCCTAATATTGATCCTTGTGGTACACCATGCTCCAATTTTTCAGTGTTCCATTCGGGATCTTCATTTGAAACATGCGAGTCACCGGTTATGTATGGAATATTTCCAGGAATATTTAAACAGAAAATAAACACACTTGCAAAACCCCTGTACACATGATTCAGGGTTGTTTGATCCTGGATTCTGTGCCAACCGGCTGACGGAAAGTAAAGATGATTCATACCAAAACCACTGCGTGATACATATGTTCAGGCGAAATCCTTCCTTTGGCCTAACATCATTTTCTCTGAAAACCTTCGAGAAACCAGTTGATGGACATGTCAAAGACAATATAATGAGCTAATTAACATTCATAGAAACCAGTGCGTCTATCAAACATGTAACTGAACACTTGGACAGTAAGGAAACTGTCATTGGAACCTTTCTGAACACAGGGGGCTTTCGGTAACACCTCATTTGACTTTCTAAGCAAAGCAATGAAGAGATGCGGGGTCGATAACTACCTAAATCGACTCGACGCTCAGAACTAGTGATATTCAATACTAGAATCCAAAGTAACCAGAGGATATCCACATTTTTCATTGTGAAGTCTGGTTATAAATGAACTAACGCAATTGGAACAGCAAGAAGTATGTGAGCCTGGATATGCAGAGATGTCACAATCCTAGTAGTAGGAAGATCTGAGGATGCTGCATCAGAAATGAATCAAAGAGCCCTCAACATGGTAAACCATAATTAAGGCTAATTACAGGCCTTTTCACTTGATATTATTGCCCATTGACATACTATCTCAAGAAAATGGACAAAGCTGAAAATGAAATGTGTCACTTTTGTATGTTGGCAACTGAGAATGCAGACCAGGACCTTGCTGATTATGCAAGGTCCTGGTCTGCGAAAGGCTACAACACTTGGGACAGGTAGTTGACAACTTCTGAAATAAGAACTATGGCCTGCAGGAAAATCCTAGGATTCATTAGAACCTTGAACTTTTGCTGTGGTGGGAGGCGGCTACTGGCGGTCAGAGGTCGTTGCTTAACAGTTTGGAAATGGACCTGTAGATTAAAGGGTTGAAAAGGTTTTTTTAGGTCGGGGTGAAGAGAAGAGCTTCATGACTAAAAGACCAAATCGCAATCTAAATATGGGACATAGGTATAACGTGAATCAAGAAAGACCACAGTGGTGGTTTTCACAAGGAAAAGGAAACTCTAGGACCTCAGGAAATTATATTTTCGGGGAAAAGACCTACAGATGAGCAACAAAATTAAATACTTGGGATTTACTTTGGATACCAAACTGAACTTTAAAGCACATATGTCTACAAAATGTCTACCAAGGCCATGCGGGCCTTATGGACCCGTAGAAGTATGGTCGGCAAGACAAGAATACAGCCAACAATTGGTACACTAGCTGTATAAAAGAGTTGTGATACAATTAATCGACTCGTAAGGAAAAGAAAAATAGGAAAATTGATAGAACTGAACGCAAGAAAATCATTAAGGAAGCCAAAACCGACAAAGGATCGTAAATCAAAAGGAGAAATAAAATAATATTCAATCGCAATGTGTAGGATAATCATCATATTTGGCTGGCAATAACTTTTACTTTTGTTGGAGTTGATCCAATCACATAACCATAAAGTTTGTCGGCTAGTAATTTTGAGTACTTCTGCTAAGGATAACTTTTAGATAATAATATTATGGATATATATAATTAATTTATCTCAGTCATTTGAAGTCAGCATCAACAGTAGTGGTTGTTATGTGAAAGCAATCGAAAATTAACACTTATTTAAATTATTGAAGGTTGAATCGTAAACATAACTCTAAAACTGTTTATTGTAGTGTAGAAATAAAGCTCTCACAATGTGTATAAAACGGTAAGTACACCTTTTTTTCGCCGTTGAGTTTTCAGTAAGAAACCTATCTAAAAATAATAACTCATAAATCAGCAAATTTAAAATAGATACATACATACTCCACTTTAAATCGATATCTTGTGTGTGTTTTAAAATAATTAAGTAAATATTATAATAAATAAATAAAGATTGCTAACGGTTATCTATATTTTTGTATCGACATTTTATTATTGTAAATAAGTAGATTGCATCAATTTGTGCAACGAAGATTCCTGGCGCGAAAAATGTATAACCTACATTATTAATAACTTCAATAATTGTTTATTACATGATACTTATACTTAATTTTTGTCTAATAATAAATAAAATGGATAATCTTCACATTTGTAGCTGTTGTTAAATGTATTGAGATAGGATATTCACAGAGGTCAGGAATAATATGCTGTTTCAGATACGTTGTTAATTATGTCACTGATATTTAGGTTGAGAACGTACAGAGTAGTATTCTCGAATCTCTATTACAACTGTCGACCACTACAAACAAATGTCACTGAAAACACAGGTCTACAAAGAAAGTCTTGTCCCAGGGACCGAAACCGAAATTAATTTCGGTTAATTTCGGTTAGGGTTAAATACCGTATACCATTTTCAGTTTTCATAGCAGCGAAAATTCGGTTTTCATGTACGGCTTCGGTTGTCAAGGCAGCAACAATTCGATTCTCGGTTATGGTTTCGGTTTATAGATCCACGGCAATTCTGCTTCTGTTAGAAAAAATTAGTAATTACAGTGCGGTTTTCGGTTTCGGTTTTTGGCTTTTTACTTGCCTTTTACCGTATATAATCTTTATAATGGACGGATCGACTTAGATATGGTTTTCACCATACAATTTGGTCTTTCAACATCATGATTTAAAGATTTGAATCTTTGATTTCAACCATATTTTTTAAACTTTAAAGTCGTAAGTACGGTGTGGATTTCGGTTTCGGTCCCTGTCTTGTCCTAAGGTTTTCATCTAATTTTGGAAAAACTAATTCTATCGTGTCAGTTGTTCTCTACCACCACTTTTATCCCTTAAGGGCCGGTTTTATAGGTACAGTTTAAACCTAAGTTTAACTAGAAGATTCTGTTGAGGTCCAAAATAAAAGTAAATAGCATGTTTAGCAAAGTGTATATTAGGCACATTCATCAAATAGGAAATTATTAATTGAATTTGAATAAAGGTTTGTGGTATTGATAGTGATTGAGTTATTATCGATAGTTATCGAATGATTTTTGTAGTAAAAAAAGCTGCTGTGAGAAGCGTCTTTTTGAGTTCTTGTTAAAAGGTTCTTGTTAATTTCCTGTTTGATGAGTGTGCTTAATATACACTTTGCTAAACACGCTATTTACTTTTATTTCGGACCTCAACAGAATCTTCTAGTTAAACTTAGGTTTAAACTGTACCCGAGGGGGCAACCGCTGAGGGGAAATAGTGTACAAATCGCAGGAATTAGGAAGGAAATAGGAAGGAAATGAAGGTATTTCGAAAGGAATTATTAGGTATTAAGGGAATTACAGGGGAATTTGGAGGAAATAAATATTATTACGAGGTATTAGAAGGGAATTAAGAGGAAATAAAAGGTATTAGGAGGGAATTAGAGCGTAAAAATATTGAAATGGAATGTTTATCTTGAAGAATTACATACCAATTCTTATATAAAGGACGTCAGTGTTGTAAAAACATTAGCGCAGAGATTAGCGCTAAAAATATCTAGTAGAGAAAACATATTTAATTTAATTAAACTACCGATGATACTATGGACTTCTAGTTCAGTAATATAACGATTTATATCGGACAAAATTCATAAAGTTTTGAAAATTGGTAGAAATGTTAAGGATAGCATAAGAAATACTAAACCGAAATGTTCCCACCCCTAAATAGTGTGCTTCATCCCCTAGGACGCCGTTTCCACCCCCATTTTGAGGTTTTCTAGATTATCTCGCGAACGGTGCACTTTTTGATCAATTATTCCTTATAAAATTTTCTATAAAAAACGTCTCTACACTTTTTTTTCTAAAATTAATAGTACCGTGGGAAATAAGGCGCACACATAAGGGTTGGTTCCGGTCAACACAATAAATTGTAATCTTTACTATAATCTACTTTAAAGTTCAATGCTTAACGCTAAAGCAGTAGCTACTAAACTCCACCTAAAATTATAATAAATGTACCACTTCCACCCTCTCACCTCTATAAAATAACGCGATTTTTAAAGAAGCGAGAATATTGTATATTGTACTTGTTTCCACGCCACCCTAGAGATAAAGTACTTGGCGTGTGGTGTCCCCTGTAGGCCGAATCCACTAATTATCAAAAAGTTACCTACGTTAATTAATCTTCATCGTCTTCATTCATGCATGCTTGCCCGTGGTAATGGTAACACATTGTGGAGCAACGTAAGCCTGCTCTTCTGCAACTGCACCTGTTTTCGCACCCTAATTTCGATGAACAAGAAATTAGTGTTATAACAGATTCGGGAGCCGGTTCTTTTGTTGTCATAGTTCGGGTTAATATACCGCCAGCTTTTTTCCATCCCCAATCAGTAGCTTCTAGCGCAATGATTTTCCATGTTTGAGTTTGGTAAAAAACGCGATATGAGTGTTGCCGAGCAGCAGCAGAAGTTGTTGGTAGTTTTGATAATATTATAGTATTGTTCGCTTTACCAACAAGTTTGTTAAAATTCATGAATCTGTATACATCTAGACTTTTTTCTGCGGCGGTAGAGTTGTATAAAGCTAGAACAAATCGCTCTCCTACGTCTACAATTTCTCCATGACTAGCGTTTTCATTATTAAAACTTTGCACGATGTCTTGTAATACTTCAGTAATCTAACAGTTAAAATTGTAATATATTGGACAAAATTCATAAATGTTCAAAAATTGCGTGCTTCATCCCCTAGAGGACATCGTTTCCACCCCCATTTTGACGTTTTCTAGATTATTTCTGGAACGGTGAATTTTTCCATTAAAAAACCTATATACAGAATTATTCCTTATAAAATTCTCTATAAAACACTTCTCTAAACTTTTTTCCTAAAATTAATAATACTTTGGTAAATGAGGCGCAAATATAATCAGCGCAGGTCATATAATTCGCTGAATATCCGTATGGCTATTTCCAAAGCTGTCTTTACGCGAAAAATATCTATACACCACCACAATGTAAAAAATCTCAGTTTCTCCCACTACATCTCAGACGACCCAAGGTCGCTGCATTATTTTAGAGCTTGCTGTAAACGCTGTTACTGTTCAGGGCTGCCAATGTGCGGGATTTTACGCAAAAACCGGGTATTTTAAACCCACTTTCGGGTAAAATCGAAACCGGAAGTCGGCCATTTTGGTTCTTTACATTATATAATTGGAAATTATATCCCATATCACTACACCAAATTTAAAAAAAATCCATTCGCCCATTCAAAAGTTACAACACTGTCCCTATCAGCTGAGCGACCCGGTATACAATATTTTCGCTTCATCAAAAATAGAGAGAAATTTATTATAATTGTAGGCGGACTTTAGTAGCTACTGCTTTAGCGGTTAAGTATTGAACTTTGAAGTAGATTATAGTAAAGATTACAATTTATTGTGTTGATCGGAACCAATCCTTATAGACTGGCGATACATGACCAGTCAGGTGCAATGTTTTTAAAATGTATGCCAATCATATATATGAATGAAATTACCATGAATATGCCAGAAACGCAAATTTTAGGCAATCGTCGCGTGCAGAAATGTGTGCAAATCGTTTTTCTTTTGTTTTTTTTTGTGTGTTTTTTTATTTTAAAATGGATGCCAAAAGTGCCAAACGATAATCCGTGAAAAAAAATCCAGCGAAAATTCATTGGCATGCAGTTTCCGCGCGCAAAACAACTGTTAATGCGCACATTAAATCGTAAAATTTTTCGGTGTTCTTGATTTTAGATGATTTTGATTTTGAATTTTTTTTCAAGGCTTTTCGTTTGGCACTATTGGCATCCATTTTAAAATTAAAAAAAACACAAAAAAAACAAAAAAAATCGATTTGCACACCCTTCTGCACGCGACGACTGCCTAACATTTGCGTTTCTGGCATATTCATGGTAATTTCATTCATATATATGATTGGAATACATTTTAAAAACGTTGCACCTGACTGGTCATGTACCGCCAGTCTATTATGTGTGTGCCTTATTTCCCACGGTACTATTAATTTTAGGAAAAAGTGTAGAGACATTTTTGATAGAGAATTTTATAAGGAACAATTTTGTATATAGGTATTTTTATCAAGAAGTGCACCGTTCCCGAGATAATCTAGAAAATATTAAGGTATTAGGAGGAAATAAAGGTATTTGAGGAATTAGGGGAATTACAAGGAATTAAAGGGGAAATAAAGGATATTTTTCTAGAATAGGTATTAGGTGTACAAAATTTCGCCAGCGGTTGCCCCCTCGACTGTACCTATAAAACCGGCCCTAAAAAGGGCAAAAAAAGGTCTGGTCCTAATGTTCTAATCTAACTTTTCTGAAGTATTTTGACGCGCTGAAGCCAATTTTGACCAAAAAAAATCCTATCGTGCCAGTTTTCCTCTACCAGCCCTTTTATCCCCTAAATAAGGCAAAAATAAGGACTTGCTTGTCCTAAGGTTCTGATCTAACTTTTCTGAGGTATTTGATGTGCTGAAGCTAATTTTGGACAAAGAAATGTTTCTGTCGTGTCAGTTTCTCTTTACGACCTCTTTTATTCCTTAAAAAGAGGACAAAAAAAGTTCTTGCCCTCAGGTTCTGACCTCACTGTGAAGCCAATTTTGGTAAAAAAAAATTTCTATCGGGTCAGTTTTCCTCTACCGCCCACTTTATCCCCTAATTTTTTTTTTGTCCAAAATTGATTTCGATGCGTTTAAGTATTTCAGAATAGTTAAATGAGAACCTTAGGAGAAGATCTTTTTTTGCACTTTTTAGAAGATGAAAGGGTTAGTAGAGAAAAACTGACACATTTTATTCCCCAAAATTGGCTTCAGCGCATCAAAATACTTCAGAAAAGCTAGATTAGGACCTCAGGACAAGACCTTTTTTTTTTTTGTAAACCTCGCATGATTTTCTAAAATAGTATTCTCGAGCAGTAGTAGACAGCAAATACCACTCGACCAATATGTCGCATAACCAAGTATGTCAGCTCTGTTTAATGACTACTTTACCGATATAAACAATTATTTGACAACGTTGAAGGTCAATGGAATCGATGTAAAAAACGAACGTTGAACGAAAGAATCTACAATCGAAAAAAAAATTGACGCACAATACCTCCTTAATACTTGACGAAGAATTCAAATTTTATACATCTGCAAATATTAATCATTAACATTGTATTTTTTTCTTCTAAATTAAGAAATTTATCGCGTCTATCTCTTCCAACCAAATCCAAACGCAAACAGGTCATACCTCGTTTAAAAGCTCTGAAATACGATGAAATATTAACTACAATGGAAGTTTTGGCAAAACAAAATGAAACTGAACAATTAAGAGATGAAAAGAAAAAGAAATAAAAAAATTATAAGAAAAAGAAGAGAGCAAGGAAAGAAACGGTTGCTGACAGTTCCACTGATGACTCAGATGAAAATTTAGAAGAATTGGGAAGATTGGGCAGAATCTATGACAATGGAAGCTCTTTCTGAAGTTGCCTATGAAAATCCCGTGTGGCATGATAATTACACCTGGAAAATATTTGTTGTAAGATTTTATGGGAGGTCCATGAAAAAACACTCACTATAAATATGTTTGTAGCGTCGAAGCAGTGGATGACGAAGATGGAGAGATTCTGGTTCAGGGTAACAAACGAAACAGTAGGCTTTCTAATGGATATTCTGTTATTCAAATGACCGCTCAAATATCACATATGGCATGATTTTAGCCGTTCTACTAGATTCAGAAATTCAAGAAAAAGATAAACGCTCTTGTACTAGTTCTTCCAAGCCAAGTCAACGTATTTGAATATTAAATGTTTTGTATTATTAGTTCTTTAATAAATAGCTTTAAATTGCCCCTTGAACATTATAAATAATATTTTAATAACACGGGGTAATTGTAAACAGGTAATATTGGGTATAAAATTATGCGACGTAACTTTAAAACTAGCTTGCCAATAAAAATCCATCTG
This sequence comes from Rutpela maculata, assembly GCA_936432065.2. Lineage (NCBI taxonomy): Eukaryota > Metazoa > Arthropoda > Insecta > Coleoptera > Cerambycidae > Rutpela > Rutpela maculata. The sequence continues at coordinate 287,883,489 of OW386285.2, read as the reverse complement.
TTTTTCATTACCCCGAGATCTAGGGGTATTTGGAAACAGAAAGGTTAAAAAAACATTATTTCTCTAAATTAAAACTTAAATTAGAGCCCTGTAACAATTACAACTTATTCACAAAACGTACAACTTCCAATCGGAGGAATAGTCTATTTAAAAAAGAGAAAACTTAAGAACTTAGACTGCATTATGTAAAAAGTAATCAAATAATGTTTACAATTACCCTGCTTGACCATATCTTGTTTACAACCTCACGCTCACTATACCCTAAGTTCACAGTTTATTGTGTAAAGACTGGTGGTTAATAAGGTGGTACGAGTCTCTTGTATAAATCTTAGCTCCACCTAAAGCTATTCTTTCTCGCCAGAATCCTCCAACGCATGTTGCATCACGTGTTCACCATAGATGTTAATTGAAAAAATTAACCAAAAAAAAAAGGATATTGTATATAATTGTTGCTGCTAATTGCTAATAGGGAACGTGAGCTGGGTTTAGACCGTCGTGAGGTTAGTTTTACCCTACTGATGACTCGTTTTTGCGATAGTAATCCTGCTCAGTACGAGAGGTGCGAAGCTACCAACCGTGGGATTATGCCCAAACGTATCCTTTCTAGTCGAAGGTGGCAACGATATCTTTTGGAGTTCCGACAGTCGAAAGGCTCAAAACGATTATATTATTTTACATATTGGTAAAGCTTTTGCCGCATCTTCTATTGGTCTGGAAATACTAATATATAAAGATGAAAGTTTGTTTATATGTAGGAGCTAATCTCCGAATCCTTTACTGTTCAATAAATTGAGGTTTCGAGAGTATCATTGGATGTATCGTCACGGTACACCAAGTAGAGCATGAGTAGTGACGATAGAGGTGGAAGTTTTAACTGGCGAAAATAACTAAGCGAGCTGTCGTTAGTTAGAATTTCCGTCTTTTCGTTTGATTTATTCAGAGAGTTAATTGGTATGTTTCCCTAGAAGCAAACAAACCCTTCAAATTTTAACTATAGGGTGATATATTTCGTTTCGTGTCCGGGTAATACTGGGTTATTTATTCTGCTAGTGTTTTTATAGAAAGGTTAAGTAAAATAGATAGATGGAATTTACTGATTCTGAATGCCAATTACAAAAAGTTGGATGGAACAGATCCAAGTAAATGTACATTTAATAATAAAGTAGATTACAAATATATGATGAATAATAATAAATCACAAACATACAACTTAGAAATAACGTAACATAGAAACAGACGATATAAAATTGAAATTAGCAATAAACTGGTGTAAAGTGCAGACAGACACAATCTTTCACTACAAATTAAGGTAGAAAGATTGGATCAGACGTCATTTTATTTGACTTGTATAGATCACATGAATATACGTATAATTAATTTTAAGAATAATTTATTTTACGTGATTACGTAACTTACTTTTCGTGTAATTTATTCAGTGGTATTGCATTTATACAAGTCCTCTTGATTTACCTCCATGTAACTTTTCCATTTTAATGACAAACAAATTTTATTACCTTATAAAATATAATAAAATTATGCATCTTGTTCTTGGTTAAGGACAAAGCTATCATTTCCTCTCGGCATTTTAATAATAGTTAGTTTATTATTATTCTCGTTTCATTGGTTATTTAAAAGTGGTACGATATTTGACGAAAGAATCTATATTGTATTTGGATTTAGTATTACCAATTACCTAAGAGAATCTGCTTTACCATTAACTATTTTATATTACTAAAAAGGTATAGAGAATCCCAGAGGGAGAAATGTCGAGTACGGCGGTAATGGACAAGAAAATGGTTTGATGAGGTATTCCACACTTTGTCTATTTCAGTTCTAATTTTCGAATAAAATTTTATTTCATTTTTAAGCATATAAAATACACTTGCAAATTGTTGAGGTATCATTAACAAGTAAATTAAATAGTAGTGGTCCTAGAATTGACCCTTCGAGATCACCTAATTTTGCTAGAATATCGGCAGACCACAGTACTCAACGTATCGAATCATATCTGAAATAGAGCGAAACGAAAATAGGTAAGCTGCATTTTCTTTTCGGTTCTTTTGTAACTTTCATTGTTTTTCATTTTTCTAGTCTCTACAGCCAGTTTCAAAATCGTCGGTTAACTAATGCCATGGTTAGGATTTGACCAGTAGTTTATTATAAAAATCTGTGACATTAACAGCCAGTTGTTGATTAATTAATAGTTAGGATTTGACCAATGATTGAATACTATAAAGATAAGAACGTCTAGTAAAGTTGTGTTTACTAGTAATTATAGCTTTCAGGTTCTGGTTAGTCAACCAAAAAGATAACCAACGATTGTGAAACTGACTGTTAGAGTATATAGAGGATTTTTTTTATTTATAACCATTCGTATACTTATATAGTATATTCGATTTAAATAACTTTTCATATAGACATTCATCGGCTATTCTGGGCCGATTAATATAGAATGTGGCATTTTTTTCTTAGCTGTTTGGATTGAATATTTTTGTTTTTTTCTAGCCAGTAGTTGTAGTCTTTTTTTAGCTTTAGGTTTTGAATAAATTAATATAATATTTTATTATTTCAGCTGTTTTATGGCATTTTTGTTATTATTCTCTGGTTCTTTAATCTTTATTAGCTTCTGTATATTGATTGGTTGGTATACTCTTGAAGTATCGTTAATCATTTAATATATATTTTATCTTTCCTTTTTTTTGTATAGGTACATATAGATTTTTGTTCTGCTTTAAGCAATCGTTAGTAACAAAAAAATAAGAGTATGTTTGAGTCCCAAGTATTGAACAGATATTTATTAAAAAGTTAGCATATCAAATTCACTCATCTTAAAATGTGTCAAGGAATCATTGATACATAAATTGAATGTTAGTTGTCATATAATTGACCCTGAATGCCTGAATTCAGCAGAGCCGATTTTTTAATTCCAACCATTAGGTCTCTAATATATTTTGCTTGGTCGATTTAATATAGGATGCACATAATTTTTAAAGCTATTTGGTTATTTTTTTTGTTTTTTGACCCTATATGTACTTATTTATTTTTCAGACTCTATTTGACCTAATAATTAGATTTTAAACGTGCACTGAATAAATTAATCTATATTGCATTATTTCTTGTTGCTGTTTGATGTTATTTATTCTCTTGTCTTTATTCTTTGTTAGATTTAAGCATTGAGTTGGTGGGTATACTTCTGGAGTATCTAGAGCCATTCAAAACACATTTTGTTTTCGACTTTTTGTATAATATACATAATTTTTTGTTCTGCTTTAATGAATCGTTAATAGCACACATTATTTTGAAATTTAAGCATATCAGCATATAGAAGACACTTACAAGGTATCATTAATAAATAAAATTAAATTATTGTGGTCTTAGAATTGACCCTTGGGGAACAGCCGAGGTTGCTGAAACCCTGGAAACCTAAAACCAGAGTATGCATCCTATAAAACTTTATCCAAAATAGGATGAATAGAAGTTAAATAAACCAAGCAAAGTTTTATCTTTAGTTATTTTGTACCCTTATATATTTTATTTGTAACGAACTATGTACTGATGATCATCCAATATATTTCAAGAGTATATATAGAGCAATTTTTTATTTTATTTCTTTCTTTTAACTAGCTTTCATGTCCTTTTTGAGCTAATCATTAGCTTTGGAATATGCATTGAATGAATTAATAATATTATTTCTTTTAGCTGTTTGGTGGCGTCTTCCTTAATTATCTTTTTTCTTGTTCTTTGTTGGCTTCTGGGAATTGGTATGATGGATTTACTTTTGAAGTATCATTGACCATTCAATATACATCTTACTTTGAGCTTTTTTTAATAATATGCAGTTTTTGTTCCGTTTTACAGTCCTCATACCGCATCTAATTATGGCGCAATGTTTTACCGTCGGAATTTTTCTTGTTAGCATTCATTGGTTCCTGATTTTGTTAACCTCGGGGTATTGGGTATCGTTGACCGTTTAATGAACATGTTATATTTTATAATGTATACATTTTTGTTTCCGTCGGTCGAGGCGGATTGTGGAGCAATATTTTACTGTCGGATTTGAATTGTTTTAGCGCAATAAAAATAGCGTATTCGGTTAATTTTTATTATTTTTAGTTATTCATGTTTCAAATGGCCGCCTGTTTATACCCGAATATTTGTTTCCTGTAAAGGCATTTTTTTAAATCCATAAATCATTATTGCCTCACTATTTTCCTAACAAAAAAATTCTCGTGTTACAAAAAATAACTCCGCAAGTTTCATGCAAATTTCGTCTAATATCTCAGTTACTAAGTGCCTTTTTTTGCACGCATTCAGCGAAAAACTATGACATACATATATGTTTATATAAGATTTTGGCAAATACTGGCTGACATTTTCTTTTAGTCTTCTTATCTTCGATAAATATTTGAATTTGAATTGACTCTCTGTAAAATTTGACGTTATTTTATCACATATAAGTAAGATATCTTTATGAAGTACTGTTTCGCAACCAAAGACAATAATGATGTTTAATTGCTTGTTTTCTAATGACTTTGAGGGTTCAAAGCAGAATTTGAACAAGATACGAGAAGCGCTATACATAGATTTTGACGCATGTTTGATCGTCACTATTTTAAATAACCTAAGCTAACTATAATAATATACAATATTCTTAAAAATAACTACTTCAATATTAAAAGGTTGATGTCTAATTGTGGGAATTTTTGTAGTGATAGTATTCGTAAAAATATGTATTTTTCTACTTAATAATTTTAATACAATGCTTATAAAGAAATAATATAATTTAAGATGCCCCTTAACACCTATGCATAATTTTTGAGTGGACAAATCAATACAAAGAAAACAGTTTCTACAAGCAGCAATACACAGAATTGGTATTATGAGATCCAGTACTTTACTAATTTCTGGCATATGTTTTTAAGATATCCACCACTGCATTGCATTTACATTCTCTAAAATATCATAGCAAAAGTTTTTCTCTTAAAACGTCTAATTTAGCCTTCCAACTTAAGTATTAAAAGCAATAGAATATTGCAATTATAATGATATACAGGGTGTATACTTTCTGGAAAATGTGGAAAACCTGGAAAAATTAGGGATTTGATTTTGGTCAGGGAAATCAGGGAAAAGTCAGGGAGGGAATTTATAAATTTGTAAAAATTCAGGGAAAATTTATTGAAACTACTTATATCCAAAGTTGTTCCTGTCTTGCGCCCCTCCGCTCTTCAAAAAATGTTTTCCATTTTTCCTTCTCCGCTCATCAATTTACATTTTCGAGCAGAAAAATTTCCTGAAATTTTTATCGAAAAATCCTGGGAAACCTGGAAAAGTCAGGGAATTTCAAACTGGTATACACCCTGGATATAGGACAATTTAAACAAAGAAATGCAAAAGAAAAATATTTGTACACTTAAATATAAAAGCAGAAAACAAAGACAAGTAATCAGTAAACCATCAATTACAACTGAAATGTTTACTACAGACGATCCAACTTGCCGAAGCCAACCTAGTCTGTACCCTTTGAAGATTGCTGAAATCCCAGCAGATCAGCTCACTTTGAGGAATGAGTTCAAAGCATGCCGGCAATGTTGGCTCCAGCAAATTGAACCGTCTATAGACCCTTTTACGGAGTAATGAGAACCTCCTCCTTTTTTTAATTATATGAAGTCGGTTAAAAAGCATAATTTACTACTTTGTAGCTGACATTTGCATTTAACTTGTTTTACAGGGTGCATCACGGTTAGTGGCCTATTAGACGTGTTAGAAAAACTACAAATAATTTGAAGCTGAAAATTTAGGAAGAGGTGCTCTATTTAATGAAAACGGTTTTACCGGAAGTTGACATCAACTTCCTTATTTTAAGCGGCATGCCTTATATTTTATGCCGGATTCGAATTACATTCATTATTTTAAGGTAACTTTCAATATCATTCTCTTATCTAAAAAAACCAATAGTCTTTTAAATATTTCGATTTGAATGAAATCTGATGTGAAAGCCAACCCATAGTTGGAAATTATGCCCCAAAATATAAAGGGTCCACAGAAAGTGAGGTCCAACTTCGACATCTTCGACCTCCTATATACTATAACATATTATATTTTATAAGCTTATTCGCTGCTCTCTTCTATATGTGCATTCCCTATAGCTAAAATATACGGTTATTGGATTATTTAAAGTTATTTAAAAAAATCGACAATAGTGTGCCATGAGAACACAGTAATTTAAAATAATTTTTTCTACTCCCTACATAGAAAATACTATTTTGCTCCCTCATTTCAGGGAGCAAAGTAGTACTTTTCCTCCCTCGGGAGGAAAATACTTTGCCTTCCTAGGGAGGAAAATACTTTGGCTCCCTCTGGAAGCAAACAAGTAAAAACTTCAAATAGCTGTAATAGTAGTGTATAGACTTCTTTTATTGATACACAGACTTCCTGTATAATTATGCTTTTCTTTGAAACAGATTTTTTATTACTTATTTTTATTTATAAAAATTGAAAACAGTTTAAATCAAGGTCTAAATTAACATCAGTAACTAAATGTTGTTAAAATGTATGGTACAATTAGTTAAATTACTAATGGAGATTCCCCCTGAAGAAATATTGGCTCTGCTGGTGGAGATCAGTTCCTGTTTGTTGTTGGTCGCTGATGAAGTACTTGTAGAAACAAAATTTTCAAAAACAAGACAACGTTTTTTGGTACTTGAAGAAGTACTTTCTCCCGTAATTATTTGGCTGGCTACCTCACATTTTTAAGAAATACAATCATCTAAGTACCCTTCTGCTACTACGTTTGTTCGCCATTCCCATGTCTTTTTAGAGTGAGAATGTCACTTCCAGCATTGACTAATAACGTAGCTGAAGTACGGCGGAAACTGTGTCCAGTATAGTCTTTCGAATCATCCAAATTTAAAAATATTGCTATTCTGTATGGAATTTTGGCAATTGTGTTTTTGCCAATTACCTGGTTTGTACATTTCCCTCAAAAAATCTAGAATGACATGTTTTAGGGGACCTACAGTCCAGATATTTTCTATACATATCCAAGACAGATACTCCGTTTAAAATCTCATTTGTTATTGTAAATGCCCTTTTGATATTAGTTTTTGAGTCAGGTATTTTCACCACCAAAATATCGCCTTTATCACTGATATCCTCAAGTACCATATTAACTAATTCATCGCTACGGCATGCCGCAGCAATTCCAAATATAAGCACGACCTGAAAAAGGAAAATGCACTTATGACAACTGCCTAAAATGTCACTTAATTGTCATTTTATATATACTTTCTAATAACAAATACTACGTTACGTTTTTATTTATTATTCAACAATAACGATCAATCTTACCTTCATATGTAAGTAAGTTTCATCTGGAGCTTCTGCAATAAACTTGTTGATATCCTCCCTTGAAAAAGTATTGGCTTTCTTGGCTTTATATCCAGCAGATTTCCTTTTTTAAAAAGCTACTAATTTAGGAAACTTAATGTCGATATTGTCTTTAATTTGGAGTGTAGACCGCAACATGCTGTATTTGCTCCATAATGTTGAAGGCGCATTTTTTGGAAAAGTAAAATAGGACCACTTCTTCACATATTTTTCTTAATTTGCCTAGTCTCCATCCAACATTTAAATAGCTGGTACTCTTTTTCATATTTTTCACGAGACTTTAACGGTAATAGATTTAACGAAACCACGTTTTCTTCTTCCAGAATATCTTGAGGAACTTCATCTTCACATTCGGAATACTTTATTATAAACTTTTTGGAAGTTTGTTTATTTTGAAAACAAGAAGCAACCTTAGCAACGTCCCATGTACTTTGATTTTTAAAAATATTTACTTATCTAAATACCTATTATGGCATTTTAACATATTTGGTTTTTTGATTGTCATGCATTAGAAAATATAATAAAATATATGTAATACCAATGTAAAAAACACTGTAAATGGTCGTGGAAAAAATCATATGTATTACACAGGAGCAAAGTGCCATTTCCTCCCTTGGATATTGCGGGAGGAAATTATGCACTTTTCTCCCTTGTCATACAAATAGCTATTGTAAAAGAATCACAGGAGATTCATTAAAGTTGCTTAAAGTTCGTCAGATAGTAAAAAGTTCGATTTTTTATGTTTTGTACTCTATCTAGAAAAAAAAAAGAAATATATATAAGTATAATATCAAAATCATTTCCTACTGGGAGAAGATGATTCCATAAACTTCACTCAGAAGGAAGCGATCCAAAACCAACTAAAGAGAAAAATTTCAAGCATTTTTCTGTCTAAATAAGCTATTGAAAGCAGTATAGTAACACAGTATGAAATTGTATAAATTTTAATATCTTCAACAAAAACAATGCAACAAACCTTTGAGAATATTGATAAAAATAAAACGGTTTTGGATCACTACCTTCTGAGTGGGGTTATGGAATCATCTTCTTATCCGAGTAGGAAATGATTTTGATATTATACATGTATTTCCTGCACAGAGAGAGAGAGAGAGAGAGAGAGAGTACAAAATACAAACAAATCGAACTTTTTACCATCCCTGACGAACTTTAAGCAACTTTAATGAATCTACTGTGATTCTTTTACTAAATTATTGTAAATGACTGTATTCTCATGGCATACTATTAACAATATTGATGTTAACCTACATAGTAACCCTACATTTTAGCTATAGGGAATGTACATATAGGTTGAAAGGTAAAAAAAGACGGAAGCGAATATGCTTATAAAATTATAAGGCATGCCACTTAACAGAGCTGGGCAAATACTTTGAAAAAGTATTTAAATATTAAATACTAAATACTTTCAGAAAATTGAAAGTATTTAAATATTAAGTATTTTCAAAAGATAAAAGTATTTAAATAATAAATAATAAAAGTAATTAAATAGTTTAAACATAGTGTTTAAATACTTTCTGAATATTTAAATACTTTGATAACACTGAAATATTTTGAAGCATATACTACGAGAGCTCACCCCTCCGATTAAAGAACTTATAGCTAGATACATAATGGCATTGATTTATTTGTCGCTGAAAGACTCACAATCTAAGGCACTTCTTCCCATAAGTTGCTGATTGGCCCATCGGCGTATTCGCGGCCTCTCGTGCACGATCGGCTTCAGTTCGATTATCATAATCTCACTTGACAGTTCGGCCATTAATGTCAATAAATGTTTTTCGTGTTCTCCGATCAAAAACTGGTGAAAAAGTAATTTTATTTTAAGTTGTGATTTGCTTAATACCTAAATAATATTCTCTATTCATATTTACACAGTTTAGTGACAATATATTTTGTGCAAATAAATAGTGAAGTGCTCTGCCGTTTGCAGAAAGCAGTTTAGAAAAGAAGAAAATCGATCGTTCCATAGTCGTAACATGATGAAGTTCAGTTTACAGTTATAAAGTAAATAGCAATTAAATTTTAATATCCTTCCAATACATATTTATCTTACTGTTTTATCTTACTGTAATATCGTATGCCTACATCACGTAATATAAAGAGCCGGTAATGCAGGAATTGCAATAATTCATTTTAATGAAAATATTTACCATTCTACACATTTTCTACACACACAACGCCACTGTTGCCTATGGGATGTAATGTTCATCTATCCATTTTAATGGACATATAATATGACTATGTTAGGAGCAAACAAGGTATATAGTGAAAAGATAGCCTGTTATGTATCTAGATATAAGTTCTTTAATCGGAGGCTCACCCTAAGTGTCCGTGCACCCCCCCTCCCCCCCCCCCGATCCTTTAGGACAATCTTTTTCATAAAGATTAAAGCCTAAGGAACAATTTGAGACATGTCCTAAAAAAAAAATTGGCTACACTTTCAAAATGGCGTCACTAAGAGAAATGTTAAAAACGTGTAATCAGAAAGAGAAGAAAACTTTATTTTACTCGTTAAAACTGCTAAGAATTTTTAGAGGTTCCGTAGTATGCATTTAATACTTAATTTAAAAATTTTGAAAAAATGGACGAAAAAAATCTTTTTTTTCCCTTTTTTTTTGTATGTTCTGCATCCGAGCGGAATGTAAACTTTTCAGGATATTATTCTATACACTTTCACGAACTCATAAAAAAAAATTCAGTTTGCAAGTTTTTGTGGGTTTCACTATAAAATATTCTCTGTCGTCTGGGTTACTTTACCAAATTGTATTTTCTATTTTTGTAGAAATCAATAAAGACTTATTATTATCATTATCATTATTATATTAAATACTATTTGACTACTTGAGGTGTCAAAATTTTAGGTTTCATGACTTTCATGAACTTCTACAACACTATTTTAATACCTCTATACTTAATCAGTTCTAGTTGGGTATTGGACTTTTACTTATCCGTAGAGCTAGACCTTTGCGTCTTCTGCAAATACCCAAATAAAGCACAGAGACTAGTTCAACTGTTCTCTGTCACAATCACAAAACATGTGCGTTAACATTAACAGTTAACACTTACTGTCTGTCTGCTCTCAACTAACTTTCTGAGAATTATTAAGACGTGAATGACTGAAGACTCGATGCAATGTATTTATTAACTACATAGTAGATAGTACATATCTTGATTCTTGACGACTATCTCCCTGTCTCCCTGGCGTATTTGATTATATGTGTTGTATTTATTTAAATACTTTTAAGATTCAAATACTTCTGAAAGTATTTAACTACTGTCAGAAAAGGATTTAAATACTTTTTTAGAAGTATTTAAATACTTCCCAGTCATTTAAATAGTTTTAAGTATTTATAAATACTTTAGGATCATTTTCACAAATACTAAGTAGTAAATATTTCAGATAAAGTATTTGCAAGTATAAATACAAATACTTGTTGCAATAAGTATTTAAATACTCGGTATTTAAATACTTTCTAGTATTTAAATACTTATGAGGTATTTGTAAGTACATATTTGCCCAGCTCTGCCACTTAAAAATAGGGAAGTTGATCAATTTCCGGTATAACCGAAAGTATCACATACGTGACGTTATTTTCATTAAATAGAGCACCTCTGAAAACCCCTCTTCCTAAATTTTCAGCTTCAAATTATTTGTAGTTTTTTTTTAAACGTGTAATAGGCCACTCACCGCGATACACCCTGTATACTTGAATCTACATGCAGTGGATTGAAATACGTCTATAGAATTAACTGAAATTAAATTAATAATACAATAAACATAATTTTCAGGTTGTTATGAAAAATTAGTAATATAATATGAATTCCTAGAAAATATGTCGAAATATTAACAGCAATGGATTACCTAATTTAATTTGGAACATATGTAAAATGACACGATGTAATAAAATATTAAAATTGAACCATCCGTCATGCAGGGTAATCGCCAGAGGTGTGCAAACTGACATGATTTATTGTAATTTTAGAACATAATGTTACTAAGGTTTTTAATTAAAAACACAAAAATACAAAGATGTACAAGACTGTAATATATGGTATGCCTCAGGTTTGAACGAACCTTACGTAGATTAGGTGAGAAGAGGTACAATACGGTATTGTATATAAATATAGAGACCTTTATCTTCCTCTGTCCTAATCTCATGCGTACCTATGTTAATTTATGGCGATTATCCCAGTCGACAAGTTAACATCGATGCAGTAAACGGATGAGTATGCTCAACTTATGGAATTGTCCATAAGAAATCAATTGTTCACACTCTATCTATATTTCAATCTTGTTTTTGACTTTATTTTACTTTCAATTTTATATTTTTCACAATTTCAACCGGTAATTTAACATAAAAAAGTACCTTCAAATTTTACCACTTTGGGCTTGTGTGGCAACCATTTTACCTCCATCAATCCGTATGACAAATAAATTTTGCGTTTCATATGGTTCACTTAAACAGTGTTCAAAATTTTCAGCGGTAATTATACAATTTTGCATCAAGCTGCATGGCATTTTCAATTTCGTCTCAAATTTTGGCACAAGACGAAATTAATTGGTAATTATGCAAAAACAGATATCTATATTGTAATAGATCACTGGAATTTTTTTTCTCACCTTATCTTCCCACTCTGCTGTATGTCTATCAGACTGATTAATAAACGTACTTGACTTAACATAGAAACAGATACTATTACCGGTAATTAAATCATGTCTAAAAGTTCTAAGGCGGGCTTCAGGTGTATATGTATAGGTACTTCTGGACCTCTCTAAGATTGTTCTCCTGAAATATAAGATTTAAGATTATCCATATAAAATAAGTGGGTAACCTTGTGAAATTTGACTACATGTTAGTATTAGTTTAAAAATGGTGATGTATATAACTGTACGAACTTGATTTTGTATGCATTTGATATAAAAGAAGTATTTACTTGAATGTAGGTATTGTTCAATATTTATTTTAAAAATTTACACATTTTTCTTATAAATTGATTGTATGGTATAAACGCTAGAAAAAGTTCATGGTGAAATACGGTGCAATTTTATGGCCGATATCCTGATAACGATTTAAATATCTATTCTGTAATTTTCATAATTTAGTATATATGTAGTTCGGGTATATTATCCTAACACTATCGACTAATTGTAACGAACGAAAATGAGGTAACATACGTTTTTATAAACATTTACTAGTATATTTTAGCTTTAAAAGTAGTGGCCGACAATGTTCACTTATTAATTCCAGCAAGTATTCTAACTTCTCTTTTGGAGTTGGAAAATGTATAGGGCATGACTTAAATATCCCCATGAAATTGCTGCATAACAAGTGCGAGAATGAAGAAAAAATATGCCGAAGGTAATAGTCTAAGGGCCAGTGGCTAAACTATAATATCGACTAATCCGTATATAAATGGGTTTTCTTTCAGTCTCTGAAACCTGACGGAAAAGAGCCAACATATACCAGTATAGCACACTCGACGTATTTACTAATGTAGTATAATGTTGAAATCCTTAAATATACTGTGCGACTCATTTAAAATGATTATAACTTTTTTATTTTGTTTCAGATTTGAATCAAATTTTACTCATGTATAGAACAAATTAGGATCTACTTATGACCAGAAAAACATTCGCCTGCTACAAATGCAAAGCCACCTGCGGTACCCAAAAGATGCATACAAAATAAAGTCATATTTAGGCATTTTTTTATCGGGAAATTTTGTTAATGAAACTTGTTCAGAATTGACCAAAAACCTTAAGTCCAAAATTTAATCGGGTATTAATACACAAGAGGTCGATTTTTTACCGGGTAAATTTTTTTTGGACAAAAACCTGTTTTCCGATGAAATTATTCGAGAATTAAGGGCATGGGAAAATCGCGACACGAAGTGGAGCGATTTTTCCTATGTCCCTTAATTCGAGCATAATTTTCATGGAAAACAGGTTTGAGTCACTCAAAAAAAATTTACCCAAGTAGAAAATCAACCTCGTGTGTATTACAGAAGATTAATATATGATTAAAAATATCTAAAATAATAATTTATTTAATGTTTTAAAAATAACGATTTATAATAAAAAAATAAAAACATTTTCTATTGTTTTTTATTATGTTATAACCCCAGTCAGTCAAAATATTTGCAAGTTCATCATAGTAGTCATACCTTTTTCGAGGGAATAATGCTCTTTGCAAAAACTTTAAATTGTTTCCATATAGAATTTTTAGTTTCTCGTTTTAACAGGGACACTTTCATTCATAGCTTCGTTAATATTTTCTTATGAAACATCACCAAATCGCTTTTTCTCATTCATTTTGTGTACAGAAATCAAGATGAAAACGTGAAATGTCAGATTTTAATAATTTCAATGACTTTTTAGTTTGACACATGGCTGCTACATACATTTTTCTCAATTGTTTCCACTTATCGATAGCCGTTTTTCTCACTTTAAACAAATCCTATTGGTCGATTTTTTTGAAAATGTACGTTTTGATTGGTTAATAAAGTAAGAATATATTAATCAAAATAAAAAAATTGAAAAATTGAAATTTTAAAAAATTTTAAAATAATTATTTTTAAAAAACTTCAATTTGCTTGACAACTGCCTGGCAGCTTGGGTTTTAGTCCAATCAATGAATGCCCAAAAGGGGATTGTAGAGGACATGTGTTGGGGGTATTTAATTTGAAATGATGAAAAATAAAATTACATCTTATAATCTTATAAATTTTATTGGCCAGGCTCTGTTGGGACGAGAGGGCCCGGCTTCTTGCTCCAACTCCAAAACTTCAACATCCCCGTCGCCGTCTTCATCCGTTTCCTGAATATTGGATGAAGTGACCACAGGTGATGCGTCATCATCCTCGTTCATTAAAACGGACACTCCGTTTAAACAGTTCCCCCGGCAGTTCTGGCATAAAGGGGAACAATTCATGGACACATTGCAGGTACATCTGGCATTGCCGCAGTCATTAGTACATTTGCATAAAATCAAGTCCAAAATTTTTTTTGGTGCTGCTTAGCTGGTTTCCCAACCAGAGCTGCACCTGGTAAAATGTGCGAGATGAATGCTCTTTTGTTGGCCTCTTGCTTGGTGGAAGTGATGAGAGATCTGGTTTGATATTTGCTACGGATTTCAAAAATGAATTGAATGAAAAATGAATAGATCGGTAGGTATTGAAGGAGCTCTCCTTTGCTGGGGCGCAGTACCATTTTAACATGCTTAATCGTCGAACTTCCTTAACATCAGCATAAGAGGAGGAAGGGTTGTGAAACACTTCGACTGTTCTTCGAACATCGGAGTGTTTTTGGTAAAGTTTCATAAAACCATGTCTACTCTTCTGGAATGTTTTTCTGGTCATAAGTAGATCCTAATTTTTTATATAATTGAGTAAAATTTGATACAAATCGGAAACAAAATAAAAAAATTATAAGGGTGTCTTCATTTTAAGTGAGTCACACTGTATATTTAAGGAAATGTGTAGATTTCGACAAAATATTACGTTAGTAAATACGAGTGTCGTAAAATAAATATTGTCTTGTGACTGTAATTTACTAGCAGACCACGGTAAACCGGTTTGATAGAAACATTTCAGATACCTAATTTATTCATTTATTAATTATCGATTTTGGCTGGCGAATATCTCGGAAACTATAACACATAGGAAGAAAATCAATTTAAACATTCTTGTAGGAAATTTAATTTGATTTAATTAAAAAAAAAAAAAAAAAAAATCCGTACGACGCGACGCATCGTTTCCGAGTTATAAGCGAAAAAGGCCCCCCCTGAGGCGGCAGAGTTAGGGTGGGGCCTTTTAGTATGTTTACCTCCTAACTATCCCCAACACATTCCTGAAATAGAAAATTCTTCCCCCCTGTATGTCCTCTACCATTTCTTCGTTGACTGGACTATACCACACTTACTAAGGCAGAGATTTAGATAGTACCGACAGTTAATATCAATAACACTAAATTAAGGATGCCAGAAGTTCTCCATGGGCGTAATAGATATTTATCGATTTGCTTTTCTTTTAGGAGAAAAATTGTTGCCATATTTTTACATTTAATGAAAAAGGGCATTAATTCGTTAATATATGTACTTCTAATGCCCAGATAGGTTACTTGGACATTCGAGGACATACATTTTTCATGCCAGAAAATTTGAGGTCAGCAGTTCCCCAGGGGACAAATTTTAAGGGTTGAAAATATGACGTTTGAGTGCTTAGTTGACCATAACGCATCCACACACTAAAATGAATATTTGGCGTTTTTACATTAACCTCCGTAGCAGAGGATTGGTAGGCTGTTTAATCTTATTAAAAAAAAAATAAAGAGTTTATACTACAAATTTGTCATTATGTTTATGTAATGTCGCGCCCAAAATTTTGTACACCAGATTTCCTCGAATTTTTTTTAAAAAATTTTTGAAAGGCTAGGGGAGAAATCCGAAAAGCAAAAGATTTCCTCCAGATTTCCTTTGCGGTTTGCCCCTCGTGTAATTTGAAGAGGTTATAACTATGTCAACATGTAAAAATGTTACGAAGCCTTCGACCTTCGACTTTTGTTCGAAAGTGGTTGCAACATTCAGAGAATCTCAGAAAATTTTGGATTGTAAATCGATAACACATTTATGTACGACTGCATTATAAAGTACTGTTTATGACATAGTTTTGCGGCCATAAAGTACGTCATTATAGTAGTAGTAATAGTATAATGAAGTAGGAGGCTCCCTAAGGCCTGTTTTCGCCCCCCCTCCCCCCTACTATTTAAAAAAAAATCTTGAAAGGAAGTTTTTTGGACTTCCTGAGCAAAAATAAGTTATTTTTAGGTAAGACGGAACATTTCTAAGCCCCTATCACCACTTCATTAATTAGGGCAGGTAAATAAACTATTAGTTATTAAAAATGAATGAAGTGATATTTGAATAAATGGAGGCAGTCAAACACACACATGACACATGGAAAATGGTAAAAAAAAAGAGAAAAAAAATTACTCCTGCATACCTCGCTATCCCTCCACATTAACATAATAATTGCGAAAATAGCGTTGAGGGAATTATAATAAATAATTAAAGTTATGTTCAGAATTCTAGGTTGATAAAGTACACCAAGATCTTTATTATATAGAAGGATATAACATTTTTTTCTTTTCTTGACCTTTTTCCATGCATCATGTGCATTTTGCTACCTCCATTTATTCAGATATTACTCCATTCGTTTTTAATAAATAATAATTTATTTACTTGCTCTAATTTAAGAAGTGTGGTAGTTGGAAATTTTCAGTTTCACATGGAAATAACTTATTTATGCTCAAGTCAGAAAACTTACTTCCAAAAACTTTTCTGAAAAATTGTAGGGGGCCGAAAACAGGCCTTAGAGGCGAATTTAGATTATGCACTTTAAATGTACACTGCAGATGATTCACCGTTAGTGATGGTGAATGGTGAAAAACTTTCAATTTACACTTGTATGATTTTCATTTCATTACAAAATGGCGACAAGTGAATTAGTGTGTGCTGTTACTCTGGAGATAACTGTTACCATTGCAGAGGAAGTCAGAAAGATAGTCGAAGAAAAGAAAAATCGCCGTCCTCTTCGTTGGTGGGTAAGGCGATGGATTCAACAAAGAAATTTATTTGGAGCATCTAGTCAATTATTAGTTGAATTAGATTCTGTTACGTATCAAAAACATTTAAGAATGAGTGAAGCTCAATTTTCTGATATTTAAACACCGTCAAACAACTATTCACTGTTCACCAAATCAAAACGTATGAATTCATCCAATTGTTTCATCGAAAGTAAAAATCGGTTCTACCTCGTTCACTGCTCACTGTCACATTCATCCTGGATGAAATGCCAGTGAACATACAATTTACACTATTCAATAGTGATGAATCATCCGCAGTGTACATTTAAAGTGCATAATCTAAATTCGCCTTAGGGAACCTCTTTCTTTAACATTGAAAAAACTAATGACGTTTGGAAATTTACTAATTTAAACACCTTCCTCACTCCTTCATGTGAATTTATGGACGATCATAGCATGGAATATTTGCTCCATAGTGATGAACTTTATACCGGGAAAAATCGCTGTTAAAAATACGCTAGGATGCTGTCCAAAAGTTGTTTTAATTCCGTTTGCGATAGACGATTATATGTTTCTTCGTACAAATTCCTACATTCTGGTGGAAACAGGAATATTTAACGGTAACGATGCTTCTAATATCGTCATAAATTAAATTGCATTTTTATAATTTCCAAATAAACAATAAACAGCTTGGTAACCAAGCAATAGAAAAAGCACACTTCGCTCATTTCCCATAAAATAGATAACAATGATTTTTTTCTTCGATAATGAGCCAATTTTAGCAGCCGAACGTAAAGCTTTGTATGCTTGCTCGACCGTAAACTGGACTCGTTCAATAAAGCCTTAAATTACGGATTTGTAACATTAGCTATTTCGATATCAATGATAAATCTCTTTATAATCAGCACAAATCCACACTTGTGATTAGGCTACTATCACAACGCCCCTTTATTGTGATTATAATAAATCACACTTAATATAGTTAATATCCTTATTTGCAAAAAAATGAGATGGTCGTTTTTAACTAATTTTATCTTTGTTTCAGGAACAATGAAAAACGAAAAGAGAAATCTAGAGATGCTGCTCGATCTCGCAGGTCTCGAGAAACCGAAATTTTTACAGATCTGGCAAATGCTCTCCCCCTCACCTCCGAACAGATCTCACAGCTCGACAAGGCATCCGTTATGAGACTGGCAATCTCATTTCTTAGAGTTAGAGACATGGTTAATTTAGGTAGGTTTTTCAATTTATTAAGATTCACCATTCTGACGAAATCTTTCAGTCGTTAGTGATTCAAATGGGGAAAATGGAGGAATTTATGAACGTTACATGCATTACTTTTACTGCCTCGGTAGTAAAAGTGACGCTTTAGTGCTTGTCAAATGTAAGAATTTTTAGTAAAAATCTTATAGGCCCTTTTTTTCTGCCAAGACGCCTTAATGGACAATCTTACCTGCACTTTCTCCAAGAAGAACTACCTATATTACTTGAAGATGTACCAATTGCGTTAAGGAATCAAATGTGGTACATGCACGATGGAGTTTCTGTTAATTTCAGTGTAATTGTTCGCGACCATTTACATGTGGTTTATCCTAATCGTTGGATAGATCGCGGAGGACCTCAGCAATGGCCAGCAAGATCCCCCGATCTCAATAGTTTGGATTTTTTTGTGGGGTCATCTTAAAACCCTGGTGTATAAAACTTCCATTAACACTTTGGGAGATTTAAGAGAGCGAATAGTTGCCTCAAGTGAAAGAATACGGAATACGCCGGGGATATTTGAACGAGTGCGCAATTCGATGTGAAGACGGGCGGAAGTGTGCCTATTAAGTGAAGGTGGTCATTTCCAACAATTTTTATAAAACAAAATTTATCATTACCTATTAGTGTTAATAATAATTAGGTTCAATTTGAATTTAATTGTTTTAATCAAGAGAAAAACGCAAGAGACTGTTTTCGTATAGAATTGACCAGGCTAATCAGAAAAAATGGAAAAATGTCACTGGCGTACCGTTTCTTTGATAAAAAATATTAGAGGACATGTTTGTAGGGACGCCACTGGTGGAGCAATAAAATAACTTTTTTAACTAAAATATGTGGCTTAAAATAAAAAATTCAACACCCTGTAGCAAAGAATTTAGGGCCGTTGCCTAGGCCGTTGCGGACATATGTTCATATGAACTTTTTTTCATAAAATGACCTAAGGAATCACAGCCTGAAATATTACCACGTCATTAAGGAACACCCTGTATAAGCAAATAAAATGAATCACAAAATTTAATTATATAGAATTTGTGAAAAATAGCTATTTATGCAAAAAGGGTGTAAAGTGATACTTTTTTCACGAATGGGAATATTGTCGCACGAGCTGTAGGCGAGTTCGACAATCCCATGTGTGAAAAAAGGGACTTTACACACGAATTGCATACTAATACCTGATATTTTTTTCTACCACCGAAATGGTCACAAAAAATATATGTACAATTTAAAATATGAACAATTATTTTACGCCCTAATGCGTAAAGTAAAATTATAAAAATCGCAATATCGCCATGGCCAACTTAATTTTAAACGAGTGACTTTAATCAAAATTTTAGGAATATGAATGAAACGTCAATGTGATAAATAATTCAAGTATTATTGTTAGAGAAAACTGAAAATATGTATATTTATAATAATATACCAACCCAGTGACAGTAAATAAATAGACTATATAAAATTAAATAACTAGTTTTTGACCTTCAAAAGTAATATATAATTATTATAGCCAACTTTTAACTATTTTACTGTACGCCATAGAGCGTAAAGTTTAACTTTACGCACTACATAGCGTGCGTAAAGTATGTATTTTACGCATAGTAGTAGAAAAAATATGCTTTATACGACGAATGCAGATTTACTGCTTTTGCTGAATTCATAGTCTCACATTTGTTCCTTTTTTTTTTGAAGTCCTGCCCACAAGTCGTCTTGTGTTTTAAAATTAAAGAATTTGATGAAGTTAGTTACTTACGTGTCAGTTAAGTAAATGTTCGAGCTTCCATACTGTAGAAAAGAATTTGCTCAAAACGCTGCACATTCTGCAGCATGTGTGATTTGACGACATTCGTTGACTATACGTTATTTCTTGAAAACTATTGTATAATTTATCTTAAGTTTGACAACTTCCTAAGACAAGCAAAACTTTTTATAAAGAATTACTTTCTCGGCAAATAAAAAATAAGAAAGTTTACAAAAGTGCTGTACCCCATCCGGGGACACACTGTATGAGGCTTGACACCAGGTATTCGCCTGTAACGTTTGTTGTTAAATCAATCTGAGCCACTTGAAGCAAAAAAAAACGGAATTTCAAGTCCGATATACTTCAAATACATGATAATTCTAACTTCAGCAAGCTTTGTCTCGAAATCCTGAAGGTAGACTTTGTGCAAATTGAGACATTTAATCAGGGCGCCGAGATACAAAACATAAATTCAGCCAATTTAACAGAAACCACTTTTACATTTTAGGTGTGCGTAGTGCGTATTATAAGCCGTTTCAGAATAGAATAGAATAGAATAGAATAGAATAGAATAGAATATTTTTATTTGTCTTTGTGGCTACAGTATTTGTAGATAAGATATGTCATATAATTTAAAAGAATAAAATAAAAATGTAGTAAAAAAACAGAAGTTAAAATTACATACATATACATAATACATACAGATTAAAACTACACTAATTAACATACACAAATAAGTATCACAAAAAGTTAAGAAATTCCTCCAACGAGTAAAAACTATTTACACTTAAAAAATTTTTTAGGCTTGTTTTAAATTTACATATTGTAGTAGCTTCTTTCATACACCCAGGCAATTTATTATACAAATAACTGCCAGCACATATTGGTGACTTTTTATATAATGTAAGGTTGTGCTTTTCTATATATATGTTTTGGCGATTTCGTGTCAGGTATGCATGATTGTCGGAGTTAATTCTTAATTTATTTCTTGTGGTATATATGTAACAAAGTAATTTATACAAATAAATACATGTCACTGTCAATATTTTATTCTTTTTAAATGTCTCGCGACAAGATTCCGTTTTTTTCATGCAAAAAATGGTTCTTATAATGCGTTTTTGGAGAACAAAAACCCTTTGCACATCTGAACATTGGCCCCATACAATGATACTATATGAAACTTTGGAGTAAAATAGAGCATAATAAATATTAATCAAAGAGCCTTGGTCTAGACTACTTTTTAACACACTTACAGCAAAGCAGGATTGTTTCAGTTTGGAACATAGTTTATCAATATGCTTTGACCAGTTGATATTCTCATCCAGAGTGATTCCCAAAAAATTTGTTTCTGATTTAATTTTTAATTGATGGCCGTTAATAGAAATTTTATTATTATTATCACATATCTGTCTTAATTTAGTTTTAAAATACATGCACACAGTTTTTTCGTAATTTATAATCAATCTATTTTTGTAGCACCATACGTGAAACTCTTGTAATACGAAATTTACTCTATAAAATAAGTCATCCAAAGTTTTCGCTGATATAACAATAGATGTATCATCAGCATACATGAAAATTTTCCCGTAAGTTATATAATCAGGTAATTCATTAATATAAAGAAGAAAAATCAGAGGACCCAACACACTGCCCTGCGGGGTTCCTAAAGAGACATCATGGGCATCTGACAGGGATGTTCCTATTTTAACAAGCATACGTCTGTCTTTCAAATACGATATTATCAAATTATTTATATTGCCCCGTATACCAAGTTTTTCCAGCTTTTCCCCAATAAATGAAATATCTAGCGTATCGAATGCACTGGAGAGATCGAAAAATATCCCCATGATATATTCAGTTGAGTCTAAACTATCATTGACGAATTGCACAAGTTCAGTAGTTGCAGTTTCGGTTGAGTGTTTACTTCGAAACCCGTGTTGACTGCTTGTCATTAAGTTTTGTTTCTCTATGAAATTTGTAATGCGATTTGCCATAATTTTTTCAATTATTTTAGAGAATACACTAAGCAAAGAAATGGGTCTATAATTTTTTATGTTGTTCGTTTCCCCTTTTTTGAATACCGGTATAATTAACGCGGTTTTTAATCTTTTTGGAA
This sequence comes from Rutpela maculata, assembly GCA_936432065.2. NCBI lineage: Eukaryota > Metazoa > Arthropoda > Insecta > Coleoptera > Cerambycidae > Rutpela > Rutpela maculata. Next base: position 287,861,388 of record OW386285.2, on the reverse strand, counting down.
ATTGTCCGAGTTCGATGGACTTGTTAATTATTAATGCAAAGCACAGTGCAAATTCGTCAATACATTCTTTTATTAAAGTTATAGGTACTTCATCAACTCCAGTTGATCGTTTGTTTGACAACTCCAATATAATATTTTTTACTTCATCGCAAGTTACAGGATTGAAAAATATAGATTTTTCGTTTATTGCCATACTTGTACAATTGTTAGATAATGATGGAAAATGTTCGGCTAATTTGTTCATGACATCAGTTGAAAAATGATTCGCAAAGATATTTGACAATTCTTTAGTGTCACTAATTTCACAATCTTCAAAGTTTAAAACAATATTGTTAAATTGGGTTTTCTCTCTATCAAGTGTTTTATTAACTATAGTCCATAATGCCTTTGTTTTGTTCTGCGCTGTATCTATTTTACCTCTGTTAAACAATCGTTTTTCTTCATTTATCTTTTGTCTATACTTTTTTTTATCAATTTTGTACTGATTGTTTAAATTTTCATCATTAAATATTTTCCTCAACGAATTCGTATGTTTCAACTGTCGAGATAGTGCCTGTAATTCGGCAGAAAATTTAAATTTATTTTTTGATTTGTTGGATTGAAATTTTTTATTAATTGTTCTTTTTGGAAAAGCTACTTCAAAACTATAGTGAAATTCACTCCAAAAAAGCTCAAAAAATGCATCAATATTATTAATATTGGGGCTGTTTAACAAGACTGTATGAGCACCAGTAAATAGATAATTAAAATGTTGTATTGAAAATTCATTTATGTTTCTGTGGTGAGTATTTTTCACACCCTCCACATTCCGTTCTATATAATTAAAATTTTCATCCAAACAGGTTAATAATTGTGCTGTATGATCCGAAATTTCTGGTTCGATAATTTCATGACTTATATTTTGTGCATTCGTTATTAAATAATCAACTGCAGTTTGAGTAATCCCACGTGGATTGATATCAATTCTGGTTGGAACGGTAATTAAAGATTCTAGACCAAAGCTCTCTAATACATCATGTAATATACAATTTTCCATGTTTAATTTTAATTTATCGATATTCAGATCGCCACATATATAAATAAACTTGTACCTTTTTGTTACAATCTCTAACAATATGGTTAGTTGGCTAATAAAGACATCAAAATCGCCCTCTACCGGAGACCTATACAAAACTATTACACATGTTGTTTTATTGTAACTGACTGCTGAACATTCAAAAGACATTTCAACTGAGAGATTGTTTAAAATATGAATAGGTTTACATTTTGTATCACACTCCTTAACAAAAATAGCTGTGCCGCCGTGTATGCGGGTTTGTCTACAATAATTTGAGATTATTTTGTAACCATTTAGCTTAATTAACTTAATGTTGTTTGGATTTGATATCCAGTGTTCACTGATACATAAGAACAGAGGACTTATGTCACTTAAAAAATTTTCTAAAATATTTAATTTATTCGTTATACATTGAACATTGATATGCACTAATTGCCACTTTGTTAATTTATTGCACTCGTACTTGCCGTTGCTTGAGTAGTCATTGTCGAGGCTAGGTGGTGAAAATTTTGTTGTCTTGGGAAAGAAAATCGTCTTACTGCAGCTCCTGCAGGCCAAATGTCTGGCGCATATACTTCACGGTGATGTTGAATCGGAAAATCTACTTTGAACGAAGTCGATGTTTCGCTTTCTTTTAAAATTTCACATCCAAAGGGTATTTGCGGTGCAGTTACTTTTAAACAACCTAATAAGTCGTCTGGAGTCGTACCTGCATCACAACGATAAACATGTAGGTAACCTTTTTTAGGTACAGTTCTAACGTTAATATTCTTAGAATTGTTTGATCCAATTATTGGTTTATTATGATTTCGTTTATATTCGGTTCCGTTTGATTTATTTGTAGATATACTTTTTTGGGCTCTTTTTATACCATCACTTACTTGGGTTACCGTGATTTTTTGTGGTTGGGAGATTCCCGACGGGATTCCTAGATTTTTTGCTCCTGTATTTACATTCGTTTGTCTACTTTCAACACAAGTAATTTGCTTTTTTGCAACGTTGCTTTTGTCTTCATTGCCAATAGATGGAGTATTAAAGGTATGTATTCTCTCTGTAATTTGAGCTTCTGAATAATTTCCAGAGTTGTCTTTAGATGGCTCTACACGTTTATTTGCGTAATTTCGATTGTTATTATTTTTTAACAAGTTGATAATTTCTTCTAATTCAGATGTCCTTTTCTCCAAATGGTAATTTAATTGTTTTAATAGATTAGACTCACGTTTATGAGATTCTAATTCTGTGGCTAGCTGAACACACTTTATGCTTTTCATACATCCATTGTCGATGAAATCATGACTGTCATGAAATTCCTCCGATTCACTGGTTTTTGGTGTTTCAGCAACATTACTACACTCACATATACACTTTTTTAAGACATCACAATGTTTCATATTTACGGGCACTTTTTTGTAAACAATTAGTTCAATAAGAATAGGTTTTGTCAATTTATTTAACTCTTGTACGAGTTGAGACACCTCACCGGTCGCCATATTGACTGTACACTCAATAATGTGGGCACAAAGAAAATTACAGACAGACCGAAATTTTTTTTGCTCAAACTTAAAATCTCGACGTTTTATGACATTCTAAACATATTTGAACAAAAAATATTTCCTTTTTTTTTACCGTTACTACTTCCACGATGTGCAAGTAATTAAACGTAAAGAATTTTAAGTAATTATACGAATAAATAAAATCAGTAACATCTAACATGGGAATATTGTACCTACTAATAAAGTACCAAGTAACACAAACGACCACATTCATGTTAGCGCACTCTCTCGCAGAACAGTCAACTTAAAAAAATCATATCTACTAGTCGGGGAGCCCTCCCTAGCTGTACGTGCACCCCCCCACCGACCCTTGGGGACAATATTTTTCATAAAGATTTAAGCCGAAGGAACAATTTAAGATATGTCCCCAAAAAAAAACTGGCTGTACTTTCAAAATGGCGGCCATATATTAAAACAAACTGTTGCCAATGTTGTTTTTGTCATTTAACACAAAAACTAAAAAAGATGGCCAAAAACTTTTTTCACAAAAAACAATGTGCATAAAATTTTCTACAATTTTGTTCCTATACAATATTTTGATAGCAGTTACCATTTTCCAGATAAATGAGTCCAAAATTAAGAAAACATGGAACTTCATATATCGCTAAATCACTTAGAGGAAATAACTGTGAAAATTATTATACTTTATATTATTAACATAACAAAGAATAAAATAAACTGAAAAAAATTAATAACAATAATAATAATATTGTAATTTGCAGACATTTATCTCGAAAACGGTAACAATGATATCTGGAAAATGGTAACTCCTATCCAAATATTGTATAGGAACAAAATTATAGAAAATTTTATGCACTTTGTTTTTTGTGCAGAAAGTTTTTCTCCATCTTTTTTAGTTTTCGTGTTAAATTACAAAGACAAACAACATTTGCAATTTTTTTTTAAACGGACGCCATTTTGAAAGTAGAGCCAGTTTTTTTTTTTTTTGGAGACATGTCTAAAATTGTTCCTTAAGCTTTAATATTTATGAAAAACATTGTTCCCAAGGATCTGGGGCTGCACGGACACTTAGGGTGGGCTTCCGTATTATTACGTTTATTGAATATTGAATTTTATATTTTATTTTAAGAGCTGAATCATTTATCTGGAAAATGGTAACTCCTATCCAAATATTGTATAGGAACAAAATTGTAGGAAATTTTATGCACTTTGCTTTTTGTGCAGAAAGTTTTTCTCCATCTTTTTTAGTTTTTGTGTTAAATGACAAAAACAATATTTGCAAATTTTTTTTTTAATGGACGCCATTTTGAAAGTGCAGCCAATTTTTTTTTTTGGGGATATGTCCAAGATTGTTCCTTAGGCTTTAATATTTAATCTATCAATATGAATCACTCACTAAAAATAATTTTGGTCTTTTCTGGAAATTTCGTATAGTCTAATTTTTGTCAATTTTCCAAAATAAAAAAAATTCTCGCACGCTACATTTTTCAATGCGATATTTTTTTCTAAAATTTCTATAATTATTAGATGCATTAAATACACTATGAACTACAATTTAGAAAAAAGAATTAATTTTTCCGAAATAAGTAGATTCGCTGATTAACAGTTAAAGGCAATCCCCGATTTTTATGCGACCTCTGGATTGGGATGGAGTAGGAATACGACCCCTTTCAGTTGTATGTCTGACAAGTACTTAAGGCTCAGATTCCCGACTATTAAATTTTTAATTATATTTTGTTTCCTTTTACCTATCAACAAAACTGTTTCATTAGTTTCAATTTTCATCCAGAGAAGGTCGTATTTTGATGCCTACTTCTCATAACGTTAATCGTTTTCGATAAAGATTAATATTTAAAAATCCGTGCGTGTGTATCTGATTTCTGTGTTTATCTAATTTTTTAATTAAAATGTATGCAGCCGGGTAAACACTGATCCTACAAAACAAAAACAGGAAATAAAACAAGAACACGTCAAAAATGAGATATTCTAGTAACAAAACAAAATCAAATCTCGCGTTCACATCGCATCGCCGAGACAAAATGTCGACTAAAAACTACTAAAACAAAATATATTTTATTTTATTTCCGATTTTTCTTTTGTGTTCTCCACACTAAATTAATTGTTTGGTTTTATTATTACAAAAAACACTGCGGTATATTATGTGGTGTGCTGATATATAGAAACGAAGACTGCGATGTAAATTGTTTAATAGTAGTTTCTTGGATCTTTCGACGTTATTGTCGAAGAAGGAAAAAAAAACTTTTTTGGATAAAACTGACTAACAAAATGATTTCAACAATTAGGTAATGGGCGATCTACGAAAATACGATATTGAATTAAATGCAGGCTTGTGATTAAGTTTCAAATGAAAACAAATCAGAAATGTTTTGTAGTTTACCGACTCGCGAGGGAAAAATCTTTGGTGGTGTGCACTGTAGTACACCATAATATATTTTAATCTATTATTGCAAATATCTCGTCGTGTAAGCCACCAATTAAGAAATGGACCTCTACAAAAGTTGTTGGATTCAAAGGGGGCCATCTGATTCTGTGGTCGGGCACCGGGTCCGTGACCTGGGTGAGACCCTGTGATACCCAACTTTGTTTTTTTAAATGGGAACCTCTATTTTTTATTGCAGAATCTAATTCTTCGGAAAAAAATACGTTCAAATATGATTTTCAAACATTTTTTCCACTGGGCCTTACTCGGGCCCAATACCAACAATTGAAATCACAAGAACCCAATTATCTTGCCGGTTAAGATAACAATTGAAAAATGACTTAAATAAAAGTTGTAGAATTCAATTCTAATGCTATGGTTCAGTTCCTGGTCCGAGCCCTTGATACGGCCCTGGGGGCCCCCAACTTTTTTTTTAGCGGAAATATCAATTTTTATTGCAGATTGCATTTTACGGAAAAAATACGTTCAAATATGATTTTCAAAAATTTTTTCCAGTGGGCCTTACAAATTGCTCCCGAGTAAGGTCTGGAAAAAATGTTTGAAAATCGTTTTTCTTGTCACTCGACTTCAACCAAATTTAGATCGGCATTAAGAGGGAGCAACGCGATCAGATCAGAGGGGAGTGGGCGGAAATGAGCCAATAAAGTACAGAGGGCTGTTGTGCTGGTTGTTTAGTTTTGGCGTTCGTACTATCTTTACTATTGTTCGACCTAATTACAATCACGTCTGAAAGGTCAAGAACACATCGAGACCAAGCTTCAAAATACATGAAATGAGTGCGCATCGGTTATAAATGTAATTATTTTTGCAATCATTTTTAATTATATCGAAGTGACCCCATCTATTAAAACAGCATTGTACTAAAAAAAATGTCCAGCAAAAAGCATTTTTAGCGAAGTGGCTCATGTTATTAAACTGATTAAAAGATATTCTTGTAAGTAAATGAATACTACACTTCTATTGAAGAACATTTTTAGCTAAAACTTATTTGTTAGCCATGTGAAGAGAGATCTTCCTAATAAACAAGTTTTAGCTAAAAATGTTCTTCAATTAGAAGTGTAGTATTCATTTACTTACAAAAAATTTTTTCAGTTTAATAACGCCAGCCGTTTGGCTAAAAACTGCTTTTGTCCAATCAAGATTTTTAGTACAGTGCTTTTTAATAGATGGTGCCACCTACAGCACTACAATAGGGCATCTACATCATGTAACCAACATAACCTTATATTTTAAGTTTTTCAAATTTATTCTCATTTTTAATGTTTGTATACGCATTTTTAGCTTGAAGCCGTACTGGCTCCAAGCAGATATTTAAAAATTCACGTAAATAATTTTTCAATGTAGTGTCTTTTATTCAATTTGGTAGGGTTTCTTTGGAATAAAGGCAATAACTAAACTCGATGTAGACGGATACAACTTTATTCTTACATGGACAGCCGAACAGTGATCCCCATACATGGTACAGACACAGAATATATATATGACAATATGGCTACCGGAAATAGAGTGGTGGTAGCAACCACAGATATAAAAATAATAGAATACACCACATTGAATATTGTTGATTAATAAAAATAGACTGCTAATTACAGGTTAGATTTCCAACCTACAAAAAGAGTCCTATTTTATTAGGACAAAGTATTTAGAACTTCATAAACATTACACTTAACCCATTAGATTCCACGAATAATTTTCCTTTATTCTTATGAGTTTTTTGCTTTAGTTGGCCACTCCTATGCACACTTTTACTAGAAAAATTATTACAAAAAAAATTTGAAAAAAAAAATGATGTACTCAAATGGGTACAATGAGAGAATGTATAAGAAAATAATGCGAAATTTTAAGAGTCATAAATTTTTTTTAATTTGTTTTAGAAATGCATTACAGATGAATATTATTTATTTCTTTGAATGAAATGCTATGAAACCATCACGCTTAATACATAAAGTGACGTCACACTGTTGACAACTCCATCTTGCTCGTAGGTGACATTGACGGCACCTTAGTTGTTTTTCGATTTTTCTCGGAAAATGAAAAAATGTAACAGTACCTACCCAGTTGAACTACAAAGCATCCAATCCTTGAAACTAAATCTTACCGGTTTTCCCTTTATAAATTGTTTGCCGAAGTGGTGTCCAAAGTATTTGACCATAGCTTCATTTATTGAAAGATTTGGGTGAAGAATTCCTCATTGACGAAAATTTGTATTTAGCAAGTTCATCAGTGGGCGCAGCTTATACATTTTATCAGACTTATCAAGTTTAATATTGTCAGCAAAGTGTATATACCTCTTGATTTCTTGAAATTTATTTCGAAACATACTGGGAGCTACGAAAGGTACAGAAACATCTTCGTCAACGCACAAATACATGGGTTGACGGGGTAATTAGGTATACGGGGTATCGGGGTATATAGAAAGCAATAGAGTTCCTAAAAATATTTTAATTTCCGCCTCTCCCCACCTGAAAGCCATAGATATTTTTGTTATCAATAAAGGTTTGATTGCTTATCGATCAGTTGCATAACCTTATCGTCCAACAATCTTTTAAAAGATTGAACTGGATTATTATTCTTCACATCTTCTACCATTTTCCTTAGTCTTTCTCACATAGCCCATAGTTTTATCCTTCATATAATATCTTAATAACTTTTTGTCAACTTCTCATTTTTACCATTACTTTTTGAGCTTCTAATTTTCTCAGTAACGGCATGTCATCATCGCTATCATAGTCGTTTTCTAAATGTCCCCTATTTTTAGCAGCTACTTCAAATAAGGGACTTTCGTCATCTGAGGAATAGTGAAGTTCTACTTCTCCAGGAATATCACTGGGGAAGTTGAAAATATCTATATCGTTATCGTCAAATTCTTCCTCATCTGTTTGCGCATCTACCTCAGGCGGGATAATAACTATTTCTGGGTCGTGTTTTGCAGAAGAAACTTCTTCGATTACTTCTCCCAATGTTTTGAAACGTTTGCCGTAAAAATTCTTGGAGCGATTGGCTGGAATTCAGAATTCATGTCGAAGCAACTTATGAAAAGATATTCCGAATTTACTTATACATATCTTCCCATTGTACTCAATTAGGTACACTGCCATTTCTCTCAATTTTTTTTTAGACATAATGCAAAATGGTGTTTCCCGATATTATAAACAACTAAAATACATATCTAAAAACCTCATTTACCACCTCAAATGGAATATATTAACTTTCACGTTATAAAAACAAATTTTTGAAAGCATCGGATTTAGCCCAATTTGTTTACTCAATCTCTTAAGTTGTTATTTACTACAAATGCCCCATCCATAAAAAAACTTTGAAAGTACGCGCTTCCTACACATTGCAGAGTCCTATCAAGACATTAGTTTGTAGAAATAATTCAATAGAAGTCGCTGGGAGGCAAAAATTCACGGTGTACTCAAATAAGTACAGTGGGAGGTAATGGGTTAACTAGATTTTAGTTGAAAATACGGGAACCAGGCAGAAATTTTAATAACAACTGCCTAATACTCTTAAATCTTAAGAAACACATATTTTTGAGGTTAGCTGTGACCTCACGTGCAGATGATCTATAATAGCTACACTGCCTACCCCTCATCCTACTTCAGCTTTAGCTTTACCGATGAAACTTTGTGATTGGCGTTGTCTCCTATTAAGGTTAGGATTTTGCAGAGTGAGAGGGAAATATGCGTTTATTTTCGGTTTATCATAAATAATGAAATAACCAAACATAGTATAATCTTTAAAACTGTTTTAAATAATTGTCATTGTTCTAACGAATACAACTATATATATATATTTTTTATTGTAAATTTCTGTTGTACTTGAATATCGTAATTTGTCAATCAAAATAGTTCCTAATTTCATTATTAAAGTATGGCATTTAACTTTATACAAAGTTTATGATAAAAACTGTATGTGGTTGTATTCCTTCGAGCAATGGGAAGAATCTGAAACAATTTTAAAGATTATACCATTTATGATTTTTTAAATATTTATAATAAACCAAAAATAAACACATATTTCCCTCTCACTCTGCAAAATCCTAGCCTTAAATACTTTTACTATTAGTCTAGATGCCCGCGTACATAAATGCAATTTATACATATCCTCGTATAACTTCTTGTACAGCATAATTGCGCCTAGTCTATCACTTTTTTCCTCTGAGAGAATTTTCGTAAACGCGGCGTTCCTCCTCGGCATGAACAAGACGATTTCCACACGTCGGACTGGAAAATCGGCAAATATATTTTGTCCGACAATTCGAAAATTGGATTCTACATATTTTTATTAAGTAATCTTGAAAAAATCAGCTGGTTATCAATAAATGTTTTAAAGTTGTGTTATGTTATGTTTAGGGTGGTAGACACCCTTAACGTTCCACAATTTTTGTCGGACAGTTTGTAGAAATATATAGAATATATATGTAGAATCCAATTCTCAAATTGTCCGACAAAATATATTTGCCGATTTTCCAGTTCGACGCGTGGAAATCGTCTTTTTCATGCCGAGGAGGAACGCCGCGTTTACGAAAATTTTCGCAGAGGAATAAAGTGATAGACCAGGCGCAATTATGCCGTACAAGAAGTTATACGAGGATATGTATAAATTGCATTTATGTACGCGGGCACCTAGACTATATGTCTTTTTTGAGTAAAGCAAAACTGATTTCAGTCATTGCCGTGCATTTTTATTAAGAAAGAAGTGGTCGATTTTTCTAGAAGTCATATTGGACATTTTTACTAAAAACTAACCCAATATTATTGATCAACATGCGTATATCCAAAATTTAATGGCATTTTGATTAATAGTTTTCAATTTATGTCCCCCTTAAAATTACATTTTTCAAATATTATATAACTAATAACTTGGAAACGAATTATTTTACGAAAAAAAGACATTCCAATTTTTCAATTTCAATTCACTTTTTCTACCACCCAATGTCATCGATACTTTCAAATTCGGCAATCCTTAATGCCCGAATAATTTACAAGTCCGCTGGTTCAAAATTTTTGATAATTATTTAATGAAAATTCTTGGCCTTTATTCGAAAACTATAAATCAAAATATTGTCATATTGAATATAAGGTTTGTAAACCATGTTGATCAATAAATAATATTTCATTAGTTATTCAGTAAAAAAAATGCATAAAATTACTTTTAGAAAAATCTTAATAAACATGTACGCCAGTGACTGAAATAAGTTTTGTTTTACAAAAAAAAAATTAGTAAAGGTCTTTGATATCGATCTAAATTGGGTTGAAATCGAATTACTAATAAGCTACACAAGCTGTATAAGATCAACAGTTCGTTTATTGTTTTTTTTCTGTTGTAAAATTATTTTTTGGTTCTTTTTCGTTAATATGGTTTATTTCATTTATTATGTATCTATTTTGTTCACTGTTTCCTAAAATAGTAGTTGTTTAAAATGTCGTACATGATTAATTGAATCCGTTTCTTTTTAGTTCCAGAATTGCAGACCTCAGAAGAAAACAATAAAGTGACCGACGGATCAGTTTTCTTAAAATCCCTTGAAGGTTTCCTTGTAGTTTTATCTTCAGAAGGCGATTTTGTCTACCTCTCTGAAAATGTCAGCGACTATTTGGGCATTTCTCAGGTAACGTATATTTATTTTATATTATATTAGATAAATGATGTAAATAAGTCATTCACATTGAATCAAAAGCAGCCAGATAGAGAAGAAAAAAACTATGTTTTAAAAGTTTGACTTTGTATTCGTTGGGTTACAAACAGCTCATTTTTTTCGAACGTATTTGTTGAAAGGACTCCTGTAACTTTTTTGGCAAACCTGACTTATTCGACTATGTACAATTTTACTTCCTTCGCTTACCGAGGAGAATTTGTATTGTTATCATGATAAAATCACTTTCCGAGATTTGTTCTGGTTTTCACGGTAATTTACGAAACTTAATATCTTTTCATTCCATGTGCCCCTCTGTCTGGCTGTCTGTGGGCGCTATGCCAACAAAAAAATACCGGAGAAAAATATAAAATATACTATTAGCGAAAAATATACATACGGGTAGTGGATACCATAAAAAATAATTAATGATAAAATTGTAACAGAGGACTATTTACATTAATATTTCGATTGTTTACATTAATATTTCGAATGTAGTTCACACAATGGGGTATTCTCATTCGGTGGAATTTGATAATGTCCTTTGAATAGTTTGAATATGTTAAAGTTCTCACAGAAATGAGTAGCACCCTCATGTCCCTCATGCATTCTAGGGGAAAGTGGCGTTGTCAGTATTCGCTCATTTTACTCCAATTAAGAGCCTCGCCGGTTAAGAATGTGGTATTGGGCCCAGCGGCTCATTAAGCTATTCATTCACATGAATGTGGCTTATGACTAGGAATGCTCAATAAAATAGATAATAAATATCAGAGTTTTTTCAAAACTATTGAAGATAATTAAATGAAATTAATACGAGACGTTGATAAAAAATAGCTTTGCATTTATATTTTTCTTACATTCCTATTACTATTACCATTATTATCATTTAGTACATATATTAAAAAAAATAATAATTTTTGAGGGTGCTTTTTTTATATCAGCTCCTTGAGTGACACCAAGAAAATCTATATTATTCAACACTAACATGATATCGTGTGTAAATATTACTGCAAGGTCAGGTTGGTGGAAAGTGCTTAAAAATATATAAACCTAGGTAATAAACAATATGCATTGCATTTATATTTTTCTTACATTCCTATTACTATTACTATTATTATCATTTAGTATTAAAAAAAAAAAATAATTTTTGAGGGTGCTTTTTTGATATCAACCCCTCGAGTGACACCAAGAAAATCTATATTATTCAACACTAACATGATATCGTGTGTAAATATTACTGCAAGGTCAGGTTGGTGGAAAGTGCTTAAAAATATATAAACCTAGGTAATAAACAATAGCACAGGCACCGAAGACCACCGAATTCCTACTCATTTGGACGCTAATAGTCGATAAAATGTACTACTACTTTTAGCTTGGCTCTCAGTCTTTTTTTTTTTTTTGTTAACAAGTATTGATTTTATTGGACAATATGGTTAAGCCATTTTAATTAATCCACAGTGATATTTTCTCAGGAAGGGACACTAGCGAAAAATGTTCCGTTCAGAGGTCTTTTGGGAAGAACATTTTTTCAGGTGAGCGGGGGGATAGGGCTACCTTTGAATTTCTAATTTCTTTTTTTATTGCGTATTCTGATTCTACGGAAAAAATACATAACTTTTGTACCCAACATATTTTTCTCTTCCCCACCCTGTTGAGTGGGGATGGGAGTAACTTTTGAATTTTCAAAAACCTGCAACATGTCTGAACTCGGGCATTTTTAGGAAAAATGTTTCAAATAAAAAATGTCCCTCTCTGAACGGAACAATTCTTCCTGCAGGTTTTTACCCCCATGTCAACAGTGCCTTAATTCGTGAAATGGTGGGATCGAGGGGAATGCATCACAGGACTCGAAGTGCTGATTGACCAATCAAATGGCGTAGGTGGTAGATTACGTCATGTTAAGAATTTGAATTTGTTTTAATTTTTTACGGGCTTCTACAGTGTATTTGACAAAAATGAAAAACACGTGTCTTTCATTTTTTCATTAAGTATTCAAATATGGTATCACCAAAATTTGTGAGAATACCCCATTGCTAAAGAAGAAATCTGCGACACTTTTAATAAAAAATATACAGGGTGGTCACTAGATTTCTTAAATAATAATTAATTGAAAAGGTGAACAAAATTAATATTTAGAGTGTAGTTGACACAAAGTATGAAAGCCTGATTTACCTTTGGTGAAATAAACATGCAGGGTGGTAACCCCAAAAAATATATAACAATAAATAAAACGTGCCGAGTAGAGAAGAAAGTTTTATAACACTTTTACAGTATTTTTATCTCATTTTTCATTTTAATGATCAATTTCTACAGACTACTTTTTTCTTATTTAGACCGACAGACAGAATTTTTTTTTGCTCAAATTTAAATTCTACATTTCATGACATTCTAAGCCTATTGGAACAATTTTGCGTTACTACCACTGGATGTGGAAGTAATTAGGAATCAGTTTGAATAATCGAATATATGGAAATAATTCACAATAGAAGTTATTCCACTTAACAATTCTTCACTTCACTTAGGTGCAAGAACAACCAGATCATAAAAATTTCATTCCTCTGGATATTATTCATTCTGGCCTACAAAGGGCCAGGGGAATGAATAATATCCAGAGGAATGAAATTTAGTAAACTTTTGCAGGGTGTCAGATGAATGATGATATTAGGCTAGGGATATGAACAACAGACAATTTACAAAAAGTCTGACACAAAAATAGTAAAATAATGATTAAAGTTCCCTTGCTATCTATTTAAGTGTTGTTATTTATACTTCACTTCTATGAAATTGTTTAAAACATATCGTGCATACGCTAAATTTATACTCGGCATAAAATACGAGTGACAGTCCAGAGGAATGATTTTTGAGCATTTTGTTTCCATAAATAAAATATTTCTCAAAATTTCAATTATTATAAGTAGGTATGTCAAGAATTTATGATTAAATACTATATTGTAGTAATTACTTTCTTAAAGCTAACAGTTTTTTTTAACAGCGCGGGACATCAAATATACAAGAGGCTACTTTGAAATTTTGGTTGGCGGAGGAATACTAGCCAAATAAAACAGTGTACACTTACAAATTTTACTCACCTAGTATGTCTTTGTCAGTTTTATTTCTTATTCGATTCTTTTTAACCTACCATATTATTATTATTTTAATTTTAATTTACTAGAGACAGAAAGAAATACACTTAAAACCAATTTTCTCATTTTTTTTTAAAGAAACCTGTTAGCTTCCTGCATTCCGTTAATAAATCACTTGCTAAATTGATGTCAAAAGCACTTTTGATATGAGAATATTATTTAGGTATTAAGCAAATCACAACTTACACACTTTTTTTATTCATTATGAAATCACCTAAAATGTGTGTAAGTTGTGATTTGCTTAATACCTAAATAATATTCTCTAATTATGAGGAAAGCAAATGAATACAAAATTATCCACTTTTGATATGTTGAGTTTATTTCACTTATATTGTATTCTCAAAAGAAACGAAACTCGGCCACCCCATTTTATTTCCACTGCAGATGGGCAGTGTATATTTTTCTATTTTTCCTGTTGGGATTCTCTGCCAGATGTATTTTCTTCCTCAATGTCCGTGAAATCTACAAAATATGATTATCTAGTATTTTACTGGAAAATAATCTCTACATGTGGCAGAAGATCACAACAAGAAAAACAAAAAAATTAAGAAAATGCCACAACGAACATTTAGACAATATTTAGATGTCTGTAATCGAGACTGTAATTTATGTCTGATTATTGTAATCCAATGTTTTCTAGATAACCATGCATATATGATAGAATGTTAATGTTACTGTAATTAGCTATGGCAATAAAAATCATGTAATTATATGCTACACCTAATTCATTAAAAAGATTTATTTACTTATTTCATTTTATTCATTATATTATCTAATACTGCAGTTAATAACCAATCATTAAATAAATGCATTTATTACTTAGCTTATAGGATGCAATTATTGCCTCTGTCTCTCGGCAGTAAAACATAATCTCAGTATATTTATGCATATAAGTATACCGAAAAAAGTTATTCTTTATAAAAAGTTTTGCTTGTCTTAGGAAGCCATAAACAATTGTCAAAACTTAAGATAAATTATACAGAGTATTCTAAAAATTAGAAAATATAAAATCGAATTTAAGCAAACTACCTTTTTTAACATTGTTATTGAAAATTGTATTTAACAATTTTTTTTCAATTATGAAGAATTGCAAAATAAGGAAATAACAATGTTCAAAAACAAAATTCATTTTACTCAACTAAGTTGAAAACCATTCCACATGTAGACTTACTAGTACACATTTTTCTAAATTCTTCATATAGACACATGAGATCACATCTTCATTTATGGTTGCATCAGCATCCACCATTTTTTGCTTTAATAAATCTACGTTGTGTTCGAAATCGTTTGCGTATACGCTTTTTGCTTTAAATACCCCTATAAGAAGTAATCCAATGAGGTTAGATGTGGCAAACGGGCTGGCCATGCTGTTAGTTTATAGCCGCCAATCCACTTGTCGTCAAAGTGATTATCTAACCATTGTCTAACTAGAATTGTTGAATGTACTGGGCATCCATCTTTCTGAAAAATTATTTTTCTCCTAAATTCTAAATTTGCATTGTTCAGTTCGCTTAAAATAAAATTAATCAAGATTTCAAAATAAGTATTTTTATTCAAATTTTCATCAATAAGGACTGATTATTCTGTGATGTATTATATCGCACCAAACATTTACTTTTTAAACTTTTAACTGTTAGTGGTAATTGAAAATTAGGATTTTCCTGAGCCCAGTACATACAGTTTTGAGAAGAGACTGCCCCATTAGTCATAAAAGTATATTCGTCCGTGAATAAAATGTTTCGATGAAATGATCTGTGTCTGCTAAAATTTTCTCACTCATAGTAAAAGTCTAAACGACGAGCAACATCTCCAACTTGAATTTTGTAAATAAATTTAGGTTTGAATGCACAAAATTTGTTGCTGACTAAAATCCTCAAAAGGTAATACCATCATTTATTGATCTTTTCATTAATGGCCATCTTGGGTGCTCTTGTACAGAGTGTAAAACTGCAAGAGTAGCAGAGTCATCTTCATTTAATTGTTTTTTGGTTATTTTGATATTTTTTACATCCCCAGTGAATCAGATTTATAAATTAATTACCGTACTACTTTGCTTAACATCTCGATATTCCTCATTAAAAACTACTATTACTTATTTATAAGAAACATTTCCGATTCCATAGCATTTGACCAAGTAAATTCGTTGCGAAGGGCAAACCGCGAAGGAAATCTGGTGTACACTCAGAGGGAAATCCGAGAAAATCTTAAGGAAATCTTAGGAAATCCCAGGAAATCTCTGAAAATCTTTTGCTTTTCGGATTTCTCCCCCTCGCTCTCCAAAATTTTTTTTGAAAAAATTCTAGGAAATCTTAAGGAAATCTCAGGAAATCCCAGGAAATCTATGTAATCTTCGTCAAAGAGGAAATATGATTACAAAATTTTGGCGTCGATTCGTTGTTTCAGGATTAGCATAATTCAATATTCAGTAATTAATGTTGTTGTTTCAAAATAATTTGGCAACGCTCGTTCCTACGAGAAAAATGTTCCAGACAAAGTTGAAGAGGACAAAATTTCCTGCATTTTTTGTATACACATTTTTATTGTAAGTCTAATATGTAACGAGATACAGCGTGGAAAAATGAGGTGTTTTTTCAAAAATTCGAAAACAAAACATTAAAATAAAACAGCAAATTAACATATCCTGTCCTTACCAACAAAAAGGTAACTTTCAATATTAATAATAGCTATTCTATCTTAATTTTTTACACAAGGAGAACTAAAGATCATGAGAGAGATCGCAATGCTTTAAAAGTTTCTGTAAAATATGGTACACTAGCCAAAGTGCACGCAGACACTAGGCACCATAGCCTAGGTATCGACCCATGAGGTATTCCATGTTTTATGGCCAATTCTTCTGAATAACTGTCATTAAATTTAATAATTTGTTTCCTATTTTCGAGGCATGACGTAAACCACTGTAATACTATCCGTCAATTTAATATTTTTTTAGTTTCAATACAAGTAGATATTTGTTATATAATATAAATAATATAAAATATGTTATGTTGTAAATGTACATTTTATAATATAAACATTTTTTTCCTAAACCTATATTTCTGATGCTGTATCTCTTTAAACATTAAACTTACAATAACAATGTGTATTCAAAAAATGTAGGAAATTTTGTCCTCTTCAACTTTGTCTTGAACATTTTTCTCGTAGGTTCGAGCGTTGCCGAATTATTTTGAAAACCAATTTCTTGCACCTTTAATTAATTAATTCATGATGGAGGCTCGTCCAAATGGGCTTAGAATGTCATGGAACGTCGAGATCTTAGGTTTGAGCAAAAAAAATTTTTGCCTGTTTGTCTGTCGGTCTGTCTGTCTGCAACTTTTTTTTGTGCGCATGATTACTCTGGAACCGTTTAAGATATTGACTTGAATTTTGGTACACTTACGTATTTTAACAACATCTGGAACTAGATTATTTTCATCTTATTCCGTTGAAGGGTTGGGGGATAAATTGGGATAAATGTGAATAAATACTGTAAATCAAGCAGGTAAGAGTCCATAAAATTAGTATTCGGTATATACAAGAGGAGCTAATGTCTCAAAAAACTTCATCCATCCCCACTACCACCCCCCTATCACTACCGATGTGGAATATCGTTTTATGGGTTTTTGGGGTAGATTATTTCAAATATTACATTATTAAAGTTCCATAAACAATTATTTCTACATACAAAATTTGTTCGTTGTGAGAGACAAATCTGGATGTGGAAGTAGTGATTCCTTGGGCAGCGATTGTTTTAGAACAACTTGTATAATTTTTCTTGAGTTTGACAACTGTTTATGGCTTCCTAAGACAAGTAAAACTTTTCATAAAGAATGACTGTTTCTCGGCAAATCAAAAATAAGAAAGTTTACAAGAGTGTGCGGGGACACACTGTATATTATATATATTTGTGAATGAAGCAATTCATGGTATACTTCATTAATATGACTTATTTTGGGTATCTAGTTTTAAATGCAGTAAATATTCAAAAATTAGTCTGTGTTAAAAATGGTATGAGTACTGTTTCTGTTTGCAGCACCTAAACGATCAAAATTTTTTTTTATCAGTTCAGGTTGCTTTAGGCAAATGAAAACGTTAAAAACTTCAATATGATTAACGTGACACTTTTTTAGTAACAGTCGATATTTCTTCAAATGAAGCCATATTATTATGTATAACGTAGTGCGAGTTATAGAGATTACATAATATTTTTAAAAATAGATCACAATGAACATAGATGTTTATCCTGTGTATGAATATTCACTATAATTTATTTATTTATTATACGGCAGAGCCATTTTACATTTTATAATTCAATAAATGAGAGTATAATTACATAAAAATAGTTTTGAAATAATACATAAAATAAGAAAAATAAAAAACATTTTTTACAAATACAATAACATTTAGCTGCACCATGTTTTAATTTTAATTACTTATACAATGTTTAACTTGGTTTTTGAATGAATATAATGACGAGCCAAAGAGTTCTATATCTTTATGGAATGAGTTTGCTGTTCTGAGTAACCTGCTTATGGGCTCGTTTTGACCATAATTTGTAGGATGAAAAGGTATTTTAAAGAGTTCTGAATTTCTTGTTCTACGATTGTTCATATTAAAGCTAATCAACTGAAGTATCTCTGGACAGTTTATATTACAATTAATTAATTTATGCAAAAAGCATAAATCAAGTTGCACTCTTCTTCGCTCAAGTGATAGAAGGTTGAGTTCGCGTAAGATATCACTGTAGGAATATTCGCCTACTGGATGACCCATCATGAATGCACATTGTCTAAGGAATTTTGGTTGGACATTCTCAATAGATTCTTTATCAACGTTATATGCTGGATTCCATATCACACTGCCATATTCTAGTAGACTCCTTACCAGAGAACACTAGAGCAATTTGTATATATTAATAGAAAAATAGGTAGAGTCCCTATTGATGCAACCTAACACTTTTAGTGCTTGTGATCTGATTTTTGATATATGAGGTTTGAATGTCATCTTGAAATCGAATATTACTCCAAGATCTTTTATAGAATGTACCCTGTTTAAGGTAACATTATTGAGATGATAGTCGAAAATTACAGGATTATTGCTTCTCATGAAAGAAATTTGATTACACTTAGCAGGGTTAAGTTTTAATAGATTGTCACACCATCGAACTAAATTATCGATATCACTTTGCAAAAGAAAGGCATCATAAGAGTTGTCAACGATTCTGAATAGCTTCAAATCGTCAGCAAACATTAAGTAATTACTATTAATGAGTACCTCGCTAATGTCATTAACAAACAGATTAAATAATAATGGACCGATATGCGATCCTTGAGGAACGCCAGAAGTAACTATAATAGAAGATGATACGGCTCCTGAGCATCTGACAAACTGAGTGCGGTTATATAAATAACTACGAATCCATTCAAGCATGCAACCTTCGACACCCAAAGCCCTTAGTTTGGCTATGAGTAACACGTGATCAACACGATCAAATGCCTTCGTGAAATCGGTGTAAATTGAATCTACTTGTGATTGATATTCAAAAGCATTGAGGATAAAATTTTCATAAAGAAGGAGATTAGTTGAGGTGCTCTTTTTACACATAAAACCGTGCTGCTCATTGTTAATAATATGTGCACTATAATAAAGTTTGAATCATTAACTTTGCAACGTTTAACCTCCATTTATTATAGAAATGTGAAAATATATATTTTTTATTCTTATAGGTCGATTTGATGGGACAAAATGTATTTGAATACAGCCATCCCTGTGATCATGATGAAATTCGAGAAGTGTTATCCGGCAAAGCTCATGATGATACCGACGCACCAAAATCAATGTTCATTCGTCTTAAGTGTACACTCACCAGTAAAGGAAGATCTGTAAACCTCAAATCAGCTACGTACAAGGTATATATATTTTGATTACTTATCACTAAAATCAGCCAAAAAATGTATCATTCGAATAGAATATATTTTTTTCAGGGGCTGGTGAAATTTCAATAATTTTTTTCTCGTCTCTGGCACAGGGGACCCATACAAAATATGGGAACTAACATCTAGAGAAGCACTCCTCTAACGACCCGTAAAAAAATTTGAAAAAACAATTTGCGAAAAATTTTTTCAAAATTCGGTTGACCCCCCTAGGTCTAGGGACTCCTGTTGAAAATTATTTTTTTTTGTCATATACATTTTACTTTTCATAAAAGTACAACAATAGGTTTTGGAGTTTATGAAAATATTTTCATTATTAACTGAAATACAATGAACTGAAATTTTGTAATTTACAATTTAACAAATTATAAAATTTCAATTCGTTGTATTTCAGTTAGTAATGAAAATATTTTCATAAACTCCAAAACCTATTATTGTATTTTTATGAAAAGTAAAATATACAATGACAAAAAAAAATAATTTTCAACTGGAGTCCCTAGACCTAGGGGTAGGGGGGTCAACCGAATTTTGAAAAAAATGTTCGTAAATTGCTTTTTCAAAATTTTTTACGGAGTGCTTCTCTAGATGTTAGTTCCCATATTTCGTATGGGTCCCATGCGCCAGAGACGAGAAAAAAATTATTGAAATTTCACCAGCCGCCACTGATTTTTTTCATATCAAAAACTCTTAAATACTGTTAAGTATACCGATAGAAAAGTCTATAGTTCTGTCTGGATCACATGTATATAGATGAGCTTTTTTTAAACATATATTTAACGTCGTCCTATTCTCATGACTAAGGCCAATCAACAATGCTAGGAGACGAGTTATCCCCAATCTGTAAATTTTTGCCGAACCTCTCCTCTTAAGAAGAGTAGGGAGTTTTTACTTGCTTATTATTTATTAAATAAGAGACTAACTGCTCTTCATCCCCTCCGAGGGATGGTATATCCACTATGCAATTCCCGCCTAGAATTATTTAGCTTCTATGTATGCACTGATATACATGATAGGGTGAGGCCACTGTATTTCCCTGGATGCCACTTTTCCAAGTACTAAGAGTGACTAATGTGACAGATCAGACTCGAAACAAATGAGATCAAGTTGGCAAAAACAATAATTATTTCTTAGGTGTAAAGAAGTGTAATATATCCTAAAACTTTATTACTGTACTAATACTAAACCATTAACCAGTTAAAGTCAGTTGTGGCCAAACTCACAGTGTGATTAGTGTGATTGCAGAAAAAGTGATTTTGTGCTTTTTCTAAATATTGCCTTTTCAAGTTTCATCAGTTAACAGAATGTGACGATTAGCGATTTGCCTTGCCAATTCATGCCTAAAATTTCCAGCTCTTGCCAAATCTGACAAAGTTGGGAGGTAGCGCAACCCTCATATAGCCCCAAGACTACGGCCCTGGGTCCTATAAATATTTATTTCATTTTGGTTGGTTTAACTAGAAAACGTGCGATGATACTACACCCACAAAATTTAATGACAAGTTAACCAATGCGGGCAATATGCCAGCTCATATGGGAATTTTTTATTACATTATTGAATCTCTAACTGATAAAAAAGTAAAAGTGGTAGTCTTTTGGTTAGATTTGTTTATAAAACAATTATTAAAAATGACGATTTACGCGATAAAAGAAAAGATAGGAATTATTAAGTGGTATTTTTGTGGTAATACAGCTCAAGATACTGTAGATTTAGTTGCTGTGGCTTTTGAAAATCGTCTCATTACTGAAACTCAAATGGTTTTGAATATTGTTCACTTTACTGGCACCATCAAGGTAGCGCAATGAGCTGAAGTGTTGCATGGTGAGCACTTTTAGTCAACACTATCTGCTGCATACTGGGTTCAATTCCCAACTCAGACACTGTTAATGTTGGTGGGTATTGAATGTTGCCTGCATTTTTTTAAACATGCAGCCTTGGCTTTGGATTTGGGTGTTATCTAATACGTATAATGTGTTATGTTAAAGTTTATGGGATACGTGACTGGTTGTAAGAAATGCCATAATATAAATAATAGCTTTCCATACAGTGAAACAGTTATACAAAGCGCAAGAGACTGGAGAAATTGTGGTTTGTAGAATCGTCGAAACTAGTAATCCTTGCTCCACTCAGAGTAGAGAAATCGCAGAGAACAGCTTCCTCTGTGGCATACCATTCAAGCGAGCGAACAGTTTGCATTATTCTGAAGCAAAATAGGTATAAATGTTATAAAGTTTCTAACACGCAAAAATATTTTCAAAAAATTTAGTTTTGTAAAACTATGAGGGAATAGCCTTTCACAATGAAAATTTTGTTAGAAATATTTTGTTCGGTGAATAGTCTTCATTTTCTTTACATGATCATCACAATCCACTCGTTTAATACTGGTCCAAGAAAAAGCATCTTGAATCTTGATATAAGTCCTCATATGCAATATTCACAAAAATTAAATGTCTGACGTGGTGCCATCAATGACATGTATTATCAATAATTTTTTTACTTATATTAAAAATAGCATTTCTTTTCCATTTTTTTACCTATTAAATCAGAAACCCGCACAACAATAATCATCCTGGCTATGAAGCTGTGCGGGATTCTGGACCACGTGGCCAGTGTATCTTAACCCATTAAGGACTAATAACGTACATGTACGTTTTCATTAAGCTGCTGTTGACGGCCGAATGCCGTACTAGTACCATATCTATTTATTTATTTATTTATATATATAATCAAAATCAAAAAATACATAATTTAGTTTACAAGGTGAGACAATAAGTAGTAAATATAAAACACAATAAACAAAAAATATGACAAATACAGATTAAAATTCTTTGTACGAATATAAACATTTTTCAAGTAAAAATTGTTTCAGACTAGATTTGTATTTATTAAAATTGTTGACATCTTTAATCTCACTAGGTAATTTGTTGTAAAAACTAATACCTGATCCTATGAATGTGCCCTTTGTGTCATATACAAAATAATAATTTTATATTTTATATTTTTCTTATTCTCGGCTGGCGCAATTGGAAGTATCATTCCCTAGCTCATCACGAAAGGGTTAATACTAATAAAATAATAGTATCAATCATGTGATTTTTAATCAAAATATCAAAAGACTTGCTTTTAATTTTAGGTTATTCATTGTACCGGTCACATAGTTAAATCAGATACAGAGAAGAAAAAGAAAGATGACAAGGTTAACATGCAGAGCTGTTTTGTTGCTGTGGGTCAGCCTATTCCACACCCGTCAAATATCGAAGCTCCATTGCCACGACAAACGTTTCTAACAAAGCACAGTTTGGACATGAAATTTACACATGCCGACGATGAATTGTAAGTAGCAAATTTTAATTTAAAAACTTTGTATTAAAATTTATAGCAAAGTAAGTGATTTGTGTATCAAGAAAATGTCAATCACTTTTCAATACTATGTATGTAGTGATATTACATGATATAGTAAAACTAAGACAAACATTTATGCTTTTAACATGCACTGAATTACAATTTTGTTATTACGATTTATAGAGTTGCCTGATATTAATAACACTAACAATTTAAAAAAATTCAAATGCAAAACCACAAGAAAACTTAATCCATAATGCGTTCTACAGCATTAATGATTAATTTCTCTTTTAAGTTTTGTTATATATTTTTGTTTATAATGTAATGTGTATATAAGTAAACTTATATTGTTTTTAGTGATCTAAAAAAATTATAATATACCTGTTGACACTTATAAATAGTCTGATAATCAGAGCCATGAATACTAAAGACGAGAATGTGGCATGCCGTGCTTTCAACATTTCCGTAAAACTGGAAGAAAGAAGCGCACGTTTTAGGTGGTTATAGGTGGCGTGGTTCTCACTAGCACACTGGAACGCGAGCTGCTCATTGGCTAACGACATTGTTGCTAGTGTTCCTAGCGCCACCTGTGCTCTTCACATTTTGTGGATCGGTTTTCATCGGAATTCCCATTAGCGTCCGTAATCTTTGTCTTTATAATTCATGATCAGAGCCCCGAGGAAAGATCTTCTTTCCAGAGACGATTTTTATGCAGATATAGTATATTGTAAACACCCAATCAAGCATTTCCAAATAATAGAAAAACTACGAAATAATGAAATATTCAGTGTTGTCAGCTAAAATGTATTTTGGTAATGAATTTAATACCTACACTGTGGCGATACTGGAAATTTACCTACCTGTGAAAGTGGCCCAACATGAAGAAAGAAAGGTATGTGTAACTTCATACCTCGACTACGACCTCACCAGTGAACTACATACGATTGTGAAGGATACAGTAGGAAGGGCTCAGAATTATAGAGTTGATGGAAGTTTTTAAAATGACTCATTCACATCCTTCACAGGCTAACGTAAACTTGTAGATTCCTGATATTCAAGAATTGCAATTTGACAGCTAAACAAATATTAATAGACATATTTCCTCAGATAATCATAAAAGGATCATAGTGACAGAAAAAGCAATTTTAATTTAGATTTAGTGGAAGGGATATAACATTCCGTGGATGAAACAAGATGATCCACTTTTTAAGCAACTGAAAAGTATAGTAATATTCAGATGCCGTTGGAGTTGACACTAAGAAAAATTCACTGTTTTTCGCAAAGATGCAACCAGCAATGGACATTGAAAATAATGAAGTTAGATTTTTAGCCGTTACCAAGCAACCCATAGCTCTAGTAACCTTGTCTATGTCGTGATGCAAATGCAACATGCACTTTTCACGAATTCAGGCCCCATATAGGAAACTAAAACATTTTCAATGTGAAAATACGTATCACTGGCCCGTGACTGTTCTTGTGAGCTTAATATGAAATTCGTCTGGGTTAGCGTGCACAAACCACCAATGCTTGCGGCTAGCTGGAAGGTAGCAAATATTTTGAAGGAAAATTCATTGTGCAGACACTTGATAATATCAAAGAAATTCTAAAATCACAGAAAAATTATTTAATTCTAGCATAGTTTAAATTTGCCGCCAGTTAAAAAAGTAGTGCAATAAAATCACTCTAATTGGCAAGCGAAATGGCATTGGCACATTTCTTGTGTTTATGTTATTGTGTATTTATAGCCAAGCAGGTATAAAGCTCTTGGGTTATATCATTGCAATTCTGAAATAGTTTATAACTCCCAGAAGGCTTTAACCTGATTGGGTAGAAACTGCAAATTAACTCTCAACTGGATACCGGGCCACTCTGGCATGGAAGACAAGACTCCTTAGCAGGAGATTTCTTGGACCAGAACCAGTGCTAGGCATATCGTCATGCACTGTGAAAACAACCATCTTTGTCTGAACTGAGAGAAAAACACTCTAGCACTGGAAAGAACTAGGATTCATTCATTCAAAGGATTCTATTACATATACTTTGAAATCAAGAACTGAAAAATTTTTAGAATTAAATGGGTTATACCTAAGAATTCTAATTGGCCTATACATTGGACACTGCAGACTAAATCACCACCTATGGTCTCTCTGTGTTTAGAGAGAGATGAAACAACAAAGCACGTTTTATGTATCTTTTTTTTTTAACTGTTTAACGTCGGCCTTTTTCCGCTACCAGGGCCTATCACCAACGCCAGGAGACGAGCTACCCCCAACCTGGAAATTTTGCCGAACCTCTTCCCTTAAGAAGAGTAGGGATCTTTTACTTGCCTAACATTTAATAGACAAGGGACCGCCTGCTTTACATCCCCTCCGAAGGATGGTATATCCACTACGTAATCCTCTTCTGAAATTACGTAACTTCCGAGTATACACTGATATACAAGCCTCTAGAAGGTGGGACGAGAACTCTGTATTTCCCAAGATGGGAGCCCATCCAAGTACTAACCGCGCTCGACGTTGCTTCAACAGAATATCGACTGATATTCACATTGAAGTCGCCTCTACGCTCGCCCCGTTTTATGTATCTGTCCTGTGCAGAAAGGACCAGGTTCTCACTCTTTGGCAAAGGGCAATTACTACCAAAGGACAGTGTCTCACCCAATAAGGTTATCTATCGACTTTATTAAGAAGCTGAACTTACTGGATGAAGTATAATTAGGAGTGAACCGCAATAAATCAGATGGTCCTAGTGAAGGGTCTGACTATAAACCCACTTGCATAACAACATCTAACCTACTGTATATTCGTATCTGAGAGTTTTATTATTAAAATACGTAATTCAGAATATACACAAATATTATACATTAAATCAAAGGCAAATTACAAATAATTACAGAAATCAAAATACTAGTTATCACTACATAACGACACCACATCCGAACTGATTGGGCAGTGAATATCAACTAAAAATAAGTTACGTTAGACTAGCAGAATAGCTGAATTCACAGAATTATTAATCGACTTCTCCTATAGCATTTTGCAGTGATTGCAGTCTATGAAATTGAGTGTAACTTTTATATTCCACTGAGAAAGTAAAACGCACTTTGGCAGTTTCTTATGTTCCACGGGCAAAATTATTTTCGTGTAGTGTGCACTAAGCGCAGATTTTTGATACGAGCTCTGGTAGCTCGTGCGATCGTAGAGTGCAATATGTCACATATGATTAAACTAGAAAGAATAAAAACATTTACTATAATCTATGAATTTTTGAAGAGTTCTTCAGATAGTAGTGAGCACGAGATTATAGTAAGTAGGCCAATGAAAAGAAAACGATAGTGTACTAAAAATTCAGAATTTTATCGGTAATGCCCTATCTGATTTACAGGCAATCAGATCACGCTGGAACAATTTTTTTTGTATGTGCCACGACTGAGTTATAAATCAAGAGCTACTGGCTGATGGTTCATCCAAAGCCAAGAAGGAAAAAAAAAATGACAGGCAATAAACCAGACCCATAAAATGTCAAACTTTTTCTTCTTTTTTTTTACCTATATAAAGAGGTCAAAGTAGGATCGAAAAATTTTAGTAAACTTAAATTTACAAATACTATTAGGTAATTAAGTGATTAAAAGAGGGAAAAAATGGAACATGCCCATTTTATTTTTACTTAATAAAGCAGGAAATAACTAGCTCAAGGTGTTCGGAAATCAATGAACCTTGTAAATGATCCGTTTCCACCTATTTCAGACAATTAGATCAGATTAAAGTTAATGATAACAAATATAACAGCAGAAAAAAGTTAAACTTCACACTGCTACTTATCCCCAAAAAATAGATTAGTTATTTATTGTTAAAAATATAGTTTAATGTATAGAACTTCTAGATTCAAATAATTTTAAATAGAATTTGATGATTGTCATTGAATTTCCATTTTATTCAATCAAGGACTACTAAAAATATAGTCATAGCGAAAAAATTCCCTATGTATTCATCACCATCGATAAATACATTCTGACAGGATAACCATAGATCATCAGCAATAATAATTCCTTTAAGAATTAGTGATTTGCATTACTGAATTGAATCTGATAATTGACAGATTTAGGTGTTATTATGGTTGTAAACTGTCAAGTATAACATATTATTTCTTGTAAATTTTTAAGTATCTTTTAATTCACTTTGAAACAATGTAAAAACCAGGGACCGAAACCGAAATTTATTTCGGTTCGGTTTCGTTTACGGTTAACTGACTTACACCATTTTCGATTTTCGGTTATGGTTTTGGTTTTCAGAGCAGCGTTAATTTGGATTTCGGTTTCGGTTTTCCAGAATCTCGCATTCCGGTTTTCGGTTTCGGTTACGGTTAGAAAAAAATCGTAATTTTGGTGCGGTTTTCGGTTAGGGCTTCGGTTAAAATTAAATTAAAGCTTCTAGGGACCGAAAACGAAATTTATTTTGGCTCGGTTTCTGTTACGGTTACCTAACGTACATCATTTTTGGTTACGGTTTCGGTTTTCAGAGCAGTGTTAATTTGGTTTTCAGTTTCGGTTTTCCAGAATCTCTCATTTCGGTTTCGGTTACGGTTAGAAAAAAAAAACGTAATTACGGTGCGGTTTTCGGTTACGGTTTCGGTTCGGTTACGGTCCCTTGTATAATCATGTCAGATTTGTTCACTAATGGAAAATTGAATTTTAAAGATAATGTCTTTCTTCATTTTCATCATTTTCGTATAAGTTTGAAGTTAGAGGACTGATAAAAAAATACATTGGCGAAAATGGGCCATTTTTAACTCCCTCCCTCCCTCCTCTAACATTTGTGAAATCCCTTAAACGAGCGTTCGTTTGCACATGGAAAGAGTATGCTCCGCTGTTTTAAAAAGTCCTAAACGATCTTTCCTGCTTCAGTCATGAACATTGTAATTATCGGATAGAGGTTTTTGCCAAGTTTTCCATGATGTAAAGTTTTATCTCATGAGACTTCCAAGGTGGAGTTACATGTTGCTGAGATTTCAATAAGTTTTGATGATAATCAAGATGGTTTGAACTTCTAATAACTGATGAACTTACTTCCACCTTAATGGATATATGGTAATAAGCAAAATGGTAGATATTGGTCAACAGGAAACCAAATAAATGACATTACATGAAGAAATGCTGTATAGCATAAAAGTCACTGTTTGGTGTGAAATTTCATTGTGAGAAATCATTGATTGATATTTCTTTGAATATGTTCATGAGATTGAGATAGCAGTTACAATAATATCTGACCGTTACATAATGATGCAACGAAACTTCTTTACTCAAGAATTTAGAATATGTAATTTGAATGACATATGGTCCCAGCAATATGGTGCCACTTCTCATTCATCTAGAGTGTCAAGAGAAATTGTGGGAAGAATGTTCTATAATAAAATAATTTTGCACTTGCAGACAGAAAATGGCCTCTACGCTCGCCAGACTTCTTGAATCGCAATTTATTTTTATGGAAACTTCTGGAGTCGAAGATGTATGTAAAAGAGCTAAAGAACAACATACAATGAATTAACTATGAGACAACAATATACAACACATGAGCGGAAAGTTCAGTAATCTCAATCGAATTGTTAAGGCGAGTTATGCAAAATTCCTGGAGACTCGGATCACAATATGCTGAATAATAGAGCCAACATTTGAAAACTGTATTGTCTTAGTTAATAATTTCTTTTGTAACCAAAATTGGTATGTTTCTACTTTACGTTTTAAGGAAATTTTAAAAAACATTCAAAATTATCAATTGATCTCTATCGTTCTGCCAGACCTGTTATGGATTTTCAACTTTTTCAATTATGTGTTTCTTTTTATTAATTGACAAACTTAATATCATTTAAATTTAAAATATGAACAATTCTGTGTAAATTATAAGGTATCTATGGATATTATATAGATTCAGCAAATATAGTATGTGATATAGGGAATAAACTTCGATGTACTATTGGCTGGGCTGGGCTATTGAAAGCAGAATGGGTGGGGTCGTCGATGCGGTCAAGCGGTGGTGGTATGAACGAATACCAATGCCCTACGTTGATCTACGACAAGGCGTGGTTTACCTGTGTTGATATACGTTTACATATCATGAACTACATTTACTGAATCTGTATAAATACATTCTCAACACTGTATTTTGCACACAACACATAAATGATATTTAAGCTTGAAAAAAATTAAGTAACTAGATTTCCAAAATGCCAGTTAAACATTTTTATTTCTTTAATTCATATTTATATCATTTGTCAAAGAACGCACTCTAACTGTTCCTTGAAGTAAAAGCCTCAAGCGTATAGGTTATTTCTCAGTAATATACTGAGTGAATCTATCATTTTTAGATTACCAGAATATTATTTTTAGAAGAGTATACATATGTGGTATTCCAAAAAGAAAAAAGGAATAATTGAAATTATACACACAATAAAACTACCCATTTATTACCGTACTTGGTTTTTGTTATTTCAATATCATGAAATATAATGCTAAACACCTTTTTTCATAAATGCTATTTTGTTCAAATTTCCAATTAATTAGCCAATTTAACATACACGTAATAAATACAAGGTATTAAACAAAGTTAAATTAAAATTAGTTCTTGATAAACGGCCACCAAATGTACTTTCTCCAAGATACCTATTACAGGT
The DNA here is from genome assembly GCA_936432065.2 of Rutpela maculata. NCBI lineage: Eukaryota > Metazoa > Arthropoda > Insecta > Coleoptera > Cerambycidae > Rutpela > Rutpela maculata. Next base: position 287,831,636 of record OW386285.2, on the reverse strand, counting down.
GCAATTTTTTTATGGTTAGTTTTAAGGCCACTGCTAAATTCTAAGTAATGAATAAATAAATGGAATAAATGGATTGATGTCAATTCTACAGGATATACTTTAGTAACCGACTTCGTGACACATGGCACGTAGATATGATCTTTGAAGCGGAAATAAGGATATTAAAACATAAAAAAAAGTATTTAGATATGGTTAAGAAATGTAATCAGTTTGATAATTCGCTCAATCCAGGAATAAAATATTAATAAATTCACGACAAGGCGTAGTAGATGAATTTTGATGATGAAGTAAAACATTTTTCAATTTCAATTTTCAAAGCAGAAATAAAAAATGTCACTGGTTGCGTACCCGAGATACACAATGTCAAAAGTGACCTGAGCCGAACCACATTTTTCGTATTAATATATTCATTCCTTTGACGTTTTTCATTTGTAATAGACCGAATGCATGTAGGCAGCGTCAGAGTCGCGTTTGGGTACTGCAATAACCTCATTTTCTGTGCATCTTTGTTTATTACTTCTTTAAAAATGCCAAGCAATTATAGAAAAAATAAAAATTTAAAGTTTCACCAGTTTCCAGTATGCAGCAGTTTTAGAAGAAAGTGGATTTGCTCTCAAATTACAAAAAAGCCCATCTAGTGTGTTCAAAACATTTCACAGACCGAATGCATGTAGGCGGCGCACAATGGCGAGAAATGCCAGTGTTCCACCCAAATTACTCTATAGGTCGTAAATTTTAATTTATTGAGACATTCTTTTTTTTAAAATGTTCGTCTTGAATTTACCTATCGATCCCTCTAGCCGGATTTTGAAATTTCATTTTTCGTTTCTTTTAGTTTTTAATAGAAAATCATATTTTTACAAAAAAATACTGTTTTTTCTATTAAATTTATGGGCCGTAAATTTGAGTTTTCGTAACAAATTTTTTTTTTAGATCTTCGTCTCTTAATCAGCTATTGATCTGTCTAGATGGATTTTTGATTTAGTTGTTGACAACTGTCAAATTACTGTCAAATATAAAAAAATACAATTTTTAGATAAATACTTCATACAATAACAGGTTGGTGTTCAGAAAAAAATATATAGTGTTTTCAATGTACCTGGTTCCGAAGTTGACAGGAAAATATGTATTTCTAAATTTGGCAGCTGCCATAATTGATATCAAATTTCCAATGATAGATGGAATAGCTTATTAATTTAAAAAAATACCCTGTAAATGTATAGAAAAATAGATTTTGATCTGTTTGATTTAGTAATTGACAGGAAAATATGAGTTTTAAATTTGGCAGCTGTCATAATTGCTTTCAATTTTTAAAATAGAGTACTTATTATTTTTAAAAATGCACTTTAAATGTATAGAAAAATAAATATATATTGTTTTTAAACTGCCAGATTTAGTAGTTGTAGGCAGGGATTTATGGGGGGTAACGGGCTAATTACACCCCCCCCAAGATTCTGTAAATCATATATTTTTGTTAATTTTGGGAAGAAAATTTTTTTAGTAGGGTAATTAGGTACCTCCCCCAAGAAATTTTCAATGTAAAATGTTATTTTTTTCCGGATTTCTCCCCCCCCCCCGCTCTTCAAAAAAATTTGGGATGGAGAAAATTTTATTAATTTTTAGATTCCCCCCCCCCGCTCATCAAAAAATTTTGGGTGGTTTCAGTGTTACCCCCCCCCCCAAGCTCAAGGTCCAGATCCGCCCTTGAGTAGTTGACAGGGAAATATGGTTTTTAAATTTGGCAGCTGCCATAATTGCTGTCAAATTTCAAAACATAGAAGTTAGAGCTTATTAACTTTAAAAATACCCTGTGAATATATACCAAGACAGATAGAAATTGTTTTTAATGTACCTGGTTCCGAAGTTGACAGGAAAATGTGATTTCTAAATTTGGCAGCTGCCAAATTTAAAAATATTTTCCTGTCAGTTCATAAATCATGAAGATAAAAAATAATATATATCTATTTGTCTATACATTCAAAGGGTATTTTTGAAATTAATAACTTCTAATCTGCACACCTTAAAACTTAACAGCAATTATGGCAGCTACCAAATTTAAAAATTATATCTTCCTATTACTTACGAAATCAGAATCAGATAGATCACATAGTATATTATATTACTAGGAGTAGAACGCACTCTTTTTTTGTGTTGAGCCCAGGATTTGCAAACTGGGCGAAACACAAAAAAAGGCGTTCTACTCCGTGTAATATATACTATTTTTTCTTCAAGCGTATTAAAATGCAAAAATTCATTTATTTATCATAAATGTACAAATATTCAAACTACAGTCTTACATGTTGACACAATATGACAAGTGGCTAGTGGATAGCGCGCCACCGGTGGCTTTCGGTATTAACATTATGTTACTAGTAAAACAATACCCACTACGGTGGCGCTTTCGGAACTAACATTATGTTACTAGTAAAACAATGTCCACTACGGTGGTGTTCGGTACTAACATTTTGTTACTAGTAAAACAATGTCCTACTTCTACTTCTGTTTTTGGTGACATAATTTAAACATTTTAATACGCTTGAAGAAAAGATAATACACATCAATTTTTCTATACATTTATCAGGTATTTTTAAAGTTAATAAGCTCTTACATCCATGTTTTGAAATTTGACAGCAATTATGTCAGCTGCCAAATTTAAAAATGATATTTTCCTACGAAATCAGACAGATCAAAAATAATATATATCTATTTTTCTATACATTTATAGGGTGTTTTTAAAATTTATAAGCTCTTACCTCTATATTTTGAAATGAGACAGCAATTATGACAGCTGCCAAATTTAGAAATCATATTTTTCTGTCAACTTCGGAACCAGGTACATTAAAAATAATTTGTATCCGTTTTGCTATAAATTCACAGGGTATTTTTAAAGTTAATAAGCTCTAACTTCTATTTTTTGAAATTTGACAGCAATTATGGCTGCTGCCAAATTTAACTATATTTCCCTGTCAACTACTAAATCTGGCAGTTAAAAACAATATATATCTATTTTTCTATACATTTATAGTGCATTTTTATAATTAATAAGGTGTTACCTCCATATTTTGAAAATTGACAGCAATTATGACAGCTGCCAAATTTAAAACTCGTATTTTCCTGTCAATTACTATATCAAACGGATCAAAAACAATATATCTATTTTTCTATACATTTCCAGGATATTTTTAAAATTAATAAGCTCTTCCATCTATCTTTGGAAATTTGACAACATTATGGCAGCTGCCAAATTTAGAAATACATATTTTCCTGTCAACTTCGAAACCAGGTACATTGAAAACACTATGTATATTTTTCTGAACACCAACTTGTTATTGTATGAATTATTTATCTAAAAATCGTATTTTTTTATATTTGACAGTAATTTTGACAGTTGTCAACAACTAAATCAAAAATTCATCTAGACAGACAGATCAATAGCTGATTCAAAGACGAAGATTTGAAAAAAAAATTTGTTACGAAAACTCAAATTTACGGCCCGTTAGAATAAATTTAATAGAAAAAACAGTAATTTTTTGTAAAAATATGATTTTCTATTAAAAATTAAAAGAAATGAAAAATGAGATTTCAAAATCCGGCTAGAGGGATCGATAGGTAAATTCAAGACGAACATTTAAAAAAAAAGAATGTCTGAATAACTTAAAATTTACGACCTCTAGAGTAATTTGGGTGGAACACTGGCATTTCTCGCCACTGTGCGGCGTCAGAGTCGCGTTTGGGTACTGCAACATAACCTCATTTTCTGTGCATCTTTGTTTACTACTTCTTTAAAAATGCCAAGCTTTTCTTTTAGTTCAACTAAACTATCCATTTTCCGTAGGTTTCAAATAAACAAACTTATTTCAACACATCAAAACTACAAAGCACAGAATACAATGAATAGAGTACCCAAAGCCGATCGGTAACCGCCTGGCGGCGAAATATTTTACTAAACCTATGCATTCCTCCTATTACCTCCAAAGACATTACATTTTTTAAAATAAGCTTTCGTCTGGTTTCTTATCCAGATCTTGACAATACTTCTTCATTGATTGATTTAACATCGTATATATTAGGCATTGCTACCGAAAGACAGACTGCCGTGCCAGCTATGCCTACGCTGGGTATAGGAATATAGGGAGAGAAATTATGAGATGCATTGCCTCATTATGTTGTAATTTGAAGTGTATGCTACTATTTTTGTGTGTTCGCTTCTACAGCTGTTCTTCAGCCTCCTCCATTTCTAATTCTGGCAGCGCATATATACTTGCGATTTCTTTATGGTATTCCCTTTTCTTGTTTTGTGTTTGTGCAAGAAAAACTTGCTGTTTATTCCCAGTGTGCTTGACCCTTTCCTAGTTTGTTCATAATCCACTCAATTGTTGTCAACGTGTAGTATGATTCCCCTATTTTTAGTTTGTTCCCATTCAGTATCATCACTTTTGTCAGTGGAGGTGTTGGGTCTCCTCTTTGTCATGTCGCCAGTATTTTATTGTGTACATTTATATCCTTTTTTGTTATTGTTTTCCCTTCTATTAATGTTGACGTCTTCTGTTGTTTCTTTGACCCTATCGTTTTAGTAAGTAGTTAGACTATGCCTTTCAGCTTTCCTCAGACTTCATCTCTTGACAATTGGCGATACCTTTTTGAACATGTTTATAGTTATATTGTTTTATTAATTATTAAGAATAGTTTCCTTCTCAAGTTTTATTAAGAAAATAAAACTCGGGTGGGACCACCCTTCTAAACAAGCCTTTTAAAGAGTGAGAGACAGTTTCAGACATTCCACTCAAAAATGGGTCTTTATTCTTGTCTAAAATTAAAATTTGATATTTCAAGTCATTTAGAAGTAATTGTGCCAAAAAAGTGACTTCATGAACCACCTTTGAATTACATAAAAAGTGGGCATGTAACGATGTTCGCAGATGACACCATAATAACTGTATCTGCCGACAGCCCTGAAGAGGTAGAACGGCTAGTTCATACTGTTATGGTAGAATTGGGTATGTGGTGTCAAAGGAATAGACTCACCTTAAATGAGAGAAAAACTGTTTGTTTGAATTTTGGTTTACAGAGGCGGCTACCATCTACAATAATCTATGACCATCTGACTTTATCAGAATTAGGTAAACTGCTGGGAACTAGTCTGGATGCAAAATTATCATTTGACGTGCATATTGACTCTGTATGCAAAAAGTTAAATAAAGCTTATTTTGCTATTCTCCAGTTAAAAGATGTACTGGATGACAAGGAATTACTACAAACATATTATGCATTGGCATACCCTCACATTTCTTATAATATAATTTGTTGGGGAAATGCTAAGGACAGAGAGAGAGAGTATTTATAGCTCAGAAAAGAATTATTAGGTTAATATATAACTTACAACTTCGCGAAACATGTCGCAATATATTCAAAAATAAAAATATTCTTACAACACCCTGTATATACATATTAAAATGTTTATGCTTTACTAAGAAAAATATAAAGATTTTCGAAACTAGATCGGAAAATCACTTATATAGATTAAGCATACCACTGTGAGATATGAATATTCTCCATATTATAACTGTATACGGTTATACAATCTGCCAAATGAAATTAGAAATATTGCAAATTATTATAAATTTAAAAATAAAATAAAACAATTATTAATTTCTAATTCATTCTATGATATAAAAGACTTTACATATTCAAATTTATTAAACCTGTGATAAATTGTTGTTTGTTTTTAAGCTGTATTGTCTATTTTTACTATTTTAGTGATGTATGTGTTTAGTTGTTAGTATTATTCTTTTATTCAGTCATTTTGTATATTGTCTATTTGTTTTTATTATGTTAGTAATAGTGTGCTACAGTTACTGTTTATATTTACATATGCATTTCTCTTCTTGGTTTTGTTTTGTTTTTATATATTTCAACTACGATTTTGTAATTTTTGACTTACCATATATGCAAATTGTATCTTAAATGGTCAATAAACATTCTGTTCTATTCTATAACAAACTACACATTATTTTTTGTCCACTATCGACACCTTGAGGCCCTGTAATTACGAATCACCCTGCATAATAAACAAATATCGAACCTAAAATATTTTCCTTTTTTCCTCCATATTTTTATTATTTTATTATTTTCAGCATGAAAGACATTCTGGGTTATGAACCTGATGATTTGTTGGGGAAATCTGTATATGAATATCACCATGCAATGGACAGTGATCCGATATGTTCAGCTTACAAATGCTGTAAGTATTTTTTCTACTATTTTTATTTACGCGAAGGATAAACAATATGAATAATTTGTAGAGAGTAGATCTTTTGTTATCCGTCACTATCACTTTGTCACATGAAATCTATGATGTGACACTGTCCAACTAATACACAGTTATTTTATAAGACTAAGAACGTCTATACAGCAAATGTTTTTAAGATTAATAGCTATTAATTTTGATTTATGAAATCTTTTATGTTTGCTATAAATATGAAATAGGCACCATTTGAAAAATAATGTATGTTATTAACAGAGCTGGTTAGTATTCGAATTATTTTTCGGTATCGAAAACTACATTCGAATATTTTTCTAAATTTTTATTCGTTATCCATATCCGGACACAAACTAATAAAGTATCCATGTTCGAATACATTAGGCAAGTACTCAAATACCGACAACAGTATTTGAATACACTAAAAGTATATGAATATCATAAAAAAATGTATTCGAATACATTTTGACAGACCACGGATCGTAGGTTTTTGTTATGTTTACATTACATAACAAGAACCTACGATCCGTTAAGTTGGCATTCTGCGGGCGTAACGCATTGTCAAACACAATGGCATGAAGAAAAGAGGCAAGGAGCAAGCATGACGTGCTTTCATTTTGTCTGCAAAACAGGAAAAATAGACCAGGGTTGGAATTGTGCCGCTGCTCCTTGTGTTTTTAGTGCCATTTGTGGCACGTCTTTTTAGGTCATCACATATTGTCGAAGGGTTTTCCTCGGTGTTCCCATTAATATGCTTGCTTCTGGTCTCGATACTTCATGCACAAGGGACTGGCGAACTCACTCAGAGCTCCGAACACCCAATGTCAATGGTAAGTGTCTAGGGAATGCGCAGGTAACTGGCAAATCGTCCACGAAAATAATTTCATAGGACACAATTGTTATTTGATTTATTTTTTTTCCCAGAAGGAAAATATCTTATCGATCGATTTTAATTGGGGTAATAGAGATAATAATTATAATATTATATGAAATAAATATTGAAATCTCGAGTTATTCTGATAATAAATTTAAGATTGGCTTGGCCCTTATTTAGATATAATAATAACTCAGTAGTAAAAAAAAAATGGAATAGAAAAAATCCTTAGTACATCAGTTTTATTTTTTTTTGCTCATTTGTTTTCTTCCATTTTGTTTTAAAAGCAATATTTGTTTTTTTTTCTTAAATTAATTTTGTTTATATTTAGTTATTTCTTAGTTTTATTCTACTCATATTCTCACCTATTTCTTGTATTTTTGTTCTACCTATCATAATTAATAGCAAAATAAAAATCATCTTACTTGCACCATTTATATATTTAAAATATAAAATTTTATCATTGGGTATTCTGGACTATTACGATATCATACTTACCTAAATGATTCAAGTATATGCACTGGCCATTAAAATAAATAGCTTTTTTTTTGTAATTAAAATTAATTTGGTGTGGATGGGTTTTACTTTTGTTACAATAAAGAAGGAAATGAAAATCCGAAAGGCACTTTTAAGAAAATATTCATTTCCCTGAAACGGTTACTACATATATTTATTAAAAAAAAAACAGACAGTTGCTCAGATAGCTTTAAAGAAAAGTGAATTTCAGTATGTTTGAAATTTTTTTTTTGACTCAAAAGAAAGTATCTGTATACAAAAAGAGTATTCGGTTACAAGGTATTTGGATACTTTTGGAAGCAAAAAGTATCCATATTCATTCTAACTGTATTCGACCCAGCTCTGCCTATTAACTACTCTAACATGAATGTATAAAGCTTAGAAACTGATTTAATGTAGTTGCTCTTGCAGCTACATGAAGATATAACTTATGAAGAGTTTAAAATTAATTGAGATGCCTTTATATAACAATTCTGAAATTTATTTAAATGCTATATAATCTTATATATCGGTTTATGGACACTTTTACAGTGAATAGCAACATTTTCACAGTGACTATATTGTTATTAGAAACCAAAATGATTTATTGTTACACTTGAAGTGAGCTTAGCAATGATAAGCACTTTTTGAAGAGTGAAGTGGTCCCTTAGCTCTTGTGTATTTTTACAATTTTACAATTAAATGTCGGTTCGTATTTAATATTTAATTTAAACAACAATCAAGAGGGAAAATTCATTATGAATCTATGGATCGAACCGGAGTGTACTGTGGATATTTGTGAATATAAAGTGTAGAATAGTGTAAGTTTACAAGATAAAAATGACTGAGTTTAGTTCAGTTATTGGTGCAGTTTACATATAGTTAAAAACTAGTTTGTTCTGAACACGTCTGATATTATGTATGTACCGCTGGTAAAGTAAGAACCGTGATATGGACAGAAGTTTGTTAAATAGCTCAGACCTTTATACACACTTATAAATATTCACACATCATTTGCGAGCAATAGTATTAGTTTTGTGAATGCACGTTTGATCCGCAGTTGTTACATTCTAATGTGAGCTATTTTGTGTTTAGCACTTGAAGTAAGAATTTGTTTCCATCAATCCATTATTAAGTTTGCTATGTTAAATTCTTATTTGGTTCGCCGATTATCTATTAATGCCAAATACAGGGCTTTTATTTATAGGCCTGTCCAACACGCTGTCACTTTCCTTTGTTTATGCCACAGCAGCCATCTTTTGTTATGATAGGGTCTTGGACAGGCCTAAAGGGCACCTTACACGTTCAGTAATAATGTCATTCCAGCAGATCATTAAAGAAACATCATTACTAAAAATTTCCCCGTCATTCTTTGTCATTATTTTTCACACGTTACATGTTCATTATTACTGACATTATTTTTTCGTCATTATGTTTCAAGTGGCGATAGAAAGCACACCGATTTTGTTTTATCAGAGAATGGATTTTAAGAAAAAAACATGTCTAACTGCTTGTTGAATCATATACACAGATTTATTGTTCATTTCATGTTGAAGATCTACAGGAATATAGGAATTTAATTAACAACGATATAAAGAATTTGGTGTCAGTTTCTACTGACCATCTACTTAAAATTAACCCTAGTAAATCATCTGCTATAATATTTTGCAATGACAATGCACGTGAATTTGTGTCGAGAGAAATGAATATACAAATCGGAAATGATACAATCGCCTTTAATAACAGCTCGAAAAGTCTTGGTCTTATTATTGATCATAAATTAAGGTTTAAACACCATATTACGAGTAAATTAAGAACAGCAGCAGCAACAGAGACGTTTTTTAAGCATGGAAGTAAAAAAAAAATGTTATGTGATTCTCTAGTTTTGTCCCATTTTAATCATCGTGATGTGGTTTATGGCCCTTGTATTGACAGCATCGAGACCCTGCGTATACAAAAAGTACAAAATTCTTGTCTTCGTTTAATTTTTGGAATTCAACGTCGTCAAAGAATATCTCACAAATTGAAAACTGCAGGATGGCTGAATTTGTACAATCGCCGCAAACTTCACATGGCTTGTTTTTTTCATAAAATTTTAAAGTTTAGATCACCACCTTACCTCCACAACAAGCTCTCTTTTAGAAATGATATTCATAACATTAATATTAGACGAAAAGATATTCTCACCATACCACAACACTGTAAGGAAATATTCAAAAGGTCATTCTCTTATAACATTGCTGCCTGTGTAAATAAGCTACCCTTTAATGGACTCACCCCGTCATGTGTAAGTTTTAAAAAAACATTTAAAAAACATTTAATGCGAAATCAGTAAAGTGTAATCTTACCTTTTCCTGTAACTTCTCTATCTTTTTTTAATTTTTTTTGTTCCTTCCTTTATTTGAATTTTTTTTCTCCTCTCATTTCCTAGCCTTCTCTCTCCTTCTGCTCTAGTCTGCCTCTTTTTCGCCCTGCTTTGATGTATTTCTTTTTAATTTTCTTATGTATTATGTTTTGTCTAGGTATGAATATAAAGCCACATTACATGTACTTATATTTTTCTACTTCTGATGTTTTTATAGGCGGTAGTGGAAGAACAGTTTACTGGCTTCGACAGTAAACTGAACTACTCGCCTTTTATTTACCTCTAGTGTAAATGTAAATTTATTTTTGTTAATTTTGTGAATTTGGGTAAATAATAAATGCTTTATTATTATTATTATATCTCCTCTGTCTGCTGTTCAACAGAGGCTTCGCTTACCAGCACATCGACCATGTTGTTTTCAGGGTGTTGACATTCAGTTCCACTAGCGGCAGATCCGTCCACCGTGCTTGCTAATAATTCTTTAATATATGATGCAAACTGAACTAAGTGATGACGAAATAATAGCTATTTTTTTTTCGTGCTGAATAAAGTGAACACAATCAGTAAGCAACCAATACAGATTAAAGATTTCAAATATACCCCGATTTGATTGGCTGCTTAGTGATTGCAATCAGTTCGTTCAGTACGAAAGAAAACAGCTAATGATGCTCTCACTTTACACGATCATTATTACTGACAGTATCCCCTCCACCTGCTAATAATGATGCTCGAATATTAAAATATCTGAATACGCTTCATTACCGTTTCATTACTTGTTATCATTCCACTTTTATAACTTTACACGTTCATTAATAATGTCATTATTTTCAGGTAATGACATTATTACTGAACCTGTAAGGTCCCCTTTAGGCTTGTCTAAGACCCTAACCTACCATAACGAAAGACCTAAACAAAGGAAAGTGACATTGTGGCCTAACTATAAGACCTATGAAACATGATCACAGAATGTAGGCAACCAACAATACATTGTTGGTGTCTCGATTTAACAAAATTCCCCAATATATTCTAGAGGCGTTCTAATTAAAGGTTAAATGCTACATGAATTCAATATTAATAAATTAGCAGATTATTAATTTATTCATGAATCTTTTAAAAAGATAATAAAATATATGTTATGTTAAAAACAAAATTAAATAAGAGATGCCTGTATAGACAGATCTAAGTATTCATGGAGACTTATACAAGTTCGAAATTTTGATAGTTGATTTTCACAATTTGATAATTTAATGAACCTCCAAAATAGAAGCATCTTGCTCCAACGTAAGTCATTGCAAAGTATACATGACTAAAACATTAGAAAAACTGTTGACACTATAAACTCAATAATGTGAATAGTTTTATTTAAACTTTTACAAAGATATTTATTTTTAATAATATAACGTCTGCTACAATACATAATGTAATGATGCAATCGACTTCTTTCTTGACTATGTTCTGATCCTGCGTGGTAGACAAGTGAGTGTTGCCAACGTACAAATAGAAACATCGAAAAAGCGTTGAAAACCCAATTACTTAACATAAAATTATCATTCTCATTATTATTATTACTTTCCACTGAAAATAACTGATGTATATTACATAGTTCTGATAAGAACTGATAAGTTCACAAATTATAATGGTTTAAACAATAAAAAGGATTGGAAAAAAAAAGCAATTTCCCGTGTCTGACTATACTGTCCAAGACACAACTAGATCATAGATTAGAGACGGCTGATACACATTTGTCGATGCTCAACATTGATTGGCTCTCTACTTATTATATCAGATTTCAGGACCAATAGCATTTTGGTACATGGAAATGCACCATGAGAGAAGATTATTGAAAATGCAATATAATTTAACAAATCCTTTATAAATCTCTAAAGTGCCTGACTTGAGCATGACAAGCATAAAAGAGTGACCACAGAATCTGCTTCTATTGGTGTGGTACATTGCGAGCAAAAGATAGGTGCAAAATTGATCCCATTGGTCTCAAATTAATCTTTGAGAAATTCTGAGGAGAGCGTATCTTTTTGTTTTGCAAAAAAACACGTAAACCGCCTCTGTAAGGGTTAAAAATATTTAAACAAAGCCAATATATAAAGAATATTTTAAAAAATAAAAGAAAATAAAATAATTATTATAACTCTGATTTTAATAATAATGGCAACAAAATAATGCTTGAGTAACGAACATGAACCCAACTGCACTGTGCGCAATTGAGGGGGGTTAAAAATCAATAACTATGAAAAACAGTGAAAAATAAGCATATTATAATACCGGGTGTGTAGTCGCGGACTAGGCATGGGGAGAAGAATTACATCGCGCGTGCCAGCTGGCTGCAATGAAATAACAGAGCTGGAATGCTCCAAGGTTGGTATACTTTAAGGTGGCCTAATAACTCACAATCCCCACCAAAAAACGGCATTAGCCAATGAACAGCTGGTGTGAGATCACACCAGATGCAGAGCCTTATTCAAAATATTGTAAGAATTTGTGTAATGTTAATTAAGCAAAGAACTCATAAATGGAACGGGCTCGCAATAACCCGCTTTTGAGGTCTGTGGTAATTATCCTCGCATTTTGAGACACTGTTTTGCATGCTGGTAAAGAGGATAAATTGTAGAATGTAACACTACAGATCATAGTAACGTCAGACCATATTTCGAGCCAGTACGGACGGTTCTTCTAGAGTGAGATAACTGCGCCGCTACTGCGCGTTCGAAGAACAAAGATAGTCTGACCTTTCACCCCCGCACTGACTTCTTCGCCTAAAAGCTGTATATTAAGGAACCTCATAGTCTACCAATCTTGGGAATGCTCCACCAACGGACGAATTTACGGCTGCCGGTGTTGTCAAATCTCTAGCGCTACGTGAATGTACATGCCTAATGGGAAATTACACGCACGGTATAAGGGTCTCTTTATAATCCAAATGCTTATTTTTTTTTTAAGGTTACATTTTTGTTCACTACCTAAATGTTAAGGTTTTACTACTTAAACTGAATTTTAAAGCAGGGCGTAAACGTGAAAATTGTACTTTTATGTGCACATCTGCGTTTACGTATTATGACTTACTTAAAGTGTTTTGTATATAGTTCAAAGCGCATTACGCAGTAACAATTAAATATGGGAAAAACGGTTTCATTCATGTAGTGTTAAATGTGCAACCACTCCAGGATAATACCACGACAGAATGATGTTACTTTAGAATGACAAAATGATCCAACTGGCTTCTTTTCCAGTGATCGAAAGTCTTACATAGATTGAGCTGAGAGAGCTACATCTAACGTTCTCGAAATATGTATCTATAATGATTTCGGATATTGCTACAGTCTTATAAATGTTAAAATATCTAAATTTCATGGAAGCCGACCACCTATGATTTGTCATTACTAAAAAACCGTTTTTTTTTTCATTGAGTGAAAATACCAGGCAAATATAACGTGACAGAAGTCTAAGATAAACTTTACTTATTACTTCGACAAACGTTGAACTATTCTTTTTATGGTACAAGTGGAAATTTAGTGAAAGGCTCTGAGTTTATCTTCAGATAATGTGAAATAAATACAAATAATATATTTCTAGCTAAATATCGCCTACATTCATTATAGAAGAGTTTATTATTTTTATTATTGTAATAATGCGATTGTGTTTGTGCTAGTGTTACAGCCAACAATAAATACATCACATCACTTGTTTACAACCTTTTAGGAGCCAAATACCTTTAAACATTACGTAATTCACTACATACAATTACGTGGTAAGCTATTGTATTTATTATTGTGTGTGAGAAATAGTCACATTGATCATATTGCCTAGAGCCGATTCTGGTTGTGACGTTCATAACTATCTCAGAGCCGGTCTCTGATTATAATTTACAATCACCATGAGATAATCTAGAAATGTTGTTAGAGGTTAGAGTGTTAATTATTGATAATTTGGAGATACACCTTATTTGAATAAGTGCTGCAAAATTGCCATTTATCATAATGGCGGAGCATATTACAATCATGTTTAAAGTCATGGTAATTAAATAGTCATTACCCAAGTAACAATTTAAATGCCAACAGGTATTTATCGGGTTTTATCACAGATTTAAGAAGGTAAATAAACCGAACTGGGTTTTATTATTTCTTTTGTGCATACCAATTTATCTGCAGATAATATGTACTTAAAAAAGGCCTTCAAGTTATCTTTAAAGCAATTTGTTAAACCTCTTTGCTCTGTAAGACCTATTGGTTTTATAGCCACTTAATTGCTGCATTATTCAAAACCACAATAAACTCATTAAGTTTTATAGTGGATTTTAAATAATTTAAGTTTTGTGGTAAACATCTATAAATCTTTAGGTTTTATAGGAGTTTTAAAATATGGTAAAGGTTCCTTAAAACCTAATAGCTTTTTGGTAGCTTTATTAAGCTACATTAAAACTTTTTGGTTTTTATAAAGCTCTTATAAATCTTTTGGTTCCCCCACTTACAGAAATAACGAGAAATTAATGATCGCACACTCAAAAACACACTAAATAAATAATGTGTTTTTAGGTTTTGTTACCCAAGTAGCACAAATATGCCATTCAGCTGAAATAACCAAAGTTTAGCCACTAAAACGTTTTAACGGCTTTTGTTTAGTTATATTTTGGTCATCTTATTCTAGTCGTGGTTTAGCATAAAATTTAAAAACGAAATAGTCATGATGATCTCTTTTTAGCTATATACTAGTCATATATGAGCAAGTAATTAAATAGCAACAATGTTAAGTCCTAATACTGCCATTCCAGCTATAAAAATGGCTAGAATATGTTGACTTGGTTTTTGTTATTTATATAGTGTTGATATCCAAACTATTACTAAGAAATTAGCCTAAACATGACTACATTAGTTAGGCTTTATTCTGGCGGTTTTCTTAGCTGTTATTACCGAATAATGACTGAAACAATAATGATAAAATACCCTTATTAAATGACTATTTTAGAAGTAATTTTGTACACATTAAAATCTAAATTGAGGCCAAACGGCAAGATAAAAATATAACCTAAAAACAAGTATGGATAATGTTGAAAACTTTATACATACGCAAATAAGTTTTATACCAACAGAAAAATAAGAATGAAATGTAAAAGAAAATATAGGCAAAGTTCACATACCTACCTATTATTGGAAAAGGAATGTCTCCTAAAAGTAAGTTCAAAGAGTAGGTACGTAGCGGCATAACACTTTTTACGGGGTGTTTTCATTGACGTTTGTGTCTACAAAAGCTTATGCGTTAATAGGTATAAATATCTAGATCATTAAAGTGAAAGTGTCAACTTATCTTCTGCATCACTGCTGACAATCCATTTTCTACGGCTCTAGCCATCATTAACATTTTACTATTATTCCTTTTTATTGTACATGGTTGCTGGAAGTATTTTGTGTCTGGTTTTGATTGCTGTTTCGTCAAAAATGTATGTATGCTTTTGTATTTGACCAATACAGTTAGCTATTTACTACCTACCAAACGACTTGAAGAAACACTGCACTAAGGCAAATTTGCTCCTCGATGGTTTCATCTACGCAATACATTTTCAGAAACTTTAGTAAAAAATTTTAATTTGGTTGGAGAAAGGAAATGTAAAAACGTTGGAAAAACAAAGGTCAAAATACAAACTGGTAACCTGTTCCACACAAATGCAATCAAAACAAACGTAAAAAGAGAGGTTATGTCTTTCTCATAGTCGTATTTTGATGCGAAAACTCGCTAACCACTTTTTGGTAACAGTTTGGCAAATATGACATCTTAAATTTGCCATTTGACGAAAAAAGTTTATTAGATCTTTTACAGTCATATTCTGGCTTATTTCTAGCATCATTAGCGAAAACATATGCCAAATGATGACAACTTGCCGCCATGTTTTCTATCAAACAAGAAGAACTTGAACGACGGCCATTACGTTCTTTTTCAATACTTTATTAATTATACCTATAAAATAAAGTTTTGACTTACTAATTCGTTATTTTAATAATTTTTAATAACATTACCATCGATTGTGCTTCTTGAAATTACAAAATGTTTATGTGTATTTATTTCAAATTAATTTAATTATACCTAAAATTTAGAGATTTCTGGAGGCCCCTTTGTTTTTATGAGTATTTTATATAAGTTTGCAGAAAAAATTCGCGCGTTGATAAAATTTAACCCTCTGATTGACCATATATGCAATTATGATGTTCATATAATTTTAAAGATGGACAAAGTATACGTCCATTTTATCTAACAACACCTGCTTAAAGCCAAAGGATGGCCATAATAGTGTTCTCGTTTTATTTTATGCCTAAAAGTCATGATTTAGTCACGGTGAAGTAGATACATCACCCCTTTCGCCATAAGAGCCATTTGATAACTAGTAATAAAGCAGCCACAAAAATCAAAAAGAAAGCCAAATGAGTTACACATGCGCACATGCGTTATGGCCATTTGGCTTCAGTTGCGTGTTCACAACCAAGATATGATTCCCCATTTTCGTCACCAGTACGTCTTCAGAACGTAATAATTCGGTTTTAATAATCGCCACTATAACCAAATAGCCATCCTTTTTAGCTACTGTAACATGATGATGACCAAAATACAACTACTTGTGATACTTGGGTACCTATATAAGTACATTTGGATTAGAGATTGTTAGAGACAAATATTAAGGATTTTAATGAAGAGTAGTAAGGCTGGGTAAAGTCTTACAGGCTTTAAAATAGTAATAAAGTGGAGCAAATTAGAATTTAACAAAACCTTTTGTTTTATAAAAATATTTCCTAAAGCCACAAACTCTTAATTAGTATTCTATTAAAATAAATGGTTTTAATTTTTCAGCCATGTTTTTTTCTGTTAACTATGGCAGCCATGTTTGAACAAAGTTGGGGCAACAGTGTTTAGTTCTATTTTTCTTACTGCTTACATTTAGCCTGCAACTATCTAAAATGTGTTAATATGTCATATAAACCCCTAAAAAGCCCAAAATCATACTGAGTAAGCTAAAACTAGGGTTACTATTTTTTTAATAATTGTAAATAATAATTAATAAGCTGACAAATGAAAGGCGCGTGATTTTTTTAAAATTTTTTTGATTTACTTTATCAATAAAGTGGTCTGCCTTGACAATTTTTTGATACTACTTTATTAATATCAAATTTTAAAACGTTAGCACATGCAGATATTTCAATCGATGCAGACATATTTTATTACTTGGCGACATTTTCTGATTTAGACAGTTTAAGTGCAACAAGTTTTCGACAAAGAATTATTAACGACAATTATTTATGATGTTCTCAAAGCAGGCTTAAAATTTGATTGCAAGTACTAACGGTTTTAAGAAGATTTTATAAAAGGTTTTATGGTAGACTTGAAAACATTTTGCAGATTTAGGTTCTAAAGTACTGTTGGTTTTATTGATAGTTTTAAGGAAGATATTTATAACCTTTATAAAAGGTCTTTTTTGGTTTTATGCCGGGTTTATTGTAGCTTTTAAGAGGTTATCTAGTGTAAACAGTTTTATGATCAGTTTTATTATATAGACTTAATAACCTCTTGTAGATTGTGAGAAAACTTAAATTGTTACTTGGGTTATTGAATGTTTTCAAACAGTATTATTACAGACATTGATAACATTTATGTTTATTGGTCATTTAGTAAGTAATGCTAATCAATAAGGACATTTGTTGTTATACTCTGTATGAGAATCTGTCAAATTGTAGCCTAACGATTACTGTTAGGTTTGTAACTTTTACAATAGTGCCTCCATCACACAAGTTTTTATATTTTAAAAAAAGTTAAAACGCATTGTTGTCATGATGGCTGTGCTGATTATTGTGTTTTGTTAACACTTTTAACTGTGTTAATAGTTTCAAATAATAATATTTATTGGAAAAAGCCTCCAAAGAGTCATATCATCAACAGAGGTTTTTCAGCGATAATAGTTTCATGTACACTATCTATTTATTTTATTTAATCAGCAGGACTGATTTCTATAGGTTTCCGTTATTAAATTTTCATTTGAGTAAAATCAGTTTAGTGGAACCGCATAGGGTGACAAATAGGAGGTTCGTTGGAAACTAATGATTAAAGCATGGCACCCATATTATATGTTAGTATATACATTTGTCAACAACAAAACCTTTCTTGCCACCTCCAATTACGCGACCTTCACCCCTGACGCCCCTTAAAGGGTAAAATGGTTAATGAATTATATCTCTTAAACCGTTAAAGATAGAATGTTGGTTTTTTGTGCTAGATTGTCCTGTTTTTACTAAGGAACAGAAAAGGTTATTAGCACTTTTGTCCAATTTTTGTTCCTAACAAAATTATTTTAAAAAATGCTTTTTTGTAAACCATGGCATTTTAAATTGCCTTTTTCTAGTAAAACTCACACTCGATTAAAAAAACACTTCAAGTAAGGTTTGTTCCTTAAAGATCCATGTTTCTAACGGTATAATTATTTTTACCATTACGATACTCGTGAACCTTGAATTTCACTATTTCGGTAGAAAGCCGTCCGCGCGAAATGAATTGCAACGATCAGTGGCACAGCGGGTAGTGAAATAGGAGGAAAGGTATTGTAACGGTTGAAAATTGATTTGTCCTGTCATCCCATGTGCTATGTCCTTTTTTTCATTTAGCATTTCAATTTAAGGACCTGAAACGGAAACAGACAGGCTAGGTTATGATATAAGTTCGAATTAATAAACATTGAGTTTTAAAATAAATTTAGTCCAAAGTTCTTAAAATGTTTCTGGCTTTACTACCTTCAGCTTATTTGATAAGCATATTATTTAAATAACTTTAGGGTGTTAAATTGCACTTTGTTTTGGTATTGATTTGACAGTTTAAAGCAGGGAATTTAAAATCTGTAAAGTAGCATGTTTTTTTAACAAAAAACATGAGAGAGACAAAAAATAGCCATTTTGAGATTTAGAATTTCCTGGCATTTCTCTCCTGATTTGTGAAGTGTTAGGACCTCATAAGAACTAGGGTGAGTTGGTTGCTACTTATTTTAATTTTTCTATTAGATAACTTACTGGAGAAATATTTCATTCCAGGTCCTTTTGCTACTCTTGAATTTAACTCTTTCATACACCTCAAATTTCATAATCATTCAAGTCTAAATAAGACTCAAAAAAATCGCCCTGGCGTAATCATTCTGGTATTGAGAGCCTGAGCCATCCTGCTAAGCATCATTTTATCCACTTCGTGGAAACATTTTAAGAACGAGAGTATTAATCCTGTGGGACACCTCCGCATGGAAGGTTACCTGGTCCAGTAGAACAGCTCATAATCTGCCGTTGTTTCTGGGTCGTGCCTAGCACAATTCGCAACCAAATAAGGCGCAAGTTTTTATTAAGTACGTCGCAGCCCAAGGGGTCTATCATTAATTCAACACAACAGTGAGGAGTATCAGCCCGTGGTGAAACTCTGTCAACCCGTTTAAACTTATTTTCTGTCAGTGACATATTTTTGTAAGATCTTGTAAACTCACTAAACAGCTGCTATTTGGGTATTAAATTTTTATAGAAAACCTAAAACAAGACATAGTCTAGCTCTTACCAATATTTAAGCATTGCTCATTTACTTGACATTCACTTTTGTATCTACTCCCACACATTTGGCTTGTGCATCATCTCGTGTTTTAATATTATTTAACCTGCCTGTGCAGGGGCGGACTGACAACAGTTTAGCGGCGCTGGATCATCGAACTCGCAGACCACACTTATTACTCTATCAGCCGGTCATCTTGCTAAGCAGCCGGCGCCAGCGGTGCACTATTGGAGCGGACCACCGGGATTCGTCCCGGTGGGCCCCTGTGCCTGTGGTTAAAGTGGGCAATCGCCGAAATAGCATATAACATTTTAAAATAAGTTAAATTTATCATTTGTTATCAATTATTTCACCTATTTTCATTGAGTTGTCAAATTTCTTTAAGGTAAGGTGGCTGTCAAAAAGTCAATTTATAACAGTAGGCGGGGCGCTTTCCGTATCTTAGGTACGGAGACACTTAATTTTCTTGGTAGGGCTGATCTCACGATCACCTAAATTTATTATTGTTCATTATTTATATTTATATTTATATGCTAATACTGCTCAACATTTTATTAGGTCACTGTTTGTTATTTATTTTATGCCATATATATATTTATTAAATTATCTATTACGATTATTCAGAGTGTTTAAAATCATTTTGTGCGTTTTGTCACTTACCAACAACAAGAAACCAACGAATAAGTACATCACCAAACGAAAACCTTCTTAAGCGAACCCACCCCTAGCTACGACTGAAAGAGCTGTCGCGTGTGGTTGCTATCATTAGAACAGAACTTCTAGACTGGAAATAAGCGCCACAGTATGGCAGTAATCATGTCCATAGCACAGACTGAGGTAGTCTGTGGTCCATAGTTAATATTTTAAAATAATACTTACCTTTTTTTTTCTGCTTACTTAACATTTTGTCTGTCGCTCTAAATTTTTGAGATACCGTATCCTTGAAACTTGAGATTTGTTTGTTAGTATCATAGTGCCCGATAATTCAGTATTTTAAGTTCCGGGACGTAACACTGGAACTATCGATGTGTTTTAACTATTCCAAGTGCTTGATTTGTCAAAATAAAAAAAGATGAAGGACTTGTGCAGAATCCCAAACGCTATGACCGATTAGTTGAGTGCTTACAATCCATATAAAATTTAAAAATCCTCTGTATGAACATTTATATGGCTTAGACAAACATGTCAGTAGCGAAGAGTTCAAAACAAATAGTGCAACTTGGCATTTAACATGCTGCTATGGCAATGAAACATATAAAAATAAATTAGAGCGTTTGGGAAATAAATATACAAGGTCTTCAGAAACATGGAAACTTGAAAAAATTAATTTACGGTCCAGCATCGATAGCATACAAAACAAAAATGCGTGTTTTTTTTGCAATGAGCCCAGAAAGATAATTTTTTTTTTACATAAAGTAGCTACCAACGAAGCAGGTAAGAAATTACGAGATTCTGTTTATTTAAAAAAAATAAAGAATTCGAAATAAAATTATTTTCTTTTATTGCGGAAACTGGTGCCCATGCTAATGATATTGTTTATCGCAATAATTGTTGGACAAGTAATGTCACGAATGTTCTTAGAAAGGGTAATAAGCCAATACAAGAGTTGCAGATTAAAGTAGATAAAGCAAATAATACCATATTGTAATATGTTGCAACCCCTTAAAATTTAAGGTTATGTTGGTTAGATGACACACTTAAGTAAGCACAGTTCTAATGGTCAGTTGAGATGGTCAGAGAGTAAGAAGTGAATACAGTGATAAAGTGACTGAATAATTGAATTGTAGTACACAGTGTATTATTAGTCAAGTAATTGTTGTTGTAATTAGTAAGTTAATAAATTAGTGTTTAGTGTTACCCTGGTGTTATAATTTCCGAACCCACAATACAGAGTGTTTGCAAAAAGGGTGTCACAATATTGATCCAAAAATTGAAGTCTGTATTGTATTCTGGAATTATAACAGATATGAAAGAGTTGGAACTTGGTATGAAGCAATATGTAATGAAAATTATATACCCAGGATCCATAGAAATTACAAGGAAAAGTCTGAAAAGGTATATTGTTAATTCGTTTCCTGATGAAGTATGCTTCTTCAATTCCACTAATCCCAGTCATTTACAGAAGGTATATTTAAAAACAGTTCGAGATGAAAGTTGCACGTCAAATGTTCCTGACTTGATTGATTTCCCAGAAAAGGATTCAAAAATTCTACGTTGAACAAGTTAATGGTTCAATGATTGGTCCAATACCTACATTCTCTAATTCTCTTATTGCAAAAAATGTATTAAAAGGTCCAACAAGAGTTTGTCTGTTACCACTAATCTGCGAATCTCCTACAAGTTCATTTGCCCAGTTAACGTTCATGAAAAAGTTAGAAGCCGTCAATGAAAAAATGCGAAGCGTGAGGATGACGTGGAAATCAAATAGAGGCCACTGAAGCTAATAATAGTGACTCTGACATAAGTAGTGATGAACAGTAGTGTTGTTATGTTTAAAATGTTCGATATAAATAAGTTCATTATAATAAATTTATATTCAACAACGAACCGTTGCAATTTTATAAATAACCTATACACGAGCTAACATGTTCCGGGATCTAGGATTGCTTTAAAATAAGATGTGTATACATTTTTCGAAAGCTAGAAGAATGAACTATAACTCTTATTTAGAATATTTCTTTCCAAAAGCTGCAGTTTAGACACTATGTTTCAAACAATTTAAAATCATATAGAAAAAAGTTAATTATTTCGTTATAACTCTAGAAATATGTAAAATTTCAAGGAAGTCATAATGAACTATTTTATTATATAATAAAATAGTTCATTATGACTACTAGCATATGCTAGAAGACAAATATTGTCACACAAGAACGAAATTTGTATCTTTATTCGTTTCTGAGATACAGCAATTTTAAATTTTTCACCCTTAGGAGGGTAGGGGGTGAACGACGCGTATCTGAGGGTGGCAAGAAACATATTGTTATTCAGTGTGCTATAATTAAACATAAAGAATATCTTGCCAGCTTTGATCATTTATTTCCCACGAAAAACCCTACTAGTTATACAGTTTGAAAATCAAATAATCAATACGTTTATTTAATTTCATGTTTAATATTATATAGTACACTTCTGTGCAATAAAATTCCGTACACCCATTTTTCTCTATATTAAATCATTCTTTATTTATTTGTCAGTGTAAATGACATTTTCGCAATGCCAAAATTAACTAAACATGAAAAAATTTTAATTCTCTCTAAAATTGAAGAGAGATGGTCTATCAGAGCAGTTGCTAACCATTATCAATTGAATAAAAGTACTGTTATGAGTGTGAAGAAAAGTGGGAGGAGGAAGGTAGCGTAAAGAGAAAAGACGGTTCAGGCCGATCGAGAAGTTCAAATCTCGTTCAAGATGAAGCATGAAGCTATTTGAGGAAAAATCCGTTTCAAACAGCAGGAGACGCTGTGTTCATGACAAATTTACATTATAAAGATTTTATTAGAATGTGAGACATTCATATTTTGCTTCTGAAAATTTTTGTTGCTGGAAAATCATCGAATTCAAATTTCCGATGTTGATGGAAACCCTGGTACCTAGGTGATAATTTAATCTGCAGTGCCCAGTAGATACGTCTTTTAGAGTTCCTAGTTGTAATTTGTTTAGCTCTAATAAGTTTTTTTATTTCTTAGTTCTTGATTTCAGTTGATACGTGACAAACTACCTTGAATTTTTCGGTACTTTCTTCCTGGCGGTTCTGCAATTCATCCCATCCTGCACGTCGGTTTAAATCCATATCTAGATTCTCTTTGCACCTTGCTTTTCTTTTCCCCACAACAATAAAATCATCCGCAGCCGATGTAATTTAGGTATACATTTTTATTTTG
The DNA here is from genome assembly GCA_936432065.2 of Rutpela maculata. Lineage (NCBI taxonomy): Eukaryota > Metazoa > Arthropoda > Insecta > Coleoptera > Cerambycidae > Rutpela > Rutpela maculata. Next base: position 287,808,195 of record OW386285.2, on the reverse strand, counting down.
ATAGTCTTATGTTTCTTTAAACTGTTGAGTTTTTGTAGTGTATCCCAATTCTCAAAACATAATTTAGTATAAAACATTTTCTTTTGCTGACCTGTTTCGTTCAGGGGTGCCTAAATCTATGCAAAAATAATTAGGCCCTCAAAATTATACTCAACTTCTTTCACACTTTTGTATAATTTATTAGGTTAATATAATAATCTCTGCTATAACAACCCATTGCGTTATAACATTTTAAAAAACACTCACTTTGAATAATCATCTGTAATGAGGGTAAGGTAATAAATTGAACAATATTAATCTATTACATACTTTCGTATAACCAATAAAATTATGACAGTATGATGACAATAAATAAAATATGGTTATGTTCTATGTCTATATTAGGTATTCCAACGTTACATTATTTGACAGATATAATGACGCTTGGGTAACAAATGTTTTCTAGCTCCATTTTCGGATATTGCATTTTTCCCATTGTTAAAGAGCTGTTATTTATAAGTATGATAAATTTCAGCTGTCCAGCTCATCCAGAAAAGATTCAGAATTCCATAAGAGACAAAATTTTCCGTCTCTTCGTTCATCTCTCAATCTATTTTCGAGCTTTTGGTTACCTGGAATTCGTTGAGCTGGCATTCGTCGAACTTTCATACAGTAATAAATAGGGTGTTAGATTGAATCACGTCTTATTGGGGTCAAAAAATTAGTGAGCACTTACACAACAAAAGTACCACTTTCTCTAAATTTCAGACTTTTAACCTTTTCGGATAAGAATTTCACAAAATCGCATCTTAGTGGGTGCTTACTCTGCCAAATTTTAAAGTTTTGGGTCCAAGAATTTAGACTGTGCATTGACGAATAAGTCAGTGAGGAAAAACTACTTTAGATACAGATTTTAAAGCTTATGTTTCATAAATAGAAGTTATTGAATCCTTAAAACTCTCAAGCCATCAGCCATCCATATGTTCTGGAATACCTAATTTACAATAGTTTTGTGACTAAGGCTATCTCATGATTCTAGTAATCATGCTCAACTTGTTATTTAAACTAAATTCTAATTTAAAATAAGTAGTGCTGACATTGCTTAACATTATTCTCTCCTACTCTAAAAGGTCTTGCTTTAGTTTCTATCATAAATTTCATATCTAATCATGTCTTCCCCAACTGTTAAACTGTCAAACCTGAGAATATAAATTATATAACACGATATAAGTCTACATTGGTCTAGTACCTATTGGTTTACAAAAAACAGTAAAAAAATTGAATATCTATGTTAAAGATGTGGATAATATAAAATTAACAGGCTATAAAAGTGAACTAAGTGCTACTATAAGAGTCACAACTATACTAATCGTTAACATTGTGGCATCGTTGCATGCATCGTAATCTATGACTTTTAGATCAGATTTATAGGTAACTTTGATGTTGGCGAATAAATCTTCTATTTTCTTGATTACTGTTTCGTCTGTTGCATTTTTCATGAGGACAGCCAGTTGGTCTGAAAGAAGAAGATATTTATTTACAAACTTAAAATTATTTTTAATAAACAAATGTCATGTTCATTTTATTTGGTCATTTCCGGTGGTGGCTCGTGACATGACAACCTGATGGGACGGGCTCTAGATAATCAGATAGGTATAGGTACCTAGTTAGGTTTGTTAAGGAATTTCTACTTCGTCAGTTGAATGAATTTATAAAGAATAATACAGTTTGTAAAATTACGAATCAGGTATAGATTTACTGCAAATTTACTGGTGAACGGTGAGGCATTGCTTCACTTGGCTCATGGGACAAGCTGCCACTAGTCATTTCATAAGTACAAAGTTTAGTTACTAAGGATGTATTCCTATATGTATCGTTTGCAAGATGACTCACTCGTATCACTTGAATCCAACTACAGTCGAATTTCCATAACTCTATATCTCTCGAAGCAATTCAAAGCAATAAATATCTATAATCTTTACTAAAAAGTTCCCATAACTCAAAGTTTCTCTAATTCGAACGGATTTTTAATCCCCTTGGGGATTCGAGTTATGGAGGTTCGACTGTAACTACAACTTTTTCAACAAAAATCATATAAATGCACTTCTATACCTTAGCCAGGAAAGGAGCATAGTAATAAATGCTCGTGATTAGTGCTTGCAATAGATTTCATTGCCGTTTAAATCTGGAGGGGCTGTAATTCAAAATAATATTTACAAAACCTTATCGAATCAACCCCGCTCATTGACATGTGCCTCTTGACACTATTGACAGTTCAATTCATCACTGTCCTCCATTCCCACCTGAGGTATAGGCAGCTGCCGTTTATCAGATCAAATTACAATAATTTCTGCAACAATAATCCGTTAATTTCCCTTGTTGGGTTATTGTATGCAGCATTAGCATTTTAGAATTATGGTGATATCCACAGTAACTTGTAGTGTACAGTTTATATCAGGAGGAATGTTTGGTGAAGAATATTGAAGCTGTCTCTGTGCATTAAATTATATCACTCAACAAAACCACCACAATCTAGACATTACCTCATAGCAATTGTGATCTTTGAACGTTAGTTTTGTTAAACGAAAATGCAGTAGGAAGAATACAGTTCAACAACTATGATAACAACGAAACAATAACCTATAACCTGCAAAAATCACATTTCATCAGCTCCAGAACAACTCAATCTAGCTGGAATAATTTACAGCTGCTGCATCTCTGAAACTTTATTTCACCTTGCAATTTCGTATTTTCGTTAATTTGCTGCAATGGTTGAGTGTCACAGCTAGGTTTGTTTAGGCTATAACTTATTCTATAAAACAAAGACCACTGCCTAAGGAATTGCTATTTCCACGTTCAGATTTTCTATCCAAGTCTCTTAACAAAAATTTTGATACTATATTTGCACTCCACTATGTGGAAATAATTATTCATAGAACTCTATTTATATAATATTTGAAATCATCTACTCCAAAAACTCAAAACACTATGCCACATTGGTTGTGGGGTTAAAGACCTTGGTTTCTCGTACATACACTATGTCCCAATTTTATGGACTTTGGCTTGCCTACTTTACCTATTTACCCCCGATTTCCCCCCAACCCTTCAACGGAGTAAGCTAGTTCGAGATCTCATTTTAATACATAGGTGTACCGAATTTCAAGTCAATATCATAAACCATTCCAGAGTAATCGTGCATCACAAAAATTACAAAAGTTACAAGCTGACATACCGACAGGCAAAGATTTTTTTTGCTTAAACTTAAAATCTCGACATTTTATGATGTTCTAAATGTATATTACATTTTTTTTATTACTATAAGTATTTCCACTCTATGTGAATGTGGAAATTAAAAAGAACCGTCAACTGTGTATGTGATGCAACACCATAAGAAATATTGAAGAAAAACTGGCATTGTAAGGTGATGCTTGTTCTCTTTACAGAAATATGTTGTTTATACAGATTTCAAAAACTTGATTAATCTCGGGAATTTCAAATAAACCACAAGTAATGAAATTGGTTAAAATAAAATGTTTTAAATATGAAAAATGTAAACTTGAAGTAAAAAATACCGATATATCAATGAAAAATTCACACTTTTGGCAAAGATCGTTCATTAAACAGGAAAGAAGTATTCTACTCATAAATATTACCTATTACCACAAAACGAAAAAAATGTTGGGTCAAAGGGAGATATTTTCAGTTCAAATTCAAAATTAATATCTCCTTGCCAGTGTCAAATAATAGAGCCATAAATGGAATTCCTGTCCCAAATGTGCAAGATAGTGTCAGTGAGAAAACGGAAAACAAAACATTTTTAATGAAATTAAAATAATAATAAAATTTTCACAAAGGTGCTACAGTAAAGTGACCATATTTGAATCTTGCTAATGTGGGACATAATGGAAAAAAATTCAAGTTTCAAAATTGATAAGCGAAGGGGGGGAAATCTGAAAAAAAATTTAGCGAGCGGGGAGGCGAAATTTAAAACCAATGCGGGACTTTTGTGGGACAGCACCTCGAAAAATGGTACTGTCCCACCTAATCTGGGACGAATGTTCACTTTATGCTACAGATACTTCTGAACTTTGTAACGGAATTGTAAACCTTTTTCAAAGTAATAAGAACGTAAAGGATTTAATAAAAAAAAACACTTAAAGAAATCCAATCGAGTGAAATAACATGATCTTTGGAGAAAATTTTTGCCCAGCATTTAAAACTAATGAAATGATCTTCAGAAATAACTCGCAACATGTTGATTGCTTCAGTTCCTGTATGTACTCGGATTCTGTCTCCTTGGAAAGAATCAAAGGCCATTTCATTGGCGTTAGGCTGATTAATGAAGGGTATTGGAACGTCGTCACGAATTTATATTCAGTTAAAGTTCTATGGAAGAACAATGGACCAATAATTCTTTTCATATTAATGACATACAATCTATTAAATTTTGGCATCCCAGTAAGATGCACACACGATGTTCTTGATATCATTTTATTATCATTAATGCCATCTGAACTGTTGTTACCCCCTCCCCATTAATGCCACATACAGTACCAAATTAGTATACAGAAAAGTGAACCATTGTATGCCTGTATGGTCGAGAGGCAAAGTTCTTACCCTGGAATCCCGGGTTCGATTCTTAGTTGTCGTACTGGGATCTTTTCAGAAAAAGAAATTCTAGTGTACTCAGTTACTGGATGTGTGTTCAAATTGTCCCCAAAGATATAACCCCCTCCCATACAAAGTCAGTTCAGGCCTTCAGCGATAAAGGGAGTTGTATTACCTGTGTTGTTTTTATAAAAAAAAAAAAAATGGTATTTACAATTATTTTTTTCTATTTGTTTATCAATCATTATAATATGACAGAAAAGTATACAGAAGTTTCCATTGATGTAGAAATTATGAACTTTATCTATATCCTTAGTAAAACAATGTATTTAGTACAATATACACAGTATGCATAATAATAATAACAGTAATAATAATAATATCGTTTATTCCAATAGACTATGTTACATAGCATAGGAAATATCAGAAAAACTAGAGTTTACAATAATTTTACAGGTTATAAAATTCTACGTCCCAAAAGTATAACACATAAATGACAAATTGACAAATAACAATAATAATAAATACAAAATAGTGAAAAGTAAACTCACTATTAATGTATAGCAAAATGTCAGTTTGTGTTACATAAAAAGTTTGGTATATCAGAAGTACTATAAAACTATTTGTTTTAAAACTGGAGTTAATTTGTTATATATATTTTCATATACCGTGCGTGTAATTTTCCATTAGGCATGTACATTCACGAAGCGCGAGAGATATGACAACACTGCTGCCGTAAATTCCTCCGTCGGGCGGAGCATCCCAGCTCTGTTATTTCATTTCAGCCAACTGGCACGCGCGATGTAATTTTACTCCCTATGCCTAGCGCTCCGCTACATGCACGGTATATATAACCAGGACTTTTTTCGTGTAGTGATAGATTATGTCCTGGAATTGATAATAAAGGTCCTAATCTTGTTTCAGAATTGTTTTAAATTTCTTCATTTCTAATATCTTTGTTTCACTATAAACTTGATTTTATGTCGTTTGTGCAATTGTATTTGAAGTTCATAAACATATTCATCTGTTCACATCTTCTTTAGGCTTGTGTACTGAATTAAACTGAGACTACAAAGGCTTCGAGAAAGATTGGTTATGTTTATATTTATATTTTAATTTGAGAAATTCTTGGCTTTGTTGCTAACTTCAGGTAAGTTAAAACTTTCAATACGGATATTCTCCGGTGATGTCACACAACATAAATTTTAAAACTGAGTTTGACTTATTTTTTTTTTACGGAAAATATGAGATTAATTAGTAATATAAACTGATTATTCTATTTTATTTTTAACAGTAAATAATTTATTTAATTCATATACAACTTACACTGGGTCTCTGTGTCTTTCTCCTCACAATTCCATAAAATGGCGTATTTACTTTCGGTATCCACATTTATGTAAATTTTTTCAGTTCCCCATTTAATATCCACATCATCTTTGATTAGTGCATTTGATTCCTGTCTGGTTTCATTTTTTATTATATCCACGTCACAGTTCGTGCCATTTGGACAGTTGAAGTTATACGTAAAGCAAGTAATCTTTGTGAGGAAGTCCGATGTTTTTTGATAGTCGCTCCATATTCCAACCATCTGAAATGAAATTTTTCACATGAAACACACGTATATTTCTTCTTTTTTTAAGTTAGCCAGTTCAACAATTTCTGATTTAACTAAATACAAACCAGTAAAGAAAATGTTTTATCTAAAGAGGTATAATTTATGCCATATTTTTTGTCTTAGTCTTTTTTAGACATTTGGAATAAAAAATTACCTCTTATTAAATTTTGCTAGAAGCCATCATTTTGGAGTTATTTGTAATAGTAGAAGGAACAAATATCTGTAAATTGATGTCTTCACTAGGCGAAGGATTAAAGTAATAATCAACAACTACGTTATTTGACAATCATTTCTCAGAATAAAACTAAAACAATTAATTTCTGTTCTAACATTTCAATATGTCTACTATCTGTGGTGTGTTTTTATGATAACTGTCAACACTTTGTGAGCATTTAATTGTTACAGCAATTCAAAATATATCCTCTCCAATATTTCAGGGTCCTACAATTGTTCTCATTTATTACAAGGTATTTATAGTTGCTGCATAAACTTTATCTTTAAAGTAACCCCAAATAGGGAAATCTAATGACGTTAGGTCAGGCCAGCGGGGTGGTCAGTTAATTGAAGCGTTTGCACCTAACATTCACGTGATAAAGGGTACATTATTTAGCAAATTCATTCAAATTTTTATTTAAAAAATTCTAATATAAAATTCATTAAGATTTCTAAATATAAAATATGAACCAATAAACATGTTTCAGCTTCCTTCCATTTAATGAAGAATTTTGGTTATGATTTATCTATACCCAAATAAATAATAAACGCGTCTCTATTATTTATAAGAAAATCTTTAAAATAACGAACGAAGTTAAGGCTAAAGTTTAGCTTTACTAAACTTCGCCCATCATTTGTAAGAATTTCTTATAAATAATAAAGATGTAGTAGTAGTACTGTTATTTTTACTAGTCAATCAGGCTGGTTATTGTTTTGCTTTGATATCACAATAGCTATGTATGTAACCAGCTACGAAAACTTTATTTTGTGTAATGAGTGGATGTTTGCGGGAGGAGCGAAGCGAGATGCTGCAAAATAATACGAGTTTTACAAAATTGTCTTTCGGAACGTGTTACATACAAGATTTTTTTCTAATTTTAAATGTCTAAAAACCCTTTAAACATAAATGAAATAGGTGTATTTAAAGATCTTAAAGCGACGGTAAATTTACTATAGAAAGAAAATCCTGTCTGGATAAGGGGCAATTTTGTTATAGTAACAAAATTGTCCCTTATCGAGACAGGATTTTCTTTCCATAGTAAATTTACCGTCGTTGCGTGTAAAATTACCCCCAATTGTAATGGAATTTTACCTGCAAAGATAGTGGAAAATTTCTATTTACCTTATATTTTGGCTAATCCTCCCTGGTAAATGGAATTTTCCGCTCTCTTTGAGGGTAAAATTACATGGAAATTTTACACGCAACGACGGTAAATTTACCCTCATTTTTACAGGGTACTCCCTTTTCTGTGAAGAATATAATAAAGAAAAATCAAACTTGACAAAATTTTGTAAATGATCATTGAGTGATTCGTACATGCAGCAGCTGAGGCTATTTAAAAGGTTGACAAACTTATATAAAATTTGATTCTTCAAAAATAAAAAAATCTGTAAAAAAAGTTATTAGTGAAAATTGCAGGTAACTCTTTCGCTTTAGTGCTTTCTTACCAAACCATTAAGTATTTTCCGCTTTTTTTTTCGTTCTTAGTTGTTCACCCCCACATTTGAGTTAGGACCGATTTTGAGATTTTGCTTCGAGGCGTGTCCCTCTTGAACACGCATGCAAAATTAGAACAAAATCGATCCAACAGTTTGGTGCGATCACAGGCAGACAGACAGACATTTTTTAAACCATGAGGTAATAGAAAAACACTGTTTAAAAGTATATTTTCAATTCCAAAAATGGTTAGGATCTAAGGAAGATCCGTTACAATTCGGGTGGTTTAAAACTGAGAATGGCTTAATGTCTGATGTTATGAGTGAAAGTAATGCTTTTCCTAAAAATTTACTAAGTGATATTTCCTGTGAATGTAAGAAAGGCTGTAAAAATAATTAGTGTAGCTGTAGGAAACTGAATATGTAATATTCTATTCTATGTGTCTATTATAAAGGAAATAATTGTGCCAATGCTTCTACCTTTGATGAATCGGCTATCGATGAGGAATGCGGTGAAATTATGGCATATTACGGTAATGAAATTAATATAGTATATTTCATTTTGTTTCGATGAAAATTGGGTGAAAAAATGGAGAGTCAAAGAAAATACATTTTTGAAAATAAAAAAAAACGCACTCTTTTTGAAAATTAAAAAAAATTAACTCTATCCCCCAAAAGTACATAAAATAACGTACAATTGAAAAGAAAAAAAGTGACATACAATGCCTCCTTGATAATTGACTAAGAATTAAAAATTTTATTTCGTCCGCCATCTGTGACCGTTCTATTTGGCATAAGGTGTTCCGGATTGGTGCATTGTATTTGACTATAAATGAGTTTTATTTTTGCCAACTTTGGTGAAATTACTCCTTCTTATAGAAAAGATATTCAATTTTGATTCTTTCGGCCATTTTCGGTGTTTTCTATTTTTTTCCAAGATGGCGGATTGACATATACACATCGGACAGGTCTATATTTTTTAAGAATTTTATTCCAAAGAAGTCAGTATTTTTAAAATTCCTATCCGATTACTAGTACAAGATATATTAAGCAGATAAGTTGAAAATCCGTGAAAGCGCGTCAAAAAATGCTTATAACTTTTGACGCACAAGGAATATTTGGGCGCAAATATTTTTTTCGTAATCAGGAGGTCATAATACATAAGAATCAACCATAAAATTTCAGGTGGAAAAAAATCAATTCGACTGCACTAATATGGGGATATAGAAAACTATGATAATTTTGTTCTCTTTATCCCTCATTTTTCGATATTGCCTCTTCTCTCATCTATATAACCATAGAGTAGAGAGGTGGACAAGATATTTGAATACAAATTTGAAAAGGGTTTTAAAAATCACCGGATCTCCGCCATTTTTTAGAAAACGACGTCCGTAAAATTATAAAAATCTTTGATTACACAGGCACACAAAATAAAATAAATGGTTTCTTCTTCTGACTAGACCGGCTTTATGTATTTCGATGAGCTGAATTCGAATCCGGAGTCAGAATTGCTCCACCATCCGCCATTTTATGTAAGTCTCGAAAATAACCTAAAAGAAACTCATAATTTAGGTTATTTTCGGAATTTATAAAAAATTGGTAGGTGATGGAGCTACATGAGCACCTGATTCGTATTCCGCACGTCGAAATATCTGTAAATTGGTTGCCCAATAAAGTCCCAGAAACAGACCATATTTTTTTGTGTGTGCCTATGAATGTCACCGGATCCTCCGCCATTTCCTAGAAAACCGCATATGCAAATATATTACACACACATACAGAAAAAAAGTAAAAAGTGGTCCGTTTCTGAGACTCTATTGGGAAACCCCTATGTATTTCGACGTGCTGAATACGAATCAGATGTCCGCTTAGCTCCATCACCCACCAATTTTTAGTAAATCTCGATAAGAACCTAAATTATGAGTTTTTTTTAGGTTATTTTCGCAACTTACAAAAAATGGTGGGTGATAGAGCAATTTTGACTCCGGGTTCGAATTCAGCGCATCAAAATACATAAAGATCTAGTCAGAAGAAGAAACCACATTTTTATTTTGTGTACCTGTGTTATTAAACTACTCCAAAAAAACCTAATATTGATGTTCAGGGAAGGTTTTGGGTATATCCATATCAGAAGTTTTCAGCCTGCCACTATTATAGTTGAAAAAAAGAAAAATAGGTAACCAAACGTATTTTTGACCGACTTCCAGATTAATATTAATATTAGGTGATAAGGTAACTTAATGAAATTTTATTTCTTAAGTTTTCCTAACTTTCTTTTGGAGACTTGATTGAAGTAAGTGTTGTAATCGTCCAAAAGTTTATTTTCGCTTTTTTGACGAATTTTGATTCTATATCACTCCCAGACACTAAAAAAGTGATTTAGAAAAAAGTTCTGTGAGTATGTGTATGTGTGTGTGTGAGTGTCCATCGTTTAGTCTAGGGCCGAAACCATTTGAACGATTTCGTTTAAATTCAATACCTAGAGTCCACTTACAAATATCTTTAGCAGTTTTTTTCATTTTTCGCCTACCCCTAAAATTAAGGACAATTTACTAATCCGAATAAATCGAAAAATCTCCCATTTTCTCAAAAATGGCTCTAAAGATTTTGCTTAAATTTTGTACGTTAGTAGTACATTACAAACTTTACAATATGCCATTAGTGCTTTCCTCCTAAAAATTCACATAAAGGTAGTTTGCTGATACAAATATATCGAAAATCTTGAATTTTTCAAAGACGTCTTCAACAATTTTGCTCAAATTTTGTACGTTAATAGTACATTACGACTCAGAGATGGGTAAAGGGAACTTTCCATTTGAAAGTTTCTGAAACGAAATTTTGATAAAAATGAGAGTTTCCAATAAAATATTTGAATATTTGAAAGTTTTTAAAATTCCGGGAAAGTTTCCTTTGGAAAACTCCTGGAAACTTTCATTAGAAAGTTTTCTTTGCCCATCTCTGCCTGATAGTATATCATTATTGATTTTTCCCGGAAAATTCACATAAGGACAATTTACTGATGAACAAACATTTTCAAATCACGCGAGAAATAAGTTCGGCGTGGCCGTACCGTTTATTTTTAATTTTAATTATACAACTATGGCTACTAGTAGGACGTATGTCTATAATTAAAGAAAAAAACCGCTGGCCAAGGAATCACTACTTCCACATTCAGATTTTCTATCCAATTCACTCACAACGAAAAAATTTTGTATGTGGAAATAATTGTTTATGGAACATTAATAATATAATATTTAAAATTCTCTACCCCAAAAACCCATAAAACGATACCCCACATCAGTAGCGGGGTGGGGGTGGTGATAGGGGGTGGTAGTGGGAGTGGATGAAGTAAAAAAACATTTTGAGGTTTCTGGTTCTTGTACACACATTAAATCACATTTTTTTTTCATCCCCTTTAATAATAGGGTGGGGGTGGTAATGGGGGTGGCTAATTCCAATTTTTTTTTTGAGATCTTAGCTTCTCTTGTATATACTGAATACCAATTTTATGGACGCTTACCTGCTTGATTTACCTATTTCCCTCAAATTTACCCCAATTTACCCCCCAACCCTTCGACGGAACAAGATGAAAATATAATCTAGTTGTAGATCCCGTTAAAGTACATATGTGTACCAAATTTCAAGTCAATCTTTCAAACGGTTCCAGAGTAAACGTGCGCACAAAAAAAAGTTACAGACAGACCGACAGACAGAAATTTTTTTCGCTCAAACTTAAAATCTCGACGTTTTGTGACATTCTAAGCCTATTTGAACAATAAAAATTTTTTAAATTTATTTTTGTCGTGACTACTTCCACTGGATGTGGAAGTAATAAGGAAATACTCATTTACCCTATTATAACAAAGTAAATAGACATTAACAAACTGAATCGTCAAGATTATTATATTGTATCTGATGCTTTATTGCAACTTATAACAATAATTGATTTAAATCAGTGGTATTTATTTCGTCGATTAATTTAACTTTAAGATAGTTAAGTAGATTTATTGCACAATATTTTACTGAAATTGAAATTAACATGACGGCTGCAATTTGATAAAACCCTATTAATTCAATATACTTGCAAATAGATAAAGGCCAGCCTTGGAGAGCAGGCCTTGTAAATTTATTACATAAAAAGAATTATACACTATTTTTTACCTTTGTTATATCTTCAGTAAGATGTTCGCCTAAATCGCCTAAGGGACAAGAAATTGCGGAAAACGTTTCAGCGACCAGGAAGGCCGATAATATGGCTGTGACGTACTTGATCATTGTTCATTTATTTCGTTACCTTTTCGAAAGTTGACACAGAAAACCTGAACTACCTCTTCATTACGTACTACGTGTGGAACTAAAATTATTTTATCTTATTATCTATAATTTATACGCAGCTGTAAGTTTTTTCAGTCCCTCCCCTTAGAGTCGATATTTTGTAAATATATTTATCACTTGGATAAAGCATGGGTATTACTAATATAAAGGAGGGCATAGTAGTATAGATATCATCTAAAAATAATTTTCGAAATAATAAAATGTGTACGCAAACAAATAAAAGAAATGTCGAGATTTTTTTAGGTACATGTGGTTTTATCATCGCGGCGCGGCCGCTTCGACATAGTGTGCTTTGATCAATTGTAAGCACTAAAGAGAATTAAAAAGCAAACATCTAGTGATAGCATCATGAACAAGTATCTGTCTAATAAATGCGAAAATCCGATGACGAAGATTGCTGAAGTTGTCTCACTAATACGATTAAAGGAGATACGTATTCCTCAGATTCGCTTCCTCTTTTGAAACATAGCTTCTCCAATTAAATAGTTCTCGAAAACACGATCGTCGGGGGTATTTTGTGGGGAATTTTTTACTCCTCGATGCAATGCCATTTTCTCTTTATTTTTAGATTTTTTAACTCCTTCCAAAATTTTAAAACCAGGCGCAAATTTATGTATCCTAAATAGTTGATCACAGTATATCTTTTTAGAATATCCAAGGCCTTCGATGAAATTTTTATTTTGCACGGCGTAGTTTATATGACCTCTAGTGTTAACGCCAAATAAATTAAATTCTTTGATACTGATATAATATATAGACAAACACTTGTTCATATCGTGAAATAAATTCATTGCTTACGGCGGTAGAGATATAAAAGAAACACGGTGAGTTAAGGCTTTTGAAAAATAATAAAAATATACCTTAAACATTCCTTAATAATGTATATAAAAATTGTATGCCCGTTCTTGCACATTTAAGAACAATTCTTATTTTATCAAATCGAGGTCGAGCGAGCACAGTATTGTGAATTATGTTTCAAATGCATTTTTCAATTTCACTCTGCTCTTTCATCAGCAATTTATTTATACTATTTATGGAATAAATTACACAGGTTAACAAAAACAAAAAAAATATCCGACCAATGGGATTCCATTACCGTACCCCGAAGGTTTTCAACGTGCTGAACACGATGCCATAGTCGGTTTTGCGCCATCACTTCAGGATTTCGAGAAAACTTAACCTAAAAGTGCTAAAAATACCTTTTTCGCCTTCGTTCACACACAAATTAATTCACTAAAGCGACCCCAAAAAACCAAAAAAGTAATAAGTTTTAGGCCCCAATCTTCAAATTTTTATAAATTTCTGAATTTTAGCATCTGCCATACAAACTCTGACTTCAGATTCGTGATCAGCGACCCCGCGAGTAACAAAATTGAGGCCAAAATATTGACTGAATTAATTTGCGCATGAACGAAAAAGGTATTATTAACTTTTAGGTTAAGTTTTCTCAAAATTCTGACGTGATGGCGCAAAACGAACTACAGCATCATGTTCAGCACATCAAAAACCTTCGGGGTACGGTATGGAATCCTGTTGGTCGGACATTTTTTTTTGTAAACCTGTATTATCAATTTCTGTAGTTACCATCTACCATATACAAAAATAAATATTTTATATTGTTGAAGTTATTGCAGAACTGATATTTTTTAATGAAATAGAAGAAATAACCTTTGTTTGAGAGACTACAGTATGATCGGTAAGCAATTAGGATAATGAAATGTTTTAAGAATGTTATTAAATAAGAATAATAGTAATTATTGTTTTAATATAAAAAATATAATTTAAAGCTTTATGTGAAGGAAAACTGAAATAGTCTCTCTTTTTTTTAATATTGAGGCCTGATTCTAGAATGTTTGAAAAATGATAAGCTTCTTTTATCTACCTATTTAACGTCGGCCTATTTCCACTACCAAGGCCGTAATATATGTGAACGTTTTTATAGAATCATTAAACGCGAAATCAGATTTTTGGTTATTTTTAGCGTTTCTGACCTACCGAGCAGCAGGGTATAAGAGTCTTATCATCTTCAAACAGTTCATGTTGCTATTTAAAATAATAAACTTGGACTCTGTTCCGGAAAAATCGAAAGAGATATTCAGTTGGTTTTTCAGGCAAAATATGCATCTCTGAACTATATTTTCAACTTAAACCCGAATTTTATCGTAAAAAGTAACAAAATGACGATATGCAAAACGATTTCGTGACCATCCCGGTGTAGTAATAATATGAAAGCCAATTCAGAATTTTATCAAGTTCCACCAGCTGCATATTATTTGCAGATCTATATTTGAAATTACATTGTTCTGAGTGTTTACAGAACTGAGACATAGAAGCGTTTTATAGTAGACATGGGGCGACTTCCTTAAAATAGATCATTGAATTTATAGTTCCCGAGAGAAGACAAATTATTCTTTCCTACCTACGGGGCACTAGCTAAAACCCGCCTACGGCCTGCACGAAATCACTTTCGTTGCCGTAGGAAAAACGTTTTATCTTTCCGGATAATAAAAGACATGAAGTCAGTCCAGGTTTTTAAATTTCATTGATATTTATAAGTCAGTCCGCAGACGAAAAAAATGGACTGAAATGTTTCCGAACCGTTTTTTTTTTGCATTTTCGGGTATTTTAATTTGGACATAAAAAAAATTACACTTAGCTTGCTGAAAACGAAAAATACCCAAAATACCGTATACAGTGTAGAATACTTTTTCCTTTTTAAAAAAGTTACCGATAAGATATTGTAGTTTGAGGAAAAAAAAAAGGACCAAAAATGAAATTTTTACACGTTGTCTCGTCAAACTTATTGATTCGGATATCAAAAATTAATATATAGTATTCATGATACTGCATTTTATAACTAAGAAAATGGGACCAGAAAGAGGTTGCTGCGATGAATACAATCAGAAACATGAAGTCGTGGAATCCTGATCTCGTTGACACTGTTAACATAACTATTTTTCAGGGATAACCTTTTAGTATTTTATTTATTGTTACAGTATAGTTAAAAACAAGTTTTTTAACAAACTGAATCATATTTTTGTACGAAGCAAGTAATATTTTTGTATAAGAAACAGTTGTTTCTTTAATCCCATGAGAACTAGCCTTTTAGCAGGCAATACAATATAAATCTACTGTAAAAATAAATTCGTCAGTACAAAGGCAATAACCTAATATTTTTTATCCCATATTAAAATAAAATATGTGTTTGCTTTTGTTAATGTCACATTTTTCTGGAATAGTTTCTTATAATGTCACGATTCTATAATTATATTACTTTTCAAGTTTTCTTGCCATACATATGTGAGAAATAAATTATTTTATTGCGTATTTTTTTGTTCAGTATAGTGATATATATTTTATTTTCAACATTTATTTTGCTAGCAGTAGCAGTAAGGTTCAAGGCGTATTATTTTTGTATGTGTTTTACAACAGACCAAGAATAACTTTTTTTATGTACGAACTAGACGTGTTTCATTCAGCAATGCAATGGATAAATTATAGATGTATGAGTTGTTTTAACATTCATATAAAAGCAAATATCTGGAGAATATTCTCAATACTTTGAGAAGGTATAAAGAGTCCTTCAAACTATCAGTAGTACACTGTCAGTATTTTGGTGAATCAATATACAGTCAATATATACCAAGAATGGATGCATTTTTTCGTCTTATCTGATAAGTTTTTTTGCACTACCTGGACTACCTCTTAAAGACCATAGTGGGCCTAGTCTGGGTCCTGGAATCTGAAGGAGAATGGTGTACGGCTCACATTTAAAATTAAATTTTTCTGATAACCTTCTTGTGTCAAAAAATGAAAATTTACTTCAATTTGAGTTGCGCTAGAACAGCACTAAGAATAACGAGCGCATTCGTCCTTTAGAAAAAAATGTTTACGTAGATATTTCAATCACAAGTGACATGAAATCCTTGGTTAGTCAAAAAAAAATGTCTAGTTATTAAGAAAAATAAGAATAGCTTTATAAAATTATTGCGCAAATAATTAATAGATAATGACTATAACGTTAAACTATGCAAAGAAGACGCCGATACTACAATCGTTACAACGACTCAGCTAGCATGGAATCATCATAAAAAATCTATTTTTACAAACCTAAGATTAATAAAATAATTGACAAACATTATGATGAAAATAGAATTGTCTGCAATTCCACCCACTGAAGAGGTAATAGAAAAACACTGTTTAAGAGTATATTTCCAATGGTTGGGTTCTGAGAAAGATCCGTTACAATTCGAATGGCTTAAAACAGAATGGCTTAATGCCTGATGTTAAGAGTGAAAGTAATGCTTTTCCTAAAAATTTACTAAGTGGTATTTCTTGTAAATGTAAGAAAGGCTGTAAAAATAATCAGTGTAGAGCTGTAGAGAACTGAATATATAATGTTCTATTCTATGTCTACTATCTGTGGCGTGTTTATGTGTCTATTATAAAAGAAATAATTGTGCCAATGCTTCTTCTGCCTTTGAGGAATCGGCTATCGATGAGTAATGCGGTGAAATTATGGCATATGACTGTAATGAAACTAGTATAATATATTTCATTTTATTTCGATCAAAATTGGGTGAAAAAAACGGAGAGTCAAAGAAAATATATTTTTGAAAATTGTAAAAATGCACTTTGATAATAATTGACGAAGAATTAAAAATTTTATTTCGTCTGCTAGCTTTGACTGTTCTATTTGACATACGGTATCCGGGATTGGTGCATTATATTTGACCGTAAATGAGTTTTATTTTTGCCAACTAAGGTGAAATTACTCCTTATAGAAAAGATTATTCAGTTTTGATGTTTTCGGCTATTTTTGGTGTTTTCTATTGTTTTCCAAGATGGCGGATTGACCAATACATATCGGACAGGTCGATATTTTTTAAGAATTTTATTTCAAATAAACCAGTATTTTTAAAATTCCCATCTGATTACTGGTACAAGATATATTAAACACACAAGTTGAAAATCCGTGAAAACGCGTCAAAAAGTGTATATAACTTTTGACGCACAAGAAATTTTTGTGCGCAAATATTTTCTTCGTAGTCAGGAGGTCATAATACATAAGAATCAACAATCAAATTTTAAGGAAAATGTTGTCGCCGAACAAAATCAATTCAACTGCACTGCACTATCAATCGTCCGTAATTCATCATTTATTATTCTATATTCTTTAATGGGACTCAAACATTTTAATAAAATATAATACGTAAATATATTTGATGTAAAAAAAAAAGAATAAAAATCGGCCTAATATTTGGGTTTAATCTTTTATAGAAGATAAAAGATTAAACCTTTAGAAGAATTTGCTGAATTATGCTAATATTAGTTCAGCGTTTTACTACTAGAGGACGAGACAGAAGTTATTCGAAGCTGTAATAACACTGGAAAGACATTAAGAGCAGGGTCGGACTTATTGAAATAGCGCATAAGAGAACTGATTTAATTGTCCATATTAATGTTAAAATATGATCTTGTCATTAAAAGTATAACTGAATAATTGTTTCATTCGCTGTCTGGCAGGGTACATTGCACTAATTTCAACAGCAATGACCACGTCGCGATAGTGTTCATACGGCCCTGTACACGCACAACTTAGCCAAATCTAGTGGTTAGTAGTATGGCTTCTGTTTTACCGACAGGATGATTACATTCCATTAGTTACCTATTTCTATTTAACAATTTACTGTGGCGTGCAAAAGCACTCTTAAGAGGCAACCGATATACACCGATTATTTTAATGTTGATTGCTTTACAATGGCTCTTTGTTTCTGAAAGGTTATTTTACTTTACAATTATATACAAAATATTAATAATCTAGCGCCTTCGCATTTTCAAAACTATGTTATTCTCCTTTCTGATATATATAGCGGGGCAGCTTAACGTCGAATTTCGCGTTAATGTGGACACAGCGGACAAAAGCACCAAATTTTTTCCAGATACTAGTTTGGTATGTAGCTTTCAATTTTTGATAGGAATGAACTCCTCCGTCAGCCATCTTGGATTTTATAGCGGGTTCTAAATCACTTAGGACCACAAACTTGGTGTCTAAGTATACATATTTGGGGTCAGGGAATATAACTACACACTTTTTAAATGTATCGCACTATATATTTATTCACTAATATATGTACCAATTAAAAACTCTTCACCGATGAACTGTTTTGTCCGGTGTGTCCACATTTTCTAATATGTTTTTTTATTTTGCTTCAGATTGAATTGTAATACAAGATAGATTGGAACAAGTGCATGATCTCAAAAAACAACTTCAGAAAATCTAAAATATCCACTCAATGCATATAGAATCGAAGACAAGTCAACTCCATACCGGCCTTTCTTGAACGATATCAATGAGTTTAGAAGTTTGGAGTCATTGCCAGTGAAACTAAATTTTGGAAGCGACATGAGTGCGGATGAACTGGTCCAAAACCATGGTGCATAGCACAAATCTTGTTACGTTAAGTTCAGCAATTTGAAGTTGGATAGAACTAAATAGCGGGGAAATACTTCAGGAGGCAGCACAATTGTGGAGAAACGATACCGACCTGAAGCGAGTAACAAAATGACGTGTTTGTTATGTCGTGGAAGCGATGGACTCCTTCATGAATTTTGAACATTTACGGCTGATAGAGCATACGAAAAATGGCAACAGAACTGCAAGAAACCCAGTTGTTGGCAGCATTAGAAGGTGGTGATCTCATTGCCCTTGACGCCAAATATCATCTGTAATGTTATACAGCACTACAATTGCAATTTCTTTGCGCATTAACTTGGCAGTCTTAGCTAACAAAAGGACATCATGTTCGTAATTACATGACATGGCCTGCTGCAGCATTTCCCGCATGCCTTCTTCAAACACCAAAACATTATACTTTTCATCACTTTGTTCTTGCGCTTGTGGAAAGTAAGCTAGCACGTTCTCCTTCAATCTGGTTCTATTAAGCTACTTCTCAACGCCAAGGATTTTTAATCGGTTCTCATTCAGTTCATGCAAGTTTGAAAATTTAAAGTAGAATGTCCCATCTTCCACACAGTTCTCTATATAATATAAGTGGAAATGCTGTAGCCTCTATCTGACTTTCGTCTGCAGATACTCCCACCAAATCCTGCTTCCTTAGGTGAGACCGGCAGCGATTTCTCAGTGCTGTATAACATTGCAGGTGATATTTTGCGCCAAGGGCAATGAGATCACCACCTTCTAGTGTTGCCAACAACTGGGTTTCTTGCAGTTCTGTTGTAATTTTTCGTATGCTCGTATCAGCTTAATGTTCGAAATTTATGAAGGAGTCCATCGCTCCCACGATATAACAAACATGCCATTTTGTTACTCGCTTCACGCCGGGATCGTTTCTCCACAGTTGTGCTGCCTCCTGAAGTATTTCGCCGGTTTTCAGTTCCATCCAACTTCAAATTGCTGAACTTGACATAACAAGATTTGTGCCATGCACCATGGTTTTGAAGCAGTTCATCCGCACTCATATCGCTTCCAAAATTTAGTTTCACTGGCAATGACTCATTGATATTGTTCAAGAAAGACCGGTATGAAGTTGTCTTGTCTTCGATTCCATATACATTGAGTGGGCGTTTTAGATTTTCTTAAGTTGTTTTCTGACAGATCATGCACTTGTTCCAATTCAATCTGAAGCAAAATAAAAAACATATTAGAAAATGTGGACACACCGGACAAAACAGTTCATCGGTGAAGAGTTTTTAATTGGTACATATATTAGTGAATAAATATATAGTGTGATACATTTAAAAATTGTGTAGTTGTATTCCTTGACCCCAAATATGTATACTTAGACATCAAGTCTGTGGTCCTAAGTGATTTAGAAGACGAGATATTGATAAGATACCTATATTTCTAAATGGCCGCTATAAAATCCAAGATGGCCGACGGAGGAGTTGGTTACTCTCAAAAATTGAAAGCTACATACCTAACTAGTACCTGGAAAAATTTGGTGCTTTTGTCCGCTGTGTCCACATCTTCATGATAAGCTGCCCTACTAATATCACTACTTTACCTATAAAAAATAACAACTTATACATTACTAGAATTCATTATAAAAGTAACATGAATTCTCTCGTTTTTAAAGGTTTCGATCAGTTTAATAAATTACCAAACTGTTTTCAAAAATGAACTAATGATATATAGCATGGATGTTTTATCATAAAGTGTGAGGTCTGTCAATTGTTATTCCTGTTTTACTTAGTAGTGTAAATATTCAATCTTATAGTACATGTGCATAACGTAAAACATGTTAATTTTTAATTTATTGTATTGGTTATTTGTTGAATTTTTATATTTTTTATTTTTGTATTTTTTGTACTTCCCTTTTGTATTATCAGAAAAATTTCTATTTAATAAACAGTGCATCTAAAAAAAATTAGAGAATTCGAGATAATAGGATGCTGGAGAGTCGGTCTTAAAACGTGTTTCTTGGAGAATCGAGGTATTAGTGCGATGAGCTGTCCAGGGAATTCGTAACAAATGTCTCCAGACCCACATCTTAAGAGCATCAATACATCTCTGTTTCCCTAATGGTTCATGTCTCAGAGGTGTAAAAAAAGATGGAGAAAACTAAGACGTCTGATCTTTGTGCATCTCGTGTTATTTCTGTAAAATTTTGGTTAGCTGGCAAATTGTCGATCTTGACATCTGTATTCTTCTCCGAATCTCTGTTCAAAGTCACCAGTATTGTTCACAAGGGTTCCAAGGTATACTATCTTGTTTACTACCTCACAGTGACCGATACTTAATGAATCTG
The DNA here is from genome assembly GCA_936432065.2 of Rutpela maculata. Classification (NCBI taxonomy): domain Eukaryota; kingdom Metazoa; phylum Arthropoda; class Insecta; order Coleoptera; family Cerambycidae; genus Rutpela; species Rutpela maculata. Next base: position 287,787,237 of record OW386285.2, on the reverse strand, counting down.
GGTGTTATCATTTGCTCGATCTACAATCGTAATTTTCGGTTTGTTATTATTTACACTTAGACCGTAATCAAAGCTTATTGTCTGAAGCCTTTCGAACAGTTGTGCTCATCCTCGCTTGCTGCAACTAAGGTGGTATCATCTGCAAATCTTAAGTTGAAAATCTTGGTTCCGCCTACAGCTATTCCACCATGCCAATTCTCCAGTACACGTCTCATCACGTGTTCACTATAGATGTTAAAGAGTGTTGCATACTTTCACCAAAGCAGCCGTTTTCTTCATACACAGAGACGGCGGATAATAAATACCAATAATATAGTCCACATTTTCTCCCATTCCACATTGCCAAAAGCCTTACGGTAATCTATGAAACAAAGGTTTATAGACGGTTAATAATCTCTTTAGTCCAATCAATGAATGCCCAAAAGGGGATTGTAGAGAACATTTTGGAGGGGAGAATTTTTTTCTTCAGGGATGTGTTGGGGGTAGTCAGGAGGTAAACATACTAAAAGTCCCCGCCCTTAGCCCCGCTGCTTCAGGGGGGAGGGGGGTGGAAAGGTTCCTTTTTTCGATTTTTCGCTTATAACTCGGAAACGATGCGTCGTATGGGAAAAGGTAATCTATGCAAAATTAAACGTAATTAAATTTTCCACAAGAATGTTTATATTCATTTTCTTCCTATGTGTTATAGTTTACGAGATGTTCGCCAGCGAAAATCGATAATTAATTAAAAAAAATCAATTATGTACCCTGTATATTTCTACCAAAGCGGTTTACCGTGGTCTGCTAATAAATCACAATCACAAAGCAATCTTTATTTTACAACACTGGACGTATTTACTAACGTAATATTTTGTCGAAATCTACACATTTCCTTAAATATACAGTGTGACTCACTTAAAATGAAGATAACCTTTTCATTTTGTTTCCGATTTGAATCAAAGTTTACTCAAGTGTAGAACAAATTAGGATCTACTTATGACCAGAAAATCATTCACTCCCAACACATTCCTGAAGAGAAAAATTCTCCTCTCCAAAATGTTCTCTACAACTCTCTCATTGACTGGACTACTTGCCTTCTCGATAAGTTGTCGCAAATTCAGTATTTGGTATCTGGTACCGCGTCCTTTAACAAAGTCTACTCAAAACTTCATTGTCTGTATTAGATATTCGCAAGAGAATAACGACGGTTGCTATTTTTCGAAATTTTTTGTTAAATGTAAAATTTTCCACTTAAAAATCATGCAATTTTCAGCATCTGTGTCTTTTAGGTACATAGAAAACTATAGAAACAGGAAGCTCTGTCGGTACTTTTCATGGCACCATTTATTTTCTATGTATATAACAAAATCTAAAAACGGTGCTAAATTCTGAACATTTCTACCTCTAATTCTCGTATGAGTCATATATAATATAATATATTTTATCATCACCATTTTAGTAGCAATTAAAGTCCTTATCTAACAATTTTGTGAGGGTACCTTCATTTCTAATTACATAAATAAAGTCTTTATGTCTCTTTGTATGTGATAGTCACTAGGAAGAGATATTTCGCTATTACGAGTATGATATAGTTCTGTTGATACGTCGAAAAATTTGTCACTTAGATTGCTTTGTAAATATATTTATTCCCATCATAACTGATATCCACGAGTCCATTACTGTTTTGAAATATTGTCGTGACAGGCGACACTTACTTTTTTTGTTTTAACATATTCGGAAGTAGATTGTATACAATGATAACATAGTGTCTCGTTTCAAGTCTGACCACTCTTACATCTTCATTATTATGATAGAGATCATTTAAAAGGCTATAGCCGGGTATAAGGGTATAAAATCAGCCTCAGCTTGGATTTCGCTATTTTCTTTTCGTCTATGTTGCCTTTTGTGTGAGGATTCTCAGTGTGCTCAATTATTACCGTCTAGAAGTTGACAGGTTTTGAAAAAAAAACATTTTTATAACATTTTTCGACTTTTTTTTTTAAGAAACATTTCCTTGGATTCGCTTCATTCGCTCAGAATAGTCGAAGTGGTAGGACGTAATAAAAAAAAATGAAAGTCAATAAAAGTCACCATTAGTTATATAAAGCATTATGTTATATAAAATCAATTAAATAAGATTTATACTTAAAAAAAGCTAGTTCCACATTTAGATTCCCTGTGCTAATTGGATCGACTACGGAACTCGTTCTCGCGCCACCGGGTGCCACACTCTAAACGCATTTCTTACCCTCTTTCGTGATGGTGCAGGATGACAAAAAAATTCTTGAAACCTTTGCTTCTCTTATACACACTAAATCGCAATTTGTTTTTTTTTCACTCCCTTTAAGAATGTGGTGGTGGCGGTAGTGATACCAAAAAAAAATTTTGAGTCCTTTGGTTCTTACTAATAAATCACAATTTTTTTTTCCTGCTTTAATAATGGGATGGTAATGAAGGTGATTTTGAAACCTTGACTTTTCGTACATATACTAAATCTCAATTTTATGAGCTCTTGCTTGCTTTACATAGTCATCCCCATTCTAGGCTATTTGAACAAAAAAAATTCAATTTTTTTTACCGTTACTATACTTCTTCACTACGTAGTTGTGAAAGCAAAGTTAATTAACAAGGAATTAAATCTAAAAAACACTTTTTAAAAACAAGCTTTTATTTTTATTTAGGTGTATTAAAAGGAAAAAAAAAACCGCTGCCCAAGGAATCACTACTTCCACATCCACATTTTTATCCAAGTCACTCACAACGAAAAAATTTTGTATGTGGAAATAATTGTTTATGGAACTTTAATAATATAATATTTGAAATCCTCTACCCCAAAAACCCATAGAACGATACCCCACATCGGTAGCGGGGGAACCGTTTGAGATATTGACTTGAAATTTGGTACACATATATACTTTAACGAGATCTAGAACTCAATGGTATATTGGAAGTGTTAGACTCTTATTGACTAAAGCCCCCTCCTCCCCGGGCTCGTCTGTATACTACTCCGAGGGCACTGCAGCCTCCTGGGCTTATTGTGCTCACTCTATATTGCCCGTAACGTGTTCTTACTAGCATTGCTAGCAACTGTTTCGCTGCGCGGTGCCCTTTAGATGGTCTGACCACCATCACCCATCGAAGTCCTCACCGACGTGAGCTGCACCTCGGTAATCTAGTCTAGGTCTGGTTTAATACCTCCCTGTCGTCTCACCGTGTTCTTAAGTATAATCTTATTTGATTGACCGACTTCATGTAGTATAAAGAATAGGAACACTAATGCTGACTTTAATTGATTTTTTTTTAAGTATGTTCTACCATTTCGATGCTTCTAAGACTTTTTAGTGAGTATTACTATAGTATGAAAGTTAGTTAGAATGAGGGCGATCTCTTCAACATATTACCTAATACGTTTTGTTTCAACTTCTACAATAGATGATAAAAGTTTGAAACTAATCCAAGGTAATGTTTCTTCGAAAAAATGTTTCGAGCCAATTTTTTTTTTCAAAAACTTCTAGGCGCTAATAATTGAACATGGGAATACTCACAGAAAGACACCCCAAAGAAAAAACGATATGAGGCCGATTTTATACCACTACCTGACTATGATAGCCTCTGTAGTAAACAAAGTCCTTTACATAATTTTCCCTTTGAAATACATATTTTTATCTTCATTATTCCGTGAATTTAAGATGTACATTGGAGAATTTTCCAAGTCGACCCTAATTTCTCAACAGCGATATAAAAATAAAACGCAACCAACAAAAGAGTTAAAATGGCTTCATTATACTAAAGCTATTGCGTTTTAAAATTAAAATTTAAAGAGCCCATTCTTAAATGCCCTTGATGACTTGCTTTTAAGTTGGCTAAAAACATCTGCAATATATTCTTTTAATTCTTCCCTCATTTTATTATCCGTCTTAAAAGTACCGGTTTATATGTAAATAATTACGAAACTCCGCATCAGATATCTCTTTGTTTATGCATTTCTTTTGATATGTTGGATCTATGATAAACTGATGGTGATATGGAATCGGGCGTACCATATTAACGGAAATAGCTAATCCATCCAATTTAAATTAATTTTCAGATTATTTGCCTTAACTAAGCTAAAATTTTATATTTAAAAAGATTCAATAAACAGGGCGGAGCTCGTTTTGAAATGTAATAGATACATATTTGCGTTTGCTGTAATTTAATTTATTGTCCAAAAATATCAGAATCTATGGAAGGCCGTGTCGATTAAATATTAATCATACTAATTTGAATACTAGTATGTAAAGCCAGTCCCCAACTGGCAAGATCAAAGTTCAGATCATTCAAGATATGTTGAATATCTTAGAGCTGAAAGCAGAAAGCCTAAAATAGCTATTTGATCACTGATAAAGTTTCTTGTATAGTATGATTTTGGAAAAAAATATACTTTATCTGCTTTTGCAATTTATTAGTTGCAATAGAAAACTTATTCTCACAGGAAACTGTCTTCTCCGTAATACAAACAAAAGTTCTGATCAAAAAATGGCTATCTTTATACTGTTCTTTGGTGAAATTTAGGATTTGATCGTGATCTGCCGAACCTAACTACTTTTCTCTCACGACATCGATATCGGCCTTAAGTCCAACTCTGTCTGATTTTATCTACCTCTGCAAAGTGCCCGATGAATCGGAAAAGAATATCGACAGTGCCTTTGGGCTTAACGTTCGGCCGATCTGATCCTCATAAATCTTATTACATCGATTTGTATGCAGATTGATCGATGGATTAATTGATTTACCAGCGTGCGGTAGGCATCATTGCTGCCACTCCCAGGGTTAAACAGCTGGGCCTGCTACGTCCACGCTGAGTTGGATTAGGGTCATGCTTGTTGCCAGCAGAGAGAGCCACATGGCGTATTGTAAAGGAACGTGGGATGGGAGGTGTAGGTATTTGAGAGATGCGTTTCCGCATTGTGTTGTGAAGGAGTTTAAGCTTCTTTTTTGTGTTTTTGGTTCTGGACTTTACCTCTTCTGAGTCTTCTTGTGAACTATGTTGTCGCGTTGTGTCGTGATATGGAGTGTTTATGCTCCTCTTTTTGTGTTTTTGCTTCTTCGAAGCTTCTTTTTCTGAGTCTTCTGATTTCTCGGTTTCCGATTGTGGTAGGGTATATATCGTTGCGATTTCTTTATGGTGTTCGTTTTTTGATCCTGATCCTTCCAATTGTTGTTCTCCACTGTGACATGGTCTCCCTATTTTTAGTTTATTGCTGTTCGGTACTGACGCTTTCTTCAATAGATGTGTTGGCTCTCTTCCTTGTACTTCATTGCGTACATTTCTATCCTTTTTTTTAAATTGTCCATCCTCCTAATAGTGTCGATGCTTTATGTCGCTGTTTTCGTCTTTTTTTGCGAATAGTTCGACGATGTCCCTTTTTGCTCTTCTCAAAAATTTCTTCTGTTGGGTTTTGTTGTTGCCGCGTTTTTGACTCCATATGTCATCGTTGGCTGTATGACGGCTATGTACGTACATTTGGTGAAGTCCCATGACAGTTTATTTTTCTCAAGGAGCGGTATGATTGCCTTTGTGACTCTATGGCGTTTTGATTCTCTCCTTTACCGTTTCTCTTCGTTCCAGTTGGTCCGTCAGGTCTGTTCCTAGGTACTTCAATTTGTTCGTTGTTCTTAGGGAGTATTCATCTATTTTGCATTCCTCTCAGCTTGTCCAATTCTCTTTTGTTGACGGGTCTCGCTTCATTATTAGGCTTTTGTTAAGTTTATTTTCAGTCCAGATGTGTCCCGATGAGGTTTCATGTTTTCTAAGCAGTTGCGTATCGTTACGCTCTCTCTCTCTCTCTCTCTCTCTCTCTCTCTCTCTCTCTCTCTCACAGATAATAGAAAATGTCGTCCTAAGAACCGTAAAAGATACGGATATATAACCTGTACCTGTATGTTATGTAACAATGCCTGTTTGAAGAAGTAATATATAATAATAAGTAATAATAATAATAAGTAATAAATTGTTTATATTTTTATTGGGCTGTCTTATTAACTAATCTGGACCCTGATTAATCACCGAACCAGCTACCCGACAACAAACCGTTACATAATTTGATTATTTCGGGTTCAATTTAAATTAAGTTTGTTTGAATACTCTTAATAGTTATGAGAAACCACTCTTGAAAATTTACCTAAAAAAGTATTATGACCGTACTTTAAGACATTCTTTTAAGAGTAATGCATTTGATTATTACGGGTTTAGGTTTTATTAAATTCGTTTGAGAATTTAAAAAAAAAAACGAAAAGAGAATTATTTGGAGGTTAACATAAGAAATTTATATGATCATACTTTACGAACAATACGTTTTTGGTTATTTCGAGAATAATTCAAATCAAATTCATTTAAATATTTTTTTTTACAATGATTAAAAAAATAATTTACTTGAAGGTTTACACTGGGATATTATGGTCATACTTCAATAATTTATTACCGTGCCATAAATTTGTTGACAGATGTCGACTTTTCAAGGGTTTGATGGTCAGAAATTTGTCAGCCATTAAGACAAATAAACTTGACTGGCAAGATTGAAATGAATAGGTACTTAGAAATGGAAAAAAGTACTTAGCTCTTATATTATCCCTGCTATTTATTGTCTTTGCCTGTTGGGTCCGAGATTGTTTGTTTGTTTACACTATTACGCTCGTTTCTTTATGCCCAGCTCTGGTTTTATTAAATTTACCCGTATTTTCGCGTTTTAAGTGGGAGCGTTTCAAACGCACATCCGTTCACTCGAGCTGCCCCTTCGAAACTCCCAACATCGATTTGTATGCAGATATACCAAAAATTATCGATAAATCACAATAGAAAGCAATGGAACACAAATTGGCCCAGTTTGACTCCAATCGATCTATTTTCGTAGGCTCATATCCGAAATCACCATAATTAACAACGTGCCAGAGAAAGCAGTGAAACAAAAACTGTCCTGATTGAATCCCAATCGATTTGTTTTCATTGACTCATATGCGAAATTATCATGATTTAAAAAAATATATATCAATAAAACACCATAGAGAGTAAGGGAGCCCAACCTAATTCGATTTAACCACAATGTGCTTTTAATTTAATCGATCTGCATGTAGACATATAAGAAATTATCGATAAAAGACCATAGAAAGCAATCGAATACAAATTAACCGATTTGTCTTCAATCGATCTCTTTTTTTTCTACTAAAAAGATATATCAGATTTTCTTTCTTGGTATCAAATGTGTGTCAAATACTGGACCATATGTGGGTTTTATAGAGATAACGGCAGCCAAGTACCTACACGTACGAATTTATGGATAACTAGACATTTCATATTCCCATGGAACAGTTTAAATACCTTTTAGATTTATTGAGGTTTTATAAGAGTTTTATCAATTTTAAACCTCTAAAATCTAAAAGGTATTGAAATTGCTACTTGGGATTCACGGATGCGAAGCAGATTGAATGCGCAACGATACAAAGGAAATTAAATAGTCGGTTGCCCATTTATTTCTCATGTAAATCCAACCTGCCTTTAACTGTATTATAAGTATTATGGGCTTTATGGTACAGCTGAAAAAACTATCGAAAAGGAAAATTGAAAATCTGGCTTCGTTAGGTTCTGCCCCGTCTCTTTAAATATGTGTGCAAAATGTCTCATTTCTAGATCAAGCAGTTATATCAGGATATTGTTTCATAATTCACAGAGTATTTATTTGGGTCAGCAACCATTTCAAAATGTTAACAATTAATTGGAAATATCTCATATAAACTCATATTTACCATGCTCAGTTATGGTATTAACTGATAATTTCTAATGAGTCCTAATATTACGTCTGTATCATAAAAGTTTTCTATTTTCTCAGAAACGAAATTTAGTAGGCAGTCGATTATCATTAATAAACTGATTAAAGAGATTAGAATAACGTTATATATTATAAACATTCAGTTAGTAATAATCTATCGTTTTTCTCTTTATTTCATAATAATAATAATAATAATAATATATTTATTGATTCCAGTTTGCCAACAAATGGATAGGACAAGTCAAAATAGTACATGTAAATAATAATTGCTTATAAATTAGACGGAAGTATACATTTATAAAATAAAACACAATGATAAATACGATAGATAAAATAATGGGCTAAAACTATAATAGAACATTTAGCGCTTATAAAATTTATATAAGTTCAAAATCTAAAAGGAATAAAAGAGAAGAGATAAGTCTTTGTTACAATTAATTCTAAAACATTTTGGTATGATGATATGCACACATATATAAATATAACTATGATCTATGATTGTAAGAGGTCTGTCTGTTCGTCCAAGTCAAAAAATTCCCGTAAAGTATAGAAACAATTGGTTATAAGAAACTGTTTTAAATTTCTTTTAAACTTGTGAATACTATCATAGGATTTTATTCTTTGTGGTAGTTTATTGTAGATGGTTGCGCAAGTATAGTAAGGACTCTTTCTAAAAAGTGCTAAGTTGTAGTGGTTAATGTGAATTTCATTTGCGGATCTGATATTGTATGAGTGAATATTACTTCCAAATGTAAATTTACTTTTGTTTAGATGCACGAAGATAGCGGCCTCAAAAATTAATATGGACGTCAGTGTTAGAATATTGTTTTCTGTAAAAGTTGACCTACATGAGTCTAAAGGACCGAGGGAAAAGATTAAACGAATAATCCTTTTCTGTTGGATAAAAACTCGATGTGATGCAGAACTGGAACCCCAAAGGATCACTAAGTATTTGAGGTGGCTATAGGCAAGGCTATAGTACACGTTTATTAACTGGGCTCGAGATAGAATATATTTTAAATTTCTAATTGCAAAAAATGCTGAATTTAATTTATTAGTTGTAAGGCTAATATGTTCTTCCCAATTCAGTTTTTCGTCAATCATAACACCTAGAAATTTTACATTTGAAGATTTTTGTAGTTGACAATTGTGTATTTTAAGGTTTAACTGAGGTTGTTCACGTCTGGCATGAAATAATGTATATGTTGTTTTCTGTGTATTCAAAAGCAGTCTATTTTTTTTGCACCATTCGGAGAAAGATGATATAAGTTTAGATGACATGTCTCGAAGGTCTTCGGGTGTTTCTGCCGATATGTTAATAGAAACATCATCGGCATACATGACTAATTTAAAATTAGCATTATTTAAGGTGAGGTAATGCTCTAGGTCATTTACGAATAGTATGAATAACAATGGCGATAAGACGGCACCTTGAGGAACCCCAATGTTAACCGTTTGCTCTTTAGACAAATATTCACCTAACCTTACAGTTAATTTTCTGTCACTTACAAATGAGGAGACCCACTCATTTAAATTTCCACGAATACCAAAGGCATCAATTTTTCGCTGTAAATATCAACGTGTTAAGCGTTTGTGATATACCGTATGCTACTAAAGTGTAGATAAATGAATTATTTCGTGAATAGTCCACTGTTGTACAACTAATTCTCAGGCAGATCCATTTTTAATTTTAAATGCGCCTTTTTTTACATTCCATCTGTGTCAGAGTTGTGACGTCTTTCATGTTTTTTATTAAATAGCATTATGAGTTATGTGATGTCTCTTTTGAAAGGTCTTTTAATTCGCTATAGAACCATATCAGTTTTTAAATATTTCAAACTTACAGAAAAACAAACTTTCGTTTTCATGGCATATTCAAATAGTCGAAGTTTAATATTTTTTGTAAATCTGTTGCGCTTAAATTTTTTCTTCCAACTTAAATGTATAACTAAATTAACGCCTCTACTGCTATATTTCACTATTTTTGAAAATTCGTCAAAACCCAATTGCAGAATGAGGTGGTGCATAGAAATTCGCTTGTAAACATTGTAAGTAACTAGGTCCTGTTAAGGCATTTTCACAAAATAATGGTCCTATAATTACATTATTGACAATTCCGGTCCAAGTAGTCACTTTTGTGGGTACTAAATGTGATGCTCTTGCATACAGTGAAGATTTTTAGTTGCTCAATAACCATTAGCATGCCTGTTCAGAGGAAATGTAGCCCCATCTGAAAAAAATTTTCATTTACCTCGGCAATGATGAAGTTTCTAATCATATCGTTTTTACTCGAAATTTTTTAAACATCCTGTATATATGTACTCGAATTGAAATTATGAATGAAACTTTTGTTTGTATTTATTTGTTGCGTTCATATATTTATAATGGTAACAGGTTGAGATAACAAATATATTGGAGTTTTATTAACATTATCCATCAATTTTATTTATAATCCATCATTTCTATTAGCGGTAGAAAAACGACATAAATTATCTTTTCACCGACTAAATTTGAGCGAGTATTAATATAATACGTAACCAACAATAATCAGAATTTTCCCAAGTTTGTGTAAATTCAACAAATAATTTTAACTGGAATGTTTGTAACTTTGTATTTGTTCTGTAATAGGATGGTAACTTATTTCTGTTACATTTCAACTTCTGAGAATTGGAAACACTTCTTAAATGCTGTGTTTCCGGAACTTTTTCAAATATAATTCAAATGTTCTATTAATTAATAATTTTTACTTAGAACTTTTTTAAACGAATGTCGCGGCTAAAAACAAATTTGATCTGATGGTGCTAATACTTATTGAATTTGTATATAATGAACTAATATACAAATTCTTGGGGGTTCTAGTGTGACTGCCGATGCTAGCAGACGCATCTCACAAGTGCTGTCTATAAAAATATCTAAAAGTTAAGTGTAGAAGATATATTCAGATGGAGCGTCATATTCATTCTACATTGCTTCTGGTCTATGCAGTAAATTATAGTATAGTGCAGTGACATCGTCTAGTAACACCTGAAGAGAGAATCCCAAAACAACGAACGATAACTGTCTTTAATTAATTTTTAATAATAGCAAGTGCATGATTTTTAATTAACAAATCCACTAGGCTAGTATGTTATCACCTTTAGTTGCCATCTTGAGGGTAAGAAGTACCAAATTTCTTAGAATTCTTAGGGTCGGGTGGTCCCAAGCGAGCGAGGGCATAAATTACTGCCAAACCAAATAAATCCGTTAACACCGATCTCCCATTCACTTGAGTGAAATAACTAATAGCACTATTTGGAACACAAACAGATGGAGCGTCATATTCATTTCAGATAAACATAATAATAAGATGTCAATATTTGTATTTGAAAGAATAAATAAAAAAAATAGTCGTGCAGACGAAAATTGTTTTTAAGGTATTTGGTTTCAAATAAATAATTTTTAATTACAATGAAAAAAAGCGTGACAAAAACCGTTGCTGAGTGAAAAATTCTACAGGGTGGTACATATTAGCATAACGCACGTATAATCAAATGCATTACTCTTAAAATATGGTCATTATATTCCCTTATATTTTCTTAGGTAAATTATCAAGTGAAGCTTTTCAGGTCAAAATTGCGCTCGTTAAATGGAAAATTCTACATTATATTTCACACTAAAAATGGGGAGGCCGGGTTACACGTGGAAAACAACAACTAAGAGGATTATGAAGAAACTGGGAAGCGACCAAAATACTGGGAAAGAAAGCGAGTGGGAAAAATGAACTCCACAAAGAAACCGCAGCGATATACCCTACCAGAACCAGAAACCGAGGAATCAGAAAAATCAGAAGGAGAAGAAAAAAAAATCTGTAGGAGCAGAAACACAAAAAGAGGAGCATAAACATTAAATAATGAACACAACGCTGCAACACATTGGACTTGTCATCTTGCTGTCGAGGCGACCAGACGTGCTTTATAATGCTCTGTCACCAATGGATACCCATAAAAGTTTATAAAAAAATAGTGACAACGTATAAAAAATATAGTTAAAAAAATCGGCAGCTACTGGAATCGGCTGGAACCTCCCCACCCGGTAAATCTTTGAAGTCGAAAAGAGCAATAAACAATATGAACGATCTCATTTAATTATATTTATTAAGTTGAAATATTTTTTTCGTATTAATCAGAAAAAAAGTCTTACGTTCGGTGGGATTTGGACCTAAGAACTTGAGTGTTAAATTTATAGTCTGCACAACATTAATATTTTATTCAATGTTTTTAATACAAATATATGCTTCATCGGATCCTAGCCCGGGGCCAGCCAGACAACCACGGTGAACACCGCCGTGGCGAGTGTGAGGCTGGACGGGGTAGGTCCGGTTTGGCTTGGAGAAAAGTAGCTCCTGTCTTCTGTAGGCAGCCTTAAAGACTAGGTTAAAATTATAATGTGTCCACATGGACCTAAAATTAATATAAAAATAAACACAATTCTATAAAAACGTTCGTAGGCAAGAGCACTTAATAATTTTGATTATTGATACGGGAAACAACTAAACGAAAAAACCTGTTCGTTGGTAATGGGATGGATGGCAGGGATGGCCATCTTTGGAAAAAACCATATAACTCTTGGTGGACAGCTTCCCTGCCAGATGTAGCCAGGGTAGTGTTCATGGTGGATCGTTTAAGTTTGAGTTGGTATATTTTGTTTTATCTTTTGGCCTCGACCAATTTTTCACTAAATCGGTCGGGGAAGTGATAGCTGTCAAATTTTTGGTTCCAATGTTTCTCTGGGGAATTTGGTTTTTGAAAAATGTTTAGGTTGGTACCAATGTCTTAAATTGTTTTTAGGTTATGTAGTACTATTTTTAGGTTATGTTGCCGGAAGAATTTCCGGCGGGATGCCGGAAGTAGCGGAAATAGTTTTTAAAATATAATGTCACTGTCACTTTTAAAGTTTTATTGGAAAAAACTCACCGAAAGCGTTCCGGTGGGGTTGCTTACACTTGTAGGGCTTGTAAGCGGTTCAGGATGGCCTCTCACACCATCTGTGGGCTTTATAAACGTCGAAAAAACTTGTAATCTCTCGATGCACCTGACACGTCAAAAATACTCAGCATACAGTCTGCACGCTTTAACACACTAGCAGAGAACTTATACCACAAATGGACCCGTAGTATTTTTTGGGAATTTTCCTTTGAGTCCATTTAATAAAATTTGACATTTTTCTGAAAATTTGACATTTTTCTGAAAAGTGATATTTTTCCGAAAATTTGACATTTTTTGAAGTGACATTTCTCCGAAACTTTGACATTTTTTCGAAAATTTGACATTTTTCTGAAGTGACATTACTCCGAAAATTCGACAATTTTCAAATATTTGACATTTTTCTGAAAGGTGACATTTTTCTGAAAGGTGACATTTCTTCGAAAATTTGATGTTTTTTCGAAAATTTGACATTTTCCTCAATTTTTGACATTTTTCTGTAGTGACATTTCTCTGAAAGTTTGACATTTTTTCGAAAATTTGACATTTTTCTGAAATGACATTACTCCGAAAATTTGACAATTTTCAAACATTTGGCATTTTTCTGGAAGGTGACATTTCCCTGAAAATTTAACATTTCTTCGAAAATTTGACGTTTTTTCGAAAATTTGACATTTTTCTGAAGTGACATTTCTCCGAAAATTTGACAATTTTCAAACATTTGGCATTTTTCTGAAAGGTGACATTTCTTCGAAAATTTGACGTTTTTTCGAAAATTTGACATTTTTCTGAAAAGTGACATTTGACATTTTTCTGAAAAGTGACATTTCTCCGAAAATTTGACGTTTTCCTGAAAATTTGACATTTTTTAAAAATCTGACATTTTTCCGAAAATTTGATCTTTTTTGGAAATTAAAAAAAAAAAATTTCGTGACTCGTCTTGTAGAAATATTTTTTTGATATCATCATCAGTTCGCCTGTTATAAGAATTTTATGCTTTTACGACGTCATCAGAACGTGGATGTATTTTTAATTCACTTGTATTCCATCCATCTACAATATTTCCATCTACGTTTCAAATTTTAATTGGATGTTTCCAATAGTTAAGTCGATATCTGCACCAGTTTCTAAGAATTTTTCTTATTTGTGACGTCATGTGACGTAGGTGTATTATTAATTCACTCGTAATCCGTCCGTCTACAATATTTATACCTACGTTTCAAATTTCAGTTCGATATCTTCAACCGTTCCCGAGTTATCAGCCGAAATCACTGAACACCTCTGTCATTAGAATATCACCCTGTACATTGCACTGCTTTGAGGACAAAACAAGTGAAATTTTTGTTTTTCAATTTTTTTCACGGAAACCAAATCGAAAAAGTGCAAGTGTGTTATATCGTTGAAATCGGAATTTTTACTGCTTTTCAATGGTTCAATTACAAATTGTAAGTAAGCATAAAATAAACAACTTGTTGTGCCAAAACGGCACTAAACGTAATCCGATCTCAACCAAAACCTTTTCAGATCTTCTGGAGCACTAAAGAAACCCTCATGCAAAGTTTCATCCAAATCCGTTTAGTAGCTTCGCCGCTATCGTGCTAACATACATACACACACACACACACACACACACACACACACACACACACATACACACACACAGACATTTTTCAAAAACAACTTTTTTTGGGTTCCTGGGACCTCAAAACGTAAAGATTTGATGTTTTCTCAATTTTCGATTTTGGACTAATTGTAGTAACCTCCCACAATTTTATTGTGGGGAGGTTAAAAAAGTATAAGTGGATGTGTCTGTAAATAATACATATATCGGAACATTTTCGGTAATTGATAAGAAATATTAGTTAGTGTTTAATTAGGTATATAAACCAAAACTTTACACAGTGCTTCCCCTCTAACGCAATAAATCATGATATATATATAGTGCAGTGAATTCGGAGAAAAGAGGAGAAAGAAATCAGTAATAACTAAAGAGAGGACTGTCTATATGGAGCATTAAGGCATCAGTTAGAAAGAAAAAACCGGCACACACCAACGCTATGAAAAATCAAGAAAAATGTCCATTATACTATTGGGAGACTTCAATGCACATATACACCACACATGGCCTAACAAAAATGGAAACGCGCTGAAAAACCTAACACACATGTTTGACTTAACAATAAGAAATACATGGAGCAAAAGTCAAACCTGCATTGACACCTGGAGTAATGGAAGCTCAATCACACAAATAGACCATATCCTGGTAAGCAGAGAGATAATGGTAAGGATCAAGAAGGTTAAAGCAAAAAGGACAGCAGAAGAAAGCGCTAACACTGAACAGCAGCAAACTAAAAATAGGGAGACCATGTTACACGTGGAAAATAACAATCGAGAGAATCATAAACAAACTAGGAAAGAAAAACGAGAAAAAAAAACATGCGTCATGTGGCTCTCGCTGCTGACAACAAGCATGACCCAAATCCAACCCAGCATCGGAAACCGAGGAATCAGAAGACTCAGCAAAAGAAGATTTGAAGAAGCAGAAACACAAAAGGAGGATCATAAACACTCCATATCAAGACTCAGCACATATTTCACACGAAGATTCAGAAGAGGCAGATGCCCAGAACCAAAAACACAAAAAAGGGAGCTTAAATGCTCCCTCACGACACAATGCGGTAACGCATTTCATAAATACCTACACCTCCCATCCCATATTCCTTTACCATGCGCTATGTGGCTCTCGCTGCTGGCAACAAGAATGACCTTAGTCCAACCCAGCGTGGACGTAGCAGGCCCAGCTGTATAACCCTGGGAGTGGCAGCAATGCCTATCGCACGCTGGTAAATCAATCAATCAATCAATGAACTAATATGCAAATTCTTCGCGAAAGGTATAAGTGTTCTAAATGAAAGTAACCCTTCCAGGCAGCCACAATGTCGGGAGGTATGAATGTATGTCTGCGTTCTTACAAATGTGTGGCTCCTTTCCGAAGAGCCTTTGCTTTAAATTTTGGGGGTTGTGTACTATCTGTGGTGTTTATGTTTTAAATAAATAAATCATGCCCATTGATGAAAAAGGTAAATGTAGGCAGGAGTATTTCGATATTACTATCTGTCTTCGAAATAAATCAGTAAAATTCGCCATGTTGGTCCCATTCTCAAACTACTCCGTTAGGGCCGGTTTATTTTCGATCTGAGTTAATTCTAAGTTTTGTCAAAAAGTACGTTTTCAGCAGAGCTGGGCAAAGTACGCATTTAAACTACTTCAAGTATAAGTACTTGAAGTAGTTTAAATGAGTACTTTGCCCAGCTCTGCCCATCAGTAACTAACTGCCAATCTTAAGTTTAAACTGCAAATGGTAGACGGGGTACCGTTTAAACTGCAAACTTAGGTTTACGCATGCGTACAGTATATCCATTGTCAATTGAAAAAGCGACGTTGATCTTTACAGCGGCGGTACTTTGACAGCGGCACAGATCAAACGTCGGCGCTTTGTCGGGCTTTTTTCAGATTTTCCAACGGATTTTAGCAAGAGTTGACGTTGAATTGGCAATAGGTTTGTTTGTTATTAATCTAAATTTTTATCATAAAAGTAGAATAAATAAAAAAACTCACCGTTTGGACTGTATCTTGTTATTTGCCTGGTAACCGCTGCAATGTTGCAAGGAAAGAAGGAAAGGATAGATAGGACTTTCCTGGATACAACAATTTCGCGGATATTACAATGTTAATCAAATAATTAAATAAAATTTCCTTTTTTATCACTAACTAATGCAAACTACATTCTTTGTCATCACATGCTAATATAAACTGCATTCTTTGTCACCACGTGCTAATATCGTAATCATCAACTCCCGGTCTTCGTTGTTTTCGCACCGGTTAGCGTCTGCGCATCAGCTATCGCGGCTATGCGAACTAATGAGCTTAGGGCTGCAACACAATTCTCCGACAGGTATAATTCTTATTTTTAACATACGCGCAAACAAGGTTTGTTAAAAAACCCTGCACTATCTGCACCAGTGCATATGTATATTTCTTTAACTTATGTAGAGTCTCCACTCTATCTTCTTCTACTATCTGCACTGGTGCAGATTGTGCAGGGTTTTTTAACAAACCTAATATCTCGAAGGGTTTTGCACTCAACGCAGACTTCAACTCAGTTCAACATAATCTACAAATAACTAAAGTAAAAGTTGTAAAAAATGGACATTTTCAATATTTTTGAGGACATTTTAACGCGAGAAGCACTTTTCTTGCCTTTGATTATGTCTTTCACTAATTCAATTTTATTTTACTGTCGTTGAAATATATATTTCATTTTATTTACATTTTATCATTCATCGTGAAAAATCAAAGCACAGGGTACAGTAACTACACAGGGGCGAAAGCTTTGGCGGCACCTTTGATTTCTGTGACCTTGTGTACCAATTGCGTCTACACTGAGAGAAATGTATTGTTAATTCATTTCTCCTTATCTTTTTGTATTTCTAAAGATACACTGAAAAAACAGTGCATTTCGAGTTGGATTGAAAAATATTACCATTTGAATTGTTTATAATCGGCACCGATTTTCAATTGAGTTGGTTACTAGATTTTATTTAGGAGAATTTCAATTCTCGGTTTTCAGCCCAGGCGCGTGCTGGTCCACAGGGATACCGGGAGTTTCCTGGTTGACCCTCATAAAGTGCCTTAAAAGGGCCCCAAAGGTGGGACCCGGAAAATGGTTTTAACGATTCCCCCCGCTCATCAATTTTCATTTTTAAGAAAAAAAATTTTCCCATTTTTTCCCTCCCGCTCATCAATTCTCATTTTCGAAGAAAAAATTTTCCCAGCACGCGCTTGCCTGGGGCCCATTCTAAGTTTTTTCTCGGGACCCAAAATCGCCCCAGCACGCGCCTGTTTCAACCTCCCAAAATGAGTGAAAATAACACTCACAAAACCCAACTTAAAATGGTAAAATTCAACAGTGCCAACACAAAAGTGAGGTTGATTAATATGTCATTTAAAAAATAGCGGTGCGTGTACAAATTTAGTTTTGGCGGGAAGACTTGCTTTCGCCTCTGTGTAGTTACTGTACTTTGTGATCGAAGTAACAGTAATGAAGATGACATCAATCGCCAATCTGTCACTATTCTATCAACCATTTTGACCATTACAAACCAACAAAATGGTGATAATGTAGAAGAACACACTACCTTGCTTCTAGGTAACGCGACACTAATTTATAATTAGAAGGGCGCCAGCCGCGTTCTGCCCCGTGCTTCCACTCCCAAGCGGATTTGAGATAAGAGGTACTTCGATAGACGAGTAATGGTTCAAGGCTGCACTACCTCAGATCATTAACGACGCTCTCTCAAGACGTGATTTCAATTATTCACTTCTTTGGATTATTGCGATTTTTGCATAAAAAAAATCCCCATCTCAGATTTCTCTCCGATGGGATTAGAATTTGACGTGATTTTGATCTGTTTATACAGTAATAAGTGGCTTGACGTCTTTTGGTTTCTGCTATTTTTGTATAAAAAAAAATCCCTATCGAAGATTTCTCCGACGGGATTTGAATTTGACGTGATTTGTATGTATTTATCTACCAATAATGGTCTCTGCACTTAAAGATTTCTGGAGAAATCGCATTAAAAAAATCCTTATCAAGCTCCCGTAAGGCGACCAGAACACTGAATATCAGACTTAGGAAATCATGTTGTTTAGGTCTTCCAAATGAAAACTCCAGGGATTAAGACTAGCAACAAGTCCTTACATCAATAAAATGGAATTAGTTCAAAGAATACCATTTATTTAATAAGTATGAAATAATACAGTGATTTTCAGCAAAATGATATAATGTGAAAGAATCACACCTCCCCAACTAAGGCAAATTACTTTTTATCCATGCAAGTGAGAGCGTACGCTAACAATCGATTTGTCAGAAAAGATTCATTTAACCTCCTCGGGATTTAATGCAAGCCTTTTAAAAATAATTTAAAAATTTTGTATTTTGGTAATTATGGCTGACTGAAAATAATATAAAAATATTTTACTAAAAAAATATTGGTTTTCTTATGAAAGCTTAAAGGTCCCAGATTATGATTTTATCATTCACGGGACGGAGTTCGACTAATACATGAGTTTAATAACTTTCGGCCAGTCTTACGACGTACTTGTCCCCATGCAGGTTCAATATAGGAAAAATTCCAGCGACTTGCCTCCGAGCAACTTTTCGGCAAAATGGACTTTTGAATCCTTTGTGCACAAGGCGGTTTTATTATTTGGAAAGCCCTGCATTTGGCTTTCCTACCATTGCTTTGTATTGACCATCCAACGCACTCGACCAAATTACGAGTCGCTGGGTGAATCCAATCTTGTTTTATGTGAGAAACCGGTCTTGTGCAATGTCACTGATTTTTTGCCAATATTTGCTTATATCCGTTACGACGCCTTTGTCAAATTTGTCGGTTTCGCCCTTTTGATACATTGCATCTTTAAAATTTGATTGTCAGTCTTTAGAACAGGATATATAATGACTGTACCTTCATGGTCAATGTCTTCAGCGGAGGAATTAAAGTTAAAAATATTATGAATATTTAGTTAAGTCGAATTTTTGTTTTGGCTTCGACCTTGGTCAATTCTGGAAGGTTCTACAACAATAACACGGCCTTGACAAGCACCTATAAAACAGTATTTTCAAAACACTAAAATCTACGGTTCAACCTCCAGTAAAACTACAGTTGAAACCTCTAGTTTAACTCCGGTTTAATCTTTACCTATAAAACCGACCCTTAGGAAATTTCGGCCACATATTTATAGAAACTTCTCGCTATTTTTGCATGTAGAATCAGTTTCTAAACTGACGTGAGTTATTTCCCTAACACCCGTATAAGTTGGCCATTAATGAAAAGTGTTGCAAATATTAGCAAGTTAACTAAAAATGGAGTAAGATTTGTTACTTATATAATTATTATATTAGATAACAAAAAGGTCTTTACTTATATATTGTTTTTCAAATAACAGTCCCAGCCGAAATTAGGTTACTACGAGACAAAACGTCATTCCGTTGCCCACTGGTCACGATGTATGTAATGCAACACCAGTGAATAAATATTTGTATTGTCAGTAGGCAAAGTTGAAGCATACCCACTGTACAAATAGAAATCCCAGTTAATTAAAACGGCTGTGTGTGGTCTTTTGTTCCCAACACGCTTCAGTATTAAAAATATTTTTAATGTAAACATGTTCACTCTTAACCATTTACTACATTTAAAGTAATAATCACGTTGTGGTGTCCTTTTAGACCTGAAATATTTTCTGTTCACGGAATCTTTACGGAACAGTAAATTATTGCTATTTTTTATCTACACTGAAATAAGTACTTGTGTAATTGTACGTGCTTCTTCATGTAGTTCTGTGACCAGTGATAATGACTAGAATTTCACAGACTGGATGTAAAATTACACCACTGTTGTAAAAATACATGCGCAGTGTGATGTGATTTTACGTATACTCTTATAATTCTTCGGCGTAATTACACATGAAAGCCGTAATTATACAGTGTGATTTTACACGAATTTCTGAGTTTTGTTGGCATAGTTACATGGAGGCCATAACTTTACAACGTGATTTTACGCGTATTCCTGACAATTTTTGTTGTAAACTTACAGGGTGCGTGTGATTTTCAGTGAACATGGATGGCTTAAATTTATTGTTTTTAAGTATAATTTAGATAAGTTATAAGTTTGTATTTAACCGTTTCAAAGGTGTTTAAATACAAAAAAATGCCTTTTCGCATTTTTTTAACATTTCAAAACTACCTAAATTATACGCAAATACAATAAAAATTCATATATTACAATATGCAATTGTAGATAAAAGTAAGTAGGTACATGCTTTTTCTGGTGTCGCACAAACAGAAAAAAATTGAATCTATGTAATAAGAACCACATGTTAGGAGAATATTGTTTTTCCTATACAAGATAATACATTAAACTGAACTTAACTAAACATACATCACAGTGTAAATAACTTAAAATAAAACCTCATTCCCAAGCACCATGGTATAAAATATAAATACCCAAAATAATAAACTGAACTTGAGTAAACTTAACTAAACATACATACGTAGTAATAAAACATCATGCTGGGGCACAATGGTATAAAAAATAAATGCACAAAATAGCAAACTAAATTAAACATACACCACAGTAAATAACTTAAAATAAAACTTCATCAGGAGGCACTACAGAGTATAAACATCTATAAATATAATAAAAAAAAACCGCTGCCAAGGAATCACTACTTCCACATCCACATTTTTTATCCAAGTCACTCACAACGAAAAAATTTTGTATGCGGAAATAATTGTGTATGGAACTTTAATAATATAATATTTGAAATCCTCTACCCCAAAAACCCATAAAACGATACCCCACATCGGTAGCAGGGTGGGGGTTGTAGTCGGGGTGGATGAAGTAAAAAAACGTTTTGAGGTGTCTGGTTCTTGTACACACACTAAATCACATTTTTTTTCATCCCCTTTAATAATGGGGTGGGGGTGGTAATGGGAGGTGGCTAATGCCAAATTTTTTTTTGAGACCTTAGCTTCTCTTGTATATACTAAATACCAATTTTATGGACTCTTAGCCGCTTGATTTACCTATTTTCCCCAAATTTACCCCAATTTACCCCCCAACCCTTCGACGGAACAAGATCAAAATATAATCTAGTTCTAGATCTCGTTGAAGTACATATGTGTACCAAATTTTAAGTCAATATCTCAATCGGTTCCAGAGTAAACGTGCGCACAAAAAAGTTACAGACAGACCGACAGACAGAAATTTTTTTTTTTGCTCAAACTTAAAATCTCGACGTTTCGTGACATTCTAAGCCTATTTGAACAATAAAAATTTTTAAAAACTTTTTTGTCGTTACTATACTTCCACTGGATGTGGAAGTAATTACGATTTCATAATGAGAAGTAACAATATGGTGTGTAAAACGCAAATATGTTTTACATATGAACTTGTAAGCTGGATGTACACATTTGAATATAATTCCAGGTGCATTTTGATGGTAATTTTGGTGACATTCATTCTTATACCGTGATTAGTGTGGCAATTATTACATTTAAATACCATGCTTCATCTAGTTAAATATACTTACTTGTGTTTTGTAAGTTTATGATACTTGAAATTTAACGAATTAATCACCGCCAGAAATGATAAATGCACAATGGCGACAAGTTTTATGATTTACTTCAAGTTGTACACTGTAAAAAGTCAGGGTAAATTCACAATGCATTTACATTAAATATTGATGTTAATTTGATGGACATTTTTACATAAGATCTGTAAATATAATAATTTCGGAAAACATAGTGTAAAAACACTGGAATGTGTATTTTTACATACGTATTACAGAAATAAATGTGATTATACATATTTATACGTATAAAATTCACATAATTCCTTAAATTGACAGCTAATTTTACATTAAATAATCATGCTATTTTACAGTATTTCTCCACTTCACTTGTAACTTTACAACCTATATTGCTGGCAACAAGTAACCCATTTTAACTACCGGAATTTTGTAGTATTCCTTTTTACAGTGTAGTTTGTAGTCTTCATCACGTGAAAACATTTACCAATGCTGTTGGCTACCCTGCTACAGTATTCTTGTAATTTTCCAGTAGTAATGTGAATTCACATATTTGTTGTAATATTACAAAAAGGTCTGTAAATTTACACGAGGGCTAGTAAATTTGCACTCAGTGTGGATAATTACATTGTAATTTAACAGACAGTTGACGTAAAATCACATTAGGACAGGAATAAATTCGAAAGTGATGTATATTTCCATGTGGCATGTATTTTTACATGTATTTGTCTCTGGCGATCTCTTATTACATTATTCTAACAATAAAATTCCATGAATTCTAATGTAATGAGGCTGTAATTTTACGTACACTTTTTTCAGTCTATGTTTATAGAATGCTTGAAGGGATTTTTCCACTTTCTTTTTCTCTATATCGTGGTTTATTTAAAAAAGGAATTTAATCCAAGCCTATATTGGGTGAAGAAATTGACCCGCGCGTTAAATTTTCATCGCTCTTTACGACCTATAAAGAATGAACATAGTTAAAGAATAATGGCGTTGTTTGCCGTTGTGTAGAAAAACGTTTAAGGTCACATAGCAGGTCAGGGCGGACCCTAGGCCCGTACCCAGACCTCTCATGTATTTTTTTGTTTATTTCTACAATTTATTTCAAGTGTAAAGATTGTTTCTTGCTCATATTATAAATAAGCTACTAAACTAACTTGGCTTCAAAATCTGTTAACATGGCAAAACAAAACAATAAACGAAAATCTACGGAATTCTACGGTTATTGCCGCTCCCTCCATCCCCGGTTTCCAATTTTTTCTGTCATAACGGGTAGCAGAGATTCACACTTGACTAGATATTCAAGCCAATTGATTGCGACTTGGCTTGAAATCAAGTCAAGTTCAAGTTTAGGTCAAGTTGAAGTCGAGGTCAAGTCAAATAATAGTAGCCGAATGTCATGTGAATTCGAGGAGTTATATGTCAAGTACTTGAAAAATCAAGTAGTTCTTCAAGACTACTTGATTTTTCAGAAGAGCAAGAATTAGTAAGTTTTCATTGTCTCTTGGCTTGTGATCATACCAGTGAAAGTCATACTTAAAGATTTTTATAATTATATTGCAATATACTACGGAATCGAATTGTTGCAATAAAAAATAATCCATTCAATGAAGACTTAATTTATAAAACCGATTCCTATAAATATTAAATTTCGAAACAAAATAGAATTTGACAGAAGATAAAAGAGTTCATG
Source organism: Rutpela maculata (assembly GCA_936432065.2). Classification (NCBI taxonomy): domain Eukaryota; kingdom Metazoa; phylum Arthropoda; class Insecta; order Coleoptera; family Cerambycidae; genus Rutpela; species Rutpela maculata. Next base: position 287,763,646 of record OW386285.2, on the reverse strand, counting down.
AAAATGCTTTTATTGGAAAGATTCACCCACTTTAAACCCATTAAAAACAAAAAAAACAGCCAAATAGCTCATATATTTTTTTATTGTGGGCGTACTAGTCGATTTCAGGGCAAAAATACAAAAATTGAAGTAACCGTTGAAACATAACAATTGCACGCATATAGTTATTTTGATCGGAAACGACCTCCCCTATCCACTTCGTTTAATCGTCCACTTTGAAACACCCGGTCGAGGGGTCAACCGCACACAAAATTGTGTGCACCAGATAAAAAAAAATTTTTGATGAGCGGGGAGGGGCAAAAATCCGAAAAAAAATTTTTTGAAGAGCGGGCAGGAGAAATCGGAAAAAAAAATTAAAAATTGATGAGCGGGCGAAGAACTCCGAAAAAGAAAGATTTCCTCGCACCCTGAATAATTTACAATATTTGGAAATCTATCAATGACAAAGTGGACAAATAAATACTTAGCGACTAACTTTTATACCATGAATTCGAATTGGTTGAAATCATTGTTTCATGTCAGAAAATCGGATAGCGTAATTACTTCTACCTGGGATAAATTATGTGAATCGCTTTCTTCCATTTTTCATATTTGCCAATAATACGATACAATAAACGCTAGCCAAACCAGCGTTATAACTGAGACTGATTTTTTCCAATTAAATTTCGGATATTAGTAATAGGGGCTCTAATGTATGATTTTAACTAATATTGTCTATTTTTTTTTTTGGACGTGCCTATTATTTATTTTGCCTTTAAGGTCATTTTGATGTGTATATTATTTCTAATATTTTTCAATGTATGTCGATTTTTTTAAATTGCTAGCATTTTTGTTTAACTTGCCCTTCATTGCATTTTATGTAATATATTATTTCCGTCATATCAGTTCAAAAATTTTTGGAGAAAAGAAGAAGAAGTAACACTGTTTTATAAAGATCTTAATTAGATATACTCTGTCTTATGAATGTGCAGTTTGGGTTCATTTAAATTCTGCCCTAGTAGGCATATAAATTTGCATAATTGAGCTAAATTATCAAAGTGGTTTACTTATTTCACCATTGAGAAGGTATATCCCTTAGCTGAAGCTAATTAATTAAAGGTCTATACTAGAGCAGTATTTTTTGTTCTGAAACTTATCACATTTATGGTCATTATCATATATTTCTAAAGAAAAATAAGACAAATATTATTATATTCACTTTCTCTGTTTCATTGTTTGTTAATTGGGTCAAATCTTGTAATCGATTTTTCACCCACTTCATATTAAATATAATTTCTTGCATACTTTATTGTGCAAAGTCGTAATTTTTGGCTTACTTTACTATTACTGAAAAACTACAACGAACTTTCTTTTAGAAAGTTGTTTTTTAGGCGTAAATTATGTAATGTATTTTTGATCCAGATAGTTAAGTTTTTGGCTTAGTTAGTGTAATTACTTCCACATCCAGTATGGTAACGACAAAAAAATTTTAAAAAATTTTTATTGTTCAAATAGGCTTAGAATGTCATCAAACGTCGAGATTTTAAATTTGAGCAAAAAAAATTTCTGTCTGTCTGTCGGTCTGCCTGTAACTTTTTTGTGCGCACGTTTACTCTGGAACCGTTTGAGATATTGACTTGAAATTTGGTACAACTATGTACTTTAACGAGATCTAGAACTAGATTATATTTTCATCATGTTCCGTCGAAGGGTTGGGGGGTAAATTGGGATAAATTTGGGGTAAATATGTAAATCAAGCAGGTAAGAGTCCATGAAATTGGTATTTAGTATATACAAGAGAAGCTAAGATCTCAAAAAAAATTTTGGCATTAGCCACCCCCATTACCACCCCCACCTCATTATTAAATGGGATGAAAAAAAATTGTGATTTAGTGTATGTATAAGAACCAGAAAACTCATAATATTTTTTTACTTCATCAACCCCCACTACCTCATCATCACTCCACTACCGATGTGGGGTATCGTTTTATGGGTTTTTGAGGTAGAGGATTTCAAATAGGTATCATATTATTAAAGTTCCATAAACAATTATTTCCACATTCAAAATTTTTTCATTGTGAGTGACTTGGATAGAAAATCTGGATGTGGAAGTAGTGATTCCTTGGGCAGCGGTTTTTTCAGTATACAGTATGTCTCATTTTCCGTGGCTCCCATATCACTGCTCCCTTATTAACAATGTGTTTTTTTTTTAAATTTGGGAGGAATGTGATCACTCACCAGGAGATTGTGTTACCGTAAAACATTTAAAAATCCACCAGTGGCGTTCGTCGTTATGAAGAAAAATGAACCTAATTTTCCTAAAAGAGATATTAGGCATTTTTTTTACAAAAATACTAACGCAGTATTATTGATCAGCATGCTTCAGAACTCCTGTATCCAAAATTTAACAATATTTTGATATATTGTTTTCGAAATACGGCCCCCTTAAAATTGCGTTTTTTAAACATTAAATAATCAATAACTTGGAAATGAATTGTTTTTCGAAAAAAAGTCATTCCTCATTTTCTCTTTAAATTCACTGTTTCTAGCACCTAATGTCATTGATACTTTCAATTTTTTTAGGCCAAGAATTTTCATTGATAAATTAGACAAAAATTTTGGGCCAGCAGCCCTGTAAATTATTCGGGCATTAAAAAATACCGAATTTGAAAGTATCGATGACATAGACTGGTAGAGAAAGTAAATTTAAAAAGAAAATTATAAATAACTTTTTTCGAAAAGCAATTCGTTTCCAAGTTATTGATTATTTAATGTTTAAAAATGCAGTTTTAATGGGGGCCGTAATTCGAAAACCATACATCAAAATATTGTTAAAATTTGGGTTTAGGGGTTCTGAAGCATGCTGATCAATAACATTGCGTCAGTATTTTTGTAAAATGAATCCTAATATCTTTTTTGGAAAATTAGGTTCATTTTTCTTCACAACGACGAACGTCACTGGATTTTTGAATGTTTTACTGTGACACTATCTCCTGATGGATAAGTACCTTCCACCCAAATTTAAAAAAAATCGCATCGCTAATAAGGGACCTGTGATGTGGGAGTCATGAAAAGTGAGACATACTGTATAGTTTTTTCGCCAGGGCTATAAATATATTATAGTGAACCCGGTTTTGTAGAAAAAGTAGAAGAAAAATAATAATATTCACAATTATAGATTTATATAATCCTTATATGTTTTATGTAAAATGATTAGTAACTTCAAATGAACAAAAGAAAATGTGAATATTTAAAAGACGATTATTAATACATTTATTTGAGTTGTGTTGATGCTGATGCCTCATTTGAGATGCTTCCCGATGAAATATTTCCTTGTTTATTTTTGTGTCATATGTTTCAGAACTTAGAATTGACTAATAATTTCGGATTCCTTATTGGAAAGTTAAACATTTAATTATTAAGTTTCATCAAAATTTCAGTTTCATTCATATAGCTTTACAAGATAAAACATATTGGCTGAAAATAAAATAATTCGAGTACACAGCAATCTTAATAAGCTACAATGTACTGCATAGGCCTGCCTCTACATTAGAAAGTTAGTCTATTTGCAGAAAACTTAATGATCAGATCAGATACAACTCTTTGACATATATGATGGGAAATAATGTTATGTCATGTAGGATAGCAAAAATACGTTTATAATGAATAAATCGTAATTGCAAAATCAACTGATAAATCTGCAACATACGGCTTTTTTGTCACACACTTCAGAGTAAATAATATAATAATATGTCTACACCTATAGATAAAATATGCACGTGAAATGCTTGTGCTATTTATACTGTTCGCAGAAACGAACACAGTATATTGTATTTGCCATGTACTTTTCTAAAACTGTAGATAACGCTCTTAGGGTAAAATTTCTCATAGCACTGTATTGGATGGCTACAATTCTGATTAACGTCTACAATGTCCGTCTGTCTGTCCGTCCGCTCTTGTAAGTGCGATAACTCAAAAAGGAAATTTGGACAGTTACTGTTAGCTGGAAGAAGATAACCGTCCCTACCCATGAACTGAGGTGTCTAGCGAGGGCATCTTACGGAAATTGAAGCGCCATCATACGGCCGTATCCAATAAAAATAATAATTGACAATGAACAAATAAACGAATAACGTATACAGGGTATAGTTAGTTTCATGTTATTTGAAAAACAGATAATGGAGAATGACTAGACAAACAGTAAACCCATTTACAGAATACCCTAGAAAGTATCGGCCTTAAAGGTACCACGTATATTTATTGAAAAGCTACCTTTTTTTTCGTGGAGCAGGGGAAACCTTGCATAAGACTCCGACAAGGAATGTCGGGAGTGTCAGATTCCTACTGACTAAAACCTCTCCCCCTTCATCTCGCTTCTCCCACCGGAAACCGCTTTCGCATTACTTCAGTGAGGAGCCGCCCTTTTACTTCCTTTGTCGGCTTTCTACTTCCTTCGTCTCTATTATTGTACGGACTGTTCCGTACGCTTGTTATCATGATTCCTCGGATGCGCATAAGCTTGCCATCATGTTTATGTAGTTGAAGGTTGATCCAGTCTGTAGGGCATAGTTCCTCCTGGTCTCTTCCCACCTAATACAAGTAAACAGGATATGTTCTACGTCATCTACCTCGTCGCAGTAGCTGCATCTGTCTGTTTCTGCCCTACTACGATCGTAGAGATACTTCTTAAAACACCCTTGTCCTGAGAGAGCTTGGGTTAAGTAGTAATCCACCTCTCCGTAGGGGCGATTTATCCTTGCCTGAATGATGGGTATCATCGTCCATACGTTGCGGTTTCCCATTTTTGTTGCCATCTTGTGAAGACGTTCTCTTTTGCTACTCTGGCCTCTACTTCATTGTATTTTTCTGTCCTTTCTTGTATTAGAAATTCTACAGATGGGAGTGTCACTATGACTCCCACTGCCTCAGTTGAAATGGTGCGGTATGCGCTGCCGATTAACATCAGCCTTTGGAGTCTTGCAAGCTTTGCTGTTAATTTTTTATTTCGAGTTATCGTATGCCAGACTGGTGTAGCATACAGTATTTGAGAGTGGACCACGCTTGCCATTACTCTCCTTTTCGATGCTCTCGGCCCTCCTATATTGGGCATAAGGCTTGTCAATGCTGCGAAAAACTACCAAGTAACAGACAGTAACATTGTGTAAAACTTGATGACGTAATAAGCAGCACACCAAGTTATGGCACCTTAAGGAACAATCCTTGGCCCCATATTATTTACTATGTATGTAAATGGTGAATGTAAACTTCCTATTTTAGGCGAAGTCAGAGTTATCGTATGCCAGACTGGTGTAGCATACAGTATTTGAGAGTGGACCACGCTTGCCATTACTCTCCTTTTCGATGCTCTCGGCCCTCCTATATTGGGCATAAGGCTTGTCAATGCTGCGAAAAACTACCAAGTAACAGACAGTAACATTGTGTAAAACTTGATGACGTAATAAGCAGCACACCAAGTTATGGCACCTTAAGGAACAATCCTTGGCCCCATATTATTTACTATGTATGTAAATGGTGAATGTAAACTTCCTATTTTAGGCGAAGTCATAGGCTTTACCGATGACACTGCAGTATTCTATAGATTCAAGGACTGGCAAACACTGAAACTTGTTATTCAGGATGATCTTCCAATTGTGCTCACCTCCCAAGCTTTACTTCCATTAGCTTTAGATATAGTGATCTTGATAAAAAGTCAGTGAAGTCAATAAAATACCATGGTGTAATAATGATAGCTACCTTAAATGGGACAAACACATTGAATATTTAGAAAAAGTAAGATGTCTCTTGTCGAAATTTAAATATTTATAAAACTTTTTTGATAATAATGTATTATGTTTTAGTATTAATAATGTATTATGTTTTAGTGTAAACACATTTAAGGGTTCTTTACACATCTGGCTTCTGAGCCCGAGTTTTATACTATGCGACACCACAAAAAAAACAAGTAAAAAATAGTTTAATATCTCTTGTACTTTAGCAATAATTCGTTTATGGGCGGATTTTCGTATGAACTTTTAGGAAGCATCCGGTATATAACCTTAATCAAATTCCTTCCTTCCGAAGTGATAAAATACGAAATGTCGACTTTTATATATAACTTTATCTTTAAATTGGTTTGAGACAGTTAAAGCCCCAACTTGAAAAAGTATAATAAAGCATTTTATTTGCTATTAAATAAGAAAATACTGAAAGAATTAAATGAGCACAACTTAATGGTCTAAAAGAGAAACCAATTTTGAAATTGAAATAAATCAAAGTTGATTTCTACATTCATCTAATTACAGATCGTTAAAAGCACACGAATATGTTGTCATCTCCAAATAATAAAATGAAGACATACAAATGAAAATCAGTTTGAATTAACGTATCTAATAAACATTTGTACATTTAATTGTTATTGCCTTGACAGTAACTTTAATGAAGTAGGAATTTTAAGTTAAAACAAATAATTAATTGTAAAAATGTTACTCAGAATTTTCCGATATTTGTGTTTATAATACTAAATCAGTATAAATAAGTGGATGTTACAATCGAACGTTGCCGATGAGAATATGTATTTGACTAAAAGTTTCTGTTAACGCATATAACGCATGCAGCCTGGAAACGTCTCATCTAGGTTTAGTTCATTATTAAATATTGGCTGACGGTAGTACAGGAATATGAGATCAAAATGAAACTTAATCATTCGGCATTTAATGCAGCTTTGAGAATTTTCCTGTAGATGGTGAAAATATATTTGTGAAACGTTGAATGACTTATGTTTAATGCTATATTTTTTGTGCTGTAATAAAATTTACCAAATGTATAGTTAATGAATAACAAAGATCAGATGTCTGAAAGTTTGTATCTCTAATAGTATATTCCACAGTTTGTCTTTTTTTAAATTTATTTGACATCTGCCTATTTCCGCTACCAAGACATATCGCTGACGCCAGGGGACGAGCTTCCCCCAACCTGGAAATTTTGCCGAACCTCTCCTCTGTCGAAAAGTTGGGATTTTTTACTTGCCTAACACTTAATAGACAAGGGACCGACTGCTTTACATCCCCTCCGAAGGATGGTATATCCACTATGTAATCCTCGCCTCCAATTACATAGCTTCTATGCATACGCTGATATAAAAGCCGCTAGAAGGTGGGACGAGATCGCCGTGTTTCCCCAGACGAGTCACCCATTCAAGTACTAACCGCAATGAACGTTGCTTCAATGTAAATATCGAAATACGTGTAGTAGTAGTAAAAAAATTTATTAAACATTTTAATACACAGAATGTGCCTCGCCGGATGCTGGCTCGAGTTAGGTAGACAAACACGGCGCGCAGCGCCGTGGTAAATGTAGGGCTGGACGGGGCAGGTCCGGTTTGATTTAACAAGAACTTGAACAATAAAATTTCTACCTGCCTATGGCAGGTTTAAAATGAACAATTGGTTTTAAACAATCTGCAAAGAGACTTAAAAGTAATTAAAATTAACATTAAAACACTTGGCGGTGCACTAGAAAATGTTGGTTGCTGGCACGGGAAAAAGAACTCAACGAAAAAACCCGTTCGAAGCAACTATCGCCCTGGTGGTCTTCCTGCCGCCAGGAAAATGTGGTAGAATGAAACATGCCGTATAAAATATTTGAATTTTTAAGGGAATTTTCGGTCTAAAAGAAATTTAAAAACAAAAAGAGGACAAAAAGAACAATAAGAATAAAAAACAAGAACAAATAGAACATACGAAGAGAATAGAAAAGGTTAGGTTATAAAGTTAAGAGAAAGATCAGAAGTAGGGAAATAAGAGGTTGTGGTGCAGGAAGTGTGGCTAAGGAAGAGGTTGCCGGAAGATAGGCAACGCCTGGTATGGTAGGAGGTGTCTTATATCGAAAAGTATTGCGTTATGAGGTCTGATTCGGGTTATGTTGCGGGCTAGCGGACTATTGCCCAGTTTGAATTGAATAGAATTTTTGGGAAATTTTCTGGACGTAGACCGCTGGTGGGGTTATGTCGTAACATCGTGCGTATAAATTTCTGAGGGAGGTATATCTTTCCGAACCAGAGATGAGGCGCATAAATTTGTGTTCGAGAACTCGAAGTTTTCTCATTGTATACGCGTTATACGTTATAATACGTGTACATTCAAACGCCTCCACACTCGTCCTTCCACAGTTTGTCCCGTTCTACTTATTACTTCTTATTACGAAACAAACACTACATTTATGCGTTAGTAATACGTATTTTGAAATGCGTATTCAGATACTCTGGAATTTAGATGTGAATTAAACTTGTTTATGCGTTTTATAGCAATTGTCATTATGCCAATTCGGTTTTCACTTTAACTAACAGAACAGCGTTTTTTTTATCCAAAATGTATTACAATTTTAGCAAGCTATGTCTACTGTAAGGGGAGCAAAAATTGTACAAAAATTTTTTAATTAAACGTAATTTTTTACAAACAACGGATTATTATTTCTCGGCGTTGGTCCCTCTGCAGTTTTTTCATAAAGCTATGCCCAGTGCACAGTAGATCAGACTCACAAAACTGGACAAAAGTAATATTTCATCGGAATTGCATTAAAATTGGTGAGACTTAAAAGTAATTAAAATTAACATTAAAACATTTGGCGGTGCACTAGAAAATGTTGGTTGCTGGCACGGGAAAAAGAACTCAACGAAAAAACCCGTTCGAAGCAACTATCACCCTGGTGGTCTTCCTGCCGCCAGGAAAATGTGGTAGAATGAAACATGCCGTATAAAATATTTGAATTTTTAAGGGAGTTTTCGGTCTAAAAGAAATTTAAAAACAAAAAGAGGACAAAAAGAACAATAAGAATAAAAAACAAGAACAAATAGATTCGGTTAGGTTATAAAGTTAAGAGAAAGATCAGAAGTAGGGAAATAAGAGGTTGTGGTGCAGGAAGTGTGGCTAAGGAAGAGGTTGCCGGAAGATAGGCAAGCCTGGTAGGGGGTGTCTTATATCGAAAAGTATTGCGTTATGAGGTCTGATTCGGGTTATGTTGCGGGCTAGCGGACTATTTCCCAGTTTGAATTGAATAGAATTTTTGGGAAATTTTCTGGACGTAGACCGCTGGTGGGGTTATGTCGTAACATCGTACGTATAAATTTCTGAGGGAGGTATATCTGTCCGAAACAGAGATGAGGCGCATAAATTTGTGTTCGAGAACTCGAAGTTTTCTCATTGTATACGTGTTATGCGTTATAATACGTGTACATTCAGACGCCTCTACACTCGTCCTTCCACAGTTTGTCCCGTTCTACATTATTACTTCTTATTACGAAACAAAACCGCTGCCCAAGGAATCACTACTTCCACATCCAGATTCTCTATCCAAGTCACTCACAACGAAAAAACTTTGTATGTGAAAATAATTGTTTATGGAACTTTAATAATATAATATTTGAAATCCTCTACCCATAAAACGATACCCCACATCGGTAGTGGGGAGGGGGGTGGTGATAGTGGGGGTGGATGAAATAAAAAAAATATTTTGGGGTTTCTGGTTCCTGTACATACACTAAATCACAATTTTTTTTCATCCCCTTTAATAAGGGGGTGGGGGTGGTAATGGGGGTGGCTAATGCCAAAAATGTTTTTGAGACCTTAGCTTCTCTTGTATATACTAAATACCAATTTTATCGACTCTTACCTGCTTGATTGACCTATTTACCCCAAATTTACCCCAATTTACCCCCCAACCCTTCGACGGAACAAGATGAAAATATAATCTAGTTCTAGATCTCGTTAAAGTACATATGTGTACCAAATTTCAAGTCAATATCTTAAACGGTTCCAGAGTAAACGTGCGCACAAAAAAAAGTTACAGACAGACCGACAGACAGACAGAAATTTTTTTTTCGCTCAAACTTAAAATCTCGACATTTCATGACATTTTAAGCCTATTTGGACAATAAAAATTTTTAAAAATTTTTTTGTCGTTACTATACTTCCACTGGACGTGGAAGTAACACTACATTTATGCGTTAGTAATACGTATTTTGAAATGCGTATTCAGATACTCTGGAATTTAGATGTGAATTAAACTTGTTTATACGTTTTATAGCAATTGTCATTATGCCAATTCGGTTTTCACTTTAACTAACCGAACAGCGTTTTTTTTTATCCAAAATGCATTACAGTTTTACCAAGCTATGTCTAGTGTAAGGCGAGCAAAAATTGTACAAAATTTTTTTTATTAAACGTAATTTTTTACAAACAACGGATTATTATTTCTCGACGTTGGTCCCATTGCAGTTTTTTCATAAAGCTACGTCCAGTGCACAGTGGATCAGACTCACAAAACTGGACAAAAGTAATATTTCATCGGAATTGAATTAAAATTGGTGGTTAGGTATTTTCGGATAGTTGATGTTTATCGAATCTGATGTCAAAAATAAAAAAAAAATTAAAACGGTTGCCACAGTTGTACATATACATATGTCTAATGTCTATTCAATCACGATGATCTCAAGAACTACGGAGAAAATTTCAGAAATACATATTATATCATCTCTCATCAGACGTATAGTCGTACCTTACAAAAAGTCATTTTGTCAGTTATGCTGCCATTGGGTATAGTTTAGACGTATATTTGGTTACACAAAGTCCAATCGCAACGGGTTTACCAGTAAGGGCCAAATTACAAATCGACGTATCTGAAAATCTACTAAACATATTTCGCACATAGCGCCGTAAGTAATTTACAACAGTACTTGGGTATATCAAGGAGTACGATCCCATTTTTTTCTTAAAACGCCTCAACGTCTATTTGGCACACTTAAGCTTTCATCATTCAATAGAGAAGCAAATAAAATAGCAAGTAAAAAGTATGAGGACTTGATATCACTTTACGGAGGAGTCACGCGCAATCCCGAATTTCAATAATTTTTTGAATCGCTACGTCATTAAGGTGGAAAAGATATCTTGCAGATATCACTTTTGTATTTAGTTTTATTTTTTTTTTAAGTGTAATAATAAATAATGCAATATTTTCTTAGTTTTTAATTATTTCTGTTTTTCTTTTTTAAATACCATAAATAAAAACCTTCTAACAGAAATTGGTGCATTTTATTGCAAATACCCAAGTATTTTTTATGTTACTTTTTCTAAAAATACTCAGGTTTTAATATCATTCCCTTTAAACAACTTAAGATTTAATGTTTACAAACTTAAGAGTCCACTAAAAATGATGGAAAAATATTATAAAACATTAAACCGCGTTCAAAAAAATAGGCAACTGAAAATTGAAGAGCTAAGTGGATAAAGGTGTTATGTCACAAAAACACGTTATTGAGTAATTTAATTCGAAAGTTTTTAGGCGAGAACTTTTTTGTTATAACGACTATATAGCTTGCATTTTGCGATGATATTGACATTTGATGTACTTTTCAGAGACAAATAACTAAAGTTGTGAGTTGTCATTATTTTCGAAAATTTTAAAAAATTAATGTACATAACACCTTTATCCGTTCATAAGTTTCTCTGAAATGAATAAGGAATTAGTGAATAAAAGTGTTAAGAAATTAAATATATTTTATTATTATTAAAACATTGTACAATTTTTAGGTAGTCGGACAGTTCTACGGTTTTGAGCCCCATTTTGGTCATTTCCAAGTATGTTGTGATAATACGGCCTTACCATTCATTTATGAATGGTAATTGTTCTTTAAGATTGGCGAGTTTTCCTACACTTAGGCTGCCCTTGTTTTTATTAAACACCGTTAGAGCTATACCGTCGGAATTTATCTTATGCATATTCCTTTTCTTTAAAATATCGACTTTGTAAAATGGAGTCATTTCATCTAGTGATTTAATAGTAGCACCCATAGGTGCCATTTTATACCGTCGCTTTTCATTGTTCAAGTTTTTCTTCCTGTTGTACAAATTGAGTTTTGAGGCAATTCCATCAATATCCTTGAAATGATTCTTCATATCTATGACAACGGCGTCTTTGGGAGTTCTTAAAATTTCTCGATACTGGTCCGGAACGTAGATGTTTGATGTTTCCTTAAAATTTTCTCGACTCTGCCAAAGTCTCTGTCTGAATCTAAATATGAATGTCCCACCTCCGAAAATTTATGGTCGATAACTTTAAATTCTCTCTTTAAAATCAACAACTGGTAAAGTGTAATGATATTGAAGTTTTTATTTTGTCCACCACAGGAGTCGGGCCATATTATAATGTGATCGATCTTTCCTTGGAAATATTCGTTGTAATTTGTGAAAAGGTATGTAAGCAACTAGCAATTTCTAGGCTTTCAGGGCTGGCCATATCTTCAGTCCATGTGAAAAAGAACGTTTTTTTTTTTTCAGTATTCCTCAATGTATGTATGCCAAGGTTGTAAAACCACATTTGACGAAGGTAAAATGCTTTCGATGTACTTAATTTTGGCAGTGGCATGGTTTGCTGAAGATCTAAAGTAAGAAAGCAAATCGTTCTATCTACTGTAACTTTTGCTCCATCACGCTTTTGTTGTTCGAAAGCTAGTTTAATTTTCTCCGTATTCTTTAGTATTATTTCCAGCATCGTATTTGGGAAAAAATGTGAGTCATTTCATGATCTCAATTAAACAATTTTGAATACCATGGACGTAGTTTCAGCATTTTTATGGGTAGGCAGGGATTTTTCACAGATAACCCAATAGATGTAAGCATAGCGAACCCTGTAATTCTTAAACGATAACCTTACAAACCCAAATGACCTTTGACTTGATTGACGTAATTATCATACTTATTATTTTTTGCGCAAGAATTTCGGAATTCGTCAGATTTGCCTTAAACAATTTAATGCTCTTTCAAAATATTGCCATACCAGATATCAGTTTTGCTCTTGTCATAAAAATTTCTACGGTCCAGCCCTCTTCTACTTGTCAGCATAAAAATGTTTGTACAAAAATCAACACCGCAAAGCGTCACTTTCCAGTATTTCTGATTTACAGACTAATTTGCTAGAATACTTTGGTAAATTCGTATTTTATTATTGCATTTTATATTGATAATGTTTTGTTTTTAAAACATTATTAAAACTTGCCTGGGAAGAAATTGCCACTATGTGACTGATTTCTGCTGAATTGCCAAAAGGTATAAATGTGTTTACAGCAATTAGATACTCAAGTACCATCTCGACTCTTGTACCATCTCATACCATTTCGAAATTGAACGAAATGAATATATGGATTAAAACACTATAAGCACTATTTCCAAATATCAGCCAATTTATAAACATCTTACATGATTCATGAAATCGTTTATTCATTGCCATTTGTAATATCAGTTTACTACGACTGACCATTTTCACTATAATAGTAAGAAACACTTAACACAACTTGTCACATTAATGTCAATATAACATAACTTTAAAAGCAAAGTGTTTTGGATTAAAACAATTTCATATCGCACAGTAATGGATAAAGGTGGTATGTGATCATGACACCTGTATCCATTAAATTATATAAAAACCATATGTACATAACACCTTTATCAAACATTAAAACGCATTTAGGAAAGGTTTATTATCCCAAAAACTTATTGAAATGATAGATTATAAGTTAAAATAGTTGTCTGTGTAGAAATCTCAAAATTTTCAAAAATGTCACATAACACCTTTATCCACTTAGCTCTTCAATTATGAAGGAAAACTCCTAGTTGTCTGGTTAATTGGACCTTATCACCTAGTATAGACATTGAAGTCAGTGTAAAAATTAACAAACAAAGACGTAAATCAAAGACCAAGATGTGTTTTTAACCGACTTCAATGTTGATTGTTGATATTAGGTGACTAGAGTAAACACTATTGCTCTTCACCGAATTATTATTATTTTTTAATAATCATTGGTACTTTTCTTAGTTTTTTTGTAAATAATGTTAATTTGAGACATTTTTAATTTTATGATGTCAATCTAGTTGGTGAGAAACTCCTCAATATAAAGTAATAAGGTTAGTAAAGGTAACTACATCTAACGTATTTATGTCTCGAACACACAGCCCTTTGATTTTAAATCAAAAATTTAATCACTAAATTACTATTCATTACTTTAGTAAGTGTAAATGTCTATAATATAATGTGTCTAGAAGGAAATCATATCTCGACTGTTAGATATTATATTACATTGAAAAAGGTGCACGTAAAATGACATAGAATTCATGGAATTTTACTGTTAAAATAATGTAATAAGAAATCGCAACTGACAAATACATGTAAAAATATATGCCACATGGAAATTTACATAACTTTAAAATTCATTCCTGTCCTAATGTGATTTTACATCAACTGTCTGTTAAACTGCAATGTAATTATCCACACTGAGTACAAATTTTCTCGTGTAAATTTACAGACCTTTTTGTAATGTTACAACAAATATGTATATTCACATTACTACTGCAAAATTACAAGAATTCAGTAGCAGTGTAACCAATAGCATTGGTAAATTTTATCACGTGATAAAAACTATAAACTACAACTTGAATTAAATCATAAAACTTGTCGCCATTGTACATTTATCATTTCCGGCGGTGATTAATTCGTTAAATTTCAAGTATATCATAAATCTACAAAACACAAGTAATTATATTTAATTAGATGAAGCAAAATATGGTATTTAAATGTAATAATTGTCACACTAATCACGGTATAATCGTGAATACCACCAAAATGCTCCTGGAATTATATTTAAATATGTACAGCCAGCTTACAAATTCATATGTAAAACATATTTTCGTTTTACACACCACATTGCTACTTCTCATTATGAAAACGCTAATTTTTTTATAATATTTATATATGTTTATACTCCATAGTGCCTCCTGGTGAAGTTTTATTTTCAGTTATTTACTGTGATGTGTTTAATTTAGTTTACCGTTTTGTGTATTTATTTTTTATACCATTGTGCCTCAGCATGATGTTTTATCACTACGATGTATGTTTAAGTTTCTTTAAGTTCAGTTTATTAATTTGTGTATTTATATTTTATACCATAGTGCCTGGGAATGAGGTTTTATTTTAACTTATTTACTGTGATGTATGTTCAGTTAAGTTTAGTTTAGTGTATTATTTTGTGTAGGTATATATGTTTTATACAGTAAAAACAATATTCTCCTAACATGTGGTTTTTATTACATACACTGTAAAAATCAACACTACAAAATTCCGGTAGTTAAAAGGGGTTACTTGTTGCTAGCAATATAGGTTGTAAAGTTACGAGTGAAGTGGAGAAGTACTGTGAAATAGCATGATTATTTAATGTAAAATTAGCTGTCAATTTAAGGAATTATGTGAATTTTGTACATATATATAAGTATACTAAGTTATACTTAGAAACAATAAATTTGAGCCATTCAAATTCACTGAAAATCACATACACCCTGTTAATTTATAACGAAAATTGTCAGGAATTCGCGTAAAATCACGTAGTAAAGCTATAGCCTCCATGTAACTATGCCAACAAAATTCAAAAATTCATGTAAAATCACATTGCGCATGTGTTTTTACAACAGTGGTGTAATTTTACATACGGTCTGTGAAATTCTAGTCATTATCACTGGTCACAGAACTACATGAAGAAGCACGTAAAATTACACAAGTACTTTTTTCAGTGTATGAAATGTATGTTAGTATATTAATAAATACATAATGGTAGGAAACAACAGTTTAGTAGATTTCTGTTCAGTTACAAAATATAAAAATTAAGAAGCTAATTTTCCACAATTTAAGTGATTAATATTTTGTTCGAAAACAGGAGGTTTGTTCCTTTACTATCAAAATGTCAATGCGATTGAACTTTTCTTTCTTAAGTTACGGTGCTTAATAAGAACATAATGGACGGACAGATAAATGGACATTTTGAAAGTTGTTTTCATAATTTGTTCACGACGACCATCAATAACGGTTTTAGAAATGTGCTGGTCAAATGCAGGACACTCTTCGTTTTCGTATTTGCGAACTATGACACGACACAGTTTTATAACATAATTATTAGTTATTTTTTTTTGAAGGCGATTAATTTTATTTTCTTTTTTATTTTTATTTTTCTAAAATGTGGAAGGAAAAATGTACCTTCTGAAATCAAGATTTAGTAATAACATTTCTAGTACTCTCTTTAAATGACTAGCTCCCATCTGAGCTACCTTAGAATAGATGTTTATCTACAGTACTAATACTATACCTTTTTTTTTGTAACTAAACACCCCACCGAAAAGGACGTAATTGTAATACATCCCCGTAAGAGGTATTGTAGCGCAGCGTAGATTGCAGCGCAGCTTTTTCATGTCGTGAGTTTTATGCGTCTTAACTAAACCTCTGAACACTGCCGAGTCAGTGACTGCGGATATTCCATTTAATCTGATGAAATAAATGTGTCTCACTTTGGAATTGTAGTTATCCTTTGCGGAGTGAATCCCCTGAAAATTGTTCTTTGTCCTGAGAAACTATTACACATATATGGCACATACTAAGTGTACACTGGTTTCATTGTTTTATTAACGTGTCGCGGAGTATATGACACAGAAAAGCTTAGTACAGTGGTAAAGTTTCTGAAAGAGTATTTTTGCAATAATTTTGCAGTTAATTGAATGGGGTTTTTGATGGTCTTGTTACAGTGATTAAAAAGAAAATAAAGCCCCTAATAACGGGCTACCTTAGAATTAATGTGGCATTTCGTTCTTTACTTCTTGCAATTTTATGATGTACACCACATATCCTTCTCAAATTCCTTAGATCTTGCCAAAGACCCTAACTGCAACGAAAAGTAGTTGGGCAAATTTTATCCCTCCATTAATTAACGGGGAAGCTAACCCAGAGATCAAAGGTAAATTGGAATTTTGAACATGTCATAAATAAACATATCGTTGCCATACAGTTAATAATTTACTGGTTTTTGACGTAATCTTTTCTGACTTGTTTTTTTTCTGAACTGAGCAATGCGAATTTTTGAAAATTAAAATTATTAATTTTTATTAAAACAGCGATTTAATTAAACAGTGATCTAAATTGAGGACTTAGGCGATCGAAATTCTGAAAAGGTATATCTTCAGTTTGGGTTGTAAAATAATAAGAAAAGTATTTTATAAATTCTAACAGTGCCGGTGGTTGATTTAAGGGTGGATGAAGTATTTAAAGTTCACATATGGAGTTAAGACTTAAGATTCTTATAAAATGTGCTATGAGAAATATACAGTGTGTTTCACTTCTCGTGAAGACACCCCTGTATCCTTTTTATTTGTGGCCGAATTCATTTCAAATTTTTATCAGCCATACAACTCCATAAATGCATAAATGCCGCCTAGATCTAAGACGCCGGCCTACTGCGATAAAAAGAAAATAGTAATTTTCGAGAAACCATAGTAGGCTTAGAGATAGTCAAAAATTTTGTTAATAAAAGTTGTTCGGAATCACTTGATATGCCCTCCTGTAAAATTTTGTGAAAATCGGAATATTTTCCAAAAAAAATTTTTGTCTTACTTCTCGTGAAGACACCCCTGTATCCTTTTTATTTGTGACCGAATTCATTTCAAATTTTTATGAGCCATACAACTCCATTAAGACGACTTTATTCAATACATAAATGCCGCCTAGATCTAAAACGCCGGCCTACTGCGATAAAAAGAAAATAGCAATTTTCGAGAAATCATAGTAGGCTTAGAGATAGACAAAAATTTTGTTAATAAAAGTTGTTCGGAATCACTTGATATGCCCCCCTGTAAAATTTTGTGAAAATCGGAATAATTTAAAAAAAAATTTTTGTTTCACTTCTCGTGAAGACACCCCTGTATCTTTTCTATTTGTAGCCGAATTCATTTCAAATTTTTATCAGCCATACAACTTCATAGGGCGATTTTATCTAACACCTAAAGAGAACTTTTTCCAACAAATGAAAGTTATGAACAAAAATCGGCATTCAATAAAACGCTAAAGGGACACTTTATTATTACACATCAACTTAAATGTAATATCGTTTTCTTTTTCTCAATCGTCTTATAATACTTAGCCATCTGTATGTAAGTATGTATTATGTACGAATGAATCAAATTTACCCACCTTCCGTTATCCAATCTAGCTGAAATTTTGCATACACGTGTAATTAAATAATAAATAATTTCAATAATAATTGTGTATGACTTTCATTTGCTGTAAAAAGTTCTCTTTATGTGTTAGATGGAATTATATTATGGAGTTCTATAGCTGATGAAAATTTGAAATGAATTCGGCCACAAATAAAAAACCGCTGCCCAAGGAATCACTACTTCCACATCCAGATTCTCTATCCAAGTCACTCACAACGAAAAAACTTTGTATGTGAAAATAATTGTTTATGGAACTTTAATAATATAATATTTGAAATCCTCTACCCCAAAAACCCATAAAACGATACCCCACATCGGTAGTGGGGTGGGGGTGGTGATAGGGGGGTGGTAGGGTGGATGAAGTAAAAAAATATTTTGAGGTTTCTGGTTCCTGTACATGCACTAAATCACATTTTTTTTTCATCCCCTTTAATAAGGAGGTGGGGGTGGCTAATGCCAAAAATTTTTTTGAGACCTCAGCTTCTCTTGTATATACTAAATACCAATTTCATGGACTCTTACCTGCTTGACTTACCCATTTACCCCAAATTTAGCCCAATTTACCCCCCAACCCTTCGACGGAACAAGATGAAAATATAATCTAGTTCTAGATCTCGTTAAAGTACATATGTGTACCAAATTTCAAGTCAATATCTCAAACGGGTCCAGAGTAAACGTGCGCACAAAAAAAAGTTACAGACAGACAGACAGACCGACAGACAGACAGACCGACAGACAGAAATTTTTTTTCGCTCAAACTTAAAATCTCGACGTTTCATGACATTTTTAGCCTATTTGGGCAATAAAAATTTTTAAAAATTTTTTTGTCGTTACTACACTTCCACTGGACGTGGAAGTAAAAGATACGAGGGTGTCTTCACGAGAAATGAAACAAAAAAATTTTTTTTGAAAATATTCAGATTTTCACAAAATTTTACAGGGGGGCATATCAAGTGATTCTGAACAACTTTTATTAACAAAATTTTTGTCTATCTAAGCCTACTATATTTCTCGAAAATTGCTATTTTCTTTTTATCGCAGTAGGCCGGCGTTTTAGATCTAGGCGGTATTTATGTGTTGAATAAAGTCGTCTTATAGTCCAAGATCCCAGAGCTGCCAGACCTACGTCATTTTAGCAAAGCTAATATTTTGACAACAAATTGTGTAATATCTAATTAAGAACGTATGCGTATTTTCTAGTAGACTGGCGGTACATGACCAGTCAGGTGCAACGTTTTTAAAATGCATGCCAATCATATATATTAATGAAATTACCATGAATATGCCAGAAATGCAAATTTTAGTCGTCGCGTGCACAAGGGGGTGCAAATCGGTTTTTTTTGTGTCTTTTTTTTGGGTGTTATTTTTTTATTTTTTTTAATGGATGCCAAATTTTTTGGTGTTCTTGATTTTGGATTTTTTTTGAAGCCTTTTCGTTTGGCACTATTGGCATCCATTAAAAAAAATAAAAAAATAAAACCCAAAAAAAAGACACAAAAAAACCGATTTGCACCCCCTTGTGCATGCGACGACTGCCTAAAATTTGCATTTCTGGCATATTCATGGTAATTTCATTCATATATATGATTGGCATGCATTTTAAAAACGTTGCACCTGACTGGTCATGTACCGCCAGTCTATAGTGTGAAAGCGGGGCCCTTTTGCAGAAAACAGGTACAAAAGGTACATACAAATTTTACTCAGTACGTTAAAGTATGATAGCTGGTTTATTTTCCACGTGACACACTGACGACGTGGTGTAAGCGTCAACCTCCGAATCTTAAGGTCCAAGGTTCGATCCTTAGCGTTCTCAGCTTTTTTTTTTTCAACAAATATTAACTTAAAGTGGCGATTACCAAGAAAAAGACAACCGATAGGGAAATATTTATTATTTTTGGCCATAACTTTTTTTTTTAGTACGTATATTTGAAAAAAAACTGAGAACGCTCAGGGATCGAACCTCGAACCTCAAGTTCCGGAGGTTGACGCTTACACCATGTAGTTAGCGTGTCACGTGTAAAGTAATCCAGCTATCATACTTTAACGTACTGAATAAAATTTTTATGTACCTTTTATACCTGTTTTCCGCTTTCAAACTAGAAAATACGCATACGTTCTTAACTAGATATTACACTATTTGTTGTCAAGGAGGAACTCGAGTCCACGCACAAGATCCTTGTAAAAGACGTATACACAATGAGGGGCACCAGAAACCCCCTATATATGGTGGTCACCACTAACGAAGTGACACTAAAGGAGATGCAGGCCCGGGTCCACTGTTTGGACCACACCTCCGTCACGTGGGAACGCCAAGCAAATTCCAAAAGAATCATCCAATGTCACAGATGCCAGCAGTGGGGGCATGCCACGAGCAATTGCCATGCCAATCCCCGCTGCGTCAAATGCGCTAGCGCCCACCTGACGAGGGAGTGTACCAAACCGCGGGACGAACCGGCGGTCTGTGTCAACTGTGGCGGAAGCCATACAGCTAATAGTGTCACTTGCACTATATATAGGAGGAAGATGGAAGCCATGGACCTCAGGGCAGTCCGAGTTTCTCCTCCTCCCCAAACAAGATACGTCGCGGCACCACCTCCAAAGGTCAACGCTTGGACCCAGAAGAGGACCACCCAATCGCAGCCCCTCCCCCTCCCCCACTTGGAGCCACAACGGATGAGGCCCCCTCCTTCATCCGAAGAGTATCCACCATTACCTCAAACACGGCGACCGGCGGGACCATCCCCGCCGTCGCGGACGGACCAACGAGGTCCGCCTCCCACCATCCCATCTGAATCCGGTCTAGACGGGCTCCGTCGGCTCCGAGATGCGACGGCGAGGATGGCCTCACTGGTCGACATCGACCGACTACTGGAATATATGGATGAACTCAATGAGAAACTCGAGAGCTGCACCTGCGCTCTGGATAAGTTCCAGGTGGTCACGGCCTTCTACAGAGACCTACCTGCTGATGCCTTCTAAATTTAGAATCTCTTCATGGAACGCCAATGGGATAGGTAATAAAATTCCATTTTTGATAAACTATCTAACGAGGCATAGAATCGACATTATGCTTCTGAACGAGACAAAACTTGACAGACGGGGCAAACTGCGCGTCCGAGGGTACACGACCATTAGAAAAGATAGGGCCGACATTAACAGGGGCGGCGGAGTGGCTATACTCGTAAAGTCTGACATTGCGCACACACATCGTTGTCTACGAAACACCTCCGTGGAGAACGTGTGTGTGACGCTGGAAGACGGCATGAGTATCGTCGCCGCGTATAACCGGCCCTCGAACGGGTTCACGGCGGGTTGTCTTGATAATTTGCTAAACGCGAGCCCACGCTGCTTGCTTATAGGCGACCTTAACGCTCGACATAACGCATGGAACTGCCATCGCAACAACGCCAACGGCAACACTCTGTATGATTACGTGAGTAATCATAATATCGTGCTGCAACATCCGGACGATCCCACACATTTTCCGGATAACGGTACAACGCCAACTACCCTCGACATTGTGGTCAACAAGGGTGTGAGAAACTCCACGCTACCAGTGGCGATGGAGGAGCTCACATCCGACCACAATCCAATTCTATTGGAATTGAACAACATGTCGAGGGAAGACATCACACGAAAAATCACATCTTATAGGGACGCCGATTGGCGCCTCTATAAGACACACATCAACACACACATGACACTTGCTAACAACATCACCACACCCGCCGATCTGGAAAATGTGGTGGGGGAGTTCACAAGGATAGTGCAGGACGCCAAACAGAGTGTTGCAACCACGATAACGATAAATCCCTACAAAGACCGACTCGACGCAGCGGTCATACAGGACATACGAGAAAAGAATAGACTAAGACGGCTTTGGCAGCGAAATCGTGATGTCGACGCTAGGGCCGAGATGGGCAGGCTGCAACAGCGGATCAGGACCGCCATTAACACCGCAAAAAACCGGAAATGGCGGGATAGGCTGGAGGCGTTGAATCCTCAGGACAACTCGCTGTGGAAACTATCGAGGGCCATGAAAAATACGCGGGTGGCCATACCCGCACTGACTAACGCCAACGGACGGACGGCAATGACGGACACCCAAAAAGTGGAGGACTTAGCGAACCATTTTGCAGACATCCATAACCCACAAATACCAAACAATCCGGAACATGACCGCATCGAAAATGACATTAACGAACTGATTGGCCATGACATCCAATTGACGAGACGTGAATTTCTAAAAGTCATGGCCAAACCCTCGGAGGTTACAGGCATTGTCCGGACCCTACCCAACGACAAGGCCCCGGGAGCAGACTGTATCGAATACAGGCTACTCAAATATCTTCCGCGGAAAGGCATTGTACAATTGACGTACATTGTCAACGCGATCCTGCGGCTACAACATTGGCCCAGTCAGTGGAAGTGTGCCGTGGTCGTACCGATCCTGAAACCGAACAAAGACGCAAAACTCGCCGGCAGTTATCGACCGATCTCGTTGCTGTCGGCGATTTCCAAGTTGATGGAGAAGGTCATCCTGGTCAGACTAGACGCTGCCCAGGATGAACTCCACATCGACGACGAATGTCAGTTCGGTTTCAGGAAAGGCAGGGGAACTGTACGCCAGGTCGTCAGGATCGTGAATGACGTCAAAGTACAGTGCAACCGCGGAAAAAGCACAGTGATGGTGCTGCTCGATATTGAGAAAGCCTTCGATACAGTATGGATCCCGGGCTTACTCTACAAACTAAACACGCTTAACTTTCCTACGCATATCACCAAACTAATTCACTCTTTCCTGACAGACAGATCGCTGCAGGTCAGGGTGAATAACAAACTCTCAACTCGACGGGACATTCGCGCGGGCGTCCCCCAGGGGTCGTGCCTGTCGCCAAAGTTATACAACTTGTACGTCTCCGACTTCCCGGAGTTCCCGAATACGAACCTTGCCAAGTACGCCGACGACACGGCCATGTACGCGCATTCACACAATGCACAAGCAGCAAACATGCTGCTGAAGGCGCACATGGCTCGTGCCACGGCGTATTACGACAAGTGGAAGATTCGGATCAACGCCGAGAAGTCGGAATCAATTATCTTCACGCGCCACTTCACCGAAAATCGTATTATTACACCACTTTCGATAGGGGGCCACCAAATTCCAATAAAGCGGTGCGTGAAGTATCTGGGGGTGAACTTGGACAGAAGACTGACGTTTAATACACACGTAAACGAGACGATACGAAAGGTCTACTCCATGTCCAGGAGTCTGTATCCGCTCCTGGCGCGGGGTAGCGGACTCAACAGGACCAATAAAAAGTTGTTGTATACGATAGTGATCAGGCCGGCTATCACATACGCGGCGCCGGTGTGGTGCAGCATCCCGGCCTCGACAATGCGAAAATTAAAAGTACTAGAACACAAATTTATGCGCCTCATTTCAGCCTCTGATAGATACACCTCCCTCAGAGATCTCTATGCACGTTGCCACGACATAACCCCACTAGCGGACTTCGTCCAAAATACATCGCAAAAATTCTACCAATTCAAATTGGGCGACAGTCCGCTAACCCGAAACATTACACGAATCAGACAGCATAATGCCATACTTTTCAATATAAAACACCCCTTACCATACCAGGCGTTGCCTATCTTTCGGCAACCTCCCTAGCCAAATCTTTCCTACACCACAATTTCCCTATCACCACCTTTTATTTTCACCACCTTTTACTCTAAAACCCCTTTTCTACTCCCTTTATTAGTCTCGTTTTTGTTATTTTTGTCAATTTTTGTTCTTTTGTCCCTTTTTGTTCTTCTTCCAAATCCCCTTTCGACCAATAATTTCTCGCAAACCCAAACCTTTTATTTAAATCATAATTTCCCCTTCACCCTACCTTTCCGAAGGCAGGCAGACCATCGGATGAAGATTGTGACTTGTTCAAACGGGTTTTTTCATTGAGTTTTTCCCGTATCACCAACCAAACCTTTAAAAACAGTGCGCGTGTGTTTGTGCGCGCGCCCCTAACTACAGTTTTTTAATTTAGCTTTAATTAGTTATAAGTGTTTTTAAACTTCCTTTAGTTATAAATATTCAAATTGTTAGGTTTAAGTCTTTTTTTGTTCCTAGACAGGAGCCCTAACCCTTCCACTAATTGTAGTTCAAGCCCGAGCCGAATTGTAGTTCAAGCCCCATCTGACTGCACATTCACCACGACGCTGCGCGGCGTGGTTGTGCGGTCGGCTCTGAACCGGGATCCGACTCTGGCGCATATTTGTAAACAACTGTGAATAAATACTTTTTGAAAAAAAATTGAAAATTGAATTTGTTGTCAAAATATTAGCTTTGCTAAAATGACGTAGGTCTGGCAGCTCTGGGATCTCACTCTATTATGGAGGTGTATTGCTAGTAAAAATTTGAAATTAATTCGGACACAAATAAAAAAGATACAGGGGTGTCTTCACGAGAAGTGAAACAATAATTTTTTTTTGAAAATATTCAGATTTTCACAAAATTTTACAGGGGGGCATATCAAGTGATTCTGAACAACTTTTAATAACAAAATTTTTGTCTATCTCTAAGCCTACTATGATTTCTCGAAAATTGCTATTTTCTTTTTATTGCAGTAGGCCGGCGTTTTAGATCTAGGCGGCATTTATGTGTTGAATAAAGTCGTATTATGGAGTTGTATTGCTAATAAAAATTTGAAATGAATTCGGTCACAAATAAAAAAGATTCACGAGAAGTGAAACAAAAAATTTTTTTTTGAAAATATTCAGATTTTTCTCAAAATTTTACAGGGGGGCATATCAAGTGATTCTGAACAACTTTCATTAACAAAATTTTTATCTATCTCTAAGCCTACTATGATTTCTCGAAAATTACTGTTTTCTTTTTATCGCAGTAGGCCGGCGTTTTAGATCTAGGCGGTATTTATGTGTTGAATAAAGTCGTCTTATGGAGTTGTATGGCTGATAAAAATTTGAAATGAATTCGGCCACAAATAAAAAAGATACAGGGGTGTCTTCACGAGAAGTGAAACACACTGTAGTAAAGAAATCTTAGAAATTCTGGCTGTTTAGATAGTGAATTTGGGTTGTGGGGATAAACTTAAAATATTAATTGGAATTTTTATAAAATGTAAGATGAGAAAAGCAGACCCTCGAGTTTGAAATCAGATTTACTGAAGATTAATTAGTTATTGTGAGATAACAACTATAGAAAAAAATGACGTTGAGCATACGATTAGTTTCTGAAATATAGCACCAACACGAAGGGATTTTTCTAGTCCATAAATTCCAACTAAAACCTAAGCATCCAACCAAAGCTATTAATTATGCAAACTTCGGTATTAAAATTCAAGATCCTTTATTAATCAAGGCTTATATGAAATCGGAATACCGTAATGGAAAGCACCACCATATTTTTGTACTCGTAGACGAGTTCTGACCGGACGGGAATCAATTAAAGAATATTTTTTTGAAAGTAGCGCTCGAACAGTTGGCTGTTGTAGCCACATAATGGCAATTGTTTGGTTTCTTGGATATGGACAGTATCATGGAGTACATATACCTAATCCTATCCTGGAATTTGTGATGTATTTATAATGATTCTTAAAATGAAAACTGAAGAGGAACGAATATGAATACGAAAAATTTCACTTCTATTGGTTTGGACATTAAATGATATTTTTCACTGACAGAATAATACTTGTCTTGGCTAGCTGGATGATTTTTTAATTTTGACTTCTTTAGCTACATCATTTTTTGATCCTGCCTTATCTAGCTGGATCAAAAAATGATCTTGCTTTATTAACTGAACAGTACTTTGATCTTGCCCTGGCTGGCTGGATCATTATTTGATTTTGACTTAGTTCAGTACGTCATATTTTAGTCTCGGCTTAACTGGCTGGGTCAAAAAATTATCTTGCTTTATTAACTGGATAGTACTGTAGTTTTGCTTCGGCTGGTCGAATCATTTCTTCCATTATTACTTCGTTAGCTACATTATCTTTTTATTCTGCGTTTTATAGCTATGTCAAAAAATAATCCTGCTGAATGCTAAATAATACTATGAATTAAAAAAATCTTTTTAAATAAATAAAAAAATAATAAGTGTCTTGTAAACCTCTTAAATTCCAATTTTCACAATAAATAATGGATTCCTTAATAATTATGTCGTCGATATGGGGTCTGCCATTTTCAATTTCTTAATTTTGATAATATATTCATAATCCGCGTGCTGAAAAACATTTAGATAGGTACTTTAAAACTTGTTCAACGTGTAGTAAAAGTCTAATAATATTGCCATATTTGTTGAATTGGAGACGGTTACTTTGACCCTCTATATTTATGAAACCGATCATATGCTCAGCGTAAAATTTTTCTGCGATTAATATCTCATCATGACTTGACATATAATTTCATTCTAAATTCAAGGACCCAAAAACGGGCACTTTTTTCGGTCGTTCTTTTCTCTAAACATTTTCTTGGGCTTTCCTGTAAGAAAATATGGTTTTCAGTTTATTAACATCAGCCAATTTCTAAATACAGCTTATTACTAATACTACGCTTTTTTAGTAGATAGAGCCACCATCTCTAGAAACCTCAATCATGCTAGCTTTATACGTAAACAAAAAACATGGTAATAAAATTTTTAGAAATTTGTATAGGTGCTTCACAGTGATATCCGCGTAACATGCACTTGCAATATAAATCATGTATTATAATAGGACTGCAGTCGTATCACCTTTTGAGGCATGAGGCGGGCTGCATCCGGATGTGATGAGGTATTTTGATCTTTGGGATGTGTACTGCAGTGCAAGTTTCGGACGAAAAACTACGTTGGACTAGATTAGATTAGAAAGGAGGAGCTAACCGATTGACCTTGACACCGCGATTCCCTGTGGATCTAGTGTGGCGCTCCTTTCTATACTGTAACTGAGAAAGGAGGATAGTGATGAATTGAACTGTATTGGACTGGTTTCCTCTTGACATAATCTGCAAGTTGCGTCTTCTGCTAGTCCCATTAGACTCGCATGTCTATTAAGCCAACAGTGTCTAGCTAGAATACGTACCATTAATCTATCTTTTTATGTAGTATTTCTTTAATGAACTCTCTGGCCCATCTCTGTTACGGGAAATCTTTTTTTTAATCCATTTATTTAACGTCGGCCTATGTCCGCTACCAGGGCCTATCACCGACGCCAGGAAATGAACCAACCTTGAAATTTTGCCGAACCTCTTCTCTTTCTAAGCAGAGGGATCTTTTACTTGCCTAACATCTAATAGAGAAGAGACAGACTGCTTTACATCCCCTCCGAAGGATGGTATATCCACTATGTAATCCTCGTCTTGAAATTACATAACTTCCGCGTATACGCTGATATACAAGCCGCTAGAAGGTGGAACGAGATCGCTATGTTTCCCAAGATGAATTTCACCCATCCAAATACTAAACGCGCTGAACGTTGCTTCACTGGAGTATCGAAGTACATGCAACGTCTCTACGCTCGCCCCACGGGAAACTCTTCCACTATTCCAGAGATTTATTTTGTTCCCATTTATTATTGGATGCTCGTATGAATTTCCTACCTACGCCGGGCCTTACTAGAACCTTAGACGCCTCTTTCCTGGCCAGCTCATCAGTTTTTTAATGGTAGCTTCTCACCACCGCCCGCTCGAGCGAGTGCGTGAACCAAGTGGCCGAACCTGCGGTTCCTTTCGCACTGAGCAGGATTACTATTGCAACAAACGAGTCATCAGTAGGATAAAACTAACCCGTCTCACGACCTCCGTACCCAGCTCAAGATCCCTATTAGCGGTTGGGGAAGGATTTTTATAATGGGTTTTGAAGACGAAAAGTCCCTTTGATCCATTTTACTTTTTCTTGGGACAATTTATGAAGTTATTGCTTGAAAAGTATTGGTCTGAGGAAAATATGCGTTTTTGTAGATATGTCAATAATAAATGATAAATGTGTATCCACTGCTCTTCTCATAGCCTACTTTTAGCTTCTACATAACTTTAAATATTAATTCACAAAAAATAATTTCTATGCAGTTTTAATTGAATGGTTCAAAATAAAATACTAATTTATTGAAAAAATAGGAAGTTTCAAAAAAATAATTTTATATTCCTGAAGTGTGGTATAGAGGTATAAAATTGCATTCTAAATAACTTTTCTTAGTGGAATTTTTTCATATTTTGAAAAATAAAGGTACTTTATTAGTGGTGATTTTTACAACTTTGCTTATAAAACACCCTGTAGAACACCAAGTCAAGTCATTTTTGGTATACTTTAGTTTTACAACAAGCAGGACTCAATCCCCAAATACCATTCCAAAATTCCAAAATTTTTGGTCCATTACACTTCTTGTTACATCTATCCTGGGACATACTGTGCATATAAAAGAAGTTAAGGGTTCAAAAAATTGTTACTACCCCTACCCCATTAAAGGGGGTGCAAAATATAAAATTGTAATTTAGCATGTATACAAGAACCTAAGGTCTCAAAAAATTTTTACTTCATCCACCCCCACCCCCATTACCGATGTGGCATATCGTTTTATAGGTTTTTGGGTTAGACGATTTCAAATATTATTTTATTAAATTTCCATAAACAATAATTTCCACATAGTGAAGTGCAAATATAGTATCAAAATTTTTTTCGTTGTGAGAGACTTGGATAAAAAATCAAGGTGTGGAATTTTAAGATTTATAAACACCCTACAGGTTGCATTGTATTTCTTCTTAATTTTTTTTTTTGTTATATTTTCCAGGAACATTCTTACACCATCAAGCAATTTTTCTTTTTATTTTATCCTTTCTTGGTATACAAATTGCTGATACACAGTTTGTTTTGCATTATTTTCCGCTTCAACAACTTGCAAAAATGAAAACACATGTTGTTTTGCTCTTGCTATTTTTCATATGCTAGACTGTTAAGATAAATCAAAGTTTCTTTGTGACGGAAAGTGCGTTGAACCCGTTTTGGAGGACGCTGGTTCAGCATTAAGAAAAAATCGTCCCTATACAATCTACTGTTGCTGAAGCGACGACATTTTACTATCGTTTTACGACTGGAAAATAAAAAGTTTTCTCGGTTGGGACCTCCATAAAAAGATGCGATAAGGACTTTCCTTTGTTGATGGTTCTTATACGTTTTACTGTTTCTAAATGAAATAGTCTTGTTGGCTGGTGCTTTTGCTATTTATGCTGCTCTATTTGTCGTGTTTCGTCATATTTCTAGCGGGTCGTTGCTTTCTTCTATTATTATAAGAGCACAGATATTTCAGCGACTATATACAACGAAATCAAAAAGTCTGCCCTTTGTTTGATATAGAGCGATTGATTCTGCGATTTTCTGAAATAGTACTTGGGGAGCTACAAATGGTATCATCTTGTCCAACAGTTTTAAATGCCACCTGTGGTTTTAAGTTATTAAACTTTCAATGCATGCTTCCTGTTAATCTTATAATAATATTAACAAGCTTTCCAATTGAGTTAGGTTTGGAGACCGGGCGGGTCATTCTATTTAACCACCATAATCCACCACATCAAAAGTGTTTTACTTTTACTGTTATAGTCAGGAGGTGCTTCAATTTGTTGATATATAATATCCCTATCAAATTCCCGTCTTTTCTGCTATTTGAATTATTAATCGATGCTTTCTATTACGTCAATGCACAATTGGCCTGCCAAATTTTCTTTAAAAAAATCACTGCCCAAGAAATCACTACTTCCACATCCAGATTTTCTGTCCAAGTCACTCACAACGAAAAAATTTTGTATGTGGAAATAATTGTTTATGGAACTTTAATAATATATTATTTGAAGTCCTCTACCCCAAAAACCCACAAAACGATACCCCACATCTTCAGTGGGGTGGGGGTGGTGATAGTGGGGGTGGATGAAGAAAAAAATATTTTGAGGTTTCTGGTTCTTGTACACACACTAAACCACATTTTTTTTTCACCCCCTTTAATAGTGGGATGGGGGAGGTAATGGGGTTGGCTAATGCCAAAATTTTTTTTGAGACCTTAGTTTCTCTTGTATATACTAAATACCAATTTTATGGACTTACCTTCTTGATTTACCTATTTACACCAAATTTACCCCAATTTACCCCCAACCCTTCGACGGAACAAGATGAAAATATAATCTAGTTCTAGATCTCGTTAAAGTACATTGAGGCTCTCGCGCGCAAACCCCGATAAATCCACACACACAAAGTTGTGGGAAATTACAAAAAACTTCTCAAGCAAAAACCAATAAGTCTTTTTTTGTTCTTTTTAAGTCAAAAAATATCTTCTAGGCTGTAGAATATAAGATCAAAAAATAAGAACAATGCTACTTTATTTATTTATTTTTTTTTAACTTTTCTTGCTGGATTTATCGGATTTTGCTATGTAAATACGGATTTATCGATTTGCTTTAAAATAAAACATTAAAGATGCAGAAAAATAAATTTTGACAACATTAATAATTTATTAAAAATAAATAAAAACATTCATTGTTAACAAAAATTAATTCTCAATATCTGTTAAAATTTCAGATAAAACCGTTATAATATATTGGTAATAAAATGTCTTGCAGTTGTCTTCTTTATTTCTAGAAGAGAAGTAGGTTTTTACAGTAAATAGTCATATTACAGAGAACTTTTTCAAACGTCAATCAATATTAACTTTTCTACCTCACAATGGATGACAGTGTATTGTATAAAAATGGATTTATCTGCTTTTGATCCCGATAATATTGGATTTATCTAGTTTTGTTCGAAACGGTCAACTTTAACATTAGATTTATATGGGATTTATGGCGTTTTGGTTACCAAAGATTATATAGGCTTGTAGAGTTTAGTCTAACATACATGAAACTATTACAAACTCAAAATTGACTTTTTGTGGATCTATCGGGGTTTGCGCGCGAGCGCCTCATATGTACCAAATTTCAAGTCAATATCTCAAACGGTTCCAGAGTAAACGTGCGCACAAAAAAAAGTTACAGACAGACAGACCGACAGACAGACAGATTTTTTTTCCCTCAAACTCAAAATCTCGACGTTTCATGACATTCTAAGCCTATCTGAGCAATAAAAATTTTTAAAAATTTTTTTGTCGTTACTATACTTCCACTGGATGTGGAAGTAATACGATTCGGGCATTTATATGATTGCGCTAGTGTGTTCGTTCACAACTTCTATCATATTTTTATTTAATACGGCCATTAAATCCAATTAATTCTGACCATCAACCATTTTGCAAATATAGCGGGACACCTCATGTATCTCATTCCGGTTTTTGTGCAACGAATGAGCCGTGTTCCATATTGGCCCATTTTGGTATAAATCTAAAAATTCTAACACCAAGTCATTGTTCCACTCCATATTTTAATTCTGTTTATCCCACCAAATTAATGTTAGTCGCTCTATTATTAAAAGATATATTATACTAAAATGAATTAAGTTTCAACGCGTATGTGGATCGGTGGTTGCGATAAGCCGAATATTCGTATCTTTGATGTGTGCGCATTTACCGACAATCAACGGGACTTATTGTTGTTTTGCAAATAGCAAATATTGGCATATATCGCATATGTGTGGATCTGAGATATTCGCCAAATAGCAAATATTCGTTATACAGAAATCGGCGAATACCACATGTGTAGCGCCTGCTTTATTAGGAGATATGTTTAAAAGATCTGGCTGTGGTAAACCAAGATAGGTATACTCCATCACGGTATACTTCATCACTCTTGAACCGCAATAAGTTAAGAAATTTCCTTTGCACTTTTTCAAGAGTATTAATATGAATCATAAAATACTGGTTCCAGATGAGTGACACGCAAAGTATAGTATTTTTAAGGTGTAAGTATTAGTAAACTCGATGCTCGATCTGAATAGAAATCCCTAAGTCTTAAAGTCGTCTAAATTTATGTTATTTATGTGAGGTACAAATAAAACTTCTATATAAAAATTACTCCTATATCCTTGAAAGTCTTGGCTCATTGAAGAACCTTGTTATCTTTATTATAATTAAATTTAATAGGAGTTTTATTGTGTAAAATATAACGATGCATTTGGACACGTTTAGAGTTAACTTATTTTGAACATGCCAATTAGATATTTTGAAGACGCTACTTTGTAATATATTGCAATCTTCTATGCAACTAATAGTCATACAGAGTTTAAGATCGTCGGTGTAGAGTAAGCAGTCGACTTGAATAACTTCCACAATATCAATATAAATAGGTCAAAAAGTATAGGCCCGACAATTGATCCTTGCGGGACTAGATGTTGCCAGGTATTCAACAGACCTAAATCTACCTGTAAGTTACATATTGTCTTCTGCCTAGAAGATTAGGTTGAAAAAATATCAACAGAGACTTTGAAAAACCGAAACAAGACATTTTAAAAGGTACAATTAATATATTGTGGTCAAAGGCGTCGAACTCCATAGAACAATCTGTGTATATTACATCCATTTCTTTACGTTGATCAGTGGCCTCAGAGATGGATTGAGTTAGAAATGTTATAACATTAATATATTCTTAAAGCTGCATATTTAATATACATAGCACATACAAGATTTTTTAACACATTTTTGAGAAAGGAAACAGATTCGATTTCTGAAACATCAGCAAAAACACTATTTTTATATATTTTTAACACGCTTTTGTTAGGTCGACCTGTAACTATGTATGTATGTAAAAAGTCTAAGGAACTGAATTTCACCCACTTCTAATTGTTGTATCATCATGAAACTTGGCAATTGTGTGTAGCTCTGATAGACAATACAATATAGTAATATGTTCAAAATGGCCGCCGCCCCAAGATTAGTGATGCAACGATTAAGATTAACCGTAATCGCCGATTATTAGCATTTTACGATTAATCGTAATCGCCAATTATTGCAAACGATTATTTACGATTTGTGGTTTTTAATTTCTACGCTGCGTCGTCTAATAGGGAAGATATGATTTGACACTGGAAAGTAAAATATAACCTTTCTTTGCTTAAAATCCATGGCACATAAATATTTTTCATTGAAAGCTTCCAGTGTTCCATCAGAGAGGTTGTTTTCCACTGCTGGTCTCATACAAACAACTAGGAGAAATGGGTTGGGTCGAACAATCCTACAATTGATTATTATTGATTTTTGTTATATGGTTACATGCTTGCCCAGGGTTGCCACAAAAACCCACCATTAGAAAAAACTGGTGGGTAAAATGGGTGTTTTTTTGTGGGTTTTTGATTTTAGAAAAACTCATCTCGGTTTTTGTTTGATTTTCGTTTTTTTTTGCAGGAAAAAAGCAATTATTATAAAAAATTATATTTTGAACAAAACAATAACAAAAATGTAACATGTCAATATATTAGTAAACAATAAAACAAGTAAATAGTAAACTTGAGAAAAATAAAAACATGAAACAAATAACAAAAACTTTAAAAAAATTCCTCAAACTGGCAGAGCTGGGCAAATACTTTGAAAAAGTATTTAAATATTAAATACTAAATACTTTCAGAAAATTGAAAGTATTCAAATTTTAAGTATTTTCAAAAGATAAAAGTATTTAAATAATAAATAATAAAAGTAGTTAAATAGTTTGAACTTAGTATTTAAATACTTTCTGAATGTTTAAATATTTTTATAACACTGAAATATGTTGAAGCATAAGTGTAACAGTAGCCTTTAATGGCTAAACTTTGTCAAATTGTATTTTCTATTTTTGTAGAACTCAATAAAGACTTATTATTATCATTATTATTATTATATTAAATACTATTTGACTATTTGAGGTGTCAAAATTTTATGAACTTCTACAACACTATTTTAAAACCTCTGTACTTAATCATTTCTAGTTGGGTATTGAACTTTAATTATCTGTAGACCTTTGCGTCTTCTGCAGATACCCAAATGTGTAGAGACTATGGCACTAGAATACCACTATTCTGTACAACTGTTCTCTGTCACAATCACAAAACATATACACTAACAGTTAACACTTACTGTCTATGTCTGCTCTCAACCAACTTTCTGGAAATTAAGATGTGAATGACTGAAGACTGAATGATGCAATGTATTTATTAACTACATAGTATAGTACATACATGTCTTGATTCTTCACGAGTATCAAGGGCCGTACTAGTGAAGATGAAAAAAAAAACAACCCATACCTTTACATTGCATAATTTCAATAAAATAAAAACTTTATATTGGAAAAGCTACCAAAACTAAAAAATTTAAATCCAATTCAAATTCACTATGTACAATGTGCAGGGTGCTCTGACCAAGACGGAACAAGGCCATTTTTCCAGCGATAGAAACGTTTATAACAAAAACTAAAATTACCATTTGATGTATTTTTTCCGCCGAATCCAAAAGTTATAATAAAAAAACGAATATAAAATATGCTATTTCATGATTCAGACTTCACGTAGCTGAAAAAATTCTCTGAATTTTCCAGGTTTTCCAGTACAAACGAAAATGTTTTTCAATGACAAATAATAATAATTATTAATATGTTAAAGGTGATTTTAGATAATCAAATAATTTTTACTTTAATTTTCGATTTTATAAAAAAAAAAATAATTTATTTTCATAAAATCGTCATTAAGCGAATGAATGTAAGGTTGCAATTAAAAAATAATTTATAATAACAGTAGGAACTCGTAAGTAGTTTATTGTTTTTCATATTGTGACTCAAAATTCAATGATTTTTGCGAAATGTTTAAAATTCACCGAGATTTCCATGATTTTCCACGCTCTTCAGATTTTCCATATGAGCCGAATCCTGTATTTTTGTGTCATAACTCTTTTGTTTTCAATTTATTTGTTTTCGTTTATGATAATTTTTGGTTTCTGCGGAAAAAAATATATCGAATGGCTTTTTTGGTTTTCGACATTTATATCGTTTGAAAAATGACCTTGTTCAATCTTTGTTGGATCATCATGCATGAGGAGGCTCCCCCCCCTCCCCCTTGAGCCCGGCCCTGCGAGTATCTGCCTTTCTCCCTGGTGTATTTGATTATATTTTTTGTTCTATTTATTTAAATACTTTTGAGATTCAAATACTTAGAGGGTATTCAAATATTTCTGAAAGTATTTAAATATTGTCAGAAAAGGATTTAAATACTTTCTTAAAATACTTCCTAAAGTATTTAAATACTTCCCAGTTATTTAAATACTTTACTTTTAGGATCATTTTCACAAATACTAAGTAGTAAATATTTCAGATAAGTATTTGCAAGTATAAATACAAATACTTGCTGCAAGAAGTATTTAAATACTCGGTATTTAAATACTTTCTAGTATTTAAATACTTATGAGGTATTTGTAAGTACATATTTGCCCAGCTCTGCAAACTGGAATATGAAAGGCAAAAGATAAATATCTTTTGAAAAGATATTTATGTTTTATTTAAATGTCTATAAATCTTAACTAGTTTTGACGCCTTTTCAGCTCCAAGATTATTCCTTAGTTTGCTCCAAATATGGCCGAATGTAGAAAAAATTATTTTTACTGCGGCACTAGAAGCGGGACAACTATGCAATTTAGAAAAAAACCGCACATATTTACTAGGTTTTCATAACTGAGAATGTGAGAATATATCCAACACAGTCCAGATGTTGTCACACGCTATATTGTCAAAGCAACGCAGAATAAAAGGTGGGAAATTACACGGTAAATTTGAATTTTCTAAAAACCCAGCATAAATCACAACTACCCAGATAAACCCACCTAAGTACCCAGTGGGTCGTCTTTTTCTAAAGAAGGTGGGTTTTTGCACAATCTTGGCTTGGGTGGTAATAATTTCCAATTCAGTTTTATTTTATCTACAAAAATTTTTAAGTGGGGCATCTTCATTTACATTATTTACCTTAATCCCTCAATTCGAGAACATTGATAATAAACTGACTTTGGTTGCTTTTAGTAATTAATAATAAAATAAAATAGTTTTAATAAAAACAATTGCTTTTTATTGTTATACTATAAAATTTTACTAAGTTTTCTAGATAATCGTAATCGTATTCGTAATCGGCGATTATCACTATTGATAATCGTAATCGGAATCGTAATCGTAAAAGTAAGAATCGTTGCATCACTACCCAAGATGGCAGATTATAATTTTACAACCCCCTTGATATGGGTATCAAAAGAAAGGGCTTGAAAACTAGAAAACAAATATGTATCAAAACTTAAAAATTCAAAATGGCGGCGTCAACATGGCGGCGTCAACATGGCGGATAGGTTTTATCAATTATCGTCGGATTCGACTGAATATCGGTATTTGTGGGTTATCGAGGTTGCAGATTACAAGTATTCGGTCCAAATTTAACAATATATACTAATATAAGACTAAAAAGTAAAAAAATAAATTAATAATTTAAAAAACTAGAAAAACTCGCTTTTATAAATACTGCACTAAAAAGCAAAAAGTAATCATCGAACCTGTTCTCTCTATCTACCTCGTAAAGGCCTTAGCGTAAGCCGTGTTTGTAATTAAGTATAATATTTGAATATAAAGGTGCTTTTCATTTAATCTAATGATGTCTTCAGCGTTTTAATTATCGAACCTGTTCGAAATAGCGTTCGAAAAGCGCCCCACGCTTTTATACTCAAATATTATACTTAATTAACAAACACGGGTTGCACTAAGGCCCTTACAGGGTAGACAGAGAGAGCAGGTTCAATGATTACTTTTTGCTTTTTAGTGCAGTATTTATTATTCTTATTTATATCATTTGTCAAAAAAACACCTTTAAGTGTTCCTTTGACATAAAAGACACACGTAGGTTTTTTTCAGTAATATACTGGATAATTGTATTATTTAGTGGATTTCTTGGACATTATTTTTAGAATAGAAAATTCCAGAGAGAGAAAAAAAGAAAAATTAAGGAACTGCCACAGCTAACGTTTGGACAATATGTAAAATCGTTTTGTGAGGGTTTTATTTAAAGTCGTTCGGATTTGTAGAGATATAAAGAGGTAGGGTTCGTCGCTGGGTTATATGTCTCCGTTGATCTAGACAATTTTTCAGTTTTATGAAGTCGAGATGTCAAAGGACTGATGGAAAATTTAATGTTAAATGATGAATCGCCTATAAATTTCATATTTCTCTTCGTTAACTTTATTACTACGCTTATATTTTTATAGGCTTTTGTGAGAGATTGATCTTTCACTTTTGTTATAACTTCTATTCTACTGTGCTGATTTCATCCACTTAGCAGTAGCTGGTATAAATGTATTCATATTCGACTGAAATTACAGTTTGAAAAACTTGTTTACAAGAAAGTTTGTTGTTTGCTACCGTAGTCCTATTTTTGTTTTTCGCGATTCAGTGCAATGAACTCCATATCACGTAAAAATACATTTCCATGTGACATTTACTGCTTTTCTGAAAATTCTATGAAAACTTGTTAAGTCGACCCCAATTGTAAAATATGTAAATTATTACGTTGGTGTTTATTACTTTTTAAAATGACGTGGACATATTTGACACACTATTATTATGTTGCCAAATATTTTAACCCAATCAATATTAGATTTATGTTGCATGTAGAATTTAATTACTAACATTTCTAAAATTGCAGGAAGTCATGGCTGAATCTCTGTTTGACCTTTCATAAAACCTATATTTATTTTATATTATTAAGCAACATAAAAGTGGACAAATTTTCCGCGTTATTAAATTGTGAAATATTATATTTAAACTTTAATCTGATTGCCAATTTTTGCAAAAAATTCGAACCGCGGAGAATTAACATTGAGTCCGGATCAGATACTTTTGATACATGCATGTTTATTTAACAATTTTGTTTTTCAAGGGTGATTTTTATAGGGTTTCATCATAGTGACCACCTTAAAAAAATTCTTAAATGTAGCAATACACAAGTAGATAAACCGGTAAAAGTTTTATCAAAATCAGATTGCTGCAACATAGTGAAAAATAAAAAAATGTTCAGTTGGTCCGCGGTATCGCTCACTCTACAGGTTATAATTACTAGATTCAAATAAATACTTAGCTTTATTTATAGCTTTTTATTAATCACCATCACTATCATGATTTATTACAATAGATACAGTCTTTTTCGATTTTTGACAAAATTCCTGCTGGCTTAATTGTTCCAGAAAGATACCTAGCATAAGATAAATAATATATCACGGCTGCCACTTGTGAACAGCAGCCCACAGTTCTATTTCCATAAGGACAATCATAAGTATAAACTAATTTCAATATATCAAGCGGTACACGTCATCACTAGTGATATTCTGACGTCATCAAGTACCAACTGCAGCGTATGCATATACGGAACAGTTGGTATTGCGCTGCAACTATGTTTACATTGTATACTGCCACGCGTTACTTCTGCCAACCCGGCTTAACTTCATGGTATTGTCATTTTATTGTACGTTTATTTTATTATTGCATTATTATTAATACAGAGTCCGTGATTGAAGCAGTACTCGAGCTGTTAGTTTTTCACATTAAATAAGTAAAAAGTGACCTGGCCCCAAAAATAGGCCGAAAATCGCCCATTTTCTAGCCCTCGAATTTTGTTTCAAACTAAGTGCTAAATTATTGTTAATAATGAGAACATCCTGAATACAAAATTTCAAGATGAGCATATGTTTGGTTTTTGAAGTTGTGATATGCGTGATGCTATTAAAAAATACACAGCCCCACAAAAAATGAATACTCATCAGCTATGGCAGAGCAATAAAGATATTCTTAGTATTTTTCGACGCAGAATTCATATCTAATATCGACGAATCCGTATATCCATTTAATTCAGAAGGGCCAAAAACATCCCCTATATAAGGATAAAAATAGGGAAAAATGATGCTATTGAGTTATAGAGCTTCCATGCACAGAAATATAGTATAAGTCTACTGGCTGAATGCATGAACGAAGGTGTTGACTAGGGCTTACACAAAGTAATTAAGAGGCGAAAAATCTTGAACCCTCTAAGCTTTATAGACTAGGCCCATAAGTAGGAAATCTATCTCTATAAAGTGCAAGAAGCGTTTCATGTAACGATTGGGGAAACAACGTTTTTAAGGTATTTCGACCCGGCTGAATACGAATCTGCCTGTTGCCAAAGCGAAATTTGGACCGGAAGTTCGGTATCCAAGATGGCGACCAAAACTCTGTTGCCCTATATCTCCCTTGTCTGTTGGCTTAAAATAATGATCTAAACGTCTGCTTAGGGGTTTTCTCGGATGCCAAACACATTGCATTGCTCAAAATTTACTTACCTTAAGTTTGGAGTGCATGGGTTCCAAGATGTATGAATGTGGGACGGTAACTAGAATTTTTGTAACTATTTTATGACACACCTACGATAGGGTAAGAGAACGGGACGAAAACTTATTGGTGGGTCTTCATCCCTTGACCTCCGTCGGGATTATTTGGGGGATAAAAAGGAATCAAGAGGCCCTGACATAAGAGAAAAGCCCTCTTGGGTACCGATACATCAGTATTTTTTTAATGTAATGCAGCGATTACGAGATTGCTGCGATATTCATCCCTTCGCACCCTTACCCCCTCATAAAATCCACTTGGGGTTAAAAACGGACTATGGCGTTCGGGAAGAATTTTTTTCCATACAATATATTGATTGTAAAATTGCGCAGATTTCCACCCTCTAACCCCTGTGAATTTCTCTAGAGCGATGAGAAAGAATCACGAGGCCATCACATTCCTAAAGAGCACTCTTCAGAACCCTTGCTACAGGATTTTCGCTGTCTCTGATATTCACCCCGTCGCACCCCACCTTCTTATAAAATTCACTTGAAGTTTGAAAACAGACCATTAGGACATTGATTTTATGGAGAGCGCCCTTTATTATCCTTGTGACAGAATTTAATTTAATGTAATATTGTCACAGCGAGATCGCTTATATAAATGTGCGTTGTTTTCGTTGTTGTTTTCACCCCTTCATAGGTGTGTAAAACAACTATTGTGGGAATATTGGTTATCGTTCCAGATCCAGACACACTGCAATCAGAATGCAATATCTGGTACATTCACTATCTTTTCACTGACAAGATAAGGAGTAGTTTTTCACCCTGTGATGGGTTGTTTTCGTGAACTAGGTCATAATAGATTTATGGTTCATTCCTATTAATAAAGCTTAGAAGGTTCAAGCGTTTTCGCCAGTTATTGGAGCTTTTATGCAGTTTGTTATAATATTGGGGTAGTTTTCACCCTCTCAAGTGTGTGTCTTAATTACTTTGTGTAAGCTCTAGTCAACACCTTCGTTCATGCATTCAGCCAATAGACTTATACTATATTTCTGCTCATGGAAGCTCTATAACCCAATAGCATCATTTTTCCCTATTTTCATCCTATTATGGGGGATGTTTTTGATCCTTCTGAATTAAATGGATATACGGATTCGTCGATATTAGATATGAATTCTGCGTCAAAAAAATACTAAGAATATCTTGATTGCTCTGCCATAGCTGATGAGTGTTCATTTGTTGTGGGGCTATGTATTTTACTTCCACGTCCAGTGGAAGTATAGTAACGACAAAACAATTTTTAAAAATTTTTATTGTC
The DNA here is from genome assembly GCA_936432065.2 of Rutpela maculata. Taxonomy (NCBI): domain Eukaryota; kingdom Metazoa; phylum Arthropoda; class Insecta; order Coleoptera; family Cerambycidae; genus Rutpela; species Rutpela maculata. Next base: position 287,723,027 of record OW386285.2, on the reverse strand, counting down.
CAAATAGGCTTAAAATGTCATGAAACGTCGAGATTTTAAGTTTGAGCGAAAAAAAATTTTCTGTCTGTCTGTCGGTCTGTCTGTCTGTAACTTTTTTTTGTGCGCACGTTTACTCTGGAACCGTTTAAGATATTGACTTGATATTTGGTACACATATGTACTTTAACGAGATCTAGAACTAGATTATATTTTCATCTTGTTCCGTCGAAGGGTTGGGGGGTAAATTGGGGTAAATTTGGGGTAAATAGGTCAATCAAGCAGGTAAGAGTCCATAAAATTGGTATCTAGTATATACAAGAGAAGCTAAGGTCTCAAAAAAAATTTTGGCATTAGCCACCCCCATTACCACCCCCCACCCCCTTATTAAAGAAAAAAAAAATGTGATTTAGTGTACCCATGTACAGGAACCAGAAACCTCAAAATATTTTTTTACTTCATCCACCCCCACTACCACCTCCCTATCATCACACCCCACCCCACTACCGATGTGGGGTATCGTTTTATGGGTTTTTGGGGTAGAGGATTTCAAATATTATATTATTACAGTTCCATAAACAATTATTTTCACATACAAAGATTTTTTCGATGTGAGTGACTTGGATAGAGAATCTGGATGTGGAAGTAGTGATTCCTTGGGCAGCGGTTTTTTGATAGCATCACGCATATCACAACTTCAATCGCTCATACACTGTGTGTAGTGGCGGGCTGGGCATAGGGAGTTAGAATTGCAACATCGCGTGTGCCAGCTGGCTGAAATGAAATAACTGAGAACGGGGATGCTTCGGTGGTCTAGCGCCGACTATTTAATCTATGCCGCGGACGGGCGAGTTTGCTGTTAGCTGGGTTGTCATATCTCTCGCGCTACGTGGAAGTACATGCCCAGTCCCCAATTACACGCACTGTATCCCAAAAACCAAACATATGCTCATCTTGAAATTTTGTATTCAGGATGTTCTCATTATTAACAATAATTCAGCACTTAGTTTGAAACAAAATTCGAGGGCTAGAAAATGGGCGATTTTTGGGGTCACTCTTTAAAAAAGACTTTTATTTTCTCCCTTAACCCTTCAACGATTTCTGAAACCCCTTTAACCGAACGTTCCTTTACAACGCCCTTCCCATTATATTTAAAAAAATATTCTGTTGAGTTTACCACTACTTGAAATGTTAAATATATCTATTATGCAATCATTTTTGCATCTTCTTTGTTCCCCCCCTCGCCCTAAATACGACGTATTTTTTTAGTGGCACCTGAGATAGCCCCTAAATAATGCCTACACACATTTGACTCGAAGGTTTATCTCGACGTGCTATAGTTCCCTTAGGATAACAAGTCTTTGAAATCTGTTCACGAAATATCACCAAAAAACACACGATGTAGATTTTTCGCGACACATTGAATTATTCAGAATACGAAAAATCTCATATATAATCTATACTAGTTAAAATTTAAAATTCTGTAATTTTACGCTACATCATATAATGTTCTTTTTTTTTTCAGTATTTTCCAAAGGGCAATGTGAAACCAACCGTTACCGCTTCCTGGCAAAAACTGGAGGATACGTTTGGGTCGTTACACAGGCTACTTTGATATATGACAAAATGCAGAAACCCCAGAGTGTGGTGTGCGTGAACTACGTGATAAGGTAGGATTTTTAAAGATTTATTGCATGAACAAATTAATTCCAAGTCTCTGGATTAACAGTGATTGTCCTACAAAAAATTCAAACATGTCTCACATTATTTAATATAATTAATGTAATATTGCGTTTAATACAAAGTGTTAATTGCTAGAATGAATTGTTCTGATCTTAATAAGACAAAGGTTATATCAATACGGGTCCGAAAATACACCGCTACTGAAATATCGGGCGTTTAAAAAAATTAAAGCATTCTTTTAAGATATTGGAAATCCAGCTGGAGAATATCTCCAGTTAATTTCTTTGGGGAGGCACCATCATCGAACTATTACATTTAATATTCACCAACCAGTGGCGTCACACCCGAAGTCCCCTTTTCAATAAATATATCCAACGCCACTGATTTTGTCAAACTTACTATTTAATTTTTAAAACTTACAGTTGATGTAGAAATTGAAAGTATTTTTGCAAATTTCCCCGTAAAATGTGACGTTTTCGGTATATTTCGCTATTTGTTATACTATTCGTATATAATTTCTAAAACCGTAAATGTCACTGTAGTGGAATAAAATTAAAAGTTTTACGATAGCAATTTTTTAGCTGGAACTTGTCGGAAACATTACAAGAAGTATAGCGAAAAGTTTTGAGTTAAATCTTTGTCCCACAAGTCATTTGTTTAAACAGAAGAATGTTGAAAATTATGTTTTTTCGCAATTTTCCTTAAATATCTGTGTTTATATAGCTCGTATCGCAATGAATAGGAAAAGAGATTGTTCATAATAAAATTCCGCAGAAACTATCCGAACCTTTTTGGTTGATTTGTTAAGTTGCAATAAATAAGAACAATAAAGAGTAGCCATTTTTAAACAATTGATGATAACTTAAACAATGATATAACTATTTGGACAAAAAATGAGGAAACTGTGCCTCTAGTGGAGCTAAATCGTCAAACCAAATTTCAAGTTGCTATGCTGACAATAACGCCTAAAAAACAAGAGCAGAGTCGAAAATTTAATCGTCGATTGTTTAAGTGCATTAAAAGGGTGGAAAAGGGGGGTCGATTTTCAAAAGAAAAGTATTAGCGATGTTTTTAGAATAGAACTGGTAAGATATTCTTAATTAGCACCTTTAGAAACCCTTTTGTACAAGATTACATCGTAGTGGGTTCAAACTTGTTTTAGAGCGGGGGCTAGGTGGCTAGGTGGCTTTTTCGGCACATCATCGTTTTATGAACTTTAAGATATTTTTATGGTTTAATGGATGATAACGATTCATAAAATCGACTTCTGGCGGGGCAACGGGGCAACTCCTGTCAGGTGCGTCACGAACACTGTCTAAAAATCAGTGAAATCATGTCATCGCTACAAGGCTCATTTTTTTTCGTGAATACACATTCTATGTTTAGAATGAATAAAATAAGATCGCCAGAAAGTGTGGACCGTCAAGAGGCGCAGCCAGAAAGTTAATAATGATACAATATATCTGAGGCACGGTAGGAAGTCAAGTTAGCCGAAAGTGTTAAATTCCTGTATATTTAAGAGCCTATGGTACTTTTGTTGACACTAAGAACTTTCTGGGGAGGCTATTCTATTGTTGAGGGAGCTTATATTTACGTTTTAAAAAGGAGCCAGAACTTGTAACGATGAGTTTAGAGTTTTGAGATGAAATATGCGAAAAAAATCTTAAACATTTTCTTTCTGGCTAGCCTTACTGACGGGAGTTTTTTCTGGGAATTTTTTTCTGTGTTCAAAACATTTAAATAAACATGCTCAGCCTAAAAAAAAGCTTGTAACGATCATGTTATATAACACTCCGTTTTTTTTACATCTTTGAACTTTCTGGCTGCGCCCCTGGCGGCCCACATTTTCTGGCGATCTTATTTTATTCATTCTAAACATAAAATGTGTACACACAAAAAAATTAGCCTTGTAACGATGATATCATTTCACTGATTTTTATATTTTGAACCATGGCCAACTCGACGGGCTGACGTATGCCAGAAGTCTATTTTGTCGTTATTTAAGTTCGATAGAATTAATCAACGCATAAAAAATGCTTGTGACGATGAGTTTCGGAAAAAGCCACTTAGCTCCCGCACCAAAAAAAAAAAAAACGTTGATAGCTCAACTGTTGACTCTGAGTGCGATTTTTGACCGTTTCGCCACACTGTGCGGCGCACTGGTTGTTGAATTTAAAACAAGCATTTGGTCGCACTGTAGGATAATTTGTAGTTTCAAGTACTGCTTGTGCTAAATTTTTGTGCAAGACAAACTATGTGTTGTACGTGGAAACAAACCTAAATCAATAGCTAATCGCCCAATTTGTACTTGATGAGCAAAGTCATAAGCATATCTCTATACATAACACCTCGAAATCCTCCTGCCATCTGCTTATATATGTTGATAAAGCTAACATTTTTCGTGTTTGTTTAATAAAAATGGTTTTGTCAGATAAGGTATCATATTTTTACATGAGCATGAATTAATTTCAGAATTAGAGAACGTCAATATTGTTGATGGTTTTTCTGTTACTTTTTTTATTAATATAGATAAAAGTATTTTTTCAGAACAGTAAATAAGGATATTATTAAATAATTATCTATGCACGCCATGTTTTGTATGGAAATATTTTGTAGAATTATCTCTCGTTTTATATCCAGAGACTTTGAATTTAATTTTGTTGCTTGGTTCAGGACCCTCTGCGTGCGCCTAATGAAAAACTTTCTCGGAACTGGTGATTATCCAGAGTTATAGTCTTTGGTGGATTACCTACGTTTTTGTCGGGCCCGACCGAATGAGATTAATAATACCGGCAGTAATTATGGAACGAGAAATAAAAAATGACAAGATTGTGTACATACTTAAATGTATGGATCATTTTTAGAAACAACAAATATTGTTTATTGCATTTGTTTATAAATTATTATTGTAGTGGAGTAGAAATATACTTTTTAAAAGATTGTTTTGGAAGGGGATTTTTTGCTGAAATTTGGATTTTCGTTTAAACAATTGAAATTGCAAAATTGTTTTTCTCGTTTTTTTTTTTGCAAATGTCTCCTGTCGTATTGGTCGTTTGAAAAAAATATACATACAATGGAGATTGTTTGCAATAAAATTTCAAACAGATTTAGATATAAATATGTCCTTAACCTCAAAAAAATTAAAAAATGTATACATTTTTTAAATAATTTAGCTAATATAGCTTTCGTCACAAAAATCAACCAATTTTATATAAAATTTTGGAAGAAGTATGCTCTTCATAGGTGTTAAGAACCACAGAAAATTTCAGGTAAAAATATTTGTTTAAAAGACCGAAACACCAAATTGTTTAAAATTATGCCATCGAGTCGTAGAGAAACATTAAAAAAAAACTCTAATATTTTTATTGGACTTAACATCTTTCTTTTAACCTTTTTTTCATTAAAAAAAAACATGTAATACGACCGCGGAAATATTTGCAAGCAAAAACCGAGAAAAAACGACATTTTGCGATTTCAATTCTTTAAACGAATATGTCCGACATCATCCGAAGTCTAAAATACAGTCATACTTCTTTATAGGTGCAATTAAATTTCCAACAAGAAAATTTCCCTCCACAGACACTTTCCTTATTTCTATGTTTAACTTTATTTTTACCCCATTATTATTGTAGTCAGCGTCGATATTGCATTACACGAAATTAGCCATAAGTTATGGAAAAAGTTGTATTAATGGTAAACAGCTTTCAACCGGACGACGTCTTTACCGGAATACAAGTGTATACTCCGATTTTGAAGCGTCTCATTTTAAGAAAAATTAGCCAATCGATCATATGATGTTAGACATTCAGTTTGTATGACAATCAATAAATATGCATTAAATGCGATGATAGATCTGTTCCATTTTAGCATTTATTCTGCAAGGCTATTATTTTATAAATTACTTCTTGATGTTACCATCACAGCTCAAGAGGGCGGCACCCCCAGTGAGCAAACACAAAGGGTGGTAATGTCAGAAAATTACGTTTGAATTCGTATGAAGATCTTGTTTTATGGATAATACTAAATATATTCTACTACTAAGTTGGGAGTTGTAACGAATATTAAAAAAATACGTCAGATTCCTTATGTAAATGAAGACACACGATTTACATGATTTCTATTACGCTGTCGTACGATGCATCATACTTACGTTATTTTTCTTAACATCATTACGCGAATTAATGAAAGGACCCCGCTTAGTTCTTATGGAAAGTGACCCCCGGTGAAATTGGCTGCATTTTTAATATGTCGTAGATTTCAGCTTTCTGATCAAAAGCTCTCATGGGCCCAACTCGATCCTATGCCTCAAGAAATTTACAAGAATGACCTCTTGTACAATAAAAGAAAAATTCGAATTCATGATTTTTTTCATACATTTTATATTGTAATACGTTCTAATAGCTCTTTATAATATTGTGCATTAAAAACATTTGTTTTAATAAAAACAGCGTAGAAAAAAATTAAAGTTTGAAAAATGTTGGCGAAGGCGCCGGGAAATCTATATAAAAATAACAAATGAAAAAAATATTCGGTCAAATTGGCTAAAACATTTTTTTTACATAAAGTCTGCGTCTTCCTGATCAAAAAACTTTAATTGAAAAACTTTCGGAAATTGCTCCTTTATAGTTGTATCTCGGAAACTAGTCATAGGATTGAGTTGGGCCCATGAGAGATTTTGATCAGAAAGTCGAGATCTACAACATATTAAAAATTCAGCCAATTTCACTGGGGGCCACTTCCCATAAGATCTGAGCGGGGTCCTTTATTCAAACAGAACGTTTATTTTTACTAAACATATAACAACATTTTTTTACTACTAAAGTGCGCTCCAGGCGTTTCCAAGTCCTTTTTCAACAGAATTGAAAACATTTTGCAGTAGAATGCGATTGTTGATTATTTCATTCAATTTTCATTGCAATTTTAGTTGAAGATGGACAATGTCGAATTAGAAACTTGAAATATTGGATTTTTGAAAAATGCCACCAAAATAAATCGTATGTAATGTCACATGACTTTGTTAGAAATTTGTGTACAGCATTAAGACTGCATGCGGTCTCTAGTGGTTTGAACTGAGATTAAAGAATTCTTATGTGAAATTTCATACATTTACCATTCTTCCGTGCATTTCTGCATAAGAACTTTAATAACTTTTGAAAAAATGATCAGAAAAGAAAAACATTTCATTATCATATATACAATTTACCCGTTTTTTTTGCATTGAAAAACAAGTTCAGTTTTTTATCATTTTTAAAGCCCATTAAATTATCTATATCTGAGAATATACTCGTTAATGTAACAAGTCCATTTTTGAAATCTTAATATGACACTTTTCGATATCATGGTAGTAAAAAATATGTAAATGAAAAAAAGTTGCCTTTACATTTTTTGTAATTTACGTGAATTCCATAATTTACAAAATTTTTACTTTAAAATGGTGAGACCATTTTGATGAAAAGATGCAAATTAGCTAAGAGCAATCTGCTTTTAATTAGCAATGTCTATTTTTTCAGTATAATTCGCATTTAACAAAGTTTGTGTAGCTGACATAAAATCAGCAGGTACAAAACTTCGACGAAAACTTCAAGAATTCGAACTGGGACCAGGAATTTTCATTATGAAAAACTTTTGTTTATAATTATGACATTAGCGTTGGACAATCAACTCTGACTACTAGAAGTATAGATACTCTGTGAGTGTTAAGATAAACGATGGGAAATACAAACTTTGGATTAGTAAAAACTATATTCAAGTACATATGACATGTTGTAGGTGAATGGGCATGTTTTCGGCAAAATTAGTTAGGAATGTGCAAAACGTGCAACCAATAATAATAACTGGTGATAAATTGGGCAAAATAACCTATGTATTTGAATTCAGTGATTCAAAACACCTAAAAATCATCAAGATATTGTTAACAATCTCAATAAATTACTGACATTTTGTTATTGGCTTTCAAGCTAATTTTTGTTGTTTTTGTCGTATTTCGTTATTAGAGGTGGAGGTAATTTCAACCCCCGGGGGCGGGTCAGGTCACCTGTGGTCAATATTTACCTATTTTATTCTAACTGACCAAAAATAAACCCGATCCGACAAGCTCTCGCAAGCCTAGAACCGGAAAACCAGGTTTGGGGGTAGTGGGTGAATGGTAGGTTGGGAAATATTGTCACCATCTTATTCCCTGCCCTCGAAAATGGTGTACCGCTCGTTGTATTTGTGGTATTTCGCTTTTGGAGGTGGGGGTAGTTTTAACCCCCTTTTGGTCAATATTTACCTATTTTGTTCGAATTGATCAAAAAGAAACTAGATCCGACAAGCCCTTGCACGCCTAGCACCGGAAAATCGTGTTTTTTTTCGAGTGGTTGGAGGGTAGGTCGGAAAATATTGTCACCATCGTGTTCCCCGCCCTCGAAAGCGGGTAGGTAGATGTCTTGCGGTCCAGTCACAGAACTTTTGGGGTTAAAACTTTACCTCAAGGGACTACTATTTTAATGTTTTTGCACGAGAACGGTTGCGTGTCCGAAATTTTTTGTAAGCGACATTTTTTGGTATGTTTTACTCTTCAATTTTTACCTGTACGATTTTTTTTTAGGTTATTTAAAAAAAAAGATTATTGGAAGGTTAATGATTTTTGTTTTTACAATTAATAATACCTAAATAATATTCTCTAATTTTTGTTTTATGTTGCGATATAATTTCACATAAGGATTATTTTATTCCAGCTCCCACACTCTAGTATGTGTTCTAGGACCATTTTCTATGATTATTCTTATATTCCGAGTAAGTTCAAGTGTCCGTTTCTTTGGCGGACTTCTTCCAACTTTTTATTTCACACTGCCCGTCTGCCGAAATAGTTTAACGGAATGCTCCACACTACAATGAAATGTATTGGAAATAATATTTTTTAAATTCACTTCAACAAACGCCAAAGTAATAATGAAAAATATACTTTTTCTAGAAATATTTAATAAGCTTCGCTGCGTATCGCTTTTACTCGTCAGCGCCGACGTCGTTAAAATTTAATAGGGGTTGAAATTTACTACTACAGTTGTGTGTGTATGTAGGTTGCCCTTTTATAAATGAAGCTATTTTAAACTTTTGACCTTTCACATTTTAGTTATAGTCCTTTCCTAATTTGGCAACAATTCCACGTAGAATTACTAAAGAGGCCTTAATATACTTAATCAACTAAAGGACTGCTACAAGATGTAAAAAAGACAGGTCCGCCAGTTCATTATGTAAGGTAGCCTGCGTAGGGATCCATAAATACTTAAGCGTGTAGTACAAACTCTTCCTGGATAGTTTCCTTAATAGACCAGTGCTTTTAGTATCCGTTAACGAACAGAGACGAAGAAAGTGGCTTTTTTACACTTTAATTCGTTTCTAAACATCGCGAATATATCCCCGTTTTTTTTTTTAATTTACGAATGTAACAGATCGAAAAATTGGAAAATTACACAGGCACACCAAATAAAAAAAGTGTAAATTTTCTGAGGTTTCACATATATACTCCCATGTATTTTTGACCGCTGAACACGATCCCGATATCAGTTTTGCTCCATCAGGTCAGGATTTTTTTTAACCACGAAAAACAGGGGAAAACAGGCCAGAATGGAGTTTAAAATATAAATTAAAGATTTTAAGTAAGTAGACCAAGAGATAAGAAATTCATCACTACAATGTCAGATACGGAAAGGGGAGCTGGCAGAGCTTTAAAGAAGTTGTTGATAAATTTTTAGAAAACAATAAAAACGAAGACTACAAAGAAATAGTATCCAACATGGCTGGAAAATTCAGAAAATTAGATTGTCTCTTGAATTTAAAACTGCATATCCTGCATTCTCATATATACCAGTTTCCAGAAAATTTAGGTGATTATAGTGAAGAGCATGGTGAACATTTTCACCAAGACATCTAAAGGAAATGAAGCGTAGATATCAAGGTCGATGGGATGTTTATGGTGGCAAACTGCTGTTGGACATTGAAAAGGGATGTGAAAATGAAAAAGAAAACCATTACGCAATCATTTGAAGACAAAAGGGTACGGTACCACAGAAAAGAATAAATCAGGATAAATAAAAAGTCATGACCTGATTGGTTGAAACAGACATCGGTATCGTGTTCAGCGATCAAAAATGCATCGAATACATGGTCTACTTATTTAAAATCTTTAATTTATATTTTAAACCCATTCTGGCCTGTTTTCACCTGTTTTTCGTGGTTAAAAAAAATCCTGACCTGATGGAGCAAAACTGACATCGGGATCATGTTCAGCGGTCAAAAATACATGTATAATGGGAGTATATATGTGAAACCTCAGAAAATTTACACTTTTTTTATTTCGTGTGCCTGTGTTATCTATAAAAAAGATTCTCGCTCATTCTGTCGTACGAGTTATGGTTTACGAGAAAGCTTGATGTAAATGTTATTTATTTTGATTTTATTCTATTGTTTGCCTAATAAATTTGGTCCTATATTAAGAAGAAAATAAGGAATTTTTGATGAAAAAGGTTTTATGTGATTTATTAATGAAATAAACAATGACGTGATGGTAATGTCAGGCTTATGAATATTCAAGTATAATCATATGTTGTCAAAAACTGATATTTGTCTTTCTTCCGTTTCTTCTTTATCGTCTCTTTCATCCCTTTCGTTTCTTTTTTAAAAATTTTCTTCTCACTGTTATATTTTCCCCGATTTCATCATGAGCATTTACTTACACAAGATTACCCGTAACAAATGCCGCAAACAGAAGGACAATGTAGTCCCAGCGTTTGCCAAACAGAATTATGCGCTACCTTTTGTGCAATTGGTGTAATCCGGTTTTAGTTTTTAAATACTTGCTTAAGTTCTCTATATTTTATTCACTGAATGGTGGTTAGTCTCTTAGGCTTTATAAATAATACATTTCGGTTTTATGTCATGTAGTGGTACAATCTAATGTCATAAAGTTTCTTCAAATAGAATTTGTTATGCTTAATCTGTGAAGGTTTCATTTAAGAAGAGGAGGGTCGATTTGTGAGGTTTTTGCCCCAAATTATTTTTGAATGAAAAAAATCAGAAAACATTTTTTTTAGTGTCTACTAACAATAATCCTGAGGTTTTTGGGGTCGCTGATTGCGAACCCAAAGTCCGTTAACCTGTATCACATCAAGTTTAAGGTCATTTGAAGGTCAAATTGAAAAAAGGTGACAAAGAAATCCAGAAAAATAGATAAATATACGTTTTTGGCGTCTCTGAATTCGATTTCAGGCTTTCTTGAATTGCTCGCTGTAAATTAAAGGTCATTTCAAGGTCAAATCAATATTATGCTAGAGTGAAAATAATCTACTACTGATCTTACAATGACCTCTATCAAAAGTTACAAGGTTAAACGGGTTCTTTGTTTCAATTCAACAACCTCAAAAAGCGTCCAACTAACAAATCACATCTGGTTGACCTTGATTTAAATCAACGATTCCAGATGCCTACATCTTCCAGATGCCTACATCTACTTAGCTCAATCTTGAGATGTTAAGTTCACCTTGTAACTACCTCTAGCTGATCCCCCGATTCAGCTACCTCAAAAGCCTATACATAAAGTGATTAAAATTCACGGCATTTTCTTCAGCTTCATTCTAACATAATATTGATTTGACCTTGAAATGACCTCTAATTGACAGCGAGCGATTCAAGAAAGCCTGAAATCGAATTCAGAGACGCCAAAAACGTATTTACCTATTTTTCTGTATTTCTTTGTCATCTTCTTTTCAATTTGACCGTCAAATGACCTTAAACTTGATGTGATACAGGTTAACGGACTTCGAGTTCGGAATCAGCGACCCCAAAAACTCCAGGATACCCTGGTCAAGCCTGGTGAGCAAGCTTGGATATTTTGCATTTATATTTCCCGCAAACGAATAAATAGTAAAACCACCCTCCCGTAAAAAGGGAAAAAAATGATAAATGAGAGCGGGTACAGTTAAAAGGGAGTCAGTGTGGTAGTGTGGTATTTTATCAAGCAAATATAAGTTTGAAAGCGATATATCTCCCCAAGAACACTGTTAGCAAGTGATGGCATATTCAGGATTTAGGGAGGGATCGTCCGTTTAGGGTAAAATCGACTTATTATTGTTAGTAGACATTAAAAAAAAAATGTTTTCTGATTTTTTCATCCAAAAATAATTTGGGGCAAAAACCGCCCAAATCGATCCTCTTGATTTTAAAACATATAGAAAAGTATCAAGCACTCAGTCATCTAAAATGTAGAATTCTACTTTGCGTTTATAATAGTCTTCATCTTTCATATAATAGTCTTTGTCAATTTCGTACTTCGTATAACAAGATCAATTCTTTTCACCTTCTCATGCTAGCGTTATCAAAACTGGAGCACCCCACATCTTTTAGTAGTTCGTATTAACACCATAATTTTTATAGTGGGTCAGCTATAAGCTTATTTGCATTTGTCTATGTGGTGCTTTAGATTTCAGTAATATTTGTTTTATGTTTTTTTTTTCATTGTCAGCTGAAGTTACAAGGTTGTATTACACTCCGTGATTCCGAAGATAATGGATTGATTCTTTTACGTGGTTTATAAAGTGTACATTAAATAACATCTCCAGATGGAGTCTTTATGTTATTTCCTGTGATGCCACCTTAATTCGTTCAAATGCCTGTAGGCCAGTCAATAAAGAATTAGGTATCCATAATCATAAAAGTCTTCGAACATCTTGTATTGTCATGTTAAGTAATAAAACGAATAGATCTCATTTTACAACCACCTGTGAAGCTGGAGCATGTTTAAAAATGCTAATTAATTAACAAATTATTTGACCATCATTTTTCTTGAGATGTAATACTGCTGCAAATTGAAAGCAGTGTTCAGTAAAGGGTTTCCTGCTATGTATTAGATTTGCAACCAATTAGAAGGTCGGAAAACACTGAAAATTAATAACAATTAACGTATTTGTTAATAACTGAGGTAAAAATATCAAAAGAGCTGCAAACTTGAATGTTTTTACAATTTGCCTGGTTGTATAAATTGCAGCCATCTATACATAGACAGTGTCAAAATTATTGATTTGTCTGTATCTCTGCGAAAAAGTCTTAATCTAAAATTTGCAACCCTTTTCATGCTACGTAGGACTTTTCAATAACGTTGATGTAATGTAATAATGTTGAAGTTATGACAAACAATTGAGCAATGAGTCAATGATATTTCGATGTTGAAGGCTTCTTCGGCTCATCTAGAACTTCTTGCGAATGCTGCGCGCTGCCACTTCGGGGGATCACATTCTTCTACGTTCGTCTAACAAAGCTGAATGTTTTTCTATGAGCCGTGACTTTGTACGATCACATTTCTTTCGGTCTCCCCTTTTTTGCAGCTTTAGACAGCCAGAGGTCAAATAAGTACTGCCTCGTAAAGGAGCTCTTGTAAATAGTACCTAAAGACAAAATAATAAAATAAATAACATAAATGCTGTATAAAGTTCAGCTCATAGAAACAGCTACGGGATGTCTATGACGATATAGAGGCTGTATAAAACGACAACGGACAGTTTGTGGCAGATAACTCAAATTTTTGTATATATCAGACTCTAAACTTTACATTTTGATATGTTGAAAGCGGGGGTGCGCGGGGTAAAGTAGTTAAAAGTTTCAAAAACAAATGAGGGAAAAACGGTAGTATTATTTTCGCCTCCCGTACCAGTCACACAGTTTTGATATTTCCAAAATATTTACTTTAAAAAGTGAATTAAAATCGAGTACACGCCGTGTTTCTGGGCTTCCATCGCAAAACAACCACCGAAATCAAAACAATCGATGCCGAAATACAAATGATTCACTATTTATCGTTCTTTATTTTTATCCCTACGTTGAGTATGGGCAGTAGCGAAGAAGTAAGCACAGTAATATTGACATCGACAATATTTTCGAATTATGTCGGAACCACTGTGCATGAAACCTTTTGTTGACTGTCTTCATTTTTCAATTTCTTACGCAAAATAATCAAACAATTTAGCATTGTCAACATATTCTGTGCTTCGAAGACGGCTACAAAATGAAATCTGATAATAAAAGATGAGACTTTTGAGATTATTGTAAATTTTCTTCTAATGTCTTTGTTAACTGACTTTCTATCTGGTTACCACGAAACAGTCTTCTGAGAATCCACTCTTATAATGAACCAAATATTTTTCGTTTTTATACCCAAAAATTAAATCATACACATAAGTCCACACATTATGGTGGCAATATGATGTTAAATTGTTCTTCAAGCATGTATTATTGTGTACTGTTTTCCTGTATCTGAATTCATAATCATTGGTAAAAAATAGCTAATAATTAACTACACTCTCGAACTAGAAATCAGATTTGTTTTTCTCAAACTGCAAATGACAGTCTACAAAGACAAACACCAAACCTAGACTACAAATAAATAAATAATTACAGATAAATGTATGTTAAGTCGAAAATTTATTGCTGAATAAAATATGACAAATGGAGTGGGTTTTCCCAGTCTATTATTATTGATTTCAGAAAGAGACAGGTAAGTGGCATAGCAAATAAGTATCTGATAATAAAATGTATGTGCTTGTGATAATCTGGTTGCCTACTCCACAGGCAACGAAAATGGCGCTTATTTAAACTTTATTTTCATATTCAAACACGAGTTGAGAAGTCTTTGCAACTCGCATACTACGTCTTTACACACGCAGAGGGTTTGAATTTTCTTGCTTTCAGCATTTTGGTGATGTGATGAATATTTTACGAAAATAATTGAATATAAAACGTCGATGGTCGTACGCTTGTATTTTTTTTATTTCGGTTTAAACTTCAGCGCTATTTTGAACTTAACACTCTTGTAACATTTTATAGTTAAACATTTCCTCGGTTTAAAATGTGTCAAGATACGATAATCGAAAAAGTTTGGCTTATGAATATATATTTTTTTGTAAATATGTTTTTGTTTTAAATGTTTTCTAGGGCGACCTATTTTATTACCAACATTAAGACTGGCACCACACGGTGCTAGAAGTAATTTTGTTAATGCTGTGCTATTTTAAACATCATGAGACTTAAAATAATTTCTAAATGTAAAAAAAATATCTAGGAGGAAGTATAGTGTTTGTTTCATAAAATCATTTAGGATATATTGAATTGATGAAACATATTAATCTATTTCTGGTTTATTTCACATTCTTGCCAATAATGTGTTTTGTGTAGTGAAAAAATGAATGAATTTTTGTCTCTCGGCCAATATAATACAATAAGGCAGTATAATACGAATAAAATGCCGAATAGTTTTTGTTAAATGATGCGAAAAATATACGAAACTCGAAATTACATTAAATTTTAATATTACAGAGAAAATGGTATTTCATTTTGGCAGCAATTCCTTTGGGCATAAACACAGGACATCATTTTAATAAAAGCTATCTATAATATTTATCTAAGATGACTTTTATTTGATTACATTCTTGTTATAATAGACATTTTGCAACAACTTACAGGTTATATAGCTGACTAAATATTAGTCTACAAAAAAATATAACAATAATATGGGTTGTGTCTTGCACATAAGTTTTAGGATTGTACACATAGTACTACATTATTTTCCAAACGGCGAAACTAATACTGCTTTCTTTCTGTTTCTCCTCAAGTTACGCATGGAATCTGGAAAATTTGCTTGATCTGACTTCAGTTTTTTCTGTAATAACTTAAATTTGTGCCGCCCTGTATATGGCTTCTGATTGACAAATATCGGATATTGTCTATAAAGAAGTATTTAGTCGCGTCGCGTCACAGAGAGCTCAAAATGATACCTTGCGAAGTTGGGACGGGTCGCTAATTCATGATAACCAAAAAATTTTTATACAAAATTTATAAGACCTTCCATTTAAGATTTCTAATAATGATCTGGATATTTTTTGTAAATATGGCGCCACACAGTGGGCAGAAATTCATATTTTTGGTAAAAAATCAGCCTACAAGTCAAATCTTAACCGATTTGAATGATTTTTTTTTAAATACTCGTTACGAACTCTACTTTATCGTGGTACTGCCTAAAGTTTGATCTCCAATAAGCATGTTGAACCCGACCTTTGTATAATGCTTGAACATGACAAAGGATTACACAGCCACACAAAAGGGATTTTCTTGAAAATCCTGACATGTAGGGAGAAAATTAACGTTGGATTTGTGATCAGCGACCCAAAAAACGTCGGAAATGATCATTTCGGATTCAGAACTTCTTTTTGTGGTTGAATAATGTTCGATCAATATACAAAGGTCGGCTTCAACATGCTTATTGGAGATCATCGAATTGGATATCAAACTTTAGGCAGTACCACGATAAAGTACAGTTCCTAACGAGTATTTAAACAAAAATTCATTCAAATAGGTTGATATTTGACTTGTAGGTAGATGTTTTCTGCTCACTGTGCGCCAGGATTTTTAATTTCTAAATACGAACAATTGAGACATTATCCTGTGACATTAACAATTTGACATCATAACATGATACTTCTTAAGCAAGATGAAGTACTTATAAATTAGAACATAAGAAAGTTATGTGTTGACATCAGATATTTTTGTTAGAACCAATCATAACTAACAACTCTGACCAGTTGTGTAGCCAAATTTTTGGTTTGGCAGGGGCCCAAATGGATGGAAGAATTATAATACTAAATAAACTTTTCAAATATTATTGTTATATAAATAACATTTTTAAATAATTCAAATTTTGACAGTTGATAAAAAATAGCTAATAACTAACTACTTATAGTCCAATCAATGAATGCCCAAAAGGGGATTGTAGAGAACATTGGGGGGGGGGGGGTGTTCCCTAGCCCCGTCCCTTCAGGGGGGGGGATTCCTTTCGATTCTTCGCTTATAACTTGGAAACGATGCGTCGTACGGAAAAAGGTAAGCTACGCAAAATTAAACATAATTAAATTTCCTACAAGAATGTCTATATTCATTTTCTTCCTAAGTGTTATAGTTTACGAGATATTAGTCAGCCAAAATAGATAATTAATAAAAGAAATTAATTAGGTGCCTTGAATATTTCTATCAAAGCGGTTTACTGTGGTCTGCTAATAAATCACAGTCACAAAACAATCTTTATTTTACAACACCCGACTTATTTACTAACGTAATATTTTGCTGAAATCTACACATTTCCTTAAATATACAGTGTGACTCACTTAAAATGAAGACACTCTATAACTTTTTTATTTTTTTTCCGATTTGAATCAAATTTTACTCAAGTATAGAACAAATTAGGATCTACTTAAATCATAAAAACATTCGCCTGCTACAAAGGCAAAGCCACCTGCGGTACCAAAATATGTGGAAAGAAATAAAAACATTTTGAATGTAAAAAATTCTAAAAAATATATCGGATCGGCGCGCTGCGCCACAAACGTACATACATCAAAATTTGATTTGGTTGTTGATAGGAGATTTCTCATACATAAGCTCATCTGGCAAAAGGGATCCTCAGTTTCCGCAATTTGCTGTGGATACATGAAATTCGTCAGGGCCCATTAATATGATTTTTAATTTTTTTCCTCATATTTTGATACTGTAGGTGGCTTTGCCTTTGTAGCAGGCAAATGTTTTTCTGGTCATAAGTAGATCCTAATTTGTTCTACACTTGAGTAAAATTTGATTCAAATCGAAAACAAAATAAAAAAGTTATAAGGGTGTCTTCATTTTAAGTGAGTCAAACTGTGTATTTAAGGAAATGTATAGATTTCGACAAAATATTACGTTAGTAAATACGTCGAGTGTTGTAAAATAAATATTGTTTTGTGACTGTGGTTTATTAGCAGACCACGGTAAGCCGCTTTGATAGAAATATTAAGGCATATAATCATTTTTTTTTTTATTAATTATCTATTTTGACTGGCGAATATCTCGTAAACTATAACACAATGGAAGAAAATGAATATAGGCATTCTTGTAGAAAATTTAATTATGTTTAATTTTGCGTAGATTACCTTTACGACGCATCGCTTCCAAGTTATAAGAGAAGAATCGAAAAAAGGAATCTTTCCACCCCCCTCTCCCTCCTGAAGCGGTGGGGCTAGGGGCGGGGACTTTTAGTATGTTTTCCTCCTAACTACCCCCAACACATTCCTGAAGAGAAAAATTCTCCCCCCCCCCCTCAATGTCCTATACAACTGTTTCGTTGACTGGACTATTAGTCATACTGTTATTAAATTAAAAAATGAAACCAAAAATTCTAAGACTTAAAGAAATAACCTAATTATAAATTTCAGTCAAATGCAGCTGTAGTGTTACCATACATGCTCATTTTTAGCAAAAATACCGACTTTGGATCATGTCTACTTCTACCTAAAAAAGGTTACAGGTTGTAAACTAGCACGATAAGCCAGGTTACAATTACATGTAATATTTAACTTATTTTTATGGTCGAAACAACGCCAGATTGATTTCGATAAATATAGACTACTAGATGTTGGTTAGTGATTTTTCCATCTTTTGTTTGTACCTTATTCAAATTATTTCTTGCTTAATTACCCAGGCAGACAAAATTAAAAAAGTGGTCTTTTTCTGATACTCCATTGGGTAACCCATATGTATTTCGACGTGCTGAACACGAATCAGGTGTCCGTCTAGCTCCATTGGCCACCATTTTTTTGTTAATCGCGAAAATAACAAAGAAAGACTCATAATTTAGGTTATTTTCGCGGTTTACTAAAAATTCGTTTCAGCAGAAGGTACTACTACTGACTTCATGTAAATAAATAAAACACTACTAGTAAATGACAAAATAGTGATCATTCTTTTTCTTTCCTAATACACTTTATACTTGTTTGTACAATTATAAATACTTGGAATTGGAATTCACAAGTACACGCACAGCTCTGATCAGTAATTTAAATACCTAAAAATATACGTAATTCTATTTAAGGAAAAAGTTGGTGTCACTTCCGGTTCAACCGGAAGTGACGTTCTTGTTATTCTAAAGGTAGCCCACCTTTGTCTAATTTATGCGCCCAAAAAACAAATTTTAATATTCAAAAACAACAAAAAATTGTGGGGTACACTGACTCGTTGTCATCCGGTATGTCATAGATAAATCATATAATCAACACTAATTGTTCGCTTTCAGGGAAAGTGTTATACGAACAGAAAAATATAGCAGTATTGTCTATTTTCCTTCAGGATACTCTAATCCGTGTTTACGTCACTGAGCGAGCTTGTCACTGTACAACGCTATATGGATCCTATATCCGTATATTTTTAAAAAAAATGTCATGTACAATTAAGTGTAATAAATTTGGAATTAGCCAACTCGATCTAATTGACGACATGGGTCATGGTAGGGTATGTCCAAAAGGCCCGCTGTTCTGTTTCTGAAGTGTATTACGTCAGAACAACGTTCCTGACTGACGATTTACGTAATCTTCTATGCCTATGTTCTGGACACACTGAAAACATTTAGCTCAGTAACGGTCATTTTATAGGGAGTACTTTTTTTTAGTCTGAAAATGAAAAATACTTATAGGATATATAACTGGACGATGGTGAAATTTTATTTCTTTATTTTTAGCGGATCAATTTTTCTTTCAAAAATTTTTTTCTGTCTTGATGACAATAATTTACGAAATTATTTCCGCAAGAGACTATGAAAATCACATCTATAAATCGTCGACATTTTCCTTATGTAACAATAATTAATAAAAGTTCTTAAAAATAACGCGATCCGTTGCCAAATTATACTCATAAAAACATTATTATATTTAGCACCTGCGTGATTTTCGTCCTTCGCCCTCCACACTAAAGTTAGTTTTGTTTTAATTTGGGCAGGTACTACTACTCTAGTGATAGTTTCTTGCGTATTATTTTTTGGGAGATAGACGTCAGAATGATGTTGTAGGAAACATTAAATCATTATGCCAAAGTTTTCCGTCAACTGTATTTATAGATTTGAGCGAGAAAAAATGCACGAGTAGGAATGTACATACATACATAAATACATTTTAATAATATATAGGTGGGGTCGACATATATAGATTTTACAAATAGAACAACTTGATTTTACCTTAGAATCCGTCAATCAGTCTGGTCAGAGACCTCACATGGGTGGCGATACACCTACTCATTGATATAAGGCAGTTGCGGGCTTTTAAAAATTTAGAAATCTATAGGCGAACGTTTGGGTAGATTTGTAATTCTCGCGAATACTGTAAGTATCTTTTTTGGACCTAAATGGAATCATATAATTGGAAAATTTATTCCAGACACTTATTAATCCAGGCATTTTTGTGGTTATTCGACAAAAAAATAGGCTCACAGTTAATCCCGCAGCTGTTTTATAATCTCTGGGTCTCTGGCAAGCGCTCGATGTGAATGACAACTGCATTAGTGAAGTTATTATTAGAGTTACTGAAATGAAAAAACCTGCGTTGAACATCGCGTGGAAGAAATGAGGGAGAATGAGTGAAATATGCTTTGGTTTTGCATATGACGTTTTAGTTATTTTATTGTACACACAGTTTAACAGTGTTTTTTTTTTGAAAAACAAGCGAGTTGTTTTTATTGTTTTTCAAATAAACTGCTCTTAATAAGTAAGGAATGGTGAGGGGAAACTAATGAAATCAACATATTTGTGTATGCTTTTCTTGTCCTAGTATAGCTCAGACGACAGAGAACATTTTATAGTGAAACCCACAAAAACTTGCAAAATGAATATATTTTTTTAATGAGTTCGTGAAAGTGTATAGAATAATGTCCTAAAAAGTTTACATTTCACTCAGATACAGAACATAAAAAAAAAGTGAAAGAAAATGTTTTTTCATCAATTTTTTCAAAATTTTGGAATTAAGTCATTATCAACTTAAATAGACCATAAGGGTGGGACATTGGTAAATACAGTTGTGCTCTCTCTGTCTTTACGCGTAATGTGATTGTTCGAAGCATGCCTAAAAACTGTTTACAGTGAAAACTCAGCAATCTTGGACCAGTCTATGCATTATAATACCTATAGTTCAAGGTATATTGGTTTTTTTTATTGTCATTACATTTAAAATATGGCGAATTCCCTGGACTTTTAATTTCTGCAATTGCGTTTGTTAAATATGTATATCTTCTTTATTTTTTACTAGATGAGTTGGTTTGGGAACACATTTTTATGTGACAAATAATGAAATTGAAAATAATGGTCACTAAACACAAAAAAATTACAAGAAAACGTCTGATGGTAATTAATGGGAAAACTTAATACTTATTAAAGATGTACTTTATGTACTTTATTTATTAGCGAAATATTCTCCCCAAATACCACTCGTGCTCTTAAATTTTATCTATAAATTTTTTTCTGAAGCTAAGTTAGGTAATATAATTCGTGTAAATTGACATTTTATTAAACAAAGGTCTCCCGCTAAAGAGCTCTGCATTTAATCAGATAATAAACTGTCAATCTAAATTCCCTCTACCAGGCTAAAACGCTTTCGAAAAATTTTACCGATAAAATTCTAAGAACTAGTGATATTACAACGATTATTTCACTCATTAACGCTATAGCCAATGAGAGCCCGTTTTTTCAAAACATTGCACCAATCAAACGTCACTATTAGTGGTAATAAGCTAGATCGGCTTTTGACAGGACCAACATGCAAAATTTATCGCTCTAATTTTTTAGGTCGCTGCAGCGGCAAATATGCGAACATTTTTTGACGTTTTTGTCGTGAAATATTTTTGGCAAATAGGGCAACTCGAGCTTTTAAGTTTTATCTATAAATATCTTCTCTAGCTTATTATTAATTGTTAACGTACTTACCTTGTAAATTGTAATATTGTATTATGTAGTAGCAAACAAAAACACACCTCAATTCCAAAGCGAATCTTGTCTGAAATATATAGGCTGTAACTTTTGCCTATCTGTAACTATTTCAGTTTTCCTAGTGTTCAATCAGGTAACAATTACACACAAAGATTGTACTTAATATAGCTCATAATACAGGAACAAGTCAAGCACAGCTTTCAATAGCTCAATAACGTAGTTACAAAGGTAAGCAAATCATTTATTATAAATGTCAAGTACACATTCGCTCTGGAAAAAACTAAAAATGTATAGTACTTACATATGGTAATCTACCAAAAAGTAACTCGTTGAATCAAAGCTGTGCATCAAACATTATAATTTGTTGTATTTAAAATTCTCTTTGCTTAACAAAGCAAACCTCAACATAATTCATAAACTTCGTAAGTTAAAAGTAAGGATTAAATACGTAAATATGAGTAGATGAACATTTATTTATTATGGAATATAACTTGTAGCGCTAGATGGCGCTCTCTATGTCAATCTCGGAACCATGGGTGTATATTTTATTTGGGCGAGACATCGGTACTAAAGTAGTGCTCTCTCTATCGTTCCTCGTCGTATTGTACCTCAGAAACGCCTGAAAGGTGTTAAGCCAGTCTATATATTATAATATCTAAGGTTTCAACTCGTTTTATTTACTAGTTGCCATGGAAACGTCACTAGATTATTTTAAAATATAGCGAATCTCCGTTGTTTCTACTGCGTTTGTTTTAGATTTGCTGTTTTGACAATATGAGTCGGTTTGGAAATATTTCTGTGTATCAAATTAATGAGGAAATTGAAAATAAAGGTCAGAAACTCTAAAAAGTGACAAGAAAACGTCTGAGGGCAATTAATGAGAAAACATAATATTGAAGATGTACTTAAATGAATTATTTATTCGTGAAATATTCTCCTCAAATACCACTCGTGCTTTAAATTTTATCTAAAAATTTTTTCTTAAGCTAAGTTGCCCCTAGTTAATATAACTCGTGCAAATTGGCAGTTTATTATCAAAGATTAAATCCCTCCCGCTAAAGCGGTCGGGATTTAATCAGATAATAAACTGCCAATTTGCACTCTTTATATTACCAGGCAACACGCTTTCGAAAAAATTTTCGATAAAATTTTAAGCACTAGTGATATTACATACGATAAATTAACTCCTATATAAAAAAGTCTATTTGACAGTCACATTTTTGTCACTTTGGCAGCGATAAAAAAGGTACATCCTTTTTTATCATGGATAAAAATGCCTGTTCCTCAAAAGCAGAGTACATCTAGTAGTCGCACGTCACTTTAAAATCTGTACTGTCAGCTATAATTTACAAATATTCGACATGTGTGGAGACTAGAGAAGAGAATATTGAAATCAGTATACCAAACCAAACAATTTATAACAACTGTGTTTTTAATGACTGTTCCTTCAAATAATTGTATAAATAAAGATTGTTGTTGTTCGTTCACATATTCTGTCGTTAATTTATCTGGCCAAAAAACACTCGAGCTTTTTTGTTATGGATAAATTTCTTTTTAACTCAAAATTTTGCCAATCACTAATTTTGCTCGAAAAACTGACATTTTTGACAAAATCGCTCGACCGCCAGTTTCTTGTGATTTTACTGTTGGTAAAACTGTACCTGGAGTTTTACAGTGATTATTTCACTCATTAACGCTATAGCCAATGAGAGCCCGTTTTTTCACAACATTGCACCAATCAAACGTCATTATTAGTGGTAATTCAAGCTAGATCTGCTTTTGACAGGACCAACATGCAAAATTTATCGCTCTAATTTTTTAGGTCGCTGCAGCGGCAAATATTGCGAAAATTTTTTAACGTTTTGTGTCGTGACATGTTTTCGGCAAATAGGACAAATCGTGCTTTTAAATGTTATCTATAAATATCTTCTCTAGCTTACCTATTACTAATTGTTAAGGTAAATTGTAAATTGTAGTATTGTATTAATAACCTAAAAAGCCAATGCTGTGTGGAACTTATATAGGTTCGGGACAAGTTACACGGTACACAGCTTTCAATGGCTTAATACCTAACATAATTACAAAATAGTTATTTCATGATAAATACACAAATGTAGGTACTTACGTATAGTAATTCATCAATCATTACAAAACAGCTAACACTTATTTGGAAAATCAAAATTCTGCAGTATCACTATATACATTATAATTCGTTGTACTTAAAGTCTCTCTACTTAAACAAGTAAACATTAACTTAACTATCAAACTTCTCAAATTAGAAACAAGGATTAAATACATAAATATATATTAATAAACACTTTAATATAATAATTCAATTCACTGTTTAGGCTAGTAACTAAGTTAAGCTAGCGTTACTAGATGGCGGTACCATACCATCTGAGCCGGCAGCCTTAGAACGTAAAAGGGATAGATTGGTAATATGCAATTTGTGTGATTTCACCGGTAATGTGATTGGTCGAAGCGTGCTTTGTTGTGATGACTAGTCTTATAAGTTCAGTACCTATGGTTTAACGTATATTGTTTTTCTTGATTGTTATAATTTAAACCTACTTTGTTTTTTATTAGATGAATCGCTTTGGAAATGCATTTTTATGTGACGTAAATGATGAAATTGAAAATAAAGGTGAGTAATCTCTAAAAAGCAACAAGTAAACGTCTGAAGGCAATTAATTACTGAACATAATATTGAAGGTATACTTAATGAATTATTTATTCGTGAAATATTCTCCACAAATACCACTCGTGCTTTAAATTTTATCTAAAAATTTTTTCTCAAGCTAAGCTGCCCCTAGTTAATATAACTCGTGCAAATTGGCAGTTTATTATCAAAGATTAAATCCCTCCCGCTAAAGCGGTCGGGATTTAATCAGATAATAAACTGCCAATTTGCACTCTTTATATTACCAGGCAACACGCTTTCGAAAAAATTTTCGATTAAATTTTAAGCACTAGTGATATTACATACGATAAAACTGCATGTTGCACTAATAATAACATTTGATTAGTGCAGCGATTTCAAAAAATGGGCTTTCATTGGCTGCCATGATTATGAGTCAAATAATCAACAAAAATAGCTGGGCACAAAAGGAAAGAAACATCGACAGAAAAAGATTTCTTGAATTTAATATGTCAGGTTTATAGTTTTTGAGATATCGAGCGATCTTTATGACCCAATTTTATTAAAGTCGAATTTGTTGTACGTTATACACCTGAATTAGTTCAAGTAATTCTCAGTTTATCGAAGAAATCTCTCTAGAAAATTGATGATCGTAGTGGAATTAAAACTGCATCGAAGAGAAGACTTTGTTTTTAATCTCCAGTCAACCAAATGAACATAATTATTATCTTTCAAAATATTTGTAAAAGACTAACAACACCGAAAATTTAATTATAGGGCCAAGTTCATTGTACGAATTAAGTTCAAGTTCTTAATTAAAAACGATACCTTATATTTCTCCCTGGTCTCGTAGTGGAATTAATTACTGACATCTCTGGCATTTTCTTCCAACTCTCCAGTGGATACAGGCAATATATTATTACAAATTAGCCATCGTCTTACCTTTATTTGTTAGGTTGCCGGTGTAATGCGGCAGGCAAATTAGACACTTAAAGGTGTTAAAGAAAATTCATAAATTGTTAAAATTAGGTACCTACCTAAAATTAATTTTTCGAGTATTCTTTATATACTATGTCTATTACCTCATTTTTAAGGTAATTGTGCCACCTAATGTACAGCATTAGTGATTGACACGATTGAGAGCGATCATAATGTACTACCTTGCAATTTAAGAAATATTTCATGGAAATCACTTAGGCTAATCCAGAATAGAGACTAATGATTGAGCAAACATAAAAACATACATACGAGCCCCCTTTGTAATTTTTTTTGCGTCGGTTAAAAATAAATGTAAATGCGTTTTCCATCTTCTCAAAGTTGTAGGTAACATCGGTTTATGAAGTTCTCTTAATTTATTTATTTTTTAACTTTGAAATGTTGACTATGATCCATGAACGTTTGCATTGAAATCGTATCACGTTATGTACTCGTCTACGATAGATGCATCTCTGTGTGGCCATATGTGTCTACAACAAATAAAATATAGTCATTATAGGGATGTTATTTAGAGTTCAGCAGTCTTCAATTCGACGAGTACGTACGAAAATGATTTAATTAGGATCGTGGCCATATTGAACTTTTATTATCGTTTCCAGTATATTTTTTTACGGGAAATTTCGAAAGAAAGAGACTGCACTAGCTAGCATTAGTGGCAAATGAGACATTATTGAAAAAGGGACGAAAAGGTCTTTCAAAATTTCAGGAATGAATATCTAGATTAGCTCTCCTGTTTGTTATAAACAAAATTAAAAACTAATAATGATATTAAAAATTGCTGTCTACACAAGACTTGGAAAAGCACTTACAAAATTTGGGTTGAATTAAAATTGGTAGTTAGTAGTTATTTTAGGAGTAGCAGATACCGAATTTTATGTCAAAAGTTATGAATTGGAAATGGCCATCATTGTACACAAGAGAACAAATATGCATAAAGAAATTCAGCATTTTTTCCCAAAATATTAATTTGGTCAAAAAAGTACTGCTAAAAGTTCTTCAAAGTGGATTTTAATCCATTATTCAGGTTGAAACTGTTAGAGACAATTATTAATAACAGAAAAATATTTAAAAACATAGTTTAGGAATTATACGTAAAAAGGTGGAAAATTTTTATTTTTAAAATAGAACAATCAAGTTTCATATCTAAATCCACCTTCGTATTATAAGCAACTTCTTTAAATAACATTTTTCGATATTTTCAAAAATAAAGGTAGTTTATGCTTGAGACAATTTAAAAAAATTAATTTCCCGACCTAAGCGCTAGGACTAACACACATTTGTGCAGCCCCCGTTTCGTTTGAGCTTTGAACTTTTATCAAAAATAAAATTTTTCAGAATGTCAATAACATATGGTGCAGACTTTTTGCGGACACTATATAATATGAAAATCTACTTACTTCCAGTAATAGGCTCGATATAATCGATTTGGTTAAAAAACTCACCACAAAATTTCAAAAATAAATTACACAAAATATTTATTAACAAAGCACACTACGATCACTCAAAAACATCAAGATTAGCCTAACAAAATTTACGAGAAAGGTTGGTTATTGTACATAGATAACAAATGAAGTAATTACACATTTATGTATTTGAATTTTCACCACGATTTCTTGAAAACTCGCCTGTGTGCGCCGTTAAAATTTTATTTCACAATTTTTAGCGATATTTGTTGATGGCGGTGAATTTTTTTTTTTATTTTCAAAAATTTGTTTTCACCTTTTTAGCTTCTAAACAGTAAACTAACATATCAATCATTTTGAATTTTTGAGATCATATTCGGTGTCGCGCCTACCTACTAGCTACTAATTTTAATGCAATTTCGACAAAATTCACGGCGCCTTCGCCAAATGTTTGAAAATTTTCAAAAAAATCTTTTTTCCAATTTTTGCTCACCTTGCACTAGGCGTAGCTTTGTGAAATTAATATGGAACCACCGCCGAGCTATACCTTACACTTTGAGAAAGATTTCATAGGAATCACTTAAGCCAATCCATAGTACTGATTATACAAAAAAAAGAAAAAACGGGTCGAATTAAGAATCTTCTCTTGAAAATTTTTTGCAGTCGGTTAAAATAGCAGCTTGTGTACGGGAGTTGTAATTGTGTGTGTGTAAAATGGCAGTCAACAACTTGATATCATCGGATCATTTATTTTAAATGACTAATTTGTATTTCACGTGTTTGAAATATGAACACATAGAGATCAATTCTGATAAATATAACACAAATTATATATTCTCATATTCTTATGTAGTTTATTTGTATGTATTCTGTCTCTAAATATAATTTTCCGCTAATACCAGACCTCTTATGTATACTTTTCTTTGGCTTTATGTCAGATTAGTAAGTAGCTGAAAGTAATTTATTAATATTCCTCATCCTTCTCAGTTGTCGTGGCAACGCGTGTGCAATTTTAATTCGAATTAAATATACAAATGCAATCACGGCGACAAACAACAATTATTCTTGCCAATGTTGTATGTCGTTGATATTTGCCTTGTGTATCGGCCGTGCCCTAGTATTTAACCAACGTTTGGCACAATTTAACAATATTATCACGAGTGGTCTTGGACAACTGATAAAACGTAATCAACGTTATTATTTTGGACAAATAATAACAATAACAGAACTGGCAAGCAGCCCTCGCCAATTATTTAGGTCACTCGATGCGTTTACCAAGGACAGTTTGTGAATTACAATTAGTATATTATGCTTCGTCCTGCGGGTCAACGAACTGTGTTGTTTCTATTTATTATTTTATATGAATTTATATGACAGATAATATTACAGGCTGGCTCTTTTTGTTCGGACCAATAAAGATAATGTCTGTTAATATAAATCGTTAAAAAAATAGTTTTTTCGTATTTTACGCAGTAATGTGCTATGTTAATACCCTCAAAATCGAACAGCATAGCAACCACAACACATAACATACACTTTCTCGTTTCCTTGGATTTAAAATACTTTGATATTAGAGTAGTTCTTCAAGCTATTCTCATCATCGAGATCCACTTTGGAATTCGATCTCCAAAAATTAGTTTGTTTGGATGCTGCTATGTACCCTACAAAAACAATTCCTGTCAGGTTTTCATGTTACTGAGAATCTACCTATTATGCTTTTATTTTTATTCAGAATATTCTCCAGAATATTATTATATTGCACAAAATATAAATAAATGTTTATTAAGAAATTTTAATATACGATGCGAAGAAAATAGTATATGCACCGTGTCAAAAGTGATTTTATAACGTTATATCGTATAGCATCTGAGTACTCGTTGTCGCTTGTAATTAAACTTGCCATAGTCGTCTAGTAAACGATCACTTTTCTGAACTTGGTGCAAAATATGCTGTTATATAAAAAAAAAAATATGTATTTTTTCATGAACCACAACAGCCATTTAGAAAATGTAAAATCCATCGCCTATTTTATTGCTTACTAGCTGAATCACCCATTGCATGTGGAATGCATTTTTTAACCTAGTCTATAACTAACCCTGGTCCATATCCCATCTCCTTGGTTAATGTTTTAGGAGTTCTGTATGTTTTTCGTTCATATTGAAAGCATTACATACTTGCTTACTCGTTATTGGGTATTTTTCCACTTCTGCAAAATAGTATATTGTGTATCTAGGTGTGAAAGCGATACATTCCCGGACGACGATGCAGTTGTTGGCCGAGGCGCTAGCCGAGGCCAACAAGCATCGAAGTCTGGGAATGTGCTTTCACACCGAAGTACACATACTATTTTTTCTGAAATCACAATAAATACTATTTTAAACGTATAAACATCCAAAAAATATAAACATTTAAAAGAAAAATTCTGAAATCACAGTCAATACTATTTTAAACGTATAAAAATTAAAAATATTAACATATTAAAATATATATAAAAAACAGTACGGGAATGTTACTTCCCGGCCTAGGCCGGGAAGTAACATTCCCGTACGGCTTTGTTGATCTTTGCTTGGCAACGGATCTTTTCCGGTCTGTTTTCTGATAGTTTCCTAGCAACGGACTAAAATACTGGAATTGTGCATTTTTCGCTCTAAAATCGCGCCGAAAATGTAGACGTTCCCGATAGATTTCAGAAAAATATTTAAAAAGGACCCCGGAACAAAACCTATGAAAATGTTGATTCGGTGAAATGGGCTGAAATTTTGGTATTTTGTAGTTCAAGTCATGCTGATCAAAAGTTCTTATCACATCGAGCCAATCCTATGGACAGTTTTTGAAGTACAGCTTGTCTTAATTAGGTAATTTACGTCATTTTAGACATTCAAGAACTTTTTACTCTTAAACTATTAACTTTAGCAAAAAGTTGCAAGGGTCGAAATATTTTTGTTCAAGTCCAATAAAGCTCACCAATTTTTTTCAGAAATTTTTTATCAATTTTTAGGTTAGGTAAAATATATATATATATATATATATATATATATATATATATGTCGTATTCCGGCATGCTTCGGTGGGATTGGCTGAAACTTTGCTATTTTGTAGTTAAAATCATGCTAATCAAAAATTTCTATTGCACTGAGTCCATCCTATCAGTGGTTTTCGCTCCAGGAGTGCCTGAAGGTCTTAACAACGAGGCAACGGGTAATCTATATGTACCTGTTTATGAATGGCTTCCTGCGTGTTTGTGTACGTGCGTGCGTGTCTGTGTGGTTATTTTGATCAAAGAACTTGCTCTTACCGGCACTATGTTTCTTATGAGAAAGTTCTCATTGCCAACCAGGGTGATCCCATTTTTTTGGTTTCACTTTCTATGTGTTTATTTTTACTTTTTGATGTTTTTTAATATTTTTTTTTTAGTTTTTAAATATTCAGAACATCCATAGGATTTTCAGGAACAAGTGCTCTGTTTCCAGCATCATGTATCGTTCGAAGAAGAATCATTGATGGATATTTTATGTGATTTTCATGACCAAAAACCATAATACGCTTGTGTTTTCAGCGGTTCCGCATCAAACTCATTAGAACGATTTTTCTCACAAAGTCCGTCCTACGACTAAAATGAAAGAGGACATTTTTTTGTGTATTTTTAATTAGTGAATGACATTCTTGTACCAAAGTGAAAAAAAATAAAAGACAAGAAATTAATGCAAAATACCTAACCTAAAAATTGATAAAAAATTTCGGAAAAAAATTGGTGAGCTTTATTGGACTTGAACAAAAATATTTCGACCCTTGCAACTTTTTGCTAAAGTTAATAGTTTAAGAGTAAAAAGTTCTTGAATGTCTAAAATGACGCAAATTACCTAATTATGACAAGCTGTATCTCAAAAACGGTATATTGGACCTTTTGATCAGCATGACTTGAACTACAAAATACCAACATTTCCGCCGATTCCACCGAATCAACATTTTCATGGGTTTTGTTCCGGGGTCCTTTAATGAGGGAAATAGTTGGTCTTTTGAATATTTCTGATTACTGCCAACAAAATGACAGAATATCCACACGTAAAAATTTATAAACAGATTATTATGTAATAGTTATATTTGATGTATTGCAAAGACTTCGAAGTTTTGAAAACGTAAATCGATTTTTTTTCCGAAACGTTAACTTATCAGGTTTTAATTTTAATTTTTTTCATTAAGATACAAGTTTATAACCAATAGAAACGCGACACAGCAATATTCTGTCAATATCAGTTATTTCCTTGCAAATCTGACAGATCTAGAAATTTATTAATTTTGACAAGTCATACTTAGGGCCAGTTGTACGAACTAAGTTGGGCCAAGTTCAGCTTGAACCAAGATCACAAGCCAAGGTTACGACTGTTACAATAATCGTAACCAAGGATTTTGAACTTGGATCAAGCTGAACTTGGCTCAACTTAGTTCGTACAACTGGCCCTTACTCTTTACCTAGCAACTTTTCAAACTTTGTGCTTCTTGCAATTAAAATCAGTGAACGTGTGTGATAGCGAATGTGAAATTCAAATAATAATCCATAATATTACCTAAGTTTAGTTTTCATAATATTTCCCAAATTGTAATCTATAATAAATAAATTTAGAAATAAAGTGTTAATTTTCTATTTTATTATGACAGAAAAACTAGTTTATGCAACTCACATTTAATGGCTATCATTAAATGGTCGTTGCATAATATACTATAGCTCTCCTCCGCTTCCGTCACGTCAAATTTTGCTCAACAGGTAAGTTGCTGATCTTGCCATCTGCATTTTTCGCTGAATCTCATTTTCGCAGTCACCAGTATTGTTCACAAGAGCTACAAAGTATACCACCTTGTTTCCTACCTCGCAGTAACGTATCCTTAACGTGTCTAGATGGGATCATTTGCTCGGTTTACAATCATAATCTTCGTTTTGTAGTAATTTACACCGAGACCATAATCAGAGCTTATTGTGTATGAGCTCATCCTCCTGCTGCAACTAAGGTGATATTGTGGAAAAACCCTACACATGGCGTCTGAAGGTTGCGACACCAATTTATTTATTAAAGGGCTCCAGTCGCGTTCTCCCTTGATCTTATGTGATTTTCCACTCCCCTGCGGGTTCTATATATATTTATGAGATGTTTGAAAATAAGTACAAATAATATTATGCAGTATCCTATCTGAGAGAATATATATATATATATATATATATATATATATATATATATATATATATATATATATATATATATATATATATATATTTCAATTAAACGCCTCCTCAAGTAGGGCAAGGACGAGTGAGTTTCGCAACTACCATTTAATTGAGAGCGCGCAATAACAATCGATTAGGTAAAAAGATTCGCACAACTTCCTCAGAAGTGTGTGTATGCAATTTGATTTTGGGACTGACTGAAAATAATGTACAAATATTTTACTTTTTCAAAATTTTGGGACACTAGTGGTTAGTTTTGAGGTTCCTTTTAGTGATTATATCATGCACAAGATAGGAGTTGGATTAGAGTTCAACTTTATATAAGAGTTATTACAGCTCTCCTGCCTCGCGACGTACTTTCCCACTGTGAGGAAATTCCGGATTTTACTGTTCAAAAATCCTTAATATCCATATCCATCGGATCGGGATACTTTTTTTTTTAAATTAAAGGTAATTAAAATCCCTACACATCTGTCGAGGCAAATTTTTAAATGACTCGGTCAACTTTTATTAATGACATAATAAACTGTCAAAAAACTGTAAAAAATATATTCTTAAATTATGTATTTGACAGTTTGATTTTACTACTATAGTTTATGTACTATGTGTAGACAAAAAAAATGATTTTTGAACAGTAAAATCCGGAATTTCCCCACAGTGCGGTCCTCATATAGGTTCAATATAAGGGATATGACACGACATCACTTTAGAGCGATTTTTTCGCAAATGACCTTTTTATCTTACATATGCACAATGCGGT
The DNA here is from genome assembly GCA_936432065.2 of Rutpela maculata. Taxonomy (NCBI): domain Eukaryota; kingdom Metazoa; phylum Arthropoda; class Insecta; order Coleoptera; family Cerambycidae; genus Rutpela; species Rutpela maculata. The sequence goes on along the minus strand of OW386285.2, from coordinate 287,690,558 downwards.
TTTCTCTATAACTTTGTCATCTTTAAAGACTTGCATTTGGTTCTGCTGTCACGACTTTCTGCCGATTTTCCAACGCACTCGCCCAACTGACGAGTCGCTGGATGAATCCAAATTGGTTTTATTCGAGAAACAGGCCTTGTCCATTTTGGCTGATGTTTCTCTAATAATTACTTATAAACGCTACGCGCCTTTGCCACATTTTTCAGTTTCGCCTTTTTGGTACGTCGCGTCGCGTCGTTAAAATTTTATGTTCATACTTTTGAAGATTGCGTCTCCACTTTCATCATGTTTCGTCAAGCGATAAAAAAAGTTAAAAAAACATTCAAAATATTTTCAAAGTACACTTTTTGCGTACTTCTTAAAAAGTATATCTGTTTTCCTTGTCCACAAAAATATTCAGTCCAATTTTGGCGCACTTTCGAAAAAGTATATTATATTTTTTTCCTGAACCAAAAATATACTTTTATTTTCGGTACACTTTTTCATGACCATAATTTACTTTCACTCTCATGGCCTGGACATAAACATATTTTTCTAAGTGAAAAATTTTTGGGCGCCACGGGTGGACGCGTATGAGTTCAATTTTGGGCACCACGTGTTGTGCCTTTTTTTGTTTTTGTTTAGTTATGCTCTAACAGTCTTTCTAATAATTTTTCTCTTCTGGGATGTTTTACAACAATATCATTTGTAAATCTCAAGTTGAATTCCTGGCTTCGCCTGTAGCTACACCACCCTAGTACACGTCGCATCACGTGTCCGTTATAGATGTTAAAAATAATTGGTGACAGACACAGCCCTGTCTGACGTCCTGGCCGACTTTACATTTTTCGGAGTTAGTGTTGTCTGCTTCCACCAAAGCAACCAAGCACGATTATTGTTGATTTATCGGATATTGAAACAGTATATTACTTAACGTTAACATCTTAAGAAAATATCGAGGGGTCAACCACCATCGGCAGTCGCTGTACAAATTCTAGGTAGTCTTTCTGCAGTCTAGTAGGCAGTCGCGGCAGTCTAGTTGGCAGTCTCGGCAATCGTACCGGCAGTCTTGTCGGCAGTCATGACTGGCGCATGCGCGCCAGCGTAATATAAGCGCTTCTTCTGAGAATGTTTAATGATGTGCGTATTGTGCAATTACCAATCACCAATTTATAAATCTGTTGAGTTATTTTTGTAGTTGCATTTAGACTGTTAATATTTGCAATATGTGCATTGCCACTTACCTTTTTTTTTAAAATAAAAACTGTAAAAATTGCAGTTTTTATTATTAGGTAAAGAAAAGTAAGTACTAGGAGAGTGAGATAATTTTATTATTATTGTTGTAATTAGCAAAAATTAAGTAGTTTAAGACTAAAGATAAAATAAATAAGTTGTTGACAGTTGTAGTTTTGTAATAATTTTTGGAATGGATGCATAGTGGATCGGATCGCGTTTTCGCCATCCGATGCCAGAATTTCAATATATCGCTAAAATTCATTTTATTCGTATGCCAAGACTATTTATCTTAGGAAAAAATTTTATGTGAAAAATGTAGAAAAATGTCTAGTTTAATTTGGTGTAATAATATTTACAAAAAAGTTTGCCAAATACAAGGCAACCCGCTTTTTTCGTGGTTTTTCGCTTATAACTTTTTAAGCAGGAAAGTTACGAGGTAGCAAACTTGAAATTCCTGTTCAGCACCCCAAAAAACATAAAGCAAGATAGAGAAAAAAACTTCTCCAAAACTTTCCAAACAGAATCCTAAATTGATTAGCCTGTAAAAGTACATGGCTGGTTCAAACTTTGCATTCGCATAGGTAATTACGTATATTTGACGAAAAAAATTGTTTGAGTGAATCATTCACCGTAGGAGGTGCAAAAAATGCTTTTCTGCGCGCTTTTTAGTAAATATCTCTTTAATATTAATTTTTACAAAAAAAGTAAGTAACGCTTTTTTGTTGGTGATAAAATTATGTTTAATTTCATTTTTTTTTGTTTCCCTACGACAAAAATTGACGGAGATAGATTTTTTTTTGTCAATGCGCAGTTTTAGCCAAAGAAATATCGAGAGAAATATACTTGTTATTAAACATTTCCGAAACTATTATTTCAAAAAATGTTGCTGATAGCTTCTAGTCTTTTAAAGCTTTTGAAATTATCTTTAATTTGGCTTTTTTGATAATAATTGTGCATTTAAAAATAAATGCAGTGAAGTATAGCTACTTATTTGAGCTTAAATAACACATAAGTAAACAAGAAAATCTATTTTTTTATATCTTTAAAAATATTATTTTTCATATTTAATAAATGTTTTATTTGTAATACAGAATTGACAGTTTGACAGTTGACAGCTGTCAATATGGATAAAAACTGTTAAAACAAATATGAAAAATGTTAAAAAATCATGACATTTATGATAAAGAGCATAGCAGGTTAAGCATGTGTTAGCTACCCCACACCAATCGGGTCGAGATTTTGAGCACAAGTTGACAGTAGTGTTAGATGAAATTTCCCAAAATATTATTTTTGGAAAATCATTTTTACTGGAGTTATGGGGGTGAAAAGAAAAATGGAAAAAAAATTTTTTCTCAAGAACGCATAAACCGATTTTCATGAAAAAATATATGTTATGGCTTTTGATGGCACAAACGTAGGAAAAAATTATTAAGTCCATTTGTCGGAAAGAAGTGGTGAAAAATTTTTTTCCAAATAAATTTTTTTTTCTCGAGGCTCCACCCATCACTTCCTTACAAATAAATGTTTATATGCCCCTATAAAACATATCCAAGTTTCAAAGCGATCGGAAGGGTACAACGTATTCAAAATTGATAATCACTGGCGTACTGCGGGCGTACATTGGGGTTTTTCGTAGTTATTAGTCCCAAAAACGCCTAGAGCCTATCAAAGTTGACCAATACGATCCCTCACAAGCTTTTTGATAAAAATTACTCTGCATTAATAGAAGTTGGTTTATAGTCCAGTCAACGGGGGGTTTCGCCTCGAATTTGAGTGCTAATGAATGGATTTTGATGAAACCTTGTGCAATGTGTTTGTAATGACGTTAATAAAAAAGTTGAAAAAAAAATTGGAGTAGGAAATGATCGGAAGATGTAGAAAACACCCCTTTTATCACAGGTTTCGTAACTTGTAGAATTAGGTCAAAAAGGAAAAAAAAAACAATATATTTACATTTTTTGGCCCAAAATAAGATATTTTTACTCTTGTGAATTTTTTTCGAAAAATGCATATTTTTCGAGATATGGCCATTCGAAAATTCATAAAAGTGGGGGAGGGGAAATGTAAAAGTTGACAAAAAATCTGAAAAAATTCAGGTGAATGTATCATCGAAATACAAGACTTTTTTTGCAACTTTTCTGTAAAGTGCGTTTACACCGAGTCTTTCCGGAAAAACATGAAAACTACCCCTTTCTTTGAAATTGTAGCGCTTTAAAACTAAGTAATTTAAACGTTTGAAAAAATTCGGACGTATGCATTGAGGCCTTCTAAACATTTTTTTTCTCTTGGAATTTTTTTTAACTTGCTAATTTTTTTAGTTACAGGCAGTTTTTCGCGATAAATAATTTGCTACATTTTTTGCACATTAAAAAATACATGAAAATTCGAAAAATGAGCGTCATTTATATATATTATTATAAAAAATATGAGTATTTAATAAATATTCTGTTTCATTCTAATGATTTATTATTTCACTCATTATTTTTCATAATTCAATTCCCAAAAGTCGCAGTAGTCTCTTCGACAGTCATGGCAGTCTCTTCGGCAGTCAGAGCAGTCTCTTCGGCAGTTAGGGTAGTCTTCTCGGCAGTTAGGGCAGTCTCTTCGGCAGTCGTGGCAGTCACAATGGCAGTACTGGCCGATTTAAACAATATAGGCAGTCGCTGTACAAATTTTGACAGGTGGCTTACCCCTCGGAAAATATGTCTATAGTCTATCTATCAAAAAATATCACCTGACAATCCTAATTTTTTATATTCTTTTATGTTGTTGCTGTTTTTTTTCCCCATTTCACCTAACTGAGTCAAACGTACTCTCTCTGACACACAAGAATGTCCGATATTTCTGAATATAACTGGAAGATATTATTTTATGATGAAAATTCGTCAATAGATAAAAAGAAACGGGATAAAAACAGAACTAAAAGATGACTAGTAAGGGATAAGAGATTAATTTTTACTACCGTAACCGCTTTATAAATATATTTTGTTCTTTCATATTTTTACGAAACATGTATCTATTATAGTCAATTCCTGCTTACTACTTCTAACTTCCACGCTAATAAAAATATAATACAGGGCATTACGACATAACTTTTAATGAGGCAATATCTGCTTAGATTAGAAAATGTAAGAAATATCGAAAGTGTGAAATAAAATTCCTCACGTGAGTGTGAATATTCCATAAGTATCTGAAGACCGTGACATTTTGGTACTTTGCTTTGGGTTTTATAAATAAAACTAGCCAGGTAAATAATGATGGTCCTAAGTAGTGACACGACACACGTTGAGGCTGGTGATGTATTTTTAATTTTGATTATTTTTAGAAGGCAGTTGGTGACATTGAAATTGCTTTTGAAAAGCAGTTGCATGGCTTATTTCATAAAATTTTGATGTATGCAAATGTCTGAACAAATATCTTTCGCTGAAACGTATATTGTCATATCCATCGGGTTGTGTAAATATTAAAATTAAATGCTTTGCTGCTTTTCTTATGTCGTTCTCATCGAGTATTTTAACATTTTTTTGTAATATGAATAATTTATTTAGAAAACGCTTATAATTGAATGATGTAAAACCACGGAAGGAATCCGTTGGGAACAAAACAATTTAGTATGATAAAATCATTCCATTTCCATTCTCCAATCGAAAAAAAAATTGGAGAAATTGTAATTTTATATGATATTTTCCACGTCTTTCGACACCACAATTCGCACTCCGTGTTATATTATGAAATTTGATATTCACCTAAATGTCATATTGTACGACATTTGTGTGTTTATGTATCCAGGAGATAGAAGTTCAGCGTAGCTCATATCAGATCATACTATAGCAGTAAATAGGTAAAATAAAAATACTTTGAAATCCATCATCAATTTTATTTATATTTTTTGAACAAATTTTTGCATTCTAAAAAAATTTTTATTCTTCTTTTCTGTATATAGTACATAACACACTGATAGTAGTTTTAAACATTGATCCCTAATATGGTAAGTCCAATTCAAAAACTGATTAATATCTAAGCATCTAAAAATATTACAATATTTGCTTGTTTTATAGATGTTCCATTAATTTTAATCAACTGGCTTTTGGTTACTAAAGCAAATCTTGGCTTAAATAATATAATCGCTGCCTTAAAAATATTCAAAAATGGTTTGTTTTTATTAGACCTTAACGAGACCTTATGAGTGTTGTGGAAATAAAACTAAAATAATAAAATGCCTGTTTACAAAAAACAGGAAAAACTAATAAAAATTGATTTTAAAAAATTTTTCAACACACGCATGTTACATAGGAGATTCTGTTGTATAATTTCGTTATTAACGATTTTTTTTTTGTAAAACCAGCCATTATGAAAATATTCACTGTAGAAAACTGCGTTTGACTGTTTTTTGACTGCGTGCTCCAAACTACCCTCAACTTCGAACGTTGCAAGAATTGGGTGTGATTAGCAGAAAAGTCAATAGAGGTTTTTTTTTATGTAGAATTTAGTAATAAATACTTGTTTTCCTATACTTTTTTCTCCACCGAATGGCAGTTAGGAAGAAAAATGAGAAAGACCAGCAGGAAGTCGCCGCCGCGCCGGCGGTGTTTTTTGGGACATAAGAGATGTTCCATCCACTGAGCAGGTGGGAACTTTTCGGATCTTTATTCCTGCCTTAGTGAGAATTCATATCCGAAATATAAACTTTTTATAAAATATTTCCCCTAAAAATTCTAATTTACGTGGACTAGACGGGCATTAAACGTCATTCGACCTGCACTACTTTGCTCATGAACGATATCTATATTACTCTTGTGCCATGACAATTGGTGCGAAAGTTTCGGCGCTATCGTGTCTACACACATACGTACAGACATTTTTTAAAAAACACTTCTCGTCTTCGTAGTATCTTAAAACGTAAAGATCAGGTCTTCTCTTAATTTTCAATTTTGAACCAATTGCAGTAACCTCCCCATTTTTATTGGTGATCAGATCAAAATAAATTAGTATTACCATGAGGGACTCCCAAATGAATAACACAGGACTACAAAATATTTTTGCGAAGTGCGCCGGACCAGACCCAGTGTAGCATATGTTTTTGGGGTCACTGAAACGGAATCTGAAACTTATTTTGCTCCATCACGTCAGGATTTTTTAAAAATTAAGGACAATTTTTTTAACTGACATTATTACGAGAATATTCGAAGATTTGGCGGAGTCGCCGGTAATATCTATTAATTCACAGAGCCATTATTTTTGTAGTAACTTTCACATGGTGCCCAACATAAAGCAAATTTCACAATAGTTTCTTTCACTATGTAGATATTAAATAAATAAAAGAAGCTACTAAAAAGGTTGAATTTTTTTTAATGGAACTGCCTTCAAAAAATATCTCTAAAAAGTAAGAAATAAAATTTCAGTCAGTTTTACAAATATCTGTCTACCTATTAGTGGAAAGTAGCAACTTTATCTTATTACCTAATATAAATTTGAAATCAGTGCAAAAATATCTAATTTCAAAATTGGCTGCGATTTTCATCTACAGATTTAAGGTTCCCCTTAATTTAAAAAAAATCCTGACGTGATGGGGCAAAATAAGTTTCCAATTCGATTTCAGTGACCCCGAACAAATGCTACACTAGATCTGGTCAGGTGCAAAAATATTTTTCGTACTACTAGCTCTGTCATTTTTTGACGTCTGTCAATGTTATGAAAGTGTCACTTGCAGCCCATAGGCAAAAAAGCACAAAATTTACTCTTATGCCCTAGGGCAAAAATGTAAAGTAATAAGGAAATTAAATAATAATGAAATCCTGGCACCAACGAAGCACACGCATTTTTGTCTGCTTCCTGAATGTCGATACTTTCATCATAATCCATATTTTTATTGTAAAAACTCACGTAAATAGCTTGAATGGCGGAAATTATTAGGAAGTTATCAATTTAACAACTTATTGACAGTAACCATAGCAGAAAACAAACACACTCTAATTAGAGTCTAAGCCAACTAATAAATGTGTTCGACAAATCTTGAAATATAACAATTTTGAATGAATTTTCGTAAAAATTGTAATATTGCTAGTAGTACAAAAAACGTCGTATGCACCTCGGCTTGTATCGTGTATTTACAGGTCTCGAACATTGCAAACCTCTGCCGTACGGGCTTCGGTTTGCACTGTGTTCTCGACCTGTACAATACACTTACAAGCCTTGGTACATAAATAACTATTATGTCATACTATTTTATTATTGTGTTTTTATTGCTTAGTTACCAACTACATAATAGTGTACTTGCGGGCATAAAGTGCATTTTACGGCCCACGCGGGTATAAAGACAAAAAAAAAACATTTTTTGATTAACTTAATAATAAACTTTATTAATTACAAAATATGAAATTAAAGTATTATGTAAATAATCTACTTAACTTTATTTAGTCTAATTCACATTAAACTGGCAATTCTGGAAGGATCTGGTGATAGTTAGATTGCCTGCAGCAAATGTTGATTCATGTTTCATTGTCTGGGTATCAAGTTTCTGTGAGGATAAGCCAGATCCAGAAGGTATGCCTGCCAGCATCCTTGAAACCGCATTTTTTTTAAAGATATACTGTCCTCTAAATATCCTTCAGCAACCGACGTACTCTTCCATCCACCATGGCGCTTCAACGTGGTCATACTGGCTCCAGCCTCTGCCAGAAGAGTTGCCGATGTTCGACGCAGACAGTGTCCTGTATGCTTATCAGGATCGCTCAAGCCCAGATATTTCGCAATGATGAACGGGATTTTTCCAAATGTGTTTTTTCCAACTGGTGTACAGTACAACGACCTTGTCTATAGGTCAGAAAAAGTCTTTTTTCTGAAGAACCGCGTGGTCGTAAAGACATGTAGTCTCTTATCAGCTTCAAACTGTTCATTTCGTCTTCGTCAACAATGGTAAAAATGCGCTTTTTATCGGTTTTTGTCTCTGGTACATTTACCACGAAAACTGATTTTCTATCTTCTACGTGAGTAATTAGCATATTCACAAGTTCTTGTCGTCGACATCCACCAAATACACCAAATATTAATGCAATTTTGTTCATTAAAAACATATCATTCGGTGCCTCATGAATAAATTTTAAAATATCTTGTCTAGACAGGACTTTAGACTTTTTTGGCTGGTATCCTTTTGACTGTTGCTTCAAATATTCGCTTAACTTATGGTAATTAGCGATGTTAATATTCTTATGTACCATTAAAGTCTTATTTACCATTGAATATTTGGACCATAAGAAAGTCGAAGAAAATGTGTCAGCGAGATCGCCGAAGTATGCAAGCAGCACAGTTTCATCAATATGTGCTACACAGTTTTCTGCCATACAGTTTAGTAATTTGTCATATTCTCTGTTGTAGGCGTCGCTCGATTTATTCGGCAGCAAGTTTTGTGTTGCTTTTTCTGCTTTTTTTGCAATTTCGTCAGGAATTTCAAAACGTTCCTGCATTTTGACTTTTAAGTTTGACAGCTAGCAAAATCTGTTTATTCAACAAATAAATAAAGCATTTCCCTAGCAACGATATCATAAAATGAAAATGTTGTTATAATCAAATTGATTTTTCGGATTTTAAAAAATAATATTGTGGATGCAATAACGAACTAGTATGACATAAAAGTTTGTATGCACCGCGGGAATTAATAGATGATTATGCCCCTCGGGTGATTATGCTCATTGTGGTCCTGTGTAATCATTTGTCGAAAATTAAGCGTATGTGCGCGACTAAATTAATTCGAATTACGAATTATCCGGTTAATCTTTTTTTTTTTTTGTCAATTTACGGCCAGGTCACATTATTTGTAAGCTAATAATTCCCTCTATCATGGTAATAATAGTATAGCAATAAACGTAATAGTATATTACGTAATGAGTGATGTAAGAAGCAAATTACGCACGAATGGAAAAGTTGCGCACGATGCCGCGTAGCGGCGAGTGCGTATTTCCATGAGTGCGTAATTGCCTTACGACTCGAATTATGTACTATACTTTACCTACTATCATATTTATTTAGTTATTTAGTAAAATCTGGATTTAATTTACTAGTCAACAATAATATTCAACAATTATGTCAGTTTTGACAGCGTTTGAAAATTAAGTAGGCGCATTTGTTCTTTGAAACCCCGCGTCAACGATATAAGCCACCTATAATTGCGTGTCCCGTGCGTTTTGTTTACCGTGCGATTTGTTTACAGTGCGTTTTGTTTACAATGCGTAAAATTCAACTTACATAGATGGGAGGTAGTGTGTTTTTTACTATTTACAGTAGTGATCGTAGGTAAAGAATATTAAAACTAGTTTCTATTCATTTTTATTTTTTCGTTAGACTGGTAATTTTCATGTGCAATATTTACACCCAAACATGCATAAATGAACATGTTTCATTATTAATAAATAATTATTCAAAATTACATAAAGATGATAATGTTTTTTGTCAAATTGAAGTGAATTTTTAAGAGGTGTATGTTGTACCTCTAATAGTTTTGCTTGGCGCGGAGCCAGGCGTTTGGCAACAACGAGCACTGACCTAATCAGATTGCTGAAACCCTCCAGTTTTCTTTTATCACTCAAGAAAAAATGCGGGCAGGTGTTTCATGTTGCTTTGTTTTTGCATGCTTGGAACATATCAGTGGCGCTGATTGTGAGGGGATTGCAATAAATTTGATGATAACGCAGGCACTATAGTTTGGGAGCTCTGTACAAATCTGATAATAATAATAGTCAAATGCATTTTTTTACAAAAAAAAGTCGGACCTTTGGATGACTTTCGTTTGTTTAGTCTACACTCATAATTTTCCTTTTTTTTGTGATTCACACTTAGACCGTACTTACAACTTATTGTTTAAAGACTGTCAAGCCGGTTTTATGCTCATCTTTATTTGCTGTAACTATGCACGGTGTGCTACAACCAAATTTAAATAAAAGTTGTTGCCACTCGGAATTTTTTTTTTTAACACATTCTTAGTTGTATATAGAACCAATTCTCAGTGTGTCTTCATGTATTTGGACCCGCTGAAACCGAATCCGAATTGTCAGATTGGCTCATTTTTCACCTCTAGCTCCAAACCAGTGTATCCTTTATGTATTTGGTAAGGATACATTGGTCTAAAAAAGTGAAAAACGAGCCAATCTGACAATTCTGACTTCGGATTCGATTTCAGCGGGTCCAAATTAGTGATGGGCGATATATAACGAACTGTGATTTAATCACTGATATTAAGAAATCACAGGTAACGACTGTTAGTAAAGTTGGCAGAAAAGCGCGACGTGATCACGACTTTCCTTCCGTATTTCGTTCCCTTGCCGTGGTTCAACCAAGACCAATATAATAATTAACAATTTCTCGCGTACGTCGTATTATGAAAGTCGTGATCACATCACGTTTTAAATTCATTGATATAAGAAAATCACAGTAACGATTTACGTTGTGATTGAAAAATCACGATATCGCTCATCACTAGTCCAAATACATAAGGATACACTGGTCTGGTCCGGAGTCTAAACCACTTTTTTTGTTTTGGGGGTGTTTTTTAGAGGTGAAAAACGAACGAATCTGACAATCTGACAATACTGATTCTGTTTCAGACAGGGTTTGAAGTTTTTTTTTGTTTAAAACAGGTTTTATTTTAAATTTTAAATGGTATGTTTAAAACAGGTTTAAAACGTTTAAAACTATATTCAACTAAAATTAAATGGTGCCAGGCACACTATGTCTCTTAAACGGATTTTACAACACTGCAAATAAAATGCTCAGTTTAGTGCACGTGACTACTATATCGGAATTATTTATTGGAATGGATCATCATCGGCACTTTTCTTGCTTTTCCACAAACTCCAAAATAACATATTTATTTAAAACATCGCACTGTGTTTTAAACATTTGTTTAAAACATCGCATTTTGTATTAAATATGTTTTAAATATTTGTTTAAAACACAGTGCGATGTTTTAAACATGTTTTAAACACTTTGTTTAAAACATTTTGTTTTAAACATGCCAACCCTGGTTTCAGAGGGTCCAAATACATAAGGATACACTGGTATGGTCCACGGGATAGACCATTTTTTGGGGGGTGTTTCTTTGTGGGTTAGGGTGAAAAACGAACCAATCCAACAATTCTGACTTCGGATTCGGTTTCAGCAGGTCCAAATACATAAGGATACACTGGTCTGGTCCGCAGGCCAGACCACTTTTTTTTGTGTGGCTGTGTCATTAAACAAAAAAAGTAAAATACTTGTAAAAAAAAATGTCTACGATGAATGATTTTAGATATCGTGGAAACTGGTTCTATATACATCCAAGAATGTGTTAAGAACAAAAAATTCCGAGTGGTAACAACTTTGATTTAAATTTGGTTGTAGCACACCGTGTATGATATCAACTGTATATCTCAAGTTATAAATTTTGCTTCAGTAACTTGCTTCGGCCTGTAACCTACATCCATGAACTTTTTGGATGGCTTTTCCCATTATTTAAGTATTTTAGCTTTAAAAATATAGAAGGGAATCAATGTAATATACATTTGTTCATTACTCTGGATTGGCTTAAGCTTCTATGATTTCATTAACCTAGTAGTACATTGAAATGTTCCAGTAAACCTGGCATTTTGGACAAAGTTTTTTTTTCGTAGTGTGCCGGTGTAAATTTAAAATTGAGTTTTCGTTGTCGGCGGCCACCCCATTTGGCCGTCATCTTGAAAAGATGGCAGTTTTGCCCTATATCTCCGTAACGGTACATAACCTCTGCGTCAACCCATTTCTCTCCTACAGCCGCTGAGACATCCCTAGCCTCATCTAGTGGCCAATCCTCAACTCTGAATAATTATAAGCACCTAATATACAGAGTGTCCGGAAAGTAAAGGGACCCAGCTTAACTATAGCTTCCTGAGGTCAAATGGGGCCGATTAAAATAAACATACCTTAGTCCAAAGGTGCTTCCTTAAGAAGTTATAGGGCCTTAAAGCAATTTTTTTTTTTAATTTGTAATGTGCATATTTCAGAAACCAAACGACTGGTCTATCTGAAAATAGGTACACTTTTATTTTAGGAGAGTCCGAACATTGTGAGGGTATAAGCATTTCTGCATATCATAGATGACGCTGAGGGTATATTTTTTTGACATATTTTTTGATCATAACTTTTTATTATTATTATCTTGAGCCCGTATGACTAAATATTATGATACAAAAACTAATTTGGCAAAAATAAAGCCTACTCGTTTCATGTCGATAAAATGCACCATTTTCAATAAAATTGCACTTAAATATTTCAGCGCATGCCAAAAGTCATCATGTAACATGATATTCGATCAAGTTATCGTTTTTCAAATTAATATCATCATCGAATCAGGTTAGTGACTAAACGTCACCTTGGTCCAAAGGTGCTTCCTTTTGTTTTAGGTATATTTCAGAAACTTAATATATTCACATAACCATTTAAATGAAAACTAATTTGCCTATTATTCTTGTTACACTTGCAGTTACTTAAAGGCTCTCTGTACACCATTTTGTTCAATCTTTGACAGCGTTTTCCAAAAGTTTGTCTAATACGAAAAAAATAATATTATTTCTAATTTTATTTCCTTCCATATAATCTTTCTTGACAATTCTTCCCTAGTATGGCTGGAGTGTTGGTATACATTGAATTTCATATGACCCCAGATACAAATCTAATGGATTAAATCTGGGCTTTGTGGTGGCCACGCCCAATCCATTGTTGCACTGAAATATTTAAGTGCGAGTTTATTGAAAACTGTTCAGTTTATCGACATGAAACAAGTATACCTTATTTTTGCCAAATTGGTTTTTGTATCATAATGTTTAGTCATACGGGCTCAAAATAATAATAATAAAAAAATATGTCAAAGAATATGCCGACATCTATAACATACAGAAATACTGCTTACCCTTATAATGTTCGGACTTAAATATATGTGTACTAATTTTCAGCTTGATTAGTCGTTTAATTTCTGAAATTTGCCCTTTACAAAATATTTTAAAAAAATGTTTTCGGGCCCTATAACTAATTCGGTTAGTGAAGATGAACTGATATGTACACCACCAGAATGACGTCAAGTAGAATGATACAATACATAATTTATTACCCGAAAAATCGCAGAACAAATATAAAAGTGTGTACAAAAATTAAATTTTACAGTTAATTTTATTAATAAACAAACTGAGTAATTTAAACAACATTTTCTCAATTTAATATTTATTGTTATAATCGTAGATACAGTATAGTTATTCAACTTGCGGTATAGGTAATAGCTCACTTGATGAATTACAGCACTCGCCTGCGGCCCGTGCTGTAAACTTCATCTGCGTGAGTTATTACCTCCATTACCGCTCGTTGAATAATATACTATTATTTTGTATAAATTGCTGGTATTTTACTTGAGAATTGATGATTGCATATATTCGATTTTCATGTCATATATTGAATATTAATTTTGTATTTAGTATATTCCCCATGAAGGAGTTAACGAAGCTTTTGTTGTGAAAAACCACCAGGGTATATCCACTCTAATCCCCAACAAGTTAGCTCTTAGGGCTCTTAAAAACTAATCAACGTGTACTCTGGATTCTATCGATTAAGGAAGAGTCATAAAAGGAGTTAAGCCCAGCACGCTAACTTTCTAGGAGTTTTAACGATGTTCGTGGCGATAACTGCGAAAGCCGAAGGACGCATTACTACGTTCCAACTTAAGTGAACAATATTTACAAAGGGAACAGTTCATATGCACACCAGTTTGCGTAAGAATTGGAAATCTGTCAAAGTTTGTGCATAACTTCTTGTTAAAGTAATAAAAATGTGGATTTAACTGTAACTTTTCTGGAGAAAAGCGTAACATACTAACTTCGTATAATAATATTATGCAGATACCGCCCTACAGAAGAAAACACCGTGTCTAAGCATGTCAGAGGTCAAAGTTTCCAAATATAGTTTCCAGCTAAAGCGAGACAAAAGAGGAAAGCGTCGTACAATCAAGAGTCGCGCTTTTAAATCTTTGTAAACGGGTGTACCTACTACATAGAAATAAAAATTCAATGTGGGTAAAATCGAAAATCATTGATGCATTCGCATGCCAATAAGAGTGCAACTAGAAAGAAAATGTCCTTACAAAAAATTGCATATGCAATCATTTTCGCGTAGAAAAAGATCAACAAACTGAGTGCTAAGGATAATTCTTGAGCAACACGTGGGAGGGGGTGTCAGTTATCTGTTGAGATAGCTGACAATATCTTGACCTTCAGGTATTTTGAGTCGCTGAATTCAAATCCGCCCAGTATATGATAGTTATTAACACTTTTCACACATTTTAAGTAATTTTGTGAAATGCCATTCACTATTATTCATCGAAAAATAAAACATTTGAGTATGAAAAAAGTTTTATATAAAAATAATATTTAAAACAAATGCAATGCTAATTTACTGTGGATAATGTTCATACATTCTTTCCCACATTTTTTTCTTCTTCATCCAAAATAAGAAAAATACACAGACATGACGTGCGCTGCCTCTTTACAAATTTTCCTGCTCATTTTATGTCTCGACCGCTACACGAAATTTCACCGCAACAAATTTATTCAGTTAAATGTTATAGTATAGGGGACATTTCCTGTCGACATGCTGTTAAATTGCTTCAAGAAAAGTATCTTACTGTTAATATTAGTCGACAGAGTTTAAAAAAATTAATACCAAAATTTAATATTACTGGAGATGAAAAAATCTAAAATGCCTAAAAATACCGAAATGAAGATGATGTAGCGACATTGTTAGTTTTCGACTCAATAACAGAAAATTTGAAAACATCGTTGAGGAAAAGATCCGAGCAAATTAACATAGGCCAAACTGAAATTCATAGAGTTTTAAAAGACAATAGGTTTCAAAGTTACAAACCTAAAAAAATTCTTACTCTGGAAGAAGGTGATGATGCACATCGTTTAGACTTTTGTTCGGATATCGGAGAGAAAGAGAGAGAGAGAGAGAATTATGGGAAACAGACAGTTTTATTTTTAAAAAATAGACGGTTTTTTTTCTGAAATTTTTGATTATGACTAAGAAAGTAATTAGGTATAAGCAAGTTTTTCAAATGAAATTTTCACTTGTAATCTCCCAAGTGCTTGAATTGTTGCTGAAAATTGTTTAAGTACATGAATTTTCTTAAAAAATTCATGTACGAGAAAAATTTCCTGCAATTCGTGCACGCGGGGAATTCGGTAAGAAAATTTCATACCTATATAAATTAAATAAATACTAATTTCAACTTACATTAAGATTATTCTAAGACATAACAAGATATAAGATTAGTAGGCCATAAATCGGTTTTGTTGACAAAATGATAGAAACGCATCGGAATTAGTATTGTTGTTTTATAAGTGATAACTATGAGAGTTAGTAAAATGTCGCGAATTAAAACTACTACATGGGGGTTAATATATACTGAAATGTTTGATATTACGTTTTCTTCACTAAAATAAGTGGAATTCTGTTTTTCTTATATCTTCTAATGTTACAACAGTTTGGGTGAACCGGAATAATATAATAGATAAATAATATCATTTTTACCCATGTTAGTTTCAAAAAAATTACTGAAAATTGTTTAAGACAACTCTATTTGTGTGTTATGAAATAAGTTGTGTTCACTAAAATAGGTGGAACATTGTTTTTTTAGTTTATTTTCATGTTTTATGCTCATTATAACTTAACAGAGAAGGCTTGGAAATAAAACGTCATTAGCTATTTATCATTATTTCATTTAACCAGTGTAAGCTTAATATTTCTATTGTTGAAGTCATTTTCGAGGTTCTTAAAGAATAAGATATTAAAGAAAGAAAGAAGAACAGAAATATACATTATGCGCATATTGTGAAGAACTTTGTGAGGTTAAAAAAAGCCATCCAAAATTGAAATACTTATCATACCTGATTGAAAAGTGTAATATGGACAAAAACCAAAATGAGAAGTTATTCAGCGTAGTACAAAGAAAGCTATTGGAAGTTTCAACAAAGTTTGTTAAATAAAATTGTTTCAAAATATTATATTTATGTAGTCAAGCATAGACATTTAATTGATATAGATTCTTCACCGATGTATTCACCATTGAAACGCGAGGAGTTTTTAAAGGATTTTCAAACACATTTGAAATATTCAGTATCATAATTAAACATGAAATAAAATGTTGTTTCACTAGCTCAATGATTTTTTTTTATAATTATCTCGTTTAATATGACAAATAAAATTCCATTTTTATGTAAAAGAAAATGTCAAATATGATCATATATCAATATTTTGACGGAAAAGTTTCCACTTATTAATTTCGTTCAGGATACCCTGGAGGATGAAAATTTCCGGAAATATTTTGGGTTGCTATGGTAACGAAACCAAGAACAAACTTATGATTGGCTAAATAGTGACATGTGAAATTTTCATTAACCCCCATCCGGGTATTTGCGTAATTGATATATTTTTAATTTAAATCTAAATTTTATTGCATTGTCATTAAATAGAATCATAAGCCTCCAATTCCTTTTTCATTGCTTTTGCGTCACCGTATCCAAGAAAATGCAGACATTTGGCACATCCGCAGGTAATAAGAAGAATAATAAATTATTAAGGAATTCATCTATTAATAAACTCGCCCGTCTAGAATTCAGCGAACTGGTTTCATAAAACCACATGCACGACCACACCCACCAGAACCCAGAACGGGATTCTCCTCTATGCTGACGTTGTGAATACGGTTACGCTATCTTCTCTGCGAAAGCTGAGTAAACCCAAATATATACGTGTGCCGCACCTCACGTAACTCCACAACTTGTTGTGCAACATTACGCGAAACATTAAACTACAATGCAAGCGATAATTCCCAAATCGAATTTGCTTCAATTTGGTGTCGTTGAACTCGTCTTGCCTGCAGTGGCATGATCTGACAAATACCACGTATTCGGCGCTCGGTTTTTTAAAAGTTACAGTCAGGTACATTGATTTTAACATCATTTCGTTTGTATGAAAGGATGTCTATCTGTAGCAGACACCAAATTGGGTTGCTAAGTATTGAGTTGGAGGATGACAGGTGTCTTGAAATCAATACTTAAATGAGTTAAATTTTTCGCTAGATGATTCTAGAGCAGTGAATCTAAAAATAATGTATTTCTATTGCTATTAATTTGTAAGACAGTTGATGATTGGGAGACTTTATTGACAAAAAACATTTTATACACCCAGTAACGGGAACTCGAAAAAATCAGATACTGATTTCATGAAGTAAATTATGTATAAAATTTAAACATTTCGATCATTGAACAATTAATTAATATTTAAAAATTACCAGCGAAAGGTACATTTTAGTGTTTTTTCTCTCATACTGGAAGAACTTTAAAATCTACATCAAAATCGTTTAGACTTTTTTGTTACCTATAAAATTCTGCATAAAGTGAGGGTAAATGTAATAAAATATAGGTAACACATAAAATGTTTAAAAGTTACCGAAAATTTGTATATTTTAGTTTTCCCCAAAATACTTTTTTCTATGCATCAGGTGACAAAATGCACGCACATACAATAATTTGAAGTGTATCAAATAACGAGAAGAAAACATGCTTGTTTTTTTTTACATATACTTTTTTGTTAGTTCTGCAAAAATAAACCACTTGCGATGAACATAACGAAAGACAGCGTTCGAAATGTGGACCAACAAATTGTTAATAATATTTCAAAATTAATGTTTACCTACATGCAAAAGGTCAAGTCGATCCGTCAGCTGGTGTTTGCGAGGTTGAGTAACAAACGAGAAAAATACATCGACTATTTTTTTGTGTCCACTGGTTATTGAATTGTGCTGTTGCCGATGTTACTTTATATTCAGCCGTGGTTTATTTGTGGCTTAATATTTCCAGATTTGTTTTTTGAAATAAATGCATCTTTATATTTATGTAAAATAAATAATTCATTATACTCTATTTGACGTTATAATTGCTCGCTTTTCTCGATTATTCTTACTATATATTAAAGAAGTGAGTAGAATGCGGATGAGGGAAGGGAACACATTGAGTGATCTTAATCATGCCTTAATTTTTTACGGAGTGCTTAAAGTTTTCTTTTATCAAGTCCAAAATAATTGTTTAGAGAACTAGAATGCATGATACGTGAAATTGTATGAGAGGCAGAATATTTACCCAATACTACGATATCGTCAGGTTCAATTAACTGGGCGACGCCAAGGATGAAATTTTATTTCATAATTTTTGAGGACTTGTTTGAGGCGAAGAACTTTAAAATCTACATCAAAATTGTTTAGACTTTTTTGTTATCAAGTCCAAAATAATTATTTAGAGAACTAGAATGCATGATACGTGAAATTGTATGAGAGGCAGATTATTTACCCAATACTATGATATCGTCGGGTAATAAGGTTCAATTAACTGGACGACGCCGAGGATGAAATTTTATTTCATAATTTTTGAGGACCTTGTTGGAGGCGGTTCATTTTTTTTTTTTTTAATTTTGTTACATCCTTTTTAGCAGCTTCTTTATTTAGCTTCTACACAGTAAAAAAATATCTGGTGTTTTGAGTTTTGAATTTTAACGTCAGGCCCATTATCAGAGAATCATGAAATCCTCATGTATTAAATTTCATGTAAATTTGCGAAAAAAAAGCAGCCATATTTCATTTGCCATTTTAGATCCTTAACTTGACATCAGATTCAGTATCAGCTTCTGCCAAACATAACCTAACTCCCAATATTAATGCAATTGCGGCGAAATTTTTGCACTGCGCCTTCACCAAAGGCCATGGCATGTGAAAAATATATGTTATAGCTCATTGTATGGTGTATAATTAGTAGAAAAATGGAGGTAGTCGCTAACGTGTAAGTACGTATTTAAGTTTTTCAAAAAATTCGGAAGCATCAATTTTTGTTTCCTTTATGAAAAGATTTCCTGAAAATATCATTAATAAGTTGTCTTGAGTATATTTACAATATGTATATGTGAAATACAAACAAGTTGGTTCATTTGATTAAGAAAAAAAATTTCTTTTCGGATTTTCGGAAAAAAAAAATTTCACAGATATGAAGTTTTTGAGGTCAAACCTTTTTTGTGGTAGTATCTTACGCAAAGATACATCACTGGAAGGAACCATACGCAAAAAGGTTGCAAAGGCACGGATACTTATCTTAACCTGCCATGGCCTTTGTAACTAAAAAAAACTTGTTTCCAATTTTTGTTCACCTTACACTAGACATAGCTTGATGAAATTATTATAGGACCACCGCCTAATTAGACCTTACTAATTCAAAATAATTAATAATATATAAAAAAAACATACACACGAGTCGAATTGAGAACCTCCCCTTTTTTTAATTTTTCACCTTACTAGCAACCTTGGTATGTGCGGTCACATTTAAATGAAGAGATTTGTTTTACAAATTAATGGCATCGATGTATCGACTGAGACTGCGACCTGCACCTCTAGCAGCATAGCATCTTCGGCATATCCATTTCGCGCGACTGCTGCGCACGGCAAGTTCGTGTATGCTGCCGCGGGAAATGGATACGTGGCTGCGGTGCGTGGTGAGACAAACAATACCACGGTCGAGCGGGGTTGGATGCGAACAAAATCTTGTCGGTTTTTGGTCGCGCATCAAAGAATGTTCGAAGCGATTGCCGCACGAAATGTGGACGAGTATTGCACCTTGATCAGTCGACGTTCGTTTGTAATAAATTTGACAGGTAAAGAGGTAATGTGTTGAAACAAAGAATGGATAACGAGTCTACATAAGTTTATTTGATTGCATTGTGCTCGCCTTCGACATTCATCACCAACGCTTTCGTTTCTTTACCAGCGCGGCAGCCGCGTGAGCCAAATCACCGCACATCACTCGCGCGGCAGCCGCGCGAAATTGATACGCGCTTTTACTCGGCTTCATCGTACGTTTTAGTGGATTGTGTGAGTCGGACGAAAACCCGACTATTGTCTGATGCAACCAGATTAGTTCTCCCTCCCACCTTGGTGTTGGCAGAATTTCTCGTTGGGGTGGCCCACCCCCGCAAACGGCCAAACGACCCCCAAACAGGAGTTAATGCGTATTATAATTGTTTGAGGGACTCTTACTTGGTGATCCCCCGTTTTCGAGGATGCTGCACACCGTGGTGATGGTGGAATTCCTCCTCGGCTCCTCGGCCCGTAAATGGCCACTCCTCCAAAAGGGTGAGAATGCGTTCTTACTCGGGTAAAGCTTCCCCCCATTTTTGAGGATGCTACACAGGAAAAAAACATTGAGATGTCACCTCGATCTCGTCAACAAAGCAGTCATCTTCATTTACTGTGGAGCTGAAAAAATGTATATTTTTTGTACATATTTTTTGGGAAAAATAATAGGTTTATATAATAATTGAAACATCTTATTTATTTAATTATAATGGTGCGGGAGCTAAGTGGCTTTTTCGGACACTCATCGTTACAAGCATTTTCTATGCGCTGATTAATTCTATCGAACTTAAATTACGACGAAATAGACTTGTTGGCCATGGTTCAAGATATAAAAATCAGTGAAATTATATCATCGTTACAAAGCCAATTTTTTTGTGTGTGTACACATTTTATGTTTAGAATGAATAAAATAAGATCGCCAGAAAGTGAAGGCCATCAAGGGCGCAACCAGAAAGGTCAAAGAAGTAAAAAAACGGAGTTATATAACATGATCGTTACAAACTTTTTTAAGGTGAGCATATTTATTTAAATGTTTTGAACACAGAAAAAAATTCCCAGAAAGGAACTCCCATCAGTAAGGCTAGCCACAAAGAAAATGTTTAGGATTTTTGAAGAAAATTGGATTTTTTTTCGCATATTTCATCTCAGAACTCTAAACTCATCATTACAAGTTTTGGCTCCTTTTTAAAACGTAAATATAAGCTCCTTGAACAATAGAATAGCCTCCTCGTAAAGTTCTTAGTGTCAACAATAGTACCATAGGCTCTTAAATATACAGGAATTTAACACTTCCGGCTAATTTGACTCCGTACCGTGCCTCAGATGTATTGTATCATTTTTACCTTTCTGGCTGCGCCTCCTGACGGCCCACACTTTCTGGCGATCTTATTTTATTCATTCTAAACATAAAATGTGTACATACAAAAAAAATAAGCCTTGTAACGATGACATGATTTCACTGATTTTTAAACAGTGTTCGTGACGCTCCTGACAGGAGGTGTCCCGCCAGAAGTCGATTTTATGAATCGTTATCATCCATTAAACCATAAAAATATCTCAAAGTTCATAAAACGATGAGCTGACAAAAAAGTCACCTAGCTCCCGCTCTATAATATATTAAATAAACTATTTTTATTGAAGGGGCATTTTTTTGCCATTGAGGGGGTGAACGGTCAAGCACTCGATTCGTAGTCCTCTCCGTATTCAGCATGCTCGAAAAGGGGAGGAAAACCTTTTGGTCCAGTGGTTGATGAGAGCGCTCTCTCGTCCCTTTGGAGGGTGGTTATTGGTCGTTGAGGGGGTGGACGGGTGTCAGGCACGCGTCCCAGGGTCCTCCCCATAATTGGCATGCTTGAAGACGGGGGATCAATAAGTTAGATTCCATGAAACGTTATCAACACGCGTTTGACCCGGGTTCGGACTTTTTTCCGACTCACACAATCTACTATTTGCCGTATATTTCGAACATACAAGTGGCTTCAGTAAATTCGCGTTTGACTAACGGTAATCGTCCGAAAGTATTTTCTCATCAACAGAATTGAGCAAGTTTTAATCGCGAAAATGTTGAAATAAGTTGTCAAAATATTACGTAACTTCTACCAATATACTGGATAGGTATGATAGGTACCTATAACTTTGTATTGGAAAACATTAGTTATTTCAATATGAGTAGATATTGTACATTTTACGTAGTCTATGTACCTGTTTAAATATATCCATAGGTTTTGAATTAAACTTAACAGCCGCGATTCTGTCGTTTTTGGAGTGTTTCGATATTTTTTGGTGGTTGTTTTAAAAATTTTAATTTTATTTTGATCATACACCTAACTCGGTGATTATTACATTGCAAATACTAGACGATTTTGCATGTTCATTCTTAATTTTGTCTACCGCTCTATTTTTAAAAGAATGTTCAGATGTATTAAAAAAACAAATATTAAATGACCAACTATTTCTGTTCCTTTTGAAATACCAGAAACTATATATTTTCATTCACTAACGGTATAAAACCGTCAAAACATAACGAATATGGCAGGATGATCCAATTTCTGTAGATATAAAAAGAATTTATTTCTTGGATGTAGTTATTTAATATATTACATGTAGTCTCGTGTTTCATAAAGTAAACGCACATCGCACATAAGATAAAAGACACTGCTACAATAAAAGCACTCGATAATGGAATTGCCACACTTTCTTGCTATGGTGGATAATGTTACATAATTTTGTTCAACATTACTCATTACCATTCGATGTAGTCTGATACCTGTCTACCCAGTTTCGAGTTGATATTATGCTGTTCCACGTCACCATGAGAACGTGAACGTGAGTTAGAGGTGTGTCTGTCATAGGCGGCTCGCAGAATTTCTTCCTCTAACGAAATTAAACGAGTTTATCAACTGTAATAAAATGACAAATTCAATATTGTATCTGCTATGTTCAGGGACGGTAAAGTTTTTCTACTGAAAGCTATACCGATAGATAATCAATTCGGGAAATGTGTTTTCTCTGGTTCATAAGGGTGTTAGAAAACTGTTGTGTAATTTTATACGTTGCCAAATATGTTGTCCATTAGCCACATATTGCGAAGTATTGAATGTGACTTATTATTGTTATTATTATACTCTTCGCAAATACGAAAATAAAAAGTATATACTGCATTTGATCAACATATTTCTAAGACAATAAACATCGTTCTTAGATTCAAATTTTTGTATTGTTGATTGAATTTTGATCGACTTTCAAATTTTCCGTTTGTCTGTCATGTTTTGTGTAAACACGATAACTTAAAAATGAAAAGTTCGGTCATATTGAAAGGGTTTTAAATTATTGATAGCTTAGCTGGAGGAAGAACCTGTCAAAATTGATTGGTAATTAAAAAAGTTATGACATTTATGACATGAGTACAGATACAATCATTAATATTGGACGTGGTAACAGAAATTTCGTTACTGTATTAGCCATAGAATTCTATATATGGATCTCTGTTACATCTCTGGTTACTCTGTAAAGATAGATCCATACTCCTCTGGATTCGCTCTTCTCAAGTTTCCACTCTCGTTTTCTGATTTTCCCTTATTTTTTTTTCAAGAGTTTTTCTTCTGTGTACTGTTTTCGAACTCTCATTTACTGTAATATTTTTTTTTATTGCGGGCTGAGATTGATTATATCGTTCACTATCCATTTTCCATGATGGGTTCATTTTAACACGCTTCTATTAGCTTGACTTGGAGCATTGTAAGGTTTTACTTCCTCACACTACATATTTAAAAATCATTGCAGTACTCTCTCGTACTCGGTGTAAAATAACCAAAAACACAAAAATATGGTGATTTTCACGTATTTTGAATCTTTATTGACGGTAAAAATTCGAATTACGTAAAATGTATATTACTCGTTGCATCTTCAAATGTTGAAGTTTGAAGAGAGTAGTAATTTTTTTATATTGCCGCGTATTAAAAAAAAATGTTGTTGATGGGGCCTTATCGATACTTCTCCTTTATTGGCATGCTACGTAACTCAGCGGGCTAAAGCAGCACGCTTAGTCCCGCTCTGTATCACGTACTATTTCGGGGTTGTCAGATAAATGTGGGGTGTTATGTTATGTATTTATTACCCAACTTCAAAGAGTTTAATGGATTTTTTATATGTCAAATCATTACTCTGGATTGGTTAAAGCAATTTCTATGAAACTTTTCTTAAACTGCAAGTTATGGCTCAGCGGTGGGCCTACAATCCACAATAATTTCATGAAGCTACGTCTATTGTAAGGGGAGCAAAAATTCAAATTGCATCAAAATTGGTAGTTCGGCATTTTAGGAGTAGCTAATAACGAATATGATGTAAACAGTTAAGAATTCAAAATGGCGAATCCAATATGGCTGCTAAAATTGCAATATATTTGTAGATTTACGGAAAATTTGATAAATGACGATTTCAGAATTTTCTGATAACGAGCCTGATACTAAAACTTAAAAATTGAAAACTATCGATATTTTCTTTTACTGTGGAGAAGCAGGGCCGGATCTTAAATCCTGCGAACTACGCGATCGCAGAAGACGCCAAACAGGGAAAGGGGAAGGCGCCAAACACTGAACGAACACTTGGGGAAACTATGGATATTGAAGAAAATTGCAATTGCAATAATTATGTGCAGAATTTTTCTCCATTACAAGTTCCTACAGTTTTATTTTCATTTAGATGGGGGGCGCCAAAATATCGCCCGCTTACATTTGAAAAATGTCTAGAACCGGCCCTGTGTAGAAACTAAATGAAGAGGGCACTAATATAAGGGTGAAAAAATATTGAACCGCCTTCTGTTAACAATACGCTTGAATTCGATATTTGTTTATTTTTACATCCACCTCAATATCGATATTAGGTAATAAAATTCACTTAACTGGGCGACGCGACGGAGAAATTTCATTTCATAATTTTTAATAATTGTTTCTGAAGGTGGTTCAATTTCTTTCCAATTTTTTTTTTATTATAAGGAGATAAATAAAATGTAAATGCAAATACAAGAGTATGTGAACATGGTTAGGCTTCATTTCGTTTAATTTTACTTTTATCCATGGAATATGGGCTATTGCACATTATTATGAAATTTCTGACGACAAATTCCTGAAAGTTTATGGCGAATTTAATGACGCACTTGAAATTGTAAATCAAATAAAAATATTCACGGTATTACAGTGTAATTAAAAATACCATATATTTTAATGTGATGGTAAAAATAAGCTACAAGTAAAAAAATGAAATAATGTTTAACTTATTCAGATGGCCATGACTGTTAGACTTAAATTAAAATATGACACTTGTACAAAGAACCACTTAACGAAAGTTGACTAGTTATTCTTCGATGTTGAATTGACTTTTGCCTAGTTTTTACTCAAATAGTAAATTAGAATAGGATTTTTTAAAGTACTTATATGGCACATTGAATCAATATTAATGCCTATGTAATTGTGACAAACATCAAAACACTTAAAAACTACAGTAGAATAATATACTAGACACGCATTTTGCCATTCATGTTGGCATCATTAGGCAGGGGTATACTTTCTGGGAAACAGAGAAAACCTGGAAGAGTCAGGGAATTTATAAATTTATAAAAAAAGTCAGGGAAAATTTACTATCTAACTACTTATATCTAAAGTTGTTCCCATCTTGTCAAAAAAATGTTTTCCATTTCCTCTCCCTCGCTCATCAATTTTCATTTTCGAGAAGAAAAATTTTCTGTAATTTTAACCTCCCCACAATAAAATTGTGGGAGGTTACTACAATTAGTCCAAAATCGAAAATTGAGATAACATCAAATCTTTACGTTTTGAGGTCCCAGGAACCCAAAAAAGTTGTTTTTAAAAAATGTCTGTGTGTGTGTATGTGTGTGTGTGTGTATGCATGTTAGCACGATAGCGGCGAAGCTACTAAACGGATTTGGATGAAACTTTGCATGAGGGTTTCTTTAGTGCTCCAGAAGATCTGAAAAGGTTTTGGTAGAGATCGGATTACGTTTAGTGCCGTTTTAGCACAACAAGTTGTTTATTTTATGATTACTTACAATTTGTAATTGAACCATTGAAAAGCAGTAAAAATTCCGATTTCAACGATATATCACACTTGCACTTTTTCGATTTGGTTTCCGTGAAAAAAATGAAAAAGCAAAAATTTCACTTGTTTTGTCCTCAAAGCAGTGCAATGTACAGGGTGATATTCTAATAATGACAGAGGTGTTCAGTGATTTCGGCTGATAACTCGGGAAGGGTTGAAGATATCGAACTGAAATTTGAAACGTAGGTATAAATATTGTAGACGGACGGATTACGAGTGAATTAATAATACACCTACGTCACATTACGTCACAAATAAGAAAAATTCTTAGAAACTGGTGCAGATATCGACTTAACTATTGGAAACATCCAATTAAAGTTTGAAACGTAGATGGAAATATTGTAGATGGATGGAATACGAGTGAATTAAAAATACACCTACGTTCTGATGACGTCGTAAAAGCATAAAATTCTTATAACAGGCGAACTGATGATGATATCAAAAAAATATTTCTACAAGACGAGTCACGAAATTTTTTTTTTAATTTCCAAGAAATATCAAATTTTCGGAGAAATGTCATTTTTCAGAAAAATGTCAGATTTTTAAAAAATGACAAATTTTCAGGAAAACGTCAAATTTTCGGAGAAATGTCACTTTTCAGAAAAATGTCAAATTTTCGAAAAAATGTCACTTTTCAGAAAAATGTAAAATTTTCGAAAAAATGTCAAATTTTCGAAAAAATGTCAAATTTTCGAAAAAACGTCAAATTTTCGAAGAAATGTCACCTTTCAGAAAAATGCCAAATGTTTGAAAATTGTCAAATTTTCGGAGTAATATCATTTCAGAAAAATGTCAAATTTTCGAAAAAATGTCAAATTTTCGGAGAAATGTCACTTTTCAGAAAAATGTCAAATTTTCGAAAAAATGTTAAATTTTCAGGGAAATGTCACTTTTCAGAAATATGTCACATTTTCAGAAAAATGTCACTTTTCAGAAAAATGTCAAATTTTCGAAAAAACGTCAAATTTTCGAAAAAATGTCAAATTTTTAGAGAAATGTCACTTTTCAGAAAAATGTCAAAAATTCAGGAAGATGTAAAATTTTCGAAAAAACGTCAAATTTTCGAAGAAATGTCACCTTTCAGAAAAATGTCAAATGTTTGAAAATTGTCAAATTTTTGGAGTAATGTCACTTCAGAAAAATGTCAAATTTTCGAAAAAATGTCAAAGTTTCGGAGAAATGTCGCTTCAAAAAATGTCAAATTTTCGGAAAAATATCACTTTTTTTCGACGTTTATAAAGCCCACGTATGGTGTGAGAGGCCATCCTGAACCGCTTACAAGCGCTACAAGTGTAAGCAACCCCACCGGAACGCTTTCGGTGAGTTTTTTCCAATAAAACTTTAAAAGTGACAGTGACATTATATTTTAAAAACTATTTCCGCTACTTCCGGCATACCGCCGGAAATTCTTCCGGCAACATAACCTAAAAATAGTACTAGATAACCTAAAAACAATTTAAGACATTGGTACCAACCTAAACATTTTTCAAAAACCAAATTCCCCAGAGAAACGTTGGAACCAAAAATTTGACAGCTATCACTTCCCCGACCGATTTAGTGAAAAATTGGTCGAGGCCAAAAGATAAAACAAAATATACCAACTCAAACTTAAACGATCCACCATGAACACTACCCTGGCTACATCTGGCAGGGAAGCTGTCCACCAAGAGTTATATGGTTTTTTCCAAAGATGGCCATCCCTGCCATCCATCCCATTACCAACGAAGAGGTTTTTTCGTTTAGTTGTTTCCCGTATCAATAATCAAAATTATTAAGTGCTCTTGCCTACGAACGTTTTTATAGAATTGTGTTTATTTTTATATTAATTTTAGGTCCATGTGGACACATTGTAATTTTAACCTAGTCTTTAAGCCTGCCTACAGAAGACAGGAGCTACTTTTCTATTTTTCTCCAAGCCAAACCGGACCTACCCCGTCCAGCGTCACACTCGCCACGGCGGTGTTCACCGTGGTTGTCTGGCTGGCCCCGGGCTAGGATCCGATGAAGCATATATTTGTATTAAAAACATTGAATAAAACATTAATGTTGTGCAGACTATAAATTTAACACTCAAGTTCTTAGGTGCAAATCCCACCGAACGCAAGACTTTTTTTCTGATTTAATACGAAAAAATATTTCAACTTAATAAATATAATTAAATGAGATCGTTCATATTGTTTAGTGCTCTTTTCGGCTTCAAGGATTCACCGGGTGGGGGGGTTCCAGCCGCTTCCAGTAGCTGCCGATTTTTATTGAAAAGTCCTGGAAAAGTCAGGGTATTTCAAAATTGGGAATTGGTATACACCCTGATCAGGAGTTGAGTAATAATTGTTTTCTATATAATATGATCCCAACATGGTTAGCAAAATTCTCATCGAGTGTATTGTTCAAGCATTTTGATGGTTGGAAGCGCCCCCTTCTTTAAAATTTTGAGTTTTAGTTAACCCAACGTCCATGCAAATTATTAAATTCATTTGTTTTAAATATATAATAGTTAAACATACTTCATTCAAGCGATTTTTTATATAAAAAAATATGTAGAAATTAACTACTGACAGTAACGCGTTTTGTCTCATTTTTTTACTATTTAATATTAACATGACGTTTAAAGATATGTCTAGAACTGAATATGATGAAGCACTTTGTCAGACTAGTCAGGTAGGTCGTGGTGGTGTGATATCAATCAAATATAACTTTGCAGGCGTGGAAGAACTCGAAGGGAGTTAAAAGACCCATTGTCCTCTGTTGGAAGTCCATTGAAAATATTTTCTTTTCATCGCATGTTAGATGAACTGAAATGTATTGGTAATCACGTATTCTATCGCGCGATGTCTGATGCTTAGATAAGTAGATATATATTAAATATTAATTATTTGTGTTTATTATGCCTCATGTAAAAATGATTATCATAATTCCTTTCATAGTGATCTTAATATCCTGTCTGGGAATACTAAGGTACCCAATAAAGAGTAATCGAGTGTCGCACAGTGGTCGGTTTTACAAATAAGAATGGATGGTTAGCTGGACCAAAATACAACAATTGACATTTTGAGAAATTCTTTGAACTAATGTATTCCTAAAATAAACATCCAAATAAATACAACACTAAATAAAAAACCGCTACCGAGGAATCACTTACACGCCCTATGTGGAAACAATTGTTCATATAATTTTAGTAATATAATATTTGAAATCTAAATAATATTTGAAACTAGTCCAGTCATTAAGTGATGAAAGGGGGTTTTGAAAACAAATCGTGAAGTAGTTATGACTTTTTGCTCTTTTATGTTTTTTGCTGATTACGAATCTGAGGTTTGCCAACAAAATTTTCTCCTGGAGTTTGAGTTGTAGCCAAAAAAACATGAAAAAAAAGTTTTCTTCCCGTTTTTTTGCTTATAACCCAAAAACTATCAACTTTGGGTAAAACATAAAATAATAATCTGCACAAAAGGACATAGCCAGGATAAGCATGTAAAATCTGACCCCAAACAAAATTTTGTTTGTCATCAACCCTAAATATGATTTTCCCAACATTTTAAGCCTGCAACCGCCATATTGGAGGAGTGGTGGTTTTTTTTTGTTTTTGTTTTTTAAAATTTTCTCGATTACCGTTGTACGAAAAAATTCACAGTTGTTACTTACGTGTTGGATTATTTACCCAATTTTTTTCATAATTTTTAAATGCAAAAAACCCCGCACAAAAGCAATGGAAAAAGACTACCCGTCAATTTGACTGAAACTTTTAGAAAATGTTCTTCTCGGCATCCCGAACAAAAGTCTCCATGGGCACAACAAAATTCTATGATTAGTTTTCGAGTTATGGGACGTTGAAGTCCCAGATTTTACGGGATCCTAGGAGTGCAAATAGCATAGGGTAGGTATAATACTACTGATAATTGAGTTATTATTAATTCCAAACGCAATGAAAGTGATATTTGATATTGCAAGACTTTTTATTGAAAACCAAGCTTGAAAAAGTCGGAAAATGTTGGAAAATCCCGGAAAATTCATGCGAAATCCACGATTTTAAATACATTACGTTGAAATGCGTACAAGTATCTAAGACTCACTTGTAACTCAGATTTAGCGATGTGGAAAACCTTGGAAAATTGCTAAATCTGAGTTACAAGTGAAAAATCTTGTGGTACATTGAGTCTTAGATACTTGTACGCGTTTCAACGTAATGTATTTAAAATCGTGGATTTCGCATGAATTTTCCGGGGTTTTCCAACATTTTCCGACTTTTTCAAGCTTGGTTTTCAGTGAAAAGTCTTGCAATATCAAGAGATATAACTTTCATTGCGTTTGGAATTAATAATAACTCAATTATCAGCAGTATTATACCTATCCTATGCTAGTTGCACTCCTAGGATCCCGTAAAATCTGGGACTTCAACGTCCCATAACTCGAAAACTAATCATAGAATTTTGTTGTGCCCATGGAGACTTTTGTTCGGGATGCCAAGAAGAACATTTTCTAACAGTTTCAGTCAAATCGACGGGTAGTCGTTTTCCATTGCTCTTGTGCGGGGTCTTTTCGTATGCAAAAAATATTGCAAATTTTTGCATAAAATTTTTTGGCACTTTAAGAAAGAGGGCCGCTCTGAATTTTTCATCGTAAATCACTCATTTATCAAGGCCTATTCTCAAATTATTTTCATATTTTTAAAAAATGTGGAAGATAGTTAAAAAAACGAAAAACGACCATTCTCTTATACGCGCCTCACTCATTTGGACGCATGTCTTGTTAACAAATATACAGGATGTTTCATTAATAATTGGACATACACTGACTGGAGAATCCTTATTCCATAATATGAATATTTAACCTGAAACACTTGGATAAAATGTGCCTCCTTACTGAGATACAGGGTGTCAAAGTTTTTTCTTTTTTTTGCAATATCTCAACTACCTCTTGACTTATCTTCACCCAATTTGGTAAGGAAACCTTTTTTAAGCTAAGAAACAATAATTTATGTATTACATCACGCTAGCCCGTGGAGGGCGCCTCATGAGCTATACCTGATGATGAATATTTTTTCTCTTTCTTTTTACGAAACGTAGTGGCACTTTTGACTAGAAAATCTCATGCAGGAGTCATTTCTACGTAAAAAAGGTACACTTGATAGAACTTGATAATTCCAACCGTTTTCGAGAAAACTGCCGCATAGATCTCAAAAATTCTTTGAAAACAAACCCAATTTGAAAGGGAAAAATTGTATTTATTGAAAAATGTACTTTGGTGACGTCTTAGTTCTGTCTAAATGTCAAACTAATGAAATTATACGTAAATGACAGAACTTTTAATAAATACAATTTTTCCTCTTCAAATTGGGTTTGTTTTCAAAGAATTTTTGAGATCTATGCGGCAGTTTTCTCTAAAACGGTTGGAAGTTCTATCAAGTGTACTTTTTTTTAGTAAAAATGACTCCTGTATGAGATTTTCTAGTCAAAAGTGCCACTACGTTTCGTAAAAAAAAAGAGAAAAATATTCATCATCAGATATAGCTCATGAGGCGCCCTCCACGGGCTAGCGTGATGTAATACATAAATTATTGTTTCTTAGCTTAAGAAATGTTTCCTTACCAACAGAGCTGGGCAAATATGTACTTACAAATACCTCATAAGTATTTAAATACTAGAAAGTATTTAAATACCGAGTATTTAAATACTTCTTGCAGCAAGTATTTGTATTTATACTTGCAAATACTTTATCTGAAATATTTACTACTTAGTATTTGTGAAAATGATCCTAAAGGTATTTATAAATACTTAAACTATTTAAATAACTGGGAAGTATTTAAATACTTCTAAAAAGTATTTAAATCCTTTTCTGACAGTATTTAAATACTTTCAGAAATATTTGAATACCCTCTAAGTATTTAAATCTCAAAACTATTTAAATAAATACAACAAATATAATCAAATACACCAGGGAGACAGGCAGATACTCGTCAAGAATCAAGACATGCACTATACTATGTAGTTAATAAATACATTGCATCATTCAGTCTTCAGTCATTCATGTCTTAATTCCCAGAAAGTTGGTTGAGAGCAGACATGGACAGTAAGTGTTACTGTTAATGTATGTTTTGTGATTGTGACAGAGAACAGTTGAACTAGTAGTACCATAGTCTCTGTGCTTTATTTGGGTATTTGCAGAAGACGCAAAGGTCTACTCTACGGATAAGTGAAAGTCCAATACCCAACTAGAACTGATTAAGTATAGAGGTTATTAAAATAGTATCATAGAAGTTCATGAAAGTCATGAAACCTAAAATTTTGACACCTCAAATAGTCAAATAGTATTTAATATAATAATAATAATGATAATAATAAGTCTATTGATTTCTACAAAAATAGAAAATACAATTTGGCGAAGTTTAGCCATTAAAGGCTATTTTTACACTTAACTATGCTTCAAAATATTTCAGTGTTATCAAAATATTTAAATATTCAGAAAGTATTTAAATACTAAGTTCAAACTATTTAATTACTTTTGTTATTTATTATTTAAATACTTTTATCTTTTGAAAATACTTATATTTATATACTTTCAATTTTCTCAAAGTATTTAGTATTTAATATTTAAATACTTTTTCAACGTATTTGCCCAGCTCTGCTTACCAAATTGGGAGAAGGTCGGTCAAGAGGTGGTTGAGATATTGCAAAAAGAAAAAACTTTGACACCCTGTATTTCAGTAAGGAGGCACATTTTATCTAAGTGTTTCAGGTTAAATCCTCATATTTTGGACTAAGGATTCTCCAGCTAGCGTATGTCCAATTATTTATTAAACATCCTGTATATTTGTTAACAAGACATGCGTCCAAATAATAGTGAGGCGTGTATAAGAGAATGGTCGGTAAGACAGTTTTTCGTTTTTTAACTATCTAACTATTAACACATTTTTAAAAAATATGAAAATAATTTGAGAATAGGCCTTGATAAATGAGTAATTTATGATGAAAAATTCAGAGTGGCCTTCTTTCTTAAAGTGCCAAAAGATTGTATGCAAAAATTTGCAATTTTTTTTGCATAATAATAATAATAAGATTTATTTTCCACTGTGACAATATACATTGTATGGGATTCGTCAATTAATACAAAAATTCAGACATAAATAACATTTATCAGTTAAAAATGTTTTTAATTTTTTTTTTAAATATACAAATTTTTACTGTCT
Source organism: Rutpela maculata (assembly GCA_936432065.2). Taxonomy (NCBI): domain Eukaryota; kingdom Metazoa; phylum Arthropoda; class Insecta; order Coleoptera; family Cerambycidae; genus Rutpela; species Rutpela maculata. The sequence continues at coordinate 287,657,322 of OW386285.2, read as the reverse complement.
TTAATTGTTTGTGGCAAGCAGTTAAACATCTTAGGTTCCATACGAAATTTGCATTTAAAAATTATGAGAAGAATTGGGAAAATCTGTAAGTAACAACTGTGAATTTTTTCGGATTTTTTCATACAACGGTATCCGAGAAAATTTTAAAAAACGAAAATCAAAAAAACCCCACCACTCCTCCAATATGGCGGCTGCAGGCTTGATATTTTGGGAAAATCATATTTAGGGTAAGCCCCTTCAAATAGTTGATAACAAAAAAAAATTGTTTGGGGGCAGATTTTACATGCTTATCCTGCTATGCCCTTTCCTCTAATTTAGGTCTACACTATTTTCTTCGCCACGTGTATCGTTTAGGCACAAACACGGGTTGAAGTTAGCATATTATTTTGACGCTCAAGCTCAACACCAAGCAAATGTGTTGAAGGGCGGGCGGGCCCCCCCTACACCGTTATACCGACCATCTTCCTTTCATGAAACGTCGAGAATTTAAGTTTGAGCAATAAAAATTCTGTCTGTAACTTTTTTTTGTGTGCACGATTACTCTAGAACCGTTTAAGATATTGACTTGAAATTTGGTACACGTATGTATTTTCTGTTATGTCTACATGAGAACTTAGAGGCAACTCCCATAGATGTCTACAGGGGTATAAAGCTTGTCACAATATCAACACGGATGGAACTAAAGTAACACCATCTACTTCAAGAAGCTGAGGTCGACCGAAAAGCGGACTATGGAAGCAGAAACGAAGAGCAGTAAAATATAATCATTGTTAAAGTTCACTAGCAGTGAAGAATTACTTTTTGTGACACAAGCTAGTTTATACAGGGAATATGAAATCTCAAAAAAAAATATTGCCAGAAGTTTTTCTCTTTTGAAAACTCTTACACTATACATGCCGAAGATGATGTAGAGCAGTAATAAAATCTATTCTAAAGATTTCTCTGAGAATTCCTCTACTCTGATGATAATTTCGCTGGTGATAACGAATATGTGCATGTGTATATGAATCATTTATTACAATACAATTATAATATCTATATTTAGGTATCTGGATTGTTCAAAATTTACTAACTTTGTAAATGTTATATATGTAATATACAAAATTATAACAGAAAGACATACAATTTAAATAGACCACTGTGTGTCGAGGTAAATGCAACAGTCAACTGTACTCAAAATGTTTTTTTTTTTTAATTTTGGTGTTGTTTCCCATGCACTCGTTAATTGTATTCAAATGAGAAATAGTCCAGTAGCATTAGTAAAAAAAAGACTGAAATTTATTGAAATTGGTTTCAGGATGCCACGTGGATTAAACGATAGTTTTATTGATTACGAACATGACCCTGAATTTGGTCCACTTTTTGACCGCCGGAACATTGTTTATTTAACGATTTATTGTTGAAAAATTCCAAAAAATCGACTTTTTTAAAGATAACTCAAAGACCTTTGACGATAGGTTTTTCAATTTATAGATACTGTTAGAACTTTGAAAAACCGTTAATTTGAGAGATGTTTCGTTTGAAACGCTTGAAAATTTGTTTAAATAATTGCAAAAAATCGCGAAAATTTCAGCAATTTGCAAATATTTTTCATTCTTTAACAAAAGCACTTTAGTGCTTGAAACTTTGATGAAATATGTCTTTTATTACTCCAAAGTTATCCCTAAAATTTCATCAAAAAATTTTAATTAGTTTAAGAGATATTCAATTTGTTTATTAAAAACATAAATAATGTAAAATGCAAATTCACCCAGTTCCCGTTGTCGTGGAGGGTTGATCTTGACATCATTTTTTTTGTTGAGACTTAAACTTTATGTTTTCATTAATGGCAAATCAAATTTGCATTATTTTCAACTTCAAAATGGCGTTTGAAAAAGTGTCACATTTTGAGATTAGGTTTTTTGCTAATAACTTTTAAACAAATGAAGATTTGGCAATATCGTTCTCATATCTTTGTTGCTGAGGTCTTTTCAGACATTAAAAAAAAATGTCTCTGTAGCCTTATTTGAAGCCGAGATGATTTTTTTTTTAAATAAATCCGTAAAAAAATTTTTAACAAAAAATAATTGTTTATAACAAATTATTGTTTAATTGGAAAAAAATCGACATGACAGATATTATTATTTCATCACGCTACCCCAAATTAAAAAAAAGTCAAAATCGGAGAAACGGTAAATTTTTGGTTGACGGATTTGAACTCGTATCGATCATTTTATGAACGTGTTACAGATATGACTCATGCTTCTCACTCCTGTTCTGACGCTGATTTAAAATTAATTATTGTTATCGTTGCAAATTGAATTTTTCCCCCAAACTCAGCTCTATTACAAAGATAGATTATTAAACTAGTTGTTCGCCAAGTCTCAGCTGTTAATGTTTATTAATAAACAAATTACGAATTTATTAAAAAAAAATCATCTCGGCTTCTAGTAAGGCTACAGAGTCATTTCTTTTTTTTTGAAAATGTGTTAAAAAACCCCAGCAACAAAGATATCAGAACGATATTGCAAAATCTTCATTTGTTTAAAAGTTATTAGCAAAAAACCTAACCTCAAAATGTGACACCATTTTGAAGTTGAAAATAATGCAAATTTGATATACCATTAATGAAAACATAAAGTTTAAGTCTCAACAAAAAAAATGATGTCTACAACAACGGGAACGGGAACTGGGCGAATTTGCATTTTACATTATCCATGTTTTTAATAAACAAAATGAATATCTCTTAAACTAATTGAAATTTTTTGATGAAATTTTAGAAGTAACTTTGGGGTGATAAAAGACATATTTTGTCAAAGTTTCAAGTACTAAAGTGCTTTTGTTAAAGAATGAAAAATATTTGCAAATTGCGAAAATTTTCGCGGTTTTTTGCAATTATTTAAACAAATTTTCAAGCGTTTTAAACGAAACACTTCTCAAATTAACTGTTTTTCAAAGTTCTAACAGTATCTACAAATTGAAAAACCTATCGTCAAAGGTCTTTGAGTTATCTTTAAAAAAGTCGATTTTTTGGAATTTTTCAACAATAAATCGTTAAATAAATAATGTTCCGGCGGTCAAAAAGTGGACCAAATTCAGGGTCATGTTCGTAATCAATAAAACTATCGTTTAATCGGCGTGGCATCCTGAAACGAATTACAATATGCATATTTGCTAATTCCACTCTCCTAAAAGAGTAAACGACTTTTTGCACATGAAAAAACTTCTAGATATTTTCTTCTTCGCAGCTCATTACAGCATCCGAACAAGTTGCATGGCAATTTGCGGAAATTAAATTCCCATCTCGTGCATTTCGTTGTTCTAAATAACAAATATTTCTTAAAACAGTGGTTGTGGATTTTCTATGACACACAGTTACAATTTAGATCTAATTACAGATATTTGTCACTATCAAAACTCGTAAGTACGGAGAAGTATTGTCTCAATGAATAGCAGGGAAATGAACTAGCTATAGTAGGTTTTTCCGTTATATTGATAGAAAAAACGCTGGATATCTGGAAAATTTTGTCAACGCATCATAGAGTGGATTGTTCTGTTCTATCGCGCCCTACATTAGTATCTCTAAGAGAAAAAATAATAGATAAAATTATGCATAAAATAAAATAATAATTTAATGCCAATAATTTTGAATTTCGCACTTTTCATTTTTTGAATTATCTTGTCCCTAACGATCACACGTATTTCCCAAAATGCCCAAAAGTTTTTTTCTTTGAAAGTGTGCATTTTAGAAACTATTGGCATTTTTTTTTGTTTTACGCCAAATTTTATCAGCCTTTTTGTTTCTCTTAGAACTATTTTTAACGTGGAACTGAACAAAATATACGAATACGCAATTTTTTACAGTTTTTTTTTAAATCGTCTGCTTTCCCACCCGGCTTAAGGACTTAACCGAAAAAAATTGTAGTCCTGGGTTATTTCCTTTCAAATATGGCAGATGGCAGCGTTATCTGGTTTTCCTGGTAATATTTTCGATTACTGAGATACGATTTAAAATGTAAACAGTGCGCCTCCTACACTCTCAGCGTAATACAGTAAAGTAAAATAAAATCTGAATTGTAAGAAACATCGATTTTCTGGTGTAATATACGTATATAAAAGGTCGGATCTAATAAATAAGGAAAGCTTCCGCCTATTCAGAAGGTTTTTAAAGGATGGACTAAAAGATCCCCGTGTAATTCCACATTCTGGTCAGCAACATAGACTGATTATAAAGATAATTTAAATAATCATCCACTGCATGAATAATTCAGCAAGGAACATACCGTTAGAAGAAAATTTAAATTTGGCAAAAACCTGTTATATATCTAGAAATAGGAACTAAACGGAATACGAAATAAGAACAGCTTTATTTTAATCAAATAAATAGGACGATAAATACAATAGTAGATAGCCTCCTTGATCGTTTAAAAATAAGAAAGAAATTGCTCATTGTGTTGGATGTAACTTCTGCAGAGTGATAAGAAAAGTAAGTATGTTCCTTGAAAGAAAACTGCAACTTTCTTTTTTCTGTAATATATTTTGATATTGCTTATTAGTTGGTTTTTATTGATAGAGCTCCCCCTATTTAAAATCAATGTAAAAGCAACTTGGCAAGGGCAGTCAAATTTTAGACGTTAATAATTCATTACGAGATGATTACAGGACATAGTGAGAGGTTTTTAAAAAAATTTAATTTGGCTTGCCTCCCGTTCTAATTAAAAAATTAATGTAATGTACTAGACTATTAAAAATTTGAAAATAACAACTACAATCGTCTTCCAATGTCCCAGTTTGTTTTTATATGATTGGTCTTTCCCCACACTAAAAGCTAGACTCTTTATTTATGTTTTTTATTACAGTTTTGTTAAGTAAATTAGTTTACAACGTTTACAACATTTACGATATGAAAAAATATACCCGGCGTGTTGTGTAACGATTAAAGCATGTTAAGTTGTCCTAGTAGTTTTATATTATGGCAGCAAGTAGCAGTAATTTGAGTCTAATTAAGAACATGTTGTGCTAGTCCAAAATAGCTCTTACCGAAATATAAGCTCAAGGCTCTTTAAAAAAATCAGTGTAGATTTATAGGAAGGCTTATTTAAGCACTGTACGTATGTACATGCCCACATTAGACACACGTCTTATTTAATAAGGCGTTGAAAAGTTAATTAGGGTGACAGGAAAATTAGATTAGATTAGAATGTACAAGCCGATGATAGGCAAAATATTTTTAAACTTTTGTAGCGAAATATATTTAGGAAATTAACCCGGAAATTTGATTGTATTTCAGCTTAATATCATGTGAAATAACCCTATTAGCCTTCCATGGAGCATTAATGTATTAAAAAAATGGAGAAAATGGAGCTCAAAAACCACCAAAATGAATGAAAAACCGAAAAAACTCTCTTTTCTTCTTTTTGGACAAATACTATCCGACCATATAGCACTTAAGAAAAAAAAAAGAAAAAATGTTGTTCGAAAAACCAGATTGTAGCTAAAACATTGTCTAAAAACTTTTATTTGAAACACTTTTTGATAAAAATTTAGATAAAAGGAGGGCAAAATTTGAATTTAGTAATTTGCGTGCATCTCGTTTATTTTCAAATTTTCTCAAAAATATGTAGCATATCTTATTCAGATTGAAAATCGAATTGAAAAAAGATCGTGAAGTCGAATCTGCCCTTATAGTCTATTGTATATGTACTGTAGAAAGGAACTAAAACGTTAAAGGGTTTAATTGCCTCTAAAATATGAGAAAACCGCGGAGTGCTACCATTTTTGAGATCGAAGTAAAAAGGTCCACTTTGCACATTTTTGAGTTTTACTTGAAAACTATGCATTTTGCAGGTATACAATTATGAACAAATTAATTTAATCTATCTTTTCTAAGTTGTTATTTAAACAAAACAATCTTCGAAACGCTGTATCTAGGTTTCTATTTGTCGTAGAGACTTTTACCAGCCACCATTTCAACGTCGTAAAGTCAACTTTCACTTTAATATAATAATGTCTAAACCTGAATTTACTCAAAAAAAAGTTACAGGACGAAATTTGAAAAAAATAGTAAAAATTAACAAAAAAAGTTAAAAGCTGCAAACTTTGAAACGCTATATCTCGGCCACTATTAATCGTAAATTTTTTTACAAAATGTCATTTAAATGGGTAAAACGCCAGCTTTATTTTTTATGCAGCAATGTCTATGCCTAAATGTACCCGGGCTAAAATAAAAAAAAATTTAAAAAATCGCATTTTTTCGTGTTTTTTGTTTTGTTTTTTGGACGTATCTTTGTAAAAAAAATATTTTGACTTTTGAAGGTGCCATTTCGATTGGAAATTTAATTCTCTACAGCTTTTCTATTTACGTATTTATAGGAGAAAAATGCATAGTTTTCGAGCAAAACTCAAAAATGTGCAAAGTGGACCTTTTTACTTCGATCTCAAAAACGCACCCTTTACCTTTAAATGGTAGCACTCCGCGGTTTTCTCATATTTTAGGGTCAATTGAACATAAGAAACAATAAAAACTTTAACGTTTTAGTTCCTTTCAACCCTCTTTTTTTGAACATAGACAATAGCCTATTAAGATGACACATAGCTCTGTCACTTTGACATAGAACTCAAGATGGCGTCCACCTAGTTTTAACGAAACCGAAATTTATTTCGGTTCGGTTTCGGTTACGGTTAACTGACGTACACCATTTTTCGGTTTTCAGAGCAGCGTTAATTTGGCTTTCGGTTTCGGTTTTCAAAGCAGCATCAATTCGGTTTTCGGTTACGGTTTCGGTTTTCCAGAATCTCACATTCCGGATTTCGGTTACGGTTAGGAAAAATTCGTAATTACGGTGCGGTTTTCGGTTAGGGTTTCGGTTAAAATTAAATTAATGCTTGCAGGGACCGAGAACGAAATTTTTTTCGGCTTGGTTCCCCTTACGGTTATCTAACGTACACCATTTTCGGTTTTCGGTTACGGTTTTGGTTTTCAGGGCAGCGTTAATTTGGTTTTCGGTTTCGGTTTATTTTTTCCAGAATCTCTCATTTCGGTTTTCGGTTTTGGTTAGAAAAAAATCGTAATTACGGTGCGGTTTTCGATTACGGTTTCGGTTCGGTTACGGTTCCTGGTTTTAACCTGTTAAAATGGTACTTAACAAAGTCAAGTTTTGGAAATACAGGGTGTCCCTAAATTCCCGTACTCCACTTTAGGTGCTGATTCTACATGCAATAATAGTAAGGAAGCTTCCTATAAACGCGTCTGGAAATGCTTCCTGAGGGAGTAATGGCCCTCTGAGGATGCCGCCAACATACTGCTTGCTTATCATTAAAATACTTTGGAACAACTCTGTGAGACCCGAAGTGATGTAAGACCCGATTCACGAATTTGCATTATTGACACTTATTTTTGTACAGTATTAACCAAAATTAATTTTATTCATAAGTGGGGGGAAATGAGGGATAGTTACTCTTTGTTTCTACATTTTTTTATGCACAATGGGGTCATTTGGACCGAGTTTTCCAGAACGCTGGCACTGGATATGAACAAATTGCCCAATAAGTTAGCCTCACCGATCACTAAATTTAAATTCGGTTGACTGTTTTATATAGGATCATACGGTCATAAGAGATTTAGCATATCTTAATGATACCATTAGTAAGGGCGACATACAAGGAGATATATTGGCGACATTTAAAACTATCACTCAAGAAATGGCGCAAAGGTCCACAAATAATATTGTTCGCCAATCTGAACAAGAAAGAAAGCGTTGTGAGCAGCTTTTATAGTTTTGTGTCTATCAGTAGGTAATAGAAAAATAGCGTATGTCAATTTTTATTTTTTAAAGTGTTCCTGAGTATTTTGACAAGTTTGCGGGGTCAGCGGTGGATGGCGTTAGCGCCATCTTTGTGAGAAGTTCAAACGCAAATATCTCACGGACCATTAATGCTACGACAAAGATGGTAAGGACCTTTTTTGTTCAACACTCGATTCTCTACTGCGAACATGTCGTGGCCCCAATTGTTCGCGGGATATTTGCGTTTGAACTTTTCGCAAAGATGACGGCTAACGCTAGTCCCCGCCAACCTCGCCAACTTGGCAAAATACTCAGGAGGCACATCCCAACAATTTAGAAAAGAAAAAAATAGCTTGCTCTGTTTTTGCAAAGAAGTACTAATATTGGTTGTACTAATTGTTTCTTTTAATATAATTCGTTAAACTTTTTGCAAAATTAATGATAATTTTATTATTATTATTATAATAAAAGTAAGCATTGGTAAATATTTACTGACATATTTACAGGAACTTTTCGTATTATTTTTGCACACCAAGTTGTCCTAAAGTATTTTCGAGATAATCAGCAAAATCTATATTTAGGCGTTATCGTTAAAGGGCCGTAGCTCGCTTGGGAAGCATATCCAGACACATGTTCATAGGAAATGTCCTTATAATTTTTACATGTATAATCAGCACCTAAAGGAAAACGCAGTAATTTCGTTGCACTCTGTACATCAAGGCACAATCTTCGAGATAGAAGGACTAACAGAAGAACTGTAACAAAAAACAAAATTTAGCTAACGATAATATACATCAATAATATACATCTATTATATGTGAATTATGACATTTATATATTTAAGTTCTTAAACTGCTCATATCATAATGTAATGTACTATATATAGCTTTATAATCCGTGTGTAACTTCCCTTGTGTTACAACCCTCTTACCGTGACCTCTCAGTGTAGTGTTGGGATAAAAGCCCTCATAAGCGAGAAGAACTGTGTACACTTGTGATTTTCTTGGGTTTTTCAACTTATTCTCAGTCATGTTAGGTTAAATTAGGTACTCATTTATGTGAGGATGTAAAAAATAAATATGTTATTTGAGGATAGGATTTTGCAGAGTGAGATGGAAATATGCGTTTATTTTCCTTTTATTATAAATATTTAAAAAATCATAAATGGTATAATCTTTAAAATAGTTTCAGATACTTCCCATTGTTCTAAGGAATACAACCTTATACAGTTTTTATCATAATTTTGTGTATAGTTAAATGCCATACTCTAATACTGAAATTAGGAACTATTTTCATTGAAAAACTACGATATTTACAATAAAAAATATATATAGTTGAATTCGTTAAAATAATAGCAATTATTTAAAACAGTTTTAAAGATTATACTGTATGGTTTTTTAATTATTTATAATAAACCGAAAATAAACGCATATTTCCCTCTCACTCTGCAAAATCCTTAACCGAAAGACTAATTGATGAATATCCAACGCCACAGACAGATAGAACGTAAAAGATTTATCACTGAATTATAAATATAGCACAATTACTTATACAATAACTTTATTAAATGAGGAATTACAAAATTTAAATATAAATATTAATTTAATTTAATTTAATTTTACATATAAAAGGTTTATTTAAAAAATAGTAACAAAAATTCAAAATATTTATCATACACCGGGTGTCCGAAAAGTCTGGAAACGGTCGTACAGCACTTCGGATCGAAAAATAAAAAAATACGTGTTTAATATTAAAAAAAACTATCTAGTGATACCAAAGTTGACCCCCCTTCCTCACCCCCTGGTGGTGGGGTGGGAGTAACTTTCAAATCTGAAATTTTTTTATGCATTTTTTACACCCCGAATTACGTAGGTTTTGTACGAATCATTATTTTCGATTCGTGATAGATGCCGCTGTAATCGCAAAAAATCAGATTTTGCAATTTAGGGGCTGTCCATAAATGATGTCACGCTTCTGTTGTTAATTTTTGCTCCCCCCCGTGTCATACGTTGTCAAGCTCGTTCACCCTCTGTCTGTCACGTCACATTAACTTTTGTGTAAATTAATAAAAATTGTAAGGAAAAACTCTTTCTCGGGTTTTGGTTTATTTGTATAAAATATTAGGCATAAAATTATTTTCTTGTATTGTGACATCACAATTGCTTGAGGGGGTGGGGTCAACTTAGTATCACTGGATAGCTTTTTAAAAATATCGAACACGTATTTTTTTTATTTTTCGATCCAAAGTTTATTTCTCAAGTCATTCAAGTAATCGCAAAATCTGATTTTTGCGATTACAGCGCCATCTAGCTCAAATAAAAGAAAATCGAACAATCGAAATTGAGGTTTCCAATTTGAGATTTTGAAGTTACCCCACCTCTAGGTGGGGAAGGGGTATTAACTTTGGTATTACTTGATAGCTTTTTAAAAAATATTGAAAACGTATTTTTTTATTTTTCGATCCGAAGTGTATTTCTCGAGTTCTTCCAAATTTTTTGGATACCCCGTATATAAGAACCGTACGTAAAAACAACCTTGTTACCTAACAAAAAATTATTATACATTTATTTAACTATAATTTCTACTTATCCTCAAGTCAAAAAGAAAACTATACTTATTTTTGTGTTTTCAAATTTTTGTTTTTGAAAAAAATTCTTGAATAAAATATGTAGGTATCTAGTTTGTGTTTAATTTACAATGTGATTTTCAAAAAACCCAATTTCTAAGCGAGATATGGCCAATTATTAGTTAAGAAAATATATTCTTGGGTGATAGAAACAGTATGTCTATGTGCAAGTCAAAACTTTGGTACACTTAGTCTTAAAATACGATCTTGATTCGACATTTTATATGAATAACATCACACATCACAACATTTTTTTAACATTTTAAACATTTTTTTTTTTATCAAAATACACGACTTCTAATAAATAGTTGACGACTTCTGACTTAAATATGGTGCACAAGCTCATTACAAAGGCCATGTTACCGAAACTATACAAAGAAAAATCTGTAACGGTATTTACATAGAATTTCCCTCTCTATTTGGCACCTTTCATTTATTAATTGTTTTGTCTGTTGGATAGCCACCCTATAACAAAACGCCATATTTGGCTTGCTTTCTGACAATAGTGGCAACTACAAATATTACTCTCTCCGTCGTACAGTGAGGGATTTTGCTATACTTTTTTTCAAAATTCTGTAAGTCGCTCAATTTTGAACGGATTTTGATGCGGTTGTGCTTAAAATGCTTGAAAAGTTTCACTCTCTGACGTGCAGTGCCACTTTCTCATAAACTATCACGTATAACCGCTAGAGAATGTAATATCAACCCTTAAAATAGCTAAAATCTTTTTAAAAAATTTCAAAATCATTTTAAAAGTTAATGCATTTAAGAAAAAAAGTCACTGGGCATTTCCTGGAAGTAAAATAATCATATATATGCAAATTAATTATACACACCTTTTTTGGGGGGTGAATTTTGGATGTAATGGAAAAAATAAGTATTTCAGGGCTAAAAATGGCCCTTGTAAGGGTATTTTGGTCTCCCCTTTCCATTTCTGAAGTTCGTTTTTACGTACAACCCTAAAAAAGGGTAAATTTTAAATAAAATCTCAAATTTTTTAAAAATGTTTTTAGGGGTTGATATTAATTACACTTTCTAGAGGTTGTAAGTGATAGTTTATGAGAAAGTGGCACGTCAAAGAATGAAACTTTTCAAGCATTTTAAGCCCAACCGCATCAAAATCCGTTCAAAATTGAGCGACTTACAGAATTTTGAAAAAAGTATAGCAAAATCCCCACGGTGCGTCGTTGACTATTTTTTAACGTTATCACCACGTTTATTTTCCACCAAAAGTATAACAGATTTCTTCTTTGATTTGTGTTAACTACATGCCAAATATTTTCTTCCATCACATTTTTTTCATTACTTTTTTTAGAGTGTCCATCCCGCATATTTTTCATTAAAAATATATAATTTCCTCGTTGGCAATACATTTCAATAATATAATGTGATTGTCAAGGATTACTAACGACGCCGACTACCTTTTGGAAAATACACGTCAATCAAAAACAAAATCAATCTGTTCTCTGGTGTCAGAAGTCAGAAGTGCGAGATTTATTAAATTTCAGTTTTTACATTTTCTTATTTAACTCAAATTTAACTCTCGGATAGGTATCACGTAGCAATTAATATACAATTGTTTATTATTAATGATATACGTGGTACATTACACGTTCCAAATCGGTTCTGGTGTTGACATACCATAGAAATATATTCATTGCAAGCAGGTGGGTAATTATATTTTTAAATTGTGTAATGAGCACTATGTGACAATTATATAAAAATAAAATAAAAATAACTTTAATTCTGTAGTAGTTTAACAAAGTTTTAAACTTTTACAATAATGTTCAACAAAGGTTACAACACTTTTTATGTATTAGGTTCTACAAACACAAAATTACTACATAGTATACTAATGAGCGTTTTTCTAATCAAGATTGCATCATCGGGAAATGACTAAAATGACAAATATGGCAATTATTTAAAAAAAAACTGCAATGATTATCCTATAGAAAGAATGTTTAACTCTTATATAGAAAATTCAACATTCCATGTTACATTTAGTTATAATTCTACTGTTATAATAGTAATAGAGAAAATATTAAACATTTATTTAATTTCATTCCATAAAATTTATCTTTATTTATATGAATCTATGAAACAATGAAACCAAAGGTTTTCTAGTTTAACTTTTTTCGTATGTTTTTTTACACCGAGTGTGGCGAGTTTCTGAAAGAACTTCATACATGATTTAGGGTGTCTACACTGTATATTTTTCCCTAAAAGTAAATTAGATTTCTGCCTTGGTAATAGCTTGGGTTTACCTAGTTATTGCCAAATTGATCCGTCAAATAGTCTTTAGACATAGCACCAATACCGATAAATTGGACTGATGCAATTGAAAGACCTTAATTTTCGTAATCTACACAATCTGAAATATCGGTAAGTGATATTTTCGCAATTACAATGCTTCCCTTCGGCAAGACGAGGGAAAAGAACAGTAAAAATATATAGATTATATAGAGATAGTATTGCTTAAACAATTACTAATAGCAGTTGAAATAATATATGTTTTAATGGTTGTAATATAACTTAGCACATTAAACAATAGTATATTGCGGTATCTAGTGGTAAAAGCAACACATTCCCGGACGATGATGTAAATTGTTGCCCGAGAATGTGCTTTTACTACGAGGTACACATATTATTTTTTATGAAATCGCAATCAACATTATTAGAAATATATAAAAATAAAAAAATATATACATATTAAAAAAATATATAAAAAACAGTTCGGGAAAGTAACTTTTATATATAAAAAAACAGCCTGGAAAAATTTACTTTCCCGACCTAGGCCGGGAATGGTATATTGTGTATTTAGGTGTGAAAGCAATACATTCCCGGACGACGATGCAAATTATTGGCCGAGGCGCTAACCGAGGCCAACAAGCATCGAAATCCGGGAATGTGCTTTCACACCGAAGTACACATACTATTTTTTCTGAAATCACAATCAATATTATTATAAATTAGGGAATTTGTATTAATGCATAACATTTCTTCGTTATAATCTAACTGCTTACTAATAAATGCAATTTTAATGTGAGTTAGTTTGTCTGCATGTATTTATTTACTGTCTAAAATATACATAAAAAACCGTACGGGAATGTTACTTTCCTGGTCTAGTCCGGGAAAGTAACATTCCCGTACGGTTTTGTTGATCGTTGCTTGGTAACGGATCTTTTCCGGTCTGTTTTCTGATAGTTTCTTAGCAACGGACTAAAATACTAAAATTGCATTTTTCGATCTGAAATCGCGCCGAAAATGTGGACATTGCCGATCGATTTCAGAAAAAATAATTTTCCCGGACTGGTTTCTAATAGTTGCTTGGCAACAGATTAAAATACTAGAATAGCGTATTTTGGGATCTGAAATTGCGCCGAAAAAGTAGACATTCTTGATCGATTTCAGAAAAAATGATTTTTCTCTATCGGTTAAGCCGTTTATAAGGTCAAACAAAAAATATGGCATATGCATGTTTTAAAAATATTCAGCATATTCAGTAAAATCGTCATTGAACTCAGCACAAAGACATATTGTGGAAATTCTTCATAATAAAAGAGTTATAGTTTGGTACCAAAGAAAAAAAATTTATTAACGCGAAGTCAAAAATAGGACGAAGTAGGCAAAACTGCTGCGACTTTGTGGTAACACATTACTTATGATTAAAAATCCACCCTGTGCAACCCATCCACAATAGTTAATACACCGTTTTACGTGCAATCAATGAAAATGAAAGTGACCATGAATATGCCATACCCTTATCGATTATTCTGTTAATACAGGCCATCCATCATACAAATCAGACAGACCCCTATTCTTAGTAAGTGTTTACTGTGCCTGACCTAAGACAACGAACGAAGTAGAGCAGTCAATCAGGTCTGCAAAGTCATTTAGTTTGAGGAAGAAGCCTACACTTAATTCGACAAATCGGCAAAATTTCCGTATTTGCTCCAGTGAACTGGGGTGCGATGGCTGTAGCATGCTGTATACTAAATTTGCTCTGCATCTCCACCTTATTCAGTTCGGTCATTAATCATGCGTTTTTGTAGTTGAATTTGTTAAGCAGTCTAGGCGCAACTTCACTTCTGGAACAGGCATTTGTTTTAATTGCTGTCTATTTGTTAGGAAGCGTGGTGTGTAAATATTATGTTTTGCATCGAATCGCCGTCAAATATTCTTTAACGTAAGAACCATGCATATGCATATAATGCTCATTAATAGAATTTTTAAATGGCATTTGGCGTCCTTTCGAACGAAATTAATGTAGAGCTAAAATTATCTTTTTTATTGGTTTTAGCGGGATTGTGACAACAGAAAAAGTACGCTAAATATCCAACACAAAGTTATTTTTTAAAAAACTTATAAGACAAGCCTTATGTGCGTGAACTGTTTTGTTTCCAGAAACGTGAAGAACCAGTTCAAGCGTTATTAAAATATTGTTTTATGCCATAATAGGTTTTGACTTTCGCTATTGTATTTTCATGAATTATTTTGTTTTGTTCATTTTCCACTCCAAAAACTCAAGCCTCAGGAAGCGTCTGATCTTCTAAACTTATTTTTAAGCCAAAATTTTTATAATTTTGTTTTTGTGTTGTCATGCATAAAAACTAAAGGATACCTGAACAACTGATATTCACTTAGATGTCAGATATCTGGTTATGTATACCGTTAGTGGTAAATACAGTCCTGAATTTTTGTCGAATCAGTAAAATGTTTTTATTAACAACTTCGTCAACAATCATTGGAGAAACATTTTCATTTTCAAAGTGCCTCATCGTTTACCGAAATGAAATTGCGTTATTTTGGACACCCGTCCTGAAAATCATGCATTACTGGACAATTTTTAGGCCGAAAAGTACTTACAGTGCTAATCCGGAAAATATTTTCTTTTTTTGCGATGTCCGTTTTATTATTCTGAACGGAAGTTTCCTTATATCCCTTAGCTACAAGCTTGAGATCCAAGTTCCGTGTCATTTTAAATAACTAATATCTGCACTAGTATCTACCTGAAACGTAGCGGAAACAGTATTCAGTGAATTGTGCAATTTTACTCTGAATCATCCCAAATGTAGGATGCTGGTAGGATGAACTGTACAATTTCCTTTGTAGTACGTGAAGAATCAGTTGCGTGGGATTTGGGGATTACAGAGTTATGTATTTTCGGTAACAGCTCAAATGAAGGTTGTCATTTCCACCAACAACAATAAATGATGTCTACATCACTTTTCGTCTGAGGAATATTGACAATTATCATTATTTCCTTATCATCAATATTGTCCGGGGTGCCTCTTGCCAACTTTCCACATCGACATGCTCCTGTTAGACCCATTATTAGTACTATCTATTTTGAAAATTTTTTTTTTTTTGGAGGAAATAGAACAAAAGTGCTTGTGTTACATAACTTCCGTATGCAAGAAATCTTCTTACGGGGCTTCTAATAGGAACATCTCAATCCCCTCTTCTGTGAAAAATTTAGAGTTTTGCGTAGTTGGTTTCCCAGGATGGTGATTCACTCGAAGATTATCGTTTTCTTTTCTTTGTTGGTACAGAATTTAAAGAACTTTTCTTTTAGATTAGCGATAATTAAATACAGTTTATTGAAGGAACCCTTCCGCTGCAGTTCCTCCATAAAATTCCTTGTGATGATAAACAGCAATCATGTCCTTCGTCTCTGAGTAACTTCTCAAAATCTGACAACAGTATAAAGTCAATGTGATTCTGCATGATAGCTTTTAGTAAATGCTCTGTAATGTTTAAGGTAATTTTTATTGAAGGCGGTCCATTTTATGGACATGAAACAAGTAAACTTTATTTTGTAAAGTTAATTTATCCCTCATAATTCTTTATTCATACAGACGAGAATAATAATGTGATTTGATTTGATTTACTAACGTACAGGAAGCATTGCTGCCACTTCCGTCTACGTTGGGTTAGATTGAGGTCATGCTTGTTGCCAGCAGCTAAAACAACGTGGCGCATGGTACAAGAGTAACGAATGGGAAATATAGGTGTTTGTGAAACGTGTTGCCATATTGCATCGTGATTTGGAGTGTTCATACTCCTCTATTTGTATTTTTGATTCCGGTGGCGTATATATATATATTCTTTCGATTTCTCTATGAGGCTCCTTTTTTTCTTTCTGATTGTTTCCAATATGCTCAATCCTTTCATCGTTTGTTCATGATTCTATCAATTATTGTTATCCACATGTCGCATGATTTCCTTATTTTTATTTTGTTGCTGTTCATATTAGCACTTTCTCCCGTAGATATCTTGGATCACTTATTCGAACATCACCCCAGTACTTCATTGAGTATGTTTCTATCTTTTTTGTTATTATTGTTTTTCCTCCTATTAATGTTGATGTTTTCTGAGATTTCTTTGGTCGTGTTGTTTTTGCAAGTAGTTGGTCGATGTCCCTTTAAGCTCTTCCCAGCCTTCTTTTGGCATTTGGTGGTATACATTTGTTTGTCCGCCTTTGGCGAATATTGTCCCGTAGCCCGATGTGTTTCTCTAATTGTCCGAGCAGAAACTGAACGTAGTATTTGTATCCTACACTGCGGTATTCTTCTCTAATTATTTATATCCTGTGGTAAGTTGTTTTTGGGGAGGAATATTTGTATGGTCGTGTTCCATTCCATAGTCAGAAGAGTGATTTCCATCCATACTCTGGTAATAATTTTAAGAGTTTGCTCCTTTGGTCCTTCCGGTTCATAGTTCATTAATTCGTTGTTTCCTTTGTCTGTTTCAGGTGTAATATTTCTTCTAGATCTAGTCACTTGAAATCCTTTGACCGTGGCTTGTCAAAGGGCCAGTGCCTCGTTTCTTGTATTTATCGGGTCCTTTCTTTTTTTGCATTCCTTTTTTTTTCCAGTTTCTTGGTCGAATTTTGCAGATGTGTCTTCTAGTGTGCGTATCGGTATTTCTACTAAATCTTTTCAGATGTCTCGAGGTTTGATTTAGTCGTTGTCCTGATAGGGTTTCTCTGGTTTCGAAGAATTCCTTGCATGTTTTCTCCTCATGGCTACTCTCAGTCTTTTTCTTTCAGTGCTTTTTCTAGTGTTCCGCATCAAATGTTGCTTGTCTGTGGCATTTATTTTTTTAGTTGTTCGTGCTATAATTTGTTTATTTTGTTTTTGGATCGAATTTCTTTTTTGATTTTTTATAGATTACTTTTTCTGCGGTTTGCGAAGTCCTATAAAAAAAAATTACCTTTTTTTTTTTCAAAAAAAGAAAAAAATCACTGTCACCGTTGCAATAATTAATAGTATTAGCGAAATCGGTTAAGGGATGAACTATTTGTATTTTAAAATAAATATTTTCACCTTCAGAAAGATATTTACCCCGAAGCATATGTGAGTGTGGGCCTGATATCCCGTTGAACAGCAATTTTCAAATATACCACTGTATCCATTTCCGAGCAAGTCAGACGGGAATAAACTTCCGGATTATTTGATATGATGTTAGTATAGAACACCAGAGGAGAGAGCCCATCAACTTTCCGAATAGCGCGAGTATTTATATTGATTTGACGATTTTAAGCTGGGCTTTCACGAAACCCTCCTGTAATTAGATCGACCATGGAAATGGAAATGGAATCTATTTTTGGAGCGGTATCTAATATTTCCATTTACTACCTCATCAGCATTGGGATGCAAGCGATTTATTACAATTCGAGCCGATGCGTTGCTCTGAAAGGAAGTGTGATTAGCCTACTCAATTTTATTTCTTTAATCAGACAGGGTTACATTTTTTTCGCACGAAGCAATTTAGGCAAGTTGGGATTAGAGGAAGTGATTAAATTTATTGTGTAACATTATTAAAGTTTGACAATTCTGACAATGGTAATTTATTTATGAGCAAAAATTTAAAAATTTAAGGCAGTCATTGAATCCCTCAAATAGTTTTTCGATACGAGGTGCGGTATATATCTGTGGCCTGGTTCTAAAAGAGCCAAAGTCCAAAATTAATCAAAGGCCCTTTTAGAACCAAACCACAGTTTTATATAGTTTTCCCGATCTATCCTTTTTTGCAAACTTTTAAAAACAATGACTTTACTTTATTTATTTCATTAGTATTTTTTGGCCATACATCCTGCATACAGACTCCTTCAGTGTATCAAATTTAATATTTAATTGACAGTAACATTGGTAAAAAATAATAAATCTTTAAAGAATGGATTTTTTGAATAAGTTATAAAAAACAATGAGATTTACATAGGATCGTGAACCTATTATTTATTAATATAATAAAAAAAAATGAATTCAAAGATTTCCTTACCGAAACATAGATCATAATGGAGTGAATTAAAGTGATTATTAACACATTTATAAGAAAACTGTCCTGTTCGTTAATATTAATGAAGAATATAATTGTCTTGACTTGATAATGTATTGCCATTTTGGCAACGTCTACCAAAAATTTATCCACCTTTCAGCGGAGGTAGAATGTGATAGTGCATAAATTGCTTGTAGACAAAAAAATCAGCTTTGTAGATTAATATTCCGCGGCGGAAAACGCAAAACTTATCCACGAACTGCAATGGCTCGGAGCGCAGCGGCCGCGGTCACGCGCTTGCATTCCATTACGTCTACCGCTTTAGCAACATGAGACGATCGGTAGACTGTATTTTTTGGATGTCTTATTAAATAAACTATTTCAGAAAAAAATTTCAGCCTTGTAGATCTAAGTAAAAAATGTTTTTTCCACATTGGCAACGCTTCCGACGCGGTAGAATATTATTTTCCGGTATGTTTTTATGTCATCTGTGAGTATGTAAAATTTCAATCTTGTAAGATATAATACATTTATGCAACTTTTTGTAACATGTTGTTTAATTTTTTACTCATTTTTGCAACACTAAAAGTTTGGTAGACTTGCACTTTCATCATCGATACTGTTAAAGCTATCATGAGAAAAAAATCTAGCGTTATAGATATTAACGCGAAAAATCTATCACTGCCTCCCTGGCTATGTAGTATTATTCTATTTTGTTTAATGTTTTTATATATTTATAATTTATATTATATGTTGTAGTCATATGGTACACTGTCTATTTTGATTTACTATAAATACATCTACCTGCATGATATGACCAAATAAATGTATTCTGCTCTATGCATATATTTCGATCCGAGAAAAAATCTAGTTGTGATGCTTGCGGAAACAAAACCGGTCTTTTTGCATTCCACACGCGCGAGACATCTGATACAGTATTATGAAAATAGTTTCATTTGTTGTCTCTTGTAATTTGTTAAGTATTCCGAGAAATGCGCGATGTAGAATTAAGTATATATTGTTTAACATGAGATTTGTGCATCCTTCATTCTAACCTACACGACTAATTAATGTAATTTTAAATCGTAACTAGTTCAAAGACGTAATTCGAAATTATCGAATTACGTCTCACTTTTTACAATTAATTATTTTTTATTTACATCTCTGGGGCACGCTTGTATTCTACACTCATAAAAGGTACTCAAAAGGCAGAATTCTTCGTCTGTTAAATTTTTTACTTATTTATATTATGAAGACTATCCACTAGTCGTGACACGTGACGCAAAACATGGGATGGGATGTTTCGCTGCTAAATTTCTAATTGTTTTTTGGGGGGCCGTGTAGTTTGACCATTACGAAGAAAAAATCGATATCGATAAAAATTTAATTGATTATCCACAAATAGACAAACAAGTTTTCAAAATAACATGCTGCAAAAAATATACAGGGTGTCCCATAAGTAATTGTACACAGAGCAATGACAGATTCCTTACGTCAAAATATTACGATTTAACTAAACTTACCTTGGTCCAAAAGTTGATAATAACAAAGATACAGGGTGTCAAAGTTAAATTTTTTTTTGTTTTTTTTTTAATAATTTCTTTAAAAAGTTAAATATCTTAACAAAATTTGGTGATTGGGGGTTTTTTGAGACGAGGGATTCAAATCTGTTCATAGTTTTGCTGTTGTTTGTAGAGGGCGCCACCTACGGTAGTTTGCGTGTCGTTTATACGTCATACTTTTTTTGGCGATTTTTTAAAAAAATTTTAAAATAAAAATTCCCATTTTCCTGTCATTTTTACGTAAAAAAGGCATACCTTCTAAATGTCGCTACGAGTAACCGTTTCCAAGATATTTGGTTTTAAAGTATTCAATGCAACCAATTTAAATGATTTAGGGATGTACGATTGTTGTACCCAAATCTAGGTTGCTTGTGTCAATTACTCTTTAAATGTCATACCTAAAAATTTTGTTGTGCTAATAAATGCAATTTAACAATTGTTGTACATAAATCTAGGTGACTTGTGCCAATTAGGTATTATTGTATTGTGTTGATTGGATTTAGATAATCACTGAATTTTTAAATTTGTTTGGATTAATCATGCCTCGTCACAACAACTTTTCAAACAGTGAAATGCGAGATATGGTATGCGTCTACGCACAAGAAAATTGTTGTGGTAGACGTGCCCGCCGTACATATCTACGATTATATCCCAACAGGACCCTACCAAACCATCAAACATTTAAAAATATCTATGACAGATTAGGAGAAAGTGGCGAGTTTCGCCCCAAGAGCCACATAGGGCGTCCAAAAAGAATCACCGCCGATCAGGAGGATGAAATTTTAGTTCGAATTGCTGAAGATCCTGAACTTTCCACACGGCGATTGTCTGCAATTACTGGAGTAAGTAAATCTTCCATATTTAGAATACTTCACAAAGAAGATTTGAGACCATTTCATTTTATTCCGGTACAGAATTTGTTACCTAGGGATCTTCCCGCACGTGTAGAATTTTCACAATTTCTTCAAAATAAACAAACAATAAATCGTAATTTTATCGAAAATATTTTATTTACGGATGAAGCAACTTTCACCCGAAGAGGAGTATTTAACTGGAGGAACTTCCATTACTGGGATGTGGAAAATCAACATACACCTAGGGAATCACATTTTCAACAAGAATTCAAAATTAATGTTTGGTGTGGAATTAGGGGAGATCAGTTATTGGGGCCATATGAAGAATTACCACCAAACTTAAATGGTGCTTCATATCTGAACTTCTTGCAAACTGAACTTTATGATGAAATGAATACATGGCCCAGAAACATAAGACAGAATTTATGGTTTATGCAGGATGGAGCTCCACCTCACTATTCCCTTGAAGTCCGCAATTATTTAAATTTGCAGTTTCCTCATAGGTGGATTGGAAGGGGAAGTGAATTTCGATGGCCAGCTCGTAGCCCTGATTTCAATCCTATGGATTTTTACTTTTGGGGACATATGAAGACATTGGTTTATTCCCAAACAATTAATAATCGACAGGAATTATGGCAACAAATACAAAATGCCGCACAGTTTATTAGAAATCAACCTGCCATATTTTTTAAAGTTAGACAATCTTTAACAAAAAGAATAAGGAAATGTATCGATGTTGGTGGAGCGCATTTTGAAAATTTATTAAAGTAATTATGCAATATTATTATGTAATAAAATTTATTTTCTTGCTGTAATGACTGATTATTCTAATTAATCAAGTACTGTGTTTTTACCTCCTTAATGGTTAATATCTCGACAATTATCCATTTTATGGGTTCTTAACAAGAGTGCATATGTTACGTATAAGACATTGGAAAATATGAATTAAGTAGTTGAAATTGATATTCGCACAGAGACGTAATATGTAATTTAGGAGGGGTGAAGGGGTTTATCAATTATGTTGTACGCCACTGGCAAAAGCGATTTAACATATTGTTTTTGTTTTAATCAAAGCCTACTTTGAAAAATCGTACATCGCTAAATCATGATTTAAATTGGTTGCATTGAATTCTTTAAAACCAAATATCTCGAAAACGGTTACTCGTAGCGACATTTAGAAAGTATGCCTTTTTTGCGTAAAAATGACAGGAAAACAGGAATTTTTATTTTAAAAAATTTAAAAAAATCGCCAAAAAAAATATGACGTATAAACGACACGCAAACTACCGTAGGTGGTGCCCTCTACAAACAACAGCAAAACTATGAACATATTTGAATCCCTCGCCTCAAAAAACCCCAAGTCACCAAATTTTGTTAAAATATTTAAATTTTTAAAGAAATTATTTAAAAGAAAAGAAACGAAAAATTTAACTTTGACACCTTGTATCTTTGTTATTATCAACTTTTGGACTAAGGTAAGTTTGGTTAAATCGTAATATTTTGACGTAAGGAATCTGCCATTGCTCTGTGTACAATTACTTATGGGACACCCTGTATAGCGGATATTCCCTCGTCTTACATTATACATGCTGAGTATCATCGTCCTTAATAAAATCCTAATTGATACTTTCCTATTTTTTTTTACGTTTTTCCATAAGCAACGTATATACTAAGGATATCAATGTCCAGTTTTAGAACCAATAGACGATTCTGTATCAGATTATTGCCCATCAGAAAAAAAAATATCAATGAAACGGCACTAATATTAACTTAGCTTATTCATCATAAGAAAATATATGTATGAACATTTCGAATGTGTTCACAATTTAATAAATTACATGCGCAGAAAATTATTCAGAAAACTCTGACATGATTTTAATAACTTTCTTTAAAAATCCAATAGTCTTGATAATTGACTTAAGACTTAAATTATGCAGTTTTTGGAGTCATTAAACTGCCCTAAAGATGCGGGGAAAGAGATTGTACTTCAATCATGTCATAACAAACTTGACTTTTAATAAAACAAAAGCTTCAAGATGCGAACTATGAATTAAAACCCATGATAATTAAATTGGAAAAATCTAAAAGGAAGTGGGTAATATAACCAGGTCTCATTACATATGTAAAGGAAAAGCTGCAAACAAGAGGCCTATAAACTTTTCCGAAATTATCAGAAAGTTATTTAAATTGTTGAAAGATGTTGCCAAAATTGTATTTTCTTGGAGCGTTTGGCAAGGAGATAGGAGATTTTTTAATCGGTCCCTTTTTTCTGCCCCTAATTCTTAATGGTCGAAGTTATAGACGTTTTTAGATGATAAATTGCCTGGGTTGTTGGAGGAAGTTTCAATAGAAGTTCGAAATACAGTGTGGTATATGTATTGTATATGCACGATGGTGTTCCTACTAGAGAGGTAACACAATCACTGGATATGACTGGGAAGACCGATTACTTTTCCAGCACGTTCCCTCGATTATTTTCTATGGCGGCATTTAAAATCACTGATATGCATGAATTTCTGACGTATAGCACATGCACTGAGGTTTCCTCTTCCTCTTGACATAATCTGTATGTTGCATCCTCTGCCAGACCCATAGACTCTATTACGCCTACAATGTCCAGTTAGAAGACCTACCGTTATCCTAATGGCCTTTCTATTTTGGCGTAGTAGGTCTGCCGTGAATTTTCCAATCGTTCTTTAATGAACTTTTTGGCCTGTTTCTGTTGTGGGAAATTCTTTCACCACTCTAAAAATTTATTTGGTACCCATTCGTTAATGGATGCTCGTATGCGAGGCTTAGCCACACCGCAAAAGGGTTCGGGTCCTACTAGGGCTTTAGATGCGCCTTCCCGGGCCAGTTCATCAGCCTTCTCATTTCCCCTGTGTCCCTCGTGTCCTGGTACTCATGCCACGGTCACTTTTTTCTGACTTACTAGGGCTGTAAGGGCATTTATACAATCCCATACTAGTCTTGAATCGACCTGCATGGAATCGAGTGCTTTTAGCGCTGCTTGGCTATCGGCAAAAATGGCAATTGACTGTGCAGTTTCTTGCCTCATTATTTCCTTTGCACACCATTCTACAGCGGTCACTTCAGCCTGAAATATTGTGGCGTGTATTCCTAGACTTATCGGGATTTTCGTTTTCAACCTTATTCCGTAAATCCCAGCTCCGACTCCCTGTTCTGTCTTGGAGCCGTCCGTATACCAGATCGTTTGCGCCGATATTGGGGGACCGTTTTTCCTGTCCTCTCTGTCTAGTATTTTGATTTGAAAATTTTTGTAGAAGTTATACTTGTGTGTTGTTGCCTTATGGACGTTGTGTCTTGCATTAGCCTGTGTACCATTGAACGAGATTTATCCCCTTGGATAAATATGTGTAGTGGTGTCAGGTCTAAAAGGACTGCCAATGCAGCCATGGGAGCAGTTTTTATGGCCCCAGTGGCGCACAGGCAAGCAAGCGTTTGTACGCCACTTAATAGCCTTATTGCTCCAAGCTGCAGTGTCTTGGTCCACCATACCACCGATCCATAAGTTATCATGGGTGTATAACCATAGGGTCACCTTGGGGTTTAACCCCCAGTTTTTTCCGCACATCTGTCTGCACCTTCCCAGGATAATGGTTGCTTTCTGTGTAAGTTTTTGGATGTGGGAATTCCATGTCAGCTTTTGGTCGAAAATGACTCCTAGATATCAGAGATGGGCATTCTTTAGTCGACTAATGAATTATAACGATTAATTGATAATATATTAGTTGTGGCTAATGACTGATTGGTTAGTCATTAGCCACAACTAACATATTATTAATTAGTCGTTTGTCATGATTGATTAGTCGAATAAAGAATGCCCATCTCTGCTAGATATTTAACCTCGCTGGCAAATGGCATTTCCACTGCATTGAGCCTTAGGGGTTTTAGGCCTCCCAAGGCTCTTTTTCCGTGTAAAGGTGGCGACTGTAGTTTTGTGACAATTTATGGAAAGTCCTTCCTCACTACACCACCTGTCGACAATGTTTAGGGCTCTTTGTGAACGCTCTGATATCGTGTTCGCAAATCGCCCCTTGACTATTATTGCTAGATCGTCAGCATATCCTAAGCAGTAAAAGCCTTCTGCGGACATTTTTCGGAGGAGTTCGTCAACAACCCCTCAGCAGTGGAAATAATACCCCTCCTTGAGGGCAGCCTGTACTCACTTTTGCCTAAATGGTAGCCTCGCCTATACTACGGGGCCCTACAGTTTATAGTGAAAACCGTTCAATTTCTTGGGGAACAATTCACGAACTAAGTAAGTTCGACTAGAGTTAACATCCTGTATATTATACCGTTAGGAAACCTTTATGGCGAGTAAACTCGATTCACGCTTGTCCGATTTTTCCACATGAATTGTGCAGATTTTGCCAAATACTCTATGATTGAATACCGTGCGATTAATTTGGTATATAAATACAAAAACACGTTTTAGTGGTCCTCATAAATTGTAGAAGCGCTCGTAAAAGCTCTTCTTTCAAGGATTTCGAGCCCATGTTGACTCCAGCAATTAAATTAAAAACCATTAATTTTAGACGACAACAAAGAATTTCTACCGTTGTTATTAAGAAGTTTCACGTCTATATATTTGTTTAATTCTAGTTCCTCCGAATTTAACAATGTACAGTATTTGCTCAGACTTGTTAATATTTTGTACATGAGGGAGATAATAATAAAAATGATAATTTATAAAAAGTTAAACATCACTATCAAGGAGTCAGTTCAAGGCAAAGTTGTTCAAATTTGTTATTCTCAAACTGTTATTCATGTCCGCAAAATAGGTAAAAATGTAATGGGTATGATGTTTAAGTGATGAAAATTGAATTATTGACCTTTCTTTTAATTAGATTAGAAAGTTATCTAGCTTGACTGGGATTAATATTTTGCTTTTGATATGTAAACATCTGGTTTCAGTTGTTTTTGTGAAAATTTACTATTTTAATTTCAAAACAGATTATAAAATCTGGGCTAGAATACGGTCTTCTAGTACTCCGTCGAGTACCAATAATTAATGTTTTTAATTTTGGAAGTTGCTATTATCAAAACTATGTTCTTCATAATCTAGATTTTTTTGTATATGTTTTTTTAATATTTTTCTGTGTTTCTGCGTCAATTTCACTTTCCCATTTGTCACCAAACCTTTTAAAGTTGCTTTCGATATTAGGAAATTGTTTATTTTGTTAATATTCTTTAAAAAAATATTGCTTATACTTATATGAGCAAATTTTGCAATTTTTGCTAAATTAACAAAAGTTTGTTTATGTCGCTATAGATATCAAAGCATCCACGACGCGGTCTAATTTTAGAAAATGACAAGCTTATATTTTAGAAAACAAAGGGTATATTGCATTTGATTGACACACTTCTGTAACCAGAAATATTGTCCGTAGAATAAAAAATCGTGCTATTCATTGAATTCTGAACAGCTTTCAAATGTCTATCTGTTTGTTCATCCGTCATGTTTCTTGTAGGCACCATAACTAAAAAAAGAAAAACCCAATTACCTTTAGACGCTAAGTTAGTATTAGCTAGATATAGGACTTTATTTTGCCTTTGAAGAAAATCGGTCAGTAAATATAATAATGATAGGGAGTTATTGAACGCCTAATGAGATTTTTGTTTGTTTACAGGTTTGAATGAACATAACCTTATTTTTTCGTTAGTTGCTTCAACTAGCCCAGCCCTTTCAAACCGAAAACTTAACTTTATTCCTTATCCTTTCCTCTCCCAAATCATTTTCAGCCCCACCTCTGTTGATTAAAACATTGTCCAAAATTGCATACTCGACATCCTCAGCATTTGCGCCTCCTAAGATGGCAGCTTCCAGAATTTGTTGCATATTGAATTTAAACAAAACAATACACAAGCACCAGAGCACAAAGGATTGAACATTTTTTTTTTAATTATTTCTTTATTATTTTCGTGAGGGTGGGGAATGTAGTTCGTAAGCGTCAGAATTGCACAGAAATATAACGACACGAAAAACGAAGGTGTTCCAGTAACTAACATTTCGTTGATGACATAAAGTTGATAAGGTAGCCCCTTAATACTGTGTGGAGTATTTAAAATTTCCAATAACTCTCTAATAATAGTGACTTTATATGACGGAGTTCAGTCCAAAGACTGCTCTTACACTCAACCAGATTTTGATTCTGAGCTATCACCCACGCTTTATGCAACCACTTCGGACCGTCAGGCAAAATTAGTTTTGCTCTATATATAGTCCTCTATCAATGTGGAAAATTTCAGCCTTATGCTTATCACTTAAAAAAAATGTTTACTGTCTCCCGGACTGTATAGAGAATTCAATAATGCGGCGTGGAGGTTGTTCAAAGAAATTAAGATTTGTTGTACACAACAAATGAATCGTATACGTGAGGCCTCAATCCTTTGTAATCCTTGAAAAAGTTTGTCTTTCACGAGATGTATATTAATTTTAAAAATATAATCTGATTTTATGTCCGTTTATCCTTATGGTTTAAGTGGTAAATATATAACTTTAACCATTACGAAAATGATTTCATTACAATAATTTAGCAGAAAACAGGGACCGTTTCCCCTTAAATCTTTATAATATACCGTTTATCTGCACCAAAATCCACACAACCCATTTACGTTTATCGTTCTCGGTGAACATGATTTGTGCTCAGGATTACCGAAGGAGCTTTTAGGTTCTTTGACCCCATTAGATTAGATTATATTCACTACTAATCCTGCTCCACATCCTCGTAGATTTCTCTTCCATCGTAATACCAGCCCGTGGAGTCGCCCCGGTTAGTGATCGACTTCGTGGAGTTCATCCCCTCCAAGTGATGTACACAGAAGGGCGCTTGTTCAACCAACCCTGTACGAACGATTTCACTTTCTTTCCTAGTCTCCGTTTGACAGCCGAGTTCTCAGGCGTCTCGATGCTGTTCCATTCATACATTCCCACATATTTACTATAGTAAAGCTCCCAATAGGTTGTCTGTGTCGCCGGCAGGTGTGTTACCTGTCAAAAAGCAACTTTTATCTATGAAGAGGGTGGTGGTTGGTATAGTATTCAGTGACCCGGTTTAGTTTGAAAACAAATCGCATTTTCAAATGGAAACCCACACAGGATTAAACGGTAATTTTTTAATTAACTTTTGTATCCATGCAGTTTTTTATTTCATGTGGAACGTTCAGTCTTCATTTGCTTTGTTATTGGAACCAATCAGCTGACCTATATATGAAATATACCTGAAAATATGCTTTTTACACAAAAATATTGGTTTAAATTTTGAAACTTCTTTGTGCTACAAATTGTTTAAGGATATGTTATTGGCTGTAATAGTTTTTGCTTGGTTTCATTAGCAACAAACTGACTTATATCCTTTATATTTCTATCTGTAGTTTTTGTGGCATGCGAGATAAACATCAAGATTCTCAACTTCGGAAATGATAGATAATTGTCATGTAGGCGATAACGTGGTCGTCATTTTTCAACCGGACTCACGCGTCCTTTATCTTCATTAGCCATGTTTGTATTCGGATATACAACTGTGTATTTGTTCATTTTTTAATTAATTTTCTAATAAACATAACTTGTAAATAATCATTTAAAAATGGTAATAACGTCGTTTATTTTCCAGTTCATCATTGTTATATCAATTTGTTGTAAATTCAATTGCTAGTATCCGTTGTCTAAGAGGTTAGCGGTTATTTATGTATCGCGTGATTTTTTGATAATATTCAACTTAAAGGTATATATAGTCTGCCGAGGATTATTGCAAAATATAGAGTAATAAGGTGAGCATTGCGTCATAAGTATCACAGATTGAAGTCAAAGCCAAAATTCAATAAAATGCAGGTAATTTTTTTTCATACAAGGACTGTCCTGTCAAGGGATTTAGGTAAAAATTAATCTTTCTTTTTATTCTAGTGTCAAGACTATTATGCCATACAGAAAATGATATTGTTATTTTGTTAACAACAATGGTCATAATAATAATAAGTCGTCTTTATTTATTCATAATACACAAAATTAAAATTACATAAAATTATGTAACAATATCAATGAAAAGGTGCGGTGTCAATGAGTTAAATACGTAGGTAGATCATTAAAAAATATAATTGGGGAAGTTAATGAAATTTAAAGAGAAGATATATCTGTAAGCTATTATTTACAACTAAAATCTGGGTTATATACAGGGTATCTCATATAAAATATCTTCACTTCGAGACTCTAGAGCACAAAAAAATAAGTCTAATTTTTGTATAAACGTTTGATCTAGTGAGCCACCCTTTCCAGGGGTAAGTAAGACATATTTTTAGACATTCATAAAAGAGCTCCCCTTACTAAATTTTAATAAGAGTTATCGACTTGGAGTTTTTGAATTTAAATATTGCAGCGCAGACACGCGTGCCGATTGTTACTAAAATTTTAGTAGTGAGCTATTAGATCAAGAAAAAATTATCACATCGAAATCCGTGGCTGATTCAAATTTTACAGTCGTATAGGTAATAAGGTATATTTAAAAAGAAATGCAGTAAAAGTAAATCACCTACCTGTCAGACGTAAGGGTTGGAAAAAATAGCGGTTTTTGCACACTTTTCATCTTGTATTTTTGTCTCTTTAAATATTAGTTTTTGCAAAAAAAATGTAAATAGTACTTTTTGTAGGGAATAAAATTATCTTTAATTTGTTCCTTTTTGTTTCCCTACGGCAGAGATTGGCCGAAATACAGCTATTTAAATATACTCGTGAGGCTTCTAACTTTATCATTTTAGAAATAAAGAAGTTATAGTTATTTGAAAATATTATCATCAAAAAATATTTAGGTACTCTATACTTTTTGTAGGCTATCAAAATACCTTCAGTTTGACTTTTTTTAAATTTTTTAACAATAAAACTTACCGGTTTCATGACAATATGCATATAGTTATGTTATACTAACTGAAAAGCGAAATAGTAAAAAAGAGAGGTAAATATTTTTTAGATTGTAAAATCGAACGCTGCGCTGGTTGTTTACAAAAGAGAGTATAATTGTATATATAATTATCTTTATTACTGAATCACAATTAAATGGTTTTTTAATCTTTTTAAAAATATTGTAGTGTTAGAATATCGTTTAATTTTTCGACTAATAAAGAAAACCAATTTGCAGCTATTTGTTTCTTCTATTATTACAAATAACTTCATAACGAGGGAACCTATCAAAATTTAAAAGGGTCTCCTTTATGAGTTTTTAACACGAATAATTTTTGTCATTTGAAATGTGTTAAGAAAATTAATACCAAAAAATATATGGATACCGTTAATAATAGCATAAATAATCTATAGATAGACGCATTTTCCTCCAAATCACTAGACATGTTCCAAATTTTTTACATCCATGCATTTTAATCTAGTGCTTCCATTGTTTTGCATTTGTTATTCTGACTAATGGAAAGCTTTTAAAAATTATACATGTCGAAATAAACCGAGACATTTATTTATAAAGATGTACTCAAATCTCTCATCAGTTATACTGCTATATAAAGAACTCTTTTAATATCAGTAGTGTACAAAAAAAATATCAGTTAGTCCAAAAGTGCAACCTAAAAGTACTTACTGTTTATTAAGATTTTTCGTTATTACTATTATGAATTAGTAGAGAGTACTATTTTAGAGTTCAAGGCATGTTTAAAATAAATTAAAACCTGCTAGATACCTCTTCATCTAACTCGTTGGTTTAGTTTGCAAAAATTATTTTTATCGTTTTATGTTGGTGGTCTCGATCATCAAAACAATTTTATTTTATGTGATCATTCAAATGTGACCCAGATACCCGTCATTCTCTATAATACATCAACAACAAAAACAAATTCCGGATATTTCAAATACATGCAGTATTTGAAACAAACTGTGTTTCAAATACATGCAGTATTTGAAACAAACTGTGTTTCATTAATATTTATTTAATTGAAACAGAACGAAACGCGTAGGCTTAATTTGGTATTTGATTTTGATGAGCATGGCTAATGAGTTGGCTGATAGATGGACGACGACCAAATCGTGAAAATGCAGTTTTGTTAAATACAATCTCGCTTGCCGCAATAAATTGCAACATTTAGCCAATAAGTGTTTAATGATAAACCAGTTTCCAAGCACCTCGGGGTAAAATGCGATTTTAAAATATGTAAATCAGACTAGTATATTTTCGTTAAGGTTTTTAAATGTATGTTTTTAAACCCAGCGCTCGCGATCTCGAAATAATAATTATTGATTGAGGTAATTATTTATACTCCAGCAAATAAGTAGTACGGAATTTCGAAAAACACCTTCAAAAACTCCGTTCCAGTACGTTTTTGAAAAAAATATTTTTATACTAAATCAAAGAGGAATAAGTTCTCTACAATTTAGCCCTCATAAGTTTTGTTTTCTGGGTGAATGGTTTCGGCACTAGTGTACCGCAAAGTTGGGATGTAAATGTACTTCGACTCAAAATTAACACAAAAATATTACTTTGACTTCAGTTCTGCTATTTTCCCAAAATATGAGATTTTAATATAATATTTATGTTATATTAGTGTAATATTTTTAATGTAATATATTTTAATATTTTATAATAGTTTTTTTGTTGGGAAAGCTTGCGCAAACACAGATGAAAATAACACATTTCCCAATTTCCGCAAAATTAACGCATTACCTAAATTTCAATATTTTTTCTTTTCTCTATATTTTATTGATTCCAAGAATTTTTGTTAGGCATCATAAAAAATATACTTATATTTAATAGAATATGCGGTGTGTTTTTTTGTGGTTCGCCGGTAGGCTCATTCCACGTCATTCTATCTGTAATTTTTTTTTTTCGGTTTTTTATTGCTGAAGGTGGACCCGGTTCATCATCGATTTTGTCAGACTGGTTGGTAATATCCGCCTCAACATTTATTTCCTTCGTCATTTCCCACACTGGCTTCATTTCTGTCTCCATTTCTTTTTCAAGTTGTACATATTTTTTCTCCGTTTCTTTTTCAAGTTTTACACATTTTTTCTCCGTTTCATCCTCTTGCTTTTAGTCGAAATCTTCCATATCATCTTGTTGGTTAACACAAGCATCATTACAATTTGTGGAGGGCTTAAGGATAAAAAGAGAGGAGGGGAACAGGAACTAACCCATCTCCATACCAGCTCTGGATCTGATGGTATGTCGGCAATGAATGCTTACAATGCTGCTGCCTCAGTCGGTGGTAGAGAAACATTGTTATGTATGCTGTTGTAGTCTGATTTTACAAAGTAATTTTTTTTTTTAACTGTTTAACGTCGGCCTATTTCCGCTACCAGGGCCTATCACCGACGCCAGGAGACGAGCTACCCCCAACCTGGAAATTTTGCCGAACCTCTTCCCTTAAGAAGAGTAGGGATCTTTTACTTGCCTAACATTTAATAGACAAGGGACCGCCTACTTTACATCCCCTCCGAAGGATGGTATATCCACTACGTAATCCTCGTCTGAAATTACGTAACTTCCGAGTATACACTGATATACAAGCCTCTAGAAGGTGGGACGAGAACGCTGTATTTCCCAAGATGGGAGCCCATCCAAGTACTAACCGCGCTCGACATTGCTTCAACGGAATATCGACTGATATTCACATTGAAGTCGCATCTACGCTCGCCCTTTACAAAGTAATGATGTCTATAATTGTAGAGGATAATACCGTCCTTGGCACTGCAACCAAGTCGAGTATAAGTATGAATATAAAATGTTAGCTATTATCTCTGGGTTAGTATCGCATTCTTTAAACACCTTGATGACCTCTCTTGGTATGGCAGCCTCTAAACGCATGTAAAAACAGGATGTTCTGAGCTATTGCTTCGTCTTCCATACTATTGTTAAGAGGATATACCATTGTTAAGAGGTTAGAGCTGCTAAGAGAACGAGGAGATCCACATTTTCGCCTACAATTATCACGGAATCAAATTCAAGCCGATTGCCACGTCGATTATGCTATTTATGTGCCGGAATCTTCCATGGCTTGTTTGGCTATAAAGTTTTTAGCTTCAAACTTGATCTTCAATAGTTATATAAGGGATGTGATTTTTGTACCTGCCTAGAAATTCTTGACCACTTTGTGACTTTACGCCACTAAAATGTACCATTGACATTTTAGGAATATTACTGTGCGACTTATTTGTGTTCAAAATTGCACAATATAATTCTTTTGTTTGCCCAACAAACAAATTAAAAATAATTGTATATTTCCAGAAAAATACCTGATAAAGTTATAGTAATATTTTTGCGTTAATTTTATGGCGAAAAAGTACATTTTTTATGAATTGACCCAATTTTGTGGTGCTCTAACGAAAATATTTCCAAAAAATTTATTATTTGCACATTTTTTGAGTTTTTTTTTGAAGTTCCTGCAAAAAATTGTAGTCGCAAAACATGACCTCGAAAACAACACCTTAAG
The DNA here is from genome assembly GCA_936432065.2 of Rutpela maculata. Classification (NCBI taxonomy): domain Eukaryota; kingdom Metazoa; phylum Arthropoda; class Insecta; order Coleoptera; family Cerambycidae; genus Rutpela; species Rutpela maculata. The sequence goes on along the minus strand of OW386285.2, from coordinate 287,623,796 downwards.
ACCAATTAATTCCACCAATTTCCAAAACTCCCGCAAAACTTTCTCCAACACCACGGTTTTGAACACCTATTTCCTGGACTATTACTAGATTAATAATTTTCTTTATTACACTATTTCCATTACCTAAATTGCATAAATAATTGGATACCCAACTGCACCACGCAAGAGTGGGTAAATTAACCGAATTGAACTGCAGTCGGAGGTCCCTCAACACAAATTCTTCCATTTATCCGCGTTAGTTGATATGTAATGAGGCAATTATCCATTCTGATGGGACTCCGACTGAAATCATTGAACATACATTTTGATATCAGTTTACTTTTTAACACGCGACGAAAAGAGGGATTTTACGTATTTGGCCTGTATTGGCCATTTAATGTTTTTCCCATATTCTTTAAAGCATCAACCGATTTCTACGCGACTGTATATGAAACTATTTAGATTGTGGCATATATTGAATTTGGAAATTTGATCTTCATCATATTGAACTTCTCTAAACATTTTCCGATTGAAGTAAAATTGAAAATGCACAGACAGTTTTTATCCGCCATCTCAAATTGGCCATATTGTAAATTAACTACCTTCTGCCGCGTAGCCGCGGTAATTCTTCCGATTTCTTTGTATCGTAAAGATTATGTTTAGTATATATTCCCCGAAAGTGGTTATTAGAAGGTTATTTTATATATTTTACTTGCAAATTCTGGCGCAATCTAGGACTCGCCATATTAGATTTCTTTAGAAGTTATCTGATCAAGAGAATAGAAAATGGCATAATACTTTTAAAATAAAATGTGAGTCTGAAATCGTACTCTCCGTTTTGAATTTGTCGTATTAGATTTACTTAAAATTTGTCTGTTCCACGTGAAATTTCCGTGCAAAATACGGTGATGAAGCGATTTTATTAATATCTGCGAAAATTACTTGATCAAAATGAATTGTTAAAAATATAAAATAAAGATAAAATTAAAATTTTTAAAAACCTCCCAACCAAAGATCTAATTAAAACGCTTTAAAAGGAAAGGAACTACTTCCATAATCTACGCAAGCATATATAAAAATGATAAAATTTTAAAAAAACGTATGTCTTTCGGTATAAATACCACTAGTAACTGTAAACACTTATATACTGTTGCTAAAGGTTACATCATATTTTTTCTCCTCACTATAAAATTTGGTTAGTGAATTGTATAAACTAAGTAAACACCAGAGTTTAGACCAGTTGAATTGATTCCGTTATAGCGATGGCAAAATATCGTCTCAACAATGCCAAATATGAAAATTTTAATTAGGATCTGAAATATTTATTTTCTAATAGCTAATAAGCTAAACTTTAATATTTCAGAAAGTATTAAGTTAAAGAATTTCGAATCGCCAGGTAGTTTTGAACTAATTTTCAATAACAGAATTCGTACCTAAAAAATTAATAAAACATAAAGTTTCATATTTGGTTCGAAAGGGCATTTATTTTTGTTTTAAAATCACCATATTTATTTGTGTAGTTGATCGGGTTTATTATTTAAAAAAATTAAGGTCAACTATGTTCAATTTGACCGTTTGGAAACTTTGCCTGAAATTTCAACTATCATCAAGGTTGTTTATCACAGCAGACTTTTTTCATGATATGATAGAGAATACCTTCCTCTAAAAAATATAAAGAAAATACACGTTCGCCCATTTTGAGACAAAGTAGGTTAAAATGTGAAGATTATACCTCATAATTGTTTTCTGAATCGTAAAATATCACGTCGGTTTTAGGAATAATTCCTAATAATAATTATTGTTGGAGTCCAATTCGCTCAAAATGCTGTTAAATATTTGGTCCTCAAAATTAGCCAATATTGTAATTAAAAATTGAAATGAAAAATTGAAAATCACTTAAAAAGAGTTTCATTTAGCGATTTGTATTAAGAAGTTTCAAAAATGTTAACATTAGAAAAAGAGAACAACTATGCACCAAGAAATTCAGCATTTTTTCCTAAAATATTTATTTGGTCAAAAAAGTACTGCTAAAGATCCTCAAAGTGGATTTTAATCCATTACTTAGGCTGAAACTATTAACTGAGATAACTATTAATAACAGAAAAATATTTAAAAATATAGTTCAGGAATTATGCGCAAGAAAGTGGAAAATTCTTATTTTTAAAATAGAACCACCAAATTTGATATTTGGATATTACCTACTTCGCATTATAAACAACTTCTTTAAATAACATTTTTCGATATCTTCAAAAATAAAGATAGTTTACGCTTGAGACAATTTCAAAAAAATTAATTTTCCAACCTGAGCGCCAGTACTAACACAGATTTGTGCAACTCCTTTTTCGTTTGAGAATATGCATTAACTTTTGTCAAAAATAAAATTTTTCAGAAAGTCAATAACAGCAGTACACTGTATATGTACTTTTCACATGCTTATATGTACAAATAGAACATTTACAATTTTTTTATAATTTTAATGTGTGTAGTCAAAATATGAACTTTTAGCAATATAGTAAGTAGGTACTTGTAGTTTTTTAAAGTATTTGTATTGAAATACGTCATTTTCTTTTGATTACGCATTTTATATATGAGTGTATATATTAGTGCGTAATTACCTACTTAATTATAAAAATTAGATTAGATTTTTCATCGGGATTTTTAAAGAAATGTTGATTTATATTATGAGTGAGCCATATATTATTTAGATTTCATATAATTTCTTTATAATTTGAAAATCTTCTTCATTTTTAAGCAGTGGCGGATTTGGAAGGGTGGTGGGGTGTTCGCCCTCTCCCCTTAGTAGTTTTAGCATCAGTCAACTTTAACAAAATAATTCCTTAGCCGAGGTCGATTTTTCATCCCTTACCGAGGCGAACCAGGGTGATCTATAGGCGATCCGGGGCGAATTATAATAAGTAGTAGGAGGCGATCCGAGGTGATCCACGGGCGATCTGGGGAAATCCTAGGTAACATACAGGCGATTTGAGGTTTCCAGCAGTTTTCGCGTGAGTTACCCCTCGCCCTTAGCTTTGATATATATTTTTTAGTTTTGTTTAAATTTATAAAAATACATTTATTACGTTTTACATTTTTTTTTGCTGTAAAAGTGGCCTACAATATTTGAACTGTTTCCTCCCGCCTCAAAAATTAGATACGCTAGTGCTTCTAAGTTTGAATTTTCTTATTTGCAATCACGTTTTTTCATTTTATTTAAGTTAAAAATAGTAATGCATAACATCCCTCGGGTATCCGATTATATAAGTAAAAAACAACTGGAAGAGGATCGGTTTTAACCAACTTTCAAAAATTTACAAAAGTTTTCGACCCGTGTGTATGTTTTTTTGTGCTTGTTCTATCATTACCTACTTATAGATTCGCTTAGGCCATTCCTGTCAAATCTTCTCAAACTGCCTCGGCGATGCTTTTCCATTTTAATTTCATTAAGATACGTGTAGTGCAAGGTGAGCAAAAATTGAAAACAAGATTTTTTAGTTGAAAATTTTGCAATATCTGGCGAAGGTGCCGGGCAAATTTCGTCAGAACTGCACTAAAAGTGTTAGTAGCTAGCTGATACCGAATCTGATCTCAGAAATCAAGAATTCAAAACGGCGAATCCAATACGGTTGCCATAATGCAACATTATTGTAGATTTACACGAAATTTGGCATTAAAGCAAAACGATGAATATGTTAGTTTACTATGTAAAAGCTAAATAAAGAGGTCACTAAAAAGGGTAAAAAAACATTTTTGAAAAAAATTGAACCGTCTTCAAACAAGATCGTTAACAATTGTGAAATCTTACTTTTTTTTTTGTGAAGGCGGTTCAATTTTACTTCCACATCCAGTGGAAGTATAGTAACGACAAAATTTTTTTAAAAAATTTTTATTGTTCAAATATACTTAGAATGTCATGAAACGTCGAGATTTTAATTTTGAGCAAAAAAAATTTTTCTGTCTGTCTGTCGGTCTGTAACTTTTTTTGTGCGCACGTTTACTCTGGAACCGTTTGAGATATTAAGTTGAAATTTGGTACATATATATACTTTAACGAGATCTAGAACTAGATTATATTTTCATCCTGTTCCGTCGAAGGGTGAGGGGGTAAATTTGGGGTAAATAGGTAAATCAAGCAGCTAAGAGTTCATAAAATTAGTATTTAGTATATACAAGAGAAACTAAGGTCTCATGAAAAAATTTGGCATTAGCCACCCCCCTTACCACCCCCACCCCATTATTATTAAAGGGGATGAAAAAAAATTGTGATTTAGTGTGTGTACAAGAACCGGAAACGTCAAAATATTTTTTTACTTCATCCACCCCCACTACCACCCTCTATCACCACCCCCACCCCACTACCGATGTGTGGTATCGTTTTATGGGTTTTTGTGGTAGAGGATTTCAAATATTATATTATTAAAGTTCCATAAACAATTATTTCCACATGCAAAATTTTTTCGTTGTGAGTGACTTGGATAGAAAATCCGGATGTGGAAGTAGTGATTCCTTGGGCAGCGGTTTTTTTTTCAACATTTTGTTTTGAATTAAAATAACTAATAATTGTGCAATTGATTAACTTCTTCAACTTGATTCTATCTGGATATGAACCAGAGCCGCCTGATTGCAACGACGACCGTCGTACTAGCCAATTCAAAAAAATGTAACAAAAAATTAAAATGCTTTGACAGATTCCTCTTACATTCCAACTGACCTATTTCATATAAACTTACTAAAGTACGCTTAACCCTTTGCAGACTAGTGGCTATCCTGTGGAATTACCTTATGTACGCAAAAATGAACTTTGACAAATAATCAATTAATGGAATTATATGAATTTTCTGACAAAAAAAATGTATCTTCCTTTTACACCAATCTAGTTTTTGCCATGACACTTTTTACCAAAGTTACTAACGTGAAATAGATCGATTGTGTTCTAACGATTTATTCACGTTACAGTTAAGTTTAGCTTTTAGCTACTATAAAATGTCCCCGCATCAAATCACGGGCCCCGGTACCAAATTCACTGGCGCCCCCCTCCCCTCCGCGCCTAGTAATTGATGAGTGGGAAAATTTTTTTTTGTTAAAATCTTTGGCGGGCCCTCGTTACGGGCCCCTTCAAAGCCAACGGGCCCCCGCGCTTAATAATTGATGAGCGGGCGGAAAAAATTTGAAAAAAAATTTTTGCCAAAATATCTGGCGGGCCACCGCTACGGACCCCCAGGAAGCCAACGGGCCACCGCGATTAATAATTGATGAGTGCTGAGGAGAAATTTGAAAAAAAAATGTCAAGATCATTGACGGGCCCCTAAACTCAGTACTCAATAGACCCCCCCGTACGGGGGGGGGAGGCTTAATTAAAATTTTGTCTATAGATGAAACCTCAATTTTTATCCCCCGACACAAAAAGGAGGGGTGTTATAAACTTAACGCATGTATTTAGTATGTCTGTGTGTCTGTAGCTTCATAACTCTTCGACGCATGGTCGAATATTTAAACTAAAAATTTAATTTTGGATTTATTTGAAATAATAGTTTGCCAAGAAAGTTTTTAGCAAGGTTTCGTCTTGGTAGACATTCAGAGAGTTGCACATCACCAATAAAGAGTTAATTATTCTCAGAGATGGGTCGAAGAAACTTTCCATATTTGATAAAAGTATTTGGTATCAAAATAAAGCTTGCATCATCACGAATCAGATTTCACCATCAAATAGGCTATCAATATACCCAATGGAAAGTTAGAAGGAAAACTTCTTGGAAACTTTCAGAGTTTTCAAAACGGAAAGTTTCCAGGAAGTTTTCCTTCTAACTTTCCATTGGGATAGGCTATTTTATGGTGAAATCTGATTCGTGATGATGCAAGCTTCATTGTGATACCAAATAAGTGCATACAATTATATTATTTACAAGACTTTTACAGATTTTTATCCAATGTGGAAAGTTTCCTCGACCCATCTCTGAATTTATTCTTACGTAGTTCTCTAATGTTTTAACTGATATCGATGTGGCTTTCTTTATATGATAGTACATTACGAGATGATTATAGGACAGGGGTGTTTAAAAATGTTCAATTTTCAATTTTACTTGTTTCCTCAATTAAAAACTAAACCGAAAAAATTAAATGCGGTAGTTAAAACTACAGTGCAAAATACAGGGTGCCCGCTGTATACGTACAAATATTTTGCAGGATGACATGTTGCCCAAAAGAAGTAAAAAATACTTATAATTGTTTTTTCTGACTCAAACCTATTTTTTTTATTAAAAAATTATTAGAAATGGGCAATGTTTTCAGTTTAGACTGTACAACTATAAACAAAAGACGGAAGAGACAAGGTTATCGAGCTCACTTGTCGTATCAATAACACGGGTCTTCCAGCGTTGCAAGACTGTCATTTAAAAATAATAAAACAGTTTTACTTTTACCCAGTTTTGAAATGAAAACACTAACTGACATTTAATATTAATTTACTCATTGCCATCTTGACTTTTTTTCACAAACCACAATTATTCCATATGATTTATTAGAAAAAGTAAGACCTGTCTGCAAAAAATGTATTTTAATGATGAGATTAAAAGATTACCATTTTTTAAATTTACTATAGAAAATTTCTTTAACCACTGTAGTAATTAAATTAATAGTGATTAATGTAATTTCAATAAACACATAATTCATTACCTCGGTCATTGTATTGTTTTATAAATTTTACTTTAAAACTAGATAAATCGAACATATTGACAACACTGTACGGTTGGAAGCGGCGGTCTTCTACGGTTAAACTACGATCTATGAACATTTTCTTTGAACCGTATATGCCGACAGCGGAGAATTCTTTTTGTAAAATAGACACCGGCGCTTTTTTTAAGTCTTTTATGTCTCATTATCAATACGATAAACATAATAAAAAGGGAGATGCGGGTCTCAAGGTGACATTGAACTGAAATACTGACCTACATAATATTTTATATATTATATCCGAATACTGGAAATGTGGGAACATATCGGAAAATAATTAATTTAAGCAAAACCGTTAGAGAAAAGGAAAAATTTAGTAAGACTTTTTGCTTCTTTTGGGTCAATATATTATCATGCAAAATATTTGTACGCATACATGGACACCCTATATTTGTACGTACCTATATTCCCGACACTATACGTACTGCGTAAATTTCTTATACATTGTTTTACGTTTGATTAATTGCGTTTTAGAATCTTATTCAACTCATTATCTAGAACTCGACAATATACCGGTATAAGTTCATGAAGCATATTCCCCTTGACATACTGTCGCCAATCTAAACATTTGGGAACACGCATGCCACTCACAAGCAGTCCTATATTGTCGGTTTTATTGCAATGAAATCCATTTTAGTTTGGATGGTTACGCGCGCACTATGCACCCACCTATTGATTTTAATGAAGGTTAGCAGAAGAAACCTTTGAGGGAGCAAATTTTATACAATTAGCCAATGTTTGCGAAATATTACGCAATTACAGATATCTTACAAACCGATTTTGTTCGAGCGTCTTGATTTCATTTTCCAACAATAAAAACTTCATTACTGAATAAATTTACAATACTGTGGAACTGCTTGACTCTATAATGCTGCTCATAAAGCGGAGAACATAAAGCGAAACATAAAAAGGAAAGTAAATATAAAGCTGTTATCATTACGACTTAAAAATTCTTTCATCTCATTGTATAAAGACGACGAATGACGATTTTTATTTATTTCGGTCACAATACATCAACAGAGAAATCTATTTTTGTCTTTTTTTTTCTGTTCTCTGTGATTCTTTATTGAAGTACGATAATTTTAGACCATGTAATATTAGTCAATAAAAAAATATGTTCACCGTATAATTTTTCTAGGGACACAGTTAATACTACATAATTATCATCGTAGTAAGTACATCGTAAATATAATGTTGTTATATAGTTTGGATAATCATGGTTTACCCAAAATTTGTTATGTTCTGTCAGCTGACAGGGTGTTGATGGATGCTGTAAAATTAAATTACCAGTCGGGCCACCTGACCTTGCCCCACTTGACTTTTTGCAAATACCCCAAAAAGTAAATTTGTCAACCCACATGTGTTACTCAAATCATATTGCAATACGATACAATGTATTTATCTTAAATATAATAAGGTCAGATGTTTGAAACATTTTTATTTCTAACAAAATTGGAACTGAGCTTTATGTTATCGTGATTACATCGACGATTATTTTATATCACGTTCTTAGGTACAAGTACAAAACGTGTCTCTCCAATATCCGAAAGTCAGTATTTCAAGTCTTTAAATTGCCAGTCATGCATGTGAAATTTTAAGCGAGATCACGTAGGTTTTTTTTTTTTCATTAACATCGTTTGAGCTTTCATAGAGTTTGGTAGCAATTTGTCAGAGTTGGTCAAATTAAATCCGATTTTAATATAGCCCTCGATCCCACGCTGTTTTTGATATACATGTTCACAATTTTGTAATCGATATCTAATTATAGTGGCTTCATATTTCGAGAAAAATAAGTTTTGAATACTAGTATATGTCTTGTTAATCTCATCTAAATTAGTTTTCTCTATTGGGGGGTGAGGCACAAATTAGAGATCAATCATGCTAAACAATTATGTAGTTCAAGAAAATTGACAATCAATCTACAGAGTGAGTCGAATATGACTCATCAATGTCCCAGGACATATTCTGCAATGAAAAATTAAGCGAAAGTGAAGAATACCAAATTGTCACCTCGCCCATCAGTGTTTTTGTAAATACTGATACCTTAATCTAAAAATCGAAAACAATTATGTAGTTCAAGAAAATTGGCAATCAATCTACAGGGTGAGTCGAATATGACTCATCAATGCTCCAGGACATATTCTACAATGAAAAATGAAGCGGAAGTGAAGAATACCAAATTGTCACCTTGCCTATCAGTGCTTTTGTGAACACTGATACCTTTAATCTAGAAATCTTGCCAAACCCTTAGTTTTTCGCGGGTTAGGGGTCTTTAACGTTGGTCACTATTGCTCCCATCGTAGATACACGAGACCCACAATTTTACATCTCTTTCTAAAAATGGTGACGCGGGCATATCCGCTCATCCGCTATAGTTTATTTAGCCCGGTCGATTAAAAACACTTGCAAAATGAATATATTTTTTTAATGAGTTCGTGAAAGTATATAGAGAATATCCTGAAAAGTTTACATTTCGCTCGGATACAGAACAAAAAAAAAAAGTGAAAATAATTTTTTTTTCATTCATTTTTTCAAAATTTTTAAATTAAGTCAAGCTAGGAAAAAATAAAAAATACAGGTGGATAGATCACGTATTTATGAACAAAAAATGTCAAAATAATAACAAAATTTATCGCTAAAGCCACGGTATTCCCGAAAAAAAAAAGTCCAGTAACGTTATATCGGAGCGAGATCCATGCGCGCGCGCGCTTGAATACGCATGACTGTGACACCGACGCACTGAATTACATGTCACTAAATCAGAATTTGTTCAATCTATAATAAGTGTTGATTCATTTAAAAGATGGAAATTGTAGCTTTCTGATGCTTCTTTGTTTTAAACGATACAAGCAAAAGATGGATGGGAAAAATATACTTATATATACCGGGTGACACAGGAGATATTGTAACACCCCGTAGCATGTTTATTTAAAAAGATATTATTTTGAAATTTGGTAGACCTATATAATGTGTGATTGTCGTTTTTTTAGTACAAACAAGAAATTTTTCCCACTTCCGGTTTCACCGGAAGTGACATCTATTTTGTTATTTTGGCACCCTGTATATATTTTTTTCCTATCTGGTTCTCCTTAAATTCCTTTTTTCAACTATGTATAGCAACGTGGCATTCATTTTTAAAATGGCTACTGAAAACCATTTTATTGCATTAAGTCAAGTTGGCTATGGTATGAAATGTAGCGGTAATTAATGCTTAGTGTGCTGCAATATCAAAAGAACCGTGGTACACAATTTTGTGTTTCATATTTGTTTTGTTCTAATCAGTAGACGAAGAGACTTTGTACAATTTTTATATTAAAAAATATCTCTAGACTGAATCCATGAAATCACAAAAACTAAGATAGAAACACTAATTTTAAATTTTATCAAATTGTAAAATATTTATTCATATTTCACTTACCAATTAGATGGCCCCCGAGGTGTCCGGATTTTACGCCACTTGATTTTTTCATATGGGGCCATCTCAAGGAAATGGTTTATAAAACTCCACTGCAAAATAGGGAAGACTTAAAAATGAGAGTTAGGTTAGCAATAAATTAGTTTACTGAATTACAGTTAGAAAATGTGCTTAGAGGTACTGGTTACAAGAATTCGACGCTGCAGGGAAAATAATGGCCAGCATTTTGAGATTTTATTTAAAAGCAAGCAAAATCAGACATAACAATGAATTGTATTGGGTAAAAGTGAAAGATGAATAAATATTTTACAAATGGGTCAAATTTAAAATTAGTGTTTCTATCTTAGTTTTTATGATTTCTAGAGATTTTAATTTAATATAAAAATTCTACAAGGTCTCTTCGGCTACTGATTAGAACAAAACAAATATGAAACACAAAATTATGTACCAGGGTTCTTTTGATATCGCAGCACATTAAGCATTAATTACCGCCACATTCCATTCCATAGCCAACTTGACTTAGTGCAATAAAATGGTTTTCAGAAGCCATTTTAAAAACGAATGTCATCTTGGTATACATAGTTGAAAAGAAAAATTTAGGTAGAATCAGATAGGAAAAAAATATATACAGGGTGCCATTTAAAATAACGAAGTAGATGTCACTTCCGGTGAAATCGGAAGTGGAAAAAATGTCTTGTTTATACCAAAAAAAGGACAATCACGCATTATGTAAGTCTACCAAATTTCAAAATATTATCTTTTTAAATAAACATGCTACGGGGTGTTACATATCTCCTGTGTCACCCGGTATATATATTATAACGCCCGAACTCAATCGTCGCAATAAAAAGAAAGAAAAAAATAAAAGCCCTTCAAAAAAATTCTTTCTTCATTGAGAACTGTTAAAAAGTATGTACACTTCATGATTAATATGGTTTAATAAGTTGATTCATAAAAAGCACATCTCAAATCATTTTAATTTCCTTGCTTGATGATTTTCTTGATAAACATAAACATAAATATATATATTGGAGGCTGTAACTTGCCGAGAACTTGACCTATTGGAAAAAATAAAATATTACTATTTCGGAAAAAATGTTCTGTTGTCTTCTTGTGAATTATGTTGCCACGTTGTGTCATAATATGGAGTGTTTATGTTCCTCTTTTTGTGTTTCTGCTTCTTCGAATCTTCTTTTTTTGAGTCTTCTGATTCCTTGATTTCCGTTTGTGGTAGAGTATAATATCGTTGCGATTTCTTTGTGGTGTTCATTTTTTGATCCTGACCCTCTCAGTTGTTGTTATCCGCTGTAACATGATCTCCCTATTTTTAGTTTGTTGATGTTCTATGCTAGCGGTTTCTTCGGTAGATATGTTGGGCCCCTTCCTTTGGTATGTCCCCAGTACTTCATTGCGTACATTTCTATTCTTTTTTTAATTGCCTTTCCTCCTAATAGAGTTGATGTTTTATGTCGCTGTTTTCGTCTTGTTGTTTTTGCGGGTAGTTGGACGATGTCCCTTTCTGCTCTTCTCAAAAACTTCTTCTGTTGGCTTTTGTTGTCGCGTTTTTTTGATTCCATATGTCATCGTTGGCCGTTTGATGGCTATGTACATACATTTGGTAAGGTCCCATGATAGTTTATTTTTCTCAGTGAACGGCATGATTTCCCTTTCGACTCTGTATGCTGTTTCGATCTCCTTCTTTATCGTTTCTCTCCGTTCCAGTTGGTTCATCAAGTCTGTTCCCAGGTACTTCAATCTGTTCGCTGTTCCTAGGGAGTACCTACTCATCTATTTTGTGTTGCTCTCCGCTGGCCCAACTCTCTTTCGCTGACGGTCTCGCTCCACCATTAGGTCCTTCTTGAAGTTTGTGTTCAGTCCAGATGTGTCCATAGGCGATTAGGACATCATCGGCATATGTGTGTGTTTTCCTAAAAAAACACCACCCTTCTGAAGGAAGCCTGCACCACGCACACTGCCGCGAGAACTGAGCCCCTGCGCAGTATATTATCCTCATTGACTACTTCAGGCCCAATCCAAATTATCCTCTCCTTGACGTATCTAGGTGGTTTTGAATTGATCTCAATATTAGTAGTATATTATATCATCTAATAAATCAGCTACATCATTATTATATGTCACTTTTTTGCGCAATTCAACATAACAGATATGTTTGTATAGGATTCAATGACATTGACGTAATACCAACTAGCTAATCATAGAATAGAAATTCCATTTTCGGCAACACTTTCCTGTTTTCATACGATGAATGTCACTACGAAATACAGCTTCAGTTACGAAAATTAGCGACTAACTGCAACCGATTTATGCATCCCCGTTTTCTTTAAGTATGAGTGAGAACATTATTTCCATTTTTAACGAAACCACAGCCTGCTTAACTACATTGTAAATTAGTTTTAAAATTTATAACGGCTCCAAGCAAAACAAAATGATTATTTTTAAATACGAGAAGCCTTGAACCACACACCAGTAAAATGTAGTGACGTACTCGAGATAATTGAGGAGTTATTTGCGTTACATAACGTTTTTTATTTGTAGTGCATCGGGACCTGCGTCAGTAAAGTCTCCTTATCACACTATTTTGCCAAGCAGAGATCTTTTGCGTTCTAAAATATTATCTTGTGCGTTTACAGATTTTTACAGTATTGGTAAAATTTTTCCTACAGATACAAATATTTATTCGCGTGTGTTAATTCAGAAGCCATTAATCAATCAGTTCAAAATATTCCAGTGTTGTATAGAACAAGAGAAATGTCAATAGTGCGATACATTTTATTTATTGCCGATATGAATGTTTATTAGTATTGTTTAATCTTTTATCAGCTATTTACTCTTCGTTTTTTATTGGGTATTCACACGGTTTTACTTTTTTACAATAGTTTTCTTCGCGAAATAATGAAAACGTTATATTTGCATTACTGGATCCTCCACAATTATTTCAAAAATTTTTTAGTGAAGAAAATTAATAAAGTGATTCTGAATAAATTCGTTTCTTCGTGTAATTGATCGTAAATTTTCATGAAAAAGGAATTGTCACGGAATAGCGAGATTAAAAAAAACTTATTCTGGAGCTCATAGGGGGTCTGTAGATACATTTTTTATTTTGTTTCTGCCTTGTATTTCTTTGAGCGTCTTAAGTTCTATAGGTCGGATCGAAATCGGTCAAGAACCGGATTGTTCAGAATAAATTTTCTTTTAAAATTGTTCTAGTTTTAACTCTTTAACGCGAGTTATACCAACACACCCAACCTTGTGTTAAAAGTTGGTTAAAAGCAATGACGCGTTATGCCAATACGCTAACCTTGAGATTTAAGGATATCGGGTGCACCGTAAAACTTAAACTAGGTCGTGGGGGGTTTAAGGCTTGGTTAATAAAAATGTAGCTTCAAATTTTGACATATCTTCCTTGAGTATACAGTGTATATTGTAATTACTTAATATTGTTCTGGTAGATACCGAGTTACCTCACATATTAGAAGAGATGACAGACGATGCGGATTTTGCAAAGTTAACGGCATTAGTTCCCAGAGTGCCACAAAGCTATAATCTCCGACCAGATAACTTTCTTTGTTGGAATGAAAAAAGTTCAAGGATCGCTTCTGTTTATCTAAACTCAGTGTGTAATATCTAATTGACAGAATTGCTCTTGAAATTGACCCACATACTGATAGGGATATGGACTTAATTATGCAGCTTCCGGTTCGGACTTCAGCCCTGTGTTATTGTGGTCCATATCTAACGAGGAGGCCTGAAATCCATTTATTTTACGTATTTAACGCGCAGGTCTATACTGAGACTGAAAAAGTTTTCACTCTAAAAAATGGACTTAATCATGCAACTTCCGGTTCGTACTTCCGGTTCGTACTTTCGGTTCGTATTGTAGTCCAGATCTAGGGAGGAGGTTAATTAGTTTGTTGAATTTATAATTTTGAAAATTCGTGTCAAACTCGAGCTGTTCTTCAGCCACATTATCATTTATTTTGATATACCACGGGTAGACAACTTCAAAGCTCCATAATTTAAAAACTATTAATTTTTCGGCCTTGCTCCCATGGAGACTTTTATTCAGGATGATTTCATAAATAACATAATTCAATTTCAACCAAATCTACCAGGCATTATTTTACATAAGAAATGTGCGTGGTCCTTTTGAAAAATATATAAGTAAATAAAAACACACAAGTACTTCAAATTTTTATTTTCAAAATGGAAATTATTCAGAACAAAACAAAAAATTTAAATCAATTGTATTCACCTGACACTTATCTCCGATCATCTGATTGGTCATTAGTATCACTTGCTTCATTTTGAAATGAAGACAATAAATTTTCAGGATCTATCTGGCCATCATTATCATTAGAATAATGATTTTCAAATGTATTAGGCGCAGAAACATCGTATTAGATTCTGATGAATCGTCTGCATCAGAATGTGATTTATACAGATAGATTTAAATCTTCCTCCTCATCTATAACACTACTATCTTGCCAATTCAAGCAATTTCATGCATTATAGTGTTTGCATAGACTGGTACATTTTTTAGTCCCACTTTTTTGCAAGAACATGTTTTGGGATTGCAGCAAACCTCGCATCAACAGGGTATTTCTATATCGGTTCGAGTTTTTTTGTTGTATTTATAAGTATTGATTTAAAGAGAATTCGTTAACAGCTTCTTTAGTTCAAGAGAGAACTGTTAGTTTACACTGAGTAGATGTAATGTGGTTTCGGAGACATCTATATCTGAAAGTAGGGAATTATACCTAAATTTGTATCTTTTCCCAGGTTAGACCAGTGTAATGCTTCGATGACACTTTTATACTTTGTACCATCGATAATACAGCGATATAAAAAAGCTCGCAAAAAACGTAAAAGGTATCAATTTCAGTCTATTTACATAAAAGGCCATACAAGTGTTCGGTTTCTTTATTATCTTCACAAAAAAATGGACATGTATTTCCGAACAAAAATGTAGGCCACTCCCACTGAATATAATTGGTTGAAATTTTCTGTACCGGAATTATGATAGGTTGGAATAAAATGTGTGTGTGGTCAACGTGGACTAACGTTGTCAAAGCGGACCGGCGGGCGGTACAGTAACTAGAAGCGGTCGGCGTCCTTTATGCTTTTTTGCGAGCTTTTTTATATCGCTGAATTATTTATGGAATACACTATACCAGCAGCAAACAACTGTCATAAAGGCTGAATGTCTTTTTGAAAGTCGAGATATTTTGTAAAAATATCAAGGATCTTTTTCTTTCCTATTCATGCAAATGTTTAGGTATGTCACAGCCAGAAAACGCATTATGCACTTTTTAATGCGGAATTTTAAAACTATTTTAAGTTCTCTAATTTTACCTATCATAGGTTTCCTTCTGCCGATGATGGAAGCAGTGTTAAAATAACCAGTAAACTCATCAACATTGTTATTTTTTTATATCGCGTTATGAATAATCTCAGCATCTGAATTTTATTTGCATACTTGGTAGTTCATGCTGTGATCACGAAATTCTTCACAGAGGCTCGACACGAATTTTGAATATGTCTTGTTATAATCGTATAAACAAGTTTTTTCAATTTGCGTTTTTTTTACGTATTTTTAAAATGAGCTTTCAGATTTCAAAACAAGAAAACCTTAAAAAACATGTTAAGACGACAATTTTCAATCTTGTACCATCTTAAAGTAGATCAAAAACTTGCACCTTTGGTGCAACGTACATTGCTCTAAGTTGCCCAAAAATAATCTACTAATAAAAATTTTGACTCGAGAGTAGCCTTTAAAAAAAAATCGGACGGCTGTGGTTTCCATTTTATTTTGAGGTTGTCTTAAAGAGTTGAAAGGAGAGAGAACAGTTCAAAGAAAAATTAGTCCCGACCAATAGAGCTTGAGATAGTCAAAGAAATGCAAAGCAAAGACAAGAAAGATACGTATTTTTTTTTCAATAAATCCAAAAAGAAGATGGCTTCTGTTTGGACAAAATAAGAAATTTGTCTACATATTCTCTATGATGTCCAGAATAAATTGAAAAATAATTTCGCTATTCCAAGACAATTCCTTTTTCACGAATATTAACCACTTATTTTCCTTCACTATAAATACTTAACTAGCTTGCTATGTGTAAATTAACATTCGACGTGATTTTTTCTGTTAATGGTTTTGTCTATATTTGGTATTTTCATTAAATTCTAACCTGGCTTGATATTTAGGGTAGCGTGAGACGTGGGAGTAATAAGTTTGGTTCATAATTTGACATTTTGAGCGGTTGTGCGGGTAGGTAAATTGATTCAATTTAGATAATAAGCCCGAAGTACCGCTAAAATATTTCTGTAATTAATTATGTACTCTAATTTGATAATAAAGTTGATGATGGATCCGCTAATAAGTGGTTTTTATTACCAATATTGCCAAGGAATAAACGCGATGTACTTTTAATGACATTCAACGGGTAACGACCCCGAAAAAAGAAAATCAAGAAAAGTACACTGGCCTCGTAACACTCGTAACATAACGCTACGTAATTTGTTTCGACTTGAAACCAAAAGTCCCTGAAGGCTCGCTTCATTGGGGATTTAACAATAAAATATAACACGGTGAGAAATAAAACCATGCAAAATTTTCTGAATTTCGAAGTGCTTCCGTTACATTGAAGGAATAAATTTTTTGTATAATTTCTTACTGCAAAATCATGAGACTTGATGAATTTCCTCCAAACCGTGAGGTAACTCATGCGAAAATTGCGGGGCGAAATATCGCTCCTCGGATCACCTCAGATTGCCTGTATATTACCTCGGATTGTCCCAGATCGCCAGAGCATTACTTCGGATCGCCTCCGATGTGGATTAATGGATTACTTCGGATCATCCCGTATTACCTTGTTATAACTCACCTCAGATCTCCCTTTGATCGACCTTAGATCGCCCTGGGTCGCCTCGGTAAGGGATGAAAAATCATCCCATGACTTACCCCTCACTCGCAACTATTTTAGAATTTCTTCAGTCGTAACACTAGATCTCGAAGTACGTTTTTTTCTCAAAACGTTAGGTACAGTTTTCGGAGGTTTAATTCATATCACTGAGATTTTGTCTTGTAAGGTTTTCAAAAAATACAAATACAGTGGAATTTAGCTCTTTCAACATGAATGCGAACATTTATTTCGTGGGGCTCGTAGGATATCAGCATTCTTATATAATCAGCAGAGAGACAAACACTGAGGGTTGTAAAATGTAAGGTATTCGTTTGTATTCAGCACGACTGAGACTAATAGAGGTCATAACGTGTAATGTGACGTGTTTTAATGATTAAAAGCAGGTTAACAAGAAGAGAAGTTTGAATACCTATCATTTATAATACTAAATCTGAACTGTTATTGGCTTCTCTTTCTCTTCAGACAAACTATGCCAATGGTTTCTCCTGGCACATAATCGTCCTTCTCAACATAGTAAATAGGGGAGTCAACTGTTGGTACACACTGTCGTTTTCGTTGCATTCTGCAAACAATATTTCCTCTGTATGTGCGTGCATTGTACTACATTTTCCCACGCCAGTCAATATCTACGTACATTCGACATTTTTCTAAAAATTTAATGAATTTTTACCTATTGTACAATGGGCAAGATACAATTTTTTTTTAATAATTTTAATAACATCTACAGTTGACTCGTATTTTTTATTTGATTTTTTAGATAATTAGTAAAAAAAAAACATGAAGTTTAAACTGTGATTAAACGGTTAGAAATTTCGGGCTATTCTATTGGCTATGACGTGATAGCGTAATCACCGGATTCTAATTTGGGCTTGAACAGAGAGTGCTACGTTGCCATATTTTAATAAATAAAATAAGCTCTATTCTGTACGTCTATACGGCATCCTCTGTAATATTACAATTCTGTATTAGCAAGTTATCAATCAGCCTTAAAAATATATAAAATATTTACTTGCTAGGTATATAAAAGTGTTAAAAACTAATATTAAAATGTATTTCAGACAGTGCAGTAAAGTACATTCTTTTTTAGAAATGTGGCAACGTAACTAGTTACTGTCAAATGTAAAATGCCCCTGTTTTGGAGGTTATTACGCTATTACTTCTCGAGATATCCGGAAAACTACCTTATTTTAAATCCACTCTGATTTTTAGCATATTCATTTTACAATAAAACCAATTATAGTCTGTAAAATTACCTTGAAATTATATTTATAACATTTTGGACAGTCATACTATAATACTATATTATTAATATTGTCATTTTCGTTATTGTCTACTAGCCCATTTGGAGAAAATTGTGATTGATATTGATATAAAAATAATACAATAATGAACTCACTGAGATTTTTCTTTCATGGGCACCTATTCTTACAATTAATTTTAAAATGAAAATGATGAGATTTCTACCCACCGTCTTTTATTTTCTTAAAACCATTTGAACACGTACTTTTTCGTTATGTGTAAAAATGAAAATGTGATGTTTTGATAAATCAGTTTCTCTTTGTTGTCATAACCTCGTAACCCGAAAAATATGCCATGTGTAAATATGAATACAATAGTGATAGCGTTCATAAAAATTATTATAGAATTAAATATCGCTATTAAACATAATACCCTTGTTGATACATAAAATCGGTTATAATTTTTGTTATTATTTTGTTTTTCCTATTTTGTTGTGATCTCCGATTACGAGCGTATCTAATAGTGTGTATCAAATAATATTTACAAATATAATACCACGGAAGCGTGTGAAAAAATAATATTTCAATTCGTACTGATGTAATCGAATTGCTACTAATGAAAATAAGCATTTGTTAAAAAAATATTAACGAGTATTTTTTCTTTGAACTCCCCAAAAATTATATTTGCGTTGCTCTTAGGAAATATCCACCGTTTATTAAGAAGCGTTATCGATTCAAATAAAATATTACCTTCCATTTTTCAGATACTTAAAGACAGCCTGTTTTCAAACTTTACTATTTCAAAAACAATACGTAGTGTTGATAATAATAATAATATTAAAAACTGTATTCTCATTGACTTTCAAGAAGTATCGAAATATAGTCAACACAATATAACGCTTATAAATATTAATCAGTCATAAACTTAATAAAAGGTTTTACATGTTAAACATTGTGTGACGGTAAAAATATAATATAATATTAAAAAAATAATATTATTATTATGCAAAATGATGGAATCTCATATACTCACTCATGGAATATAAACTGTTTTGAGTTAGCATGGTGATACTGTACATTTGAAAGACTGAATATTTTTTATCTTCTTAATTTAGATTGGAAGTTTCTTACATAACTTTATATTAATGATATTTAAGTTTTCCTTTAAATAATATGTTGAACAGTTGTTTTCCCGTGTATATTTGTGGGGATTTCACATGTTACCTACACCTTAGAAGTATAAAAAGATGGGACAATTAGAATATTGAGTTTTTTTAACAAAGTTTACAGAAATCAGGTGGAGATTTAAATGTCATCGTACGAATTATTTTTTTCTGTATTACAAAAAGTTCCCCTATCCAAGAAAAATGTACCCAGCAAATTATACAGTAGTTGAGACACGATTGTACATAAGCAAATAATAAATTTTAAACATGTTTAAGGTAACATAGTACAAAATAATGAGTAGACAGTTTTTTAACAATACATCTATTTGATTTCGCCATTTTCCCAAGAGTCTATTTGGAGTCCAAAGTATTTAACAGCTGTAAGTTGTTATAGATTTATTTTTCATATTTATTAACACGCTGACATCAAGCGTCTTAGTGGAAAATATTAGGAGATTAGTTTAGTTAATTATTAGAAACATTATTATTGCATTATAGGTACAGTGTTATTTATTTTGGCCGCAAGAATATGTAAATCATTATTGGCGATAGCTGTGTAATCGGCAGACTGATATAAAAGTTCCAATCTAATAGAAATAATGCCGCTGATAAAGATTATAAACAATAATGGCCCCAACACACTTTCTTGGGGTACCCCATTCGGAGCATCAGAAGTTCCTTTATTAACTGTTACAGGCCTTTTGACGCCCATTTAGTAAATATGTCTTAGTCCAGTCTAGGCCGGATCCTCTAATGAGAATTTTCCAATTTGTCTATAAAAAGGGTATGATCTACAGTTTCGAATACACCCGTCAAATCAAAGAACACGCGCATTTCTCTTTTTTTTTTCATCAAATACATGGCTAGAGCGATGATAGCTATTAGTACATTTTTCATTCAAAGTTGTTAAATATAAACTTTTACAAGGATAAGATGGCATCTTTGTTGAATAACTACTTCTAAATCAAAATGTATTATTCATCAACATTTTTTTCTTTGCTTAAAAAGATTTTAAATCGATAATCGAACGATTTTTCAAAAACTTTAGAAAGAAAGCTGAAAATAGTACAATACCTCCTATAATGTGTTCACAATAAGGTTTAAGTCAAAGGTCGATCTTTTTCCTTGATTGTATTTTTCGTTGGCTAATATGCACGTTTTTATTTTTATTGCCAACAATAGATAGAATAGAGAATATTATTTAGGTATTATGCAAATCACAACTTACACACTTATACCTAAATAATATTCTCTAATCATGATAAAAGCAAATAAATAAAAAATAATTGATTGTAAAAATAGATAGAATGATAGTAATGACCTTTCCCTAGAAATAAGTAAATTCTCATTCAACTTTAATAGTAAAGTAACCAAAATCAGGACGGATACTTTTATTAACACTGTGTATATTTTAGAAGGTTTACGAATAGAAAATTTGGTACCCTACATATCTCTTGTAGGTTCAGTGATATTTAAAACATAAATTACTGCTAATACGTTTTCTACGGCCATAAAAACCTTGCTGAAATTAGTAAGTAAAATGCGAGAACGCATATTAATCTCTGGCAGTAAGCAGGGCGAAAATAAATTATTGGAAGTCGACCGATACAAGCTGAATGTTTGCAAAAACTGGTTTAGATTGGATGCCCACGATTATAGTTTAATGTGGTCAAGAATGTTTGACTGATAAGAGTACCCAATTGTACAACACAATAAATAACTTTTTGCGTTAGTTAATATCCAATTTTTCGAATTTTTGTGATTTCACCATAGTGTCCACCTAATGAAATGCTCAAGGCATTCAATAAAGAGATGAAGAGAGTGACATATGCTTTGTGAATATCTGCGAGACCGCACAGTCAATTATTTTATTTAATAATAAGAGCTGGTTGTTTAAAAAAATATAGATAATATATTGCAGAATGCATTAAAAGTGGGTATTAAAATTTATCTATGACAAGAATAATACTTACATACTTACCTAAAACTGTAAAAACTATAAATCAAAGATGCTACACTTTCCTATCTTCTACTGCATATGCGGAAATTCGTGACAATCTAAGAAGCATGCATTCCCTTGGACTGTTAAAAAAGAAATTAAAAGAATGGCTTCAGAAAACATCTAGAGAAAAAATTCATAAGTTAATTGATAGAAAAAATACATATAACCTGTAGATGACTTACCTTCATACTTATACTCATACTACAAAAAATTAATCACTATAGAAATAATAATAATAATAAAAAAAAACATGAAAACATAAACAACAATAAATGATAAATGGAGGCATCGATATGGATCATCAATGTTTTGCTCAATATTATATTTAAGACTCTACTTACATACGTGTTCTAATTTGTTATCTTCGACATTTATAAAAGTATATAAATGTATATGTATATAAATATATGTAAATGTGCATATAAGCGCGTTGCTGCGCATACTTGTATGTATGTGATATTTTGTTTTATTTCAAAATTTTAACTAATATTAATTCGTACTGATAATTATTTTCATTCGTTGTTTCCTTATGTTTAAAAATTAATATTAACCTTAGTCTAGTGTGTCCACGAGCAAGGTCTTCCTTTGTGGATTTCTTGTTTATTTACCACTATTAATATAATACTGTTACCACTGTTTGATTTTGATATTTGTATTTTTTGGCGACCTTAGTTGTAGTATGCCCATTTACCATTTATATCAATTTTTGTAGCTACCACTATTATTTGGTAATTTATGTTCTTTGATAAATAAATTATTATTATTATTCACCACAACTGCACACCATTTCTCTCTAAAACTAATAGAGAATGATATAATGATTTACTTTGAATTCAGCTTGTACAAAGGTCTCTTGCGTTCAAGTGCATCGTTGATATTTTATTGGTTTAAGATATTTTTTTATGATTTCGTCATATCCACCTAATCAAATGTTCAAAATACAGAGTATGACGTACTTTGTGGATATCTGCGACATCGCTGAGACAATCATTTTGGATCAGCATGTATAAAATATTAAAAGTATAAACTCATTGTTTGAAGAATATCACAGATAATATATTCACTACAACTGCACCATGACTTTCCAAAGATAATGGTGGAGGATATGATTTATTTTGAATTCAACTTCCACAAACGTTTCTTGTATTCAAGTGCGCCGTTGAAATTTTAAATAATTTTTTATGGTTTCGCCATATTATGCACCTAACTAAATGCTCAAAATATTCAATAATGAGATCGAATGATTTGAGAATATCTGCGAGTCCGCATGGTCAATCATCTTGGATCACCATCTATAAAAAATATAAACTGGTTGTTTTAAAAATATCCCAGATAATATATTCACTACAACTGCACACTGCACCGTGTCTTTCTAAAGATAATAGTGAAGAATATGACTTACTTTGAATCCAACCTGTAAGATCATTCAGATGCACCGTTAAAATTTTATTAATTTAATATAATTTCATTTGAAATCTCCAAGGCTCCCAACATAACTAAAGTATTAGAAACTCTAAATGCTGTAAATAAAATCAGATAATCTTAAAATAAAAAATAAATATACTTAGTCAGACAAGGAAGGACACCGATCCCGCGACGGTGTAGTGATGATATTCCGTGTCACCAGATCTGCGCTTATTATTGTTGCCGCCCAGATCTGGATGTCAAGCGATAGGCATGGGATCAGTTTATAAAAAACTGACCTTCACCTAAGTTGAAAAAAAAGATAATAATTTATACACGAATTCTTTTCCAGTTATGATATTTTTGATAATCAGTTCTAAATGAAAACGTGGTGAGGTCAAGGCTGTATTTGAAGCGCAAGCCTTTATCAGTTCCCTCAGAATCCTGCCTAACACACAAACAGATACTTTTTAACGATCGTAATATCATAGTACGCTCCACGTGATTTCGGACCGTGTTTGTTTCGTTTTTCATCCCCTGAAGTTTCAAAACATTCTACAGCTGATTGGATAGACCGTGGGCGGGTGGTAAACTGGATACCGGCACAACTTCAAGGTCACAGACATGCGCTTTTAGTCGCTTTGACTCGAGAACTTTAAATCTAATCGATACGACGCGGGAAAGGGAAAGTCGAAAGCCGAAACCTACTACATCAAAAGCGTCCGTCCTTTTGGAGAGAGGAAGGGGGTGTGGCGGTGCTCCATTAATGATAATACGGTTATCAGCTGATGTCAGGGATACGATTCATGGTTTTTTGTTGTGTAAGTCATGTTGGGCATGAATTAATGATGTTTTTATTTGTTGCGGCGGAGGAGCTTGTTGTGTTTGTGGCTTTCCTGCTTAAATTCAAAGTGAAGCAGAATTATAATATTTAACAATCGCAGTTTACATGCTAATATTAAGGATTTTCCCTTTTTTGCTCAATATAAACTTTTGTGTTGTTAATGTTGATAATTAAAACTCGTCTATGCTTTGGTGAAAATTCCGTAACGTTATTTTTGCAATGTTCAATGCAACTCTACGTTTCACAAAACTTCTTACGTTAGCAAATATCTTATTATTTTAAAGCGTTTATATGTGTCAGTTTAAGGAGTGAGTAAATAAAATTACTGCAAAATTTGGTTATTTACTTGGTTAAACTTTAGCTAACTTCCAATTTAACTTACCTTGTTCTGAGCTTTCCTGTTGTGAATGAGTTTAAAAGTTTCTTCCCCTTTTCATCTTCGTGTGGATTTGATCTTGTACAACAGAAATGAACAATTTGTTTTTAAATTTAAAACTAACTTTATAAAGAATAATACCTCGAATAATTTTACATTTTTAGATAATACCTAGTACTATACAGGATGTTACATAATTACGGCCGTTGTGATAAGAAATTACTATACAGTGCTTATCAGTAAGCGAAAGTGCTACTACACTTGTATTGTTACAGGTCCAAATTGCAATTTTTTGTGGGAAAACCATAAACTATAGTTTCAATGCAAATGCTTTGTCTAATAAGTTTACAAGAGACAAACCTTGCCATGGATACTACTAGGCAACTAGACAACTTTTTAAAATACATTAATTCATTATACCGTAACATGATTTACTTTACATTTTTTAATTGGAAAAGGAAGACATTTTTTTATTAATAAATATCAATTTTTCATTTACCACAAACCATCACGGGATAAACTACCCTAGGCAACATAAATATGCAGCATATCACAGTATGATACATATATTGTTAAACATTACTTTATCAGAATATGATTTTTAAACTTATTTAAACAAATTGCCGCTAACAATGGTTTCTAAGATTCTTTACATTCTTTGGGTCTATAGATTACATTGGAGATTAATCTGATAAAATAAAGTTGTTTTAAAAAATAGGGTCTGAATATAATTTACTAACTAACAATACTATAGGCTAATATATCAAAAACGATAAAGATAAAAACAAACAAAGTTATAAATAAAGCACCTTCTTAAATGAGACCTTGAAGAGTATATTGGCGGCAAGTATGAAGAGTAGTAAAACTGTTTCGAATGTACAGGGTGTTCAGCTAAAAGTCTCCGGGTCATTATCTCGTAAAATAAAAAGATACTTAAAATTTGTAAATCGCGGATAATTGACACCAAAAAAGGTCTTAAATAACCGCAGTTAGAATTGTTCCTTCGCAGTGCACTGAGATGGCGCTGCGGTGAGAAGTTATTTTTCGATGGCTGGAACCTTGAAACATGATTCATACGATTAATGAATAAATTGTGAATAATTTTGACTTTGTAAAAAAAATTTGTAATTACCAGCCGTTTTGGAGCTACATGAATTTTTTTCCCCATTTTTTTGTCTCTGTAAATTTTAAAAACTCCTGTAACTTTTCTGTTTATCATTTTAGGACATTGATTATTTAGAACTTTTATCTTATCATATTACATACTTCTTATATTACATATTTTGAAAATTTTTACTAATTTCTAATTTTTTTTTTTAGTAGCCTTTGAAAAATTCTGAAAATTATAAAAATTCTCAAAATATGTAATAATATAAGAAGTATGGAATATAATAAGATAAAAGTTCCAAATAATTGGTGTTCTAAAATGATAAACAGAAAAGTTACCGGAGTTTTCAAAATTTACAGAGGCAAAAAAATTAAGAAAAAAATTCATGTAGCTCCAAAACGGCTGGTATTTACAAAATTTTTTACATAGTCAAAATTATTCACAATTTATTCATTAATCGTATGAATCGTGTTTCAAGGTTTCAGCCATCGAAAAATAATTTCTCACCGCAGAGTCATTTCTGTGCACTGCGTAGAACAATTCTAACTGCAGTAATTTAAGACCTTTTTTGGTGTCAATTATCCGTGATTTACAAATTTTAAGTATCTTTATTATTTTACGAGATAATGACCCAGAGACTTTTAGCTGAAACACCCTGTATATACCAAATTTTGGTAGTTTCCACAAGCATCAAAACGCTTGAAACGTTTTCAAGCGTTTTGGCATTTTTGGAAACTACTTCAGAGGCAGCTTCACAGGGTTGCCAACATTTTTTTGTCACAGAAAGCGTTAATCTTCAAAAATGAGTTTTGCCAGGTCGCCCAAACAAAGCTGTTTGCAGAGGATGTAATGTCAGAACCAATGGTCTAAAAAAGATTTTTTTTTAGTCTGAAAATGTTTGTACGGCTGTTAACAAAAATGTTTTACCCTTCACAGCATTTTTCTCTGTAGTGGTATGTTTTATTTAATTAAGGCCATGGCATGTTAAGATAAGTGTCCGTGCCTTTGCAACCTTTTTGCATGTGGTTCTTTCCAGTGATGTATCTTTGCGTAAGATACTACCACAAAAAGTTTTGACCTCGAAAACTTCATATCTGGGAAAACTCTTTTTTTCGAAAATCCGAAAAAAAAAAATTTTCTTACTCAAGTGACCAATTTGTTTGTATTTTACGTATATTGTAAATCTTCTAAAGACAATTTATTAATGATATTTTCAGAAAATCTTTTCATGAAGAAAAAGAAAATTGATGCTTTTGAATTTTTTGAAAAATTTAAATACGTACTTACACGTTAGAGACCACCACCATTTTTAAATTAATTATACATCATACAATAAGCTATAACATATATTTTTCACAAAACTCCATCGAAGTCAAATTGGCAAAGATAACGTTACGCCCCCCTTAGTAAACACCCTGTATCATGGGTTCAGAAATTGTAACACCAGGGTAATACTAAACAATAATGTATTAACTTACGTACTAATTAAAACAAATAAAGAAAAAGAGTGTAAATTGGTTAGAAACTCAATATATTAATAAATATATAAATGAACAACTGCTTGGATTACACGTATTGAAAATTTTTTGGAGCGGCCTACGTATTTTTTTGAAATAACGAGATGCATTTTTCTAATACATATATATTCTACAAAACTTCATCGAAACGGTAATACATAAAAAAAAATTATGTGTTTATTAATAAGAATACATAATAAAAAATTATGTTATGCTAATGATATAATATGATATTAGTCGTCTTCCTCACTGTCCTCATTTATTGTAACACTGATATCTTCTGCGAATAATTCAATAATTTACTGATGGTTTCGGAATATCGTCAAGAAACCTTGGATATGATAAATCCATGTATAAGTAACAGAAAACTAACAAACTTAGTTTTCTAACAAACTAACTGACTGACATCATATATCATTATCATTAACATAACATGTTTTTTTATTATGTATTCTTATTAATAAACGCATAATTTTTGTATGTATTACCGTTTCGATGGAATTTTGTAGAAAATATATGTATTGAAGAAATACATCTCGTTATTTCAAAAAAATACGTAGGCTGCTCAAAAAAAATTTCAATACGTGTAATCCAAGCAGTTGTTGTTCATTTATATATTTATTAATATATCGAGTTTCTAATCAATTTATACTCTTTTTTTTATTTGTTGTAATTAGTACGTAAGTTGATAGGTGTTTTAATTTCCGAACCCACGATACAGGATGTTTACTGGGGGGGGTGAAGTAAACACGTAACATTATTTTTGTCAATTTGATAGAGTTTTGTGAAAAATATATATATATTATAGCTTATTGTATGGTGTATAATTAATAAACAAGTAAAATTGAAAATTTTTAAAAACCCCCGATCAATGTATCTAATCGTACCAGTTTCATATGACCGAATCAAAATGAGTCCTAAATCATATTCGGCTACCATAATTGTCTTTTAAACATTGCGAATTCAAGATGGCGACCAAACATCAAAATCTAATATGGCCTATAACCTTCTCGACAAAATACTCTTTTAAATAAAAAAAACTACATCAAAATCGAATCACCCGTTGAAGAGATATGAAGCCGCAGACATACATACAAACAGACAAACAAACATACAAACACACGCGTCAAACTTATAACACCCTTCTTTTGGGGTGTTATATGTATGTTTGTTTGTCTGTTTGTATGTCTGACTGTGACCTCTTTTGGGGTCGGCGGTTAAAAAATGGTGGTGGTCTCTAACGTGTAAGTACGTATTTAAATTTTTCAAAAAATTCAGAAGCAACAATTTTTTTTCTCATGAAAAAATTTCCCGAAAATATCTATATATATATAAAAGAATACCCTGACCGACTGACTCACTGATCTATCAACGCACAGCTCAAACCGCTGGGTCTAGAAACTTCAAATTTTGCATAGAGGTTCTTCGAATGGCGTAGGCATCCACTAAGAAGGGATTTTTCGAAATTCGACCCCAAAGGGGGGGGGGGGGGGGGGGTGAAATTTTAGGCTTTTTTGGAAACGGTTATATCTAGATGCGTGAAATTTGCCAGAAATATTTTATGTTGAAATCTATTAGATACGGGTAAGACGAAATTTCGATTTTCGCTTTTTGAAGGGGTCAAAACGGGGGGTAGTAGATGGTTTAAAGCGCACCCATATTTTTGAAATCGCGTAAGTCAGAAACGTGATTATTCGAGCGATGAACTCTTCTGAGGAAATAAGAAGACACGTATTCGACGATTTTCAAAAAGAGACCCCGAAAGGGTAAACGGGGAGGGGGTGGTTTTTAAACTTTTCGGAAATGGTTAGACCTAGAAGCGTGAAATTTGGCAGAAATACTCTTTATTGGAATCTATAAGACACGAGTGAGACGAAATTTCAATTTTCACTTTTTGAAGGGGTAAGACCGGGGGTGGTAAATGGTCTAAAGGGTATCCGTATCTCTGCGTAAGTCAGAAAAGTGATATTTCAGTGACGGGCTCTTCTAAGGAAATAAGGAGACACGTATTCGACGGTTTTCAAAAAGACACCCCCTTCCCCGAACGGGTGGACAGGGAGAGGGATGTTTTTAAGCATGGAATTTGACACATACCCGCCCATGTGTTCTATTTTCGATTAAAATAATTATTTTTTTGGTTTAACTCGCTCTAACACAAAAATAGATAAATTGCGATGCGCAGTGAGTTTCCCCGAGTACTAAGGATGCGCAGTGGGTTTCCTCGAGTACTATGGATGCGCAGTGGATTTCCTCGAGTAATATGGATGCACAGTGGGTTTCCTCTTGTACAATGGATGGGAAGTGGGTTTCCTTAAATGCAGTGAATGTGCAGTGGGTTGGTATCTTATGTTCTTAATTCTACGCGGACAAAGTCGCGGGCATCAGCTAGTCATTAATAAATTGTCTTGAGTAGATTTACAATATATTATGTGAAATACAAACAAATTGGTTCACTTGATTAAGAAGAAAAAAATTTCGGATTTTCGGAAAACAAATTTTTCCCAGATATTATGAAGTTTTCGTCAAAACTTTTTGTGGTAGTGTCTCACGCAAAAATACATCACTGGAATGAACCACACGCAAAAAGGTTGCAAAGGCACGGACACTTATCTTAACCTGCCATGACCTTTAAGCAAATTGCGTGGACTTTTATTAGACATGTTCAAATTGAAATTTAACTTTTTAAATATCTGCTACTGAAACCCAAATAAAACATCTTATTTAATTAACCAATTAAGTCGTTGCTGAAGTCAATTCAAATAAACTAAAGATAATTAATTACAAATGCGGTAACTTACACCACATTTACCATATAACGAATAAAGCCGACAGGAATGTCTCTTCCATCAATCGCATTTCCTATTAAACGTTACTCTAACCTTTGCATTCGTAATTGGATGTCCCTTTTATCGTCCATTGCGCCCGAATGTTACGATGGTAATTTAAGCTCGTAATTGAACGTTATATTATATATTTCTTGTACTGTACACGAAGAGCGTCTACGGATAATAAATTGTGGCTTTTCTCTAATATTAAGAAATACATGTTTCGCTCTAGTTGTCCAAATATTTTTAGAGGAAAATCTAGAACTTTCATTCAGTGAACGTACAAAAGAAAAATATCGTTGAGGAACCGTCATGTATTATTAATTTGGGGGTTGAATTACTCAAGGCGTCTTCATTTTTTTTTTCTGAGGATTAATGTTAAGCTATTATCAAAGAGCAGAATTTTTGGTGTTAAGGAAATATGTTTGATTATAAATGGTGTAATAGCCAAAGAAAAGTTATAAAATAACCGACAAATTTGTTACCTAGGTTAGGCGTTATAACTAAATGAAACAAAGTTGTTTTTACTTGTTACGCGGATATTTAGTTGATATTAACATATACTCGCTCCCGCATCCATTGGCCAAGGCTCCGCGACAGTGAAGGAGCTGGGCAGGAAAAGGCTGAGGCGAATTTTAATAAGTATACTTGTCATAGTTCATAATTAGCATTTTATATCGTACAGTTAAAATAATATTGGAATTTTTAGTGGTACGTTAAAAATGATCATATTCACTTCCTTATTTTATAATAAATATTGTATAAAGAAAGGAAAGAAGATAATTTTACCTAAATATACCTCCAGTTTTTTTGAATGTGGTTTCTAAAGCTAGTTTGGTGACATATCCGCCGGACCTTTCATTTCTCCAAATAACATTTATGATGTACTCTAGGAGAAATCTCCCGGCTTCACTGGGCCAGAAGTCCGTCTCGTTTTCTAGATTACACCCTCTGCACTTGGTTGTCTGTAACTCCTAATGTATAAAGGTGTTTGTTTAGTCTGCAGTGTCCTGCTATTTATCCTACATAGATTCGTAGATTATATCTGAACGGACTTGCCTAGCTTACGACTGGGTGTAACCAAAGCCATTCTGCTGTTTCTGCAGCTGCTTAGATTACTCCAACAGTCCGCATATAGTTCTTTGTCAAGGACTGAATCCAAAAACACTAATGTAGGTTCCTGATCATACAGGAATTTTCTATCCCTTGCGGGATAGAGAATCCGTTTCTTCATTACTTTGAATTTCGTCGTGTCCTTTCATCCAGCACAGCGGACACTATTATTTGTACCTTTTTGATTTGCAGTACAATTCCTGACTGTCCTACAGTTGTTTTGGATCAAGCAGGGTCGCTGTGTTGTCGTAGGTATACGCAGTGTTTTCCCACTAATGTTTACGTTAGTAGTTTCTGTTACCTCTTGCATAATTCCTATTAGTTCCACCTGGAATGTTGTGGTGTTAGTGTCTAGTGGTATTGTCGAGTGTAGATCTAGTTCTATTGTCCCTTACGTGTTATTACACGAATTAACAAAATTTTATTGAAACATCGTTTATTTTTAACTAGCTGATGCCCGCGACTTTGCCCGCGTGGAACTTCGTCCGCGTGGAATTAAGAACATTAAGGTACTAACCCACTGCACATCCATTGCATTTAAGGAAACCCACTTCCCATCCATTGCACAAGAGGAAACCCAGTGTGCGTCCATAGTACTCGAAAAAACCCACTGCGCATCCATAGTGCTCGAGGAAATCCACTGCACATCCATAGTACCCGAGGAAACCCACTGTGCATCCATGGTGCTCGGGGAAACCCGCTGCGCATTAATAGTACTCGAGAAAATCCACTGCGCATCCTTAGTATTCGGGGAAACTGCTCATCGCAATTTATCTATTTTTGTGTTAGAGCGAGTTAAACGAAAAAAATAATTATTTTAATCGAAAATAGAACACATGGGCGGGTATATGTCAAATTTCATGCTTAAAAACAACCCTCTTCCTGTCCACCCGTTCGGGGAAGGGGGGTCCTCTTTTTGAAAACCGTTGAATACGTGTCTTCTTATTTCCTCAGAAGAGCCCATCACTGGAATATCACGTCTCTGACTTACGCGATTTCAGAGATACGGATACCCTTTAGACCATCTACCACCCCCTTCAAAAAGTGAAAACTTCGTCTCACTCGTGTCTAATAGATTCCAATAAAGAATATTTCTGCCAAATTTCACGCTTCTAGGTCTAACCATTTCCGAAAAGTTTAAAAACCACCTCCTCCCCGTTTACCCTTTCGGGGGTCTCTTTTTGAAAATCGTCGAATACGTGTCTTCTTATTTCTTCAGAAGAGTTCATCGCTCGAATAATCACGGTTCTGACTTACGCGATTTCAAAAATATGGGTGCACTTTAAACCATCTACTACTTCAAAAAGCGAAAATCGAAATTTCGTCTTACCCGTATCTAATAGATTTTAACAAAAAATATTTCTGGCAAATTTCACGCATCTAGATATAACCGTTTTCGAAAAAGCCTAACATTTCAACCTCCCTTTTCCCCCTCTTTGGGGTCGAATTTCGAAAAATCCCTTCTCAGTAGATGCCTACGCCATTCGAAGAACCTCTATGGAAAATTTGAAGTTTCTAGACCCAGCGGTTTGAGCTGTGCGTTGATAGATCAGTGGGTCAGTCAGTCAGTCAGGGTATTCTTTTATATATATATAGATTTCACGCATATAGATATAACCATTTCCGAAAAATCCTACAATTTCAACCCCCCCTTTTCCCCCTCTTTGGGGTCGAATTTCGAAAAATCCCTTCTAAGTGGATGCCTACGCCATTCGAGGAACCTCTATGGAAAATTTGAAGTTTCTAGACCCAGCGGCTTGAGCTGTGCATTGATAGGTATTCAGGGTATTCTTTTAGATATATGTATATAAGATAACAATACGACATTTTTCAAAAGGTGCTAAATGTCCGCGACTTTGCTGTGACCACTTCCAATCCTTTTTTTTTAGTGGAATCGAAAACATTTTGCAGAAGCATGGGATTCCGATTATTGTCAATTCCCTCGCAGTTCTATCTTGAAGATGGTCAATATCAGGAAGAGGAAATATTGAATTTTCTTCCTACGTTTTCAGTTACATGAGATAGGCTACTTGAGGTGTTTTTTTAAAATATATTTCGAATTAAAGAAAGGTGGTACTAACGAATACCTAAATAGTTTTTTCTTCAAGCGTATTAAAATGTTTAAATTATGTCACCAAAAACAGAAGTAGAAGTAGGACATTGTTTTACTAGTAACAAAATGTTAGTACCGAACGCCACCGTAGTGGACATTGTTTTACTAGTAACATAATGTTAGTTCCGAAAGCGCCACCGCAGTGGGTATTGTTTTACTAGTAACATAATGTTAATACCGAAAGCCACCGGTGGCGCGCTATCCACTAGCCACTTGTGTCAACATGTAAGACTGTAGTTTGAATATTTGTACGTTTATGATAAATAAATGAATTTTTGCATTTTAATACGCTTGAAGAAAAAATAGTATATATTACACGGAGTAGAATGCCTTTTTTTGTGTTTCGCCCAGTTTGCGGCTTCGGCTTCGCCTCAGCCGCAAATCCTGGGCTCAACACAAAAAAAGAGTGCGTTCTACTCCTAGTAATATAATATACTATTGTGTTGGAGCACATCAGAATTTCATATTGGGGCCATTTTAGTTAGTTCACCGTTGAAGTATCCTTGTTTTCATTGCTTTACAGTATTATTCTGAAATAAATTGAGTAATGTTATAAAATGTTGTTGAATGTTTAGTATAAAGTTATAATATATTTCCTTTTGAATTCCATGTAAGTTCCAATAAACGTGCTACGGTATTTTCCGAACTTCAAAGTGATACTTCAATAGCGGCAAAACATTTCGTCCTTTAAGTAATATTTTTTTATATATCATTAGGGGGTAGGTTTATACGGAAACATAGGCTATGCCAAATATCAGCCCTTAAATCATAAAATTTAATTTGTAACAAATAACACAGCCCCACAAAAAAATGGTCTGTCCGGTGGACCAGACCAGTGTATCCTTATGTGTTTTGACCCGCTGAATCCGAATCCGTCAGAATTTTCCGATTGACTCGTTTTTCATCTCTAACTCCAAAAACACCCCTAAAAAAGTGATCTGTCCGGCAGATCAGACCAATGTATCCTTATGTATTTTGACTCGCTAAATCCGAATCTGAAGTCAGAATCGTCAGGTTGGCGCGCTTTTTATCCCCAATCCCAAAAAACACTACTAAGACAAAAAAATCGAATCAGACCAGTGTATTTTGACCCGCTCAATCCGAAGTCAGAATTGTCAGATTGGCTCGGTTTTCACGTCAAGAAACACCCCCAAAAAAGCCGGTTTTTCGCCTTTCACGCTCAAACGAGTAGTTAGATTTTTTTTTTAATATGTTTATTTCATAGCCTCATATCACTGTAACTCTACAACTTCAAAATAATGTGAAAAGCGAAAGCCCGGTATTTTTTGAGATTATGAGGTTAGAGATGAAAACCGAGCCTACCTGAAAATTCTTACTTCAGATTTGGCTTTAGCAGGTCAAAATAAATAAGGATACATTGGTCTGATCCACCGGACAGACCATTTTTTTTTTTTAATTTAAAGGTGTTTTTTGGGATTACGGATGAAAAACGAGCCAATCTGAAAATTCTGACTTCAGGTTCGGATTCAACGGGTCAAAATACATAAGGATACATAGGTCTGGTCCGCTGGACAGATCACTTTTTTTGGGGTTACGGATGAAAAACGAGCCAATCTGAAAATTCTGACTTCGGATTCCAGATTCAGTGGATCAAAGTTAGGGTTTCTGTCCCGGGAATCCCGGGACGGGATTTCCCGGGATTTATATCAGTTTTTGTAAGTCCCGTTCCCGGGAAATATTAGTCGGGATTTCCCGGACATGCGGGAATAAAAAGACGTTCTAAGAATATTAAATTTCGTGCTCTTGTCAAGCAAACTGTTTCTGCAATGAGTGAATAGAAATGAGTTGCTACTGAACAACCTGTTATTTTATAACTGTTATTTGTGAATGGCATTAACAGGCTGTACTTGCTGTACATACTGCGTCTTGTTGAGTTGTTATTTATTTTTAGTAGTATACCTAAATAAAACAGAAAATAGTCCGAGTTTTTTTTTGCCAAAAAAAGAAAACAAACACATTTTAAAAAATTCTATATTTGGATGACAAGATTAACAAACATTTTGAAAAAATGTGTGTTTTTTGGCCTATATATAAAATTTATTATTTTCCGGGATTCCCGGTATTCCCGGGATCGTCAATTTCTATTTCCCGATTCCCGGGAATGAAAAAAAGTCGGGAAATCAGAAACCCTAATCAAAGTACATAAGGATATACCACTTTTTTTGTGGAGCTGTGTAATTAAAGTTGTTATCGTAAGCTATTACTTTAAAACGAGACAATAGGCGCGAGAATTGCTATGACGTCACACTGTGTGTCGAACGGAGAACGTGTAAACACACGAATATCGAATACGTTCTTGTAGTTTGAGCGTGTCTACGGCTGTGGCGCCATATGTCAGGGTACTATTTGACGTTACAGTCAGTGGCAGCGCGTAACAAGAATAGTTTAAATTTTGCAAACTTTAGTAGCTTATATTTAATACATGGAATTGAAAAATTTGTTTTGTGTTTTTGTTTTAATGATATTTAGCTTACATTTGTGGGTATTATTTTCCACATTTAATTTTTATGCAAGTTCCCTATTTCTGAGTAAAAACAATGTTCATTGTTCACACAGTAAATTGCCAAATGTTTCCGATTTGCTTCTTGGCAGTAAAGTAACTTGGTTAAACTCCCGTGTCGCATTGTTTAAGCTTTTGAGTGAAGTATTTATTCTACGTTCCGTTAGATCCTCAACATCCTTACGGTGTGTCGTGAAAGCTTAATTCTTTAGATAACGCTAAAGAATAATGTGCAGTGACGTTAGATTTGGCGATCTAGGATGTCAAATGTTATTTGCTGATGTTTGCTTAAATCGACAGTGCAAATTTTTGAATGACATTACCTTTTGCTAATATCTCGGAATAAATGAAATATATCAAGACAAAAATTATATAGAATCATTCAATAATTCAACAGCTCTGCGATGGCAAAACATACCTATTAAATAGTAAAGCTTTTTTATCGAATTCTTTGAATGCAACTAGTGATTCAGTAGATAAAGTGCTCCAATTACCTAAATTTTAAAAAAATATTTGGAAGTATATATCGGCAGATAACATTTACAGCAGAGATATTAAATAAACAAATAACTAAACGGTAATTCCATTACACATACTAACGTTTTTTTAAGGATGGCGCAACACTGTAGTATCGCAATAAAACGACGAATTCAAAAAAATATATATTAGTTTGTATCCCTGGATTTGTATTTATTCGGTTTTCAGTACTTAAACTTAAAATAAATAAAAAAAATAGCACTCAGCAGTTTCGTCACGGGTCATCGGCTTTCATTTCTTCGGTAGTTCTTTCATAAGAAATTGTTTGAATTTCAACTGCAACGAGTGATGATTTATTTATGAAGTCATCATCTACTATCTCTGTTTATTGTGCAATTTGCTGCAATATAATGAGTAAATTTTACACGGATTATTTTTATTGTTTTAAAGCTGTGAATATTGACTTAGCTCTTAGAACAAATGTATTAAAAAAACATACATACTGGTCGGATTGAGAACCTCCATTTTTTTATTTTTTATAAATATCGGTTACAGTTTGCAAATAAAAAATATCTTATTTGATAAAAATAATCTGAAAGGAAAAATTATACTATAAGAGAACACTTTTGAATCTTTTCATTTTGAGTTATTTAAAATCCAAGGGATTTTTCTGCCTCTATAGTGGAGTCAAACTAAGCAAAAGCAAAAAAGATGAATGATTAAATGAATTATTGTTTCAATTTGTTTTCTGTGAGACAGTAAATACAATGAGAAATTTTTTATTGAATCTGTCCACTGCTTCATACAAAATTTTATAAATTTATGTTGCAAATTAAAAGTTTCTTCTCTTTTCGTTATTACCTTTGGCCCTATAAGTCGCACCGTAAAAAAAATAAGATGTTCGTAATTTTCGACCTATGAATAAACTTCATAATAATTTGTTAAAGTGAAAAAAACTTTTAAGATAATTTAAGAAATATAGTGTACCAATACATACATCTTGACGGACGTAGGTGAATCTATTCCTTTTATAGAACTAAACCTTCGCAAAATATATATTTAAGCTGTTAAAAATTTTGAAATTTTAATCGCTTATCGTTTAAGTGCATTGACTAGTAGGAGGGCATTTTTTTTTCAATTTGTAGATTTTTACATGTTTTCATTTACTTTCATAATTCGTTTGCTGTTTTGGATTTCATAAAGAAGAAGTTATTTCGAAAATTGCAAACACATTTTGTATATAAAAAAACGATTCTTAACCAACGCGACGTCAAAAATTTTTAAAAAGGATGGGCTTCTCAATTCATCTTTTTGTTTGTACAATCATTGTTTATTGTAAGGTATTGCTCGGCGGTGGTCCCTTATTAGTTTCATCAAGTCTATAGTATAAGGTGAGCAAAATTGAAATTCCGTTGGAATTGCACTAAAATTGGTAGTTGGAAGTTTTAGAAGTAGCTGATAACGAATCTGATGTCAAAAGTTGAGAATTCAAAATGATGAAAACAATATGGCTGCTAGAAATTCAATATTTCTACAAATTTACATTTACATTTTATACATACCTAGTGATTTCAGGATTCTGTGATATAGTCGGAGCAATGGATCTTTGAACTGACGTCACTAATGCAGGTAGCAATCAAAGACTATTGTTTGTATATTGGCGTCTCACTCCGTGCAATTGAACTTCCTATAATGAATATGTGTGTAAGTCTTCCACAGTCTACGACCTACACACGCTCGTCCTGCGCGTTCAATTTGAGAGTAATGGTAACGCCTACGCCTACGTCTAGACTACATAGAAGCGCATCGATCTCGTGATTCAATCATCAGTGGCGCATGTATTGTTTGTTCTTGGTAACGCAAATAATTCATTATACCTGAATTCGCAAGCTAAAAATCTGGTTTTTGTTCTAATTGAGTCTCTACTGCCAATGCCAATCTGATTCTTTATGTCTAGTCTGGTTCAATTTATTATTATTAATCATTATCAATAATATTATTAATTATTATTTGAATAATGAATTTACGCCGTCTATGGCCGTCCTTTAACAAATTACTTCAGACGAAATAGGATGATGACGTAAGTCAAAGATCCATTGCTCCGACTATAACTATAAGCTTAAAAAGTCACAACGACGGATATTTTACTGTGTAGAACCTAAATAAAGAGGCCACCAAAAAAGGGAGAAAATAAATGTTTGAAGAAGAATGAACCGCCTTCAAAAAAGATACCTAATAATAATTATGAAATAAAATTTAACCGTCGCGTCGCCCAGTTAATTACGTTATTACCTTATTCGATATTGAGGTTGGCGTAAAAATGAACAACTAACGAAATCGAACGTATATTTTTTTTTCAAACATTCTTTTTTATGAAAAAAAAATTGTTTTCTTAATACCAGTAAAATTCGTGTAAAAACATTTTACAAAAATTGCCCTCCTACTAGTCGATACACTTAAAGTGTAAGCGATTGAAATATCGATTTTCTTTTTTTTTTAATTATTTTAGCCGTTTAAGAGATACACTGAACCTCTAATGGGGCGTTCACTGGTGTCAAGTATGCAAACCCATAAGATAGGAAATATAATGACATAACGCGCATCGCCTTGTTTACATATTTAAAATTCAAAGCCACACACTTGATAGATTTTTTAGTATTTAGCTAATAGTTGAAATAAAATCAACAACCTATAGAGATAGAAATCTGTGTATAAGATATTTGATTTTCTTGTATTTATTTTTCTGGTTAACTAAATGTACTAAAGAGGTCCAAAATAATTTATTTACGGCATTCTTTGAAGCATAAAACCACTTATGTGGAAATCAATTTTTCATTTCGCTTCTATTTAGTATCTTCGAACCTGAATGACTACACTTGATGTTAATATAACAATAATTGGCTTTTTATCTTTTTATATCCAAAAGTAAACGTTAAAAACTTCGATAATGGTATCAACTCCACAACGACTAATTTTACTTTCAAAAAGTTAACAATCTGAAATATCAATGAGTCAAATATAAATCAATTTTGTGAATCCTTATTTACGTTTCACCCCCTAGATTTTTGAAAAAATTATTGAATTTCCTATATAGTTATTGAACATTCTATGGTCTACGTTGTATGGTTGCGGTTTTTTGAAAATAAATGAATTTTTTAGTCAGTATTTTCCGCTTATAATTATTGTAATCGTCTCCCGATGATGCCATCTTGATTAGCGAAACATTCGAACTATGCTGTGTATCTTTGCAAATTCTAAAACGGAGGGTATATTGCATTTGATTGGCACATTTCTACAACCGTAACTGTCATTGTGTTAATGATCGAGTTCTCAAAATTTCCATCCAATCGTATTGAAATTTGGGCGGTAAGACTATGGTACCTGTAGGAAGAAGTAAATAAAAAAGTTATTTGAATTTAAAAAAATTGTCTTTGTTTTGTAGTTGAATAGAAACCGTGTGAAATATTATTTCCTATCATTATTTATTTATATATTTTAATAATATATATTTCACAATAATATAATACCCAATTCTCAGTGTATGATTTTCAGCTCGACACATTATATTATAGACATTAATGCCTATAAAACTAACGAATGGTGCTCGAATAGTTACAGTTTAAACTCAATGGTCGCAGGTAGAGATGCAAATAGATTGTTAAGTCCTGTTTTCTTATTATTTTATTTTTTACTGACCGAATAAGTTAACATCATAAAATTTAAAACGTCTAAACCTATTATATTTTCACAAAATTGCGAAGAGTATAGAATGCGCAACAATTATATAAAAAGTTTAGTAAATCGGCGAAGAATATAATCATTACTCTAGTTTTGTGTTTGTAGACTTTTCTCCAGGTTTACAATACCACATGCATTTTTTTTTTCTATTAAAATGTGACGGACACGAAAATTTTTAGTTCAAAACTTGGTGGCTAACACAATTACTAATTATTCCTTTTTTTTTAATTATTAAGCGATATTTATGGTTTTAGAAATGTGCCGTTCAAATGCAATGAATTACTCTTCGTTTCCATATTGGCGAAGAGTATAATACATAATCATATGCAGTCGAATATCCACTTGCGTTATAAGAGCTAATTTTATTTTTAAACCTAGCAATAATTTGTGAATTGATACCGAACCATTATCGGGCATTCCCTCCGACAAAGAATAAATTAACGGATCCTTGAATAGTTAGTTATAAATAACTTTAATGTCTGGTGTTTTTGTGAACTTATCGATTTGCCTTTCTATAGTTTGTCTCCTAATCCACTATTTTCTATCGATCTTCCGCATCTCTTGTAATTTTTAACTATACATAAAGAATTAATCATAAACAAACACAAACAAAATGTTTGAGGGGCGGATGTAGGTTTAATAAAACAGTTGTTAATATAAACTTCGTAAAGGCAGGTCATGCTTCTTTTGACACAAGCTTCCTATTGCAGGTATTCCGTGAAAATATATTGACGTGTTTCATTCGTATATAGGCCGAAGGATAATTCTTTTATTAGCGTTGGTGGAATTATACGCTGCGTGTCATAAAAAATGCAATACCCAAATTTCGTTTGATCCTTAGCAAACTCTGATTAATAAAGTTGCTCTAGACTCTATCATCAGGCCAGTAGCACAGATTAAAACAAACCAGATGTTGCACATATGACGTATTATGGTTTAGATAATAAATCAAATCCAGGAAGGTACCAATTTGTGCGGTGATCTGCGCATTATACCAATCAGTCTTAATTTGAACGTTTGTGAGTGTGTTTAGGCTCCGTGATAGTTTATGATTTCAACATTTTTATTATTTTTCTGAGTTGGACTGTATTTACATGTTTTTAAGAGACTTTGTAGTGTTTTTTAGTTCGGTTTCAGTGACTTTATGTTAAGAACACCCCAGTCTGAAGTAACTCTTGAGCTGAAGGCAGCTCAGTTTATGATTTCTGCGCAGAATCCTGTAAGATAGCGTCACATAACAAAAAATGAAACTGGTTACAAAAGGAATACTATTAAGTGGAACATCTGGTTTGTTTTAATCTGTGCCACTAGTATGCTATGGATGCGTGACTTGGGTTATGACAGAGAACTCGAAGAACAAACTGGAAGTCTTTGAAAAGAAAGATCTTTTAGTGCTGGAGCCAGGCGGCTTTTTCGGTACGTTATCGTTTTATGAGCTTTATGATATTTTTATCGTTTTATGGATGATAACGATTCATAAAATCACGAACACTGTTTAAAAATCAGTGAAATTGTGTCATCGTTATAAGGCTCATTTTTTGTATACGTACACCTTTTATGCCTAAAATGAATAAAATAAAACCGTCGGAAAGTGTGCGATGCCAGGGGGGCGCAGCCAGAAAGGTCAAAGTTGTAAAAAACACGGAGGTCTAGCACCTGACCGTTACAAGCTTTTTTTAGGGTGAGAATTCTTATTTAAATATTTTAGACACATATAAAAATTCCCAGAAAGAAACTTCTGTCAGTATAGCTAGCCAGAAAGAAAATATTTAGAAATTTTGAAGAAAATTTAATTTTTTTCGCATATTTTATCTCAGAACTGTAAACTCATCGTTACATGTTCTGGCTCCTTGTTAAAACGTAAATATAAGTTCCTTTGATAATAAAACAGCCTCCACAGAAAGTTATTACTGTCAACAAAAGTACCCTCTTAAATACACAGGAATTTAACACTTTCGGCTAACTTGAGTTCCTACTGTATCTCAGATATAATAATATTAAAAGGCCATTTTTTATTTAAAAATTTATTATAAATCTCTTGACTAAGAAATGATGCACCTTAAGACCAAATTTCCCACAGAACAATTTCAACACGTGTATAAAAGTGAAGAAGCGGACGATTTTACGCGAAATTGACGTTACCATCCCCTTAAATAAATATGCTCCCCAGAACAAGGTGACCGTCAAAAAATTTTCCTTTAATTTTTTCCCGTGTCAACTACCCAAATCTTAAGTGTTTTACCAAGTTTTCGTGTCAAGTGTCAATTTTAGTTATTTTTAGGCCATTATGGGCAACATTTTAAAAATATTATTAGATTTAAGTCCGTTTATAACGAACAGATCTAATCCCCCCATATTGATTCGTTAAGCTGTGGTTGATTGGCTAGTTCCAGGTCAGGTTCCGGGAAATCACATGTTTGTAAACTTAATATTAATAAATTAAGTTCGAGTTGGCTGCCGCTGTTAGGCAAGAGATTTCATAGTTTTGACATTGGTGTATTATAGCGTTTTTCTATAATTAAGGGCGCCGGAATTATAGGTTAAATTTACTTAAAAACATGACTTCGTAGTTCGAGGATTTCTTCTAAATCCCTGAACTGATTAAAAAGAAATTTCACAGGCTTTGAGAAAAAACTCGATAGAATGGTACTGGACTATTGCAAATTCACGAAAAGTAATATTTTTTTCTTGTCAAGCTCTTAAACATCCTCTAACTTTGAACCTAATTTTAAAATAATAAAAAAGATATTATCTTATTGATATTAGTCTGAGCTCATCTGCTATAGTATATGAAACATATCGATATTTAAATTTCAATTTTTTATTCAGTAGTTTTTGAAAAATCCTCGAACTACTAGAACCAATTCATTGAAAATAAATAAGACAAATTGCCAATAAAGCAAGCGTTGGTTTGTAAGACAAATAATGTAAAAGTCATAAATGAAGTTTAGCACTTGGCTGGCAGGTGGCGCCTGACTACAATTACAATTAAATCGCTTCGTTTCACGATGTTGTCAATACGTTATGAAGGTCACTTTTTTATGTAATTCATACTCTTATATAGTATATTAGGATACCGCGACGAACTCTCTAGGCAATGAAAACGCGTCTTTTTGTTCATCGTCTTTATATCCCATTCACATAATATGTAAAAATTACAAAATTATAAAACTATGAATTTGCGCATTTTATACAGTGTCCGTCAAAAAGTCTGCACCATATGACTATTGTTATTGACTTTTTGAAAAATTTTATTTTTGATAAAAGTTCGTGCCTGTTCTCAAACGAAAAAAGGACTGCAGAAATGTGTGTTAGTCCTGGCGCTTAGGTCGAAAAATATATATTTTATTGAAATTACCTCAAGAGTAAACAACCGAAACATGTTATTTAAAGAAGTTGCTTATAATGTGAAGTTATATCCAGATATCAAATTTGGTTGTTCTTTTCTAAAAATAAAAATTTTTCACTTTTTTCCTGAATTATATTTGATTAAATGCATCAAAAGAAAAGTTTCTATATTTTGCGGAGGCTTGCTAATTTATGGGGGAGATGCCATCCCCATTTGGAGCTGAAAGACAATCAAATTTTGAGAAGAAAAAGTTCTATGGGACTTCTTATTTAAATTGATAGTCTTTAAGTTTATAACGACTTGAAAATTGGGACATTTACTTAAAAAAAGAGGTATTGCAACACGATTTTCGTCAAATAATTCGCAAGGTATTACATTTTGAGCCAAAACATGCCATAGACAAATATGAAGGCTACTAAATTGGAGATGAATATCGTTCTAATTTCTGTAAAATTAATGGTTTCGGAAATATAGAAGTATAAAGATGGCGTCCTATAAAATGAAGTATTTGATTAAAAATTTATCTCAGAATATAGCACTTACATCAAAAATGCTAACAACCGTAATTAAATACTAACGATTAGGCTTTCAAATGATTTCTTGACTATTTCTATACTTACCATAAAAAACAAAGAAGTTATGACAGAAACAATTAGCTTCCTTACATTTTTTTTTAATAAAAACGTCGCCATTTTTTAAATGTAAGTACTTAGTCAGTAATTAAAAAAATATATTATCATATACTGTTTTTTCGT
Organism: Rutpela maculata; assembly: GCA_936432065.2. NCBI lineage: Eukaryota > Metazoa > Arthropoda > Insecta > Coleoptera > Cerambycidae > Rutpela > Rutpela maculata. The sequence goes on along the minus strand of OW386285.2, from coordinate 287,580,189 downwards.
CCGTTTACAGCATTTTCTTCAAATAAAAATTGTATTATAAACTATAAACGGACTTTCCAGAAAACGTATTTTTTCTCAATAAATATTGGTTTAAGCGAAAAAATGATAGACATCAAAAATAAAGCCCATAAACTGAAAATTAATTTGTATTTATTTAATATTTACGTAGAATTAATCGTTCCGGAGATTTTTTAGTTTATAGATGGTATCGGAAAGATTATTGGATGAAGTATTTAGTTTAAATGTTGAATATCTTAGAAACTATGAAACTTCCATAAAAATTTCCAAGGAACAGAATAAAAAATAATTAATCAACCTTTGCAATGATTTTTTGTTTGTTTCTGTATCATAAACATAAAGAAATTATGGCCGAAACAATGTGCCTATTCACATTTTTTTTTTATAAAATGTCACAATTTTGTTATTGTATTGGGGTATTCTCACTCGGTGGCACTTAAAAAATATATATATTTATTGGAAGTAGAATCAAATTTTAAGAAGAAAAGGTTCTATGCAATTTTTCACATAAATTGATAGTTTTTTAAGTTATAACGACTTCAAAATTGCGATTTTAGTTTAAAAAAAAAGGTATTTCCAAACGGCTTTCGTCAAGTATCTCGAAAAGTATTACTTTATCGAAAAAATATTACAGAGCCCAGGTAGCAAGGTGACGTCATTATGACGTCTTTTAAAGGTGAATTTTTCGTCGCCGACGTCATTGTCCCAATAAATGACGTACAAGAGACGTGATATTTATAACGTACTTCTGACGTCATCATGAAGACGTCAAATACAAGTTTCTTTTAGGTCATTATTTTGACGTCATTAATAAATGACGTACCAGAGACGTGATATTTAATACGTACTTCTGACGTCATCATGAAGACGTCAAATACACGTTTTTTTAGGTCATTATTTTGACGTCATTAAAATGACGTGAAATAAATCATTATAAAATAAAAATAAATAGAAGTATTTAGTGACTAGTTCAATTTTTGCCACATAGTAATAATAATTGTTTTACTATTTCTAACTGGGTATACAGCTTTTAAACATATTTAAATAAAGATGTTCAATGGTTCAGTGAGTTAAGTGTTAGGTTAGGTCCGCGGTTCGATCCCTGCACATTCCGGTTTTTTTTTCGTCAAAAACTTTATTAATAATTGTGGAAAAATATTATAATGAGAGGTTTGCATCCCTTTTCGCAAAATTCACTGATTACCAATACGTCATATTGGCGTCATATATATGACGTCATTGGGCTGTGACATTGTGCCGTCTTTTCACGTCATTTTTACGTCATGCTGAAGGTGAAATTGACGTAATTAATGCCGAAAAAACGACGTCATAATGACGGCACCTTGCTGCCTGGGAGTTAAATATCTCAGAAACTGTGACACCTACGTCAAATGATGCTAATAGGTAGAATAATAGGTTATTAATTATGCTTTCAACTATTTTTTTATTTGTTTCTGTAGCATAAGAAACAAAGAAGTTATGGCCGAAGCAATGTGCGTCTACACATTTTTTTAATAACAACGTCGCCATTTTGTTACTGTAATTAGCCAGTAATTAAAAAAAAAGGAATTTCAAACACTGTTTCTCGTTAATATATAGCATGACGTAGATGCTCAATTTTGTTGGTTTGTATACAGCACTTGCTTATAAAAAATATACAGTTTAAACTATATTTTCGATAAAACGTAATTTTTTTTTCCTTTTCCAAATATTAGTTTTATTGAAAAATGGGTAGAGACCAAAAATAAAGCTCATAAACTGATAATGAATTTCGCTTGTTTATTTATTTACATAGATTTAATAGTTTCGAAGATATGAAAGTTTAAAAATGGCGTCCCAACGTTTGTAAGACGAAAAATGCAGTTTAAATGTTAAATATCTCAGAAATTGTGACATCTATGTCACGCAAGCTAAGAAATGAAATTAAAGACAATTAGTTGTGCTTTCAAATTATTTTTTATTCGTTCCTGTAGCATTAGAAATAAAAAAGTTATGACGAAAAAATATGCGTATTTATATTTTTTTATATAAAATGGTCGCCATTTTATTACTTTAATTAGCCAATAATTTAAAAAAATTATCTCAAATACAGTTTTTCGTTAAGATGTAGCATTATCTAGATGCTCAAATTTTTTTGCTCATTTAAAGAACTTGCTTTAGAAAAAAAATGCATTTTAAACTTTAAAGGTAATTTTGAAACACTTGGATGCCAAATATAAACTTAAATATCTCCGAAACTATTAATCCTACATCAATAAACAAAAAATATAATTAAATTCCAGTTTGTACTTTCTGTAATTGGTCTATCATTTTTTCGATAAAGTAATACTTTTCGAGATATTTGACGAAAGCCGTTTGGAAATACCTTTTTTTTTAAGCTAAAATCGCAATTTTGAAGTCGTTATAACTTAAAAACCGCTGCCCAAGGAATCACTACTTCCACTTCCAGATTCTCTATCCAAGTCACTCACAACGAAAAAAACTGTATGTGAAAATAATTGTTTATGGAACTTTAATAATAGAATATTTGATATCCTCTACCCCAAAAAACCATAAAACGATACCCCACATCGGTAGTGGGGTGGGGGGTGGATGAAGTAAAAAATATTTTGAGGTTTCTGGTTCCTGTACACTAAATCACAATTTTTTTTCATCCCCTTTAATAAAAGGATGAGGGTGGCTAATGCCAAACATTTTTTTGAGACCTTAGCTTCTCTTGTATATACTAAATACCAATTTTATGGACTCTTACCTGCTTGATTGATCTATATTTACCACAAATTTACCGCAATTTACCCCCCAACTCTTCGACGGAACAAGATGAAAATATAATCTGGTTCTAGATCTCGTTGAAGGACATATGTGTACCAAATTTCAAGTCAATATCTTAAACGGTTCCAGAGTAAACGTGCGCACAAAAAAAAGTTACAGACAGACCGACAGACAGACCGACAGACAGATAGAAATTTTTTTTCGCTCAAACTTAAAATCTCGACGTTTCATGACATTTTAAGCCTATTTGGACAATAAAAATTTTTAAAAAATTTTTTGTCGTTACTATACTTCCACTGGACGTGGAAGTAAAACTATCAATTTATGTGAAAAATTGCATAGAACCTTTTCTTCTTAAAATTTGATTCTATTTCAGCTCCAATAAACATATATATTTTTTAAGTGCCACTCCCTGAGAGGGGGTGGCATCCACCCCCTATAAATTAACAAGCCCCTGCACAATATAGAAACTTTTACTATTATACTGCCAAAAATGGACGAAATCCGTTCAATATGACATTCTTCCGAAGTTAAAACCTCTAGTTACTGTACTATAAGTCCAGAGACGGATAATATAATACATAACTACTATTACTCTATCTTGAAACGGTTCAAATTAGATTGCATGCTTCCCATTGTTGATTCAAGGTCACTACCATTTTCGTTTGTTTGGTTTTTGCGGCCTCCATCTATCTCCTGGAAGAGGAATTACAAAATGCTGCTACTGCTATTTGCACTGAAATTATTGGTTGATATCCGCGATGTAATATTGCCAAATGGTACACGTAGTTCCATCTGTTCAAATTTGTAAGGTTGGTGATGCGCTCCGGCGATCTTAATACGCGGTTTATTGGTTTGCTCGTGGACTTATGCGAATTAAATATTTAAGTGATGCTGTAAGTAAGCCGATGATAATTGTAATTACACAGGAATATACAAAAAAAACCTGTTTCAGAAATGTATATGTCAGTAGATGAAAACGGGAGATTAGGTGGACAAAATATTTTTAAGAGCCTATTTGATTGTCAGTGGAATTCCTCAGGGGATTGTTGCATATTGTGAGTGGAATGTTGTCTGTGTATCCTGTGCGGTTTTGTGAGTAAAACTTGCTTGAGGGGCTTCCCTGATAAAATCGGTGGACCTTGGCATCTGTGTTATTCTATGGAGCCCCCAGTGCTAATACTGGTTAAAATTGGTCAGTAGGTGGAGGAATTTGTTCTGCGTGATCTGGTTTTTTGTTGCGAGTAGGACGTCGCATTCCAGCCTATTTACAAGTGGATACAATTTACTGAGCGCGGCATAGGTTCTGTTGATTGTTGATGTTATATGAGGACCAAAACATTTATCCAGGGAAATCCCCCAGATACTAAATTGTGTTGTTCTCAACTATGCCCTGTCCGTTTTGAGTAACTGTTTTAACGTTGGCGAATTTTCTGTTAAATATGATCGTCTCTGTTTTGTGTGGATTAATTTTGTTCTATCATCTATCATAAGTCAGTGATTCTCGTCATCGTGTATTTGCGCTCTCCTATTTATAATGAAAAAAAAATTTATGGGCGAAGGGAGAAATCTGAAAAAAACTTGTTCTTGTCCAGATTCAAAATTGACGAGCGGTGGGGAGAAATATAAAAAAAAATCGTCCGGCTTTCAAAATTGATAAGCGGGAGGGATCTAAAAAAATTTATTAGCAGGAGAGGCACAAAATATATATTTGTTTAATAAGCAGAGAGCGCAAAGACCTCGCGACGCCCCCCCCCCCCCTCATGCCATGCGCGCGCCCCTACACTATAGCCTAGTTAGCCTTATGCATAATCCGACCCTGATCATGAGACGATTTCGTAAAATATAAACTTCTCCATTTTAACGAACAAAACTTACTACAAGGAATAATTAAGATCTGCTTAATAATCTTCTGTTGGATTTAAGGATTAACGTTTATGTGGTGTGTTTTCAACCTCAATTTTATTAAATGATCATGGTGTTACAATATATTAAATTTCATAAAGTGCATAATTTGATGAATTAGTGTCATATTGATAACGAGTCGTTAATTGCCGCTATAGTATGACGTCACACCAATGACAATAGTTAACAATTGAAATAATGCGCATTCTTTTTTAAACATATCGAGTAAATATTTAAACTACTAGATAAATATAATTTAGTTATGTCATTCCACATCTAGAAAGAAAGATAAGAACAACAATATCTAAGATTGTGTAATAGAGTAATCACAGGTCGGGAGTCAAAATAATAAAATCACATATCACTTTCATGTAGTATGTAAATTTCAGTAGATCACTCAAAACAACGCATCGTGTTATTTAATAACATTGTTTTAAAATGCCCAATAAAAAAAATCGTCCTTAATGATGATATCATTAGTCATGCCATGCTAATAATAATAATTTAATTTATATCCAGTTGCACCGAACATGAAAATTATCAAATATTTTAGTTATTTGCTACCCATGATAGGAGGGATATTGTGATGGCAATTGGGCAAATAACAATCTTTCACCCTTTTTTTGTATTTTAATACAGTAAAATTAGCATCACCAAAACCGTAATAAGGAAATAATTGCGATATTAATAAAATCTTAGTATGTACACTGCCGGCCAAACAAAAAGAGCCATGTCTTCGAGCGTACTTTGTTCTAATGGTGTGAACTGAGCTCGTCCTGTGAAGCATGCCGGTCTGTGTCCCTTTTATTATCTAATTTTAAATGGATTTCCCACGAATAATAAGGTGTAAGTTTAAAACAAAAGTTGCATTATGAAAATTTTAGTGGACTATTTTATATGATCGGCACCTTCGTCTAGTATTTATAAATATTGTGTCAAATAAGGAGCCAGCTTCACGGAGATTTTGACAGCGCGTCCTTGTATGGATTCTGCTGATAGAGACAGAGTTTACAAAATCCTAAAAGCATGCCGTACATTTTGATATGATTTGCGTAAGTATAACCAGATTTACAAACAATTTGCAATCAAAATTAGTGCAGTAGGGAACAAACAAGCAACCAAATAAACAAACAAGTGCACACTCTAATCGCTCTGTTCCGTTGGGGTAAAAATATATCTATAAATATTTATGTGAAAATAAGGGTTTACTGTAAGGGTAGCTATATTAAGACTCGCTCTTATGTTTTATTGTTCAAATAAAGATGTTCACGGTACAAAAAAATTGTGTCAAGGATGATTGAATTCATTAAGACGAAATTGTCAGGATCGGGACACTAAAATATAACAGAATACATTACATTAATACGATAATTGGGTTGTTGACGAATTTTCAAAAATGGTGAAATATGGTAGTGGAGGACTTAATTTAGTTATATATTTAATTTGGAAGAAAAATTCTTAGCGCAACATATTTTAAAAAATTGTTAAACTTCGACTATTTGAATGTGCCGCGAAAACGGTAGTGACATCATAACGGCAGTTAGATGTGAACTTATAAGCAGAACAGAAGAAAGAAAATAACCTCATATGTCAAAAGTAAATTTGACGTTTAGCTAGCAGTGATTGATGTTTGCAGTTATTGTTAATATTTTTTTACAATACGACTAAGGCAGTATATCTGTAAAAGCTAATTCTGACATTCTACTTGCGGTAGATATATTTATGGTCAGCGAATTTTAAAAAGAGACGATCGTTTTGACAATGCATTGGTTGGAAGTGCAAAAGCTGCAAGGTACTTACGTTACAGCTGCTATAGACAGTACAAACTATTGTAATTTCTGCAAGAACTTCCTTTATCTTATCTTATTAATATTACATAATATGTCTAATATGTGATTTATTATTTAATTTAGATGAATTTGTTAACTATACCTACTTTGTATTTTATTAAATATTTCCTTTTCATTGTTTTATTTCCTATTAACTATATACATGCATATATCTAACTGAAAACAAGTTTATTTAAAAAAGAAATTATTTATTATCCATTGATACTCACTTCTAAGAAGAGTCAGAATGAGACTTACGAAGATATCAAGAAAGGTCTGTATTATAACAAAAAATAATAAATAGGTAAGTACTTTATGCTAGTATCTATCTAAGCAATAAACAATGATATGTATTTATAACACACATAATTCAAAGGGCATTTATAACTACAATCCAACGCATTCGTAGCCATTTCCGACTGATTGTCTTCACCGACTTTAGACGACTTTCACAGTTTGTTTCATATAGTTTTTCAACGGCGAGTTTTTAAATTTCCTTTCTTAATTTATTGATCATCCTAGTATTACGGGGCGTCTAGGGAGCTTCATAAATAATCAATAGCTAACAAAAACAACTGCACTTTATTAAGAATACAGTAAGTAATACACCCTGTTTTATCCACCAGTTGGCGGGTAATTTAAATTTGTAACAGCTAGAACGCCACACAAGTCTGGGCCGTTTTTCCTACAACATAAACCCATATTAAAAATCAAATTCCTACATTAAGATACAACTTACCACAAATAAAACGCTTAGAATACATTGTAATTTGTTACTTTACTTGACATTGAAATGGTCTCCACAATAAGAAGACTTGGTCCTTCTCTGGTGGCTTTGAACCATTCATTATTACGTTCAGCGTTTATTATTGGAACACAACAGTTTTTCTGGTGAATTGGTGGTATTATTTATACAGTACGGCAGAAAACACTATCTGTACTTATATTTATCCATAACTAGATCCTGTTAAACTATACCGAATTGTAACCTATGAACGTCAGTTGAATTTGACGTTAAATATAATGTCAGATTAAACTGTCGTGATAGTCTTTTTTCTCCGTCGCTATCAGCGAGTTTCTAAATTAGTACGCGTTTCTCGTCGTTTTATAACTAACTTCTCTACAGACTGCCGTTATTATGTCATCTCCGTTTTAAATGCATGTATTTTTGTAATTAATATTATAATATTATAAGACTTTTTTTTCAACTTCTACATGTTTCTAATGATTTTTTATGAATAATTGTTATTGTTTAACATAGATTCTCCTCAAATTTTAACTTAGTGCAACAACCCAATTACCTTAATACATTTCCAACTTCAATATTTATTCTGAACCTTGAGGAAGTTTACATATAGTATAACGAAACGTCGGTGAAGGAATAAAGTTGTTTTATTATTCAGACCTGCCAATCTCCAATTAAAAAAATTGTTCTACTTAGTAAAGTAAGTAAAATTTAAATTTAATATCTTCTTATTAAAAGTGGACTTTTTAAAAACACTTTTTCGTGATAGCGCCAAGTAACTATAACTGGACGTATACAGATTTAATACCATCACAACACTGTAATTATTAGATTGTTCGAGAGGAACGAATCCTTTTTATTAGCAACTCTTGACATGAATGTTTAAATGATGTTTTTAAGACGGTTATTAAGCCTGAAAATTATATTCCATTCTCCCGTTTTCTGACACATAACATATGTATGTCTCACAGATGATGCACCAGCCATTATCCAATTACTTAAAGGTTTTATTTTGGTATTTGAATATGTTCAGACACCAATGTGTCTGGATCAATTTATTTTTGTTATGTTAACCTAATGTTCTGAAAATTGTCTTAACTTTATTACTGACATAACGTTTATTTACTGACATAACACAATTTGCCTAAATTTACTTTACTTTTCTGTAAATGAAAATTGTATGTTTTTCATCATTTGAATGTAACCTATTAATTTCGCTTCATGATTAAATGTTGTTTGCATCCTCTTTTATATAATTAAAAACATACCCACAAGAAATATTGACCTCAAGACACCAGACATGATTAAACAGGGTAGCAACAGTGTTGTCACGATGTTTCTTATTGTTAGTTAATTATATAATAATGTATAGTGGGTGTAATAAAAAAAATGTTCGCTACATTAAGGGTTATAGTTGTGAACTTGCAATGATTGGACCTAACGTTATAATGAGTCTATGAAGCAAGTCTGTATTTGTATGGATTCTGGACGTTTGCCTTGTGAATGATTTCCAATATTGTCTGTTGCTTTTATTTCTCGCCTCTTGTGTTTAGCGAAAGTTAAGGATGCAGGAGGCTATTCTATCTCTTCATTAATAAAGTACCTTTTATAATGCTTACTGACATTACATATGAGTAGTATTCTCTTAAGAGCGATTTCGTCAATTCCCTTGTTTTGCTAACATATTTATTAAATGCATCTAAAATAAAAAACCCACTACCCAAAAATTCCAATATAATATGAAACCATTGGATAAACTCTATGTTAAGGCCGGTTCTTTCACAAGCTTTTCGGAAAAACATAAGAACCGCGTTTCCGTCATTGCTGTTTTCTGATTTTCACTTTTTCTGCCTGCTCGAGGAGGCCAGATTAGACACTTTCTATGGAACAGAATTTTAAGACACGAATGACTACTAGGCTTTAACAGGGATCTTCCTTTTCCCATTGAATTATAGACTATTATCTATGAAAAATATATATATATATATATTCCTTTAGTACTGCTACACGCCGTATGGTCATAAGATCTACGCCTTCAGCAACAGAACTTTGTCCGGGTACCTCAGGTTTAAAATGTCCTGTTTCTCTTAGGAGTTTGTACACTTTTTCAAACATTCTCTCATTTGACGTCTACAATATAAAAATCGTTATAAATAAAGCATCCTTGCTAGAATCTATTTCAATTCATAAAACTATATCAAGTACATGCCTGCCATTTTTCATTAGAGTAATTCCTCATCACAGCAACTAAATCCGAAATGTATTTAAAAAAATTGTGTTAACATTCTAACCTCTCAAGGTATCAAAATTTTCATTTTTAGAACATCTCACAAACATTTATAATATTCGCATCTATCTATATAATTCGGGACTTTCCATAATGAAAGAAAGATTTTATACATAACATAATTAAACAGATATTACACTACTAGTCCAGTAAATATGCCGGAATATGTGGAAAAGTAGTGGAACAGCACCGATTTGAAAAATCCTCTTTTTCACATGTCCCCCAGGAATATTCATCAGCATTGACCTCTGCATTACCTCCGAAAATGAGAAAGTTAGGCGGGTTTGAAGTGCACCAAAAAGTAGCTGTCATAAAAAAAATTATAAAATGAATATTTCGTCTCGGAAATGGGCTCTACGAGGTTTTTTGGGTCGCTGATCACGAATCCGAGGTCCAAACTGAGTAATTCTATATTCCAGTATGGAATTCGTGCCATTTTTTAATGAAAATTCCACTTCTTCGGGCGGAAATTTAAATATGAATATTGTGCTACGGAAGTGTGCTCTAGGGGGTTTTTTGGGTCGCTGATCATGATTTTGTGGTCCAAATTCAAGAATTCCCTATTCTGTGGAATTTATGCCATTTTTCGTGTTGAATTTCACTTTGAAGAAAAATATTATGTATGAATATTACGAGTATTTCAAAATAATTTTTCAAGCCAATTTTACTTTGAAGAAAAAAGTTATGTATGGTTATTACGAGCATTTCAAATTAATATACATGGCAATTTTATAAACACTGCAGCAATTCATGCAATTTTTTTCTTCTTTCAAGTGAGGTACCTAAATGATTAAATGATAACAATTTTTATAAAAATTTAGCATTTATTGTGTTGATACAAAAGGTGGTATTCTGTGTGATAAAATAGTTATTAATTTATAATTATTTTTATATTTTATATAATTTACACCGTTTACATCAATCACAATCTGAATCATATTCAAGAACTGGGAATTCAGGATTTGTTGATTCTTCTTCAGTGTCACTTTCATTTTCCTTGTTCATCCGATATTTCAGCCGGAGAAATTGATTCATTTTCGTGGAAAGACGTTAATATTTAAATTTTTTCTGAAAAAATTTAATATTCCATGGCACGTATTCCAGTCTGGAATATGGAATTCTTATAGTAGGACCTCAAAATCATGATCATCGATAAAAAAATCCCCCTAGAGCACATTTTCGTGGAAAAACGTTAATATTTAATTTTTTTCTGAAAAAAATGGAATTTTGGACCTCGGAATCGTGATCAGCCACCCAAAAAACCACATAGAGCACACTTCCGCAGCACAATATTCATATTTAAATTTCCACCCGAAAAGTGGAATTTTCATAAAAAAATTGCACGAATTCCAATCTGGAATATGGAATTCCTCAATTTGGACCTCGGATTCATGATCAGCGACCCAAAAAATCTCCCAGAGATGGACTCTGGGAGGGTCTCCGAGGCGAAATATTACTTTTATAAATTTTTTTCTGATAGCTACTTTTTGGGGCACTTCAAACCCCACTAACTTTGTCATTTTCGAAGGTAATGCAAGGGTCAAGGCTGATGGATGTTCCTGGGGGTCTAGGGAACACGTGAAAAAAGGTATTTTTCTACGATTGTGCTGAAAGTCAAATTTTCTAACTTCAAAATGAATTTGCCACACGTCTTGCTTACATCTTCACACACCGGAATAAAATAGTGTATTTACCTTAAATAATTTTATATTATTTACTGATAATAACAATTAAATTCTATAAATGTACATTAATTACACATGAATTGCAATTACAAAGTCAAATTTTCTAACTTCAGAATGACTGTGGAAAATGTCACTTTAAATAAAATCTGACAGGCAGCAAATTTAAAATTTTGGAAAGATTTTAAAAGAGGGAAATAACTTCACAACCGTAGAAAAAATAGTATGTAACACACATGTGGCAAGCTTCATTGCAAAACTCGTATGATAGGAACACTCGCTGCGCTCGTGTTCCTACTTTCATACATCGTTTTGCAATGAAGCCCTTGCCACACTTGTATTACAATCTACTATTTTCAAATCGGTGCTGTTCCACCACTTTTCCACATTTTACACTTTTTTCCGGCTTATTTACTGGATTATACGGAATATTTTTTTTTTATATTTTATTTTAATGTAGTTACGCTTTGGAGGTTAGCCGATACCAAAAATATAGATTTGGGATTATGTCTTGTTTGTCTGGGTTCATTCAAGCAAAGACATAAAGTTGCGTTTCTTGCAGTATGAGGTGGAAAATTTCTCTCTATTTGTTGTAGATATCAGTCAACCGGACATGCGTTTTAACCTCCCACACACAAAAATGAGGAGATTACTACAATTGGTCCCAAATTAGTAGCTTCGGCTAGACTTCGCCCTATGTATTGTATTAATGTATGATACTGAAATAAAGGCAATTTATTATTATTATTATTATTATCACTATTATTAAATTGATAATTGAGATTACATTTTGAGGTCTTAGAAGCACCAAAAAGTGGTTTTAAAAAAATATCTATGTGTATATACGTATGTGGACACGATAGCGCGGAAATTAGAAAACTTATTTTCATGGAGTTTGGTACAAGGGTAATATTGATCACTGTACATGAGCTGAAAGGGTTTTGGTGCAAATCGGACGACGGTTAGTACTCTTTTGACACATAGGCTCTCTCATTTTTTAGCATAATATCTACGTTATATTGTACCATTCGATATTACATACATGTTATTCTGATTTCAAAGATATATCATGCATCATTCATTTTTTGTCCAGAAAGAATTGTCGGTCCCGCAACGATGGGTCGTTCTGTATAAGTTCTGGCATCCGCGGAACAGTGCCCTGCATTACATAGCTCAGCGGTAATGAGCCCGGTTATTAACTAAATTAATGAATTTTCGCAAACATTTGGTGGGGAGGTTTCAGGCGCTTCCAGTAACTGTCCATTTTTCAAATTATTCGGCCTTATATGAAATATTAACATAAAGAAAAAAATATAAATAATATTTTTATTATTTTTGTGTTTATAATTGTTTCAAGCTTCCTACTTCAAGCATCTTCACGTGACAGCGGCGATATGATAAGTCTCAAAATTAACGCACATCGTGTTATCATGTGAATAAAACGGTAATGATAACAAAATCCTTAATTGCATTATTTTCTTATCGAAATGTTTTTTTAGGATTTGTAAGATTTAGTAAATTACAACCGTTTGCTTGACTTAAATGTATAGATTGCAAAATGTGATAATATTAAACAAACAAAAATTTAAAAAAAAACTATAGAATTAGTCTAAGAGTATTTATATAAATGCCTTTATCATGTTCTCTTCCTGTTGTACTTGAATATCATTCTATAAATTATTATTAATATCTTTTATTGTCTAATGATCAAGATAAATGATAAATATACTGATCTTAGACAAGATACCAATAAATGATCATAATGTGTATCAAAAATATATAAATTGGAATTACATTTAACAATTATAAAACGTCACATTCCTAGTAATTAACATTTGGTCCAGTTAGTGATAACAATCATCTGTAAATCTGCAATTGTGACAATTTTCTTTAATTACTGTTATCGGACTCCGACGGAATTTTTTAACTGTTTCGATTGAAGTATCACCTGATAACACTTACTTTTATATGATTTATCCGTGATGTTTAAATCGGGACATCATTCAAATATCATGCGTAAATCACGCATAAATGTTCATGTTTTGGAAGATTTTTAAACTTACAAAAAACTGACTGTATATTCTGAAGTACTGCACTTTCGAGTAATACGTAAAAGCTGTTTTAAAATGCTTGGTAAAGCAATATTCATATTGTACCAAGCACTCTGTCAGAAATTATACTACAACACCTAGAGGTAGAGACTATACAAAATTTCGAAATAATGTCATATGCAATGATAATTTGTTTATTGGTGATTTTTGTAGTAAAAGGTATTCAGTTGCTATATGGTCTCAGCATTACTCTTACCCCCAAGGGGTGAAAACCATCCCTAATCGAAATATTTTATATTTGGAAATGCATTGCTGGTTTATTGTTGAAATATAGTTTGTCTTTGTTTTTGGGGTCGATGATTACGAGTCTGAAGTCAAAATAAAAAAATTCAAATCGGCGGCTCCAATATGGCGGATGCCGTTTTCCCTAGAGGAACTGCTTTAAACGAGCGGAAGATGGTGATTGATAATACTATATGTTAACGAAAACCAGTGTTTGATATATTTTTTTAATTACTTGATAATTATAGTAATTATATGGCGGCATTTCTATTTAAAAAATATGAGGACGTACATTGTTTCCATCATAAGAGTATCCGAATCCTATCAAATTAATTGATTTTGAAAATACTTACCCTTAGTCTTTGTTCTTGAACGATTAACAGACAAAATCTGTTCATTCAACATGTGAAATATTTTTATTATTATCGTTCACCTGTTACTTCATATAAATAGCAAAAATTAAGGATGGTTAAATTGTAGACAAAGTTTATCCTTTTACAATCATATCCTAACTATTTTTTTTTACTCGGCAACAAGTTGCAAATAGTCTTATTTTCAGAGGTACACAGGAGCTCATTAGAACAGAAATTGTCATGGTATTTCTGTTGCTTTAGTTTTCAATCTTACATACTTTATTAAAATGTGTAAAGTAGATTTTATTGCAAGTAATTTTAATTAAAACGCTGCTTGTGTTACTCCCATAATTAATATGCTTAATTTAAGCAATTAAGATGTAATTACGTTTCGCCCACACGCTTTCGTTTTATCGTTCGATATAATGGAATTTTTACGAAATCAAATAAAATAGCATAAAATTCATGGTCAAATTTTGTGATATTCAATTATGTTAATTGGAATAACAAATAATAACTATCGACGCAAATAATTTGTTATTACCAGTAACTCAGTTTTTGTACATTACATAAATATGGCTATTTTTAAATGAATATTGGCGAATCTGACAAACTACTTATACTGGTTCGAGTAAAAAATGCAGCACCATTATTTTGTTGAGCACGTTCATTGATATTTTCACTAAAGTTGTGTCCCAGTATGACATTAAAGTGATTGAAATTTTAATATTTGGAAACACGGAATAAAAAAGTAATTTAACAATGAGTGAGTCTACCATAAATTCGAATGCACTAATTCGCTTTGTTAGGCATGCTGTCAAATCAAATCAAATATTGTCCCTTTATATATATTAAGATCCATTCAGAAACTCGCACCCTGATCCTGTAGAAGAACACACTACCAGGCGTCAAATTGACGCGACACCAATTGACACAAATTGACGCAACACCACACCGGGGCGTTCTGCCCCGTTCTTCCACTCCCAGGCTGGTTCGAGGTAAGACATGCTTCGATAGACGAGTAATGGGTCAAGGCTGCACTACCTCAGATCATCAACGACGCTCTCTCAAGGCGTGATTTCAATTATTCACTGACAATAAGGGCTTTTACGTCTTTGGATTATTGTAATTTTTGCATAAAAAAAAATCCCTATCGACGGGATTTGAATTTGACGTGATTTGGATCTGTTTATCCGTAATAATGGTCTGACGTCTTTTGGTTTCTGCTATTTTTGTATAAAAAAAATCCCTATCGAAGATTTCTCTCCGACGGGATTGGAACTTGAAGTGATTTGTATAGATTTACCTACTAATAATGGTCTCTGCACTTAAAGATTTCTGGAGAAATCACATAAAAAAAGTCCCTATCAAGCTCCCGTAAAGCGACCAGAACACTGAGTATCAGACTTAAGGAATCGTGAGATTCCGATTAACTCAGTTGTTTAGGTCTTCCAAATGAAAACTTCAGGGATTAAGACTAGCAACAAGACCTTACATCAATAAAATGCAATTAGTTCAAAGAACACCATTTATTTAATAAGTATGAAATACTACAGTATTTTGTGAGAGAATCACGCCTCCCCAAGCGTACGCTAACAATCGATTTGGTAGGAAAGAGTCACGCAACCTTCCCAGAATTAAATAAAAGCCTTTTTAAAAATTTATATGACTAACTTTAAATAACAAAAATGTTTCACTAGAGACCTAGCTTTAAAGTTCTCGCAACGTGAGATAATACAGTTCCTGTACTGGAGTTCCGTAAAAATTTTAGTACTGATTTGTCTAACCAACAGAATCGAGTGAAGTACATACAGGAGAGTCAGAAAAAGTTGGGTAGACATCACCATATTCTGAACCGGGTGTTTTAGACGCCATTTTCCAAAATGACCGACACCGATTTTATTTTGTATATATTTCTGCTCCTGCGACAGTCATACTCATTATTTAGGTGTCTAAATAAGGACAAGGAACCGATTAAGATGGTTTGTGAAGTTGCCTGACGCTATTTATTAAAGAAAACCAGTACTAAAAGTGTTACAGGGCGTAATCCGCAATTTGAAAACTGGCCTACTTTACTGTAATATTTATGCCGATACGTCCTAAAAACTGGAATGTTCATTTCATAAAGATATTTTTATTTCATATGAAAATGGATGATCATCAAAGAATGGGAGTGAGACTGGCAACTGTTCGCCAAGAAAAACCAAATCTTTTTTTTTGGCGTGGAGAAGGGCATTATTTGTCAGGCTGTAGACAGTGACAGGACAGTTACCACAGTTAATGGAAGAAAAAAGTACAAGAAGCAGCCGCCATCATCGTCTTGTGTGTCCATTTCGGACTGATCTGGATCGGAATCTTCTTCATTCGTAGTATTTGATAACAGCAAACCTTTGCTAATGTTTAAAAATGCAGACAAAAATGTTAACATTTCATCAGGCATCTTAGTAGCCATCCATGACGTCTTTAATTCATCTGAATCACAGAATTTATTAGCAAGTCCAAAGTCTACTTTCTGTAAAGTCTCTCTGATTTCTCTTGCAGCAGCTTTGATGTTATCTACTTTCCGCATAAGTTTGACTATTTCATCAATCCCTAGTTTTGACTCATTTTTACTATCAGATGAACTGAAGCTTATTCCATCCTCGTAGTGTCTTTGCAGTCTTAGTTTAACTTCGTTGTTTCTAATTACGTTTCCACCAGCCAATTCATTTAAGAATTCACGGATTTCCGTTAGTGTGAAGCCATATCCTTCTTTAAGCTTAGGGCCTATAATTTCCATTCCTTTTTCAAATGCCACATCTTTTGGTGAAATGGTTTTCTGTTTTTTAACATTTTTCATAGCATATTCATACTTTCTTAAATATGCTTCCAAACAAACTTTGTGGAACATTAAATCTGCACCAAACAATTGAGTATCTGATTCCAGATCTGCCACACGAGTATAAACGTCATCTTGAAAACAGATTGCTGCAGATGAAAAATTTTTTACTCGTTCAGATTCATTTATACGAAACTTGTCCCGGACACCATTATGACTTTGATGCCCACATACAATGTATCGAATATGTGTTGGGCGCACCATTGATAAAGAAGGCTGTCGTGGTTCAACAGACGATCTTGTTTTCCTGGAGATTTCGTCATTGGCATGGTCATCTTCACTTTCTGATTCTTCACTATTAGCCTTATCTGCTGCTATTTTTTCAACGTTTTATAGCAATGGTTTGTCACGTGATACACAAACAACATCAGAAGCCACACTTTTCAGCCTTTTTGCAACTATGTCATTTCTTATGGCGGCTGCTTCTTGTACTCTTTTTCTTCCAATAACTATGGTAACTGTCTTGTTACTGTCTACAGCCTGACAAATAATGCCCTTCTTCACGTCAAATAAAACATTTCGGTTTTCTTGGCGAACGGTTGCCAGTCTCATTCCCATCCTTTGATGATCATCCATTTTCATCAATGTTAGTTTACCTGGAAAATAAAAACATCTTTATGAAATGAACATTCCAGTTTTTAGGATGTATCAGCATAAATATTACAGTAAAGTAGGCCAGTTTTTAAATTGCGGATTACGCCCTGTAATAGAGGATTCCTGTAAAACTTTTAGTACTGATTTTCTTTAATAAATAGCGTCAGGCAACTTCACAAACCATCTTAATCGATTCCTTGCTCTTAAAAACATATATTGAGACACCTAAATTATGAGTATGACTGTCGCAGGAGTAGAAATATATAGAAAATAAAATCGGTGTCGGCCATTTTGGAAAATGGCGTCTAAAACATCCGGTCCAGAATATGGTCATGTGTACCCAACTTTTTCTGACTCTCCTATATGTACTTCACTCGATTCTGTTGGTTAGACAAATTAGTACTAAAATTTTTACGGGACTCCAGTACAGGGATAGGACTAAGATTTCACGTACTAAAACGACATTCAAGAGGACTTACTTACTACATAAGTTTGATAACGTTCGGTCAGTCCACGACTTACTTGTCCTTATGTAGGTGGTGTTCAATATTGGAAAAATGGCAGCGACTCGCCTCCGAACGACTTTTAGACAAAATGGACTTTTGAGTCCTTTGTGCACAAGGCGCTTTTCTCTATAATTTTATTATTCGGAAAGCCCTGCAGTTGGCTTTCCTACCATCACTTTGTATTGACCACCCAACGCACTCGACCAAATTACGAGTCGCTAGGTGAATCCAAACTTGTTTTATGCGAGAAACCGGCCTTGTGAATTTTCATTGATTTTTTGTTAATTTTTGCTTATAGCTTCGCTGCTTTTGCCAAATTCGTCGGTTTCGCGTTTTTGATACATTACCTTGCTAAAATTTTATTGCCATTCTTTAAAACAACGTACCTCCATGGTCAATGTCTTCGCGGAGGAATTAAAATTGAAAATATTTTGAATATTTTCAAAGTACTTTTTTGGCGTACTTTTAAAAAAGTATGTGATTCATTTTTCCATGACCACCATATACTTTCACTCTCATATCCTGAACCAAAATATATTTCCCTAAGTAAAAATCCGGTGTTTTTTCGAATATTTACCCGGTTGTGCCTAATATCGAATTCATAACGGTCCTTTTTGAACTAGTCTGTGGCTCTTGAAAGATGACTGTCCTTAAATGAAATTTTTGCCTAAGTCGAACTTTTATTCTGGCTTCGATTCTGGAAGGTTCTACAACAATCCAACCGAACGTCTACGGTACCACGGCGTTGGGGCCGTGGAATTGAAGGGCTGGAGAGTAAATAGTTGATATTTGGGTAAAGGTTTGAGTTTGATCCGAAAGGGTGCATTATTTTCTCTTATTTTTGTAATGTTCTTTGTTAGCGAACTATCACCAAGTTTGTGTTAATAAAATCTTTGGGAGACTATATTAATGTACTCCGCAAGTGAAATAATGTTACAACAGGTGTACAAATCTCGGAGGCACATGTGTCTGCTTGAGTTGGAAATGAGGCGAAGGAATTTTCATTCTAAGTCTGGGAGTTTCTTTATTAACTTGGTCGACGCTCTGCATTCCGCCGGCGCCGTGTATGTAAGGCCGCACAGTGGGGTGGAAAAAAAGTACCGTTCAAAAAGCGCTGTAGCCTCAGAATTTATTGGATCATCTTATTTTTTTTTCAAATGTTAATCAATTCTTCATCAGGTAAATGAAACTTTTTTAACAAACGTTTCCAGGAAATTTTCGGGAGTTTCCGGAACGAAATTTTGATAAAAATTAAAGTTTGTAGTAAAATATTTGAATATTTCGATAGCGTCCAAAAGAAACTTTCCCGGAATGTTGGAAACTTTCTTGCCTATAGTTCTGTCAAGCTAGATTTTCGATTTTTGTCCCTGATTTTTAAAAATTCAAACTTCTTTGGAAAATTATGAAAAATCGATCAATCGAAAATTTGGCTCGGGGGATTGATGAAGAATTTAATAACGAACATTAAAAAAAAATAAGATGATCCAATAACTTCTGAGGTCTACAGCGATTTTTTAACGCTATTTTTTTTTTCACCGTTTTTTCCACTGTGGGTCGTGTATATCAACTTTCTGTTGTTTCTGTTTAGTATGTTGTTTCCTACTATCAGAGGGAACAAACTCTGAGGCAGGGAGTAATCTATACCTATCGTCTCGTTTATGTGCTTGTTCTAGGTCAGTTGAGTATACAAATGAACACTTAGATACTTCACAGTTTCTTTCGTTTTCATTTTGAGCCCCTTGATAGAGATTGGAGTAATGATTTTGTTTTTCGTGAAGTTCTGAGAGAAAATCATGGCCTGCGACTTCTCCTGGTTAATCCTTATCTTCCACGAGACGTAGGATTTCAATAGCATATTCGCCACCTAGGCGCTGTGCCTCTGAGCATATATGGCTGTGTCAACTGCATACGCGGCCAGTTTCATATTCGGAAACGATGTGAAATCGAAGACGAATAAATTTACTAATTTTGATGCGAAGCACGACCCTTGCGGAACGCCCGCATGAATGTTCTACTCCGTGGAAAGTTTATTGTTCACTCGTACTTGCAGCCTTCTGCTTGTTAAACACGAATGTAGTAATTTGATGATATAGCCAGAAACATTGTGTTAGGCATGCTATCAATATGATGATCGATGTCAGTTTGTGGTATCTCATCCCAAATTATACACAGGCATACAAAAAAGTGGGCTTTTTTTGACTAGACCAACTTATGTGTATGAATTTTGACGCGCTGAATTCGAATCCGGAGTTAGAATTACTCTATAAGTCACCATTTTTTTGTAAGTCGCAAAAATAACCCAAAAAAAAGTAATTTAGGTTATTTTCGGGATTTACTACAAATCGGTGGGTGATGGAGCTAATCTTAGTCGAATTCTGAGCGTGCGAAAATCGAAATTTCATAATAAACAGTGTGCATTATAAATTCATAAACCAAAAGAGTTCAAGTTTAGGTGCAACTCACCTCCAAGAAACTTTCTAGAGCTATATCTCGCCAAGGGAACAACTTGGTATAGATGTATGCCTATTAGGGTGGAATTGCAACTAGATTTAATTTGATTAAATTTGGGAAAAAAAATATATACCACAAAGGTCCCCGCAGAATCCTTATGGGAAATGGTTTTCGGTCAAATTCCTTGAAACTCTGGATTCTGGTAGTCCTTGATGAGTAGATCAAAAGTCTCCATGGGCACTAAGTCCTAAAAACTCATGGTTTCGAGGTATAGCTCTCTGAAGTCGGACTTTACGTGCATTCCGCAACATAGTTAAATCCTTATGGGAAATGGCTTTCGGTCAAATTCTTTGAAACTCTGGATTCTGGTAGTTTTTGATGTGTAGAATAAAAGTTCTCAAGGGCACTAAGTCCTAAAAACTCATGGTTTTGAGATATAGCCCTCCAAAGTTGGACTTTACGTGCATTCCGCAACATAATTAGTTAAATCCTTGTGGGAAATGGCTTTCGCTCAAACTATTTGAAATTCTGGATTCTGGTAGTTCTTGATGTGAAAAGTCCTCAAGGGCACTAAGTCATAAAAGCTCATAGTTTTGAGATATAGCCCACTTAACTATGCTGCAAAATGCACGTAAAGTTCAACTTCTATATCAAAACCATGAGTTTTTAGGGCTTAGTGCCCTTAAGAACCTTCATTCTACACGTCAAGAACTACCAGAATCCAGAGTTTCAAAGAGTTTGACCGAAAGCCATTTCTCATAAGGATTTAACTATGTTGCGGAATGCATGTAAAATCCAACTTCACAGGGCTATATCTCAAAACCATGAGTTTTTAGGACTTAGTGCCCATGGAGACTTTTAATCTACCAATCAAGGACTACTAGAATCCAGAGTTTCAAAGAATTTAACCGAAAGCCATTTCCCATAAGGATTCTGCGGGGTCCATTTCATTTGAAAACCGAGCCCGGGCTCAGCGGGCCTTTTCCACCTCCCTCTCGTAGGGCCTAGACAGCATAATAGCATTTCTGCCTCCAACTCCCTCTACGGTTACACGCCAATCTGATACACATGGTCTGCTCATTCCCCTCAACGCAACGGCGTAATGTCTCAATACTATGCAGGCCCTTATTCTACAATGAGATTCTACATTTGCCTTTTTGTATCCACCAACTAAACTTTCAACGTGGCGCAGAAGGATAGTCAGGAAATCTAATTTTTTTTTTTTCAATTAATCACCTTTTAGCTCCAACGAAAAAAAGGCTTTTCTGAAAATTTCAATAAAAATATTCTCATCGAATTTTTAGTTATTACGTTTTTTATTCAATCTAGTATTTTTAAAAAGTACTACGATTTGGCGTCATTTCTGCTCTAGGTTATTACATATGTATGTGTTTGTGCCCTCATAACTCCAGAACTACTGATCCGATTTAAATGTGATTTTCAGTATTGTAACGGGAAAAGTAACGGGCTTTATCATCACACTACTAAGTAGAGTCAAGAAAGTGGAATACATTTAAAAGTTTTTTTAAGATCACCGGCGCCCTTCGCCCTTTTCAGAAAAACAATTACAAAAATAAAAAATTGCTTTGGAAATGTATATTGATGTTCGGTTTTGGACATACTCATGTCAGGAGTTCTCGAAACCAATTTTCAATGAAAAGGTTTTTTAACAACGTGCTTTCAAAAAGAGATGGTTAAATATTAAAAATTTTAGTAAAATAATATTAATACCGAAGACGATGTAAAAATAAAAATATAACGTAACTAAATGTATTTCTGTTTTGTTTCAGTTATGCACATCTAATTTAATATTGAAAGTTTTTATTCTAAGGTAGTAATTTTTCTGAAAATTGTTATTTTTGAGAAAAACGCAAATATGTATCTTAAGCAAAATTTTAATTGTTTTATTTTTAAAACAAATAAAACCTTTTCATAAAAGTTTCCATAAAAATGTTTTTTAATTAAATTCTGCATAACTGAAATAAAATGTTTAGAGATTAATAATGGATGAAAAGTTCAATGAAATTTAGAATATTTCGTCAAGGGAGCAACTTGGTATAGATGTATGCCTGTTAGGGTGGAATTTCAAACAAATCTGTGGAATTAATTCGAAATCCCCAAAAAATGACCCACTTCAACTTTGAACCAAATTTTTATATACCGGGTGACAATAATATCACTAGCACTTTTGCCTCTTGGTTTTCAAGAATCAGAATGAAACTCGATACTTAATATAGACGTAAAATGACACATTTTGACTCATTCGAAGATTTTTTCGGACTTCCGGTTTAGCCGGAAGTGACACCAATTCTTAATTTTTAAATATAACACCCTGTATATTATTGCATTTTCAGAACCCTGGGAAAATTCTGGATAGGTTTGAACTATTTTGGTGAGTTTTACGCCTACTTAAGAATACATAAGACACTTCATGATCTTGAAGACAGGTGTTAAATAGTACTGATTTTGCTCAAATTTGAAGGAGAAACATTTTTTGGGATTTCGAACATATCTGAGGGGTGAGAAAAAAGAATGCTAAACTTGATTTTTACACTTTGGAAACACCTTGTATAGATTAATAATCCAATAAATTATTAAATGAATTCTACCATTACCATGTTAGTATTCGGTATCAAATGGCACGTAAAACAGTAGACTAATTATTTACCTTCGTTTCATAACAGACTATCATCATTTTCGAGTAGACTTAAAAAATATTACTATGAACCCCTTAAAATGGGATATCAGTTTATACAAAGCATAGATGCACAATTACTACAACTTCTAGTTTATTTTATTGGCAGACGATTTTTGCTACCATTCCGCTTAATCGTTTAAATTTATAAGACCAACCACATTCTATTAATAGATTCCTAACATAACGGTATCATCGATTTAGAGCTTTGTTATCCCCATCGGTTTCGTGCAAAAAAATTCCTACAATCATATCAAACGACACGGTTATGCGAGAAGTTCATCACGTGCATTTTAAAGTTTTACTTGTACAATCGCGGTGTGCATTGGCCCTCATCACGTGGTCCTTGTCATGAACAGTTGGCGATCACAGAACCAAGCCTTCTGTTTGATTGCCTTGGTGGGGAACTATACCACGCGACACCGGTTTGCAAAGATCAGTACCGACTCAGTTATTATCACGTCTGTTGATAACGCACGCGAGATATATGTCTATATATCATTCAAATTTAAAATTAATCTCAGTGTTTCATAAGCCAACGAATATCTATACTAGTCTTACAAAATAGTCTGAGGAAACCCGTGATATAAGCTAAGCTTTTCCTTTTATGTGTGATTTCGCTAGTGTTTATTTTAAAAAAAAATTGTTACAAGAGTGTTACGCGATTGATTTAAAAAAAAAAAACCGGAACTGTGCTTGAAGACTGGTCTGTCTAGTTGGGTGGACCGCCTGTCAGCTTTTTCCTAGACCTATTTATTTTCAGTGGTGTGGAATGCAAAGATGAGATTTATTCGGCATCTCAGTTTTCATCAGTAAAATCAGAAAGTTCGACTAACATTACGAACCCCGTTCCCGAAATCGTTTTGCCGGTAGTGGATAATAAAAAAGTGTCGGATACGGCTGGTAAAAAACCAGTTTCTTCGCCTATTTCTATAACCGCTAAATTGTTAGGACCTCTAGAACCCTTAAGAGAACCGGAAACTACTACAAGGCCGCATACGGCCACCACCAAGATATTTGGTCCTAGGACTAAGGATATGAATAAAGGATTCCTCACTTTTTCAGAAGAAGAACCTGGTCTTACAAGTAAGTACCCATTTATATTCTATATCTCATTATTCATATTTAATCTTGAAGATAGTTGCACTAAAACTTTCCATAATCTCTACGCATATTATTTAAGAAAAGAGTTTAAAATGTTCGCGCGTCATCATTGCAAAAAAGATTAATTTTACGCTTGCATTCTTGTTCACAAACGAAACTGAAACTGAGTCAGTTGTTTACTGTGGCGGGTTAAAATAAGAAAAACTAATGACCTCCTGTAGAACCAGATACAATTGAACAAATTGTATAACATACACTCGATTACATAAAACCCGATTTGGAATGTTTCCACGTTTGCGTTACGTCGAGGATAAATTGTCTTATCAATTACTTGCGTTAATCATACGATAGGTGATGTTAGAGTCATTATAGCCGTGAACAATGCATTACGACAGTATTAGGATTTCATAGTCGTGAACGGACTGTTAAGATTATACCGAGTGTAAAAGAAATCGCCCCTTTTATTTGTTCTCAAGATAGAAATGCGAATTTGTGGGAAGTTATATAATAGGTAGGTAATCTTATAAATAAATAATTTATTGGTGTTGAGAACTAGTGGTTTTACATAATTAAGTGACAGAAGTACAAAGAAACATTGGAAATAATATAAGTATTTATAGTACATCACATAAATACTCATCAAATGAATAATATGCTCCACTGAGCAAAATTTGTTTAATTTTATAGTGAAATTTGTTTTCCGGTAACATCCTGATATTGAGTGGTAACTAGGGTCATAGTAATTTGTTGCATTTCGACGTTTTTCTAATCCATTAAAATCTAAGCGAACCTCATTTCTCTGCCTAGTATTGTGTTTATGGGTTTCACCATGTGGAACATAATTATTTTTTTAATACGGAAGAGCTATGGGAATGAAACTAGGAACAGTCAAGATATTCAACTGGCTAAATTTTTGCTTAAGGTCCTCTCTAAATAGTAAACCTAACATTATTTTCACATTACGTCTTTGCAGTGAAAATATTCTGTTTAGATGAGCAGTATGTTCCCAAATTATTAAGGCATAGGAAAAACACTGAAATAGCAAGAAATAAACCGTATTTTTCAGACTCAGAGGCAACTCCGTTCTTAGAATTAAAGTGATGATTCCTAGTCCTTCCGGTTTCATCACAAACAACTTCTGTTTTTTGAATGGAACATTGAATATTTTGAATTTAGGGACGTATTCTCATACCACTCTACCACTATTCATATCAAAAACAGATATGGGATCAACGAAGGACCAGACAATGTTGTTAGATAATAAAGAACTGCCACATAGTAGTCTTCTATTAAATGTTCTCTTGATCATGGCTTACTAGAAGAAATTTTTTAAGAGTTATGAAAAATTATATTGTTTCACATTAAATGAAGAGAAAGGTAATTTCCTATTTATATATACGACGATGATAATGTTATTTGGCAGAAAACTTTGAATCGATATAATGACTCCAAAAACAGCTGTAGGGTGAAGGAAAAAACAGATAATGTTATTAGTAGCGAACTGTAAAATAAGTTATTGTTTTTAATCTCCGACACAAAAAAAATAGCATCTTTTTTTGTCGCTCGCGCTTCAACGCGAGCACCGCAAAATTGCCAAAATTAGAGTAAAAATGCATATAACTCAATTTCTAACAAAAAAGTGAGTAGTTTCTATAATTATTATTAGGTGAAGGGAGGGTGAGGGAGGTCCGAGAATGACCCAGAAATTCTTGGTGCTCGTGAATTCATTCAAAATAGATTACAAAAAAAAATACGTACTTACAAAGGAGATATTTTTTTCTGCAAAAAGAAATTAATCGCAATTTCGAATCCTCGAGGCCGTTTCTCGCTCCTTTTCCTTTTTATACTTTTTTTTGATCGATTATAAGTTTTAAATTTATAGGTTTCAATATTTCGTCATTTAATGCTCTAAAGAAAGAATTCGCTCCAACAACATGTCATACGAAATGCTACCGGTACTGCGAGTGTTTGTAAATAAATGATGAAAAATCCCTTTCTGACAGTTTTTAACAAAATCAAGATAACTTTTTGGAAATCTGTAAATTGAAACACCTCTGACTCAAGAGCATCATCAATTTGTTCGGAATTTTCAAATTTGAAAAAAAAGTGTTTTCATTCCATACAAGAAAAATTATTTTCCTGCAATAGTTACATGTTAAAAATTATTTTTATAACTAAAATGTAATTTTAACTGTTTGGTGAACGCCGAACATTTTTGGAAGCATTTTTCGGGACCTTCTCATCCTTCACTTTTTAATTTTAAAAAAGTACCACCACTTCCTTTTTCTTATCTAAATTTTCCCCTCTACAAATTCGATTATAGGCAGCGTTCGGATTCAAAAATTATGCGATTCGAAAAAATGTCATTTTTTTAAAATTTTATATTATTTTGTTGTAACAACGTAAGGTATATTAATTATTTTCCACGTATTACCGAATTAATGAACTTCCCAAATCTATCTCCAAACTAGCCTATTTATCGTAAAAACAAATAGTTGTAGTAGTGATTCCGTTCTGTAACACCCTGTATGTGTTTCGGTGCAGTGCTTGTTACTCACTTTGATTTATCTCTTTATTATATGTAACATATATTGTTTTCATATGTGGAATCTTTTTTCGATAACCTCTGCAAACATTAAATTGTTTAATAGATATCTAATCTATTATGAATAGCCGATAACGATAAAAACTGATTATTGTTTTCTCACAAGGGTTCGTATATTGTAGTACCCCTTATACAGGTATATCGAAACCAATTAGAAGTCATAATTAAATTTCGACGATAAAACTTCTCTTTACAGATATTTTCTTTATGAAAAATGATTTCTATAAATATAATATGACTAGGGAAACTTCATATATTGATTTTAGTTATTCGATTTAGTTTTTGAGCCAAAATTATTGGTGGAAGATATTTTATTCTCGTTTATTTCGTGTTTTATTTAATTGGTAAATATACTCACTTAATTTAAATTTCGGATGTTGGATGAATGAAACTACAAATGTTGCTACTTTGGAACATATTTTATGTCGGCCGACATAGGAAAATCAATGCATTTCGATTATATTTTTTTAGATACTTGGAATAATTGTTGAACAAAAAGACATAGCTGAGAATCAGCATTTAGCGTATAATAATGGTATGCAAAATTGATTGAGGTAAAGTTCGTAAAACACCCTCTAGTAACTCCCTGTGCCATACAGTTTGTGTACGACATCTCAATTTTACTTCCACATCCAGTGGAAGTATACTAACGACAAAAAAAAATTTAAAAATTTTTATTGTTCAAATAGGCTTAGAATGTCATGAAACGTCGAGATTTTAAGTTTGAGCGAAAAAAAATTTCTGTCTGTCTGTCGGTCTGTAACTTTTTTTTGTGCGCACGTTTACTCTGGAACCGTTTAAAATATTGACTTGAAATTTGGTACACGTATGTATTTTAACGTGATCTGGAACTAGATTATATTTTCATCTTGTTCCATCGAAGGGTTGGGGGTAAATTGGGGTAAATAGGTAAATTAAGCAGGTAACAGTCCAGAAAATTGGTATTTAGTATATTAAAGAGAAGCTAAGGTCTCAAAAAAATTTTTGGCATTAGCCACTTCCATTACCACCCCCACCCCATTATTAAAGGGGATGAAAAAAAATTGTGATTTAGTGTGTGTGTACAAGAACCAGAAACCTCAAAATATTTTTTTACTTCATCCACCCCCACTACCACCCCCTAGCACCACCCCCACCCCACTACCGATGTGGGGTATCGTTTTATAGGTTTTTGGGGTAGAGGATTTCAAATATTATATTATTAAAGTTCCATAAGCAATTATTTCCACATACAAAATTTTTTCATTGTGAGTGACTGGGATAGAAAATCTGGATGTGGAAGTAGTGATTCCTCGGGCAGCGGTTTTTGTTTACTGGGATGCTATTAACGATATTTTGTGATCTATTCATTTTAACAACGAAAGTCACAGTAGGAATCGATTGAGACTACACTATTAGCTTACTTTTTTATTACTTTTCTTGAAACATACGAAAAAATACGATTTGAATCTTTTTTCCAAGGTAACTTGCCCTTCGTAAACTCTGCTTTGCTCTCGAGGAGGATAAGTTTACGTCGATATAAGAATTGGGTTAGGCAATAAAGTTTCATGTATGCACTTTTTCAAGAAAAGAGGAACATGGATCAAATTCAATTTTTGCGTAAAAGTTTCGTTTCGAACAACTTCAAACTGATCGAATAACCAGTGGATCAAAATCATGAATAGAAAAAGGAGAGGACCAGTACTTATTTTTAAAATTATGGACATAGACTTACGTTCAAAATGATGTTTCCACTAATGTGAAATCTAAAATGATATGTTATATAATTCGTATGTGACACATCTACCTCATATTAATGTTACTGGTTGTCCCTTGTCCCTTTAATCGATGCCGTAGACGGACTCTGAGTACGGTTTTTGATTTCATAATATGTTACCTGTTCTAGTGCTGTGAGTTTTAAACAACATTTCTAATACCGGCTCTGAAATCAGCCTTAACACAAACCTGTCTATCTACTCGTTAAATTGAAGAGTGTACCTTAGTACACTGGGTTTTCAGACGATTGGCGTTTGTATTTGAACTAAGTTCCAGAAGACTTTAAGTACTCCTTAAATTATTGTGACAAAATAACGAGAAAGGCCCCTGTTATAAATCCAATTCCAAGAGTACCCTTACATTTTGAAATATGACATCACTTATTTTTCGGATAATCTCTGTATCCGAGCATTGCAGACTGCAAAGTTAACCCTAGTCGTGTTGTTCCAGTGATCTAGTAGCCTATCCTGTTTAATTTTCACTTCAACAAAATGTACATACCTACCACGCCCACATCTAATATGCGACTGTATCTCAATTAAATCTTGTAGTCCTGGCGGAAGTTTTAATCCAGAAAATGCCGATATTATCAGGATGAAGTTCCCTGGAGATTCGGGATTACCGTTAGAGTGTGGAATTATATCTTCACCCATTTTAGCTTCTCTTAAATATATTACACGGACTTAACATCTATGTTGTGACTCTATATGTCCATTGTTTTTGTTGGTTTACTACTATATCTGTTGAAGTAACAAAACCATTATGTGACAAATTTGTAGAAATATTAACATTTAAATTATTGATCAGTAGTATAAATAGGTGTGTTTAAAAATCGTCAGTATGGAAAGGTACATTTTAGTTTATCCTGTATGCAGAAGAATCAAAGTATACACCTTTTTGTTACGTATAAAATTATGCATAAAATGAGTGAAAAATAAATCCCTTGCGATAAATAGAACAGGATATACAGCGTTTCCAATATGATACAAAAACACATCACATCTATTAGACAACCTCCCAAATCCAAAGCCAAAACCCAAAGGGATTACCTTTTTGAAAAAAAATACAGACACTATTTATTACCCACCGATGTCGCCAGAAGATCGAATCCAATCCACATATAGAATGACAAAACGTGCTCGCCATACACTACACTTTTTTCTATGCATCCGACGACAAAAATGTACATACAGTGATTTTTTCGTACACCAAACAACGAGAAGAATGAGGTAAAGAAATATTTTCTACAATAGGTCCTAATTCACGACGTTTCAAAATAGTGTAAAAATCGACGTTTTTACCATATAGGCACTTCACTAAAAATTGCTTTCACTTCATTATTGGAGAATCTCGCTTAGTAATAATAATGATGATAATAAATCTTTATTATCCAACGAGATTATTTTTAAAATATTAGGTATCCGTCACATATAGAAACAGTGAAAATGTGTAATTAATAAATAAAAAAGACTGTACTTCGCTTAGAGTATATCATCGACTTTAAACCCTCTGTGAACTGATAAAAAAAGACAAGAGATACGATTGTAGCCCTTATGACCCTTATGATTATCATCAATATATGTAAAGATGTCTTCTCTTAGAGAGGTTAAGACTACTACTTATCTGAGTTGGAAAAAATTTTCGTGATGAAGATATTGTCTACGAGTTCTACTAATATCGTTATCCAAATTTCTTTTTCCAATGGACAGTTTACAATTCAAATATGCTTTACTAGTGGATCTTCAGTGTCCTCTATACGTGGAACACTGGGGACACCATTTTTTTACGGAAGTCATGAAATCAAACAACTCTTGAGAAACGATTCTCAACAGCATTTCAGATAATGGAAAAGAAAAAGATGATATATTTTTTTTGTCACAAAATTTACAAAATTTCATTATTTGTCAAAGTTCATTTTTGCGTACATAGGGTGGTTCCACAGGATAGCCACTAGTCTACAAAGGATTAAAAGATTTAAAAAAAAGCATAAAGTAAAAGAAATGCTGAAGTAGATAGGCTTTTAGACTATGTTAAAAAAATGATAATATATTATGTTCTTGCAGTTGTTTTAACATTTAAAAATTTTTTTCCCTAAATTCTCAGATAGATTCCTTCCAATTATGAGTCAATTGACGTTTGTTTTAAAAAATCGTAAGTACCTTTTCCGGTATTGTGATGATACTTATGATGCACATCTTGATTTATAGATAGCTTGTGTTTATTTTTAATTGTGAAAGTTCAACCATTGAGGCACAATATAGGAGCAAAATCCTATATTTACTGACGAGAAGTTCACAGAAGTGCATACTTGCAACACATATTATGCAATCAGCTGTTTCTATGACGCAAATTCTTTATTAGCGTTGGATAAATAGGACGAGACCAATTATGGTACACTTAGAACTTGCTTCTGGTTTCTTAGTAGGTCACAATAAGTATTTAATTTCAACGTTAAACTTGTACAGTGCAATTCCCAATTTAAATGTTCATCCAGCAGTGATTCTAAAAAAAATGACATGCGAAAATATCTGAA
Source organism: Rutpela maculata (assembly GCA_936432065.2). Lineage (NCBI taxonomy): Eukaryota > Metazoa > Arthropoda > Insecta > Coleoptera > Cerambycidae > Rutpela > Rutpela maculata. The sequence goes on along the minus strand of OW386285.2, from coordinate 287,549,144 downwards.
GATTTATCATCAACATTAATACTTCGAGTTTTTGTTTAACGATTATAAAAATTATAAAATAGCATGTAATTAGTTTTGCTGAGTTTAAGATTATTGATACCACTGTTCTTATCAGGGAGTAAAAATGTATTGTCATCAGCATAATACTCTGACGGCACTTTAGGAAGTTCATTAACAAACAAGTAAAATAAGAGGGCCCAACATTGAACCCTGTGGTATGCCCATCTTAACCTTGCACCAACCAGAATCCATTTCATTAAAAAAAAACCATTATTTTTTTGTGGAATATCTGAACAAATTGGAAACACATATCGTGATGAGATTTGTACCAATCAAATAAAAGTTTTTTAATTCCAAATTAGTTATTTTAGGAACCTTGTATAATTCGTAGTTTGATACGGGTTCCCAATATATTTCATTGTAATAACGTTAACAGATTGAAAAAAAATAGACACATTTCCCTCTGACTAATGTAAATAATTTTTTCTCAATAATTGACACGAAACAAATTTAGAAAAATTTTAAAATCATTTTCCTTTCAGTCTTCTCAAAATTCTATATGTAATCTTAAGTAACCATAAACATTTATATCGATGACATTTGTATCATTTTCATCTTGTAATACCTGAATTTTTGGTGAGTTGGTATAATTTCTGCTTTCGTATTTTCTCACATCCACGGTGTCAGCAGATAAGCTGAGCTGGAGGCGCATAGCGAGAAATTCAAATTTTAGATAAGTTCTTGACGTTTCTTCAGTTTAATATAATTTTCTCATATAGAACATTATTAAAAGGGCATTTTAACTTGGAACCTATTAGTCCCTATTAGTCGTAGAAAGTTTTTCTTTAGCTCATTGGTGTACTTCAAATTATTTTTATGTGCATTTTTGTTCCCAAATGCATATAACGCATAGCGAAAATAATGTGGGTTTTCAGCCATTTTTATCCATTTTTTTGTACCATGTTTGATCGCAGTTATACGTAGAATTTTATACGTATATAGACACTTTCTTGTAGCTTTTACCGTTAAATCAAGACATTACTTGAAACCAAGAAATTATCTAATTTCAGAGGTTCATTATTCATTTCGCACTCGTTTTGCCTCCGAATTTTATACGTAACATAAAAGTAAGTATATAAACACCTTTGATGTGTGTAGCTGTTACCATTCTTTCCATGTAAAAAAAATACACCAAAATGTAACTTTGCTGATATTTTTAAAACGAAGCCATATTGTTAAAAATTTTGAATTTTATCATTGTATGCATAAACTAGGGTAAACATATTTCTTCGTCGATTTATTGAACTTTTTATATAATCGTTGCACATTCTATGATTTACTCTTCCCAGGTTTTTTGTAAATAATGTTAGTTTTAGACATTTTTAACCAACTTAGTTGATGAAACATTTGTCAGTACAAAATTAAATTAAAGAAAGGAAAAGAAATTAAATACAACCTTATTCGTGTTTCGAACTCGTGACCCTTGGATTACGAGTCAAAAGTGTATCCAGTGTCTGTTATTGCTGAATTTGTGAATGTTCATGACATGTAGCTGGACTAAAATCATAATTCGATTAATGAATATCGTATTATTATATATTAGTAAAATATTTAAATAACATTTCGCAAAATATCTATTGAATTAGAAGCCATAAAAATTAAGAAAACAATATTTTAAATTTCACGTGATTAATAACTTTTTGTTTACTGATCGATTTTGTTCAGAAACAATACGTTTCTTCCTCTAGCTGGCACTAACTTACTATCCAAGTTTCAATACATACAAACTTTTCTTTCTTAAGTTATCGTGCTTACAAGAATCGTGAAGGACGGACAGGCAGACGGACGGATGGACGGGCATTTTGAAAGTTCAGAATTCGTTCACTAACACAATGATACGATTTTTTTTCTCTGTGATAGATATTTATGCTTTTAAAATGTTCCGATCAAATGCAATATACTCTTCGTTTTTTGCTTTTTGAAAACCGTCGTCTCCTTATTTCCTCAGAAGAGCCCGTTACTGGAATATCACGTTTCTGACTTATGCAATTTCAGAGAGACCATCTACCACCCCCGGTCTTACCCCTTCAAAAAGTGAAAATCGAAATTTCGTCTCACTCGTGTCTGATAGATTCCAATAAAGAGTATTTCTGCCAAATTTCACGCTTCTAGGTCTAACAATTTCCGAAAAGTTTAAAAACCACCCCCTCCCCGTTTACCGTTTCGGGGGTCTCTTTTTGAAAATCGTCGAATACGTGTCTTCTTATTTCCTCAGAAGAGTTCATCGCTCGAATAATCACGTTTCTGACTTACGCGATTTCAAAAATATGGGTGCGCTTTAAACCATCTACTACCCCCATTTTGACTTTGTTTTGATTTCAACAAAAAATATTTCTGGCAAATTTCACGCATCTAGATATAACCGTATATATAACCGTTTCCGAAAAGCCTAAAATTTCAACCCCCCTTTTCCCCCTCTTTGGGGTCGAATTTCGAAAAATCCCTTCTTAGTGGATGCCTACGCCATTCGAGGAACCTTTATGCAAAATTTGAAGTTTCTAGACCCAGCGGCTTGAGCTGTGCGTTGATAGATCAGTGAGTCAGTCAGTCAGGGTATTCTTTTATATAATATATAGATTATGTCGAATAAATACTGAGTTTTTCCTGTCCAGGTACTTTTTCGTTCTCTAGATGTTTCAAATTCAAGAATTTCTACTTTATTTTTTAGATTGAAAGCACTAATGCCCACTGATTAGTTGTTTTTTTTGGGCTATTTTTGTTCAAATATTTAGTGATATCTTCAAGAGACAATATATTTAAAATATTCAACAGCAATTAATATAATACAGGCAGTGTTTATTCTTTTTATATTAATTTCTGACTAGCCATGTTACTTAAGGAAATTAAGAACATTTTATACCCGCATTTACTCAGGAAATTAACACTGATGCGATAAGTAAAGTTTATTTAACAATAACTTAGTGATTTAGCGTTTATATAATTTAACCTTGAAATATGGTTACAGAGTAATTATATTATGCAACTAAATTGATCAAATGTTTGCCATCATATGGGTTGTTTTGCCAAACCGTTAACGCAACATTAACCTAGATGAAAAATAACTAATGGAGTTTTTTTTTAGTTAATTATCCAGATAATTACATTTGTGTCCATTGCTAGAACCGAGTCGAGAACAGTTAATGCGACTTGAGAAATAAAAAGTAATATTATGTCGTTCACCTAATAAATGTTTTATAATTTATACCAATTTAAATTGTTATGAGCGGGACGTGTTTGGTATGATAAATTAGCCTAATAGAACTATATTGAGTTCTACATTACTTAATAAAAATAATGTTACACATCGATAGTTTCATAGGCGATATTTCGTACCCCAGATAATAATTTGCTGAGAAAAATATTGTCGATTTGTTTTATAAGTGGGTTGTGTATGCACACACCAAACACACACCACAGATAGTAGACAACCCCCAAATCCATAGCCAAGGCTGTGCGGAAGGGGGTTACACATTTGGAAAAACGCAGACATACATCCACACCCACCGATGTTGTCAATACCGGGGCTGGGGGTCGAACCCAGAGCGCGGTAGGCAGTCGATCAGCATATTCGCCACTCAATACGCCTTAACCGATTGAGCTACCGTGCCGGTAGCACAAAATATTAACATTTTTGAAATTTATAAAATAAGTTAGCAGATTAAGTCCCTGAAAGGATGCATAGGCTGTCTGAAAAAATAATAACTTTGTGTTTTTCAGAAATAGCAGGAGATAGCAAAATAATATATTAGGCCAGTTTAGAATAATTTTTTTCCTTCATTTTATAAAAACGAAGAAAATGAGCACCTCTGTACAACTAATACAATCTGAGATATTGAGAGTTAAAAAGTACATTAACTTTTAAAAAAACTACTCTTTATATACTGGCTCTGCAGACTTAGGAAAATTTAGAAGGAAATCGGTGTCCTTTGAACTACATCATGTAACGAAAAAAATTAATCCTCTTCGAAGTCTGTAAAGTTAGATGGACCGAAAATATGAGTTCCTGGTAGTGTATAAAAATACTATTTTCTTGCTTTTTTAGTAATCTCATTTTTCTGTAAAAAATCTACTAAATATTGTTTATAACTATTTATTCCTTAATTATAAAACAGTGAATCCAAAAAATATTGTATTATATAGTTGAGATACATATATAGCGTTTCATTGTGGTAAATACCACCTTCTTTGGTTTTTTTAACAAGTAGGTAATGTATATTTTATTTGCCTACATAAAATCATTTGAAAAAAGATTAGCTTTATGGAGTTTTAATTTAAAAAATATGGAAATCCGATATATGTCAAAATTGGAATATATACTTATATATACTTATATATTTTGATATTTATAATAAATATGATATTTGCCGACCCTGTTTTAAACCGGTGTATCTCTAGACTAATCGTATTATTTCAAAATATGGTGAATGCGCTAGTGTTACTGATAGAGTCTATTCTACCTATTTTATCCTTTTTATCAAGCAGTTGAGCGATATATTCAGAACCATTCTAAAAGGCATTCTGAAGAACCAGCAAAAGTTACGTCTTGATATTTCTAATGGCACAGGGCCAAAGAAGCAAGTGTCAGGTCAAACTGAGAATCTCCCTTTTCCTTTTTTTTTATTACCTCAGTAATTATTTTGTTACTCTAAAATGTTAATAAAGATGTTTATAAAAGAACTAAACATTTTGAAAAATAGATGATTTTTGAATACGTGTTCTTCAGAGTATAGGCCCTCAAAAAAAATCTCGGTATAACATATCAAATAGTATACTTCAAGAAAGTATGGCTAAGGACTGTATAATAAAGATAAGTGATAAGTGGTCTCAGTTAAAAGACAATTCGGTAAACTTGATTTTAAAACGAAATTTGCAACTTTTTTTTATTTAAAGATGATTTTTTATAACAAATTCAGAAAATGCACCCTCACTTAATTTAAAAAAATATATTTTCTTATGTTAAATTACTTTACTTCCACATCCAGTGGAAGTATAGTAACGACAAAAAAAAAAAAAAATTTGTATTATTCAAATAGGCTTAGAATGTCATGAAACGTCGAGATTTTAAGTTTGAGCGAAAAAAAAAAATGTTCTGTCTGTCGGTCTGTCTAACTTTTTTTTGTGCGCACGTTTACTCTGGAACCGTTTAAGATATTGACTTGAAATTTGATACACATATATACTTTAACGAGATCTGGAACTAGATTATATTTTCATCTTATTCCGTCGAAGGGTTGGGGGGTAAATTGGAGTAAATTTGGGGTAAATAGGTAAATCAAGCAGGTAAGAGTCCATATAATTGGTATTTAGTATATACAAGAGAAGCTAAGGTCTTAAAAAAATTTTTGGCATTAGCCAGCCCCATTACCACTCCCACCCCATTATTAAAGGGGATGAAAAAAATTGCGATTTAGTGTGTATACAAGAACTAGAAACCTCAAAATATTTTTTTACTTCATCCACCCCCTCTACCACCCCCACCCCACTATCGATGTGTGGTATCGTTTTATGGTTTTTGGAGGTAGAGGATTTCAAATATCATAGTATTAAAGTTCCATAAATAATTATTTCCACATACAAAATTTTTTCGTTGTGAGTGACTTGGATAGAAAAGCTGGATGTGGAAGTAGTGATTCCTTGGGCAGCGGTTTTTAATGAAAGTAATGTATGTATGCCATTTGATGTATCTTCTTGAAAGCTACAAAGGAGGTGTTATAAGTTTTTTGTCCGAACGCAATTACTAAATTAACAATTACTGTAACTTTTGTAACTTTCGTTGTCAGAAGGATAAGCAAAAAAAACAAATTGCAGAGAATTTAAACTTTGTAACATGTTTTGTAGGGCCGTTATCCTTTTGAGTAAATTACGAGAAACGCGCGTGAAAATGGAGTTATTGAAAAAAGGTGGAAAAAGTAGTTTGTGAAAAAAAAATTCTCTCGGTCAGTTTTTATCCAAATGAGAAGTTAATCTCTAATGAAAGATATTTTAATAAGCTTCAGATACTCTTGATATTTTCGTTAAAATTAATAGTTTCGAGATATTCACCGAAAACCGTTTTTTCCTCTTTCACCCCCTCTTGGTGGTGTCCCGAATATTTTTTTCTTGATTTTTTTGGGTGTGAGTAGTACCCCATTTATGCCTCATTACAGCAATAATACCTTATACCAAAGCTATTTCCATTCCTTGTAAAAGAAAGGACAATTTTACAGTTTTCATATTTTTGCATCATTTTATTCTTAATTTAGGTATACCTACTGTTTTTTTTTTTGAGATGATACTTTGTGCTAAAAATATAGACCCTTCAATAGTTCTAAGGTAAAGTAAAAAGCCGAACTCTGTGTTTTGTTGATAGAAAAAGCATTCATTACATACTCTAGGAACTTGTAGTAAGTGAACGTAAAGTAAAACAAAGTTTGAAAGAAAAATATGGCAACTACTTGAGGTAGTATACTAAAGCATACTTATCAGCAGCATCATAATATATATTGGAACTTGAAATAAATGAAGAGAGCTACAAGTCACGTTTTATGTTTCAGGAAAATTCGTGGGAATTTTTCCTGTTTTCGTTACGCTTTCCAATGCGATTGCCTTCTGCTCTTCTTATCTTCGGTAGATTGTTCGTAATCCTGTGCGGTTGAAAATAAATTCTTATCAACAAAAAATCCTAATCAGTTGCATTTTGCAGTCATTGAAGCAAAGTAATTTAAACACATATATTAGTGCAATTTTATAACTACTTAAGATGTTGACCTCATTAATCATAAATATAATTTCTTCCATTCAGTCATTTTACAAAATAAAATAGTGTAATAGACTAACACTCGACCGTTCATCAGACCATAATCGGAAAACTTTTTTGAAATATTTTTTAAATCGATATTGAGTTTATTAATTTTTGGCTCTAAATTTTGTATATTAAGTTGCCGATAAATTGTGGTAATACGGACATAGAAATGATATTTGCAAAATTTAGTTTCCGTTTCTAAATAATATGTAAAAAACTGTTAATTAAACCGTATTACCTAATCTGGATTTTGAAGTCGGTTAAATGGCAGGGAATTGATCCCTACGGCACCCTACAACTTAAGTGAATTTGTTGGTACATCGTTGTTTTTGTCACTTGTCTGTTTCCTAGCTGTTAAATAGTTTTTCGAAATAGTTTGTAACTAAAGCCCAGATTGTACAAAATGGAAGTAACAATTTAGTAATCAAGATCGAAAGTCGTGTGTAGGAATTCAGCAATTTTTTGTATATAGCAGTTAGATAAATTGTAGCTTAAAACTTAAAACAAATTTAGATCAAAGGGTTTTGATTTGTTGAATGGTTTTCGGGTTTTCTTGCACGTTGTTAATTTTGAATGCCCGACTTCTCTACCATATGGATTTCGCTTCAGATGAATACTACACGTGCGGTGGTAGGAATGAATATCAAGACTTAAAATAATCAACGTAGAAGAGGATCGGGGAATCGTGGTATAAATCATCATCAGACCCGCGAAAGGCTTAGAACAAAAAATAAGTTTTCATTAAAAGCTTCCAAGAATACTTTTTGAAATCATAGTCTAAATATATTTATTGTACCTAAAGAAAACCCAAATAGGTACTTATGTGATTCTCGTCTCTGCTGAAGTTCTTGAGAAAAACCTTTTTTTTTAGATTTGCCATAGCTTGAAAAAAATATCCCTAGATGTGTTTTTGCAACATCGAGATTTCTCCATTATTTGCTTAGGTTTTTATCATTCCAGTAATAAATTCTTAAAATAAATATGTACATATGTGATATGTGATAAAAATGAGACATTAGTCATCTGAGTAGAATATAACTTTCCCGAAAGTTGTATAACAATATTTTGAGTGGAGTAAGAAAGTATTAAATCTTGAATAAAGATATTCACGTTCATAGAATTTGCATATTTCCGCGTAGTTTCAATTTTACTAGATACAAGTTTTGATCAAATTATCAAATATGAAAATATACATTAGCCTGTTTGCCTTAAAGCCTGTTTTACTTAAAATAAGTTAATTAAACTAATAATAGGTAATTATTTTATTAGGATGTATCTGCATAGTACGGCGTATTATGTAATAACAAGAAATTGATGTTTTATGTAATTATTCGTCAAATAGTTGTTTACACATAACTTTGTCAAAGCTAATTTTGAACTAAAAAGTTGGCTCGATTTTGTACGTAAATACACACGTATAATATAAAAGGAAACCTAAAAATAGAATCTGTTGATTTAAACTTGTATTTTATGTTGGCGAATTTATGAACTCAGCTGATGTTCGACCTTGGCATTGATAACTCTATTATGAAATTAATTAAATCTAAACAGTTATTTATTTTGCATTTTATTTGCCCCTGTAATCTCAGGATATGCACGTTTTTACATAAGGTGAATATTAATGTATTCTACGTCAAACGATATTTGTCCTGTTGGTTCTACCTCACCAAAAAACCTTGTGGGTTAGTTAAATTCGTATGCGGCTATGCATTAATTGGATACCTATCACGGACGTCACTTGTTATGTAATAATTATTTGCGAGTTGCCAATTTTTTTATTTGTTGATAAAGTTATAAGGTATAAAACTGTCATCAGGCATTATAATTCACTCACTGAAGTTCATGTAATCTTTATATTGAAATATCACAATAATTCACGTGTAATATTGCAGAATACAGGTGCGGATAAAGTATTATTTAAGGGGCATTAGAGAAGATGAATTTTTATTCAATTATTTGTTTTCCAATTTAAAAATATTCTAGATTCTAGATGTGAAACATGTTCCTAAGCCCAGTCAGTCAATGTAAGAATAAATAAAATTCTCAGATAGATAAGAAGGTAAGAATATCTTTCGAATAATAAAAAACCGCTGCTCAAGGAATCACTACTTCCACGTCCAGATTTTCTATCCAAGTCTCTCATAACGAAAAAATTTTGTATGTGGAAATAATTGTTTATAGAGCTTTAATAATATAATATTTGAAATCGTCTACCCCAAAAACCTATAAATCGATATCCCACACGGTAGTGTGGTGGGGATGGTGAGAGGGGGGTGGTAGTGGAGGTGGATGAAGTAAAAAAATATTTTGAGTCTTTTCATCCCCTTTAATAATGGGATAGGGGTGGTAATGGGGGTGGCTAATGCCAAAAAATTGTTTGAAACCTTAGCTTCTCTGGTATACACTAAATACCAATTTTATAGACTCTTACCTGCTTGATTTACCTATTTACCCCCCATTTACATCATTTTACCCCCCAACCCTTCGACGGAATGAGATGAAAATATAATCTAGTTCCAGATCCCGTTAAATTATATACGTGTACCAAATTTCAAGTCGATATCTTAAACGTGCCAGAGTAAACGTGCGCACAAAAAAAGTTACAGACCGACAGATCGATAGACAGACAGACAGAATTTTTTTCCGCTCAGATTTAAAATATCGACGTTTAATAACATTTTAAGCCTATTTGAATAAAAATTTTCAAAAATTTTTTTGTCGTTACTATACTTCCACTGGATGTAGAAGTAATTTTAGATGATTGAATAATTCCCTGGCTAGCATCTTTGCTCTATGAATATGCAGCATATGCACTGTGTATACTAACTTTAACGTTGTCAAACATTGCTTGCATTATGCTTTTTTCGAGTAGGTATGGAAATTGTATTATTTTTTAGATTTCAGGGACAGTATTTTTAGAAGAAAATAAGTGCATGTGTCAGAGAATCCCACAAAGAAAAACAGAATAATAAAAAGAATGTCACAGCTAACATTTAGACAATATACAGTTCATCTTGCAGGCTTTTTTGTTTTGCTTAAGAAAAGTTTGTAACGTAATTATTTCTAAAAGGAACACGTACAATATATATACTGGGTGTCTATCTACCATATATACTTATCTTTTTTAAATGAGTTATAGCCTACTAGAATTGAAAAGAAGACTAAAACAATTATTCCTGGCTCAGCATGAATGACTCCTAGTAACACATAAAATTGACCTTACCTCTTTTATCCATCCAGCTTAAAATATCTGTCTGATGTGGTCAGAATTAAAGATATCCCATCCACCCTTTGCTATCACATCACTTCCGAAATACGAGTACGTGATTGTAATCCATAAAACTTCATTACAAAGCTTAAATGTGTGAACTAATAGCGTCTAATGCCATCTTATCCACAAGACGTGTGAGGGGCGCCTAGTTATTGACGGGTAAACCAAATAATTTATAGCAATACCTATTGCGCGGGAGCTAGGTGACTTTTTTGGAAACTCATCAATTTGTCCATACAAAACGCGAAGAAATTATGTCATCGTTTCAAGGCTCACTTTTTGTGGACATACAAAGCTCATATTTGGCAAAGAACAAAAATTGATAAATTCCTTAAGAAAATATTTTACCTGGGACGTCACAATTAAAAAATAATTAGTTCGACTGAAAAATTGTGTCTATGCAACTCTCTGCAAGAGCTAGACAAACCCAGACAGCTTTTTATTACAACTTTCCGGCTGCGCTTCCTAACGTCGCAAGTTCTCTGGCAACTTTATTTTCTTAGTTTTAGGCATAAAAAGTGTACGTACACAAAAAATTTGCCTTGTAACAATAACATTCCACTAATTTTTAAAAGGTGATCGTCACATACCTGACGGGAGGTGCCTCACCCAAATTCTGTTTTATAAATAGTTATCATCCATAAAACGATCAAAATATGAAATAATAGTAAGCTACCACGATACTTTCCTGCCTACATCGATATAAAAACAAAAGTAATTTACGTTACAACGGTCAATCCAAGCAGGGCGAGCAGCAGGCGAGTCCTGGAAGCTCCCGGAGACCTGCAAAACGCTGTTTTTTGGTTATATAACGTACAATTTTCTTTTTCGGTCGACACTGTCATACAAAATCAATTTTGTATTATTTTTTTAATAAATTTTCTAACAAATACAACGACAAACAATAGTAACTAATTAAATAAAATATTTTTTCTTCAAGCGTCCGAAAAACATGACATTTCACGACGTTCAAGTTTGACATTTTAGACGGCTATGCGTTGCCATTAACAACGGAGGTAAAAGTATTTTTTTTGACGCTGTGAACGGCAGAAAAAGTAATATCCATAGCAACGCGCATTTTATTTAATACGCCGGCCATGCGATATTAACACAATGCGTTTTTGGTGGTGAAATTCTAGAGAGTAAATTACGCTTTTTTTATTTTTTCGAATGAATGGCGGCATATTATAGTCATTAATGTTACATAGATTTAAATATTAAAAAAAATCGTTAAAGCCGTTTTTGAGAAAATCGCAGTTTTGAATTTTCGTTGATCAGTAACCTTTCTTTAGAGAAGTAGAGAGGAAATGAAAAAGGAATCCCCATTAAATATAAAATTGCACGTACGGACAGACATCCAAAATTAGTAATATAGGTATATTGGAACCGCGAATCGCCTAAATCAGTCGAAATCTAGAAATTGATTTTTTTTGCTATTGCAACACTTTCTTCGCTTCTCATAGGTTGCTCGAAAGTAAAAATTACAAAAGTATTTAACTACCTCCAAAAACATAAATTTTACTCTTGAGACTCTAGATCGATATAACAAGTAGCCATCTTTATATGTTGCTAGGGGGTCACTTATTCTACCGGTTAATGAATGAGAATTCCATTGGGCTAAACTGGTTTCTGTTTCACAGTCGGAATTTATTACATTCTTTTAGTCTGCTAAAACTCTTGTTTCAAATAAAATTGAATTGGCAAGCTAACTGGGCCATATAACATTTAGTTAATCGTTAACTTCTAACATATATTTTTGTTATTCACCAAGCGAACAAAAACAACAGAAAAAAAACAGTTTTCCCCAATTTATAAACACAGTTTAACCTTGTCTTTTTTGCAATGATACGCTCGACAGATAAAAAAAAATTGTTTTCGTTAGTTCCTCAAAAATTGTCTAGTTTACTCAATGAAACAAATATATTCCTTTGGTATAAGTTGAACACATGTAAAGAATTGGAAAATAGTACAAGTCGACAAAAATAGATTTTTAAAAGGAAAAAATCAGGGAGTTAATGAAAATTTGAGAGTGTAGATTTTACTTTTAGTATTAAGAAACCTATAATTCCCCAACATCAAAGGTTGTAGAAGGTCGTTTTCTAGGGGTGTAGAAGAGTGATTTTTTTTAAATGCCTGATAGCTCAGTCAAATACCTTCAGTTTGATTTTCTTCTGACCTCTGTATGATAAAAATTGACCAGGATACAGGGAGTTGAAGGTAGAGTACATTCCCATTAAAACTATGCTTTTAACGAGATGAGAATGCGGCGAGCAGATACGCGTGTGCGTGTGAGCGCGCGCGTGTTTATGTGTGTCTTTTAAAAAATATTAATAATGTATATCAGAAAAGCAGGATATATTTGTATGTATAAAGTTTTAGTATAATTATTTAAAAAATATTTGGATTTAATAAAGTTAAAAAATATACACAATTGTATTCTTCACCATCAGCGTCGGCAGTATCAGCAGCAGTGCTACTTCCATCCCCATTTAATGTGGCTTAATCCTGCCCGCTGTTTAAACAATTACGCCTTTGGTAGATTTTATATGCAGACGAACAATTTACTCCAGCTTTTACACAACGGCACATAGCTATAAACGTTTTTTTTTGTGTCAGTACCGCTTTGACAGATAAAAATGATTTTTACTATTTTACACTACGTTGTGATCTTGTGCAAAGGGTTTTCTAAAAGTGCTGATTAAGAGTATCTTACTAGTTTTCTTCTAAAAAAAATCGCTAATATTTTTTTCTTTTTGAAAATCGCCTCTGTTTTCCGATTCTAGGATGGAAAAAAAATTTTGATTTTTTTTTTAGAAGAAAACTTGATATTTTTAATCAGCACCTTTAGAAACCCCTTTGTACAAATTACATCGTAGTGGGTTCAAAGGTATTTGAGATAGAGGTAGTCAAAAAAACAATATTTTCACTAAAAATATTTTTTTATCTGTCAAAGCGGCAGAGACTCACTATTTATACCAGAATCCGTTGCAAGTATTTAAAAAAAACGTTCATACCTTAACAGTTGACTCTCAGAGCGATTTTGACCGTTTTGCCACACTGTGAGGCGTCTTAAAGTAGTACAATCTTATATGAATTCAGGTGCGGTTTCTAAAATTGTTCTTATGTTGCGAACGTTTTCCGTCATTTAATCTGTGTAAAACAAGAATTTCATCGGCATAATTAAATGCTCTTGTGCATTCTCCTTTCGGACATTTGAAGGTTTCGTTATACTTCGACAGCTTCCGTGAACAACAACTATAGAGCCTTCCTTTGGCTGTATGTGTTTGCTATGACCAATTTTTTTACTAGTTTTTTATTATTTCAATAACGTCTGCTCCAGGTACAGCATTGTCACTCAAAATCACCACTTCACAAATAAAATAAAAATCAAATCTTTCTTGATTTTCGACCATTATTTATAGGGTAAATAATATAATAATAATAATAATAATAATAATAATATTTATTTACATCAATTTACATAGCACATACGCATATATTAATTAGATAAGAGTGTAAATAAATATCGAGAATAGTGGCAGACTATAATGGTTACTAAAAGTAGGTGTCCGAGACTTCCTTAAGTTTTCGAAAAAACTTGACTGTAGGCCTCGAGTTCCTAACTAACAATTTTTATGTGGCGAAGGAACTGCTCGTTTTTTTACACTGTCTGGTTGGTCTCTAAAACTTTGATGACCCACACACTCGCAATCGCTCACGTACATACATGCGTACATACTCACCGCACTGTCAACTCGCTAAAAAAAGAATGGTTTTTAATGGAGATGTGGAAGTACCCCCCAACACTAACCCTCTGTATCTCGATCAATTTTCATCGTATAGAGGTCAGTAAAAAAGCAAACTGAAGGTATTTCATTCAACTATCAGCAATATATGAAAAAAAAAACAATATTTTCCGAGATAATATTTTTAAAAACGCATTTTTCACCCCTTTACAGCATTAAAAAAACACCTTTCTGCACTCTTTGGAGTTAGGAACTCATCGATTTCTTAATATCAAGGGTTAAACCTCATATTTTCATTGACTAAAAGTGCTGTGTATACAGTGTGTGCTATTTAATACAGCAACACCCCATTATTTTGGAACGCGTTGGCCGATTTAAAAAAAAAAAATTTTTTCTGGTTTGAAAAACATGTAATTTTCGTATTTTCAAGGCCTACAAAGCTGCTGTAAATAGGTCGAAATTTCGAGATCGATTATTAGGCACTTTTTTATCTTTATCGGTAAATTGGATAGCGTATTCGATTCACAGTTGTCTCGAATATCTCTATACAAAGTTTTAGCTCAATACCTCAGATAAGGTGTTTGTTGTTCAATAGCCAAATTTAAAATTTCTCACTTTCGACTGGCCCTGTATAAAAGTCGAATAGGTTTACTAAAAAGGTAAAGTAGTCATTCGTCTTAAGGAATATCAGACATTAAACGAGGAAGAAAAAAGAAAAGTTATTCTTTAAATGAATAGTGCTTCTATAAGTACATTATTCGTAGGTGCCTTAATGAAAATTTTTCAAACAAATGGTTTGGACGGAACAGATTTTCTTTTTTCTTCCTTATTTAGTGACATCAACATCAGTTACTAATGAGGAAGAAAAAGAAGTGCTATTCCGTCTAAATTTGTTTGAAAAATTTTCATTAAGGCACATACGTACAGCAACGGAATAATGTACAGAGGCACTATTTATTTAAAGAATAACCTCTTTTTTCTTCCTCGTTTAGTGTCTAATGTTCCTTAAATCGAATGACTACTTTACCTTTTTAGTAAACCTAACCGACTTTTATACAGGGCCAGTCGAAAAATGAGAAATTTTAAATTTGGCTATTGAATAACAAACACCCTATATGAGGTATCGAGCTAAAATTTTGTACAGAGATATTTGAGACAACTGTGAATCGAATACGCTATCCAATTTGCCGATAAAAAATTTCTTGATAGTCGATCTCTTTAATTTCGACCCATTTAGAGGAGTTTAGTAGGCCTTGAAAATATGAAAATTACAAATTTTTCAAAACAGTCAAATAAAGCTCATCGAGCACTATATCTTACAAAAAAAAAAAAAAATAGAATCGACCAACGTGTTCCAAAATATCGGGGTGTTGCGGTATTAAATAGCACACACTGTATATTCAGTCCTACCGAATACAATAAATTTGAAATTCTTCTCAAACTTATTTTAATATAATTTGCAACGTATATTTTTTGTAAATCATTCAACATTTGCGTGGGTTTATGCTTTTTACATATGTTCATTACTGTACCAACCGCTGTATTAATTTTACAATGCAATTAAACATCTGTTTCTATTGTTTCAGTGCTAAAAGACGAACCAGACGATTTAACTCATTTAGCTCCGGTGGCCGGAGATGTGTGCGTCCCATTAGACGAGCATCCATTTCTCTCCGACATGCTCGATGATTTCTTGCTCAAAGATAACTTCGGCCCGTTATTGACCGAAGAACCCTCAGATCCGTTCATCTCGTACAGGGACTTCCACGATCCATCACCTCAACTTCTTTCCCCTAACTTATCAAAGGTTTGTTTATGAAATGCCTAATGTTACTGAACAAATGTTTTTTTAACAGAAAGCCAGTGAGTAGGATATGCTTTTGACGATTACTGGATGTTGCAATTTACCGGGGAATATAATCCAAATAATTTGTTCTAGTTCTACATTTATTGGGCAGTAAGAGAACAGAATAAGAATACAGTAACATAAATCTGCTGTGTACTTTTCAAATTACACTTTAGGTAATAAATTGAAAAAATTACCAATTAGACCAATTTTGCCAATTTTATTAATTGGTCAACAAAAGAATTATTAGGCCATAAAAATTAATAGCGAACAAATTGGATGCTATTTTATTTGATAAAAAGTATGTATAGAATTTAAAATTTTGAACAGCAACATAGGTGTAAGAATTATAAGCAATGAAAGATACATTTTCGTGGTTCAGCAATATAATAGTATCTAAATACTTTTTTGTGTTATGTATACAATTCTGCGTTAATTGAGTTTAAAAGAAACTCTTTGCCATAAATACAGTGACGTCCAAATCTAACTAACTACCCAAAATTTGCCATGATTTTGAAGTTGATTTTTTTGGCGAAACTTTTTGTCCGGTTTCTATTTTTTTTCGTTTTGTTGCTTAACTTTCTGGAAAGTCGTTTGCTGATTTTAAGTATATATTATTTTGCCTTTAAATACAGGACGTAAGAATAAAGTAATGATTTTTCATTCCAAACGCCTTGTGGAAATCACCACCACAAAATAAAAATCCAGTTTAGACCTACAGTTTTATCTTTTCTTTATATTCTCGTTTTTGATGCGCTTCCTTATTTGCTATTAGGAGAGATATATCGTGCGAAAAAAATACGAAATTTTATCATTTTTTTGCTACTTAACCGATTCAAATAGATATGACATTATTAGATAAGCAATTTAGTAGGCTGTATTCCCCTTCCCATTCCGCACAGCCTTGGCTTTGAATTTGTGGGTTGTCTACTATCTGTGGTGTGTTTATGTTTATAAAACCTATAGTCCATGTAAAACGCGGGGTTTGACGCTCAGAATGCCTCGCTCATCGGGACGACTTGTATTTTATGTTTTTTTGCTGATCCCAAAAATCGGGGTCCCGCGGCTCTAAAAATAGTGCCAAAAACTACCCCTTCGAACTGGCAAAATATCATTACAATTAGCACATTTTAGGAGCAACTTATCAAAACGCATTATGAGTAGTATTTCAATAGAGGCAAAAAACTATTTTCTGTTATACCATAAACAATGAATTTCGTTTATAATTGAAAGGTGTACATGCAATAATCTGAAAAATGACTTCATTTAAATCAGTGTCACTTTATCTACTCGAAAAAAAAATTGAAAATGATTGGACTTAATGCATTTTGTTGAATTGGGTGGGACTTAATTCATTTTGATGCGTTTGGTTTAGGACATAATGAATTTTGCAGCAGTTGAGTCAGAAAATAGTGGCAATTAAAAAATTGGCAAAATTTACCAGTTTCGTCCTTAGTATTTTGAAACAATATTACAACTATTTTAGATTAGAAAACCACAAAACGAGAATCTGTCATAACGCGACCACACAAATGCAATGTATGATGGAAGGACAACGCGTTTTGATGTGGCCGTTAGATTTTGCTATACAAAAACACTGGGACATAAAGCTTTTCTAGTGTACATTCATAAGAACATATGTCACAGTGAATCGTAATTCATATCTAACTCAATTTTGTCCCAAAGTGGACATAATGCGTTTTGCTAAGTTGCTCCTCATTTATAACACAATTTTACAGTATTATTCACAATACAACGAAAAACTCTCCAAAAGGAGTGGTTTTTGGCATTTTTAGGGGTGACGCACTATTTTCAGAGCCGCGGGATCCCAATTTTCGTGATCAGCGACCCAAAAAACATGTAATACAAGTAGTTCCGATGAGGGGGGCATTCTGAGTGTCAAAACCCGCGTTTTGCATGGACTACTATATTAAAATGGCAGACAGGAAGAAAACCAAAATGGCGGACGTCTTTGAATATTGGAATTTTTAGATCCTCGTTCTTTATATAGATCTTTATTTTAAGACCCGCTTGAGCAAAATCAGTCTACTGGTTACGAAGGTATGACTAATTAAGAAATGCTAGTAAGCACTATTTAAAAACATGCATTGGAAATGATTGACTAGGTAGCTATAGAAAACAAGCAATACAACCTAATGTCATTAGTTTTTTATGTATGTATGTATGTGTGTGTTTGGGATCGGTTAAGTAGCAAACAATGACTTTCAAAAAACTAAAATTTTGATTTTTTTTTCCATTCGGTATATTTCCCTTAATAGTAAAGATAAAAATGTGTTCCAAGAACCAAAATGTTAAGAAATGGTGAAGCTTTTAAACTAGAATTTTGCTTCTGGTGATTCTCGCTAAAAAATAGCTTTATTGTTAAAAAAACATAGATTTTACATAAATTTAGCAGCGTTAACCTACAAAATAAAACAAAAATAAGTAAAATCGGACAAACTATTCAGAACAAAATAAGCTTCAAAATTATGGTAAATTGTCGGTGGTGCGTTAATTTTGCTTTAAGACCTCAAAATTTCATAATGCAGCAAACTACATTAAAATGTAAATAACAAAAGAAAATTTTTTAACTCATAAAGCAGTGACGTACTTGGTGAGGGATACAAAATGTGAAAAGATTAAAATTCTCAAAATTACCGTTTGCCGTTTTAAAGATCAAATAATTGAAAAGTTGAAATTAACGATCCCATTACGTAAGAATATAAACTTCGACCCAACACAATGTTTATACAATACGTCAAACTCTTTTCCAGGTATTTTGAGTCACTGTATCTCCATTTTTATTTGTTACAAAGGATTTATTTTATCCAGAATTTCATACGCAACAAAAAAGTATATAAGCACTTTTTATGTAGCTTTTACCATTCTTCCCGTATAAGGGAAAAAGAACAAAAACGTACCTTTCATTGTTAACAATTACTAAATGCAAAAATCAAAATTTTTTCATTTTATATTTAAATAGATTATTTTATGAAACAAAAAAAAATATATCTAATCTAACTGTTCCAGCTGTCCAAAACTGGTTATAAAGGCCGTATGTCCTGATTTTCTTTTAAGCTGTAAATTCTCTTAACTTAACATACATCAGTTTCACATTGATAGCAATAGTCAAAATAACACTATTTCAACATTGCATCCAAATGGCAAGCAGATAGATGTGTTTTATATTGCTATAAGAAAAGCTCAGGCATTTCAAATATATTAAAGAATTGATGGTTTTATGCTCATCAAAATTGATCCATTTTTTTAACTCCTAGTTTTTTATTTATTTATGAAATCTGTCCGACCCAAGACTATGACGCTTATTTCAGCTATGCTGAATTGAATGAAATATATACTATATAGAATACCAAGCAATAATAAAATGTAGGGAATCCTTATAAATTAATTACACCAGCGCAAAAAAGCAAAAATTCTCAGTCCTAGACATACGAACACTAGTTTTCCATGTATTTTTGGTCGCTGGAACGAATTTAATGTCAGAATCGGCTGTTTGCCTCTTTTTTCGTCAAAATTATTTTGGGTACCGGTGAAATATTTACATTCGAATTTTTGGCGAATGCGCTAGTCATTTGAATTAAAATTTTGTTTTCGATTTATTTGAAAGATAAGCTTGTCGAGGATGTTTTTAGCAAGATTTCATCTCGTTAGACATCCACAGAGCTGTACATCATCAATAAAGAGTCAATTATTCTTACGTTATTATATTACAAAATTATAATAATTTTGTAATGTACCCATCTGTATGCTATTTTTGAAGAAAAAAAGAGCCAATCAGCCGATTCTGATATTAAATTCGGTTTCAGCGATCAAGAATACACGGATAATAACTGAAATTTTTTGTTTTTTGTGTGCTGGTGTTATCTTTGTAGTCATTTTATCGCCTACGATCCAGAAAGATAACATTTCAAAAAATACATCTTTATTTTTGATTCAAAATTAGTTTATTAATAATTATTTACTTATCTGTTGTTCTGTAACATTGGCTGTGGTTATAATACTTTTCTAACAATATATTTTTGTTTTAGAATTCGGACTGTAGTTTACCATCGTTAAACAGCCCGAGCGATTCCTTGATAGACGAGGAACAAATGTCTACGTTTATGAATTTACATATGGAAGATGACCCTGAACTAGTAATGAAAGCCCCCTATATACCCATGAATATGACTGACGACCTACCCCTGCTGATGGCGAACGATCTAATGTGGAGCAATAACGAAAAGAACAAAAGCCAGCTGCCCGACAGTAATTCTAGCTTAGCACAGCTACTTTCGACGTCTTTGAATAAACATAATCTTAAAGCGAACGATCATGGCGGGGGATTAATACAGGAGCAAAGCATGGAGGAGATATATAACGCAAAAAGTAATTCATTTATTCAACAAGTGAAATTAATTTGGCTAATTATTGCTCATTTTCAGATACGTACAAAAGTTGGAATGGTCACAATAATAATAATAATAGAAGTAACACACACATAGACAAATTAGAACGAACACCGAGTGTTAAAAGGTCGAACACAACTCTATACGACCAATCAAGTAAAAGAACAAAGGGCGAGCCGAAAGAGAAAATGTCCTCGGAACTGTTACACCAATTAATGTCAAATAACCATAATCGGGGCCGTCCGAAAGGCAAAAGCAACTGGTTGTTAGATAGTGGTGGGCAAAAGGCGGCGTGTATATCGCAACCTAGTGACAGCGTCTTAATGAATCTTTTGGTAAGCGGGTTTGACATTAGAGCAGGTTACATTTGTCTGGCTCCCACCAAATCTAAAAGATGAAGAGAATTTTTTACCTATTCATGTGCGCTGACCTCGTCGTAGCTGTGTTTCTCTTTTCATAGAATGTATATAAAGTAATATAATAGAGCATATACTAGGGTTACCAAAGAGAAAGAGCATTTTAGTGATGGTGAAATGTAATGTTTTTGGTTTGCTTTAAAATCTTATATATTTCTGCTGCATTAGATTTTACATCGGTTTTCTGTCATTAAAACAAACGCGAAAATGTCACGAAACGATCAAATCATCGGCTGAATTTTTTTTTTCAGTTTTAACTTTACAAAAAAGAATATTATTGTTTTGACCACTGACCCAATAGCTACTGGACTGGAGCTAGAGGGTCAGTTTATATGAGCTGGCATACCACAATACCTAGAAAGAAATAAAAGGAAGTCATTTAACTTTGGGCTAAAGTAACGTATTATTCCATCAGCCTTTCAAATAGATCTTGGCATCACACCCTTTCTCTTTAAGCTGCATCAATTGTAACTAGTGAATTCTTCACATAACAACATGACGTTATTTGAACGTCAAAATAATGTCAGTTGTTATTTTCTCCTCCAGATATGACGTGGTAATGACGGTTCTAAGTAACAGACCAAAGCCGTAATTTTGTTACGTTAAATTGGCCACATTTTTGGATGTTTATGACTGACTATATATAGGACACTTCTGACTTATTGGCATAAATTTATATTTAAGCAATCAGTCTAAAGCAAAATTACATTTACCTCTCAGAGATGCTACAGGAAAAACCCATGCAGGATAAGTTGCCGAATAGATGGATGGATTGGCGGGTAACCATGCACTGGTTTTTGTACCATTTCAGCCCGGAAATATGACCTGACCATTTTAAATTTCAAACAAGTTACAATTTACTATTTTTGGAGGGAAGTTTGCAGTTCAAATTCATATTGACATCCGTTTTAGATGATTGTTGGTCGACGACGTCGATGACGAATAAGTAACGTCTCTGTAACGTTATATTTTTTACATTATTTTGACGTTCGATTGTTGCGTCAGTTTTACGTCATATTTTAATACTGGGTGATTTTATGCGTTACCACGTACTTTGCTATAGAAGGTATTTCCAGATGGCGCCGCATATAAATCATTAACAATAAGCAGTTACTCTTAAATTCTAGTAAATATACTAAATAATTTGAATTGCAAACTTCATTCTGAAAACATCGAATGGTAATGTGCTAAGTGCTATTGGTCAAACTAAGGTCATTATTCTGTAGTAGGACTGAGATGACACAAAACCCACCATGTGGTTATTATACTTACTAATTCATCTAACTACTTGGCGGCTCACCAACAAGTCATCAAACATATCTAGACCCTTTCATAAATATAAATGTATACCAATTAATTAAAATACCCTATGCTACATGTGCTCAGGTAAACGTCATGTCGCTAAATGTCATGAATCTAACATCAGAAAATGGCGCCTCTTGGCTGTAAATTAGGCCGTCATTTTCATATCAATGTATCGTCGCGTTGGTGATAAACGTAACATAAAATTAACGTTAAAATAACGTCATATTGTCTGCATTTTATACATTAATGGATATTAATGCATAAAAATGATCCAACATTAAAAAATTACGGTAAATTTACTTAACAAAGTAACGTCAAAAGTTCGTCAAAAAAGATGTGGGTTGTGGTTTTAACAGTGACATTAATAGTTTATTGACGGCCGGTCCGTAAATAAACTATACTCATTTGTTTGAGCGATCACGTGGATAAATCGACATCTATAGTCGAGTAAACTCTAACTTGGCGTGTGTATGAGTTGGTAACACAACCTATGATTTGATATGCGATGCACACAGAGCCATTGCAATGACGCAGAGAGAAACTAGTCGCATATGTCTGATTCTCTTAGTGTATACGATGAAGCGACCTTTGGACTCGCCAAGTTAAAGTTTACTCGATTATACCTCTGCTAGCTCGATTCTGAATTTTCAAAACAGAATTTAGTTTTAGTAACGGCGAGGAAAAAATAATTTTAGTCTTTTAGAATTTTTTTTTATAAAAAAAACAAACAAATCGTTTAATCGTAAGAACATAAATAATACAAGTCAATTAGCTATAAATAATGTGTATATAAATAATTAATCCAACAAAAATAGTAGTAATAGTAGTAGGTTTACCGATATTTTTGTATGTACTCAGGTAGATAGAGTTTTTTCAACATTTAGAAATAACTTCCCTAAAATATTACATTTCACCGTTCTCGCGACCTTTCAACTTATTAACACACCTAAAAAAGAAGACAAGCACATATACGTGTCGACCTGAACCTCGTAAAATAGTTATTTATTGCACAAAAACTGTGGATCAGTGTCCCACATATTTTATCGATGAATAATTCTAGTCTCCCATCCACAAAATATTACGTGAACATATAGTTTACGTATTTGTAAGTGTAATGATAAACTCTAGATATTAAATTGCATAACAGAGGTCTTTTTCAATGTGTCCAAAGTACAACAGAGTTCAGGGAAAATAAGTTATTTTAAAACTGCCATTATATTTTTTTAAAAAGGAACATTTGATATTAACTACTTTTAAAAAAATAATTTTAGTGTAAGAGTCGGCGCACTATTTATTATTGACTGTGATAGAAGTTCTATCTAACAAGCTCTCTATTTATGTACCACATTCCTTTCTACACAAACTCAGTCTTCACATTTAACGTTTAGAAAATTGAACACCATTTTCTATACAATGCAGTATCCTTTTTCATATTCATGTTTTCCTTCAATATGTGTAATCAAGGAATAATATGCATATGCTTTTTTGATTTATCTTTTTTACTAAATTTTCAAAGGACTTAAATAACGTGAATTAAATATAGACTAAAATCACTGAGTGTCCAAACTGTAAGTATTTAAAAACTCATGCAATTCGCGTATTTCGAAGGACTCATTACTGTTGTATTTGTTTACCAAAAATTCAGTTTGTGTCGTCTCGTCAACAGGGAAATAACTTGGAAGTGATATTTCTTTGTTAATCCCTTTTTGGGTGGGTAAAAATGACTTTGAACTTTTATTGCATCCTACATTGAAAGTAACTTTAAGAGAAGGAAAATTGATAAAAGTTTGCCCAAAAGAGAAATAATAATGTTAGAATATTATTCTAATTGTTTCTAAAACAAACGTTTTTTTTTTTTCATTTCTTGCCCAAAAATCGTTCCTTAAGTATTGCTGTCCCTGATGACGAAGAGAAATGTCTAAAGTAGAAGTGGTATAAAACTGCTTTAGTATTTTATATTTACACTATACACTATATTTAGGGTGAGTTATACCAACGTGATTTAACCATGCATTATTGTTGAACCAAATTCAAGTGTTTAATTAATGTATAGAAACTGAACTTGGTTTAACGCGTCATTGGTCCAAGTCAACGCCAGTGGCGATGGTTTAACCAGGGTTTAGCAAAACATAACCTTTCAAAACGTAACCAAACTTTTCCAAGTGTCTGATGCTTCTTACAATTTTGAAGCAGAATTACAAAAAGTGATGAATCTTTAGAAACCCACACATTTTTCGTAAATGCCTGAACCATTTCGAGAAATGGAGTCATAATGGATTCAAATATATATTTAGATTGTCTAAAATTGTCGTTAAGTATATTGTGGAAAAGATAAATAATGAAATTTTAAATAAAAATACAAGAACAAAATTAATATTTTTAGGTTAAACATTTAATATATCAGTTTAGCGAACGCAACGGTACGAAAACCATGTTTGTTAAATCTCTGTTTTATTAGTAATAAACAACGTGAAAGGTAAACTAGGATTATATTTAATTCTAGTTTACGAAAATAACAGGTTAACCTTGTTGGTGTAACTCGCCCTTAAATACATTCGATGTTCTGTAATTTCAAGAAAAACTACTTTCTTGCTTGAATACGTCGCGAGCTACGACCCTTTAAGTTAGACCATTTTAAAATGTTTTAAAGTCTGTTTCATAGGATTTTAATTTTTTTAAAATAATTATATTTAAAAATGTGTTTAATTTAAATGTAAGAGGATAACGTTCTATTAAAACTGTAGTATGTTTTAATCGTTTTAATTTCCAAACTACGCCATTTCACAGAACTCTTAGTTTTTCAAAATTTTTGTTTGATTTTTTTTATCTACAAACAATTGAGTGTACTTTTTATTCATCTTTTGATCATTTTTACTTATCCTCAAGGGCAAAAAATCAGAAAATCACGATTTTCGAGTTAAAAATGTAAAAAAGTTGGTCCTATTTTGAAACCTATTATGACTAAAACTTTTTTTACAGTTTTGCGAGTAATTTGTATCCACTTAGATTTTAATTAATTGTGCCTATTTTAGCTCATCTACGATTTAGTGATTTTTGTAACTATTTCAAAAATTCTGGATTTCCGATTCGCAAACTCGAGAGTCTTTTTCTGAACACACAAAAGCACAAAAAATTCCAATTTCAAGTTATTTCCCTACAAAAAGAACCTGATGACTGAAGTATCTTGTAATGACGTTGCGATGTGATAATAATTAATGACATAATACTCAGTGATATCATTTTTTTAAATGTGTAACCAGTTATTTGAAAATTTGGATTGTTGAAATTATACGGGAAAATATTGTTTAGGTATATCAAATTATGATATTTTCTGCAAAAAAATGTTTATATTGTTATTTGTAAATAAATAAAGCTAAATTTAAATACTGTTAACGTAGAAAAAATATTTCACCTCTATTTTTGTTATATGTTATTTTTAGAAAAGATTTTATTATTTCTCCGAAGATATAATAAAATGGTAGAATAAAATGCTTAAAGAATGTGTTTTCTAACACGTTTATGTAAAGTAGTTCAAAGGCTATTTAAAAATGTACCTAATGTAAAGTAATCCCATTCACATAGAAAATTGAATATGTAAACGAATATAATTTATTTGAAAATTCTAATAAAATTAAAATGTTGTTCAAACCGAAATGTTCACAATTTGAAATGTACGAACCGTTTACTGTTAGTTGACAAAACATACTTACTTCTGTGTGCATCATAGGAAATTTCTAGCCACATATCAGATAAAGGGAAATTCCATTTATTTCACCCAAATGTATTTATTTCGTACAGGTTTATCGCTATGTAGGTAGTGTACAAATGATTACGAATTGTGCCAAAAGTAAGATACTGTGTTTTGCCAATTTGCCAGAAATTTTGTCACCGTATTTTTTTGTCCCCTCATATGTTACGCAACAAGCAACGAAGTGCTATTAATTATTACTTTGTAAGCCTGCAATTGAAATAACGTGGTTATACTCCGTTCGTTTGATTGTGGGTACCTGATAATCGATTATATTAATTTGTTATATAAATTTCTTTGTAAATAGTGAATTGTTATTGTTAAGGCAATAATAAGTTTAGTGATATGTATAATCTTTTATAAAGGTTATTTTTAGATTTTATTCTTGTGTGTATTTATTCTTTTCCTGGCATATTTACAAATATGTCGTTTGTTGTCAATAAAATTTATTAAAATTAGCTTGTATGTCTATCACCTTTCCCATTTTATTTTGTTTATGTTTTGATTTACGTCAAGAGAGAATGATTTTGAACCAAGTTATCTTTCTAGGAAGTAAACGATCTTGTTAAGTTTTTCTTTTTGAATAAAGTAATATTAATAAGGATGCTTCTTGGTATTTTTTTAAAGATAAATTTGCTTCATTTCATATTAATAACGTAAAAAAAATTACCTTTTGGCTTTTTCGTCTAATAAATGGTATATGAATACTATTAGTTTCTCATTTCTTTGCATTATTATGAAGTGAATTTCTATTACCGGATATATTAGACCTGATATTTTTATTTTTGTGACAAATGTTTCAGATATTTAGATATATGTTTGGTTTTGTAAGCATAACCGAGACTGAAATAGTTTTCTCAAAATAAAGTTTGATACTTATATTTCTCCGTTTGGTTTAAAATTAAGAATGAAATTTTTTATTAATGGTGAGTATTACTGCTTTATTTGGTGGATGTGAATAAAAAATAAACAAGGAAAATTCATCAAAAATTGATCCGCAAGTGAATGTTTTTCATTTTTCTTCAAATTTTTATCGTATAACAAAAAATTAATATAAAATGGCTATCAAAACGCCAAACACTATACTCAGCGCACGTTTGCAACCATCTCCAGATGATATCAACTTTATTGGCAAAATGCGTTGACAAAAATCATAAAATACACCACATAAAATAAAAGTCCCAAAAGCAGGGCTTGTACGAGAGGGGGTTTTTGCTTAAAAAGAATGTAGGAAGCCAGGGTGGAATATCTTTGATTATTTTTACCTCTAACTTGACAGATACGTTTTGGAATTTGGGGTGACATTTTTAAGTTTCTTTAACAATTTTCTAAATAAAAGGTGCTTGCTTGAAGTTTGATGCTGATAAAACGACCCATTTTCGAGAAAAATGGATTTTACTGATATAAAAGATCAAGACTGACATTCGAATTTTGTATATAAAAAATCATTAATTTGGGAGGGTGGAATTAGCAAAAATTATAAATTTCTTAACATACAATAAACTGTTTTTATTCAGAAAACTCCTATATTTGTGAAGCCATATTTACGAACAGAAGAAAATATTTCCCAGAATAAAGACAAGAAATCCTAGTGATGACTGATGAATGGACGAAACATGAGAAACTAATTTAATAATTGTGAACGGTGTATTTGACAAATAATAAATAAATGATTTTTCTTTAGAAAACCCTTCCAGGAGTTTAAGTGCCACCTCTGTAAGAATCAGTGATCGGAATTTTGGGTTTAATTTCAGGTGCGTCGTTACAAGGATTTATTGAAACATGCATACACTATTAGTTGTAAATATGTATACATGTATTCTATTATGCCAAAATAAATGAGAAACTCGTAAGGTAGTTTAGTATTTAATTTTGCAAGAAATAACAAACTTTAAGTTTTTGATGTAAGATTGCGCCACTGGAATTAAACCCAAATTCCGATTATTGGTAAGAATATTCCAAAATTACACTAATTATTTGCTTTTAAACAATATGTATTCATATATAATGCATACTAAACAAAAAGTCACGTTCAGTTTAAAATTCCCTTACTGACTAACCGTATACATCACTATGTAACTCTCATCTCTAATCTTAGCCCTTAATATAAACGAAACATAAGTTGGCTTTCCGTAAAGTAACTTATAAATATTTTTTAATGCTTCATACTACATGTCAAAAAATGTCTGCCAAAAGCACTAGGGGTAATCCTGACTTCGTAGACAAGATGCGAAAAGATACAAAAAGCATATTATTATTTTTCAATCACAGGCACTTTCGTAATATGTATATTCTGCTAAAAAAAATTATTATTTTGGGTATTCAGCAGATAACTTTCAAAGGAGAACATTCGTTTCTTTCATATACCATTGGTGCAAGTCTGACCAAAATAGAAGATCAACAAGAGTTCCCCCTACGAAATGACTTGTCGACTTCTTTCTTACTATATCTAGCATTCAGCATGAAAAACAATAAAACATCCACTTTTTCTATATATTGATGATTCAAGTCTGACCATGCCAATATAGTATAAAAAGTCTCCTTTACGAGGAATTCTTTCTAGTATCTCTAGCCCTACCTAGAAGATACTACATCACAGTCAAACATTTGTTACATTTCAAAGCCAGAAAATATTAAAAAGCACAAAGAAACAAATCTATAAAATTTCGCTCACCACATGCATGTCCCAATAAATGAAGTATTTCATATGTTTTCGATTGATTAAAACCTCTAAACATTGTACAATCTTTTTCATTCTCTTTAGAACTCGTCAGGAGGATATAAATCCAATTCGAAACAAAAGTTACTATTAAAAAATAAAAATCAAATATTGTTGATCTTCTATTTTGGTCAGACTTGCACCAATGGTATATGAAAGAAACGAATGTTTTTCTTTGAAAGTTATCTGCTGAATACCCAAAATAATAATTTTTAACAATGATGTAAGCAGAAATAATAGGTATGGATTCTTATTACAGAAGACTAACATATGGAAAAATGATAAGACAGGCTAAAGTATATTCATTTGCAAGATGAAGCATACGTAAACAACAATCAGGGTGTACGTACGCACGTAATCGTTGGTATCTATTACTATTGGACAATCGGCAACAAAACTCTCGAAGCGATTGGCAATTTTGTTTATATCCACTGCATCTTGTAGTTATTTTCTATCAAGTTAAAAAATAATTATTTTTCGATTATGGGTAAGGTTAGGAAAAACTAGGAATACATTCCAGTTTTACCAGAATACTTCACTTTCCATTTTTTGTTTATGTTTTCGGCTTGTTGTAGAAATGTATTTTTTTAATTTTTATTTCCAAATTCGAAGATTTCTGCATAAATAATATTTATCACTTTAATATTCCAGAAATCTGTCTTAACCTGCCAATGCATCTTTTCCGAGAGTTAAATAATAATTTAAAATATTAGTTACCCAGAATAACTAATTAAATGTTAAAGTTGCTCAAAATTCATGAAGAAAAAAAATGTTTAAAATTTGACACAAGTACACAAATCAACTTTAGGTGACCAACTTACTTATGGTAATCGAGGACAATAGCAATAATAATAGGTAAAATATGTATTTTTATAGTTGTTACATTTTAATATTGCTTTTGTTTTACTACTTTAAGTCTTTAGAAGAAAGTATTAATTTAAAATGACGAATTCCTGTCAGTTTTTTCAGCCAGGTTCCACTATATATGTACATAATTTTAACATAATATTAATATTCTTCGAACGTAAACCTTAAAATTACATCGTGAATCAGATAAGTCTTCCATGAGCAGCAATGGTAGAATTACACCTAAATTTGTAGCCATTTTTTTTTTGCTGGAACTTGTAAACATTACAAGAAGTGTAGCAAGAGCCTTTGGCATAAATTCGAGTCCCGGAAGGGAAAATTGTTTTTCCGCATATTTTCTTAAATATCTCTGGTTCTGAGGCTCATAATTATAGTGAAAAAAAAAAAATCACATTGTTCTTTACGAAATTGCGAAGACAACTAGACTTCTCCAACTTTTTCGTCAGCTTGTTTTATTGCAGAAAAAGAAAACAATTGCAATCGACCATTTTTAAACAGTTGACGATAACTTATAGTCTGGGGTCCAATAGTACGAAATCGCTCTAAATTCCAAGTAACCTGTTCCGACATGACGTACATTTTTCAATTTCAGATTTGCAATAGGATACCAGAAATGACTTGTCGGATTCTTATCAGCTCTTGCATAACTTTTTAAATGATGAGAAAAGAGACGAAATGATAATTCCTAAAAAAAAATGTTTTTTAATACATAACACGTCCTGTAAAAGAAACTATCCATCTAATTTTTTTATAGTATACACTAAAGACATAAACGTTTGGATGAGGCTCGATGGCACTCTTTAAATATGTTTAGTTTTTTGGGAAAAAAATATGAAATCTGTAACTATAAAATATTATAGTAAGAATTTCAACATACGAGCAAGTACTTCAATTTTAAATTTTTTGTGTATAAACTATGCTAACAAACATACCCAATATATTGAAAATGTTTTTAAGACAAGAACTAAGTTGATATTACATATAGTATTCGAGTTGTGAATTTTTAAAATGGGTGCATGATGCGGCGCATGTAATAAAGGCGACAGCTCTCCTAAAATTCATAAAGCGCATGAAAACAGTTTACAGTGGAATTAGCTGGTATCTTTATGTTTACTAGGCGTATGTACTTATGTATATAGTGTGAAGTTATTTGTCTTAACATTTTAACATTATAGAAACTATTTGTGTTTGATTGTTTAAATCGATTGATTATTGTTTGCGGTTCATATTTATTATTTACTAGCTATGCCCGCGGTTACGTTCGCGTGGAATTTTGAAATTGACTAAAAAGCTTCTTTATAAACGACGTTTGAGGTAGAATCACCATTCTGGAATATTTCAGAAAACTCACAAATTTTCTTTACTCTCGAATTTTCTGGAATATTACAGAAGTTTAATCTTAAAAGTTTATGCCGTGCAAATACGCTTATTGTAGGGATCAAGCTGTATCTCCTGTTCTACTAGACCGATTTTCATAAAACTTGGCTTAGTCTAGGCCGATTTCGATGAAATAAGAACTGAATGTTACTCCAAGCTTAGATGAACCTCATTGGTTCAATAGTTTCTGCGTGATGCGCATTCAAACAGACAAGCAGACAAACAGAGAAAAATTCCAAAATCTGTCTTAACGTATGCCATTACTCATCTTATATCCCCCACATCAGTTTTTTGCAAATATTTTCAATGTACATACACGTCAACTTTACAAATGTATTATATGTATACGTTTGAAAATTATTAAAAGGTAAAATAATTTGATAAAAGTGATTTACGCTCCCTTGCCTCCCACCGATGGAAGACGCTTTTCAACAACATGTTGCAAATATTACTTTTTTTTAAACAGTGTTGTGAACTGTCATTCAAACTACCTTTTGCACAAAATTTTGGATGCAGAATTGGAAATCAGGAGCTGGTACCGATAATGTCGACAAAAAAAAAGTTTATCTGAACTTAAATTAAAAAGTGCAACTGTAAAATAAAATGTGACACAAAATGTTCTTGTGAGTGGTATTCAGTTGCGTGCTCGTGTGCTGCTTTTCCTGAAAATTGTTTTAAGGGAAAAAGCAATATGCATTATTTTATAATGATAGTGATTCTGACTAAAATGTTAGAATAGTTATACACAAAAATTACATAATATACAACATTAATGCTTTATTTAAAATATCTCCCTTTTCTGATTTCTATTAAATATGCTAAATACCTAAAATAATATTTCTCACCAATGTTTTATTTCTTAAACAATATAAAAACGAGTAGAAGTTGTACCCGGGCATGGCCAATTGCGAATACCTATTTGATTAATATTTTGCTCGAACACACAATTCACTTTGTATCGATTATTATTTTTTTAAATGAGTGACCGCAATCGGCAACGCCCAACTACTACTTTCATTCGTTTTGTTGTATTATTAACACAAAGTAATTCAAATTTGCAATTATATTGAACAATATAGTGCTTTTTACTGTTACACTGTACCAATTATCGTGTAGACTATTTTTATTTTAACGCTGCATAATTACGCGCCTCATAAAAAAATCATAAACAAAAAACTATACGTTATCGACAGGATCTTTTTTAAAAAAACTTTTTCAATATATGGACTATATTTGGTAAGCAATTGTATATAAGAATTTCATAAATTTAACATAGTTGTCCGCATATCGAAATTTTTAGAACGTAAATATCAACCTTTTGATTTTAATTATTTTTTCCAAAAAAAATATTCTTTTCAAAAATACCAATAGCTTAGTTAGAATCACGTATATCTTTTGAGTACACATACCAAAAATCAGATCGGTAGGTTACTTAGTTTTTGTTTTAACGGAGAATAACCATTGTAAAACATAATTTTGTAATTATCAATCCGCCATCTTTTTTGCGATTTCTGAAGTTGCGCAAGAGCAAAAATTAATCCGACAAGTTTTTTCTAGTGCCCCAGGTAATGCTCTCTTCATTACTTATATCAACATTTGTACGTCATGTCGGAACAGGTCATCTTGATTTTGGAGTGCTTGGACCCCGGACTATTAGGTAATAATGCTTATTTTTTAAGTAAACTTTAGGAAAACATGCTTCTAGTGGAATTAAATCGTCACGCCAAGTCGAAATGTTTCTAACAAACGCCTAACTATAAAAAAAAAATCGAAAATTGAATCGTCGGTGCATCAAGATACGACTTTTTCTTTTGGAATGTAGGTTTTTTCGGTAATATTAACTAATTTTTTTTTGCATTTTTTGTAATTTCTTTAAATTTTGTTTTAAACAAATGCATTTTTTTATCGAAATTTTGTTTGAAAATGAAAATTATTGTTCATCACACAAAAGAAGAAACTGAAAAAAAAAACAATTTTGAACATAGTTTTATTAAAAAAATTGCCTCCTAATTTTGTGTTCTTTGGTCATGTTCTTGCCATTGCATGGTAGTTTTATACCATATTATTTATTTGAAAGTAAAAATATTAGATTTATTTCTCACAAAGCAAGTGTGTCACTCTTACTTTAAAATATTAATAGATACTATCCCATTATCCAATAATTTAATTAGTTAGATGAGGGTTTGTCACTCAAGGTTTCCTCTGGTCCCCAAGTTAGTTAATCTCCTAGTTCTTTGACTAGTCAGCAACCCACATAGACTTGACTCCATAATTAATATTAACAACTTGTTCTAATTTATGATACCAAATTATATGTATAGTAGGCAATAGATTCATCCCTTACATATCCTTGTTTCTCTATTCAATTTCAGTAATATTTATGGGTAGTTTAGTTTTGCTTCTTATAATTTTGTTTCTGTTTTGTTAAGTCCACTTTGTCGAAAACGTCCAAGGTTTGACCGTAAATTAAGGTAGCTACCAGAAATAATTGTATGCCGTAGGGCGACATGCGAATTCTTGCATTTGACAAGATGTTAGGTGTCGTATCATTTATTTATTTCTGAAAGCAGCTTCCAATCAAATTTCATACTTAACAATAAGTCTTTCGTTTTACTCAACATATGACAATTTAAAATGCAAAATATTCTTTAAAAACCATGAAATTGTGACAAAATTTACCATTACTAATTACTTTTTACTTTTTTTTAATGAAAAAATTTAAATAGTATTTAGCAATTGCTACACGTCACAGGACAAAAATAGAATTAAATAAATTTTTTAATGACTATTTTCTCATTAATATTCATAGAATGTTTTTACTGATTTCTGGTTATGGAGAAAATTAAAATTAGTTATAAACATTTCTTTATTCCCACTTAAATATATGAGACATTATATGGCAATCGGAGCAATATTAACCCAAAAGCAAGAGTTTCTGGGTTCAAAATTTTTAATAAAAGTAGTGGTTTCAAAAGCAATGTGGCGATTTCGAAATTTCAATATGTGGCGGCCTCAATATGGCGCGGCGGTAGAATCCGGCAATCACAAAAAAAGTATAAATAAATAGCAATTACAAAGCAAACTTATTTACGAAAAATTTGAAACTAGTTACAAAAGTTGCTCTTGCATAATACTCCAGACATTAGAGAATTTTATCTAGAAAAATTCATGATAGTTCTGGAAATAAGCTTACTTTATGTTTTTTGGCTCAAAGAACCTTTTTTGATGTAAATTTTGTTTTCTTTCTGAATATCTGGAAAAATTGGGTATTTTGTATCCAAAACGAAAAAAAAAAATAATAAAAAACCAATTTTTTGTTCTTTTTTTCTAAATTTGAGGATGTTCCGGAAGGTGAGAAGTTAAAAATTCGGATTCAACGCTCCAAAAAACGTACAGTCAGCCTATCTCCAGGATTACCATGGATTTTTTCAGGTAAGGGGCCTATATGATCTCTAATGCCTGGAGTAATCCAGGCATTAGAGAATTTTACCTAGAAAAATTCATGGTAGTTCTGGAAATAGGCTTACTTTATGTTTTTTGGCTCGCTGAATCCAAATGTTCAACTTCCCACCAAAAATTCCCTCCGGGACCCCCTTAAATTTAGAAAAAAACAAAAATAAAAAAATTAGTTTTTTATTTTTTTTATTTTTTTTTTTTTTCGTTTTAGTTACAAAATACCCAATTTTTCCAGGTAAGGGGCCTATAAGATCTATAATGCCTGGAGTATAATAGCATATTCGGTTTCAAGGAGTTTAATATGAACATTCCAATAGAGCTCCTAAAATGATAATAGTACAGTATTTAGAGATTTTAATTTAGAAATATTGTCATATGGATTTTCTTTTATGGTTTAATAGTAAATGCTGCAGAGATATTATGTGGCTGCTTGCCATTTTATTGGTGGCGGATGCCTTTTTAGGGGGTGGCATCCAAGACAAAAAAACCATTGAAACTGAAAGAATCCTGTTTTGAGGAAAAAAAAGGCTCTATATAATTTTGACAATTTTTGAGTTATAACTATTTAAAAATTACAATTTTTCTCCTGAGGAAACAAGTATCTCAATACGGTTTTCGTCAAATAACTGGAAAAGTATCATATTTAGCAAACAATGTGAACAAATAGAAAACTTATAGACTGTCGATGAATTATTTTTTAAAATGATTCCGCACTAATCTTATCCAAATTGTGTTTCGGCCAAATTTTTTCATATTGCAGGATTTTGTAGGTCTTGGGGCCTTAATTAAAAGTCTTCATGGGAACATTGCTCCAAATGCCTTACTTCTGGAGTTACGAGTGCTTGAATGATAACAACACAGATTTACAAAAAAAAAAAATTGTCTTAAGGTTCTGATTTAACTTTTCTGAAGTATTTTGACGCGTTGAAGCCAATTTTGGACAAAAAAATTTCTATCGTGTCAGTTTTCCTCTACCACCCCATCTTATGCCCTAAAAAGAGCAAGAAAGTCTTGTTCTAAGATTCTGATTTAACCTTTCTGAAATATTTTGGTTTTGGTTTTAGCGCATCAAAATATTTTATAAAAGTTAGATCCGAACCTTAGGAAAAGACCTTTTCTTTTCATAGAGCTGCGGTATTAACATTCAACCATACCGTAATTCCAGAAGTAGGAGGAGGTATTTGGAGCAATGTGCCCATGAAGACTTTTACTTAGGATCCCAAGACCTAGAAAATCCTGCAATGTGAACAAATTTGGCCGAAACCCAATTTTCATAATATTAGTGCGGGGTCCTTTCTGTAAGAGTAGAAGATATGAAAGTTTAAAAATGGCTTTCCAACGTTTATAAGATGATCTTGCAGAAGTTAAAAAGAGATCAAGGTTATCCACAGTTATAACCTTTTTATTTTAGTCTCTAGCATTTTCCGCTAAATATGATATTTTTTCAGTTATTTGACATTTGACGAAAACCGTTTTGAGATACGTACCTGTTTTCTCAAGCTTAAATTGCAATTTTCAATCCTTTTTAACTTAAAAACTATCAATTTACGCATCTTCATTTCAAAATTTCAAAATTTGATTCACTCGGTTTCAATGTGTTCTTTGCCCACTAAAAACGGCAATCTCCTGGAAATATTTCTTTAACGCATTTACTTACTATTAAACTATTAAAAAAACGAAATTTAATCCATGTGGCAGTCTTTCTAAATAAAAATGAAAATGACATATTAAATTCCTTGAACCTAAATATGGTATTCAAAAGGTATTTAGCGAGAACAAATTTTGTGATCAGTTTCAGATTTTTGCTAAATAAATTCGCTTTGCAATTGATGGTTATTTAATTCTTCTTTGCGATTTTTCTGATTCTAGCCGCCGCGCCGTATTAAATTTTTGAAATCTCCTCTAGCTTTCAAAATTGCTGTTCTTGATGAAAATTTCAGTCCTTAAACATTTTATTCCGATACTCTTATTTTTGGGTGTAAGAGTGTTGCTGATATTTCACCTTAGATGAACGATTTCGACAGATGACATTGTGTCCTTGAGAGAGCAGGTGCAATGCTTACAAAATTATTGTTCAATATACACAAATCTCGCGTATTTCGAAAGGAACAATTGAAGTGTTGGTTTTCCATTGGCAATTAGGGTTTATTTCAAAGTTAATCAGTTTTGTAAAGTTATTCAGTTTTGTATACTCTGCTGTATTTATAAGTTTTGTGTGGACGTGAACAAATGGAACAATTTAGCAGGGATATTGGTAAAGGAAACTTTTCACTTGAAAGGAACGAAATTTTGATAAAAATGAAAGTTTCCAAAATTCCGGTAAAGTTTCCTTTGGAAACTTTCGGAATATTCAAGTTTTTTATTGGAAACTCTCATTTTTATCAAAACTTCGTTCCGGAAACTTTCATTGGGAAGTTTCCTGTACTGATCTCTGCAAATTAGTATTGCGTGGGTATAGTTGAGATTCATGACCTACATTATACCGGGTGCCACAGGCAAGTGGCTCCCTCCTATACTTCCTTTATTTTTTAACTTATCCATTTGAAATTTGGGGTGCATAAACTACTTAAAAAAATGGATTTTTGGAGATAAAAAACGGTATGAGACCATTTCCGGTTTACCCAGAAATGACCGCAACTTTCGATTTTTAAATGGAACACCCTGTATATTTTTACATATTTGGATTCAAGACAACATTCTGAGTATACCATGAGATTTTCGCGAATTTTTTAGTCGAAGTTCAGTTTTTTTAAGCATTTTAAGACATTCGTGTAGAGTGCTTTGGAATACCAAAAATTGTTCTACGGCAGGTAAAGTCCAAGGGAAAAATATAATGTTTCGTTTAATTTCATTAATTACTATTTGCGAAGCCTTCAAAATTGAACAAATCGCTTTTTTATCGTAAACTTTTTTTTTCCAAATGGGAAGGTGGTAGCTCCTAGTGTTCAATATATTATATCCATTTCAAATCTATGCTATTTGTTTTTATATTTTATCAAATTTATTTAAAAATAAAAAATCACTTTCAAATAAATTTTTATTGATCCTTATACTTTACACTAGTGCTTTTTTCCTATTAAGAATCAAAAGAGGGAACCAAAATGCTATTATTCACAAAAAGGTAGTTATTCACATTTCATTATTAGACATATGGCAACTACGTTCAAGTTCAAGAAAAATTATATTGATAGTGATTTTTTATTTTTAAATAAATTCAATAAAATAGAAAAACATAGCATATATTTGAAATGGATATCAATGAATTCAGAAAAGAATCTATAACACAGCCCCACAAAAAAAAAACGAAGTTCAAAGCAGCGAACCAGACCCATGTATTCCTATGTATTTTCGGTCGCTGAATCCGAATCCGGCTTCAAAAAAAAATCGTACACCCCCAAAATCATTAGCTAGAGCCAAAAAACACCCCTGAAATGGGGTAAAATGAAGATTAAGCTACGAGAATAGTTGTTACATCTTAATCAATCGAATTATACAAATTAAAGTTAAACACAGCGTACAGGCAATAGATATGAAATATACCCCCAGGGAGGGGCGAAAACTAGCCCCCCATATATAAAAAAATCAATCCAAAATAGCTCAAAATGTTTAAGTTTTGTTAAAGTGATAAGAAACTGCATCAGGTCCGACGTAATTTTCATAAACTGCCCCTATAGAGTTGAGAACAACCACCTCTAAGTTTAAAGGACACGAGAAAAACAAGAAAAAACGTAAAATGCAACAGGATTTCTATTTTCATGGATGCTATGATTGGCTTAAATTGCGTAGTACTCTAAAATAGAATTAGAAACTTACATACCATCAACATTTTACAGTGTCAACCCTCAGAGGGTGTGAAAACTACCCCCCATGTAAGGTTTGACTATAAAAAGTTACAGTGACTTCTATAAAAATTCGAAACACCTGCGTTGTGTGGAAGAGAGAAGAAACTAGACTATGTTCGTCGCTGTGCTTAAAAACCACCCCCCACGGGGTGGAAATGAATGATGGAAATGAAACGAATAAGCAACAGTATAGCTTTTTCGTTACATCATGAATTACGGTAGTTTACATCCTTTCAGACTCTAAATGTGCAACGCGATTTTTGCCAATCATAGCATCCATAAAAATGTAAATCCGGTTAGTTTCTCTCTGTTTTTCCAGCATCCTACAGATATAGGGGTAGTATCCCGCAACCCCGTGGGGGTGGTTTTCAAGCACATCGTCGAACATAGTTTCTTCTCTCTTCCACACAACGCAGGTATAGAAGTCACTATAACTTTTTTATAGTTGAATCTTACTTAGGGGGTAGTTTTCACACCCTCTGAGGGTTGACAGTGTAGGATGTTGATGGTACGTAAGTTTCTGGTTCTATTTTAGAGTACTACGCAATTTCAGCGAATCATAGCATCCATGAAAATAGAAATCCTGCTGGATTTTACGTTTTTTCTTGTTTTTCTCGTGTCCTTTGAACTCGAGGGTGGTTGTTCTCAACCCTATAGGGGCAGTTTATGAAGATTACGTTGGACCTGATGTAGTTTCTTAATACTTTAACAAAACTTAGACATTTCAAGCCTTTTCAGCAGTCATTGCTGTTTTGGATCGATTATTTTATATATGGGGGCTAGTTTTCGCCCCTCCCTGGGGGTGTGTTTCATAAATATTGTATGTACGCTGCTGTTTAACATTAATTTGTATAATTCGATTGATTAAGAAGTAACAATTATTCTGGTAGCTTAATCTTCTTTTTATCCCATTTCAGGGGTGTTTTTTGGCTCTAGCTAATAATTTTGGGGGTGTACGATTTTTTTTTGACCCCGGATTCGGATTCAGCGACCAAAAATACATAGGTATACATGGGTCTGGTTCGCTGCTTTGAACTTTTGTTTTTTTTTGTGGGGCTGTAAGTTATTGAACACTAGGAGCCGCCACCTTCCCATTAAAAAAAAGTTTTCGATAAAAATGTGATTTGTTCAATTTTAGAGGCTTCGTAAATAGTTATTAATGCAATTAAACGAAAAATTATATTTTTTCCTTGGACTTTACCTGCCATAGAACAAATTTTGGTATTCGAAAGCACTCTAGACGAATGTCTTAAAATGCTTAAAAAAAATGAACATTGATTCAAAAATTCGCGAAAATCTCATGGTTTACTCAGAATGTTGTCTTGAATCCAAATATGTAAAAATATATTGGGTGTTCCATTTAAAAATCGAAAGTTGCGGTCATTTCCGGGTAAACCGGAAATGGTCTTATACCGTTTTTTATGTCGAAAAATCCATTTTTATAAGTAGTTTATGCACCCCAAATTTCAAATGGATAAGTTAAAAAATAAAGGAAATATAGGTGGGAGCCACTAGCCTGTGGCACCCGGTATATTAAGGCCTAAAGTTACTACACTGCCAATTGTTTATTTTAAAAATTAGTTTAGGTTAGCTGAAATACACCTTCTTACAATTTAAATTTATTGTGATCCTTAATGGAGCAGAAAGAAGTGGTGTTGTCAAGACCAGAGAGATGTGCTGAGAAAACTTTCCATATTTGATATAAGTCTAAAAGTCATGTAAATAATATAATTGTATGCACTTATTTGGTATCAAAATGAAGCTTGCATCATCATGAATCAGATTTCACCATAAAATAGGCTATCAATATACCCACTGGAAAATTAGAAGGAAATCTTCCTGGAAACTTTAGGAGTTTTCAAAACGGATAGTTTCCAGGAAGTTTTCCCTCTAACTTTCCATTGATAGGCTATTTTATGATGAAATCTGATTCGTGATAATGCAAGCTTCATTATGTTACTAAATAAGTGCATATAATTATATTATTTACATGACTTTTACAGACTTTTATCAAATATGGAAAGTTTCCTCGGCACATCTGTGGTTAAGACCACTGACGCGCTAGCAGAGTGGGCTAGGGCATGTTGAGTAACGAACACGCTTGGTCACACTGTCTATCATATAGTGGATTCAATCCCCAGATCCGACACTGGCAATGTCGCTGGGCAATGGATGTGTAATCTGCTGCCGGACAGTCTTGGCTTTGATTTTGCGGTTGTCTAATATGTGTGGTATGTTTTAAGAAAAATAGTAAAAAGTTTACTTCACAATATGTCGCCAACTTTTTAACACAAGTGGTGTAGTGTAATTTTGGGAGGAAAAAAAATCTGCGTTGGTATTCAATCATTGTCAAAAAAATCAAGCTAGATATGTAAACTAAAATGGAATTTACAATTAATGAACGCTGATGACAATAAAACACTCGACTTGCGATTCGCCAACCAAGTTGTCATCATCTAGAGATGGTTAAAACTGTAGCAGATCTTCAAAAAATTTAGCGAACTTATAGGTAAAAAAATATTTGCATACGTTTACAATGATTCTGTCCTAATTTTGATAAATTAAAAAAAATCCAATTGGAAAAATATAAGGGCATACGTTAAAGTATACAAAGTGATTGAGTTTGTTTCTTCGTAACTTCAGGTATTGATAGAAAATAATAGGAGTTTACTGTGTAAACCTAGGACGCACCATTTGTTACACATAAAATTGTTGACACTATTTATCGGTGTTGCGAGGGCTGTTACGGATTCTGCCTGTTTTACAGTGTAGGAAAGTGTAGGTATGCCATTTCTCCATCAGCAGGATGATAGAGGCATATAGCTACAGTAAAGATACGGCCATGTCGAGGGGTCAATAGTGCCGATTGTCTGTTCTGGGGAATAGAGGCCTATTGCAGCATTTTACCAGTCAACCATCCTAAGTTGGCAAGTAGCCGCGCAGAGAGAGAAGAAATATCGTCACTGTTGGACAAAGACAAACAAGCTTATTAAACTTCTTAAGCTAGCTAGCTAGCTGAAGAAGCTTGTGACGATATTTCTTCTTTCTCTGCTCAGCTACTTGCCAACTTAGGATGGTTGACTAGAACTTGCGAACTGAAATGTAGTTCAGGGTGCTAAACTTTACTTTTTTTATATAAATAATAACACTGTTTTGTCTAATATTGAACATATACAAATAAGTATTACTACTTTTTAACTATTAAAAATAAAATTAAAATAAAATTATTTTTTAGATCTCCCTGTCCTTAATGTCTTTCTAAGTTTCTTTAAGAGGTCATTAAAAAAAACTGTGTTCAATGTCTTCCAAACCGACCAAAGTAACAAAAAATAAGAGAACTTAAGAAATTAGCAAAACGAACAACCATTTCAGTTATTTCCCGAGTGGTGTAGTGTAATTTTGGGAGGGCGGAAATTATCATGGCAAAAGACATAAAGTACCACACTATGCATTAATCTTGACACAACTTGTATTTAATAATGACTGTTAAGGTGCATAAAGTAGAATACGCGTATCAGGTGGAAATGATATCTCATATCTGTCTGAGGTTGCCAGAAGAAATATTTTGAAAGATAATAAATTTCAGTTCCTGTGTTACAGAAGGAAAAAACTTATATAAGAAGCTCCCATTATTTTGACGAATTCTATGAATACCAGAAATTACTAACGAACTGAATCACTCTGTATAGTAAAAATCCGTATACTTTTTAAATATAATTCATTATTTTATAAAAATGAAATTAGTCAAGTTACATAACTAAATTTTCAAACATTTTTGTATTATTTTTCAGTCGTAAACAAGATGTTGTATAGTTGTTTGGTGTAAAGTGGCGTGTGCATATTTTTATAATATTTTTACGGAGAAAATAAATGATCTCCACTAAATGCTGTGTACACATTAAAATTATTCACATTTATCTGCAAACCTCTAATTTTTTCTATTAATGTTCAACATCATTCTGACGTAAAATATATGTATTTTGTAAACAATATTTTTTTAGATACTTTATGTAAAAATTATGTTATCATATGCAAAGTTTCCTGTTGCTTCCTTATTCTTCAATGTTTATGAGGTGCTTATTTTAAAATAAATGGTAAGAGAGATACTGAGTCAAATTTGTAAATGTATAAATTCATTTTGTTATGGGGCAGTTTTTCATCTCTTAAGCTTATTTGATTTGCGAGA
Source organism: Rutpela maculata (assembly GCA_936432065.2). Classification (NCBI taxonomy): domain Eukaryota; kingdom Metazoa; phylum Arthropoda; class Insecta; order Coleoptera; family Cerambycidae; genus Rutpela; species Rutpela maculata. The sequence continues at coordinate 287,507,115 of OW386285.2, read as the reverse complement.
TGCTTTGCCTCGATACGACTGTCAATGATAATTATTGCCGTCGCACGTTTCTATCAAGAAGTTTAACAAGAGATGAAAATACGCCAATCAATGTGTCCATTAGAATACACAAACTGTCAAAAGTATTTAAGAATGAATGAAATGGAATAAACAGTTGACGTAATATTGGTAGAACTGATCCTAAAACACGAATGAAAGTTCGACGTTTTCTGGTTAAAATATCCGAAAAACTATGCAATATACGACATAAACTTGTAAAAACTATTTTGTAGAGCACATTTCCTTAAAAAATCTCTCCTACAGTTATTGCAATAGAATTCATGATACTATGAAAGTATGATGAATACTATCCTAGTTTTAAGGATAGGATTTTGCAAAGTGAGAGGGAAATATGTGTTTATTTTCGATTTATTATAAATATTTAAAAATCATAAATGGTATTATCTTTAAAATAGTTTGATACTTTCCATTGCTCTAAGGAATACAACCATATACAGTTTTTATCATAAATTTTGTATATAGTTAAATGCCATGCTCTAATAATGAAATAAGGAACTATTTTCAATGACAAACTACAATATTCAAGTACAACAGAAATTTACGATAAAAAAAAATAGTTGTATTCGTTAAAATAATAGAATAATCAGAATATATATCTAAAATAGTTTTAAAGATTATACTATGTTTAGTTTTTTAAATATTTACAATAAAATAAATAAAAAATAAACGCATATTTTCCTCTCTGCAAAATTCTGTCCATAATGCTACACGCTTAACATTACAATCCAAATAGCCGTTTACTTGCATAGATATAACGACGTTCTCGTGTTATACCAGAAAGAATCACGGCAATAAAAACTTTAGAAATCGATAATTATTTTAAACGTACATACAGGATTGTACTTAAAATCATATCGCATTTTTTATATCATTTTGTTTACTTCTCTCTAAAATCCTAATATCTATGAACAATAAATATAAATAGTTATTTACAATTCGTAATACCAGTATAATTATAAAATGTAACCAAAATAGTTACATAATATACACATTTAATGGAAAGGCTTACGTAAATTTTGTTCAATTCGGCCTAGGTGAGACAGTCGCGTATTTTTGCGTTATTATTCCAATGCGATTTTATGGCTGTTTTTTCGCCAGTCCTTATAAATCCGACGCTACTATACTAATATAAGATTCAAATATATTTGAGCATTGAAAAATGTCTCATTTTCGGCTTATCTCCAAAGATAACTCAATACAGTGCACACAGGCGCCGTGCGCCCATTTTGCGGCCTCCGCTCGTCAAAAAATGTTTTATAGATATATGAATCAAATAATGAGTAGGTATTCCAATATTTTTTCGCTTTGTTTCATTGTTTTTTTAATAACAGTGTGCAAAAAGTTTTGTCACAAAATTTTACGTACAAATAACACAGGCACACAAAAAAAGTAGTCCGTTTTTGGGACATTGGGCAACCCTTATGTATTTCGACGTGCTGAACACGAATCAGGTTCCGTTTAGCTCCATGTAGTATACAACAGATGGCTGTTGTTCACGTTGGTTGTTGTTCACGTTGTTTATTTTATGTTATAAAAATATTATTTATGTTTTTATTCATGTTTTTAAATATTAATAATACACTGTAACAAATCAACTGATGCAACAAATACGTGATCTACGGTTTTTACCCGGTACATACCCGTTTTTATTTAAACCATACCCGGTATATCCCTGATTTTTACCACTGTTGCCTCAAAAGTTTATTCCACACAACAGATATGGCCACCGAATTTTTTATGAAATGTATGTACATAGCCGTCATACGTCATACTCTACCACAATCGGAAACCGAGGAATTGGAAGACTCAGAAAAAAGAAGAATCGAAGAAGCAGAAACGCAAAAAGAGGAGCAAAAACACTCCATATTACGACACAACACGGCAACATATTTCACAAGAAGAGTCAGAATAGGCAGAAATCCAGAACCAAACACAAAAAAGGGAGCTTAAACGCTCCCTCACGACACAATGCGGTAACGCATCTCACAAATACCTACACCTCCCATCCCACATTCCTTTACCATCTCGCCTGCTCATCCATTGCATTGTTTAGTTAGTCGGATAGTTGAAGCACCCACATTCAAGGGTAGACTGCGGCCTAAAGGCCCCCATTACAAGGAGGCCCCTGCCACAGGAAAATACTTTTTTTGATACAATTTGTTGTCTGAAAGAATATTTTAACTACCCTAATGCCTTTCTTATTATCTTTTAGGAATTAATTATGTTATTTATGGAATGTCCTCTACTATTATTTACTATTGATTGGTCTCTAAAAACCTGATGTTAATGTATGATATAAAGGACCCTGCTCATTTCTTATGGGAAGTGACCCCGGGTGGTATTGGCTGAATTTTTAATATATTGTAGATTTAGACTTTCTTATCAAAAACTCTCGTGGGTCCAACTCGATCCTATGTCTAGTTTCCGAGATACAGGAACAAGAATGACCTCTTGTACAATTAAAAAAATTCGAATTCATTATTTTTTTCATACATTTTATATTGAGATACGTTCTAATAGCCCTTTATAATATTTTGCACTAAAACAAGTGAAAAAAATATTCGATCAAATTGGCTAAAACTTTTTTACATGAAGTATATGTCTTACCGATCAATAAACTTTAATTAGAAAACTTTTGGAAATGGCTCCTTTGGTCTTTAATACCCCATCAATAAATTAAAAGATCGAGAAGATACAGAATTTTACAAGAATTTATATCTGTATCTCGGAAACTAGACATATGATCGAGTTAGGCTCGTGAGAGCCATTTCACCGGGGGCTACTTCCTATAAGAAATGAGCGGGGTCCTTTAAAAAATTGTAATTTCTTTAGGAGATATTATTATTAACAATCAGTAAATTGATTTAGTAAGAAAATTCAAAGCAGTATGTTTACAGTACTAATAGATATTAAGTAAAATTACTTTTAAATATTGTAATATTATTATTTGGTGGTAATCATTATATATTTTTTTTAAGAAGAAGCCATCAGTCAGCAATTCATCATATAACAGAAACTGGATTATTCCTACAGTACATGCAAGCAAAAAGAAGAATATTTATTATGATTTATAACTTATTTTGTTTTTATTTAGACATAAAAGTTAATTGAATTTTTTATTGTATAAATATATCTGTATAAACAACATTGAAAATGCTGAAATAAATTGAATAATCAATATTTTTTATTATATAATTAAATTGTTTACTATAATGAATATAACCGCATAAATTATCTATAATTTATGTAATTAAGATATCCCGTCCGAATTTTAATATTCCATGTAAGAAAAAACTGCTGTTTATACTGATTTCGCTTCATCTCATTCTGTTTGAATTTAATATAATTAATTCTGTAAAACTTTTATCTTTCTGTTCTAATGCATATTTAGCAATTTAAAATACAATATTTTTTTAAAGTTCATGTTCTTTTGTAAATAATTTCATGATTTTCAAATAATTGTTTTCCACATTTAGGCCTGTCAACAGAAATAAGAAAAATACACCTGAACAGAAAAAATTAGATGTTAATATTTTATTTGATAAAACAGTTTACCATGGTATAAAATGAAAAAAATCAAATATATGAACAATGATAATAATGTGGTGCCTTTAAAAATTATAAACAGTTAAAGATTCATTTTACTGTTTTTTCCTCTTGTAGGAGAAGGACAGTAAAAGCTACATCAAAAGTGTTTATGTACTTTTTGTATATATAAAATTTTGCGTGAAATTATAATAAAATACATAAATAAACCAGGTTATGCAGTGGTTCGTTTATAATGTAAAAAATGGGGAATGTTAGTTTTTATAATAATTATGTTATATTGACTTTGTTTTCAAATTCATAAATTTACAATTCACAAATTAAAAAAACTCCCAATTTGTCTGTCCCCGTAATCATTTGGGTACTTCCTGGTGAGCTATAGGAACTTGAAATTTGGCATGGAGGTAGGGAGTACTTTTCAAACTCCTGAAAATTTTCAAAATTTGCAACATTTAAAATGGCGGCTCCAATATGGCAGCCAATCTATGTATACCGGGTGTAACGGGATCATGGCCCACCTCCTTTTTCTCCTTTAGTTTTGAAGATAATTGATTGAAATTTGGGATATTCTATTAATTTGACTTGTCCTATCATTGTACTTGATCCATGGGAATTAATAGTGAAACTAACTTTCGATTTTTAAATGGAACACCCTGTATATTATTGCATAATTTTCTGATTCCAACGATACCAAATAAGTGACATTTCAAATGTCAATATTTTTTATAATATAATTTTTAGTTTTCAATTCAAGTGTGCCATGACGGTTCCGATTTATTCTAAATAACCCGTGTAATGCTAGAAATCGAAATCCTGTCAAAAATACTAAATTACGTGATTTATGAACAAATAAAGTTCATCAAAATGGTTTTTGGGGCAAAGGAATTTATTCGTATTAAAATGTGCGATAAATACAAACAAAATTGCAGCTAAAAGAAAATAATAAAACACAATTTTGTTCTAATTAAATGTTAAGAAGTAACTAACTAAGGTGGCTTTGAAAACAATGAAATATTCAGCTTGTCAAACATTTGTTGGTTTACCGGTGTTTTTATTGTCTTTAAAAATTGTTTAAAATTCTTGTTAATTGTGTTCAAAAGGCCGCAAATTTATACAAAATTGTATTTTCTTATTTACTTTTAGCTGTAATCTTGTTTATATTTGTCTTGTTTGTATAATACGACATATGAATAAATTCCTTATTAATAGTACTAATAAATGGTACCACGGTACCTACCAATATGGTTCCATTTGAAAAAATTGAATTTTGCCCCAACACCCGTTTTGATGAACTTTATTTGCTCATAAATCACCTAATTTAGTATTTTTGACGGGATTTTGCTTTTTCTAGCATTACACGGGTCATTTAGAATAAATCGGAATCGTCATGGCAGACTTAAATGGAAAACAAAAAAATTATATTATAAAAAATATTGACATTTGAAATGTCACTTATTGGTATCGTTGGATTCAGAAAGTTATGCAGAATTCAAAAATGCAATAATATACAGGGGGTTCCATTTAAAAATCGAAAGTTAGTGTCATTTCCGGCGAAACCGTAAGTGAAAAAAAAAACACTTGTATGTCAAAAACTACCGCTTATTATGTATATAGGATATCCCAAATTTCAATCAATTATCTTCCAAACTAAAGGAGAAAAGGGGGGTGTATCATGATCCTGTTATAACCCGGTATAGAAGGCAATACCCGCATTAAAGATACTGCCAAAAGGGTAAGAGATATGAAAAAAATTTTGGAAAAAAGTTTTAGAGCATTAAATTTCTACAAAAAATCAGTAAAAGTATGTCTATATTTTATAGTAAGTGCACAGGAAGTGAGCAAAGTGTGACCTCGTGCGGATTCATCGGATTGAAACGCATATATTGCCAAAACAGCAACAGATACATATGCCGCCGATCAATTATACATATAAAATTTCATTCTCTACAATTTTGCTGCTATAGTTTTTTTCACAGCTCAAAGAAAATTGGCAGCATCTTCATTTTCTTGAATATATAGTGTGACCACCATATTGGAGCAGCCATTTTTGAAATCTGCCAAATTTCAACTTCTAGTTCATCGGGAAGTACTCAAATAATTCACCATACAGATAAATATAGGTAGACATAGGTTAAAATACAATATCACTACTATTTCTGTTTGTTTGGGTGCTTCCAGAAATGCTAAGAACTTGAAATTTTCAAATAGAGGGACTAACTTCAAATTTTCAATAAAATTAATAAAATGGGGAAATTCAAAATGGCTGACCCAATATGGCGGTGTAAAGTTGAGTAATTTTTTTCTGAAATTCCAAGAGTGCCCCCAAGCCCCCTTCCCTAGTTATGCCGCTGCTTCTCATATAATCGAAAAAATCAAGACGTTGCCAAATTACCTAATTTTAAAGCTCTGCTGAGCATAGTTTTTGTCATCATAACTTCGGATCAATTAGTAATTAGTCTTAGAACTATTTTATCAAATAGAATGTTACATTGAGTCAGTAAGAGGAGTATAGTGATTAATTAGCTGAACTGTCAAAAGTGTCAAGCAGCACATGTAACAGAGCGACGTTAATGTGATAAGCCTTTGTAAAACTTATTTCGAATTACATCCCCTCCAAATTAAAACGTCAATAGGTTTCGTTATATATGCTGATTACGTGCATTCATTACTATCGTCCTGTTATGGATTCAGTATAGAATATAATTGATACCTGTTTCAGATACCATTGACTGGCCTAATTCGTTATGTATATTGAACTTTACCGTCTATGGCATTTTATTATAAAATGGTGTTCATTCACTTGATTCCTTTTACACAAAACTATTAAATTTCTTAAATATATACCAATATCTTAATATTGTTTTTTTTTTGTTTTGTATAGGATGATCCAATGAATGGCACAGCAGCGAAGATCAAACCAAAATTAGAACTAGACATCTTTACACAGAAAAGAATCCAAATCGCCTTGGAGAAAGATCGAGACAAGATAGCCAGACGAAATCTGATACGCAAGAACTCCATATCCCTGCTGGATCCAGAGGCGACTGCAATACCTTCATTACTGGACCTGACCCAACAAGATTTCGAGGTCAACGCGCCGGTTGGTAACTTCCTTCTACAGGGTGATGAGCTCCTTACAGCACTGGATGTTAATTCGCCCATTTAGCTAGAGGCCACACGCCCGGAGGCAGTTGCACGAGAGTTTGAAATACCTTTATATGTTTTAAATGGAGAAAATGTTACTATACAAAATGTTAAAGTTATTATAAGTGGTGACTAACAAAATAATTTAAAAATATAAATGACGTAAGGGACTGAAATGAGGGGTCTTAGGAAAATAGTTTGCTAAGGGAAAGAAGAAAAAGGGTATAGCTATATATCAATAAAGGTCTATTTTAATAATGCTCATTTATACCAAATATTGAATTGCATGAAACTAATCCTTATTAGTTATCAGTATCGACAGAATCATAATATCTAGGTACTAGTGACGCCAATACCCACTAATTTTACTATCTGAATACCTATTTTTATTACCCGTTACCCATTTGAATGAATTTATATGGAGTAAAATCCAGGTTTCTTGTTTCAAATAGTTTATTGACTAGCTGCTGAGAATGTCTGACTACTTATGCTGAACATATGGAAACATGTTTTTGGAAATAAAAACACTAGGAATATCTTTTTCAACTTTTCTCCGATATATTTACTTGCTTTATAGCAGTCGAGATTTTTTTTTTTTGGACTATAGCACAAATCTATTCCACACTGTATACCGTTTATTTCAGACTTTTTTTGTCGGCCATTATGATGATACATTTCATGCTTGAAAGTCAGCAGCACACTGAGAGAACAGAAAGATAAGCACCTGTGAAAAGTTGTGCTGTGTGATATTGATGAACACATGGCAGGAAAGGTTTAATATAAGTAGGTGATGTTGGGTATTAATAAAGTACTCGGATGAGGGTTATCGGGTAACACATAATTATAAAGAAACCGTTTGTATAATTGTATATATTTACTGTCGAAATCTCTAGTAGGTAAATGGCAGTTTAGTTAATAAAGGCATTTTGGTTATTTCTGGTTTTACACATACTATAAACTTAATTTCAGATATCTAAGCTCTTTGGAATATCTCCTAAAAGTACAAGAGTTAAAAAATCCCTTTTATAATATCAATATAAATTTTCTGGATACACTTGTACCACAGGAGGTAAAAAATTTGGATTATAGCTGATAATTTATGTTAAAGAAACATTTTATCCAAAAATAAGTGTTAAATAACTAAAGTACAAATAACGATAATATTATATTCAATTTATTGCTATTTTAAATTATTATTATTATTTCTATTATTTGTGGAAATATGAGTATTTTCATTTACTTTCATAGCTCGAATCGCAGTTCTTTATATGGTCTAACTTTCTAAATTGGTATCGTTAACAACTGTAATATTACTCTCATAAGAAAACTGTATAGGTATGGTTTGGGTCATGTTTATGATCAACCGACATGGTAGCGCAGTCGGCTAAAGCGTATTGTGTGGCAGATATGCACTGTCTACTATGTACTGGCATTAAATGTCGGTGGATATGCTTGCGTTTTTTCAAATGTGTAACCTCCTTCCGACAGCCTTGGCTTTGGGTCTGGGGGTTGTCTACTATATGTGTTGTATAAGCTAGCATTATTCATTGCACTAAGTGATAGGAAATAAGTAAACACGTAAATACAAAGTAACAATAGGAATAGTATGAGAAGCACAATCATAAAAAATAATGCTGTGCTGAAGACATCGTTATGACATAATGCTCAAATTTTTAAGAGCATAGTTTTCTTTATATCGTGTCATCTTGAGCATCAACCCAGCCATAGGACATAGTTCAATTGGGCTCATTTCCCTCCCATGTCATCACATATCCATATTCAAAAGCAGGTTACAGGTTTGACACTGGTTGTGTAGATGGAGTTTAGGTTTAAAAATTAAAACGTTTAAAAATAGGAAAAAGCAAATTCAATAAACTAACCTCAGTACAAAAACAGAAGAAGCCATCATTTAAATAAAACAGTATGATGTGATAACTTAAATAAAAAAATTAATTTATGGCATTTGCTTCACAAATAAATGCTCATATGTGTGTAGATCCAGTTTTCTTGCATTACGTATCATTTGGTAACCAATATCACTTACACTGATAATGATTTAGAGATATGATATAAGGATACGCAACAAGCCTGTACCTGACCATAACAAAAGCTAAAAGTTAATCATCTCTAGTGGATGCCTATCGATATCGCTTTACTTAATGATGTTGTGTGGTCACCACAAATAATTCTGGTGAATGTGACTTCATACCCTACATTTATTAACTATACCAATATGGGAAATGATCTTTTGTAAAGCACTGTAGTTTTAGCTTAACATGTATCAAAATATTAAGTTTTTAAACAAATAATATAACATAAATATCTACTGTATAAGTCTGAAATAACTAATAAAGCAAAATATGTTTCTTGACTAGCAATATTAAATTCGAAATTGATTTCCTAAATGTAATATATCAGTTTAATTATTTTAAATTTTAAGTTTATCGTGTTCCTCACATCTAAAAACAAAACTGATTTATATATTTATAACATATGTTGCGTGAAACATGTATATAAAATGTAGTACAAGTACGGGATGCCAACTTAAATGACACCTCGATCATTTCAAAATTATTGAGATGTTGTCCTTTCAGTTGGCATCTCGTACTTCATATTAAATTTTATATAAAATCTGACTTCAAGTCATGCAGTGTTAAGCTGAATTCTCATGAATCCAAAATCCGCTGATACAATGATCCAAAAGTTTTCCTATTGGTAGGATTATTTGGAGTTAATTTGGCGGTATGTCACTGTCCAAAAATTTTAAATTTTATCTGACATCAGATAAAGTTGAATATTTTTTAACTTTTTCCGACATCGTATATATCGTATCCGCACTTTTATTATTAAAGGTGTGATCCCAGTTGTCAAAAACCCTAAAAAAGTGATTAGAAAGTATCTAATGCTAATTATTGCTCTAATTTGGTAAAAAAAAGGGAAAAGATCAAGGAGATCTTGGGTTCGAGATATTTTCAAAATTATAAAATTTATAAGGTGATTATTATCAGTCTTCAAGCAAATACAATCCTGTTGAACAATTTACACTGATCGAGAACTATACCTAAAACATTCTCAAGAATATCACTGAAATATAAAAACTTCAGATTCAGATTTCGGATATCAGATTCATGAGAACTAATGTTATGGAACCAGCAGAAATATATGCAGAACAGCATTTTATTTGTTGTTTTTAAACTGTTTTAGTCTACAAAATATTTTTTTAAACCTGTTTATAATGGGACCAGACTTGTATCATTTTAATTTATGATTTATAGAATTCATTGACGATTTTATTTCATGTCACTATACACACACATTTAGTTGTTTCTTTTTCACAATTTCTAGTCTTCTTTTAAAAAATTGTTGAATATATCATCTCATATATTTAATAAACTGTTATACTTTATATACTAATATATTTTATTTTGTACTTTAAAGAAAACTAATTAATTACAATTGATATACACAATTTGGCTCTACAGATATGGTAACAGAAAATATTATTGTTTGTTTTATTAGTTTGAACTACTATTTTAATTGTGGTTTGTTTGTGTCATAAACTAAGACATTAAGAAAGATTTCATGAAGCATTTCAGTTATTTGTTTAAGCGATTTCAATAATAAAGTGGAATTTTAACAACAAACATTTGCTAATGATTAATAATTGTGTTATATGTGTCTAGTTAGAATTACTTTGAATTAAAAGGCAATAATATCAAAAAATTAAAACAGTTTTTATCGCTTCATATATAAATTCAGTGTTATGTTTCGCTTTCTTATTAAGCTGGTGCTAAACGATGTGTCAAATACCTTGCAAAGTTGGACACATAGTAGGTTGTCGCATCGTGTGGCTGTTCTCCAGAGAGTAGAAGCGAACTTATGTAACAAACATTGGTCACATTACCATGTTCGGGTTCTTGTCGGTCTTTTTACCTACATCAAAGGATACTTTGAATATTGGAAGCAAAGCATATTTTTATTCAGTACACGGCTATAAAAGTGGTTCAGTGTTTCGCCCTGTTTGTTGTCAGTTTTACGATTTTGTTGGTGGTTAGGAGGTGGAATAGAATAGGTACGTTTTATTAAATTTTATGTACATGTTGACTAGCAAAAATTAATCGTTCTCGAGATATTTGCTATTTAAATGTTTGATGCAAAGTTCCCTTCCAATGTTGGATCTAATGTTCGTCACTTTGTGTAGCAGTGAAAAATGTGGCAAATGTGTAGTACCAGCAGAATAATAAGGATCGGAAGGAAATATGAAATGGGGACACATTCGGCAGAATTTCTGGACTGATGTGTTTCTAGTTGAGACTTGTAGGTTTGATGACCTTGCACAAATTACTACACAAGCAATGGCTGCCATTAGAATATTCTGTATGCTTCATGTCTATTTCAGTGCAGATGCAATATTGTATCTACATAGCCGTACAGTGTGTTCACTTTGTTTATCAAGTTGATTAAATAATTTTCTAATTAAAAACACCATCGTATAACAAAAATTGCTCTATGTTTCTTCAATAAAAACACAGCTGTAGTAGTCATAGAAGTTGTTTATCACACTTGTGTCGTCATTTATCAATAACATTAGATCTTTCATAGGTAAAAGTAACATGGAGCTTGATGATCCTTATCATAATTTTCAAAATTTATAAAATCTGATAAAATCGATGTTTATGGTATACACAGAGTAACTTTGCTGGCAAAATACATAAACAAACAATAGAGATTACTGTTGGAAAGAGATGATTGGACCTTTGCTATGCTGTGTACAATATGTGGTAAAAGAATGAGAGTCCTATAAATAATGTTATTTATAATTTTATCAAAACATATTTTCTCATATTGGAACCTATTTGCTACTACGCATGCAATAGCCAATCTCAAGGCTACTTTGTGAGTGCTGTACATACTCAAATATTTTTAACATCAGTTACTTGCATATTTATAAATTAAAAACAATCCTACAATTATTTCTTACAACGATTTAAGAAATGGAATAACGAAAACAAATAAAATATTTAGCAAAATACATGAGAGATGACAAGAGGTGGGGATTGCAATTTACCTCGCTTCACAGCTAGAAAATCCTTAAGGCAGTGGTGTTGTATATTATACATAGTATACACATTGCGAAAGTTAATTTCCATGCATAGTTATCGCCAATCGATAGTGAGGGCCAAGATTACACTTAACCCATGTGGGGTATGGAGTTGCCCAGTTTACCTCATGTGTGATCGTGTTATGGTGGCATTTGATCAGCATGTGTTATTAGTTCGAGTTTTGTTTAAGACATTTTATTGCACTTTTGTATACACAGGAATAAAATTTTGCAATGTGTATGTCTGCTAGATTTTTGTAATGATTTATTTTTGTAATTTTCGCCACTGGTTCTCTACTTCAGTTGGATGCACCAATTATGTTTGAGTAATGTGTAATTTCATCTGTGAGTTCTAGCACCTGTCAAAGCTCATCCATTTTGCAGTACGATTGAAATGTAAAATAATGCCACGTCGAAACAATTTCAGATCTTCAAACTGAAAACATCTCGCTAGATGTCCGTTCCATAAATTACCAAGTATGTGAATCAATACCAAAGCATACAATTTTCCTTTTCCTCGTTTCAAAAGCATGAACATTGTTTTGACATTCATGTCTCTACTTAAATTATTATCAATAGTTGTACTAGTTCTCGATAGTTTATGACAGAAATAAACCCACACAAGCAAATCAATCTATCATTATATCAATTATTATTATGACTTATAGAATGTATAATGATAGCTTCTTATATTCCATAAGAGGTTACAATAAACTACAACATCTTTAAGGTAGATAATAATAATACGTGTGAATTTTGTTTAAGAGGCTGACTTTTGTTAACAACCTTAATCGTAATTTTGCAAGGATTCTCTTCTTTATTATATGAAAATGAGCTTGTAACTGATATTGGCTGTATATAAATCGTAGTAGTTAATAAGAACTTCATACTTCATTTAGTTAATTAAATAATTCCTCATTTCATTTTAAATTATATTGTTATATTCACATCTGCAGATATAATAGTAAATACGTGGAGTCTCAAGTTGTTTTTTATTTTCAAGCTCTCTTATCTGCTGAATATAGTGTTAATGGTTTGCATTAAATAAAAAAAATGTGGCCAAAATCTGTTTTTATTTGAAAGATATATTTAAACTGAACATTTATCACCACATAGGTTTATTGTTTTATTGTAAAATTTTATAGAAACTGCCATATTTAAAATATATTTTTTAAAGTGAAATTTTAAATTTGTAAATCATTTTTCGAAAATTATATTACTAAATCATATTTGTAAGATAGTATAATAGAATTTATATAGTAAATACCTCTGTAACTGCATTAGATTTATTTAACATAGAGCACTTGGTTGTAGATGCAATATTTAGATTGAAATACAATTTTCGTTCATCGTAGTTGTTATCTTAGGCCCGATCATTAATTCCCAGATTTAGATGTTCACAACTCCTCTAATCTTACAAAAGAGCTACTATGTGAAAAGTGACTATTACATTTTATATTTTATGAAATATACCACTCTATTTCATTATATTTGTCGTTGTTCCGTAGTTACAGTTAAAATGTAATATGCATTTATTAAGGTATCAATATAATTTTTTTAGTAGTTTTATAAATCATGTATTTTATAATGATAAGATATTTTTAATTAAGATGTAAATCATAACGGTCGATAATCTTTTAAAACTATAATTGGGAATTTGGACGGGTAATAAATAAATTGTATTAATTTGGGAAATCTTGTTTTTTTTTCCTTAATAATCTGTCATTTGTAATTCAATTTTTCAAACAGAAAATACAAGTTCAGAACCTTATTAGGCTATATACATTATATTTAGATGCAATATGTAAATCGAATTATGAAAAAAATACCCCTGTATACTCGTAGTATTTTTTTAGAATCCCAGATAGCACAGGAACATACTAAAAACGTCCAGGGGATGTTTGCATATGACATTCAAGATGTCTTAAAGACTTCCGCTTTAAGACGTAAGGCATACAGAAGACATCTTTGGGATGCCATTGTTACGAATCGGTATGTCTCTGGGACGTCTTATTTTGGTCCGTTCTAGACCCAAGAAAGGTATTCAAGTTTCAAACAGACCTTCATGGGATATATCGGTTTTATAAGCAATTAACCTTTATAAAAAAGCAACTAAAACTTTTTCGCAATTATTTTAATGAAAAGGAAAACCGGAGTGAGTGGGGATCGAACTGCCAATCTCTTGATTTGTAAGTCAATCAATCAATCAATAAACAATTTATTAACAGTTTTTATACATTTATGTGCCTCACCGGATCCTAGCCTGGAGCCAGCCAGACAACCACGGCGAACATCGCCGAGGTGGGTGTGAGTCTGGGCGGAGTAGGTCCGGTTTGGCTTGGAAGTAAATTCGAGGGGGGTAGAATCTCCTGTCTGCCACGTGCAGACTTAAAAGCTAGATTACAATTTTTATGTGTCCACATGGACCTAAAAGTAGCTTAAAAATAAATACAACACTGCGAACACTAAAATCATAGGCGAGCGCACTTCGTAATTTTGATTGTTGATACGGGGAACACAACTAAACGAAAAAACCCCTTCGAGCAAATGACGACCTTGTAGTCTGATCGCCGACAAGGAAGGTAGGGTGGAAATAAAATTGTGGTTTAAAAAATTAGGATTTAGGTAAGTTTTCGGCCTAGAGGAGATTTGTAAGTCAATCGGCCACTGAATGGCTTCCTTACTATACTCTTCACAAATACGAAAACGAAGAGTATATTGCATTTGATGACAAAAAAATTTTCATATCATGTGTTAGTGAACGAATTCTGAACAACTTTCAAAATGTCCGTCCGTCACGTTTCTTGTAAGCACTTTAACTCAAGAAAGAAAAATCCGATTGTACTGAAATTTGGACCGTAGGTTAGTGTTAGCTAGAGGAAGAACCCTGTTGTTTTTGAAGAAAATCGATTAGTAAATAAAAATGTTATTAATGATTTAAATTTGAAAAAAATTTTTTTCTGTTTTTGTTTTTGTAATTGAATAGAAATCTGGTGAAATGATATTTCATTTTAATATTGAAATATTTATATATTTTACAAATATACATTTCATAATGTAATATACAACCGTGGAAATATAATTTTAGCTCGTCTCTTATAATGTAAAAATTTACGTTTTTTTACGTATTAAGTGGTGGTGTAGTTTTACGCTTTTGACTCGGAATCCAGGGTGCCGAGTTCGAAACCCAAGTGGGGTATGGTATACCCAAGTAACACATAAATAAAGTCACGGGAACTTATCGACGACTATAAAAGCCATGATAAAGTGAACCGCTACCATAGGCTGCCACGTCCCAGCTACGTAGCTGCCACTAAAATGGGGAAACATTTTTAGTCGCCGGGTAGTGTTTCGGGTAGTCCCGGCCTCTATAGATGTGACTATGTTTAGTTACTATAAAGGATTGGGTAGTAGCAGGTACTACTCCACGACTCGGCGGCCTAGTAACCGCTACTTGGCTGACTAGTAACTGCCACTATGACTTTTTAAAATGGTGTTTATCTTTTAGCGACCTTTTTGTTTTTTTTTTTCTTTTAAAATAATGGCGCAGTGAAATAATATTATACCAAAAAGATGTGTACTTTAGGCATCTATTTAAAGTACTTCTTTAGCCATGTTTCCAAACACAAGTTACTTCCAAATTTGTATATATAGATAGTCATTATTTGAATAGTTTGGTTTTTGTTTAAGTACAATAGGAAGGGAGGTGCTATTCATTATTCACAGAGCTGGGCAAATATGTACTTAGAAATACCTCATAAGTATTTAAATACTAGAAAATATTTAAATACCGAGTATTTAAATACTTCTTGCAACAAGTATTTGTATTTATACTTGCAAATATTTTATCTGAAATATTTACTACTTAGTATTTGTGAAAATGATCCTAAAGTATTTATAAATACTTAAAACTATTTAAATAACTGGGAAGTATTTAAATCCTTTTCTGACAGTATTTAAATACTTTCAAAAGTATTTGAATCTTAAAAGTATTTAAATAAATACAACAAATATAATCAAATAAGCCAGGGAGACAGGCAGATACTCGTCAAGAATCAAGATATGTACTATACTATGTAGTTAATAAATACATTGCATCATTCAGTCTTCAGTCATTCACGTCTTAATAATTCCCAGAAAGTTAGTTGAGAGCAGACAGACAGTAAGTGTTAACTGTTAATGTTAACGCGCATGTTTTGTGATTGTGACAGAGAACAGTTGAACTAGTCTCTGTGCTTTATTTGGGTATTTGCATAAGACGCAAAGGTCTAGCTCTACGGATAAGTAAAAGTCCAATACCCAACTAGAACTGATTAAGTACAGAGGTATTAAAATAGTGTTGTAGAAGTTCATGAAAGTCATGAAACCTAAAATTTTGACACCTCAAGTAGTCAAATAGTATTTAATATAATAATGATAATGATAATAATAAGTCTTTATTGATTTCTACAAAAATAGAAAATACAATTTGGTAAAGTAACCCAGACGACAGAGAACATTTTATAGTGAAACCCACAAAAACTTGCAAACTAAATTTTTTTTTATGAGTTCGTGAAAGTGTATAGAATAATTTCCTGAAAAGTTTATATTCCGCTCGGATGCAAAACATACAAAAAAAAGGGAAAACAAAATTTTTTTCGTCCATTTTTTCAAAATTTTTAAATTAAGTATTAAATGCATACTACGGAACCTCTAAAAATTCTTAGCAGTTTTAACGAGTAAAATAAAGTTTTCTCCTCTTTCTGATTACACGTTTTTAATATTTCTCTTAGTGACGCCATTTTGAAAGTGTAGCCAATTTTAGGCTTTAATCTTTATGAAAAAGATTGTCCTAAAGAATCGGGGGGGGTGCACGGACATTTAGGGTGAGCTCTCGTAGTATATGCTTCAAAATATTTCAGTGTTATCAAAGTATTTCAATATTCAGAAAGTATTTAAACACTAAGTTTAAACTATTTAATTACTTTTATTATTTATTATTTAAATACTTTTATCTTTTGAAAATACTTAATATTTAAATACTTTCAATTTTCTGAAAGTATTTAGTATTTAATATTTAAATACTTTTTCAAAGTATTTGCCCAGCTCTGATTATTCATTCATTATTTTTAGTTACCTATGTTCCATTTTGATAGTATACGTCTATAAATATTAAGAAATGGACGATGCAACTGGTCAGTCGTCTAAATACACAATGTGTTTACAAAACGAATAAATTAGAAATATTCAATAGGGAATAAGAGATCGCAGAAATCATTCATGCAACCCACCAGGTGCCTCGGAATTTTGTATATTTTCCTATAGTAATAGAGGACTCTTTAGTGGATTAGTCTGTGTCTGTGGAAACAATTTATTTTTGAGGGAGAGAGCGAAAATAGAAGCCTTTATGTAGAAGCCCCTGAAACTCAGTGGGAATATTTTAATAAAATGCCGTTTTATGCAAACTATTCCAAGCCAAGAAAGAAAGATGGAGCAATTATATATCCTTCAATTGTTCTAATTTTATTCTTTTCATAGAAGAGCCAGAGCTATTCCAAAATCGAGCGACCATAGTCGCTCTACTCTTTAGATATGCTTTTGTTTTAAATCACATCTTTGTAAGAATTTTTTACAAATTATCATTATCAAGTTCATAATGATAAAATATCGGATGCTTACGTCAGCAGAATACTCAGTTTAAATTAAACACACAGAGATTCAAAAATAAAGTAAATTTATGCAAAAAATGTATCACGAATACAATCTTTCAGTTTGACATTTTACGTAAAAAATGCAAACCTGCAAACGACGAATGTCAAAGTTTATAAATGGACCAATTTTGTGAACGTCGAACGGCAACGTCAAAGTTTATAAATTAAGTGTTATGTGCAAAATTCATCAATGGCAATGACATCTATCAATTAATCTTTTGTAGGGTGACCACACGTCCGGAATTTCGCTGGAAAGTCCAGCATTTTGGAGTACTGTCCAGCATTTACAAGTGTCCAGCAAAAGTCCAGCATTCAGACCATACGTCCGGAATTTCGCTGGAAAGTCTTATAAGTATCCAGCAAAAGTCCAGCATTCAGGTTATAGTGATGAAGTTACAGTATTACGTTTTGCTTGGAAAAAATTTTTTCGGATACTTCTCCCCCTCCCCCACTCATGCCCCCGCTCATCGATTTTTTTTCCTCCCAGCAGAAGTATCCAGCATTCACTTAACAAAAATTTGGTCACCCTAATCTTTTGTACCTACTAATAGAGGCTGAATACCTAATTCAATGGGTTGTCTGCATAAAATATTTAAATAAAGTAGTATACTTTTAACTCTAAGAATATGTTCCGTTAATCGACTTGGTTTTCTTGGTTGGGCTTTGACTGTCCCGTAAATGTCATATCCCTGAAAATAAGTTAAATTATGGAACGCGGTTCCTGAAAAGTTGGTATTTCAGCTTGGACCAAAACGACCGACGTTTTAGATCGGTAAGAGCGGTTCAATTTAGGAGAAGGTACGTCAAACTGTCAATGTAATTCTAGGTCGAAGAACCATATGGCTTCGCATTGGAAATTCATCTTCACTACTTGAACTACTGCTACTATCCAGAATTTCTTCTTGGAAAAAAAAACGCTGCTGCAGCATCCATTTGTCAGAAAATTTATTAGAAATCTTAGATTATGTTGACAAAAAAATAATTCTAGTTCAAGTGTCCCGTTAATATAGTGGAGTCAAATTAGGATTTTAATGTGAATTGTCTGGTCAGGGCAGTTTTTTTATCTTAACATATTCAGTGGGTCAACTATAGTTCACAGTTCAGTTTTGCAGTTTCTGCGAGGTCGGCGTATTGTTTATTTAAACAATTTAATTTTTTAGACCGTGTTTTTCATCGGTTATCTTTGAATATCTCGAAATCTATAAGTCCTATGGAAAACAATAAAGAGAAGGAAAATGTTCGTTATGAGTTATGGAATAAAAGTACATAAACTATAATTCTTTCCAATTGTTATTATTATTTAAAAAAAATTGAACATTGAAAAATTATGCGTTTTTAAACGAATTGCTGTTAGTTCAAAAATAAAGGATAATTTTCAATGAAATTTTGGAAAAATATAGCTCTTACGAAGTACAATCACCGCTTAAAATTTCAAATCTAAATGATTATTAAAACAGGTCAAATATACAATTGTTGTTAAAATTTTGCACCCTTGTGAAATCCTGCCATCAAATCCGAGAAATGTGTGCAATGGCTCAAATTGTAGCTTTTTATAAGTACTTTAAGATCGCGAAGGAAAAATTTTTTTTTTCAAAATTTAAACCGTTCGAAATTTTAATAATGAACAAATTCAAATAACTCTATGGTTTTTTTATGAAATCAAAATCGGTAAACGATTTGTGAAAGTAGAAAAAAAAAATGTAATGCTCTGCTTGCATTTGGAGCTGAGATACTTTGGTTTTTGCAGTTCGATCACTTATAACTAAACAAATTGATCAAATCAAATTGATTCATCTTAAAATTCGGGCTGATTATTGCCCAGTGCTAATATTTTTGTTACAGCTAGTTGAAAATAATCTAGAACTACATTTTTCAAAATTGCATCTAATAAAACGTCTTTGAAATCATATCATAATTCGCGGTTGACAGGTAATATTTCCCTCTCCCACTAATCGTATTTCTCAAACTAGGTAACTAAGACAACTAACGCAATATCTCTCGATTTCCACCTTACCGAGATATATATTTTTTAATTAATAGTCTCTTTTCGCAAATTTTGATTATTTCATTTCATTTAATGTGAAGTAATTTGTTTAATTTTTTTTTTAAATTGCAGTGAATTTTTAATTTCTTTATTTTTGTTTTATTGGAATGTTCTTTCTTTTAAATGTCTTGTTTTTTTTTTGCGTAGATTCCTTATAGTTTACTTCAACTTAACGTAAACTAATTTGTTTAGCTTTTGTTTATAAAAAAATGCAATAAATTTTTTGTTGCTATAGTTTTTATCGTTTTTTTTTAGTCACCTGCCTTGTGCATAGATTTCGATTGTTCACTTTAATATACCCAAAGTAATATTGTGACATTTTCAAAATAAGTCAAACCAATAGCAATTACGTCAAAAATCTGAAACTCATCAGATATGTGTTACATCTGTTTTACACATTGTTTAGTCGTTTAAATAAACATTTTGCGGTAAAATTTTCCAACAAATCTTAGTTCAATAAAAAGCACTTACTGTCTTTAGAATGTATGATTAAATTACAATTCTTAAATTTTACAAAAAGGGCCATTTTTAACAATTTTGAATGTTGTTTCATACGTCTAGTTTTATTCTAAATTTTATTGTAAGCGATTTGAATTTTTATTTTTTATGATGTGATTACTACTACCGAAAATAGAAAGACTTTAATGCTGCAACATTAATTATTTAAATTTCATATGAAGCTGTAATCCAAAACTTCTCATTGCGTGTTATTACATCGAAAATAAACTAAAGCAGTACAATTCCTGCAGCAGAAGAATCCTTTAATTACCTTTTTTTTAATCCTTAATTTGACTCCAAACAATAACTCGTAACAGAAATTTTTTTCTATAGATTATTTTTGTGCCCAATTAACCATAGATGCATTTATTTTATTTATCTTTTTGTCTGCAAATTATATTTTCCATAATTAGTTTTACTTAACATTGTAAGTATTAATTCTTAAAAACTATATTAAAAATAAGATATTTTTAATGAATTACAAAATTATCTTAGCAATTTTTGTCTCTTACGTGAATTTTCATAATAATTATTCTGTCTCATCACTCGCACCACTACTGAACAGATAATCATTCTCACTTTCATACCCACAATTGCTTTTTTTAGCCGTTTTAATAAATATTTTGGTCTAAAATTTTAAATGGTAACTGTACTCTATAAGAATCACAGTCTTCTTAAATTTCATTGAAAATCGATTATTTTTGAAAGAACAATCATTGTTTTAAAAACGTCTAATTTTGCTATGTTTAATTTTTTTTCAATAATAATAACATTTGGAATAAATTATAGTTTTTGTACTTTTGTTGTATAACGGTTTCTTTTGTTGGTTTCCATAGGACCTATAGATTTCGAAATATTCAAAGAAAACTAATGGAAAACACGGTATATAAATTAAATTGTTATTGTTCTCTTTTTTTTATAAACAAAAGCTAAACAAACAACATTTAAAAGAAAGAACATTCCAATAAAACAAAAATAAAGAAATTAAAAATTCACTGCAATTTCAAAAAAAAAATTAAACAAATTATTTCACGTTAAATTAAATGAAATAATCAAAATTTGCGAAAAGAGACGATAAATTAAAAAATATATATCTCGGTAAGGTGGAAATCGAGCTAGATATTGCGTTAGTTGTCTTAGTTACCTAGTTTGCGAAATACGATGACTGGGAGAGGGAAATATTACCTGTCAACTGCGACTTATGATATGATTTCAAAGACGTTTTATTAGATGCAATTTTGAAAAATGTAGTTCTAGATTATTTTCAACTAGCTGTGACAAAAATATTAGCACTGGGGAATAATCAGCCCGAATTTTAAGATGAAATATCAATTTGTTTATTTACAAGTGATCGAAACGCAAAAACCAACGTATCTCAGCTCCAAATGCAAGCAGAGCATTAAATTTTTTTTTGAAAGATGGCTTATTTAATCTACTTTCACAAATCGTTTACCGATTTTGATTTCATAAAAAAACCATAGAGTTATTTGAATTTGTTTATTATTAAAATTTCTAAAATTATAAACAAATGCAATAAAAACGGTTTAAATTTTGAAAAAAAAAAATTTTTCCTTCGCGATCTTAAAGTACTTATAAAAAGCTACAATTTGAGCCATCGTACACATTTCTCGGATTTGATGGCAGGATTTCACAAGGGTGCAAAGTTTTAGCAACAATTGTATATTTGACCCGTTTTAATAATCATTTAGATTTGAAATTTTAAGCGGTGATTGTACTTCGTAGGAGCTATATTTTTCCAAAATTTCATTGAAAATTATCCTTTATTTTTGAAATAACAGCAATTCGTTTAAAAAGGCATAATTTTGCAATGTTAATTTTTTTTTAAATAATAATAACAATTGGATAGAATTTTAGTTTACGTACTTTTGTTCCACAACTCATAGCGAACATTTTCCTTCTCTTTATTGTTTTCCATAGGACTTATAGATTTCGAGATATTCAAAGATAACCGATGAAAAACACGGTCTAAAAAATTAAATTGTTTAAATAAACAATACGCCGACCTCGCAGAAACTGCAAAACTGAACTGTGAACTATAGTTGACCCAGTGAACAAGTTAAAACAAAAAAAGCGCCCTGACCAGACAATTCACATTGCGAATTTATCAGTCCTAATTTGACTCCACTAATAACTATGTAACCGATTAACCAATATGCAACCGCTGTCAAAAACTTCTGGTTTGTGCTGGTTCCAACTGTGTATTAACGGAACATATTCTTAGATAAGGAAATGGCCTTTCTTTTAGTTGACTAAAGTTGTTCTTTTATGATACAAGATTGATAGTCTACAAATCTTGGTTAAAATGTTCTCTGTCGCCTGTGCTAAATAGGTCGCGTGCGCTGACGTCACAGATTCTGAGACCTTAGGAAAACAAACAGCTGTCATTAAGTGACATGCCGATTAAACGTGTTGTTTTAAAGTATATTTTGCCGTTTTTGTGATATTTTAAAACTTAATTTTGGATTATTTAACATCCACAACTATCTTTAATTATTGTGTCTAGGAAATTTTTTTCGTTAATATGGAGATAAGTTTATATTTTACGAAATCGTCTCATAATGTAGAGGAAATGTATGGAAAAAGTTGGTGTCATCGAATTAAATAGTGATGGGCACAACCGATTAATTTCAATAACCGAATACTAGGTATTCAAGTGATTTCAATAACCGGATAATCATTCGAGTGATGGTCACTTGAATGCTATGCATAACTTACAAGGCTATTTAACAATTTTTGTTCAAATTCCGATTCATAAAATTTTTTTCAATATTTCCATGGGAATATCAATCAATAATCAATCTGGGATAAATGTGTGCATGATAAAATGATTCTTTATAAAATTGCACATAGTTTGATTATTTCTTGACATAATAAATATAAACAAAATAATTATAAATAATAGGTAAGTAAACGGATACTGATTACTACTTCAATCGGTTCGAAGTCATATACCGAATATTTATTTTAGAAACATAGGTTAGTAATGAGATTCACTCGTTTTTATTATACGATACGAGTTAACATTTAATTTATTTGTGAGAGTGATGAGTGATATGACTATACTTCAATAACTGTTTAACATTCCATTATTTTTCACTTGAATACTCGTCGACAATAACCGAGTAATGCAGGTTATTTCAATAACCTGATAATCGGTTATTTTTCACTCGAGTGATCCCATCACTAGAATTAAATCGCTTATATTTTGAGAAATGATGACTTCAGTACAAATATTAGTGTATTTCATTATATTTCACAAAGGGATATTGTGAATTACTTGGTTTTTGTGAGAAATGCATAGACAAAAGGATGAGTTCAAGGCATTCAAAAATCTTGAAACTATTTGTGGTTGGGTGAAAGCAGTACTCTCCAAGAAATTTACAGGATAAAGCTTTTTGCAAAGGTAAGAATTAGTTGTTGTGTTTTTTCAATATATGCTTACCCAATTAAATATTGCTTAATGAATAATTGCTAACATACAAATTCATTTTCAGGTTATGAGCTCTTAGCGGTGCATCTTGAACAAAAGTCATCGACACCTTGGACTATTGCTGATCCAGATGATCCTTCAGTACTCATTGTGACTGTGTTACTACTCTAAACAAAATTCGTTCACTACCCAGTTTTTCATTTCAATTTTTTAGCAGTAAACGGTGGCTAGGGTCGAAGAGTTAACTTGTTATGAATTTTATGAAAAATACCACATAAATTAAACAATGAAGGGCTGAAGTACGATGAACTACTTGAAATATGTAAAGAAGTGTACACAATTTCTTCCAGTGGTTGACCCCTTGCCTATGATATGATATACCTATAGATTGAACCATACAAACCATTGTAATTTGTGCAAGAACTTTTTCTTATCGTGTCTTGCTAATGTTATATAATATGTCTAACATGTATTTTATTATTTCATGTAGGTAGGCCAATAGTTAAATATTCCTTGTATTTTATTAAATACGTATATTAACTTTTTATTGCTTTATTTATCAGTCGTATTATTGTTAGCAGTAAATTGACATAGTCGATTATGTTGAACTTATATATACATGCATCTTTGCATGTAACTGAAAGTAAAACAAAATATACTTACTAAATATCAAACTTTATTATCCAATATTCCATTAGTACTCATAAGGAGAATCAACAAGAAACTTACAGGAGATGTAAAGAAAGATCTATATTGCAATGAAAAATAAATGATTATATTACACACTTACACTAATATCTAAGTAGTAACATTTGTAATTACATAATTCAAAGAACATTTATAGCTACAATTTGACACTTAAAGCGAGATAAAGCGTCATTCGGACTTTATTTGTGTGTTTAATGACTGAAAGACTGAAAGTGATCTCACTTTCAGTCCTAGTTTCATCCAACACTGGGTTTTTAAACACCACACAATATACTTCAAAAGGACGTTTAGTTTCCAGATCAATCAATGACAGTAATACTTTGAATTTCCTTGATTTATGCACTTCATCAGATATCTTAATGTAGCCTGTGTATTTTCCTCTTGAGATGTACCTGATTTAAAACAATTTCTGCTATTGCACTTCGTTCTCCTTCTGCATATCAGCTCTAGCCTCGCTCAACTAAAGCTTAAACACAAGAAATGAATATTAAAAATGCTGACAAATCAATATAAAGTATTATTTTTTTACCATGAATTGTTTATTGTTTCCTTTAGCAGTAGTTATTATTATCACAAGCACTTTTCGTTTCACATTTGGGTTTTAAGTTGTATCCCATATTAACAGAGAACACCAAACTGGATGGATCATCGTGGTCTTGAATTACGGCCGTCTTTCCTATAACATAAATCCACACTAAAAATCAAATTCTTAAATTAACAAGTAACAACTTACCATTAATAAAATGCTTGGAAAACCCCAGTACAATAATTCCTTTTAATTGCTTGGAATCTTTTAATCCTAACCTCTTCTGGCTGTAAATCGACGTTATTTTATAAAAACTGATGTTGTCTCGGTATTGCCACACTTCCACAACTAATAATACAACAAAAACTTGCCATTTTGTACGATATAATGTCCAGAAAAACTCCAATATTATGAAAAATTAAATTCTTAGGTTCAGTCAGTCGTCATTTGACAGCAATGACAGCGGTTTGTTTTCCTAAGGTCTCAGCTCTGTGACGTCACGCGCACACGTCCTATAAATACCACCTACAGATAACATTAAATAAGTCAATATACTGTCAGAATGTAGATGTCGCCCACTCAACGATTTTCGCAGTACATGTAATTCGGAGATAATTACAGTTTTCTGTCCTAAAATATTTTCAAATCCATCATAAAACTAATAGGG
Source organism: Rutpela maculata (assembly GCA_936432065.2). NCBI lineage: Eukaryota > Metazoa > Arthropoda > Insecta > Coleoptera > Cerambycidae > Rutpela > Rutpela maculata. The sequence continues at coordinate 287,481,680 of OW386285.2, read as the reverse complement.
TCCTGCACTGCCAGAAGTATATGAGACTCACATGTTAAATTCAGATGATAGATGGCGCTCCTTGTAGCGTTCTAGAACTGTCAACTACTTTCACTTTGACCGTTTTGACATGTAATTGTTGACAAATGATCATCTGTGATTGTTTTGTGTTAGAAACAATAATAATTAACGTTTCTTTAAACAATAATTAGAAGTAATAGTTCAAAATTAGTGAATACGTATTATTTAATTTTACTATTAGTAATTGATTAATTAGGTTGATTTAACCTAAATGTGTGTATGTGAAAATGTCTCCTGAAATCAATGGAAACCCTCCAAGTGTAACAAAACGTAAGAAAAACCGTGATAAGAAGCTCTCTTCTAACAGTGATAGTAATAATTTTGATTTAAATATGTCTAATTGCAATTACTTTCCTGTCAACCCTCACCCGTATCAGAATCTCAGTATTCCTGACATATCAGCGTATTATTCCTTTTTGAATTATTCCAATCCGTCTGAACCCATGTCGTTACCCATTTATCCCATGAATTATCCAAACTATAATTATTCTGCAAATGGAAATCTTAATTTCATGGGAAATAGCACTCCAAAACATGTAACGATGGCCAATAATATGTCACATATGAACGGAGATACTACTGAATATCTAAGTTTACCAGTGGTAAATCTTGACCAAAGCGATACAACTAAAAGACGCTTCTCCGATCCTGGTTTGCCCAACGAGAGCGACTCTAGCTCAAATTCATTTGAAGACCGAATCATACAAAAGTTAACGCATCAAGTGAATAGTTTAAAGGAAAACAATCGAAAGTTGTCCCGAGAAGTTATGGAAATGAGGATTGAATTGAATATGCTCAAGCAACAGCAGAATTTACGACATTATGATAGAGAATATGAGCCTGGAATGTTAGCTGACGTTATTAGGGAAGTAAGAGATGCTGCGCGTGTTAGAGAAGATGCCCTTTTGGCTAGAGTTAAACATATCATCGAAGAAAAGCAGCTTAGCCTGGTGAGTAAAACATTATTCCTACCCTAGCCCTACCTAATCAATTAAATAAACAATCAAGGCTATAATAACATTGTTTACTATACACTCCATTACATATTTTATTTATGCTAGGCTTAATCCTTGACAATCCCAAATAATATGGATTCATCCCTATCATTTAAGACTTTTCGCCCGTAGTTGCTAAACTTTTTTCTGGGTCTTATTGATAATTGTGAAAGGTAAACAATTTAGTTGAGAGGTTATGGCTAAAAAAGTGTTATTTATTCTAATTTGCTAGGTTAGGTATGAATGAGGTACGTACCTGCTGCAAGTTCTAACAAAATGAGGATTGCCAAGTGTTATGTTTGGTTTATCTCTAAGAGTAGCATTCTTCTCGATTGATGGAAAATATAAAATAATATACCATTTTTTGGGAAAAACACTTACCTATAAATTTTTATACAGGGTGATTCATAAGGAACGAGTAATATTTTACCTGCAGATTCTATAGCGGAAAATATTAATTTTTTTACTGGGGGTCAAATATTAATACTTACTGAGATACAGGGTATTAAAGTTATAAAAAAAATCAGTAGGTAATGTTGTTTTAAATATTTCAGTTATTTTTCACACATAAACGTAAAAGTCGGTACAAGTAGGTTTCTTGACGTGAGAAAATCGAATGAGCCATCATTTTTGGTGTATTACATAGAGGGCGGTACGTAAGCTATCTTTGTTTAACAGAATCCGTCATAACTTTTTTGTACTTCGTTCATTACAAATTTTTTATTTAACCATTTAACCTCGTCGAATATTCGGTATTAAAAGTTATTTTTGTTAAAATGGACAATAGAATTTTGCACTATAAGTATGCATTTTGAGGAGGAAAGAGAGGATCACTGCAAAAAAGTTAAAAAAAAAAATGGAAGCGCAGGATTTTCTAAAATGTAAATATCTCGATAAGGGTGCATTTTCTGAAAAAAAAAAATCCTTTTTTGTTTAAAAATAATAGTTAAATAAAAAAATTGCAATGAGATTATAAATGAACGAAGTAAGAAAAAGTTATGACGGATTCTGTTAAACCAAGATAGCGCCCTTTATGTGATACACCAAAAATGATAGCTTATTCGATTTTCTCACGTCAAAAAACCTAACTATATCGACTTTTATGTTTATGTGTGAAAAAATAACTGAAATATAACATTTCTGAATTATTTTTATAACTTTAACACTCTGTATCTCAGCAAGTATTAATATTTGACCCCCAGTTATTAAGTAAAAAATTGATCTCGAAAAAAATGTTTTCCTCTATAGAATCTGCAGGTAAAATATTACGCATTCCTTATAATTGAGCTTATGGTGTGTAGAAACCATAATGAAAGGAAGAAGAAGGGAAGAGAAAAGAATAAGAAAATGTTTTTATATGTTTTATCAAATTTTTAAGCACATGAATGCTGATAGCGAGTAATTTCATAGCAACTATTTTATACAATGTGTCCTCCGATGGGGTACCACACTCCAGTAAATTTTATTATTTTTTATTTGCCCAGAAAAAGTCATTCTTTATAAAAAAAATTGCGTGTCTTAGGAAGTCATAAACAGTTGTCAAACTTAAGACTACACAGGGTATTCTAAAAATTAGAAAATATAAAATAGACTTAGGTAAGTACCTCGAATAAATCGAATGCCCTGTAAACTGTATCTTAAGTTTGATAACTGTTTATGGCTTCCTAAGGCAAGCAAAACTTTTTATAAAGAATTACTTTTTTTCGGCAAATCAAAAATAAGAAAGTTTACAAGAGTGCGGTTCCCGAGGCGGTCTCCCATCCGAGGACACATGAACATTACAACTAAACTCCGTATTTAAGCTTTTCTTTATAATTTAAAACACTTTGTTCAATCAAATCTAAAATAAAAAGCAAAGAAAGGGTAGTTTGCTTAAAGTCGATTTTTGTTGATTCAAAAAAAATTGCATATGACAATTTCATAAACAAGTCTGACGATAAGATGCGTGATAGTTGGAAATTAATAAATTTCGAGATCAATAAATCCTCGAATAAATCCAGCTCGTGCTCTCCTGAACACGATATCTCTCCAGACTCTTTTAATACCCACTTCTCTACAATTGCTGAACAACTGATTAACTTGTTGCCATCAATGGACGTTTTCACAGATATTTAAAAAATGTACCTAATGTTAATTCCTCCTTTTTCCTTGATCCGGTAACCGCTATTGTGGTTAGGGAAGCAGTTAATTGTTTAAAAAATTCCAGTTGCACTGATGTGTATGGTATAAATTCTTAATGTAACTGAAGTTTCGAACGTTCACTTGAACGAATTTCATACGAAAAGGAAAAAATAGACTTAAGCATACAATTTTTCTGGAAATATTTGCCGGTAACGATAGTATCGTTGCCAACAAATATCACCAGAAAAATTGTATGCCTAGGTCGATTTGTAGTTTTTATTAATTGTTCTTTTTCATATGAAATTCGTTCAAATGAACGTTCGAAACTTCAGGTACATAATTCTTAAAGAAACTATTGACATAATTATACACTAGGGTGGTCCTTAAATTAGGGTAAAATTTTTTTTTCTTAATTTTCTTTGGGGCACCCTGCCATTTTGATCTACTCTATTAAAAAGAATTACTGTAATTTTTTTTGGGTTTTTTAACTCAGTTTTGGGGGTCGCTACCGCCCCGTAAAATATCAAAATTAAAAAAAAAATTGTTAGGAATTAATAATTAAAATTTTTTCATTTATTTGCTTTTATCATGATTAGAGAATATTATTTAGGTATTATGCAAATCACAACTTACACACTTTTTATTTATTATGAAAATACCTACTTTCTGTATATTGTTGCCCTAATCTGGGCACGCTAATATACTAGTCAGGTAAATACTTTAAAACACTCATTATTGGAGAATCAATCAAAACAACTACTCTTCCAGCTAATAATGACGAAGTATTGAATTACATGATATACGATTCTTAGCATTTTAAAGAAAAAAAATATATTGAAAATACTTTAATCATTTATTCAAATTTAATCATTCACACTTTTTTATTTAATATGAAGTTATCTACTTTCTGGTGGTGCCTTAATCAGGTAATTCAATATTTCGTCAGTATTAGCTAGAAGAGTAGTTGTTTTGGTGGGTTTTCCAATAATGAGTGTTTTAAAGTGTTTTCCTAAGTAGTATATTAGCGTGACCCGATTAAGGCACCAATATACATATATATAGTTGCATCTGACCATATGAGAGTTTACCTCTCACCGTCAGTCCATATATATATATATATATAAAATAACATAAATGAAAAAGTTGTTAATAAAATACATTTGAGTTGAGATGAAAGTGGGGGAAAATGTACGGTCCTATTTTATTGATTTAATTGATGATCAATGTCATTTTGATGTTCATTTGATTTATTTTGAAAAAAATTTTGCAAAAATTCTCGATTATCTTGAAAATTCAAGACTCGGTAGCGACCCCTAAAACATTATTTAAAAATCTGAAATTGTTATAGAAGTCTTTTTTTATACCATAGAACAAAATAAGAGGGTGCCCCGGGTAAATTTTAAAAGTTAGTTTTTAAGGACCACCCTATTATACACCCACTTACTCTTCTTATTAATGCCTGTATTCGCAAGGGGCACTTCCCTGATGTATTAAAGGTTACCAAAGTTTTACCTCTTTTTAAGAAAGGCGACATTAATGTTATCGACAACTACCGTCCTATCTCCATCATCCTCATATTTGGAAAAATCATTGAAATTATTCTCAAAAAAAGACTTACAAATTTCTTAGACCGTAATAATGTTTTAAATTGTCAATTTGGTTTTAGAATTAAATGCTCCACCACTATGGCAGTGTTTAAATTAGTGTGTGACATAGTTGAACAGGGTGAACATGTAGCTATTAGCTTGTGCGATCTCTCCAAGGCCTTTGACTGTGTCTCACATGAAATACTTCTGGAAAAGATGAGTTTTTGTGGTATTCGAGGCTTGCCATTGAATCTCTTCTATTCCTATCTTAACAACAGACTTGAGTATGTCTCTATAGATAATTTAAACTTGGAACTTCTTCCGGTTAAACATGGGGTTCCTCAAGGCTCTGTTTTGAGGCCCCTACTTTTTATATTGTACGTCAATGATTTTTTTCACTTTATGTTACCAAAAAAATGCATCGCTTATGCTGACGATACATTCATTATTGGATTTTAATTTGAATGTTCCTGACCTAAGTGAGGATAGCTTTAGTTCTATCAAACCAGCTGGTGCTTGGTTCTCCTCGAATAATCTTAAATTAAACGAAAAAACCCAACAACTCGTTTTTTTCAACAAATAATTCACTAATCAAAGGTAACAGTGTTAAAATTCTTGGCATTGTTTTATATGACGCTCTAAACTGGTCCAATCATGTGGAGCAACTGTCACACAAATTATCAAGTTCAATATTCATTCATATTACGTAGGTTAAAAAATCAAGTCTGTTCTAAAACCTTAAGAACATATTTTTCATTATTTTATGCTCATATTAATTATGCTATCCTCCTGTGGGGTGGATCATCTCGGGCAGCTGTAATCTTTCGTCTGCAGAAGAAAGTAGTCAGGTTAGTTGTTAATGCAGGTTGGAGGGACCACTGTTTACCAATATTTAAGAGTCTTGGTATAATGCCGGTTCCTTCTCTTCACATTTATGTTACTTTACTTGAAATTCACAAGAACGTAAATTCTTTTTGTACTAACTCAGATTTTCATTCGTATAGCGCTAGGTCTGCCAATCAACTTAGGCAGCCTCATCTTAGATTAACAAAATCACAGAAAACTCTAAACCTTCAATTATATCATCACATTCCTAATGACATAAAATCTCTTTATTTCATACTGTCCGGTAAATGACTATTTCCCGGACATTACAGTATCTGATACCGTAATGTGTTACTTGCGAACATTACGGTATCTGATACTGTAATGTGTTACCTAGCAACACTATCATATTATTGTTTTTAGTAAGCAAGTTTTGACTTTTGACTTTTTCACCTAAAAGTATAAGAAATAAAATATTTAAATACACAGTTTTAGCAATGATGACGATTAATATCACGAAATTCTACAAAAACTGAGTACACCTTTTTGCCATTTTGTTGAAAAACGAGGATATAATAATATCTATTAGGTTATTCAATATCTATAACAAAAACAACTGTCATAATTCAAAGAAACACACAAGAATGGAGTCATAGCCAACTATAAAAATGCGTCCCGAGAAGTATTTTATTGAAGAAAATCATTCACCGCTATATAGCGTTTTTTTACTGTAAAATATACTTTCTACCAACTTTAGTAAATGAAGAATGTTACATAACTATAGATTAGGCTTCTACTTACAAAATTTATAATATTTTGCTTAACTAAAGTTGGTAATTTTTATTTTATTTGAACTTATATTAATTCATATTGATACTATTGTGAAGTAAGCACTTTGGCCCCTACCACTACCTATGAAACATACTTTTCTACCAATTTTAGTAAATGAAGAATGTTAGATAACTACAAATTAGGCTTCTACTTACAAAATTGTTAATATTTTGCTTAACTAAAATTAGTAATTTTTATTTTATTTTAATTAAATAAAGCTCTCTAGTTCTAAAGTTCTTTATTTTATTTGGAGCCAATATACAGATTATTTAATTTACACTAAATATGATGATTTTTTCTGGATAATTTTCCGGTTGCTTCAACACATTTATTTTAAGTCTCCTCCGAAATCTCCATAAAACAAAACAATGCAAAAATTATGGTTTTATTTAGTTGACAGTGACAAGCTAGAGACAATCATAATTAGCTATGGAAAACAATGGCTATAACATCGTTACGGTGATGCGATTGTCAGATTACGAACTAATATTTCTCAAACTTCAATAATTATAACTTTTTATTCATTTTAAAAAGGATTTACTGGACAGTATGAAATAAAATATTATACGATACACGTCCGGTAGGTTTCATTACAGTACTCGTTTATATTCCGGACTCGGCTCCTGCGTCGCCTCGTCCGTAAAACAACTCGTACTGTAATAAGTCACCTACCGGACTTATAACGTAAATTACTATAATTTTAATAGTTTCAAGAACATAATAAAAAAACACATTTTAAAATATTGTTTCTATTCAATTGATGAATTTGTAAGCACACAAATTTGTTGATATCTTTTAGTTTAACCTCTGCTTATTTGGTATGCTCTGGCCATCTCGTGGGAGCTTGGCTCTTCTTTTTTTTTTTTTTGTTTTTTTATATTGTGTGAAGTAATTGTATATGTAGTGATGTGTATTGTGTATACATTTTTTATATTATGTATTTTCTATTTTTGACTTGCCAAAAACGTATTTTGTAACTTGGTCAAATAAAATATCTGTCTATCTATCATATTTTCTAATTTTTAGAATACGCTGTAGGATTTATCTTAAGTTTAACAACTGTTTATGACGTCCTAAGTCTAGCAAAACTTTTTATAAAGAATAACTTTTTCTCGGCAAATGAAAAACAAGAAAATTTCCGAGAGTGCCGTACACCCTATACGGGGAAACATTGTATATTGTATAACAGTTTCTCAAAAACTGTTAGAAACGAGAGTTATATATGCTTATTTCTTTAATTAAATATCTCGACTTATATTAAGTAGGTATAACCGAATAGAAATTTTAAAGTTATTGTAGAAAGAAATTTTTATAACACACTGAATTCAAAAATAGAATAAAAAATGTCTGTATTTATGTATGTGTGTATAAATAAGTATAAGTAAGTAAAAGTATGTGTTGTAAACGCAATATTTAACTTGTTTGACTTTTATTTCACATTTGGTAGGTACCTACTATGTAAAATAGCATGGTAGAATATTTTCTATTGATATTAGGTCATATCCTTCATACAGGGTGATCGTCAGAGACGTTTTACTGTCGTATTTTGTATAAAGTGTATTTTATTATGTTGAAGCAATATGTTACTAAACTTTCTGATTAAACATACAAAATGACAAAAATGTATAAAATTTCGAAACTCGGTGATATTGTAGAAGAACGCCGTCAAAATGACGCGACACCAATTTATTTCTCAGGGGGCGCCAGTCGCGTATTACCTGTTCTTCTACCTCCCAGGCGGGTTCGAGATAAGATGCACTTCGATAGCCGGATAATGGACCAAGGCTGCACTACCACAGATCGGTAATGACGCTCTCTCTGGACATGAATTCCCTCGTTAGGTGTTTAGGTACCTCTTAATTTTCTGGATTTTTGCATAAAAAAATCCCAACCGAGGAATTTCTCTGCGGAGGGATTAATTTTTGTACGCGGTATCCACGTTTTGATCTGCTAATAACGGATTCTACCTCTCAGGGATTTCTCAAAAAACGCATAAAAAAATCCCTATCGAACCTCGTAAAGCAACCAGAAGGTCGAGTGTTAATGTGAATTAACTCGACACATCCGGTTTTCGATGTGAATGTTCCAGGGATTATAGACCGTCAACAGGCCTCAAGATCAATTAAGAAACAGTAGTTCAAAGAATCCGTTTATTTAACAGAAATGGTTATACACAATTCTCAAGATAAGAATCGTGCCTTCCCCAATCAAGGTAATGGCTTTCAGACCATACAAGCGAGAGCGCTTACGCTAACGATCGATTAGGTAGAAAAGATTCATGCATACCTTCTCAGAATCAAAATGCGAGCTTTTTAGAGAAGTCTGAGACTATTTCTAATTCATAATTACAGCTGACTGATTTTAACTTAAAAAAGTTTTACTAAACGAATTTAGTTTCGCTAGAGACTTCTTAGCTTTAAAGTTCTTGTATCGTGGCGGTTCACGTACTCAAACACATTCGTGACGACTTATAACTGCATAAGTTTAACGGCGTTCGATCAGTCCACGATTTACTTGCTCCTACGCAGTTGTTCAATATTATCGATATGGCAGCAACCCACCTTCGAGCGACTTTTAGGCAAAATTGAATTTTTGGTTTTTTATGCACAAGGCGTTTTCCTCTGTAACTTGGTCATTTGGAAAGCCTTGCTATTGGCTTTCCTACCATTGCTTTGTCTGGACCACTCAACGCGCTCGACCAAATTGCGAGCCGCTGAGTCAATCCAAACTCTTTCTATGCGAGAAACCGGCCTTGTACATGTGCATTGATTTTTATCAATTTTTGCTTATCGGCACTACGCCGGCTTTGTCAAAATCTTCTATTTTGCCTTTTGGATGCAGTGCATCGCTAAAATTTTACGCTCATACTTTAGAATTGGGCTTTCAATGACCGTACATCAAAGGTCAATGTCTTTGGTGGAGGAGTAAAAAATAAAAATATTTCAAATATTTTCGTGGTACTTTTTAAACTGACTGTGGTACTTTTGAAAAATCTATTTTAAGCCCAATTTCGGCGTACTTTTGAAAAACCAATTTTCAAGCCAAATTTCAAGGTAGTTTTGAAAAATTAATCTGCGGGTGAAATTTTGGCGTACTTTTGAAAAATCAATTTTCAAGCCAAATTTCAACGCAGTTTTGAAAAATTAATCTGCTGGTGAAATGTGGGCATAGGTACTTTTGATAAATCGATTCTAAAGTTAAATTTCGACGCAGTTTTGAAAAATTAGTCTGCGAGTGAAATTTTGGCGTACTTTCGATAAATCGATTCTTGAGCCAAATTTCGACGCCCTTTCAAAAATATTATTTTTCAAAGTCCAATTTGTGGTACCTTTGAAAAAGTATATTATTCATAAATCTTTGTCATTATATACTTTTGCTCTCATATCCTGAACCAAAAACATTTTTCCTAAGTGAAAATTCGGTGTTTCTTCGAATTTTCACCTGGTCATTTCCAACGCCTTATAGGACCCAAAACGCTCTTTATGGACTGATCTGTGCCTCTGCAGACTCTTAAAAATGTCTTTAAATGAAATTTTTGCCTAAGTCGAATTTTGATTCTGTCTTCAACTTAGGACGATTTTGGAGAGTTCTACGGCAATATCAAGGTCTCTCTTACGCTCAAATCAACTTTACTAATATTAGATGATATCGGGCGTTGCCGATTGCGAATACCTATTTGAACGATAAAATTGAGAAACATTGGCCTTGTACTTAACCTTAGTGACACCACGTAAGAGTGAATTGCGCCGCATTTGAGTAAAATGTTAATGAAATGGGTATTCACAGTCTTCTTCGTGCCACTGCAAGTTCTGTCCATTTTTGAGTGTTAAGCCAATCTTTATTAGGAATCTTTTCACGAAATTTGGTATAAACCCATTTGGGGGTTGCCGAACCCACTGGTGTAAGTACTCAGATTTGAAATAAGAAAATCGCTAATAAAATTTAATCTTTTTCTGCGCCTGAAAACAAATACAGTAGGCCGAGCTTTTAAGAAGTCAAGTGGAACAGAAACATCACACTATTTCAATCCATTTGTCATATGTGTATGAAAATGTTTACGCGATGACGCATATTCTAGAGCCTAAAGCCATCCCTGGTGTTGATAAATAAACATGTAGCCCAGTCGATGAAGTCGTGAGTTCGTGAAAGTATATAGAATAATATCCTGAAAAGTTTACATTTCGCTCGGATGCAGAACATAAAAAAAGTGATAAAAAAAATTTTTGTCATCAATTTTTTCAAAATTTTGAAATTAAATCAAGTTAGAAAAAAATAAAAATACAGATGGATAGATCACGTATTTATGAACAAAAAATGTCCTAACAAAATTTATCAAGCCACGGTTTTCCCGGAAAAGAATAGTCAAGTGTAACGTTATAACTCGGAGCGAGATCCATGCGTGCGCGCACTTGAATACGCATGACTGTGACACCGACGCACAGAATTACATGTCACTAAATCAGAATTTGTTCAATCTATATGAGTGTTGGTTTATTTAAAAGATGGGAATTGTAGCTTTCTGATGTTTTTTTGTTTTAAATAATACAAGCAAAAGATGGATGGGAAAAATATACTTATATATATTATCACGCCCGAACTCAAAAATAAAAGCCCTTCAAAAAAATTCTTTCTTCATTGAGAACTGTTAAAAAGTATGTACACTTATGATTATTATGGTTTATTAAGTTGTAGTAACGAGGATTAAAAAAAGTACATTTCAAATCATTTTAATTTCCTTGCTTGATGATTTTTTTGTTATGTATATATATTTTAGGCTGTAACTTGTCGAGAAATTGACCCATTAGAAAAAATAAAATGTCATTATTTCGGAGAAAATGTATACTTTTCGAATGTTCAAACACAAAATCGTTTACTTGTATACATTTTTTCGAAAATATGATCAATCAGATCATGATAAGAAATTGCGATTTTTACGATCTTACCCTTGTAATTATGAAAATATCTTTGATTGTTTTGAATATAAATTCTGAAACTTTCCCAATACATTAACAAATGTATAAGGAATCCATTGGATATAGCTGAAAATACAATAAAATACAATACAGTAAAGACACGTAAAAATTCATGCGAGCGATTCAGCAGCTATGTGTGGTGTCTGTGTATGCGTTCATAATTATATATTTTCCCTCCATACTCACTATCTTCCTATTCACTAAGAAAAATGTTAAAAATGTGTAATCAGAAAGAGAAAAAAGCTTTATTTTACTCGATAGAACAGCTAAGAATTTTTAGAGGTTCCATAGTATGCATTTAACCGTGCGCTGGCCGCGCAGAGTGACGAAGTCAGTTCACTATTTTTTTACAGGAATACCGTGGCTTTAGCGATAAATCTTATTAAGATATTTTTTGTTCAGAAACTCGTGGTCTATCCACCTGTATTTTTTATTTTTTCCTACCCTGACTTAATTTCAAAATTTTGAAAAAGTGGATAAAAAAATTTTTGTTTTTCATTTTTTTTTTATGTTCTGCATCCGAGCGAAATGTAAACTTTTCAGGATATTATTCTATACACTTTCACCAACTCATTAAAAAAAAATTATCCAGTTTGCAAATTTTTGGGGGTTTCACTATAAAACGTTCTCTGTCGTCTGGGCTCGAGTCTGGGCTAATGGCGAGATGTTTAACTTCGGACCGACTAGTGCAAGTACGTGCACGAGGTTTGGAATTGGGGAGAATATATACGTCATCACGTGGAAATTCAAATTTCAAACGTAAAAATAAAATACTAAGAGACGATAAACTAAAACTTTATGCTGCATTTATTAATTAGAACCTCAAAGCTGTTCACGACATACATTAGAATATCATGACCCTATCGGATTTTTGTTAGTTAAATATTTTCGGAGTAACTGATACCGAATCTGTTGTTAAAAGTTAAAAATTAGTACAGGAAAACTTTACTTTGACTCGAAAAAAAATTGTGCAGACCTTAAAATTTGGTTATAGGTTCAAAATAAGTCAAAATTCACGAAACAAAAAAGTTTAGGAGTTTTACGGATCCGCGCGAACCTGTAGGGGGTGAAAGGGGTATTTTTAATTGAAAAATCGATGTTTCTCTATTTTCTCAGGAAATATGACATTTACAAAAAAAAGTTCAAATAAAAATTGTTTCTGACAAAATTATCTTTAATTTGATGTTAATTTAATTTTATAGCAATAATTAACTGAAATACTGGAGGTTTTAACTTCGGAATAATATGAATTAGATCTCGTTTTTTTTTGGCAGGTTAATAGTAAATGCATAAAAAGAAATAGTTTCTATATTATGCGAGGTCTGGCTAATTTATAGGAGGTGGATGCTACCTCTTTTCAGGGGGTGGCACCTAAAAACAAAAACATTGGAGCTGAGAGAGAATTCAATTTTAAGAAGAAAATATTCTATGCAACTTTTCATATCAATTGATAGATTTAAGTTATAACTACTAGAAAATTTGGGATTTAGCTTGAAAAGTGGTATTTCAAATACATTTTCGTCAAATAACTCGAAAGGTATTACATGAAGTAAAAACATTCTAGAGACAAATAAGAAAGCAACTACATTAAGGATGAATTTCGTTTTTTTTTTTTTCTAATTTCTGTAAAGTTAATGGTTTCGAAGATCTGGAAGTCTAAAGGTCTCGAACGAACATTTATAAGACGAAGTATTTAGTTTAAATGTTAAATATCCCAGAAACTATGTCACTTAGGCCAAAAACGCTAATAGCCAAAATGGAAAACTGTTAATTAGGCTTTCAAATGCTATTTTTATAGCATAGAAAACAAAGAAATTATGACAGGAACAATGTACTTTTTCAAATTTTTTTTTAATAAAAACGTCGCAATTTTGTTAATATAAGTAGTCAAGTAATTAAAAAAATATATTCCCATATACTGTTTTTAGTTAATATATAGTGTGACTCAGACGCTCAAATTTTTTCATCTTCCTACAGCGCTTGCTTTAGAAAAAAATTGCATTTTAAACTATAAAGGGATTTTATAAAAGACGTAACATTCTTATTTCTCAGCAAATATCTTAAAAAATATTAGTGTAAGAGAAAATATGGTGGACATCAAAAATGAAGCTTATAAACTGAGAATAAATTTATTTTCTTTATATATTTGTGTAGGGTTGATTGTTTCGGAGATATTTAATTTTATAGATGGCATCCGTCCGTTTTTAGGATGAAGTACTTAGATTAAAATGTCGAATATCTTGGAAACTGTGACACTTCCATCAAAAGTTCTAAGAAACAAAATTAAAGGTAATTAATTAATCAATCTTTAAAATGATTTTTTGTTTGTTTCTACATCACAAAAAATAAAGAAGTTATGGCCGCTTCAATGTGCGTTTTCACATTTTTGTTAACAAAATGTCGGAATTTTGTTACTTTAATTGCTCAGTAATTAATTTTTTTTTTCAAAATGCTGTTTTTCGTTAATATATAACATCACCTGATGTTCAATTTATTTTGTCCCTTTAAAACACTTTCTATCCGCGATATTTCGGTTAATTATTTCTATAAAATTAATTTAAAAACACCAAATTAAAGATGATTTTGCCAGAAACAACTTTTATTTGAACTATTTTCTTGTAAAAGGCATATTTCCCGAGATAATAGAGAAAACCGATCATTTTTATTAAAAAATACCCCTTTTTACTCCGCTATAGGTTCCCGCGAATCCTCCCTCCTAAACTTTTTTGTTTCGTGAACTTTGGCCTATTTTAAACTTATAACCAAAGTTTATAGTCTGCGCACAATTTTTTTCGAGTTACAGTAATTTTTTTCAATCTTTCCCTGTTCTAAATTCAAAATGGCGAATCCAATCTGCAAAATTTTTGCAGATTTACATGGAAATTTCAGGATATCAGGCCTGATGTTAAAGCATAAAAATTAAATCATACCTAGTGTGTATTTAAGCGTACCATATTTAAAAGGGTTTAAATTGTTTTAAACATGACTGAAAAAGATTATTTTATTATTATCTAAAAGTCCTAGATAATTTTTTTTTCAAAAACTTCTGTATCTTGGCTTCAATCGCCTCGCTGCATGTATATGAAAATTTTCAAAAATAAAAAAGTTTGTCGCTTAGTCAAAATATGTGCACATTTTTAGCGAAGTAATAGTCGAGTAATAAATTGTCGTTTAAAGAAAATAATAAACAATAATCGATAGAAACAAAAAGACCATTGGAAGCGCTTATTTGTGTACTTGAATTTAGAAAAAAATTCAAATCGATAGCTCAATTAGATTTGAAGATATGGAAGTGTAAATGTTAAAAAACACGATTTTTATAATCAATCAGTTGCTCAAGTTTTTTGTAAATAAAAAATATCTGTACCACAAAAAAAATATCGTAAATAGCCATTTCTTATGTAAAATTGTTCACTTTATAAAAACTATAAGGTCTGGTGTGATTCTACGCTATTTTTTTCTCGAGTTCAGAGAGATTTTTATAATCTGTTTCGCTTCACTATCAAGCTATTACAAGGGCAACGTCCATGAATGGAATTAATTTAAAATGTACGCTAGCGCTATGGCGTCTTCTGTTGCATGACCGTTTGTAAAGGAAAAAAAAAATCCTTTATTCTAAAAACGCTAAAATTATATTTTGTGCAACAAGCCTATTTCTGTGTACTCGTTTTTTTCTCGCGATGATACGTTCGTTATCAAGTTTAGTGTCAGCGCGCGTTTAGTAAAACATAACCCTATTGCAAATAGGAGGGGAAATTATCTTTTCCGTGAAATAGTGTTATATTAGTGATTTTACTAATTGTAATACACTTCTGTGAGTTTTTTCTGATATGCAGGCCCAGCAGGCCCTCATATATTATTTAAAAAAACACTAACAAATGCCAGATTTACTATACCTAACCAGTGTCAATAGAGGCTTACTACTACTCATTATATCTTATTTAAATACGTATTAGATTCAATTACGGATAATTACAATTGTTTTGTAAATATTTTGTTTGTAAATTACGGCAATATTTACAATTTCATTAACTTGTAAAATCTGTTCAAATAAATTTGTGCAAATAGCAATTATAGGACTACTATATTAAGTAAATTGTAAATAATAAATATTAAAAAAAATCACTAGACTATTGTCATTCTCCTTATTAGTCCTGTAACTTGTCCTTACTTCTGTAGGATATTTTGAGTAGGGAGATTTTGTTTTCAGGAATACTTAGTAGGTGTCTTAGTAAGTATTTCTGAGTTGGGTGGACATCCGCCACCTGGTACATTTACTCTCTGTTAATACTTGACCGATTTTCATAAAACTTGCACTTTTTATACCAATTTTACCTTTATGAAGCTAATGGAAAGTGGACCTCCTTATATCTAGAAGACATGAGGAGACTGCCCAAGACAGCCCCAGAGGTGCATGAAATGTTCATGTAGGGGAAGCATGTTGTGAAACGGTGTGACCATAGATTCTCAGCTGTTGCTGCGGATATGGCATTGGAGCAACCATTAACAGATCTCAAAAGACAAAAACAGTTCGTAGCAGAATGGGAGATAACCCATCATGAGCGTCTGATGATATCCAATCTATTTCGGGAAGTAACAGACTCCATTACTCTTGTCGAAGGTTTGAACATCCACCATGAGTTTTCGAAGATACAAACCCAGAGCTTAGACGAAAAGGTCATCTCAATGTTCACATACATTTTACAAAAAGGTAACCCGTTTGATATGCTTCCTAATCCATTACACAATCTATTGGCAAAAGCACCAGTTTCACAAGATACAAAGGAAAAGATTTTAACCGTATTTAAAACCGGCGATGATTTGTATTCTACACTGCGAAAAACACGGTATGAAGACAAAACAGCAAGGATATCAAGTGCCATCCACAACGCCATGCTACCAGCATTTGATAACAACAAAACATCAAGTACAGGTCCTCCTCCAGCGAAATCTTGCAAAAAAAAAGGTCAAACAGTACAGCTCACCATATGATACAAATAGCTTAAGCTCTTGGATATGACATGCAGGAGCTTTTTCGGTGTGATCTATCTGATAACTGTTCACAAAGCCCCAATACAGTGATAGATTATTTAACTCAAACACCATGTGATACTAACCACACCTTTAGTGCCTTTTATGGGGATGAAGAAGATAAGATATCATTTAACTGTACATCTGTGTAAAATGGAAAACCAGTAAATTACCCAAAATAAATTGTTTGTCAGTAGAGGAAGCTGACTTTAGAATGCTGATTCATTCAAAGTATGCATGCCAGTGTGGGTTTACTAAAATCGTTCTTGTGAGTGCTGACACTGACATAATGGTTTTAGTATTATTACACTGGGCTACTCTTCATCAACTTTGTGTAGAAGAAATGTGGATATGCACTGGAGTTGGTGATTCCACGCGACTTTTGCCTATTCATGCCATTCATCAAAAAATGGCCCAAAACTTGTGCTCTTTGCTTCCAGCCATTCATGCACTATCTGGATCACATTATACAAGTTTGGTACCAAGAAAGTAGCTCTTAATAGTGCATCTACAGCATATTTGGAGAACTTTGGAGTATCACATGACTGGAATGAGATAGAAAAAAGCTTTAAATCTGCAGAAGAATACTTAGTGCAGCTATTACGAAAGGGATCATCTTGCAGATCTCTCGATGCACTCAGACTGTGGCTGTATTATCATGAAAAGAATACAGATATTGAAGATTTGCCGCCTACAAGCAGAAGTGTTAAGGGGCATTTGTTGAGATCTTATTTCTACACATACCTTTAGCAACACTGTATGAATAACGTGGTTGTTCGCTTAGACCCCCGTGAATTTGGTTTTGACGTGATAGAAGATGATTTAGTGCCAGAAAAGAACTTAAAAAAATATATCGATGACTTTGTTGGGGCATGTAGTTGTTTAAAATGTGCCAAATCCTCTTGCATTTGTAGAGAAAATGAATTAACCTGTTGCTCCTTCTGTAAGTGTAAGAGTGTTGAGGGGTCAGATTCATCTTGCAAAAATCCGTTTTAGATAAAATATGAACATGTTTGTAATATTATCATTGTTCAATATTGATTTTTATGATAACATAATATCACTTTATTCATGGTTTCATGGTATTATCATTATTACCTTATTTTTCCAACAGTAGTATTGAATTTGTTGCAATATATAACCTATTCAGTCAAAATATCGAGGAATCTTTTTGTATTAATGAAAACATAATAACAATGAAACAAAAAATAGTTAATAAAGGATTACTATTCGCCTTATAAATAGTGATTACAACATATTAACTCAATTTCCATGCAAATCGGTCAAGTATTAACAGAGATATAGGCAGTCTTGTGATCGAGCGGCCGCCATCTTTAATGACGTCATAGCGGGAAAATGTACCAGGTGGTGGATGTCCACCAAGTCAAAAATACTTACTAAGACACCTACTAAGTATTCCTGAAAACAAAATATCCCTACTCAACATTTCCTACAGGATCTAGAGCCAGGTCCTGGATTATATAGCTAAACTAGACTAGATAGATTAAATAAGCTTTTTATTATAAGACATTTCATAGAAGATTTTTCAAAAATTAAAATTAGATACGTATACCTAGTCATAATATTTAGTTGCTTCCTAAATTTTATATTAACGACCCAGTTATCGGCATATCATATCCACATATGCTCGATTGGAACAACGTCAGGTGCTCTTGCTGGTCAATTGCAGACTTCAAAAAAGCGCTATAAAATTATTTAGTTTTATAAGCTGAATTTTTTTTCTTAGATTAGTCACGGAAACGTTTTTAAAATAATTTCTTAACTGCTTTATAAGATATTTTATAATTCTGCTGTAAAGACGTTTTAATGATAAATTTATAAAACAGTTCAGTTGCAGACAACCAAATAGTGGTTTCTGCAACTCTAATATAATAAATTAGCATTTTAGAAGCATTTGTAAAATAACAATAAAATAAAAGAATCATATAACATTTACATTATAAAACAAATTTGCTTTTTTGGTAGTGATTCCGTAGGCAGCGGTTTTTTTTTTTCTTTAATAAAAATGTTCTCGGCTTAATAATTCACAATAAAAGCGTCTCAAGCTTCTCACGACGATGATTAATTAGTCTCGGTATATAACCTATTAAACAAAATCAAAAAGGTATATAAAAATATCCACAAATGAATCTAATTTGCACCGCCCCCGTATTCAGGTTTATACGCCACACTTTTGCCGCACCCAGTATATCTAGTTGATATTTTATCTCTCTAACCCGGTATTATAATTTTGGTGTAGCGTCTAAGAATTAAGAATAATAAATTGGTAAGGTAAATATCGTTAGAGATTCCGGCTTGTATATCGAGATGAGTCCCGGTAATGACGAACCGGATTATGTCGACATTAGTGTGTAATCTGTGCACTAGATGGCTCTCGCGGCCCGATCTAAAGCGCTGTGTAAATTTATATTTCCCTCATGTATGCTTTGTACATAATATAAAGTACACTGTTTATATTTGCAAAGCAATATTGGCATGTGGACTCTGTGCATTCAATTTTACCCCTTTTTTTATTATTTTTTACGGTTTGCTCTAGAAATTTTTGATAAATATTGCAGGAAGTTTAGTTAGGCTTAACACGTCTGTTCATTTCGTAGTCGGATTTTATATTTAGTTAATACGTAAAGCTCTTGGACGCTGCTTTAACTACATGGAATTTAAAATAACGAATTAATGTTGCAATCGGTAGCTGCCAACTGCCAACCCGTATTTGAGCAAAATTGAACTTTGATATAGCATTTAAAGTTCTTAATGATATGCTACCGGGCTATTAAAAAAGTTTGAATAATATTCTACTAATAGTCAGGTGCATTTATACGAAAAAGGTGCGTTATTATGGAAATACTTAGAACGTAAGAATTTTTTGCAACATACTCTAAAAACTACCAACTTAAAAATTTACCAATTAAAAAATGTGCAAATCAAAATTCTTTTAAAAAACTCAAAAAGTCAATATTTTATCCAAAAAATTTTTGAAATAACTCAAACGGTTCAAGTGATAAAATTATGAAAAAAAACTTACGGGGTTTCCGAGGTGACTGATTACGATTTTGACATAATTTCAAAATATAAAAACGGAGGAATCAAAATAGTATAATCCGGGCTTTCACAGATTTTCAACTTATCTGCTTAATGTATCTTTTACTAATAATCGGATGGGAATTTTAAAAATACTGGCTTATTTGAAATAAAATTCTTAAAAAAATAGCCGAAAAAATCAAAATTGTCTTATCTTATATATCTATATCTTATATCTTTTTATAAGAAGTAGTAAATTCACCAAAGTTTACAAAAATAAAACTCATTTATTGTCAAATATAACGCACCTATCCCGAACGCGTATGTCAAATAGAACGTTCAAAGATTTCGGACGAAATAAAATTTTTAATACTCCGTCAATTATTATCAAGGAGGCATTGTACTTTTTTTTTTCGACTCTACGTTATTTTATGTAGTTTTAGGGTATAGAGTCCATTATTTTTTAATTTTCAAAAAAAGTGCATTTTCACAATTTTCTTTGACCCAATTTTCCATTGGTGCATTGAAGGTTTATTGTAGTCAATTCTTGATTTAAACGGGTATTCCACCGTCGTCTAGCTTGACCCGCCTTCTTCAAACGACAAGCCTTTCCTCCAGATTTTACATCTTCGAGCATTTTTTTAACTTTAGCAGCAGTATGCTCTTTATTTCGATCTTCTCTCAAGATTAATTCTAATCCTTCTTCGAGCAATTCTGACAACTCCATGTAAATTTCTTCGTCTAAAATTCCATTCAGGTATGCCGTTGCTACATCGAGTTGATGAAGGGTCATATCGAATTGTGCTGTCAGCTCCATTATGATTTGAATTGAGCTTAAATGGGATACAGGAGCAAAAGTGTCATGGAAGTCTATACCTAGTCTTTATTCATTTTCTTAGTTTTTTTATAAAATAAACTTGTTTTTCCGCTGGAGTTAAAACGCATTTAAGCTCGCATTTAAGATTACAAGCACATCAATATCTTCCGATACTACCACAGTATTTTTATCGCTTCTTTGACGATTGACAAATCAGCATCGTCAGTAGCAAATCTCGACATTTTTATACGATATCGAGTTATTTCCCACTTACAGAATGGTTGAAAAAAAACACCTTATACATTAGAATTTTGTGAAAACAATAAGTTATTACCTACACCTGTGTGTTTGTTAATTTACAAGCAAATGTTTTGTTTTGGGGTTTTAGTTCGGCAAGCAGTGTTCTTGCTCGTGATAAGGGTCATGGATCGAAGATCTTAATGAACCAAAAAAAAAACAGTGATTACTAAGGGGCGCCAACTGATTTAAATATTAATATTACCCTAACTAAAATTTATAACTCAGACAAAAACTGCTGCTCAAGGAATCACTACTTCCACATCCATATTTTCTATCCAAGTCTCTCATAACGAAAAAATTTTGAATGTGGAAATAATTGTTTATAGAACTTTAATAATATAATATGTGAAATCGTCTACCTCAAAAACCCATAAAACGATATCCCATTATGATTATAGCTTATAGATCAGGAAATTAATTTACTTTTAAGATCGATTAAAAATATCGCAACAAAGTACATTGTAACTTTTAACGGACTTCAAAAAATTTGAAAAAGGAAAAGGTTCTCAATTCGACCTCTGTCTATTTTTCTAGGGCACGGTGAGAAAAAATTGAAAACAAAATTTTTGTTGTTGAAAATTTTGTCAAATTTGGCAAAGACGCCGGGTCAAATTTTGGTCCGAATTGCGTTAAAATTTGTAATATTTTAGTACATAGTAGCTGAAAACAAATTTGATCTCTATTAGGAAAAACGGTGCCGTAATTACAATATTTTTACAGATTTACAAGAAATTTGATTTGTGTTTTCACTTATAATATCCCTAGAGCTTAAATTATTTCTGGAAATTTTTTCGAGGTCATGGATATTTTGAAAATTAATTTTCTTAAAATATTCATGAACGAGGAAAAATTTTCGGATATTAATTTAAGCTCGTGGGATATTCGGTAAGAAAATTTCACACCATTATTTTATAAATATTATGCCAAAATTGAACATTTTTATTACGAATGACAAAAATTCATTCATCATATTGAGTCATCGAATAACAACGGGTGGTTAATAAAATACGAAATTTCCTAGTGAAATAGCATACCATTCTCCAAGTTTAGTTACATGAACTTTTTATAAATAACTTAAAACATATTATATTTCCGTTTTTTATTAACTTTGGTCTACTAAAATTGGTGCAACATCGTTTATTTTTGATAATTATTCTACCTACTTCAAGATTTATATGTTTAATAAAATACAAAATTTCTTAGTGAAATAACATACCTACCATTCTCCAAGTTTAGTTACATGAACTTTTTATAAATAACTTAAAAAAACCGCTGCCCAAGGAATCACTACTTCCACATCCAGATTCTCTATCCAAGTCACTCACAACGAAAAAACTTTGTATGTGAAAATAATTGTTTATGGAACTTTAATAATATAATATTTGAAATCCTCTACCCCAAAAACCCATAAAACGATACCCCACATCGGTAGTGGGGTGGGGGTGGTGGTAGGGGGGTGGTAGCGAGGGGTGGATGAAGTAAAAAAATATTTTGAGGTTTCTGGTTCCTGTACATATACTAAATCACAATTTTTTTTCATCCCCTTTAATAAGGAGGTGGGGGTGGTTATGGGGGTGGCTAATGCCTAAAATTTTTTTGAAACCTTAGCTTCTCTTGTATATACTAAATACCAATTTCATGGACTCTTACCTGCTTGATTTACCCATTTACCCCAAATTTACCCCAATTTACCCCCCAACCCTTCGACGGAACAAGATGAAAATATAATCTAGTTCTAGATCTCGTTAAAGTACATATGTGTACCAAATTTCAAGTCAATATCTTAAACGGTTCCAGAGTAAACGTGCGCACAAAAAAAAGTTACAGACAGACAGACCGACAGACAGACAGAAATTTTTTTTTCGCTCAAACTTAAAATCTCGACGTTTCATGACATTTTAAGCCTATTTGGACAATAAAAATTTTTAAAAATTTTTTTGTCGTTACTATATACTTCCACTGGACGTGGAAGTAAATATATTTCCGTTTTTTATTAACTTTTATCTACTAAAATTGGTGGAACATCATTAATTTCTGATATTACTTAAATGCGAGCACAAGGAATGTATTCACTCTTGTCGCCGAGACAATAATTAACAACTTCTAGGTGGCCATGGAATAATAAAAGGTAACAAGATAGTAATGGCTGCTGCACTTACAGACGTCAATTAGATTAATTTTTACATTCTAATCATAACAAAATTTGATTATCAGCCAAAAGAATAAAGTGCATGGGCATATAGCTCAAAAATGGCTCCAGGTTCTAAAACATATGGATTGTGTATTTTGTGCAAAAAATATTCAGACATTGAAAAATATCATCGTCAGCTTACTTACTTGTCACAATTGGTTGAGGATATTCATTATGCAGAAATATTGGATGTAAAGCTATTCAGAAGAATCCAAAAATATCTACTAAAAAAATGTAATAGACTATCTAAATTAAAAGTAAATAAGATTGTGTCGAAATATTTCATATATTTTATTAAACATAGACATTTACAAAGTTCAGTCTTCAGTCCTATTTATTCTCCATTAAGACGAGAAGAATTCTTGCTAGACTTCCAAGTCCACTTAAATTTAGTTACTTACATGTGTTAATAAAATTTGTTAGTTTAACATATATTATTGTGATACCCACAACTTTATTTTTGTAAATAAAAAAATAAATATTAACATATTAATTTGTGTACTTATAATATCCTCGTGAATATCCCCTCCTTTGCGTCGCCAAATAAATTTAATTCTAAAAGCACTTCCAACTCCCGCGTCTTTACTTTGAGATTTTAAATGACAGAAAAATTTCCACTTATTAATTTGACAGAATGTAAAAAAATTCCGGAAATTTTTTGGGTTGCCATGGTAACTTAACAAAAAACAAGCCTCTGATTGGTTAAAAAATGTGGTGTGAAATTTTCGGCCTAATTTATTTTTGAAACAAAAAAAGCTGAAAAACATTTTTTATTATTTATTATCAATATCGAATCAATTCCACCCCAAACGAAACTTCCCCACCCTCCCTTTTTACCCCCTGTCAATCTCTCCCACCTCTTCCGAAATAACGATAATATAGGTACAAAATCAAAAATATCCTTATTCAGCAACAGTCATGTTAAAATGTTTCAATGACCTGCAAAAAATCAGCTGAATGCTGATTATTTAATAGTTTTGGGGAGGGGGGCATAAATAGGGAAGGTGAGTGCAGGAAAGTTTCGTTTGGGGTAGAATCGATTCGGTATTGATGGTAAATAACAAACAAATGTTATTCAGTTTTTTTTGTTCAAAAATAAATTAGGCCGAAAACTGGCCTTATGAACCCTCCTCCTTTAATGGTTCTATGATAACGAGCTTGGCGTTCAAAACGATGCACAGAAGCTACACTAACCAATTTTTGAAGAAAAAAAAATGAACTGCCTTCAAAATTATGAAATGAAATGTCACTGTCCCATTATGGGTCAAAATCCTGAAAAGCTGGACAAAATTTATAACCTTCAGTACGTTCACTAAAATTAGAATTGAAAAGTTTTAGGACTTGCTGATTACGAATCCGATGTTAGAATTTGCAAAAACAAGATACTTGATTCAATATAGCGGACTAAAACCTTAAAGAAAATTCTAAATAATCTAAAAAAGAAAACTATTCGATTCGAGTACTGTGCCGCTGAGCTCCGTTCCCAGTGTTAGTTGCAAAATTTCTATTTGCGATAATTTTGTTAGTTAAAAAAGTTAAAAAAAAAAACCGCTGCTCAAGGAATCTTTACTTTCACATCCAGATTTTCTAGCCAAGTCTCTCACAACGAAAAAATGTTGTATGCAGAAATAATTGTTCATGGAACTTTAATAATATAATATTTGAAATCGTCTACCCCAAAATCCCCCATCGGTAGTGGGGTGGGGGTGGCTAATGCCAATAATTTTTTTGAGACGTTGTATATACTAAATACCAATTTTATGGACTCTCTTATCTGCTTGATTTACTTATTTACCTCATCATTTACCCTAATTTACCCCCCAACCCTTCGACGGAATAAGATGAAAATATAGCCTAGTTCCAGATCCCGTTAATGTACATACGTGTACCAAATTTCAAGTCAATATCTTAAACGGTTTCAGAGTAATCGTGCGCACAAAAAAAGTTGTAGTAAAATCTCGACGTTTCATGACATTCTAAGCCTATTTGAGCAATAAAAAAATTTAAAATTGGTTTGTCATTACTACTTCCACTGGATGTGGAAGTAATTATACATTTTCATATAAAATTTCCTTCTTTTTTTTGTCCTCTTATTATTTTCCGAAAAAGAACTAACAAAATTATTTACAAAAAAAAAAAAAAATGGGCGAACAAGGTGAACAAACAATTTGTTGAATTAAAACAAGTCGGTAAACTTTTTAAGACTATCATTTCTTCCATTTTTCAAAATATTCTCTTAAATTTTCAACGAATTTAGAGTTATAGCATTTATTAATTTCGTCAAATCAAAAAATGGAAATGGAAATGGATGGTTTCAGGTTGAGATTAAATGCTACCGATGAAAATATTCGGAAAAGAGAAAGTTTTGCGTTGTTCTTGCCAGCCGCAAGGATATTCCTATAAATAATTATTAATTAATTAAAAGTTGATTGATTGGTGTAGATTAATACAAATTAGAAATTGTTTTTTTTTAAATTAACAGTGTACAGAATTAAAAATTTGAGATAAGCATGTTGGTTGCTCATAGATAATTTCAGATTTTTCCACGTTTATTGTCGGCTTTGCAAAGCAAATGTGAAATATTATGTTAATAGCAGGTTACACAACATGGGTGGGCCAGATAAGCAAACGTACGTCAGCATCTAAAAGCGCGAAATCACAACAAAAAGTAGGATATACGTGTTACTTCCGGGCCCGGTTATTTAGCGACAGTATTGTGGGGACAAATGTAGTGGATGTGCTCCACTTATTGTATCTGAAAGGGCCAAACTTTACCTGTGCAACTCAGTGGTGTCGTACTTAATTCTTCCATGTTACCTTTTTACTTTCATTATATGCGTACTTTTATTGTATTTAAAAGTAATTATCCAAAATAAATATTAGCATGGAACAAGATGCAGTTAGTAGTGACACAGAAAGAAACAAGTATGAAAATAGGGAAATTATAAATAAATAAAAAAAAAAAGACGTAGTCCAAGCACATTAACTTAATTCTTTAAAGTCGCCGTCATAAAAAATTGAATTGTTTATTGTGTACTTGTTGTGAGGCATGTACCAATTAACAATAATAACAACAAAAATAAGGGCTTCATTGCAAAACGATGTATGAAGTAGGAACACGAGCGTAGCGAGTGTTCCTATCATACGAGTTTTGCAATGAAGCTTGCCACATGTGTGTTACATACTATTTTTTCTACGTTGTGAAGTTATTTCCCTTTTCAAAGTCTTTCCAAAAGTTTAAATTTGCTGCCTGTCAGATTTTATTTAAAGTGACATTTTCCGCTGTCATTCTGAAGTAAGAAAATTTGACTTTGTAATTGCAATTCATGTGTAATTAAAGTACATTTATAGAATTTAATTGTTATTACCAGTAAGTAATATTAAATTCATTAAGGTAAACACACTATTTCATTCCGGTGTGTGAAGATGTAATCAAGGCGTGTGGCAAATTCTTTGCCGCACGGAGTGCGGCAAAGTGATATTTTCTGCACTCATTTTGAAGTTAGAAAATTTGAGTTTCAGCACAATCGTAGAAAAAAATATTTTATTCAACTAAGTTGAAAACAGTTCCACATGTAGATCTCCTACAGTACGCATTTTTATAATCTCTTTCTAAATTCTTCATAGACAGATGAGATTGCATCAAGTAATGCCATGGATTAATGTCAATGTCAGTGTAATAGATACTTTATTATGCAAACCCTCGAACAACGAATTTACTTGGTTAAATGTTATGAAGTCGGAAATGTTAGAATACAATGTTTTTTTTTTGAAATTGTTATTTAAATTTTCAATAAAAATGTAAAAAAAGATGGTTTGTTTAAAGTCGATTTCATATTTTCACTTTTTCTCGGCAAATCAAAAATAAGAAAGTTTACAAGAGTGCGGTACCCCATCCGGGGATACTCTGCATAGTTTTTGAAGTTCCATGATTGTCATGTGAGAGTTAGTAGGTAGACCAAACAGTGTCATACATTTCTATTTTCCACTACTCCTTCAGTCGCAAGAATTTGGACGATCTGCTTCACATTGAAGACAATTCCTCCAAACGAAGCATTGCCTTCTTAAGGTGGTGAAAGAAAGATGTGGGTGGTATGTTCTCAATTTGACTATTGAACTGGTTGTAGAGAATCCTTCCGCTTCGTTAACGCTCTTTACAAGGCTTGAAGCATGGTACAGCAGCACCACAAAATCCAGAATTGTAAAATAATTGTTTTGTGGCATATCAAGCGGTACGTTAGATTACGATTCGAAAAGTCCGTCAACATCTGTTCTCCAGGAGCTAATTTTCCCATCGCCTCGAAAACTGGACACTATATGTGCTGTCGTAGAAGCGTAGAAAAACCGAAGTGGGTCGGACAACCAAGAGGAATGTTTTCGTTCATTTCATAGATTGGTAGATATCCAAAATTTTGTACACCAGATTTCCGCTTTGACGAAGATTACACAGATTTCCTCCAGATTTTCTCGGATTTCCTGGGATTTTCCTAAGATTTTCTTGAATTTTTTTCAAAAAAATTTTTGAAGCACGGGGGGTGGAGAAATACGAAAAGCAAAAGCTTTCCTAGGATTTCCTCGGATTTTCTTAAGATTTATTCAGATTTCTTTGATTTCTTCGATTTTTTTTTTCAAAAAAATTTTTGAAGAGCAGTGGGGAGAAATCCGAAAAGCAAAAGATTTCCTGAAATTTCCTGGGATTTCCTAAGATTTCTTCGGATTTTTTAAGATTTCCTCGGATTTCCTTCTGAGTGTACACCAGATTTCCTTCGCGGTTTGCCCCTCGGTAGATACTGATGTTGTTTGTCGATCCCGTATTCAATCCAAAGCTTTTTAATACCTTTCAGTTGAAGAAAGGTATATCTTGAACTAATAACGATGCCACTGTACATCGCTTTGCCGTTAATCTTAAAGTGTCCAGTGTATACACGCCAGACATGAAGGAGGAGGCGAGCATCAGTTTCTTCATGAAAAGTTGGGGATATAGCAGTATACGATGTGTTACTGACAGGTAACGTAGGTGCAAACCTCTTGTTTCCCACTAGGCAGTGCCCTTTTTGTAATGTTTTTGGCCAAAAAATTTCTGCTTGTTCTTGTTGTAAGCCAAGAACTTGCCGAAACATTTTGACATTACCACATTGGGCTTCACATCTGAACTTCTCGATTGTCTGGTGTCCGTCTTTAAACTTTTACTTACGTATTGGTCGAACACGATGTCCACCCTATTCACTGCAGCTGCATCTAAACGTATGGCTGAAGAACGCAGTAGCTGTTTTGTAGGAATGTTCGCTGTTGCTGAGGTGGCAACATGTGGATAAGACCGGCTTAATCAATTATTATACTGGAAACCTCAGGCTCACCAAAAATCTTTTCTGTTACCTTATAGGACTGTGCTATGCAAGATACTATGTCCGACATCTTGGAAGTTTCTGGAGTTTTCCAAGTTCAGAGATAGAAGATGACGTTGATTTTCATCAGTTTTCGGCAGCTTTCATTCTGTCTGCCGGCACTTTATCTTTCACTTCTGCCAATTTTTGACATGCACACAAAGTTTCAAATATGAAAATTTTCCTGTTTCACTTCCTACCCCCACGAACGTCTACCAGAGCAGTGCAACAGAAATGCACTGTTGTGAATGGTAATAATAATCAGGTAGAAACAAGCCTTGCATCGAGTCACGTTGCAAAAATGTAGTCAGCTCTCGGTCTGTAATAACGATATTGAAGTAGGTGCAAAAATAAATAAATCAAACGTATTTGTAACTAAGTTCAATATCAACATTGGGTAATAATGTTCAATTAACCAGACGGCGACGGGCGACAGTGAAATCTTATTTCATAATTTTTGTTACATTTTTTTGAGACGGTTCAATTTTTCCCAAAAATTATTTTGTCCAGCTAGATCTATAAAATCCCTGTATGCCTGTGACCGATTTATTAATGGTCGTGATTTAGAAGATGTTTGTTTATGAGTATTAAATAAGCGTAAAACATCGAGTCTGTGAATCGGCAAGATGTATATTAGTGGTAATTGGTGTCGGCTCTGCCATATCTACCACTATAAGGAGTTAATTGCCGTAATGGGCTTGGTAATCCGGGATGGGCGCGGAGGTTAACCCTCGGCCTCGTGGAGCCTCCATTAGGCCAATCTGCTTGTTTGCGCAGCCATGCCGGAGAGCCCGTATCGAGTTTCAGCCTCGTCGCCGGAGAGAGTATGGGCGATCCTTCGTTTTATTCTTTATTGGTGGAAAAGACAGTAAACACAATGTGATAATAATAGTAACCGTTGTGGTATGCAGATATTCTACATCGTGTGCATTATTAGGAAAATATTATATTAGTGAACTCCAAATAAATTGCGAATGGAATTGTTTTGCTGCAGCAATTTTATGGCTTTAATTTGTTTTAGGTATGACAAGTGTAATGAGAAGTTTTGGATTAAATCTGTCCATTGCTTCATATCAAATGTAAACAATTAATGTTGCAAATTAAATATT
This sequence comes from Rutpela maculata, assembly GCA_936432065.2. Classification (NCBI taxonomy): domain Eukaryota; kingdom Metazoa; phylum Arthropoda; class Insecta; order Coleoptera; family Cerambycidae; genus Rutpela; species Rutpela maculata. The sequence continues at coordinate 287,452,418 of OW386285.2, read as the reverse complement.
TTCTGCAATTTTCCTTATTATCTCCGGTGCTAGTAATCATATCGCAGAAATAAAAATACCGCAATAAGCTAATTTATAGGTTTAGCTTTATTCGAGGTTTTATTACAAACAATTTGGTATTTTTATTTTAGCGGTACTATTAGTAGCACCAGATATAATAATAAACATAGCAGATAATTTACTTTCACATCCAGTAGAAGTATAGTAACGCAAAAAAAGTTAAATTTTTTCTTGTTCAAATATGAAACTTCGAGATTTTAAGTTTGTGCAAAAAAAAAATTTCTGTCGGTCTGTCTAACTTTTTTTTGAGCGCACGATTACTCTGTAACCGTTTAAGATATTGACTTGAAATTTGGTACACGTATGTATTTTAACGACATCTGGAACTAGATTATATTTTGATTTTATTCCGTTAAAGGTTTGGGGGTAAATTGAGGTAAATAGATAAATCAAGTAAGAATCCATAAAATTAGTATTTAGTATATATAAGAGAAGCTAAGGTCTCAAACAAATTTTTGGCATTAGCCACTCCCATTACCACCCATTATTGAAGGGAGTGAAAAAAATAAAATTGTGATTTAGTGTGTGTGCAAAAACAAAAGGCCTCAACAGCTTTTTTACTTCATCCACCCCCTACCTGCACCCCCACTCTCACTACCGATGTGGCATATCGTTTTATGAGTTTTTGGGGTAGATGATTTCTATATTATTATAGTTCCATAAACAAATTTTTGTCATTATGAGACTTGGATGGAAAATCTGGATGTGGATGTAGTGATTCCTTGGGCAGCGGTTTTTAATTTTGCTACATAAACTGTGTAACATAATTTTATTTATCTATAAAAATATAGTTCTAAAATATGTATACATAAAACTTTGGACAGTCGGCTGCATTACAGTACTTTTAATATTTTGTTAATTGCAAATAATTTATCAATTTATCGTTCTAAGAAACGAGAGGCTTATACTTTATGTAGGGCCCATTACACACAATAAACCGATAATCATAAAAATGTACTGTCACGCCGATTTTTTGCTTTCACTAGATGGAAACCTAATACGATGATCCATCTCCACGGGCCATCATCAACTATAGTTGAGCGTCTACTCTTCTCTCATCCGACAAATATTGACATAACGTTGTCCACGTAACGACCTGGGAATCTTACTAAAATCAATATCTGCTAGCAATGATTCCGTTGCAATTATGCACTATGTGCAAATTTAGAGATTTCCATATTTATTATTATGCTGTTGTTGCTTAACGAAAACCACCAGAAAGTATAGATCCATATAAAAATCTGTGAAATGAATGTCGATTTTCGAGGCTTTTATTTGCGTGTTCGTATGTATAAAGTAGATTTATTTTTGCAGTGAGGTGCAGAGGTAAGGTCTTGTTATATTATTAACGAACTATCGCAATTATATATGTATAGGGAATTTCATCAAAATTATACATACTTCTGAGGTAATTCCGGCAAAACCGAAAGTTTAGGCACATCAATCCAAGACCAAATAATGTAAATAGTCTGGTTATTCATTTCTAGCAGTTATCATTTCCGTACCTGCAGTACGTTTTGAGAAATTGTTGATACAGTATCGAGAGGTAGGTCAAGTCTTTGGAGCCATCTATCGGAGAAACTCTCCATAATTTGAAGTTTTGCCAAAGGAACTTATTACTCAGAATCAGTTATGCTACAATATATCAAAAATTCGTCAAATTTGACAGGCCAACAATTTACCTATAAAACGTGCGGTGTTCTTTTTCTGTAGTTTTAAGAAAATTTCAGGTCTAGACTTTTCCAATGTGATTTTTCTTATTTTTGTAAAATAGATCACCCCGTATATATTTTTTCAACATTCAGTGAGGAATTATAAAAGTTCAGAAAACAGTAAACAAAAATACGCTAATAGTTTTTGTTGTTGAACCTTTAGTGATTTTTTTACAAGCGATTGAGCTTGGAATAATGCAGAAATAAAAGATATAAGATTATAATTTGCTTAAATAAATTATCTAAATAAGAAATAATTGTCAGTATAACCGCAGTAATTGTTTTTATATTACGAAAAACATTTTAAAAACATTTTTTTATTCCAATTTGAGTTTAATGAAATTTTAGTGTACCAATATATCAAATACATAGATCTCAGAAAAAGAAGCACTAATAGTTTTCTTTTTATTATAGTTATAGTGAACTTAGATAGTTTGACATTTATATATTTTGTTGTTATAGAGATGAGGATTGGTATACTTAATTGTTGCATATCTATGTTAGAAAGAGAGAGAGAGAGACCAAATAATTTAAAAAAATGCCTAAATGTTAATAACATTTATTGTGGTATGCTTTTATATTTCTTTTAATTCTTTTTGGGATTTTTTCGTTTAAAGATAAAATCAAAACATTCTACAATACAATTCCCCAGTAGATGTTATTTTCCAGTTATATACTGGATGATCCTATTAATTTGTGGATTATTTGGACTTTGTTTTTAGGAAAATATACATGTGGTAGAAAGTCCCAAAATAAGAAACAAAGAAAAATATCAAAACTATTAATAGATCATTTGTATAATTATTATACTTGGTAATTTTTATTATTTCTAATTATATTTTTTCTTTTTCAGAATCATATCCACATGGTATCGGAGAAAAACAGAAATAATGACAGAATTGCCAAGTTGGAGGAGCAATTGAAAGTGCTGAATTTAAATAATCAAAGGTGAGTTCATATTTGATTAACAATCCCTAAGGATTATACCTTTAGATATGTGATTTATCATACTGGATATTGTTATAGCTAGTGCACATATGTTAGTCAGTCCGGGCTACAGCAAGTTTGATTACATAGAAAAAAAAATGAAAATTAAGTATTTCACTACGGTCAATATCATAATGGATCACCTTCTCTAAAAAAATGTTTGTCTTTCAGCTAGGGCACTCACAGAAAACATTTCAAGCTTTGTGGAAAACCAATAGGTGGATATAGATCTTGAGATTACAAGTTTAGAAAAAGAAAATGGCGTTAAACATTTTCTAATCTAGAACTATGAATGTTATAGGAGGGCTACCAAACAAGATGCGCGTACGCTAGCTTAAACCGAAAAGAAAAATAGGATAATTTCCGAAATAATATCCGTTATGTATAATGAAGCCAGAAGTTTTATTATTGTCACATATTAGCCTATTAGTTTATATGGTTGATGAAACTCAGTTTGTTTTGCCCAAAGTTACTTCGAGGTCTTTAAACGCAGATGATCGTGTTAAAGGCTCCTTTTCTTGGGAGTAATTAAATATGTAATTAATATCATTCGTGGAAAATGTTATTACGTTATATTATTGCACATTTAGTGTCAGACTGTTCTCATCGCACTGGGCGATAAGTTGAGATATATTATTGTGGAATTTTATGCAGTCATTTTGATTAAAAAATTGATGTATTAATTTATTATCGCCGGCATACATTAATATTGGTAAAACAAAAGAAGTGCATCCAATAAATATTATGCGTGTAACATTAGTTTATTGGTCAAATTATTACTATACCTATTGTTCGCAAATTCGAAAACAAAGAGTACATTGCATTTAATCGGCAAGTGCCAAAAGATGCCAAAAGAAATGCTGAGGCCTTTGGTTCTTCTACACACACTATATCAAAATTTAATTTTTTTTACCCCTTTTAATAATGGCTGATGCCAATAAAAATGTTAAGGCCTTTGGTTCTTCTACGCACACTAAACCACAATTTAATTTCATAATTTTCAAATCTCAATTATATTTTTTACCCCCTTTAATAATGGGATGGGAGTGATAATTGGAAGTAATTAATGCCTTAAAAACATTTTATGATAAAATTAATACATCTTCTAACCTACATAAAGGTCGCTCCACTCTGGAATATACTATTGCATGCTAGATATATTATTTATAAAAACTACAAAGTATCATATAGATTGTACAACAATTATATTAAAAGTTCAATAAATCAGCCGAAGAGTATGATGCAATGATGTTCACTCTAATTTTTTTTTAAATGTATGGCTAATTTGTTGTTACAAACAACTGTGCGGGAATGGCGTCATTGAATATGACAAGGTAAAATCGTGCAGAGAATATATGCAAACTTATTTAATAACGAAGACGTGGAAATATAGTAGCAACTAAATGCTGTACCAGGCCAACAATCACTTATGTGTAGTTTTCTCGAAAACTGCTAATCTTAGGAAAAAAGTTTGAAATAAAACAGTCGTGCCCATACTCTATCTTCATTTCTTCTCAATATGGTTGGTATCTAGTTCGAACGATAAAAAAGTGTTTCGGTTGTTCTATTTGCCCCTGTAACAGCCTGACGCACTACTTTAGAAAAAATTTCATCTTTTCTACGCTTATTAATGTTTGACCTTTATATTAACACATTTTGTTAACAAATATGTAGTGATAACATGGTGAAAATTTGAAATGTATTGTTCAGTTTTGAGTTAGAGCGAGTTAAATGAAAAAATAATTGTTTTATTTATCCAGTAGACGCCGAAATCGAGAGATGGCCATCGAAAACTCGTGACGCTGTTAAATAAAATTCTTTATTATAATAATTAAACTACAGTGACAGATCATTCTGCTATTCGATAGTTCTATTCTGATAATAGATGAAGCGATTAAAAAAAACATTCAAGAGGATCCATTAAGAATTGCGACCTGTAGAGTGTTCCCGTACGTAGAGACCAACTGACGGAGATGTATTTCAATTTTCGATAGCAATTTTAGGACTTAATAAAAGTTTAAATCGATCTGAAAATATCATTCTGTAAAATAGCATCTTCCCTTTTCAAAAAGCTATGATTAAAATCGATTTCTTGCAGTAAAAATACATTTATCAGCGAAACCGATTGTTGGCTTGCTAAACGAGAATAGAGCACAGCCTAATGGGGTGTGCAAAAATAGACATCTGGCTCATATCCTATATCATTGATAAATATATTAAACAAGAGAGGCCCAAGAACAGACCCTCGAGGTGTACCAGGATAAATAAAGATTTCAAAGGATTTACCACAGTTCCAAATAATAGTGAATAGTTGCTCTTTGCTTTTCGTGCGGTGCTGTGTCCGCCGCATTAACGGCCGCTCTGTATTTTTATCTTTATTTGTAAGTCTATGTGTACTTCTACTTACGGGTCCGTTATTGGGTACATTGTTCCTGTAGAGTGGTGATTAATAAATAAATAAATTTATTATTATTTCATTTTGGTTGCCCTTTATGCAAACGGTAAACATTTCATGTAGGTATATAAAATTAGTGATTTGAAAAATTAACAAAAAATATAATGATTAAAAGTTACGATTAAATTTTACGGAAACACAGCAATTTTGAAAAGAAGTTAAGCGCTATACGAGCTATTGGATCAGGAGCCCGCCGCACAGTGTGGAATTTTCGTAATCTAGGCGGACAAAATACCATTTTGGCAAGTGTATAATATTTTAATAAACATCTTAATTTCTGAAAGTAAAATGATCAAACTTCATAAGCATATCTATATTTTTTTATCAGCAACATTCAAAACATCAAGAAAAGTGTCGTAAACTGTCGTGTTTCCTTGTTCACGCTATACCAAGTAGGGATAAACTGAATTGACACGCTTCAACTTTATAGTTAAGTACAAGTGTTCCTGTGGTTTACATATGTTTTAGTGACAATATTATTTTAATAGTATTTGGAGGTAAGTGTCCATATAATTTTTTGTTGAAAAATTATTCTATAAGACTAAAAAAGAAGATAAAAGTTTGAGCTTGAGATAACATGGCAAAATTATATTTTATAAATAAATAACTAAACTTTTTATTCATACCTCCGCAAACTACCCCCAACTTCTTATAGTCAAAGAAAAAAGTTAGTTTGTGTATTTCTAATATCACGAAGAAAAAGTTGCGCGAGCTTGCGCTCTCACTAATTTTTTCTTAATTTCAGAATGAGTGTCGAAATTTCTCGGAGGTCAATTTTTGAAATATGGGTCTCCAATCCCAGGCAAAACAAGTCAGACACCATAATGCCTTATATTTAGTTACTCATTCACAAATAGTATTCTGAGCAGCATTCGTAAGTTAGTAGACATTGTTTGCAGTAACATGGGGCAGAGATGGGCTAGTCGGATAGACATCAAGAGCGATTTTTAAAACATAATGGTTCTTGGCTTGATGGTAGTTTGGTTCTGCGTGACATTGTTTCTTTGGCCTTTTTTATTAATGTGCCCTGCTTTGCTGGGGCACCAGAGAGTTCTTTAACTATCGACGCTGAATCCCCTTTACCTACTGAATCCCTTTTACCTACTTTATGCAATTTTATTACACTTACAAGCGATAGTTCTTCGTGAGAAGCAGAATTAACGAGATGAGGAATTTTACGTTTCTTACTTTTGTAGCTGTCAAATGTTTTTGGGGCCTACCCCATGAAGTAGAGGGTGTAGCTTGGTAAACAATGTCAGATAACAACCATCAAGCCAAGAATCATTATGTTTTAAAAATTGCTCCTTGATGTCTATCCGACTTAGCCCATCTTTGCCCTATTATGCTGCAAATAAGGTTTACTGACTTGCGAATGCTGCTCAGAATACTATTTGGGAATGAGTGGTTACCTAACTTTTGTAAAATATAAGACATTATGGCATCTGACTTGCTTTGCCTGGGATTGGAGACCCATATTTCAAAAATTGACCTCCGAGAAATTTCGACACTCATTCTGAAATTAAGAAAAAACTAGTGAGAGCGCAAGGTCGCGCAACTTTTTCTTTCTGATATTAGAAGTACACAAACTAACCTTTTTTTTTTTTGAATGTAAGAAGTTGAGGGTAGTCAGCGGAGGTATGAGTTAAAAGTTTATCTCAAGCTCAAACTTTTATCTTCTTTTTTAGTCTTATAGAATAATTAAAAAAAAAAAAAATCATATCTTCAAATACCATTAAAATAATATTGTCACTAAAACATGTAAACAGCAGGAACTCTTGTACTTAACTAAAAAGCTGAAGCGTGTCAATTCAGTTTATCCCTACTTGGTATAGCGTGAACAAGGAAACACGACAGTTTACGACACTTGTTTGGATGTTTTGAATGTTGCTGATAAAAAAATATATATATGCTTATGAAGTTTGATCATTTTACTTTCAGATGTTTATTAAAATATCATATACTTGCCAAGATGGTATTTTGTCCGCCTAGATTACGAAAATTCCACACTGTGCGCCGACCACCATTTGGGTGTCATAGGTTTACTCCCAAAATGTGTGAATTGTTGTTAATTTGGGGCAGTAGGGCACAGAAATGCCTATGCCAGCCTTTTTTTGGTACAGGGGCGTACGGCTGGCCCAAATGTGTAAGAAATATGACTTGTAAAAGTAAAAAAAAGTTACAAATAAGTCACAGGTTTACACATGGCGGTCGGAGTATTTTTTAATTTACCCCCAAAAATCATGAATCCAGACTCCCGTTTATTTTGGGCGGTACAAGGAGGCACTACGCTCGCCCAAATTTGAAAAAAAAGTCAGATAAAAAAAATGATAAGTTTATGAATGGCAGTCAGGAACCTGGTAAATATGAATCTCCTGAGTGCGAAAAGATTCGCCATCTTTGAAAAGTGGTGCGAACGTCTTATATAGCGACTATAGCGACTCACTCACTGGAAATCGAGAAGTTCCAAAAGCGAGAAGTTTCCATGGAGTCGCTAAGAAACAAAAAGGAAAACTCGATCCATAATGGAGAAGTTTCCATGGAGTCGCTAGGAAAAATAAAAAACATTCGATATAAAAATATAATATCAATCTACTTAAAAAATACCAAAATCATATAAAATATGAACATGTATTAATAACAAATATACGTATATTAACTTCCATTTTAATTTTATTTATAGCGATAACGCTATAAATTTGGTGACCCCGACGTGATCATTTGATGTCCAACGTGATAAATATATACAAGAAGAGATTCGATATATCAACTACCGTTATAAATTGACCATTTTATGAAGAGAAGAATTTTCCGATGAATTTTGAATAGAGGTTCCAAATTTGAATAGATGTTCCTATAATTTATGGTAATTTCCTAATTCAATCAACTGAAGTTGTACATTACAAGTACTGTCATCTGTCGGTGAGTGAGTTAAAGTACATTTCCTTTTTTATCTAAGAGAGTAGTAAATCAATCAATCAATCACAATCGATTAGTTATGCAAAGACAACCTTCAGACGAGGATTTTCCTCAAACCCATTATGTCACCTCTGTCAAATTACCCCCATTCTGGAAATCAAAACCAGAAATTTGGTTTACCCAGATTGAATCACAGTTTTCTGTTGCAAAAATTGTCAATGATAAGAAAAAGTATGATCAGGTTATAGCTAATTTGCCATTAGATGTGATAGATAATATATACGATATAATATCTAATCCCCCGGAAACGGATCTCTATATAAATTTAAAGAAAGTTTTAATTTCACGTTTATCATCGAGTGAGGAAAAACGTCTGAATGATCTGTTATCAGGTTCCCAAATGGGCGATCTGAAACCTTCAGATTTCTATAGATTCATGCTGAATATGGTTGGAGGATTCAGCATGGTTAGTCAAGATTTATTGATAAAGCTATGGAAAAGACGTTTACCTCAAACAGTATATATTGCCATTACAGCTTCAGGGAAAACAGACACAAAAGAGATTCTAGATATTGCAGATCAGATCTGGGAGTCCTGTCAAAATTCAATGGTTGCATCGTACTCCAAAAATCCTCTTGACTCTGAGTCAACCCAGTTATCAGATTTAACTACCACTATCAAAAATTTTTCAATCACTTTCCATGATTCAATTAATCAAGTATTACAAAAACAAGAAATTTTTAATTCTCGATTAAACTCTTTAGAATCCAGACTTTCCAATCAATTCTTCGAGCCTCAACCTTCTACTTCATGCTGCAACAATTGCAAAAGTAGAAGCAATTCACAAACTCGTACCACTAATCGCAATCGTTCACCCAGCCGTAATAATGTTTCCAATAAATTTGATCGTACAGACAATACTATTTGTTACTACCATCAACTTTATGGTACCAATGCCTATCGTTGTGGAGGTGAATGGTGCAAATTCAGTAAGAATTGTAAAAAATCTGATAATTCTCAAAGATGACTGAAGTTTGATAATTCTATGACGTCTGATTTTGACATTTCTAACAGCAAACGTCGTCGACTTTTTATTTACGATAGATCTAACAACCTGAACTTCCTAATTGACACTGGTGCCGATTTATCTGTGGTGCCACGCAATGCTTTCACAGATTTAAAAAAGAATTTCGATACGATATTAACCGCGGCTAACGGTTCAACCATTTTTACATACGGTAAGAAATTGTTAAAAGTCAATCTAAACTTACGTAGATTATTTCCTTTCGTTTTCAATATAGCAGACGTTGACATACCGATAGTCGGAGCAGATTTCTTGTCTCATTTTGGTTTAGTTGTCGATCTTAAAGGAGCTCGAATAATTGATAACAAGACTAATTTGTCAGTTAATTGTTTTATTAAAATAGTCCTTTTATTAAAATAGTCCTTTAGACAATTGTAGATTAGATTCACTTAAATTATTTCCTTTGACAGATAAATATAACAAATTACTTTTACAATTTCCTAATTTAATTAGTTCCCCAGATTACAATTTACCTATTAAACATTCTATTGTACATCATATAGTTACTGAAGGTCATTTACCTTTTTCACGACCTCGTAGATTAGACAATCTTAAATTTAAAATAGCTCAAACAGAATTTAATAACATGGTAGAATTAGGTATCTGCAAACCATCATCTTCTCAAGTTTCCTCTCCACTCCATCTAGTGGCGAAAAAAGAGAATGACTGGAGACCTTGTGGAGATTATCGACAACTAAATACGATTACCATTCCAGACAGATATCCATTACCTCATATCCACGACTTTAGCTCTCAGTTGCACGGCTGCACTATTTTCTCCAAGATTGATTTAGTGCGAGCGTACCATCAGATACCTGTCGCTGAAAATGACGTTTATAAGACAGCTATAACAACTCCATTCGGACTGTTTGAATTTTCCCGCATGCCTTTTGGTCTACGCAATGCCGGTCAAACTTTCCAACGTTTTATGAATGAAGTACTTGTCAATTTACCTTTCGTTTTCGTCTATTTGGATGATATATTAATCGCAAGTCAATCAGATGTACAACATTTGGAACATTTGGAAAAGGTTTTCAAGAGATTAGACACATACGGAATTAACATTAAACCATCTAAATGTATCTTAGGAGTTGACAATTTAACCTTTTTAGGTCATCACATCTCTTCATCAGGTATTTTACCATCAACTGAGAGAGTCGAAGTCATTAATAATTTCCCTTTACCGAAAACTACAACGTTTCATAGGTATGGTGAATTTTTATCATCGTTTCATACCTCATTTTGCTGAAATATTACTTCCCCTATATTCTCTTTGTAACAGTTTATCTCATGATAAAATTACAAAGATAAATAGTTGGCCTGATCAATGTTTAGACGGATTTTCGAAAGCCAAAGACGCAATAAGTAATGCAGTAGTTTTAGCTCATCCTTGCAATAATGACGATACTATCTTATCTCTCTCAGTCGATTATTCTAACCTTGCCATGGGTGCAGTTTTAGAGCAAAAAGATAATAAGGGATTTCTTGCTCCTTTAGCATTCTTTTCCCGTAAATTAACCACAGCACAAACCAATTATTCCGTTTTTGACAAAGAACTTTTAGCATTATATACTGCAATTAAACATTTTAAGTTTATACTTGAAGGTCGCAAGTTTAATTGTTTTACAGATCACAAACCTTTAATCAACGCTTTATTCACAAAAGCAGAAAGATCTCCTCGTCAAATACGTCATTTAGAATACATAGCTCAATTTTCTTGTAAAATACAACATGTTAAAGGAAAACATAATGTAATAGCTGACAGCTTGTCACGTATTTACGACACTTCTTCCTTAAAACAAGATATTTTACCACTTCAACTTAAAAATTCTCCCTTCCTTAATGTTAACTTTGACCTAAAGTTGCTTAGTGAAGCTCAGGAAAAAGATTCAAATCTCAACTATTTATTGTCAGATAAATCATCACTAACTAAAACCAATTTCATTTTAAAAAAGATACAAATTCCAGATTCAAATGATTTTATTTGGTGTGATGTTTCTCGTGCAAAAGTCAGACCTTTTGTTCCACTTGTTTACAGACGAACGATATTCGATATTTTTCACAACTTATCTCATCCTGGTATTAAAGCCACTAGACTGTTGATTTCAAATAACTATTTTTGGCCGAAAATGAACACAGATTGCAATTTATGGTCAAAATCGTGCATTAACTGTCAAGCTGTCAAAGTCAGTCGACATACGCGAAGTGCTCTCGGGAACTTCACCATTCCGAAAATCAGATTCGACCACATCCACATAGATTTGGTAGGACCATTACCTCCATCCAAAGGTAACTCTTACATTCTTACGGTGATTGAACGATTCACTAGGTGGCCGGAAGCGTACCCTCTTCGCGATATCACAGCAGAAACAGTTGCACGTACTTTATTTCAAAACTTTGTTTGTCGATTCGGTGTTCCCTTGTCAGTAACTACTGATCAAGTACAATTCGAGTCAAAATTATTTAATGAATTTGCAAAGTTTTTAGGTTTTCAGAGAATACGTACAACTCCATATCACCCAGAAGGCAACTCTTTAATTGAAAGATTTCATCGCTCACTTAAAACTTCCTTGTTAGCTAGAGCCAATACATCACATTGGACAGATGAATTACCCATCATTTTATTAGCATTTAGGACAACTCCCAAGGAAGATCTGCAATGTTCACCTGCTGAACTCATATATGGTCAAACCCTTCGTTTACCTGGCGAATTTTTCGTTGAATCGTATAATTCCCCAGATATTCCTTATTTCATTGACAAATTACGCATTTATTTTAATAATTTAAAATTTGTTCCTCCAACTTCGCATGGCAATTACAAAACTTTTGTTAGTTCAGATCTTGCCTCTTGCGATTTTATTTTCGTTCGCATTGAACGTTTAAAACGTTCATTTACTCCTTTATATGAAGGACCGTTTAAAGTTTTATCTCGTTCAGATAAGTTATTTACCTTTAAGAAAGGAGACAAAGTCATAACTGTCAATATTGATAGGGTTAAACCGGCTTTTGTATTAGTTGACAGATGTGACACTTTGCCTACCCCGATTAAAAAGGTACGTTTTGCAATCGACACGTTGATTGATTGACTATTTTCTTTTTTAACGAGGGGGTGTATATAGCGACTATAGCGACTCACTCACTGGAAATCGAGAAGTTCCAAAAGCGAGAAGTTTCCATGGAGTCGCTAAGAAACAAAAAGGAAAACTCGATCCATAATGGAGAAGTTTCCATGGATAATTGACGGCGTATCGGCTGTTCCTACCGCATGTACTAGTTACCCTTGTCATTCGATGAGTAACACAAATTTACGACTTGCAATTATAAACTTGGTAAGTATGAACCCCCGAGTACGAAAATACATTCGCCATCTTTGAAAAGGGGTGCGAGTCTTGCCTTTCACGATAATTGACGGCGTATCGGCTCTTTCTACCGCATGTACTGGTTACCCTTGTAATTCGATTAGTATCATGAATTTACTGCTAGCAATCAGATACTTGGTAAGTATCAACCTCCTGAGTGCAAAAATGCATTCGCCATCTTTGAAAAGTGGTTCACGGCAATTCATGGCATATCGGAATTTCCTACCGCATGAACCTTTAATTCTTGTCCGCCTTAAGAGGACACCGTGTTCCGATTTATATGTATATATGTGTGCGTGCATGTATGCGCGCGTGCGTGTTTGTGTGTGTGTGTGTCACATGTACGAGAGGGTAATTAAAGAGAGAATAATTAAAACTAGAAGAGAAATTTATCAGAAAAAAACAAACTTTATTAGAATGAAAATAAATAATTATAGTGGAACCACGCGCTTAGACGTTTCAACCCCTCTAGTTGGCCCTTCAACCACTTGTCAAAGATGGCGCACGTCTTTTCGCAATCAGGAGGTTCATACTTACCAAGTATCTGATTGCCAGTCGTAAATTTATAATATTCATCGAATTACACGGGTAACCAATATATGTGGTAGGAAGCTCCGATAATACTAAATCAATTACCTAGAAAGACAAGACCTTCGCGCCACTTTTTAAAGATGGCGAATGTATTTTTGCACTCAGGAGGTTCATACTTACCAAGTGTCTGATTGCTAGCCGTAAATTTATGATACTAATCAAATTACAAGGGTAACCAGTACATGCGGTAGGAAGAGCTGATACGCATTTAATTATCGTGAAAGGCAACACCTTCGCACCACTTTTAAAGATGGCGAATATATTTTCGCACTAGGGGGTTCACTCTTACCAAGTTTATGATTGCCAGTCGTAAATTTGTGATTACTCGTCGAATTACAAGGGTAACTAGTACATGCGGTAGGAACAGCCAATATGCCATCAATTATCATGAAAGGCAAGACGTTCGCACCACTTTTCGAAGTTGGCGAATATCTTTTCGCACTCATCAGGTTCATACTTACCAGGTTCCTGATTGCCATTCATAAACTTATCATTTTTTTTTCAAATTTGGGCGAGCGTAGGGTGTACCACCCAAAATGAATGGGAGTCTGGGTTCATGATTTTTGGGGGTAAATTAAGAAGTCCCTCCAACCCCCATGCGTAAACTTATGACTTATTTGTGACTTGTTTTTTTACTTTTACAAGTCATATTTCTTACACATTTGGGGGCCTACCGTACTCCCGTGTACCAAAAAAAGGGGCTGGTATGGACATTTCTGTGCTCTACTGCCCCAAATTAACAACAATTCACACATTTTGGGAGTAATCCTATGATACCCAATTAGTGGTCGGCAGGCTTCTGGTCTATATGACCGTAAACATCAACAGATAGACTGCACTGCTCCGCCAATGTGTGAAATTATCCGGAGCAATGAGAGGTCAGCACGTGACGCGATCTTACCCCAGATAGCAAGTTCAATTTTTGTTTTTATAATGTGGTGGGAAAATTAAAAAACAAGTTTTAAAAGGAATTATTGAGTGGTATTGAATATTTGAAATGAAGATTTACAATCGACAAAAAAGAAATTCTTCAATTCTTCTTCAATTTGTTTTCTAGACAATATTTAAAAAGATTCAAACAACACAATTTACCTGATACTACTGCCAACAGCTAATTTAGTTGGTCACCTGTTAATGTGGAAGAACCGTGCGTTTAGGTGACGCGACACCAATTTATTTTTTGAAGGGCGCCAGCCGCGTTCTGCCCCGTTCTTCCACTCCCAAGTGGGTTCGAGATAAGATATACATCGATAGACAAGTAATGGGCCAAGACTGCACTACCTCATATCATTAACGACGTTCTCTTAAGACGTGATTTCATTTACTCACTGACAATAACGGTTTTTACGTCTTTGGATTATTGCGATTTTTGCATAAAAAAAAGTCACAATCAAAAATTTCTCTCCGACGGGGTTAAAATTTGACGTGATTGGTATCTGTTTACCTATTAATAATAGATTCTATACCTAATGACTTCTGGAAAAATCACATAAAAAATCCCTATCAAGCTCTCGTAAGGCGACCAGAACACTGAGTATCAGACTTGCGGAATCATGAGATTCCGATAACTCAGTTTCGGTATTCCAAACGAAAACTCCAGGGATTAAAACTAGCAACAAGTTCTTACATCAATTAAAATGCAATTAGTTCAAAGAATACCATTTATTAAATAAATTTGAAATGATACAGTTATTTTCTGCAAAATGATATAATGTGAAAGAATCACGCTTCCTCAACTAAGGCAAATTACTTTTTAACCATACAAATGAGAGCGTGCGCTAACAATCGATTTGGTAGAAAAGGTTCATTTAACTTCCTCAGAATTTAAGGCAAGCCTTTTAAAAGGAATTTATAATTTTATATTTTTGGTAATTATGGCTGACTGAAAATAATATAATAGTTATTTATGTTAGAAGGATCATAATGGCAATCATTATAGCACTAGCCGTGGTACTACATTATGGTACTATAGTGAAATCATAATAGTACTGAGTCCGATAAAGTATATCATTTTGACACTGAAAATGATGTCTATAATTAAGTCATTTTGACACGTCAGAAGATACAAATATTTTACTTAAAAAATTTTGGTTCGCTTGTGAGTAGCTTAAAGGTCCCATATCGTGATTATATCATTCACGGGACGGAGTTCGACTAACACATGAGTTTAACGACTTTCGGCCAGTCTTACGACGTACTTGTCCCCATGCAGATTCAATATATGAAAAGTGACACCGATTCGCCTCCGAGCGACTTTTGGGCAAAATGGATTTTTGAGTCCTTTGTGCACAAGACGGTTTTCCCTATAACTTTATTATTTATTTTGAAATGCTCTGCATTTGACATTCCTACCATCCATCGCTTTGTATTGACCACCCAAAGCACTCGTCCAAATTATGAGTCGCTGGGTGAATCCAAACTTGTTTTATACGAGAAACTGGTCTTGTGCATTTTCATTGATTTTTTGCCAATATTTACCTATAGACGCTACGACACCTTTGTCAAATTCGTCGGTTTCGCCCTTTTGATACAATGCATCGTTGAAATTGTATAGTCAGTCTTTCGAACATGATATATAATGACTGTACCTCCATGGTCAATGTCTTTGGCGGAGGAATAAAAAAAATAAAATAATTTTGTAACAGTATATGGTTTATTTTTCCTTGATCAAAAATTATACTTTTATTTTAGGTTAATTTTACCATGACCACCATATACTTTCACTCTCATATCCTGAACCAAAACATATTTTACTAAGTGAAAATTCGCTGTTTCTTCGAATTTTCATCTGGTTGTGCCTAATGTCTTAACGACTTCATAATAATAATAATAATAAGTTTATTAACCAATTTAGATACATTTAAGTACATTTGGTAAGTCAGGTAGAATAAATATAAATAAAGTAAATATATAAAGTAATAAGTAAATAGGCAAATACTGAATTAAATAACGACACTATAGTACATTTAACAAATAATAACAGTAAATAAAATAGTATTTACATAGTCTAAATACAGATAAAAAATAATAAAAACAGTCTACCTTAAAAAAGACAGGGTTAAGGACATATTTATATACATATTATTGCAATATGAAAATAAAATATAATATATTTAGTTTGAGGTAACCGTTACTGCCTAACAGTTATCCTCCATATATTCTCTCACTGAATAATATGTTTTTGAGATTAAAAACTCCTTTAATTTCCCTTTAAACTTCTCTACTGATCCAATATTTTTTTTTGCGTCTGGTAATTTATTATATAAGACTATATATACCAGAATGATTGGGTGAATTTTCATACAAAGTTGTAGAATGAACAGTAGATCTCAAATCATTGCCTTTTCGAGTTGGATAATCATGAAAGTTGCCAATCTGTTGATAAGATTGTAGGTTTGTCTTTATGCAATTTATGCAATTTATGCATTTTAATATATATACACAGGATACAGTTAATATCTTATTTTTGTTAAAGTGTGGCCTACACGATTCTCTTTGATCCAGATCAAAAATTAATCTTAGTACTCGTTTTTGCAATATGAGAATTCTTTCTGCGCCACTACAGTTTCCCCAAAGTGCTATATTATACTGTATGGCTGAATATATTAATGCATAGTAGACGTTAATTAATTGGTTATTTTGCAGGGAAGACTTAAGCTGCAGTATTGCATAGTAACCGCTATTAATTTTTTTACTTATGGCATTTATGTGTGTCTGCCATCTCATATTTGCGTCAACATGTACACCAAGAAATTTTACACTGTCAACACTGTCGATCAATGCTCCATTTACAATTACTGTATTTGGTGCAGTAATTCTTTTATTATAAAAGTGCATAGATACTGTTTTATTTGCATTTACCAGAAGCTTATTTTTATTGCACCAAATCGTAAATTGGCTGGATATAATATTTAGGTTATCTTGGAGTTCTTCATGAGTATGGGCAGAAACAGCTATTGATGTGTCATCGGCAAAAAGAATGACACAGTTAGAGCTAATTTCAAGTGGTAGGTCATTGATATATAATAAATATATCAACGGACCTAAGACTGATCCCTGCGGAACTCCGAGGTCAATATCATGAGAATCTGATGCAGTATTATTAATACTAACGTACATTTTCCGACTGTGGAGGTAAGACATTAGCCAGTTTAAGACATTTCCTCTAACGGTACTTTTGAGCCAGTTTCTGGCTCTGAAACCCTTCAGACTTGTTTGTCATGATTGAAAATGCCCTTAAATTAATTTTTTACCTAAGTCGAATTTTCATTTTGGCTTCGACCTAGGTCAATTCTGGAAAGTTCTACAACATTAACAGTGATTTAACCATGATTCTTAAATGATAAAAATACTGTTACGATTCCTATATAATTTGTTTTGTCTTAATGGAAAATAAATTATTATTATTATTGTTATTAGGTTGTCATGATTTAGTCACACCAATATAGTTTTAACCATGACAACCTCTACCAAACTTTCTTTCGTGAAATAAGTCAGTTGTTTTGTAGCAATGTCATCAACTTATTCAGAGTTCATAGCAATTTCTCAAACTTAAATTCTCTGACTTTTCCATATTTTTCAGGGATTTTCGGAAGGTTTTCCAGGCCTAAAAATTGATGAGCGGGGTGACACTGCTGGAAGTATAATATATAGTCCTATAATTTGAGAATTAAAAATTTTCAAATTTCCGGATTTTTCAATAAATTTTCGAAATTCCCTGATTTTTCAATAAATTTTCTAAATTCCCTGGCTTTTTCAGGTTTTCCAGGTCGCTATGAACCCTGTATTAAAAAGTTAAGATTAAGTAGTAACTTTTGTGTACAATATACTTCGTCCCGTTACCTATAAGTTCAAAGCGGTAAAAATTAAACAAAGCATCAACCTTTTGGACGTCAAAATATTTAGTTTGGATAAAATTGATAATAATAAATAGACATCTAAACGTCTCTACACTTCCGGACTACGCTACTACAAAATACGTTTAATAACATTTCAGATCACTTATAACGACATAAAAATAAAAAAGGAGCAAAAATATTCCAAAATTGTAATGCTTAATGAGACATTTAAGATTGCTTTATTCGCACGAGTGAGGCCTGGAAGTTTAAAGCGTTCACTCTACAAAATTGTACAGATATACTGTTATTTTTCACGAGACTCTCCTACAACTACTTTTTTAGTTGGGAGAAAATACTTCCTTTTGCCCGACTACATTTGGGTCCTATTCTGAGCTGCAAATTTGGTCCGCGTGGTCGGTATGTCCTTTGGGATAGCAGACTTGCATTCGGACCAACTGCTAAGCCTTGAGGCCCTTTTCTTATGCTACTATTGGAGCCTTTCCACTTAATACATTCTTGCAAAAGCAGCTTTTCATTAGCTCCTTTGGCGTATGTGAAATTTGGTCCAGATGTATTCACCAAATTTTTCGAGATGGTGGCGGAATCTTGTTCCTCAATTACCCGAATAAAAGCTGACTTTTCTTTATCTTGTTTTTCCTTCAGCTGCCTGTTCTGAGATATCGGTATATTCAAGGTAGAAGTAGTTGGAGTCGAAGTCACATCTACTTCAATAATTTCATTTTCCTCTTTTTTTTTATCATCAGCAGCCTGGGTGTCTTCCTGTATTATAATCTGCAAAATTTGATTTGCCCTCGTTTCGTCAAAGTTAACGCTCTCCATCGCCATAGTAATCAGGTGCTCAGCCACGTCCTGGTACTTTTCTTGCAAATCTGCTTTCATTTTCTTCTTTTCCTCTGCAGTTTTAATTCTTATCATTGGACTCGGAGGCTTAGCTATTTTCGCTTGCTCCTTCCTCTGCTCTTCCTTTTTAGCCTCCAATTTCTGTTGTGCGGCCTTCACGGCGTCCTTTTTATTATTATTATACCCTATGTCCGCAAGAATGTCAGAGGTTTTCTGAATGTTGTTCTCATTATTCTGTAAAATCTTCAAGATGATCGTATCATCTGCATCCGGGAAAATGGACTTCATATACCTATAATTCTTTAGAAGTAGTCTGATCTGGGTGTCGGACTCTGTGGGAAACATGGCCGAAATGTTTGCAACCGCCTCATCAGTGTCTTTTAATGCTGTAATGGAACTGTTCTGGACTTTAGGCGATTTAACTGTGAGTGGACTCGTATCCTGTAATGGTATATACTCGGTTTGGACTTGGACGTTAGTGAAGTGTTTTGGGGTTCCTTGCAAGGGTCTATGGCTTATCCTTGGGTCATCCCAAGTAGTTGTTCTTGTGGTATGGTTCACAAAATAATATCTTCCAGTTCTCTTATCTATTCTACATTCCCAGCCTGGGGGTAACTCTGCCATTGTACGACAATAATCGAATTAAGCTCTAATTAGATTTGAACATGTCTGTTTATCAGCAACCTTCAAAATGTAAATTGTCACTGTCATATAATCCCGTGACTTTTTCCTGTGGTCATCTATTCCCCTTAAGTATTGTCCAACGTTTCGATTCTTTGAGTGATAATCACGCTATGGATGTCGTCCGGGAAATGTCTTGCAAGGTAGCAAACCATTTCTTTTTTTGTAAACTGTGGTTCTAAATACTTAATGTTGTAAACCTTTCTTATAATGTAATGTTCCCTACTGATGCCTAAAATTTCGTTGTATTTTCCGTTAAACAAATTGAAACGTACGTTTTGTTAGGTATAATTACTCCAATACTGTTTCATAACTAAAGACTCACAATCATTAATGGCTCCCGTAACTGGGGCGTTCAGGAAAGCAAAATTGGCGGTGACATTTATATCAAAATGTTTTACCTATTTGCCCCTGTAGCTCCAACGTTTTTAATTTTTTATTAATTGCCACCCCAAAAGGGTAGCATCTACCCCTTGTAAATTAGCAAGCCGCCGCATAATATAGAAACTTTTCATTGATACATTTACTATTAAGTTGCCAAAAATGAACGAAATCCATGTCATATTACATTATTCCGAAGTGAAAACCTGTAGGCACTGTACTATAAGTCAGTTTTTCTTTTTTAAAGTGTTCGGGGGTTCATTCTGAGTATTCTGTCAAGTTGGCTAGGTCGGCGGTGGTTGGAGTTAGCCGCCATCTCTGCGAAGATTCAAAGGGAAATATCTCGAACCATTGATGCTATGACAAAAATGGTAAGCACCTTTTTTGGGCAGTACTAAATACTCTATAAAATCCTTGACAGGCTTATTTTCGTAGAACTAAACATTTACGAGTTAGAGCGCGTCAAAGTTTTCAAGTTGGGAGATTATTTCGTAAACTATTGATCGTACATTAAAATGTCAAATGAAAATCTTAAAGACCACTAATTTCTGTACAATTTCTGCCAGAGATTCTATTTTGTAAAACTAATAATTCACGAGCTAGAGCACGAGAAAAGTTAAAAAAAAAAGGTTTTTTCAAAATATTTCGTTAACTATTGGTCAGATATACAAATATGTAGTTGCAAATTTATAGAGCATTAAGCTCTCTACAATTTTTATTTAAAACTTTTTTGCAAAAGTTATAAAAAATCTCTTCAACTATTAATAGAGTATAAAAATATGTAATTGCAAACTTGTGGAGCACTAGATTGTAGAGAATTTAGTACTCTACAAAATTCATAACAAAATATTTGAGTGTCCGATGGATAATTTGGGAGATATTTTCAAAAAACTACTTTTTCAACTATTTACGGGGTGTAGCCCGTAAATATTAGTCCTACAAAATGGCGTCTGTCATATGAACTATAGAGAATAATGCTTAACATGATTACTATTTGATATTTTAATGTACGGTCAATAGTTTACGAAATAATCCGCAGAAACTACATTTTGAAAACTTACGCCCTGTAACTCGTTAACGGTAATTTCTACAAAAAAGAACCTGTCAAGAAATTTATAGAGTTTAGTGCTGAACAAAAAAGGTGCTTACCATTTTTGTCGTAGCATCATTTGCAAGATATTTGCGCTTGATTTTCGCAAGGATAGCGGCGACTAACTCCAACACCACCGACCCCGCGAACTTAACAAAATGAACCCCCAAACATTTAAAAAAGGAAAAGCTGACTTACATTATTTTTATAAGAAAAACTACCTATATTGATTAGACTAAAAAGTTCATTAAAGAACGATCGGCCAAATTCACGGAAGACCTACTGCGCCAAAATAGAAAAGTCATTAGGATAATGGTGAGTTTTCTAACTGGACACTGTAGGCTTAATAGTCATATGAGTCTAATGGGCCTGGGCCTGGCAGGGGATGCAACATGCAGATTCTGTCAAGAGGAAGTCTCATTACATATATTGTGCCATTGTGAAGGCCTAGCTAAACAGATTCCAACTACTTGGCGAGGAAGAACCAAGGGCAGATAGCTATACTAACGAGCCCTTACCAAGGCTGTAGAGTCTGATACAAAAGATAATGATGGATAAGGAGCTCTAAGTAAAACTGGAACAGGAGGGCCACAATAGATCCTCGGTGGTCGCGGTGGTTAAGGCTAATCAACCACATCCTTTTTCTTATTTCATCTACTCATTCGATGCTTAAGAAACAATATCTCTTATCTTCAAATTAGCAATTTTACAGGAGACGAGAAAAACTAATTTCTCGTATTAATATGTATGAAGCTTCGAGGCGTGTAGACTACCTAGACTAACTGACTGGAGTGTTTACAAAGAACACTTAAAGTAGGAGGTCGAAGGTGTCGCACACCCCATCGACACAATAGATGATTCAGATATAACCTCATACCAATTGCAAAACCTCATGACCTCGTTATGAAGAAAGTTACCCTGTTAAACAAAAGGCGATCCAAAGAGACGTGCCTTGGTGGAATAGGGATCTCGGCCGCTTTGGGGCTGAGACCAGGAAAATTTTCAATAGAGCCAAAAAAATCTGGAAACTGGGAGGACTATAAAAAAGCCCTCGCGGAGTAAAACAAAGAATTGAGAAGGTCTAAAAGGAGAACATGGAGACGATTCTGTGAGGAGATAGATGAATTAGCCCCAGCAGTCCGTCTACAAAAAGTCCTTGCAAAAGACCACTTAAATGGCTTCTCAAAAAGCCCGATGGTCAACATGCAGAGAGTCAGCATTAAAACATAAGAGTACTTTTAAGTACTCACTTTCCTGGTTCCCATGTAATCGAAGGTGAACTTCCACGGACCTACGTGGAAGAGGATGCACGCCGTTCTACCAAAGAAGGAAAAAAGCTAGCCGGAAAAATATTCACCCTGGCAGAATTAAATGGGCAGTATCGACCTTCAAGCTCTTTGAATCACAAAGCGGGGATAGTAGTTTTCCTGCCCTGCTTCAACATGGAATTGAGGCAATTTATCCCAAACCTGAGAAGCATATTCGTAGCAAGCTATACTCTTGGGTATATTCCCCAAGCTTGGAGGGAAGTTAAGGTGGCATTTATCCCAAAAATAGGCAGGCGTCCACTAGACGCGCCTAAATCTTATCGCCCCATCAGCTTAACCTCTTTTCTCCATAAAACAATGGAGAAAATACTAGATCAACAGATTAGAAGCGAAATCATTACATAGAAACCGCTTCACTCGAAACAATTTGCTTATCAACCTGACAAATCAACTATAAATGCTCTACATGGCCTGGTCAAAGGCATTTACAGCAAATTAACTGGCTCTGTGTGCTTTCATAGACATAGAGGGTGCTTTTGACAACACCTCCTATGAATCCATACAAAGAGCTGCGGAAAAAAGGGGAATACAGTCCCCAACAATTAAATGGATACAATCCATGCTAAGAAGCAGAATAATTACCACAAATATGGGTAACGAGTCGGCCTCCGTGACTGCAGTTAGGGGCTCTCCACAAGGTGGAGTCTTATCGCCGTTGTTGTGGTCGATGGTGGTCGACGATCTCCTCCATGAGCTGAGTAATTATAGCTTCAACGTTCAGGGCTATGCTGATGACCTGGTCGTTACTGTGAGAGGTGGGTATAGTCTGGTAAACTCTGAGGTGGCGTATGTATGAGTTGGTAACACGACGTACGATTTGATATGCGAGGCGCATAAAGCTATCGCAGTGACATAGTTGCGTTTGTCTTATTCTCTTAGTTTATATGATGAAGCGACCTTTGGACACGCCAGCTTAGAGTTTACTCGACTATATGAGGTTATGATCTCAAACCACGTGCAAATCGCCTTAAACATAATATCTAAATGGTGTTCGTCAGGGGGCCTTAGTGTCAATCTGAGCAAAACAGTTATTGCTTCAGTCACCAAAAGGAGAAAAGCTCCTGAGAGCTTTTATGTTAAATGGAACAGTACTGAATTTTTCCAGTGAAGTCAAGTATCTAGGAGTAATCCTGGATCAAAAACTTACCTGGAACTCACACTTAGAAAGGACACTTACCAAAGCAACCACGTCTATTTAGTCCTATCGTAGACTGTTTGGTAAGACAAAAATGATACATTGGTCCTACCTTTCGATTGTCATTCCCATGGTGACCTACGCATCATGTGTATGGTGGCCAAAAGCATAAGAAAAAATAGCATAAGGAAAGTTGCAGAAACTACAACGTCTTGCCTGTTTAGGGACTACAGGAGCAATGCGCTCGAGTCCCACAGCAACTATGGAGGCAATGCTGGACTTACTTCCTTTGCATTTGCATGTAAGGAAGGAGGCAGCACTTAGTGCCTTAAGGCTGCATCAGGCACTTAAATTCAGACCAGGCGACCTGGTTGTTCACTTAAGAATTCTGGAGTCACTTAGGGATTCTGGAGCTAATCCAATTTGAATCCATGACCAAACCCACTAATTCAATGCCAATCAAGCATGTGCTAATTGAAAGTCGTCAGGCGAGCGGGGTCGAAGTCTTGCAGTTGGTGAAAGAGTCACACATCTGGTACACAGATGGATCCAAGATGGACGAAGGGGTTGGTGTGGACGTAGCAGGGCCTAAATTCAGGCTATCTAAAGCCCTTGGTAACATCCCAACCATCGTCCGGGCAGAAATCTATGCTATAGATCTGTGTGCCCAGGAATACCTAAATAGAGGCACTCGAAGGGCAAAGATCTATATACGTTCAGATAGCCAGGCAGCACTAAAGGCTCTTTATGTCTATACCTATACCTATACCTCTAAAATTGCCTGGGAATGCAGACAATCCCTGAAGCAACTGGCAAAAAACAACAAGGTTACCTTGATGTTGGTGCCAGGGCATGAGGGAATAGATGGCAACGAATTGACTGACAGCCTCGCTATTTTTCGGATCCGAACTGTTCGGTGGCTTATCTAGGAGACACATAACCGAGGAGGCCCAAAAATGGGAAAAGGAACAAAAGAACTCCTACTGGAGGAATACTCCAGGCCAAAGACAAGCGAAAAGGTTTATTCAACAAAGAATGCCACAAGGCTTCTCGAACTTGAAAAGTCCGACCTACGGATGATCACAGGCCTTCTAACTGGCCATTGCCCCTTGAGATATCATCTCAAGAACATGGGCATGGCAGAAGATGACAAATGCAGATACTGTGAAGCTGCAACTGAAACTACTAAACAATATACTTTGTGAATGCAAGGTACTAATCAGCATTAGGCTAAAGTACTTAGAACAGGCGAAATTAACGCCTGAAGACATAGGGAATTTAGCTACCAGGAAAATCGCAAGCTTTGCAAAAAGTCTTAGAATTCTGAGCAACAACTAGTTGTAGGGTAATTCACAAGAGACCTTTTAGGTCGAGGTGAAAAAAGGCCTACCTAGTGCCAGCAACACCATAAACAATCTACAATCTTATATGTATGAAACCTACATGTTATTTTTTTTCTTTAATCATTTATTTTTTATGTAGAATCTTAGGTATTAATATTAATCTTGGAGATAACAGCTATTAGGAACTGTTGGACATAGGAGTGGACATCAATTTAAATACAAGAAAAAACAACTAATTTTTGCAAAAATGGAGATAAGCGGTATTGTTTATGAAGCGAGTATTAATCGTGGAGATACAAGCTATTGTTATACATCAATTTAAAATTCCAAACCAAATTTTGGCAAAAAGGGAGATAAGAAGTATTGTTTCTTAAGCGTCGCATGGCTGGTCTATAACTATAAAACATCTATTTCCATTAAATGAAAAACAAGTGTAAGATGTGAGCAAAATTCAAAACTTTTTTTTACTGTAACAAATTCAAGGTTCCACAGAAATATCTTTATTTTCTATATTTTATAGCTTCAGGGCTACTTTTGTATAACAAATGTTAAATAATAATTGTTACACCCTAAAATTGATAAAAAGTAAAATGTTGTCGCAATACTCGTAAGCCTAACCCTACCAGGTGGTTACATCAATTCATTATCGGACGACACTCGCCTTCTACCTGTAATTACATAATTAGTAGTCGTAAAACTGTGTGACGTGTGGGCGAGTATTAATAAACGTAGCCTTCGCAGAGGGGCCGTGTGGGAGAAACTGAATTAGTCGCTCTCCCCGATCCCGCTGGGAGTGTTCTTTCGGACCGCGTTCCCGGTCATACGGTGAAAATGACACCGCTTCCCGGAGCCCATAATTCAGGCTGGTGTAATTTTCTCGGGAACGGCCGGCCGTGTTTGCGTAGTCGGAAAGTATGGCTCGCGATAAGACATGTTCGGTCCCTATCAGCGGCGGACCGACGGACGAGGAGCGTGGCTAGCCGCGATTTCTGCGGCAATGAGACGCTCATGCGGATGATGGGTTACGTGCCCTCTGCACTCGCTATCCGGTTGTATGCGGAGAGGATGTAGATGGTCGCTCTGCCATTAGAGCCCGCGCTGCTTATTATAGGCCAGTCAGACTTTCCTAGCATGAAATTCGAATAATCCATAAATTAAATCAACGCATGTTGAATGTCAGCTTCAAAAAGGAAGTTTCAGTAAAATTTCATTTAATTGCAAAATTACAGCGCTACACAGAGGGACACAAATCTGAAAACCTGGCCAAAATGATGAAGCTTACGTTATAAAAGTTATAAAATGTAGTCATATCAGGGGTGCCCAAATTTGCAATTTCTGAAAAATGGAGCATCGTTTTCTTTAATTTGTGATGCTATTGATGAAAAAAATATAAAAACAATTCATGAAATAAGCAACCGTATCACAGAGGGTAAACTGTTATATTTACATAAATTTTGTACACATTTTAATAATCACACTCATAATCGCTCAGTCTTTCTTCCGCATCGTTTTTTGAAGTTGTCAGTTCTTCAACGGGTTCATAAATATCTTCAGAATTTTCTGCATCTTCAGAAGTGCCTTTGGACTGAGAAATTTCCGCGACTATATCTGTGTTTCAAGAGGCTGCATGATATCTGCGAAAGACTTATTT
Organism: Rutpela maculata; assembly: GCA_936432065.2. Taxonomy (NCBI): domain Eukaryota; kingdom Metazoa; phylum Arthropoda; class Insecta; order Coleoptera; family Cerambycidae; genus Rutpela; species Rutpela maculata. The sequence goes on along the minus strand of OW386285.2, from coordinate 287,425,946 downwards.
TCTGCCCGGTTTATTTATCATCATTGCTTCTTTTTCGACAAAGCGCAAATAAATGCGTTAGCTTCGTCTTATGGAGAGTTTTAACGTCTACAAGAAGATATTGTTCAAATTAGTATATTAGTATATTTAACGTTTACAATCATAGAACGAAAGAATCCGATATAACTGTCAAATTTATAAATCTTTTATGAGATGTATAGGCAGTGTATACACACTTTTCACAGAATAAGTCTATGCGTTCTAAGTATAACAAAAGTCATAAATATCTCAAACATTTACAACAAATTGCAGTTACAATTTCCAGGGCATATTAAGAACATATTAAGTAACGGGTAATAAAATTTAGACTTAAGTAAGATTTAAAAAACAAGTTCTAACTCTAATTGACACACAATACATAAAACCGTGTATTTGCAGACATATACAAAAACAGCTGTTTTGCATTGAAATAAACATGTAATACATGTGTTGTAAAATACTTACCCTGCTCTATTATATCAGACCTATACTTTTTGATTTGATATTAAAAAACAATAAAATGAGAACACTGTTTGAAATACATCACGTTTGTCGCTACAAATATCGATGAGAGACATCTTACTATAGGCGCTGAATTCCGTTGACTGTCACGACCCGAACAAAGTGGAAGAGCATGGTTTTTGGGCTTTCCCTTACCTCTTTTTGCTCTCTCTGTCTCTCTCTCTCTCTCTCTCTCACTCTCTTTCTCTCTAAAAAGACTCAATGAAGTGATAAAGATCATGCATGGAGAGTTGGCACTGAAGTTCAGACTTCTTACTAATCCATCGCTCTTATTTTAAAAACACACCGTTAACAGTTTTGGAAAACCATGAAACACTGCTATACTGAGATAGACCAATCCATTCCGACAGAACATTACACCATAACTGCCCTGACAACCTTATCATAAAGAAGAAAGACAAGAAGGCCACAATTATTGACATTGGCTGCTCCTTAATCAGCAGTTGCGGAAAACAGAGATGGAAAAGACAAATACCAGAACTCTAGGTCACAACCGCCCCGACAACTTGGTCATCAAGACGAAAGACAAGAAGACCACAACTGTTGACATTGACTGCTTCTTAATCAGCGGTTGGGGAAAACAGAGATGGAAAAGAGAAATGCGAAAACTTGGCTATCGAAGACTCAATTAGTGGTAAAGATCGTACATCGAGAGTTAGTACTGAAGTTCAGACCAATCCAGTCCGACGGAACTCTAGACCACAACCGCCCTGACAACCTTGTCATCAAGAAGAAAGACAAGAAGGCCACAATTATTGACATTGGCTGCTCCTTAATCAACAATTGCGGAAAACAGATGGAAAAGAGAAATACCAAAACTTGGCTCGACATGTATGGTGTTTAGAAAGAGTGCGAACTATCCCAGTAATAATATCAGTTTTGGATGTAGTAACGAAGAAGTTCTCGATGTACTTAACTTACCTATAGCCCTTGCAAAGATTCTCCCGAGGATGACGATTCTCCAGACCTGTGGCGCTCGCAAGGGATCTGTAAAAGTTTTCCAGCTTTGTCTGAAATAGTGAGACGCTTATTTAATAATAATAATATTTATTTAGCCAAACAAATGTAAATAAAAAAAAATATTATACTCGGAGGCAGTTTATTAAAAGTTAGATGTACACAATCAAAATAAAATATTTATAGTCCAATCGGAAAATGAATCGGGATTAGTCCACAATAGGGCGATTAATCATAATAGGAGTTATTCACAATTGAGAAATAGTAATAGTAGGAGTTTAACTGCAATAACACAGACACACAAAACAAACAAAAAAGTTTTGCACTACCCAACAGACTACTATACCTTAAACCTATACAATACTATATGTATTTTGGAGCGCTGAAACCGAATCCGAGGTCAGAATTGATCCATCATGTTAGAATTTTTACATAACATCAAAAAGATCTTTGTAAATTGCGTTACGATCTTCTACTAGGCTAATAGATGGTGACAGAAAATCAAAACTGATAGACTACCGTCTGCAAGTAATTTAGTCAGTATTATCTATACAATAAAGCTCAATTTTTGGTACTTTCAAGGTTTGCCCGCATGCACGGGATATAGGAAACGATTTCCGGTTTGCATAAAAAAACAGTTTTCAACTGATACACTACCGTCTGCAAAGTTCATAATTCGAAATTAAAGGAATAAAAATATGTCGGAAGCGCTTTTGCAGACAGTTCTGTCATGCACCAAACCTTATACAGGGTACTCCAAAATGTATCAAATTTTAGTAAAAAAAAAAAATGATAATTTACCGTCTGCAAACAGTACAAAATGATGATTCTGGTTCATGAAGACGAGTAGGGGAAAGGTTCAGACGTTTACGATATGCACGTCACCATATCGTGCGCATGTCAACTTGTTATTTTTTTTTACAACTTTGAACAATTGTTTACCGTCTGCAGCTAAAAAGAAAACATGATTTAAAAATAGAGCTTCGATAAAGAATTATTTGCAGATAGATTAAATGTGTACAAAGCACTTGCCGCTTAACGCATTTGTGTAAAAAATGGGAGTAACTTTTACCAATTATTTACTGTCTCCAACTTGGTAAAAAGAAAGATTATTGATTCAAATATGCAATTATTTAGTTTGCAGACAATGCGCACATGCACGAGAGTCATAATACAGTATCAAAAATATTGAGCAACGCATCTTTGCCTAAGCATCAAGCTAAAAAGTTGAGGAGTATGGCTGGTGCAAATCGGAGGACTGTTTGATAGACCACAAACCGTCAAAGAAATTTTTGTAGCTGATAACGCCAACGGTATGAAAATACCGTAGTTTTCTTGTTAATTCCAATGAATTTCAAATGCTGATTAATTTTTGAAATTACAATCGCAATTACCAGTACAGTGTGGTCGAGGAGGATAACGAACAAATAATGCTCACCGACAACAATGCTGATAATGATTCAGATGAAGAAAACTTTTTTTTAGAACATATCAGTGACAGCGAGGAAGATATGTATCATTTCACTGAGGTTTATCGGAAAACGTTCCAGGAGTCAGTGGTTGAGAATGATGATGTTGAAGAAGAAACAGACGGCGAACAAAATTTTTTATAAACAATAATTATTATTATGATAATATGTATAAGATATTTGTTACAACTTTAATAAAATAATATTTTTTCAATTGAATTTAACTACGACGCGAATTATCGATCAACTTTATCGAATACCAGCACTAATTCTGGTCCGTGTGCATCTGCATGTTGTCTGCCCATCCGAAAAAAATATACTTGCATAAGTTAGCTTACACAATTTTGTGTTGCAGAAGGTAAAGAGTTGTTTTTGGTGCATATCGCACACGAAGAGATATCAAACGGAATTCGCCGAGTTTTGACTCTATTGTGGCTCTCGTGCATGTGGGCATTATCTGCAAATTGAATAATTGCGTATTTAACCCAGTAATCTTTCTTTGTACCAAGTTGCAGACGGTATAGATAGTTGTTTTTGGTACATATCTGTGGTTTTAGTGCATGTGCGCATTGTCTGCAAATTAAATAATTGCGTAATCGAATCAATAACCTTTCTTTGTATCAAGTTTCAGACAGTTAATAATCGGTAAAAGTTACCCCCATTTTATTACAAGTTTATAGAATTCAATGGACAACCGTGCATATTGGATTCGTCTGAAAACATTGTTTACAATAGTTTTGCAACCTAAATTTTCTAATAAAACTATAATTAAACGGTAGACAATTGTTCAAACTTATAAAAAAAAAAAATAACAAGTTGAGATGCGCACAATATGGTGATATGCATATCGTAAACGTCTGCACCTTTCCCCTACTCGTCTTCATGAACCAGAATCATCATTTTGTATTATTTGCAGACGGTAAATTATCATTTTTTTTTGTTTTACTAAAATTTGATACATTTTGGAGTACCCTATATAAGGTTTGGTGCATGACAGAACTGTCTGCAAAAGCGCTTCCGACATATTTTTATTCCTTTAATTTCGAATTATGAACTTTGCAGACGGTAGTGTATCAGTTGAAAACATTGTTTTTTTTATGCAAACCGGAAATCGTTTCCTACATCCCGTGCAAGCGGGCAAACCTCGAAAGTACCAAAAATTGAGCTTTATTGTATACATAATACTGACTAAATTACTTGCAGACGGTAGGCTATCAGTAGTCTATATTGTAGCGTACTCTCTTACTTTCGAAAATTCTATGCAACGGCAGTCTTTTTTTCTTAGTATTTTCTGGTATATCGCGTTTCAACATCCAATAGTAGTCTGCCATCATATTCTCATCCCATCTTCCTTGATACCGACGCCCCATCTCACGAATATCTTGGTGAAACCGTTCCCTTTGCTCTTCACTATAATCTCCTCGATTTTCCTAGATCCTAGATTCTCTAAATTCTTAAGAAACTCAGCCATTATGTTTCTATAGTCTGGGTTCATTTCTAGAGGTTCATTTATGATATACTTATCTCCAGGATCCAGACGTAATATTTTTGCCCAAACCTCTTTTTTGTAGTGATTCTCTCGATATCTGCTGTCCCAAAGACATAAGAAGCATGAATATTTAGTGACTGTAGTGACTCCTGATTGTCGTCCTAATATATATAAAACTTTCGGATCTCCACAAATTTTCCATTTGTGATTACTATAATTTATTCTCTCTAGGATCAGTTTCGTGGTTTCGTGCCAGAGATGGGCGTCAGTCAATATTGACTCACGCTCACGCATGCTCACGACTTCTAAAATTTTGCTCACGCACACTCACGCACGAAATATGTATGTTGAAATAGACTCACGCATACTCACGACTTTCAAGATTTTACTCACGCACACACACGCACACTCACGCACTAAAAATACATGTCGAAGGTAGGCTCACGCACGGCTCTTTTCGATCACATACACACACGCACTCACTTACGTGCGAAATGTCATGAGGAAATTTTATTAAGTTTACCTTATACAGGGTGCCGTGGTATACTACAAACTTTTTGCATTATGATATGTTGGCCGGGTCAACTTGGCCCGAAGGAAGTAAAAAAATTCTTATAAATATATGTATAAGTCAAACCTATTTTTTAATGTAAAATTAATTAGAAACAGGCAATGTTTTCAGTTTAGACAGTACAACTATAAACAGAAGACTGTAGAGACAAGGATATTGCGCTCATTTATCGTATCATTGACGTGGGTTTTACAGTATTGCCACATTGTCATTTAAAAATAATAACTCACATTTATTGTGATGTCGTGACCTAATGTGACACGATGAAAATCACGTCACGTACGCTCACGCACGAGTAATTTTTGATCACGTCGTGTCACGACGTGATACGACTAAAATCACGTCACTTGCCCATCTCTGCTTTCAGCGTTGTTGAGTGTGCAGAAATATTACGTTTGGATCCTGGGGAGAAGAATATCATCATAAATGTAGTTAAGTTGAGTCAGAAACTCGAAGAACTCAAACTATAGAAACATACTGGCTGAGCTTCTTAAGAAGAGAATAAGACTGCCATTGCACAGGACTTTCGAAAGTAAGAAGTATGTAACGCAATTTATAAACAAATTTTTGAAGGTTATTTAAAAATCCTGACAATGCTGACCTCAGATTCGGTTTTACGCCCAATATACATATAGGTGAATTGGTTAGCTCGTTTAGGTTTTAATTTATTTTTAACTAGTTTTGGCTGGTTTTTACCTGTTTTTGGAGGTTATGTCAAAATCCTAACGTGATAATTCTGACCTCGGATTCGGTTTCAACGCCCCAAAATACGTATAGTAGTTTGTTGGGTAGTGCAGACTAATATTATATTAACAACAACATATTTGAAGAAATTATCTTTGTTTTATACGTCTTATGGAAACAGGATGGTGTAACTCCAAAGTAGATTACGTCGGTCATCATAAAGTATTGACATATCAGCAAGACGATTGTTTTAAGATACTAAAAATTATACTGTAACAGTGTGTATACTTTCTGGAAAACAGGGAAAACCTGGGAGAGTCGGAGAATTTATAAATTTATAAAAAGTCGGGAAAAATTTATTAAAACTACTTATGTCCAAAGTTGTTCCCATCTTACGCCCCCCGCTCGTCAAAAAATGTTTTTCCCACCCTTTGCTCATCAATTTTCATTTTCGAGCAGAAAAATGTTCTGAAATTTTGCTTGAAAAGTTCTGGAAAACCGGGAACAGTCAGGGAATTTCAAAATTGGGAATTGGTATATACCCTGTATAAGCATAGTAATAATGTAACAAAAGCTAGACCTTCCTACTAATATATGGATAAATTATAGAATGATGTAATAGGTATGTTCACTAATTTTCAATTATAACGAAATTCGAAAGCTTTAATGGTCTGTAAAGATATAACCAACTCAGAAACTCTTAAAAATTAAAATCCAATTAATTAAACGCAGAATAAAAATGCCGAATTTCGCGAGGCTAGAAAACCTACCCTACGCGAGGCTAGCGCGTGACGTCACTTACCTACCTGATGCGCACGCAAGCCACACTGCTCTGCTTGCTTTTGGCCGTAGGTTTCGCTATAGTTAAGTGTAAAATTACCCATCTCTCTCATGGAAATGCCAGGGTCCTACCTTTTGCATAGCGCAAGCACTGGCGCCGTACTATCGATAGAGCAAGTGACATCAAAGAGCGTTCAGCGGATTTAAATAATTACGGTATATTCGCATGGATTTTTTCAACAGAACGCTTTTTTAGAATTTCCTTAAATTTTTTACTTACATGTAATTTTAAGACTAATTTGGATGTTTTTATTGTGTTTAAACAACACATCCCTATTGGCGCCTACTTTCTACCAGAGGTATTAAATGGTACAACTTATTGATGCTTTTGAAATGTGGATCCGGAGACAGTTACAGCGAATCCCTGGACAGTCCTTCATACTTTTCATGACAGCTCAATTTTCCAAGAAAATATACGTTTCTTAAAACGATTTTCTAACCTCGTATTCTCTCATTTTCGCCACACCAACTGGAGAGAGGACAATATAAAACAGTCGATATTTCTTGTAAAACCGGAAGAGGCGAAGAGGACGCCATTTAAAACGATAGAGTTGATGGAAAAGTGCTTTGGTGAGGGCGTGTATCTAACAGGCAACCACGACAGATGGCGTGATGCTGTCATATAACAAAGCGAGGCCAACTAGAATAGTGAATGGATCACATAACGTCTGCCAAGATGTGAATAAGAGGAAGAAGGTGGAAATTAATTGGGCTTTTGCGAAAACGCACTACCTTTTCTATTACCTTTTTCGTTAGCATTACGTAATGTGTCATTTTCCAACAAGATGAAGCATCTACCCGTTTTTAGAGGGATATGCAACAAGATTTGTGAATAGATAGGTTGGTCGCGGTTAATCGGTATCTTGATGATCTCGTCCACCTCGGTCATCTGATCTGAATTTAATCGATTTTTGGTTCTGGCGATATCTTAAGAATAAGATATTTATTTTCCTTCCACATCCACGTAATGGAGTGGAAGTAGTGAAACGGTGAAAACAAAAAAAAAAATTGAATTTACATAATATGTTAATGACGAGAAAAATATTGTTCGCATTTGTGGAACATTACGAGAAATTCTTGAGGAAACCAAATTATCAAAAATGGCGGATGCGTCGGTTTGTATACCGACAATCTTAAGATATAGATATGGATAACCTAATTGTAAAAATGTAATTTAAGATAACCTTTTGTTTAGTGAAGTGACTAATTTGTCTGATATTTTTGAAAACGATTTCGAGATAAATAATGCTAATCGATTTGGTACCAATATGAGTAGTAAGGACAGATAACCATTTTGATTCGTGCTTTTTATAAATAGATGAGTAATAGCCCAGGAATTTTAGCTTTTGACCCGCAATTAATTATTGTAAAGCTGAAAATTTGCAGGATTGTAGTTTTGGTCCAGGACAACACATACTAAAAAGTCTCCTACTCTTCCCCGTCCCTGTTTTTTTGGAGCAACAAGGGCCTAAGTCGCAAAAATTGCAGAGCTGGCTATAAAGTGCAACAAAAAGGTCATTACTGGTCCGATTTGGGTCGAAATGATCATAAAAGATTAGGAGAAGCATATCTGTTCATATTTCACATGTTTCATGCATATGTTTGTTCATAATTTTCCGTTCTAATTCTGTCAATATTTCAAAAATTTATAAAATTTTCAAAATATTTAAAAAAATTCCGAAATGGCGCCATTGCGGATAAATGAAGACTCAGAGGGGAAAACATACACCAATAAACATTTCTCTTCATACTTTGGGCTTTCCATTAGTATGTCTATCTTCTCTGTAGCTTCACCCATTACAGAGTTACGTCTTTCTGAGTGTCGCAGCGGCTACACTCTAACATTTAACACGTTTATTGTTGCGTCTATCACGTCTAGTCTAAACAATCAAGGAGGCGCAAGATGAGCTATACCCTTAGTTCATTAACTTTGACAGTTCTCTAAGTGTATGCATTGGTTCATTGGTTCGGCAAAATTGAATGATCTTAGTTAAGCCATTGTAGCACAGGAATTTTAGTTTTTGACTTTGAATTAATTATTGTAAAGCTGAAAATTTGCAGGATTGTAATTTTGGTCCAGGACAACACGTACCAAAAAGTCCCCTACTCTCCCCCGTCGGCTTCCCTGTTTTTGCGGAGCAACAAGGGCCTATGTCGCAGGAACTGCAGAGCTGGCTATAAAGTGCTGCAAAAATGTTGTTACTGGTCCGATTTTGGTCGAAATGAACATAAAAGCTTCGGAGTAGCATATCCATTCGTATTTCATACGTTCCATGCATACTTTGTTCATAATTTTACGTTCTAATGCTGTCAAAAATTGAAAATTTCGAAATGGCTCCATTGCGGATAAATGAAGACTAATATGGGAAAACGTACCCGAATAAACATTTCTCTTCATACTTTGGGCTTTCCATTGGTGTATCTATCTTCTCTGTAGCGTCACCCGTTACGGAGCTACGCCACTTTGAGTATCACCGCGCGGCGGCCGCGCCCATCATGTGCCCGGTGAAACTGCCCTGGCTGCGCTGATGACACCAGTTGCGAATTCCTGTTTATACATTATTGGTGTTTTATAAGATTTATTGAATGAAATTTAACTTGTCAGACTCAGAAAATGACTTTATTCAACTAGACAATTGACATTATTGATCTACTGGCTGTTTGTGCAGCTGGATCCTCTACAGCTTCGGCACATGATGCTGCAGTTCAGACCAGAGTTCCTGCACTCACACCGATCACGCAGTCCGCCTTGCAGGCACAGGAAATTAGCCGTAGCTGGTTATAAGGAGCTGGCTGCCTTGTGGTAGGAACATGCACATTAGTTGAATGCCGCAAGCTTTTCGGGAGATTAAATCCTCACAATATTCTCCATAACTCTCTCCTCTGTTCCTACCACAAGGCAGCCAGCTCCTGATAGCTAGCTACGGCTATTTTCCTGTGTCTGCAAGGCGGACTGCGGTGCCCGGTGCGAGTGCAGGAACTCTGGTCTGAACTGTCAAAGTCATTTACTGAGTCTGACAAGTTAAATTTCATTCAATAAATCTTATAAAACACCAATAATATATAAACAGGAATTCGCAACTGGTCTCATCAGCGCAGCCAGGGCAGTTCTACCGGGCACATGATGGTTGCGGCCGCTGCGCGGTGACACTCAAAGTGGCGTAGCTCCGTAACGGGTGACGCTACAGAGAAAGTAGATACACCAATGGAATGCCCAAAGTATGAAGAGAAATGTTTATTGTGGAATATTTTCCCCTCCGAGTCTTCATTTACCCGCAATGGCGCCATATCGGAATTTTTTTAATTTTTTTTTTTAAATTTTTTAAATTTTTGAAATGTTGTCTAAACTAGAACGGAAAATTATGAACGAAAATATGCGCCAATATTCTTGGCTAAAGATGTCGGTCTCGGATGTCTGGGGCCGGGCAGGACTATTTCCCTTTACCCCAGTACATCGCTGTAGACCGGGGACCAGCCTCGTGCAGGGCGGGCGAACTTACTTTGCGTCGGCCCCACTCAGAAATGTGAGCGGTGCAGACGATTTCGGCCCACCTCCCTGGGTCCTGGCTCGTTGGACCTTGCTGGCTAAGGCCTCTTCTGGCGTTCTTCTGTCTTCGTTTTCTTTTCTTCGCCAGCTTGTTTCCCCCCGGGGGGTAGTCATCTGTCTGTTAGGTGTGTTGGAAGTTTTGGCAGGAGAGACTGCCGGTACATAGGATGCCAAATGACATCCTGTCATCCGGATCGTCGGTAAGGTAAGGATGAGCTATGTAGCTCGAGGAAGGGCAGACCTAAATGCTATTGGTAGCATTTTTGGTCTGCCCGGAGCCAAGGGGACTACAGGTACTGGACGGTATGTTGTCCGGTACCCGCAGGGTCGGGGGTGAGGTGTCGGGTATCGTCATGTCTCTTCGGGTAGCTTCTCCATCGACGGGGTGGTCCGGGTGGCGTCACTGGGGGGTGAGGTGGGGCAGGTTTGCGAACAGGGCCCCCATCATGGTGCACATCTGCTGCATTTGGGCCATTACAGCAGCGAGTTGGCCGGCCTCTGGGGACGTCTGTGGTGGTTGGGCAGGGTTGGTGGGCTTCTCTGCGGGTCCCTGGGCTGCCCTGGCGTAGCTAAGCCCGGGGGTCGTCCTTCTGGTGGCTGCGTTGGGAGCTGTTTGCTTCCGAGGGGCAGGTGTCTGGGCAGTCCTTTTGGGGCAACGGGGGCATCCTCTGTAGCTTGCAGGGTGTGCTCCCTGGCAGTTTGCACACTTTGCTGGGGTGTCCTTCGGTTTTTGGCAGGTGGTGGAATGGTGGGCTTCGCCGCATTTTACACATCTTGGAGTCGCCGTGCATCGCCCTTGCGCATGGCCGAAGGTCTGGCATCTGTGGCATTGAGAGATAATCTTCTTGGGTCTCTGCATCTCCGTTTTAACTACCAGGTAGCAGCAGCGAGTCACTTTCAAGATATCTGTTTGGTTTTGCGGGACCTGGACAAGCATCATGGGGATGTCCTTTTTCGTCCTCCTGGACGACATCCTTTGGACAGTGGCTGGTGTGTATCCCTGGATTTCTAAGTCTGTCTTGACCTCATCGCTAGTAACCCCACTGGGGATCCCTCGGATTACCACCCTGAGTAACCTCTCCTCTGGTAGGGCATAGGTGTGGTATTCTTTCTGCTCGGTCTTGAATAATTTGGTCATGTTACGGTGGTCATCCGGTGTTGAGGGTTCTATTGCTATACCATCTCTGACAGCTTTGGCGTTTTTGAATTTTATTCTGGCGTCTTGCAGTTTTTTGGTTACCACTGTCCATGACTCTTGGCTTCGTAGGACAACTGGAGGCATCCGGGGGGGTTTGGGGGCTCGGGGGTCTCTGAGTCTGTGTTCATTTGGTTTGTCTTGTCCTGGCTTGTGGAGGGTTCGTCTGGAGGTGACTGCTGCTTGGGTGTCTTTGCAGGGGGGGTTGTTTCCCCGTTGTCCTGCGTGTTTTTCCTTTTCGTGGCTTCTTTCTGCCGTTGTTTCGGGGGGGTTTCCGGGGGATTCTCGCTACCCGTTGTTGGTTTTTTTAGTGCCATCATGACTTCCATTAGTTCTTTGTGTTGTTTAGTGTTCTGCTCTGTTATGGTCCTGATTGAGTCTCTTAACTGCGATATTTCCTCCCGCAGTTGTCGGTTCTCCTCTTCTAATAATTTGCATCGTGACCTTGATGACATCCTCCCTGGTGAGGATGCTCTGGATGAGGCCCTGGAAGATGCTAAGGCTAGCTCCATCTCTATATCCGCCTCTGACACATTGTATTTTGCCATGTCGTCACTCACGTTCTTTTACCTAAAAGAGAAATAAGGATAGGAAATGGGAAAGGTTTATACACAGTGTCCCCAGGCGGGGGACTTTATTTATCTTTTTATATCAGCGTCTTAATAAATACGACTGATATTTCTCCTCTTGCACTCTCTGAGGGACTTCCACTTCGCTAGTTCGCTTCGCACTGTCTTCAACTGCACACTGGAGGTCTGCACTCGTCGACTGCCACTTGAACTATGACGCGAAAATATGCATGGAACATCTGAAATATGAATGGATATGCTTCTAATCTTTTATGATCATTTCGTCTCAAATCGGACCAGTAACAACCTTTCTGTTGCACTTTATAGCCAGCTCTGCAATTTTTGCCACTTAGGCCCTTCTTGCTCCGAAGAAACAGGGAAGCTGACGGGGGAGAGTAGGGGACTTTTTGGTACGTGTTGTCCTAGACCAAAACTACAATCCTGGAAATTTTCAGCTTTACAATAATTAATTCCGGGTAGAAGCGATATATTGACTAAAATTCCTGCGCTATAAATATTAAATAAGAATCGGAGATAATTATCAAGTATTAAGTTACTTTTTTCTCATTTAAAGCTGTATAAGATGTAGTAATATACGTGGACCTTATACAAATATATCAGATTTATTTATGTATTTTGTCTAACAAATTACAAAATCCAATTAGTCCACGCAAATTAGACATTTTAGAAGAAATAATTTATAAAGTGGGTATTCATATTTGAAATGCGTACTCTAGATAGGATTAGAAATAGATACCCGAAAATTCCCTCCTACCCATTCAGGAGTGGAACGTCCCTTTTTTTGCAAAAAATCACCCCTAAAGGGGACTTAAAGCTGGTTTTTCACTTTTATCTTATAAACCGTTGGAAGAAATAAAAAATTTGTCGTTAAATTCTGCATAAAAATGTCTTGTAGCTTATCCTCATATGTTTCGCGTTAACAGCCTCCGAACACAAAGGTAGTTTGGAGCACACAGGTGAAATCGATCATATTCGAAGTTTCACAGCGAATATCTTAAAACCGGTTACTTTAACGAGAAAAATGCTCAGGAATGATTTTTTTTTTATTTATTGAAAATATCATACAGGGACGAATTCATGGTTTTTCCCTGTTTCATCGAAGAGAGGAAGAGGAATTGAAGCAAGCTCAAAGTTGAAACATTATAAATACCTGACTGTTTAATTTTATGTATGCTATATATACGTTTAAGATTCATGTCTGAAGTTTTTATTGCCGTAATCCTTCGGGGTATAGCCTGAGACCGTCCTTATATCTACGTCGGTATCTATACATATTTTACGTATAATTATAAACGCATCTATGTGAAAAAAGGGGAAAATAAATAAAAATATATACTGCATCTTATAGAGTGAATTCCGCTCTATAAATTTATTCCTGAGCATTTTTCTCGTTAAAGTAACCTGTTTTAAGATATTCGCTGTGAAACTTCGAATAGAATTGGTTTTTACCTCTGCGCTCCTGTTCGGACGCTGTTCGCACGGAATAGGTGAGGATAAGCTGCAAGATTATTTTTTATGCAGAATTTAACTACAACTTTTTTATTTCCTATGCTTTTTTCTCTTCCGACGAACGGTTTACAAGATAAAGGTGAAAAACCAGCTTTAAGTCCCCGTTAGGGGTGTTTTTTTGCAAAAAAGGGACGTTCCACCTCTAAATGGGAGAGGGGAACTTTTCTGGTATCTATTTCTAACCCTATCTAGAGTACGCATCTCAAATATTACTTTCTAGATGATTTCTTTTATTAACTGTTTTTTTAATCTAATTTGCATGTACTAAATTATAGGACAAAGATTATATATTAAACAATGTATACAGTAAAAATAAAATAGTAATTTAGGCAACAAATGCATAAAATTGTACTTTTTTTCACAAATGGGAACTTCGACGCACGAACCATTAGTGAAAAAAGGTACTTTATGCATGAGTTTCATAAAAACAGTTGTTTTTTTAACAGTCTTACGATCACCGTCACCTTAAACTCACCACCGCCAGAGATGCTCTCTTTCTAACCTTATTTGCAGTGACGCGCGTTAGAAAGAGAGCGTATCCAACAGCAGTGAGTTTAAGCTCACGCCGATTAGTCCATGTAAAACACGGGGTTTGACGCTCGGAATGCCCCCCTCATCGGGACAACTTGTTTTTTGGGTCGCTGATCACGAAAATCGGGGTCTCGCGGCTCTAAAAATAATGCGTCACCCCCATAAATGCCAAAAACCGGTAATGTCAATAATACTGTAACATAATGTTATGAATGTGCTAATTCTAATGATATTTTGCCAGTTCAGTATGTTCATCTAAAATAAGGACAAATTTTATGGAGGGTTAACCAGAAGGGGTAAAACTACCCCCAATTGACGTAAAATGGAAAAACGATGGATTTCTTTTTTCACTTTTTGATTTGAGTTTAGATGAATAGGGATTGTACAATGAACAACATTTTTTCCTCTCTGGTGAAAACTACCCCTATATCGTCTTTAAATTGAACTAACGCTTAGAAAATAAGTAGAGATGTATACTTTTTCGTTTGCTTGTAATTTCTGATAAACTTCCGTTGAAACAAATACCATTTTTTTTTTAATATTTAAGTACTTATTTAAAAAATACTAAAAGTTTTTTGAATTATTTTTCGACGGAAGTTTATCAGAAATTACAAACAAACTAAAAAGTATACATCTCTACTTATTTTGTAAGCGTTAGTTCAATTTAAAGGCGATATAGGGTAGTTTTCACTCCTGAAGGGTTGGAAAATTTTTTTTCATTGTACAGTCCCCAGTCATCTAAACTCAAATCAAAAAGTGAAAAAAAAAATCCATCAATTTTCCATTTTACATCAATTTAGAGGTAGTTTTACCCCCTCTGGTTAACCCTCAGCATAAAATTTGTCCTTATTTTAGATGAACATACTGAACTGGCAAAATATCATTAAAATTAGCACATTCATAACATTATTTTACAGTATTATTCACATTACCGCGAAAAACGGGGTGGTTTTTGGCATTTTTAGGCATGACGCACTATATTTAGAGCCGCGGGCCCCCGATTTTCGTGATCAGCGACCCAAAAAACATAAAATAGAAGTGGTGCCGATGAGGAGGGCATTCCGAGCGTCAACCCCGCGTTTTACATGGATTAGATTGTACAAGAAAAACTAACAAATCAACGATACAGGGTGTAATTAGTTTCATGTCATTAAAAAAGATTGGTAATGGGGCCCGACTAGATAAACAGGAAAACCTATATGACTTTCCTCTACGGGCACTTTGAAAAAAAAAACTGACCTAGGTCAAAAATTTGAATGTTAAGGTAGGAGACAATTGATTGCTTTTCTGAGTCAATGGACGTATAGTTCCGAATCATCGAAGTTTCTTACTTACTTTTAAAAAGTCTTAAAAAAGTGTAAAGATTACTACGGACTTGTGACATCGCCGCCGCGCGGTCTCAGAGTAAGAAGCGCGGCACTTTGATGTGACCGCTAGAATCGAACTTTTTATGAAAATATAAATAATTCGTCTTTCTTTTTGCACGACCGCAAGCACAGGATTGCCGCAGAGGTTTAAACAAAGGATTTGTTTACATGTGTGTTTTTTAATTTGAAACAAAATTATTGGAGCTTTTATTGTTGTTTTTTTTAATCGCCTTATGTAGATTAATGTCCTGGCGAAATTTAGCCGTAGGCTATTCTACCAGTCAACCAGGACGGACGGACACACAACATACACTCACTCACACAACCGCAGTCTAGCCCACTGCTACCGTCTCGGCAACACGTGAAAAACGCCACTACACATCCATACTCTAGTCAGGATTTGAACCCGGGACCCTGTGGTCGCAAGCCTAACGCCGTAAGCACTGAACCACCGAGCCGGTTGTACTATCGAGCCGGTGGGTGGTGGAAAACGAATAGTTAGACGTCCGAGATACGATAACAGAAAATAGTTATGTGTATTTTGAGTTAGGAAAAATCTGATTTTTTTAACAAATTGTGCGCATAATTTTTCCCAATCGGGTATCGAAAACTAAAAATCTAGTCTTTGGTCTCTAAGGAAATCAATGTAAACAGTAATAAATAGATCAGAACAAAACAGAGAATAATAATATTGCCTTTATTGGCCAACAGGTAACACCTAATAACAGAACAATGGGGTCGTTGCACGTATTTTTTTTTATTGCATATTCTAAAAATATAATGAAAAATATTAGACCCGTGTTTTTTGTTTTTTTTTTTGCATGCGTTTTAAGGGTGTAAATTAGCATAAAAGTTGAAATGATGACGTAGCGCGGGCAACGCCGAATGCCTCCGAAAATAGTCGGAACTTACCGATCCATCCGTGCCCGTCCCTGTCATTCAAGCGCTAGAGATGGGTCCGGTTCCTTTAGTGGTTTCGGTCCGTTTGGAACCGTTCCGCTTGTGGATTCGTTCCATCGGATCCGCTTCAAAATGTTTACACAATTAGGTAGGAAACTAAACATTGTCCATCACTTTTTTCTATTATTTTATACAGGTATCTACTATCTATCAATATCAAGTCAATGGATATTTTTGTTCTTTTTTTGTTGCATGCATTTTAAGAGTGTAAAATAGCATCAAAGTTGACGTAGGCCACGGTCATTAAACCATACGGTTGTCTCAATCAGCAGCTTGATGGCGAGAGAGACGCGGGGGGCGGGAAATCGAATGAAAGAGACAGACATATCTGATTTCCGTGCAAAAGACAGAGACAAAGATGCTTGTAGTGTCTACAGGTGACGTAAGCTGTAGACCCTACCGGAATCTCTGTCTCTGTCTTCTGCACGGAAATCAGATATGTATGTCTCTTTCATTCGATTTCCCGCCCCCCACCTCTCTCTCGTCATAAAGCTGCTGATTGATGTAACCGTATCGTTTATTGACCGTGGACGTAGGCGGGCAACGCCGAATGCCTCCGAAATTAGTCGAAACTTACCGATCTATCCGTGCCCGTCCCTGTCATTCATAACAAAACAAAATGTTTGTGTTGGTTTGACAATTTGATATTGTGCATGTTAATTTTAAAAGGTCCTCTGGACACGTCACTCCCGCGTAAGAATTTTATTGGCTCCTAGAATTACCAGGCAACCTGTCTCTTTTACAATTCTTGACCTAAGCCTATGTGCCGATCAATAATCCGACGCAAGAGCATCATCGTTTTCAATTTGGTGGTTTAAATTTCGGACAGTAGTTTGGTCAATTCATGTAACACAGGGCATTAACAAACCCACAGTTACATTTTCCATACAAAATCACACTCAATTTCGATATAGTGCAAAGATCCCAGTACACACATATCATACCAGATCAATGGACCGCAGACCCGGTTCGATCGACATCGTGGATTCGTTCGGACCCATTCCACCTCCGGATTCGTTCACTTGAAACGGGTCCGCCCGGACCGCCCATCTCTATCAAGCGCATCAACGTTTTCATGACGTAGTACGGGCACAGGAATTGTGCTGACGGCGCCATTTATTTTAAAGTGATGTAGTTCAAATTTTGCGCAATAGTTTGGTCAATTTATGTAACACAGGGCATTAACAAACCCACAGTTACATTTTCCATACAAAATCAGACTCAATTTCGATATAGTGCAACGACCCCATTCTTGTGAATTTGTCACAAAACTACAAAAGTTGCTCATAATAATAAAGTTTAAATACCTAACCCAGCAGCGACTTTGATTTGAAAGTGACAGCAATGTGACAGCGCGGTGGACAGGCCTCTTAGAGAAATTTAGAACTTACCAATGAATTATTGTTGATTTAGATAAATCCATCGGCATCAATACACATTTCGGCACCTCGAACTAAAGACATACGCACTTCGTTCAACACATTTGGTAAATTAGGATCATTTTTTGTGGCTTCTATGCACATTAAAATATTGTTGCTGCAATTGTTCTAAAGTGTCAATTGGATCATGCAACCAAGTATTTAACGACTTGACTTATGTTGTGGTAAGTCAATAAAATAAATCTTAACTATGAATACAGTGGCCCAAAATTCAAAAAGAACAAAAGCAACATACAAAAACAACGAACGGGTAGGTTGTGTGTACGTATTTAACCAAGAAGCGACATAATCTAAAACATTGCGTGAGAATATCACAAGGCAGAGTATAGTTGTCCTCAGATCTACGAAGCACTCAAAAAACGTTGGCGTCTTTGAACTTTACCGCACCGCCAAAGACGCCGACATTTTACACCTATCTGCACAAATGTCAGAGAGTATCATGCGCGACCAGACACGACGATATAAAGCCTACCCCAATATTCCGGCAGTTCTCAAACAATATTGTTTAAAATTTTCCAAATTTTTCTTTATTTTTTTTCTCCAAAACTCTGGGCTTTAGATCCCATGTTATATAAGGTTTTTTTGTTTGTCTAGTCGTTCCCCACCACCAGTTTTTTTTAATGACATGAAACTAATTACACTCTGTATATTAAGAATTAGAACTAATCGTGATTACTGTTTACGCTTTAGTGTGAAACAAGCTTGTAACTTTTTTTTGTCTGGTTTGAATAAATACGTTTTTACGAAAAGACACTAAATCATTATTTTTTCAAAGAATTGATTTTCTTCAGCTTCTTTTAAAACCTCTTGATTTAAGTTTGTTGTAATCAGGTTTTTTAAAATCAAATCAATCCAGTACGTTATGTTTGTTTTAGTCGGGAATCAATCTTCTCAAAAGACGTTCCTAAAATGCCAGGGTGTGGACTCAAAGATATACTTTTTAAAAAATATGTACATTATCTGGAATGACCTTGCGCATCTAAATCCAGAGGGCGCCATTCTGTCCGCGATTGCAAAAAAGCATAAAAAAATTTTTTCCGAAAATTTTTGTGTCACTGAAAATTGATTAATTTTATGTTCCCATCTCATTTACAGGGTTATTTTTTAATATTTCTTAATGATTTTCAAACTAATGGAAAGCTTATTCCTTATAGATTCTAGTACTGCTAAATAATTTTCGAAATTATTGTTAACAAATGCTACAGAAATTGTTTAAACAAAGCGTGCCCGAAGAGTGCACGGTAAATTTCAGTATCGAGACATTTTAAAAACTATTATAGATAGATGCATACTTCTATGATATGAAATTTGCGGAATAGAATGGATCAGTTTTTGGTGAAAGAATTATCTGCATTGTTTTATTGTTGTAAAAGATATGACTATTTTTGTACAGCGCTCCGTTATTCCGCTATCGTTTTGACTGACACGTTCGCGCGCTGTGGCCGATCGGTAACTTGCTAACAATATACTGTGATTGCAAAAAATTTACGATGCGTATTACTTATACGTAAATATTATCATTTGTCATTATGAAAAAAAAAACGAAGGTATTTAAAGATTAGTTTACTTGAGAACCAAAATTATTATATTTTAACTTAAAATATTGATTAGAGACAGAAATCCATATAACTAATTAAATGAACTTAAATTTACTTTTTGTGCTTGAGAAATAGAAATACAAAAATAATAATATACATACATATATTATACTTAAACTAAATTAACAGCTAATACATTTACCCTCTCAGTAGCAATCTATTATGCATTCCAACAGTTTTGCTACGACTGCAATTTCCGATAAATTTTTTAAATTTACATTTACAAAATACATTTTGAGAAGTTATATTGGGACAAACATTTATAGTATTATAGTTATTAATTTAGGAATAAGTACGTTATTTTTCAAATCCCAACCAAAATCAATTGGATCGGGAATTTCTGGGTTTATCTCAGTTGCACTCTTCCACAGAATAATTTGATACGCAGCTCTCAAAATATGTTGATAAAAGGAATCTTCGGTAGACGATAAATTCCTTATATTAGACGTCGACCATATAACATTTACTTCCACATCTAGTGGAAGTATAGTAACGACAAGAAAAAATTTGAACAGTTTTATTGTTCAAATAGGCTTAGAATGTCATAAAACGTCGAGATTTTAAGTTTGAGTGTCGATCTGTCTGTCTGTCTGTAACGTTTTTTGTGCGCACGATTACTCTGGAACCGTTTTAAGTTATTGGTATTTTAAGGTGACCTGGAACTAGATTATATTTTCATCTTATTCCGTTGAAGGGATGGGGGGGTAAACTGGAATAAATAGATAAATCAAGCAGGTAAGAGTTCATAAAATTGGTATTTAGTATTTACAAGAGAAGCTATAAGGTCTCAAAAGTTTTTTTGGCATTCGTTCTGAGAGACTTGGATGGAAAATCTGGATGTGGAAGTAGTGATTCCTTGGGCAGCGGTTTTTAAAAAAATACCGGGCCAGATTTTGAAAAGTAATGAAATCATTGAAGCCACTTTGAGGGTAATGAAGTAATCTTTGTAGTTCTTTATCTTCTGTATGTCTTAAACATTTTTTACAGCGTTAGTTTTTCCTTTTTTAAATAGAAAACTGACTGTATTACAGTCAGTCAAAGCATAAATGCACAAAAATAAATTACCCAAATTCATTTGAGCACTCATTGTCTTCTCTATAGTTAATTCTCGCATCGTATGATAAATCGGTATAAATACATCAAATCTACGACATCATAATTCTAGACACAAAATACAGGGATAAGACAAAAATATCTGTTGTAGCTTCTATTATTATTCTACCATACTCCAGATTTGATAAATATAGGATGATCGCAAATATTCTAGTGTCGGCTTCATTATAATTATGATGAGAAAAATGCAATTGCGCTATTATTTTTGTAATTTCATCGGATACTCTGCAATAATACTGGAAATATACAGGCTATTAAACTAATACAAAAATTATTTTAAATATATTTTACATGAATTTATAAACAACACACAACACAGTTACTGTATACGCTACTCATAAGATTTTTTGTTATTACACTACACCTCAGCAGGTAGTCAACAAGCCTAAAGATAGCGAGGCAATGCGAGACATACATGTACACTGTATATCTACCAAAAGACGAGCCGAATCACAACGCGTGCTGTACAAAAATAATCGTATCTTTTACAACAATAAAGCAATGTAGATAATTCTTTCTCTAAAAACTACTCCATTATATTTTGCAGATTTTATGTCATAGAAGTATGCATCTATCGATAATAGTTTTAAAAATGTCTCGATGCTGAAATTTACCGTGCACTCTTTGGGCTCTCTTTGTTTAAACAATTTCTGTAGCATTTGTTAACAACAATTATGAGAAGTATTTAGCAGCACCTGAATCTAGAAAGAATAAGCTTTCCGTTGGTTGGAAAATAATCAAGAAATGTTAAAAAATAAGCCTGTAAATGCGGTGGGAATATAAAATGAATCAGTAGTTAGTGACACAAAAATTTTCGGAAAAATTTTTTTTACGCTTTTTTGCAATCGCGGACAGAATGGCGCCCTCTGGATTCAGATCCGCAAGGTCATTTCGGATAATGTATGTATTTTTTAAAAACTATATCTTCGAGTGCACACCCTATGATGGATTTAGTGGCGCCTGATTCCTGACTATTTGTTAGACATATTTAAATGGACATTTATTGTTTCAGATCTGAGGAGTCTGGCACTCCCTCTGCATCTGCAGTGGAGGACGGCACTAATTCAGCACGTCAGGTTATCGAGTTGGAGCGAGAAGCTTTAGAGTTGCGGAGGGAACTACAAGACACTCGAGCAAAAAAAGAAGAATCGGACCAAAAGTTATTACAGTAAGTAGTTGCAGAAATTATTTAGTAACATGTTGAAAATGCAATTATTAGATAGGGCAGTTGGTGTATCAAGCAAGTGCGTGTAAAATATTTAATACTTACACACCAATGAGTATTTATACTATGTATATGGTTTCTAGCTTGTTTTGGCGTACTTTGTGATTTACTTCGACCTAAAAGAACAAAGAAAAGTCTAAATTTCTGTAATAAATTAGACTTTGACTATTTGCCCTCGAAACCTTGTTGGCTGATAGCTAAATAGATATATCGGTAAACAGATATCTAGAATCAACAGTAGGTTCTTTGTATTTGTCATTGGTGCACTAGTAATGGAATGTTTTGTAAAGCTGGAATCGTCATGAAATTTTATATATCAATATCTTTGAAGTTGAGATGGCATTATTTATTTTCAAAGGTACACAATAAATATTCAGATCAAAAAAGATCATAAATTTAAAGTGACCGTCTCAAGATCAAAATACCAATTTCCACTGTCCACCGCTTTACAGTGAAGAAACTACTTATATTATTTTATTATAGCCATCTTATAATTTTAGTGTTTTTTACCTTTATTTTAGTGAATGTTTAGTGAATGTATGGATAGAATGCATTGAGATTGTGAATGATAGCACATACTAATACAAATTATTAAAACATTTCAAACTTATGTACAAACTGCACACTTCTTTCTAAAAATGTATATTTTAATAAAGAGAACAAACATTTACTTTTAAAATACAGCTTACTGTCGCGTGGACCCACCATCTTTTTTCCACTACTACCTCACCATCTCCCAACTTTCCCACTATCTCCCCCTACCTTCCCACCAACTTTTCCCCTTCCTTACCACATTTTCCCACTATTCTATGATCTGCCCCAGTTTTCTATAATATTATTCTAGATTGAAGCAGTCAGGAAAAATAGAGGAAAAATCAGCACCAGGTCCATGTTGGTTGAAAAGAGAATATATCACCAAACTATTAGCTTTTTATGATGCATTGTTTTTAGATTTTCTAATTTGCTCGATAAGATAAAATATTTGTGTCTGATATTGACCTTCACGGAGGTCGCCGTCAGAAAGAAATGGAATAGTTTTGCAATACCATAAATATTGGAAAGTATGTATCCCTCCTTTTTTAACATGCTTTTATTAGGTCGACCTGTATCTATGTATGTATGTAAGAAGGTCTAAAGAACTTAATTTCACCCAATTCTAATTGTATCATTGTATCATCAAGAAATTTGGCAATTGTGTGTAGCTCTGACGACAATACAATATACGCCCCAAGATGGCGGATTATCATTTTCTTTACAACTCCCTTGATATGGGTATCAAAAGAAAGGGCTTGATAAGTAGAAAACAAATAGATGATCAAAACTTAAAAATTCAAAATGGCGGCGTCAACATGGTGGATATGTTTTATCATTTTCTTTACAACTCTCTTGATATGGGTATCAAAAGAAAGTGCTTGATAAGTAGAAAACAAATAGGTGATCAAAACTTAAAAATTCAAAATGGCGGCGTCAACATGGCGGATATGTTTTATCATTTTCTTTACAACTTCCTTGATATGGGTATCAAAAGAAAGGGCTTGATAAGTAGAAAACAAATAGGTGATCAAAACTTAATAATTCAAAATGGCGGCGTCAACATGGCGGATATGTTTTATCATTTTCTTTACAACCCCCTTGATATGGGTATCAAAAGAAATGGCTTGATAAGTAGAAAACAAATATGTAATCAAAACTTATATCATAGAAACACTATTAAAGTAGGTCTTTCTCGACAAAGAATCCAAGCCAAATTGGATAATAAAGGCTTCCTTATAAGAAAAATTGATAATTCTTTTAGGGCCTGCAAACGTCATTTTTGACATAAAAATTGAAATATCTCAAAAACGGAGAGACTTAGATAAAATCGGCCTAGAATTTTGCGTAGAATCCAAAAATGTAATAATATATAGGGTGTCCCATTTAAAATAAGCAAGTTGACATCTACTTCCGGTATAACCGGAAGTGCCATCATCTTGCGAATATTTTAGCCGAGTTGCCCTCATCGACATTAGTTTACTACCAAATTGTCAAAATTCTACAATGTCTACTTTTCAAGATATCGATCGCCGCAGTTCGTCGTGGGACTCCCTGTATATGATCGAGTTGGGCCCATCAGAGCTTTTGATCAGAAAGTTGAAATCTACAACATATGAAAAATTCAGTCAATTAGACAGAAATTCAATTTCCCTAAGGAAAGAGCGGGGTCCTTTAATTATCTACTGTACCATTTTTTTTTTGTTCTAACCACTGTTTTAAGAAATTTTATGCTCTACCAAAACGTTGCGTTACTTATAGTTTTTTGCCCTATTTCGTTTAGTTTTCAACATATTGACAAAAAGCATATTTTCTGCTGGCATTAATAATAACTTTTTAACCTGAAAGAGAAGGGGGGTACTTGCCTCACAATAAGTATGGTACTCTAAAACAATTATATTTTTTATGACAGTGAAGACCGCAGATACCCCTTTGATTTAGTACTTGGAGCATGAACTAATTCAAATATGATTTAATATTGTTGTGTCTGTTGATTAAATGTATTATTTTATAGATTACAAGCAAACTTTGAGATGATTTTATGGTAAGATATGTACATCCTGCAATTGTAATTACTAATCGGGCTTTTCCCTTTTTGCTAGTACCTCGATTAATAATTTGATTAAACCTTGATATGTGTAATAAGATTTAAGCTAGATATAGATCGGCCTGTAAAATAACGGACTACTTATTATTTATACCATTTGTTCTTGTAAAATTAAATGCAAAACAGAAATTAAAATTACCTCACTATATAACAGAAAAAAGTAATTAGTATTTATATTAATTTTTTGTTGATTTGCTTTGTATTTCTGTCGATGAATTTTGTTTTCCTTTGGTTCTCTTTCTAGTTCACTTGAGTTTTTGTTCCTCTTTCGTTCCCTATTTGTTATATCTGCTGATAAATTTTGGTGTACGTTATATTCCTCGTTCGGTTTTTCATTCCTTTCCTGTTTCCTTCCCTCCCTTGTTTTCGTTGTTTAATTTTGTTTCTTGAATGAGTCTAATTTGCTTGTATTACTCTCAATATCTCTTCATTTGTTTGGACTTTCTTTTACTAAAATTTACTGGCGGTTTATGAACCGCCTCCAATAAGGTGAGGGAGGAATTATTCTCAATATCACAGAGGCTTCTTCATTTCCAGATACTTCAGTTCATTCGAAGAATGGATATTTTTGCTAATATTTAGTAGAAAAGCACGTTTTTTCAGAGAATTGCACCGTTATGTATAGCAGTGTCGCATTTTCTGATACACACGAAATACCGTATTGAGTCTTGAGGTATGAATACTGCCTGGATCTTCGTTATATTTTCAAGCATTGACTTGCTCGTTCTCTGGGCTGTGGAACGAAGTTGATCAAGACATTTTCTTTTCTTTGGTCATCGTAATGTGCATAAAGTCGGGCTCAGCGTTTATGGCGTGTGTGTACGGCTCGAGCAACGCCTTCCTTTAAGATTTGTTCTCACTCATACACATATTAAGCGGTAATTGTAAAGCTACCTACGACTTTCCACTCTATAAAACATTTACAATTATACGTTCATCTCTTTCATTCTTTCATGCAGTTAATATTGATAATGGGGCAACGTTTGTGCGCACTCAATTATTTTCGACATAGCCGTGCGACAATATTTTGGATTTTAAATTAGTAATAGGTAACTAAATAATAAACTCTTGAATAACGGATTATTTTTATTATTCAAACTATATGTGTGTTAAATATTGTTGTATTAAATTAAATGGAGCGTGAGTGTAATTAAATATTTTTAATATATTCAAACTGTTTTAATTAACTTGATGTAGGTGTATCCTGGGATTATCGGTCTCTATGATAAAATTAGTCTTTTCTTACATTTTTCAATTTATTAAATTAAATATAAAAAGATAATATTATATAACTTAAATGTTTACATCTTTCCACCAAGTTTACTAAATATAGTATTTTTAAACCATAAAATTTCACACCACCCTTTAACAAAAATTTCAAATCTGATACACATCAATTAAGTCTTATCTACAATAACATAAACAAACCACTATATTCAATGAAGACAGGTAATATTTAGTTTCAGTTTTTAGTTGCTTTTAAACAAACATAACACACCTAAAATGTAAATAGTTGTAGTGTGCAATTTAATAATATTAACTAATGTAAGTAATTTATATCCATGTGTATAAAAAATGGCATTTTTAAAAAAAATTGTCTTTACTTAATTATAATAGTTCTCTGACGATGGTTGGATAAATCGAAACGTAAGAAAATAGTAATTTTATTATAAAGACCGATAATCCCAGGATATACCCACATCAAGTTAATTTGACCAACGGTCACGAAAATAAAGATAACAAAATGTTTTAAAAACATTTTACAAAATATTTTCGAAATTGCTTTAATAGAACTAAATATTTTGAAAATGTCCATTCGTTCACCCACAAAAATTACTTTGATAATATTGTGAAGACTTTTAATCACATTTAATTAAATATTGTAAAATACTAAAATATTTTCAAAATGAAGGAGAGGAAGACTGAATGTTGTTCTTTTTCATTTCAATAATAAATATTTACAACTATTTATTAATTCTTTATTTTTCTTTGTTATTTTCCTTTAGTTACTTTCATTTTTCAAAGGAGAATTATTTTGTATAATTTTGAATATATTTTATTTAATTGTAAATAAATCTAGTTGAGAAATTGATTTTATTTATTTCATTCATTTCAACCTCAGTGTAAAATGATTGATCCGACACTGTTCGTCCCTCGCTTCAAATAATCTTAGACCGTACGCTTCTGGTGACGCACACGCCATAAACGCTGATACAGACTCTAATACAGTGCGTGTAATTGCCGATTAGACATGTACATTCACGTAGCGCGAGAGATATGACAACACCGCAGCAACAAACTCGATCGTCGGCGAAGTATCCCAGCTTTCAGTTATTTCATTTCAGCCAGCTGGCACATGCGATGTTGTAATTCTTACTCCCTATACCTAGCCCGCCACTACACACACTGTAATGTGGCACTTGATTTAAGTGTAGGTAGAGTGTTCTTATTCATATTATTTTATTATTAAAATTAAGTTTTCTGCAATGACCATTTCAATTCAATTCAATTCAATTTATTCACCTTGAAATTCTTCAATGGTACAATTGTTTTACAATGGATAATGTATGTCAATTTGTACAAAAATCCATAACACACAAAAAAATATAAATATAAGAAAATAATATATAAATTAATAACATATACCAGTTCTATATACCAAAAATCTGTTTTTCCTGCAATTTAATATGTTGTTCAAATTCATTGATATTGTAAAAAATATTATCTGTTAGCATGTTTTTAATTTTGTTTTTAAATTGTTTTGATGATTTCAATTTTTTTTGTTTCTGTAAAATCAAAAACAAAGAAGTTACGACTGAAACAATGTGTGTCTTCACACTTCCTTATTAAAAATGTCGCCATTTGCTTGCCGTATTTAGCCAGTAATTAAAAAATTTTTTCTCAAATACTATTTTTCGTAAATATATAGCAATATCTAGGAGCTCAAGTTGTTTTTTCGTTTGTTTAAAGCACCTGCTTTAGAAAAAATTCCCTCTGCCATATTGAAGTCGCCATTTTGAATTTTTTTGCTTTGACTTCATATTCGTAATCAGCAAATCCAAAAATGTAAGTATACTGCCTAAAAAGTAATATTTTTCCTCAACTAATGTACTAAACTGTAAAAACAACTTTTGCTGTTTTTAGGCCCCAGTCGACTCCACTAATTAAACAAACAAAGATCGTTAAATTCTAACTACTCGATCGTTAAATTCTAACTACTAAATTCTATCTAGTAAACATTTTAGTATTGGGTCTTAGCAATACATTGCAAAAAATGACGTGAAAATTTATTCACTGGTGATCTCGTTCGGCATTTTTCATTTTTTACGCCTGACGACTCTCCACTATATATCTATTATTGGTAAAATTGATGACATTTATTTGTTTTGTTGATATTTACGTTTTGGTTTGCAGGTTAATATTCCTTACGTTTAAGTTTATTATATGAATGTTACCTCCACAGGGCTTCATTTTTTATTACTATGTATACATTTCTTTATTTACTCTATACAATTTCTCCTTAATTAAAAAATTCTTATTTTAATAAAACGCTTTGTTAATAGTGGTTTAAAATGAAAGAAAAAATAAGTAATTGAATGTGATAAAAATATTATAGTATAATCTACAATTATTTATAATTTGTTATTGTTTGTCTTTCTCCAGCAACTAAATCTGGATTTCGATTTGCACGCACTGGTTCAACCGATATAACATCATCTTCAAATAAACCAAAATCTAGTTCCTCATCTCCCACAATTAACGTCACACACTATATCCATAACCTAAAAATAAAGTTTATGAGAGTATTTTCGAATTCAAGAGTACAATTGTTTTTAAATATCACAATATTCTGAGAAAATTACGTCAATTTCTCAAGAGAATCAATTTCTACGATTTCAAGAATTGGGCCCCTGAATAATTTTGTTCAAGTAGTATACTTAAAACGAATTATAATTCTGATTTAATAATTTTTTAAGGATATGTTCTAAGCGCCACATTTAATGATTTACAATTCTTTGTTTGGATAAGTAAACCAGCTATTATTTGCAGTCAATGACTTTTTAATCGTTTATCATTTTCCAAACATGAAATTATTCCCTTGGTATTATCTCAAGTAGTTCCTAATCTATAAAATTATATTATTTTCTTGGATTTATCTTGTTATTAGTAGCATGTTTACAAGAAATTCTCGACTTATCTATAATAGTAATAGTGTTTTAGCTAGATGAGTCATATGGCCCTTAAATAAACTTGTTCCCTTACGTGCCGGTCTTGTATACAGGTTGTCAAGAGATAAAATGTTATATAGGTCCGAAAAAGACTGCACCCCTTGACTCCTACGTCAAGGGGGAGAGTACTTGTATTGTTGGTATTCTATGATTGAGTATTGACATATTCGAAAATAGATGTTATTTTGATCTCAACGATATATAACCACTGTTTTCCGTTCATTTTCCATAAAAAAAGAATTGTCCGAGTCCGCGACGGTGCGTGGTGGATCAGTAAGTATAAGTTCTAGCACCCGCGGAACAGAGGCCTGCATCGTATAGCTCAGCGGTAACGAGCCTGTTTAGTCGCTTCCAGTAGCTGCCCATTTTTTCCTCGAAAATTAAACATTTGCGTTTTTTACGTGACATGAACCGTTTCCGAGATAATGGGCTTTTCCCACGTAATGGAACTTGATGATTATTTTTTCATAAATCATTTATTAACACCTAATAAATACTGTATATACACGTCATATCGTATAATATTTTAATTTTAAATGGATATTTTAAAAATAAAAATGTTGTCTTATTTACTCCATATTTCAAACAAATAAACGCGCTCAAATTACGTCATGAAGGGATTCTCCAATCAAAATTAACAATTTCTGGCTTCATAGGGCATCTGCACGTGGCGTCACAGCTAACCTCAAAAATATGTACTTCTTAAGATTTAAGAGTATTACCCCAACTATTATTAAAATTTCTGCTTGGTTCCCGTATTTTCAACTAAAATCTAATTCAATGTAATGTTTATGAAGTTCTAAATACCTTGTCCTAATAAAATAGGACTCTTTTTGTAGGTTGGAAGTCTAACCTGTAATTAGCAGTCTATTTTTATTAATCAACAATATTGAAAAATTATTTACGTGAAGTTTTAAATATTTCCTTGGAGCCAGTATGGCTTCAAGCTAAAAATGCGTATACAAACATTTAAAATGAGAATAAACTTGAAAAAAATTAAAATTTAAAGTTATGATGCAGATGCCGTATACGAAAATTAACCGAACCTCTTGATGTTTCTGAATTTTACATCTCGTCTAGAAACCTGCCGATGAGACTATTTCCATGTGGCCTAATGTATATGAATGTTTAATGTTAGAGGAAATGCTTTAATTATTTCACTAAAGAATGTCTACTTTTTATCTCCTCTTTTGAAAATAATGAATTTCCATTGAATAATACCACTTCTTATAATAAAAATGATAAGAATTAACAGAAGAAACACACTTTCGACATGTTGACTCCCTACAAATAACTGACACTTGGCAACAATGATGGAAATAACATAAATAGATAGGTTATGTTCTCTTATTTACGATTTACGTTGTGATCGCACGGATTTAGTATTTTGACTTCATAACTGTGTTTCTTAATTATTTAAATAGTCTATTGTCCATGTACTGTAGAAAGGAACTAAAAAGGGTTTTTATTATTTCTTATGTTCAATTGACCCCAAGATATGAAAAAACCGCGGAGTGCTGCCATTTAAAGTGGTGCGTTTTTGAGATCGAAGTAAAAAAGGTCCACTTTTCATAATTTTTTTTGCTCGAAAACTATGATTTTTTTCTATAAACACGTCAATAGAAAAGTGTGTAGAGAATTAAATTTCCAATCGAAATGGCACCTTCAGAAGTCAAAATTTTTTTTTTTACAAAAATACGTCCAAAAAACAAAAAAAAAAAACAAAAAATGCAATTTTTTATTTATTTTTTATTTTAGCCTGTAACTATTTTTCGGGTACATTTAGGCATAGACATTGCTGCATAACAAAAAAAGCTAGGGTATTACCCGTTAAAATGAGATTTTGTAAACAGTTTTACGATTAATAGTGACCGAGATATAGTGTTTCAAAGTTTGCAACTGTTAACTTTTTTTGCTAATTTTTACTATTTTTTTTTCAAATTTCGTCCTGTAACTTTTTTATGAGTGAATTTAGGTGTAGACATTATTATATTAAAGTGAAAGCTGACTTTACGCCCGTTGAAATGGTGGCTGGTAAAAGTCTCTACGACAAATAGAAACCTAGATACAGCGTTTCGAAGAGTGTTACTTTTATTAACTTTCTTCCAATTTTTACGTTCTTTTTTAAATTTCGGCCTATAACTTATTTGTCAAATACAGCTATTGCTACTTGGAATGTACTCGCAGCATTCTTGTTTAAATGGTCTGCAATAGAAGTTTATGTGATCAATAGTAACCAAGATACAGTCTAGGTATAGTAGATTATTGTACTTAAAAAACAACTTTTTACATTTTTCCACTTCTGAACTTTATTATATCACGTGTTTTTTTTTTTTTTGTTCAAACAACTTAGATTAATAACTTACATTATGAAATTATTCAAATGCTGGATTTAACATATTTTCAAAATCAAAGTCGATTTCTTCATCGGCATCTATGTAAACATCGTCTTCCGTTATTTGAGGTACATCAGCGTTTTCACAGTTCATTCCCATACATTCTTTGCAAAAAATGGAGCAATTCATTCCCAATTTCCTGCAACCACAGTTTCCTCTGCATCCTTTAGTGCATTTACAGGCTATTTTTTCCAGCAAAACTTGTGGTGCGGGAGGTTTATCTGTAAAAATTGGTACTAGTCCATTTTCTGAACTTTTCCAACCCCAGATGAGAGGATTTACAATATTTCCTTTCCAATGTTGCATTTGCAAGTAAGTTCTTAAACCATGAGGTTTAGCAGCATCGGTTGTTGGAGGCAATCTGGACAATGAGAATTTCGCACCTGTTGAGTACTTCTGAAATAACTTATAGCGACAGGTGCTTTGGCCATTAATTTTCATACGGTATAGTAATGTTACAATACATTCAGAAGCAGAACCGATGGCTACTGGACTTGCATTTGACAAATAAGTTATAGGCGTCTGAATTTAAGATGCCAGCGCCAAAGTGGAGAACTCGTGAACTAATTATAGGCTTTTTGTTTGTTTGTATGGCGAATACTTATATTGATTTTGTTCTGTTTATTGTTGTTTTTGGCGTTAAAAATAATAACATTAATAATATATGACCTAAAGGTTTGCAAGATTTTGTTGTAAGTGATTTGCAAGATGTTAATGGCATTATTCAGCAAAATTCATATTTTTTTAGGTTATCCAGTTTTTCCCTTGAAAAGTACAGTTCTTCGACATAAACGGTGTCTGGCTAGTTAAATATTAATAAACTTAAATATTTCTCTAAATTTATATACAGTTGTAGTTTAAATTACTTTTTTTTCAGGAAACATGAGTGACATTTAGGTTAAACATATTGCAATGTATGGAACATTTATGAAGCACTAAAAATGTAAAAATTCTAATTGTGTGTATGAAGGGGAATATGTTTTAAATGCAGGACATATTATTTTGTGTGGTACAACCCATATTCAACACAAAACTTAAAAATGTGTATGCTCTATGTTTACAAACAAGTGTCTCAGATTCAAATACCCATGAAATTAGTGGTACATTGAATATAAGTGAAAAGATATTTATTAATTCTTTAAGTAAAATAAATGAAACAGTATTTTGTAAAATATGAAACAGAAATATTCAGGGGTAAGACATAATAGTGCATGGTGCAATAGTATATATTACTTTTAAATATACTGGAATTACATATATTTACTTATTTCAAAAATTTCACTTACAATGTGTGATTGTCTAGGACATTATTATTGCTACTCGGGCCACGGTTATTTGCACCAGCTTTTCCCCTCTCAATGGCTGGTTAAAGGTGTCTACATTAAAGAGGGTATGCTTTGAACATTGCAGCATTTCACGAGTTGTCCCTGCAATCTACAAAGGATACCGACTAGGTTGGCTTCAGCCAATTGTAGCCTCTTTAAGTGCTATCATATTTGTAATAACTTAGCATCTCAGTTTATCATTTACTTATTGTTGATATCATCGTACACCAAAGAAACAATGACAGAAAAGCCCATAATTAGTTTGACTATAGACCACCAGGTGGCGTACTCCTTATTTTCAGACGCCTATAGGCCGAAATTTAAAAAAGAACGTAAAAATTGGAAGAAAGTTAATAAAAGTAACACTCTTCGAAACGCTGTATCTAGGTTTCTATTTGTCGTAGAGACTTTTACCAGCCACCATTTCAACGGGCGTAAAGTCAGCTTTCACTTTAATATAATAATGTCTACACCTAAATTCACTCAGAAAAAAGTTACAGGACGAAATTTGAAAAAAAATAGTAAAAATTAGCAAAAAAAGTTAAAAGTTGCAAACTTTGAAACGCTATATCTCGGTCACTATTAATCGTAAAACTGTTTACAAAATCTCATTTTAACGGGTAAAACGCCAGCTTTTTTTGTTATGCAGCAATGTCTATGCCTAAATGTACCCGAAAAATAGTTACAGGCTAAAATAAAAAAAAATAAAAAATTGCATTTTTTCGTTTTTTTTTGTTTTGTTTTTTGGACGTATTTTTGTAAAAAAAAAAAAAATTGACTTCTGAAGGTGCCATTTCGATTGGAAATTTAATTCTCTACACACTTTTCTATTGACGTGTTTATAGAAAAAATTCATAGTTTTCGAGCAAAAAAAATATGAGAAGTGGACCTTTTTACTTCGATCTCAAAAACGCACCACTTTAAATGGTAGCACTCCGCGGTTTTTTCATATCTTGGGGTCAATTGAACATAATAAACAATAAAAACCCTTTAACGTTTTAGTTCCTTTCAACCCTCTTTTTTTGTACATAGACAATAGCCTAAAAAGTGTGTGTGTGTGTGTGTGGTGTGTACTGTGTAGACATAAAAAAATGGAGACAGATTTTGAGAAGGCAGCAAGTGATAATCTCCTTATTATTGACAGTGAAATGGTGAATGACAATCCTGTTTACTTAAATAAAATAACTGTTACTGATAAATCTTAGATTTAATAATGATTTTAAATTTATTCAATAAATGTAAAAGAAAATAAAACACTTAAACCTAGTTGTTTATATTCATTAACTGTAATTTGTATACTACAAAAGTGAAATGAATCATATTTTAACGTTTTTATTCAGTTTTTGTACATACCTAGGTATTTAGTTTTATAAATTCAGCAGGTATGAAATACCTGGTAACTATAAATGTATTATTATATATTAGTACAGTAACTAAAGGTTTTAACTTTGGAATAATGTCATAGGATTTAGATTTCATTCATTTTTGGCAACTTGATAGTAAATACATCAAAGAAAAGTTTCTGTAGTTTCACACGTCACTAGACTAGAACTAACAAAGCTTGATGACATGTCTGTCAATTTGATAGAAAGAGACAAACACTTATACGTACAATCTGCTCATATGTAGCCTCTACCAAGGGTGCTAGAGTATACTGATTGGTCATTCCCCCCATTTCGTCAGCAGTGCAGAAATATTGCCGCCAATTTTAAATTCATATAACAATAATTTTTTTTGTAGAAAAGAAGCAAATTTCGTAAAAAAGAAAAAATACGGGTGAGTTTTTTTAAAGAGAACTTTTCAAATATTCAATAAAAAAAAACGTGGGAAAGGCCCATTGGGCAAAACCGACAAGGTACACTAGGCCCGGATGTTTTTAAGATGGCGCCCTAAGCACAGATCGAATCAGTAAAGACTGGATTATTTATAAAGACAATTGCACAGTTCTATAAAAAAATCATTACTGATTTTGTAGCCAAGGACATATACTAAATTTTTGGTCCGTAAAGGACTCCGCATCTGACTTATGTAAAAGTGGTTTCAGTCATATGTCATAAATCTGGATTATATTGTACTTCAAACCATGCTGATTAAAAGTGTCAGTGGGCTTGTTGTAGAACTCTCCAAAATCGTCCTAAGTTGAAGACATAATCAAAATTCGACTTAGGCAAAAATTTCATTTAAAGACATTTTTGGGAGTCTGCAGAGGCGCAGATCAGTCCACAAGGACCGTTTTGGGTTCTATAAGGCGTTGGAAATGACCAGGCGAAAATTCGAAGAAACACCGAATTTTCACTTAGGAAAAATGTTTTTGGTTCAGAATATCAGAGTAGAAGTATATAATGACAAAGATTTATGAATAGTATACTTTTTGAAAGGTACCATAAATTGGACTTTGAAAAATAATATTTTTGGAAGGGCGTCAAAATTTGGCCCAGGAATCGATTTATCGAAAGTACGCCAAAGTTTCACTTGCAGACTAATTTTTCAAAACTGCGTTGAAATTTGGCTTGAAGATCGATTTTTCAAAAGTACGCCAAAATTTCACCCGCAGATTAACTTTTCAAAGGTACCTTGAAATTTGGCTTGAAAATCAATTTTTCAAAAGTACGCCAAAATTTCACCCGCGGATTAACTTTTCAAAAGTACCTTGAAATTTGGCTTGAAAATCGATTTTTTCAAAAGTACGCCAAAATTTCACCCGCAGATTAGTTTTTCAAAAGTACCTTGAAATTTGGCTCGAAAATCGATTTTTCAAAAGTACGCTAAAATTGGTCTTAAACTGGATTTTTCAAAAGTACCACGAAGTCAGTTTAAAAAGTACCACGAAAATATACTTTAAATTATTTTTTATTTTTTATTCCTCAACCAAAGACATTGACCTTTGAGGTACGATCATTGAAAGCACAATTCTAAAGTATGAGCATAAAATTTTAACGATGCACTGCATCCAAAAGGCAAAATAGAAGATTTTGTCAAAGCCGGCGTAGTGCCGATAAGCAAAAATTGATAAAAATCAATGCACATGTACAAGGCCGGTTTCTCGCATGGAAAGAGTTTGGATTGACCCAGCGGCTCGCAATTTGGTCGAGCGCGTTGAGTAGTCCAGACAAAGCGATGGTAGAAAAGCCAATAACGGGGCTTTTCAAATGACAAAGTTATAGAGGAAAACGCCTTGTGCATAAAAATCAAAAAATTCAATTTTGCCTAATAGTCGCTCGAAGGTGAGACGCTGCCAAATCGATATTATTAATCGACTGTGATAAGGGTTAGTAAGTCGTGGACTGATCGAACGCCACTCAACTTATGCAGTAATAAGTCCTCTGAATGTGTTTGAGTACGTGAATTTCCACGATACAAGAACTTTAAAGCTAGGTAGTCTCTAGCGAAACTAAATTCATTTAGTAAAACTTTTTTAAGTTAATTTCAGTCAGCCTTAATTATTCATTTACCCAGAGTCTGAAATGATTCTAAAAGCTCACATTTTGATTCTGAGAAGGTACGTATGAATCTTTTCTACCTAATCGATCGTTAGCGTGAGCGCTCTCGCTTGTATGGTCTGAAAGTCATTACCTTGATTGGGGAAGGCACGATTCTTTCTTGAGAATTTTGTATAACCAATTCTGTTAAATAAACGGATTCTTTGAACTAATATTTCTTAATTGATCTTGAGGCCTGTTGACGGTCTATAATCCCTGGAACTTTCGTAGAGAAAGCCGGATGTGTCGAGTTAATTCGCATTAACGTTCGACCTTCTGGTTGCTTTACGAAGGTTTGATAGGGATTTTTTTATGCGTTTTTTGAGAAATATATTCCGTTATTAATGGACCAAAACGTGATTTTCGCGTACCAAAACTAATCCCTCCGCAGAGAAATTCTTCGGTTGGGATTTTTTTATGCAAAAATTCAGGAAATTAAGAGGTGCCTAAACCCCTAACGAGGGAATTCGGGTCCAGAGAGAGCGTAGTTTCCGATCTGTGGTAGTGCCGCCTTGGTCCCATTACTCGGCTACCGAAGTGCATCTTATCTCGAACCCGCCTGGGAGGTAGAAGAACGGGGTAATACGCGACTGGCGCCCCCTGAGAAATAAATTGGTGTCGCGTCATTTTGACGCCCGGTAGTGCGTTCTTCTACATGGCGCCCAACGTGGGGCGTTGTTAGTCAGCAGGGCTTTCTGGAAAGGATATGGATGAATCAACGCCTTTCCAGTTTTACGACGAGCCGACATCTGTGATGGACAACGTCTCTAGAGGGTTAGAGAGGCCGTGCGCGGAGGATGTACTGGGTAGTTCGGGGGTAGGCCCGAGTACCACTGAAGGAGTCATACAGCCCTCCTCAGAACAAGTGTTCGCCCAAATGGCAGCAGGTCTTGCCAAAGCTCTAAGCGAAGCCACACACGAGCATAAATATCGGTCGAAGCATCCAAATGCGGAATTTCATGGCTTCGAACACGAAGACCCTGAAACCTTCATTCATCATATGGAGGAATTTTTCGTCCGAGTACGAATTACGCAGGATAACGACCGTCTGTATAAAATATCAGAACAGCTCAAAGACGATGCTAGGAAATGGTTCGAACAATACCGAACCCTAATTACCACGTATCCTCTATTCCTCGAGCGGTTCAGAAGCCGTTACGATTCAGGTGAAGTACTCACCGAAGCAGTAGCTAATTTATATGGCAAGAAACAAGATGCCGAGGAAAATACGTCACTATTTATTTCCAGGAAGGTATGCCTCTTCAAGAGGATCGATCCGTTTAAGCCGGAGGCGATGAAGGCGGCTACCATCTTCAATCAGTTGAGACCTGATATGAAAATGCTCCTAAAGAGTGCCGTCATACTAGATACAAATACACTAGTGACGATGACCGAACAAATGGCCAAAATCATGGATGAGAATAAAGAATTCGAGATTCTGCAAAATGCAAAAAAAAGCAAAGACCGAGAAGCGTCCACCTCTACCGCTTCAGCTCAAGGGAATCAGCAATCGAGCAGTAACTGGAGAACGGAACCCTCCGCATTAGCGAAGCCATCCTCCAGTTCCTTTGGTGCATCTAGGACACCATTCAATGGATCTCAAAGAAGAGATAATCCGCCAGCACCAAGGGTGCATTTTGCAAATAATATTTCCTCGCTGCCTAGAGGGGATATACCGAGAAGGGGTACTGGAGACGTAAGGAACTCCCGAGTCCCGTATCGCCCTTGCAGATATTGCCCAACGGAGCAGTGGCATTTTCATGCGGAATGCCCAAACAATCCCTATCGTAATATGAATACGGGAAACCAAGCGGGGGTCAGAGGCGATGGCCCAGGCCGAACTGTACCAGCCCCGCCTACCAGGCCCCAGCAGGCTCGAAGCGACCCTCGGGGAAACTCCGAAGCAAGAAGTTTAAATTAAAAAACTTCGATGACCTTCCTGACCTTAATTACCTGTTTAAGGATCAAGAAGTCAACCTATCTCCCCACCGATTCACTCCATTAGAATCTATCAATCAAACCAACGACGCTTTCCCTCTGCCTCGCATTAAGATTATAATTAATAATCGAGCGGTTAACGCTTTATTGGATACAGGTTCGACAAGGAATATTATCCAACCGAAATTTTTGAACGACATTGATCAACTTACAGCTCCCCAAACTTTTGTTATGGCTTGTGGCGATGGTTTAGTAGAATCCCTTGGGACTACGACCATAAACGTTAATGTACTAGATGTACCCTTTCAGACCACGTTTCAGGTCATTCAAAATTTAAACGAAGAGCTCATTCTGGGAGCCCCCTTTTTATATGCTCACAATGTCGTATTCGATTATCAACGTAAATGTGTCTACGTCGGCACTGAAGAGCGAATAACCGTCTTCTGGAATCAAGCGGCACATCAAGCAAGGAAGCAATGCCGGCTTCCCGAAGAACTGATCATCGGAAACGACAATTTAAAACCTCTATTCGAGGAATTCGCTGAATTGTTCACCGCGGTGCCTACCCAAGCTACCACGGTGACAACGAAACATAAAATAAAAGTTAAAGACGACCGCCCGTTCAATATCAAACCCTACCCTATGTCTCCTACTAAGAAAAAAGTTATGTACGATCAAATTGAAGAGATGCTGAAAGCCGGGGTCATAGAACCGAGTACCGCTCAGTACAGTTCGCCTCCCATTATAATTGAAAGGCCCGGCAAGAAGCCTCGCTTCTGCATTGATTATCGTCACTTAAATGAAGTAACGGAAGACGAAGCATCCGTCTTACCAAAGATATACGAGAGTATAAAGGATCTAGGAAACGCCAACATATTTACGGTGTTGGACCTCAAGAGCGGATATTGGCAAATCCCTCTTGAGGAGTCGTCAAAAAATTATTCTACGTTTACAACATTAGATGGAGCATCTTACCGATTTAACGTGATGCCTTTCGGATTGAAGACCGCTCCATGTACATTCCAAAAATTTATGGCAAGAGACGTATTGACCGGCTACTTGCATCATTTCTGCAAAGTATATCTCGATGATATTATCATCTACAGTGAAAATATAGATCAGCATGTAAACCATCTGAGAGCCGTCTTTGAACGCCTACGTTTACATAATTTAAAAGTGTCACCAGAAAAATGTGTGGTAGCCACATCTAGTATAACCTATCTCGGGCATAAGATAAATGCCAATACTACTCAACCTTTAGAAAAACATATTCTGCAGATACAGAGCTATCCTGTGCCTACGACAAGGCGTCAGCTTCAGAGTTTCCTTGGCCTATGTAATTGGGTACGTGAATATATCCCTAATGTTGCAATAATTACTAAGCCCTTGACCCGACTACTCTCGAAGGACTGGCGCTATAAGTGGAATACAGAAGCCCAAGAATCCTTTATCCTACTGAAAGAGGTATTAAATAAACCTCTAGGACTGCACCGGCCAGATTTCAATAAAATGTTCATACTGCAGACGGACGCATCCTTAATAGGATTATCTGCAGTATTATATCAATTGGGGGATAATGACCAGAAGCACATCGTCTCTTATGCTAGTAATACGTTATCTCCGACGGAGAGAAAATACCATATCAATGAATTGGAATGTTTGAGCGTCGTTAATTATATAAGGAAATACAAAATATATTTGGCAGACCGTCCATTTATAGTCAAAACCGACAATCGAGCTTTACTATGGTTAAATAAGCATAAGGACGAGAAAACGAAATTTACACGTTGGTCATTATTACTTCAGGAATACAGCTTCACAATAGAACATTGTCCCGGCAAGGAAAATATATTGGCAGACTATTTGAGCAGGAATCCTCAAGGCCCAAACGTCGAAGCAAACGACGAAGAGGAAAGGATGTATCCACCAAAATTCTCGTACAAGGAACGAATATCAGTGATTACCACATTGGAATTAAACGATCAGGTCAGAGAAGCGCAAACGCACTCCAGAGATATCCAAGACCAAATCGAACGATGGAATACTCTAGTGCGACAAGCAGATAAAACCGAGGCAGAGGTGAAATTCGTCAATACAAGACAAGTGATAGGCGGCACACTTTGGACAAGAGGCGAAAATGTTATAGAAAAATTATACGTACCAAAACGTATGGTCATGAGAGTAATATCTCATTTTCACGACCGACCGGAAGTAGGTCACCCCGGCCGCGATGAAACTGTTAGAATCATCTCGGGCCGCTATTATTTTAATAATTTGTCGAGACTAGTTAACAAATATTTAAATGAGTGCATTATTTGTAATTCCGTAAAAAGCAGACAGTCCCAACCGAAGGCTCCTCTCAGAAGCCATGCTCCATCGCATCCGTTCGAAGTTCTAAGCGTCGATGTAATAGGACCGCTTCAGCGAACCAAAGATGCAGATAACCGATATATATTAATGGTAGAGGATGTATTTAGTAAGTGGGTCGAAGCCAAGGCGTTCACCCAAGTCAGTGGAAAAACAATAGCACAATTTATCGAAGAGGAACTAGTGGCGAGATATGGCGTTCCGAGGGTCATCATTTCCGACCAGGGAGGCCACTTCAATTCCGGCTTTTACGATACGTTCTGTACACGTAACAATATTGAAAGATTCTTCACAGCAGCTTACCACCAACAGGCCAATCCAATAGAAAGGAGGGTGCAAGAAGCTAAGAAGATCTTAAAAACCTTATTATATGGTTCACCCAACGACGAGTGGGATCGACATGTTAGTCAGATGGCATATATCTTGAGAACAAGAAAAAACGCCGCTACGGGGCATACGCCCAGTTTCGTAGTACTCGGCTATGAATTACCGCAGATTGGTGATTGGAATATGTTCGCTTATAGACAAGAACGTCGTAATCAAGCGGACGTTCCCCGCCTTGAAAGAGTCAAGGAGATTCGTAAAAATCAAACAAATTACCAATGGCGTTACGCGCCCAAAGTGGCGGTAACGCCGGTCGTATATAAAGTGGGAGATATGGTAATGACTAAAAGGATCAGGAAGGATCATACCTTCACACCGTCGTGGAGCGGGCCACACAAGGTTTTAAAGAGATTGTCCAATGAAGTTTACCTCATTCACAAGGGGGTAACTTCGACGAGATTACATGTCGATGCCATCAGGCCGGCACCTAAGGGAGACCCCGATGTTGAATTGGAATTGTCTGAAGAATCAGAAGATAGTCCGGATGAAACTCATCTTAGTGACGACGCTTCCTCATCAGACAATGAGATCGCGCCCAGGTCAGAGCGACGTAGCGATACCACACTAGATGTAATAAGTCGAGACCCCGATGATGCTCGACATGAGCCAGACATAGAAGAGTCACCTCTAGATATTTCTGAGGTCGACCACGGCTAATAGCCGTTTTCGCTTTTTTTTATATTTTTTCTCAAAATTCTAAGTAGCGATTTTGACCTATATGCGGTCGAATCGAAAATTTAAAGTCTACTCCATGAGCAGACATGGAAAGACGGCGAACCCGACGCAAGAGCGCGATCCGGTAAGCCTAGCTTCTCAAGAGCGAGAGCCGCCAAGTTCGAGTAATGGACGTAGGCATAAGTACGAATCAGTACGAGTTTCGGAAGCTGTTTTTCTTATGCAAGAAGACAACTTCTATTTTAATCATTTTAAGTCAACAAAATTAACGTATACCCCAAATGGAAACTACGAGTTTCAGAAGCCGTTCTTCGCTCAAGAAGACGCTTCGATTTTTTTTTTATACTTTTTTCACAAGTCGTGATGACCGCACGAGTATCGTAAGCCGATTTAATCTACCTTACGAAGTAGAAACTACGAGACGAGTTTCAGAAGCCGTTCTTCGCTCAAGAAGACGCTTCGATTTTTTTTTTTTTTTTATACTTTTTTCACAAGTCGTGATGACCGCACGAGTATCGTAAGCCGATTTAATCTACCTTACGAAGTAGAAACTACGAGACGAGTTTCAGAAGCCGTCCTTCGCTCAAGAAGACGCTTCAATTTTTTTTTTATACTTTTTTCACAAGTCGTGATGACCGCACGAGTATCGTAAGCCGATTTAATCTACCTTACGAAGTAGAAACTACGAGACGAGTTTCAGAAGCCGTTCTTCGCTCAAGAAGACGCTTCAATTTTTTTTTATACTTTTTTTCACAAAGTAGTGATGACCGCACGAGTATCGTAAGCCGATTCAATCTACCTTACGAAGAACCAATTTCTAACCATTATAAGTTAACAAAATTCATGTTAGAAAAATATTTCATTAAAAAACAACACATTGTGTTTGTTAGTCGACGCGTCCCAGTCGACGACTTGCTAAAAAGTCAATCTAGTTGCAGAACTGCATTTTCCATGTGCAGAAATGGAAAGATGACCCAGCCTGTCGCAAGGGCGCGGCATGGTGAAGTCTGGAACTCAAAGGCGAGGACCGTCCAAGCTGCGGCATGGAGATATAGACAGCCTCTTCTAGAAAGGACCGAAGTTAAGCAAGAGCGAGACCAAGGCAAAAAAGCGAGTGCAACGAATTAGTGAGAGTGGACGCTAATCAAAATTGTGCTACGCTTCGCTTCGCTTCGCACCTCGACGCGGGTGTAATTAAGTTGATAAAAATGTTGTATCAACTTGTCGTATTGTTTAAAAAATGTATTTATTTTTAAGTTAGATAGGCGAATCAGCCGTCTGCCCCAATTAAGGCCGTTATTTTTAAAACATCTGTACCATAGGTCAGACCGTCAAATGAAGGCATACAGACATACAAGTGAATATGGAAATTAAAGGCAATCGATGAGTAGAAAAGATTCAACCAAAGGAGGGGAGTGTTGTAGAACTCTCCAAAATCGTCCTAAGTTGAAGACATAATCAAAATTCGACTTAGGCAAAAATTTCATTTAAAGACATTTTTGGGAGTCTGCAGAGGCGCAGATCAGTCCACAAGGACCGTTTTGGGTTCTATAAGGCGTTGGAAATGACCAGGCGAAAATTCGAAGAAACACCGAATTTTCACTTAGGAAAAATGTTTTTGGTTCAGAATATCAGAGTAGAAGTATATAATGACAAAGATTTATGAATAGTATACTTTTTGAAAGGTACCATAAATTGGACTTTGAAAAATAATATTTTTGGAAGGGCGTCAAAATTTGGCCCAGGAATCGATTTATCGAAAGTACGCCAAAGTTTCACTTGCAGACTAATTTTTCAAAACTGCGTTGAAATTTGGCTTGAAGATCGATTTTTCAAAAGTACGCCAAAATTTCACCCGCAGATTAACTTTTCAAAGGTACCTTGAAATTTGGCTTGAAAATCAATTTTTCAAAAGTACGCCAAAATTTCACCCGCGGATTAACTTTTCAAAAGTACCTTGAAATTTGGCTTGAAAATCGATTTTTTCAAAAGTACGCCAAAATTTCACCCGCAGATTAGTTTTTCAAAAGTACCTTGAAATTTGGCTCGAAAATCGATTTTTCAAAAGTACGCTAAAATTGGTCTTAAACTGGATTTTTCAAAAGTACCACGAAGTCAGTTTAAAAAGTACCACGAAAATATACTTTAAATTATTTTTTATTTTTTATTCCTCAACCAAAGACATTGACCTTTGAGGTACGATCATTGAAAGCACAATTCTAAAGTATGAGCATAAAATTTTAACGATGCACTGCATCCAAAAGGCAAAATAGAAGATTTTGTCAAAGCCGGCGTAGTGCCGATAAGCAAAAATTGATAAAAATCAATGCACATGTACAAGGCCGGTTTCTCGCATGGAAAGAGTTTGGATTGACCCAGCGGCTCGCAATTTGGTCGAGCGCGTTGAGTAGTCCAGACAAAGCGATGGTAGAAAAGCCAATAACGGGGCTTTTCAAATGACAAAGTTATAGAGGAAAACGCCTTGTGCATAAAAATCAAAAAATTCAATTTTGCCTAATAGTCGCTCGAAGGTGAGACGCTGCCAAATCGATATTATTAATCGACTGTGATAAGGGTTAGTAAGTCGTGGACTGATCGAACGCCACTCAACTTATGCAGTAATAAGTCCTCTGAATGTGTTTGAGTACGTGAATTTCCACGATACAAGAACTTTAAAGCTAGGTAGTCTCTAACGAAACTAAATTCATTTAGTAA
This sequence comes from Rutpela maculata, assembly GCA_936432065.2. Classification (NCBI taxonomy): domain Eukaryota; kingdom Metazoa; phylum Arthropoda; class Insecta; order Coleoptera; family Cerambycidae; genus Rutpela; species Rutpela maculata. The sequence goes on along the minus strand of OW386285.2, from coordinate 287,382,176 downwards.
AACTTTTTTAAGTTAATTTCAGTCAGCCTTAATTATTCATTTACCCAGAGTCTGAAATGATTCTAAAAGCTCACATTTTGATTCTGAGAAGGTACGTATGAATCTTTTCTACCTAATCGATCGTTAGCGTGAGCGCTCTCGCTTGTATGGTCTGAAAGTCATTACCTTGATTGGGGAAGGCACGATTCTTTCTTGAGAATTTTGTATAACCAATTCTGTTAAATAAACGGATTCTTTGAACTAATATTTCTTAATTGATCTTGAGGCCTGTTGACGGTCTATAATCCCTGGAACTTTCGTAGAGAAAGCCGGATGTGTCGAGTTAATTCGCATTAACGTTCGACCTTCTGGTTGCTTTACGAAGGTTTGATAGGGATTTTTTTATGCGTTTTTTGAGAAATATATTCCGTTATTAATGGACCAAAACGTGATTTTCGCGTACCAAAACTAATCCCTCCGCAGAGAAATTCTTCGGTTGGGATTTTTTTATGCAAAAATTCAGGAAATTAAGAGGTGCCTAAACCCCTAACGAGGGAATTCGGGTCCAGAGAGAGCGTAGTTTCCGATCTGTGGTAGTGCCGCCTTGGTCCCATTACTCGGCTACCGAAGTGCATCTTATCTCGAACCCGCCTGGGAGGTAGAAGAACGGGGTAATACGCGACTGGCGCCCCCTGAGAAATAAATTGGTGTCGCGTCATTTTGACGCCCGGTAGTGCGTTCTTCTACAGGCTCAACCCCCTAAAGTCAAGGGTTTCTAAGATATTTAAGTATAAAGTTTGAAAAATGCAGCTGGCAAGGCAGCATGTTTCCACCAAGGGTACCGAGTGGCCACAAGTCAATGCACCCCAATTTTTAACCTCCCCACAATAAAATTGTGGGAGGTTACTACAATTAGTCCAAAATCAAAAATTGAGATAACATCAAATCTTTACGTTTTGAGGTCCCAGGAACCCAAAAAAGTTGTTTTTGAAAAATGTCTGTGTGTGTGTACGTGTGTGTGTATGTATGTTAGCACGATAGCGGCGAAGCTACTAAACGGATTTGGATGAAACTTTGCATGAGGGTTTCTTTAGTGCTCCAGAAGATCTGAAAAGGTTTTGGTTGAGATCGGATTACGTTTAGTGCCGTTTTGGCACAACAAGTTGTTTATTTTATGATTACTTACAATTTGTAATTGAACCATTGAAAAGCAGTAAAAATTCCGATTTCAACGATATATCACACTTGCACTTTTTCGATTTGGTTTCCGTGAAAAAAATTAAAAAACAAAAATTTCACTTGTTTTGTCCTCAAAGCAGTGCAATGTACAGGGTGATATTCTAATAATGACAGAGGTGTTCAGTGATTTCGGCTGATAACTCGGAAACGGTTGAAGATATCGAACTGAAATTTGAAACGTAGGTATAAATATTGTAGACGGACGGATTACGAGTGAATTAATAATACACCTACGTCACATGACGTCACAAATAAGAAACATTCTTAGAAACTGGTGCAGATATCGACTTAACTATTGGAAACATCCAATTAAAGTTTGAAACGTAGATGGAAATATTGTAGATGGATGGAATACGAGTGAATTAAAAATACACCTACGTTCTGATGACGTCGTAAAAGCATAAAATTCTTATAACAGGCGAACTGATGATGATATCAAAAAAATATTTCTACAAGACGAGTCACGAATTTTTTTTTTTTTTAATTTCCAAGAAATATCAAATTTTCGGAGAAATGTCACTTTTCAGAAAAATGTCAGATTTTTAAAAAATGTCAAATTTTCAGAAAAACGTCAAATTTTCAGGAAAACGTCAAATTTTCGGAGAAATGTCACTTTTCAGAAAAATGTCAAATTTTCGAAAAAATGTTAAATTTTCAGGGAAATGTCACTTTTCAGAAATATGTCAAATTTTCAGAAAAATGTCACTTCAGAAAAATGTCAAATTTTCGAAAAAACGTCAAATTTTCGAAGAAATGTCACCTTTCAGAAAAATGCCAAATGTTTGAAAATTGTCAAATTTTCGAAGTAATGTCACTTCAGAAAAATGTCAAATTTTCGAAAAAATGTCAAATTTTCAGAGAAATGTCACTTTTCAGAAAAATGTCAAAAATTCAGGAAAATGTCAAATTTTCGAGAAAACGTCAAATTTTCGAAGAAATGTCACCTTTCAGAAAAATATCAAATGTTTGAAAATTGTCGAATTTTCAAACACCGGTTGAACCGGTAGTGACCAACTCTTTTTTTTTCTTAAATATGACTATATTTTTTTTATGGTTTCTTATTAAGCATACAATTTTAAGTACAACAGTTTTTTCCATTTAACTTATTCCAAAAAATAAGTGCTATTTTCTTTTATTAATCAGAAATAATGATTCATAAACTTTTTTTTTCGCCAATAATCATTTCTTAACGATATCTTTCGTAATAATAAAAGTATTTTTAAAAGGTAAACGCCAACAGATAATTTTAATAATCTACCTAAATTGCATATAGCCATGAAAATGACAGACATTCCAAACAATTGAATTATTCTTGACATAACTCGCCGATTATCTGAAGTAAATGTACTGAATTTTTTATATACAAGTAGTCTGGGTATTCCTAGCTGTACGTGACCCACCCCCCTCGATTAAAGCCTAAGGAACAATTCTAGATATGTCCTAAAAAAAAACTGGCTGTACTTTCAAAATGGCCGCCTTATGTTAAACAAACAGGTGCAAATGTTGTTTTTGTCATTTATTTTTCACAAAAAACAACGTGCATAAAATAAATTTTCCACAATTTTGTTCCTATAAAATATTTGGATAGGGGAGTTGCCTTTTCGAGATAAATGTCTGCAAATTTTGCGCTATTCAATCTGGGATCAAATTTTTAGTATGGCGCAGCGCAGCGGTGGGCAATGATTGCCAATTTGAAGTTACAACCCTTTGAGTCACCCCGTGTTATTTTACCGCTTCGCTGCTTATATTAAATGTCAATTACCCTTTGATACCGGATTTGGCAGTAAAACAAGGCTTATTAACATATCCGCATTAGCAGAAGAGTACGGACCTCAAAAATGTTCGGCATTACTGGGCCTTCATTCATTTACTGGATGCGACTCAGTCAGCACCTTTAAGGGAAAAGGAAAGAGAAAACCCCTAATCCAAAAATGTTACTTTCTCCCAAATATACCAAATATATCCGAACATTTCAAGAGGAGCAGCTGGAATATTGATAATAAATTAGTCACATCATTAGAGGAGTTTACATGTACCATATATGGATCAAAGAAATGCGCTAGCGTGGACGAGCTTCGACTAATTGCCATTAGACAGAAATGTGGTGACAAAGATTTGTTTTTATCAATTGACACTAAAGTTGATTTTTCTTCGATTCCACCATCAAGAGCTTGTCTTCAAGGGTAGCGACAAAATATGTTTACCTCCCCGTTTTCGAGGACGGCCAAAACGATACGATGGTGATACTCGGGCGGTCCCTACCTCTCTCGAACTACCCCCAAACGCCCTTTTCTTAAAATTTTTCGTTGTAGGGCATGCGAGGACTTGTGGATCGGTTTTTTTTTTGAGGAAACTCAATATGTCCTGCAATATTTCGCAACCAGATATTCTAACGACCCCCGAGGGTTGAAACCACCCCCTCCCTCAGTACCGGAGCATGCAAAAAACATCCAAACGCGCCGAAAATTGTTTTCTACACGTTTTCAAGGGCGGGGAACAGGATGCTGATATTATTTAGCTTCCCACCCCTAACCAACTACCCCGAAATGCATGAAACCACCCCTTTTGTTAGGCATGCGAGGACTTGTTGGATCGTTTTTTTTTTTGAGGAAACTCAATATGTCCTGGAAAATTTCGCAACCAGACATCCTGACGACCGTCGGGGGTTGAAACCATCCGGGAATCATAATTTCGGAATACAAGAAAATAGCACAGTCCTATTAAGAAATTTTTCTACGGAAATGAGAATGAGAATTAAATTCCGTCTTTTGGGAAAAACCTAAAAATAGTCGTACCTATCAGTAATTCAAATAACTATTTTGTTCTTTACAGACAGGTAGACAACCTTACTAATAATTTCCATAGCCTACTTAGTATTTTTTTTACATACATTGTCTCGTGGCCACCCGGTATAATGTTTATATATGATGATGATTTTCAGCAGCATTACATATCATGCATTTACTGCTAGAAGTTTGTTTTAAAACATTTAGGTAAAGACAGTCTTCATTGTGTTGCAAGGCCACAATTTCACCGTTAGCAAGACGATTACAATTCAAGCATATCCGAGAATTGTTATTGTATTCAGCTGGTGATATTCTCCCTAAAACGAATTAGAATTTGAATTTTCTCTTCATGCTCATTAGGAATATGCCTTAAACCTTAAGCTCATATTAGGGTATCACAAGTATAGTATCGGCAATGAGCATGCTGCCCTTGCACTCTGCATTTTTCAAACTTCATACTTGAATCTTGGAAACTTAAATGGCTTGGACCCATTGAGACTTTTAATCAGTATGGTTAGAAGTACAACGTACTCCAGTTTTATGGCATTTGACTAACCACTTTTACATAAGGTCAGATAAGGGATCCTTTAAGTGGTGTTTCTAAATAACGAATTATGAAAAAAGTTCTCTTAAGCATAGATCCCGACATCCATATTAACGATGGTGTAACCTTTCAGAGTTGTAAAGAAATATATTTTTTCTCAAAAGTTCCTTTTACCAGTCATTCGATTTTTGACCATGTTTTGATAATGAAAACCACTAAAATAAATAGGAAAATACATTATAAATCATAATAATAATGAATTATTACTTATTAAATTCTGATTTGATATGAGTCTATTGGTATAGAATCGCTACAGAAAGACTTCTAAGCAGCTTCATTAGCAGCTCTAGGGCGATTTCTAATGCATCTACCCAGAGGCATTTTTAAATCAAGCAACTAAGAAATGATAATAGCCAGTTTGGTTTAAAATGACCAGTGAGGTAGATAGTGGTGAGGTCGCTCACTTTTGCCCCTTATTTTCTACGCCACTGAGGACTTTTAAAAATGTGCACTCTTTTGTATTAAAGTTCAATTTAAAAGGGATTTCTTTTTCGTTATGGGTTGCGGTGCCAACCATACTGAAACTTAATTAGTCTCGTTATCCCATCAGTCCCATTCCTCTCTGTACGGTCGATGGGTGCTCTGGCTATTTCTTCCGGGTCACGGTTGGTCCCCACCAAGGCTGGGCATTCACATAGTATATGGTGAGGATGAATTTCCTCATCCTCACCACACGTCCTGCATTCTGGATTGTCCTTCACACCTATGTTGGTTAGGTGTCTATTCAGTGTGCAGTGTCCTGTTAGGATTCCCACTGTACATCTCAGCTTTAGCAGTTTGTTGGTCTTTGTCTTGGATGGTCCACCAGTAATGAACATACGTGACTGTCTCGTCTCTGTCGCCCCGGTCCAAGACCAAGTTGTTGTGTTTCTGACTCAATAGTTTCTTTACCATTACTCTTGCGGTATTATTTATATGATATCCCGCAGGTTGGCTCGGCTCCAATCAAGGCTGTTTTTGCGCCATCTTTGGCCAGCTTATCTGCTTTTTCATTGCCTTAATTGCCCTGGTGTGCTCGCATCCACTCCAGTTGGATGCTGTTGTGTTCCGCCAGTTTCGCCAGGAAGTCAAGGCAGTCTTTTACTGTTTCAGAATGTATCTCTACTGCATCCAGAGCTTTGAGAGTTGCTTGGCTGTTAGTAATCATGCGGATTCTTTTGTGAGTATATGACCTCCGTGTCTCTTCTTGTTCAGCTTAGAACACCGTTGCGGTGCTGCCCAGGTTCAGACTAATGTATGTCCCTGGTTGGTCCCCTGTAACACCTGCTCTAGTACTTCTTGACGTTTTTGACCTGTCAGTATACCATATGGTATTTGGATGTCTTTGCCGTTGCCTTGTTCCTTTTTCTTTCCTATCAGGTATGCATATCCTGAAGGTCTTTGTGAAGTTGTGGCTTGTGCTGATTCTATCTGACTGCGTATCTAGTAGTCGATTTTTTTTCTATTTGTTGAAATATTTCGGTATGGTATCCTATTCTTGGAATGGTCCCATGTTCGTTTTTTTCAGCCTATGCGCAGCTAGCAGTGCCTCACTCCACGGCTAAATTTAGTGGAGGTAGGCAAAGTAGTGCTTCGATGGCTGCGATAGGCGTTGTTGATATTGCTCCCGTTATACCTAGATAGGCCAGTCTTTGTACTTTTCTTTCTTCGTACTTTGTATTTTAAAAGAGACACTCTTATATGATTTTTATTGCTTCATTTTTAACATATTCAAGATTCAAAAATTTATTAGATTTGCCTACAATAGCTATTTGTATATTAAGAGCGCAAAGTGCCACATTGTCGCTCGATAGTGTAAGTTGAACACTTGAGAGCGACAATGATACTACACACATGATTTTATCTATAATCTTTTGAAAATATCAAAATGAAAGAAATAATTAGGTTGAATTTTGGTTGAAAACGGTGGTTCATCAACATATGCATATGTAATCAAAATAAACAGACGAACAAAACACAATCGCTGTCAATTTGTTTAAGTTTTAGTAATTATTATAAAGTTTATATTCTTCATATAAATAAATTAGGTAATGAATTGTTACTCTTACATCAACTCTCATTATATTAACAACAGTTTTGAAGTATTATTTTTTCATAAAAATACATTGCCCATTTTGGGACCAAGCTTGTTTAAGTGCAGATGCACTGAAGCGTGCGCCAAAGTACTTTGCCACTCGTTGTCAGCGCCAAAGTGCCATTCACAGCTCCTCGGCAAACGTCAACTTTGCGCTTTCAAAATGTGAGCAAAAGAGCCTACTTCATAAGTCGAGTGTAGATAAAAATAATTCTTTACATTATAATTTGAAAATGAGTGTTATTTATTAAAAATCGCTGCCTAAGGAATCACCACTTCGACTTTTAGATTTCCTATTCAAGTCTCCTACAACGAAAAAAAAAAAGAAGAATTATATTTGCATTTCAGGAGGAAATAACTGTTACCCTTGCGTTCTTCTACACACACTAAATCACACTTTTTTTTCACCCCCTTTAACAATGGGATGACAGTGTGGGAGACTGATGCCAAAAAAAATTTGAGACCTTGGCTTCTCGTACATACACTGAATCCCAATTTTATGGGCTCTTGCTTGTTTTACCCATTAACCTCCCAACCCTTCAACAGAAGTTCTAAATCTCGTTATATTACAGTGTACCAAATTTCAAGTTTTTATCATAAACCATCCCTGAGTAATCGGGAGCACAAGAAAAGTTTCAAACAGAACGACAGCAAACAGATTTTTTTCCCTCACACACTTAAAAGCTCAACGTTTCAAATTTATTTCAAAAAAATATATTTTTTTTTACAGTTTACTATACTTCCATGATATGGAAGTAAATCTACAAAAATGATTCAAAATATTGTCCATCTACTTCAATACAATTTCTACACCTTTTAAGGATACTGTGCTAGCACGCAATGTTGCTTGAGGATCCTCCTTAGGCTCAAAAAATTTAAAGAATTTTTTTTTCTCACAGCTTTGTAGTTCTATATCTCCGTTATTTAGACTAGTTCACAAGTTCAAAGCCGTGTTAATTCTTGATAAAGCTGGTAAAAATATGAGTGAGGGCTCATTGGATTCGGAATGACGTCTAAAAGAATGTGCAAAAGTTTCAAACGCGCACATAAACAATTGGAAAAGTTATATACAAATAAGAATTGAAAAAATAACGAGTTTGGTTTTTTGAAAATAACTCGAAAACAATTAATATTTAAGAAATTTTAAAGAAAGATTCTTAAAGAGGAAGAAATATCTAACAAGAAAGTCCCGACTCCCAAAATAGCCCATGCGAAAGTTGCAAAAACCCCAAAAGTGCAAGGGTAGCTACAAAATATGTCTACCCCCCTGTATTCGAGGACGGCCAACACGATGGTGATACTCGCGCGGTCCCTACCTCTCTCGACCTGCAAAAAAACACCCCTTTTCTTCCATTTTTCGTTGTTAGGTATGGGAGGACTTGTTGGATGATTTTTTTTTTGAGGAAACTCAATATGTCTTGCAAAATTTCGCAACCAGACAACCCCCCGGGGGTTGAAACCACCCCCTCCCTCAATATCGGAGCATGCAAAAAACATCCAAACGCCGCGCCGAAAATTATTTTCTACATGTTTTCAAGGGAGGGGAACACGATGTTGATATTATTTAGCTTCTCACCCCTAACCAACTACCCCTAAATGGGTGTTTCTCTACTAACGGGAAATCTGCCAAATTCGTTAAGAATCGATCGTTATTAAAAAAGTTACAATAATTACTCAATCCACTAGTGGCAACAGTAATATATTTTTCTTTAGCATAACTACGTGGTTAATCAAAACGTAGATTCTCTTCCAATTGATTTTTAAATGTGGCTGGGGACTGACGTCAAGAAGTGTAGGACAGCGTTTTGTGCAGTATTTTGAGACCATAATCTTCAAAAAAGATCAGATAACAATGTGCATTGCCAATAACCATTCATAGAACATATATATTAGTATGAGTATTGAATGAATAAAACGAAAATTTAATATTTATAACAGTTGGTAACTTTGATTCAGGTTTGGGACACACCAGGGTACTGACAATTTAACTCTTGATAAAATTTGAAAATTTCGGATATTTATATTAATACCTTATAATATAGGGTCGACATAACCAATCATTTACTTTAATTTTAATAAAAAAAAAATACTAGCATTTTGTATTTTTTGACATTTAGTTTCTTCTGGATATAAATTTTCCCATTAATAGAGAAACACCCAAATGCATAAAACCACCCATTTTGTTAGGCATGCGAGGACCCGTTGGATCAGTTTTTTTTTTGAGGAAACTCAATATGTCTTGCAAAATTTCGCGACCAGACATCCTAAAGACCCCCGGGGGTTGAAACCCTCCCTCAATATCGGAGCATGCAAAAAACATCCAAACGCGCCGAAAATTATTTTCTACTTGTTTTCAAGGGAGGGGAACACGATGTTGATATTATTTAGCTACCCCTACCCCCGTTGGATCAGTTTTTTTTTTTGAGGAAACTCAATATGTCCTGTAAAATTTTGCAACCAGACCCCCGGGTGGTTTGAACCCCCGAGGGTCGTCGGGATGTCTGGTTGCGAAATTTTGCAGGACATATTGAGTTTCCTCAAAAAAAAAAACGGTCCAACAAATCCTCGCATGCCTAACAACGAAAAATGGAAGGTGGTTTTATGCATTTAGGAGTAGTTGGTGGGAAGATAAATAATATCAGTATCGTGTTCCCCGCCCTTGAAAACGTGTAGAAGACAATTTTCGGCGCATTTGGATATTTTTTGCATGTTTCGGTATTGAAGGATGGGGTGGTTTCAACCCCCCGGGGGTCGTTTGAGTATCTGGTTGTGAAATTTTACAGGACATATTGAGTTTCCTCAAAAAAAAAAAACGATCCAACAAGTCCTCGCATGCCTAACAACGAAAAATGGAAGAGCGTTTAGGGGTAGTTCCAGAGAGGTAGGGACCGCGCGAGTATCACCATCGTGTTGGCCGTCCTCGAAAACGAGGGGGTAGACATGTTTTGTCGCTACCCTTGCACTTTTGGCGTTTTAGACTTTCTTTGCAAGTTTCGTATGGACTAAAACTCTATCTCAATTATTAATAATTGTAATTTAATGTTGAAAATAGAGCTCCGCGCGCCGTTATGATGCTCTGAAACGGGCCGCAATAAGTAAAAATATTTTACTTCCACGTCCAGTGGAAGTATAGTAACAACAAAAAAATTTTTAAAAATTTTTATTGTCCAAATAGGCTGAAAATGTCATGAAACGTCGAGATTTTAAGTTTGAGCGAAAAAAATTTTCTGTCGGTCTGTCTGTAACTTTTTTTTGTGCGCACGTTTACTCTGGAACCGTTTAAGATATTGACTTGAAATTTGGTACACATATGTACTTTAACGAGATCTAGAACTAGATTATATTTTCATCTTGTTCCGTCGAAGGGTTGGGGGGTAAATTGGGGTAGATTTGGGGTAAATAGGTCAATCAAGCAGGTAACAGTCCATAAAATTGGTATTTAGTATATACAAGAGAAGCTAAGGTCTCAAAAAAATTTTTGGCATTAGCCACCCCCAATACCACCCCCACTCCCTTATTAAAGGGGATAAAAAAAATTGTGATTTAGTGTATGTACAGGAACCAGAAACCTCAAAATATTTTTTTACTTCATCCACCCCCCACTATCACCCCCCATCACCACCCCCCACCCCACTACCGATGTGGGGTATCGTTTTATGAGTTTTTGGGGTAGAGGATTTCAAATATTATATTATTAAAGTTTCATAAACAATTATTTTCACCTATAAAGTTTTTTCGTTGTGAGTGACTTGGATAGAGAATCTGGATGTGGAAGTAGTGATTTCTTGGGCAGCGGTTTTTTATGTTAAAATATTAATTTAAAAATTTTAAAAAATTATGGTATTATTTAGACACTTAAGGAGCAACATCCCGTTGGAAAAAGAAATTTTCATCGATTTTTCACAAAATGAGCCTATTGTTAATTAACAATTTTTTTAGAGCTTGCGTTTATATTTCAAGTCAGATAATTGTTAAACAAAAGCCGCTAAAACTATTTCGCTTCGTGGAGACCTTATCAACTATACTTTATGGGATTGCGATGTTTTTAAGTATTATAGTCTATTAGTTATTAATTATTTAACCTAACAAAAAATTAAAAATTAAAAAGAGTGGTTTAAAATCCTTTTTTATTAATTTTAATTATTACAATTTTTATATTCAAAAATACTATAGGATTACATAAACTTTAAATTTTTATTGTTATTTGTTTGAACAAGTTTTGTAAACAAATAGATAACGTATTTTTGGAAGAAAAATTTTTGCCATTTTAATTGTTATAAAATATTTTGATTAAAAAATAATTTTTTTTAATTGATTATAATATTTTTTTTCTTTTTTCATTATTTAAACAAATTATTAAGAAATCAATTTATTCTTAAAATTTATTATTTGCAATTCTCTACAAGGTGGAAAAAAGAAAAAAAAATTGTTGTTAATTTATTTGTTTATTTAATAAACAATTTGTTATTAACAATCACCGAATTTCTTTAATTTTTTTTTTAAATAGAAAAAAAAATAACAAAAACAACCGTATTCATAAACATGTCAAAAAAAAAAAAATTAATATTTTTTGTAGAATTTTAAATTTATGTTTTTTATGTTTATGTATACGATTGTTTTTGTTATTTTTTTCTATCTAAAAAAAATATAAAGACATTCGGCGATTGTTAATAAGAAATTGTTTATTAAATAAACATATCAATTAACAACAAAAACAATTTTTCTTTTTTCCACCTTGTAGAGAATTGCAAATAATAAATTTTTTTCATAATAATTTGTTTAAATAATGAAAAAAATTGAAGAAAAAAAATATTTTTTAATCAAAATATTTTATAACAAAATGACAAAATGTTTTTTTTTCAAGAATACATAATTTATCTATTTGTTTATAAAATTTGTATTAAACAATTAACAATAAAATTTTAAAGTTTATGTAATCTTATAGTATTTTTTAATATAAAAACAGTAATAATAATTAAAATTATTAAAAAAAAATTTAAATCTCTTTTTCATTTTTTAGTTTTTTGTTAGGTTAAATAATTAATAACTAATAGACTATAACAATTGAAAACGTCGCAATGTCACAATCCCATAAAGTATAGTTGACATAAGGTCTCCACGAAGCGAAATAATTTTAGTGGCTTTTGTTTAACAATTATCCGACTTGAAATATAAACGCAAACTCTAAAAAAAAATTGTTAATTAGCAATAGGCTCATTTTATGAAAAATCGGTGAACAAATTTTTTTCCAGCGGAATATTGTTCCTTTAAGTATGTAAATAATACCATAATTTTTTAAAATTTTTAAATTAATATTTAATGACATAAAAAAATATTTTTACTTATTACGGCCGGTTGAGAGCATCGTAACGGCTTGGGGTTCGTCGCGCGGAGCTCTATTTTCAACATTAAATTAAAATTATTAATAATAGATATAGAGTTTCGGGAGTCGGGACTGTCTTGTTGGAAATTTCTTCCTCTATATGAATCTTTATTTAAAACTTCTTAAATATTAATAGTTTTCGGGTTATTTGCAAAAAACGAAAGTTGTTATTTTTTCTATCTTCATTTGTTTATAACTTTTGCAATTGTTTATGTGCCGGTTTGAAACTTTTGTGCATTTTTCTAGACGTTATTCCTAATCCAATGAGCCCTCGCTCATATTTTTACGAGCTTTATCAAGAATTAACACGGCTTTGAACTTGTGAACTAGTCTAATTATTGATTTCCGGCCGCCTCATTTTCATGGGCATTTTTTTTCCACATTTTTCAAATTTAGAAGCGCCACTTAAATTTACGGACCTAAAATTTGTAACACCCTGTATAAACATAAGTACTTCACCTACATAATATAATAAAGTCAATAAATATTCATAAAGTTAGGGAGACAGGGAATTTGCTTTTACTAAAAACTCCGTCTGCTGATAATATTTTTATTCCTTATCGCATAAACTATCATAAAAAGCATAATTTTAATTGTTTTCAGTTATATCTTAACAGATTAGAAGAGTTTCAACACGTTTTCTAGAGTAGAATATGTTGCGTAATATTATTGTTGTCTGGAAAATTTCACCTTATGTTCATACTTTTAATTTATTTATACAGGTTGGACAAGAAACTATCAAGCATTCTGCGTCGTAACGACATTATCACGTCGGATGCATCAGAAGATGGAAAAACTACTTCTTCAATTGAGAGCCTGTCTCTTATAACGTCAACTTCTTCGATATCGCAAGGCACGCCTAGGGTCACTTTGTCAGGTCCTGTAACTGATTTGTAATTTAATTATTTGCTATGCTATAGAAGTTATTTTATAGGAAATGGGCTTTTAAACATTAAATTACAGAATTTGACAAAAAGAATATATTCAAATTGTCTCGATTTTGCTTTTAATTTGACATAGGAAACATATTTATTTTAAAAGCGTGCCTTAAAGTATTTTTTAATTTTTGATCTCAGATTTCTGAGATCGTCGTTACGGTTGTTGCCATTTAAATAAAACAACTTCTATATTAAATATTTATAATAAAATGCTATATGGAATGCTGGAATTGATTATATAACAAATTTGCATAACTTTATAATCTGGGATGGATAATAGTACTTAATTTTATTTAACCGAAACACAGGGTGAAGTTTTAACTACGCTAATGTTAATGTTAATATAATAAAAATATACGAAACGTATACAGTAAGTAGGTGCTTTGAACTTTAAATACACAATGATATACTCGAATATTTGTAACAAATAATAGGTATACAATTCACAATTCTGAAGCAATCGAATAAATATGACTCCATCCAGAGATTTCTCAAAAAAATCTTGCCCCGTAGTGTGCCTTTTCATTTTATTGTTTGAGCAGGATCTAGTAAACAGAGCGCATAGAATGTTCTATAGGTAGTCAGACAATAAGATGTGGAAGTTGTTTTTATTTTTTTAATGTGTATATTAAATGTATTTTAACATAATTTAATTCATTTTGACTGATTAATTTATAACAATCTTATTAAATATGATTAACGTATTGGTAATGATAATGTTACTGCGTAGATTCTAATATAGCAAAATAAATTAATCTACAGTCCACCTCGAAATTATTAGGTTCATTTTCTAATTATGGTTTTAACATTGACTTTGCAGAATTGCTTTGGTGCATTTATTGCAAACCATGAATAGATTGGTTTCCAAATAACAGGTAATGTATTAATTACTCTTATGACTTTAGATTATGCCACAAAACCAGGGATCTTTTTGTTAGGTGTGCATCCTAAGGGAAAATCTGGTATGCGAGTGCCTCTAATTTTTACTTTTTTTTATTTTTACTTTAGGAATAACGAAGTAAAACGTTTTTTGTAAGCATGGCTTGTATGAATGGGTCATAATCTCCATGATATTTGGAATTCAAAGATTGGTTATGTGCATTTTCATTTTGATTCGATTTTCTATCTCAATTAGTGTTCGACATATAACGATTTCTGGGTTTTGGTGAGGATATATGCATATTTATATGCACAGATTTTTTTATTAATGAAAGTTACTAGTATTCAAGGCAACAAAGAAAATCGAGTAAATAAATAAAACTAAATATAAAATCCATCAAAATAAATCGGAAAACACAACAGTATAAATTATGTAACATTTGTATATCGATTTCTAATTCTAGCCTGAGATTTTTTTTGGCAAAGAGAGGGGAAAATCTTCGGAAAGACCCCATGCCGTAGGGTAAGGTCAAATTTTTACTGATTAAAATCCCCCCCCCCCCCCGCTATTGCATCTGTTTCGCCTTATTTTCTTCATATTACTTGTTTCATCTTTGTCCTTCACAATCAGCGTTATCATTACACTTATCTTTTCATACTTTTCCTCACTTTCCAACATTTATCGGATTATATTTTCCGGCGGCAACCTGTCTCCTATCTCTGTTTCTTCCGCTTTTCACACTGGAATAATGAGTGTTCTGCATTGTCAAGTCCCTTGTTGCAATGCTTGCAATTGTCGTATCTTCTTCTTTATAGATAGTACTGTTACCATGTCCTGTAAGTACTTGCGTCGTCCAGTACACCAGGCTTACCTGTTTTCTGTTCATCCATTCGCTGATAGTTGAATTTCGCTTTTTGGTCCATCCCCCTTTCACCACCTTTCGACTCTTACCATTCGCACGATGCTGCTTCTCGTGCCGCGTGTTTGTTTCGCTGTTCCCGATACTATACCTCTCTTTCGCCATAACATGTATAGTCATAATTCCTGTTAGCACCAGTGCTGCTTCTCGAGATACTGTTCGATACACACTAGTTATGAGGAGGACCAGCTTCTTTTGCTGTTTTTTGGAGCATGCTTCTGTATTTTTCCATCCTGAAAGTTTCTCTCCATATGGGCGCCCCGTATTACATGGCTGAGTGCGCCACGGAGGCTAGCACTGTCTTTTACACTTTCTCTGCCGTGTTTTGGATATGCCTTTTAAACGGGTTTTATGTCGTGCTGATTTGTGTTATTACTTCTCCTATATGTAACTCTATTCGTGATTTTCTTCACCTGCTAACTAATGTGACTGCTTCAGTCTTATGTGGTACCAGTTCGAGAGATCTACCCATTTGTAAATTTTTTGAGGGCTCTATTTGGTTTCCTTGTCAGCTCTTCTTCAAGTCTAACCGTTACCAGTAAGGCCAGATTTAATATATTTTTTGAGAGCTGTTTGGTTTCTTCGTTAGCTCTTTTTCAAGTCTAAGCAATACCAGTAGGGTCAGATCGTCCTCCTGTTTCAGATTTACCACTCCGTCATATTGTAGGTTCAGAGTGTGGGCCGTAAAACTGATCCTTGAGGGACTCCGCTGTTAACCCTTACTCTTTCCTTCCTACTATCATCGCTGATGTCTATCTGTTCCTCGTTCAGATAGCTGCTAACTGTTCTAGTAAGTGAAGGTAATATCTCCCTCTTTTTTAGTTAATCCAAAATCGCCTGCCATGAAGCCGAGTTAAAGGCATTTGCTAAATCTAATGTTATTAGGAAGCATATTTTCCTCGACTTATAACAACCTCTTTTTGCCTCGTTTGCCTCCATAACTTGCTCGATTGCGTTCATTGTAGCGACGTTCTCGGAATCCATATTGCATGTGGTTCAAATCATCTTGAGTAGTAACAACTGTATATGACTCAGATATAGGCATGGTGTTAATACAATTATTGTGTACTAAAATTCTGGCCATTGTTTTAGAATCGCTATAGAAAGGGCTTCCAAGTCATTAGGAGATCTAGTGCGATTTCTAATGCACCTTCTCAGAGTGTCCACGCGCGCTCAGTAAGGTTCAGGGGTAGCAAACTAATAGGCTGTATCATTTTTGCAATGTCATTGTGATCGAATGAATTATTATTAATATGAGCAAGTAAAAATTGCTGTATTTTCTATTCTGAATCTTTGTATCTCCAACAATAGCTGAGGTAAAGAATAGAATCAAAAACGGAAATGAATATAATCGGGTAAGATTTCTGAAAATGATGTGATAATTTCTTGTTGGATTATATCGAGTGTATTACGGATTTCGTAAACCCCATTTAAGATGAAAAAAATATGTACAATTTTATCAACATCCAGAAAAAATATTATTGAATTTCTATTTTAAATATGTCAACTTGGGTATTTTGACAGCTTGAAAATCAAGCAAATGTTTTGAATAGTATTAGGCCAGTCATATAAGGAAAGTTAGTGGAAATCATTGGAATGTTTTTGAAAATTTATGGAGATGTTCAGTTTGACGCCCCGAACAAGATTTTCAAGAACGCTTAGAGGTAACAAAGTGGAGGTATTATGAAAAATGTACTTCTTAAAATTCTGCGTAGCCCGTGACAATGAAACAAAAACTATTTTCTTGTTTGGT
Source organism: Rutpela maculata (assembly GCA_936432065.2). Lineage (NCBI taxonomy): Eukaryota > Metazoa > Arthropoda > Insecta > Coleoptera > Cerambycidae > Rutpela > Rutpela maculata. The sequence continues at coordinate 287,365,621 of OW386285.2, read as the reverse complement.
AAAGTTATAGGCCAGTTACCTTTTCAGTAAAAAATACAGCAAAATGTCACTAAGGAAAGTTGTTCTGATTAAAAAGTTATACCTCTATGCAAAATTTCAAAAAGATCCGCCTACTGTGATGCTTTTAATATTTTTTTCACCATATCTTAATTTGCTTAATTACCATGACTTACGTGTTCCAAAAAAATTAAAATTACATCCAAAATTAGATTTCAGATGAGTAGAGATTATTCTCCAAATGTCCAAAAGATATTCTAAAATCTATTCCCGTTTCGCCTACTGTGACTTTAATCAACGAATGTCCTGTATTATTATATAAAAAGATAGCATTTTTTTGCTAAAAATAATTTTACAAGCATCATAAATTATATTGTATCATTGTATCTTTCATTCATTTCCTGTGGGAATTCCATTGACAATAGGAATTTTTTCAGAAAATACAAAAAAATGTGGCATTCCAAGGCCCAAATTTTCTATTTTCTGTCATAAATGAAACCGAACTGTATTCGTAATGCACCCGGTACTGATTTTTAAAAATAGTCGTCTATAATAATCATATTTAATAAAACTAATAAAGACAGTTTAATTTTAATTTTTTTTTTTAGTAATATTAATTTTAATTTTCTACAAAAAATGTATATGTATTGCTCAAAATCTCATTGTTTTACTTCTGGTAAATTTCTTACGCAGGGTGTTTGAAAATTAATAGCTGTTCTGCAAGACAACCACAATTTTAAGGAAATTTTTCATATACAGTGTGTCCCAAAATTATGGCAGTTTAACGCCAAATACGTATCTCCAAAAGGACCCTGAGTTTGTGAATTCTAACATGATCGGAATCTACAATTTTTTTTGGAAATTGTACAATAAATCAAAATCGTGAATCGTTTCGTTCCATTGCGTCTTACATTAAAAGTGCCTTTAAGAGAAAAAAAACTGATTAAATTCTGTTCGAAAAGAAATGTTTTAGTCCGAATAGTTTCCAAAATGTGCCCTTCCAAGAAATCCCATTATTTCGATTTCTTGCCCAAAAATCGTTTTGTTTAGATTTCTTGAAATGCCGTTGTCCTTGATGATTATTCGCAAAAGTGGTTTAAAAGTGAGTTAGAGTATAGTTGTCTACAAATGTATTGGGGACATAAAAAAGTTTATAAAAACCGGCCTTAAAAATATCAAAGTCGGCGCTATTACATGCCGAGAAGACTACTACAGAGCCGTACTTCAAATTTTTGCGTATTAGAGTGAACAAAATAATACTAGAGATTTAAAAATCGGGTTTTCGATAGAAACTTAATAACGTTTCTAGTAAATAAAAAATCTTGACTCTGTTTTGCGTCGAGCTAGGAATATCTTATGCATTGGTGGACGCATTGCCCGCGTTTCGCGACAATGACAGATAAATTCAAAGTACGGCTCTGATTATCTGTTACCCTAGTATTAATGGCGGCAATAAACTCCGCGCCGTTTTAGTTAGGCGTAACTATATCACAAGAGTTAAAAATCTGAATTAAAAGGGGCGTGTTTCCGTTTATTTTATCTTAATCATGCCAGAACATACTTTACATAAGAGTAATGATGTTTTATCTATTAAGTAATACATTTTTATTACTTAATACAGTGTAGAAAAATAAAGCATGCCCCGGTCTCCCCTTACATAAGAATGGAGTAAACTATTACTCAATTTCCCATAAATGCAAAAGAAACAACCTTCTAACCCGAATAAGTCGCGAGCTATGATCTGATGATGTAAACAAATTTTGACCATTTCTGCCGTTTTTCGAGCTTATTCGTCAGGATTGCAATTGTTTGACAGTAACTCTTAAGTTTTAACGAGTTAGTTTTGATCAAAGAAAAGCTCTCCTCCTTTATGTTCGTGAAACTAGTGAAGATGTGAATAACATGCTCGTAATGTCAAACGGAATTTAAAATATCTTTTTCTTATTTACCAAACGTCTTGGCAGATGTTTTGCGATTCATGAATGATTCTAGTTGGCTTCTCTTTGGTGAATGACCCGTCTGACCCTCCCCTTCTGTGGGAGCCTCGCCAAAACTTTTCCCATCAGCTCCTTGGTGATATCAACCCAACGTTTAGAAGGGCTCCTCTTCGCCTTTTACTATCTGGTTTTCTCGTTCTGTATTGTCCTTTCTCCGGTTGATACGACCACAATATGGAAGGATTCGAGAGAATACGATGGTGGAGAGTCGCTTTGCAATATCTAGAGTTATTTAATGAACCGCTCGTTTTATTCCCGACATTTTCGAGAATACCCAGTATTAACCTGACTATCTTAAAAGATTTAGAATCAAGATTCCCAAGTTATCTCCATATTTATGCGAATGCATATAAAATTTCTAAAAATGGGCAATGTGCTGTATGCTATATTCCATCCAATAAATTCTAACTCGAAATGAAGCTAGAATTCACAAACTCACAGGGACACAAATAAATGGCAGTTTTCGCATAAGAGAACGTGTAAGAAAGTTTTTTAATAATTTTTTGTAGAACAGTAAAATTTTTGGATGAACTTTCGATTGGGGCTTCCATTTTCAAAAGAATTTAATTACTTCTTTACGCACATAACAAAAGGCAATAAAACCTAATTATATGATATCTAGACATATTTCAAATATATAATTTTTAGAAGGTTCACTGGGAAGTTTGTCCAGTTAATTTGGATTTTTCAGCGCCCTGTGTACAGTTCGTTTCAGACATATAAGAAATATAAAAACTGAAAGGATACTGCCAGTTAACACAGGGGAAGAGTGAATGAAGTCATTTTAACACAGTAAATGAAAAATAGAGCCGTGTTATCCAAAACTTCATTTTTATTTACCCCTATCACTCCCAACGCAATTCGAGATCCTCGAGATCCGTTGAAAAATTGTTAAATTTTTCCAATGGCAGTACATAAAAAAGATACATTAATATATTTTATCCACGACTATCGTACAATCATAGCTTTATACATTTAACAATTGACGCATAATGGCAGTCATAATTCCAACCTACTGTCTGTTCACCAAGCTCTGAGAGTGATCGTCACTGTCACTGTTGGCAAATGCAACCAATGAGAAGGCGGTATGTCATGGTTACGTGATAATGATGTGTTTGTTTGTTTACATGCGCTCTCAGAGCTTGGTGAACAGAAAATAGCGTATTATGAACATGCACTCATTTTAATACACTTTTGACCAATTAGGAACTAGCAATTTTCACAATCAACGGGCGAGTTCATTTTTTCGAGGAAGAGTCCATGTTTTCGTTTGATGTTTAAAACGTCAAACAACGTTTTACTGTCAACGAACCAGATTTGTTCAGTTTTAAACGATTAAAATAGTCGTGGATAAAGCTTAGTATTCTGCTCGCGTATAATAGCTATTACACGCTCGGATGATTTACGACACTCACCTTCGGTTCATGTAAACATCATCCGCGCGAGTAATAGCCATCATTATATTCTCGCTAAGTAATATACTATAAACTACCGGTGTTTGTGATTATATAGCATTTTTCATATTTCTTATATAGTTTTTGATATTTCTTATATCTCTGAAACGAACTATAAGAGATGTTACAATAATTATAATGATCCTAATGTGTCATCCATGTTTTTAAATAATTCTCATTGTAATGCTTTCATTCGTGAAAATCTGGAAAAATGATTAGCAACTGCTAATTTTGTTTGTGTGTATTTAACTTTTTGTAATTTTAAATTTAGTTTTGCTTTTTATTATCCGGAAAAATATTAGTCACTTTATCTATTTGTTTGTTATATGATGATATACTTATGAGTGATATTATAAAAAATTACATTCCAAATCGTTCATTCACAGTTAGATTCTAGATTCTTTCAGGCAATTATCTGATTGTTTTTCCAATATAGTTTTATGTATTGATATTTTATCTTTATCAAACCAGGTTTAATTGGTACTAATATAATATTTGCCCAACATTTTAATAGTAGTAAAGTATACTGGATTTTTGATGATATACAAATATATTTTTATAACATTTACCCATTGTTTTCTTGACTTTATCCCTTGGACCAACATTATGGTGAGAATGTTGGCACTTGTCATAATAATAAGACAGTGATACGTGGAAAGGAGACAAAGGAAACTGTTTTGGTCTAGTTATCGTTTTGTCAATATGTTTATTTTTGAAAGATATTGCGTAATATGTGTTTAGTTAATTAACATAATGACTTAAACAAAAAAATCTTAAAATCAAACAGTTCAAACATAATTATGCTAAGTAAAATACTAAATAAATGATAATATATGTTTGCGTGGATGCTTGGTCAGTGAATTGTACTAAATGGAGGAATTCCCAGATCTGCTATTTGTACATCTACAGGTGAGTTCTGAAGTATCTGAGAATTAAGCATCACAGGATGTGTCGTAGGCCGAGGAAAATGGTGTAGTGGATGCCAAAATATACAAAAATTTTAGCAGGAACGGATTTAGGACTATAGGGGCCCTACGATTTATGTATCTCGTCCCTCCCCACAGTGGGCAGAAATTCAGAATTCTTGTTAAAATCAGCCTACAAGTCAAATCTCAACGATTTGAATGATTTTTTTTTTAATTGCTCCCGTTACGAACTCTCTACTTTATCGTGGTACTGCTTAAAATTTGATATTCAATTCGATGATCTCCAATAACCATGTTGAAACCGACCTTTATATTACTCGAACATGGCAAGGATTACACAGCCACACACAGACAAAGAAATCTGAATCCGAGATGAAACATATCATGTCCGACGTTTTTTGGGTCGCTGATCTCACAGATCGTCAGTTTTCCCTCTACATGTCAGGATTTTCCGGAAATGATATGTTTCATCTCGGATTCGATTTTTTTCTTTGTGAGGTTGAATAATGTTCGAGCAATATACAAAGGTCGGCTTCAACATGCTTATTTGAGATCATCGAATTGGATATCAAATTTTAAGCAGTACCACGATAAAGTACAGTTTGTAACGAGATTTGTAAAATCTCAATTTCTGTCCACTGAGCGCCCCCCCCCAATTTTTTTTTTTTAAATTTCTGAGATGAAAATAATATAGGTAGGTAAATGATTTGAAGCTCTACGCTTAAAGTGCCTTAAACATACCTGTAAATCTACCCCTGAATTTTAGTAAAATATTACTAGCCATGATACAGATCGTCAAAACTGAAATTATTTCTTAGATCGGCAGCTGGTGACAAAGGGAAATGCCGAGATCACAATTTTTGGCTTGCGGACTGTGTTTGGACTATTTAGGAGGTAAACATACCAAAAGTCCCCGAACGTAGGAGGTGGGGGGGGGAAGACTCATTAGCGGGAGGGATTTAATCTTTGATAATAAACTGCCAATTTGCACGAATTATGTTAACCTTTGGCAACTTCGCTTGAGCAAAAATTTTTAGATAAAATTTAAAAGCACGAGTAGTATTTGGGGAGAATATTTCACCAATGAATAAAGTACATAAAACATGTTTAATATTAAGTTTTGCCATTTACTGCCTCCAGACGTTTTCTTATAATTTATTAGTGTTTACTGACCTTTATTTTCAATTTCATTACTTACGTCACATAAAAATATATTTCCAAATCGACTCATCTAATAAAGAACAAAGTAGGTATTATTATTTAACAATCGCAGCTGTAGAAACTTAACAGTCCACGAAATTTGCCACATTTTAAAACTAATGACAATCAATAAACCAATATACCTTAAACCATAGGTGTTATAACGGTACAAACATAGTGGAGCGCCGAGTCAAGACGCAAGCAGCGTGCTAAGCATCGATGCGTGAGTTATTTAGGTACATTCAGTAGGAGGCGCACATAGTAAAGATGCGCCGAGCGCTTGCGTCCATCGGTATTAGCAAAGCATCGCTTCACGATTTACATTCGCGATTTCTTTTAATCGAATCAAAGCGCGCTAAACAATCAGTCATAATTAAATGGTACAAGGAACCAGTTAAACATGAATGTCGAACAATTAATTCTGTCAGATTATTACCGAAAAGCACTGTGGAATTCTTTTAACTCTAAAACCCAAGGTAAAGAAGATATTTCAAAAATACTGTTTTTTGGCGGCCATCTTGGAAATATGGCTAGGCCGGCGGCAGATATTGCTTTGTACAAAATGTGAATTTTAGTTGCAGATACCTACCCTACCAAATTTCAAAACTTCCCGACTTAATTCCTGGTAAGGCCTTTTTATATGACCTGACGGGTGAACTGTTACGTTAATAATTAGCATTAAGCTAGAGAAAAATGTATAGATAAAATTTCACGAAACAAAACATGACATATATGTCAAAAAATTATGGCAGTATTTGCCGCTGCAGCCACACAGAAAATTAGAGCGATAAATTTTGCATGTTGGTACTGCCAAAAGCCAATCTAGGTTAGTTTACCACTAATAATGACATTTGATTGGTGCAATGTTGTAAAATTTGTACTTCTAGCTATGTTAATTAAAAGTATTCATTGTCATATCCCTAACTCACGGACAGTTTTCGACGTAGAGTACTCAAAAATAAATATTTTCTTAGTATTATCTAGTATTAACAACGATAACGTGGCGGGTAGAGAGACGGATAGATTTAGTGCGGATCAGCAACATTTTAAAACTATAATATGTCATTTTATAAATTAATTTGTATCTAGTCTAAGTACTAACAGTGTATAACAAACAAAAATATAGAAATGGTAGTACTACAATTGATTTTCAGCTCTTTTAGCACGAAAACGGTCAGTAGGATTAAGTTGTCATTTTTCACCATCATTTAAACTGCAAAAGAGCGCAGTTCAGCCAAATGCGCTGAACTCTATTTCCCATAAGAAAAGTGCTAGGTCCTTTGTTATTAGACTATGACAGTTTCTTAGTTTCTTTTTAGTCATACTCTGGCTTATTTTTAGTAATTAAATACACTTCTAGTTGTTCGAACTGAACAGCAGCAGTAGGCAGCTATCAGCCAGAACCCGAAGATGGCAGATGCGTTTCTGTCAAAATGTCATTTAGACATCCATCGCCCCTCTAGGAGCACATCAGGCGCATGATACAAAGAATACAAGGTATGACATTGCGCATGTGGGCGGAGCCAAATCAACAGTTGCTTCGTCACGCGGTGATAATTTTCTACCCGCTTCCTTCGTAAAAGTGAGTTTGCCGACGTCTGTGGAAGTTGTTTTTTGGATTATTTTACTTATTTTAGGACCGGTTTATCAGTGCGCGGTTAAGCACTTTATCCTACAACTAAATTAACTAGAAGTTTAGAATGTGCTTCTATTAAACATTTCAATATTCAACTTCACATTCTAAACTTCTAGTTAATTAGCTGTAGGATAAAGTGCTTAACCGCGCACTGATAAACCGGCCCTTAGTGTTCTTGCAATAACCTTCAGTTATAAAAATGCGTTGTGCATTGGTATCTTGTAAAAGTGACAATATGTTTAAAACGTATTTATGCGGAGATAAAGCTCATTTATAAAGAACGATGCTTACTAAGAACACTAAGAATCCCTATTTATTCAAAATTTCAATGAGTTCAGACAAATCCATGATACAAATTCTTTGTATCATGAGGAAAATCCTATGTAATTTAAAATCCCGCTATCACCGCGTGACGTCTTGCGCCAACCGGACCGAATTTGGCACACTATCTAGCATATCTTCTATTCTTTGTATCATGATCAGGCGTGCGGGACTACAGTCAGAAATCCAACACTTCATATTATATAATCTTAAAGCAAAGTGTAACAAATGTTTGTTTTTACGTACATTGTACGTATTTACATACCTACCTATGTATTATCTGTCCTCTGACTTATAGTGCAGTTGAATTGATTTTTTTCGGCGACAACATCCCAGCTGAAATTTAGTGTTGATTCTGATGTATTATGACCTCCTGATTGCGAAAAAAATATTTGTGCCCAAATAGTCCGTGTGCGTCAAAAGTAAATATGTACTTTTTGACGCGCTTTTACGGATTTTCAACTTATCTGCTTAATATATCTTATACTAGTAATCAGATGTGAATTTTAAATATATGTACTGGCTTGTTTGAAATAAAATTCGTAAAAAATATAGACCTATCCGATATGTATTGGTCAATCCACCATCTTGAAAAATAGAAAACACCAATAATTGCCGAAAAAATCAAAATTGAATATCTTTTCTATAAGAAGGAGTAATTTCACCAAATTTGGCAAAAATAAAACTCATTTATGGTCAAATATAATGCACTCATCCCGGACACCGTATGTCAAATAGAACGGTCAAAGATGGCGGACGAAATAAAATTTTCAATTCTTCGTCAATTATCAAGGAGGCATTGTACGTCACTTTTTTTTCGATCGTACGTTATTTTATGTACTTTTAGGGGATAGAGTTCATTTTTTTTATTTGTCAAAAAAATTGCTTTTTTTTAATTTTCAAAAAAGTGCCTTTTATAAATTTTTAGAAATGTATTTTCTTTGATCCTTCTTTTTTCGAAACAAAATGAAATATACTATATTAGTTTCATTACCGTCATATACCATGATTTCACCGCTCTCCTCATCGATAGCCGATTCATCAAATGTAGAAGAAGCATTGGCATAATTATTTCCTTTACAATAGACTCATAATAATAATAATAATAATAATAATATGTTTATTAGCAAAATATACATTTATAAAATATGAACAAGCAAAGCAAAATATATGCAAATAAACATGAAAAAAAAGTCACAAAAGGCTCTGTTAAAAGCTTGACTGTGACAATACATACATAGACAAATTACTAAGCTAGATAGACTTGTCTCCAAAATTGTAATCTATCGCAAGCACACATATATACTGATACCTACATACATATGTATACACATATAAACACACATATGCACATACACATACATATTATACAAATCTTATATTAATCTATACATAATTACATATGCAACTTATACTAGTTTTATTTTTTTTTATTATAACTATTATCATATTTTCGGCCTTTATTATCTCAAATAATAAGACACCTGCGTATTGTACTTAAAATTATTTCCGGAATCTGAAAATTTAAATGTAAACGGAGTGTTACATCCAAATTTTAAGAGTCTCAAATGTGCACTCAAGGGGAACTAATCAGACAAAATAAATTCAGGATTTGGGCAAGTATTTACTTATATATTTTTTTTCTAATTATTATTATTATTTTTAAAATCTAATAGGTTGTGTATATCAGTTCTAGGAATTTGCATTAACCCATAGTGCCCGAGTAATTTTTTTTGGAAAACTTTTGAAAAAAATATTGATTGACCTTCATTTAGGGCTTGTCAGTACCCCCCAAATCACATTTTATTTATTGCTGTGCATTTTCACCGATTTTTTTGACGTATGATATATCATACCATAGGAATATACACGTAGAATATTATTAAAAAATATTATTTATTATAATACAAAATATTCAATAAATTTAACAGAAAATAACAGAATATATCACATAGAAGGGGTATGATATCTTCGAAAGCATATGTCTGGATGTAATACTGTGTTACATTTGACACAAGAAAATTTTGTACAATAACCACAACGTCTTTGTGTAGAACGTGTAGAAATTTTGTCAATCAAGTGATCAGTTTTATCATACCTGACCCCTTTCTATATATTTCTACTACATGTTGGTTTGGGGCCAGATAAATGTTCAGGGGCAGTTAAAGTTGTGAGAACAATTCTCCTCAAAAACTGCGGAAGGGATACTTTTGGATAGACAAAACGATAAACAAGCCACATGTTGATTACCGATCCATTCAAGCAAAAGCAAATCATTACCCAATTCCATTTGCGAGATCTGATTCGTATATGATAGTCCTCACATTTTATCGAACATATTCACTTGACTATTGTCATGCCATCTGGTGAGTTGAATACCACTATTAGAGTCAATCAGAATATGAGAAGTCTCTCGTTTTTCGTTTTGCAGCTTTTTTGAAGGAGCTTTCTCTATACGGTCAAAGCAGATGGTACCAATACATTGAATTTCATTATTTTGCAGAAGCTCAAGTAATGGTAAGGAGTTGAAAAAATTATCCAAATATATGGTCGAATGCGGGGGAATATATCTCATACAAAGTTTCTCGGTGACACTGGATCCCAAAGTTTTACCCTTGATTTTATCCCCACTGCCCGTGTAGGGGTTGAATTTCAATAAGTACCCCTGTGGGGTTGTGAGGCACCAAAATTTAAAGCCATAGCGAATAGGCTTTCCCTTTATAAATTGCTTCATATTGTTACAGCTAAAATAAGGCTCCATAGCCTCATTCAATGAAAAAGAAGTTCTGAAACAAAACTAACATTCATACCACCATTTGCCTACCGTATGATACATCATACAAAAAGTTTTTTCCGCTGTTGCAATTACAGAAAGAATTGATATGACTATGAAATGATATAATTACATCATATAATATGTATAAAGGGTTATTACATGAATAAGAGTCAAATAAATTACTTCCAAATGAAAACTGAAACATAATCTTTTCGTGAGCTCATTTTCTGCTGCGTAGAAATTTACTGGTTATAGAACGCTCAGTTATAACTTACTCAAGTATAAAACTATCGAATTTTTGTCCTAAGCTTATTGTCTCTATATGCAAATAACACTTTAGATGAATAAAATCACTGAATTTATCACACTCGATTTGTTTACACTTCATTAGAGACAACCTAACCTCTGTATGATAAATCATACAATAAGCACCATTGGGTTAAGAATTTTTTAACGTATTTTTTGAAACATTTCTTATTTGTAGTATTTTTAATTGATTCGGGTAAAACGTTAAATACTTTTGGTGCAAGAAACACATGACACCGCTGACCAATAGTTTTATTCATTTTTTTCCAGGTACAAGATTTTTCTTGTTTCTAGTATTATAATCATGGTTTAAGGTGATTTTCGCTTCCGAATATTGCAGTACTGACAAGCTGAAGAAGTAAAGCTGACGTGAATCCAAACTTAATGATTCTCTGAATAACAAATCCGTGGGATAGGTAGGGTCTTTATTGTGTATTATTTTAAACGTGTATATTTGTTAATTGTTGATTTGTACTCGTATTCACATAGGGTGTTCAAAAATTCATTAGTAATTTCATTTTTTTTTGTAATGTCAATATTCGGGTCGCCTACTATTAATTTAAAATCTGCACAGATTTTCGTTGTTTTTAGATACTGATAAGAATCTGATATAAAATCTCCGGAATTTATAGAGGGCGATTGTACACTGCAATAATATTTATTTTATATTGAAACATTTGTATATTTAAATTTATAACCGAAACATTATTTATTTTATCAATTTGGTAATTGTACTGTAAATCATTTTTTATGAAAATTACTACTCCATCATTTTGATTGAAATCGCCTCCGTTATATACTAAATCATAACCTTCAATTTTAAACATATTAATATTATCAATTTTCTTACTGAAACTATACATTCAAAAGGTTCATTAAATTGGGAGAGGAAGACTCATAGAATAGTACATCATATATTCAGTTTTCTATAGCTACATTGATTATTTTTACAGCCTTTCTTACATATACAAGAATATCACTTAGTAAATTTTTAGGAAAAGCATTACTTTCACTCAGAACATCAGGCATTATTGACTAGGAGCCCGCCGACCACTAATTGTGTGTCATAGGTTTACTCCCAAAATGTGTGAGTTGTTGTTAATTTGCGGTAATAGAGCACAGAAATGTCCATGCCAGCCCTTTTTTTGGTACAGGCCCCCAAATGTGTAAGACATATGACTTGTAAAAGTAAAAGAAATAGCCAAAAATAAGCCATAGGTTTACGCATGGCGAATGGAGGGATTTCTTAATTTACCTCTAAAATCATGAATCCAGACTCCCATTCATTTTGGGTGGTACAAGGAGGCGCTCGCTCACCCAATTTTGAAAAAAAAACAGGTAAAAAAAATGATAAGTTTATGAATGGCAATCAGGAACTGATGAGTGCTAGAAATGCATTCGCCATCTTTGAAAAGTGGTGCGAAGGTCTTGCCTTTCACGATAATTGACGGCATATCGGCTCTTACTACCGCATGTACTAGTTATCCTTGTAATTCGATAAAAATCATAAATTTACGACTGGTAATCAGATACTTGGTAATCATGAACCTCCTGAGTGCGAAAAAACATTCGCCATCTTTGAAAGGGGGTGCGAACGTCTTGCCTTTCACGATAATTGATGGCGTATCGGCTCTTCCTACCGCATGTACTGGATACTTGGTAAGTACGCATCTCCTGAGTGCGAAAATACGTGCGCCATCTTTGGCAAGTGGTACAAGGTCCAGCTAGAGGGGTTGAAATGTAGTTCATGCGATAGGAACCTCCTGAGTGCGAATGTATTTTTGCACTCAGGAGGTTCATACTTACCAAGTTCCTGATTGCCATTCATAAACTTTTTTTACCTGTTTTTTTTTTCAAAATTGTGTGAGCGTAGCGCCTCCTTGTACCATCCAAAATGAATGGGAGTCTGGATTCATGTTTTTTGGGGGTAAATTAGGAAATCCCTCCCATATGCGTAAGCCTATGACTTATTTATGGCTGTTTGTTTCACTTTTACAAGTCATATTTCTTACACATTTGGGGGCCTGCCGTACGCTCCTGTACCAAAGAAGAAGGCTGGCATGGACATTTCTGTGCTCTACTACCCCAAATTAACAACAATTGACACATTTTGGAAGTAAACCTATGACACACAATTAGTGGTCGGCGGGCTCCTAGTTTATTAAGTCATTCTCAGTTGTAAGCCACCCGAATTGTAATGGATCTTTCTCAGAACCTAACCATTTTGGACTTAGAAATAAACTCTTAAACAGTGTTATTCTATTGCTTCTTCAGTAGGTGGAATTGCAGACAATTCTATTTTCATCATAATGTTTGTCAATTATTTTATTAATTTTAGGTCTGTAAAAATAGATTTTTTTAATGATTCCATACTAGTTGAGTCCAAACCAAAAGGTCAATACCTTCACCAACTATTATAACTTGATTGTCTTCGGTTTTCAAATCAATAGCAGTTTTAACGATTGAAGTATCGGCATCTTTTCTTCATATTTTAACGTTAAAGTCATTATCTATTAACTCTTTGCCCAATAATTTTTTAAACTTACCCTTATTTTTACTATTACCTAGAAATTTTTCATAATGTCACTTATGATTGAAATATCTACGCAAACATTTTTTTCTAAACGACGAATGCGCTCGTTATTCTTAGTGCTATTCTGTTCATCGGCATACCCATAAAAAATAATACTACTTTAATCTTGACTGTTTGGTTCTGATTATTGATCATATATTCATATATTATTATTATTATACTCTTCGCAAATACGAAAACGAAGAATATATTGCATTTGATCGGGACATTTCTAAAACTGTAAATATCGCTCTCAAAAAAAAAAAAAAAAATTCATGTCATTGTGTTAGTGAACGAATTCTGAACAACTTTCAAAATGTCCGTCTGTCCGTGCGTCCGTCCGTCCGTCCGTCCGTCACGTTCCCTCTAAGCACGATAACTCAAGAAAGAAAAATCCGATTGTACTGAAATTTGGTCAGTAAGTTAGTGTTAGCTAAAGGAAGAACCGTATTGTTTTTAAACAAAATCGATCGGTGAATAAAAATGTGATGATTTAAATTTGAAAAAAAATTTTTTTTGATTTTTATGTTTTTGTAATTGAATAGAAATCTGATGGAATGATATTTCATTTTAATATATAAATATTTATATATTTTACAAATATACATTTCATAATGTAATAGATATACAATTGTGAAAATATGATTTTAGCTCGTGTCTTATAATGTAAAAATTACATTTTTTTACGTGTAAGGTGGTGGTGTAGTCCTTACGCTTTTGACTCGGAATCCAAGGGTGCCGGGTTCGAAACCCAAATGGGGTTTGGTATGTTTTTTTTTTAATTTTTACTTTATTTTACACTGAGTCTTTTACCAACTAAGTTCGTACTATAAAATTAAAAATGACTAAAACTAACATTATTTACAAAAAACTGCAAATAGTATCCTATAGAATGTGTAACAATTATATAAAAAGTTCAGTGAACAGGCGAAGAGTACACGTTTTTAGCTTGTTATTACGTATGCTTAATAAATTTTCTTTTCAAATTAATGAAGTTTCATTTTGTACTAAATTTTTGAAGTTACAAGACTTTCTATAGTATATTTCATTTTGTTTCGATGAAAACTAGGTGAAAAAAAGGAAAGTCAAAGAAAGTACATTTCTGAAAATTGTAAAAATGCACTTTTTTGACAATTAAAAAAAAGTAACACCTCCTTGATAATTGACGAAGAATTAAACATTTTATTTCGTCCGCCATCTTTGACCGTTCTATTTGACATACGGTGTCCGGGATTGGTGCATTATATTTAACAATAAATGGGTTTTATTTCTGCCAACTTTAGTGAAATTGTTCCTTCTTGCAGAAAAGATATTCAATTTTGATTTTTTCGGCTCTCCGTGGTGTTTTTTATTTTTTCCAAGATGGCGGATTGATCAATACATATCGGACAGGTCTATATTTTTTAAGAATTTTATTTCAAATAAGCCAGTATTTTTAAAATTTCCATCCGATTACTAGTACAAAATATTATTAAGCAGATAAGTTGAAAATCCGTGAAAGAGCTTCAAAAAGTGCATATAACTTTTGACGCACACGAAATTTTTGGGCACAAATATTTTTTTCGTAATCAGGAGGTCATAATACATAAGAATCAACACTAAAATTTCAGGTGGAATGTTGTCGCCGAAAAATTAAATTAAATCAATTCGATTGTACTTATTATTCGGGTATTTCCCGATGAACAAAGAATTTGAAATTTGACATAGAGGCACCTGTAATAAAATCTAAAATTTGCAAAATGCAGTATGACCGCTTTAATGTGGCGGCCTAAAGTTGAATCGACTTTTTTAGGATCTTCCAAAATTGATGGATAACAATTTATAGATGGTATTTGTTTAAATAGTTTTTGTTGTTTTTTTCTAATGAAAATTGGATGAGGGGATCTTATTCATTATTTTTGTTGCCTTAACGAACCCGTAACACAGGCATTTTGCTGGTTAGTAATATTGTTAAAGTTCGCTGATTTAACGAACAGAGACAGTATACAACACTACCGTTTATAACTAAAAGAATTATTCACAATAAAAGCAGGAAGAGGAAGTAGATTACTAGCTTTAAGCAGAAACTGCACCACAAAATTTTATTTTTATTAGGGTCAGGTGTTACTGAGATAGGAAATGTTAATTTTTATGATTTTTTTTGTCCACAATATAAATAATACCACAGAATTTGGTCTCTGAACCTAATTTAAATTGTAGCCAGTTCCTGCTTAGAAGCGATGCACAGTGGGAAAAATATGCCCTTTTTTGGACAAAAATCTGCCGACAGTAGAGATTTCAATCAAATTAAATAAAAAAAAGGGGCGAGCGTAGAGGCGACTTCAATGTGAATATCAGTCGATATACCGTTGAAGCAACGTCGAGTGCGGTTAGTACTTGGGAAATACAGCGTTCTCGTTCCACCTTCTAGCGGCTTGTATATCAGTGTATACGCGGAAGTTACATAATTTCAGACGAGAATTGCGTAGTGGATATACCATCCTTCGGAGGGGATGTAAAGCAGGCGGTCCCTTGTCTATTAAATGTTAGGCAAGTAAAAGATCCCTACTCTTCTTAAGGGAAGAGGTTCGACAAAATTTCCAGGTTGGGGGTAGCTCGTCTCCTGGCGTCGGTGATAGGCCCTGGTAGCGGAAAAAGGCCGACGAAAATTAAAAAAATCGCAAATACTCTTAAGATATTGTACTTTAGAGTAGTGCTGCGGCAAAGTGGATTTTGATTAACGTAATCTAAAAATCGCAGATATTACTTCCACATCCAGTGGAAGTATAGAAACGACAAAAAATTTAAAAAAAATGTATTGTTCAAATAGGCTTAGAATGTCATGAAACGTCGAAATTTTAGGTTTGACCAAAAAAATGTCTGTCGGTCTGTCACGATTACTGTGGAACCGTTTAAGATATCGACTTGAAATTTGGTACACATATGTATTTTAACGAAATCTGGAACTAGGTTATATTTTCATCTTATTCCGTTGAATGGTTGTGGGGTAAATTGGGGTAAACAGGTAAATCAAGCAGGTAAGAGTCCATAAAATTGGTATTTAGTGTATACAAGGGAAGCTAATGTCTCAAAAAAAAATTTAGCATTAACCACCCCCAATACTACCCCCCCCCCCCATTATAAAAGGGGGTGTAAAAAATTATTTCATTGTAAATGAAGCTTATTTTAAAGAGGAAGATTAAATGATGTATTTATTAGAAATAAATTGAAAATTTTTTGAATTCTATACATAACCTCAAAATTTGCAAAAAAGTCATTTTTTAAGTAACTTAAAATATTTCACAATCCTGACATGATGGGCCAATTCAGCGCGAATAATTACCTCGGAAATTGGATAATGTTGGGGTTAAAACCGAATGAAGTAAAAAAAATGTACACATACTAAATCACATTGTTTTTTCACCCCCTTTTATAATGGGGTGGGGGTAGTAATGGAGGTGACTAATGCCAAAATTTTTTTTGAGACATTAACTTCTCTTATATATACTAAATACCAATTATATGGATTCTTACCTGCTTGACATATTTACCCACATTTACCACAATTTATCCCCCAACGAGATCTCCTTAAAATACTTATGTGTACCAAATTTCAAGTTGATATCTTAGACGGTTCCAGAGTATTTAGTATATATAAGAGAAGTTAAAAATTTTGGCATTAGCCACCTCCATTACTACCCCCACCCCATTATAAAAGGGGGTGAAAAAAAAATGTGATTTAGTATGTGTACAAGAACCAAAGGCCTCAATTTATTTTTTACTTCATTCAGTTTTAATCCTAATATTATCCAATTTCCGAAGTAATTTTTCGCGCTGAATCCGAATCTGGCCTCAGAATTGGCCCATCATGTCAGGATTTTGAAATATTTTAAGTTACTTAAAAAATGACTTTTTTGCAAATTTTGAGGTTATGTATAGGATTCTAATAAATACATCATTTAATCTTCCTCTTTAAAATAAGCTTCATTTACAATGAAATAATTTTTTACACCCCCTTTTATAAGGGGGGGGGGGGTAGTATTGTGGGTGGCTAATGCTAAAATTTTTTTTGAGACATTAGCTTCTCTTGTATATACTAAATACCAATTTTATGGACTCTTACCTGCTTGATTTACCATTTACCCCAATTTACCCCACAACCATTCAATGGAATAAGATGAAAATACAACCTAGTTCCAGATCTCGTTAAAATACATATGTGTACCAAATTTAAAGTCGATATCTTAAACGGTTCCAGAGTAATCGTGCGCACAAAAAAGTTACAGACAGACCGACAGACATTTTTTTTTGCTCAAACCTAAAATCTCGACTTTTCATGACATTCTAAGCCTATTTGAACAATAAAATTTTTTAAACATTTTTTGTCGTTTCTATACTTCCACTGGATGTGGAAGTAATATCTGCGATTTTTGGGTTAATCCAAAGCCACATTGCCGCAGCAGTACTCTAAAGTACAATGTCTTAAGAGTATTTGCCATTTTTTTTTATTTAATTTGATTGAAATCTCTACTGTCGGCAGATTTTTGTCCAAAAAAGGGCATATTTTTCCCACTGTGCGACGTCTATGTTTGGGTCTATGTCAGATAATAGTTAGAAATAACGTTAAATAAATATACTAACATTTTGTTAAACACCAAAAGGTCGCTGCGTCTATAGATCAATATTTGGAAAAGAAGTGCAAAAGAAAAATGTTAAAAGCAAGAAAGAAACGAAACAATAAAATTTACGAGAACAAGACAATTGAAATATAAATTCTTACCTCCAACAAAAAACTGAAAAGAAAACGACAAATAACTTGAAAAGGGAATTTCCAGATATAGGTCTAACATATAGTATAGGAGGACAAATAAGTTTTGATGCATTTCCAAACGGCTGAGACAAGACTTACTGTTTGCAACATTTGGAAATTTTTTTCTGTGATAAGATTAATGGGGGACGGCGATTATGAAATTTAAATTAAAGTTATACCATATCGAATCTATTAGGCTGCAGCAAGCTTAGTCTCGTTCCTATTTCTTGATTGCTTTTAGAAATAAAAAAAACATTTGGTAATATAATTTGTGATATAAAACGTCATATTTTGCGATTTTTAGATGAAAAATTTCATTTCCGATCTAACCGGATGTGGTATCAACTTTTTATTTTTAAATACCACTCTAAGTATAAAACTCCAAAAAATCGATTTTTTATGAAAAATTATGTTGAAAATGTTATGACTGGAAAAATTTCGGAAAAATTCACCTAAAAGTTTTCGAGGTCGTTAATTACGAATCTGACGTTTAAAACATTACGAATCTGACGTTTAAAACATTAATAGAGGGAATTACGACTCCAAAATCATGTAAAATTCTATAAATAATTAATAAATATTTTATATCAAAGTTTAAACATTATTGCATGGGTGGATTGATTACTTTCAATAACTAAATTGACTTTAAAAAAAATACAAAATGGCGGTTAAAAATGGGCCATCTGAGATCATAATCATGCAATATTCGTTCTGTCGTGAGCAAAAAAAAATAGGACAACTATTTTTTTCTAATGTAAATCTGTCTCTATTTGCACACTTGCAATACATTTTGACAAATAACTGACAATGTCACAAAAATTTAAGTTTGTACACAACTAGATTTTAGCAAAAATACGTTATAAGACTTGTCCCATTTTTTTTGCGCACGACAGTACCTAATTATAAATATTCAATTAATAAAAGTAAAATATAATATGAGGGTCACGCCCAAGGAAAAATTTAAAAGTCATTTGGACTTGAGGAGGTTTTAAGAAAGGTTTGTCAGGGTTAGGAATTAGTCTTGTGCTTTATTGATGTTGTAGATAAGGCCTTTTAGGCTTCAAGTAGACTTGCTCTTATATGATAAGTTTTAAAGCATTCTGTAAGACCTAATTATAAAGCTAATTTGCTTCTAGGATATGTATTTGTAATGGGTTTATCATAGCTACATAAAACTCTCCATAAAGCTAATTAGTTTTATTAACGTCTTAAATTCCATTTAGAATTATTCTTTATGGTTTTACCATATTTGCAATAAATTCATTTTAAATCCTTTTTAAAACTAGACATTTTCATTGCCTATTAGTACTTATTAAAGACCATTACAAAACTAGACTCTAAAACATCCTTGACAAATGTTGTAATGAAACCGTTATGAAGAAAAAATGGCCTCTATAAATCTAAAAGGCAAATTTTAATTCCATCAAACACTTTCTAAAACCTCAATAATAGTATATTATTAAACGAGCGGTAATGTAGGTAATAACTCACTCAGATGAAAGTTTACAGCAGGAGCTGTAGGCGAGTGCTGTAACTCATCAAGTGAGTTATTACCATTACCGCAAGTTGAATACTATACTTTATCTACGATTATAACAATAAATATTAAATTGAGAAAATTTTGTTTAAATTACTCAGTTTGTTTATTAATAAAATTAACTGTAAAATTTAATTTATATTTGTTGTCTTCAAAGATTTAGCCACCTTTAAGCGGAGGTAGAATATGATTTTTAATCGAGATAGTGCATAAACTGCTTGTAGACAAAAAATCAGCTTTGTAGATTAATATTACGCGGCGGAAAATGCAAAACATCTCCGCGAACTGCAACAGCCCGGAGCGCATATTCGGTCAAAAGTCTTTTTTTTTATTTTAGAGAAAAAATTAAAAAAGCGCCGGAAAGCTCAATCAATTCTCTTTACATAAGCTGTCTACAAATTTTTCGATAAAAACGATAATTATCGAGATATTCGAGGAAATGTAAAAAATTACAAGTTTTCCTATAGTGTGTGTAAATCTTAATAAAATATTTTTTCTCAGAAATCTTTGTTTCGAAGGGCCAAGATTAACGGAGCGTCAAAGTAGTACATGATATTAAGTGAACATCGTATATGAGATCGATTTCAGTTATTTACCGATTAATTAGGGTGACAAAATGGAGAAATTTTACCGAAAAAAAAAAAAAGTCCCAAATCCCGCCCCCTCTAATTCCTTCATTTTTGTCGGAATTCAAAAAATAAAAAAGGGAGTTTTAGAAAATTTAATTCTATTTAAGTTAACTAGAGTAGGAACAAGATTAAAAAGTTGCCAACTGTAGAAGCTCAAAATTTGCGATTTTGGGCCGTACATGGCCAACATTTCAGTAGTTATCTCCGAAATGAAAAAATAAACTAAAAATTCTGATAGTAGCAAAAGATTCGCAATGGAAAATACTCGTTTGACCTTGTTTTTTATTTCGAGCTAACTCGAGTGGTCTGGACTGCGGACCAGGCCAGTGTATCCTTATGTATTTAGACCCGCTAAAACCGAATCCGAAGTCAGAATTGTCAGATTGGCTTGTTTTTCACCCCCTAACCCTAAAAAACACCCCCCAGAAAAAATGATCTGCCTGGAGGACCATACCATTGTATCCTTATGAAATACATAAGGATACACTGCACTGGTCTGAAAAACTGAAATACGAAACAATCTGACAATTCTGACTTCGGATTCGGTTTCAGCGGGTCCAAATACATAAGGATACATTGGTCTAGTCCGCAGGCCAGACCACATTTTTTTGTTTTGGGGGTGTTTTTTGGGGTTAGGTGTGAAAAACGAGCGAATCTGATAATTCTTACTTAGGATTCTGTTTCAGATGCTCCAAATACATAAAGATACACTGGTATGGTCCGCTGGACAGACCATTGTTTGGGGTGGTGTTTTTTTGGGGTTAAGGATGAAAGACGAGCCAGTCTGACAATTCTGACTTCGGTTTCAGCGGATCCAAATACATAAGGATACATTGGTTTGGTCCGCAGGCCAGGCCACTTTTTTTGTGTGGCTCTATCGTTAAACAAGAAAAGTAAAAACTTCTGCGATGAATGATTTTAAATATCATGGAAATTGGTTTTATATATATATATATATATATATATATATATATATATATATATATACCCAAGAATGTGTTAAAAAGAAAATCCGAGTGGCATCAACTTTGATTTAAATATGGTTGTAGCACAGCGTGTGGTTTATTAATGCATTTGAAAGTGTATTTTAAATAAAAAACATTTATTATTATAATATTACAGTATGTAGGAAAAGGTTAAAAGAAGAATCAGAAGTAAAGTTCTATATTCTATAAAATAAAAAAAATTGAAATTTTGATTAAAATATCATGGGTCTCCTTCTCTACAGCGTGAATTTGCAGTACAGTTTTTGGCGCCGATTCGATGCATTTCTTTAGAATTTTTAACATTGAAAATGTTTTTAGTTTCGTAATATGGGGACTTACTAAATGCCCCATCCTACGAAGCTAAAAACATTTTCAATGTAAAAAATTCTAAAAAAAAAATGCATCGAATCGGCGCCAAAAACTGTACAACAAATTCACACTGTAGGGAAGAAGGCCCATTGACGTTTGTCAGAACAAAAGAAAAAGAACACCAGTTTTTTTAAATGTGATCTCAGGACAATGAAAATATCTCATATAGCGCATGCAGCTCTTTGTAGTGAATCAAGATTTATTCCTCCCCAATCAGCACAATAAAGATAACAAAATATAATAAAAATATTTTGAGCTTTCTGAATGTCCGCCTGTTCATCTACTTCGTCTGTCTGTGCACCCTTCATGTAAGTAAAGCAATTTAAGAGCTAAAAGTTCGATCGTAAGCTGGACAATAAAACCACATTGTTCTTCAAAAAAACCGATTAGTAAATATAAACATTTTAATTAAAATGTTCTACAAAAATAAAAATGATGCAACATATACTGACCAGCAGCGTTTAGCCAACAAAGTAACATCATCGGGAGGTAATTCAAATAAAAAATATAGCAATTATATCTACCTAAAAAAAGAAATTAAATTTCAAAATCTGTGAAGAGTATGCTGTAGAACGTTCAACAACTATTTATAAAAACTTCAATAAACCGGCGCCGGCGTAGAATATAATGTTTGCATCTCTAGTTTTAACATAGTTATGATATCAGATGGTTATTCGCATCTTTATTTTCAAAGTGTAAGCATATTACGTAAAATGAATGGGCACAATTAAGCTACCTGTTACCGATGACATAAAATATTTCCGGGTCAAACCATAAATGCGGCACCACTCTAATAACCCTCAATAATAACCCTTCCTTATAGAGTACCTGTCGCCCTCGTTTGTGGTGGACGTCGGCCTTATAACCTGGGAAACAATAACGCAATTATGTAAATTATTTGAGGAATATAAAGTGACGCTGGCACTTCCTGCGTCTACCGGAAGTGGGTAGTTTTATCCGCGTGCCCACACGTGATACGGACACGCGCCCACCTTTTGTGGTGCGAAGCACATATAATTTAATATTCATCTATTTGTGGTAATAATTGTAATTGGGCAATGGGATACGAAAATGCTGTTTGTCTATGTTTCAATTATGGCTTTGAAATTCGTTAATGATTTTTAAACTAAGTATGTGCTGGTTAGTGTTTAAATAATGATTATTCTCGTAACTATGCATTCCACAGGCTGTGACACTTCAAAGAATTTTTACAATAATTTCAATAAAAATAATTAAAGAAATATATTACAGTTGCATACGGGAACACTTTCCAGAAATTATAAAAATAGATTATTTTAGTACGGCAGCCCGCTACCGAGATTTTCGAGTTACTTTAGCGAAGATAATTCCAGCGTTTCTCATCGGTTCTGGGAGAGCTGAGAAGAAAAATTCAGGGTGACGGAACGTTTACCTGTCCTAAAGGGTTCAAATCTAGCTTTGAAAAATAAAGTAGTCATCTCGGTCTTCGCAGCGAGGCAGTTTCTTTTGTCTTCTTGTCGAGGGAGGAGCAGGATTGATACGCCGAGTTACAAAGACCGAAATAATGACAAATAGCCACCGGTCAAAATTCTGGTCACCGCAGCGAAGTAGTTCTGCTCATTATCGAGTAGTTTCGATGTCTCTTGACCACAAGAAAACTGGAACGGAACTTTTGCTAGTTCAGTTACGAGTGATTGCATTCGCATGTTGCTTAATTTTGAGGTCTGATCAAAGTCATCGCGGCGAGGCAGTTCTCCAAATATTCCAAATATCATTAAGGGCCAGTTGTACGAACTAAGTTGAGCCAAGTTCAACTTGAACCAAGATCAAAAGCCATGGTTACGATTATTGTAACAATCGTAACCTTGGCTTTTGATCTTGGTTCAAGCTGAACTTGGCTCAACTTAGTTCGTAACACTGACCCTAAGAAGACGAAAAAAATATGAACTGAACTTTTTCCCAGTTCAAATGTGAGAAAAATGATTTCCGCCCCGACAAAAAAAGAGCAAATTAAGGCTGTTTGTAAGCAAAAGCTCTCTGAGAATTTGTTTAAATTTAAATTCATTCATTCAGTCATTCCGGAGCACGCATATACATAGCATGGGACTCTGATACGAGCTGCCCGGATCGAGGATGCTACCGTTTGCACTATACGGAGTATACCATCTCTGTATAATGACAATGCAGCATCCTCGGTCTCAGCAGCTGCATTTTTTTTTACGTATACACGCGTTCTATACCTTCTGCTGGAGATGCTACATGGCTACGGATACACTCCATGTCGTTGCCATGGGCAACGAAGTCATCCATCATCTTTATGTTCACCGCGCGCCGCTGCGCCAGCACGCCGAACGTATATGCGACTTCACTGATCTCGCGCAGCTACGGCCAACGGAAAACGGCAGTTTTTTTTTATCGTTTTATACACCCCACTCTATAAATGGAAAAAAGTTTTAGCATCGCTGCTTTGATAATTTTAGCCTCCAATTTGATACAACTTTGATTGACATTATTGGAACTTAGGGCAATGAAAAATGGCAGTTCTCGATTAATTCATGTCTTGTTCATCATTTTTAACGAGAATTAATCGAGAACTGCCTCGCCGCGGTATAAAAATTACGAAATTTTTTTCGACAGACGGAAAGTCGTTTGCCAGCCGCCCGTACAGTGGCGTCCTGGCTAGGTCCGCGGATTCGCAAACGCGGACTTGGCCCTAGATCCTTTAGCCCCCCCCCATCCGATCAATAAAACATGGCAATGAACAATCGAAAAATTTTAGTGGAGTCAAATTAGGACTAGAAAATTCGCAATGTGAATGGTCTGATCAGGGCAGTTTTTTTGTTTTAACGTGTTCAGGAGATCAACTTAAGTTCACAGTTTCGTTTTGCAAGGTCAGCGTATTGTTTATTTAAACAATTTAATTTTTTAGACCGTGTTTTCCATCGGTTTTCTTTGAATATCTCGAAATCTACAAGTACTATGGCAAACAACAAAAAGAAAGAAAATGTTCGTTATGAGCTGTACAATAAAAGTAAATAAACTATAATCCATTCCAATTGTTATTATTATTAAAAAAAAAAAAAGAATATTGGAAAATTATGCGTTTCGAAACAAATCACTGTTCTTTCAAAAATAATGGGTATAATTCAATGAAATTTTGGAGAAATATAGCTCTTATAAAGTACAATCACCACTTAAAATTTCAAATCAAAATGATCATTAAAACGGCTCAAATATACAATTGTTGCTAAAACTTTTCACTCTTGTGAAATCCTGCCATCAAAACCAAGAAATGTGTATAATGGCGGTAAATTTTAGCTTTTCATAGATATTTTAGGATCACGATGAGAGATATGATTTTTATTTGTTTTATCAGAATTATTTATATTTTGTTTTTGAATGTGATTAGGTAATATTTGTTTTTTGAAATGAATTATTTATTTTGTTTTCTTCTTCAAATTTTTTAACTTATTACTTGTTACTTAATGTATTTTAATCCAAAGAATATATTTTTATTTTTTGTAAATACATATTTTTTACGGCAGACGATACGAAAAATATCAGTTCAAATTTTAAAATCTCCTCACTGCAAAGAAAAAAATTGGGCCCCCTAAGCCAAAATCGCGGACCCAACTAAAATTTGCCAGGACGCCATTGCACCCGTATCATTTTTCGAACTTTTGTCGTATGAAAAAGTGTCTTAGAATTTCATAATCTGCGATAAAGCTCGCTGTTTTGATAGGGGTTTTTGGTAACGGGCTGCCGTACTATTTGTAAATTATTTGGAATAAGTTTTACTTTTTTGAAGAAATACGGTAAACACGGTAAACACAACACATTATGCTGTCATATCGACTGAATATTCAAAGATCATGCAGTGACTTTGAAAGTGAGAAAGTTTGAGTACGGAAAGTGGACAAATTTATATTAACCAGCTTATAAGAATCAACATAATATGCAGAATTCCACGTTAGAAAATACAACGAAAGCTCTGGATCAGATAAAGCCAATAGATGGCGATACAAAATAACAATTTGTACGCGTACTTATTTAAGAAATATAAATATTTTATAACAAAATTCATTGGCATTGCATCCATGAATAGTAGTTTTTTTGTGAATTTTAATAACAATTTGCAAAATAATTCATGAAATGATTTGTAAATTATTTTAGACAAGTTATCAAGTAGACATACAATCTTTATTTTAACGAGAAATATATTTTAATTGTGTCAAAATCTACAGCGGGTAGCTTAATTAATTAATTAATTGTTTCAGTTTATTTAAAAAAACTACAGAAGTCGAGAAAAGTATCTTAAAGTTGCCTACAATTTGCTTTTCTTTTCATTGCGAGATTGGCGGATACCTGACGTTTTGAAATTATTAAGCATACCTAATTTTCCCATTGTAGAAGCATTTTCACAAACTATTTTCGCAGATACCTTGAAAACAGCCATCTATAAGTTAAAAGCACACGCTATAAAGTCGAAAGCTGATTAAATTATCTACTATTTGAATATTTTTTTATTTCTGTATAACTAAAAGTCACAACAATGTATAGAAATTAGGTCAAGACAAGCGAAAAGGTTTATAACCTATTCAACAAAGAATGCCACAAGGCTTCTCGAACTTGAAAAGTCCGACCTACGGCTGATCACAGGTCTTCTAACTGGCCATTGCCCCTTGAGATATCATCTTAAAAGCCACTTTACATTAATGCAATATTGCGGGTGGCATGCAAATTTTTATTGCGCGCATGCGTACATCGAGCTATTTCGATCAGCTGATGGCAATATTTTTCATTGCATTGAATTAGCGCGTGTTCTAATTTGATTGCATGGCAGATGCAATATAGTTACTTTATTTGGGAATATTTGGATTGCCAACCCAAGTATTAAAGGAACTGAAGCAACAAACATAAGTTATACTTTAAAGAGTTATTGTTTGTAGAAAACACAATAGAACACGAAAGTAAACAATAAGCACGTCACTATTTTGTACCAACAGATCAGATTCGGGGATTAATAATTTGCTTGTTTACTGCGAACATTACCTCATAAAAGTTTTTCTTTTCGTTTGGTTGGTAGGCCCAAAGATTTCACAAAATATTGCAGTAGTGTAAAGCGCTTTCAAGGTGCAAAAATTTTCGCGCAAAGTTTTGCATGCCATCCTTTTCATTGCATTGCATAAATGTAAAGCCGCTTTAAGAACATGGGCATGGCAGAAGATGACAAATGCAGATACTGTGAAGCTGCAACTGAAACTGCGTAACATATATTTTGTGAATGCAAGGTACTAATTCGCATTAGGCTAAAGTACCTAGAACAGGCGGAATTAACGCCTGAAGACATATGGAAATTAGCTCCCAGGAAAATCGCAAGCTTTGCAAAAAGTCTTGGAATCCTGGGCAACAACTAGTGCGGGGTAATTCACAAAAGACCTTTTAGTTCGAGGTGAAGAAAAGCCAACCCAGGGCCAAGCGACCCCTTAAACAATCTACAATATAGAAAGTAGGTAATTTCATAATAAATAAAAAGTATATAATACAATTTTATAAAATAATAGTCATCTGTCATTTGACCCATGAATAATTTCTATAAAAAAATTTCTTTCATTAATTCAAAGACCCCGCAGAATCCTTATGTGAACTGGCTTTTGGTCAAACTCTTTGAAACTCTGGATTCTGGTAGTTCTTGATGTGTAGAACAAAAGTTCTCGAGGGGACTAAGTCCTAAAAACTAATCGTTTTGAGATATAGCCCAGAGATATGCTGCAGAATGCACATAAAGTCCAACTTCAGAAGGCTATATCTCAAAACGATGAGTTTTTAGGACTTAGTGTCCTTGAGAACTTTTGCTCTACACATCAAGAACTACCAGAATCCAAAGTTTCAAAGAGTTTAACTGAAAGCCATTTCCCATAAGGAGTCTGCGGGGTCCTTTTCCACGAAAATATCATTACCGCTACCGCCGCCATGTAGGAAAGAAAAAATCGTATTATCTCCTTCCCTGTTAGTTCTACACTAAAACTAACTGTTACCCCAATATTGTAGGGAGTAGGAAAAGCTACAACTTTTATTTATAGATTTCTTTCTATTGTTAATACTTTACAATTTACTACGACCCGGAAGATGGAAATTTGTGTTTCGCTATAATTTTTATAATGGGGTTAAATTTCATGTGTGTAAAAGATTTAAAAATAGCTACTAATTTGAACAGTTACGAGGACAACGTAACAGCATTAAAATCACTCTGATATTTGTTAATTATTCATAAATCCACAAGAACTATTCTACTTATTTTAAATTTTATTAACGCGTGACGTCAATGGTTAGAGGTAATTTTGTTGTTAGATTGCTGCCCTATCAATACCAAATGATACTAGCGACTAGGTAACAAACACCCTATAAAAATTGATCCCGCGAAGACGCATGCGTTTTAATCGATGTTCTGTCTGTTATGACGTTTATAGTTTGTAGGTTAGAACAGACAATTTTGACTTGTTGGGTTGCAGCTCCGATTAAAGAACTTATATCTAGATACATAACAGGCTATCTTTTCACTATATACCTTGTTTGCTCCTAACATAGTCACATTATATGTCCATTAAAAAGAATAGATGAACATCACATCCCATAGGCAACAGTGGCGTTGTGTGTGTAGAATGGTAAATATTTTCATTAAAATGAATTATTACAATTCCTGCATTACCGGCTCTTTATACAACGTGATGTATACGATATTACAGTAAGATAATACAGTTGAGATAAATATATATTGAAAGGATATTAAAATTTAATTGCCATTCACTTTATAACTGTAAACTGAACTTCATCATGTTACGACTATGGAACGATCGACTTTCTTCTTTTCTAAACTGCTTTCTGCAAACGAACTTACCGATCGTGCTTTTTTGTGTCATGTAATGTTACAGCCACAACAGAACCAATATCCTCGATGTCGTCAACTTTCAACATTGCGATGTAGACCATGGAGAGCAAATATTAATGTAATTCTAATGAAACGAAAGGATTCATCAGAAGCTTCCTTCAAAAACTTTGTGACATAATCCATTGTCAATATCTTCTGTTTTTTATTATATACTCATCATTTTGACGTTTTAGGTAAGGAAGCAGGTTGAGGTATAGGTATAGGTATATTTATGTATTTCATGGTTATTTGGTTTCCTAGCGACATTTGTTTGCAATAAGTTGTGGTGGATGGCTCTTCGTGCAAGTTGTTGGGATGTATTCACTTAACTTGCACGATTGAGAGAAAGTATAACTTGTATGGAGTTTCTTTTCTAGACTGTATTGACGATGGTCAATAAGGCAAAAACTGAATATACAAATGGTATAAATTTGTAACTTCATTTTAATTACTTAATTTAGTCCATCCGCCAGGTAGTTTTAGGAAGAATTAATTCGAGAAGTTTTGATATTTGGTATAATTCTAGAGATAGGTGTCTAGTACTGAGATTCACATTTTGTACAAAGCAAGCATTGCCGCTCGAGCCGCCATATTGGCAAGGTGGCCCCCAAAATAGTTTTTTTCAAATATCTCCATTACCGTACGCTCTACAGTCAAAATACCTATAGCCAAAATTAAATAGTAGGAAATTCGCTATAAAACATATCATATGTATGTTTTTTCCAAAATCAACGGTTTAGGTAAGTACAGCAGTCGAGTGAAGTTGAAAATGTTCGTTTAGTTTCGTCTAAAGGCGTTTTTTTTTCATCTCCAATAATAACTCCTGAGGAAATAGACATTTTTTCGTTTACGTCTGGGAAAGGAGGGTGTTGCGTAAGCCAAGCCAACAGCTTTTGCACATCATCATTGTCTCGAATAATACGGGAACTTCTCATATCCACATGTTGTTCTGTAGATGCAAAAGAAAACAAAATCTTTTAATCTCATCGCATACGTTGTGCAAGTACATCATTCCCAATGTCCACATTATTAACACATTATCCGTGATTCCTCGTCCATGAGTAAGCCCTCCAATAGCTTTCATCGACCTCATTAGCCTTTGTTCAATATTCATATCTGACCAACAGATCAAAACTTATTGGTGCGCCTGATTGTGAAAAAGCCGTCTGTTGTAAATTTATTGTATTCATCAGGAGTCATTTTGTCTTTTAAGGATATCATATCTTGCAAATATAAATGACACGATTTTGCATAATTATGATGGCCGCTTGGGTGGAAATAAGGCAGCATTTTCTGGGCAGTTTCTAGGTGCCAATTACCTATTCTTTCTGCTTCTATAAACTGCTTCTCCAAAGATACTATGCGAAAATATTGCACCCACTGTTCAGCGGTAGGTCCATTACTTTCCAATTTTGCTAGTCCTTCTTCAAATTTGTTAGTAATCGTTTTAAACAAACCTTGCTAATCCGTTGAGAAGATCTTAGATCTGTTCAAATTACATGGCCAGGCGTTGTTCTTCTGTAAATTCCACAGTCTGCAAAATAATATTTCCCAGAGCAATGATAACAAAAATAACAGATACGAAACGTTGTTATACTTGTACTATGGTCAAATCAATACTGAAAAGCGACGGCGCCCGGTCGGCGGAGGTTCGTTTTAATCACAGGTAGATGCGGCGCAGGTAAGAAGTAGGTAGAATTTCAGTTGCAAGATTTGCAAATAATAATCCAAATTGAATTCAATAGCCCCATGTTCATTTAAAACTAATAAATTTAAGCATATCGTTAAGGAAAGTAAAATGAATATGTTTACCTTTAATCGATTGTGATTCTACAAAAAACACATGTATAAAACGTAATTAGTAGGAAATTTGATCCTACTTCATTTTTGTAATGAGTCTTTTAACTCTAAAACCCAAGGTAAAGGAGATATTTTAAAAAAAACTGTGTTTGGCGGCCATCTTGACAATATGGCTACGCTGGCGGCAGATATTGCTTTGTGCAAAATATGGATTTTAGTTGTAGATACCTAAATCTACAACCCTGCCAAATTTCAAAACTTCCCGACTTAATTCCTGGTAAGGCCCTTTTATATGACCTGACGGGTGGACTAATTGAAATGAATGTACATTTGAGAAATAAAATAAACCAGTTTGGTGCAGAATTACATGTGACATCTAGGAGGTCTCCATTTACCAATGAATGATGGGTTACAGGATGAGCCGCCATGCAGATGAATGAACAATTGATAGGTTAAGCACCCAGTAGTCTTTATACTATCTTGGTACAGCTACAGAATAATGATCTTTTAACCTGTCTGTTATAAGATCCATTCGAATCAATCATGTTTAATGAATGAATCTGAATATTGCAACTTATTTATTTTTTATAAATTCATTAGAGTATAAAATAAAGAGTGACTGATTATTGTCAATAGTTTGTATGTGGCACCATCTAGAAATAATGTCTGTAACAAACTACGTGGTAATGCATAATACGTCAAATCGACGTCTCAACATGACGTTGTAATTTCGTTACAATATGACATGACTGAGACGTCATCGACTAATGTTACCAAAACATGACGTTAGCTGCTGCCTGGCATTCGTTACGTACATATATTTCTGTTGAGGCTATTGCAATCAAATTGTTTGGTATTGTGCATTTTGAATTAACGTGCACTGTTGAATGTATTTTGCAATAACGTATCGTTATTTAATTTAAATTGCTTTTAAAAAACTACTAGGAGTAGTTATCTGATATATCCTCATTTTTATAATAAGTAATCTCAAACCTGCGGGTCTAGTCAATAATGTTTTGTATATTTAATTTTATTTAAATAGATAGATATAGTTATATCAATATTCAGATCCATGCACTCTTACTGTTGAACTTATTTCAAATGATTCTTATTTTTGCGTTGTACCAAGGGAACATCCAGTGTTCCTGGATTCTCTATACATACGCTTCTGCAATAATTTGTGAGAACTATGTTTACTTAATCGATTCCACTAGAGGATTGGATAGGGACGGAATAATAAAATAACATTCTTCCCATTCAAGGTTATATTCAACAACACTTGCGATGCAATAGTAAGAAAATATTTATTTAATTGAAAAGTTATATTGTAAATAGGATAACAGTTTAATTATTTATGTGGCATATCTGTACATTAACAATAATTATTCTTACTCCTCTTGAGATTTTATAATTGGGATATTTAAAGGATTTGCAAAATATGTCCATTCTTTTGAATGTGTTATGCAATTTTAATGTATTTCACTAATAATTGCAAGGATAAATACGAGTGGGTGCCAGGTGTTCTACGAATTATCAAGGATTTTAAACTCATATATCAAGAACATTCACAACTTCATTTCAGTGCGAAAAGTAAGCAAAAAATTCAATATCAGAATTTAGGCAAATATTGAAATTGTTGACCACATTTTGTGATCCTTTCCAGTTCTTAATGACTTTAAACTTTTAGAATTAGAAGTACCGGTGTGTTTGTTTTTGCATATACAGTGAGAGTCAGCCATTGTCATTTTGAAACAATAATAAAAGTGACTTAGTCTGATCCTAGAATTTTCTAATTCTCATTATGATTTCATATTACTGATACATGAAATTATACAATTTTTCAATAACAAATGTTTTAAGAGAAGAAAATGTACCAGATCAGATTTTTTTCTACGACTTTTGGCAAAACCTAATTTTTTTTAAATTATTTTTTGTGCATAAGACATGTTTATGGTTATAGTGGAAAAAATGTGAATACAGTAACATTATTCCACTCTAAAGGATAGCCAAACCAAAAAAATGCATTGAAAAGAATTCAAATTTTCTCACGATCTTCGCTTTAGAAACGTCGTAAAATTATAGATTTGTGTTTTGACGATAAATCCATTCTGAACTTTATTTACTTAAATATGGAAATTGAGAACAGTCGTAGAAAACAATATTGTATGAAACTCATGCATATCTTTTTCCACTCATTGCATTGCCATCACACTTCCCACTTGTCAAAAAAGTATTACTTTATGTACAGGGTGGTCACGCAAACGTTCGTACCTCATTAAACTTCATAATTTTTATAGTTACATAAAAAAGTTAAAAATAAAAGTTATAGAAAATCACATATATTTTCCAAAAATCATTTCAGAAAGGCAATTGAAAGTCGCATTTCGGAGATATGGACTTTACTTTTTTTTTAACACCTCGTATATTTTTACACTATCTGAAAGGCTATAAAAAAGCTTGTTAACGATAAAACATAGTAGTTATCTTACATAATCATTGTCTAATTTACTATAAATTTGTAATTTATCAAATTAGCCGTGGAAAATAAAAGTATGTAATTTAAAGTAAAACAATACGTTAGTTCTGTCAATATATTTGGTGGTAAATAATTTCACTTTTTTTTTTAAATAAAATGAAGAATTTCAACGATAGATATAGGTATATCTTGATATGGTAAAAAATATAAAATTTTATATCTAGGATGGTTTTTAAGAAAAAAACTATGTTTTATGTCATTAAAAAGATTCTTATGAAAAATATACGGGGTGTTCCGTACAAAGGAAAGTTCATATCTCCAAAATTCGACTTTCAATTGTTTTTCTGAAATCATTTTTTGAAAAATCTCAGGATTTAATCAGATAAACTGTCAATTTACACTCTTTATATTACCAGGCCACAACGCTTTCGAAAAATTTTAATCACTAGTGATTTCACATACGAAGATTGCACTAGGCTTGACAGTTAAAACGTCACATTATAACCTACAACACTTTTTCATTGTAATAATTTGAACTGTTAATTCAGTTAATAATAAAAAAAATTTTTTCTATTTTTTGTTCTGGAAATAGTCTAATAAATATATTTCGTATATTGAAAATAATCTGAATATTCAACATTCAAAGCGTGTTGCCTTTATAATCCAGTCAATGAGTGTTCAAAAGAGAGGTGTAGAGTACATGGAATATGCGAGACTTTTTGACTTCAGGACTTTGTTAGTAGTTAGCAGGTAAACATACTAAAAGTCCCCACCCCTGGGAGGTGAGCTTACGGTGGGAGGAGGAGGAGGAGGAGGGGAAGGTCCCATTTTTGGGTTTTTCGATTATATCTCGGACACGGTGGACTCTAGAAAAAATATGTTCTAAATAAAAATAAAATCTAATTAAATTCCCTATAAAACTGTTTCCATACATATTTGTCGAGTTTCCAACGGTTTTCGAGATATACGTTATTGAAAATCGATACTTTTCGAAAAAATCATTTCTACCTAACTCTTTTTGTCAAACATTTGCTTCTAGTTCCTCCCACGATCGTTTCTCAGAAAAACTGTCAGAAACGAAGTTGTAGAGCATTAAATTTTCTTCAATTTGATATCCACTTAAAAAATATTATTTTCGAAAATTATCGATATTCAATAACGTATATCTCGAAAACCGTTGGAAATTCGACAAATGTGTATGGAAACAATTTTATAGGAAATTTCGTTAGCTTTTTCTAGCGTCCACCATTTCCGAGATATAATCGAAAAATACAAAAATGGTACCTTCCCCCCTCCCTCCCTCCGTAAGCTCACCTCCAGGGACGGGGACTTTTAGTATGTTTACCTTAACTACTTCTAACAAAGTTCTGAAGTCAAAAAGTCTCGCATATTCCATGCATTCTACAATATATTCATTGACTGGACTATTAAGAAACCGCATTCGTTCATTTTGATGTGACTTGACCGAAAAAGTACCCTCGACTGCGTTACGAGCACTTTTTAGTGGATTGTGTGAGTCTGGCGAAAACCCGACGATTGTCTGATGCAACCAGATTAGTTCTACTCCCCCATTTTCGAGGATGCTGAATTTATATACGAAGATTGAACGCCGTGGTGGTGGCAGAATTTCTCGTTGGGGTGACCCACCCCTGCAGACGGCCAAAAACCACCCCCAAACGAAGTTAACAAGGACTCTTATTTGGTGATTCCCCGTTTTTGATGCTGAACACCGTGGAGATGGAGGAATTCCTCCCCGGGGTGACCAACACCCGTAAATGGCCAATAACAACTCTCCAAACGGGTGAGAGTGCGTTCTCAGCATACCACCAGGCAAAGCTCCCCCCCCCTGTTTTTGAGGATACTGCACAGGAACGAAACATTAAGATGTCACCTCGATCTCGTCAACAAAGTCTGTCGTTTTTCCATCTTCATTTACTGTGGATCTGAAAAAAGATGAATGTATATTTTTTGTACATATTTTTTTGGGAAAAATAGGTTTATATAATAATTGAAACGTCTGATTTATTTAATTATAATATATAATATATTATATAAAATACTTTTTATTGACGCAAATAATTACTGCATATATTATTACGCTGGCTTTTCTTAAATTATAAAAATACAATTTTTTATTTTATTTTTTTACTATTTTATTTTCGCATGCTCGAAAATTGGAGGGAAAAGCGGGCGGGCGGGTGTCAGGCACGCGTTTCAGGGTCCTCCCCATAATTGGCATGCTCGAGAATGAGAGATCAATAAGTTAGATTCCGTGAAACATTATTAATACGCGTTTGGCCCTGTTTGGGGGTGATTTTTGGCCGCTTGCGAGGGTAGGTCACCCCAGCGAGAAATTCTGCCACCACCACGGTGTTCAGCATCCTTGAAAATGGGGGGGGGGGGGGGGGGCTAGAATCACTTTGGTTGCATCCGACAATAGTCGGGTTTTTCGAGTTTTTTTCTGACTCACACAATCCACTACTTTTGTCAAATCACATCAAAATAAACTCAAGCAGCTTCTAGGCAACACGTTTTCTTGCGCTGAATTTGCGATAATTTTTAATGCACTTAATAGAGCGCGAGCTAGGTGGCTTTTTTGGCAGCTCATCGTTTTATGAACTTTGAGATATTTTTATGGTTTAATGGATGATAACGATTCATAAAATCGACTTCTGGTGGGGCACCTCCTGTCAGGAGTGTCACGAACACTGTTTAAAAATCAGTGAAATCATGTCATCGTTACAAGGCTCATTTTTTGTGTGTTCACATTTTATGTTTAGAATGAATAAAATAAGATCGCCAGAAAGTGTGGGCCGTCAGGAGACGCAGTCAGAAAGGTAATAATGATACAATACATCTGAGGCACCGTACGGAGTCAAGTTAGCCGAAAGTGTTAAATTCCTGTATATTTAAGAGCCTATGGTACTTTTGTTGACACTAAGAACTTTACTGGGAGGCTATTCTATTGTTTTAGAAAGGAGCCAGAACTTGTAACGATGAGTTTAGAGTTCTGAGATGAAATATGCGAAAAAAAATCCAATTTTCTTCAAAAATCCTAAACATTTTCTTTCTGGCTAGCCTTACTGACGGGAGTTTCTTTCTGGGAATTTTTTTCTGTGTTCATTTAAATAAACATGCTCAATCTTAAAAAAGTTTGTAACGATGATGTTATATAACTCCGTTTTTTTACCTCTTTGACCTTTCTGGTTGCGCCCCTGATGGCCCACACTTTCTAGCGATCTTATTTTATTCATTCTAAACATAAAATGTGTACACACAAAAAAAATTGGCTTTGTAACGATCATATAATTTCACTGATTTTTATATCTTGAACGATGGCCAACTCGACGGGCTGACATATGCCAGAAGTCTATTTTGTCGTTATTTAAGTTCGATAGAATTAATCAGCGCATAGAAAATGCTTGTAACGATGAGTGTCCGAAAAAGCCACTTAGCTCCCGCACCATAATATATTACTACAGATAATTTATTTGTAATGCAGCGGGTTTTGCCCGATTCTTTTATTTTATTATTTTTTTTTATCGCCTTGATTATTTTATATTAATATTATTTTGAAGCACCTTACTATCTACATGGTGTGAAAGAAAGGTATGTTTTTTTTTACCAAACTTTGTAACTTCCGAGATTCCACAAAAATGATTTTGTATTTTTTGATGAACATTTTTTTAGTTACTGGTTTATGGGGAAAAAAGCGATTTCTCAAGTTTTTGATTTCTCTCCTATTTTTCTAAAAATCTGTCGTTTTTCCATTTTTTTGTCGTTCCGCCGCTCATCAATTTTCATTTTTGAAAAAAAAAAAGAAAAAAAAGAGGCGCTTCATAAATATGAAGGGGCCCCGTCAATTACAGGGCCCGCAGTTTGATACGGGGGGGGGGCTGGCTGTGCGCTTAACAGGCAACCGCGATAGATGGCGTGAAGCAGCCAGATATGTTATACACTCCGATTAAAGAACTTATATCTAGATACATAATAGAGATGGGCAAAGTAACTCTTTTTACCGATCCGCCTCTTCGCATCTGGCTCCTATAAACGAGCCGGCTCAGTGAATTGACTCAAAAGAGCTACATGACTCACAATTCACTTAATAACCCACACGGTTCGCATGTCGTGCGCGCGTTGAAAAGTTATATGAGCGTGTGGGGTGAAGATGTCATTTGCTGGCACAGGCACAAACCAAGTCAGGACTCATGACTCTTGCCACTGTGGAGATTCGGAGATATTTGGAATCATTTCTCTACTAAACAGTGAAAGTCGGTTCGCACGCCAATGTGCATCTACGCACACATCAAACACAATGCCTATTCACAAACATAATCAGCTGATTCAAGTGAACCGAATTATCTGAAGAATGAAGAACCGAACGACTCGTTTCTATTCTATATCTGTCACCGACGTTCGAGTCGTGGTGACTCGACGGCTGTAAATGGGTCGGCGTTCATGAAAAGAGCCGAGAGTCATGTAATTCGGAAATCGAGATCCGATTCACTTGACTCGCAGCACTGAGCCGGCTCTTTGAGTTAACTCGTTCACGAGTTACCCATGCCTAATACATAATGGCATTACTTTGTGTGATCCCGAAAGATTCACAATCTAAGGCACTTCTTCCCATAAGTTCTTGATTGGCTAGTCGATCTGTTCGCGACCGATTCGGGCACCATCGGTTCAGTTGATTATCATAATCTCAGTTTGACACTTTTGACAGTATATCCGCCATTAATGTTAATAAGCGTTTTTCGTGTTTCTCGATCAAAATGTGGTGAAGAAGTCTTTTTATTTTAAGTTGTGATTTGCTCAATACCTAAATAATATTCTCTATTCATATTTACACAGTTTAGTGAAAATATGTTTAGTGCAAATAAATAGTGAAGTGCTGTGCCGTTTGCAGAAAGCAGTTTAGAAAAGAAGAAAATCGATCGTTCCATAGTCGTAACATGATCAAATTCAGTTTACAGTTATAAATTAAATAGCAATTAAATTTTAATATCCTTTCAATACATATTTATCTTACTGTTTTATCTTACTGTAATATCGTATGCCTACATCACGTTATATAAAGAGCCGGAATGCAGAAATTGCAATAATTCATTTTAATTAAAATATTTACCATTCTACACATTTTCTACACACACAACGCCACTGTTGCCTAAGGGATGTGATGTTCATCTATTCTTTTTAATGGATATATAATGTGACTATGTTAGGAGCAAACAAGGTATATAGTGAAAAGATAGCCTGTTATGTATCTAGATATAAGTTCTTCAATCTGAGATCCTTTCAGATGAAAAATATACGGGGTGTTCCGTACAAAGTAAAGTTCATTTCCAAAATTCGACTTTCAGTTGTTTTTCTGAAATCATTTTTTGAAAAATCTCAGGATTTAATCAGATAAACTGTCAATTTACACTCTTTATATTATCAGGTCACAACGCTTTCGAAAAAATTTTCGAAAAATTTTAACCACTAATGATTTTACATACGAAAATTGCACTAGGCTTGACAGCTAAAACGTCACATTATAACCTACAACACTTTTTCATTGTAATAATTTGAACTGTTAATTCAGTTAATAATAAAAAAAAACCGCTGCCCAAGGAACCACTACTTCCACATCCAGATTCTCTATCCAAGTCACTCACAACGAAAAAACTTTGTATGTGGAAATAATTGTTTATGGAACTTTAATAATATAATATTTGAAATCCTCTACCCCAAAAACCTATGAAACGATACCCCACATCGGTAGTGGGGTGGAGGTGGTGATAGGGGGTGGTAGTGGGTAGTGGATGTAGATGAAGTAAAAAAATATTTTGTGGTTTCTGGTTCTTGTACATACACTAAATCACAATTTTTTTTCATCCCCTTTAATAAGGGGGTGGCTAATGCCAAAAATTTTTTTGAGACCTTAGCTTCTCTTGTATATACTAAATACCAATTTTATGGACTCTTACCTGCTTGATTTACCCATTTAAAACAAATTTACCCCAATTTACCCCCCAACCCTTCGTCGGAATAACATAAAAATATAATCTAGTTCCAGATCTCGTTAAAGTACATACGTGTACCAAATTTCAAGTCAATATCTTAAACGGTTCCAGAGTAAACGTGCGCACAAAAAAAAGTTACAGACTGACAGACAGACAGAATTTTTTTTCGCTCAAACTTAAAATCTCGACGTTTCATTACATTTTAAGCCTATTTCTCGTTGGGGTGACCCACCCCCGCAGACGGCCAAAAACCACCCCCAAACGTGGTTAACAAGTATTATAATTGTTTGAGGGACTCTTATTTGGTGATTCTCCGTTTTCGATGCCGAACACCGTGGTGATGGTGGAATTCCTCCCCGGGTTGACCAACACCCGTAAATGGCCAATAACAACCCTTCAAACGGATGAGAGTGCGTTCTCAGCTTACCACCAGACAAAGCTCCCCCCCCCCCCCCTGTTTTTGAGGATGCTGCACAGGAGCGAAACATTAAGATGTCACCTCGATCTCGTCAACAAACTTCATTTACTGTGGATTTGAAAAAAGATGAATATATATTTTTTGTACATATTTTTTGGGAAAAATAGGTTTATATAATAATTGAAACATCTATTTATTTAATTATAATATATAATATATTATATAAAATATTTTTTATTGACGCAAACAATTACTGCATATATTGTTACGCTGGCTTTTCTTAAATTATAAAATACAATTTTTTATTTTATTTTTTTTTACTATTTTATTTTCGCATGCTCGAAAATAGGAGGGAAAAGGGGGCGGGCGGGTGTCAGGCACGCGGTCCAGGGTCCTCCCCATAATTGGCATGCTCGAGAATGAGGGATCAATAGGTTAGATTCCGTGAAACATTATTAATACGCGTTTGGCCCCGTTCGGGGTTGGTTTTTGGCCGCTTGCGGGGGTAGGTCACCCCAGCGAGAAATTCTGCCACCACCACGGTGTTCAGCATCTTTGAAAACGGGGGGTAGAACCACTTTGGTTGCATCAGGCAATAGTGGGTTTTTCGGGTTCTTTTCTGACTCACACAATCCACTATTTTTGTCAAATCACATCAAAATGAACTCAAGCAGCTTCTAGGCAACACGTTTTCTTGCTCTGAATTTGCGATAATTTTTAATGCACTTAATATATTACTACAGATAATTTTTTGTAATGCAGCGAGTTTTGCCCGATTCTTTTATTTTATTATTTTTTTTATCGCCTTGTTTATATCAATATTATTTTGAAGCACGTTACTATCTACAGGGTGTGAAAGAAAGATATGTTTTTTTTACCAAACTTTGTAACTTCCGAGATTCCACAAAAATTATTTTATATTTTTTGATGAGCATTTTTTTAGTCACTGGCTTATGGGGAAAAAGCGATTTCTCAAGTTTTTGATTTCTCTCCTATTTTTCTAAAAATCTGTCGTTTTTCCATTTTTTTTGCCGTTCCGCTGCTCATCAATTTTCATTTTCGAAAAAAAAAAAAGAGGCGCTTCATAAATATTAAGGGGCCCCGTCAATTACAGGGCCCGCAATTTGATACGGGGTGCCTGGCTGTACGCCTAACAGGCAACCGCGATAGATGGCGTGAAGCAGCTATATGTGTTATACAACAAGAGGAGGTCAACTAGAATAAATTTCATTAATCAAAAATCGTCTGGCAAGACGTTGTGAATAAGAAAGAAAATTTTCGAAAGTTGCTGCGTTATTTTTTCTTGTTTTATGATGATAAATACGAAATCGGCGTGTAATAAGGCTCACGCAATGGATAATCGCTTCTCTTAACAATACTTATTATGTAAAATATTCCATAAACACGGCATATTTTGTAAAATACAAATATTCCCGTTCATATTTTTTCTCTAACCTCTCCGTAATTTTTGAGACACTAATGATTGTAGTCACTTCCGAAGATTACGAAACATTAGTAGATATGCTTCTAGAGGGCAGAATATTTACTAGTGAAATATTTTGTCGAACTCCTCTATATGTTTCCTTAAATATACAGTGTGTTTCACTTCTCGTGAAGACACCCCTGTATCTTTTTTATTTGTTGACGGATTAATTTCAAATTTTTATCAGCCATGCAAGTCCATAAGGTGACTTTATTCAATATATAAATGCCGTCTAAATCTAAAACGCCGGCCTACTGCGATAAAAAGAAAATGTCAATTTTCGAGAAATCATAGTAGGCTTAGAGATAGACAAAAATTTTGTTAACAAAAGTTGTTCGGAATCACTTGATATGTCCCCCTGTAAAATTTTGTGAAAATCGGAATATTTTCAAAAAAAAATTTTTTGTTTCACTTCTCGTGAAGACACCCCTGTATCTTTTTTATTTGTGGCCGGATTAATTTCAAATTTTTATCAGCCATACAAGTCCATAAGGTGACTTTATTCAACATATAAATGCCGTCTAAATCTAAAACGCCGGCCTACTGCGATAAAAAGAAAATATCAATTTTCGAGAAATCATAGTAGGCTTAGAGATAGACAAAAATTTTGTTAATAAAAGTTGTTCGGAATCACTTGATATGTTCCCCTGTAAAATTTTGTGAAAATCGGAATATTTTCAAAAAAAAATTTTTTGTTTCGCTTCTCGTGAAGACACCCCTGTATCTTTTTTATTTGTGGCCGAATTAATTTCAAATTTTTATCAGCCATACAAGTCCATAAGGTGACTTTATTCAACACATAAATGCCGTCTAAATCTAAAACGCCGGCCTACTGTGATAAAAAGAAAATGTTAATTTTCGAGAAATCATAGTAGGCTTAGAGATAGACAAAAATTTTGTTAACAAAAGTAGTTCGGAATCACTTGATATGTCCCCCTGTAAAATTTTGTGAAAATCGGAATATTTTCAAAAAAAAAAAAATTTTGTTTCACTTCTCATGAAGACACCCCTGTATCTTTTTTATTTGTGGCCGAATAAATTTCAAATTTTTATCAGCCAAACAAATCCATAAGGTGACTTTATTCAATGCATAAATGCCGTCTAAATCTAAAACCCCTGCCTACTGCGATAAAAATAAAATGTTAATTTTCGAGAAATCATAGTAGGCTTAGAGATAGACAAAAATTTTGTTAACAAAAGTTGTTCAGAATCACTAGATATGCCCCCCTGTAAAATTTTGTGAAAATCGGAATATTTTCAAAAAAAAATTTTTTGTTTCACTTCTCGTGAAGACACCCCTGTATCTTTTTTATTTGTGGCCGAATTAATTTCAAATTTTTATCAGCCATACAAGTCCATAAGGTGACTTTATTCAACACATAAATGCCGTCTAAATCTAAAACGCCGGCCTACTGTGATAAAAAGAAAATGTTAATTTTCGAGAAATCATAGTAGGCTTAGAGATAGACAAAAATTTTGTTAACAAAAGTAGTTCGGAATCACTTGATATGTCCCCCTGTAAAATTTTGTGAAAATCGGAATATTTTCAAAAAAAAAAATTTTGTTTCACTTCTCGTGAAGACACCCCTGTATCTTTTTTATTTGCGGCCGAATTAATTTCAAATTTTTATCAGCCAAACAAATCCATAAGGTGACTTTATTCAATACATAAATGCCGTCTAAATCTAAAACCCCTGCCTACTGCGATAAAAATAAAATGTTAATTTTCGAGAAATCATAGTAGGCTTAGAGATAGACAAAAATTTTGTTAATAAAAGTTGTTCAGGATCACTTCATATGCCCCTCTGTAAAATTTTATGAAAATCGGAATATTTTCAAAAAAAGAGAACACATAAAGAGAACTTTTTCCAACAAATGAAAGTTGTGAACAAAAATCAGCATTCAATAAAACACTAAAAGGGCTTTTTATTTTTACATATCAAGTTGAATGTAATATCTTTTCTTTTTTTCTTTTTGTTATCTCTCTTCTGGAGGAGTAACTCTCCATCATATCCTTCCTCCTTATCGGCTCAGAAATTTAGGAACATGGACGGTTTTATTGCGTTGAATGTAAAGAGTGCCGTGAAATTAACTGTCAATATGTATTGTTTTATTTATTTCGTCATTGCTTTCATGACAGAAGTGATTGTTGTTATTTTCTGTGGAGTTTGTTAGTTTTTCTTGTTTTAATAATTTTATTCATACTAAAGTTTCCTTATTTCATATCTTTTCTCATAATGGTTAGAATACTTTTAACTACTGATGAAAAAATTGAAATAATAAAGATAGTCGGTGAAAATGTACGGTCTTCAAGAGAAGCAGCAGAAGAATTTAACTTAAGACATCCTCTAAGACAACCAATACACCATGGTACCGTAGCAAGAATATGTCACTTGTTCAATACAACTGGCAATGTGCTTAAACCGAGAGTACATCTTAATCGAAATCACGGAGATGATAATGTTATATTAGCGGCGTTTAACGCCAATCCCACTACCAGTCTTCGAAATATGGCTCGTGACCTTAATTTGTCGGCATCAAAAATTTGGAGATGTTTAAAACGCCATAAGCTACAATCGTTTAAACCAAAATTTTTACATACCTTGGAGGAAGGTGATGAAGAGAGAAGATTAGAATATTGTTTATGGATCCAAGGTAATTATTTAAACAATAGAGACTTCTTGAAGAAAGTAATTTTCACGGACGAGGCAACTTTCTCCACCAACGGGGTAGTGTCATCACAAAACTCTAGGTTCTGGGCAGTAGAAAATCCTGATTGGATAATAAATTGTAAAAGGCAATATTCCCAGAAAGTAAATGTGTGGTGCGGAATTTTTAACGAAACAACAATAGGGCCGTTTTTCTTTTTTCAAAATATAAATGCGTTAAATTTGCTAGAATTTTTAAATAATGATCTTTGGAATGCAATTGTTGATTTTCCTTTGGAACAATTGTATTTTCAACTCGACGGAGCATCTATCCACAATTCCGTAGTAGTGAGAGCATGGATGAATGAACATTTTCCCCAAAGATGGATAGGACGAAATATCCCTTTAATACATTGGCCACCCAGATCACCTGATCTCACTCCAATGGATTTTTATTTTTGGGGTCACATTAAAAACAAAGTTTATATGACCAGACCTCAAAATATAGAGCAGCTTTGTGAGAGGATAAGGCAAGCATGTTTAGAAGTTACAGCTCAAGAACTGCGAAGAGTTGTAAAAAATAACAGAAAACGGATTGAGAAGTGTATTACACTTGAGGGTGGGTTAGTGGAAAGGGGCGCAATATAATAAATAAGTAAAAAAAACCATTAACTTCTTTTATTTTTGAACTATTCTAACACTGCGGCTTTTGCTTTATCTGTATTTTTTTTCCGACAATATTATCATTCATTATTAGTAGTCTTCT
The DNA here is from genome assembly GCA_936432065.2 of Rutpela maculata. Lineage (NCBI taxonomy): Eukaryota > Metazoa > Arthropoda > Insecta > Coleoptera > Cerambycidae > Rutpela > Rutpela maculata. The sequence continues at coordinate 287,321,623 of OW386285.2, read as the reverse complement.
CTGTAAAAACAACGGCCCTTTTCAGGGCCACCAATTTAATTCAAAAAGAATTCGTTATATGACAGCATCCTACCAACCTACATATTGTTGACAGATGTTAAAACTCATTAAAGTAATTAGATTTTAATTTTAATTATTCTAAGGCCGGCATTTTAGATTTAGACGACATGGGGCGTATGAAGTGATCCTGAACAACTTTCATTAACAAAATTTTTGTCTATCTCTAAGCCTACTATGATTTCTCGAAAATTAACATTTTCTTTTTATCGCAGTAGGCAGGCGTTTTAGATTTAGACGGCATTTATGTGTTGAATAAAGTCACCTTATGGACTTGTATGGCTGACAAAAATTTGAAATTAATCCGGCCACAAATAAAAAAGATACAGGGATTTTCACAAAATTTTACAGGGGGGCATATCAAGTGATTCCGAACAACTTTTGTTAACAAAATTTTTGTCTATCTCTAAGCCTACTATGATTTCTCGAAAATTGACATTTTCTTTTTATCGCAGTAGGCCGGCGTTTTAGATTTAAACGGCATTTATGTATTGAATAAAGTCACTTTATGGACTTGTATGGCTGATAAAAATTTGAAATTAATTCGGCCACAAATAAAAAAGATACAAGGGTGTCTTCACGAGAAGTGAAACAAAAATTTTTTTTTGAAAATATTCCGATTTTCACAAAATTTTACAGGGGGGCATATCAAGTGATTCCGAACAACTTTTGTTAACAAAATTTTTGTCTATCTCTAAGCCTACTATGATTTCTCGAAAATTGACATTTTCTTTTTATCGCAGTAGGCCGGCGTTTTAGATTTAAACGGCATTTATGTATTGAATAAAGTCACTTTATGGACTTGTATGGCTGATAAAAATTTGAAATTAATTCGGCCACAAATAAAAAAGATACAGGGGTGTCTTCACGAGAAGTGAAACACACTGTATAAGGAATAAGAAACCAGACTGCAACCAACAGCTATTCTCCGGACTAATGCCCCGCCGAGCGCTGAATTACGAGTTACAAGGCCTGGCCGCGTTAAGTACAATAACTATGTATTGCCACAAAACGCTAAGTTTCGATTGTAATAGACACCAGCCGAAAGACTTATTCCCATTCAAAGGAGCTCTCGTGCCAGCCACCCCATACCACTTTCAGACTGCAGTTTCGAGCTATTGGCTCTCGTCAGTGCAAGGTAGGTCTGAGACGGCTGTAACAAGGCATTTGTTCACTCTTGGTACATGACGAGATTTATAAAACCACGACATGCAACAACAAAAAATGACAGGCTCCATCTAGCGGCTGATATCCATTACAATCGAAACAGCAGTAGCCCTGACATGGGCACAGTTAGTAGATATGCTTCTAGAGGGCAGAATATTTACTAGTGAAATATTTTGTCGAACTCCTCTATATGTTTCCTTAAATATATAAGGAATAAGAAACCAGACTGCAACCAACAGCTATTCTCCGGACTAATGCTCCGCCGAGCGCTGAATTACGAGTTACAAGCCTGGCCGCGTTAAGTACAATAACTATGTATTGCCACAAAACGCTAAGTTTACAATCGAAACTTAGCTTGTCATTTTTGTTGCATGTCGTGGTTTTATAAATCTCGTCATGAGTGAACAAATGCCTTGTTACAGCCGTCTCAGACCTACCTTGCACTGACGAGAGCTAATAGCTCGAAACTGCAGTCTGCAAGTGGTATGGGGTGGCTGGCACGAGAGCTCCTTTGAATGGGAATAAGTCTTTCGGCTGGTGTCTATTACAATCGAAACTTAGCGTTTTGTGGCAATACATAGTTATTGTACTTAACGCGGCCAGGCTTGTAACTCGTAATTCAGCGCTCGGCGGGGCATTAGTCCGGAGAATAGCTGTTGGTTGCAGTCTGGTTTCTTATTCCTTATATATTTAAGGAAGCATATACAGAAGTTCGACAAAATATTTCACTAGTAAATTACGAAACATGTTTCAGCTGGTAGGCGCTTACACCTATTGGCGCAATGATACAATTTGTTGATTGACGAAGTTTCAGTTCGGGAGATTGGAAGATGGACCTACCAACTAGTAAAGGTAATAACAGAATCGTTCCAATTAGCCTACTTACGAGCCAATCGGCAGGAATTCCAGCAGATTGATTTCATCCAATTATATCGTATCTTAAGTACGCCGTATTTTATTTTATTATTTATGTAATTTCCAAAATAACAAATGATTAAATTGCAACATTGCATTATCAGTAAATGCATGAGCATTAAAATATCACAGGGATTTAAAGAAAACCTTTAGTGAAACACCCAAATGAACGGTTGCTCTGCCTTGTTTGACATAATGTTATTATCTAGATTTATGTCAGTATTAGTCTAATGAATTTGCTATCATTATTAGATCATAAATATCTAAATGAATCACCATTATTTAACTTATATATAAAAGTAATTCAAAATATCACTTACATCTTGAACAACTCATGTAATTTGTAAGTGATCGAAAGATTGGAATTAGAAGAAACGATTTTACCTGTTATTTCTCGTTATAACCATTTCTGCTTCCATTTACTTGTCACAAAGTAAAGAAAAAATGCGTTTTTTTTTTTCAGAGGAAATAAATGGAATATTGCATGGAATTTATGAAAATATTATGTTAGCTTACTTTTTTAAGAAGATTGGGCTTACTTATTCACTGTATTACTTTCTAGTACTGGTTCTTATGTGTTGTTATAGCTAATATTCTTAAATCTTCAACACTGATCAGTTTATTTCATGTTGAACAGTACGTTGCTAACTAACGAAAATGTAGACATTTCGGCATGAAAAAAGTTGCTTGCATTCCTAAAGCATCAAAATGACGAATATGCGGCAAACAATCTAAAATTTTGACAACGAATCATGTCATAACGTTTTTAACTGAAGCACCTAATGATTTTTTTTTTTTTTCGTTTAAGTTGCAATTTTTAATTTTTACTCTCCATGATATCAGAATAATCTACATTTGACAAAAATTGCATTTTATCGAAACAAAAGTTGCCTTCCCCACAGAAAAGAAAACTACTACTAATGCCTTATTCTGTGCCTTCCCCTCGTTTACCTATCTTGAAAATGGAAATGAACATCTGTCTCTATAGGAGACAGTGAAAAAGTGCTCTTTTTCTACTTTTCTTCATAGAAATACTTTCCTAAAGAGCAGCGACCAAACTTTATTCATTTAACATTAGAATAAATGTCAAATGTGCTATTATGAGAGACATACATAAGGGGGATTTCAGCGATCTCATTGGGGAAAATCAGGCACCAGGACTATTTTTTAATTTTTTTTCCCAAAGGAACCATTATAGCGATGTACGAAAAAAAGTAGACATGAAAATGAACGTTCAGAAGTCGCCAAAGGTCTATGTAATGAAGCATTATAAGACGACTATTTTGTAAATATTTCGTGCAAAGACGAGATTACCCCCACCCCCCCATCCCTATTTTCGAAGGTGCTGGACACAATGCAAGTGGTGGGAAAAGTTTTTGACCGCCGCAACCCCCTGAATCGGCCACCTCTTCTATGGACCCTTGACTTTTTTCATATATAAACGGGTCTTGGGAGTGATTTATCGACAGGTTATACTTGACATAACATGGAAGGGAGTTATAGAGTAAGTGCAATCTAGACAGCAGGTCTAGGGGTGGAAAATCATTTTTTTCAAATGATTCGGTTCAAACACGTATTCCCCGTTTTCCACTGATCACGGGAAAAATATTTATTTTTTACAATTAATTATTTTTTATTTATTTGCTTTTATCATGATTAGAGAATATTATTTAGGTATTATGCAAATCACAACTTACACACTTTTTTATTTATTATGAAAATACCTCTTTCTGTATATTGTTGCCCTAATCTGGGCACGCTAATATACTAGTTAGGTAAATACTTAAAACACTTATTATTGGAGAACCAATCAAAACAACTACTCTCCTAGCTAATACTGACGAAGTATTGAATTACATGATAGGATTCTTAGCATTTTAAATGAATGCGGTTTTTGATAGCATTTTTCCCAAACGTGAAAAATTTAAGAAAATGCTTGAGAATTCACAAAATCCGGCCTGAGATATTTACAAGTTAAACTTTTAAGATCCATTATATTTTACTTTACATTATAGTAGTTTCTTTTAGTATTTTTCTCGCAGAATATGATTCTGTACTTTGCTCTGCCGAAAAATGTTAGGAAAATACGGAAAAATTAATAGAATGCCCAAAAATTTACAAATTCGAGTCTGTAATATTTTTGTAAGCATTTTCTCAATTTTTCGCATTTTCCCGACATTTTTTCGGCAAAGCGAAGTAGAGCATCATATTCTATGAGAACAATACTAAAAGAAACCACCCTAATCTAGAATAAAATATAGATCTTAAAAGTTTAACTTGTGAGTATCTCAGGCATTTGTAAATTCTCAAGCATTCTCTTCCCGCCATTTTTCCGTAAAACCAAAAACATCATCGCATTCTACGGGAAAAGTGCTATAAAAAAACGTGTTCATTTTCCGTTGCCCAGCTTAGGCCAAAATTAGCCACTTTTTAACATCCCCTTTGTTGTCACACCTAAAACAAATTAAATTCATAAAATTGCTGCAGCCAAACGATTCCATTCGAAATTTATTTTGAATCCACTAAGTAAATACATATTTACTGAAGTTGACGTCAGATTGTTGTCATAGTGGCCACCAAAGAAGTTTTGTAATACCTAATAAATATTTTAAAACTTAAAATTGAACTATTTTTCACGATTTAACTAATGCATAATTATTTGCACAATTTATATATAGCTCAGCTGATATATCAAAACTTTAATCCTTAAAGTGATATTAAATCTAGTTAATTTATAGCGAAAAGGATACAATTGTTGACTAAAACATAAACACTAATATTTTAGAGCTGTCAAGTCGAAATCCACTTCAAATTTGAAAAATATAAATCGAGCTTAAACAAGATTACATATAAATTCCATATCGTACAATAATCAGAACTGTGACAAAGATAGTAGCAAAAATAAACTATCTACAAATAGTTTAGAATTACGAACATAATTTCAAGTACTGAGACAAAATAACGCAAATAATTAGAAAAGTGGTTTGAACTACAGTACTTTTTGATTTGGCTCTTAGTATCCAAAATGGCTTACAAAATATATACACTACGTATATTTATATTTATTATTTATTTATTTATATATACACTACATATATTTTCTGTAGAGAAACTGGTTAACAGTGAACAGTGCTTTTATAAGTTAATTTTAGCAAAAAGTGGATGGAAATATTCTTAAAAACTATTTTGTCTTGGAAGGCACGACTTCAATGAGAGAAGTTGGTGAATGGAGATGGAAAAAATTATTATCAACGTTGAGTTACCTATAGCAATGTTGGTAAGACGTAGAATTGTTACTCGTGTGTTCTATGGATTTTGATTAAATTTAATACATAGATACTCCGTTAGTACCAATTATGTGAAACCACATTAAATATGCTACTATAAAATGCAGGGAGGGAGGCTGTTTTAAACAGATTTTTTTGTGTAAAACAATTTTGATTAAAGAACCCCGCTCATTTCTTATGGGAAGTGGCCCCCGGTGAAATTAGCTGAATTTTTGATATGTTGTAGATTTCTACTTTCTGATCAAAAGCTCTCATGGACCGAACTCGATCCGAGATACGACTATAAATTCTTGTAAAATTTTGTATCTTGTCGAACTTTTAATTTATTGATAGTGGATTAGAGGTCAAAGGAGCAATTTCAGAAAGTTCTTTCAGTTAATGTTTTTTGATCAGGAAGACATACAGAGTGACCCATTTAGAAACCGAACACCTCTCTAAAATTTTTATTTATTTTGCGATTCGAATAAAATTTTACTCAAGTATAGAATAAAGGATCTAATAATGTCCAGAAAGACATTCGCCTCCTGCAAATGCAAAGCTACCTGCGGTACCAAAATATGCGGAAAAAACAAAAAATCATGTTAGGTATTTTTTTATCGGAAAATTTTGTTAATGAAACTTGTTCAGAATTGTCTAAAAACCTTAAGTCCAAAATTTAATCAAAATTAAAAAAATTGAAAAATTGAAGTTTTTAATATTTTAAAAATAATTATAAAAAAAACTGCAAATTACTTGACAACTACTTGGTAGCTTGGGTTTAATTTCATATAAAATTATTATAGCACAGTTTTCTAAATAAAAACCCATTAAAATGATATTTTCGGACTTGGACATTATTTTAATCAAAATTTCAATATTTTTTTATTTTGATTAAATTTTGGACTTAAGATTTTTGGACAATTCCGAGCAAGTTTCATTAACAAAATTTTCCGATAAAAAAATGCCTAATATGATTTTTTGTTTTTTTTTCGCATACTTTGGAACCGCAGGTGGCTTTGAATTTGTAGGAGGCGAATGTTTTTCTCGTCATAATTAGATCCTAATTTGTTCTATGCTTGAGTAAAATTTGATTCAAATCGCACAATAAATAAAAATTTTAGAGAGGTGTTCATCTTTTAAATTAGTCACTCTGTATACTTTATGTAAAATATGTTTTAGCCAATTTGACCGATTTTTTTCACTTGTTATTTTGATATAGATTTCCCGGCGCCCATGCTAACATTTTTTAAACTTTAATTTTTTTCTACGCTATTTTTATTAAAACAACAAATGTTTTTGTGCAAAATATTATAAAGGGCTATTAGGTATCACAATAAAAAATGTATGAAAAAAATCATGAATTCGAAATTTTTTTAATTGTAGAAAAGGTCATTCTTATACATTTCTTGAGCTGTATCTCGGAAACTAGACATAGGATCGAGTTGGGCCCATGAGAGCGTTTGATCAGAAAGGAAGACTAAAAAGGGCGAGATGCTCATTGAGATCAAAGGGGGGAAAGATGCCGCATCCCCCTTAAAAAGAGAGATCGATAAGCTCGGGAACTCTAAAAAGACTAGAGGAGCTGATAAGGTTGTTATCATTAAAGATCTCGACTCAGCTATTACCAGCGAAGAAGTTCGCAAGAGTCTAGCTGAGGAAACGAAGATCAAGAAGGAGGAAGTGGTCGTGGAGAAGCTAAGGCCATCCTTTGGGGAAAACCAGACCGCCACAGTAAGGCTACCTGAGAAGGAGGCGATGGAGTTAGTGGGAAAAAAAGTGGTGAGAATAGGGTGGCTCAAATGCAGAATAGCGGAGAGGATAAGAGACACTACGGCAGACATGACAAATGCTGGGGGTATAGCCACACCAAGGACAATTGTACTCTCACTGACCGCTCCCTCAGATGTGGGAAGAAAACCACCAGACCATAGATTTCACTGGAATGGAGAACGGAGTCCACAGACTGCCGTGGGCATGTAATAGTAGAGTGGTCAGTCCAGATCAACCTACAGGTCATAAACGATGGAACGACCTTCACATTAGTAAGAGGGAACAGCGGCTCTATCCCAGACATAACGCTAACCTCAACAGGAGCAGTGAAGAGGATTAGCAACTGGAGGGAGAGTTCTGCTGGAGGAAACATTGAGGAAACCCGGTGGACCGAGGAGTGTGTTGCGGCCAGAAGGAGATACATTAAGGGAAACAGGAGACAAGGAGTGCAAGAGGAGAACGCGACTATGCAACACTACCGGGAGGTAAAGAAGAGATTAAGAGACGCAATCAAGAAGTTAAAAAATGGAGACCAACGGAGGTGGGAGAGGTTCCCCGTTTTACCAAGGAGAAAATGTCGGAGGCATGTGGCAGACTCAACGGACGGAAAGGCTTCGGGACTGGATGAAATCCCTCCGGAAATAGTAAAGCTGGTTGCGGAAGAACAACCTAGGGTTATCCTATGGGTTATGAATCGTGCACTGGAAAGGGGAAACTTCCCCGAGAGATGGAAGAAGGCAAGACTGGTGTTGATAAAGAAAGGGGACAAGCCACCAGATGAACCGTCCTCATATAGGCCAGTATGTTTGCTCGATACAATGGGCAAGCTAATGGAATATCTGCTTCTGGGGAGGCCGGAGGCAGACATTGAAAAGAAGGGAAGGTTATCTGACACCCACTTCGGTTTCAGGAAAGGGAGATTCACGGTAGGAGCGATAAAGCGCCTAACCGAGACAGCTGGGGAGGCTATGAGGGCCAAGAAGATCTGTGCAGTAGTAACGCTTTCAACACTGCGGATTGGGGCGAGATAGTTAAGAAATTACGAAAGTTGAGCATAGCCTCGTACCTGTTCAGGATAGTAAAGAACTACCTTGAGAACAGGTGGATAGGGCTGGAGGTAGAGGGCATTGCCCAGTGGAGGAAGATAACTTGTGGTGTTCCACAGGGATCGGTCTTGAGCCCAACCTTGTGGAATATAATGTTTGATGACGCATTATGCTTACCCCAACCGGAGAACATTAAGGTGATCAGATATGCCGACGATCTGGCAATACTAATCACGGCCAGAACGGCGAGGGAAATCGAGGAGACGGCTAACACGGCCATTGCAAAAATAGAGAGATGGGCAAAGGGAAAGAAGCTGGAACTTGCTCCTAGAAAAACCGAGCCTGCCTGTCGTGAAAATAAGGGTGGAGGAACTGGAAATCGGCCCGAACCAGGCGATAAAGTATCTGGGCATATCGCTTGATTCAAAATTGACATATAGGGTGCATGTGACGAAAATGGAGGGAAAAGCTGTCGAGTGGCCACGGCCATAGGCAGGCTGATGCATAATACCAGCGGACCGAAGGCCAGCAAAAGAGGATGCTGTGCAGCGTGATGCACTCCATTCTCCTTACGCAGCCCCGGTATGGGTAAGTGCGATGGCAGTGGAAAGAACGCGAAGAAGACTGGCTAGGGTACGGCGATGTGCGGCACAGAGAGTCTGCAGTGCCTACAGGAGGTCTCCTACGTGGCAGTGCTAATAGTCGACCTTCTAGCAAAGGAAAGGTGGGTGATATACGAGGGAACTGGCAGGAAGGAGGCCAATGATAGATTCTATCAGAGGTGACAGAAGAGATGGAATATCTCGAGTAAGGGAAGATGGACGAGGAGGCTCATTCCAGATATTAAAAGATGGGTGGAGAGAGGACACAGGGAGGTTGGGTACTACCTTACACAGGCCCTAACAGGGAATGGATGCTTTGCAGAGTACATTTACGACATCGGAAAGATAGAAGATCGAGAATGTATGTACTGTGGGGAGTTAGACGACGCGGAGCACACTATGTTTCGGTGTAACAAGTGGAAAGAAGAAAGGCAACGAGCCATGGATAGGTTAAGAGGCCCAGTTACACCCGATGACGTGGTGTTGAGGTTGCTAGAATCAGAGGAAAACTGGCAACTCTTGGAGGACATGATAACATCAGTCATGAAAACCAAGGAGGTAGACGAAAGAAACTTGAACCTCTAATCGTGTCAACGAAGTTGGGAAGTAAGGAGAGGACATCTCTACGGAGACAGATCATTTCTAACACCTAACACTAAGATTGACCTGATATTCTGATGGTAAGTGAGAGCGACTCCAGGATATGAGGAAACACTGAAGACAAGGAGGGGCCCTATTCCGGAGGGGTTTTAGCTCGGTTAGAGTTCAGCACTATCCTGCGTGATTGATCCAAGGCGCTGGGTGTCCATGATGGATCCCCCCCCCCCGCACAAAAAAAAGCTTTATTCCTGAAAGGGGAAAGCTAGTTCGAATTATGTCGGACCATTTATGACCATTTATTATGGAGGCGGTTCTAATTTTATTTTTTTTTATTCCAATCTAGAGGCAGGACGGACGTCATTAGCTCGAACGGGTTTTTTTGTCGAGTTTTCCCCGTATCAGCAATCAAAATTTAAACAGTGCGTCGCCAACGATAGTGTTAAATGCAATATTAAGTTTTTAAAAATTATATGAATTGTTGCTAATTAAATTGTTACCATTTTAAAACAACTGCTATTCTAGCCGAACCGGACCCGCCCCGCCCCACCCAACCACATATTCACCAGGATGCTAAGCGACTTAGTTGTGCAGTTGGCTCCGGGCCGGGCTCCGACTAGGCGCATAATTCTAACTAAATAATTAATAAATTGTTATTGAATTGAGCTGAATTTATCAGCGAAGTCAAGGCTCTCCGGGCGAGTCCGGCACTTGGATGGGCGACCGTATCTGATCACGCCGCGCCGTCCTGGTTAGGTGGTGGAGTAGAATTATCCAAACTTCGCCAGGACGTTAATATAAATAACATAATTAAAAAAAATAGTTCTACAAAATGATGTCTGTGATAAAAATTGTAGAAAAATTACTGCCCTTCAAGATTTCCATTTGACATTTTCATATACGATCAGCAGTTTACGAAATAATTCGCAAAAACTACTTTTTGAAGAAAAGTTTGACGTGCTCTACCTCGTAAACTTTAATTCTATGAAAATGACCCTATGAAGCGATTTGTAGAGAATTTAGTGCTAAATAAAAAGGACCTTACCGTTTTTATAGCAGCATCAATGGTTCGCAAGATACTTGCGAATAACTTTTTGCAAAGATAGCGGCTAACACCAACCACCACCGACCCCGCCAACTTGTACTCAGGAGATACCCCCTTAAAAAAGAAAAACTGACTTACGCTCTTTTTGCGTTACGAACACACTTTTTTGATCTATTAATTGGACTACATTGGAAAATAAAATATCAGAAAGTGTTCAAATTTTTAAACATATATTGAAGCGTAGGTTCCTAATTCCTTTTCTTTTTTTTTTTTTAATAAAATGTTTAGAATTAATCAATGTTGCATATATTTTTTGTTTGAAAAGATATCTTATTAATTTTTGTAACTAGCAAACTAATAAACTATTTATTTACCTAAATGTTTTTGAAAGCGTAAAAATTATAAAATATGAAAATCATATGATAGTGATAAAGGGCTTATCCCAAATAATCCCTTTTATTGGTTAGTGAGTTCAATGAACCTAGACAGAATTTTAGGTAGAAATCGATTTAATTATGTCACAGGTCGATAAACCGTATGAATTTAAAACAGAATAAAGTTTGAAATTAAGTTGAGTGTTAATCATCTCCAGATAATGGCAGCTTTGTTGCTAAAGCATTGTGTGTAGTATTCCCAGTTTAGAGGTGAAAAGTATGTGTCAATACCAATATAATTCTATTAACGGAATATCTGATGTTATTTCGTAAATCTTTGAACTAATGTCATAAATGTAAACGCGTGATTAAGAAATATCAGGGTGGTGCAAGTTATAAATCTATTAACGTTTTGTAATATCATTTAATTTGTACTTTTAATTGGTGACCTTAAATATGAGAATGATTACAAAGCTTTTAAGAACGCTGAGATAATGAATTACGCAGAAGAAACTAACTAATCAAGAAATAGTAGAAGTTATGAATTTCTATAAAATATATATAGCAGATCGGGTTAAAAGACATTATGTTAAAATTATTTAACGTTATTTTTACTTAATTTTAAGTTTCCTGAAGATACATACACCTACAGATTTTCTGACATTTTATATTTTAATTTAATGATAATATTAGACGAGACAATGAAGCGAAAAAATCATTAACTCATCTAAACCCTCAAAAACAGATCCGATTTTGATGATTTTTTTTAATGTTCATTATATTCAATTATTCAAAATCACAAACATGAGTGATGGGGCAGATAATTTTTTAAATCCCATTCTCAAAATTTCTTTGAGTTTTGTGAAATTTAAGGTTTTTATATATTAAATCTGGTTTTAGAATAAGGGAGGTTTTCGGGGTTACTGATTACGAATACATTATCAAAAGAAAAGATTTTCTGAACGGAAAATAAAAAAATTCAAAATGGCGGCTAAAGTATAGAGGATGGAATTTTTTTCTAAAGCAAACATTTTAGGACAAAGAAATTGAGCATCTAGGTCAAACATATCTACTTCACTACGTTACGAAGGCCGCAACGTAGTACACTATGCCTCATAATCTAATAATGTAAAAAATAGAACTCAAAACCTAAATGTATCCAAGCATTTATTTAAAAATTAGTATGCTTTTTAATCGGGTTTATAATTGCTACATGATACTTTCAATACATCATCAAGGTGAGAATCAATAAGCGTATAGAAATCCTATACGTTCTTCGCATGTTTGATTTTGAAATAGGATGATTCACAAAGATACGTCGATGCGAACAACATGAGCAGCATGTGGGCACATTTTTGCACAGTCTTGTATTTTTCAGGCACTAATTTCCAAAATTTGTCGTACTCCTTTCCTTCTCTCTTTTCAAGATGTTTAAAAAATTACCTACCTGATTATAAGTGTGAGTGTTTCGGGCTGTACATAAAAGCTTAGCGGGCCGCAGGTTGAGAATGGCTGATCTAGGTGATGCTATGTATTAACAAAAAACAGCAATATTGAAGACAATTACAATAACAAAATGGCGACATTTTGTAAAAAAGAAATTGAATATATAACTTCTTATTTTTTATGATACAAAAACAAACAAAAATCATTTCAAAGATTGATTAATTATCTTTAATTCTGTTTCCTAGAAATTTTGAGAGAAGATTTATAGCTTCTAAGATATTCAACATTTAAACCAAATTCTTCATCCTATTATAATCTTTCGGATGCCATCTATAAACTTAAATATTTCCGAAACTATTAAGTCTACATAAATATGGAAGTAAAATAAATTCATTCTCAGTTTATAAGCTTTATTTTTGACATCTATAATTATTTCGCTTAAACTAATATTTATTGAGATATTTACTAAGAAAAATTTTTTTTCGTTTTTTCGAAAATCCGTTTATAGTTTAAAATGCAATTTTCTTCTGAATTAAGTGATGTAAACGGACGAAAAGTTTTGAGAGTCCAGGTTATACTATATGTTAACGAATAACAGTATATGAGAATTTTTTTAATTATTGACTACTTACATTAACAAAATGGCGACGTTTTTATTAAAAAAAAAATGTGAGAAAGCCCACAGTTGCCGAGATATACTCTTTCTCTAGCATGTTTTCGCTCAATGTAATACTTATGGAGTTATTTTACAAATATCGTGTTTTTCTAATTTTCAATTTTCAAGTCGTTATTTTGATTCTATTTCAGCTCCAATATTTTTGTTTTTAGGTGCCACCTCCTATAATTTAACCCTAGCTGGAATATTTCTGATTTTGAATTATTAAATATGACAAACATTTTAAAAAAATCATCAAAATCGGTTCTGTTTTTGAGTGTATAGAAGTAAAAACCTTCATTGACTCGGCTATAAACCCATTGCAATTTCTTCGCAAGCTGGAATAGTGTGGTGGCTTAGAGCAAATACTACCTGTTGGATTAAAGCGCCAAATTTTGCAAAGTTCTTATATACCCTCAGTACTATCAATTCAGAGTGCCCGATTTCAGTGTCCGCCACTTGAAATACGACGCTATCTTTGTTTTGTTTGGACCGTAACTGTAAATTTTCGACTTTTATTTGGTTTTTACTGAAAAATCTCCCTATCTTCTGTGTTTGTAGAAAAAAAGGATTTAATTTACACTTAATTTGCTACAATTTGAGACAAGAGCTGCTTTTGTAACTTTAATATTTTTCGAGATACAAGCTTCCAAAGTTTTAGACTTTTTTCAGGTTATTACGAAAATCGGTTGGGTTTATTACAGCAACACTATTTGAATCAATTTTAATTCACACTAAATTTGCTACAACTTTAGAATATAGTGATATGGGCTTCTTACCATGGATCAAGAGACAACTTCAGGATTGCCTAAGAATGGATGTTGTATGGGACATATACAAGCCAGACAGACTGAAGGAAACCACACGTGTAAAGAGAGTGATGGGAGAAAGGAAAAAAGTCACAAGGGAAACTCCCCAAAAGCTTTATTACATTCCTGAAGAATACAGAGAACTGTTTATCCTACTGAGTGATGCAGTTCCAGCTTATGACGTACAAGAAGGTAAAGAAATATACATCACCTATGGTAAATCTGTTGCACCGATGTCCAAAACTGACCATGAAGAAGCTGATACCATAGAGCGGGAGCTAGATGGCTTTTTCGGCAGCTCATCGTTTTATGAACATTGAGATATTTTTATGGTTTAATGAATGATAACGATTCATAAAATCGACTTCTGGCGGGGCACCTCCTGTCAGGAGCGTCACGAACACTGTTTAAAAATCAGTGAAATCATGTCTTCGTTAACAAGGCTCATTTTTTTGTATGTACACATTTTATGTTTAGAATGAATAAAATAAGATCGCCAGAAAGTGTGGGCCGTCAGAAGGCGCAGCCAGAAAGGTAATAATGATACAATACAAGGTACTAATGATACAATGTATATACATGTTTACGTATTGTATAATACTTAAGTATCACTTTATCACCTATTAGGTTTTGATTTTCTTATTGTTATTTTAGTATTTTATTACATTTAATATAGCAATAGTGTTGAAAAAATATATTACTCCCTAGAAATTCGAGACCTACAGTCAAGTTTTTTCGAAAACTTAATGAAGTCTCGGGCACCTACTTTTAGTAACTATTATAGTCTGCCACTATTTTCAATATTTATTTACACTGTTATCTAATTAATATATGCGTATGTACTATATAAATTAATGTAAATAAATATTATTATTATTATTATTATTATTATTATCTGAGGCACGGTACGGGGTCAAGTTAGTCGAAAGTGTTAAATTCCTGTATATTTAAGAGCCTATGGTACTTTTGTTGACACTAAGAACTTTACGGGAAGGCTATTCTATTGTTCAAGGAGCTTATATTTACATTTTAAAAAGGAGCCAGAACTTGTAATGATGAGTTTAGAGTTCTGAGATGAAATATGCGAAAAAAAATCCAATTTTCTTCAAAAATCCTAAACATTTTCTTTCTGGCTAGCCTTACTGACGGGAGTTTCTTTCTGGGAATTTTTTTCTGTATTCAAAACATTTAAATAAACATGCTCAACCTTAAAAAAGTTTGTAACGATCATGTTATATAACTCCGTTTTTTTTACCTCCTTGACCTTTCTGGTTGCGCCCCTGATGGCCCACACTTTCTGGCGATCTTATTTTATTCATTCTAAACATAAAATGTGTACACACAAAAAAAATTGGCTTTGTAACGATGATATAATTTCACTGATTTTTATATCTTGAACCATGGCCAACTCGACGGGCTGACATATGCCAGAAGTCTATTTTGTCGTTATTTAAGTTCAATAGAATTAATCAGCGCATAGAAAATGCTTGTAACGATGAGTGTCCGAAAACGCCACTTAGCTCCCGCACCACCAGAATGTGTCTTCATATATTGGATGCATTACAAAAGGGTGCAACCAACATCCTGATAAATACAGTTGACACAGTTGTTACTGTGATACTAGTAGGCATATTTTTCGAGCTACAAATTTACAAACCTAATATTCATCTTGGATTGCATTTGGTAAGGGTAAACACTTTCGATATTATCATATCAACGCCAATAACGCCATCTGCCAAGAGCTCGGAGGAAGTATGTAGCAAGCAATGCCCTTTTTCCATGCTTTCACGGGTTCAGACACTACATCACAATTTTTTGATAAGGGGAAAAAGTCAGCATGGAAGACATGGAAAGCATACCCTGCAGGCACTGAAGGATTTATCTTCTCCGCAAAACATCCATTTCAGCCAGTAGATGCTAAAACAAAGGCATTTGAACTTATTGAACGATTCACATGAATCCTGTACGATGACTCAACAGAACTTGACAGCATCAACAAGCTCAATGAGGATCTCTTCACACAAAGAAAAAAAAGTAAAGATGATGCAAAGTCTACCGCCCACGCAGGATGCCATCATTCAACACACTAATCGCTGCATCTATCAATCTAGCATCTGGTTATCCAGTTTGAAATCACTCCAAAATGCACCTACTCCGGCTGACTTTGGATGGAAAAGAAACGAAGAGACATAGAAACCAATTTGAAGCAAGAAGAAGCTGTAAGTAGGGAATTAATAAAGTGCGGATGTAACCCATGTGCTCGAAGAATTGCGTTTGTAATAAGGCTGCACTTGCCTGCACAGCTCTTTGTCATTGCAAAGGCTATTGTGAACAGGAAACAACAACATTATAAATATAATAATAACAACATTATAAATATAATTTTTATGATTATTTTCTTAATATTCTGTAATTTTTTATTTATTGAAACGTTTGTAACATGGTCAAATACATTATCTCAGCAAGTTGTGATCGTATCGATGTCTTTCTTTCAGTGAACTCTATAGGTAGTATATAGAGTTCACTGCTTTCTTTACTCACATTGTAGCCTATTTATTCTTCTTAAACATTAATAAAATAAAGTTTGCTGTAAAACTGACTGCATTAGATATATTTCGCAAAACCGACAAAAATATAGGTTTTCATAATAACCTGAAAAAATTCCAAAACTTTGGAAGCTTGTATCTCTCAAAATATTAAAGTTACAAAAGCGGCTCTGATCTCAAATTGTAGCAAATTTAGTCTAAATTAAATCCTTTTTGCTGCAAATCCAGAAGTTGAGAAGATATTTAGTAAAAACCAAATAGAAGTCGAAAATTTACAGGTACAGTCCAAAGAAAACAAAGATGACGTCGTATTTCAAGATGGCGGATATTGAAATCCCTCTGAATTGATAGTACTGAGGGTATATAAGAAGTGTGCAAAATTTGGAGCTTTAATACAGCAGGTCACGATCTTTTCGCTAAGAAACCACACTAAAGTCAGAACTAATAAATTTGGTTAGTGTGTTGAAAATTGACTCAGATTACGGAAGAGGATGTTTTTTTTCAATTTTACATATCCTTACCAATACAGCAGCTACAAATTTTAATTTAGAAAGATTGTCATGGATTCAATTTCGTTTTATTTTTTGATAATTTTTTGATAGTATTCATCAAAGAAACGTTTCTATATGATGCGGTACTTACCATTTGGGGGTGCTTTCCAGAGGTGCAATAAAAAAAAAGAAACATTCGATCTGAAAGAGAATAATATTTTTAAGTTATAACGACTTGAATGTTGCAATTTTAGTGTGAGAAAACAGGTATCTCACAAAACAGTTTTCGTCGAATAACTTGAAAAATATCACATTTACCAAAAACATGCTAGAGGCTAAGAAGAAAGCTTGTAAGAATTTTTTTTATCCCTGTTTCAGAGGTATGGAAATTTAAACATGGCCGTTCGAACGTATTAAGTAAGTATTTAGTTGAAATGTTAAATATATCGGAAACTATGGCACTTACGTCTAAAATGCCAAGAAAACAAATTAAGAATTATTAATTTAAGCTTTCAAATGGTTTCTTACCTGTTTCTGTAGCCTCAAAGAACAAAGAGGTTACGACCGAAACGATGTGCTTCTTTACATTTTTTTAACAGAATTTATTCAGTAATTTAAAAAAATCTCAAATACTGTTTTAATTATTACTGTTATTCCTGTTTTTAGTTAATATTAGATGCTATCCATTTTATATGAGCCCTCGAGAGGCGAGAGCCAGGTGGACTTCCTTCTCCCATGGTTGCATTCACTTCTAACGGATAACAAAAAATAATGACCTTTACTGATATCAGATCACGTGCAAACTGGTCAATGTAGCTCAAAGGATTCCTGAGTTATTAAGTAAAATTCCAACTTTATGTGTCCCGTTCGGGAGGCCTATCTTCCTTAATAGGGATGTTTATAGAATATTTTTTAAATATTTTTTGGCACAGAATCAACTCTAAAAATTATTGAATGCATACCTGAAGCACCCTGTATACTGCATTTCAAAAATGAATTAGCAATACTATTTTAAATATTATTTTTCAACCCCTTAGGGTTAGAAGTAGGTGTCGTGACCATATAGAAACTGAAAAAGATACATACCTATTACTACAAAAATTACACATAAAATTTATTATGTATACACCATTACAAATGACATTCTTTCCAAATGTTGCATCTTTTCACCTCTAGATACTATACTATATGGTGTATGATAATAATTCACCTAGGAACCTTGTTCTTGGTGAAAAATTATTGCATGAAAACAATTTTCTTAATAAGGTTAAACTTTCCATTACACATATAACTAACTTTTATTTTAATTTATATACCTCAGCAACTTATATTCTCCAAGGATCACTTATGTGTAAAAAGTTAAAAGCGATTGTAATTATGTAATTATTTTCCATCATTATATTATAGAACATTTAATAAACTTATCAAAGCTTCATCAACTAGTAAAGTAATTGAATACTCAAAGAAACGAGCAGTCTCTTTATTTTTAAACTCATTTTCTCGCTCATAAAAAACAAGTGTAAATATTTAAAGTCGATAGTCAGTGATCTTCTCCACTCTATATTTTGATCGGAAATCTCTCTGTCTATAGACATTTCCTGCAGTGTTTGCTTTAATATTTTTCATAAAATTGAGATTATAAGGATTCTGACATACACCCTTTGTAAATATTTTTACATTGCTATATTTTATTGAATTTACTTCTTTAGTAATTACCCCTTAATTAAACAAGACGCTTTTAAGGCACGTAGGGATGACTTTTTAATGTACGTTATTAATTTTTCAGTTTTTGTCATTTCACAGGGGAAAATAAAAAGCAATGTTTTAAACATTGAAAAATGAAGCTTGACAAATGCTGGCGTTTTGGAGCATTGGTTACTAGAAAATGTTTGAAATTCGTCATGCCATTGTTGTAATTGGGTTTGCATACATATTTCTATGTTAATAAACGAATTTTTTTTTAACAATTTTCAAAATGTCTGCCCGACCGTCACGTTTATTGTAAGCACGATAACTTAAGAGGGAAGAATGCCGATCAAACAGTTTCACCTGTGAGGAAGTGGGGCAAAGAGAAGTACGGATGATGGGCGTGGCTTTATAGGCCTTCCTCACATATTTAATAGAGTTTAAAAGGGATAAGCAAAGCAAACTACATACAATACACTGCTCGCCAATATCTGAGGTGTTACTTTATATTTATATTTTCTTAATAATTCATTGCTGGTTTGTTTTACAATATTTCTATATTATTATAAATATTTCTATATTACGTACAATATAATTCAAATAAATACATTACAATAAAGGTTATAAGTGTATATTTAGCTTTGTTTTACATGTAGGAAGTCATGTAAAAACTTCGAATGTAATCAAAGTACCTAAGTTTATATGAGATTATTTTATACTTACCAGTAATGCGCGCCCGGTTTGATTTTTTTTAATCGCTTCGTATATTTTCAGAATAGAACCCCTATATTGAATTTTATAATGATCCGTCGGGTAGTTTAATTATTTTAAATAATTATTCAACACCTTCACGAGTATTCGCGGACCATGTTTCTCGTTCTCGGCGTTTGCTGGACAAATAGCAATTATTTTATCGTTTATCTCGCCCTAAGCCTAAAACGGAACAATACATCGATTTTAAATTTTTACCGAATTATCACAGATTTATTAACAAAGTGTGCTAATATGAGGGTCAAATATATGAAAAGGAATGAAGATAAGAGATGAACGTAACTATTTTGTTTGAATATTTTTTTCTAAAATGAACAGTTTTTGATTTTTCATACGTTCCTCCACCGTTTTACTTTGTCTTCAATCTCCACTGAATTTGCCATTCCTTCACTGTTGGTAAATTGTTTTGTAACAAAAAATGAACCACTTTAAAAAATAATTAGGGTAATGATTATACTCTATGGCCGATTTATATTTTTACTTCTTATATAATTATTGCATCTTCTATAGGATTCTATTCGAAGTTTTTTTGTTTTAGGCATTTTTAATTCTATGATGCCAACTTAGTTGTTGAAACCATGATCTAAACCTATACATATTGGGAACGCGTCATTTTGAGGCAGTTTTCCTTTACGTCACACCTTTCGGTCCACTTTACTTTCGGTGTGAGGAGCATAGGGCGAATTGGAACTTGGAATTTTGGAACTAATGAATTTTAGAATAGTGCCAATTTTCTCTACATAACATTTAATACAGTAACTAGAGGTTTTAACTTCAGAATAATGTCATATGACACGGATTTCGTTCATTTTTGGTAACTTAATATTTGGAGGCTTGCTATTTTATTTGCCCTTTTCAGGGGGTGGCAACTAAAAAAAAAAACAAAAACATTGGGGTTGAAAAATACTAAAATTTCAAGAAGAAAAGGTTCTATGCAACTTTTCATACAAATTGATAGTCTTTGAGGGTGGCGATGCTGTGCTTACAAAAATTATTTCGTAATTCGACGATTTCTCCTGAAACGATTGAAAAAATGTTTTGATAGACTTTTAGAGAAAACTTGATAGAATGATACCAGACTATTGAAGTCAACAAAAAAATTTTTTTTTTTTCATTTTTGCACATGAAACAAATTATTTTCTTTCTTTACTTTTCATTAGCCTAGTACCATTCTATACAGTTGTCTCTAAAAGCCTATCAAAAAATTTTTTGAATCGGTTCAGGATTGTAGGAGAAATTGTCGAGTTACGTTCACGTTCAGATAGGTGGATCTTAAGTTATAACCACTAGAAAATTGTGATTTTTGCTCGAAAAAGAGGTATTTCAAATAGGTTTTCATCAAATAACTCGAATGGTATTAAATTTCGTTTCGATTTTCTAATTTCTGTAGAGTTAATGGTTTCGGAGATCTGGGGATATAAAGGTGGCGTCCGAATGTTTATAAAACGAAGTATTTACTTTAAATGTTAAATATCTTAGAAACTATGGCACTTAAGTCAAAAACTCTAATAACCAAAATGAAATACTATTAATTAGGCTTTCAAATATCTTTTTGTATATTTCTATAGCATCAAGAACAAAGAAGCTATGACGGAAACAATATACTTTTTCATATTTTTTTAATAAAAACGTCGCCATTTTGTTAATGTAAGTATATCAGTAATTAAAGCAATATATTCTCATATACTGTTTGTCGTTAATATATAGTATGACCTAGATGCTCAAATTTTTACGTCCGCTTACAACACTTGCTTTAGAAAAAATTGCATTTTAAGTTGTAAAGGAATTTTAGAAAAAGCCTAACATTTTTGTTTCTTTGCAAATATCTCCATAAATATTGGCTTTAGAGAAAATTTCGTGGAAATCAAAAATAAAGCTTATAAACTGAACATGAATGTATTTCATTTAAACATTTGATTTTATAAATGGCTGGCATCCGTCCGTTTTTAGGATGAAGTATTTAGTTTAAAATATTGAATATCTTAGAAACTGTGGCACGACACTTCTATCAAAAGGTACAAAGATAAAGATGATTAATCAATATTTCAAACTATTTTTTGTTTGTTTCTTCATCACAAAAAATAAAGAAGTTATGGCCGATACAATATGCGTTTTTACGTTTTTTTCTAACAAAATTGTCGCCATTTTGTTATTGTAATTGCTCAGTAATTATGTTTTTTTTTTCAAAAATACTGTTTTTCGTTAATACCTAGATGCTTATTTTTTGTTTTAGAAAAAAAATAATTTCCATCCGCTATATGAGAGCCGCCATTTCGAATTTTTTAATTTTTACTTCAGATTCGTAGTCTTCGATCCCAAAAACATAAGTGTCCTATATTTCAAAAATAAATTACTACTTTTTCAAATATTGAATATTTAGGTTTAGGGGTAGTTTTCAACCCTTGAGGGTAAGAGCAAGTATCCGGACCATATACAAACTGAAGACGATACCTTTTATTACAGTACTAACCCATAATAGAATTATGCCGAAATGTTACATATTTTTTACCTCTAGATACTGTATTAATCAGGAGAGTTTACAATTTTTTTATTATCTATCGAAAAAATTCCGTGAGAGCAAAGTAACATTTAATCATATAGACCTAAAAATACTGTGCTGCTGGAAAAATTATTTTCTACTTTTTGTGCATTTTTAATAAAGACGTGTTTACATTTTTTTAAATATAAGGTGGTAATTGAGAACATAGACATACTTTAAGTGGTGGTTCCTGTATGATTTTAAGACAAAAAGTTCCCATAAACATATGTCCTAAACGTAAAGGATTTAAGATATACCGCGCGGGTAATGAAGTTTACCTTTTTTGTTTTTTTTAATATACTGCATTTTTTCCTTTATTTTATTTAGGGCTTTATTAAAAAACTATTTCACGGTATTGTCCGTGAAATAGTTTTTTAATCAATTAAATTTAAAAAAAAATGAATCCCGTCCGGGACTGTTTTTCATGCGGCAGAGACTCTAATCACAACGTCACTTTACCACACAGCTGTATATTAAGTAAAACAGGTACACATATTCGTTGTTTTCAATTAATTTTAAACTTCCGTAACTTCTGTCGCTAGTTGAATTTTTCACTTATTTGGATTTTTTCCCATTCATTTCAGATCATTATCCAAGAGCGCACCAAATTTAAAGTTTCCAGAACAAGCGGAAATCCATTAACCCATTAAAAGTATTTATTAAATATTCTTAAGTTGACATGTCATGGGCTATATTTGATTATCTCATGTATCTCATTATTACAACCACATTAGAACGCTACATACGTCGCAGGGACGTGAAGCGCCCCAATCTGCCGATGTTAGGCGAGGAAGAATTTCAAACCGCCAGAGCTTTATATAAATTAATCGCACTCCGAAACAATCGAAGTGAATTTCTTTTAGTATACAGGCGTTTAAATTAATTAAAAGATGGGTTGAGATTTGGTGTGATAAACCGTTAAGATAAAAAATACACAGGAAAAAAAAATTTGAGGGAAAACCTGCTTTACGACACTTGAAGTAAAAAATATTTTGAGGTTTCTGGTTCTTGTACACACACTAAATCACAATTTTTTTTCATCCCCTTTAATGGGGGTGGCTAATGTCAAAATTTTTTTTGAGACATTGACTTCTCTTGTAAGTATATACTAAATACCAATTTCATGAACTCTCACCCGCTTGATTTACCTATTTACCCCAAATTTACCCCAATTTACCGCCCAACCCTTCGACGACACAAGATAAAAATATAATCTAATTCTAGATCTCGTTAATGTACATATGTGTACCGAATTTCAAGTCAATATCTCAAACGGTTTCAGAGTAAACCTGCGCACAAAAAAGTTACAGACAGAATTTTTTTTTTCGCTCAAATTTAAAATCTCGATGTTTCATGACATTCCAAGCCTATTTGAACAATAAAAATTTTTTGTCGTTACTATACTTCCACTGGATGTGGAAGTAAAAAATAAATAATTACCCAGATTTTTCATGGATTTTATTGCCCCAAAGATAGAATGTATAACATAATATTCTCTACACAGCTGCATTTTTAAATATAAAGCATCCCTAGAAAATGTTACTCAGTATACTGCCGTCTTAAGTAAAAGCATCCTATCTACAAAAATTGATAATTTTAGATTTTCACATCTTCTGTCCTATACGCATATATTCTACACTTTTTTAGTTAAAATGTGTGATATAGGTCTGGTAAGAAGAAGTTATTAGTTATGGATATTAAATATAATTTTGTTTGTTCGAAGTGCTCATAACAGTACATTTACAACTGATAGTATCCTAGTTGGATTATGCTTGAATGTCAAGTAGAGGGCTCTTTTACTAAGTCGGGCAGTTTATGCTCGTCGAATTGCAAGCGATAACAAGTAGGTGTGGCTAGAGAGTTTTATAGGCTTTATTACCAAACGGGTTGCATAAAAAATACAGAAAACATATTTTATTATGTAGAAAAATATTGTGCTTGTCGTTACGAAGTTAGATATTTGATATATTTACCGTTGTGATCTAAATTAAATAAACACTTGTAATCCATTCCCTGAGTCTAATTTTTAAGGTATCGCCATCTATGAAACTATGAATGAACTTTTACATGTATTTCGTTTTCCCAGCTTTTTAGGCAAATGTGTGGTTTATTTAAAACAACAAAAATCTTATTTTGTGCATCGCATACTTCTAAATGTTTATTCCCTTTTAATTTTTTTTTTGTGGGACAGGGAGCTTTGAAAAAAATCACATCAAGTTTCCCATGTAAAAGCATATGCATTGCACACTCTTAACAATAAAAAGTCCTATTAAACTGAGAAAGCAAGTGGGTGTTAGCTAGAAGAAGAACCATGTTTTTCAAATATAAAATTTATTAAACATTAAAAAATACATGAAGAGTGATAAGATTCTAGAAAAACAAAAATACTGTATAGTAGGTATACTGGCAAGTGTTTCGCCAATCAAGATGGCATCATAGAGAAATGATTGAAACTGCAAATATAGCAGTTATACTTAAAAAATTAACTTTAAAAAATTGCCTAAAAGCATATATTATAGAATAATCAACAATTATATAGAAACTTCAATATGCTGGCGAATAGTATAATGTTCTGGCTGCTGGTTTCCGGGTCTTCTTCCGCGTAGACTTGGTTGAAAAAAAAAAAAGTATAATGTTTACTATTGCATGTGCATCCAGTGAAGGCGTGTAATTAGAAGAAGGTATTTATTTAACAAACTTTTAACAAAGTACAGTTTACAATTGTGCGTGCATGAGGTAGAGCCTTTGAGGATTGAAATATGAGTGACTAAATCTGTCTACACAGTACACAGGTACAAGGGATGAGTAATGAGCGGGATTCTTCTACTTTAATTAGGGTTAACCGTTACGGTCGTTTATTACCGTATATTGTATTATCGGCTTTCCAGCTTTAACGTGTCAATATTATAAATTGTGCATTTAAGTAATTAAGTGCTGGAAAGTACGCTACATTTACTTACATATAGTTTTATTGTCATTATTATCCTCTTCGCAAAAATGAAAACGAAAATATTGATCTACACATTCCTAAAACTGAAAATATCACTCTTAGAGAAAAATGTTTCATATCGTCGTGTCACGGGCATTTGGATGGCAAGTTAATGTCCTCCGAAGAAAGAACTCTATTATTGTTTAAATAAATGGGTTAGTGTATAAAAATATTATAGGATATTTTACTTAATAAAATGAACCTGAGGAGGTTTGCAACCTTTAATTTGATTGAATTAATTCCTATAAACACCAAAATACTACTGATATGCATTTCGCCAACCCAGTCGGCATCACCGGGTAAAATTGAAAGAACTAACATGTTCGTCTTACCTATATGTGTTGTAGTCACTATTAGATACTGTTGGAAGGAATATTAATTTACAAGATAAAAACAACGTTATTTTAGTCTGCTAATAGTACCCTACATAATGTACAATCATATAAAAGATGCCTGACTTCGGAAGTAATTGAATTATGGTCACTATTAGTTACTGTTGGAAGGAATCTTAATTTACAAGATAAAAACAAGGTTATTTTTGTCTGCTAATAGTACCCTACATAATGTAAAATCATTATATAAAAGATGCAATAGGTATGCTGTCTGCGAAGAGTATAATGTATGTTTAGTTTGCAAAAC
Source organism: Rutpela maculata (assembly GCA_936432065.2). NCBI lineage: Eukaryota > Metazoa > Arthropoda > Insecta > Coleoptera > Cerambycidae > Rutpela > Rutpela maculata. The sequence goes on along the minus strand of OW386285.2, from coordinate 287,296,213 downwards.
GTTCATGACTCTTTTGGTGAATCTATATGATTTTCATTTATAATGTAAATTATGTTCAAACGAACACATTACTTAATACTTACTTACCAGTTTAAATAGAAATTTGTTTTATTTGACTCTGTATGTTTTCTAATAATAAAAATAGAAAGATACCGAATTGACTGGAATTACTCATTCCTGACTATCACTCCAATTCAACCCTGACAGTCCTTTTCGATGATAAAAGCAAAGTGATGTATGTCATCGAAACCCCCTTCTTTTAAGCCGAAGTATCTGCCATTGGTATATGCAAAGAAAACCTCAATTGTAGTTGTAAAAATACAGAAGTATATGTTCTTTCAGACAGCCAAGCGGCTCTCAAAAGCTCTTTTTCTACTGCTGCCATAGAGAGTTGCCTTTTCTTCACTGTATTATATATAGAAATTTTGCCTTTTCATCATAGTTCACATTTTCTGTCATTTTCTTCCAAAATATCTCTGTGACAGATGCGTCAGCATTTTTTTTAAATTAAAATTTAGAATATGACTATCAGAATGTAATAATTTCAAACAAGAATATGCTTTCTGCATTACTTTCTTCTCTAAACTTAAAATTACAATCAACAACTACTCCAGTTTTTTTTGCAGTTTTAACAACCGACAAAGACTCGTGTCAATGCTATATTTAATGATTTTTTTTACTATATCTTATTTATTTTTACTACTAAATGACATCAAATTAGATTTACTAGAATTGAAATGCACGTAATATTACTTAGAAAGAACATCCATTTTATTCTACTCGTCATTATTGATGACATGCTATGTGCATTAAAATTTAAAATAAATTGTGTATATAATAAAAAATAAAGGTCCTAAAATGGATCCTTGAGGCACTGTACAGAGTATATTAAATTGAACGAGAAGGTATTGTTTTTTTTTATCTAGTTATTTAACGTCGGCCTATTTTCGCTACAAGGGCCTATCACCGACGCCAGGAGACGAGCTCCCCCCAACCTGGAAATTTTGCCGAACTTCTTCCCTTAAGAAGAGTAGGGATCTTTTACTTGCCTAACATTTAATAGATAAGGGACCGCCTGCTTTACATCCCCTCCGAAGCATGGTATATTCACTACGTAATCCTCGTCTGAAATTACATAGCTTCCGCGTATACACTGATATACAAGCCGCTAGAAGGTGGTATTGTTGTTAAAAATATTCTAAAATATGGGCTTAGGTACGAAGAAATTATTAATAATGAGGCATCATTAAAGCCAAAGTTTTTAAATTTATCATATAACAGTGTATGGTTTATATGTCTTAGATAAATCGAACTAACCTCTGATCATATACAATAAAAAAAATTGAAAAAAAAATTGAACCGCTTTCCAAAAGGCTCGATAAAAATTATGAAATAAAATTTCACCATCGCGTCGCCAAGTTAATTAAACCTTATTACCTAATATCGATATTGAATTCGATTAAAAATACATTTGAATTCGTTATTTGTTCATTTTTGTACCGACCTCAATATCGGTATTAAGTAATAAGGTTCAATTAACTGGAAGACGGTGAAATTTTATATATCATAAATTTTAATGCGACCTATTTTGAAAACGATTCAATTTTTTTTTTTCAAAAAAATTTTTTTTACCCTTTTTAATGGCCTCTTTATTTATCTTGCACGCAGTAAAATAACCGTCATTATGACATTTTAAGTTTTAACATTAGGCTCGTTATCAGAGAAACCTGAAATTACTACGTATCATATTTCATGCAAATCTGCCAAAATATTGCAATTATCGCAGTTATGTTAGATGCGCCATTTTTAACTCTTAACTATTGACATCGGATTGGGTGTCAGCTACTCCTAAAATGCCTAACTACCAATTTTAATGCAATTCCGACACCACATAACAATAACACCAAACAATACCTGGAATAGCTCTCTACTACAGCACGAAGATTTCAAGCAGAAATACTGCGAATAAATAGAAAACAACTGACAGGAGAAGAGTTAGACAGGACATCAATGGGTTCAAAAATAAAAATTGTAGTAAGAATAACGCTAAAAAGAGACAGGTCACCTATGAGCCTTACAAGAGATGAAAAAAAAAAATAGCAAATACGAGCAGCTAAAAATGATGAATGCTACAGTCAAACAACACCCGACGTGGATGATCGAAAACTTAAAGGAAGCATTGAAAGAAAAAAGAGAGAAACCACGACGAAGAAAATGTAGAGCATTCTTTGAAAACAAAGAAGCACTTCCAACAGGATAACGACTAAATCCAACCTTCATATATCTGAAAAATCATAGAAGAAACAATAAAACCCACAACAGAAGATACACACCACCGCAACATTGGACCAAGAAGCTTGAGGAAGAAGGGAACGCAACGAATGAACGAACAGAACTAATAAAAGAAACGAACCACTGTTCCTTGGTCAATCTACCATCGAAGGACCAACTGCTAGAAATAATAGCTACAACTAGAAGAAATACCGCACCTAGAGAAGACGAAATAAATAACGAGTTAATGCACTACGAACCGGAATGACTAAAGGAGCAAACCCTAGAAATTATCACCAGAGTATGGATATACATTTCACCTCTGCCTACGGAATGTAACGCGAGCTTCCCAAAATCAATTCACCGCAAAATATGGATGACTACAGAAGAATAGCATTCTGCAGTATCGGATACAAACACTAAGCACAATTCCTGCTCGAGCAACTAGAGAAATACATCGCAAGACCACCAGACTACCAGACAGCTTTCATCTAAGGCCAACGGACTACTATATATACACGAATCCTGGAAGAAAAATGGAAAGAAGGGACTATATATAGTCAGTAAAGATCTCCAGAAGGCATTTGATACTATCAGTCATGAGATCATAATCAACACCCTAATATAGCAAAGGAGTACCGCACTATCTAATAAACAAGATAATAAAGACCAGTCTTCATGAAAGCAGTGCCATACAATGGTTCGCACAAATGACGGAAACCAAACGAAAGAACGTGGGAGTCAAGCAAGGATGCCCCCTATCCCCTCGATTATTCACCACGGTCCTAAACCTAGTGATATGAAGTTGAATAAGGGAAACACCAAATTTTAACGAAGACGCAGAGAACCCCAATCGTACTAGCATACGCCGGTGGTCTTCTAATCGTCACAGAAGGAAAGCAACATATTCTCAACTTCCTAGAAAAGATGAAATCGCATCGGGACACATCTGGGCTGAAAATAAATTTCAATAAAACTCTAATAAGAGTGCAAGATCCGTCAACAAAAGAGAGTCGGATCAGTGGAGAAGAATACAAAATAGGTGACTACTCCCTAAGAGCAACGAACAGATTAAAATACCTAACGTGTCTGATAAACTAACTGAAAAGAAGAGAAAGTGCAAAGGAGACAATTAAAACGGCATACAGAATTACAAGGGCAATTATGCCATTCATCGAGAAAAACAAACCATCATGGGGTCTGACCAAGCGACTGTACATAGCCATCATGCTGTCAACGATGATAAAGTCAAAAACGCGGCAACGACAATAGTCAACGGAAGAAATTTGAGAGGAGCTGAAAGGGACATCATTCAGCTACTCGCAAAAACAACAAGACAAAAACAGCGACATAAAACATCAACATTACTAGGAGGAAAGACAATTAAAAAAGGATACAAATTTACGCAATAAAGTACTGGGGACATGTCCAAAGAAGGAACCCAACACATCTACTGAAGAAAGCGCTATTACTGAATAGCAACAAACTAATAATAGGGAGACTATGCTACATATGGAGAACAACAATCGAGAAGATCTTCAACATTTGGAAAGGACCAGCATACTGAGATAGAAAAGCGAGAAAAAAAATGAATACCACAAAAATATCGCAACGATATACTCTACCAGAATCAGAAACGGAGGAATCAGAAGAGTCAGAGGAAGAAGGTTTGTAGAAGCAAAAACTCAAAAAGAAGAGCATGAACACTGCATATCACGACGTAATGCTGCTACGCCTTTCACAAAAACCTACACTGCCCATCCCACACTCCAGCAACGGTTAATTACTTAAATTATATTAGCATCAAGTGAATATGAATATATATGAATATATATCTATGACTGGATCTACGTGAATCTATTTTATTTAACTTACTTATATGTATTTATGCGGTGAACAAAAATTGGGAACAACATTTTTTTTAGTTGAAAATTTACAATATGTGACGGAGTCGTTAGGATAATTGGTTTCATTAAATTTAATTTTATGATAAAAAAATTCAAATTCCGTCGGAATTGCATTAAAATTGGTAGTTAGAAGTTTTAAAAGTAGCTAATAACGAATCTGATGTCAAAAGTTAAGAATCCAATATGGCTGCGATATTTGCAATAGTTTTAGAGAATATTTCATTCCTATAAATTTTGTCCAATCAAAATAGATCATTTTAATCAAAAAATAGTTTTGCATCGACAAAATTTAACATTTAAAATTTTGTCAGGGTTGCTCAACCAATAAAAAGCCAGAATGAAGCAACCAACCTGTTTTTCAGCGGCAAATTTTCGTTTTTTTTTTTTGAAAACATAGTAACCGATTCAACAAGTCGGCAACAATAATTTTTGCAAAACTCAGTTCACGTCAGTTGTAAAAAATGTGCGAGAATAACGGCCCCAAATGTTCAAGATTTGGTGATTTATTTATTTATTTTCTTAAATTTACTTCCTGTGTCTAATAAATTTATTTTCCTTTGCCTAAATTTTTATTCATGTAATAACTATGACGAATACCATTCGTAATATAATTTCGTCTGGTAAAATTTAATGATTATTCTACTCGAATTTGTTGCTTGACAATTTCGCGATTGACATTGACAGATAAAAATAACGAGCCGTCAGGCGAGTTATTTTTTATAATTTTTTTACTACTCTTAATAATCACTAAATTTTGCCAACAAAATCATGTCACTTATGATATTATATATGATTATTTACATAAAATTTGATACATAGTAATTCAGGTTTCTCTAACGAGTCTAATGTTAAAGCTTCACAAGTTACAGTGACGGATATTTTAGTGTGCAGAAGATAAATAATGAGGCACCTGAAAAGGGCGAAAACAAATTTTTGAAAGGAAAAAAATGTAACCGCCTTCAAAAATGTCACTACAATTAATGAAATAAAATTTTACCGTAGGTAGCCCAGTTAATTAAGCCTTATTACCTAATGTAAATATTAAGATCGATGTAAAAATGAGAGCAAGTAACGAATACACATGTATTTTTAAGCGACTTCGATTTTCTTCATTGCTTTTGGAACACATTATAGACGTTTGCACCCTCTACCATATAATTGGAACTCATTTTATGGCTTGCAAAATGCAATAAATAAATAAAGATGCCGAAAACTCGATTATCTTAGGATTCGTCACTATTACCACTTTTTCACAAATCCCTTTAAAGTTGTTTTAACTTATAACAACACAACAAAATTCGCCAATCATCGTCGTCTCCTTTTGCAATGCCGACCTTGACGACTTGAAGTACTGTATGAAGTCGTTGAACGTTTTCGCCTCAAAGAAACCTCACCGTCCCAAAATAAACAACCCACCTAGTTGAACATTGTCTTTAGGGTTTGTCAAGTACCAGGTGAAATTAAAATGTTAAATATTTGTTCACCCTCGCCGTATCGGACCACCCACGGTGTCGAGGTGTTAACTAAGAACTCGGAGACCTTTTATGCCCGGTCTCGACGGTGTCAATGTAAAACATCTTCGTGCATTAACACGTTTTTATTATTTCTCTCTGTCATAACTCCACTAATTCATTTATTACTTAGTAAAAGTAATCGTAATCGAAATTTACCTCCAGGATATTGTAAATGCGGTGTTAAGTTTATTACCTATCGAATCCTCGTGAATTATATACGGGGATAGGCAAAACATGCAAAATTCCTTAGCGAGTTATTTATAAAAATAGCTGTATTTTTATACACAGTAGATCTTTTCATATTAGTGTTTTATTTTTTTTTTTTTCGATTTACGTCTACCAATAGTATAACACACCACAGACGATACAACCATCTTTGTTAATAGAAAAAAGAATAAAAACATAAAGTCCGTGTCGTTACTGTCACAGTCGCAACACGGACTCAGATTTCAGAAATCAGACAGCAACATCGGAAAATTGCCAGCAATCTCTGAAACTACCAATAAACAAATAAGCAGGCGCTTAACGGTTGAGTAATTATCCTAGAAACATTCTTGGTGCCCAGGCAACTCACACGACTTACGCACAATACTCCAGTCAGTATGCCTGAAGTTACCCGACGTCGGTGAGCTTTTGGGGCTTAGTGGGGGGTTATTGGTGAGTGTATTGGTGAATTGTCGGCACGTTGCGCAGCCGGGGTTTGCCGTCATCTTGAAAAAAAAAATGGTTAAGAACCGTTTTTTTCAAATATCTCTGCTTCTGTTGGACTTCATTTTAAAGAGCGCAAAATTTCCCATGTTATAAAAAAATGCAAAAAGCTGCCTCATTTCAAACTATTTTTCGCAATAAACAAAAAGCTATCAGTGCTACGAAAAAAATGTACAGCGCATAAAATATGGGAAGTTTCACCCGCTTTAAAACGTCAGTTGGTCTGTCCACCCGCTTGCTCGTTCGTTATATTTCTTGTAAGCACGATTACTTAGGACGGAAAAGTCTGATATTATTGAAATTTGGACAGTGAGTTAGTGTTTGCTAGAGGAAGAACCACATTTTTCTGAAAATAATCGATCAGTAAATATAAAAGTCATGAACATTTTAAGAAAAAAAAATGCACATGAAGAGTCTTGTATCTTGAATGAAATATTATCTGTTTTACCAGTAATGCGTTGTTTTTTATTGCAATACTCTTGAGTGGAATATGCGGATTTTTTCAATCTGAGCCATTACTTATCAAAATGCGTTAATTCCGCAATACATTGACCTAATAGATATTCAACATCTGGACAGTGCCTTAAATTGTTTTTTCTTCGAATGTAAACAACATCCTTACAAAATTTTAGATGAAAACTTTTGATCCCACAAGACAACCCGGCATGTATTTCGAAACGATCTGACTCATTTGCAAATTTTGAAAAATAAAAAATTGAATTTATTTATAACAAATTATAACTGTTGAAATAGAAAATCAAGTGGGATGCCAAAAATACTCTGTAACTTTTTACTTATGTGTAAAAGAATCTCGAAAAGTTAACCTTAAATCCATCGAAATTGCAAAGAGTGAGTTTTTCAACTTCAATTGTTAATAAAAACCGCAAAAATTATGAGATCTCTGTCCGTGTTAATCGAAATCAATTTCAAACGTAACCGCGGCTCAAAATTTCATAAAACGCTGTTTTTTCCGCAAGACGACTGGTGTATTTATACAACTAGCCATGTATTATTAATATGATACAAACCCTAGCCTAATGTTGCATACTATTATTATTTTGTAGCCCCATATTTCTGAGACCTATCTTCTTATGAATGTAAAAACCGCTGCCCAAGGAATCACTACTTCCACATCCGGATTTTCTATTCAAGTCACACAACAAAAAAATTTTGTATGTGGAAATAATTGTTTATGGAACTTTATAATATAATATTTGAAATCCTCTACCCCAAAAACCCATAAAACGATACCCCACATCGGTAGTGGGGTGGGGGTGGTGATGGGTGAGAGTGGGGGGGTGGGTCAATAAAAAAATATTTTGAGGTTTCTGGTTCTTGTACACACTCTAAATCACATTTTTTTTTCATCCCCTTTAATAACGGGGTGGGGGTGGTAATGGGGGTGGCTAATGCCAAATTTTTTTTTGAGACCTTAGCTTCGCTTGTCTATATTAAATACCAATTTTATGAACTCTTACCTGCTTGATTTACCTACTTACCCCAAATTTACCCCAATTTACCCCCCAACCGTTTGACGGAACAAGATGAAAATACAATCTAGTTCTAGATCTCGTTAAAGTACATATGTGTACCAAATTTCAAGTCAATAACTCAAACGGTTCCAGAGTAAACGTGCGCACAAAAAAGTTACAGACCGACAGACCGACCGACAGACAGACAGAAATTTTTTATTCGCTCAAACTTAAAATGTCGACGTTTCATGACATTCTAAGCCTATTTGAACAATAAAAATTTTAAAAAATTTTTTTGTCGTTACTATACTTCCACTGGATGTGGAAGTAAAAATGCCAGAGATGTCAAAAATGTGGAAATACAGTAGCTGTTTATTTCGGAATTTTTTTATTATTCAAATTAAGGACAAAAAAGCAATATGAACAATTTGAAGCACAGAGATTTAAATCTCTAACATTGAACAGAAGATATTTATTTCATTATAGATGATCCATATAAATTGACTTATCTGCGAAACATCAAAAGATATGTAATTTCATTAAAGTTCTTATAATCGTCACCTGATGCAGATCAGTTATATATGCTTTTCGTAAATATCAATTACAACAGATATGATATTAAATAAATACAAAGACATAAAAATATGACAAATGATCCTGTTTTGAACTTTTTTGTGTATATATCATAAAATCTTTAAGTAGATAAGGTGTATTGACACTATTACAAATACCATTTAAAGCCAGGGACAGCGGATAGAAACACTACCATCAGTATTCGTTATTTTTTTTTTTAAATATCTTATTGATATATCATTATACCAACATAATGATATACCGGGTGTCCAAAAAGTCTGGAAACGGTCAAATATCTCGAGGAACACCCATTGAATCCAAAAAACAAAAAACACGTCCTTAATAATTTTGAAAGGGCTATCTAATGATACCAAACGCGACCCCCCCCACCCCCACCCCTTGTAGTGGGGCGGGGGGGCAACTTTAAATTTAACACCATTGAATGGCTTTTTCAAGAAAATGAATTCGTACTTTATTATTTTTCATTCTTACGTAGAATTTTTTAGAAATTACGAAAAGAAATATTTTTGCGATTACAGCGCCATCTGTCACGAATCGAAAAAAACGTTTCAGACAAACTTGACGTAATTTTTGCCGTAGAATCCGATTCTGCAATAAAAAATTGAGGTACCTATTTAAGATATTAAAGTTGCCCCCGCCCCACTCCAAGGGGTGGGGGTAGGGGGTCGCGTTTGGTATCATTGGATAGCCCTTTCAAAATTATTAAGGATGCCTTTTTTCTTTTTTGGATCCAATGTGTATTTCTCGAGATATTTGACCGTTTCCAGACTTTTTGGACACCGTGTATGAGAATTTTTAGTTAAATTTATTTCTAAAGTTGTCAGATCATTGTTTAAAAATATATCATTCTTACTACGCAAAGCTTTTAACAATATAGAATGGGACAAACTGCGAGCTTTATTACTGGGGATGGGGACACCCAAACATCTGATATTTATTATTCCCCACTACCAAGAAATCTCTGTTTTCGTGAAAGCAAAAAATACTAATTCCGACAAATGTCAAGCTGACAAAAGTCAGACAGGACTGCGTTTTTTTCAGAAGGGGAATATTTCAGGGACACTACTCGTGGGTTGAGTATTATATTGTTCTAATAATACAAATTGCAAATTGGAGAAAAAGAGATTTGAAACATTCACGAATTATTTTAATCCATTTTGAAAAGCTCTTAGTTTCCTCATGTTTGTCTATTTGTTAGAACATTATAATATTAAAGGATATTCAAATAATGCTGATAGTACAATTTAATAATCTTTCTTATTTTATTTGTAGATTATTTGGGACAAAAATTTCTGCCATTGTCCGTTTCGCTCCGCTACCTGCGGTACCCCTGGCGGTAGGAGACATAAGGCCACACATCTGTTTTATATGGATGACCTTAAACTTTATGCCTCCGGGCAGAGGGCCTACACCACTCCCTCAGGGTAGTACAGGAGTACACGCAGGCTGTCGGTATGGAGCTTTGGTTGGACAAACGTGCGCTGGTCCATCTCAAGAGACGACGATGCGAGAACTACGGAAAGCGCAGCTCGTTGACGGAAGCATCTTACATCATCTAGATGCCGGAGGGTCGTACACTTACTTGGGTGTCGAGCAACGCTCCACCCAGAAGTGAGTGTAGTGAAAAACGCTCTCCGCAGCAAGTATCAGCACCAACTCCGACAGATCTGGCCTTCAGATCTGTGGAGGAAGAATAAGGTGCCTGTTACCAACATGCTTGCCATTCCGATCCTACTCTACTCCTTTGGAGTAGAGAAATGGAGTCGAGAGGAGTTGCGTCAACTCGACGTAGGAACCCGTAAGAAAATGCATTTCAATAGGAGTTTGCATCCTAAGTCGTCCGTTCCACGGCTATACCTCCCGCATCATCGGGGAGGCCGTGGACTCTTGAGCTTGGAGAGTCTCCATAATAGGATGGTTCTGGATGGAGCCTGTTAGGTCATCAAGAGTTCGAATTCCCTCCTCTGTATGGTCCGGGACTATGAAAACGCAGGGGTAGGAGCTATTTTGTTTAAGGCAGCACAGATAGCAGCCAATGAACTTGGTCTCTCCTTCGACGTCGAGAGGGTAAATCGCCACTCGTCACCGAGTTGGAACCTGCTCGGCGAAAACCACAAAACAAAGCTGCAGAACACAACATCTTTCTGCAGCTTCACAAATATATACAACAATGGGACAAGGCATTGCATTGCATTTTTTAGCCTTGCCATTCATATGATTAAAGCTTTTTTTTAAACGTGCTGTACTTATTATTTGGTATACGATGTAATTTGTGTACATGATTTATTACTTTCAATTTCTATTGAAAAATACATCTACCGATATTCCCCAGAAATATACCGATTTTTCGTTGAAATACTACCGAATTCTTAAATGGAAGGGTTGACAACACTGCATATGTGGTACCAAAAAATGTACTATTTTGAAACTAAATGAAGTCGAAGTCATGTGCTATGGAATCAAAAGATAAGTAAATCTCTGATGCGTAAAAACTATTATTTATGTACGTAAATAATTGAGTCATCGTTATTTAACATTTCAATGCTAATAAATAGGGGCAGTAATCGAGATGAAACTGATTTCGTGGTTAATAAGTGTAATGTAAGTGTAGCTGGAAGGCTAACATTGAAGTAATAGTAGAAATAGTAGATATGAATCTAGCCCGGAAATCTTTACCTGTTTTAAAAATTCTAATATTTTTATCTGCAACTCATAACATTTATTTTCTTGTTTACTGTTAATAATTAAACTAATCGGTTCTTAAGTTTGTCATTATGCAATTATTATTTATAGTGGTTTATTTACTATTCCATATAGTTAAATATTGCGACTAAAATGCAAATGAATAGTATGCATAAAATTACTTTTGTGATTTTTAATAACTTTACTTCCTCATTCGTAAGCAAGTAGAAGTTGCAGTCGGGCGTAGCCGACTGCGAATATCTATTTGATTTGAATTTTGCACAAATACGGCACAATTCACTTTTAAAAGGTGCCACTCAGTCAATATATTTTTATTTTTATTGTTGAAATAGGTATTCGCTATCGGCAACGCCTGACGGCAAGTCTCATACCTAATAGTCTAATTTAATACAGACATTTTAATGCCTTTTAAAGTAAAATGGACATATCGTCTAATTTATGTAAAATGTATTCAAACCTAAGTGACATAATGTATGTTATAGGTTATAGTTTCGATATTTTATATATTTTAGCATTCTTTGTGCTTAGTTAAAACTCTGAGTAACATTTTACATTAAAATTTTAATAAAACATAGTTTATATATGTATAGCAAGACAGTTTATAGTGGATTGTATGAGTTGGACGAAAACCCGACTATTGTCTGATGCAATCAGATTAGTTCTTCCCCCGTTTTCGAGGATGCTGAACACCGTGGTGGTGGCAGAATTTCTCGTTGGGGTGACCCACCTCCGTAAACGGCCAAAAACCAAACGGAGGTTAACGCGTATTATAACAGTTTGAGGGACTCTTACTTGGTGATCCTCCGTTTTCGAGGATGCTGCACATCGTGGTGGTGGCCGAATTTCTCGTTGGGGTGACCCACTCTCGCACACAGCCAATAACCATCCCCAAACGGGGGTTAACTCGTATTATAGGTAATTGTTTAAGGGACTCTTACTTGATGATCTCCCGTTTTCGAGGATGCTGAACACCGTGGTGATGGTAGAATTCCTCCCCAGGGTGACCCACCCCCGCAAATGGCCAATAACAACCCTCCAAAGGGATAAGAGTGCGTTCTCAGCATACCCCCGGGCAAAGCTTCCGCCCCTCCCTTCGTTTTTGAGGATGCTACACAGGAAAAGACATTAAGATGTCACCTCGATCTCGTCAACAAAGTAGTCATCTTCATTTACTGTAGAACTAAAAAAAGATGAATGTATATTTTTTGTATATATTTTTTGGGAAAAATAGGTTTATATAATAATTGAAACATCTGATTTATTGAATTATGATATATTATGTAAACAATTTTTACTGACGCAAACAATTACTGCATACATTGTTACCCTGGCTTTTCTTACAATATAACATACTATGACTATAAAATACTATGACTATAAAAAAACCGCTGCCCAAAGAATCACTACTTCCACATCCAAGTCTCTTACAACAAAATACTATATTTGCACTCCACTATGTGGAAATAATTGTTTATGGAACTTTAATGGTATAATATTTGAAATCATGTACCCTGTAATAGAGGTGGGGATGAATGAAGTGAAAAAAATTCCTGATGACTTTGGCTCTTGTACACACCCTAATTCATACTATTTTTTCACCACCTTTAATAATAGGGTGGGGGTGGTAATAAGGATGGCCAATGCCATTTTGAGGCCTTAGCTCCTCTTACATTTACTAAATACCAATTTCATGGACTCTTACTTGCTTGATTTACCTATTTACCCCCATTTACCCCAATTTATCCTTCAACTCTGCAACGGAATAAGATCAAAATATAATCTAGTTCCAGATCTCGTTAAAAAACACACGTGTGCCATATTTTAAGTCAATATCTTAAACGGTTCCAGAGTGATCGTGAGCACCAAAACGATACAAGACTAACAAACAGACCGGCGCAACAGACAAATTTATTTTGCTCAGACTTAAAATATTGACAGTTCCTGATATTATAAGCCTATTTAAACAATGAAGATTTCCAAATTTTTTTTTGCGTTAATATACTTCAACTGAATGTGGAACTAATACGCAGAAAATGGCAAGACAAAGATATAAAAAATCGTTGTGTGCCGTAAACTACACGATAGAAGTAAAGCCTCTACTACAAGCATTTGTCTTCGAGGAAACCTACTACGCATCCATACTACTCAAGGTAACCCACTGTGCATCCAATTTACTCGAGTAAAGCCACTGCGCATTCATACTTCTTGAAGTAACCCACTCGTATTCATTTTACTCGAGGAAACCCACTGCGCATCCATATCACTTGAGGTAACCAACTGCGCAGCTATAGCACTCGAGAAAAGCCACTGCGCATCCATACTACTTAAAGTAACCAACTGCGCATCCATACTACTTGAGGTAACCTACTGCGATCTATAATACTCGAAAAAAGTCACTGCGCATCCAAAATATTCGAGGAAAGCCACTGCGCATCCATAATATTCGGGGAAACCTACTGCGCATCCATAGTAGTCGAGGAAAGCCACTGCGCATCCATACTACTCAAGGTAACTTTAAGAACATAATATTTGTCTACCCCAAAAACCTATAAAACGATATCTTACATCGGTAGAGCGGGTGGGGGTGGTGCTAGAGGGTTGGTAGTGGGGGTGGATGAAGTAAAAAAATATTTTGAAGCTTTTGGTTCTTGTACACACACTAAATCACAATTTTTTTCATCCCCTTTAATAAGGGGGTGGAGGTGGTAATGTGGGTGGCTAATGCCAAAAATTTTTTTGAGACCTTAGCTTCTCTTTTGTATACTAAATACCAATTTTATGGACTCTTACCTGCTTGATTTACCCCCCAACCCTTCGACGGAACAAGATGAAAATATAATCTAGTTCCAGATCTCGTTAAAGTACATATGTGTACCAAATTTTAAGTCAATATCTTAAACGGTTCCAGAGTAAACGTACGCACAAAAAAAAGTTACAGACAGACCGACAGACAGACAGAATTTTTTTTCGCTCAAACTTAAAATCTCGACGTTTCATGACATTTTAAGCCTATTTGAACAATAAACATTTTAAAAAATTTTTTTGTCGTTACTATACTTCCACTGGATGTGGAAGTAAAAAAAATTAAAGCAATAAATTTATTTATTTATTTTTTTATTTTAAATTTATTTTTTACGTTCTTGCAACCCGTGCCGTTACACTCATTATGAAAATGTGAAGGATTTTTTTGCCATTGAGGGGGTGAACGGGTGTCAAGCACTCGATTTGTGGTCCTCGCCGTGTTTGGCATGCTCGAAAATAGGAGGGAAATCTTTTTGTCCAGTGGTATTATAAGATCGCTCTCTCTTGGTTATTAGCCGTTGAGGGGGTGGGCGGGTGTCAGGCACGCGTCTCAGGATCCTCCCCATAATTGGCTTGCTCGAAAACGGGGGACTAATAAGTTAGATTCCGTGAAACATGATCAATATGCATTTGACCTCGTTTGGGTTGTGGTTTTTGGCCGTTTGCGGGCTTGGGTCACCCCAACGAGAAATTTTGCCATCACTTTGGTGTTCAGCATCCTCTAAAACTGGGGGAGAACTACTTTGGTTGCATCAGACAATAGTCGGATTTTTCGGGTCTTTTTCCGACTCACATAGTCCACTTTCAGTTTATATACCTCTGGCGATCACCCTATATTACGGATATTGCGTAATTTCAATAGGGAGATTCTACCATGCTATTCTACATATTATAAAATCTTTATCTCAGAAGTCATCGGGTCTACTAGGTAGACAATGCCATCTATCGAGGCGGATACAGAGAAAGCTTACTGCATTTATTAAAATTGCCAATTTTCGTCGAAATAAAAGCCGCGATCATAGATAATTTTAAATAAAAGCTCCGAATATTAATCTTAAGGCATTTTATTCAATTGTTATAAAGCTTCTTCACATTTATAGTAATATATTGTTTATTTATCTAAATAACATTGTTTTATTCTAAACCTACTTTGAACTATTCATTTCAAAATAGTCTTATTTAAAAACACCTTATTGATATTTTAAACTAAAACTAATAAATCATCTAATTACAAAAAATTTGTTCGAACCTGATAGATACCCTGTATATTGTAGTTTAGATATATTGTATATCTTCATACTTCTATGTGCTTAATCAAAAGCCTTAGTAACATTTTGCTCTAAAAGTATAATAAAACATAGCTAGTTGTAAAATGTAAAATATGGGAGTTTACACGCATCTGACGGTCGCCCTGTATGACGGATATGGCCTAACTTCAATATGGAGTATTCTACCGCTGTTTTACAATTCCAAATTTGAAATAAAAATGTTATGTCTATCAAAGTTATAGTTTACAAGAAACGGTCTACACACACATATACAAACACACAGATTTTTTACTTCATATTTGAGTCCAGTATATTATGAAATGGATTTCTGTACAAAATTTTTTTTTTCTACGATGATTATTAACAATTTTTGATATATGTGTATTTAATTCAATCAAATAAGTATAAAAATAATGAAATGTGTCTAAATATTTCAATATTTGTTTGAATTTTGGTGTATTGTACCTGTATGATGAATACGTGATGAAAATTAACAGTAATTTTATTATTGTTACCTTGACATTTTATTTGAATAACAGCGGGTTGTTGTAGAATGAAGTTACCTAATGAAACTGACATTACTTACGACTGAAATTGTCAGTATATGATAATTTTCTTATATTATTCACGTCCAATTATTATTATTTTTAACCCTTATTCGGTAATCATGAGCCAAATTCAATCACAGGGTGTGCAATTGAAGATATAGTTTCCAAAAAATACGTACATTATCTGAAATGACCTTGTGAATCTAAATGTGTGAAAATTAATTAATTTTATCTTTTATGCTTACACTGTATTTGCAGGTATCTCTTTTAACATTTCTTAGCGTATCTTATTTTCAAACCAGGTGTTGCCCAATTATTCTCAAAGTGTTGTTAATAAATGCTTGAGAAATTGTTTAACCAAAGCGTACCCAAAATGTGCAGTGTAAATTTCAGCATCGAAGTGTTTTTAAAACTATTGATACAGCACTGCGTTGTTTTCGCTGCGTGTTTTGAGTGATGTTTATGTATGCCGCACTTTTCTAAATTCACCGGTGGACGCACCCGGTGGACAAAATACGAAGCTGTTAATAATGTTATTGCTTACCGGTGCGATCCACCGGTGAATTTAGAAATCTGCCCAAAATGTACATGCTTCTCGCGCGCTTTGGCTGAGCTGACAACCTGCTAAGATACTGAGGCATAGTATGAAGCCCAGACTAGAATATATGCTATTATTCAATATTTATCAAACCTGGATACAGTCCTATACTATAATAATAGAAGCTACTGGTACAGATATTTTTGTATTATGCCTATATTCTGTATCTAGATGAGCTACTATCTTTGAATTATAATTTCGCAGATGTGATATATTTATATCGATTCATTATGCTATGCGAGATGTAACTACGGAGAAAACAATAAGTGCTTCAATAGATTTGGGTAATTTTTCTGTACTTATGCATTGACTAACTGTGATACAGTTAGCTTTCTATTTTTTTTCCGGAGGAGAAAAAATCTTCAAGAAGACACCTCACCTGGATGTTGTGCGGAGGGGTAGTGCGGGATTTCTACCCGCTCCCTCATCTTCTACAACCCCAGATATCGTTTTCACATTCTTCGGGATGCCAGTACAATTTGCTGTTTAGTTTCCTTGCATCCTTTTTCGTTATCACCCTCACCCAACCTCTCGACTAATTAGAGGTTCGGATTTTCAATTTCCGTCGGTCTCTTTCCCCTTTCTCGTTCTTGAAATTTTTTGGCAGCTAGCTTACTTGGAATATAAGCTTCGATTTACCTCCACTCATCTTCCGATCTAATCATGGTTTCCACTATATTTCGAGGTCTGAGATCCATCCAGCTTGATGTTTCTTGCTATCTGTCACCTTGCCAGTGCTCACACTCAAATATGTATGGGATACCATATTCGACAGCTATCTATTTAAAAAAGGAATATCCAACGTTGTAATAAAATGTTTAGCGCATACAGGAGATAAAAGGTACAGGCATTATTAGATTATTTTCAAAATGGCAACAATGGTTTGATTCACTTTGAAGATTCTGCTCGATATTTTGCCAGAATGTTGTATGGCCGGCAATCATACAGAGGATTTGAATAAATTTCGTGCATTGTTGTTTCACACATATGTTTGATATACGCAATTATGTCAAGACAAATAAAATGCAGACCATATACCGATTCGGTCAATGCTATTGTACGGTTCTGACTACAGCAAAAAGCAATAAGGAATAGTTAGGATGACTCGAGCGTAAAGTTTTACGTAATATATGTGGAGCAGTCAATGATAATAGGGAACTTGGCCAAAAAATAAAATTGATTTAAAATCTCAAAATCGTAAACTAACATCATTAAAAACCCCATAGATAACAAAAAATGTTAAAAAAATCTCTTCCAGAAATATAAGCGATTAAAATCTGCCGGATTTTACCCACTCCTGAAACGTGACGTCAGATGGAGGAATTCGGATGACGGCGTCAAGCGACACCGATTCTGCTTTGGCTTTGATAATTCCGCATGCGCATGCGCATTTGTCAGAAACAACTAGCATTGAACACAACCTAACCTAAAATTTAAACGTATTCATTGGAAAAACGTCTTCAATATTCTGAAATGTCTAGCCGAATTTTCGAATTTTGCCGTGCAATTTACGATCAGGTTTATCTGGAAGACTTCCTCTTTACGTCGCGACATCGCACGGCCGTCTCAATGGTGTTCTTCGAAAAATATGAACGTGTCAAGATTGCATGTTTTTGCAATTTTTTTCGGCTCCGAAATGTAAGCTGTTTTTGCTATTTTTCACAGATATCTCCGAAACGGTGGGAGTTAGATCGAAATAAAAAATAGGATCAAAGATTATTTTCCACTACGAATCTTTTGCTAACATCAGAATTTCGATTTTTTTTTTCGTTTCGGAGATAACTACTGAAATGTCGGCCATGTACGGCAAAAAATCGCAAATTTTGAGCTTCTACAGTTGGCAACTTTTTAATCTTGGCTCCCACGCCAAAATACTACTCTGGCTAATTTAAATAGAATTGAATTTGCTAAAACCTTTTTTTTTTTTTCGGTAAAATTTCTCCATTTTGTCACCGTAATTAATCGGTAATTAACTGAAATCGATCTCATATACGATGCTCACTTAATACCATGTACTACTTTGACGCTCTGTTAATCTCGGCTCTTTGAAACAAAGGTTTCTGAGAAAAAATATTTTTTTAAAATTTACATACACTCTATAGGAAAACGTGTAATTTCCTACATTTCCTCGAATATCTCGTTAATTATCGTCTTTCTCAAAAAAAATGGAGATAGCTCATGTAAAGAGTATTGATTGAGCTTTCCGACAATTTTTTTGTTTTTTCTCTAACATAAAAAACAAAAGACTTATGACCGAATATGCGGACGTCTCAAAACCAACCGCCGCGCCGCCCAGTCTATTAATTAGGCTATGTCCTAACTGCACAAATAGTTTGATCGTGCGAGCGAACGAGCGATGCGATGATCGCTTTAACGCGCGAATTAATCGTTGCTATGTCCAAATTGGTCACTTGTAAAATGCCACGCGAACAGTAGGTACGAACGTATACTTTTATAAGTGATAACATTTATTTAAAATATTTATCTATAGTTAAAAATAGAAAAAAGAAGTAGCTCCCTAAACACATAACATATCATGATGGGCCAAAATTTGGAGAATTTCAACATCTTTTTATTCGAGCGTCCCATTCCTTGTTTACGCGTAATCTATTTGTTTATAACGAGGGACCTCATTTGTTCTACAGAATTGGTAGTTTCTAAACTTTAGAAATTAATAATTCTGACCGAAACTATCACATATTTGCAAACACATACGCGCGAGCGAGCGACGAAAAACAAACTGGTTTGAAAAACAAAACATGCGATGAAGCGTCGCGATCACGTCCAACCGCCCTATCGCACGTTCATTGCTAATTTGGACATAATATACACGAGTTTGTACAGTTTAATTACTTCCACATCCAGTGGAAGTATAGTAACGACAACAAAATTTTTTAAAATTTTTATTGTTCAAATAGGCTTAGAATGTCATGAAACGTCGAGATTTTAAGTTTGAGCGAAAAAAAATTTCTGTCTGTCTGTCTGTCTGTAACTTTTTTTTGTGCGCACGTTTACTCAGGAACCGTTTGAGATATTGACTTGAAATTTGGTACACATATGTACTTTAACGAGATCTAGAACTAGATTATATTTTCATCTTGTTCTGTCGAAGGGTTGGGGAGTAAATTGGGGAATATTTGGGGTAAATAGGTAAATCAAGCAGGTAAAAGTCCATAAAATTGGTATTTAGAGAAGCTAAGGTCTCAAAAAAAATTTTGACATTAGCCACCCCCTCCCCATTATTAAAGGGGTTGAAAAAAATGTGATTTAGTGTGTGTACAAGAACCAGAAACCTCAAAATATTTTTTTTATTTCATCCACCCCCACTACCAACCCCTATCGCCACCCCCGCCACACTACCGATGTAGGGTATCGTTTTATGGGTTTTTGGAGTAGAGGATTTCAAATATTATATTATCAAAGTTCCATAAATAATTATTTCCACACACAAAATTTTTTCGTTGTGAGTGACTTGGATAGAAAATCTGGATGTGGAAGTAGTGATTCCTTGGGCAGCGGTTTTTTTCATCGCGTCACTCGCTCGCTCTCGCGATGTGCAGTTAGGACATAGTCTTAGGGTGAAAACACACCGCTCGGCTATAGTATGCCATCTGTGGGACCTCACGCGAGACTAGTTTTCTCGACGTGACGTCACAGTGCTTTTCGTGGGGAGTGGCGAGGATTTCAACTTTAATTATTTATTGCAAAATAAGTACTGCGATTTAAGAGCTGATATTCGGTGTGGAGTGTTTTTATACATAAACACACTTTAATGAAATAAAAAAAATTGGGAAGTTCCCCATTATCTGTGAGGAAGACTCTGTAACTGTCTTCAGGATTTTTTTTTATGAATTAAACTATATATGTTTGTATGTATAAATGTGTACATAATTATGTGGTATAACTAATTATCTATTTGTAATTTACTCACTGGATCAATAAACAATGGAAGGAGTAAATTTCACCAAGGGCTGTAGCGACACAATGATGATGATGATTTTCCATAATGTTTTTGACTTTCAAGGAACATTATCTTTTGATGTAGTAATATCTGTTAATTTCTTGAATTTCTTATCTTGTGAAGACTTTTTTTTATAAATTTACAATCTTGTTCCTCTGCATCATTGCTAATTTTTTAAATTACTTAACTTAAAGCTGAACTTTTTGAAAATCTTCCATTGTATGTATACTTTGCATTTCATACACTGTATTCTATTCCCAAATGAAGTCAATTTTTATTTTGCAAATTGTCTAGGTTTATCTGAGACAACTGAACATTTTATAATTACTTCCACATCCTAGTAGTGGAGAGGAAGTATAGCAACGGTAAAATTTGTTTTTTGCACAAATAGGCTTAAAGTGTCATGAAACGTCGAGATTTTAAGTTTATATTATAACTAGATTATATTTTAATCTTAATCCGTTGAAGGGGTAAAAGATGTAAATCGGTAAAGCAAGCAAGCAAGAATCCATATAATTGGGATTTAGTGTTTGTACGAGTGGGGGTATCATTTTTGGCATCAGCCACTCCCACTATCACCCTTATTAACTACCCCACCCCATTATTAAAGAAGGTATAAGATAAAATCGTGGTATAGTGTGTGTACAAGAACCAAAGGACTCAACTTTTTCTGGCATCAGCCGTCTCATTAAAACCCCCACCCCATTATTAAAATGGGTAAGAAAATAAAATTGTGATTTGGTGCGAAAACAAGAACGAAAGGTCCCAAAATTTTTTGGCAATCTTCCCTTCTACCCTTCTACCTTCTACCTTTCCCTTCTACCACCCCCGGTACCGTGTGGCATATAGTTTTATGGGTTTTTGGCGTAGGTGATTTCAAATATATTATTAAAGTTCCACGAATAATTATTTTCACATAGTGGAAATTTGTTTCATTATAAGGGACTTGGGTAGGATATTTAGATGTAGAAATAGTGATTCCTTAGACAGCGGTTTTTAATTTAGTTTAGTATAAATATAGGATACTTTGCCACATGTATATTAGTTGTAAATATCTCGTTAAGTATACTAGGCAGTACTTTTTCTTTTTCGAGGATCTTATCAAAGATTGTAATACTCTTCAGGTATATATTTTTTTCAAAAACAGTATTGCTCTTCGAACAAGAACACACTAATTTGCTGTCCTTTTAGTAGATACAATCGTACTTTCCTCCCTAAGTTACCGTGCTCACAAGAAACGTGAAGGATGGACAGACAGATGGACATTTTGAATGTTATTCACAATTCGATAACTAATTCAATAATGAAATAAATTTCCTCTACAGGCACTATTTGCCTGACAAATAAGAATTTCGTTTCTGCGAAAAATATAATCATAACACTTTCTTCTTTAAATAGTGTAAAATTTCATCCATCAAAATTTGTTTTAGCACTAATATATCACTGTAGAGTATAGATTAAATTTCAACGTTAAAATATCTTGCATTCTGGTCTATAATATATTCAGTTTTTTTTTATTAAGTGATATTTTATTACATGATGTAAATTTATTAACTGTATCCTACCGTTTTATTATACAACAAATTCATAGGACAAAAACTAATTTTTATTTATCCATAAAAACATTCATTAACTATATCTTAGCAGTGTATTATAGCAAATTAACGCGAAAAACACGATTTTTAAATGTACATCAACACAATAAGTCGCTCCACAAACAATAACTTAACAATACGAGTCCAAACAATTTAAACAAATATTATAAACCAATAATGAAGCAAACATATTTCTGAGCTTCTGTATTTCGATTTATCTGTCAGGTGTGTGCCCTCGAGAGAAGGCTCTAAAAGGTAAGTAATTCTTAATCAATTCACACATTCGAGCTGCATCATCTCCATCAACAAAGGTTGCTACTGTTCCGCACATTATAAAAACCACTCGTATACACCACATATACTCACACAATAAAAAGTTTTAAGGTTGGATGTTCTTCAGACAGAATGTGTGGGTTTCTGATTTTATGGTAGTGCCACTGGACCTCTTAATATAAATTAAAAATATGTAGTTTCACGTGTGAAGACGGTTTTTTATTGAGAGCTGGTTTGTATTCATTCAACTGACATGCAATTTTTTACTTACTCTCGGGGATTTTATTATCATTACTCATAGTACTATGGATGCAAACAGTAACGTAAATTCAAGATGAATTTAAAATAATGGGCGAGTGTAAAAGTGTTTTTACAACCATTTCGAAAAACTGTTCAATTTCCATTTTAATTTCAAAATTATGTACTTTTTCACGCTATACAGTGCTTTCGTAAAGTAGTGGATTTTGATAAAAGTGTACGAATTATTTTTGGAAAAATCGGTCGGACATGTCAAAAGGTTCATAGTACTAATGATATATTTTTGCAACCCCCATTTTTTTGTTACGAAATTTGATAGATTGCATTTTTTACGTACAACGCGGTAATATCGATGTAGAAATTTGCCGAAATTTATAAGAACTATCTTGAAATTTAAAATAAAAATACTAACTTTATTAGAAATGAAGAGAAAAACAACTAAATTAAATGATTGAATTGCGCTCCATTCGCAGCCTAACAGTAGCCAAGAAAAATGAGATTTCGTTTCATGCCTTTTATGATAAAAAGCTGAAATTTTCTTTGTTAGAATTGTTCAATGCATCTCACATTGATCAGCAACAAATTAACCAAAGCATGATAAGCAGAGTAGAGTCTATATTCAGGGAGTTTGGGCATGTTCGCGATCTTTCTAAATCCGGTCGGGCATCACCATAAGAAAAAAATCAGCTTACTGTTTTGTTGACAGTGCGAAAGTCCCCATTTCACACCTTAAGACATTGCATCTAATTATAATATGGCAGTGTCCACTATCTATAAAATATTAAAGAAAGCATAGTACCATCCTTATAAGGTATACCTCGTCGTGAACGAAGCATATCTTATCAAAATCAGACAATTCATGAACTATCTGAAAACGATTTTGATAGGCGATATCAATTCTGTGAGCAACTGCATGAGCTTTACAATAATGATAATAGCTTTGTAAAAGAAATAATTTCGAATGAAGCTACCTTTGATTTAACTGATCAACAGGCAAAACTGTCGTTATTATTCTGCAGAGACTCTTCACTGGATGATGGAGTATCACCTCAAAAATTTAATATGTAATATGGGATAATCGATGGAAGAATTCTGGGTCTTTATTTCTTTGACCGGACCCTAACCGGTGAGAAGTATTTGCAGTTTCTTCAAGGCACCCTCGTGTTCCTCGTGCCCACACTGATAACTTTATATCCAGATGAACCTGATCTTCCGAGAAATGACTTCTTCTTTCAACAAAATGGAGCACCTCGCCATTGCGCAACCTCTCTCCAAACCTATTTAAATGAGGTATTTCCAAATCGTTGGATAGGAAAAAGGGGGACAATTGAGTGAGTGGTCAGCCAGATCGCCAGATCTGACGCCCCTCGATTATTTATATGGGGATACCTTAAAAGCAAAGCATTCGTGAATCACTCAGTGAATGTGAATAATTCATCAAGCAATACGGCGTATATCACTGGAAAGGATCGATCGAAAAGAGTATATTAACCTCCTTTGATATCGTCAGACTGTAGATTGAACGTAATTAATTTAGTTCCTTTTATTATTTTTTAATTTCAGGATAGTTTTTCTTCCTCATGCAACCTGCATCGATATTTACTGTACTGTATGTAAAAGAAATTTCGTAATAAAAAAGTGTGGGTTGTCATTTAAAGAAATTATTGATAACGTCGTAGCTCTGTGAAAACTTGCCAAAAATTTATTCACTACTTTATGAAAGTACACTGTATAATTTATAATTTAACATCAAATTATTGCATCATTAAATTATAACATCATTAATAATGTTAAAACCTGGCAATGTTTGCGCGGATTGTACCTCTATTAAAAATCTGAAACTGTGTTTGTCACTTTGTATAAATTATCTTATAAATATTTTAAATAGTTGCAAACTTGAATGGTGAAACTCAATATTATAATTTAGTGCTCTATGCAGATGATTTCTAATTATTTCTCGATGTTTGGCTCAATAATAAAATAATTGCACAAGAAAATATTTCGTCAGATTAATTTTTTTTTAAATTCTTCGAATCATTGCTTAAAAGATTTAATGCATATGCAGTTTTATTGATAGCAGGCTCAAAATATTCTAGGGATAAACTATCTGATTTTCTTGCTATCATTGAAATGATAATGAAATACCTACCTAAATCAAGCGAAGCAAAGAATCTAGGCTTCATGAATGGACTCATTTGTTTTTCAATCGCATATTTCTAATAAAATAGGATTGGCTTTTAGTCTTTTAAAAATTTTAAATTTGTGGTTAATTTTTTGTTATAAACATATTACCAACAGTGAAAAAGTGAGACTATTGAAGATTGAAGACAAGGTAAAACAGTGAATTGAATATATTTTGAATCGACTCTTTCCAAAACTGGGTATATCCTATGATACTAAATTTTCAGGAGGGCCGAAAACTGCAGCGCATGTATGAATAAACGGAGAAGTTTCAACCCTGTTTTAAAAAAAATTGTACACTTAACGACAATAATATTTTACCAGAAATTTCAATATTATTCGACAAAACAATAAGTGAAAACAAAATGAATCGAGCACTGCTTTTAAACAGATGGGTATAGACGATTTTGAACTAGAAGTAACGGGGAATTTACCAGGTTTTGATAATAAGCCTGACTTTCACAACTCGTTTTAATAAGTTTTAGTCAGTTTTGGATCACTACAAGATGGCACTACTAACTCAACTGGCTTAAAAAATGGATATACCCGGTTCTGGAAATAGTCGACTCTAATAGTATAATTAAAGTAAATAATCAATAATCAGCATCGAAGTGATGAGAAAATTACATCATAATAAAAAAACCGCTGCCCAAGGAATCACTACTTCCACGTCCAGATTTTCTATCCAAGTCACTCACAACGAAAAAATTTTGTATGTGGAAATAATTGTTTATGGAACTTTAATAATATAATATTTGAAATCCTCTACCCCAAAAACCCATAAAACGATACCCCACATCGGTAGAGGGGTGAGGGTGGTGACAGGGGGTGATAGTGAGGGTGGATGAAATAAAAAAATATTTTGAGGTTTCTGGTTCTTGTACACACTAAATCACAATTTTTATTCACCTCCTTTAATAATGGGGTGGGGGTGGTAATGGGAGTGGCTAATACCAAAAATTTTTTTGAGACCTTCGCTTCTCTTGTATATACTAAATACCAATTTTATGAACTCTGCCTGCTTGATTTACCTATTTACCCCAAATTTACCCCAATTTACCCCCAACTCTTTGACGGAACGAGATGAAAATATAATCTAGTTCCAAATCTCGTTAAAGTACATATGTGTACCAAATTTCGAGTCAATATCTTAAATGGTTCCAGAGTAAACGTGCGCACAAAAAAGTTAGACACACCTTCAGACAGAAATTTTTTTCGCTCAAACTTAAAATCTCAACGTTTCATGACATTCTAAGCCTATTTGAACAATAAAAATTTTTTAAAATTTTTTTTGTCGTTACTATACTTCCACTGGATGTGGAAGTAAAATAACAATAAATGTTAATATATACTACACGGTGTTTTGGCATCCATAGAAAGTTCTGAGGGATGATAGAGGGTTATTTAGAACCTATATGGCTATATATACCACAATACAAAGTATTGTAGATTCTCAGAAATTGGCCTTTTTCAATGGTTTTATTATACTTTTAACTCCGTATGTATGTATGTATGTATATATCAAATTTAGTGATTGAAATTTCACCCGCTTCCCGTTATCCGATCGAGCAGAAATATTGCACACGGCTTTGATTCTCATGACTATACAATAATATGATACCAAAAAGCGTGTTTTTTTAGTTTTAACATTATAATTTCTAGTTTTTTTTTATCGCCTAGTGTATTCAATTATACGTTGTTACAAGCTTTTACTCCAAGATATTCTAAGTAATGGCGAAAGCGCTACGGGTGCGCGCCTGCAGCGAAGATTTCGGTACTGTCTTGTTAAGTATGAAAATAAAATAAAATATTTAAGACGTAACTAAGATGGCGGATTACCTTTTTCCGTGACGTCATTGTAAATCCAATTAAGACTAAAAATAAATTAATTTAAAAAACCTTTTGAAAACAATTGCACAATTGCACTAAGAAGTAGAAAATATATTTTTTTCAACTTTGTAAATAGAAAACCATTAGGCGTTCTGATTAGAAGTAATATTTTATGACCGCCCAATGGTTTTCTATTTAGGAAGTTGAAAAAAAATATTTTTAACTTTTTAGTGCAACTTTAATTTGCTTATAGACTGGCGGTACAAGACCAGTCAGGTGCAACGTTTTTAAAATGTATGCCAATCATATATATGAATGAAATTACCATGAATATGCCAGAAACGCAAATTTTAGGCAGTCGTCGATTTTTTTTGTTTTTTTTTTGGGTTTTTTTTTGTTTTAAAGTGGATGCTAATAGTGCCAAACGAAAAGCCGTGAAAAAGAATCCAGCGAAAATTCATTGGCATGGTTTCCGCGCTCAAAACAACTTTTGATGTGCACATCAAATCGTAAAATTTTTTGGTGTTCTTGATTTTGATTTTGGATTTTTTTTCAAGGCTTTTCATTTGGCACTATTGGCATCCACTTTAAAATAAAAAACACAAAAAAAAAACAAAAAAAAATCGATTTGCACACCCTTCTGCACGCGACGACTGCCTAAAATTTACGTTTCTGGCATATTCATGGTAATTTCATTCATATATATGATTGGCATGCATTTTAAAAACGTTGCACTTGACTGGTCATGTACCGCCAGTCTATTATTAGATATTTTGATTATTATTGAATTTACTGTTTGTAAACAATATCAATACACTATTGAAAGGGTTTTATCTGAGTTAAATATTTTTGTCTAATTTTCTATGGAGTTTTAAATGGAGTTTGGAATTGTGAATTAAATGGAGTTGGAATTTAAATGGAGTTTAGCGGACATTATCTCAAAAATAATGCACATGAAATATATTCAAATAACTTTGAAAATGTCTTTCCATTGGTGTATGATGTAATGCTAGTACATTCAATAAAAAAGATATTCCTCCAGAGATTAAAATTGTATTAAGTAGGAAACTAAGTACAGCGTATCAGGCACTTAAATTCAGACCAGGCGACCTGGTTGGTCACTTAAGGATTCTGGAGTTAATCCAATTCGAATCCATGACCAAACCCACTGACTCAATGCCAATCAAGCATGACTTTGACTGCCCGTTTGATGTGCTGATTGAAAGCCATCAGGCGGGCAGGGTCGGAGCACTGCGGTTGGAGAAAGAGTCACACATCTGGTACACAGATGGATCCAAGATGGATGAAGGGGTTTGGTGTGGGCGTAGCAGGCCTAAATGCAGGCTATTTAAAGCCCTTGGTATTGTTGTAGAACTCTCCAAAATCGTCCTAAGTTGAAGACATAATCAAAATTCGACTTAGGCAAAAATTTCATTTAAAGACATTTTTGGGAGTCTGCAGAGGCGCAGATCAGTCCATAAGGACCGTTTTGGGTTCTATAAGGCGTTGGGAATGACCAGGTGAAAATTCGAAGAAACACCGAATTTTCACTTAGGAAAAATGTTTTTGGTTCAGAATATGAGAGTAGAAGTATATAATGACAAAGATTTATGAATAATATACTTTTTCAAAGGTACCATAAATTGGACTTTGAAATATAATATTTTTGGAAGGGCGTCAAAATTTGGCCCAGGAATCGATTTATCGAAAGTACGCCAAAGTTTCACTTGCAGACTAATTTTTCAAAACTGCGTTGAAATTTGGCTTGAAGATCGATTTTTCAAAAGTACGCCAAAATTTCACCCGCAGATTAACTTTTCAAAAGTACCTTGAAATTTGGCTCGAAAATCGATTTTTCAAAAGTACGCTAAAATTGGTCTTAAAATGGATTTTTCAAAAGTACCACAAAGTCAGTTTAAAAAGTACCACGAAAATATAATTTAAATTATTTTTTATTTTTTATTCCTCAACCAAAGACATTGACCTTTGAGGTACGGTCATTGAAAGCCCAATTCTAAAGTATGAGCATAAAATTTTAACGATGCACTGCATCCAAAAGGCAAAATAGAAGATTTTGTCAAAGCCGGCGTAGTGCCGATAAGCAAAAATTGATAAAAATCAATGCACATGTACAAGGCCGGTTTCTCGCATGGAAAGAGTTTGGATTGACCCAGCGGCTCGCAATTTGGTCGAGCGCGTTGAGTGGTCCAGACAAAGCAATGGTAGAAAAGCCAATAACAGGGCTTTTCAAATGACAAAGTTATAGAGGAAAGCGCCTTGTGCATAAAAATCCAAAAATTCAATTTTGCCTAAAAGTCGCTCGAAGGTGAGACGCTGCCAAATCGATAATATTAATCGACTGTGATAAGGGTTAGTAAGTCGTGGACTGATCGAACGCCACTCAACTTATGCAGTAATAAGTCCTCTGAATGTGTTTGAGTACGTGAATCTCCACGATACAAGAACTTTAAAGCTAAGTAGTCTCTAGCGAAACTAAATTCATTTAGTAAAACTTTTTTAAGTTAATTTCAGTCAGCCTTAATTATTCATTTACCCAGAGTCTGAAATTATTCTAAAAGCTCGCATTTTGATTCTGAGAAGGTATGTATGAATCTTTTCTACCTAATCGATCGTTAGCGTGAGCGCTCTCGCTTGTATGGTCTGAAAGTCACTACCTTGATTGGGGAAGGCACGATTCTTATCTTGAGAATTTTGTATAACCAATTCTGTTAAATAAACGGATTCTTTGAACTAATATTTCTTAATTGATCTTGAGGCCTGTTGACGGTCTATAATCCCTGGAACTTTCGTATAGAAAACCGGATGTGTCGAGTTAATTCGCATTAACGTTCGACCTTCTGGTTGCTTTACGGAGGTTTGATAGGGATTTTTTTATGCGTTTTTTGAGAAATATATTCCGTTATTAATGGACCAAAACGTGATTTTCGCGTACCAAAACTAATCCCTCCGCAGAGAAATTCTTCGGTTGGGATTTTTTTTTATGCAAAAATTCAGGAAATTAAGAGGTGCCTAAACCCCTAACGAGGGAATTCGGGTCCAGAGAGAGCGTAGTTTCCGACCTGTGGTAGTGCAGCCTTGGTCCATTACTCGGCTACCGAAGTGCATCTTATCTCGAACCCGCCTGGGAGGTAGAAGAACGGGGTAATACGCGACTGGCGCCCCCTGAGAAATAAATTGGTGTCGCGTCATTTTGACGCCCGGTAGTGCGTTCTTCTACATGGCGCCCAACGTGGGGCGTTGTTAGTCAGCAGGGCTTTCTGGAAAGGATATGGATGAATCAACGCCTTTCCAGTTTTACGACGAGCCGACATCTGTGATGGACAACGTCTCTAGAGGGTTAGAGAGGCCGTGCGCGGAGGATGTACTGGGTAGTTCGGGGGTAGGCCCGAGTACCACTGAAGGAGTCATACAGCCCTCCTCAGAACAAGTGTTCGCCCAAATGGCAGCAGGTCTTGCCAAAGCTCTAAGCGAAGCCACGCACGAGCATAAGTATCGGTCGAAGCATCCAAATGCGGAATTTCATGGCTTCGAACACGAAGACCCTGAAACCTTCATTCATCATATGGAGGAATTTTTCGTCCGAGTACGAATTACGCAGGATAACGACCGTCTATATAAAATATCAGAACAGCTCAAAGACGATGCCAGGAAATGGTTCGAACAATACCGAACCCTAATTACCACGTATCCTCTATTCCTCGAGCGGTTCAGAAGCCGTTACGATTCAAGTGAAGTACTCACCGAAACAGTAGCTAATTTATATGGCAAGAAACAAGATGCCGAGGAAAGTACGTCAGTATTTATTTCCAGGAAGGTATGCCTCTTCAAGAGGATCGATCCGTTTAAGCCGGAGGCGATGAAGGTGGCTACCATCTTCAATCAGTTGAGACCTGATATGAAAATGCTCCTAAAGAGTGCCGTCATACTAGATACAAATACACTAGTGACGATGACCGAACAAATGGCCAAAATCATGGATGAGAATAAAGAATTCGAGACTCTGCAAAATGTCAAAAAAAGCAAGGACCAAGGAGCGTCCACCTCTACCGCTTCAGCTCAAGGGAATCAGCAATCGAGCAGTAACTGGAGAACGGAACCCTCCGCATTAGCGAAGCCGTCCTCCAGTTCCTTTGGTGCATCTAGGACACCATTCAATGGATCTCAAAGAAGAGATAATCCGCCAGCACCAAGGGTGCATTTTGCAAATAATATTTCCTCGCTGCCCAGAGGGGATATACCGAGAAGGGATACTGGAGACGTAAGGAACTCCCGAGTCCCGTATCGCCCTTGCAGATACTGCCCAACGGAGCAGTGGCATTTTAATGCGGAATGCCCAAACAATCCCTATCGTAATATGAATACGGGAAACCAAGCGGGGGTCAGAGGCGATGGCCCAGGCCGAACTGTACCAGCCCCGCCTACCAGGCCCCAGCAGGCTCGAAGCGACCCTCGGGGAAGCTCCGAAGCAAGAAGTTTAAATTAAAAAACTTCGATGACCTTCCTGACCTTAATTACCTGTTTAAGGATCAAGAAGTCAACCTATCTCCCCACCGATTCACTCCATTAGAATCTATCAATCAAACTAGCGACGCTTTCCCTCTGCCTCGCATTAAGATTATAATTAATAATCGAGCGGTTAACGCTTTATTGGATACAGGTTCGACAAGGAATATTATCCAACCGAAATTTTTGAACGACATTGATCAACTTACAGCTCCCCAAACGTTTGTTATGGCTTGTGGCGATGGTTTAGTAGAATCCCTCGGGACTACGACCATAAATGTTAATGTACTAGATGTACCCTTTCAGACCACGTTTCAGGTCATTCAAAATTTAAACGAAG
This sequence comes from Rutpela maculata, assembly GCA_936432065.2. Classification (NCBI taxonomy): domain Eukaryota; kingdom Metazoa; phylum Arthropoda; class Insecta; order Coleoptera; family Cerambycidae; genus Rutpela; species Rutpela maculata. Next base: position 287,264,866 of record OW386285.2, on the reverse strand, counting down.
AGCTCAATCTGGGAGCCCCGTTTTTATATGCCCACAATGTCGTATTCGATTATCAACGTAAATGTGTCTACGTCGGCACTAAAGAGCGAATAACCGTCTTCTGGAATCAAGCGGCACATCAAGCAAGGAAGCAATGCCGGCTTCTCGAAGAACTGATCATCGGAAACGATAATTTAAAACCTCTATTCGAGGAATTCGCTGAATTGTTCACCGCGGTGCCTACCCAAGCTACCACGGTGACAACGAAACATAAAATAAAAGTTAAAGACGACCGCCCGTTTAATATCAAACCTTATCCTATGTCTCCTACTAAGAAAAAAGTTATGTACGATCAAATTGAAGAGATGCTGAAAGCCGGAGTTATAGAACCGAGTACCGCTCAGTACAGTTCGCCTCCCATTATAATAGAAAGGCCCGGCAAGAAGCCTCGCTTCTGCATTGATTATCGTCACTTAAATGAAGTAACGGAAGACGAAGCATCCGTCTTACCTAAGATATACGAGAGTATAAAGGATCTAGGAAACGCCAACATATTTACGGTGTTGGACCTCAAGAGCGGATATTGGCAAATCCCTCTTGAGGAGTCGTCAAAAAATTATTCTACGTTTACAACATTGGATGGAGCATCTTACCGATTTAACGTGATGCCTTTCGGATTGAAGACCGCTCCATGTACGTTCCAAAAATTTATGGCAAGAGACGTATTGACCGGCTACTTGCATCATTTCTGCAAAGTATATCTGGATGATATTATCATCTATAGCGAAAACATAAATCAGCATGTAAATCATCTGAGGGCCGTCTTTGAACGCCTACGTTTACATAATTTAAAGGTGTCACCGGAAAAATGTGTGGTAGCTACGTCAAGCATAACCTATCTCGGGCATCAAATAAATGCCAACACCACTCAGCCGTTAGAAAAACACATATTACAGATACAAAATTATCCGGCCCCTACTACGAGGCGCCAGCTTCAGAGTTTCCTTGGCCTATGTAATTGGGTACGTGAATATATCCCTAATGTAGCAATAATTACTAAGCCCTTGACCCGACTACTCTCGAAAGACTGGCGCTTCAAGTGGAATCCGGAAGCCCAAGAAGCTTTTATTTTACTAAAAGAAGTATTGAATCAACCACTAGGACTACACCGGCCCGATTTTAACAAAATGTTCATTTTACAAACCGATGCATCCATGATAGGATTATCGGCCGTCCTTTATCAGCTAGGGGATAACGACCAGAAGCACATCATCTCTTATGCAAGCAATACGCTGTCTCCAACAGAGAGAAATTATCACATAAACGAGTTAGAATGCCTGAGCGTCGTTAACTATATAAAGAAATATAAAATTTATTTGGCAGACCATCCTTTCATCGTTAGAACTGACAACAGAGCATTACTATGGCTGAATAAGCATAAAGATGAAAAGACCAAATTTACACGATGGTCGTTATTACTTCAAGAATATAGCTTCTCGATAGAGCATTGTCCTGGTAAAGAAAACATACTGGCGGACTATTTGAGCAGAAATCCTCAAGGCCCGAACGTCGAAGCAGACGACGAAGAGGAGAGAATGTATCCACCAAAATTCTCGTACAAGGAACGAATATCAGTGATTACCACATTGGAATTAAACGATCGGGTCAGAGAAGCGCAAACGCACTCCAGAGATATCCAAGACCAAATTGAACGATGGAATACTCTAGTGCGACAAGCAGATAAAACCGAGGCAGAGGTGAAATTCGTCAATACACGACAAGTGATAGGCGGAACACTTTGGACGAGAGGCGAAAATGTCAAAGAAAAATTATACGTACCAAAACGTATGGTCATGAGAGTAATATCTCATTTTCACGACCGACCGGAAGTAGGTCACCCCGGCCGCGATGAAACTGTTAGAATCATCTCGGGCCGCTATTATTTTAATAATTTGTCGAGACTAGTTAACAAATATTTAAATGAGTGCATTATTTGTAATTCCGTAAAAAGCAGACAGTCACAACCGAAGGCTCCTCTCAGAAGCCATGCTCCATCGCATCCGTTCGAAGTTCTAAGCGTCGATGTAATAGGACCGCTTCAGCGAACCAAAGATGCAGATAACCGATATATATTAATGGTAGAGGATGTATTTAGTAAGTGGGTCGAAGCCAAGGCGTTCACCCAAGTCAGTGGAAAAACAATAGCACAATTTATCGAAGAGGAACTAGTGGCGAGATATGGCGTTCCGAGGGTCATCATTTCCGACCAGGGAGGCCACTTCAATTCCGGCTTTTACGATACGTTCTGTACACGTAACAATATTGAAAGATTCTTCACAGCAGCTTACCACCAACAGGCCAATCCAATAGAAAGGAGGGTGCAAGAAGCTAAGAAGATCTTAAAAACCTTATTATATGGTTCACCCAACGACGAGTGGGATCGACATGTTAGTCAGATGGCATATATCTTGAGAACAAGAAAAAACGCCGCTACGGGGCATACGCCCAGTTTCGTAGTGCTCGGCTATGAATTACCGCAGATTGGTGATTGGAATATGTTCGCTTATAGACAAGAGCGTCGTAATCAAGCGGACGTTCCCCGCCTTGAAAGAGTCAAGGAGATTCGTAGAAATCAAACAAATTACCAATGGCGTTACGCGCCCAAAGTGGCAGTAACGCCGGTCGTATATAAAGTGGGAGATATGGTAATGACTAAAAGGATCAGGAAGGATCATACCTTCACACCGTCGTGGAGTGGGCCACACAAGGTTTTAAAGAGATTGTCCGATGAAGTTTACCTCATTCACAAGGGGGTAACTTCGACGAGATTACATGTCGATGCCATCAGGCCGGCACCTAAGGGAGATCCCGATGTTGAATTGGAATTGTCTGAAGAATCAGAAGATAGTCCGGATGAAACTCATCTTAGTGACGACGCTTCCTCATCAGACAATGAGATCGCGCCCAGGTCAGAGCGACGTAGCGATACCACACTAGTTCAAATCAATGTTCCCGCAGGTGCTCAAGATGAGCCGGATGTAATAAGTCGAGACCCCGATGATGCTCGAGATGAGCCAGACATAGAAGAGTCGCCTCTAGATATTTCCGAGGTCGACCACGGTTAATAGCCGTTTTCTCTTTTTTTTATATTTTTTCTCAAAATTCTAAGTGGCGATTTCGACCTATATGCGGTCGAATCGAAAATTTAAAGTCTACTCCATGAGCAGACATGGAAAGACGGCGAACCCGACGCAAGAGCGCGATCCGGTAAGCCTAGCTTCTCAAGAGCGAGAGCCGCCAAGTTCGAGTAATGGACGTAGGCATAAGTACGAATCAGTACGAGTTTCGGAAGCTGTTTTTCTTATGCAAGAAGACAACTTCTATTTTAATCATTTTAAGTCAACAAAATTAACGTATACCCCAAATGGAAACTACGAGTTTCAGAAGCCGTTCTTCGCTCAAGAAGACGCTTCAATTTTTTTTTTTTTTTATACTTTTTTCACAAGTCGTGATGACCGCACGAGTATCGTAAGCCGATTTAATCTACCTTACGAAGTAGAAACTACGAGACGAGTTTCAGAAGTCGTTCTTCACTCAAGAAGACGCTTCAATTTTTTTTTATACTTTTTTCACAAAGTAGTGATGACCGCACGAGTATCGTAAGCCGATTCAATCTACCTTACGAAGAACCAATTTCTAACCATTATAAGTTAACAAAATTCATGTTAGAAAAATATTTCATTAAAAAACAACACATTGTGTTTGTTAGTCGACGCGTCCCAGTCGACGACTTGCTAAAAAGTCAATCTAGTTGCAGAACTGCATTTTCCATGTGCAGAAATGGAAAGAGGACCCAGCCTGTCGCAAGGGCGCGGCATGGTGAAGTCTGGAACTCAAAGGCGTGGACCGTCCAAGCTGCGGCATGGAGATATAGACAGCCTCTTCTAGAAAGGGCCGAAGTTAAGCAAGAGCGAGACCAGGGCAAAAAAGCGAGTGCAACGAATTAGTGAGAGTGGACGCTAATCAAAATTGTGTTACGCTTCGCTTCGCTTCGCACCTCGACGCGGGTGTAATTAAGTTGATAAAAATGTTGTATCAACTTGGCGTATTGTTTAAAAAATGTATTTATTTTTAAGTTAGATAGGCGAATCAGCCGTCTGCCCCAATTAAGGCCGTTATTTTTAAACATCTGTACCATAGGTCAGACCGTCAAATGAAGGCATACAGACATACAAGTGAATATGGAAATTAAAGGCAATCGATGAGTAGAAAAGATTCAACCAAAGGAGGGGAGTGTTGTAGAACTCTCCAAAATCGTCCTAAGTTGAAGACATAATCAAAATTCGACTTAGGCAAAAATTTCATTTAAAGACATTTTTGGGAGTCTGCAGAGGCGCAGATCAGTCCATAAGGACCGTTTTGGGTTCTATAAGGCGTTGGGAATGACCAGGTGAAAATTCGAAGAAACACCGAATTTTCACTTAGGAAAAATGTTTTTGGTTCAGAATATGAGAGTAGAAGTATATAATGACAAAGATTTATGAATAATATACTTTTTCAAAGGTACCATAAATTGGACTTTGAAAAATAATATTTTTGGAAGGCCGTCAAAATTTGGCCCAGGAATCGATTTATCGAAAGTACGCCAAAGTTTCACTTGCAGACTAATTTTTCAAAACTGCGTTGAAATTTGGCTTGAAGATCGATTTTTCAAAAATACGCCAAAATTTCACCCGCAGATTAGTTTTTCAAAAGTACCTTGAAATTTGGCTCGAAAATCGATTTTTCAAAAGTACGCTAAAATTGGTCTTAAAATGGATTTTTCAAAAGTACCACAAAGTCAGTTTAAAAAGTACCACGAAAATATAATTTAAATTATTTTTTATTTTTTATTCCTCAACCAAAGACATTGACCTTTGAGGTACGGTCATTGAAAGCCCAATTCTAAAGTATGAGCATAAAATTTTAACGATGCACTGCATCCAAAAGGCAAAATAGAAGATTTTGTCAAAGCCGGCGTAGTGCCGATAAGCAAAAATTGATAAAAATCAATGCACATGTACAAGGCCGGTTTCTCGCATGGAAAGAGTTTGGATTGACCCAGCGGCTCGCAATTTGGTCGAGCGCGTTGAGTGGTCCAGACAAAGCAATGGTAGAAAAGCCAATAACAGGGCTTTTCAAATGACAAAGTTATAGAGGAAAGCGCCTTGTGCATAAAAATCCAAAAATTCAATTTTGCCTAAAAGTCGCTTGAAGGTGAGACGCTGCCAAATCGATAATATTAATCGACTGTGATAAGGGTTAGTAAGTCGTGGACTGATCGAACGCCACTCAACTTATGCAGTAATAAGTCCTCTGAATGTGTTTGAGTACGTGAATCTCCACGATACAAGAACTTTAAAGCTAAGTAGTCTCTAGCGAAACTAAATTCATTTAGTAAAACTTTTTTAAGTTAATTTTAGTCAGCCTTAATTATTCATTTACCCAGAGTCTGAAATGATTCTAAAAGCTCGCATTTTGATTCTGAGAAGGTATGTATGAATCTTTTCTACCTAATCGATCGTTAGCGTGAGCGCTCTCGCTTGTATGGTCTGAAAGTCACTACCTTGATTGGGGAAGGCACGATTCTTATCTTGAGAATTTTGTATAACCAATTCTGTTAAATAAACGGATTCTTTGAACTAATATTTCTTAATTGATCTTGAGGCCTGTTGACGGTCTATAATCCCTGGAACTTTCGTATAGAAAACCGGATGTGTCGAGTTAATTCGCATTAACGTTCGACCTTCTGGTTGCTTTACGGAGGTTTGATAGGGATTTTTTTATGCGTTTTTTGAGAAATATATTCCGTTATTAATGGACCAAAACGTGATTTTCGCGTACCAAAACTAATCCCTCCGCAGAGAAATTCTTCGGTTGGGATTTTTTTTTATGCAAAAATTCAGGAAATTAAGAGGTGCCTAAACCCCTAACGAGGGAATTCGGGTCCAGAGAGAGCGTAGTTTCCGATCTGTGGTAGTGCAGCCTTGGTCCATTACTCGGCTACCGAAGTGCATCTTATCTCGAACCCGCCTGGGAGGTAGAAGAACGGGGTAATACGCGACTGGCGCCCCCTGAGAAATAAATTGGTGTCGCGTCATTTTGACGCCCGGTAGTGCGTTCTTCTACAGTATCACCCCAACCATCTTCCAAGCAGAAATTTATGCTATAGATCTATGTGCCCAGGAATGCCTAAATAGAGGCACTCGAAGGGCAAAGATCTATATACTTTCAGATAGTCTGGCAGCATTAAAGGCTCTCAGCGCATATACCTTCGAGTCAAAAGTTGCCTGGGAATGCAGACAATCCCTGAAGCAACCGGCAAAAAACAACAAGGTTACCTTGATGTGGGTGCCAGGGCATGAGGGGATAGAAGGCAACGAATTGGCTGATAGCCCCGCAAGAAAAGGGGCTGAAGTCCGTTTTTTGGACCCGAACCGTTCAGTGGCCTATCGAAGGGACACATAACGGAGGAGGTCCTAAAATGGGAAAAGGAACAAAAGAGTCCTACTGGAGGAACACTCCAGGCCAAAGACAAGCAAAAAGGTTTATAACCTATTCAATAAAGAATGGCACAAGGCTTCTCGAACTTGAGAAGTACGACATAAGGCTGATCACAGGCCTTCTAACTGGCCATTGCCCCTTCATCTCAAGAACATGGGCATAGCAGATGATGACAAATGCAGATACTGTGAAGCTGCAAGTGAAACTGCGGAACATATACTTTGTGAATGCAAGGTGCTAATCCGCATTAGGTTAAGTACCTAGAAAAAGCGGAATTAACGCCTGAAGACATAGGGAAATTAGCTCCCAGGAAAATCGCAAGCTTTGCAAAAAGTCTTGGAATCCTGGGCAACAACTAGATACAGGGTAATTCACAAAAGACCTTTTAGGTCGAGGTGAAGGAAGGCCAACCCAGGGCCAAGCGACCCTTAAACAATCTACAAGTACAGCGTATATGTTTATTATGATGCTCAGAGTTATTGAAACAAAGAAATAGTCAAAATTAATATTTTTGATGTTCAAAATGCGAACCACCATTTCTAATACATCCACGTGCTCTGCTTCTCACTCCGGTGGTAGTAACGCCTAATCTCACTTCTTCTTTAATTATTACACCTGCCTCTTTAATTTTACTGATGATGTGGTCGCAGTGATTTATTTTATTCGTCTGCAGACGTGAAAATCGGGAGGTGTCAAGTCTGGAGACTTTGCTGGTCGCAGTCCTAAAAAGTAAAAATCTGTGATACTTTGTACGTATAATGGCATATATGATTATATTGGTTCGAAATAGCCTCTTCTATCAACCCCTTACAACTTTCTGTCGATGTACCACCAAACACCCTGTATAACACACATTTACATACATACCCAAATACGTACAAAAGGACATTGTTTATTTAATATTTGAGTTCAGCATATTACGAAATAAATTTATAGTTGCAATATATAAATATCCGTATAACTTCTTAATATCGGTACTCGCTAATGATTCCACTAGTTTTTTTAATCCCAAATATTAGTATAATTGATTATATTTGTGGTTCAATAAGTTACTAACTCCGATTGAAGAACTTATATCTAGATACATAATGGCTACCTTTTCTTCATATACCTTATTTGCTCCTAACATAGTCACATTATATGTCCATTAAAATGGATAGATGAACATCACATCCCATAGGCAACAGAGGCGGGTATGTGTGGAAGGGAAAATGTACAACATTGTACCTATTTTATGTGATAATTATTGGTTAACTTCTTGGAATATTAACGCAGAAATACAATAGGTAAAGATGTTTTATTCAAGCGAAATATGCATTGGAAGGATATTATTTATAATATTATTATTAAAACTATAAACTGAACCTCATCATGTTACGACTATTACCTACTTACTTATGAAACGATCGATTTCTGCAAATGGCACACCACTGTTGCATGTTGCTCTAAATTGTCACTAAACTGTCTAAATACGAACAAAGAATATTATTTAGGTATTAGGCAAATCACAACTTAAAATAAAAAGACTTCTTCACCACATTTTGATCGAAAAACACGAAAAACACTTATTAACATTAATGACGTATACTGTCAAAACTGTCAAATGAGATTATGATAATCGAACTGAAGCCGACCGTGTACGAGCGCCTTAGATTGGGAGTCTTTCGGGATCATAAAAATCATGCCATTATGTATCTAGATTATAAGTTCTTTAATCGGAGGTTACTAATAATTATGTTATTTCCTCAAAGAACATTTGTCATTATTCTGGAAACATATTAGTACCAATTCACAATAAATGTGATAAATCTACATCTACGTATAAATAAATCTGTAAAAGTAAGTATTTTTATAGTTTAATTTTTTGGAATTCAGGATATTTTCGAGTTTGTTAAACACTATCAAATACAAAAAATTGCACAGCCGCACAAAAAAAAATCTTTCAGATCTGGGCATCAGACTGTCATATCCCATAGTATCTTGACCCATTGAATCCAAATTTGTCATCAGATTTGAGCCAGCACGTCTCAGTTTTGCATAAAATGCAAAAAATCTTGGGCTTGTAACACTTATTTTCACGGTTTTTTGCATTTTCTGCAAAACTGAGACGTGTTGGCTCAAATCTGATAGCAAATTTGGATTCAGTGGGTCAAAATACTATAGGATATGAAAGTCTGATCCCCATATCAGAAAAAAAATTGTGTGGCTGTGCACAGCCAAAAAATTTTTTTTTTTTTATCTGGGGATCACACCCTATAGTATCTTGACCTGGTGAATCCAAATCTGCCATCAGATTTAAGATGTCTCAGTTTTGCAGAAAATGCAAAAAACATTGTCTTGTAGCGCTTATTTTCACGGTTTTTGCATTTTTTGCAAAACTGAGAGTGCTGGCTAAAATTGGATAGTAGATTTGGATTCAGCGGTTCAAAATACTATAGGATGTGAAAGTCTGATCCCCATATCAGAAAGAATTTTTTTGTGTGTGGCTGTGCTGTTTTTCGATCTATCTGTTTGAATACTTATTTGTTCTCATATCATATCTCGAAAATGGCTGATCATATTTTGATAACATTTTATACTCGTGTGACAATCTCTCCAATTTTGGAAATATGTTACTTTATATCGCATGTGATGACCAGATGGGGGAGACGCTGGAAAAGAAATGAGACATACACGCGACCGTAGCCGCAAGCATAAGTTAATGATACAAAAAAGAATTTAAAAAAATTGAACCGGCTCAAAAAAAGAGATCACTAAAAATTATTGAATTAAATTTCACCGTCTGCGTCTTCCGATTAATTGAACCTTATTATCTAATATCGATATTGAACTCGTTTAAAAATAAGTTCTGCTTCCTTATTAATTCATTTTTACACCGGCCTCAATATCAGTATTAGGTAATTAGGTCCAATTAACTGGGGGACGCGACGGTGAAATTTTATTTCATAATTTTTTTGAAGCCGGTTGAATATTTTATCAATTTTTTTTATATCCTTTCTAGCGGCCCCTTGTTTAACGTCTACATAAATAGTAAAAGAAAATATCGGTCGATTTGAATTTTTAAGCTTTAACATCAGTCTCGTTATAAGAGAATCTGAAATCTTCATGTATCCAATTTCATGTATTACTGCAAACATTTTACTACCCCGAAAATACCTAACTACCAGTTTTAATGCAACGAAATTTGAATTTTACTGCTAGCGCCTTCGCCAAATTTGCGATTAAAAAAACTTTCTCCAATTTTTGCTCTCCATATATTAGACGTCACTTCATGAAACTATGATGGGACTGTAGAAGAACTCACTACTAAGCGTCTAGGTGACGCGACACCAATTTATATTTGGAAGGGCGCCAGCCGCGTTCTGCCCCGTTTTTCCACTCCCAAGCGAGTTCGAGATAAGATATACTTCGATAGACGAGAAATGGGTCAAGACTGCACTACCTCAGATCATTAACGATGCTCCCTCAGGACGTGATTTCAATTATTCACTGAGAATAAGGACTTTTACGTCTTTGGATTATTGCGATTTTCGCATAAAAAATCCCTATCGAAAATTTCTCTCCGACGGCATTGGAATTTGACGTGATTTTGATCTGATTATACAGTAACAAGGGTTCTGACGTCCTTGGATTTTTGCTATTTTCGGATTAAAAAAATCCCTATCGAAAATTTATCTGCGTCGGGATTGGAATTTGACGTGATTTGTATCTATTTACCTACTAATAATGGTCTCTGCACTTAAAGATTTCTGGAAAAATAGCATAAAAAAAATCCCTATCAAGTTCCCGTAAGGCGACCAGAACACTGAGTATCAGACTTAAGGAATCATGAAATTCCGATTAACTCAGTTGTTTTCTTCCAAACGAAAACCAGGGATTAAGACTAGCAACAAGTCTTTACATCAATAAAATGCAATTAGTTCAAAGAATACCATTTATTTAATAAGTATAATAATACAGTGATTTTTTGCAAAATGATATAATGTGAAAGAATCACACCTCCCCAACTAAGGCAAATTACTTTTTAACCATACAAGTGAGAGCGTACGCTGACAATCGATTTGGTAGAAAAGATTTATTTAACTGCCTCGGAATTTAATGCAAGCCTTTTAAAAAGATTTAAAAATTTTGTATTTTTGGTAATTATTGCTGATTGAAAATAATATAAAAATATTTTACTTAAAAAATTTTGGTTCGCTTATGAATAGCTTAAAGGTCCCAGATCATGATTTTATAATTCACGAGACGGCGTTCGACTAATACCTAAGTTTAATAACTTTCGGCCAGTCTTACGACGTACCTACTTGTCCACATGCAGGTTCAATATAGGAAAAATGACAGCGACTCGCCTTCGAGCAACTTTTCGGCAAAATGGATTTTTGAGTCCTTTGTGCACAAGGCGGTTTTCTCTATAACTTTATTATTTGGATATGCATTTGGCTTTCCTACCATCGCTTGGCAAAGGGTCCCGCCGGTTAAGTATATGAAATTGGGCCCAGCGGCTTATTGGGCTATTCATTTACATAAATGTTGTTTATGACTAGAAATGCTCAATAAAATATATAATAAATCTCTATCCCCTATATTAGCAGAGTTATGGGGGCAACAACCCTAATTAATTTTTTTCAAAACTATTGAAGATAATTAATTGAAATTAATAGGAAGCGTTAATGTAAAATAGCTTTATATTTTTATTTTTTTTTATATTCCTATTACGTCATTTAGTATATAAAAAAAATAATTTTATTTTTGAGGGTGCTGTTTTTATATCAACCACTCGAGTGACACCCACCAAAAAAATATATATTATTTAACACTAACATAATTATCGTGTGTAAGAATTACTTCAAGGTCAAATTGGGAGAAGATGCTTAAAATATAAATCTAGGTAATGAACACAGGCACACAAAAAAAAATTAAGTGCGAAGCCACTTAATTCCTACTCATTTAAAAGCCACTAATCAAAAAAATATACTACTACTTGTAGCTTGACTCTCAATTATTTTTTTTTTGCTTCAGAAGTATTGATTTTATTAGACAATATGGTTAGGCCATTTTAATTAATCCACAGAAATATCTCCTCAGGAAAGGAGATTAGCGAAAAATGTTTCAGATAAAAGTTGTTCCATTCAGAGGGGGACATCTTTTGGACAGAACAGTTGTCCACCCCCCTCGTGATAAGCGGGGGGGGGGGATTTTTAATGGCACTCTCCATTTTTGATCGCGTATTCTGATTCTACGAAAAAAATTGCATAAATTTTGTACCAAACATTTTAACCTCCCCACAATAAAATTGTGGGGGGTTACTACAATTAGTCCAAAATCGAAAATTGAGATAACATCAAATCTTTACGTTTTGAGGTCCCAGGAACCCAAAAAAGTTGTTTTTGAAAAATGTCTGTGTGTGTGTATGTGTGTGTGTGTGTGTGTGTGTATGTCTGTTAGCACGATAGCGGCGAAGCCACTAAACGGATTTGGATGAAACTTTGCATGAGGGTTTCTTTAGTGCTCCAGAAGATCTGAAAAGGTTTTGGTTGAGATCGGATTACGTTTGTTGCTGTTTTGGCACAACAAGTTGTTTATTTTATGATTACTTACAATTTGTAATCGAACCATTGAAAAGCAGTAAAAATTCCGATTTCAACGATATATCACACTTGCACTCTTTAGCTTTGGTTTCCGTGAAAAAAAGTAAAAACCAAATAACACGCTTCTTGTGTAAAATATATTTTATAGTGGAACCACAGAATACAGTAACTGCACAGAGGCGAAGTCTTTGGCGGTTCCTTTCAGTTTTGATGGCTCGTTTTCTGTGACCTTGCGTACCAGTTGCGTCTACACCACGGTGTATTAAATAGGTGGTCCGGCACTTTCCTATTATAATAATGGCTTCGTAAGTGCATGGTTTCTATTTACTTTAATAGATGGCGCGAGCAATAAGGTCCTACAATTACCTGGGCATGTGCATCGTATAACTAACACAACCTCAAATTTTAAGGTGTTTTCGTTTATTCTCATATTTAATGTTTGTATAGGCATTTTTAGCTCGGAGCCATACTGGCTCCAAGCAAATATTTAAAATTTCACGCAAATAATTTTTCAATATTGTTGATTAATAAAAATAGACTGCTAATTATAGGTTAGATTCCTAACCTGCAAAAGTGTCTTATTTTATTGTGACAAACTATTTAAAACTTCATACATATTACGTTGAACTTGACTTTGGTTGCAGAAATTTTAATAATAGCTACGTAATACCTGTAAATCTTAAGAAATATATATTTTTGAGGTTAGCTGTGACGACACGTGCAATACTGCATGTAGTGTTACATATATTCTTTCAATGTTTTAATTTAGCTACTTAATGTCAGATGTCACTGGACTCTTGTCAAAAACAAGAAGCCGGGAATGTATGCAACACTGTATGTACGTATGCACAGAACCTGTAAAATTTTCTATCTATGCGTAAGTAATGAGAGAACTTATTGGTCCTGCCATCTATTACAAACTAGTTAGAACTTTATAAACATTACATTGAACTAGATTTTGGTCGAAAGTATGGGAACCAGGCAGAAATTTTAATAATAGCTACGTAGTACTAAATTTTAAGAAATATATATTTTTGAGGTTAGCTATGACGTCATGTGCAGATCCCCATTTAAGGATACACTGAAAAGACAGTGTATTTCGAGTTGGATTGAAAAATATTACGATTTGAATTGCTTATAATCGGCGCCTATTTTCAATTGAGTTGTACACTAGGTTTTATTTATGAGAATTTTAATTCTCGGTTAATGTTTTCAATATCCCAAAATGAGTGGAAAAAAAAATTCACAAATCCAAACTTAACACGATAAACATCAACAGTGTCAAGATAAAAGTGAGGTTGATTGTTAAACAATTAAGAAATTGCGATGAGTATACAAATTTGGTTTTGTGATTTAGTGAAAAATCGGCCGAGGCCAGAAGATAAAACAAAATATATCAACTCAAACTTAAACGATCCACCATGAACACTACTCCGGCCACATCTGGCAGGGAAGCTGTCCACCAAGAGTTATATGGTTTTTCCAAAAGATAGCCATCCCTACCACCCATTACCAACGAACGGATGTTTTCGTTTAGTTGTTTCCCGTATCAATAATCAAAATTATTAAGTGCTCTTGCCTACGAACTTAGTTTTTATAGTGTTGTGTTTATTAACCTCCCCACAATAATTGTGGGAGGTTACTACAATTAATCCAAAATCGAAAATTGAGATAACATCAAATCTTTACGATTTCGAGGTCCCGGAAACCCAAAAAAGTGGTTTGTAACTAATGCCTGTGTGTTAGCACGATAGCTACGAAGCTACTAAACGGATTTGGATGAAACTTTTACATGAGGGTTTCTTTAGTGCTCCAGAAGATCTGAAAAGGTTTTGGTTGAGATCGGATTACGTTTAGTGCCATTTTGGCACAAGTTGTTTATTTTATGATTACTTAGAATTTGTAATTGAACCATTAAAAAGCAGTATAAATTCCAATTTCAACGATATATCACACTTGCACCCTTTCGATTTGGTTTCCGTTAAAAAAATTAAAAATAATTCGTTATATGCGCACATATGACAGCATCCAAAAAATATTATTGGTATTATTGTTAGGGGAAAACGTATTTTGCCATCTGTCAAAAATATTTGGGTTGGTAACCTTTGTGAATGTTGATTTATAGCTTATGGTACGTGACGTCACAGCTAACCTCAAAAATATATATTTCTAAAGATTTAAGAATATTACGTAGCTGTTATTAAAATTTCTGCCTGGTTCCCGTACTTTCAACTAAAATCTAGTACAGTGTAATGTTTATGAAGTCCTAAATACTTTGTCCTAATAAAATAGGACTCTTTTTGTGGGTTAGAAATCTAACCTGTAATTAGCAATCTATTTTTTTATTAATCAATCATTTTTAGGTCACATGGTTTTGACAATTTTGACATTTTGCTTGAGGGACAACACGCAGTTTGCGTGGTTTTATATATTTTTTTCTGATTTTCTTGAGAAACTGTGTGTGTTTTCGTAATAATGTCATATAGTGAATATTATCCAACCCTTATGGGTGATGTAAAGTGTCGCTACGATGAGAAAATCAAAATAATAGACAATATTGACCCATACACCCTTGGAGTGGAGACTGGAGACCTTTCTGCAGATTTGTCTATTTTACCTTGTGTGTCCGTAATTAATATGGTAAATTACTTAGTGTCGACTCACAGCTTCTTCGCAGATCAGCAGTTAAAGGCATACAAATCTTTACAAGCATATAAATATTATGAGGCTGGATTTGTGCAAGAAGTTTGTGCAAGAAAGATAAACTCAAATGTATTCATTGTTATGGGCAAGGCAAGTTTACATTTAAATAACTAAGTGCTAGATTTCAGTGATATATTATCCGTATGTAGTATTCAATAGACTCTGCCAGAAAGTGATTTCTTTACCTTTCTTCTAAGCTTTTTTACATTCAAAATAAACCTTATCTCACAATCGCACCATGTCGCAAAAAAAGATGGTGTTTTATTTTTATTTCACATTTAAAACTGAGATTACTTCTTTGTTTACATTGGAATAGAAAGTTTGGTTATCCCTCAGGCAATATGGTCGACTTATCGTGACGTCATCCTAAGATGGTCTATATAGAAAAATTATTTGCATGAGTTTTTTAACTATCTGCTCGGAGTCACTGTGGCTCCAAGCTAAAAATGCGTAGTCAAACATTAAAAATGAGAATAAACTTGAAAAACTTAAACATGTTATGTCCCTAAATATATTTCATAACCTAAAAATCAACATTCGTAAAGGTTACCAACCCAAATATTTTTGACAATGTCAAAACTTATTTTAGTTGTTTTTTTTTTAAGGTAATAATTGTTTATAGCCGTGTTCGGATATTACGTCTGATTGATGCGACACGTCAGAATCGTTCATTGCAAATCGAGCTAACTGAGCTAAATCTTAAACGTTCGAATATTACAAAATAAAGGCCTCGGACGAAGCTCGACTTGCTCAACCTTTTTGATCGAGCAGGAAGATTTTAATTTGATGCATGCGTAGTCTGCTTGAACAGTCCATAATGTTATTGACTTGTTGAAGTTAGAGTGTCATTTGGGCTAAATTCTGTGTTATTATTTTTTTTTCATTATCCAATATTTTACAAAATCTTCGAAACGTTGTCTGTTAATACCCTTATAATATCCGGCAATTGATTAACATGCAACATAAACAAACATGAGAGGTTATGTTTTAACAGATTGCTTGTAGTCCGCTTCAGTTCGTTCGATATTTGTTGATGAAATAAATGGCTCCAAAGTCACGTGTAATTTATCTGTTTGCTTAGTGCTCTGATTTCCGATGTAATATCCAAATACAGCTGATAAGGATCCACCGTGTGGGGAGGTTTCAGCCGCTTCCAGTAGCTGCCGATTTTTTTTCTTCCCTTCACTCTGATCAGCGGGGGAGGGCGGTGTAACTTTCGATTTTTCAAAATCCTGCAGGCGAACATCTCTGAACTAGGGCATTTTTAGGAAAAATGTTTCAAACAAAGGATGCCCCTCTCTGAACTAAACAACTTTTGTTTGAAAAATGCCCTAGTTCAGAGATGTTCCTCTGCAGGTTTTTGAAAATTCGAAAGTTACACCTCTGTCCCCGCTCATAAGGGTGGGGGGAGGTAGAAGAAAATGTTTGGTACAAAAGTTATGTAATTTTTTTCGTAGAATCAGAATACGCGATCAAAAGTGGAGAGTGCCATTAAAAATTCAAAGGTTACCCCCACCCCAAACTCATCAGAGGTGGGAGGTGGAAAATTATTCTACCCCCTCTGAACGGAACAACTTTTGTCTGAAACATTTTTGGCTAGTGTCCCTTCCTGAAGAGATATTACTGTGGATTAATTAAAATGGCCTAACCATATTGTCTAATAAAATCAATACTTCTGAAACAAAAAAAAAATAATTGAGGGCCAAGCTAAAAGTAGTAGCATATTTTTTTTATTATTAGCTTCCAAATGAGTAGGAATTAAGTGGTCTAGGTCTTCGCTCTTAAATTTTTTTTGTGTGTGTTCATTATCTAGATTTATATTTTTAAGCATCTTCTCCCAATTGACCTTGAAGTAATTTTTACACACGATAATTATGTTAGTGTTAAATAATATAGATTTTTTTGGTAGGTGTCACTCAAGGGGTTGATATAAAAATTAAATTTTTTTTTATATACTAAATGACGTAGTAGGAATGTAAAAAAAATGTAAAATATAAAGCTATTTTATATCAACGTTTCCTATTAATTTCAATTAATCTTCAATAGTTTTGAAAAAAAATAATTTTAAATTTGGGGTAACAACTCCCATAACTCTGCTAATATAGGGGATGGAGGTTTATTATATATTTTTTATTGAGCATTCCTAGTCATAAACAACATTCATGTGAATGAATAGCCCAATAAGCCGCTGGGCCCAATTCCAAATACTTAACCGGCGAGACCCTTTGGCTTTGTATTGACCACACAACGCACTCGCCGAAATTATGAGTCGCTTGTTTAATGCGAGAAACCGGCCTTGTCCATTTTCACTGTTTTTTTGCCAATTTTTGCTTTTGCCAAATTCGTCGATCGCTCCTTTTTGATACATTGCCATGTTAAAATTTTATAGTTAGTCTTTAGAACAGGATATAATGACCTCCATGGTCAATGTCTTCGGTGGAAGAATTAAAGTTGGCGTACTTTTTAAAAAGTATGTCATTCATTTTTCCATGACCACCATATACTTTCACTCTCATATCCTGGACCAAAATATACGTTCCTAAGTAAAAATTCGGCGTTTCTTCGAATTTTTATCCGGTTGTGCCTAATGTCTTATCGAACTCATAACGGTTGTTTTGGGCTAGTTTGTGGTCCTGAAGTCTCTCAAACTCTTGAAAATGTCCTTAAATGAATTTCTATTTTGGCTCCGACCTAGGTCAATTCTGGAACGTTCTACAACACCACCGCCATATCTTAACACTGTGCAATAAATTTGATAAAAATGGCTTAAACTATCCAGAGTAATCAGCACACAAATGAAGAAAAAAGTTAAATTGTCCCTCTCCTTTTTAATTTTTTTGTCGGTAAATAAAAATAAGTTACCGAAATTTATTATAACTAGATTCAAACAATATATGTATACCTATTCTTAAATATGGAAAAAAATGATATCTATTAATTGTTCAGCATGTTTTTGAAACAATGATACAGGAAATAATATTAATTAGAGATGTAACAAATCAATGATAGGCAACTGGATGGATGTGAAAGCTTTAGTGCGAAATGTCGATTGTATATTTTATTCGTAATATTCGTTTAAAATGAAATAGTATAAACCATGATATTTAGCTTATTATCGATCGAATCATCATTCTCTCTAAATTGATCTTATTAGCTGTGAAGAAAAAATACAAGGTTAGAACGTGACTCAAAACTTAACTGTATCCGATTGTGTATGTATCCCAAAATATGTGGTGACGCATTATAAAAATTTCTAGATGATAATAATAACGAAATATCAAAAAGACAATTTAATTTAAATATTTATTGGTCCTTTTTGATCATGTGCATGATTTAAGACAAGTCATTGATACACTATTTTACGCAACGGATAAATAATATAAAAGCTTATATTAAAAGTCTTTTATAGTGTAAAACACACAGTTGTATAAGACGAAGACATAATACTGAAAAATGTATAGTACTATAGTACAATACAAAATTTGTAAACAAAATGAGAGCAAAAAAAATAATAGGACGTATTGAGGTTCATGTTAGCTTGTATATTAGTAGGCCTTACATACAGAAAAACTCTGATACAGAATAATAACATTTATTTGATAAAAACACCTTCAGTTTTTTCTAAATAAATACTCTTTCCTGATGTTTTATGTCATACGGTAGAAGGATAAATAGTTTCGGATCCATAAATCTTGGAGGCTCACTTGTGATTTTTAGTTTGGCACAAGGTTCATGTTGTTTATTTTTTTTGTATTTGCATGATAGTCAAAACAAAACCTACATACAGTATGTTCCTTAATGACGTGCTAATATATCAGGACGTGATTCCTTAAGTTATTTTATGAACAAAAGTTCTTATGAACATACCGAGTGGCTCAGCCGATAGAGACACTCTTGTAACTTTTGAATGGGCGAATTATTTTTTTTTAAATTTGGTGTAGTGATGTGGGATGGAATTTCCAATTATATGACGTAAAGGAACAAAATGGCCGACTTCTGGTTTCGATGCAATTGACATGAAAAGCAAATTTTTAAATGGGACAACCTGTATATTTTTACATATTTGGATCCTGCTGGCCAAAATACATATGATCTGGCCCTGAAATATTATTTTGATATTCAAAAAATATATCGATAAATCGATTATCAAAACATTTTTTTTTTAAATTATATATTTAGTACAAAGAGAAGGTGGGCATTATGCATATCATTGTGTTTAATTTAGTATTTGAAGAGATAATATTTTAAAGGTGGTTGCACACCAATTTTTAACAATTTTAGCAAAATCGCAACCTTCTATGATTAAAACTAAAAATTAAAAAATATTTAATCTACGTAAATCTATATTTTTTGAAAATCAAAATAATATTTGAGGGTCAGATCATATGTATTTTAGCCAGCAGGATTCAAATATGTAAAAATATACAGGTTGTCTCATTTAAAAATTTGATTTTCATGTCAATTGCATCGAAACCTGAAGTTGGTCATTTTGATTCTTTACATCATATAATTGGAAATTTCATCCCATATCACTGCACCAAATTTCAAAAAAACCCATTCAAGTTACAATAGTGTCCCTATCGGCTGAGCCACCCGGTATGTCCGCAACGGCTTAAATTTTTTGCTACAGGGTGTTAATTTTTTTTTTAAATCATTATTTTTTAATTGCTCAGAAAGTACATTAGATATTATTTTCAATTTTGGTATGTGCTAATAGGATATAAAACCACATATTTTAGTTAGAGAAGTTATTTTATCGCTCCACCAGTGGCGTTCCTGCAAACATGTCCTCTGATATTTTTTACGAAAAAATTGGTACGCTACACACTTCTTCATGCGAACATTTTTTCTGATTAGCCTGGTAAATTCTGCATGAAAACGGTCTCTTGCGTTTTTCTCGTCAGACGCACAGTTCTTGATTAAAACAATTAAATTCAAATTGCTTCATTTAGAAGTATTGACTAGTTATCTTCGAATAAATGACGTTTTTACAAACATCAGAAATTCAGAAATTTTTTCTTCTATAATGACTATTAAAAATATTTATCCGGTTGTAATATACCTATTTAATTAAATCAAATAGATATAAGAATGGACTGCAAATTTTATGTGCAATATTACTAGTTAAAACAGTAATTAAATATTAATTTTTCTATATCTTTTCAATATGATGTAACAGCCCAAATCATCCCTCTGTTAATTTCACGGTATTATTTTTAGTTCGATGTAAGTGTCGTGAATCTATATTTTAGCCAATGTGTTTATATAAGCTTAGTCACTATATTGTAAGGCACGTGGGGGCTGAATCCCCTTCGTATTGCGAGGGTATTGCTGGAATATCGCCCAATTACCGGCTCATCGTTGTGATCGCTGACAGCTCTTCTGATATCGACTGATAACAGTCTGATTTTGTTAAGTCATTGACCAATTATTATATTACATTTATTGACGTGCACCTGGTTTACGTTTTGTACTGTCCACGGTTCGATTGTCACACTAAAGGGAGAACATTACCAAATCAAGCGGTTACGGCTACTGGTTATGTTTTAATCAATTTTATATTATGTAAGATTACCACTTCGTTCATGGACGTCTGATTTGTGACATCTGATGTGCAACTGGAAAAGTGATTTTTCATGGTTGAACCTACCAGAAGTGCCCATGTTTTTATTTTTAGTTAGATAAGCTTGAAAGTCCCGTGATTTTTTAATTTCACTTCCACATTCACGTACTGGAATAGAAGTATAGTAACGGTATGACCTTGCGCGCACGATTACTCTTTAACCGTTTATGGCATGGACTTGAATTTGGTACTGCCCTACTAAGACAAGATGTCGTAACTGCAAAAAATTAATTTTTGAGATTTTAATTGCATTTGCACCGTATTATTGATCCTAACCACTATACAAAATGTAAAAGTCGCATCCAAAGCAAAACTAGTGAATATACATAACGAATATGTGTCGTATCTACAAAATAGACCTATTCACTAAGCTCAAAAGTCATATACGATCATTACCAGATTTATTTGTCGTAACTTAACATATATAACAATGTTTTGTTATATGATAAAAGGAACACATATTTATTTGCCAAAAATGAAAATCATGAATTATGAAATGTAGATGGCATAACATAATTCAGAAAATAGTTGATTTCTCTAAAATTACATTTTCTTAGATACGACTTCTTCTCATAGCAGGGCAGTATATATCATAACGAGATCTGAAACTGGATTATATTTTGAATGGTTGAGGAGTAAAGGAGGGTAAACAGGTAAAGCAAGCAGAAGTCCATACAATTGTGATCTAGTATACGAGAAGCCAAAATCTCAACATTTTTTTGGCACCAGCCACCCCACACCAGCACTCCCATTGTCACCCCACCCCATTATTAGTGGGGGTACAAAAATAAAATTGTGATGTAGTATGTGTACAAGAACCAAAGGCCTCAAAATTTTTTTGGCATTAGCCACTCTCACTACCACCATCCTCACTCCCGCCATCGCTGTGGTACATCGGTTTTTGACCATTTCAAATACCATTTCAAATATTATATTATTAAAGTTCTATGAATAATTATTTCCACACAGTAGAGGGTATAGTCAAAATTTCTTTCGTTGTAAGAGGCTTGGATAGGAAATCGGGATGTGGAAGTAGTGATTCCTTAGGTAGCAGTTTTTTACTGCATTTTCTTTTATAAAAGTGTGTTTAAAAAAAGTTTATATATATTCTTTTAAATGACCTATTTCTTTCAATATGACATTCAGTAAACCACTTATTACCTTTCCATTAAAATTTTAAATCCGCAATGTCATCGATGACTGCACTATCTGTTAGGGAGTAGTATGGAACAGCCAGAGAATATATTAGAAGTTCCGTGGATCTATAACATTTTAAGCGCTTGCCTTGGTGTGATAATAATGAAATAATATTGATACTAGAAAAACTGTAGTAAAGAATTTTAATATCAGGAGATCACAATCTACAAATTTCAATATCTTGGGCATCGAACTGGGGATAATCATATTGGTACTACGAGGTGTAACAAAATTGACTCTTATCCAGACAAGATTTTCTTTTTATAGTGTACATAGAGCATTAAAATTTCAAAGCAAAATTACAGTTTTACTGTAAATGTACAACGACATGTTAAAGTTACACCTGAATATGACTTACACCGACATTATTAAAAAAAAAATATGTATTTTTACAGAGTTATGTCATGGGAAATCTACTTTGTAAAGAGTTCAATTACTCCGTAATTTTACTAGTACTTTTAAAGTGTACATAATATTTTAAATAACTCTAGTGCCAAAAGCCAGCTGGCCACAAAATAGGACCATTATTTCCTAAAAATTGAAAAATATCTAAACTACTTTGTTCTTTATTAATGTCCAGTTAGCTAAACTAATTGTTAGCTATTAATTTAGATAATTTCTTGTTTCATTTGACGTGTGACTTGTTGGTAAATTGATCTTTGAAATTGTCTTACAGGCATATTGTCTACAAAGGGCTATATTTCTTGTTATAGAATGTTAATCAAATTTTCGGTATTCAAATTACCAAAATGAGGACCTATTATTTGGTATCCAATAAAACACCATACACCAAATCCAAATCGCCCTTGACGATTGACTATAGCGGTTACGTGTGGATTTTCACGAGCCCAATGGTGGTTATTATGGCGATTAAAAATTGAGGCACTGCTTATGACATTTCATTGTACTGACGCAAAAACCACTGGCAAAAATCGAGACACCTTTGAAAGTCGTTTGGGTATAGATGGTGACTAATCCCAATTTTGTACGGTTTGAATTTACTTGTTTTTAAGCAACGCAATGCAGTTGTTTTTGGAATTCCTAAATCCTGTATTTCGCGAGACGATATATTAGGATTTTCTCTTACAGTTTCTAAAACAATATTTTCTACAGCTTCTCCACCTCTTTTATTATATATTTCTGCTCGAGGTTTTACAAATTACACAGCCCCGCAAAAAAAAAGTTGAAAACAGCGAACCAGACCCATGTATTCCTATATATTTTTGGTCGCTGAATCCGAATCCGGGGTCAAAAGAAAATCGTACACCTCCAAAATCATTAGCTGGAGCCAAAAAACACCCCTGAAATGGGGTAAAAAGAATATTAAGCTACGAGGATAGTTGTTACATCTTAATCAATCAATATATAAATTAAACAGCATACAATACATATGAAACACACCCCCAGGGAGGGGCGAAAACTAGCCCCCATATATAAAAAAATCGATCCAAAACAGCAATGACTGCTGAACAAGCTCAAAATGTCTAAGTTTTGTTAAAGTGATAAGAAACTGCATCAGGTCCGACGTAATCTTCATAAACGGCCCCTATAGAGTTGAGAACAACCACCCAAGTTTAAAGGACACGAGAAAAACAAGAAAAAACGTAAAATGCAACAGGATTTCTATTTTCATGGATGCTATGATGGGCTGAAATTGCGTTCTACTCTAAAATAGAACTAAAAAGTTACGTACCATCAACGTTCTACAGTGTCAACCCTCAGAGGGTGTGAAAACTACCCCCTATGTAAGGTTTGACTATAAAAAGTTACAGTGACTTCTATAAAAATTCGAAACACCTGCGTTGTGTGGAAGAGAGAAGAAACTAGACTATGTTCGACGTTGTGCTTGAAAACCACCCCCGCGGGGTTGAGAGACGCCACCCAAAAAAAAAACTATGGAAATGAAACGAATAAGCAACAGTATAACTTTTTCGTTACATCTTGAATTACGGTAGTTTACATCCTTTCTGGGGGTGTTACTTAATAACATTTATAGGACATGAGTTTCAAATTCTAAGTGTGCAACACGATTTTTGCCAATCATAGCATCCATAAAAATGTAAATCCGGTTAGTTTCTCTCTGTTTTTCCAGCATCCTACAGATATAAGGGTAGTATCTCGCAACCCCGTGGGGGTGGTTTTCAAGCACATCGTCGAACACAGTCTTCTTTCTTCCACGCAACGCAGGTGTTTCGAATTTTTATAGATGTCACTGTAACTTTTTATAGTTAAATCTTACATAGGGGGTAGTTTTCACACCCTCTGAGGATTGATAGTGTAGGATGTTGATGGTATGTAAGTTTCAGGTTCTATTTTAGGGTACTACACAATTTTAGCCAAACATAGCATCCATGAAAATAGAAATCCTGTTGGATATTACGTTTTTTCTTGTTTTTCTCGTGTCCTTTGAACTTAAAGGTGGTTGTTCTCAACCCTATAGGGGCAGTTTATGAAAATTACGTCGAATATGATGTAATTTCTTTACACTTTAATAAAACTTAGACATTTCGAGATTTTTCAGCAGTCATTGCTGTTTTGGATCGATTTTTTTATATATGGGGGCTAGTTTTCGCTCCTCCCTGGGGGTGTGTTTCATATCTATTGTATGTACGCTGCTGTTTAACCTTAATTTGTATAATTCGATTGATTAAGAAGTAACAACTATTCCCGTAGCTTCATCTTCTTTTTATCCCATTTCAGGGGTGTTTTTTGGCTCTAGCTAATGATTTTGGAGGTGTACGTTTTTTTTGACTCCGGATTCGGATTCAGCGACCGAAAATACATAGGGATACATTGGTCTGGGTCGCTGCTTTGAACTTTTTTTTTGTGGGTCTGTGTTATCCAAACTCTTTTAAATTTTGTTTTAGCCTTTTGAATATTTTTATGTCTGGCTGTCTCTTTTCTGGATATCTAAAAATATTGTTTAGGCGGCACTTTTGGCACAAAGTTTTGCTGCCTATAACCTACCTATTAAAACAAACTCGAAATTAGTGATGGGCGATGGCAACCGATGTGTCAGGAACATCGATGTTTCGTTGATGATGTTAAACCCCTTCCTCGCTTACCAAAAATTTTTTCGGATACCCCCCGCTCATCAAAGAATTGTTTCAGATCCCCTCCTCCCCCGCTCTTCAATTTTCAAACAGTAACATCGATGTTTCGATGGTTATTATACATCGATGTTTTTTTATCGATATTCTTCCTACATCGATGGCGGTCTTCGATGCCAACATCGATGTTTCGCAAACATCGCCCAGCACTACTCTGTAGCTAAATTTGAATCTTCTTCCGCGTTCTATAAAACAGTTAATCATCATATTTTTCACCATTACTGAATTGAACCATTTTTAACAATGCTCACTCACAATTAACTCACAAATTAGTTTTTGACATTTGCGATTATTTCGATTTTCTTTTTTTTACCATGGCCTTCTCAATAAATATTAGAAATGCGATAAATATGCATAGATGTCAATGGAAGACAATTCGAACATTTATTTTAGTTTAGTTTTTCCTATTTTTGGAAAAATTATTTTATATTATAAGAAGTGTTGTTGTTAATAGTTTTACATGGCATTCTCACAAATATATTAAATTTTTTGAAACTTAACCACTATTTTTGGAGATAAATATGACATATGATATATCGTTGGATAGCTAATTTAAGTTGTAATCGAATAATGAAATAATTTACAGGGGTTCCATTTAGAAAAACGCAAGCTATGTCCATGTCTCTAAAATTGAGGCATGCATAATTTTCTTCTTATCAGCAACGGATTCTACTCAAAAAGTGCCTTAATAATGTGTTACTCGATTACACTCCTCTGTTTGAATATTAGTTTAAATTCTTAATCCTATGCACAAGAAATAATTTCTGCATTATATACAAATAATTTTTTTGCTTAAAATTAACTTGTGTAGTACACATATTGATATATACCGAACAAAAAGTAGAAATGTAAGAACAGTCGACTACTAACAGCCAAATGACCGCAGAGCTCCGTACCTTGAGACTAAAGTAGCACTTGACGATATTCAGTCGAGACAATCGCAACTGAAGAGTCTTCAGCCATCTCTTTCAGAGACCACACACCAACATAATCTACAAAATACAAAAGTTCCACACAGCATTAAATATAATAATATACCTCTTAACTTTTTAGACCTACACCTTTCACACAATAAAATGGGGTTATAGGGATATATTAGCAATTCGAGGAATTTCTAGTGTTTTTCCTAAAAGGTATGAATTTAAGGATGGAAGTGCCTACCTGAGTTGTGATCGAGTATACTGGAAGAACATACCATAGTTTGTGCTGTTTCATTTTCATTAAATGTTTTGAAATAGTTATGTAAATGAAGATAATACTTATTTATAAATTTTAAAGCGTAAATTAGTAAATTCGATGTTGTGGGACCATGTTTTTCGAATATTACAATAATATAAGGTTTTATAAGACTGTAGGATTTGCAATTTAACGGTATCCAATAAAATAAGAATTTATTCATAGGTCATATAATAATAATATAATAATAATAGGTGTTATCACAAAAAAAAAAGCACAAAGTAAAAATAAAAATATGTAAGAAATATTTGACACATTAAAATTACTATGAAGAGCATGTCTAATAAATCGTTTCGCAGGTATTCTTCGAAATTATAGAAAGCCTTTGATCTTAAGTAATTTTTTATTTTAGATTTGTAAGCTATAAAGTTTAGAGACTTTATCTTTTGAGGCAATTTATTATAGAATTTGATATAATAGTAACCCGTGCCATCTCTCGACCTTGATAGGCGTAAATAATTCTGTTGAATGTTGTTTCTGTGTCTAGTTTGGTATGCATGATTCTGGGAGTGTGTGGACAACTTGTCGATGTTTAATTTAATATAGATTAGACATTCCAGAATAAAGGCACATGGTAGCGTACAAATTTTCAGATCTATAAAATGGTTCCTGCAATCATCTCTATATTTAAGTTGTGCTATGATCCGAATGAAGAAAGAAACTTAACAGATACATTTTTCTTGGGATCATCATCGTCAGTACCTATGACGTAGAGAAAAGTAATCGTTTGAGTCTTGCCTATATTTAGGTTCAAGCTGTTTGCGAGAAACCACTGCTTAATAGCCCAGACGACAGAGAACATTTTATAGTGAAACCCACAAAAAGTTGCAAACTGAATAATTTTTTTTTAATGAGTTCGTGAAAATATATAGAATAATATCCTATTTCGCTTGAATGCAGAACATAAAAAAAAGTGGAAAAAAGTTTTTTTACCAATTTTTTCAAAATTTTAAAATTAAATAAAGCTTTTTTCTCTTTCTGATTACACGTTTTAAACATTTTTCTTAGTGAATAGGGGGATAAATAGTGAGTATGCAACGCATACACAGACACCAAACATAGCCGCTGAATCGCTCGCATGAATTTTTACGTGCCTTTACTGTATTGTATTTATTACAGGTACACCCTCCGATTAAAGAACTTATATCTAGATACATAACAGGCTATCTTTTCATTATATACCTTGTTTGCTCCTAACATAGTCCCATTATATGTCCATTAAAATGGATAGATGAACATCACATCCCATAGGCAACAGTGGCGTTGTGTGTGTAGAAAATGTGTAGAATGGTAAATATTTTCATTAAAATGAATTATTGCAATTCCTGCATTACCGGCTCTTTATATAACGTGATGTAGGCATACGATATTACAGTAAGATAAAACAGTAAGATAAATATGTATTGAAAGGATATTAAAATTTAATTGCTATTTACTTTATAACTGTAAACTGAACTTCATCATGTTACGACTATGGAACGATCGATTTTCTTCTTTTCTAAACTGCTTTCTGCAAACGGCACAGCACTACACTATTTATTTGCACAAAATATATTGTCACTAAATTGTGTAAATATGAATAGAGAATATTATTTAGGTATTAAGCAAATCACAACTTAAAATAAAATTACTTTTTCACCAGTTTTTGGTCGGAGAACACGAAAAACATTTATTGACATTAATTGCCGAACTGTCAACTGAGATTATGATAATCGAACTGAAGCCGATCGTGCACGAGCGGCCGCGAATACGCCGATGGGCCAATCAGCAACTTATGGGAAGAAGTGCCTTAGATTGTGAGTCTTTCAGCGACAAATAAATCAATGCCATTATGTATCTAGATATAAGTTCTTTAATCGGAGGGTACACCTATCCACATTTCAGCTATATCCAATGGATTCCTTATACATTTGTTAATGTATTGGAAAAGTTCCAGAATTTATATTCAAAACAATCAAAGATATTTTCATAGTTATAAGGATAAGATCGTGAAAATCGCAATTTCTTATCATGATCTGATTGATCATATTTTCGAAAAATTGCATACAAGTAAACGATTTTGTGTTTGAACGTTCGAAAAATATATATTTTTTTCCGAAATAGTGATATTATATTTTTTCCAATGGGTCAATTTCTCGACAAGTTACAGCCTCCAATACATATATTTATCAAAAAAAAATCATCAAGCAAGGAAATTAAAATGATTTGAGATGTACTTTTTTTAAATCCTCGTTATTACAACGTGATAAACCATAATAATCATGAAGTGTACATACTTTTCAACAGTTCTCAATGAAGAAAGAATTTTGTTTATTGCGATGATTGAGTTCGGGTGTGATAATATATATATAAGTATATTTTTCCCATCCATCCTTTGCTTGTATTGTTTAAAACAAAAAAGCATCAGAAAGCTACAATTTCCATCTTTTAAGTGAACCAACACTCATATAGATTGAACAAATTCTGATTTAGTGACATATAATTCAGTGCGCCGGTTCACAGTCATGCGTATTCAAGCGCGTGCACGATGGATCTCGCTCCGAGTTATAACGTTACACTTGACTATTTTTTTCCGGGAAAACCGTGGCTTTAACGATAAATTTTGTTAGAATATTTTTGGGATCATAAAGACGTAATCTATCCACCTGTATTTTTTATTTTTTTCTAGCTTGATTTAATTTCAAAATTTTTAAAAAATGGATGAAAAAAATTTTTTTTTCACTTTTTTTTTGTTCTACACCCGAGCGAAATGTAAAGTTTTCAGGGTATTATTCTACACACTTTCACGAACTCATTAAAAAAAGGTTTACACAGTTTGCAACTTTTTGTGGGTAAATACGTACGTCGACTGGGCTATAATGTTGATTTAGGTGTTTGCAACATTTTCAGCTAACGCATCAATTTGATTGTTGCTGCTCAAGACCGTGGTATCGTTGGCAAATAAAATAATATCGGAATTTTTATCACAGTTTGCTAAAACATTGATATATACAAGAAAAAGTAACGGACCCAGAGGTGTTCATGTTATAAGAAACATATTGCTGTCTATTAAAAAGATAGGATTTATTAAACTGTTAACATCAAAATTGTAATAACTGAGCTTTTGTAACAAGGTATTATGATCAACACAGTCAAATGAGTCATAAGTGAAATTACTATTTTCAAATTTATTTATCACAATTTAAGTTAAGTTGTTAATAGCTAAAGTTGCAGACCGATTGTTCCGAGAACCATATTGGGAATTATGGAAAATATAGTGTTTTCAAAGTACCGAGAGAGTTGTTTTTTTAGGATTTTTTCGAAAATTTTTGCTATGATGGGTAATAGCGAAATAGGTCTATAATTCGATGCGTCGTCCTTATCTCCTTTTTTATAAATAGGTGTAACCTTAGCTATTTTCAGAGCCGATGGAAAAATGTTATCCTTAATGCACTGATTTATTATATTGGTTAAGGAAAAAACAATTATATATTTCAAGGTTTTTATGATTCTGGTATCTATGCCATAGGAATCTTTGCTTTTAGAATCTTTTAATTCGTTTATTATATTTCTAACCTCATTATCTGATACTTTTTAAATTTAAAACTTATATTAGGTTGAATGGTTTGAAGATAATCAGAGAAGTGTTCATTAGGTGTTGGCAAATTGTTTACAATATTTATTGTTTATAATTTATTATTTGTGGCATATTCATGATTTCTTAGTTTGTTGGGTATTTTGCCACTGTAAAAATATTTAAAAATTTTGATGAAATAAACCTCTGCGCCAAAAGGATCAGACAGAGGTTGGTTTTTTATACTTCTATTACAAAATGTCTCACACCTAAAAATATATAAACTGAAACAAAATTGTTAAATGATAAATTGAAAAATTAAAACGTAGGCAGTTGACGTTTCGGAAAATAGTTCTTTTTCCGTTATCAAAACTTTCACTTTTGAGAATGTCAAACCAGACAGTTTGTTGTTTATGTATTTCCATAGTCACGTGAGACATTAAATTATATTTATTTTATTTTTACTTACTTCGTCTCTGAGGATCGGCAACCAGCTAGTACAGAAATCTACAGAATAATTAGAAACACATTTATCCTCATTTAATAAAATAATAGCGGATTCCTTAAGTTTTCTTTTAGTTGAGTTGCTTTCTTTTTCCAAAATTTTCGCGGAGTCCCACTGGATCCTATGATTGTTATCCCACGCATGTTCACAAATTTTTGATTTTTGAAATTCTCCCTTTCTAGCATAATCTCGGTGTTCACCAAGCCTTACGTTGAAAGGTCTAGATGACTCACCTACATAATGCTTACCGCACTCACATGGAACACTATAAATACAATCCTTGGAATTTTGAATAATATTCACCGGTTTAGTCTTTGATAAAACAGATCTTAATGTGGTTCCTGTTTGAAAAACTGTTCGTACAGAAAATCTATTTCCGATTTTTCTCAATTTATCCGATAAACCTTGTATGTATGGAATTACTGCTAAAGATCTAAATTCAGGTTGTAAATGTTGAGTGGTTACTCTACTTTCAATGTTTGCCATCTGGCTATCAACAAAACCCTCGGGGTATTGATTATTCAATAGAACGGTTTTAATAAATTTTTTCTCATTACTTAAACTTTCATCATTTGAAGAAATTACTTTAGCCCTATCATACAAACATTTTACGACACCTCTCTTAACGCTAATATGTTGATTTGAATTGAAATTCAAATATCTGTTTGTGTGTGTTTGTTTTCGATAAACACTGGTTTCATATTTATTATCTAACTTTTTAATTAAAATATCTAAGAAAGGTAATTCATTATTATTCTCTACTTCTATTGTAAAATTAATTGAAGGTTCCTTTTCGTTAATTTGATTTAAAAAATTATTTAAATGTTCTTTGCTATGAGGCCATAACGCAAAAATATCATCAACATATCTCCACCACACTATAGGTTTATAAATTAAGTTATTAATATTATTTTCTTCAAAATTTTCCATAAAAATATTGCTTAATATTGGAGATAAAGAAGAACCCATGGCCATACCAAAGTTTTGTTGATAGAAGTCATTATTTAATTGAAAGTATGTCTTTTTAATGCAAAGAGTAAGTAATTCCATTATAGTTTCTATGCTTAATTTAGTTCTATTCGCCAAATTTCCATCATGTTGCAATTTCCTTTTAATTATTGTTAATGTTTTATCTACCGGAACATTTGTAAAAAGGCTTACTACATCAAAACTCACCATTAGATGATTCTTATTAAAATTGTTTTCAAATAGTTTTTCCAAAAAATGTTTGCTATTTTTAATATAAGACTCAGAAGAACCTGATAAAGGATTTAAGAT
Source organism: Rutpela maculata (assembly GCA_936432065.2). Taxonomy (NCBI): domain Eukaryota; kingdom Metazoa; phylum Arthropoda; class Insecta; order Coleoptera; family Cerambycidae; genus Rutpela; species Rutpela maculata. The sequence continues at coordinate 287,233,551 of OW386285.2, read as the reverse complement.
TTTTAATAAAAATTTGGAGAGATTACTAAATGGAGAATTAATTGAGCTCACAATCGGTCTAAGAGGAATTTGAGGTTTATGTATTTTTGGTAAACCATAAAAATGAGGAGGTTTACTATGATGTGGAGTTAGAACCTTTCGCTCAAAATCGGTAAATTCATTTTTGTATTTAAATAGAGTCCTATATATTTTGCTTTCTAAAGATTTTGTTGGATCATTATTTAATTTAGAATAATTTCCATCATTAATTAAGTTCATAATCTTTGTATTATACACAACTGTATCTAAAATTACAGTGGCATTGCCTTTATCAGCGGGTAAAATTTTAATACTTTCGTCATTTCTTAAAGATGTAATTGAAAGTTTTTCATCTGATGTTAAATTAACCCTCGTCTTATATTGTTTTTCTAATTCAATTTTTGAACGAATTCGGTATTCGTTGGCATCATCTATTGATGGCAAACATTGAAAGTAGAGTAACCACTCAACATTTACAACCTGAATTTAGATCTTTAGCAGTAATTCCATACATACAAGGTTTATCGGATAAATTGAGAAAAATCGGAAATAGATTTTCTGTACGAACAGTTTTTCAAACAGGAACCACATTAAGATCTGTTTTATCAAAGACTAAACCGGTGAATATTATTCAAAATTCCAAGGATTGTATTTATAGTGTTCCATGTGAGTGCGGTAAGCATTATGTAGGTGAGTCATCTAGACCTTTCAACGTAAGGCTTGGTGAACACCGAGATTATGCTAGAAAGGGAGAATTTCAAAAATCAAAAATTTGTGAACATGCGTGGGATAACAATCATAGGATCCAGTGGGACTCCGCGAAAATTTTGGAAAAAGAAAGCAACTCAACTAAAAGAAAACTTAAGGAATCCGCTATTATTTTATTAAATGAGGATAAATGTGTTTCTAATTATTCTGTAGATTTCTGTACTAGCTGGTTGCCGATCCTCAGAGACGAAGTAAGTAAAAATAAAATAAATATAATTTAATGTCTCACGTGACTATGGAAATACATAAACAACAAACTGTCTGGTTTGACATTCTCAAAAGTGAAAGTTTTGATAACGGAAAAAGAACTATTTTCCGAAACGTCTACTGCCTTCGTTTTAATTTTTCAATTTATCATTTAACAATTTTGTTTCAGTTTATATATTTTTAGGTGTGAGACATTTTGTAATAGAAGTATAAAAAACCAACCTCTGTCTGATCCTTTTGGCGCAGAGGTTTATTTCATCAAAATTTTTAAATATTTTTACAGTGGCAAAATACCCAACAAACTAAGAAATGTTTACAATATTATCAGCAATATTTGTGAAGAAGTTATTAAAAGAGTTCGCATTTTCGATGTCAGTGGGTGCAGTGTTTAGGTTAGGATTATTGTTTTTGATTATATTCCACATGGTTGCTTGGGGATTAGCAGAGTCCTTGATATATTTGTCATTGGTCACTTTCCTTGCTTTTGAAATTTCAATCCTGTATTTTCGTCTAAATGATTTGACAGTTTCATTGGAGAAAAGTGTAAAATCTTGCTTATTAACATCTCTAAGGAAATTTAAATTGCCCCGCATATTTTACTTCCACATCCAGTGGAAGTATAGTAACGACAAAAATTTTTTTTAAAATTTTTATTGTTCAGGCTTAGAATGTCATGAAACGTCGAGATTTTAAGTTTGAGCGAAAAAAAAAAATTTCTGTCTGTCGGTCTGTCTGTAACTTTTTTTTTGTGCGCACGTTTACTCTGAAACTGTTTAAGATATTGACTTGAAATTTGGTACATATATACATACATATATGTAAGTTTCAATATGCACGAGATCAGGAACTAGATTATATTTTCATCTTGTTCCGTCGAAGGGTTGGGGGTAAATTGGGGTAAATTTGGGGTAAATAGGTAAATCAAGCAGGTATTTAGTATATACAAGAGAAGCTAAGGTCTCAAAAAAAAATTTTGGCATTAGCCACCCCCACCCCATTATTAAACGGGATGAAAAAAATTGTGATTTAGTGTATGTACAAGAACCAGAAACCTCAAAATATTTTTTTACTTCATCCACCCCCACTACCACCTCCTATCACCACCCCCACCCCACTACCGATGTGGGGTATCGTTTTATGGGTTTTTGGGGTAAAAGATTTCAAGTATTATATTATTAAAGTTCCATAAACAATTATTTCCACATACAAAATTTTTTCGTTGTGAGTGACTTGGTTAGAGAATTTGGATGTGGAAGTAACGCCGCGAACGCACTAAGCGACCGCGACTGCGACCGCGACCAGTGGTTTACATTGGGTTAATTATATCAGCAGACCACAGTCGCGGTCGTGGTCGCGGTCTCGCAATGAGTGCTGATACAATTAACCCAATGTAAACCACTGGTCGCGGAGACCATGGTCGCGGTCGCGGTCGCTTAGTGCGTTCGCGGCGTAATGATTCCTTGAGCAGCGGTTTTTTAATTCAACATTGAACTACGTCTCATTCGAAAAACTAAAATGTTTTTGCAGTTTCGATTTCATTGGGAGGTTAGTTTTAATTGCCTGAGTTAGTTTTCCTAAAAAGCATTTGAATTTGTTTTCGATGTCTAATGCTGAGTTATTTACAAAATCCCAGTTAGTTTTTTCAAGGTAATTGTATAACCGAAACAAACCGAGTTCAGTTATTGGTCTGTAGTTAATTTTGATTCACTTTTAACTTGAACGAATATACCAAAGTGGTCTGACAGATTCGTATTCGATACTTTAGCAGAAAACTCAGAGGAATTTATATTTGTAAAAATATTGTCTAAGCAGGAATTTTCTTGGGTGTTATTAAAAATTGTGGGAGATAATCCAAAAGATTGACAAAGATTGCATACTTGCAGTGCATTATTATCATTTGTGTTAAATTTTACATTGAAGTCACCTGTTAATATTATTACTTCCACATCCAGTGGAAGTATAGTAACGACAAAAAATTTTTTTAAAATTTTTATTGTTCAAATAGGCTTAAAATGTCATGAAAAGTCGAGATTTTAAGTTTGAGCGAAAAAAAATTTCTGTCTGTCTGTCGGTCTGTCTGTCTGTCTGTAACTTTTTTTTTGTGCGCACGTTTACTCTGGAACCGTTTAAGATATTGACTTGAAATTTGGTACACATATGTACTTTAAGAGTATAATCTGCGGTCAGTGAAATGAAGAAACGAATTATTCGGCTTATTTTTGAAGGTAGAAACTTCAAATTTTGTACGTATGCATTAAAATATATATTCTAGTTCGTCACGTTTTTATTTTTTTGTTTTAGTCAAAAACACGTGATCAACGAAAAAATGGACGTCGAAAAATTGGAATTTAGAAAAAACGAAATCGTGACGACCTAGATAGTCCATAATTAATTACGTGGATAAAATATAACCTCTTAATTTTCAAACATAGATTCAATAAATAGTTTCCAATTTTGCCGTCAATAGATGGCACTCGCCTCGGCATTCGCATAGCTTTACACGCTCTCAGACTTTAGGGAGGAACTTGTTGTCATGGAGACCTGACGCGAATGAATGCTTGCCAGGGAAGCATTTAGGAGTTCTGGTAATTGTAATCTTAAATTTATTTATAAATTATTTTGCCCACGACTATTAAATAATATACTCATTATGTGTGTGTTTCCCCAAGGATAATGCTATCCATTATTCCCTGCAGTGAATAATGATTTCATTATTCACTAGTGAATAATGAGGACAGTCAGTTGTTTTCATGTTAGTGACTTTTTACTACAAATTTTAAATGTCAAAATTGCAGCATCCAAAAGACAAGTGTTGTTTCTCTAAGTTTTCTAGGAAGCACTCAAATGGTACATGCCGAAGAGGTACTTTAATGAATACTCAAAAACTACATTAGTAAGTTTATTTCAAAGAATCATGTATTAGCAACACGCGGAAGTCTCCAACATTGTTTTTGAAACCATTTACCTGGGCGCCTACAAACTGTATTATTTTATAAGTAAGCCATGGCAATGCATCAAAGCGTAATTTTGTTATTGATGAAACGTCAAAATTTGTGTCATATTTATCTCGTTCATTTAAGTTTGTTAGTTGTCTAAAATAAAAAAAAGTGAAACTATATATGGAAACCGCCAGACATTACCAAAGCTGCTGAAATCACCTCTATGCATTTATGGCCAGAAAAATCGAGTAAACAAATCTTTTATGCATTGGATATTTGCCAAAAATGCTAATTCGTTCTCAGAATCAGTTCTACTGGTGTACTTTTCAGAACTATCCACAAAATTTTTTAGCATACAATATTGTTTTTAAATTTTATTAAGTACGCGGTTATGTGTCAAAAGAACAGCTTGTCAAATTGAACTTGAACGTCAACGTTATTTACAATAATTTTACATTAAAATGTTAAAAATAGATGGAACTTATAAATTTCTTCAGTAAATAATTTAATCAAGAATATTTAATTGTCGTGGACAAAATATAGTATTCTACTCGCATATAATGACTACTATTCACTCTGGTGATTTAAGACACTCGCCTACGGCTCGTGTCTTAAACTTCACCCTCGTGAATAATAGCCATCATTATATGCTCGTTGAATAATATACTATTATCTTACAGGAATGACTTAATAGATGAAATTCTTGAAAATGTTAATACATAAATAAAAGGTGCCAAATAGAGAGGACCGTTTTGTATTAACACTCCTACAAATTTTATTATGAAAATTTGAATGCGGTTTTTAGTTAGGTCAGAAATCAATTTATTCGAAATTATTACCAAGCAAAATGTACAGGGTGTCTCAGTCAACGCGCTATGCTGGGTTTTCTCGGTAGTTTCTGAGATAAGTTTATGGTTCAAAATCCAATCTGACGTAGGTTTTCCGAGGAATCTCATACTGCTAAGATATTTAGGAATCCAAAATGACGGACGAATTTCGTCATCTACGATCCTATTCGACTGAAAATCGATATCTGGGGGTTTTCGGGGATGCGGTTTACGAATTTTTGGTCAAAATTTAGGAATCCAAGATGGCGGACGAATTTCGTCATCTATGGACCTATTCGACTGAAAATCGATATCTGGGGGTTTTCGGGGATGCGGGTTATGAATTTTTGATCAAAATTTAGGACTCCAAGATGGCGGACGAATTTCGTCATCTATGGTCCTATTTGACTAAAAATCGATATCAGAAGGTTTTCGGGGATACGGGTTACGAATTTTTGGTCAAATTTTAGGAATCTAATATGGCGGACGAATTTCGCGATCTATAGTCCTATTCGACTGAAAATCGATATCTGGGGGTTTTCGGGGATGCGGGTTACGAATTTTTGATCAAAATTTAGGACTCCAAGATGGCGGACGAATTTCGTCATCTATGGTCCTATTTGGCTGAAAATCGATATCTGGGGGTTTTCGGGGATGCGGGTTACGAATTTTTGATCAAAATTTAGGACTCCAAGATGGCGGACGAATTTCGTCATCTATGGTCCTATTTGGTTGAAAATCGATATCTGGGGGTTTTCGGGGATGCGGGTTACGAATTTTTGATCAAAATTTAGGACTCCAAGATGGCGGACGAATTTTGTCATCTATGGTCCTATTTGGCTGAAAATCGATGTCTGGGGGTTTTCGGGGATGCGGGTTACGAATTTTTGGTCAAAATTTAGGAAACCAAGATGGCGGATGAATTTTGTCATCTGTGATCCTATTCGAATGAAAATCGATATCTGGGGATTTTCGGGATGCGGGTTACGAATTTTTGGTAAAAATTTAGGAATCCAAGACAGCGGACAAATTATAACTATATTTTGACCCCCCTTTATTTATGTTATTATTGGAGACAAAAAAAAGTTTCGTATAAGAGTTGTAAGGTTGTATACATATTTTTTTAAATGCAATTAAAAAACAATTGCTTGGATATGTCACGTGATATAACAATGAAGGTTGCTTTTTAAATGAAAAACCCTGTATATTTTTACATATTCTTTTAGATCCTTTATCCCTAATTTCAAACATATAAGGATCTAGCTGTAATATTTTTTGATATATCGGACATTAAATATGCTCCAAACATGCATATAGGTATTTTAGGGTTTCTGACGGAGCGCAGTCAGTGGCGGATTTAGGGGGGGGGGCTATAGGGTAAAATCCAAGCGCGGCAATTTTTTTGAAAAACACCAAAGACATAAAAACAAAAAATTATTATTATTAATATGTTCTATCAGAACATGTTTAATTTATTTGAGAACGTGTTTTTTATAATAACTAGACTAAAGTTCCTTATTATAGTCAACAGTACAGGGTGGTTGTGCAAACGTTAGAACCTCATTTAACTTCTTTATTTTTGGAGTTACGTAAATACGTTCAAAAATAAAAGTTATGAGATATCACATGTATTTTCCAAACATCATTTCAGCAAAACAATTCAAACAAGTCGAATTTCGGAGATATGAGCTTTACCTTGGTTTTACTTCCACATCCAGTGGAAGTATAGTAACGACAAAAAAGTTTTTTAAAATTTTTATTGTTCAAATAGGCTCAGAATGTCATGAAACGTCGAGATTTTAAGTTTGAGCGAAAAAAAATTTTCTGTCTGTCGGTCTGTAACTTTTTTGTGCGCACGTTTACTCTGGAACCGTTTAAAATATTGACTTGAAATTTGGTACACAAATGTACTTTAACGAGATCTGGAACTAGATTATATTTTCATTTTGTTCCGTCAGAGGGTTGGGGGGTAAATTGGGGTAAATTTGGGGTAACCAGCTAAATCAAGCAGCTAAGAGTCCAGAAAATTGGTATTTAGTATATACAAGAGAAGCTAAGGTCTCAAAAAATGTTTGGCATTAGCCACCCCCACATTACTAAATTTTTTCGTTGTGAATGAGTTGGATCGAAAATCTGGATGCGGAAGTAGTGATTCCTTGGGCAGCGGTTTTTTTAAATAGAACACCCCCATATATTTTTACACCATTTGAAAGGCCATAGAAAAATCTTTTCAATGATATATGACCCAGTATTTTTCTTAAAAACTATAGTAGATATTAAGTTTTATATTTTCTTACATTAAGTCATGGTAGTCCGAAAAATATATACAGTCTGTTTCACTTTTTAAATTTTTTTTCCGATTTGAATCTAATTTTACTTATGGAACAAATTAGGATCTACTTATTACCAGAAACAAATTCACGTCCTACAAATGCAAAGCCACGTGCGGTACCAAAATATACGGATAAAATCAAAAAATCATATTAGGCATATTTTTATTGGAAAATTTTGTTAATGAATGAATTGTTCAGAAACCTTAAGTCCAAAATTTAATCAAAAAAAAATATATATAAATTTTTATTAAAATAATGTCCAAGTCCGAAAATATCATTTGAATGGGTTTTTTCGTTTAGAAAACTATACTATGACAATTTTGTTTGAAATTAAACCCAAGCTGCCAGGTAGTTGTAAAACAGTTTTTTTTTAAATAATTATTTTAAAAATTTTTTAAATTTCAAGTTTTTCATTTTTTAATTTTGATTAAATTTTGGCCATTTTGGACAATTCTGAACAAGTTTTATTAACAAAATTTTCCGATAAAAAAAATGCCTAATATGATTTTCCGATTTTCTCCACATATTTTGGTACCGCAGGTGGCTTTGGTACCGTAGGAGGCGAATGTTTTTCTGATCATAAGTAGATACTAGTTTGTTCTATACTTAAGTAAAATGTGATTCAAATCGGAAAAAAAATAAAGTTATTGGGGTGTTACCATTTCAAGTGAAACGCACTGTATCAATTATTGAAATTCTCCATTTTATTTAAAATAAAGTGAAATTAGACAGAACTAACATATTGTTTATTTTAATTTACATACTTTTGTTTTCCATGGCTAATTTGATAAATTGTAAATTTATAGTATTATATATATTATATATTATATATATATATTATATATTTATAGTATTATATTATATTAGACAAAATTTGTTTAAGATAAGTACCATGTATTATATTATAAATACAAAGCTTTTTTTATGGCGTTTCAAATGGTACATATATGGAGTGTTCCTTTAAAAAAAAGCAAAGTAAAGTTCATATCTCGGAAATGCGACTTTCAATAGGCATGTCCACAAAATTTTATTTTCAATTGGGAATGATAGAATTATCGATATTGTACACTAATTTGACAATAAAAAAAAACCGCTGCCCAACTTCCACATCCAGATTTTCTATCCAAGTCACTCACAACGAAAAAATGTTGTATGTGGAAATAATTGTTTAATAATATAATATTTGAAATCCTCTACCTCAAAAACCCATAAAACGATACCCCACATCGGTAATGGGGTGAGGGTGGTGATAGAGGGTGGTAGTGGGGGTGGATAAGGTAAAAAAATATTTTGAGGTTTCTGGTTCTTGTACACACACTAAATTAAATTTTTTTTCATCCCCTTTAATAATGAGGTGGGGGCTAATGCCAAAATTTTTTTTGAGACCTTAGCTTCTCTTGTATATAGTAAATACCAATTTTATGAACTCTTACCTGCTTGATTTACCTATTTACCCCAAATTTACCTCAATTTACCCCCAACTCTTCGACGGAACAAGATGAAAATATAATCTAGTTCTAGATCTCGTTAAAGTACATAAGTGTACTAAATTTCAAGTCAGTATCTCAAACGGTTCCAGAGTAAACGTGCGCACAAAAAAAAAGTTAGACCGACAGACAGACAGAATTTTTTTTGCTCAAACTTAAAATCTCGACGTTTCATGACATTCTAAGCCTATTTGAACAATAAAAATTTTAAAACACTTTTTTTTCGTCCCCTTAAAAAGTGGGGTAGGGGTGGTAATGGGGGTAGCTAATGTCAAAAATTTTTTCGAGACCCTAGCTTCTCTTATATATACTAAATACCAATTTTACGGACTCTTACCTGCTTGATTTACCTGTTTACCTCCCCATTTACCCCAATTTACAACCCAACCCTTCGATGGAATAAGATGAAAATATAATCTAGTTCCAGATCCCGTTAAAGCATATAAGTGTACCAAATTTCAAGTCAATATCTTAAACGGTTCCAGAGTAATCGTGCGCACAAAAAAGTTAGACAGGCAGAATTTTTTTTTCGCTCAAACTTAAAATGTCGACCTTTCATGACAGTCTAAGCCTATTTGAACAATAAAAATTTTCAAAAATTTTTTTGTTACTATACTACCACTGGATGTGGAAGTAACCAATATTCTATTTTCAAGAAAAAGAACGCCATTGCCATGTAAACAGGAAGTGATATTTAAAATTTGCATGCCTTTTTTTACTTTCCTTTAATGCTTTAATAGTCAATTAAGAATATAAATAATCCGATCAATTCTTCTTTGATGTTCAATTATATGTTTCTTAGCGGCATAGATTCCCCGGAAAAAAAAAATACTTATCTCAAAAACTACCGAGAAAATCGGACATAACACGTTAACTAGGACACCCTGTACACTGTAAATATACATTATGTACCTACAGATAGTTTTTTCTCTTAATTAAAAACCACTGCCTAAGGACTCACTACAACCGCATTCAGTTTTTCTACTCAAATTACTTTAAATAAAAATTCTTGTGCACCCAACGCGAAATTCGACTCTGTACGACAGAAATATATTTGAACTATTTCTCTTATATATTACACAATATGTTATTCTCCGCCTTTTTACTTGGTCGGCATATTTCATTGGTCAAAGGTGCACGCCCACCCGTATATACCTTTTTTATATATATCAATGAAAATATGTTTTGTCTTACCGCAGAATATCCTCTTAACGAGATCTGGAACTAGATTATATTTTCATCTTGTTCCTTCGAAGGGTTGGGGGGTAAATTGGGGTAAATTTGGGGTAAATGGGTAAATCAAGCAGGTAAGAGTCCATAAAATTGGTATTTAGTATACAAAAGAGAAGCTAAGGTCTCAAAAAATTTTTTGGCATTAGCCATCCCCATTACCACCCTCACCCCCTTATTAAAGGGGATGAAAAAAAAATTGTGATTTAGTGTGTGTACAAGAACCAAAAGCTTCAAAATATTTTTTTACTTCATCCACCGACTACTATGGATGCGCAGTAGGTTTCCCCGAGTATTATGGATGCGCAGTGGCTTTCCTCGAATATTTTGGATGCGCAACGACTTTTTTCGAGTATTATAGATCGCAGTAGGTTACCTCAAGTAGTATGGATGCGCAGTGGGTTACTTTAAGTAGTATGGATGCGCAGTGGCTTTCCTCGAGTACAATGGATGCGCAGTAGGTTACCACGAGTAGTATGGATGCATAGTGGCTTTTCTCGACTACTATGGATGCACAGCAGGTTTCTCCGAGTATTATGGATACGCAGTGGCTTTCCTCGAATATTTTGGATGCGCAGTGACTTTTTTCGAGTATTATAGATCGCAGTAGGTTACCTCAAGTAGTATGGATGCGCAGTGGGTTACTTTAAGTAGTATGGATGCGCAGTGGCTTTCCTCGAGTACAATGGATGCGCAGTAGGTTACCACGAGTAGTATGGATGCGCAGTGGCTTTTCTCGATTGCTATAGATGCGCAGTAAGTTACCTCAAGTGATATGGATGCGCAGTGGGTTTCCTCGAGTAAAATGAATGCGAGTGGGTTACTTCAAGAAGTATGAATACGCAGTGGCTTGACTCGAGTAAATTGGATGCACAGTGGGTTACCTTGAGTAGTATGGATGCGTAGTAGGTTTCCTCAAAGAAAGTAGTAGAGGCTTTACTTCTATCGTGTAGTTTACGGCACACTACGATTTTTTATATCTTTGTCTTGCCATTTTCTGCGTATTAGTTCGACATTCAGTTGAAGTATATTAACGCAAAAAAAAATTTTGGAAATTTTCATTGTTTAAATAGGCTTAGAATATCAGGAAACGTCAATATTTTAAGTCTGAGCAAAATTAATTTGTCTGTTGCGTCAGTCTGTCTGTTAGTCTTGTATCATTTTGGTGCCCACGATTACTCTGGAACCGTTTAAGATATTCACTTAAAATATGGCACACGTATGTTTTTTAACGAGATCTGGAACTAGATTATATTTTGATCTTATTCCGCTGCAGAGTTGAAGAGTAAATTGGGGTAAATAGGTAAATCAAGCAAGTAAGAGTCCATGAAATTGGTATTTAGTATATATAAGAGGAGCTAAGGCCTCAAAAAAAAGGCATTAGCCATCCATATTACCACCCCCACCCTATTATTAAAGGTGGTGAAAAAATAGTGTGATTTAGTGTGTGTACAAGAGCCAAAGTCATCAAGAACTTTTTTCACTTCTTTCACCCCCACCTATTGCGAATGTTTTGTGTTCCTTATCCTTATCTCTACTCTTCTTTTTACTCGAGCCTCTTTTACAGATGGGGCATATAATATTATGATTTCAAATATTATACCATTAAAGTTCCATAAACAATTATTTCCACATAGTGGAGTGCAAATATAGTATTTTGTTGTAAGAGACTTGGATGTGGAAGTAGTGATTCCTTGGGCAGCGGTTTTTTTTTTTAATTATATTAAGTTTCTCTAGTACTAATGTTAATTTCTCCATGAAAGTTTGAAAATCTCCTAATAGGGATCTGTATACAGACATTATTTGATAATCACTAATCTCAATACCAGCTATTTCACAGCGCAGTTCTTGGGATAAGTCAGTAATTGTGGAGGAAATGGGGAAAGACTTTATACCATTTCTAACCAAAATACTTCGGCCACCATGAGTCTGAATATTTACTTGCTAACTCTTTTGAATGTTTGTTGTTTCAGACTCTTTGTCTGGCATCACTGGTTGATTTATATTTATGTCTGCCTTATCTGTTCCTGGTTTTTGTGAAGGTATGTTTTTGTTCACTATCATATCATTTTGATTGTTTTGCACTACTTGTGACAGATATATTTTAGGTTTTAAATTGCTCACTTCTTCCAATATTATTGTAAAATTATTTTGAAATAATGTTTGCAGTGTTTTTATGGCAGAAATTATTTGCTGCTCTGAACTTTTTTGCTCGTTAGAATAAATTGTTTCCCTTAAAGTTATTATTTCCATTTCCAAGTTTTCAATTTTTTCATTCAGTAAGTTATTTGGTACTAATTTTCAATTCACATTTCAATTTTTTCAGAACTTCAATATCTGCTTGTTCTCGATTTTCTTGACCCTGTGGATCTTCACTTATGTTATTTCAATTTTCTTCAAGGTACTTCTGCTTCTCACAACAATTTTTAGATTTTTTATTAGCACAACTTGGATGAAAAATAGAATTGCAATTTGTGCGATTAACTTTTTATTAACTAGAAACCTCAGAGCACATTCGCACTCACACTTTCATTGCCCGCCATCTTGAATCTATCTAGCAACACTATGGTTATGAACTGCGGGTAGCTTTTTTGTAAAATTTTGCTAAGAAAATGTTCGGTACTTATTAATTTACCTTAAAAGCCCGAGACCGAAGATCCTAGCGCTTTTTGTGTAAATTATTTAGTCTAGAACATTTGCTTAAAAGCGAAATTTTGCACAAAAATATAATAGCTATCCGCAGTTTGTCAGATAAGATTTAGAGCTCGAGGGTATATGTCAAGATTACTTCCCAAATCAACAAATTCATTACGTACTTTTATACTTAGGTTTTTATTTATAGATACATACACTTTTTTTTATATAAGTTAAGTAATAATCATAGGAAAACATACTTCCTTATTAATTAATTGACGGCGACGCTTTCTATAAACAACTTTTGTTTCGTAGCCATGGAAACGGACGCGTTAGATGTTTATTTGACTTTTGTTACGCGATCGTGATTGTAAATCGGACAGTTTGTGTCAGATTGATATCAAAAATATCTTTGTAAAATTGCATAAATCTATTGAGACGTAATAATTATAAAAAAAATAATAATTCTTGAATTTGTAATGTTTTATTTCGTTTTTAGTCTAATTGAGAGAAAATTAAATCAATTATGTGCATTTAAAAGCTAGACGTAATTTAATCGTATGTAATATCAATAGTGCTTGGAATTTTATCGGTAAAAATTTTTCGGAAGCGTTGTTGCCTGGTAATATAAAGAGTGTAAATTGACAGTTTATTATCTGATTAGCTATTTAGCGGGAGGGATTTAATCTTTGATAATAAACGGTCAATTTACACGAATTATATTACCTTTTGGCAACTTAGGTTGAGAAAAAAATTATAGATAAAATTTGAAATTACGGGTGGTATTTGGGGAGAATATTTCACGAATAAGTGAAGCACATAAAACATCTTTAATATTAAGTTTTGCCATTAACTGCCTCCAAACATTTTCTTATAATTTTTTTGTGTTTACTGACCTTTATTTTCAATTTCATTATTTACGTAACATAATAATGTATTTTCAAACTGACTCATCTGATAAAAGACAAAGTAGGTATAATTTTATTTAACAATGGCAGCTGCAGAAATTTACAAGTCCACGGAATTCACTATATTTTAAATGTAATGACAATCAACAAACCAATATGCCTTAAATCATAGGTATTGTAATGCATAGACTGGTCCAAAACTGCTAAGAGTCTTCACTGTAAACAGTTCTTAGGCATACTTCGACCAATTACATTTTACATAAAAACGGAGAGAGCACTACCAACGATCTATGAAATCTTCTCAAACTCGGCGGTGGTCCCTTGTTAATTTCATCAAGCTACGTCTAGTGCAAAGTGAGCAAAAATTGAAAACAGAATTTTTTTAGTTGAAAATTTTGCAATATTTGGCGAAGGCGCAGCGCAAATTTCATTGAAACTCCATTAAAATTGGTAGCTAGTAGGTATTTTAGAACTAGCTGATACCGAATCTACTTCCAAAAATTAGGAATTCAAAACTGTGAATCCAATATGGTTGCCATAATGCAACAGATTGCAAATTTACATGAAATGTAATAAATTGATATTTCAAGATTCTCTGACTTTAAACTTGAAAATTCACAATGATGGATAACTTAGTTTACTGTGTAGAAGCTAAATAAAAAGGCTAAAAAGAAATTTTTAACAAAAAACTGCAAAAATTGCCTTCAAAGAAGATCACTAAATAATATGAAATAAAATTTCACGTCAGTATGGATATTAGGCTTCAGTTGGCTGGGCGACGTCACGATGAAATTTATTTCGTAATTTTCGCAAAGGCGGTTTAATTTTTTTCAAAAATGTTTTCCTAGATTAACATTCTGTACGAAAAAATACAGGTTTCTTCTTGAAAAAATAAAGTTGGCTTTCGAAATACACGGCTGTCCCAAGCTAAATGCGCACTCAAAATTTAAATCAAATAAGGAATATTTCTGGTAAAAGTTATCCCTTTTTTTCTGTAGATTAAAATTCGGAAAGAAAAATATAGATTTCCATTTGAAAAAATAAATTTGATTCGGAATTGGTCTTGAAAACGTGGCCAAGGTGAAAAATAACAGAACTATTTTATTTCCCCCTCGGCAACAAATAACTTTTGTTTGAAACATTTTATTCTAAAATGCATCCTTTTCGAGATAGTGACTCAAGTAAAATGACACACCTGGTATAATACCAGTTTGGCATATCTAAGATAATAAATGACCAGTATGCGGCGTCATCAAAAAATTAAGCCTGATAGAAAAATTTAAGTACACTTAGTTTAAAACTTACAGCTTAAATTTACTAAAGTAAATATCCAAGATACTGGAATCAATGATATGATGAGTTGGCCAACGTATGCAGTGACTTTTTACTACTTTTAGTGATACCAATCTAGTTTTTACCAAACTTTCTAACGTGAAATGGTTGACCCATTTCCAACCTTCAATGTCATATTTAGGTACAAATTTTATATAAAAGCTAACTTGCAAATAAAGAGAAAATAAGGAGTTCAGTGAATAAGAACGCCTTGTGTTAAATCAAATTCTCAGGTCTTATTGAAATACCGCACACAATCGAAAGGTTTTACCTATATGTTTATGTACGTGCCGAACACGGTAACGTGCCACACCTCCCTCATCCTATCATAACAGAGGCTCACTTTACTTTTCAAAAATAATACATCACATTCAATAACAAACTCACCTTTTAGATATTGCATGTCAAAACATCCATATAATAATAACAATCCTCCAAAGCTGTCTCCAGTAATGCGTAAAAGGTAGACGACCCTTATTCAGTAGGTAAGTAAGGTTCATATTCGATTATAAATACTCTTGAAAACGCATATAACTTAGACAATATGTTCTAACTGCTTTATTAAAAAATAACCAAAATGGAAAAGCAATTTAATTTACATTACATTATTTGCATATTTATCAAAACTATAAATTTTCTTTAAAATTCCTAATAATTGAAAAAAAATTGATCGCCCTCAATATTCATATTATACTTATATTTCAACATGGGGAAGAGTTAATAAAAGGTCGTTATAGGTGAAAATGCTCCAAGAACGTGATCAGGGTACTATAAGAAATTTTAAATATTCGTTTATATCTTATGTGTTATCTGAATTTTTAGAAAAAATACCCGTACTATTACAACTTTTGGGTAAATTGTTACCTGCTTGTGCGCGCTACGAGACGAACTGTCCGTGTCTTCACCACTCTGAATTGTATCTTTGATCTCTCTCATGTACACTTCAAAATCCCTATTTTTTGCTATATCAAATCATTCTTTATTTATTTGTCAGTGTCAGTGTCATATTTTCGAAATGCCGAAATTAACTGAACATGAAAAAATTCTAATTCTCTCTAAAATTGAAGAGGGATGGTCTATCAGGGCCTCTATTCTTGACCGTGATAGAATAGAACGTTCCCCGGGGAGCGTTCCCCGGATTTGTTCTACTGCCATTCTATTTCAAGCATTAAACTAGTATTCTTGAACAGAAAGGAGGGAATAAAATATTAGGGAATAAGCCGCAGCGTTGCCAAACTTATTCACCAATCATAGACGATCAATTTTTGACAATCGACTGATTATCTGCATAACCATAATTCATAACACCCATATTCAAAGAAACGCAGAGCTGCTAGGAATGAAAATGAAGCAGTGTTTTGAAAGATTCGGTGTAATAAAAAATAGAAGCGGCAATATAATTATTATATATTTTGAAAAGAGATGAGAATATTGTCATAAAATGTGCTGGAATACCCCAATATGTAATCTTAAGAACAGAGTTGAGCCAAAAGTAGGTATTATTATTTGAAAAATAATGCCATTATTACTTCAAATATATTTTGTACAGACAGGGCAGATCTTCATCTTGTGCCTACTACAATAATAGAGATTGTTATACCCTACACATTGAGGGTGTAACAATCTCTATTAAATCCTGGCAAACGGGCTTAGTCATACACATTACATAAATTTTTCATTTGATAATAAAAACTGATCTCTATGATCAAGAATCTCTGTCTCAACCTCTATGAGTTCATGAGAATCGTTCACATTGCGGATTGTTTTGTTCCAATATATTACTTCAGGCACATTTATCTTTAAAATCCAAAATCATAAAAATATTAATCAAAAGCGAAATAACAGAACATTCAGTTTTTGACAACATTCACTTTTCTAGGTTAGAAAAACAGAAAATGGCGGCATTCCTCGACTGTTCCCTGAAAATAACCAAGAGAAGCATCAGGGAGTAATGTTCATCTGTTTTTGATAGAAGCGACGATAGAAAAAGTTCAAGAATACCGTTTTGTGAATTTCAATAGAGACACGCCCACTTTCTCTCGATTGTTCTATTCTACTGCCGTCAAGAATAGAGACCCAGAGCAGTTGCTAACCATTATCACTGAAATAAAAGTACCGTTATGAGTGTGAAGAAAGGGTGAGAGAAGGAAGGTATCATAAAGAGAAAAGACGGTTCAGGCCGACCGAGAAGTTCAAATCTCGCTCAAGATGAAGCGCTCCTTGGCTATTTGAGGGAAAATCCGTTTCAAACAGCAGTAGACGCTGTGTCCATGACAAATTTTCCAGCATCGAGGTCAACAGCTAGCCGAAGGATAGAGAAATCGGAATTAAAAAACTGTGTAAGTGCCAAGAAGACCATATTAACAGAAGAACATAAGCAAGCCCGCATTTTGTTTTGTTTAAATTATGTCTATCGCCCGTTGGAGTTTTGGAACAATGTTGTGTTTACCGATGAGAAAGTTTTTCAGTCTTGTAATGACGGACATATTCGGGTGTACCGTCCTGCAAATACTAGGTTTCACGAACGCTACGTGTCTCCGCGGAACAGGTCCGGGCGATTTTCTGTTAATGTTGCATGGATAAGCGTGTATGGCCCTTTTTTTGTCGTTAATATATTTCCACTGGATGTGGAAGTAAAATTATCATAGGCAGACACGTGCAGAACAGCCATGCAGAAAACCGCTTTTTAATGTTTTGAGCTTTCATAATCTTGGCTAATCTCCGACACAATTTTTCAACGTCAATTTTTACATTTGTTGTAAATCGAAATCATTAACATTTTTCCAAATACCTTACTTATAACATTTCACAATCAATGTCACTTTTTTATAACCTATATGATAATAAAAAATCTAAATTCCAAAAAGACTGATTCACATCACTTAATATTAGTAAAAACTGGATTACTTGATTTTCAAGTGTACGGGATTTTATTGCACAAAAGTGTACCTGTGTGTAAGTGTAAAAGTGTTCACAATTTTCACAAACATCATAACCGCTGTGTAACGTTGCCAAGACTAAGAATTGGGAATATTTGGATAATTAAAAAAACACACGTTTATTTGTTCATTTCATACAAAAACCGCTGCCCAAGGAATCACTACTTCCACATCGAGATTTTCTATTCAAGTCTCTCACAACGAAAATTTGTATTTAAATAATTGTTTGTAGATCTTTAATAATATCATATTTTAAATCGCCTACTCCAAAAATCGATATATCACATCGGTAGTGGGGTGGGGGTGGTGGAAGGGTGATGATAGTTGGGGTGGATGAAGTAAAAAAAAATTGAGAGCTTTGGTTATGGTACAGTGTTATTCATTATATATTAACCTCCTTTTATTTCTGTTATTTTTGGAAATGAAAAAAAAAAATTTGGAAATGAAAAAAAAAAAAAAATCGTATCAAAGTTGTAGGGTTGCATATATATTTTTACTTGGGGGGTAAATTGGGGTAAATGGGGGTAAATAGGTAAATCAAGCAGGTAAGAGTCCATAAAATTGGTATTTAGTATATACAAGAGAAGCTAAGGTCTCAAAAAAATTGTTGGCATTAGCCACCTCAATTACCACACCCACCCCATTATTAAAGGGGATGAAAAAAAATGTGATTTAGTGTGTGTACAAGAACCAAAAACCTCAAAATATTTTTTTTTACTTCATCCACCCCCACTGCCTCCCCCCTATCACCACCCCACCCCACTACCGATGTGGGGTATCGTTTTATGGGTTTTTGGGGATTTCAATTATAACAAATTTTTTTCGTTGTGAGAGACTTGGATAGAAAATCTGGATGTGGAAGTAGTGATTCCTTGGGCAGCGGTTTTTTCTACTCTCATACTTTAATTATTTTATTAGATATTCTCTAACTATACTTAGATTCATTAAGATACAAATTGTCCATTAAGATACAAGTTTATAATCAATAGAAACGCGACACACAGCAATATTCCGTCAATATCAACTGTTGCCCTGACAGATCTTTTATCAATTTTGACAAGTCATACTTACTGTTTACTTAGCAAATTTTCAAAATTTGTACTCCTTACAATTAAAATCAGTGTGAACACGTGTGATAGTGAAAGTGAAATTGAAATTATAATCCATAATATTTCCTAAGTTTAGTTTTCATAATATATCCTAAATTGTAATATATAGTTAATAAATTTTAGAAATAAAGTGCTATTGTATTATGACTGGTCGAAAATATAGTGTATGCAAATCGCATATAATGGCTATTAAGATACTCGCATGCATTATTCTCATGCTCGTGTCATATTAGCCATCATTAAATGGTCGTTGCATAATATACTATTTTTAAATTAAAAATTCTATTGCTTGCATAGATCAAGTGATATAACAATGAAGGTTGTTTTTTAAATGGAAAAACATGTATGTTTTTACCTATTCTTTTAGATCTTTTTCCCTGGTTTCGAATATATAAGGGTTGATAGGTTTAGCTGTAATATTTCTTGACATCTCGGATATTAAAAGTTTGATATATTATAAAATGGCACAATTTAGAAGGAGTTAGTTACTCTTTGCCTCTATCTAATAAAATTGAATTGAAATATTGAAATTTTATTCTCACGAAACTATCAACGGAATAAACTACACCATTCTTAAAAGGGGTACAAATGATTGGCCTTTAACTTTAACTTAAGATCTTTAACTTTCAGTCCGACAATATTACTGACACATGTTGGAGGTCATCTGACTAGAAAATATCCAAAGATTTTTTGCAGAGATTTAAATCTAATTGAGGATTATTCTAAACAGTCGATCGTATCGCATCAACAGCTCGACTCCAAGAAATATGCCCCTCTCAACTCTAGCATCGTAGTATTCTCCCTACATCCTATCATTTATTGGCCACATCACCTGAAGTGGGGACAATATAGAAAGATTGATAGTTCAGAGGAAATCAGATAAGAGAAGAATGCCTCCCAAAAGAATAGGTTAATGACTATCATGTTTCTATGGTAGGAAATATGTTCACTGTAAAAAATGGCAGAATTTACAAGAAAATCTTTTAAAAAATACCTTTGTCCTTGTGGAAAAGGGACACAAATGTATAGAGTACGATCCTCACATTTTTGTACCAAAAATATAACAAGACATGAAATCTGGCTACAAAAGATCAAAGAATTTTGTGGAGATCTAATTCCAATTTGCACATGACACCACCTTACTTGCACAAAGCGAAGATGAGCTCATACACAGGACAGGCTCCAGACAATAAGTTCTGATTTTGGTTCAAGTGGAAAGGAAAAAACCGCTGCCCAAGGAATCACTACTTCCACATCCAGATTTTCTATTCAAGTCACTCACAACGAAAAAAATTTGTTTGTGGAAATAACTGTTTATGGAAATTTAATAATATAATATTTGAAATCCTCTACCACAAAAACCCATAAAATGATACCCCACATCTGTAGTGGGGTGGAGGTGGTGATGGGGGGTGGTACTGGGGGTGGATGAAGTAAAAAAATATTTTGAGGTTTCTGGTTCTTGTGCACACACTAAATCACAATTTTTTTCATCACCTTTAATAATAGGGTGGGGGTGGTAATGGGAGTGGCTAATGCCAAAATTTTTTTTGAGACCTTAGCTTCTCTTGTATATACTAAATACCAATTTTATGGACTCTTGCCTTGTCACGACGCAAAAATGAGAATTATATAACTCAATACAATTCAAATAGTTCGAGTATTTCACCAGGCCGTCTGGTTATGCTATTCACCAATAGATGGCGAAGACTACAACAAATCCTAATTATTTAATTTTTGCTTAATTTCATTTTACAATATGACAAGTATAATTATTTTGGGGAACGATATTTATGCGTAATGATTGTTAATAAATATTATATATATATATAGTGAAATATGATCAAAAGTCCATAATATATATTTGGTTTTTAAAATCTAGAGGTTGGCAACGGTGAAGTTTCAGGGCGAACTGTCAAGAAAAGGGAAATGGTGGTCGTTCTTCCGTAATTATTTTTTGTGAAAGGCAAATTCTATAAATGCCAGGCAAGTAGTAATACTCGCCCTTTTTCAATCAAGAATTGAGATTAAAACCTTGCTAAGTGTTAATTAGTCAAACGGCACACGTGGCTAATCGCTATAGATTAACGGATCTAGACTAATTTTCAACACATTTTTCAATTAAATTTTGGTGTATTTAATTGGGTTTCGATATTTAAATCGGATTTTGTTTGGCAAGTTACGTCCAGAATTTTCTGGGTAAGTTTTAAATTTCCTTGATCTACGAGCAAAACACGTCACGAAATTAGGTTAGAATTTGAGAATAATTTTTGGTAATTTATTGTAGACGTTTTTTGGGATACGGAGAAGAACAACCATCAGCCTTTATCATATACCCCTTTGGGTCATTTTGTGTAATTTTGGAAATATTTTGGGACTTGGATCATATGAAGGACTATTGGTTACGAGTTAAAATTATGAAATAATACCTTGTGACACAACATAACTGTAACGGAAGGTTACCTACGACCAGGACCTGTAATTTTGGTAATTTTGGTATTCTGTAAATTTGGAGAGCTAGAGATTCTTTTTTGGAAGTTATATTGCATTCAACGCAGGAGATTCCAGGCAATGGTCTTAACCTACCAGTAATCGGAGCCCTCTTGTGATCAACTGCTGCTGGATTTCGGGTGTTTTAAAAGTTAAGTTGTATTATATTTTGTTTGTAATCATAAACATTTTTGTTCTCTGATATAATTAAAAGTTAAACTATTTTCCCCCTAGCTTCAGAGTAACGTTTGTTAGATACTATTGTTAGGCTGTTATTTATATCAATATTTTACTAAATTGTATGATAAATTTTCTTGTATGTTGCTAAAAATTGTACAAGGAATAAACTGAAATTCTTTTATTTGTTCTTTTATTGCTCTCTCTATCTCTCACTATAAGGATTCGTAATACCTGGGACCATTTATTTATATGGGGTTTTGAGATCGTAATAACCTTCTTGATTTACCTATTTACCCCAAATTTACCCCCCAACCCTTCGACGAAACAAGATGAAAATATAATTTAGTTCTAGATCTCGTTAAAGTACATATGTGTACCAAATTTCAAGTCAATATCTCAAACGGTTCCAGAGTAAATGTGCGCACAAGAAAAATTACAGACCGGCAGACAGACTGACAGACAAAAATTTTTTTTTGCTCGAACTTAAAATCTCGACGTTTCATAACATTCTAAGCCTATTTGAACAATACAAATTTTTTGTCGTTACTATAATACTTCCACTGGATGTGGAAGTAATTATGATTGTGGAACGAGCAAACTATAACCACCCAGACGCGTTAAGGAAAAGTGATGTATGGCAATAAACAAGATGATATATGTTGACGCCCTTATGGATAATAGTGGCAACTGTGAATATAACGAGAATACAGACGACTAGATCGGTAACTTGTAAGTTGAGCAAAATTTGACGTGACAGAAATATCAAACGAACAAAAATCAGACTTACTAACACTCTAGATGTTTCCATCTTTCTTTACGCCTCTGAGACATGGACCGTTAGGGAAACAGACAGACGCCAGCACCATATTGATGCTTAATACAGTCAGTTTGTCATTTGACCTGTGACCTTCACGTATTACTTCCACGTCCAGTGGAAGTATAGTAACGACAAAAATTTTTTTAAAAATTTCTATTGTTCAAATAGGCTTAGAATGTCACGAAACGTCGAGATTTTAAGTTTGAGTGAAAAAAAAATTTCTGTCGGTCTGTCTGTCTGTAACTTTTTTTGTGCGCACGTTTACTCTGGAACCGTTTGAGATATTAACTTGAAATTTGGTACACACATGTACTTTAACGAGAACTAGAAATAGATTATATTTTCATCTTGTTCCGTCGAAGGGTTGGAGGTAAATTGGGGTAAATTTGGGGAAAATAGGTAAATCAAGCAGGTAAGAGTCCATAAAATTGGTATTTAGTATATACAAGAGAAACTGAGGTCTCAAAAAAAATTTTGGCATTAGCCACCCCCATTACCACCATTTAGGGTGTGTACAAGAACCAGAAACCTCAAAATGTTTTTTTACTTCATTCACCCCCACTACCACCCCCTATCACCACCCCCACCCCGCTACCGATGTGGGGTATCGTTTTATAGGTTTTTGGGGTAGAGGATTTCAAATATTATATTATTAAAGTTCCATAAACAATTATTTCCACATACAAAATTTTTTCGTTGTGAGTGATTTAGATAAAAAATCTGGATGTGGAAGTAGTGGTTCCTTGGGCAGCGGTTTTTTTTTACAGATAATGTAGGAGAGGTTGCCACAATCGTAAGGAATAAAAAATCAATAACAGTTTTTCTCTATTGTTAATATTTTACGATGTACAGCGGCCAGAAAGGTGGAAACTCGTGCTTCACTGCAGGTTTTTTTACAATTATCTCTGTCTCCATAATTAGTTAATATCAATATTCCTAAAACTTATGTTTAAGCAATTTTCTTCCACGGTCAATTGTTTCTTAGTTACAGCAGCTCAAAATTTGAAAAATGTTTTCGAATTTCGGAGACATACTTGCCCTGGTGTTTCCGACGTCATTAATACTCATTATTTTGCACTATCAATAAATTGACTTAAAATTGTGTTATTTGTTTAAAACAATGATTTTTATCAACATTTGTCGAGCTCTCATTGATCTGTCAACACAACATTTTTCTTTATTGTTAATAATTTAAAATTTACACTCGCCGAAAAAGTTGAAAAGTGTTGCTGTCATCATTCTTCCTACGTAGTAATTAGTTATTATCAAAATGGTAGATTATAAAATGTTTTAAAACTTTTGTTTAAACTATTGATCGTGGAAGAAAATTGTTTAAACATAGGTTTTAGGAAGTTTTAGAATCTACAACATTGATTCAGCTAATTTCTACACAGGAGCAACGGGGACAGAGATAATTGCAAAGATCTACAGTGAAGTACACAATTGCACCTTTTTGATGAATGTAAATTTTAAGGTATTGACAATGGGAAAAAATTATTTAGACAAAAGTTGTAGTTTTTTTATTCCCTAAAATATCAAATGCCTAATTTTAGAATAGAATTGACAGGAAATGAGATAATTGATAAAAACTTATTTTGACCATCAATTTTCCAATATACTGGCCGTAACGGCAACGACATTTCTGTGGAAAACATAATTAATGATTATGGCTACCCCCCTCCCCCTCCCTCCTCTAGATTATATAAACAAGAAATTCCCTGTAGGAATTATCCACCCCCCGTTTTTTTACTGTTTGTCAATGCAACTTTGATTAATGAATAAATTAATATTAATATTCTACCGTCAGATGTAACCGCCTGACGTAAGTTCCTTGATTTCAATGCTATCAGCCAATTAAAATATCACCTTTGGATTAAATGTAAAATTTTAGCAATAACCAAACATATGTCAAATAATCCCCGAGATAAAACACCCTAAATTGAAAACTGTTAGTGTATCGACCTACTAGATGGTTATCTCGCCGAGTTATTATTATCATGAGTGGTGCAAGGCAACATATTGTGCGGATAAAACAATTTGCAATCGACGTTAAAAGGTCGATATCTAGATATAACTATAACACACCCCAAGTGAGTTTTTGATATGACGTTGGGAAAATAATTGCATAATAATTACTTCTGGGGTACTTTTTGCGGTTTGGACGAAATAAAAACAATTATATATTATGTATAGTTGACGTTTCGAATTCATTACATAATTCGTCTTCAGAGCTACGAAAAAACAAATCCAATTATAAAATTGCATAGGTTGATGGAAAAAGTATTTGAGTTTGCGTGTCGAAAACGGCGTTTATCACAATTTTTTGTAAAATTATAATCGATAATTCCTTCTGCATTTGTTTAGTTTACAAATCCTATAAGATATTTTGCTGATATTTTACAACATAATTAAAAATCTAAAACATTAATAGCTAATTAACAAGAGATTTACTAAATTACAGAATTTGAAAAGTGAGACAAAAAAGTAGGATAAAATATAATATACTTAAGTAATTCATTACTATTTGGTAATTATGTTGTCATATAATAAAATAATCTTATGGTTACCAATCCTGTTATCCCTACCTAAACTCTGTCTCGGTTTGATGAACAGTGACCCAATAACCAATAAAGCGGACTATTTGCAATTTCTAGCTTTCAAAAGCATCCAGCTGTCTGTTATTTGTTACATTTCTAATTAACCTTTAGTTATTAAGATCTGTTCTATGAAAGGCATATTGGGCAACGCTAGGTTTTTCAGTTTTCACGAGCGTCCTATGGCGCCATAGCTCTTCAACGGCAATCCCTCTATCCTCATAACCCCATAACCCAGAGGGTTCAATGAAAGAATAGGAATTTCTCGATTGGGGAATCAATTAGATTGTGCCCTTGGAACTTCGTTACAAGTAAGCCTATTTCAGCAGCAAATTATTCTACTACATAACCCAGTAACCCCATAACTCATAACTGCATCACTCTGGGAATATAATAGAAGAATGTGAAGAGTCTGAGATGGTGTTCTCGTAATCTCGAAATCACTAGCTCTTGAAGCAAAACTTTTAACCTGAGGATTCAATAAAAGCAAATTAGGGAATCTTAGTTGAAGATTCAGTGAGAATGTAACTTTGGAAGTGGGGTATCTTTTCAGGTGATTTCTGTTTAGGTAACTTCATTTGATCTCTTGCTTTTGCGAGCTCTTTTATTTTCGAACGACCTATGTGATGGATTTCTTTTACGCTTCTTGCTTTACATCACACATTCCCCCTTCAACATCTAACAAAACTCTGCCGTCATATGCTCATCCCACTTTTTTGATATCGTAAGATAAAAGAGTTCGCAAAAACAAGAGATCAAATGAAGTCACCTAAACAGAAATCATTTGAAAAGATACTCCACTTTCAAAGTAACATTCTCATTGAATCCTCAATTAGGTGTTTTCACTGTATGCAAATTTGCTTTTTTGATATTATTAAAATAAAGTACTCCATACATTAAAGCACTTACCAATATTTAAACACCATTCTTTCATCTATCAATTTAAAATTTCAACAAATAAATATCAAAACTGAATAACTGAATGGGTATTATACAAAACTGGCTGTGACGTCATCGGTTGCATTAACATAACCTAATTTTTAGGTTTTTTAAGTTTATTGTCATTTTTAATGATTATATCCGCACTTCTCATTTGAAACCAGTATGCTTCAAGCAAACATTTAAAAATTAATGCATATGATGTCTCAATATTGTTGATTACTAAAAATGGGCTGTTAATTATAGGTTGGATTTCCAACCTACAAAAATCGCCTTATTTTATTGGGAGATGATATTTAAAACTTTATGAACATTACATTGAACAAGAGTTTAGTTGAAAATACGAGAACCAAGCGGAAATTTTCATAATAGTTTCATAATTATGGCCGATGACGTCAACAATATAGCTTAGTGTTTTGGGCGGTAAAATTTTAATTCAAATTTAAAAATACTTTTTCTTGGATGTTACTGAACTGGTTGTGGAAATTCAAATGTTTTTAGTTATAATTATAGCCGGAGAGCCGGCCATCGAATATCCTATGAATAAGATACATGAAAAACTTTTTGTGAGTGATTAGTACTACCACAGACCTAAAGGGAGCCACCTTTTATACGAGCTAATTTTGCCCGCATCATGGATTTTTGACCTCACTTCCGGTTACGATTTTTAATATTTTCTTAAGTCATCACTAGTCCCTTGGGGTAAAGTTAACTATTCTATTCCAACTGACCAAAAGAAAAAACGATACGACAGGCCCTCGCAAGCCTGGCACCGGAAAATCGGAAAGGGGGTGGTATTCAGGTTTAGGGGTAGGGGGTGAAGGGTAGGTCGAGAAATATTATCACCAACGTATTCCTTGTCCTCGAAAACCAGGATATACAATTTTCCAGCTGATTTTCGCTGTTTTCGTAGCATTTATTGGGGGTGAGGGTAGTTTCAACCCTCGGGAGTGGGTTAGGTCACCTGTGGTCAATATTTACTTATTTCACTCAATCTGACCAAGAAAAACCAGATCTGGCAAGCCCCAGCAAGCGTAGCACTGGAAAATCGGAAAAGGAGGTGATTTTTTCGATTTAGGGGTAGCGGTTGGACGGTAGTCGGAAAATATTGTCACCATCGTGTTTCCCGCCCTCGAAAACGGGGGAGACATGTCTTGCGGTCCGGTGGGGTAAAAGTTTTACCCCAAGGAACTATTGATGATTTAAGAAAACATTAAAAATCGTAACCGGAAGTGAGGTCAAAAATTCATGACGCGGGCAAAATTAGCTCGTATAAAAGGTGGCTCCCTTTAGGATTGTGGTAGTACTAATCACTCACAAAAAGTTTTTCATGTATCTTATTCATAGGATATTCGACGGCCGGCTCTCCGTCTATTAAGTATTACCTTCACAGTCAATGAGATTTTAAAAGTGAAAACATCCAATTTGCTATTATCGAATACCCAGAATCACGGGCTTATGCGGCTAAAAGTTTTGCTGTTCAAAAGCTAAGGATACTCGATTTCAAGTTTCCGAGAACACAATCTCATGAATTCCTATGTTCAGATTCTTCACATTTTTCTATTATATTCCCAGACTTATGCAGTTATGGGTATACCCCGTAAACTGGGTTATGTAGTAAAAGGGCTTGCTGTTGAAGCGCTATAGGCTTACTTGGTAACAAGGTAACAAGATTCCGAGGGCACAATCTAATTGATTCCCCAATTGGAGAATTTTAGTAATTTTTTTCATTGAGTCCTCGGGGTTGTGGGGTTATGAGGATACAGGGATTGCCGTTGAAGAGCTATGGCACCATAGGATGCTTCATTCCAAGATTCTAATGTCACAATGACACGAATTTCCCTACTTAGAATCTTCATTTTTTTCCGTTGAATCTTCAGAGTTAAGGAATTACGGGGTTATGGGATGCTGAAGTTATGGGATCATAAGGTTGTGGATGTATGACACACAGTCACAAGGATTCGAGGTCACAATCTCATTAACTTACCAATCAAGAATCTCCACTATTTTAATCGAATTCCTAGGGTTATGGGGTTGAGGGGTTAAGGAGTTATGGAGTTTTACGGATTCTTTAAGTAATGAGGTCAATACTGAAATACCACAATATTATTAGGGTGAAGTTTTAAAGTTGAATCATTTTTGGAGCCTGATTTAAATGAGCTGGGTAAGCAATATTATGATCCACTTCTTTGCTGTTAAAGAAAACCTGACGTGCTGGGGAAAAACGAAGGTCAGATTCGTGTTCAGCGGTTCAAGATACAAGGGATAGGTACGGTAAGTACCCCAGCACAGACCACTTTTTCTTTTGTGGGCCTGTGTTATTAATGTGTTTAAAAACAGACAACTATCATTTCGTCGATAATAACAGTATTCAACTATTTTGGTGTTAGTGCAAACTACTTCAGTGATTAACCAAAATTTTTGCGAAGGTTATATACCGTAAGTGAATTTGCAAGAATTGGGAAACCTCAGATAACTTATATATTGCCTTAGAAAACCATCTTCAAGTGTTCTGTTCTGACAAATCATATAATCACCTATAGATAATTATAAAACTAGTCACAAGCTAACTAAAATTTCAATAAAAAATATTATCATCAATTCCAATTCTTTCAACTCGAAAATTTCCCAAACATATTCTTCAAGATAATTTAATGCCAGTCTCTAACCATTGTATGCAGTTGAGATTAAATATTCCCGGAATGTGTCCCAGACCTACCATGTCTGTTATGCAGATCTGATTTGTTTTATATACTGATTTAGTAGTAGAATGTTTTTTTTACATTTATGCAAATCGAGATCTACTTTCAAAATATATATGAGTGAACTTAATATACAAGCCTTTCATTGAACGCCTTATCTTTAAGTTAACACCTCGTGTAAGTTGGACCTGTAACTAATTTTTAAGAAACTTCATATAGTTCCTTATGTTTGATCAGGACCACGATTACTTCACAGAAATTTATGAGGTAAACTCTAAAAGTATATCAATGGTGATAGATACTGCTGAGAGTGGGCTGGGTAGCATTTTAAGGTAAGCAGAATTTATTTTTACTCGTCTATTCCAAGACTAAGCCAACTTCTGAGAGTTGTGACGAAACTCCCTGAGAGTGGAAAAGAACACAAAACATTGTATCATGCATGACTGACGCACCCATCATAAAAATTTTTGTTGTGTCCTTCAGTGGCAAGGTGGTAGCAATGACCTCATGACGTCTCTCATTGGACGGGTTTTGCTGTGCTTCCCAAAGATTTACGTTCATGAACGGAATACGCTCTTTGGAGTTAAGGACTTTCAGACTTTGTTGCAATTTGGGAAAATTTTACTGAATTAAATTTCTCCGATTTCATCGAGTTCAACTATAACATGGTCACCAACCAACAGTGGTCTTCAAGCTGCATAAAGTTTGACCAAAATGGATCCAAGAACGGGTTTTACAGAATGTTTTCAGTAAAAAATGCAAACCGGAAAATCCTAGCTGATCCCTTTCGCGAGATTCAATTTCGATTTTAAATATTTTTCAACCTATATGTTGACCACTTTTTGCTTTACCCAGGACCAATGTTGTGGTTTTTCCCATTTTTGTCTGTTTTTATTATTTTTTATTTATTTTATTTTTTCTTCTTTTATTATTTTGAATTTTTTTTATTTATTCTTTCTATTCTATATTTGAGAAAATGTTATGAGCTTGTAATGTAAAATTTTAGAAGTAGGTAGTAGAATACTCCTTATTCTAGTACCTACTGCTTTAAGTAATCTTGATGGATAAGATTCATCTTGAATTCTATTTATCTTATAGCGCTCCCAGAATTTCGAAAATTCTCGGTTCGCAGACTCGCCAGCTTGCTCAGACCAAAATCCTAAGCCCTTATCAGCCTGAATTGTAGACTCTTTTTCAAGTGTGAAAGCAGTACGTGAAGTTTGAGAAGTTCAGACAGTTTTTTTAATACTTTAAAGCTTTCTGCAACTCTGGCTAATAACTCACCAATTCTATCTGACGTAAAACAACACTTAAACACTTTATTCATTGCCTTATAAAGTGGTTAAGTGTTGTTTTACGTCAGGTACGTTTGGTGAGTCATTAGACCGATATATAGAAAACTTTAAATAAACTGTCTGTCTCAAACTTCACGTACTGCTTTTTCACACTTGAAAGAGAGTCTACAATTCATTGATAATGGTGAGGGCTTAAGATTTTGGTCTGAGCAGGCTGGCTGGCGACTGCACACCGAGAATTTTTACAAGCTGATAGCATTTTTTCAAATATAGAATAGAAAGAATAAATAAAATAATTACAAAATAATAAAATACATTAAAAAAAAACTACTAAACTGTAAAGTACAACAAAAATACTACAAAAAATAAAAGAAATAAAAAAAATAAAAAAAGATAAAAATAGGACCATATAGCCACAACGTCCCCGTCGTTGGTCCTGGGTAAAGCAAAAAGTGGTTAATATATAAGTTGAAAAATAATTAGAAATTGAATATCTCGCTAAGGGGACAGCTAGGATTTTCCGGTTTGCATTTTTTCACCCTACAGATATACTGAAAATATTCTGTGAAACCCGTTTTTGGATCAATTTTGGTCAAACTTTCTGCAGCTTGAAGACCACTGTGTACCCTAAAAGGTTAGAGTGCAAACAATTTATTTCCCGTCATATTACAAATAGCCACTTAAGGCACTTGTTTTGATGTGTATTTTAAATCAGTTAATTTCTTTGTATCTGTAGAAATGATTAATAACAATGATTACTAATAAAAGTAAAATCGGAAAAGGTATTATAATAAAAAGGTAAAATTACCACCTACAACTTATAGTTCAGTAAAATAACAGTTAATATTGTAAGCATATCAGACAAAATTCAGAAAATTGGTGGAAACGTTAAGGATAGCATAAGAATTAGTAAACCAAAAAGTTCCCACCCCGAAATAGTGTGCTTCGTCCCCTAGGAGGTCGTTTCCATTCCCATTTTGAGGTGTTCTAGATTATCTTGGGAATGGTGTACTTTTTGATAAAAATACCTATATACAAAAGTATTCCTTTTAAAATTCTCTATCAATAACGTATCTACACTTTTTTCCCTAATATTAATAGTACCGTGGGAAATAAGGCGCACACATAAGGGTTGGTTCCAGTTACCACAATAAATTGTAATCTTTACTATAATCTACTTTAAAGTTCAATGCTTAACGCAAAAGCAGTAGCTACTAAACTCTACTTACAATTATAATAAATGTAGCGCTTCCACCCTCTCTAAAAAATATCGCAATTTTTAAAGAATTATTTGCACAATTCATTCGAGTCTGGGGTTAAACACGTGCTTTAGTTTTGAATTGGCTTCGATACCTCTTTCCCTTTTCGATGGCAAAGGCCTAATGAGAAAAACTAACAAGGCAACTTAATACCAGATTTTTAATACTGTTCCAGAACGAGACCATATTTTCTAAATTAGTGAGTAGGTATGTGATTTTGGCCACGTAATATGGACAAAAGAGGAGAATTTAATAACGTTTACAACGCTTACGTTAGTTACATAAGAAAACATTATGGTAGAAGAGTAACTGTCGTGTTCGATGGTTATTTGGATAATGCAAATAGCACGAAAACAACAAAAGCGGGTACTGCAAAAAACCTGTCCTGAAATTATATTTGATGAAGACGCTGTTGTTTCTGAAACTCAGCAGAAGTTCCTTAGTAATTTGTTTAACAAAGAACGTTTGATTGCAGAACTAGTGAAAAAATTTAGTAATGAAGGAATCGAGGTGTTCATTGCTGCGGATTACGGAGAGATTTACAATCCTCAATTTTAAAAAAAAAACTAACACAACCTCAGCGATTTTTTTCCAAAGGAAAGGTTAATGCGATCAATGTGCTTAATAAAAGAGATGACTTACAAGACTTTTAATAATGAAAAAGCTAGTCATGAAGAAATTGTAGACTTAGGAGAGCGATTTGTTGTAGCTTTATACAACTCTACCTCCGCAGAAAAAGGTTCTAGATGTAAACAGATTTATGTCTTTTAACAAACTTGTTGGTAAAGCGAACAATACTGTAATGTTATCAAAACTACCATCAACTTTTGCTGCTGCTAGGCAACACTCATATCGCGTTTTTTACCAAATTCAAACATGGAAAAACGTTACGCTAGAAGCTACTGATTGGGAATGGAAAAAAGTCGGCGGTATATTAACCATAACTATAACAACTAAAGAACCAGCTCCCGAATCTGTTTTGAAATTAATTTCTTATTCATGCAAATTAGGGTGCGAAAACAGGTGCAGTTGCAGAAGAGCAGGCTTACGTTGCCCCACAATGTGTTACCATTGTCACGGACAAGCATGCATGAATGTCGAATCTATGGAAGACGACGAAGATTAATTAACGCAGGAAATCTTCTGATAATTAGTGGATTAGGTATAAAGGGAACACCACGTAAAAAACCGTGCCAATTATTTTACCTCTGTGGTGGCGTGGAACCACAGAGTACAACATACAATATTCTCGCTTCTTTAAAAATTGCGATATTTTTTAGGGGTGAGAGGCTGGAAGCGCGAAGCGCTACATTTATTATAATTTTAAGTGGAGTTTAGTAGCTACTGCTTTTACGTTAAGCATTGAACTTTAAAGTAGATTATAGTAAAAATTACAATTTATTGTGTTAACTGGAACCAACCCTTAACGTGTGCGCCCTATTTCCCACGGTACTATTAATTTTAGGAAAACAAGTGTAGATACGTTTTTGATAAATAATTTTATAAGGAATAATTTTGAATACATTTTTATCAAAAAGTGCACCGTTCCCGGGATAATCTAGAAAACCTCAAAATTGGGGTAGAAATGACCTCCTAGGGGCCGAAGCTCACTATTTAGGGGTGGGATCTTTTCGGTTTACTAATTCTTATGCTATTCTTAACATTTCCATCAATTTTCAAACTTTCTGAATTTTGTCCGATATATTTCATTATATTACTAAACTATTAATAGTTTTAGGAAATATAATAATTAGATCTTAAAAGTAATTTAAGAGGAATAATGAAAAGGGTACAGATTTTGGGCGATTTTTGTTGTGTAAAAAAATGTAAGCACTTAAAGCAGTCCTACACATCCTTTTAATCCCGGTTACCTATTTTCCGTTCCATTATATTTGAATCTAGGTTGACGTCACGCGTAGTTTTGGTGTATTGTAAAGAGGGTGGCCGCTTGAAAACGGATGAGGGTGCAGTTCGTGATTTTTAGCCAAGTTTGCAGATTGTCCGACCAACTGGATTTGAGAGATACCGAGATATCGTCGACTAACTAGACTTTAATAGCCTCTCTGACTGCATTCGCGAATGATGTATCGGTCTTTTGTTCAGCGCTCATGAATATGCAAGGCTGCACTAAGTACCCACAAAGAGTGAATGAGTTGAGAAGATAAAACGACAAGAATGTAGAAAATATGCGAGGTTCGTCTCAGAAGGCAGATTCGTTTATTAGAATACCCGGTTCGTTTTAGCACTACGTTTTGTTTTGCATATAAAAGTAGTTTTGTTAAATACTTAAAAATTTTTGTACAGAAAAATATTTTATGTATATATACTCGTAGAAACTATTTATTGGGAATTATAGATTTCGAATTTTTTCGTTCGCTGCAAAATATTTTACTCAACACACTTATATACAGGGTGTTTGGCAAAGCGATGCCGACCTTGAACAGAGATGAAGATCATTTGGCATCCAGAGGGCGATTCACATAAAACGCCCTAGGCTCTTTCCGTGGTAACGAAAAGAGATATTCAAAATCTGTATAAGCCTGTCATTAGATATTCTTGGTGACTTTATTTTGTCTTTCAAATGTTACCAATAACAGTGGCATCTGCGGCGTCGCGAAGCCGGAAAGACATTTTTCGATGACAGGAACTTTGGAAATATAATATTATTATAGTATGTTTAATTCTGAGTAATTTTTGTAGTACACACTATTCCATTAAAACCAGCGGTTTTCGAGATAAAGCAAAAAAAATCCCCAGACGAATATTTGGTAACTAGCAAGAAAATTAAAATTCGCAACTTTTCAAATGGCGCTGAAGTGCAAAATTACTTTTCAATAGCTGCAGCATTGAAACATCATTTATGTAATTAGTAATTACTATGCATGAACTTTAACATTTCATATTCTGAAATAGTTTTTTCGTCATCCGGACTAAACAATCTAGAAAAATAATTTAAAAGTTTCTATTGGGCAGAAAACTATAAAATATACATTTATATGAAGAAAATTGTAATGGTATTTTATAGTCCAGTCAACGAAGGAGTGGTAAAGGACATGGAGTGGAGGAGAATTTTCCTTTTCAGAAATGTGTTGGGCGTGGTTAGGAGGTAAACATACAAAAAGTCTCCAGCCCTAGCTCTGTCGCTTCAGCGCATGAGGGGGGTGAAAAGGTCCCTTTTTTCGATTCTTGGCTTATGACTCGGAAACTATGCGTCGTGCGGAAAAAAGTATTCAACGCAAAATTAAACATAATTCAGTTTCCTACAAGAATGCCTATATTCATTTTCTTCCTGTGTGTTATAGTTTCCGAGATATTCGCCAGCGAAAATCGATAATTAATAAATAAATCAGTTAGGTATCTGGCATTTCTCTATCAAAACGGTTTACCGTGGTCTGCTAATAAATCACAGTCACAAAATAATATTTATTTTACAACACTCAATGTATTTACTAACGTAATATTTTGTCGAAATCTATACATTTCCTTAAATATACAGTGTGACTCACTTAAAATGAAGACACCCTTATAACTTTTTTATTTTGTTTCCGATTTGAATCAAATTTTGCTCAAGTATAGAAAAAATTAGGATCTACTTGTGACCAGAAAAACATTCTGCTACAAAGGTAAAGCCACTGGCAGTACCAAAATATTCGGAAAAAATAAAAACATTTTAAATGTTAGAAATTCTAAAAAAATGCACCAGATCGGCGCCAAAAACGTACATACACCAAAATTTGATTTGCTTATTGATGGGGGATTTCTCATACTTAAGCTCATCTGGCAAAGGAGATCCTCAGTTTCCGCAATTTGTGGTGGATCCGTGAAATTCGTCAAGACCCACTAACATGATTTTTATTTTTTTTTCTGCATATTTTGGTAAGGCAGGTGGCTTTGTCTTTGTAGCAGCAAACGTTTTTCTGGTAGTAAGTAGATTCTAATTTGTTCTACGGTAAACCGTTTTGATAGAGAAATGTCAGATATCTAATTGGTAATTGTCGACATTCGCTGGCGAATATCTCGGAAACTAGGACACATAGGAAGAGAATGAATATAGGCGGCATTCTTGTAGGAAATTTAACACATTCACTGCCGGAGCTCATTAGTGACGATTGATCGTGTACCACCTATTTTCTTTTGCAATTTGTTAATTTAATGTTTGTATTAGCTAGTGATTAGCTAGTGGACACTCTACTAAGTTCAAATTTTCCAAATTTTTTGCTAAAAAAAAAAACAAAATTTTTTTTCTTTTCGTTTTTTATTTTTTTCTTTTTTTTTTTTGTTCAATTAATTACAATTTACTGCAACCCTGTATTAGGTATATAGAAGAGCGCCTCTCGGGCGGTCATGGCGTTTTTATCAAAATCAGATGAACGCCCCTGGGGCGGTGCCGGCAGTGAATGTGTTAATTATGTTTGATTTTGCATAGAATATTTTTTTCCGTACGACGCATCGTTTCCGAGTTATAAGCCAAGAATAAGAAAAAGGACATTTCCATCTTCCTCCCTCCCTGAAGCGGCAGGGTTAGGGGCGGGGACTTTTAGTATGTTTACCTCCTAACTACCCCCAACACATTCCTGAACAGGAAACCTCTCCCCCCATCTATATCCTCTACAATCCCCTTTTGGGCATTCATTGATTGGACTATTAAGGAGTCGAATTTCAATGTCTTATAAACATTTCTTAAAAGTCGTCTACATGTTACAATTATTTTGAAAACTTCTCTATTTTATCCTGTTTTATTTGTATTATCAAACATACTATCAAGTTTTATCATTTACTAAAAAAAATACAAAAGAATATCAATCGACAATAATTTTTCATTTAATCTAAAATTAAATATGTTTCGCTATTCCAAACACCAAGTAGTATTATTTAGACAGCTTAAAAGAAGACTTTTCAGATACCATCATAATATACAGTGAGTTCCATTTAAGTTTTTTAAGTAAAATGCTTGTCCAAATATATTGTGGAATGGACTGCAATTATTATCTTCAAATTTAATTACCCCTGGTCTATGTACGTGTGTCGCAACATGCGTGCGATGGTATTGAAATACAGGCCGAAAAATTACAAAAAAAAACAGAAAATCAAACTGTGTTTTTTTTACCTGTATTTTCAGTTGTAGATGTCATCAATAATCAATTCTTGACGTTCTTAAAGTTCTTTTATTTTGTCACAGACTTATTCATCGTATCATGAAATTTAACAATTGTTGTCAAAACATTTTATTATTTTTTTAAGTCAAGTCGGCTTTCCTCTTCAAAGAAAAATACAACTACCTACGTGAAAAAAAGTGCTGGTGAAGAAAAATTTAGCATGACTCGAAGTTAAAATATATAATTTGTTTTAAACTAAGAATATCCAACACAGAAGAATAAAAGCAATTACGGAACATAAAAGCCTAAAATGCAAATATTTTAAACGATCTGTCTGGTGTCCATTGGTAAAGAACATACCTCAACCATAGGGCAATTGGAATTTAGAACTGTTTCACGAAAGAAGGTAACCAAATTTAAAAATATTTGAGAGATTTTTCGAAAAATTAAAATCGTTTAGGAAACTTAGACCAGAAAAATATAATAAAATCAATATTTTGGGATATGCAGAAACAAATCATCAGACAGAAGAAACCCCCTGGGGTTGCTCTTCAAGATTCTGATGAATCCAAAAATACAGTTCCTTATCAAAATCAACACATCAATTTATTTCTGTATTAATATGAACAATAAGTGTTATATAAACTGTTAATATAAAAACGATCTGTTTTAAGAATTAACAAAACTAGACCATATTATCCCCTTTAAGACAAAATATTTAGTTCATGGTATTAAAATGTACGATTACCGATTCCGCAACTGTTTTCTTACAGCATCACTAATAGCATACTAATTAAATCATTTAATATAGTAGCTGCCACTTTCATCGTACTTTGTTTATGTTAGTTATTTTTTTTAGTTTATGCTATACTGTACAAGTGTGCACCCTACAATATAATAGGTTTTAGAGGAGGTTCAATAAATAGTGATTCATAATTTTACAACAGATATAAGACTACAGTAGGTAAAATTATAAGTTGTTTATTTGTTATGTTTAGTATGTATAACGTTTTCCGTAGCAAAAAGGTCATAGATATTTACATAAGATAAGTTGGCTTTTAAAAATTTGTAAACAAGAATTATTCTAATGCCCTTTCGATATGCTTTATTTCGAAAACATTTAAATAGTAATTATAAATACTTGTTATTGTAATTTCTTAAGCGGTGACTCATTTTATTCAACTTTGGTGTTTACGTCCTAATAGATGTGTATTTAAATTTTGCAGTGCAGAAATAACTATTGATGCAATAATTATATTAAAATGAACATTTTCTCTAATTATGCACTTAACTCGCTACCAGATAGATCTTCTATGCCACTTGACGTTATGCTTAACTTTAATTTATATGTGATTCTTGATAAATAGAAACTAAAATTATTTGTTATTTTATCGATATCGGGAGTTTAGGAAGAGCAATTACTCCAAAGGAAATAATTTTATTAATTGCTCAAAATAATCGCGACCTCCGGCTCCGTTCATTCAATTTTCGAAAAATAAATCGTGCGTTAATCAACACTTTCGGATTGAGTAAAAAACATTCCTCAACAGAATATAACTCAAGAATTTCTGGTTGCGTGATATAATGATACATCAGACTTTATTTGCCCCTTAAACAGATAAATACAGGCAAATAAGGTCGGGTAGAGTCGGGATCTTTTGTTCCAGTCCATGGAGCAGAAATTGGCGATATGGAACAACATAATTTGAGGAAGCTTATTCTACTTCTTCCTCCAAAAATGTTCGCCAACTGCACGTACTTAAAGTACTTGTAAGTGATCTTACATCAAGTAAGTAAGTAAGTAAGTACATTATTTTCAAATAAGTTGAAGTAGATTACTCTAGCGCTTTGATATTCAGTTTTCAAGATCATTGTGTATGTATTGTCCTGGTGAAATAGTTGTATTGATACGAGGACGCTCAGATCACTGATGTTGGAACCTCCATTAAATCATATAAACCATATTTGAAGAGTAATCCAATAAAGTTTATATTCGAACGATTCACAAAATAAAAACCCTGCTTCAGTTATGCTCATTACTCGATCTTTTTTAATGAGTATTACTGTCTTGCTTGTAGTGAAAGTAGTCAACAATTTCTGTAATATGTAATTGAAATATTAATTTCTAATCTTTGAATTTTTCATCACTTAATTATTACAGTAGATGTAGAAGGAAAAAAGGAACTCTCTAAAATAAACAAACTCTGATTTAACATTGGTTTCATTGAGGTTCAAAAAAGACATCTCAAAACATGTCTTTTATTTTTATTAAAAGAAACTTTTATTTTTATTTTCTAAATATCTCAGTATCTCACAACCTATCACGATATGTTTTTCGGCCTTATTAAGCCTCTTCTGGGTTTTAAATCATTTAATTTATTAATTATAAAAAAGCTCAAAGTAGGAGACGTAAAAAATGGAGGGTGTAAATGAAATACATTTATGCATATTTTGATGTTGACATTTTATATCAAATTATATGGGGTCATGGTTATAGTTTATTAAAACCAATATGGGTGGTTTGTGGTATTTTCTAAAAGAAAATGTATCGCAACTGTAGTTGCGTGAGAAAAATTGTAAAAAAAAAATAATGTCCTGCAGGAGAGTTGGAACCTTTGATGTCGCTGCCTTTGATGCAGTTTCCACAGACATCCAAAACACTTGAACACCACAGTCACTCGACGCGCATTTAGCCAATTATGTTGAGAACATCTGGAGATGTAATCTTAACACTGAATCAAACATTAAATTCAAAGGACTAACATACACTATTACTAATCACATAGTATCCGATATTATCATTATTCTCCAAATTTTGTTTTCTTTCATCTTACACTTTATTTTTCGAAAAAGCTGGTTCTTACATTTTTAATACAATATACGGGTTGTTATTAAAATAACCCTAGTTCGTTATGAGCTGATTCAATAGTAAAATTACTAAAAACAGTTTCTATAACAAGTGCTACTTGCCTCTGATGATGAATCTTAAATAAGGGATTTTACTAATTGTCTCGGAAACACTAGAACTGATAACTGTGTCGAGCTACTTCTGCAATGTGTACTCTGCCATTTTTATTAATGTAGAATAAGCCTACTTTGATCATTCGTAAAGGCGCATTACTAACTGAAGCAGCAATATTTCGTTTAAATCGCTTTTACTCGCAACCGGTTATCCTACAGCCAATTGTTAAGAGGAATATTTTTATGCAATACAAGCTTATACCCATGGCTGCGCCTGCGTCTCTCCCATCATCCCCAAACTGTCCAGCACCTTCCCCCACTTTTCCACCATAATTACTCACTTTCCCACCAACTTCTTCCACATTCCTACACCTTTCGCCTTCCCACTTTCACGCACCTTTCCCCCAAACCCTTTAACCATTTTCCCCTTCTTCTCGTAACTTCCCCTTCTTCTCACTACTTGGAGGTGGTGAGATATGCTATTTCATATTATAAAATCAAGTCGTATGAAATATAAACAAGCTAAAAACGTACTCTTCGCCTGTTCACTGAACTTTTTATATAATTGTTACACATTCTATAGGATACTCTTCGCGGTTTTTTGTAACTAATATTAGTTTTAGTCATTTTTAATATCATAGTACGAACTTAGTTGGTAAAATACATAGTGTAAAATAAAGTAAAAATAAAAAAAAAACTATACCATACCCCATTTGGGATTGGAACCCGGGACCCTTGGATTCCGAGTCAAAAGCGTAAGAACTACACCACCACCTTACACGTAAAAAAGTGTAAATTTTTACATTATAAGTCACGAGCTAAAATCTTATTTTCACGGTTGTATATTACATTATGAAATGTATATTTGTAAAATATATAAATATTTAGACATTAAAATGAAATATCATTTCACCAGATTTCTATTCAATTACAAAAACATAAAAATCAAAAAAAATTTTTTTTCAAATTTAAATCATTAATAACATTTTTATTTACCGATCGATTTGTTAAAAAACAATGGGGTTCTTCCTCTAGCTAACACTAATTTACTGTCCGAATTTCAGTACAATCGGATTTTTCTTTCTTGAGTTATCGTGCTTACAAGAAACGTGATGGACGGATAGACGGACAGATGGACGGACGGCGGACGGACGAACGGACAGACGGATATTTTGAAATTTGTTCAGAATTCGTTCACTAACACAATGATAATAAAATTTTTTGTCTGCAAGGGATATTTACGGTTTTAGAAATGTGCCGATCAAATGCAATATACTATTCGTTTTCGTATTTGCGAAGAGTATAACTAGCCTCTCCATTAAGTTGGAAAGAATAGATGTCTACACGTGTACAAAATTTTATCAAATCGTCTTCGAGTTATGGTGGAACATTTTTTGGCGTCTTAATAATGTAAAATCGTGAACTTAGTCTAATAAAGTTTTCCGTAAGTGTTTCCCAGATAATCAGTAAAAATCGCTATTTATACGCACAGGGCCGTAGATAGTGTGACATACGGCTTGCAACTAGTGCTCCCACTCACAGGGACTCAATTTCTTAGATTTTATTTACTTACAGAAACAGGAGCTGATTCGAAGATCCGCAGGACTCGGGCCTGTCGGTCTATTGCACATTCGCGACATTTAGTATTACCTAGAAGAAACCAGTGCTTTCCGCGAAGGAGAGCAGTCCTTTACAGGGTAGATCTTGTAGTTCCTCTGACTGTAGAAACTGCCCTCCTTGATACCTCTACTTTGAACTGTGGTGCATGATTGTATAGGATATGAGTCTTCATACAACCGACAAGTACGATCATCTTTCAACCTCATTATATGTCGGTGCATGTTCTGTCATCAGGCCCACCATCCACCTCACTGGTTGTATATCAAGCCCAAGCAACCACTATTTTATTTAGTCTACGGCATATTGCACATCACGAGGTTAAAGGAGAAATAACACATAAAGTATATTAATAAACGTTTGGCAATTACAAACTAACATCTGGGTTGAGAATATATGCCATTAATTTATCCGTTACAAACAGGAAGTCGCTAGCATTTCACTCATAGGCTCTTAATGGGCAATCTTGTATGAAGTGTTGTACTGATTGTTTATCAGCGCCGCAGTCGCAGCTTGGGGAAGGTGCTTTACCCCATTTATGAAGCGTGTCAGCTCATCTGCCAGGACCTGTTCTGATTATGAGTTGACCAGTTCTGCGCGGCAGTCCAAAGCTGAGAGGTTTCTCCATAATACATGACATGGCGTGACACTCTGCTGATGATTCTTCAATCCACCTTGCTGACCACTCATTGTTCGGGCTAAAATTATTTTCCAGGAGCATCTTAGCGGTTCGAGGTGGTGGAGGGTCCCTGAAGCGGAGCTCGATGTTAAGAATACCTTCGAGATCAGGGTGGATCGGGAGTTGCCGATTGGACATGATTTTCATATATTCGCGGAGAAGCGCATTTGATCTTCGTAGGTTTGGCGGTGCTATATGGCTCAAGGTTGGGAGCCAATAGGTGAGGGTTGATTTGATTGTGCCTGATATAAGGCGCATGGTGTTATGCAGTTGCACGTTAGTCAGTTTCACACTATTCATCCAGATCGGGGAGAAATATTCTGCTGCAGAGTAGACGAGACCAAGAGCTGAGCATCTCAATGTGTTAGTCACAGCTCCCCAAGGAGTACCGCAGAGTTTTTATAGTATGTTGTTCCTCGTTTTCAATTTTGCAGGCATTTTGGACAGGTGGTCTTTGAAAGAAAGAGCAATCACTTTACGGTGGTCAGTCGAAGGCCCCCTTATATAAAAAATACCTCATTCCGGGAACCTGAGCCCAATAGTTGTTGAACTGTCCCAGTCCCAGCTTTGATTGAATCAGGCTTCTTGGCAGACCGAAGGCTCTCTCCGTGCCAGGGAAAACACTGTTTGCACTCTTTTTCTGCTAAACGGTCTGCTTCTTCGTTGCCCTTCACGTCACTGTGTCCGGACATCCATATGAGTCTGACTAAGTTGCGTTCGCACAGTTCAGTCAAAATGTTCAGACAGTTCAGTAGTTTATTTAAATTTTGAATTTTATTTAAACGTGAGATGCGGAAGAAGTTGTTTATTAGACGATCAAAGGCAAGAAGGGTAGATTCCTTTTAGGCTTAATGCAACTTGTTTATAGTGTTTATAAAATAAATTAATATAATTCTTGTACGTTAAGGGGTGATCGTAGTTGAATATACGGGGTGTCTCAAAATTACGTTAACAGACATTATTTGAAAAGATAAAAATATAAACAAA
Source organism: Rutpela maculata (assembly GCA_936432065.2). Lineage (NCBI taxonomy): Eukaryota > Metazoa > Arthropoda > Insecta > Coleoptera > Cerambycidae > Rutpela > Rutpela maculata. Next base: position 287,191,204 of record OW386285.2, on the reverse strand, counting down.
AAAGAGACCTGCAGAAGGCATGAAAAACTCTGCTTGATAACACACGTGTTTTCTCTTGTAATCCCTAAGATACCTCCCCAACTTTTTTTTAAATAGCACCCTGTATAGCTGAGATCTCATCCACACGCCATTTCAGACACAGTTATATAACATACTTGGTATGTTACAGTTGTTTAATAGTGACCTCGACATGTTGCAAAATCATGACGAAAAATTAACATGTGCCATATTAATAAACTAAGAAATTATGTTAACAGATGTCCAAACTGGGCACCTCCGACCTCCACACAAGTTTCCTAGCATCGCAGCAACTCTCATGTGTATGTTGCTCTAAGCATAGCTGGTGTTACTCTGCGGCAAGTCTTACGAATCCATAAGATCCTCCAAACATACCAATATGGTAGATCACTGTGCTCAGAATGACGTGGAGATGCGATTTCTGACTAGCTATGTATCTTGCCTTTAGAAAAAAAAGTTGAGGTGGTTTCTTAGGGATAGTTCCAGGAGTATTATCAGATGGAGCGTTTTATGCCATTTACAGTTTTTTTATTTATATTTTTATTTTTGCAAATAACGGAGATATCGCCAGCTAACGAGATTGAGGGACACCCAGTATATAGATACCGAATTGGTTACGATTTGTTATAAAAGGGCACCACTTTTTAGCCTTGCACGGGGCGCTGAACATGCTAGAGCCACCCCTGGCAATAACTCACTTAGAAAGTATTTCTGGTCACATGTTTATAAGTATTTTTCTTACGATTTCGGTGGGCTGATTCTACATAAACAGCTCCTAAATGGATGAGAATTACTCCCCTAACGCCCTGCAAAATCAAGAGACCTGATAACCAGGGACCGAAACCGTAACCGAAATCCGCACCGTAATTACGAATTTAAAGTTCAAAAAATATGGTTAAAATCAAAGATTCAAATCTTTAAACTATGATGTAGAAATACCAAATTATATGGTGAAAACCATATCCAAATTGATTCGTCCATTATAAAAATTATATAAGGTAAAAGGCAAGTAAAAAGCCAGGGACCGAAAACTGAAAATGGTATACGTTATTTAACCCTAGCCGAAATTAACCGAAATTAATTTCGGTTTCGGTCCCTGCTAATAACTCATTTTTATGGTCCTATTTATTGAAATTGTCTCTTTCTGTAGCACAAATAATTATTTACAAAAAACGTGATGGCATGCTAATAGAAGAATAATACCTAATGTATCTGTTAATCGAATTTTACCGTTTTTAACTGTTAATATTTAAAACGAATATTTTTAAAATATAATAATGTACCATAAAATATGTTCCATTATCTCAACCGTAACAGCTCATACATACAAACTATTTTACTCAACGATTATTATCAAATGGAACTAAAAGTTTTTAAAAACCTTTTTTATCCTTAATTTATTTATTTCTAATTCGAGATATTTGAGGAAGGATCAATATTCCTAGCTCTATGTTAAAAAAATAAAAGCGCTCTTAACGTGGATTTAATCATGATTCAATGGCAACAACTAATGCACCAATTTGGATATGATTAATATTTTATTAAAGGGCCCGGCACAAAATGATAGGATTTTCGACCTCATTGAAAATGTTTTAATTTTTCATATGTGTCAGTTTATGACCTCCTGATCAAAAGTCCTCATGTGCAAGACCAAAAAATGGACAGTTTCTGCAATACGCGGGTTGATCACCAATCGCCTTTTCTGAGTCAACCAGACATGCATGGGGAATAGATGTCTGTGTGACGAATTTCAATTTTTTTACGCCATTAAATAGCCTATTAAAATACCCTTCTTTTGAGGTATCACGAAGGGTACGTTGCTATTAAAAAAAAAAAAGAAATGAGGTGAGGCTGGAAATGGGGGTGAGTAAGCTAAAAATTATAAATTTCACCAAAAGTTGCGTAATTGAAAATGGTAGCCTTATGGGATTTTCTGAACAATCTGTGAAAATTATTGGTAAAAAGGACAGTACAAGTATTGCATTGTTTCTGAATGTAAAAATATTACAGTAACTACCTACATCAGATAAAAATTTTATTTGGCTACCAAGTGATTTAAAAGAATGAAAATTATCCCATCGAACTAAGCGAAGAATCGCTTACGTATCTGCTAAAAGATCGCACTTTTGTTGTGAAAATCATTTTAATGAAGAAACAAGTGCTAGAATTTACTAAACGATGGGAATTTGTCTCCTAACTTGAAAAAACATATACTGGAGCGGATCTGGCGAGAAAAAGAAGAGTTTTGAAACCAACAAAAATTTTTGACAATTCGGTTACACGCGTTCCCTTTTACAATGTTATCAACTTAGTTCAGCTTAATCACACGGGGAGGTGGAGGAATTCGCATTTAAAATTCGCAAAAGCACGTTTTTCCATGATAACTTTGTTATTATCGACCTGACGAAAAAAAAAATAAAATTAAGAATTGAAGATCTCGCGGAAGCGCATAATCTGGTAAAAATGTTTCTAATTCTAGAACAAAAAGTTTCAAATAAAAAAGTTACATCCATCTTTTATCTTCGTTACTTCTCGATACACTTGGTATCTATTTCGAAAGATAAAAAAGTTTCCCGCATGTTACATTTGAGAATACAAATTTTCGACATAGCCTTAGAAAAAAAATAATTCTTTCTACACTTATTAAAATTTGACCTATGTATTAACACATTGTGTTAACAAATATATAGTGATAACACGATAAAAATTTAAGAGTAATCCATTGTGCCGTTTTTGAGTTAGAGCGAATTAAGCGGAAAAATAATTGTTTTATATATCCAATACAACCTAAAACTAGAGAAAACTCGTGACGGTGTTAAATAATTATTTATAATAAGTTTAATATTTGATGGAGGGTAGACTGATAAAATATTAAGATGGATAAAAGATTTATATATCCGAAGTCCCTATCCCTTTACCTTAACCCTTTATGCCCGCAAACGCATTATGCCCCCTCCCTCCCTTTCGATTGCTTGGATTGCGATAATTTTTTTTCAAATTAAAGATAAAAAAATTTCACTTACCTGTAAAAAAATTTATCTTCTGAGCCCTTTCCTTCGTACTCAAAAACGCATTTAAAAAAAAAATCAAAAGGTTTTTCCCCTCCCACAAGTTTGTCTACTTGAAAAAAATAAAAAAAATTATTCAGTCAAATATTAGACGTAATAACGAACAAATTCCATTTTGGTTTTTGAAAATCGCACGACGGGGAAAAAAGTTCGGGGGGGGTTAAATAATTTTCCTTTTCCTACCTCCCTCCCCTCCCCTAATTGGCCCACCACCCCAATCCTCCGGCTCCATCAATTCTTATCTATGTCACCTACCTGAAAAAAATCTCATCCCCTAACTTCTTTTTTTCATAAAAAAATTAAGGAATTGTTTTTTTGTGTATTGTTGTTAGGGCAAAAAAACGAGTATTTTCAAAAAAATTTTTCACGAAAAGTTATAGTCCGATTTGAAAAAATATTATGCGCTTCAGCGATATCGTCAATTTTTAATTTAACTTTTTTTTCGTCAGCTCAATAATAACAAAGTTATCGTGGAAAAACCTGTTTGTGCGAATTCTAAATGCGAATTCCTCCGCCACCCCGTGTGATTAAGCTGAACTGAGTTGATAACATGAAAAAAGAGAACGCGTGTAACCGAATTGTTAAAAAAAAAAAAATTAAAAAAAAGTTGGTTTCATTTCAAAACCAGATCCGCTCCGCTAATGGTGGGTGTGTTGTGTCATGTTTCTCAACGCAAAATGAATGACAATAAAAAGTATTATGAGTATATTTCATAATTTCAAAGTGTAGAAAAACATCGGTGAAAACACTCAATTAATTTTTTATTTCCCTGCCATCAAACTGCTGTGATGATGATTTTAATGTACGTAGATTTCAAATTAATTTGTTACTTTTATTAAATATTTATATAAATAACACAGGCACACAAAATAAAAAAAGTGGTCTTTTTCTGATACTCCATTGGGTAACTCATATGTATTTCGACGTGCTGAATATGAATCAAGTGTCCGTTTAGCTCCATTGGCCACTATTTTTTTGTAAATCGCGAAAATAACCTAAAAAAACTAATCATTTAGGTTATATTCGCGATTTACTAAAAATTGGTGAGTAACGGAGCTAAATGGATACCTGATTCTTATTCAGCACGTCGAAATACAATAGAGTTCCAGAAACAGACCTTTTTTTGTGTGTGTACGTCTGTGTAATATATGAATATCACCAGATCCTCCGCCATTTTCCAGAAAATCGCGTATGCAAATATATTACATAGACCCAAAAAAAAAAGTGAAAAGTGATCTGTTTTTGAACCTCCATTGTATTTCAACATGCTGAATACGAATCAGGTATCCCTTTAGCTCCATTACCCACCAATTTTTAATAAATCGCGAAAATAACTATGATAATAATTATGAGTTTTTTTAGATTATTTTCGCGATTTACAAAAAATGGTAACCAATGGAGCTAAACGAACACCTAATTCGTGTTCAGCACGTCAAAATACATATGGGTTACCCAACGGAGTACCAGAAAAAGACCACTTATTTTATTTTGTGTACCTGTGTAATTAACGAGGGATATATAGACAAATTTCTTGTTCATAATTTTGTTCATTCATGGACATACTCTGAAATAAAGAATGCTTGTATAACCAAACACAAAATATTATAGAAATGTTATTTACTTCATGAAAGAATCACTTTCCAAGATTTATTCATATTTTCATGTTTTAGATTATGTAAATTATGAAAACTAAGGTTTTTCAATCCATCAGTCTGTCTGTCCGTCACCGTCCGTTAGCGCTACATCTAAGAAACTATTTGACCAAGAAAAAATAATTTTGATCAGTCTGTATATAAAAACGATTTGTTTTAGGCTCATACCAAAAAAAAAAAAAAAATTGATAAAAACATTTCAAAAATATTTTTGATATAACATTTGTGCAGGATGAAATGAGGTAAAATAACTTGAAAATGAGACTCAATCTTGTCTGTTCGTGTATTGTTTCCAAAAGAAAATTTTTGGAGAGCACAAAAAAAATATAAAAATTGTAGTGTCTGTCTAAATTTTGAGGAAAATTCATCATTACAAAGAATACCTAACTTGTTTCCATTTGTGCATCTTTCAACTTTGTACTGATATAATCTTAATTTTTGTTGAAAGATTCCATGACCATTAACACTAAAGAAACCATTCCAACACAACGAAAGAAATTTTGACACTATTTTGGCATTTCACTATGTAGAAATAACTGTTGGTAGAACTTTAATAATATAGTATTTGAAATCGTCTATCTTAAAAATTCCTAAAACGATATGACACGTTGGTGGTGGTGGTGGCTGATCCAAAAAAAAATTGAGGTTTTTTTTGTTCTTGTATACACAGTAAGTTACAACTTTATTTTTTCACCCCCTTTACTAATGGGGTGAGGGTGAGTAATCGGAGTGATAGTGGGGGTGGCTGATGTCAAGAAACTTTGAGACCTTAGCTTCTCGTACATACATTAAATCTCAATTGTAGGAACTTGCTTGCTTTATTTAGTTACCCCCATTTTCCCAAAGGAATAACAATAATTTAATCTAGTTCCAGATTTAGTTATAATACATGGGTGTACCAAGTCAATATCATAAACCGTTCCAGAGTAATCGTGCGCACAAAAAGTTACAGACAGACAGACAGATGTATAGACAGACATACAAATGGACAGACGGACGGACATGCATTTCTTTTGCTGACACTTATAATCTCGACATTCATGACATTCTAATCTCATTTAAATAAAAGAATTCCAATCTTTTTTACTATTACTATACTTCCACTCCACCACGTGGAAGTAATAGAAGTAGCCTCAGAAATCAATTTTTAAATGCGCAAGTGTATATGCGAACACGTATTACGGAAAGCGAAGTGGCTTTCTTTCTTGCATATAACCGCTGTCGATTCGACTGATGTGACGTCACGTAGGCTGCGCTACAGATTCACTAAAGACGAGAACTTTAGACTTTAATATATCTGTTATTCTGTACGCAACTGATCAAATTTTTAATAGTAATATGAATTCAGGGAGGGCAGGTCTAGTAATGCGAAACAAATGTCCATGTCCACGTCCACGTGAACGTGACGTATGTAATAGAGAAGAAAGGAAAATTTTTTGTTTCTAAATGATTCTTATTTAAAAAATAATCAATAAAACCTTAGTATTTCTTCCTGTACCTCCATTAGGGTGGGCCGAAAAACATTTTTTTTTTTAATTTCTCTATCGCTATTCCCCGGAAAAGTCCTATCGCCTAGCTAACCAAAATTTAAAAAAATTCAATTCAAAAAATATTTTCCATGTCGCGCATCGCACTTAAAGTTTTGAAAAATGGCGAGATTTTGATGTTTTTCATCAATTTTTTATAAGTATTAAACTTACTACTATTGAAACGTTGTAGGTCCAAATGTGAAGTCTGAGGCATGAGGAATATGAAAAAAAATTAGAAACACAATTTTTGGTAGAAATGGCAATATTTCGTAATTTTTGCTAATTTTACTTTTTCGTTTTTAGTAAACAAACGGTGAATATATCATTTCTAATTTTATTATTCAAAAGAGTGCATTTTAAAGTCAGATTTTTGGGAAAATTCTGGCATAACAGATCTTGATAGGAGGGTCGTCCTTAATGAAGCTGACTCATGGGTCAGCGTCACACACTTCTTTAGATGTTTCGGTTACAAGTTTGACACACCGTTCTACAGCCTGGGTGTGACAAGGCAATCTTTGAAAATCTGGTTGCAATGGTGTGCCAGTCTGTATTAGATTTCTGATATCCTCATACGTGATGTTCTTTAATAGTGGGGGATGAGAGATAGTGCAACTATCCCATCAAATCATGTTAAGATAATCTCGAAGTTGAGTTTTGGCGTGGTGAAGTTTCGAATAGTCTTTCCCTTGGAAAGCGATCGAGCTTTCAACACTCGGCACAGCCATCCCACACAGCACAGGATGGCTACGGGATATCCTAAAATGATCCCGTATATCCAATAAATGGATTGTTCATTTGGGATGTCGATAGGAAGTCCACTGGTTACCCTTTGGTCCTAATAACAGCCAAAATAGGGATATCCATTGGATAACCTACATGACTATCTATAGGATAGCCTTTAGGGTTATTGATGTCCTATTTAAAACCTATATAGGGATAACCAAAGGCTGTCCCTAGGGCCATCCATGGGTCAACTTGTTGGGCTAGGTAGGTCCCAAATACATGATAATTCATAATTAACCTAAGGTACAAATTAAATTTTTTAAATTTACATATTATATTTTCATTGATTGACAGAATTAATTTTTTTAGTGAAAATCATTACTTATAAAATATGGTCCTAATAACAGCCAGAATGGGGATATCCATTGGATAACCTATATGACTATATATAGGATAGACTTTTTAGGGTTATTTAAAACCTATATAGGGATAACCAAAGGCTATCCCTAGGGCCATCCATAGGTCAACTTATTGGGCCAATGTAGGTCCCAAATTCATGATAATTAATAAATTCATCTAAAGTACAAATGAGAATTTTTTTTATTTAGTTTATATTTGCACTATACTTTCATTGTGACGAATGAATTTTATTGACGGAAGACATTACTTATAAAATATGGTTCTAATAACAGCCAAAAGAGGGATACCGGCTAGCTCGTTCTTAGCGCTAGTTTCAATAATTCATGTTAGATGGCTCTCCTTGCAAGGGCAAATTATTTCTGTTGCGATAATCACCTAGTAAGCCGGAAACTACAGGTTGTGTAATCTATCCACTACGCAGAAAATGCACATATCTTGCAAATGCCTCTTTTACGAGAGTTAATTTTTTTGCAATATGAGATTTATTTATTACGCAAGGAGGGTGAGTATACCCCAAATTTTAAATTGTCTACAGTAATCACGATTTTACACAAGACCAATTTTAATCCTGTGTAGATACTATGGGTAACCAGATGCAACTATGTGTGGATGTCTGTGGTTGTCCAGAGTTTAACCTAAATTGGTCCCTTTTTCTTCCTATGGACAACCACCGGCTATCCTATTGTGGACATCTGTAGGTTATCCCGATTTTAACCCAAACTTCCTATGGACGACCATGGGCTATCCCGTTGAAGTCATCCGTGGGCAAACCCGATTTGCACCAAAAGGATATCTATAGGAGGTCCGAAATCGGGATTAACCCAGTTTAGGACGTCCCCAGCGGACGTCCCGCTTATCCTCCAAGTATGGCCAGTGGTTGTCCTAAGGCTATCGAGTGCTGTCTAGGATAGTTCCCTGATATATCTTCTTTCTTCCACAATCATTGCAAAGATCAAATTTTCGGGGCCAAAGAAAGCCTTTCGCTCAAACACTGGGTTGATGCGAAATTTTTGCTGGTTTTATTTTTGAACCAACCAATTTTACGAGTAGATTTTTCTAAGCTCACGTATAGTCTGAGAACTCCGTTTGCTGTCATCAACCATCTTGAGTGTGAGAGGGGACCAGAATCACAACCTGCTAAATCTTCTAAAATTGTACCTGACTTTATGGCAGCAGAATTATCAGATAGGTATAATTGATCCTTGCTCAGCATTTTTCTGTGAACTTGAAGAATGGGAATATAACACAGACTGGCACACCGCTGCAACCGGATTTTCAAAGCTTCCCTTGTCACACTCAGGCTGTGGAACGGTGTGTCAAACTTGTGACCGAAACATCTAAAGAAGTGTGTGACGCTGACTCAAGAGGCAGCTTCATTAGAACGACCCTCTTATCAAGGTCTATTATGCCAGAGTTTTTCAAAAAATCTTACTTCAAAGTGCACTCCTTTGAATAACAGAATTAGAAATGATAAAATAATCACTGTTTGTTTACCAAAAATGAAAAAATAAAATTAGCAGACATTACGAAATATTGCCATTTCTACTAAAAATAGTTTTTTGAGCTTTTTGCGCGAACAATAAATATTTTCAGGTTACAGGTTTAAATTTTTTTTCGTATTCTTCATGCCCCAAAGTTCACATTAGATCCTATAGCCTTTCAATAGTAGTGAGCGAAACTCTTATTATAAGAAATTTACGAAAAACAGCATTTTTCAAAACTTTGAGTGCGATGTGCAACCGGAAGATATTTTTTGAGTTGAATATATTTTTTTAATTTGCCTAGGCGGTATAGCGATAGAAAAATTTAAAAAAAAAATGTTTCGGCCCACCCCAATCTCCATGCTCTAAATATTGACTGTATCCACCCCTGATCATAAGCCTTATACTGTCACATATTTGACACATCGTTTCCAAGGTAATCAAATAATTTTCCTAACACACCGTATAAATATTTTTTATTTTTTCAGTTACAATATTTACTTTTCCATGATAAACAATATATTTTAACAATAGAGTCCTTCCAAGGTATCAATCACAAAGGTTAATCTTGTTTGAAATGTCCTCTATGCATCTGTAATTGTTGGGTATTGATAAATGATACAACAGTTTGTGCATTATGAATTGATATTAACACTATAGGAGCAAATTTGTCACTACATTGTTCAATTATACAAATTAAGTGTGTATAAACAGATGTAAACAATAATTAAACCCTAGGAAGAAGGTAGACAAGTCAACAGTAAAGTGAATATGGTTTGTGTGTGTTGATGATATATTTAAATGGTTGGCGTCCTAATCCTCAGTCAATGTGGATGTTCGCATAAAAAGTAAATATTGTTGTTTGTCAAACACTCGCTGATTATGTACCAACTTAATAAATAATTTCACTCTCTCGTTATGTTCTCTATCATATCGATTCACTAAAGTAAACTAAGCAATTAAAGTCGCATTTAGGTACTTTTACTGCAAGGCAATGATCACTTTTGTGCACGATTATTTATGGTTATTTATGTAGATGTTCCCAACCGATTTCGGTGACAATGATAGTAGGCTGCCATATAAATTTTATGACAATACAGCGATCAGGTAGGATATTATTCCCAACTGACTAATAATATCCTATAGATAATAAATGGACGCAAAAAATCAGGAAAACTGAAAACATATTTGAGACATAATTTATTTATACAGCATGTCTCGCTTTTAAGTTTGACAGACCAATCAATATCTTCGTAATTAGCCATTTCGTAGGTTCCGTAAAAGTAGATATGTACATTTTTTACTGACATTAACAAATTTTAAAAGTGAGAGGTTGTTAATTCGACCCATATTTTCATATATACAGGGTTTTTGGTAAAGCGATGCCGACCCTAAACAAGGAAGTACAGGAGGTCATTTGGCATCTATATGACCAAATATACCTATATGAAAAATGCTATGGTTTTCTTTATGATGCCAATTTTGCATATTATTTTTAAATTTCCATTTTCATCGTACCGTTTGGCTCAGCCGATAGGGACACTCTTGTAAATTTTGAAAGGACGAATGGATTTTTCTCAAATTTGGTGTAGAAACAAAATTTCCAATTATATGATGTAAAGATCCAAAATGGTCCACTTCCGGATTCGATGTAATTGACATGAAAATCAAATTTTTAATTGGGACAACCTGTATATTATTGAATATTTGGATCCTGCTGGCTAAAATACGTATGATATGACCCTCAAATTAATTTTCAAAGAATATAGATTTTTTTCAATTTTTAGATTTAATCATAGATTTTGTCAAAATTTTTCAAGTTCAACGATATTGGTTTTTCAACGAAAACTATTTTTTTAATGCAACTCCTGTAGGACAACCAGTTATTTAATTGAATATTTAAATTACGATAAAAATTATTTGCATAATATCTACCTTCTCTTTGTACTAAATTTATAATTAAAATCGATAATCGATTTTTTAAAATAATAAATTTAAAATTAAAAAAAACCTATATTTTTTTAAAATCCTAATAATATTTGAGGGTCAGATGGTCAATCCAAGGTCAAATTGGGAAGAAACCTTTTAAGCGCAGAAAACCACCATTTTTATACGTTTTTGGGGTAACTAAATCCCAACTCCTGGTCTGTTTGACCCATCAGGTCAGGGTCAAGGTCATTCTAAGGTCAAATTGGAAAAAACATTTAAGCTAGAAAACCACGATTCTTATACGTTTTTGGAGTTGCTGAATCCGAATCCGAGATCTGTTCAACCCCATCAGATCAAGGTCAAGGTCATTCTAAGATCCACTTTTGTTTATCAAATGAAAACGCGTTTTTGACCACGGATTCTGAAAGAGCGAGATATTTTACGTTCGCATATGGTTTGACCTATGATCAAATTGACGTTTGGTCATCAGAAGGTCGAATCACTCTCTCAAATTAATTTATCTAAGATCAAAGATGATTCGTATTGAGAAATTTCAGTTACAAATCTTTATCGAGCATGGCTTAGCTTCGTGATATTTCTCCGAGGGGGATTGGAGATCTAAGACAGCAGACACCTATATCCACACGCAACCAACGAGTGGCGTCTTCCAATCCTCTGGGAAAAACGAAACGTATATGTCATATACTGACTCGGTGATAGGGACTGATGAAGTTGCTGGAGCATCACTGATGAGGCCAACATCAGTATCCGAGCGATACGTTTAATTTCTGTGGGAATCCTCTGATCCTGTTATTAAAATTAAAAATCCTGCTTTTCAGAGGATGCTGGAAATGGTGACAACTGCCTTAATCGAATATATGTAGAATGATCCATTTTCCGATCCTTCGAGGTAAAGAAGCGAGTAATGGCGTACTGCCCTGCAGGGGCGTTAGGGTATGAGGCGTGTGCCCGACGATGAGTTGACTTTGTCCAGGTCTAAGTATGAGGGCTTTCCGACTTTGACGAGGACAAAGTCAACTCATCGTCGGACACACTATGGCTTGATCCTCACACCCTAACGCCCCACTGCAGGGCAGTACGCCTTTACCGGCTTCATTACCTAGGATCGGAAAATGGATCATTCTACACATCTTCGATTAAGGCAGTTGTCACCATTTCCAGCATCCTCTGAAAAGCAGGATTTTTAATTTTAATAACAGAATCAGAGGATTCCCACAGAAATTAAATGTATCGCTCGGATACTGATGTTGGCCTCATCAGTGATGCTCCAGCAACTTCGTCAGTCCCTATCACCGAGATGTTTGGGCAGTCAATGTATGACATAGACGTTTCGTTTTTTCCAGAGGATTGGAAGACGCCACTCGTTGGTTGCGTGTGGATATAGGTGTCTGCTGTCTTGGTTCTCCAATCCCCCTCGGAGAAATATCACGAGGCTAAACCATGCTCGATAAAGATATGTAACTGAGATTTCTCAATACGAATCATCTTTGATCTTAGGTAAATTAATTTGAGAGAGTGATTCGACATTCTGATGACCAAACGTCACTTTGATCATAGGTCAAACCATATGCGAACGTAATACACCCCGCTCTTTCAGAATCCTTAGTCAAAAACGCGTTTCCATTTGATAGACAAACGTTGACCTTGGAATGACCTTGACCTTGACCTGATGGGGTTGAACAACCTCGGATTCGGATTCAGCAACCCCAAAAACGTATAAGAATCGTGGTTTTCTAGCTTAAATGTTTTTCCCAATTTGACCTTGGAATGACCTTGACCCTGACCTGATGGGTCAAACAGACCAGTAGTTGGGATTTATTTACACCAAAAACGTATAAAAATGGTGGTTTTCTGAGATTAAAAGATTTCTTCCCGATTTGACCTTGCATTTACCATCACCCTGACCTGACGGGGTCAAGTAGATCCCGAGTTCGGATTCAGTGACCCAAAAACGTACAGAAATCGTGGTTTCCTTCGCTTAATCGTTTTTTCCCAATTTAACCTTGGATTCACCTTGACCCTGACCTGATGGGGCCAAACAGACCCCGGATTCGGATTCAGTGACCCCAAAAACGTATAGATATGTTGGTCTAGTCTGGTGAATAGAACACTTTTTTTTTTGTTGGGCTCTGTTATTACCCTGAATTGGCTTAAGCGTTTTCTATGAAATCTTTTAAAAACTATCGGCTATCACTTGGTGGTGATTCCATTAAAGTTTCATCAAGTTACGACTCGTATAAAGTGAGCAAAAATTGGAAAAGGCCTTCAAAAAGCGTCGTTAAAAATTATGAAATAAAATTTCGCCATTGTCAAACTAATTGAACACTATTACTAATATCAAGCTACTCCTAAAATATCTGACTATCAATTTTAATGCATTCCGACGAAATTTATCACTAGCGCATCCACCATATTTGCGAGTAGAAGAATGTTGTTTCCAGTTTCTGCTCACCTTATACTGGACCTAGCCTATGCAATTATTATGGGACCACCATCGAGCCATACCTTGCAGTTTGAGAAAGTTTCATAGAAATTGCTAGCCAATTCAGAGTAACACCTGAATAAACATCAAAATAAATCGTTGTCTTTTTTATCAAGCTACGACTTGTGCACATTGGGCGGGTGTTTCAATAATTAGAAATTGAAATTTCATCGGAACTGCTTTAAAATTAATTAGGTATTTTCAGAGTAGCTGATGTCAAGAATTAAAAATGCAAAATGGCGAATCCAATATGGCTGCCAATTTGCAAAATTTTTGCAGATCTACATGAAATTGATGCACGGAGAATTTAGGGTGATCCGATAACGTATTTTTAACCGATTCCAATATCAATATCAATTAACCGAGCGCGGGCGATACGAAGGTGAAATTTTACTTCATAACACCCCTAATAGCACAGGACATCCAGTGGATGTCCGTTTAAGATCCAGTTACTGTACAAATGTCCATGGACATTGGATGGACGTCCTATGGATGCTCATTTTATGTACGTACAAGGACGTCCTCTATGGGGTATTGAATGGACATCCTATAGGGACGACCATTTAATGTACATGAATGTACAAATATTTATGTTCCTGCTTGGACAACTAATGGATGTCCCGCTAAAGCCCATTTATTGTACAAACGTTCATGGTGAATAAATTAACGTCCCATAATGGTCCCTTTTATGTAGATAAAGGACATCTCCTATGGACGTCCATTTATAATGTACATAAAAGAAAGAACATTTTATGTTCCTATTTGAACAACCAGTGAATGTCTCGTTAAAATCCATTTATTGTACAAATATGCACAGAATATAAATGGATGTCGCCCAATTGTCCATTTTGTGTACGTAAAACGATATCATCTGTATATGTTTTATTTGTTCCTACGTGGACGTGGACTATATAATGTCCATTATGGATTTTATATTTTTTTCATTTGGAAGATGCTGGCAAATATAAATATTCTTTTAAATATACCACTGATGGACATTGCAACTTGCAAAAGTTTCCTACGGTATTGCATCTTATTTATTTTTGTACTTTTAAATTGTCCGTCTATTTTAACTTAAACTATGTTGTGTGCACGCGCTTCTTTCAACTTTCTTTCATGGCATAGTAAAGAAGGAGATATTTAATAATTTTTAGACTCGAAGAAAAAAGTGCGAAGTGAAGGGTGAAATATCTATATATAGCTACCGCCAAATTATCCACGTATGTCTTTATTTGCATGATGTCTTTGTGGTAGATTTTTAAATATGAAAAATGAGAAAGTGAACGGTAAGTTTGAGGTTAGGATATATATTTTGGACGACAATGAAAAACTTCAAGTATGTTTATTACCTGTAATTACTACTAAATACAACGTGATCTACCAGGACATGCGGAAAATTTAACAGTAGTTTGTACCCACCGAAAGGAGTTAAAAAAGTGAAAAATTTTAAAAGAATTACCAAAAAATTATCTTACTTTTTTGTAGAAATGCGCCGCCAATGACTTCAACTAATTTAACGTAACGCGGTAGGTACAACCATATCACTTTATCAGACTTGGGATTGACACTACTGACAGCAAAGCTGGATAAGATAGAAGTGACTTTTTGGTTTTAATCAAATCACACTACAAAAATACCGAAATAAATCGAAGACATTGATCTCATGCTGAACGACAAGCAGATATACGAGATATTTAGTTAAACCGGTCAATAGCACGGCGGTGTAACTATTGTTCGACCGGAAGCATAAAACGCGGCTCTCTAGGGGTCTACACACGATCCAGCGGCACGGATCCAGCCTTGTCGGCATGTTTTGAACTCATTCGTAAAAGTGAACTGGTCCGCTGGAATTCCAATTATCTTCAAAGCGTACCAACAATGTTGGCTACCTACCGCTGGATCGTGTGTAGACCTCTTTTTTTGATCTCGCCGGCCGGCTTCACTTTTTATGCCAATTAAGGAAATGTAAACAACTCGAATACGTTCTTTCACAAGTAAGTTCGTCGACCTTTCCAGAAGTAGGTCAGGACTTACTCAACATCAGTAGTGTATCTTCGCAAATTGACTAATAATTTAATATACTAAATTACCTCAGAATCCTCTAAAATTTTGCAGGGACTTTCCCCTAGCACACCATTTTATTTTCCGCATTTCTTGGTAGATCACGTTGTATTTCTCTAGTTAATCCTAGTATACCCGGACACCAAGTGCATGTCTTTTACTTTTAAACATAGCCCTCTCCCTCACAAAGTCACTTTAAGCTTTCAGGGATAAAGGTGTTCTATTGCCTGTGGTTTTTTATGTGTGACCTATTTTGAAAATTTGAATTATTGTATAGTATATTATTTCACTCATTCCAAAAAATTAAAATAGAATTTCAAACACACAGTTCTAAAATACTTAGTGCACAACAGAGTTAGTGTAATAACGATAAAAATTTTTAGCCGCAGCACGGGCGTTCTTTCAAAGTCTGATGATCATTTCGAGACATTTTCTATGAATTAGTTCCAGCACGCCAAAACCAGGCATATGAGAGGCAAACATTGATTTTTGGTTTACAAATAGAAGATACCTAATTACCAAATGATATTTTTTATTATTAAATAAGTATTTGTAATAATTTAATAAAATAGCCTTCTGTTTTATTATTATTTGATAAATAAATATTTTTTAATACATAAAGTGTTCATATTTTATTTTATGAATTAGATATGCTACGTTTACTATACTAAACTTAATATCAACAGGTAAAAATTTAAATATACAGTACTAGGAGTTTGCTATAAAACTGCTTTTTAAAAAAATTGTCGATAAGGTCTCCACTATAGGCCGATCGCCATTTTTCCATATATACAAATAAGAAACAATACCTATATAATACTTTGAAATATAAAAGGGGACAGCCAACAGAACTATTAATGTCCTAAGTTCTTTCTGTTAAACACGTCGGAGACAGTAAATACTTTATTCTATCCTCTGCCCTTTTTTTCTATCTCATTATGAAGTGATATATATATATATATATAATATAACTGTTTCGATCTCTACATATGGTAAAACAGTGATGGCACTAATGAAGATCATTTCGCATATTTCTTTCAAAGATCATCTTATAGTAAACTTATTGAGAATTTACGAGAAAAAGTTTATACCTCGGTTTATACAGTGTCCGCCAAAAAGTCTGCACTATATGAGGAACTCTATTGTTGACTTTCTGAAAAATTTCACATTTGATAAAAGTTAGTGAATATTCTCAAACGAAAAAGTGGATGCAAAAATTTGTGTTAGTCCTGGCGCTTATGTCGGAGAATTAATTTTTTGAAAATTGCCCCAAGAGTAAACTACCTTTATTTTTGAAGATATCGAAAAATGTTATTTCAAGAAGTTGCTTACAATACGAAGTTATAGCTAAACATCAAATTTGGCTGTTCTGTTTTTAAAAATAAAAATTTTCTACTTTTTTACGCATTATTCCTGAACTATATATTTTGATATTTTTTTTGTTATCAATAATTCTCTCTCTTTAATAGTTTCAGATTAAGTAAGTAAAATCATCTTTAAAGAAATTTTAAGAGTACTTTTTTACGAAATAGATATTTTGGAAAAAAACGCTGTATTTTGCGGAGTTGTTCTCTCTTTTCCAATTTTAACTTTTTCAAGAATTAATCATAAAAGAGTGGACAATTTTTATTTTTAAACTAGAAGAATCTAATGTACATTATAAATAACTTCTTAAAATAAAATTTTTCGATATCTTTAAAAATAAGGGTAATAAGCACCAGGACTAACACAAATTTTTGCAGTCACTTTTTCACTCAAGAATATGCACTAACTTTTATTAAAATAAAAATCTTCAGAAAGTCAATAATAGCAGAGTTTCCCATACAGATTTTTTGGCAGACACTGTATTTGTAACTCGAAGATAAGCTTCATTAGAATATTTCAGTAAGTAAATAACTGAACATTATATGAAAATAAATTATTTGTTCCTGCGATTTGTTTTTGCGATATATGACATTGCAATGCAATGTTGTTACGTGGACATTAGGTCCATTGCATCGATGTTACAGCAAACTAAATATTGATTCCTAGAATGTCACAGTTTTCAAGATAAAATTATTTATATTAAAATGCTTTATAGATTTTGTGTTTGTTCACTAATATTTTTTTTTCCAAAATGGATTGAGACTTTAGAGACACCCATTATTGGTCCAAATAAGGACAAATTTTATTGGTCCAAATAATGTCCACCATGGACCATAATTTAAGGTCCAACACTGGAGGGTATTTGTACAGAAAATGTATGTTAGTTTAATTGGTCCAAATAATGTCCATCATGGACCACCGTTAGGGTCCAACATTGGATTTCCATAAATTATCCAAAGTTGTGATATTTCGGCGTCCCTGGGACGTCCATAGGACGTCCAATTGTACAAAAATGGATGTCCATAGGACGTCCCGAATGTCCCGTGATGACGTCCATTGGACATCTATAGGATATCCATGTGCTATTAGGGACAGGCACACAAAAAAAAATGTCGGGTGCTAGAAGGCAGACCTATTTATTCCCGTGTATTTCGACTCGCTGAACACGAATCCGATGTCCGCTTTGCCGGATTGGCTCTTGCATTTTTGCTAACCTCAAAAAACACCTTAAAAATGCCCGAAAAATTCCAAACAAGTAAATAAAAAGTTTAAATGAGCTGATTACTATATCTATCCGTAATATGGGGCGCTGAAACTGAATATGAGTTCAGAATTAGCCGATCAGTTAGGACTTTTGACATAGCCTCAAAAAACATCTAAAAAATGCCCAAAAATCCAAAACAAATAAACTAAAAGCTTAAACCAAAAATTTCTTAGTTGGATATGCAACAAATAATAAATATCTTAAACCAAGAACTTTAAAATTAACATAACCTAAGGCAAGAGCATTACACCAAGAACTTTGAACCAAGAACTCTAAACCTAACATAACCTAAGGCAAGAGCTTTAAATCAAGAACTTTAAACTAAGAATTCTTAACCCAACATAACCTGAGACAAGAACTTTAAACCAAAAACTTAAACCTATTATAAATTAAGACAAGACTGTTAAGTTCCTAAGACAAGAACTATTAAGATTTAGAGTTCTTGGTTTAGAGTTCTTTGTGTAAAGCTCCTGTCTTAGAATATGTTTAGAGTTTTTGGTGCAAAGTTCTTGCCTTGAGTTTTGTTAGATTTAGAGTTCTTGGTTTAAAATTGTTTGTGTAAAATTCTTGCCTTGTTTTTAGTAAATTCGATGTTCCGAAATATCGAAAAAAAAAATCAACATTAAATTAAAAAAATATTTATCTAAAATATTAGATATTAGTATGGAGATAGTGGATAAAGGTTTTCCATGGTACCTTGCATCATATGTTATAAGATGTTGGACAAATGAAAAGAACGCTAAAAAGTAAAATATAAAAATCTAACAATATGGAAGGAGCCTGGAATCCGTGAAGAGTGTTATTTTTTAGCAATACAAATGTTTCCGGAATTAATGCTAAAAAAGAGTTAATGGAAACTGATTGTTCCGAAAGTCAAGAAAATGACAGTGAATATGAAGATAGTGAATGTAAGTGTTCGATAAGAACTAAAACTCGCAATATTTGGTGAAATGATAAACTTAATAATGTTATTAGAAATCTTGGTCTATCTAATGGTAGGGAAGAATATTTAGCGGTGATTATGGAAAAAGACAACTTAGTATCAAGTGATGTGCATTCTAGATCATACTGAAAAAGAGAAAAAGACTTTAGAAAATATTTTACACAAAGAAAAAACACTTGCTCTTATATTGTCATAATGAAGAAGGGTTGATGAATATACTTAAACCTATCACATATAGATTTTAGATAAATATTTTTTATTTTATCGTTGATTTTTTTTTTCGATTTTTCGGAATATCGAATTTACTACAAACAAAACAGAAGGAATTCGCATTATTTACGCAGTTGTGCAAATTTCTTGTACTCATAGGAAGCCAAGTTTCTCACTTCACTAGAGCTGTGGTCCCGCTTTCCCAACCTGACCGGCCACCGATGCTGGGGTTTACCTGTTTCCCTCCCCTGGATCGTAAACTCTTTCTCTACTTTTGCCATGACGGGATTTTTCTTACCTAGGAACTTAGCCGAAATAAATCGTTGCCCGCCGTCACCACGTGGAGGTGTCCTAGTCGCAAAAATAGAAAAAGAAACAAATGGCATATTATGACAATCAAACAGAATAAAGAAAACTATACAATTCTAAACAGCCATAAGAAAAAAAGTAAAAAATCATCAAGGGGGGTGTAGGTAAATGTTAAGACCAAACGGTATTCCTCTCCCAACAGAGCAAACTTTGTCCGAAAATTTTTTCCAAAAAAATGTCATTGTTCAGTAATATTCTCCTTTAGATACTTGAAAATTTTCCCATCTCCGCTTACTAAGGTTGATGAGAATATATGTTGAAATGATATTTCTCTATAAATTTTGCAGATTGCAAATTCTGACTACGGGTATTGTGTTCAGCTCATGAAAATACGTCGGAAATTATATGTTCAAATATTGTGTAGAGTAAAGTCAATTTCGGGCTATGATTCAGTTATTTTTGGGTACGTTTTCATCCTAAATATGGATTTTACAAGATATTCGATCGTCGCGCATAAATTCTGACCTTGGATTCGGTTTCAGTGCTCCAGATTACGTATAGATATAGCGATCAGTTCATGTAATCTTTTTATTTACTTGCTTGGGATTTTTCGGGCATTTTTTAGGTGTTTTTTGAGGTTATGTCAAAATTCCTAACTGATCGGCCAATTCCGACCTCAGTTTCGGCCTCAGCACCCCAAAATACGTATGGAAATGGTGGTCAGCTCATTTAAGCATTTTATTTACTTGTTTGAGATTTTTCGGGCAGTCTTAGGGTGTTTTTTGGGGTTAGGATAAATGCAAGAGCCAATCCGGCAAAACTCACATCAGATTCGTGTTCAGCGCGTCGAAATGCATGGGAATACCTAGGTCTGTCTTCTAGCACTCGACATTTTTGTGTGCCTGTGTAATTTTTAACGATCTTTTTTTGGAATTCCGTTCAATTTTACTCAAAAACTGTTGCAGTCATAAATAATTAATAACTAAGAAATGGTTTAATTTCCGAGAAAAAGTGATTATGTGGCTTTTATTCAAATCAACTACCAGCCTATGCCAATAAATGCTTCAAATTCGTGATTTTTCCTTGGACAATTACAAACATTTTGCGGCTGCTCCGAGATAATTTGGAGAAGTGATAAAAATCGTATGTGATAAAAAATCAGTTCGATACCAAAGTAAAAAGAATGGAAGTTATTTTTGACATTCAAGTGCAAAACTCGGAACTTGAAAACTGTTTACTTTGACTGTATTAAAATCGAGTAAGCTCCGATGGCACAGGTTTCTAGAGAATGGTGGTTTGATTATAGAAAATGAGAAATGCTTTTTGAATAATGAAATAATTCCTGTTTTACCTATTATGATTACGATTACGATTGCGGAAGCAGTAATCGTACAATTACAACTACGACCAAAAAATGAAATAACTTAAAACAAAAAATAAAGTATATTGTATATTCCATAAAGTTAGAAGTTCAATCAGTATTAAAATTTAATTTCAATTTAAGTGAATAAGAAATACTTCGTAACGAAATTCTGGTAGCCAAACTGACAAGTGGAAATTGCTTAGATAAACCAACAAAATATCTGTAAACCACTAAGCTAGTAAATTTGCTGATTGATTGAATTTGAAATCTCAAGCGACGCGACAGTCGCTTTTTGAATGCGGCACGCCTCACCAAGCAACTGCTGATAGGTATGAATATAACAAAAAATGATTGTTAAATAACACAAGCACACGCAAAAAAGGGTCATGTATTAAGGACCAGGCCACCATACTCGTATGTATTTCGATGCGTTCAATGCCATTTTGACATTAGAATCGTGTCATCAAGGAATAGCCAACAAATCCATACAAAATCAACTTTTTTGAGCTTTAATTGATCTATTCATTGACAACAACTTATATTTATGTATTTTCATGTGTTAGTGCCAAAGGAGGAGGGTCCATAAGAGGCCGGTTCTCGGCCTAATTTATTTTTGAAAAAAAAAACTGAAAAATATATTTTTTATTATTTACTATCAATATCGAACCGATTCTACCCCAAACGAATCTTTCCCGCAAACTGTCCCTTTTTGTACCTCCCTAAACTACTAAATAACCAGCATTCAGTGGATTTTCTTGTGTGGGTTGTTGATACATTTTAGCATGACTGTTGCTGAATAAGGATATTCTTTATTTTATACGTGTATTTTAGCTGTTTTAGAAGAGGTGGGAAGTGGAGGAAGGGGTGACAGGGGGTAAAAACGGGGGTGGGGGATAGTTTTGTTTGGGGTGGAATCGATTCGATATTGATAGTAAATAATAAAAATATGTTTTTCAGCTTTTTTTTTCAAAAATAAATTAGTCCGAAAACCTGCCTTATGGACCCTCTGGACTGATGACAACGTGACACTGACTTTTTTTTGAAATCAGTCTGCAGGTCTTAATACTTAAGCAATCGAAGTTTTTTTTTTAAATCTTCATTTTTTAATCGCGTATCGATATATCAAGCCAGATTTTCGATTTTTGTAACTGATTTCTCAAAATTTTTTATAAAAATTCAAACTTCTTTGGAAAACTTGGAAAAATTAGGGACAAAAATCGAAAATCTGGCTCGAGAGATTGATGACAAATTTAATAACGAACATTTAAAAAAAAAATAAGATGATCCAATAAATTCTAAGGTCTACAACGATTTTTGAACGGTATTTTTTTCCACCCCACTGTGCGTCGTCTGGTTAGTTGAGTAATGTAGATATTGAGATAGGCGTAAAAATTAAGGAATAAGGAAACCAAATTTGACTTCAATATTGATATAAGGAAATAATTTCCTAGCCGGGTTACAGATAGAGAAGGGGTCAGTTTATGCACTACTGTCTATGGAAACAATGCACCAGCGATAAAACTGCATGCTGGTGCTGTCAAAACTCCATCCAGCTGCTTTAGAGTCGATAATACCATTTGATTAGTGCACTGGTCTCAACAAAAATTAGGTTTCACTGGCTACCATGTTAATGAGTGAAATAATCTGTGTAATATCATTAGCGTTTAGAGCTTTATCGGTAAAATGTTTGCGAAAGTATGGTTGCCAAATGCAACGCGTGTAAATTGAAAGTTTATTATCGTATGTAATATCACTAGTGCTTAAAATTTTATCGAATTTTTTTTCGAAAACGTTGCCTGGTAATATAAAGAATGCAAATTGGCAGTTTATGACCGCTAAAGCGGTCGGGATTTAATCTTTGATAATAAACTGCCAATTTGTACGAGTCATATTAACTTTTGGCAACTTAGCTTGACAAAAAATTTATAGATAAAATTTCAAAGCACGAGTGGTATTTGGGGAGAATATGTCACGAATAAATAATTCATTAAGTATATCTTCAATATTATGTTTTGTAATCTTCAATATTATGTTTTGTAATTAATTGCCTTCAGACGTTTTCTTGTCACTTTTTAGAGTTTACTGTTTATTTTCAATTTCGTCATTTACGTCACATAAAAATGCATTTCCAAAACGACTCATCTAATAAAAAACAAAGTGAGTATAAATAATGTAGTGGCAATGACAATTAAGATACGTTAAACCATAGGTATTGTAACTTATAGACTGGTATTCCCAACAAAGAGTCTTCTAGCACGTTCGACCAATGACACTACGAGTAAAGCCAGACAATATTGCATTTTACCAATCTCTCGCTTTTACGTTCTAAGGTGCAGATACCAGATGAACTGGTACCGCCATCTAGTAACCCTAGCTTAACACTGTGTAAAGAATGAATTTCTTAAGAATTATTATATTAAAGTGTTTCTTAATATATATTTATGTATTTAATCCCCATTTTTAATATAAGAAGTTTAGTAGTTAAGTTAAGGTTTGCTTGTTTAAGTAGAGTGAACTTTAAGTACAACGAATTATAACATATAGTGCTACTTATTCCAGCGTTTTGTTTTCCGAATAAGGTGTTAAGCTGTTTTGTGATGAATTACCATACGTAAGTACATTTGTGTATTTAACATGAAATAATTGATTTGTTTGCTTCGTAGGCATTTGTATTTAATTTTAGTTGTGAAAATTGTTTTG
Source organism: Rutpela maculata (assembly GCA_936432065.2). Classification (NCBI taxonomy): domain Eukaryota; kingdom Metazoa; phylum Arthropoda; class Insecta; order Coleoptera; family Cerambycidae; genus Rutpela; species Rutpela maculata. The sequence continues at coordinate 287,167,666 of OW386285.2, read as the reverse complement.
TAATTACATTAGATATTATAAGCCATTGAAAGCTGTGTATAACTTGTCCCGAACCTAGGTATAAAGGTTCAGCCCTCGCTTTGAAATTGGGAGTTGTCAACTTACGTATGTGGTGTTTTTAGGTTATTTTTATGTTATTATATTACTATTGTATAATACAATACTACAATTTACGTTAACAATTAGTAATAAGAGAAGATATTTATAGACAAAATTTAAAAGCTCGAGTTGCCCTATTTGCCCAAAATATTATCGCAATATTTGCCGCTGCAGCGACACAAAAAATGAGAGCGATAAATTTTGCATGTTGGTACTGTCGAAAGCCGATCTAGGTTGGATTACCACTAATAATGACGTTTGATTGGTGCAATGTTGTGAAAGAACGGGCTCTCATTGGCTATAGCATTAATGAGTGAAATAATTTAATTAAACCCCAAGCGCTTTAGCGTCAATTTACAGGAATTATATTATTTTTGGTATCTCGAGTTTGTTTTAATATGCTACGCAAACAAATAAAAGGATATTTGAAAACATAATTAACAACTTTTTATTTTGATCATTAACATTTTTTACGTAAATGCTATAGTTTCCAAGATATTTAACATTTAAACTTTAACTTAAACGTTCGGACGCCATCTTGATGACATCATAAATATGTCTCTCGCATAATAAGACCGCGACAATGGGCATTTTCCTTTACAGGGGACCCTTACCGAATAAATTTTTGCTTGTCGTCGCCATAACTAAGCTGACTGAGTTCAACGAAAATTCTATATAAGTCAATTAGCTTCCGTACTACTTAATCTCTCAAAAGTAACTGACTGTACTTTGACTACTTATTGCATTATAAACAATTACTTTTTACACGCTTTTATTTAACTTGCTTTGTATGTTAGTTAATTAGATAGTATGATTGTTTGTTATTATGTTTAGGCGGACTCTTGAAAGTCATTTTTAAACCACTTAGCGACGTCCAAAAAGTGTGTTTTTTAGTTTTAACACTATAATTAGATCGCATAGTGTATTCACTCAGACGTTGTATTCTAAGAAATGGGGAAGGATCCAGTTTAAACTCTAATTTTTATATCGAATGGTGCTGCCCAATGAGAACACAAACGTTTAAAAGACGTTAAAATTAACGATAACCGAACGTTTAGTAACCATTGTATTACAGCGTTGAATCAACGGACGAATGTCCCGCGGTTCAACGTGTATTTCAAAGTATTTTATAACATTTTTGTAACGTTATATTTAACGTTAATTAACGTTATATGATGACGTTTTTGTAACGTTATGTATATAATAATACTTAACGTTGAATTTGACCGCTATTTAACGTTTTAACAACGTTAACTAACGATAAAATTCAACGTTAAGTAATATTATAGACATAACGTTACAAAAACGTCATCCTATAACGCTCAATAGCGGTAAAATTCAACGTTAAGTAATATTATAGATGTAACGTTACAAAAACGTCATTATATAACGTTAATTAACGTTAAATATAACGTTACAAAAATGTTATAAAATACTTTGAAATACACGTTGAACCGCGGGACATTCGTCCGTTGACTCAACGTAGTAATACAATGGTTACTAAACGTTCGGTTATCGTTAATTTTAACGTCAACTGAAATAAGGTTTGTTTTGGTTTTGAGAAATAACAGTCCTCGGATGTCAGGAGCATGCGCAGTTAGTAAAACGTGTTCTGTTTTAGTAACTGCGCAAGCTGTTTTACTAACTGCGCATGTTCCTAACATCCGAGGACTGTTATTTCTCAAAACCAAAACAGACCTATAACCACGTTGTATCTCGAGCCACAAAATAATGATCTTTAATCTGATCCCTATAAAATCCGTCCATATAAATCGTTGTTCCCTGAAAGAATTATGTTTTTTAATTTCTATAAATTCATAAGGGTATAAGCTAAAGCATGACAAATTATTGCCAGTGGTTTGTATGTATCGCCATCTACAAATAACTTCTGCAACAAACTACGTGGTAAGCAGGCAAATTTAATGCATTAAGATAGATGTGTAGAAAAACGTTAAAAAAACGTCAACATCTACCATTTATTTTACTTGTAGATTTAGAACGTCAGTGTATTTTAATAAGTGGAAAGCATCAGTTATTTTAACGTTGTATACGGGGTGCCACAGGTTAGTGGCTCCCCCTATATTTCCTTTATATTTTAACTTATCCATTTGAAATATGGCGTGCATAAACTACCTGTAAAAATGGATTTTTCGGCATAAAGAATGGTATAAGATCATTTCCGGTTTACCCGGAAATGACCGCAACTTTCGATTTTTAAATGAAACACCCTGTGTATTTTTACATATTTGGATTCAAGACAACATTCTAAGTATACCCTGAAATTTTCGCGAATTTTTGAGTCGATGTTCAGTTTTTTTATGCATTTTAAGACATTCGTCTAGAGTGCTTGGGAATACCAAAATTTGTTGTAAGGCAGGTAAAGTCCAACGGAAAAATATAATTTTTCCTTTAATTTCATTAGTAACTATTTACGAAGCCTCCAAAATTGAACAAATCACTTTTTTTTTCAAATGGGAAGATGGTGGCTCCTAGTGTTCATTAAATTATAGATTTTTTTCTGATTTCATTGATATACCCATTTCAAATCTATGCTATTTGTTTTTCTATTTTATTAAATTTATTTAAAAATAAAAAATCACTTTCAATATAATTCTTCTTGAACTTCAACATTGTTGTCTTTGGAAAAATCATATGTCTAATAGTGAAATTTGAATAACTACATTTTTGTGAATAATAGCCTTTTGGTTCTCTCTTTTGTTTCTTAATAGGTATAAGTACTAGTGCAAAGTATAAGAATCAATAAAAATTATTTTGAAAGTGATTTTTTATTTTTAAATAAATTTAATAAATGAATTCAGAAAAAAAATCTATAATTTATTGAACACTAGGAGCCACCACCTTCCCATTTGAAAAAAAAAGTTTTCGATAAAAAAGTGGTTTGTTCAATTTTGGAGGCTTCGTAAATAGTTATTAATGAAATTAAAGGGAAAATTATATTTTTCCCTTGGACTTTACCTGCCGTAGAACAAATTTTGGTATTCCAAAGCACTCTAGACGAATGTCTTAAAATGCTTAAAAAAAACTGAATATCGACTCAAAAATTCGCGAAAATTTCAGAGTATACTTAGAATGTTGTTTTGAAACCAAATATGTAAAAATACACAGGTGTTCCATTTAAAAATCGTAAGTTGCGGTCATTTCCGGGTAAACCGGAAATGGTATCATACCGTTTTTTATGTCGAAAAATCCATTTTTACAGGTAGTTTATGCTCCCCAAATTTCAAATGGATAAGTTAAAAAATAAAGGAAATATAGGGGGGGAGCCACTAATCTGTGGCACCCGGTATAATGTAACTTCAATATATAATAGTTATTAATGATACTAGTTTGATATGACGAAACGCATGCGAAGTTAACCAGGAGGCGGAGCCGAGTGATTTTATCACACTAGTTTCATTAATTGTCATACACTTCTATCATTCAAAATTTAATACATTCATCTTTAAACTTTAAAATAACATTTGGCTTTAAGATATGGTATATTTGTCATTAATTTCTTACGTCAAAAACACATAAAAATTTAATCATTAAATAATTAATATGTTAACGTAAAAATTGTATTTGATTTTCACACAAATTTATTTTTGATATAATTTTAGTCAGTAAAAATGCTTGTAATAAGAGTTATTTAATAATTTACTGAATATGTAAAAATAAAATTATATTTTATAGCATGATTCATTAATATCTTACGTTTAAAACTCGTCTAAACAAAACGTGTTTTCATATGTTATTTTTAACGTTATAGTCAGTGAAATTTTACGTAATTAGAACGTTCATAACAAACTTCGGTAAATAATTAGCTTTGAACGTTAAAGTAACGTCCAGTGTTAACACATGGTATATTTAGTATTAATTTCTTACATTAAAAATACGTACAAAATTAAATTGTTAAACAGCAATATGTTAACGTGAAAATCACATTTGACTTTCACGGGAAATATATTTTTACTGGATTTTTGTCGTTTCCAGAATATCTTAAGTTTAAATCTCGTCTAACCAAAACGTTTCAAATTTGTAACGTTATAATCACCAATACATTTTTACCCAATTAGAATGTTCATAACAAACGTTGAAAACGTTTAACTTTCAACGTTAAAGTAACATCCATTCTTAATACATGGTATATTTATCATTAATTTCTTACATTAAAAACACGTAAAAAATTAAATTGTTAAACAATAATAGTTTAATGAGAAGATCACGTTTGAATTTCAGGGGAAATTTATTTTTAGTGGATTCTTGTCGTTTTTAGAACGTTAAATATTTACGTTATTTGATAATTCACTGAATAAGTTAAAATAACGTTATGTCTTAAGGAATGATTTATTTTTCGTTAATATCTTACGTTTAAAACTCGCCTTAACAAAACATTTTTCCATACATTATGTATAACCTTATATTCAGTAAAATTTTACGAAACTAAAACGTTTAAAACAAACATTGATAAATATTTAACTTTGAACGTTACGTAACGTTAATTTTTAACACATGTATTATCACTCATTTCGACCACTAAAGACACGTAAAAGATTAAATTGTTAAACATTAATATGTACACGTGAAAATCACGCTTGAATTTCACAGATAATTTATTTTTAGCAAATTTTTGTCATTCTTAGGACTGTAAAAATACACGTTATTTGATAATTAACTGAATACGTTAAAAAAACGTTAATACTTGAGGTATGATTAATTTCTCGTTAATATCTTACGTTTAAAACTCATCTAAATAAAACGTTTTTCCATATGGTATTTATAACCATATATTCAGTAAAATTTTACCTAATTAAAATGTTTAAAAACAAAGTTTGAAAAGTATGTAATTTTGAACTTTACAGTAGCGTTTAACACAACGTTTTTAACGTTTTAATACAAGACGTATTCATCATTCATTTCTAACGTTGAAAACGCGTAAAAAATTAAATTGTTAAACAGTAATATGTTAACGTGAAAATCACGCTGGAATTTCACAGACAATTTATTTTTGGTCCATTTTTATCGTTTTTAAAATATAAAAATATACTTTATTTAATAATTCACTGAATACGTTAAAATAACGTTATGTCTTAAAGTATGTATGATTCATCTTTCGTTAATATCTTACGTTTAAAACTCGTATAAAGAAAACGTTTTTTTTATACGTTGTTTATAACCATATATTAAACGTTTAATTAAAACAAACGTTGATAAACACTTAACTTTGAACTTTACAGTAACGTTTATTTTTAACACATGGTGTATTTATCATTCATGTCTAACATTAGAAACACGTAAAAAATTAAATTGTTAAATAGTAATATGTTAACGTGAAAATCACGCTGGAATTTCACAGACAATTTATTTTTGGTGAATTTTTGTCGTTTTTAGGTCGCTAAAAATATACGTTATTTAATAATTCACCGAATACGTTAAAATAACGTTATGTCTTCATTTTTCGTTAATATCTTACGTTTAAAACTCGTATAAAGAAAACGGTTTTTTATATGTTGTATATAACCAAATATTCAGTAAAATTTTACACAATTAAAACGTTTAAAACAAACGTTGGTAAACACTTAACTCTGAACGTTACAGTAACGTTTATTTTTAACACATAATGTATTTATCATTCATGTCTGACATTAAAAACACGTAAAAAATTAAATTGTTAAATAGTAATATGTGAAAATCACGATGGAATTTCACAGACAATTTATTTTTGGAAAATTTTTGTCGTTTTTAGGACGTTAAAAATATACGTTATTTAATAGTTCACTCAATACGTTAAAATAACGTTATGTCTTAAGGCATGATTCATTTTTCGTTAATATCTTACGTTTAAAACTCGTATAAAGAAAACGTTTTTTATATGTTGTGTATAACCATATATTCAGTAAAATTTTACGCAATTAAAACGTTTAAAACAAACGTTGATAAACACTTAACTTTGAACGTTACAGTAACGTTTATTTTTAACTCATGGTGTATTTATCCTTCATGTATAACATTAAAAACACGTAAAAAATTTAATTGTTAAATAGTAATATGTTAACGTGAAAATCACGCTGGAATTTCACAGACAATTTATTTTTGGTGAATTTTTGTCGTTTATAGGACGTTAAAGATAAACGTTAACCCAACATATTAGTTTAACGTTTCTTAATAGTAATTTTAACACTTTAGGTTATTTTGTGCTGTTACATTAACGTTTAAAAAACGTTCAGTTGAAAAGGCGTTTAAAAAAAAACGTTGTTTTTTTAACCATTAACGTTATTTCAACCAAAGCAACGTTATTTTAACGTTTTTTTAACTATTGTGTTCTCATTGGGTGCATTCACTCAGACGAAGAAATTCTAAAAAATGGCGAAGGATCCGGTTTTAAGTAGAGACGCCTGCAGTGACGGACTGGGTACTATTGTATTAAGTATGAGTATTAAATAAAATAATTAGGACGTAACTAAAAATTTAAAAATTAAATTAAATGTAGAAGAAACTTTTTAAAAACAAGCTTCTATTATCATTTACGTGTACTAAAACGAAAAAAAAAATTGTCTTAAAAGCTTATCGCGTGAATAGAGATAAAAAATATGCATACGTACTTAGGCACTTACAATCTCTGTCAAACAAAATTAATACCCGTATGAACTTCTCGTGTGCGACAACCTTGTAAGGCAATTAATTTTTTTTTATTTTATTTTTTCCATTTTACACCTTAATTATTATAAAGACTTGTTTTTAAAAAGTTTTTTATATAACATTTTTTCCTTTGCTAAATGTATATGAACGCTGAAATTGAGCCAGTTTTTTTTCCACTTACAAATTTTTAGTGAAATGTTAGGTAAATTATTTCCCCAAATCTTTGTTCACATTTTTTCGAGCATTTTTATGAAGAAAGGCATTTCTAAAATAAGAACTGAGCTAGTGCTAAACAATAGTTATTAACAATATGTAAAAATGATTATTTAATTGTCATGTTTGGAGCATAAAACGATATAAAAATACGTTTTTTATTATAAGCATTAAAATGATGTGAAAATAATTTAATAATGTTTCAAACAAATAAAGAGCACTGTAATCTTTATAAATATATTTTATACGTTGATGCAGGATGACAAAAGCCATATTTTACCGAATCGTAGGGGAATATAATTTCAAGCTATAAGATTTTTATGAGTTTTTAAAAATAAACATCTTGTATTTCTGCTTACATTATTGTTATAAAATATTATTTTAGGTATTCAGCAGATAACTTTCAAAGAAATCATTCGTTCCTTTCAAATATCATTGATCTAAATCTGACTAAGTTAGAATATCAACAAGGAGTCCCCTCACGAAATGACTTGTCAATTTCTTTATACATTTACTATATCTAACATTCACTATGAAAAACAAGAAAATAACCATTCTTTCTATATATTGAAGATCTAAGTCTGATCATGCCCATATATTATAAGAAATCCTCCCTTACGAGGAAAACTTTCAATCTCTAGCCCTACCTAGAGGATACTCCACCACAAACATTTGTTACACTTCAAAGCCGAGAACTACTAAAAAGCACAATGAAATATAGGTATAAAATTTCACTCATATGTCTTAATAAATAAAATATTTCAATCAATGTTTGACTGATCAAATCTCTGTAAAAATTGCGCAACCTTTTTCATTCTCTTTATAACTCATCAGCAGAGATATATGTACAGTGTGTCCCAGGATAGATGTAACAAGAGGTGTAATGGACCAAAAATTTTGGAATGGTATTTGGGGATTGAGTCCTGCTTGTTGTAAAACTAAAGTATACCAAAAATGACTTGATTTGGTGTTCTACATGGTGTTTTATAAGCAAAGTGTGTGGGGCGAGCGTAGAGGCGACTTCAATGTGAATATCAGTCGATATTCCATTGAAGCAACGTCGAGCGCGGTTAGTACTTGGATGGGTGACCCATCTTGGGAAATACAGCGTTCTCGTCCCACCTTCTAGACGCTTGTATATCAGTGTATACTCGGAAGTTACGTAATTTCAGACGAGGATTACGTAGTGGATATACCATCCTTCGGAGGGGATGTAAAGCAGGCGGCCCCTTGTCTATTAAATGTTAGGCAAGTAAAAGATCCCTACTCTTCTTAAGGGAAGAGGTTCGGCAAAATTTCCAGGTTGGGGGTAGCTCGTCTCCTGGCGTCGGTGATAGGCCCTGGTAGCGGAAATAGGCCGACGTTAAACAGTTAAAAAAAAAAAAAAAAAAAAAAGCAAAGTTGTAAAAATCACCACTAATAAACAAAAAATATAATTAATTCTCAGTTTATACTTTCTGTAATTGGTCTGTAACATTTTTTCGATAAAGCAATACTTTTCGATGACGAAAGCCGTTTGGAAATACTTTTTTTTTTAGTTAAAATCACAATTTCGAAGTCGTTATAACTTAAAAACTATCAATTTATGTGAAAAATTGCATAGAACCTTTTCTTCTTAAAATTTGATTCTTTTTCAGCTCCAATAAATATATGTATGTTTTAAGTGCCACCCCCTGAGAAGGGGGGGTGCCCCCCCCTATAAATTAGCAAGCCCCCGCGAAGTATAGAAACTTTTCTGTGAAGCTTTGCTATTATACTGCCAAAAATGAACGAAATCCGTTCAATATGCCATTATTCCGAAGTTTTGCATATTTTTTACCTCTAGGTATTGTACTACCGTGTATATAAACAGACTTCTTAAATCCCAGACTTTTTGTTTGATACAATTTTATGCTCTAAGTTCCCCATTATAAATAACTGAGGGTTAATTAGGAATGTAATAAATGAAGACAGCAGGATGCTTTAGAAAGCATAGAAATTGCAAAATGTCAAAAGAGTGTGAACAGTGGCAAAGACCTTATCCCAAATAACCCACTTTATTGGTTAGTAGGTGATGGTTTGTCGAGTTAAGACAGAGTGTATGGTATTGGTTGAATTCTTGAACCATGACATTAGTTTGGTATAAATATAATACATTCTTAAATTTACTTCACTCAACAACTCTGTGTTCTGAGATTCAATTGTGAATTCCAACTTAAAATTGTGAATTCTGAGATAAAATTGTGAATTCCGACATACAATTGTGAATTCCGAGATACAGTTGTGAATTCCGAGCTAGAAAAAATATATGAACAGCATGGCCTTTCTACGCTTTCGTACAAGGCACTTAAGATTTTTAATTAAATTCTAACTTTTAATAAAGGCACAACTTGATCCTAAAATTGACTTTGGAAAATACAGCATTACGAATTCTTTGAATATAAAATGATTAAGAGAGCATGAAAGCTAGCATATTCAATCTTCAGAAAATTGAAACAGAAATAATTTTCAAAAATTTTATTACCCAAGTTTGTTTGATCTCATTTGAAAGAAATAATTAGATTTTAATATTGAAAGGAAAATGTGTTTCTTTTCAACCTCTTAACTATTGAAGATAAAATACATTGGGAACAAAAGTTACCTAACTCTTTTGGATCTATGAATTACGAAAAATTAAATCAAAGTAACTTTAAAATAATGAAGTTCACAGTTGAGAGCTTCATTTTATTATACAATAACAGATTAGAAAATACTGACTGAAGTTTTGTGATTGGCGAATCATTAGTAAGTAGTACTGTTATTTTTACTAGTCAATCAGGCCGGGATGGCCTATTTTGTCTAGGGATCTACAGTTTAACGTGGACTCCAAACCACGGTCCTCGACCACCAACTTTGACCCACCCTGGGCCATCCACCACCTTTTATGGCGGTTCAATAGCCCTAAATTGTCTCCTGGGCCAGCCACTGCCTTTATGGTTCATTAGCTCGGGGATTGTCTCTGTTGGCAGCCTACCGACTATTAGATGAGTTCATGGATCACCCATCCAAGTGCCGGACTCGCTCAGCGTTGCTGCGCCTCGCTGATCGAGTGTCGGAACTTAAACCGGTGATCGTACCTCATCCCCACGACGAATCCTTAAACATAAATATTAAATGGAAAACTTTATGTCAATTTTACAAGAATTTTTCCACCGGTTAAAAATAAAATAGATAGAAAACTAAACATATGAATAACAATTGGTTTAGTAATAAATTACACAGAATAAGAGATAATTTGTATTTTCTATGAGAATTATAACATAATTTTCCTGTCGCACAGTTAAACAGAACACACAGAACATTAAAAAAAATAGAGCTTATTATAGAAAACAGATCTAGCGACAAATAACTATTCCAAAAAAATTATTAATCCAAACGGTAACAACTCGAATGTATATTGGAATATTATAAACAAAAACGAGCAAAATAAAACAAATCTTTTTCAGTGGATTTAAATAAGGGTTTGGGAAGTCTCGACATTTTCAAAGTCCCGGGACACGAGACATCGCAAGATCAAAGTCCCGGGACGTCCCGGTTTTGGCGAGATGTATCAATAAAATCGCCATTTTAGTAAAAATCAACATTTATTGAACATAAAATCAAACTCTTAGGGCCAGTTGTACGAACTAAGTTGAGCCAAGTTTAGCTTGAACCAAGATCAAAAGCCATGGTTACGATTATTGTAACAATCGTAACCTTGGCTTTTGATCTTGGTTCAATATGAACTTGGCTCAACTTAGTTCTTACAAATGGCCCTAACATTTCTAACGTTAATTAAAGTCTAAACAATTCGTATGTTTAATTTTCGTACACAAATTCATTTTTTGGAAATAAAATCTTATAATTATAAAACGTAATCATACTAATCATAAATATTCATCATTTAGTCTATATAGCCATTAGTCATATAGGGAACGTGAGCTGGGTTTATACCGTCGTGAGACAGGTTAGTTTTACCCAGGGTGCATTAAATAGGTGATGCGACGACAACCTTCACAGTGGCTTCATAAGTGCTTACTTTGTACATAATGTAATAGATGGCAGGACCAATAATTTCTCTCATTACTTACGCATAGATAGATAATTTTACAGGTTCTGTCAGTGGCGCAGCCAGAAAATTCATCTGAAGAACCGGCCTCCCCAGAGATAATATTGGCATTAATTACAAAATATTTATTTCAAGGAATAATTTGGATACATCTTTGTACTGATAGAGAGTATGCTTCTTTATTTTTTGACTCATGGAAGACGGCTTGGGGGGGGCATGGCTCCCCCCTGGCTGCGCCCATGGGTTCTGTGCATACGTGCATACAATGTTGCATACATTCCCGGCCTTTGGTTTTTTGTTTAGTGAAGTGACATCTGACATTAAGTAGCTAAATTAAAACATTGGAAGAATATATGCAACACTACATGCAGAATTGCACGTGTCGTCACAGCTAACCTCAAAAATATATATTTCTTAAGATTCACAAGTATTACGTAGCTATTATTAAAATTTCTGCCTGGTTCCTGTACTTTCAACCAAAATCAAGTTCAACGTAATGTGTATGAAGTTTTAAATAGTTTGTCACAATAAAATAATACCCTTTTTGCAGGTTAGGAATCTAACCTATAATTAGCAGTCTATTTTTATTAATCAACAATATTGAAAAACTATTTGCGTGAATTTTTAAATATTTGCTTGGAGCCAGTATGGCTCCAAGCAAAGCTAAAAATGCCTATACAAACATTAATAATGAGAATAAATGAAAAAAACCTTAAAATTTGAGGTTATGTTAGTTATACGATGCACATGCCCATCTAATTGTAGGACTTTATTGCTCGCGCCATCTATTGAAGTAAACAGAAACTATGCACTTATGAAGTCATTATTATAATAGGAAAGTGCCGTACGTCGACCACCTATTTAATACACCGTGGTTTTACCACCGTGGTTTTACCCTACTGATGATTCGTCGTACGAGAGGCACCGCAGGTTCGGACATTTGGTTCACTCACTCGCTCGAGCGGGCGGGCAGTGGTGCGAAGCTACGATCCGTGGGATTATGCCTGAACATCTCTAAGGCCTTATCCTTTCTAGTCGGAGGTGGCAACGATATCTTTCACCTTATAAATAAAATTGTAGATGTCTAAAAAAGAAGAGATTATGTTGGGGTTACTTTTTGTGATTTGCACAAGAATTTTGGCTGTGCCTCATACCATGTTCCGTTGAAAAAAAATAGAATATGAGATATTCTAATCAAATTAGTCAGCCGCGGGTTAATCAAATCCTACTCATCAAATCGCAAGCAGTTTATAAGTGTAAATAATTCCGATCTCCTGAATGTGAAAAGTGCTCCAGGAATCAGTATTAGGACCCATTTTATTTCTAATTGATATAAATGATGTTAAGAATGCCGTGACGGATACTGACTCTGTATTATTTGCAATAAGTGACACAAAGTTTCAAATAGAATATTAAATGCACTTCAGTAGCATATGGAGGATACATGTTCAAATGCAGCAAGGTGATTTTCTTGCAATAAACTGTCCTTAAATAAAAATAAAACAACAACTATGATTTTACTCACATATCTAGAGAAAATCTAGAGAAATTCAAATTTTTTAGACTGTATGTCGACTAAAAGCTAAATTGCAATCACCATGTGCATTTTCTTTCAAATAAACTGAGAAATTCTAGCAATATTGTACCAATGAATATTCTAATTGTAGCCTATCACTTTTTAATCATATAGTATATGGTTAGTTAAACTGGGGCATGAACATCTAGTTACTAAAATATTTTATGTACAGCGGAAAACAGTTAGAATAATTTCAAACCTGGGATACAGAGAAGATATTAAACGAAGTTCAAAGATCCCTAAATTTCCAAATCATCAATCTAAACATTTAATGTTCACCTGTTCGAAAGAAAAGGTGCTAATAATTACAAAACTAGATATGAGGTTAATATAAAACTTAGTGCGAAATAATTGCGTTAATAATTATTTTAGCTCTATTTAAATAACAAGCTTTCGTTACATGTTAGAAATCCCTAGGGGACGAGAAATTAAGAAATAAAGGATTCCTAAAGAGAGGGGCATTCTTTGATATCAACGAATTTTTAAATTGTGATGCCTCTGAGTTGTGATGGGTAAGTTTTAAGAGATTTGTTATTTGCGTATTTTTTTATACAAAACTATGACTATGATAATTGTGTTAATTACTTATCGTTATTTTTGTGTATGTGTGTACTTATTTGTTACTTTATTTTATAATTTTTTACAAATTGTATGTATTATGGCTTCTGTATGTTTGACTTGCCAAATACATTATTAGAACCAATAGATAACGTTATTTAATTTCATACATCGCTGTAAGCATGATGAGGCGTGCCTCAAAATAATAGGTTTTGAGATAATGCATTTCAAATTATTTTTTATTTTTATTATGCACAAACAGATACGCCTCTATATCATGTCTTACAAGAAAGGGTCTGTACCAGACATATATCAAATATACTATATTTTGAGATACGCCCCTTCTTCTTTTTAATGGAGAATGATAAAATTACCAATTTGAAGAGAAGACACTTTTTCTTTTACTTCTATTTAATAGATTAAATTTGAAATAATTCTTAGTGCAATATATATATGAGACATTGGTAAAAAACCCAATTTGAGCACAACTCTGAAACATCTGAACTTGTGAACACATTAGTCGCAACTATTTATTTAGCTCAATCGTTTCGTTCCTGGACTCCTGGACAGAGCTGGGCGAGTACACGGATACTTTACTCGTATTTTGTACTCGAGCACTAAAAGTACTCTTTTTTAATTATTCGTAAGTACTTTTTGGTTTAGAGGACTTAATACTCGCATTTGCAGCACATTAAAAATTACTCGTACAAAGTATTCGTCAAAAATTGTTACTTTCCACGAGTACTCAACCCCCTCTATTTCTCTGGTACAGTAGTCTCGGGGGTTTAGTTTACTTTAGTGTGTAGTCATTAGTTTACCTCTAAGGCTCAGGCACTAACTAGTCAACTGTCATCTGTCGTCAGCTCAGCAGTGTATATTATATATATATTTTTTTATTAGCATGACTTCATTAGGTAAAAGACCTAGTTTTGAGAATAAAAGTGTCCATAATCATCGATCCTAAGATGCTTCGTTTCTGTGACACAGGGCATTGTACTTGTAAATACATTTTTATTATTTACTAGTGAAATATTTTGTCGAACTCCTCTATATGTTTCCTTAAATATATAAGGAATAAGAAACCAGACTGCAACCAACAGCTATTCTCCGGACTAATGCCCCGCCGAGCGCTGAATTACGAGTTACAAGCCTGGCCGCGTTAAGTACAATAACTATGTATTGCCACAAAACGCTAAGTTTCGATTGTAATAGACACCAGCCGAAAGACTTATTCCCATTCAAAGGAGCTCTCGTGCCAGCCACCCCATACCACTTGCAGACTGCAGTTTCGAGCTATTGGCTCTCGTCAGTGCAAGGTAGGTCTGAGACGGCTGTAACGAGGCATTTGTTCACTCTTGGTACATGACGAGATTTATAAAACCACGACATGCAACAAAAATGACAGGCTCCATCTAGCGGCTGATATCCATTACAATCGAAACAGCAGTAGCCCTGACATGGGCACAGTTAGTAGATATGCTTCTAGAGGGCAGAATATTTACTAGTGAAATATTTTGTCGAACTCCTCTATATGTTTCCTTAAATATATAAGGAATAAGAAACCAGACTGCAACCAACAGCTATTCTCCGGACTAATGCCCCGCCGAGCGCTGAATTACGAGTTACAAGCCTGGCCGCGTTAAGTACAATAACTATGTATTGCCACAAAACGCTAAGTTTCGATTGTAATAGACACCAGCCGAAAGACTTATTCCCATTCAAAGGAGCTCTCGTGCCAGCCACCCCATACCACTTGCAGACTGCAGTTTCGAGCTATTGGCTCTCGTCAGTGCAAGGTAGGTCTGAGACGGCTGTAACGAGGCATTTGTTCACTCTTGGTACATGACGAGATTTATAAAACCACGACATGCAACAAAAATGACAGGCTCCATCTTTTTTGTTGCATGTCGTGGTTTTGTGGCAATACATAGTTATTGTACTTAACGCGGCCAGGCTTGTAACTCGTAATTCAGCGCTCGGCGGGGCATTAGTCCGGAGAATAGCTGTTGGTTGCAGTCTGGTTTCTTATTCCTTATATATTTAAGGAAACATATAGAGGAGTTCGACAAAATATTTCACTAGTAAATATTCTGCCCTCTAGAAGCATATCTACTAACATTTTTATTATTATTATTTTTTAAAATAACCGCTCGCAAAAAATTCGTGATATTGCTGCGAATGACTTCTGAGAGCAAATAATTCAATACTGAAAACCATTGATTGCCTGTTATTACCAATTGAGAAGATATAAAGATGGAGAGATATTTACTATTCATGAAACTTAAGAAAAAATTATCGCCGAATTGAAATTTTGCAAATATTTTCAAAAAATATTAAACAGCATTCAATTTTATTTAGAAAATTCCCTTTTCCCAGAAATCGATAGGACGCATCGTTTTCAAGAAAAAGCGACAATACTGACTAGACGCCAAATCATGATTTTACATTGTCTTATTTATTATTTTATTTTATTTTATTTACTTTTGGGATAACATTGAATGCCATTTCATATTTTTTGAAAATGTGTGGAAAATTTCAATTCGGCGATCATTTTTTATTATTAAAATAAATCATTTTTGCCACCAGAAATAATATAATAGATAGGTGATGATTTTCAGTATTGAATTATTTGCTACGAAATTCGCAGCAATATCACATTTTTTTTTATGAGCGATTATTTACAAAAATGATAATAAGGAGCAACGTTTGAGGAGACTTATTTCAAAATGAAGTTCTGCTAATAAAAAGTGAGATGTCCTATGCATATGTTATAAATAATAATTTATTTTCTGTGAACCATAATGCCTGATGGTTATTTCGTTAAATTTGTTTTATTAAATAAAAGGTTTTATTTTATTTTAAACTTGACTGTGTGTCTTTTTATCTGTTCTTATCTATATAGTTAAAAAGTTCTATCCAAAGACTATGAAGAGAAAATATTAACTTATTTTAATGGTTATGGGTACTCGAATTTATGATGGTTTTGCGAGTATTACTCGTACTTATACTTTCTTATTAATAAAATACTTACGAGTATTGTGCTCATAAGTAAAATGAATCGGGTACTCGTACTCGAATTTTTGCAAGTACTTTTTTTTGGTACTCGGCACAGCTCTGCTCCTGGAGTACTGCAAATCATTGTACATATATTTTAAAATTTGGTGTATAGAAAAACACTTACTTAGTGAGACCTAAAAGGTAGGGTTTTTCAGTAACTTTCAACCATTTTTTAACTTTACTTTCGCACATTTAGCGAATGTGCTAGTGATAATGAAAACGATTTCTAATAATAGTATTTTTACAAACCATAGTTTATCATTACAGACGATCGAACCACCCAACCAACCAACCTTCTCGGTACACTTTGAAAATTGCCAGGACAACTCGTAAAAGTGAGCTGGTCTGTTAGAATTCCAGCGTCTTCAAATCATACCGACAATGTTGACTGCAACAGACCAGGTCACTTTTACGAGTTCGCATGGCAATCTTCAAAGTGTACCGAGAAGGCCGGTTGGTTGGATCATCTGTAGACCCCTTTACAGTCAGCAACGGTCTCATTGTAGTTTCTTCATCAAGCTACGACCAGTGCCCAATGGGCGGGGCTCTCAAAAATTAGACAAAATTCAAATTTCATCAGAATAGAAATACAATTGGAGTTATTTTCGGAGTAGCTGTTACCTAATCTGATGTCAAGAGTTGAAAATTCGAAATGGCGAATCCAATTTGACTCTCATAATCGCAGAATATTAGCAGATTTACATGGAATTTGGTACATAAAGACTTCATGATTCTCTGATGGTGAGTTTAATGTTAAAGCTTAGAAATTGAATACAACAGATGTTTCAATTATGTAGAAGCTAAATAATAGCCCAGACGACAGAAAACTGAATTATTTTTTTTTAATGAGTTCGTGTATAGAATAATATCCTGAAAAGTTTACATTTCGCTCGGATGCAGAACATAAAAAAAAAATTGAAAAGAAAAATTTTATCCATTTTTTAAAAATTTTGATATTAAGTCAGGGTAGGAAAAAATAAAAAATACAGGTGGATAGACCACGTGTTTATGAACAAAAAATATCCTAATAAAATTTATCGCTAAAGCCACGGTATTCCTAGAAAAAAATAGTGAAGTAACTTTGTCACTGCGCGGCCAGGACAGCGCGCGGTTAAATGCATACTATAGAATCTCTAAAAAATCTTAGCTGTTCTATCGAGAAAAATAAAGCTTTTTTCTCTTTCTGATTACACGTTTTAAACATTTTCATTAGTGAATAGGAGGATAAATAGTGAGTATGGAAGGAAAATGCAGTATCGGAAAGTTCTTCGTTTGGCATTGCGGTATTAACCGACCGCCCACAATAAAGACGTCTACCAGTACTCTAGCAGAAGCAAACAGTGAGTTGCTGCTCTCGCTTGCTCTCATTGCCATACCCAAAAAAACACTTTCCGATACTGTATATAGTTATGGACGCATACACAGACACCCCACATAACCGTTGAATCGCTCGCATGAATTTTTGCGTGCCTTTACTGTATTGTATTTATTACACCTATCCACATTTCAGCTATATGCAATGGATTTCTTATACATTTGTTAATGTATTGGAAGTTCCAGAATTTATATTCAAAACAATCAAAGATATTTTCATAATTATAAGGATAAAATCGTGAAAATCGCAATTTCTTATAATGATCTGATTGATATTTTCGAAAAAATGTATACAAATAAACGATTTTGTGTTGGACGAAAAGTATTTATTTTTTCCGAAATATTGATATTTAATTTTTTCCAATGGGTCAATTTCTCGACAAGTTACAGCCTCCAGTATAATATATATTTATCAAAAAAATCATCAAGTAAGGAAATTAAAATTATTTGAGATGTACGTTTTTTTTTAAATCTTCGTTACTACAACTTAATAAACCATAATAATCAAGTGTACATACTTTTTAACAGTTCTCAGTGAAGAAAGAATTTTTTTGAAGGGCTTTTATTTTTTTCTATATTGTTTATTGCGACGATTGAGTTCGGGCGTGTTAATATATGTATAAGTATATTTTCCCCATCCATCCTTTGCTTGTATTGTTTAAAACAAAAAAGCATCAGAAAGCTACAATTTCCATTTTTAAATGAGCTAACACTCATATAAATTGAACAAATTCTGATTCAGTGACACGTAATTCAGTGCGTCGCACAGTGGGGAAAATATGCCCTTTTTTGGACAAAAATCTGCCGACAGTAGAGATTTCAATCAAATTAAATTAAAAAAATGGCAAATACCCTCAAGACATTGTACTTTAGAGTAGTGCTGCGGCAAAGTGGCTTTGGGTTTACCTAACCTAAAAATTATTCCTCGTTTTCCTCGTTGGTCGAAAGTCACAAACAAACGAAGTAGTGCTCATGTATATTGAGTACCAAATTCATTTTTATGGGATCATAAGTTAATTGACAATGCAACATAGGCTATATTACATCATCAAACATTCAAAATGGCGTCTGTCACCAAGATGGCGGACTACTTTTTTCTTTATAACCTCCTTGATATCGGTAAAAATCTAAGTTTATTTGAGACTAAAAAGTTACAAAATAAAATTAATAGTTTAAAAAACTAAAAAAACACGCGTTTATTGTTGACATGATGGGCCAATTCTGAGGCCAGATTCGGATTCCGCGCGAAAAAATACTTCTGAAATGACTCAGCTGCCCAATATCATTATTCGCAGATAATGTTAAAACTTTTAGGTTTATGACTGTTAAGTAATACATACAATTTTTCACTTATAGGTTATATTAGGTTTAAAGCTGCTAATTAGGTTAATCTGAATGCATAGGAATAAAATCATGTGGATAAAAAACTATCCTTATTTTTACCTGTGTGGATGAAGTAAACAAAAAATTGAAGCTCTTGGTTCTTGCACACATACTAAATCACATTTTTTTTCACCCCCTTTTATAATAGGTGGAGTTAGTAGTGGGGGTGGCTAATGCCAACATTTTTTTTTGAGACATTAGCTTCTCTTGTATATACTAAATACCAATTTTATGGACTCTTACCTGCTTGATTTATCTATTTATCCCCAGTTACCCCCCAACCCTTCAACGGAATAACATGAAAATATTGTGACGTGCTTACACCCATTTTGTAAACACCCTGTATAGTCGGTTCGGAAATTATAACACCACAATTATAACACTAATTTATTAACCTACTAATTATATCCAATAATTTACTTTACTAATATTACACTAAGTACTTTAAGTCTCAATAATTCAGTCACTTTTGATCACTTTGTTTACTTCTTCTGATCTTAGTGACTTGCTATCAAGAACTTAACTGTCCACTCTGGTTTACTCCATGCCTTATATACCTAAAGATGAATTTTCTATATAACGTCACCATTCTTTAGATAGTTCCAGAATAGATGTCATCACTCTAGAGCTTCTAGTAGGTTCTTTCTCTAGTAGGTGCAAATCTCTACATTCAGACATCCGAACTAATTGAATTCTGTGTTGCCTACATTCTGGGGGTTGCAGCACATAACAATATAATCTAGTTTCAGATCTAGTTAAAATACATACGTGTACCAAATTTCAAGTCAATATCTTAAACGGTTGCAGAGTAATCGTGCACACAAAAAAAAGTTAAAGACAGACCGACAGATAGACAAGACATTTTTTTGCTCAGACTTAAAATATCGACGTTTCATGACATTTTAATCCTATTTGAACCATAAAAAAGTTTAAAAAATGTTTGTAGTTTCTATACTTCCACTGGATGTGGAAGTAATATCTGCGATATTTAGGTTAGGTTAACCCAAAGCCACTTTGCCGCAGCACTACTCTAAAGTACAATGTCTTAAGAATATTTGCCATTTTTTAAATTTAATTTGATTGAAATTTCTACTGTCGGCAGATTTTTGTCCAAAAAAGGGCATATTATTCCCACCGTGCGTCGGTGTCACAGTCATGCATATTCAAGTGCGTGCACGCATGGATCTCACTCCGAGTTATAACGTTACACTTGACTATTTTTTTCCGGGAAAACCGTGGCTTTAACGATAAATTTTGTTAGGACATTTTTTGTTCATAAATATGTGATATATCCATTTGTATTTTTATTTTTTTTCTAGCTTGATTTAATTTCAAAATTTTGAAAAAATGGATGAAAAATTTTCTTTTTCACTTTTTTTTATGTTCTGCATCCGAGCGAAATGTAAACTTTTCAGGATATTATTCTATAGACTTTCACGAACTCATTAAAAAAAAGTTTACTCAGTTTGCAAAATTTTGTGGGTAAATACCTTCATCGACTGGGCTATAATAGGGGACCACTAAAAACGGTAAAAGAAGTTGATTCTTAAAAGAATGCTGATATTGAGGTCAATGTAAAAAACGCAATCAATCGTATTTTTAACCGAATTCATAAAATTTAAAAAAGGAGGAGGTTCTCAATTCCTCCCGTATGTATGTTTTTTGTTTATTCAATCATTGCTCATAGATTCGCTTAAGCGATTTCTATGAAATCGTCTAAAATTGTAAGGTATGGATGGCTTGGTGGCGGTCCTACATTAATTTCATCAAGCTACGTCTAGTATAAGGTGAGCAAAAATTGCACAACATTTTTTTTAGTAGGGAATATTCGAAAATAGAGAATATTATTTAGGTATTAAGCAAATCATAACTTACACACTTTTTTATTTATTATGAAATTACCTACTTTCTGTATATTGTTGCCTTAATCTGGGTACGCTAATATACTAGTTAGTTAAATACTTTAAAACACTCATTATTGGAGAACCAACCAAAACAGCTACTCTTCTAGCTAATACTGACGAAGTATTGAATTACATGATAGGATTCTTAGCATTTTAAAGCAAAAAAGATATTGAAAATACTTAAATCATTTATTTAAATAAATGATTTATTTAGATAAATGATTTCAGTATTTTCAATATATATTTTTTGCTTTAAAATGCTCTGAATCCTATCATGTAATTCAATACTTCGTCAGAATTAGCTAGAAGAGTAGTTGTTTTAATTGGTTCTCCAATAATGAGTGTTTCAAAGTATTTACCTAACTAGTATATTAGCGTGCTTAGATTAGGGCAACAATATACAGAAAGTAGGTAATTTTACAATAAATAAAAAAGTGTGTAAGTTGTGATTTGTAAAAAATAAATAAAAAATAATTAATTGTAAAAATATTCTAGAATATGGCGAAGTTCGCAAGTCATAATTTAATTATTTGATAAAAAAATTCGAATTCCATCGGAATTGCATTAAAATCAGTAGTTAGATGTTTTAGAAGTTGCTGATAACGAATCTGATGTCAAAAGTTAAGAATTCAAGATCCAGTATGGCTGCGTTAATTGCAATATTTTTGTAGATTTACATGAAATTTGATACATAGCAATTTCAGGATTCTCTGATAACGAGCCTAATGTTAAAGCTTAAAAAGTCATAAAGACGGATATTTTAATGCGCAGAAGCTAAGTAAAGAGGTCACTAAAAAGGGCGAAAAAAAAATTTTTTTTTGAAAAAATTTCGCTAAAAATTATGAAATAAAATTTCGCCGTCGCGTCACCCAGTTAATTGAATCTTATTACCTACCTAATATCGATATTGAGGTCGGTGCAAAAATAAACAAATAACGAATGCAAATGTATTTTAACCGACTTCAATATCCATATTAGGTAATAAGATTCAAGTAATTATGCAACGCAACGGTAAAATTTTATTTAATAATTTTTAGCGAAATTTTTGAACGCGGGTTGAATTTTTTTTTTCAATTATTTTTTTACGGTTTCAATATCGATAATAGATAATAATGTTCAATTTACCAGGCGACGCCGACGGTAAAATTTTATTTCATAACTTTTAGTGACCTATTTTTTGAAACCAATTGCATTAACAAAAAAATTACACATAATTTTATACATAAAAATTGTTGATGCATTTTTTTACTTTCCTTCCCGCATAAGGGAAACTACTAAATGCACCTTTGGTTACTGATATTTTTTATGCTTTAATAATTTAAGGTTTTGACCCCATAAGGGTTAAATCTAGTGACTGCACTGGCTACTCTATTATCCTCTTCTTCTTATCCATCCATATATTTGAAAAAGTTTCTAATTTTTTTCTTAATTATATATTCATCTTTATTGGAATTTTGATGCGACGAGTTAATATTTTTGCACAAGAGAAGATTGTCTTTGTCTAAAATTAGATGTAATTTTTTTGTGCCTCATCCTTTAACTAATCACAAAGGTGTTATATTATCTCAGTTATCTATTTATAGGTTGGTATATGTTTTTATTATATTAAAATTTTTAGGACTTTAGATATGTCATATCAAAATGGGTGTGGGGCTTGCGTTACATACGGCGGCAATTTTATCAGTGCATGCACTAGAACAAAATAAATAACAAATATAATTACGATGTTTTAAGTTTTTACGAGAAAAGGTGAGTACTAGCTTACAAGTTGAATAGTTTCATTTAAAACAGAAATTGTGTAAATAATTAAATAAATTAATAAAAGTCCGTTGTGTTATTATCATTTATCATGATATATTACTTTTAAAAGTATTCTTCTAATAATTACATTTTTAGTTTTATTTTTCTCACTGATTTGAGAAAAGGGAAATGCGACTCAAAAGATAATGTAAAATTTTTAAATTACATATGTTAAATACAGCTTATATTAAAGGAGTATATTATTATGACAAAGCAATAATATTGTCTAATATATTGTTATGTTAGGAAAATATTATTTTAAGCTCTAAAACATGCCGTTTACCATTCTAAAAAATCATTATTTTAGTGTACTTATACTGAATAGTATTAATAAACACCTGTAGTAGATTACCTTATTATTGTCCAAAATTAATTTGACAGAGCACAATAAATAAAACACTTTTTAACAAACATCATTTATTTTTCATCATTTTCCGGTTACATAAAAAAACTGAACTAACGTTGTAGATTACCAAGAATTTCAACCTGATGATACGCGTCCGTGAATAGAAATTATTAGTTCACGGTACAGACGACAGTGGCGTCATGATGGTGGGCGTGTCGTATTTCCCCTGGAACGTTGCGAAGCATTGATAAGCTCTAATCCAATAAAAAAGGTGTTTAGACCTCCTGTTGTTATGGCAACCGCAGGACGATGCCGGCGATTGGTCGGCGCGTTACTATGGCGACTACCCTCCCCTGACGATCCTGTATTTGACTACCTAAAGCTCTTGGTACTTCACATCGGCTTGTAGTATCTAAGTAAACAGGCAGCGAGGAGTATTTGTTTTTCCAATCAGTGCTGGTTTGGAATACCTAAAGTGTTAACTTGTTTGTGGATCTGCTCGTGATGTAAACAATGAAACAAAACCTCCGATGACGAGTTAAGATCAAATTGATTGGTTTGAATAACAAGTGTGTATAAACTTTGTGCTTCTGCTAACAAGACGGCAGTGCTAATAATAGTGCAATAATAATTCCGTGCAATTCAGAAGTATTAAATATGTTAACTCAAAAGTTATATCCCGACGTGAGTAGCATGTCTACTTCGGCAAACGCTATGACCCCTATGACTCCAACATACTCGATGAACTCTATGTCTTGTGTTCCGATGGCTCCCATGAACTGCTCGCCCCAAACGCCAATGTTCGGTTCGAGTATGTTAAATACAGGTATGTCGACTAGCATGCAAATGAATCGAATAAGTGCGAGGATGGATACCCAAGCCGGAATGAACGAAACATCACAATTAGGTTACACAACGATAGGATCGCCAATATCGAATATGAACGCTTGCATGGGAGCAACTATGTCCAGTATTAATAATTATAATACGGCAATCGGAAGAGGCGATTTGGGAGGCGGAGACACTTCACCAAATTCTGCTTTACAAAGAGCTCGGGCAGACAAAACATACAGGCGATCTTACACTCACGCAAAACCTCCCTATTCGTATATCTCTTTGATTACGATGGCAATCCAAAACAGCCCGCAGAAAATGCTGACCTTATCGGAAATCTACCAGTTCATAATGGATCTGTTTCCTTTCTACAGGCAAAATCAGCAACGCTGGCAAAACTCAATTAGGCATTCTTTGTCATTCAACGACTGCTTTATAAAAGTTCCCAGAACCCCAGATAAACCGGGAAAGGGATCGTTTTGGAGTTTACACCCAGAGTCTGGAAATATGTTTGAAAACGGTTGTTACCTGCGCAGGCAGAAACGTTTCAAAGACGAGAAAAAAGAAATAATTAGGTCGTCGCATAAAAGTCCATCACATAGCGTTGATAACAGCAATAGTTCTGGAAAGAAAACACCTTTACAACACGGAGACGATAAATCTCATCATTTAGATAAAAATAATGATAATAATTTAGGATCTACGCTGAGCATTCATCCGGCAAAGTTTGACGTGGATCAAATGAATTTGTTGCATGCTAACGACCTAAACATGCACCAGCAACATCATCATCAAAACATGTCTCACGAGGAGCTTTCGGCAATGATAAGTCGTAGCAACCATTTGGCCTTATCGAGCGAGCATCAGGCAATGTTACATCACGGTTCGATGAACCACCATTTGAAGCAGGAACCTTCGGGATATACGCCATCGAATCACCCGTTCTCCATCACGAGGCTACTTCCTAACGAAAGTAAGTCAGATATAAAAATGTATGCAGATATGCAGTATGCAGGATATAACACCATAAGCCCGCTACCAAATTCAATACATTCCCACACGTCGATAGGCAATGATTATTACAATAGTCCCTCTCTGTACCATACGTCAACGGGAACTACGAGTTTGTGACAATACCCTTTAGCTTAAAGCACCCAACTCGAATAATTTAGTTGTTTTGTTAATAATTTTTATGGACGTATGTGCATTGTAAATATGGTTTAATAGTGTAAAAATAGGACGATGTCTGCCTAGGGCAACTGCACATACTTATTATTCTATTTTTACACACGATATTGTTTGTTATGATATATTATAAGTAAATTCTAGTGTCGCAAATCCATCCTAAATTATTTCATTTCTTTTACGGCAATCTCAATTAAAATATTTTGATCTGCAAATTTGAATACGTTGTAATTATTTATCAAGAACGTTACGCTGTTAGATTTTTGTAATTTTTTTATTTGTGTATATATTTTAAGGGTTTCTAAACGCTTATATATTTTTTAAGTTTGTTGTGTAAAAATGTACAAATTATATATGTAATTAATGTAAATTTTAACCAACATTTTGTGATGTTTCAAATATGTATTTATTAAATATTTGAAATTTGTATAATGAAGAGGTACTTAGGTATTTTAAAAGAGGTTTTATTAACATAATGTGCAACTACGAACCAAAATTTGTACATAAAATAGAAATGATTATGATGTATGTATATCGGACTTTTTGTCATAAATAAAATAAATGTTCAGATCTCTTGAAATAATGGTTTAATTGTTTAACCTTCATTCCCTCTCAAAATTAATAAATCTTTTAATATAAAGGCGTTATGTTACAATTTCTCTTTTTTTTCTCTTCGGGATTTTCTACCACGTGAATTGTTTTATAAAAATAATTTTAAGAAATCTGCAAGATAATTTATCCAGTATATTAGTGGAAAATATCTACGCCTGTGACTTTTGCGTTAAAAGAATAGGAACAGATATTTTTTCAACTCATATTATTAAAAAATTTAATTGTCTTTCGCTGTCGTTTACGCAATATGTTTAGTTTTTCAAATTTATAACATAAGTCATTTATGTATATTGTGTATTATAAAGAAAACATGATCTTTGACGTACAAGTCACAGATCGAGTTCATTTTCGAGTAATAGACTGGTAAATTCTTCGATTTTGGAGTTTCCTTATATTTTATTTTAAGAAGATAATACAAGTAGTAGAAAATCTCAAAAAGGAAAATAATAGAATGCCACAGATAACATAAAGACGCAAAAAATGTTACAACTTAACAGTGAGTATGCCTAGAGTGAAGTTTTCAGACATTCGCCGACGTTATTCAGTATTTTATTTTCTTCTTAAATAGTAATTAGTGAATTCAAAAAGCTAATATGTTACAAACATTGGTTAAATAAGTCTTCTTATCTGACAAGTTTGTTACCCGATTGAAGTTAATATTTTTTACAAATTGATTCTGATTTTATAGTATTTTTTTGGAGATACTATTTGAATTAACGAGATTAAAGAAATCTATTTCAGCTATTTGAAGTATATTGTAACGTTTTACTTTTTTGATTTCATTAATTATTATTTAAGAAAAAAGTAAAATGAAAAATAACTTCCGTGACTTTCTGAAACTTTTTCATTCTTGGCATACTCACTCTTAAGGATAGGATTTTGCAGAGAGAGAGAGAGAGAGAGAGATAGAGGAGAAAATATGCGTTTATTTTCGGTTTATCATAAATATTCAAAAAATCATAAATAGTATAACCCTTAAAATAGTTATAGGTACTTCCCATTGCTCTATATAAGGAATACAACCATATACAGTTTTTGTCATAAATTTTGTATCTAGTTAAACACCATGCTCTAATAATGAAATTAGGAACTTTTCATTGAAAAACTGCGATATTTAAGTACAACAGAAATGTACAGGGTTATTCATTATATTTAAGCCCCCCCTTTATTATCGTTATTATTGGAGATAGAAAAAAAAGTTTCGGACGAAAGTTGTAGGGCTGTAACTGAACCCCTTTAATAAGTATTTTGTTTTTAAATCTGTCAGCGTTTCATATAATAACAGAATACTTATTGTCATTTTCATAGACTACTTTAATAATTGTAATTTCCCTTCGTATAATAAATAGCTTAAATACGATTTTCAATGTTCACTAACTCGAAAACGGTTAAAGATAGGACTATCATGTCATATTTTTGAAGTCAGAAAAAAAAAGAATAATTCAAAAATTCAACAATACACAGAGCGTATCATTTAAAAAAATATTATTGCTTCTTTACTTCCTCAATTTCTGCACGCTACTGTGCTTCAATTAACTTATTAAAGAGGTTCAGTTACAGCCCTACAACTTTCGTCCGAAACTTTTTTTTCTATCTCCAATAATAACGATTATAAAGAGTGGCCTAAATAAAATAAATAACCCTGCACAAAAAAAAATATATAGTTGCATTCGTTAGAACAATAGCAGGTATCTAAAACAGTTTTAAAGATTATACTATGTTTGTTTTTTTAACTATTTATAATATATCGAAAATAAACGCATATTTTCCTCTCACTCTGCAAAATCCTGTCCTTAAGGATAGGATTCGGCAGAGTAAGAGGGAAATATGCGTTTTTTTCGATGTTTTATAAATATTCCAAAAACCAAACATAGTATAACCTTTAAAACTGTTTTAGATACTTGCTATTGTTCTAACCAATACAACTATATATTTTTTTTATTGGAAATTTCTGTTGTACTTGAATATCGTAGTTTGTCAATGAAAATGGTTCCTAATTTAATTATTAAAGTATGGCATTTAACTATATACAAAATTTATGAAAAAAACTGTACATGGTTGTATTCCTTAGAGCAATGGAAAGTACCTAAAACTATTGTAAAGATTATATTATTTATGATTTTTTAAATACTTATAATAAATCGAAAATAAACGCATATTTCCCCCTCACTCTTCAAAATCCTATCCTTAAGGAAACAAAGGTTTATTGTAAATGTTTGTGCACTACGATATATCATTACATATATTTACGTATATTTTACAGCCTGTAAAATAAGGCGTAAAGTTTTTCACTCTATTATCTGTTTATCTATGTTCCAATAGAGGCTAATCCTTCAATGAAATAAATAGGTATATAACTTTTTCTCGAACTTTTTTATAACGTAAATTGAATTTGTAATTATGTGGAATGAATAGTTTTTGATACGAGTTGTTATTTTTGCTTATTATTATATGTTAATGAAATTAATAGATTCAGAATGTCTTTGTACCTATGTGCAATGTACAGTTTTTGATATAAGTTCTTATTTTTGTTTATTTAATAAAACATTCATATAAATTATATTAATAAAATATTTATTGATTCCTCTTCCCATACATATAATGGGTAGTACACATCCCATAGTAATTTAATTATAATTGGCATATACATAATTTTAAAGTTAAACACATACAAAACAATACGTTAAAATATTTAAACAATTCAAATAATATATTTAATAGTAATTTAATTTCAAGCCCTTTAATTATGTGTTGTAAATATCGGGTCACACTATTATATCCATTCGTATTCCAGTAAAGGTAGTATATTCAATATTTATTATTTTCGGTTATAACTTCCTTCTTAATAAAAATATTGACAAAAAATTATTGGCTACCTTAGTAGAATTATATTAAGAGTAGCTTATGAATTTGCATTCAATATTGAATAAAAAATTACCAATTAAAAGACTAGATTTAAAAGTGTTGAAACTATGAAATACAATATTTGGGTATTTGTAAAATTTCTGATTGTTTTATAAATGAAAATTCATTAGTCCCCTATCTCTCTAGTACTTCCAAATTATACACTATACGTGTTAAGAAATAATATGCAACTACAAATACTAAATATTTTCATTTCGTATTATTCTCAATGTCCTCTCTTTAATGATTTGAAAATATTTTTTAGTGGAGCAGTTATAGTTAAAATATGTCTGCATGTAGCCGTACAGTACTACCAAACTACATTTTTATTGATTTTTTTTTTAAATTACACTAATGCCAACAATGGAACTAACTAACTATTTTAAAACAGATTTATCAACTTATGAAAATAAACATTTATATGTGGTTAACTCAGACTTACACCTTATTATACTTTTCGCAAATACGAAAACGAAGAGTATAGTGCATTTTATCGGCACATTTCTAACACCGAAATATCGCTCGTAGAGAAAACAAATTCATATTATTGTATTAGTTAACGAATTCTAAACTGTCAAAATGTCCGTCCGTCATGTTTCTCGTAAGCATGGTAACTTAAGTAAAATAAATCCGATTGTATTGAAAGACAGTATGTTAGTGTTAGCTAGATGAATAAAATTGATCAGTGAATAAAAAAAGTTATTAATAATTTAAAATTAAAAAATAATGTTTTTAATTGTTATCTTTTTTATACAAGTTGTCGGAATATGATTTTCAAATCACGATATTACACGCATTAACACTTTTAGAAGTAGCAAGACAGAGACAAGTTGAATGTAATTGTTTTGTTCACATTTTTTTTATACTGACAAGTGTTTCACCTACTAAGCTGGCATAATAAAATTTAGAATATTCAGAAACAGATATTATTTACCAGAATATTGCAAGGAGTGTTCTATGAATGTGCGAGTTTGTCGGTCTGTCCATGTGCAACTTAATTTGGTACACGTATGTATTTTAACGAGATCTGGAATTAGATTATATTTTGATCCTATTCAGCGTAAGGGTTGGGGGATAAATCGAGGTAAATGGAGGTAAATAGGTAAATAAAGCAAGTAAGAGTTCGTAAAATTGGTATTTAGTATAGGTATACAAAAGAAGCTAAGGCCTGAAAAAAAATTTTGGCTTTGCCAATTATTAAAGGGGGTGAAAAAAATTAGATTCTGATTTAGTGTGTGTACAAGAACCAAAGGCCTCAATTTTTTTTACTTCATTCACCCCCACGTCCATTACCGTTGTGGCATATCGTTTTATAGGTTTTTGGGGAGGCAATTTCAAATATTACATTATTAAAGTTCCATAAACAGTTATTTCCACATACAAAATTTTGTTGTTGTAAAAGACTTGGATAGAAAATCTGGATGTTGAAGTAGTGATTCCTTAGACAGCAGCTTTTTACTTCCACATCCAGTGGAAGTATCATAACGCATAAAAAAATTAGAAAATTTTTATTGTTCAAATAGGCTTAAAATATCATGAAAGTTCGAGAAAGAAAAATTTCTGTCTATCGGTCTATCTGTCGTTGAGTGTTACTTTTTTGTGTGCACGATTACTCTGGAACCGTTTAAGGTAATGATTTGAAATTTGATGCTCGTATGTATATTAACGAGATCTGGAACTAGATAATTTTGATCTTATTTCGTTGAAGATTTGGGAGATAAATTGGGGTAAATGGGGGTAAATAGGTAAATCAAGCAAGTAAGAGTCCATAAAATTGGTATTTAGTATATGTAAGATAAGCTAAGGTCTCAAAAAATAATTTTTGGTATTAGACACCTATTACCACCCCCCACCCCATTATTAAAGGGGGTGAAAAAAATAAAATTATGATTTAGTGTGTTGCACACACACTAAAGCCAAAGACCTCAACGTATATTTTACTTAAACTACCTCCACTACCACAGAAATTATATCAAAATCATAATAAAGTGTGACTTAAATTAAAGTTTCAAAGAAATTAATTCGTATGACAATGTACACATAAAAGATTTACATTGGGCGACAAAATCTGTTTTAAAATATATTCCAATTTTTTACATTAAGCTGCAAAAGGGGATATTCGCAATTTATCGACTTTTCTGTACATAAATGCTTCGCCACTAATTTATCTCGTTCGAAATATTTTTTCGTTAAATAACGCGCAATGCGTTACTAACATATGAATAAATTCATTGCAAAAATATTTTAAAAGTCCTTTATAGTTATACCTGCAGCATAGCATAATGAAAAAAGTTTATTTCTTCTCATTAATGCCACCAACTTTACTATGAAAAGAAGGGTTTTTGGGAGCTTTCATTCAATTTCATTGCCAGGTTGCCAAACCTCATTATTTTGAAATGAAAGTTGCCGAAATTGCTTTCGGAAAAGAAACAATTATTTTTCGGTCTTTCGATCCTAGGTTAATAAATTAATAATAATAAAATATTAATATTTGAATCGTTTTCTAATATAAAATCTCTAAAATTACGATAAAAATAGTGTCAGAAGTTTTTATTAACATATTTTTCAGTGAAACAAGTACTCGATTATTATAGTCTTCGTAAATATTGCTCGCCGTCAAAACTTTTCCATGTCGTTGTGTTAGTTGTCGAATTCTAAATAATTTTCAAATATCCTGTCTATCCGTCACGGTTCTTGTAAATTATGGTTTTTAAGAAGGAAAGTTAGGTCGAATTAAAAATACAGTAACTTTGTGTATTAACTAGATAAAGAACCTAATTCATTTTGGAAAAGATATTAAATTACAGTAATTAGACATATTATAGCATCACTGCCCAGGTAGCAAGGGTACGTTATAATGACGTCAAAATCTGGTGATTCTGGTCAAACAGACGTCAGGGCACTAAAAATCGACGACAGAATGACGTCTTATAAATGACATTAAAATGACGTGCTACACATCATGTCATATTGTCGTCTATTTTTGGTGTTAAATTTATTTATATTTTATCGGATTACAAACTTTAAAACTCGCTAATGGAATTTTGTTATCGTAAGCAGAGCGTAAAGTTTAAAAAAAAATAAACCGTGTCGTGAGGGATAAGTATTGGCGTTTTTATTCGAGGATATAATGTTTTTTAACATTATCCAAAATAATTTATATTCGAAGAGTTTGCAAAGATTCGGCAGTTTATTTGTTTAAATTATATTTTTATCTATTCTTTTAATAATGAAATTAGATTAAAATGCATTAAAAAGCAAAATCTATCCGTTAAGCGTGTTCCAACTATAAAGTCTTTAGGTAAGCAGCCTCAGAAAGGTTGGTGGCCGGGTGCTTAAGGCGTCGTCTTCCAAGTCATGGGGTCGGCGGTTCGATCCCTGCTCATTCCTTTTTTTTTATTGCGAAAAAAATTTTAGTTGTTTTTTTTTTAAGGTAATAATTGCTTATTGGGTTTTTTTTCAATTTTAGGTCTGTTTTAAACCATTAAATATTCTATTTATGTTGTAGATGACGATATTACACCTTTACCGTTTTTTCTCCAACACGCTTCCCAGGTTTGTATAAGTACCTCAATTTAAAACTTTAATTCTTAAAATAGTTGACTCCTGACTTCCCCTCCACCGCTCATCAAATTTGAGATAAGGAAAATTTTTTTTCGGATTTTTCCCTCTCTGCTCTTTAATTTCGAGATCTGGGGAAAATACATATTTTTTATCGAACCGCCACTAATACTAATTAATGTAATAATTACATTGTTGAACAACTACTCGTACTTCTCAGGTGACACTGGTGACAGTTTAATTAAATTAAATAAGTTCTTCATAATAATTATAAATAAATAAAAATACTAGTAACTCGAAGCGAGAACCTGAAAGATTTTCATATATTTTAAATAAGGAAAGAAATTCAATTTCACATAATAAAGACTTCATTCACCACCATAAATACTGCTTTTAGCAACCGAAATAGCGGTCGCCAAGCTAGCTCAGTTGGTTGAAGCGTCAGTACTGTAATACGGACAACGGGAGACCATGTAGGTTCGAACCCTACGGACCGCAATTGGTAAAGGTAAGTAAAAATGCATTTAATAACTTAATAAAGATTATAATTTGCAGGCATCCCTTGTGAGAAAAAGTTGGAGTGATGGTAAACAATATTAGATATGTTAATGTAAATAAAATTACGGGTGGCTAACATCCAAATTCATTAGGACAAAACTTATTTATGCATTAATTATTTTATTTTTATCAAGTAGATTACTAACTAGTATGTAGTTTTATATGTTCCTATTACTAAAAACCTGTGGGGGGATTACCAAATATAACCTGAAAAAGACGTCATTCGTCTGAGACATTAGGAAGTCATTTTCACGTTTCATTTACGTCATCTAATTCGTCATTTCTCGTCACTCCTGACCATTTTTTCACGTCATTTTCACGTGCCTTTGCTACCTGGGTGGAAGATGGTTAAATTAAAAATATAACAATTATAACTAAAATATTAACTTATTTTCAAAAAACTGCAAAGTGTATCCTATAGAGTATTCAACAATTACAAAAACTGATCCGGCAAAGTGTATAATGTTAATGTTTATTTTTGACTTGAACTACTCGCTCAATATTTTTTGAAAACTCTAATTTGACGAAAGCATTGAATCGTCATCAGAACTTATTTCTATCGCCATTTCGTGCTCTATATTCATATTGTAAGAAAATGGTTTACTCTACCTTCCTCGGTTGTTGTTTGGTTAAACGTTAAAGATAAGATTTTGCAGAGTGAGAGGGAAATATTTTCGACTTATTACAAATATTTAAAAAATCGTAAATGGTATAATCTTTAAAATAGTTTCAGGTACTTCCTATTGCTCTAAGGAATACAACCATGTACAGTTTTTATCATAAATTTTGTAAATAGTTAAATGCCATACTTTAATAATGAAATTAGGTACTATTTTCATTGAGAAACTACTAGATTCAAGTACAACAGAAATTTACAATATAAAATATATACAGTTGTATTCATTGGAACAATAGCAAGTATCTAAAGCAGTTTTAAAGATTGTACTATGTTTGATTTTTAAATAACGGGTGTCTCAACAAGAGCGCCGGATTTGAATTTGCCGCCATTTGGTTTGTGCGATTAGTTCCGTGTTCACTTGTTGACAGTTGTCACGTACAAAGCACGCGATTAGAAGTCATGCAGCACTATTCAAACGAGCAACGTTTAATTTTTGTGAAAACTCACTACAAAAGTGGTGAAAGTTTTGCGGAAACAGTCCGCAGATTACGTGCAATTTTCGGTCGCAACAATGCACCAGTCCGCCGTTTAATTAACAAATTTGAGACAAAATTCACGTTGATGGATGAGAAGACCACTGTGCGTCGCCGTCCTTGTCGGTCGCTCGAAAACATAGCCGCAGAGATGGAAAGTGTGGCCGAGAATCCAGACACTTCCATTCGGCATCGTGGTCAAGAATTAAACATTACCAGACCCACTCTGCAACGAATTTTAACAAAAGATCTTCATTTGCACGCATATAAGATTCAATTGACGCAAGAAATCAAGGCAAGGGACCATGCGCAGCGACGTGGATTCGTTGATTGGGTGCTGGAGCACCACGAAATTGATGTGGATTTCTGTAAGAAAATCATTTTCTCCGATGAGGCACATTTTCAACTAAACGGGTATGTAAATAAGCAGAACTGCGAATTTGGGGTGCTGAAAGTCCTCATGTAATACTGGAGAAATCAATGCGTCCACCGCGAGTAACTGTTTGGTGCGCATTTAGGGCTGACGGAGTGATTGGACCGTATTTCTTCCAAAATGCGGCTGGAAATGCGCTAACTGTTAATGGTATGCGGTATCGCGAAATGTTAACCGAGTTTTTGTGGCCCGAATTGGATCGAATTGATGTAGATGATAGTGTTTTTCCAACAAGGCGATGCGACCTGCCACACAGTTCTCGAAACAATGGCGTTTCTGCGAACCAGGTTTCCACACCGTGTCATTTCTCGGTTTGGCGATCAACATTGGCCACCAAGGTCGCGCGATTTAACGCCGATGGACTACTTTCTTTGGGTGAAGGACAAGGTGTATGAGAATAAGCCAAAAACAATTGAACGCCTTAAAGAAGAGATACAGCGCGTTGTTGCGGAAATAACGCCACAGGTGTGCGAAAAAGTCATCCAGAACTTTATGAAGAGAATGACTGTGTGCCAGAGGTCCCGTGGTGGCCATTTGCCGGATGCTGTGTTTCATGTTTAATCGCAACTATTCCCCTTAACGTTGAAAAATAAATATTCGCTTAATTTAAAAAAAAAGTGTTTTTTTTTTAACATTAAATCCGGCGCTCTTGTTGAGACACCCGTTATTTATAATAAATCGAAAATAAACGCATATTTCCCTCTCACTCGGCAAAATCGTATCCTTAAACGCAGACAATTCTCTTTCAATGATAATAATTTAAGGGAGGCGGTGCCGTGCTTAAGAAAATGATTTTGTAATTCAACAATTTCTCCTACATCCTCGAACCGATTTAATTTTTTTTTTTGATAGGCTGTTAGAGACAACTTAACAGACTGGCTATTGAAAGTAAAAAAAATGTCTTTTATTTAGTTTTCAATAGCCTGGTACCATTCTATAAAGTTGTCTCTAAAAACATATCCAAAAATTCTTTGAATTGGTTCAGAGATGTAGGAGAAATTGTCGAATTACCATCACGGAACCGCCCACCTTAAGGCAGTTTCCCTGATGCCAGTCACTGTTAGAACTATTAGCAGACGTAAACACACAATTTTGAGGTAGCACATTTTCCAGTTCCTTTTGAATATAGATTTCAGAGGTTATATGTCCACCAACACTGGCTGGAATAATTTTTATCACCCGGAAAGTATTTTCGACAAATTGTATTCAATTTATTTTTTTTATTATTCAAAAAGCCACTCTTTATTATGTAGGTAGTAGTAACTATTTGACAGGAAAAGTGGGGCCCTCTTAAGACCGAAGCCTAATACAAATTGCCCTCTGGGCGGCCCTGCTACACACTATATATTTTTTTATTTTCAGATTTTTCAGCATTTATATACATTTGTACACATTTACGTGTCTCATTAGATGCGTTATGGTTCATCTCCGATTAAGGAACTTATATCCAGATACATAACAGGCTATCTTTTCACTATATACCTTGTTTGCTCCTAACATAGTCACATTATATGTCCATTTAAATGGATAGATGAACATCACATCCCATAGGCAACAGTGGCGTGGTGTGTGTAGAAAATGTGTAGAATGATAAATATTTTCATTAAAATGAATTATTACAATTCCTGCATTACCGGCTCTTTATATAACGTGATGTAGTTACAGTAAGATAATACAGTACGGTAAATATGTATTGAAAGGATATTAAAATTTAATTACTATCCACTTTATAACTGTAAACTGAACTTCATCATGTTACGACTATGGATCGATCGATTTTCTTCTTTTCTAAACTGCTTTCTGCAAACGGCATAGCACTTCACCATTTCTTTGCACTAAATATATTGTCACTAAACTGTGTAATGTGTAAATATGAATAGAGAATATTATTTAGGTATTAAGCAAATCACAATTTAAAATATAAAGACTTCTTCGCCACATTTTGATCGAAAAACACTTAACATTAATGGCGGATACTGTCAAAAGTGTCAAACTGAGATTATGATAATCGAATGGTGCCCGAATCGGCCGCGAATAGATCGACTAGCCAATCAAGAACTTATGGGAAGAAGTGCCTTAGATTGTGAATCTTTCAGGAACACAAAAACTAATGCCATTATGTATCTAGATATAAGTTCTTTAATCGGAGTGGTCCATGAATTATTCTAGTCGGCGTCTTTTGCTGTACAGCATGACTAACAGCATCACGCCATCTGTCTGTAAACATGCCGAAGATGCTACGCAGCAGAAGTTCATGCCGCTGTTTCAGTCGATGCATCGAAACCATGAACTCAAAACAAACCTGTACATTTAAATGTAACTGTATACCGAGGATGCTAGCAGGGTGAACTGCTGCTAGCACCCTCGATGTGTGCGGTCAATTCAAAAAAAGGTAAAAAAAAATAGCTTCATTAGTTCATTTGGATGTTCTTTTTTTTAAATACAATTTGGCAGACAATTCTATGCAGCCATTTTAATATTATTCGCATGAAAATTTCCAAATTTGAGTGCTCAAATTCAGAATGGCCAAAAATAGTTCAAAACTTATAATTTCTGTCTTCCAATCTACTGGATGGGTTCATTAATTTGTCTAATAACAATATATATTGATGGAAGACAATTTTTTTTATTTAACAAAATTAAATAAATATCTTGTTTGCATTTCAGGCAGTGGGACTTTATTTCTGAACCGCTTAACAGGTGGTTTGAAGGAGTAAAAAAAATTATCTTCCATCAGTATATATTGTTATTAGACATATTAGTAATTCCATTCAATAGATTGGAAGACATAAGTTATGGATTTAGACTTATTTTTGGCCATTTTGAATTGAGGCACTCAAATTTGGAAATTTTGGCGAATGTTTCATGCGAATTGGTTACATTGGTTGTCATGTCGTTTTTGAAAAAAAGGACATCCGAATGAACCATTTCAAGTTTGGTTACAGAGCTCGAAAAAAAAATTTTTTTTGTCCCCTTTTTTGAACTTCTCGAGCGCGCGCGCCCCAGGTCTGCGGTGTCTTCCATTTATTTTTCTCACTATCAAATACGTATAGTAAGCGCACCGAGCATTTCGATTAGGAGTTCGTTAAAAACTTTTGCCCTCTGTGGCCTCTCCTCTACCCCAGGACCCTCTGCCTCTAAGAGCCTAATAAAAAGAAATGTTTATTCTGCCTATACTTTCAAGCTACCGGACGGAAGACGGGAGCTCACTACCTTCCCAAATTAATGTCAGCTCTTAGTTGTCGATCTTGCCATCCGTGTTCTTCGTCGATTATTATCATATACACATACAGGCCCCCCGTTTGGGGGGGTCTATTGGGTACAGAGTTTAGGGGCCCGGGCTTATGGGGGGCCCGTCTGACCTAAAGTGACTATTCGTCCTGGATTATGAAACTGGAGTAAATAAAATATTTCCAGATTTCTTCCCCTTCGTTCATCAAATGTTTTTGCAGATTTCTACCCCCGCTCATCAGTCATGAGACTCGGGAAAAAAATATTTTTGAGATTTACCCTCCTCCGCTCGCTAATTTTCGTTTTTGAAAAAAAAAGGCGCTTTATAGATTTTGAGGGGCCCGTCAAGTTCAGCAGTTACAGGGCCCGCAATTTGATGCGGGAGGCCTGTACACATATACACAGTTGCATCTTCAAGTAATTCGCAGCTATTCTTGAGTTGTGGGGTGGGGTATCAGCTTGTTGAAAATAAAATTCCTGCTCTTGGACAAAGGCAAAGAATACAGAAAATCTTCAATCTCATTTCTTCATTCAGACAAATCTAGATGTTTTAGACTTAAAGCGTAATTGAGGTTAAGAACATTTCAAGAATTTAATTATTCTCCTGTTATTGTGCCATTAAAAATAATTGGTAATATTAATCTTGTTCGAAGAAGCGCTATGGTTCAATTAAATTCGGATCAATCATGACATACACTCTCTGAGAAACCTATGATTCTCTTAGGCTCACTAATTCGAAATTTTATTGCGAGTAACTTTCTATTTTTTTGCGATCCGATTACTGACCCCGGAGATAATAAAAAAAACAGAAGAAAATTTCAATGTTGAAACATAAATTGTTTAAATTTTATAAGAAGCAATGGACAAGATTTAGTTCAAAATTTCTTATTACACTTGTCACACCTAAAATTAATACCATAAAATTGCTGCAGAAAAACAATATATTTTGCCTCCATTAGCTAGTAATAGTATCTGCAAAAGAGATTCTTTTGGTGAATTCACCCTCTATACATAAAAGAGCAAATTCAGCAGCGCAGCGCGTTCTTGTTTCATACCAGTCCTAAAAATTAGCATCATATCAGGATTGAAATGTTCTAAATTGGGAATATCTTAAGTATTTACGGTAAGATCAGGTAAATGTCTTGTAATTCCTTCTCCACCCATTTGAACCAATTCTTTGGGTTCTCTGCTGGGATAAGTAACAGATCTATTACCACTTCCTATTTCTTCTTGTCAATGGCCCTATTGCGATGATTTACGCAATATTAATTTTTTAAATTTCAATGAAATATTATATTAAATGTCTACTTTATTTTTTTGTCATATTTTATTACCATGTTTTGTGATTACTTGACGCATCTCTCGTTGACGCTCTTCAGCATGCCTAACTTTGCCTTAAGAGTAATATAGTCCTACGGGACCATATTTCTAATCAGAGAGACTGTCATTCGGTCAACTGAAAAGGTTTCTAAATGTGAAATAACCCAGGAGATAACTTTGATTATCGCATTCATTTCCCTGCCTAGATAATATACATATAGTCGGCAAATATCAATCATTAATAGGTTTTATTAAATAGAGATATAGTTTAACAAAAATAACAAACAAAGAACTGTATTCGGCGATTTATTTTTATAATTATTAGCAAAAATCCTGGGTAGCGGATATCTTACTATTGTTTTGAATTTGTAGGAACTTACATTCGTTGTACTTTTTAAACACATATAGTTAATAAGAATGGCATTTGAGATCGATTGATGATAAGAAAGAAGGCTCATAAGAGGAGAAAAATAAATGATTATATATGACCGATAACGCTTCCAATAATCGTTAAAAACATTGAAATATTTATAGACGTGTACAATAAACCGATAGAACGACAATCTAATTATACCGACTTTGTATAGAATAAAATAATTATTTCATATCACAGGGAAAATATTTACGTCTCCTGTATTTTCCTAGTATAAGTGAGTAGAGATTTTGTTCGAACAAACACTTTTTCGTTGATACTTTATTACAAAATTATCAGCGGATAGGAAAGTACAGCATGATATCATCAAAGCATTTTTTATCTGATAATAATAAATAATTTTATAATTGGGTCATGAGAAAATAAGGTGACACGAGAACATTGTGATGAATTAGGAATTTTATTGAAACTCATGATGCGATAAGTTGAAAATATTTAATTTAATTAAATGCGTTTTGTCGAAGATATATAGTAACTTTTAGTTGGTTAGAATTATGGAGAGCACTTTCTTCAAATAATGAACTGATTATTTCATGAAAATACTATATAATTTAAATAACATATACATAAAGTGAGTCAACATATACTTGAGTACTGTATCTAGCGTCTACAGAATGCAGTATCTATATC
This sequence comes from Rutpela maculata, assembly GCA_936432065.2. Classification (NCBI taxonomy): domain Eukaryota; kingdom Metazoa; phylum Arthropoda; class Insecta; order Coleoptera; family Cerambycidae; genus Rutpela; species Rutpela maculata. The sequence goes on along the minus strand of OW386285.2, from coordinate 287,127,798 downwards.
AGTTATGTGTAGAAAACTACATAGTGCATCAAAATGATCATCCTTGTACAAGTGAATAGTTAGAATTTCTAGTAAGTCTAAAAATTCAAATGTAAATGATAATGATCCTTTTCGAGCGTGACCATCCTAAAACAGAAGAACAGAACTACGAACGCAAATCTTCAATACTGAAATGAGAAATGGAGGCAGCCGTACAAAAACTAAAAACTGGCAAAGCAGCTGTGGTCGACAATACCATGGCTGAGGCGCTTAAGTTAGTTAGTGAAAATGAAGTGAGAAGCCTTCGCGGAATATGCCAAAAATATGATAGACAGCAACCTGGTCCGATTATTGAAGAATCGATAAACACCTTCCGAGCAAGCAGGTTTTGTTAAGGGGCGTGGTACTACAGAACAAATACTGAATTTTAAGGCTTTTGATATTGTGGAATAGAACCAATTATGGACTGTATTATTACTATATAGGGACGGGAACATTTAGATTTCTGTTCTATGACAGATTCTCTTTAACGTATATAGTGAATACATGATGCGACGTGTGCTGGGACTGGTAGGGTTTAGTAGTTACGGGAGGAACTAAGATTTCTACATAACGAAGAATACAGAAGACAGGATCGGCAACTTTCCAGTTGAGCCAAATTTAACGTAACAGGAATATTGCAAAATGCACGGAGATCAGACTTGCTAACGCTCTAGTTCACTCCGTTTTTTCGCCTGTTAAACAAGAACCGTTATAGTAGAGTCAATAGAGTTTTTCACAACAATAGTCCTTGAGCGTAATATGTTATTAAACAAATTAGTTGCAAAATACCAGTCAAATATATCTTAAAATATTTTTCTTATTTCAAAAAGTAATTGCGCCATTCGAAAGTACGGGAAATTTCACATCAAAAATGCATATGAAGTTTTTTTGTACGATCAAAAATTTAGACTCCAGATTTTTTCGTTTAACCTACGAAAATGGAACAAAGAGACACGTAAATACGGTGCGCAAAGCGCGCGCGGCCTCGGGCGCGCTACAGTAACTTTGTTGTAACTTTTGAACTAATTAATTAAATTAACCTCACAAAACCTTAAATGAAAGAAGAAACATGTAGCTATTGGATTATTATATTTTCAAATATAAAGATGAATGTATGTCGGAAGATAAAGAGATTTGCGATGAAAGAGGGTAAAAGCTCTACCATTTCTAAAAATTTAAAGATAAAAACTTGGGTCTTTCACATTTTGCTCTTGAAGTTGAAGTAATGTTTAAAATATTCGATAAGTAAAAAAAATATCAAAAATTTATTTTTATGTACGCTTCCAAAATTTCAAAATTTTGAGAAAACGATAAAATTTGATATATACCTATAACTAACTTTAACCACCTATTTCTCTGGTTTAAATCGCGTTATTAGATCTTTGTAGGTCCGATTTTTAAAGCTTGAAATGTGTACTTTAAGATGCTTCAAGGGGATTTACCTTAAAAATTAAATAACGAAAATAAAAAAAATTGCTCTAAAATTCGGGAAATTATAGGTAAAATAAACGTAGATAACTTTTATATAAAATTTATTTGGCCTACCTATCCAACATACGTTTATAGTAGGACCTCAAAATAAGTAAATTTGACGATGACAAAATTTTTAGAATATATATAAACCTATACTTTGAATCACAAAATGTCTGTCAAGACTGTTTACATTATCCGCAATAATATTTAAACCATTTTAAGAAGGAAAACATACAATAATTATTTTCAAGTACATATGCATAAATATAAAATACAGAACACATTAACAGCATGACACAAAGTAATTGAATAATTTACATAATTAGTTTGCTGTGAAATTATCGTTGATGCTGGTGCTGCTAAGGTAGAAGATGAGCCTAATCTATTCTAATATACAAATTAAATTTTTATAAAAGTTTAGGGAAGTCTATAGTTATTACAGTGTCCCGTCAATCGGTCGCAGGAAATTAGTCGCGCGATAATCGGACTCGTAAAACAATTGACGCACGTGTCAATTGGACGTGGTAAAATAGGATGCGTGTTACATTGGACGCATATATTTCAGGTTTCTGGTAAACAAAAAAACCGCTGCCCAAGGAATCACTACTTCCACATCCAGATTCTCTATCCATGTCACTCACAACGAAAAAACTTTGTATGTGAAAATAATTGTTTATGGAACTTTAATAATGTAATATTTGAAATCTTCTACCCCAAAAACCCGTAAAACGATACCCCACATCGGTGGTGGGGTGGGGGTGGTGATAGGGGGGTGGTAGTGGGGAGGTGGATGGAGCAAAAAATATTTTGAGGTTTCTGGTTCCTGTACATACACTAAATCACAAGTTTTTTTCATCCCCTTTAATAAGGGGGTGGGGGTGGTAATAGGGGTGGCTAATGCCAACATTTTTTTTTGAGACCTTAGCTTCTCTTGTATATACTAAATACCAATTTCGTGGACTCTTACCTGCTTGATTTACCCATTTACCCCAAATTTACCCCAATTTACACCCCAACCCTTCGACGGAACAAGATGAAAATATAATCTAGTTCTAGATCTCGTTAAAGTACATATGTGTACCAAATTTCAAGTCAATATCTCAAACGGTTCCAGAGTAAACGTGCGCACAAAAAAAGTTACAGACAGACAGACCGACAGACAGACCGACAGACAGACAGAAAATTTTTTTTCGCTCAAACTTAAAATCTCGACGTTTCATGACATTTTAAGCCTATTTGGACAATAAAAATTTTTAAAAATTTTTTTGTCGTTACTATACTTCCACTGGACGTGGAAGTAATAAGAATATATTTTACTTCTTTAAAGAAATATGTTACACCCATTTTTCGTATCACAAAATAATTAGGTTTAACTACTTATGCTTAGTTGTCTATGTATTAAATTACGAAAGTTTATTTCGCCAAAATTATTGTAAATTATAATGGATCACTGAGTCTGTGGAAGTATGTTTTTGAGATATGTTCAATTTTAAGCGATTGCTATGTTTTTTAATAGGTTAGGTTGGGTTTGATTAGGTTAGAGTGTGCATACATGGTTATTTCTAATAAACGCGTCCATTGTAACACGCATACTGTTTTACCAAGTTCAATTGACATATGCGTTCAACTGTCTTGTGCATCCAATTGTCGTGTAGCTAATTTCCTGCGACTCTTTGATGTAAATGGTATTACTTTATTTAAAAAAATCAACCGTGTTATTCTGCAGTTATGTAAACTTAACTATTCCAGCATGAATGTACTGACTATATATTTTCAACGAAAATAAACTTTAAGAAGTGTAGTTAAATATTCTCCAAGGTTTCACAAGTGCATCAAACAGAAACATTAACATATCTTTATCAAAGCTATATCAGTAAAACCTTGAGTATTTCTTATCACAAAGTCTAAACTTTTATAGCTAGTCTTAACAATTTCATCTACACGTAAATTGAATGATAATTTACTACTAAATATAACTCCTAGGTCCTCAATCGAGTCCGACTGATTCAAAGTAACTTTGTGCAATATATATAATCACACCATAAAGACAATATTTTTCTGGAAAATGTCATACGATGCTGGTGGATGCAACCGGTTTTTAATTAGTATATCTTGTTAAATAGAAATTGATTCTTAAAACTTTAGTTAATTACAAATAAAGTTCTGGTATTTCAGGTTCGGTCAAAATATGAAGGCGAAGTAGGCAATAAAATCGTTAGAGAAAAAATTATTCTTGCGTCCCTTTATTATTTTGGTATATCAAGCCCCACTAAGATTATCTGCATATCTACGTTTTGTTACTCTGTCTGTGGATGAAGGCGAGGCAAAAATTATCCTTATCTCTCTAATGTTCTGTTGTCGACTTCGCCTTCGCATTTCGTCCCAACTATACATTGTTTTCGACGTATACCGTAGTCTCATGGTACCATAGCTTATTCATCATCCACTAACACAAAACTAACGATACTAGATATATAAGACAGGCAAAGGATATTCTAGAGGAGACAGCGGTGAGAGGCGGGGGGTCTTCGAAAAGGTTGCCGCCAAAGGCGACAGAAGCGAACGACAAAGGCTACCACTACTTTTCTCGCTCCTTAGTTCTATTACATATATGTTCTTATCTTAATATGTAACTCACTAATTCGTATAGCACTTGGTACCTATAAGACCAGAGACCAGACACTACTGTAAGTTAGATGCATTAATGCTTGGAATTCGGAAAACATCACTTTATATCTTGTGGTGTGCGGATGCTAGCCATTCAGCGGGTCGGTCGGTGTGAAATCGTAAACACCTAAGTGAACGATTAAACTTTCCATATTAGTTAGCGTCAAATTTATTGAATAGCCAATAGCCAATAGCCAAGCGTCAGCCACATCAAAAACCAATATCTGCTTACCTAGTTAACAGACTTAACTAGATAAGAACATGGTAATCGAAAATGGTGAATTACGCGACGGACAAAGAAAGGTAATTCGGGACGTGGTGGTCGACTATACACCCTAGAAAGAGTCCGTTACGGAAATTTGCAAATAAGAGAAGAATGATAGACTTGAACTCCTAAAGAAACTTATAAAACCGGGTTGCCTATTAGTACAGTTCTAGTTACTGCGTGACGTACGTAGAGTTGGCTGTCTATATGTTAAAAAATTCCGGAAAGCCGGTGGTATTGTACAAGATCTTATCACTCTGCGTCTGAAGAAAGCAACAAATATGTATATGATAAGGGCGCCAGTCACGTTCTCTGCCACGGCTGGCGGTATCTTTCTATTTGCAGGTTGATTCGTTCGACAACTTAGGACGAGAAAAATAAAAATTTTCTACTTACCGTAGATTGCTACCTGCTGCTTCTATACGATGTGTCTGCCTTTCTTAATGCGATGCATTTTGTCTGATATATGTCTTAGTTCTAATCACTTTTATGTATTTACCTCTATAGTTTCTGTGCTGCAATTGGAGTCCTGAACTAATGTGAGGAGCAATATGAAATCCTTTAAACTCAGTTGCAAATCCAACACACAGAATTGCACGGGATATTAAGCTTTTAATGATTTATTTTGTTTATTTAGAACTATTTTGTAAACTGTATTGTATTGTTATAATAAATAATTTATTATTACTATTATTATTATCATTATATGATGATTAAAAATTCAATTTGTATAATGTAAAAATGAATGATGGTTTAACTAATTATATATAGAACAAGTCAGATCTGCACACTATGCATGGTAATACATGCCACATATAATGTTTAATCTGAACTATATTTAATGTGAAAGTGAGGGTATGAATCGACACAAGAATATTCAATTAATTATTTAAAAGATATGGTTAACAATTTTAGTTTTGGAGTAGAAGGGATTGGTTCTGACAGAAGCAATCATGAATAAATTTAGTTCTCTTGTGGCTAGTTCTATGGGCGACTATATCATTTGTCAGGATCGAACACTTTGAAATATGACAATATAGAAGACATTCTAACTTTCGCAGAGGTACCAACAGCATATATCCCAATAAGGATAAAGTGATTTGGCTTTGCTTTCGAGCCACCCTTATGGAGATAACCGTGTACTCATTTTGTGTTTCTTTTTTCAATTTGCAAGAATTTTGTTAAACTTTAGAAATGGACTATTCCGCATAAATAAATGGTCATCAGGTGTCTTTTCCCAAAGCTCTTGGTGCCATAATTACACAGCCACACAAAAAAAGTTCTGTGCAGTGGTCCCCAGGGTATGTATTCGAAATTTGGATTCGGCGTAAAAAATACATCGAATCCATACCCTGGGGTCCGCTGCACAGAACTTTTTTTCTTGTGTGGCTGTGTTATTAGTAATGTTTAAAACCGTCCCATTGAATGATTGGATTTTTGATAGTCCAATCTTAAGGTAATATCTAACATTATTTTGTCGGGCAATATAACGTCTTTGAAGGTTGAAAATTTTTTAATACAGTAAAATTTTAGGGTAGTTTGGAAGAATTATTGTTTGATTACTTTTTATCTAGTTTGTTCTATAACAGTATCAACTGGCTACTAACTAACTTTCCTGCTGTACCAGAGGCGGTTTCTTCATAAGTGCTGCAGAGCTGCAGAACTACCAAAAATTCTGACCACAATTATTAGTAATTATGTTTAAACTGTTTTAATTCCAGAGGAGTGGCTCCGAGCATCGAAAGTTCAATGTAACATTAATTTCAAAATGTTACTATACACCAAAGGCGGCCGGCTCGCCTTTTGGCCAGCGTTGCCAGAGCACGATGACTTTTTGTCAAGGTAAAGATCATTAAATGACCTTGGAATGACAAAAAATTTTTGCCTGCGGCGCTTTTGCCTAAGGGGGTTCCTCTGACCACCCCGTGTACAGAACACCTAAGTATCTTATGCACGAGCCGCCACTGTGCTATACATGTGAAGAGCTCCCGTGTGGCAACAAGACATGGGAACTTTTGGAATAATCAGAGAATATTTTCTGAAGGGGTGACATAGTAGAAAGGACAGTCTTTCCTACTCCTCTTAGTCACAACATATTGTAACCCATGCATTATATTACTTGAGTACCGTTTATCGTATGATACGACTCATAGTTATCGGTCAAATATTTTTTTTGCTGAGATTGGAACATTATAAACACATTTCTATTAAGTATGCTCTATTACCCTTCAACAGAAAAATACTGTTGTATGTTTTCCATTAAAGTTAATGATTGAAAAATAAAAAATCTTGAATGACTAAAATAATGGAAATAGTCTACCTTTGTCAAGATATATCCCAAAAACCCTTCATTTTTGGAGGCCGTGTCCTTGAAACTTTTGTTCAGGAGGTCAAATTCTACAACGCATAAAAAATGTTGACAATTTCCTCGCCAATTTCCCATGAGAATGGTGCGAGTTCTTTTGCTTCATACATTTTAAATTCTTTTGTTGTAGTTGGACACCTCGAGTGATATCAATTTTAAAGTGGGCAAAAAATCAAATTTCATTATTTACATGAAGTAAATAATAAAGTAAAAGTACTTGTTGAGTTGTTGAGAATACTTTAAAGCAGTTTCAACTATCATACTGTACTACAGTAGAAATAGAAAATAATTTGCAGTGGGCAACTATTAAACACCTCCGTTCATACACATTGTGTCAATATATTATAGCAGATGAAATAACAATGATGTGTGGTGCGTGGAGATGAATTAGGATACAGATTATTTTATTAATTAAGTAATATTCTGTAAAATCCTTGAATAATTGTAATACAATACGTGCTTACAGATCAAAATGATGACATAACTATCATCACGAAGTAATGTGAATTAGTATTTTAGCGAGTTTCTACTGAACCTCGGCGGTGATTACGTAATGTTGTTCGCATAAATTACCATACAAAGGTGCAACGTAACCTCAATTCATCTGTGTAGATTTAATGAGGCTGAAGGCCTTCTGCTAAAAAGAATATTTCCAAATTTTTATCGTTTTAACGACAGTTTGTACCTATTTCTTAATTTATCTACCTGCTGTAAAAAGAAGTAAAGTTTCTTACATTGCTTATAAATGCTTAAATTCGGTCTGTTTTAATTTAATAAATTTTACCAAATATGTTAATTCTTGTTAGAATTCTGAATAATCTACTTAAGGAACGCGGTAAATTCTTTCACTGTAAAAAATTACGAAATTTTTGTGCAATATGGTATAATTAGATTTGTGTATATTTTAAGACTTACAGTCAAGTCAAGTTTCAAAGTTTCGAAGTTAGGTATTGTACTACCCATTATTAACCATTGCAAAAAACAATCCCCAGTTTTTTATTTTCTCTTTTTTTATTCTGAAGACGGGGAAACATGAAACTTAAAAATAGCGAAATTTACTCACCAATAAAAAATATTTGCTAATTTAGTTGGACACAATATCTCATGCATACCTAATTATTTTATAATGAAGGGATTTTTTTTTTCTAAAACCAAAACCAAAGTACATTAATATTATCAATTTTTATGTAAGTTATAAGACAAACTTTAATGTTAGCAAATAGGTAGTGGTTCCCATTCAAAATTTTCGAAAAAATTTTTGAAAAATATTAACAATTTAAACAATATCTAAAATATATCCTATTTTTTGACGAATTAAAAGTTTGGCAAATTTAATTAAAGACTAGTAAGAAAACACATTTTTTTGTTATTTTAACAAGTTGTTTGGCATCAGTTTCATTAATAACGTCAGGCTGCTACCATATTATATTTAGAAAAAATGGCTGCTACGTCGCCATCCTGAAAAAAAAAAATGACAATGAGGTGATATGTTGTTGAAAAGGGAATTCTAATCTATATCCAACTGGTATTCAAATTTTTTTTTTCTTGGAACTTATGAGCATCAATGAGCAATATCTGCAAACCAATTTCCAAGTTATGAGAAATAATTATGATCATAGGTATTTAATAAATGAAAATACTTTTTATATTAATTAATGACTAGTTTGGGTCTGCGCCTGGAGATCTGTATCTTTTCTCATCGCTTTCCTTCCCCACTATCCTATTATGCGATAATTTTACCCACTTTTCCATCATCTTCACCTGGTTTCTCAACACCTTACTTTTCCACTTCTCACTGTATTCCCCTACCTTCGCACCACATATCCTCACTTTCCTACTATATTCATTATTTTTCCACCATCTTCTTTCACTTTTTCTCACCTTTTCACCTCCCCATCAGTTTTTCTTCTTTCCCGCCATCTTCTCGCATTTCCAGAAGATGGCGGGAAAGAAGAGAAACTGGTGAGGAGGTGAAAAGGTGAGAAAAAGTGAAAGAAGATGGTGGAAAAATAATGAATATAGTAGGAAAGTGAGGATATGGGTGCTTTCCCACGATCTCTCCACTTCTCCCTCACCACCTTATCTCATCCTACCCCCCTACCCCCCCTACCTTTCCTCACTCTCCAATACGTTATCACACTTTCCCCTCATCTTCTCACATTCTTCTTCTCTTATTCACACTATTCTTCTCTTCGTATTACCTTTCCACTTTATCATTGTGTTAATCATCATGTCATCAAACTTCGAAAAAACTTTCAAAATGTCCGTCTGCCCGTCCGCTCATCACATTTCTTGTAAGTATTATAACACAGGGCAGAAAAATCTAACTATATTGAAATTTGGACAGTAATTGAGTGTAAACTAGGAAACTTGGTAAATATAGAAATTTTCAAATATTTTAAAGGAAAAACGCACATTACGAGTGTTGTAACTTTTGATAAAATTTTACAGAAATATTGCACAGTATACTGATGAATGTTTCGCCAGTCAAGATAGCATCATAAGGAGATGACTAAAATTACACACATAACAATTATAAAAATCAAATTATTTTCAATAAACTGCAAGAAACACTATACTATAGAATAGTCAACAATTCTACATATAGAAAATTCAGTAATCCTACAGGAGAGTGTTTACATCTAGTTTCAAAGTTCACCACATTTTATGGTTTCATTGCATCCTGAAAGAGGCTTTTTTGGATTCTGGGGAAAACAGTGCAAAAAATGTTTAAAAATAAAAATTTTACAGTAAGTTTATTAGAAAAAAAGTAACCAAATGTAATTGTAAAACAAAATTCTTATACAATTTTTAATAAAATTGTAATGAAGCATTCATAAATTCATGTTCCATTACTAAAGTTTTCGGATTTACACACGACACCAATATGCACACGGCACGCAAATCTACTCAGCTACCGTCTAGAGGCATGGCTTTGCACACGACACTAAACTATACGCAGTTCTACATCACCAGTAAGCGAGGATTCTCGGATATAAAAGCCTAACTAATGCAGAGAGTGAACAACTCTGACAATCTGTCTACAGCGTGCTGAGCTGGACATATTACAGTTTTGTACATCTCCCGACGCAAACACGACGGAACGAATGCAATCTGACCTACAGCATGTTGAGCTGGGACCTTTCAAGTCGTTAGTCATTCCCCGACGCCGTTTCGCCGCCAAAATCAGAGCGAATGAGCCTGACCTGGGGACCTCCTACAGCGTGTTGCGCTGGGAAACTTCTTGAGTCGACGATATTCACCCGACGCCCGATGCCACTCCAGTAGCAACAACAAACGTCGCATCGCAATCGTTACACACACACTCTCTCTCTTTCTCTCTCTCTCTCTCTCAGGTAATAGAAAATGTTGTGCTAAGAACCGTAAAATATACGAATATATAACCTGTACCTGTATGTTACGTAACACTGCCTGTTTGAAGAAGTAAATAAATTGTTTATATTTTTATTGGGCTGTCTTATTAACTAATCTGGACCCTGATTAATCTCCAAACCAGCTACCCGACAACAAACCGTTACAAAATAATAAACAACAAAAATTCACAAAAAATAAAAAATACAAGTTATGTCCGGATACATCTATATCAAAACTGAAAATATCCCTAGGCTTTGATCTCGACCAGGTTCCGGCAAAATTCTTATTATTTTACTGCAAGTAAGATGTTAAAAAAAGTACGGGGTTATATTGCCTGCAAGGATATTATGCTATGCTCTCTTTTAAGTTTTGGCAACACCGCGTGATATAGGGCATAACTTCCGAAACAAACTACATAACATATGGGAAAATAGGTATCGAGGCACATACCTTATAGTGGATTGTGTGAGTCGGACGAAAACCCGACTGTTCTCTGATGCAACCAGATTAGTTCTCCTCCCCATTTTTGAGGATGCTGAATATCATAGTGGTGGCAGAATTTCTCGTTGGGGTGGCCCACTCCCGCAAACGGTCAAAAACCACCCACAAACGGGAGTTAACGCGTATTATAATTATTGTTTGAGAGACTCTTACATGATGATCCCCCGTTTTCGAGGATGCTGAACAACGTGGTGATGGTGAAATTCCTCCTCGGGGTGACCCACCCCCGTACATGGCCAATAACAACCCTCCAAAGGGGGTGAGAGTGCGTTCTCAGCATACCCCCGGGCAAAGCCCCCCCCCCGTTTTTGAGGAAAAAAACATCACCTGGATCTCGTCAACAAAGCCATCTTCTAGTAACCTTCTACTCATCTGCTGAAAAAGATGAATGTATATTTTTTGCACATATTTTTGGGAAAATTAGGTTTATATAATAATTGAAACATCTGATTTATTTAATTATAATATATTACTTATATAAAATATTTTTATTGAAGAAGTATTTTTTTTGCCATTGAGGGGGTGAACGGGTGTCAAGCACTCGATTCGTGGTCTTCTTCGTGTTCGGCATGCTCGAAAATGGGAGGGAAACCTTTTCGTCCAGCGGTATGATGAGAGCGTTCTCTCACCCCTATGGAGGGTAGTTATTGGCGGGTAAGAGGGTGGACGGGTATCAGGCACGCGTCTCAGTGTCCTTCCCGTAATTGGCATGCTCGAAAACGGGGTATCAATAAGTTTCCGTGAAACATTATCAATACGCGTTTGACCCCCTTTGTGGGTGGTTTTTGGCCCTTTGCGGAGATGGGTCACCCCAACGAGAAATTCTACCACCACCACGGTGTGTTCAGCATCCTTGAAGGGGGGGATTACTTTGGTTGAATCAGTCGGGTTTTTCGGATCTTTTTCCGACTCACACAATCCACTATTAGTCTAGCAGGGCCGCCTTACAATATCACCCAGCGAATTTTTTAATGTTACATTTTTTTCCATCAAACAATCAACCAGCAATAGCCCGCAATGGTACCGGCACATATTCCAGATATCTACTGAACCATAGATAGAATAAAAAAAAAGGGCAATGTGGGCAAAGTAGCCCCGGTACACGGTACTGTATATTATGATATGTATTTATATTTAAAATAATTTAATAAATCTTCATTATAATTTGTTTTATTTAATTTTATAGTTTCATATTTTAGGTATATTAAAGAACATGAAAATAATTTATAAATGTTTAATTCAACTAATTATAACTAAAAGTGTTAGGAGAGCTGGTTGAAGCTCATTGCATAGCCATTCATTTCTCAACAGTGGCAGGCACGTTTCGCCTTCCCAGGCTCATCAGTGCCACAAGATAGAGAAAAAATGAAAATACAAACGCTTCAACCATTTCTCCATAAAGGGGGAGGGTCAATAAGGCCGGTTTTCGGCCCCCCTCAAATTTGGCAAAAAGAAATAAGAAAATGTTTTTTAACACTCTAGGGTCAATTTAGAGTCGATTTGACCACAAACGGAACCAACCCCAAACCCCCTCTTAGGGTCATTTCAAGGTCAAATTATGAAAAAGCCGTGAAATAAACTCGCCTTTTCGGAATGAGTAGGCTTATTCTGGGACTTCGATTTAATATATAAAAAGGTTTTTTGGGTCGCTGATTCCGGTTCCGAGGTCAGTTTGTCTACAGTGTGTCCCAGGATAGATGTAACAAGAGGTGTAATGGACCAAAAATTTTGGAATTTTGGAGTGGTATTTGGGGATTGAGTCCTGCTTGTTGTAAAACTAAAGTATACCAAAAATGACTTGATTTGGTGTTCTACAGGGTGTTTATAAGCAAAGTTGTAAAAATCACCACTAATAAAGTACCTTTATTTTTCAAAATATGAAAAAATTCCACTAAGAAAAGTTATTTAGAATGCAATTTTATACCCCTATATCTTTCAGGAATATAAAATTATTTTTTTGAAACTTCCCATTTTTTGCGAATTAAGAGTTGAATTCATATTTAAAGCTGTGTAGGAGCAAATGTTAATCATCTTCTTTTCTCATAGCCTACTTTAAATATTAATTGGCAAAAAATAATTTCTAAGCAGTTTTAATTGAATGGTTCAAAATAAAATACTTTATTGAAAAAATGGGAAGTTTCAAAAAAATAATTTTATATTCCTGAAAGTTATAGAGGTATAAAATTGCATTCTAAATAACTTTTCTTAGTGGAACTTTTTCATATTTTGAAAAATAGAGGTACTTTATTACTGGTGATTTTTACAACTTTGCTTATAAACACCCTGTAGAACACCAAATCAAGTGATTTTTGGTATACTTTAGTTTTACAACAAGCAGAACTCAATCCCCAAATACCATTCCAAAATTCCAAAAGTTTTGGTCCATTACACCTCTTGTTACATCTATCCTGGGACACACTGTAGACGAACTGACCTCGGATCCGGAATCAGCGACCCAAAAAACCTATATATATATATTAAATCGAAGTCCCAGAGTAAGCCTACTCATTCCGAAAAGGCGAGTTTATTTCACGGCTTTTTCATAATTTGACCTTGAAATGACCCTAAGAGGGGGGGTGGGGTTGGTTCCGTTTGTGGTCGAATCGACTCTAAATTGACCCTAGACTGTTAAAAAATATTTTCTTTTTTCTTTTTGCCAAATTTGAGGGGGGCCGAAAACCGGCCTTATTGACCCTCCCCCTTTCTTGTTGAATGTGACCACTAGGAACTAACGGTGCCATCTATGCAAGATGATAAAGATTGGTCAGAAGTAAATGTTTTTCAAGTTCGACTATTTCATGTCATCACAGAAGCTGCGAATGCGGATTACTAACTTCTGCATTTACAGTTTCTATGATGGCTTGAAATAGTAGAACTTTGTAAAACATTTACCTCTGACCAATCTTTACTATCTTCCATAGATGGCACCGTTAGTGCCTAGTGGTCACACTCCACAAGAAATTTATTGAGTATTGGTTGAAACGTTTGTACTGTCATTCTTTCTCTACCGTGTGGCACTGATGAGCCTGGGAAAGCGAAACGCATCTGCCACTGTTGAAGAATGAATGGCTATGCAATGAGCTTCAACCAGCTCTCCTAACACTTTGGTTTGTTGCACTGAAAAGTGTAGAGTATAACCAGACTGAAAAAGTCAGAACAATCTAGTGCACCATCTATGGTACACTAGACTTATTAACTATAACGATATATGTACGTAGCGTGATTGTTTTTTTTTACGTTTATTATGCCTGCAGTACACTCTCGCCGAGACCGCTCGGCGAATGTCTCTGTTTTTAGTAATGTGAATGAAAGACATGGATATTTTTACGATTAATTAATTTTATTTATTTGCTTTTATCATGATTGGAAAATATTATTTAGGTATTAAGCAAATCACAACTTACACACTTTTTTATTTATTACGAAATTACCTACTTTCTGTATATTGTTGCCCTAATCTGGGCACGCTAATATACTAATTAAATTAAAATTAGGTAAATATTTAAAAACACTCATTATTGGAGAATCAATCAAAACAACTACTCTTCTAGCTAATACTGGCGAAGTATTGAATTACATGACATGATTCCTAGCATTTTAAAGAAAAAAATTATGTTGAAAATAATATTTTCTAATAATGACATGGACGTTGCTGAAATTGACGCTGCTGCAGCTTATTGTGTGTTTGCATATTTTAATTATGTGCATATATACAAAAAATATAAAATTGAAAATCCTTGGAAACCAAGAAGATGGTGGATGAATACAATTCATCGAAATAGTGAGTGTTGAAAATTTAAATGTGATTTTAATTATTATTATTTACCTCACTGTATAACAATGAAACATGCCTGAATTAATAAAGGGTGTGGCCGATTAAGCATATGAAAAATGCCCATAAAGGAAATTACATGAAATGGACATCAAAATATTCCCTTGACTATAAAGAAATATTTGTTACAATATTATTCCAGAAATCCAAATCGAGAAAATTCTCAGAATATGTTAGTTATGAGGTAATCTTTGCAGAACGGCAATCAACCCCCTCATCTGTAGCCTAATAACCCAGCCAGACCATATTTTTAAAGAAAATTAATAAATTAATAAGCAAATTAGCCTTATAAATGCTTCTAAACTATGTATGATGTTTTAGATTTCAGATTTTAGGTTTCTCAGGTTAAGTTTACTAAATTTTTCTTCAAGAAGTATGGTTTCCAAACGTTTTTTTGTGTAATGTAGTACAAAAATTATGTTAACAATGCATCATCGGAATGACACAGAATGAATCTCGTCATCAGAATGACCTAATTACTAACAGTATAATAAACTTTCGAATTGATATGAAAATAAACAAATGAAAACAAAATAGAAGAAAATTGTAATGTTTAATACCTATTTAAAAAAATGATTTAAAACAAGAAGTTACAAAATCTACTACGTACTATTTATTAAATATTTGGTTAAAAAGTGTGTCAATTTCATCGTTATTTAAAACTTTAAAATATTTTGATGAAATTGGAAATTGATCTTTTAATTTGCTCAAAATTCCAGTGCACTCCAGCTCCTGCCTATCTTCCTTATTGGGCCAAAAGAAAGTTTTATTGTTTCGGGCCATGAACGAAATAAGAATCTTGGTACCAATTTCTGTCTGTCTGTAATTAATTCGTGCACAGAAGACAATGCACTATCACCCACTTTTTGTTTCGTGAATTTTGAACACCCTGTATATGAGTTAAGTTTGAAATAAAAGTCACTTTTCACGAGAGAAAATAAAATAAGTTTTTATTTTCGTTCACGTTCTCACAATACTTGATTTTTGTTGAATAGAACTTAATTAGAGCGATTAGTTAATTAGTACGATTAATTAGAACGACTGGATAAGCACTAGAGTAAAAATTTGCCTTTGAGTTTTGTCGCGTTTCGACGTAATATTTTTTTCTGAATTCATCTGGAAGATTTTTCGTCAATTAGATAAGTAGCAACAAATTTTTAATTAACAATTGCCCTTTTTGCAAAAATTCAGCTCCCCCAGACGAGAGCAAGTGAGAATATACTAGGTGCCCTCGGCCTCGCGGCTTGTGTTCATGGCCAAAAAACCGACACAAATCGGAGCGTTAACGAGGCGAGGCGAGGCGAAGCGAGGGCGTACGGGGCGATGCAAGCATAGCAAGTACACTCTCGCCGAGGCGTTGCGAGGGCAGGCGAGTGCATTAACGAGACAAGGCGAGGGCGCACGGGGCGATGCGAGAGCAGCAAGTACACTCTCGCGCTCGCCTGCCCTCGCAACGCCTCGGCGAGAGTGTACTGCAGGCATTAGATATTTAGACAGGTTCACCTAAAAATATTTGAAAATATCCGTTCAAACTGAAGAAATATCCCACTTAAAATTCGTTCTATTTTTAATACGTTCGAAACTTAAATTAAAAGAAAAATGTATTTTGATTGTTATATGCTTTTATTTAATCACGATTTGTTGGTTTACCAGCACCTCATTCACTAGTTTTCTTAACTATAAGATAATTACAACCTTCAAATTAACCCGACATTGTGAAAAATATTCTTTATAAATAAACCTGAGGTCAAATCTTGACCATTAGTTGATCATTGTGAAACTCACTGTTAATGTGTAATCCAGCAATAATGCTACTGGACTATAAACATCCAGTGAAAACTGGCATCAGAACTAAAAAATGATGTCTCATATTGATTAACTAATGTGCATGGACTAAAAAATCAAATATCAATTATTTTCTAATCCCTGATTTTTAAAATGAATTCTGCAATTAAGACGTTAGTTTCATATTAATTATTCGAAATAAATTAAAACGTGAATATGAAGAGTGCCATAATATACTCCTTTTATAAAACTATATTTCATTCACTCTAAAGTACCTCATAAGGGTTTAATGGTCATCCTAAGCTGGGATCCCAAACAGAAAATAAAGCCGCCACAATATAGACCGAAAATCCTTTTATTGTGTAGCAAGTGGCCTGGTAATTCCGTATTCCTTTTGACTCAAAGTATGTTATGTAAGTAAACGTTTTATGGTTATCATTTTTATCTTTTATGTCTTCATTGTTTGATGTTTCTTTTTATAGTAGTAATGATTTGTTCATCACTCAACAAATATTTTAATTTGTTGACTTTTATTTTTATAACCGTTTTTATAAGATTTGCAGTAAAGTAGTTCTTTACCCTCTTGTTTATGTTTGCTTCCCTAACATAGAGGAAATGGTGTAGAGTCGTTGGCCTCCTTATGAAAAATAAATATGGTTTTCTTTTTTAATTTATTTGTGACATTAGTTTTTCACTGGGCTCTTTAAACGTATGAGAAGAATAATTAATCATTATGATATATCGTAAATAATTTTTTTTCTTCAAATAGAATCATATTTCAATTGAATATCCATTGATATTTGAACTGTAACTAGAAATTTAAAGAAGGTTACTAAAAATTATGAAATAAAATTTTACAAATGCTAGTTCTCTAAGGGATTAAAAAATGATTGGATAATTGAAGTTTTTTTTGCATTTTTTGGACTATTTTGACGTGAATAATGTGTACCTGTATTTGCAAAAACCAATTCGAGATAGAAAGTAATTAAAAATGTCAAGAGAGGTCATTTTCTAAACTTTTTTTGTTCTAATTTGACAATGTAATATTTCGTAAAAAGTTTAGGATACCTTTTTCTCAAAAAATGAAATATCCATTGAATTCCATACGACTATTTCATCCTGAGATATTGTGGTTCAAATTTGGCAAAAAATGCCAAAAAGAATTGTTTCTTAATGTTATATGACCAGAGCTCGGGAATTTTATCTCTGTAACGTCAAAATCAGGGTTGGCTCTAGGACAGCGCGGAAAGATTTTTAGGTAAGCATGACACAATATATTTTACCATGTACTTTTTTTAGGAAATTTCGTAATATCCAAAGTTGATAAGATTAGTTTATTATAAACATTCACTCGAAGAGGAGGTATTGAGGGATGTAACATTGAACTAACACACACATACATGTATTTTTCACTATCTTTCACTGTACAATTTTACGCTAGGTTTGTAGATACATACATATGGCTAGATTTATACTGCGGATTGCGAAACTGCGATCTCGGATGGTCTACCCTTTCCCTTTATTAAATGTTGACGTAAATGCCCAGAATTTCCACAATGTAGGTATAGTAAAAGGTATTTTGTCAAAGCAATGTTTTACAATTTCGGCGGCGTCGCCTAATTAAAGGAAATAATAAAACCGCATTAGTTGTACACTGGAATCTAATATTGACACTAGGTCAGAATCGAATGCCTTCAACACTGCAGTTGTAAAAGAATCAACTACGTCTTTAGGTAATGGGGTATTTTCCTATCTTTTTTTTTTTATTGAATAATATCATAGAATATGTACAAACAAGTCTTCCAATACAGATTTCCGCGAAAAGAATTATCAATTTTTTGAGAAAACAGAAGTTAAAATAAGTGGAGCAACAGGTGTTTTAAATTGATGACGTAGGTAGTTTGGCCGATGACGTAGCTGAACTGTATGGATTTGTTGATAGAATGGTTTTATACAAAACAGTGTGGTGTTGCCAAGTTGAAATTCCTTCTCTAGTTCTAGCAAAGATAATTGGAGAAAACAGGAGTATGGTGTGCAGGAGTATAGGAGTATAGGAGTGTTGATTTGAAGTATTTCAGTTTCTTTCATCGAGGTATTTGCTGTAATTTACAAATACAATAAATTTTATGCAAAATCCACTGAGATATTTACATTTGTTTAAGTTGCAAAATTGATTTTTTGCGTAAAAATGTCGCAAATTAAATTTTTTTTGCAATATTCTTTTCGATTATATAAATGTACGTCAAATACAATGTTTTTACTGAAACAGAACTGTAAAATATTAATATGATCTTTTAGTATAACAGTTTGAATTTTTTTTATAAATTAATTGCAAAAAAAAAAATTAATATTTTGCAACGGGACAAAGTGCATTTCATTAAGGGTAAAAATATGTACTATTTCTCATAATATCGTTAACATGCAGATATTATATTTGTTTTTACAGTACTTCAAAATTCGATGATCGAGAAATTCAGTTTCTTCGGTTTCTTGTCATAAAATGTTATTAGCAATCAAAAATTCGTTCTTTGCATATACCTACCTTATAGGGGAACCCATGACGAAGAAATTGAACGTTTTTCTACGACCTTTAGAAGCGAAGATATAAGCAAACAAGTAAGGTGCAAAATTCATTTTGTTTACAAAAAGTTAAATAATCATTAAAGCCGCGTGAGTGGTGAACACTATTTTTTTCGCATTTCTGAGAAAATTCTGTAGGAGGTAGACACTCATTTTTGGTTTGTCCCAAAACTTTCCGAGAAATCGTTATTTTTCAATCTAAAATCACCGGACTAGTATTATTACTGATATGTTCATTATATGCTTAATTATAAAATATTTAGCCTTTCTCTAACAAAGTGAATTCAAAAAGTTAGTTTTTTACTATTTTACATTGATATGTATGGTTCCAACTACATAATGAAGATATTTTGTTATTCGTTGAATTTACTTTTATGGTATTTTTTATTTATTTTACCCTCACGCTAGTCGTAATTCTGTAGGTATGCAACGGCCAACCCGCAATCCGGTCTACTGCGATCCAGAGATTTTAGAAATCAAAATATCGTCCGGATCCCGGCATTTTCGGTTTCGGGATTTTGGGACAGTAAACCTTAGTTGTATTGCATTTAGTTAACTCCTCGTTAACTGAAACTACTGGTTAGTAACAATAGGAGATTAATGGAATTTCCGTTTGTATCACTATAGTAATGCTAAAAATATGTATGATCGTCGTTCAAAGTTTTTGTCAATGGGGTTATATATTTACTCCTTTTGCATGCGTTGCTTTTTTCCTGTGATAGTTGACGTTAGCTGTCTTATATCAAATATATTTGCACCATTATAAACTAGCTCTGTGGCGTAAGTTTTTTGTTCATTATTCATAAGGTTTATAAATCTTTTTTATAGGATTTCAAGTGGTTTGATATACCATAATTTGAATGATTTTTACTAAAGCGTGAGAGATTACTTTTATCTAGGATGTTACATAAATAAATACATTTATATAATACTTGAAGTTTTTTTTGTATAATGTGCTATGTACAGATCCTATCGTATAGTAGATGTATAATATGTATCGATAAACAACCCTAGGTACTTTACTTTTGTTTTAGTCAGTAAACTATAGATGTTTCCATCAAAATCGATATCAATCTATTCAAATAATAATTGTCTTAACTTATTACAGCTCAATGTACGCAGTTATTTTTGTTAATGTCAACCATTAACAGTATATGATCAAACCAGCTTTTAATATTGTATAAATCGCTATTGTTTTTAATTCCTTTCATATATGGACTTTATAAAATATTGTAGTATCATCTGTAAGTCCATTAATATCTCCCTGCCCGTTAAAATAAATAGTTCATTAATATCGATAGAAAATAGAATGGGCCCTAAAACCGACCTTGAGGTATACTGTATTGAACTGTTAATTCGTTACTGCAAACCATTCCCACTCTTACGCACTGATGTAATTTTCAAGCAATTTTAAGCATTCTTGTTTTCTGCAATATCTTCAAGAGATTGTAAGTGATGGCTAATAGTGTTAAATGCTTTTAAATGCATTTAACGCTGTTATCCGATCACGATCTGTGACGAAGGTAAATTATAGCTGCCAACGAGGAAACGGCAGTAAAATTTTCCGTAAGGAGAGGCTGTCCAGAAGGAGGCGTCCTCGCCCCTCTGCTATGGAAGTACGTTCTCGATTGTCTACTCCAGGAACTTGAGAACGATGATCTTTTTGCTCAAGGCTACGCAGATGACCTGGCAATTATCATCTCGGGAAAATTCCCAAATACGGTTAGCGGGCTCTTGCAAAGGGCCTTGCAGATTTTACAGAGATGGTGTAATGACCGGGGTCTTAGAAACAGTCTGCCTTTAAGGCGCAGACTAGGCGCAGACTAGACGGTTTCGTCAAGCCAGTACTCTATGACACGACTCTAAAGATCTCAAGGACGGTGAAGTATCTGGGTGTTATCCTGGACTCTAAGCTGACCTGGAAAGATCATATAGAAAGACAAATACAAAGGGCCACTACAACCCTCTGGGTGTGTAGAAGGACCTTTGGTAAAACATGAGGGTTAAACCCTGTATAGTACCTGTGGTACTATACTGTGATAGTAAGACCAATGATCACTTATGCTTCTTATCACTTCACTTATGCTTGTCACTTATGTTTTTGTTGTGTGGTGGCCTCCTGTAACTAGGCTATATATTCAGCAGAAGTTAACACAACTCCAAAGACTCGTCTGTTTGGGAGTCACAGCAGCAATACGCACGACCCCCGCAGCAGCTCCGGAGATCCTTCTAGACCTCGTGCCCCTTCACTTGGTGATTGACACCGAGGCTCGGAAAGCGGCCTACAGGCTGAGGTGCGGTGGTCGGTGGAAGGCCGGAGGAGAACAATTAGGGTACACAAGGGCACTTTCCAACGTGATAGGAATTTACTCACATCTGGAGGCCAGGAGTGATCTTTCTCCTTCTCAGAACTCTTTGAGGTTGTCATCCCCAAAGGGCAGGATTGAAAATCCACTCGAGGACATACTTAGGCCTGCCGATATCGCCTGGCTCACAGACGGATCGAGGTTTGGGGAAAATGCTGGAGCGGGGATATACGGTGAAAGGCCCAGGGCTGAATTTTCTTATCCCTTGGGCAAATTCGCCACAGTATTCCAGACCGAGATCTTTGCTATTTTACTCCGCGCAAAGGAGAATATCCGAAGGAAATATTCCAATAAGCACATCTATATATGTAGAGACAGTCAAGCGGCCCTCAAGTCCGGACCAAATCAATCCTGGTTCAAAATTGTAAACAGGCTATCTGTGAACTTGGCTCATCCAATTGAGTCAAGTTTATCTGGGTGACTGGACACATCACAGCAACATCGAGGGTAACGAGCGGGCAGACGCTCTGGCCAGATGGGGCTCTCAGAGGTCCCCACTGGGTCCGGAGCCAGCTCTCGGCTACTCTAGATCAAATGCCAAGAAGTCAGTAGAAAACTGGGCACGGTCCCAGTTCTTTGACTTCTGGGTCTCCTACCCAGGACTCCGGCAAGCGAAGCTCCTGATTTCAGGGCCCTTGCTGAAGCGAGCAGAACAGATCCTGCGACTAAGCAGGAAACAGGTCAGAATCGTAGTAGGTCTTTTAACTGGACACGGCTCCTTCAGAAAACACCTGCACACTATAGGGGTGGTTGACAACCCCGACTGCAAGTTCTGCGGGGACGAGGAGGAGACTTCCATCCACGTCCTTACTTCCTGCCCTAGTCTTATGAACTTGAGGCACAAACACTTCGGCATTGGTTTTCCGGTGCTGGACGAAATAAGGAATGCCCCTATAGGAAGGATTTTGGCCTTTGGGTTAGAATCCGGCCTGAATGGGGGAAATTCAATAAATTCGTAGCGGTAGCACAATGGGCCACAAGGCCTGAGTGCGACGACCCTTCTTCACCCCGCTGAAAGAGGAAGAAGAAGAAGAAGACGATCTGTGACTATGCAAAGACACGGTATACTTTTCTCTAGTGTCAAATGGATATTGGATGTGAAGACTAATATTGCATCCTGAGTTGAAGTATTTTCTTTAAAACCAAATTGTTTTTTAGATAGTAAATTACTAAATTATACTTGTTAAAATACGACACTAACTTAACTTTCATTATCATTTCGAAGTTACCGCCGTTTTCAAATATTAGTATTATTAAAAAGTCTTTAAAACATTGAGGTCAAAAGCCCAATTTAATACAATCGGTAATGATAAATACTAGAAGACTTAACAGACATTCTGAAATTGGTTTTATTGTCTTGGTCCTTAAGTGACCTAATCCTGGCGTTTTGCTGTTTTTTAGCTCATTTATTATACGTTTAACTTCTTGGATATTTGTAGGTAACAAAATTAATGAATTTACGGTGGAAGATCTGTTAGTTTTAATTATTTTACTTTTTAAGTTTTTTACCCGAGTTTGTAAAGGTAATTCTTAATTTAGTGAGGTGAGGTAAGGTACCTGTTTCTGTGGCGAGACATCGATCTGCGGAGTTAAGGCAAGCAGTCGAGTCCGACACTTGGATGGGTGACCGTATCTCATCTCGCGGTCCTAGTTAAGTGGTGGAGTTGCATTAGCTAAACTTCACCAGGACATTAATATAAATAGGGCAAATGAAATAAAAAAATTAAAAAAACAGTGGCATACGGGTTAGGGTAAACCAGCACGGGAAAACATCAGGACCGGCCCGGATCTGTTTCATTATAATGCCAAAAAAAAAGGTGTTCTCTCAATATAGTAACACCGGCCATATTTATCATCGCGTAAGGACGAACCGGCTTCGAAGCGACCGTCGCACACAGGCGAATTTTCAAGAAATCGTGGTCAAAATACAAATATATAAAGGTCGAGTTTTCTGCGAATTATTATGTGCAATTACTTGATTTGTTACCTGGGTATAATAAACAATCTTTTTTGTAAATCGGGTAGTATCACTTTTGAAATTATTTCAGTCTAAACTTGGTGTTTGTGGCAGGTGGTTATTTTTGATTGTTGTGTGCGTTATTAGTAAATATTTTGTGTAATTTATTTTTCAACTTTTTTGGTGAACTATTCAATTAAATTGATATGGAGCCTTTAGTTGGAAGTAAGTAGAATATTTCCATGTTATGTATATACCAATTTTCTCAATTCGCAGTAGCTGTTGAAGCTGTTGTAAATAAGTGCCTTTTAAATTATACAAAATAAATATCTCGCCTGTTTTCCTAAGCAAAAAGTTATCCATGAAGTTTGATGAAGCCGCAAATTTTTACTTAAATTATACATTAGAGTTTATGGAATTGGTTTTTGAAAAAAATAGGTGCGGTAATTTGCGATGTTGCCAGATTTTCGTTTTTATATTGTAAAATGTATTCTCACTTAAAATACACATCCAAGTAAATTTACTTTTTTTTTTTTTTTTTAGCGAGACTTCTATTGGCGTATGCGGTAAATAATGGTATAATTTTAATAGTATACAGGTAGTTCAAAGACTACTCAGGGAAGTTTAAGATTTAGCATTGTTACAAAAGATCATTTGGAACATAGTGCTTACTTATTTTGCACTTTTAAAAGCATGCACTGCTAAATTGGCATAAAACTGAGCATCAGATTTGTATTCTGATATACTATTAATGATCCTAGTAACATATAAAGGTATATATTATAGCTGCTGATGCGAAGATATTGATGTAGCGGTAAGCCATCGTCTGCTGTATGCACAAATAATTTTTACAAAAATAGAGAATTTTCATGACCTGTTACTAGGATCAGTAATAGTATATCAGAATACAAATCTGATGCTCAGTTTAATGCCAATTTAGCAGTGGCATGCTTTTAAAAGTGCAAAATAAGTAAGCGCTATGTTCCAAATGATCTTTTGTAAGAATGCTAAATCTTAAACTCACATGAGTAGTCTTTGAACTACCCCTGTATACTGTTAAAACTATACCATTATATACCGCATACGCCAATAGAAGTCCCGCTTAAAAAAAGTAAATTTACTTGGATGTGTATTTTAAGTGAGAATACATTTTACAATATAAAGAAGAAAATCTGGCAACATCGCAAATTACCTCAACTAATTTTTTCAAAAACCAATTCCGTAAACTTTAATGTATAACTTAAGTAAAAATTTGCGGCTTCATCAAACTTCATGGATAACTTTTTGCTTAGGAAAACAGGCGAGATATTTATTTTTTATAATTTAAAAGTCACTTATTTACAACAGCTTCAACAGCTCCTGCGAATTGAGAAAATCGGTATATATATAACATGAAAATATTCTACTTACTTCCAGCTATAGGCTCCGTATTAATTTAATAGAATAGTTCACCAAAAAAGTTCAAAAATAAATTACACAAGATATTTACTAATAACGCACACAACAATCAAAAATAACCACCTGCCACAAACACCAAGTTTAGACTGAAATAATTTCAAAAGTGATACTACCCTACAAAAAAGGTTGTTTATTATACCTAGGTAACAAATCAAGTAATTGCACATAATAATTCGCAGAAAACCCGACCTTTGTGTATTATTTATATTTTGACCACGATTTCTTGAAAATTCGCCTGTGTGCGTCGCTTCGGGAATTCTCCCATCCTCCCAGCCGGCCCATCCGCCTCTGGTTAATAATATTTTTATGTTGTTTCTCATATGTACTTATTCTGTAAATGGATTGCTGAAAAAAATTTACCGTTAAATTGAAAGGATAATAATTTATTTGAAATCGCCTTGTATATGAGAAAGTTCATAACAATTTGATATTTCACAAAGATAACTTTGTTGTTCGTTAACTTAAATAATTGCAAAAATATAAAATTTCATAGTTAAATGAAAAATTCGCTTGGTTAGTTTTATTTCTGTCGCCATTGGCAAATCAACTATATATTAAACTTGACAAACTTGTTACATATTTGTTATTTAACGTTAGTATACTAATATCTTAATAAAATAACTAACATCGTATTTTTAAGCTTTTTACGCGGAGAGACAGTTATACATCAATCAGGTCTCTTTAATTAAAAAACAACAAGTAGAAGTTGCTGTCTGGCGTGACCGATGGTGAATACTTATTTGTGTGATTAATCAAAAACTTTTTGCTCTAAAACTATTATTAAATATGGCGATCACCCTGTCTGACGGATATGCCCAATTTCAAACCGAATTATACCATCATATTACTTTACATACAGATTCGGCAATGTAGGTTTATATATTCTGTGACAAACGAGAGCAAGAAAGATAACAGAGAAATTAGGAAAAGAAATACGGATATACTGCTCCCAACACGTTACACACTTCGTGAAATCTTATTTTATCACCTTGTCGTGTGTCAACGTAGGGCATCGGATTAAAAATGTTAAGCATCATATCAATCAATTTTCTTATTATCTCATTAAAAATACTGCGGGACAATTATGAGGAGTTTTATGAGAATGTTAGAGTAGACAGTGAAATATTAGACAATAAACGTATGTGCAAAATCAATAATCACACCTTCGTCAGTTGCACTGAGTCCTATCCAATCCAATAAATATCACCTATAATGAATCTGAACTGAAACAACCATTTTGTGTGTAAAGATATTAGTCGTCGTCTAGCGACGGGTTTCCTTCGCTCGGCCGTTCAGAAGACCGTAGATACGGCAACTCGGATATCACGCTGAGTTTATCCATTCTTTCAGCACGGATTGGTGCCAGTATTGACGGAACGCTGTGCGCATTCTCTGTATTGGCCTTCTGCCTTTCTCTTTATTTCCCATGTTACCTCTGCTGGCTCTGCTTAATAGTCGAAGCGCGAGACCCCTGAATTGGACACATGCTATCAACTCTCGAACGTTAAAAAACATATAGTTGATTTCGATATAAAAACATCCCACAAATCATATTTTTGAGGTTGCGATTTGATTTGGAATTGCGAAGTTAGAAAAAATTACAATTTTTTTACGAAAAATATTATTTACTCATTTTTCACGTTTCCACCTCTATATACAGGGTGATTCTTTTAAGACGGCCATTAGAATATTTCCTACTTGCAGATGAGATAGAGATTTGATATTTGGTACCCTACCATAGTCGACCATTGCGGGTCCGAAAATAATAATTTCAAGATGATGGCACTTCCGGAAATACCGGAAGTCGATACCAATTTGCTTATTTTAAATGGAACATCCTATATATTTTCGACTTTTCGAAATGATCATAAAATTCTGAGTCAAAACATGTAGCACACCCTATACCTAAACCGAGCAGTTTTGGAGATATATGACATTTTATAAAAAATTTGACAGGTGCAATGGTTTGCAAGAACCGTTATAACTTTCTTCGTGTAGGAGATCCTTATTTGATCTTCGGTACGTAGAAAGAACACAAGATGAGCTACTCTTTACAAAAAAAATAGATTCCAAAATAGTATATCAAGAGTTCTATTTTTCTCGTTACATTTTGTCAAATTCAAACCTCATAAACTTTTTATTTTCAAATGGAACACCCTGTATTTTTTTTACATCAAATTATGTTAAATTAAATTCCCTTTTTTCTAGTATAAGCATTATAGGGGTTAAAGTTACAACTTTTAGAAATATTGGCGATTTTCTTAAATGTCCAAGAATTTTTAGTAAAAATTGCCATCAACTTACCCATGATTAGAAGAAACAATCATTAATGTCAGTCATTCTCTTTTGTTAAAAAATGCCAGCACGTTTAAATTACACCCACGAAGACTTTTAGATTTGTTTATTATTTATGGAGAATGCGATAAAGTAATAATACCAAGAACATGTAACACGTCGAAATACATATGGATTACCCAATGGAGTACCAGAAAAAGACCACTTTCTTCATTTTGTGTGCCTGTGTTATTGTTATGATATAACTGAAAAATGAGTAAATATTAATGGAAGAGTTGCCACTTTTCTATAATTTAACTTTTTTTTTCCAAATAACTACATACTAAGTTGTAGCTAATGGGATGAAGAAATTTCTTTGTTTGGAAAGTTTTCTTTTTTAAATGCACAGGCAGTGCAACACGAATATTACTCTGGCGCGCAATCTCTAACCACAACGGTCAACAGATGGTTTGCATTTTATTACGTTCTATGTTAGTATGGAGTGTTTAGTCAACTATTGTTTATTTTTTAAGATATATTATTGTAAATATTGTTATTGGTTAAAAAATAAATTGTTTTTATTTTCAACTGGTTTATGATTACAACATTAGAAGATCAGGTGAGAAATTTTTATTGAAATTTTTATTGTAAACATATGCAGGAAAATGTAAAGTGTTGAATCTACTAATTTAAAAAAAGTAAATTTTGGGAATCGCGCCATTTGATGAAAGTAATGAAAATGGCCCATATGTTACTGAAGACTGCTTAATATAAGCATATAGTTTTTCAAGTCTTTATTATATGGTCACCCAGAATTTTACGGGTTATATGGACGATTTAGGAGCCCATTTATTTCTAACCTGCATGTAATAAGGGCCTAAGTTTCGTAAAGAAATATCAATTGTATATAATTGCTAATATGTGTATTCATTTAAAATTTCGTTTTTTTTTAATAGAAAGGTTTTCCACCTACCGAAAGCGCATTTCGCTGTCATATTCTGAAAGCGTATTTACAATGGGCAGTGCGTAGGGATTGCAATTTACCGGAAGTTTTAATAACCGGTATTTACCGGTAATTTTTAGAATGAATGATTAAGGGTGGCGAAAATGGAAATTGTCTTTTTCCATGTACAAAATTATCTAAATTTAACAAAAAACATTTTTATATACGTATAATTTAATATAATGAACAAACAAAGGGTTTTTTATCAAAAGGAAAAAATATAAATGAAATAAATTTAAATAAATAATTATTCGGTAAATAACAAAAATATCAACTTAAATAACAAAAATTATAAACATAAATTTAAATAGGGCATTTACTGAATACCTAATCTAAAAATACAATATTTTTTACAAATAGCCAGTTAAAAGCTATATCTGTTAGTCGTCTGATATTTGTGCATAGAATACCACTAGCTGAAGATGCCCTTCCTCAATCGATATTGGTGGGTCGATAAGTTAATAAGAATTGGTAATAGCATACTTCTAAATGTATTCCACGAATATTTGCGGCAGTGAAATATTCAATTTCCTGTCGCAAGATATTGTCAATGTCTCTCTTGTATTTCTTAGGGCTTGGTGTTTGGATTTTACTTTTTATAACATTATTTATTTATTGTTAAAAGTGCTCAGTGTTGGGACAGTCACTCTGTATTTAGTGAATACTAGTCACTGACATAAATAGAAACGTTGAATACGTGACATATCGTAAGTTCAGAATTTACCGAAATATCCGGTAAAAAATTAAAATAACCGGTAATTATCGTCATGGGTTATTTGTCCTGATAACCGGTGAACCGGTATTGCAATTCCTACGTGCGTCGTTTGCAAAATGTCTCAAACACGGAAAACCTGATAGAATTTAATCCGATATTTCTTGGAAAATAGACATTTTATGTGAATAATATTTAAGGCATCGATATAACACAGCATTTTTCGTAGAGAATTTTTTTATTTTTTATTTTAAATTTTCTAAGCCATTGTCAAAAAGATTACTTCATATTTATTTCGTTGGTTAAAATCTCTTGGAAAAGTGGGATATTTTTCTATAAAACATAGCAGATCTTTAAGACTGTTCAACGAAAGTAAGTCAGTCAAATCTCAGTGATTCACAATAGCCAAAAGTCCACTACAAGCAATTTACTAAATTTTGTTGAATGTACTCATGAAACATTTGTTGATAAATTACAGGTTGATGCTGTATATACCGATTTTCAAAAAGCCTTCGATAAAGCTAGTCATAGTATTATTTTGTATAAATTAAAGGTACAATATGATGTCCCCGATAAATTTTGTTTGTTTATAGAGTCGTACTTACGCCAATGTCGACAAACAGTATTTTAAAATGGTTATAGTTCATCGACCTATGTTCCTACAGGTGTGCCGCAAGGTTCTAATTTAGGTTCTCTCTTATTTATTCTCTTTTTACATGATATAACAACGATTGTTAAAACATTCGAAAATTCAACTCTTTGCCGATGATGCTAATCTATTTTTAAAAATAAAAATATTAGTGACTGAAAAATTACAAATGGATCTTCGCAATATTTACAAATGATCTGAAGTTAATATGTTACCTCTGAATATTTCCAAATATAGTTTAGAAATGCAGAAATTAATATTAATTATAATTATATGATAAACAATGACCCATTGAAGAGAGTGCAAATTGTAAAAGATCTAGGTATATACAGCGTGTCCAGTCGGGAGCTTACACGATCCATATCTCGAAAACTACTGAACAAATTTTTATAAAATTACGTATGTATAGTAAAGAGCTTATGATCTTCCTAAGTAAAATATTTTGACAGTTCTATCACTTCCGGTTATACCGGAAGTATATGTCAACTTTGTTATTTTAAATGGAACACACATATTTTTATTATCGGAATTGATAGATTACAAAATTTTAAGGCCATTTTGTAAAACAAACCTTGTAACTAAAATTTATAGTTTCCGAGATATTAATTTTTTTACCAAAAAATTGACACCTGCAGACCACTAAAGAAATTTTTCCTATGAATAACTCATACAAGAATCTAAATATCTTTTACTGTGGAAGTAATCAGCTTAGTCGTGGATTATTAAAAAAAAAATGAAAACATTTAAATATTGTACAGGGTGAGTACAATAGTGGTCACAACTTTCCATTCAGAAACATCAAATATATTCAATTTTATAAATGGAAACTCCCAATTCTTTTTATTTTATCAAATTCTACGACTAAAAATATTGATAGTTTGTATTTACTTTTCTATGCCTAACTATTATTTTGTAAGAATTCTTTATTTAACCTTGTAACATTTTAATTTTTTTAGTTTTAGATATTGTGATAAACCCAACCATCACGTACTACATTAAACAGCTTGAAAATTGGAAAAAATTTTGTTGTTTTAAACCTAATAAACAAGAAAAAGACAACAAGACCAGTGGATTGCTGACAGAGATCCATTTCTTTGGCCACCAAGGTCTCCAGATCTAACGATACTTGATTTTTTTATATGGGGCTACATAAACAACGAAGTGTTTGCAACTGCAATAACTACAAAATATGAATGCCAAGAACGAGTACGCACTGCTTTTCAGTCCTTACCTCCAGATATGATTCAAAAAGCGGCTACAGACACAGTACTCCGCAGATGCGAAAAATGTTTAGACGCCAACGGTGGTGTATTTGAACAACTAGGTTAATTTATTTTTAATTTTATTGTCAGCTGTTGCAAAATAATTTCCATTGTTATTTGTCTTGAATTGTCTCTTTCTTGTTTAGGTTTAAAACAACAAAATTTTTTGCAATTTTCAGTCAAGCCGTTTAATGTATTACGTGATGGTTGGGTTCATCACAATATCTAAAACTAAAAAATTAAAATGTTACAAGGTTAAATGAAGAATTCTTACATGATAATTGGCTTTTCTGAATGAAATGTAAACTATCCATATTTTTAGTCGTAGAATTTGATAAAATTAAAAAAAAATGTTGGTTTCCATTTAAACAATTGAAGATATTTGATTTTTCTGAATGGAAAGTTGTAACAACTTTTGTACTCACCACCCTGTGCAATATTTAAATGTTTTCAATTTTTTTAAAAATAATCTACGACTATGCTGATTACTTCCACAGTAAAAGACATAGATAGATTAGATTCTTGTATGGGTTATTCCCAGGAAAAATTTCTTTAGGGGTCTGCAGTTGTCAATTTTTTGGTAAAACAATTAATATCTCGAAAACTATAAATTTTATGTACAAGATTTGTTATACAAAGTGACCTTAAAATTTTGCAATCTATCACTTCCGGTAATAAAAATATTTAAAATAACAAAGTTGACATCTACTTCCGATATAACCGGAAGTGATAGAACTGTCAAAATATTTTAGTTAGAAAGATCATAAGCTCTTTACTATACATACGTAATTTTACAAAAATTTGTTCAGTAGTTTTCTAGATATGGATAGTGTAAACTCCCAGCTGGACACGCTGTATATGGATCCTAAACTAAAATTCGACAAACACATCGAAATTCTAACAAAAGTATGCTACAAAAAAAACGGGTTCCTGATCAGAAACGGCAAAAATTTTAAAAATGTTAAAACTTACGTTACACTCTTTAACGTTTTAATACGGGCTAAGCTTGAATATTCATGTGTCATATGGGATCTATACTATGCCAAGTATCATCT
Source organism: Rutpela maculata (assembly GCA_936432065.2). Lineage (NCBI taxonomy): Eukaryota > Metazoa > Arthropoda > Insecta > Coleoptera > Cerambycidae > Rutpela > Rutpela maculata. The sequence goes on along the minus strand of OW386285.2, from coordinate 287,096,198 downwards.
TGATTATAGAAAAATTTAAAAGCAAATTTTATCGATTCGCAAATTTGTATTTAAAATTATACAATTTATATGAATATAACATATTTATTAGGACATTACAAATTGCAACATTAGAGAATAGAAGACATTGCATTAAATTGTGCTATTTTCAAACACGAGAACACAAGAACAAGGCATTATAGAGCATTTTGTGACAAATTATGCACAATTAATTATACAAAATACTCTTCCATTAATCACATGATTATATTATACAACAGTATTCAATTTTTAGAGTGTGATATTTTTGGTGATAGTTTTAGCAGATATAAGAATATTTTAAAAGTGTATTTTCAAAGTTTATAAGTAATATGTTTTTGGTTTGAATTTATATAACATATTGAAATATTGTATTTATTATATACAATATTGTACTTAATTTCAAATGTTTGTAATATTTCACTATAGAATAGAATAATTTAAGTTCTGGATTAATAATTAACTATAATTAAGAGTATTTTCTCGCTACTACATTATATATACGTACAGGTTGGCCGTAGATGGGTGGGTACAGCGTTGTATGATGGGTGGGGAGCGTCAGCCGTAAACGGACAGTTTGTGGTTCGGGGCTGACGCTCTTTGCTTGTCGTCCAAGGGTGGATCTAGAAATTTCAATAATTTTTTTCTCGTCTGTGGCGCATGGGACCCACATGAAATATGGGAAATAATATCTAGAGAAGCACTCCTCTAACGGCCCCTAAAAAGTTTTGAAAAAGCAGTTTGCGAAAACTTTTTTCAAAATTCGAGTGCCCCCCCAAGCCGAGGGACTCCCGTTTAAAATAATTCTTTTTTGTCATATACATTTTACTTTTCATCAAAATCCAATAATAGGTTTTGGAGTTTATGAAAATATTTTCATTATTAATTGAAATACAATGAACTGAAATTTTGTAATATTTTCGTAAACTCCAAAACCTATTGTTGAATTTTTATGAAAAGTAAAATGTATATGACAAAAAAGAATAATTTTAAACGGGAGTCTCTTGGCTCAAGGGGGGGGCACTCGAATTTTGAAAAAATTTTCGCAAACTGCTTTTTCAAAATTTTTTAGGGGTCATTAGAGGAGTGCTTCTCTAGATGTTATTTCCCATATTTCGCATGGGTCCCATGCGCCACAGACGAGAAAAAAATTATTGAAATTTCTAGATCCGCCCTTGTTGTCGTGCGGTGCTGTGTCCGCCGCATTACCGATCGCTCTGTATTTTTATCTTTATTTGTATGTCTATATGTACTTCTACTTACAGCTCTGTAATTGGGAACATTGTTCCTGAAGAGTAGTAATTAATAAATAAAAAAAGTAATAAAAAATGAACACTTAATTTTTTCAACTTAATCTAGTCTTCCGATTTTGAGATATTGGCAATTAAAGTAGAGGGTCTGCTAAACCAGGATTTAATGCACCGCCTACAATGCTCAAACTTAGTACATTTCTATGACTATCAAACTGTTATAAACAACGATTTTTTGTTTCTCAAAAGTGTATTCAAATCTTAAACTATATTTCACTCCTTATACTAGTACTCCATCTTCAATAATATAAATGTTTCCTCGATACAGATTTTTCAATGTCGCTACAGCAAAATCCATGTGATATCGAGAGAAAATATATTTCTGTACCTGATATAACTTTGATATAATTTTATGTAAGGCAATCAAGTCATCATATTTTATAGTATATCCGTCCAAATTTTCAAACCGAGTCAATGGCTAGAAACAAAGTAATGGGATGAGAAAAGTAAAATACTGTATTTCTGAGAAATTTCATAAAAAATTAGAAGAGTGGGATTTTTTTAGATTTCACAATACCGAATAAAAGTGCGACCTCCACAAGTGAATTCGACAGCTCAATTTACCTTTAGTATATTCGCGAGTTGCATAGTTCTCGAACATAAATTTATGCGCCTCCTCTCTGGTTCGGACAGATACACCTCCCTCAAAGATTTATATGATCGTTACCACGACATAAACCTACTAGCGGACTACGTCCAAGAAATTTCTAAAAAAACCCACGAATTTAAACTGGGCGATAGTCCGCTGACCCACAACATAACCCGAATCAAACAGCATAATGCAATCCTTTTCGATATCCGACAACCTTTCTAGCCACACTTTCCTATACGACAACTTCTTATTTCCCTACTTTTAATTTTTACTAAAACCTATAATCAACTTTCTCTATTCCATTTATACTTTCTATTTGTCTTTATCCTTTTTTGTTCCTTTGTCGTTTTTTGTTTCTAAATTCCATCTCGACCAACAAATTCTCAAAAACCACAATATTTCGTATCACATCTTTTAAACTTCCACATTTTCCTGACGAAGACCACCAGGGGTGCTATTCTCAAGCAGTAGCAATGCCCAAGGTAATTCGCGAACTACGCGAGTCGAACGAATTCCGACATTTTACTATTCTTATGCACTCGCGTTCACTCGTACACGCCTTTGGCACTCGCATTAACAGCGAGCGAACTTTGGGTGGCCGTGACGAATTCTCGTGCAGTTTTGACAGTTGGTTTGTAGGTAAAGGACGTGTTACTGCAATTTTGGTTGTTAGTGCAACATTTTTTGGCAAATCGCATATAAATCATATAATTGTGCTTAATGAGTTTGAAAACAAAAATAACTTTTGTAAGCACTGCTCTATTCATTGTTATTGCTCGAATGCTATATTTTGTGACGTTAAAAAACACACACCATATGTAAATGACACCTTTAGATCGTGTTGTCATATCGACCATTCGCATTTCTCACACCACATGACGAGCGTCCGTAATGCTATGCCGAGAATAAAGATAACCGAGATCCTTCGCAATACTGCATTCGAATTAACGCGTGCACGCAATTTCACGAGTGTTGTTAAGAATAGCACACCAGGATGTAATTGCTTTGAACGGGTTTCTTCGTTGAGTTGTGTTTGCCCGTGCCAGCAACCAAAATTAAAAAAGTGCTCTTACCCGGCGAGTGATAGTTTTACAGAGTTTTTTCTATTAATTAGTTTTAAGTCCTTGTGGACACATTTTTATTCCCTAATTTAGCTTTTAAGTCTGCCCACGGCGAACAGGAGTGCTAACTTCAGCCGAACTAGGTCCGCTCCACCCAACCATGCATTCACCACGACGCTGCGCGCCATGGTTATGTGTTTGGCTCCGGACCGGGTTCCGACTAGAAGCATTATCGTACCTTGAATTTAAAATAAATCGTTATTGATTGATTGATAAAAAAGTCGAAAAGCGGGGTTTTTCAGATTTCGCAATTCCGAATAAAATCGCAACCTCCATAAGCGAATATTTGGCAGCTCACTTTACATAAGAATATTTAGTAGGTATATTCTCGAGTTGCACAGGTCACTTTTATTTTGCATATTTCAAAGGTCTCGCTCTCCGCCTATAACGTTGCTTTTACTGGCAGATGAAAACTAACAGGTCGTGTCTCCCTAATCTAACGATCAGAACGGAATGAATTATTATGAGATAAAAGGTATAATAGGAAATTATCATTTGAGAATCGATTAGTTAATTTCGACGATGGAATAGCCGGTGCAATTAAGCAGTGCAATGAATTTGATTAGATTTCTTTATGATTTGATTTGGCGTTTTTACGATTCGCGTTAATTGAAACTGTGAATAATCGTTAAATTTTATCTGGCCGCATATATTTTCAGTTTGCTGTTTTTCAAATAGAATCTAGTTTCAAACTGAAGCGTGTTAATACGCAAAAAGTACCCAAACGGGAAAGAAATAGGTACTAGCCATTTTATTTGATAAAATTATTGTTTGTTTTAATTTTTGAACAACAATATAGATGTCTCTAAAAATTAAAAAAACAATGAAAGTACATTTTACTGGTCCTTCTTTATACTGAAAAATGGTAAAAACTACATTAGAGAACTACATTTATAACCAGCCAGAGCCATGGAGAGAAAATACGGGCCTCTTTTTTTTAAATTAATGAGCGGGGACAGAAACCACCCAAAAAATGTATGAGGGAAGGGAAAAAATCCGAAAAATTTGTTTTTTTTTATGAGCGAGGGGGAGAAATCCAAAAACAAAAAACTTTTGATGAAGGAAAGAGAGAAATCCGAAAAGTTTTTTGACGAGAAAAGAAGAGAAATCAAAAAAAAATAATGAGGGGGTGGTGTTAGAAATCCGAATATATTTTTTTAAACTATTGAAACTTAAAAAAAATAGTTAAATATTACACAGCCCCAAAAAAAAAAAGTTTTTGATCTGGATGACTGACCATAGTATTCCTATGTATTTTTCGACGCTGAATCCGAATCCGAGGGCAAAAAAATTCGTACACCCCCAAACTTTTGCGCTACAGCCAAAAACAACCCCGAAAATGGGGTAAAACCGTCCCATACATCAGGATTCAATGAATGGATGTATATGAATGGTGAAAAACATGGGAAGGGAAAATGTTTTATATTCAGTAGTCACTTACTTGAATATTGATTGGAAAACTACCCTTATAATATGCTGAAAACTCCCCCTGTACAAGCATATAGTATATAAATGCCAATAAATCGCAAGAAATGTTAAAGTTTTTATAGTTTGGAATACAGTACATGAATCTTACGCGTGTCTCAAAACCACCCATATAACAGGGTGGAAACCACCCTTATATAAAAATAGACTGCGTGAATACCAATAGATTGTGGGAAATGGAGGAGTTTTCGATGTTTTAATTCCAGAATAGAATCTTGGGTGACCCTGTTCTACCTTATTCTTACTCGGTACAAAAACTACCCCTATAATAGGGTGGAAACCATCCTTATTACAGAATAAAGCACAAATGCCAGTAAATCAAGGGAAATAACTTTTTCATAGTTTAAGTACAAAACATGAATCTGGAGGGACTCCCAGGGCACCTCGCTTACTCGTTACCCAAAATCTCTTCTATAAAGGGTGGTAGCCACCCTTATATAAGAATAAATTGCATGAATACCAATAAATCGTGGGAAATGTTGGAGTTTTCATTGTTTCAGTTCCAGAATAGATTCTTGAGTGACGTTGATCTACCCTAATCTCACTTGGTACCCAAAATCATTCCTAAGAAACCACCCCTACATAATAAAATGTACATATGCCAGTTTTTCAATTTTTCTTCACAGAATACCTTTTCTTTTCATTTTCAAATGATCTCCTCACTGGCTCTCTTTTATGTTTTTCGTGCGTCTCTTTTCATAGACCAACAGCAGTCGGCCATCATGTGGACATCCCACCTTCCTTGATACCGCTTCCCCATCTTCGAAATATCCTGGTGAAAGCGTTCGCCTTGCTTTTCATTGTTTTCACCCAAATTTTCTGGGCGGCGGACAACTGTTGGTCCATAAAAAGAGACACACACACGCAGAACACAATAAGGAGCTAATGAAAAGATCATTTGAAAATAAGAAAAAAGGTATTCTAGGAAAAAAAGATTAAAAAAATTCTTCAGTCAAGCTGCATTTATTGCACGAAAAGGTTAATGCAGCTTGACTGAAGAATATGAACATTTTTTTAATCTTTTTTTCCTAGAATACCTTTTTTCTTATTTTCAAATGATCTTCTCATTGGCTCCCTATTGTGTTCTTCGTGTGTGTCTCTTTTTATGGACCAACAGTGGTCCGCCATCCAGACCATTTGAGTGAATACAATGAAGAGTAAGGCGAACGCTTTCACCAGGATATTTCGGAGATGGAGAAGCGGTATTAAGGAAGGTAGGATGTCCATATGATGGCCGACTACTGTTGGTCTATGAAAAGAGACACGCACGAAGAACATAAAAGAGAGCCAGTGAGGAGATCATTTGAAAATGAAAAGAAAAGGTAATCTGAGAAGAAAAATTGAAAAATTGGCATATGTACATTTTATTATGTAGGGGTGGTTTTTTAGGGATGACTTTGGGTACCAAGTAAGAATAAGGTAGATCAACGTCACTCAAGAATCTATTCTGGAACTGAAACAATGAAAACTCTAACATTTCCCACGATTTATTGGTATTCATGCAATTTATTCTTATATAAGGGTGGCTACCACCCTTTATAGAAGAGATTTTGGGTCACGAGTAAGCGAGGTGCCCTGGGAGTCACTCCAGATTCATGTTCTGTACTTAAACTATAAAAAAGTTATTTCCCGTGATTTATTGGCATTTGTGCTTTGTTCTGTAATAAGGATGGTTCCCATCCTATTATAGGGGTAGATTTTGTACTGACTAAGAATAAGGTAGAACAGGGTCACCCAAGATTCTATTCTGGAATTAAAACATCGAAAACTCCTCCATTTCCCACAATCTATTGGTATTCACGCAGTCTATTTTTATATAAGGGTGGTTTCCACCCTGTTATATGGGTGGTTTTGAGACACGCGTAAGATTCATGTACTATATTCCAAACTATAAAAACTTTAACATTTCTTGCGATTTATTGGCATTTATATACTCTATGCTTGTACAGGAGGAGTTTTCAGCATATTATAAGTTTAGTTTTCCACTCAATATTCAAGTAAGTGACTGCCGAATATAAAACATTTTCCCTTTCCATGTTTTTCACCATTCATATACATCCATTCATTGAATCCTGATGTATGGGACGGGGTTGTTTTTGGCTGTAGCGCAAGAGTTTGGGGGTATACGAATTTTTTTGGCCTCGGATTCGGATTCAGCGTCGAAAAACACAAAGGAATACTATGGTCAGTCATTCAGATCAAAAACTTTTTTTTGCGGGGCTGTGTTACTTTGAATGCAGAAAAGCTACCGCAAAAACGGGAGCAAAAATAATTGCACCGGCGTACAGTGTGGCCTTTACGAGCTTTTTAGGTCAAAATTTGACTCCTCCTTTATAATTCAACCAAAATTGATCTATTTGGGCTCAAAATTTTCGTAATACTGAGGCACTTTAATGAAGAACTGCGAAAATTGCAATCCAGCTTATTTTTGACACATGGCAGCTGTCAAAAGCCTGTAAAAATGTGAAAACCCTATAAAGACAGAATCTGTTATTTCCTATATATAACTCCTTGGAAGTCCATCAATGTAATATTTTATCAGGATTTTTGGCTTGCAGAATCTGAACTTCAAGGTTGAAAAGAGCCAACAATAAATAAATAAGTACTATAGGGGACTATTAGAGAAAACTCAAAAAATTAAAACCGTGTACGAATCTTAACAAGTTTATTTAACTTTCTGAGAAACTTAATAAACTTGTAACTTAAAGCTCCGATACATACGTCATATTTTAAAACTTTATATTTCGTTTAAATAGAATGGTTCAAAAAATTCGAAATTTCTGCCTTTATAGGGTTTTCACATTTTTTACAGACTTTTGACAGCTGTCATGTGTCAAAAATAAGCTGGATTGCAATTTTCGCAGTTCTTCATTAAAGTGCTCGTTATTACGAACATTTTGAGCCCAAATAAACTGATTTTGGTTGAATTACAAAGGAGGAGTCGAATTTTGACCTAAAAAGCTCGTAAATGCCACACTGCGCGGCGCCGCCGGCGGATGGTTCCTGTCCGTAAAACCGCCCTTGTGTATTATACATATACGGCGTCTGAAAATTTCATTTTTGGACCATGCATGAGCCACCATACTTAGCTCAGCTTATCTGGTCGGTCACAGTTCATGTTCATGTTCAAGGCGCAGTTACGCGACGCGTGGTTCGACGGACCAGGAACCTGGTGCGTGTTTCGCTATGGTTCGTCTATCTAATTCACGTGCCAATGAATTAAACAATCTCTTTGTATAATCGATATACATAGCGGCCGTTTTATTACAAAGCCTGAGATGTTTAAGTTCACGAAATACATTTTGAGGATATTTTTGGAATAATGTGTAAAAATGAGCATGTTTATTTTATAATAGACCGCATTTTGGCATCTCAGAAATTTTGCGGCCTTAATGGGCTGCCTATGCCTATTAGCCTACAGTCTGGAGCCGCCATTGCACATGAGTTGTCAAAGGTGCTAAAGTCAAAAGATGTTTACTTAAATGGAATAAGGGCTACAAGAGAATAACAATATTTATTGAGGCGGGGGATGTGGGGAGGGTCTGTAATCAATTTGATGATTCTCCTCATACATGTTATCGTTGCTCATGGGAAAAGTGTCGTGTCGAAAATCCGAAAAAAAAAACTGGAAACAGCAGCAGATCTAGGAGGAAGCGTAGGCAATTGCACAGCTTTATTAAGTTTTGTCGATTGAATAAATTTGCCAACTGTGAAATACAAAATGTCGTCACGCTGCTTCGAAAATTCCGCTACGTTTGACCGTTTTCAAGATATTTGCAAAATTCTATTTTCGCGACTTTTGACTCCGCGTAATTGACCCTGCGACGGTCAAATCGATAAGAGACTCTCACACGTTATTAAATACCCCAATATTAAGGTGCATGCAAAAATTCAGCCCGTTACAATTTTTTTCAATTTGCAGTATTTATATGTCGATTTTTCTTGGACTTTCATAATTTTCGTATTGTTGTGATTTGCATTCATGTCCTACTCATAGCAGCTTATTTTCACTTACTGTAACTATGCTGATATCATCTGTAAATGTCAAATTAGGAATCTTGCTTTCTTGCTGTAATGATACTCCACCAGAGTTGGGCAAATACTTTGAAAAAGTATTTAAATATTAAATACTAAATACTTTCAGAAAATTGAAAGTATTTAAATATTAAGTATTTCTAAAAGATAAAGGTATTTAAATAATAAATAACAAACGTAATTAAATAGTTTAAACTTAGTATTTAAATACTTTCTGAATATTTGAATACTTTGATAACACTGAAATATTTTTAAGTATAGTTAAGTGTAAAAATAGCCTTTAATGGCTAAACTTCGCCAAATTGTATTTTCTATTTTTGTAGAAATCAATAAAGACTTAATATTATCATTATCATTATTATTATACTAAATACTATTTGACTATTTGAGGTGTCAAAATTTTAGGTTTCATGACTAGGGATTGCAATACCGGTTAACCGGTTAACCGGTTATTAGGACAAAAAACACATGACGATAATTACCGGTTATTTTAATTTTTTACCGGTTATTTCGGTAAATTCTGAACTTACGATATGTCACGTATTCAACATTTCTATTTATGTCAGTGACCAGTATTCACTAAATACAGAGTGACTGTAATATTATAAAAAGTAATATTATAAAAGTAATATTATACAAAGTAATATTATAAAAAGTAATATTATAAAAAGTAAAATCCAAACACCAAGCCTAAGAAATACAATATCTTGCGACAGGAAATCGAATATTTCACTGCCGCAAATATCCGTGGAATACATTTAGAAGTATGTTAATACCAATTCTTATTAACTTATCGACCCACCAATATCGATTGAGGAAGGGCATCTTCAGCTGGTGGTATTCTATGCACAAATATCAGACGACTAACAGATATAGAAAAACCGCTGCCCAAGGAATCACTACTTCCATATACAGATTTTCTATCCAAGTCACTCACAACGAAAAAAATTTGTATGTGGAAATTATTGTTTATGGGACTTTAATAATATAATATTTGAAATCCTCTACCCCAAAAACCCATAAAACGATACCCCTCATCGGTAGTGGGGTGGTGATAGGTGGTGGTAGTAGAGTGGCTGAAGTAAAAAAATATTTTGAGGTTTCTGGTTCTTGTACACACACTAAATCACAATTTTTTTTCATCCCCTTTAATAATGGGGTGGGGGTGATAATGGGGGTGGCCGAGGGGGTGGCTAATGCCAATTTTTTTTTTGAGACCTTAGCTTCTCTTGTATATACCAAGTATCAATTTTATGGACTCTTACCTGCTTGATTTACCTATTTACCCCAAATTTACCCCCCAACCCTTCGACGGAACCAGATGAAAATATAATCTAGTTCTAGATCTCGTTGAAGTACATATGTGTACCAAATTTCAAGTCAATATCTCACACGGTTCCAGAGTAAACGTGCGCACAAAAAAGTTGTAGATAAACAGACCGACAGACAGAAATTTTTTTTCGCTCAAACTTAAAATCTCGACGTTTCATGACATTCTAAGCCTATTTGAACAATAAAAATTTTTAAAAATTTTTTTGTAGTTACTATACTTCCACTGGATGTGTAGTTACTATACTTCCACTGGAAAAAACCAAAAGTGGGACTTTCTTTGCCCCCCCCCCTCCGGCTCACCTCCTAGGCGTCAGGACTTTCAATATGTTCACTCCCTAAACACCCTGAACAACTTTCTAAAGTAATCGCTTAGGTCCCTGCTCACGCACTCTACACCTCCTTTATTGATTGGAGTAGTATATAAAAATGTTTTTTGTTAAATTTAGATAATTTTGTACATGAAAAAAGACAATTGCCATTTTCGCCACCCTTAATTTTAAAAATTACCGGTAAATACCGGTTAACCGGTTATTTCCATTTTTATTTACCGATTTACCGGTTTTTAAAATTTCCGGTAAATTGCAATCCCTATTCATGACTTTCATGAACTTCTACAATACTATTTTAATACCTACAGAGGTATTAAAATGAATATTAAGTACAGACTCAATCAGTTCTAGTTGGGTATTGGACTTTTACTTATCCGTAGAGCTAGACTTTTGCGTCTTCTGCAAATACCCAAATAAAGCACAGAGACTACGGCACTAGTTCAACTGTTCTCTGTCACAATCACAAAACATATAAATGCAGAGTCAGAGGGAAACATCCGCTTAGTTTCGGTTCATTATAAATATTTAAAAAATCATAAATGATATAATCCTTAAAATAGTTTCAAATAATTGCTTTAAGGAATACAACCATATACAGTTTTTTATCATAAACTTTGTATATAGTTAAATGCCATACTTTAATAATGAAATTAGGAACTATTTTCATTGACAAACTACGATATTCAAGTACAACAAAAATTTACAATCAAGAAAAATATATAGTTGTATTCGTTAGAGCAATAGCAATTATTTAAAACAGTTTTAAAGACTATGGTATATTTTGTTATTTAATTATTTATAATAAATCGAAAATAAACCTATATTTCCCTCTCACTCTGCAAAAGCCTAACCTTAACAGTTAACACTTACTGTCTATGTCTGCTCTCAACCAACTTTCTGGGAATTAAGACGTGAATGACTGAAGACTGAACGATGCAATGTGTTTATTAACTACATAGTATAGTACATGTCTTGATTTTTGACGAGTATCTGCCTGTCTCCCTGGTGTATTTGATTATATTTGTTGTATTTACTTAAATACTTTTGAGATTCAAATACTTCTGAAAGTATTTAAATACTGTCAGAAAAGGATTTAAATACTTTTTTAGAAGTATTTAAATACTTCTCAGTTATTTAAATTGTTTAAGTATTTATAAATGCTTTAGGATCATTTTCACAAATACTAAGTAGTAAATATTTCCGATAAAGTATTTGCGAGTATAAATACAAATACTTGTTGCAAGAAGTATTTAAATACTTGGTATTTAAATACTTTCTAGTATTTAAATACTTATGAGGTATTTGTAAGTACATATTTGCCTAGCTCTGTACTCCACTCTGCAGTCTACCAACAAACCTCGCATTACGTGTATGTTATAAATGTTAAGGTTTGTTGATATAACACAACCCTGTCTAACTTCATTGCCAACTTTACTATCGACGTTGTCAACTTTCACCAAAGCAGAATTTTCTTCATTATAGTAGTTGGCGATTATGAATATCAATGGTACGATCCTCAGTTTGTGCCATTTCAAATTGTTAAAACAACAAATTGTTAAAATAACAGCGGTTATAGCGATATAGTTGCTATATTAATAAAGATAAACTTTTTAAAGAAATATTTATATTCAGATTGAAAGATGTAAATTTTATAATAATGTGTTTTTGTTATGTATTATCCATGGTGATGGTATCAGCATGTAGGCTAGTACCCTACAGCGGTCTACGAGACAAGGGTACACTTTCTCCATATTATTAATGAATCTAACAAAACAATGTAGTTTTTGTTCTTTGAACATTGTATTCTCCACGATTTGATATGCTACTTATACATGTATTTTTCTTATCAATTGAATCACAACAGTTGTTATCCATGATCAAAGTTCAAGTATTATATTTTTCACGCATAACAGACATTCCTTTCTTTCTTCCAATATACCAGCTAGTCGAGGAGATTTTTTAAAACAATTTAAAGCAAATTCTACACAATAATATTTTGATGTCTTATTGGATGTTTAAATAAATCTATAATAATTTTAATATACATATATTTTCAAAATATATTATTTTCTGTATAGAAAAAATAAGAAAGAAAAATTGCAATAATGACTGTTAAATAATTATTACGAGCATATTCGAAGATTTGGTGGAGTCGCCGGTGATTTGAATTAAAAACTTAGTTCTCGATTTATAATAATAATAATTTTTCGCACAACAGGCTGTTATTATAACTTCCTAGCATGTCATATACCATTTCGCAACGAAAGAGAGTCTTGCATGGAGGCGAATCAGCTGAAGAATATTTTCTACGACAACAGTATGAACTGAGACTTTTATAGAGAAACATGCCCGCTGAACAATTAACTTTTACAAACAAATTATACAGCACGCTCTCGTCCAAGTCATTATTTTCATTACTGTTAATGATGGCAAAGAAGGAAACTGCATTACAGACATGACTGATATTTACGCCGGCGAACAAATATTTCATTGTATGATGGTTTTTGAGATATGATAGTACTAACAATTTTTTACATATTTGTAAGAAACCTGGTACATGGGGTTCAGTATTCGGCGACAGCTAGTATGATGACGAATTCGATATGGCGGACATAATCGAAAAAGCTTCGTAATCTTTGCATATCTGCAAGGGCACTGCATGGTGAAAACCATATCTAAGTCGATTCGTCCATTATGAAGATTATATAAGGTAAAAGACAAGTAAAAAGCCAGAAATCGAAACCAAAAACCGCATCGTAATTGCTAATTTTTTCTAACAGAAACCGAATTCCCGCGGATCTGTAGACCAAAACCATAACCGAGAACCGAATTATCGCTGCCTTGACAACCGAAACCGTAAATGAAAACCAAATTGTCGCTGCTATGAAAACTGAAAATGGTATACGTTATTTAACCATAACCGAAATTAATTTCGGTTTAGGTCCCTGTTTATGATCTTGCTAGATTCTAAATCCAACAGAACCAAATCACACAAATTCTTAACTCGGCTCAGAGCGACATAGACTTTTGCGAAAATATTTTTTTCCAAATCAATTACAGCTTTATCTAACGTAGTGCCTTGCAATTTAGGAACTGTTCCCTCCTGATTTAAAATTACTGGTAGCATTCCGCGTTCAACATCGATGTATTATAGCGAGATCTGGAGCTGGAGCTAAATGGGGGTAAATAGGTAAAGCAAGCAAGTAAGAGTCCATAAAATTGGAATTTAGTGTATGTACGAGAGGCCAAGGTCTCACCATTCAGCCACCCCCCACTCTTTGGATGTGAAAGTAGTGATTCCTTAGGCGGCGGTTTTTCATTTCACACCAAGATTTTCTCACAATAGTTTCCTTCATTATCTCGAACTTAAGTAAATAAAATAAGTTACTAAAGAGCTTGGAAAAGTTTTTTTTTTAAATCGAACCGCCTCACATTGGGGTATTTGACGGTGAAAGTGGATCAAAAAGTTATTTATCTTTGAAGGGCGAGCATAGAAGCGACTTCAATGCGAATGTCAGTCGATATTCCGTTGAAGCAACGAGCGCGGTTAGTACTTGGATGGGTGACCCATCTTGGGAAATACAGCGTTCTCGTCCCACCTTCTAGCGGCTTGTATATCAGTGTATATGCGGAAGCTACGTAATTTCAGACGAGGATTACGTAGTGGATATACCATCCTTCGGAGGGGATGTAAAGCAGGCAGTTCCTTGTCTATTAAATGTTAGGCAAGTAAAAGATCCCTACTCTTCTTAAGGGAAGAGGTTCGGCAAAATTTCCAGGTTGGGGGTAGCTCGTCTCCTGGCGTCGGTGATAGGCCCTGGTAGTGGAAATAAGCCGACGTTAAATAAATAAATAAATAAATAAAAATTATCTTTGTTTTTTCATTCCTCCCTTTCCTACATAATTTCAGTTGTTATTTTCAGTGTGTTTTAATTAAAAAAAATAATGGCAAATAGCAAAAACTGTGTAGGTAACAAATATAATTTTATTACGGTGTGTTTTTTTCTGAAATTTGGCGAGCTGGAGATTGTTTTATTAGGTCGAATAACTGTTGTCTAGTGACCATCTTCGACAGCTTAATCGATTCTGAAAAGAAAGAAACATTTACATTGATTGGGATTTTTTTCCTTTTGAAGACAGTTCTGCATAGATCTTATTTAAAAAACAAATCAAAATGGTGCCTTGGAAAGCTTTGGAAGTTAGTTAAAAACCCCCCAGTTTCTAATAAAACTTTATAAAAAAACTTATTTTTAGTTAATTTGTGTTTAAATTAATAATAAAGTAATCAAAGCGTTTACTGACTTAAAAAAACAATTTTTTAAACGGTACATACCTGTTATATTAGAATCCAAAACAGAAAATTCTGCAATTGCACACAAAATTGTCTAAAATTTACAATGAAAGTTCTTTTACACGAGAGTGTAGCAGGTAAAAAAACGTGAAGCGTATGCAACAGTAAAGTTCCCACTGGGCTTCCAGACAACCTGCTCGTGCATGCTTTGTTTTGTGCCGGATAAATGACATCATACTTTATGTACTTCACCAACATGTGGTATTTACCGAGTGAAACCAAGTTTTATATTTTCGACTTTTGATCAACTTTCACCGTCAAATACCCTTACGTGCGCTTACTTTCAAAAAATTCAACGGAATAAAATAAAAACATAATCTAGTTCCAGATCTCGTTAAAATACATACGGGTACCAAATTTCAAGTCAATCTTAAACGGTTTCAGAGTAATCGTGCGCACAAAAAAAGTTACAGACAGACAAACAGAAAATTTTTTTGCTCAAACTTCTCAATCTCGACATTTCATGACATTCTGAGCCTGTTTGAACAATAAAAATTTTCATTTCAATTCAATTTTTTTTGTCGTTACTGTATGAGGAAGTAATATCTCTAAAAAGTAAGAAATACAATTTCACTCAGTTTTACAAATACCTGTCTACCTATTAGTGGAAAGTAGCAAGAAATTGTACCTTATTACAATTACTATTTCAAAAATACGTTATGCACCGATTTCAAATTGATTTAAGTAATAAGATACAGGCCCTTGCTACTTTCCACTAATAGGTAGACAGGTATTTGTAAAACTGAGTGAAATTTTATTTTCTACTTTTTAGAGATAATTTTTAAGGGCGAGTAGATTTTTTATATTCTTATCTTTTTATTTTTTTAGAACTATTACAGTGTAGGGAAGTTGCACTTACATTTAGTTATATTATAATTATCTCTTTACAGGAAAGTTTCCAAAAATTCAATGTTTATTGGTCTTGTCAGGTAAACCATTGCAATTATATTGCAGGGGTATTTGCTAGGATATTTTACAGTTGATTCTAAGCTTAGAAGAAGTGATATTGACTATGCCGAAACACGTGTCTATGAATGTTTTAAGGTTTGATATAGCTGCTATTTTGATAAGTACTTGTTTTATTTGGTTTCATTGAACATAATAGTTTAAATGATAAAATAACAGTTTTGTGACAGACTGACAGCCGTACTATACTTATTATACGTATTTCATTTCTTATAATAAAATATTTACCGCAGAAGATAGCCGACGAAGTAGTTGTTTAGAAAGATATATCTTTATACTTATCTGTACTAGAAAATATCAGATATATTTTCTAGTAATATATCTATTTTTCTATAAATTAAATAGAATACATATTTCTCCTCATTTCATCTGTACAAAGTATAAAACACATTTTTATTTTAAATTTAATAACTTCCTTTATTGACAAAATTACACATTATATAATCACGTTTTTTATCTCTGGTCAAATATCGTGATTCTATTTATATCGTAATATTTTGCTGTTATATTTTTTATTAGCTGGCAAAAGTCAAGGTAATAAAAATATATATCTGGAACTATTTTCCAATTATGCCTAAAGCTATATTGATCGCAATACACAGCAAACAGACATCTTCATCATCGTGAACAGTGGTGACAGACGATATGTCATTGTTTCCCTAGTTGAATCAATCGGAGTGGACCAGGGTCGGTTGGTCAACTAATCCGGCCAAGTGCGATACGAACACGAATCCTCCGCTGGACAACTGGTGATGACCGTCGACTGCCGCGTTATGTAACACATATCGACCCGTTATCGGCTTCGGCGTCCAGTGATACGTTATGTTATGAGAGTGCCGTAGTACAGATATTTTTCTGGGAAGACAGAGTTCCATTAAATACAGGGTGTTCTAAATGAAAGTTATTTAAATTCTGCTGTAGATTGGAAGGGATCCCAAAGATGCAGATTACACTAATAAAATTTTTTTAATAAGGAATCTAACTTAGTTACAGTGCTTTAAAGTGAGTGTTGGGCAACCAGTTTTCTCCTAATAACCTTAAAACAGCTTGATGTATGACGATCGAATTTAAGACTTTTTTTTTATTAATTTAAGATTTGGATTACATTGACCACAGAATAATTTCGATTAAGCTGAATAGCTATGACTTTGATGAATCCTTTATAGCACTTCCTACTTAACAGACATAATTCTGTACGTACCTTAAATGGATTTGATTCCTAAAAAAATCAGTGCTACTTCTGGAACACCCCAAGGGTAAAATATTGGCCCCTTGCTATTCTTGCTTTTCGTTAATGATTTGTTATATATTTTAACCATGCTTAAAAAAGAAAATGTTGAGGATTGTTTATTTACTCAAATTTAGCTGAACAAGATTGAAAATTAGTGTGACAAAAAAAATCTCCAATTAAACATTCAAAAATAAAATAGCTTAACTATTATATTAAATAAAGTGTATACTGAATTTACTTACCAATTAAAGTCTGTGTGAATCTATACACGATCTTGTCTGTTGTAATTCTCATGATTCCACATACACATTTTAATTCGCTCTACTGCGAAAGAAGCGTGTGTTCACCTTTTTAACTGTTTTTGATCTCAACCGGTCTCGCCTTGTCCAGCCTCTCATTTTCACGCACTGTGTATGTCTGATTGGCTCCGGTGCAAGTGCTTGAGAAGGAAAATGTTTTTAATATCTAATTTAAAATAAAGTTTTAAAAGTACTTTATTTTTCGTATGTGAGTTTACAATTAGAATATGATCCCATGATTTGGGGCCCATTTCCTAATATTCATCAATTGGCTGTTTATGTTGGTGTTCAGAGGAAATTTCTGAAGTTTTTACAATATAAAATCTGAGGAGTATCCCCCAAAAGAGGCTATGATGAACACCTGTCTTTAAGTTCCTTGAATTTTCAATCGTTACGTGCTATTTATAATAGGCATTATTTACAAATTTTTACTCGAGAAAATTGATTATATATTCAAGGGAAAGTATAGAGGAGTTCGACAAAAATATTTCACTAGTAAAAATACATAAGTGTTACAATGAAATACCATTTAGAGCTCCAAGATTTTCTACAGAAAGAAATACTCTTCACTTACCTGTGATTAGAATTGTTGATTGGCTAGGGTCATCTTTTTATATTATGTGCAATAGTGTAAATGGCATCGGTATAATCCGTGATGTGCATTATAACACAGCTTCAATGAGCTGACCAAAATTATTGTCACCGCCTGTATCAATCGTCTTATCGTCAGTTTGTGTAATTTACGCCAAAATTTGAGTTATCTGGTACCGCTCAAGAGGCATGTGGTTCGTGGACGATGGGAACACCCATTCATAACGTAGTTTCAGTTAGAAATATTTGGATTAAACCTGATTCAGGAAAATGGATCGGAACAGCACCAAAAATATTTGAAGGGTTGTTAGTGTTCTATAAACTTCGTGTTATGTTAGCGCTGTTCATGGTAGAAACACGGAAGAAGGTTGATTTGTAACGGTTGTATGTACCTATGTATATTGGGTTGTTATCCCGTTTTACTTATACTACTTAACCGATTTTGGCCAAAAAAATAAGAAAAACCTTGAAGAATAATAAAAACAGAATATTTCCGAAAACCTATGAACAATTTTTTTGCCAACTGTCCTTAAAATTAATCAAGTCTACGAAAATAATGTACTATGCTATAACAACAATACTTAATAATATGGTTTAAAGTAAGTTGTACTGCATGCTTATGGGACAGCGTCCATATTCAACTGGATTTGGTAGACGTTAGATGCACAAATGGTAGCAAGATTAGAGTCTCACTTTATTCACCGGTCTTTGACACAAATTTCGATTAGCATAGCTCGTCGTACTTGGACCCAAATGTGCTTATTGCAATGATACGTCATGAGTATACACCAGTAATTCCAGGTATGTAGTAGAAATTATATTACTTGATATTCGTTATTTCGAATATTGTTCAACTATTTGCATACCCTTAATTTTCCAACGAAATTATAAATACAATTATTTAACATTGCAACTGTGTGACTGCAGTTGTGCTGACTAATATTCGTTGGATTGTCAATCTTATAGCTCTGATTATTTATGGAAAAATCGAGGTGAAAATGAGCTTCATGAGACATCATCGTGTGATCGATTTCATTTTATTCTTAGATCAGTTCTTGAAAATTATGAGGCAAGGCGTTGGTGGTGATACTTACACACCAAATCTGGCACCAATTGTTTTTCGTGTGTCAACAGGAGTAAATCTGCAATAACTTATTGACACCCTTGGATTGGACATTAGGTAGGGACCTAACCCATTTTTGGATTGACTTTTCCGGATTATGCTAAATAATATCCTCCACCTGTTGAACGTTTTATTCATTTCTGATTAATTGTTGATTTTTAGGTCATAGAAGATGATGATAATTTAGTGATATGTACCTTATAATTTAGTTTTGTATTTTCTGTAAGTATTTAACTCTCTAAGTATATAGTGAAAAAATTAAACCGCTAGCGTTAATATTAACCCTAATATTTTATTTAGAATTCGTAACGTATTTAAAACGGCCGACGGAGCGGATGATGTCACACGACTCCTCTGGCCAATATTCTTGGCTATAGATGTCGGTCTCGGATGACTGGGGTCGGGCAGGACTCTTGCCCTTTACCCCAATACATCGCTGTAGACCGGGGACCAGCCTCGTGCAGGGCGGGCGAACTTACTTTACGTCGGCACCACTCACAAATGTGAGCGGTGCAGACGATTTCGGCCCACCTCTCTGGGTCCTGGCTCGTTGGACCTTGCTGGCTAAGGCCTCTTCTGGCGTGCTTCTGTCTTGATCTTCTTTCTTCGCCAGCTTGTCCCCCCCCGGGGGGTGTCATCGGTCTGTCGGGTGTTTTGGGTTTTTGGCAGGAGTGACTGCCGTACACAGAATGTCAGTTGTCATCCTGCCATCCGGATCGTCGGTGAGGTAAGGATGAGCTGTGTAGCTCGAGGAATACTCCCCTGGTTATGAGTTATGCAGTTATATCGAGTTTAAGCGTTGAGTGGTAGGACTTATCACTCAACGGTTTAGGAGATTTCGTTGTACACTGTGCGAAGGGGGTGTGGTGTTATTTTTCGTTGCTTAACTTATTTCATTCTGTTATTTTTTGTATATAGAAATATGTGTTCTCTAGAAAATGGATACGTTAAAGCTGATTCCAACATTTTGCCATGTGTGCACATTTTTGTGGTTATGAAAAATTTTAAAAATAATAAAGATTGCACATGTGCTGAAATGAACTAGTTATAGAGGTAGGTTAACTAGATAGATATCTATTTTAATAAAGTCTACCAAATTTATCTGAATTTTAGGTCAGCCAGAAGAAATTACGGTGATAACGTTGTTGGTTATGTGCAACTAAAACTAGTATATTAGCGTACCCAGATTAGGGCAACAATATACAGAAAGTAGATATTTTCATAATAATTTAAAAAGTGTGTACGTTGTAATTTGCATAATACCTAAATAATATTCTCTAATCATGATAAAAGCAAATAAATCAAAAATAATTAATTGTAAAAATAAAAGTTATTTTATAATGCGTATAATTTTCCATATCCCCTTCAAGCTACAAATTTTATTATCATACAATTTTAAATAACAACCTATTACACTACATTTTATCCTCACAATATTTTGTCCCTCTATTTTTAACAAATTTCTCCCTGTGAATAGCTTGTTACCACAAATTCCTAATACTTTCATCACTTGGTAATGAAATAAATATTTTATTGGAAGTAGACATTGATGTACTTTTACAGTCCGGAACTATACAATATTTATCCATATTAATAACAAAATACAGAACACTTAAAAGAAATGAACGAAATTAGCACGTCCGTCGTGTGTGCCGTACGAAACTATATGGTAACAGGCGAGCTGTCGACCGCCAGAAGTGGTGTGACATCACAGGCGTTTTCGCGCGTTCTATTTTCATTATTTATTTTGAGGGAGAAGCAGCTAATATTTTGTACATTTACTAACAATGTATACTTTATATGAATTAAAGAAAAATGCTAAATGAGCGGACCCAAAACATGTAAAGAAATAAATTATTAGTTCAAATGCTTATTTTGGGCTCTAGAGTTATGCTATGACATTTGTCATATTTAATTTCACGAGTGCATTCTACTAAATCTTTAGAGAAATAGAGAAAAATTAAAAATAAAATAATTCTGGGGCGGTAGTCTACTGGATCAAATAAGTAAATACAAAGAAATTGTCACATATTCTAAATAAGACAGTCGTACAATCACTTACAAAATAGTTATATCTTATAAAATAATAAATCTATTATAATACAGCGAGAATCAGAGGAAGCTGCGCCCCCGAGCATATAATATTTTACTACTATTTACTTCCTTTCTTCCAAGCATTACTAAAACATGAAATGCTAAAACTCGGTATACGATGAACAATTTATATTGTTTTAATAATTCGAAAAAATATTCTTCAGTTTTCTTATACATATTATTTCCGGGTAAAAGGTTTCTGATTCAACCTGAATAATAGTAGCTTTAGCTATCAGCTAATTTGAGTTTGTAATACATATCAAATAGCTGTGATATGTTGGTATATTACAGTTTATAGTTTTTTGTAAAATAGTTGAAATTTGCTAGTAGTAGCACAAAAATCTTTTAATATTTCTTTATGGTCGATATTACTTCGATCTTTGAATTAGTGATCCCAAAAACTTTGATGTACCAAGTTCCATGCAAATCTGCAAAAATTTTAAACTTGTGAGTGCCATATTAAATCTGAATGTTTAAACTTTAACAGTAAATTGTGAAATCTCCATGTAGATATACCACGTAAATATGCAACAATTTTGCAATCACGTCATCGTTGCTAGTATGATGACGGTGTATGACCTTTTAATGAGGCTCCATGGTGATTTATTTTTTTCGATGAAAAGTAAAATGCCCTATATGCAGTTTTAATTTTCTATTTTACAGTTCCTTTACTTTTCAGTTGGTTCGTCTGATAATTCCTAGATGTTTCAGTTTGTTAGTCGCTTTTAAGGTGATGTAGTTGCCTTTTTGTATTTTTCTCCGCTGACCGGACTTAACATTTTTTATTATACCCTTCTTGAAGTTTGCTTCAATCCAGATGTGTCTAGATTCTGTATGTATTTAAGAATATTCTGATCTCCTTCCATGACGCTTAGGAGATCACCGACGTTTCTGTCTTCGTTAGAACTTGGCGTTTCCCTTATTGTACTTTATGCTCCGATTAAAGAACTTATGTCTAGATACATAACAGGCTATCTTTTCACTATATACCTTGTTTGCTCCTAACATAGTCACATTATATGTCCATTAAAATGGATAGAAGAACATCACATCCCATAGGGAACAGTGGCGTTGTGTGTGTAGAAAATGTGTAGAATGGTAAATATTTTCATTAAAATGAATTATTGCAATTCCTGCATTACCGGCTCTTTTATACAACGTGATGTAGGCATACGATATTACAGTAAGACAATACGGTAAGATAAATTTGTATTGAAAGGATATTAAAATTTAATTGGTATTCACTTTATAACTGTAAACTGAACTTCATCATGTTGCGACTATGGAACGATCGATTTTTGTCTTTTCTAAACTGCTTTCTGCAAACGGCACAGCACTTTGCACTAAATATATTGTCACTAAACTGTGTAGATATGAATAGAGAATATTATTTAGGTATTAAGCAAATCACAACTTAAAATAAAAAGACTTCTTCACCACATTTTGATCGAAAAACACTTATTAACATTAATGGCGGATACTGTCAAAAGAGTCAAACTGAAATTATGATAATCGAACTTACCGATCGTACCCGAATCGGCCGCGAATAGATCGACTAGCCAATCAAGAACTTATGGGAAGAAGTGCATTAGATTGTAACTATCTCAGCAACATATAAATCAGTACAATTATGTATCTAGATATAAGTTCTTTAATCGGAGGCTTTATGTCACTTGATCTAGAACCGTGGTGATAAGACGAAAGGGTAGCAGGTATCCTTGCCTGTTTGGTTTTCGTCGTCTGTGTAAACTATTGAATTGCAGTGCTTTCATAAAAGCAGGCTGCTAGGCAGGATGTTGACTATGACCTCGTGACTAATAGTATCAAATGCCTTTTGGAGATCTATCTCGATCATTTGTAGTTTTATCCCTTCTCTGTTCATATTGTCATGTGTTAATCTGCTTTTGATGAATGTTGTCTAGCAGTTTGGTGATGTTTCTCGAGTTGTTCGAGCAGCAATTGCGTAGTATTTGTATTATACATCTGGAAAGTTGTTATTCCTTTATAATCATCTATATTCTGTGGTGATTTGACTTTGGATAGGGTATTTTTATGGTCATGTTCCATTCTGTAGGTAGATGCATGATTTCCATCCATACTCTGGTGATAATTTCTGAGATTTCCCCCGTAGCCTTTTCGGTCTTGTTGATCCTATAATGGTGACTTGTTCAACGTCCATTATTCCGTTTTTTATGTTAATTCTGTTCGTTTTTTCTTTGTGCTCCATTCTTCTTCAGGTTCTTACTCCAACGTTGCTGTAGTATGTATCTCCTCGTGGGCATATTGTGTTTCATCTATATTTTTTCAAATATCTGGTTTGGTTTAGCCATTATCCTGCTGGAAGAGTTTGTGTTTTTGTTCATATTTGTTAGTTGTTTTCTTTCTTATTTGATTCGTAGATAATTGCTCCTTAGAAAGAAAGGCAAACTTAATTCCTTTTTTAGGGTTCTTACTCAGAAATTAGACAGGAACCCTTATAGAATTAATGGTTTTTCCGTGTGTTTTTCACAGCGGTTTATCACTGAATCTATTTCAGTTAGAAGCATGAAGTATCACATGTAGCTAGAGTTTGGTGTTTCAAAGCCAGCTCGGGCTCAATGTCCAAAAATGTTTTCTGAAGCCCTTTTATATGTCAAAATGAATTCGAAAGACAATCTTGGCAAGTGGCGTATCGTGTAAAAGATCCAAATGTAAAAATTATTTATTATTTTTTCTCAACTACATACTCATTAAAAATTTAAATTTCTGCTATATCTTCTTTCATTTCCGAAGATATTATATAAAAAATTCCGAAGAGACAGAAAATCGGAAATGCCTGACGATAAGGAAATTTAAGGAAAACTATAACAAACTTTCTATTGTTATTGATATGTAAATTATGAATCCACGTTCATATATTTAATATGAAGGTTGAGAAATAGGTGGAGATGTTGAGAAAATAAATAAAAGTGTTTTAAATGGACGGAACTTTATTTAAGCTTTGTTAATCATCAATAATATATTAAACTCCTTACGTACCTAACGAATGTTACCTTCTGTAACGATCGATTACTTATCATTATAACCTAATCGAACCTGAATTCAGCCTGAGAAACAGACTAACCATTTAATTCTAATTTGGATATGCTTTTTTATATCCATGTCTGTTTCTACTGGACAACTACAACTATCACTAATAAATTGAAACTTATCAACGCAGCAATTTAATATTACCGTTTACAAAATTTTGTACTTGAAATACCTTCTCACTACGAAACATTTTAAAATCTCAAAAACAATGTAAACATTGTGATTCGAAAGCAAAATACGGATATCGGTATTTTTAAAAGGAATATAAAGTTTGTTCAGGACTCTTGAGTACCTAAACGGAGAGTTGTACGAAATGACTTATACTATTTTACCGGTTATCAGCAGGTGTCTAAAAATAGAGAACCCAAAGGTGAATTATGAATTATTTTTACTCTCGTACACCTAAATAAAAAAACAACTGAAGGAAATTGAACCACTTTCAAAAAGAGGACCATTAAAAATTATGAAATAAGATTTCACCGTTGCCCGGTTAACTGAACCTTATTACTGAATATCGATATTGAAGTCGGTTAAAAGTATGTTTGATTTCGTTGTTTGTTTATTTTTATAAAGCTTTTTTACTGGCCCCCTATTTACCTTCTACATAATAAAAGAAAATACCCGTTATTTTAAATTTTTAAGCTTTAACATCAGACTCTTCTTCAGAATCCTGAAATTCCGATGTATCAAATTTCATGTAAATCTGCAAAAATTTTGCAACTATGGCATCAATATTGGATTCGGCATTTAGAATTTGTAATTGTTAACAACTGTATGAGCTGCTCCGAAAATAGCTTAACCTTAACTAACAAGTTTAATACACGATGAAAGGACGTATCTTATGTAAATTGACCCTCAGTTAAATTGGCTAAATTTTTAAGCTTTTGAAGAATTTTGAAAAAAAGTTAGTGTTAGTAAACAGGGCCGGATTATCCATAAGGCTAACTAGGTCATAGCCTAGGGGCGCCAATACGCGAAGGAGCCCACTGCTTATTAAAAAAAATATATTTCCTCTCTCTCCGCTAATCAATTTTCGTTTTCGAGAAAAAAAACCTGGACGATAAATTTTTTCTTTTCAAATTTCTTCCAACGCTTGTCAATTTTGAACCTGGACAAAATTTTTTTTTAAGATTTGTCCCCCTCGTCCATCAATTTTGAAACTTCGTGACCTTGCCTATGAATAAGAGGGCGCAAATACATGATTAGCCTAGGGGTGTGCCAATCCTTAGTCTGGCCCTGTTAGCAAGGAGAAAAACCCTGTTCTTTAAAAAATAAAATCTGGTAGTAAATATAAAAATTATAAAATATTTTAAGAAAAGAATATACATAAATATATAAAAATACTATATAGTATACTGAGGTGCCTTTTGCCAATCAAGATCGCATCATCAGATGATTAATATATTCATACTTTATTAACCAATCAAAACGTACATTTTCAAAAAAATCGAACAATAGGATTTGTTTAAAGTGAGAAAAATGGCTATCGATAAATGGAAAAAATCGAGAAAAATGTATGTTACGTTTTTCGCAGTAGCCATGTGTCAAATTAAAGAAGTCATTGAAATTATTAAAATCTGACATTCCACGTTTTCATCTTGATTTCTGTACACAGAATGAATGAGAAAAAGCGATTTGGTGATGTTTCACAAGAAAATATTAACGAAGCTATGAATGAAAGTGTCCCAGTTAAAACGAGAAACACTAAAAATTCTATATGGAAACAATTTAAAGCTTTTTGCAAAGAGCATTATTCCCTCGAAAAAGATACGACTACTATGATGAACTTACAAATATTTTGACTGACTGGGGTTATAACATGATAAAAAACATTAGAAAATGTTTTTATTTTTTATTATAAATCGTTATTTTTAAAACATTAAATAAACAGTTTTGTTGTTTTAATAGTTACAGTCCCACAAAAAAAAAAAAAAATTGGAACTGCTGTCGAGACAACTGTATCCCTATGTAATTTTCGACGCTGAATCCGAATCCCAGGTCAAAAAAAATCGTACACCCCCAAAATCAACCTCTAGCGCTAAAAAACACTCCCTAAACATGGTGAAAATGACAACGCTTCATGAATAGTCTTAAATCTCAATAAATATAATTAAATATAAACATTCAAGTATATAACGCATAAACACTACTTTCCATTGAAAATTACCTCCATGAGTGGGTGAACCTACCCCTTCTACAACAGGAAACTTTAAAAAAATGCAGTGATTGTAAAAAAAAGCTTACGATGCCCAGTTTTTTTGGAGAGAGTGAGTAACTGTATTAGTTCCAATGCGATGCTCAAAATCTACCTCCATAGAGTGGCGGAAACCACCCCTAGGTTAAAATTGCAAGGGAAATTGAAAAAAAAAAAGGTAATAACAGATACCATGAACACCCCAATAAAGAGCTCAACTTGACGTATACTTAATCCGCATTCAACACTCGTATGCGGTTGTCAATGCGCCACCTACCGGCTGGTCAAAAAACTATATAGTCAGAAAATTATATAGATGTTTTTTCTGAATTTTTAGACATTCTTTTTAGAGGCCATATAAATAAGTAATAGTATTTTCAGAGAACTCTTTTTAGGAGTCATCTAAGCAACTGCAATTTAAATTTAGGTTTCCGCCACTCTATGGGGGTAGTTTTTGAGCATCGCATCGAGACTAATGCAGTTACATACTTTTTCTAAAATAACTGGGCATCGTAAGCTTTTTTTGCAATCACTGCAGTTTTTTTAAATTTCCTGTTGTGTGAGGGGTAGTTTTCAGCCACTCTTGGGGGTGATTTTCAATGGAAAGTAGTGTTAACTCTGTATTTATGCGTTATATACTTGAATGTTTATATTTAATTCGATTTATTGAGATTCAAGACTATTCGTGGAGCGTCATTTTTACCCTGTTTAGGGAGTGTTTTTTAGCGCTAGAGCTTGATTTTGGGGGTGTACGATTTTTTTTGACCTCGGATTCGGATTCAACGTCGAAAATTACATGGGAATACAGTTGTCTCGATAGCAGTTCCAATTTTTGTTTTTTTTTTGTGAGGCTGTGTTATTTTAGATAATATTTTTTAATCATATTTTAATCTTCTGTAATACACACGAGGTTAATTTTCTACTTGGGTAAATTTTTTTTGAGTGACTCAAACCTGTTTTCCATGAAAATTATGCTCGAATTAAGGAACATAGGAAAAATCGCTCCACTTCGTGTCGCGATTTTTCATGCCCTTAATTCTCGAGTAATTTTCATCGGAAAACAGGTTTTTGTCCAAAAAAAAATTACCCAGTAAAAAATCGACCTCTTGTGTATTAATACCCGATTAAAATTACAAACACAATTATACCTGAAAAATTACATATTTTTAAAAGACTGCGAAGAATATGCTATAGAATATTCAATGAAAATTTAATAATGCGGCGAAAAATATAATGTTTAGATCACATTTTTTCACATAAATTAATTTATTCGCCTAAAGTTAAGTAATTTTTTAAGTTTAAAAAATAGAAAGATGAGAAAAAAGTCAAGACGTAGTTTTGTTGTGTTCTCATTTACTCTTCAGAACCCAGTATCTTACGAGATATTGACTGTATAGTAAAATTATAACTAATTATACATAAGACTATCAGATCTGCATACCAAATATGGCAAGGAAGGATACATCCCCAAACAACTCTTAATTATGTTAAACATAGTTTTTGTAAGAATAGCATTTTTTGACAAAAACTAGTTAACACATTTATTTTTTGGTAAAGTCAATTTTTAGCGCAGTTTCAAAATTTTAAAATTTCGACGCACTTTTCAATCTTATGGCTATTGCGCCACATGTGGTCGGGCGACAGGAAAAATGTCGATTTTTAGGGTAGTTTAGAAAATTGTTATTTTATTGTTTCTAATAGTTTTGCTAGGTTCTACATCAGTCTCACCGAAACTTTTTCCTATCATCTCCTTGGTGACATCAGCTCAACGTTTCAGAGGAAGTGCTCTTAGGGTACGGACATGCCAAAGATGTTACGCCGCTAGAAGTTCAGCTCACAGTTCAGCCAATTAATTGCCGCGATGCCGGGTGCACATGCCGAAGAAGTTTATCAATCAGTTCAGTGTTTCGTTCAGTCTCTCGGGGGATTGACCTGCTTTTATTGTATCTCATGTAAATAATTTCTATTTCTGCAGTGTGTTGCCGTTTGTTTGGAATCACCACCATAAAACATGTATTTTAGGTCTGATTTAGGACTTTTTTTTAACGTAGATCTCTGAAAAGTGCATTCTTGTGATACATTAAATTTTATAAAACGCATAAGGTCGACCCGACCTACTACGTTTGTTAATGTGAGTGGAAAATTATGAAATGTAATGAAAGTTGCATGGCAATAATTATTATTATTGCAATCAGAAATTAAAATAATTAAAACTTAACACAAATTGACAATTAAAGAGGATTTTCATTGGCAATTTCAGCACTTTTCGGGAAAAATCCAAAAATAGGTATTTTTTTCACGAAATTTGGAACAAACCTAATTGAAAGGTTGCCGAATCCAGCGAAGTACTCAGATTTGAAATAAAGAAATCGCTAATAAGATTTCATCATTTTCCAACCACAAAAACAAAAGCAGTAGGTCGACCTTCTTTCTATGTTTTATAAAATGTGATATCACAAGAATGCACTTTTCAGAGATCTATGTTAAAAAAAACGATCTAAATCGAACCTAAAATAAACTTTTTATGTGGATGGTTCAAAGTAAAACGGAACACACTGTATAATCGCTTATCTATTATATAATTTACTACAAACGATCCAACTTGCTGGAGCTAACATTGTCGGCATGCTTTGAACTCATTCGCAAAAGTGAGATGGTCTGCTGGAAATCCAGCAATCTTTAAAGCATACCGACAAGGTTGGCTTCAGCAAGTTGGATCGTTTGTAGACCCCAAATTAAGGACTGGCGAAAAAAACAGCCACAAAATCGAGTTGGGATAATAAGTTTATGAAGTTTGTTTAAGGAAAGAAAAACATATCATAAGTTTTTGTACTGCCGCACAGTGACGCGAATCGTGATTTTTTCGTTCAAAATTATCTAGAGGCCTTGTTTCGCAACCGATTGACATCTGAAGTTTTTATTGCCGTAATCATTCCGGGCAACGTTTTCGTAAAAGATACTTTGTCGCAGTGCAGACCACGCCCACAACCGTATTAAAGTAAAGTATACGCGGCCACAGTGCTGTCCCGCAAACGGCCAAAAACCACCTCCAAATGGTCAAACGCGTATTATAATTGTTTGAGGTACTCAACTTGGTGACCCCCCGTTGTGGAGAATGGTGAACACCGGTGATGGTGGAATTGCTCCACGGGGTGACCCGCACCTGTAGATGTCCATAACAACCCTCCAAAGGGGTGAGAGTGCATTCTCCGCCTCCGCCCCACTTTGAGGAAAAAAACATTATGAAAATGCGAAGATGAGGTATTTCTTTGCCATTGAGGTGGTGAACGGGTGTCAAGCACTCGATTCGTGGTCCTTTCTGTGTTCTTCATGCTCGAAAATGGAAGGGAGAACCTTTTGTCCAGTGGTATGATGAGAACGCTCTGGGAGGATGGTTATTGGCCGTTGATCGGGTTGACAGGTGTCAGGCATGCGCTCCAGGGTCCTCTCAATGATTGGCAAGCTCGACAACGGTTGATCAATAAGATAGATTCCGTGATACATTATCATACGCGTTTACCCCGTTTAGGGGGTGGTATTTGGCCGTTTGCGGGGTGGGTCACCACAATGAGAAGTTCTGCCACCACTACGGTGTTCAGCATCCTCGGAAACGGGGGATCAACCAAGTAGCAGTCCCTCAAACCATTATAACACGCCTTTGACCCCGTTTGGTGGTGGTTTTTGGCCGTTTGCGGAGTTGGGACACAACCACGATGTTCAGCATCCTCTAAAATGGGGGAGAGAACTAATCTCATTAAATCAGACAATAGTCGGGTTTCTCGTGTTATTTTCCGACTCACACAATCCACTATAGGCAATAGATCCTCGTGTAAAGTTGAAAAATTCTTAATAGTGTGAGGGGTTATGACGTTATGCGGGGCGA
The DNA here is from genome assembly GCA_936432065.2 of Rutpela maculata. Taxonomy (NCBI): domain Eukaryota; kingdom Metazoa; phylum Arthropoda; class Insecta; order Coleoptera; family Cerambycidae; genus Rutpela; species Rutpela maculata. Next base: position 287,066,175 of record OW386285.2, on the reverse strand, counting down.
GACGAACGAATACGCCGCCGGCAAGTAGATCTTCCGTCTTTACTCCACTTACCACAGCTCTTATATTAAGTGAGTGCGAAGGTACCGGTGATTTGACGAGGCTTGTAGAAAAGCGTAGACTTTGCGATCTGCTGCCAATGGTGTTTCAACGGCAACGCCTATGTAGGCGTGCATCGATCACTATTGCGAATTTTTATACTATACCTAGGTTTTATTAAAAACTCTGTGCGCAGATATATTTTCAGTTAACCATAGAGGTGGTGTACACTGTGACAAGGAATATTTTACAAAAATGCTTCCGCCGTCGTTATATCTACTTTACCTATTGATTCAAATTTTCTTCCAAAACATTTTGAACATTTTTATTGTTCAAATAGGCTTAGTATGTCATAAAACGTCAAAATTTTAAGTTTGAGCGGAAAAAAAAATTCTGTCTGTCGGTCTGTCTGTCTGTAAATTTTTTGTGCGCACGATTACTCTGGAACCGTTTAAGATATTGACTTGAAATTTGGTACACGTATGTATTTTAACGTGATGTGGAATTAGATTATATTTTCATCTTATTCCTTTGAAGGGTTGGGGAGTATGGAGCATGGACTGAATGGGTCAAAGGGGGTAAATAGATAAAGCAAGCAGATATGAGTTCATAAAATTGGTATTGGTATTTAGTAGTGATATTTAGTATTAGTATTTATACAAGAGAATCTGTAAAAGTTCTCATTAGCCACCCCCATTACCACCCCCACACCGTTATTAAAGGGGGTGAAAAAAATTGTGATTTAGTGTGTGTATACAAGAACCAAAAACCTCGAAATATTTTTTTACTTCATCCACCCCCACTACCGCCCCCTATCACCCACTGCCTATGTGGCATAAGTTTTTGGGGTAGACGATTTCAAATATTACATTATTAAAGTTCCATAAGTACTTATTTCATATATACATACATACAAAATGTTTTCGTTGTGAGAGACTTGAATGGAAAATCTGGATGTGGAAGTAATGATTCCTTGGGCAGCGGTTTTTCCACTGCCTACTCAAAACATGTGATGCTGTTTATGGCGTTTGTCCCACAACGCTGGAGCATTGAATACTAAATCTATTAATTCGTCCTTTTTATTCATTTTCACTTTTCCACAAAATAAAAATAAAAAGATAGGTACCCAATATATCGTACACATATTTCTACATGATGGTTATATACTGCACGGCGAATCTAGACAAACGTAGTGTGTACTGGCTAAACCTCCTGTTGATTCTCCCTCACAATTCTTCAAAATTAATCCGCATGTGTACCGTCACTGGTGGGAACTGTCGTTGAAATTAAAATACGGCACACGCACGCACGTATTCAATGTCGGAAAAGCCATTGCTACTTTTTCAATTTAATAGCTGTTTTAATTAAAAACCAATAATTATAGTTGTTAAATACCCCACTGTCCCTACTTCTGGTGTAGGTATATAATAATCATAGGTAAAAAAATTATTCATAGAAATATTTACTAAAATTATGTAACATATAAAATAAACATATAAAAATGATTTTAAGATAATAATTATTATTATTTTAATTATAAAGCAATAATTAAGGTTGCTAGCTATAACTTAAAAAATAATCTATAGAAATATTTATTCAAAATTTGGTAAATATTCGCGACTCCCGAAACCTACCTCTCTACTACCATGTAAAAACAAACTATTTTGTTTCCAGGTGAACATGTTGGTAGACTTCGGAAGTAAACTACTCTGGTAGCATCCCCAGTATGTGCGGCCACATTTAAATGTACAGGTTTGTTTAACAAATTGATGACTTCGATGCATGGACTGAATTTGTGGGCTGAACTTCTAGCTGCGAGGCAACTTCGGGATCTCTGTACCTCACACCAAATATATAAAATTATGAATGGCCAGCTACAGCGGTGAGTTCCATATAAACTGCTAGAATGAACTGCTGCAAGCAACCTCGGCATGTGCGGTCCCATTTAAATGTACAGGTTTATTCTACAAATTGATGGCGGCTATCGTAGTGAACTACACACTGAACTACTAAGCATCTTTGGCATGTTCGTACCCTTAGACTTTTGCCGTATCTTTGATAAATTTCTATAGTAAAGAGATGGGGCTTCACAAATTAAAGGTAATTGGATAATATTTATCGAAAATAGACGTGCTCAAATCAATAGAAATTTCATGAACATATGTGCAAAGTTTCATTAATCCACTATTTTTGACAAACTATCTATAAATTACAGTAAGAAATATATCTAGGAAGTTGTATTCTCAAAAATCTCAATTGTATAACTCATACTTTTTGAAAGCATCGATAGTGATTTGCAATAAAATCTTTTGTTTACTTTGTATAATTGCATAGACAAAGAGTATAAGATATTTTAATATGGGTAATTTAAGACCATCGGGCCATTAACGATAAAAAAAAATATGAAAAGAATGCCGCTTGCCACCCAATAAAATAAATTTACAACCAGTTATTACTATACTAATTATTGTTATACTACTTATTTAATGTATTTAGAAAATATAACCCATAAAAATTACCACACCGCTTTATCTATTAAGCCATTAGGGTTCTCTAAAGTTTGCCGGTATATTTTGTGTAAACATCATTAAATATGGCAAAATATAAACTCACCTAAATGGTATACTTACAATAACGGCATATTACAAAGGGATCGGCGCAGCGTGGAAATAAAGATAATTAAAATTAGTATGGGTTAATGACAAATCTATAATTTAAATCATATAGATTTTCTTTGTTTGCCTATCTACGCAAAAGAGTATCATATAATTTATGATTATCAGTTTTGTAATTAACATTTTCCGTCACGTATTTTCTTCCTAAAGCAAAATATATTAATTGGAAGATATATATGTAGTGGACCAATAGTACACGGAAATTAGCAAATATAGAAGAAAAAAATTATAATAAGCTGATATTTCCCGAATCGACAGTTGATGGGGGTAGGAATACAGGATCAAAAAGTTCCCATCCCTAACTAGTGAGCTTCATCCCCTTTTCACCCTTATAATGACACCGTGCTGGTTTTTCAATAATATTTTGGAAATGTGATGTTCTACGACAAAACTAGAGGTATTGAAAAATATTGAGAATTAAATTTTCTATAAAACATGTCTTATAGATCGTTTGCAGATTATTAAGGGTGTTTACGTTAATTGACGGCAAACTTCGGAGTAGGTAACAAAATGGCTTTATTCTTGCTCAAATTCAATTTCGTCGGTCCGTTCTGCATTAAAGCATGCTTGTCCGTGACAGTTCATACACATAGCCGAACATTTTAAACCAACCTTTAAACATCCACATCACTTTCCGCAGCTCTTTTTGCAGGCACACGAAATTAACTCTAAAATTGATGATGGAGCTGCTGCTTCAGTAGTCACAACAGGTATTAAAATATCACCTGATTTCTTCCAGCCCCATTCTTCTGGCTTTGAAACATTTCCATGCCAAGCCTGAATTTGGTGGTAAACCCGCAACGAATGCTGTTGCAAAGCTGCGAACGTCGGGGGTGACCTTGCCAAAGTAACCGTTTGACTAGAATTGCCAACCGAGGTGTTAAACAGAACATACCTCTGATGATTTATTGACGTTTCATTTTTTTCTGCTTTATATAGTGCAAGAGCAAATATTTCCGCAGCCTCAGTAATATCCTGTTTTGTAGCATTTGGTTTGTTAAAGGTTTTAACAACTTCTTGTAAATTTGTTTTCGAGTTTAATAAATTTGTAGTTTGGAGTTTGCCTTTTCCAAAAAAAGCAGACGTTGTGTCACTACCACTAAATGCATGAACAAAAAGAACTGTTTTTGTTGAGTTTTTAAGAAGATTTGACAACTGTAAATCTTTAGAGCTATAAACTCTTGCTTTTATATTACCTTGGGCCTCCCTTAGTAAAACATACATCTAATATCATTTTCAGTTGGCGTTAGGGCAATAATTAAGGCAAGAAGAAGACAATTACGACCGGTTCGTATTTAAAACTTTTTTGAATAGCAGTTTGATCTATAACTGTATCAGCATCATCTCCGCAGTTACAGTTTGTATCTCTTCATTTTGAAAGGTCTGAACTAGTTGAGAAATGAATCGTTCTTTGTTGGCCAGATTGCTTAATAATTTTTCTTTAGGGTCTGTAACTGCCGTATTTTGATCAAAAATAACTGTGGGAGATGTTCTTCCTAAAATTCTCTGTTGGCATTCAATACTTTTTGTTCATTTTTTTTTACAGTTTACGATTTAATAACATAAAAAGTAATAGAAATATCGATACATAACACAAAATCTTTTTTGTAGAGAATTTTGTGACAAACCTTTTCCTATACTTATGTTTTTCCCTAAGATAAAGCGTTTAAAAGATGAAGAATCGTGGTGGTGATCTCAAAGACATCGGACGCGTTCAAGTTCGGTGCCAGTAATCTCGCTTAAATCCCGATTAAAATCCGGCACAATAGGATGAAATTACGCTGAAGTGAAAAATTATACGCAAAGTGATATATAAAATAACATTACAACAGTTAAGTTATTTGGCTAATATTTAATTAATGTAGGTGATTAGAATATCTCAGTGCATAACAAGTGAAAAGTGGAGAAACCCGAGAGCCTCTAGGAAACCATAAATTAATCAACACAAAGATAAGTCTACACTCCACTATACCACTTTACTTAAATTTATACCTATATGCTTTAAATGCTTGATAGTTCCTAGACAATAAATTAAAATAAGGGCACTAAATGTTTTTCTTTCAGCAAAAAATATACAAACCAAACTATTACAAAAATACAAATAATAATTAATAGCCAAAACCAAATTTCTTTCAGCCAATCAATAGAATTACGCGCGATATAATATTGGTGATAATAATAACCTGAAATAATCAGTGCTATTAAAGTGTGATTATACAGATTTTCTGAGTGAAACTTCAAGTGTGTTTTCTCATAATTACCAAAAATATTCAAACAAATTTAATCAAAATTGAACACGTAATGATCAGTGGCGCACTACTCTTAAAGTATACCTTTCAGGTGAGGTTCTCATAATTGCTAAAAATATTCAAACAAGTTTAACTTGGATTAGGTCAGAAATAATCAATGGGGCACTGTCAGTGTGTAGCGTCCAGACTGAATTCTTATGGCACCTCAATGTATGTATACGTGATACAGGTTTCTCTCAGGAAAATGGTTTCCAAGAAAATACGCACAGAAAAGAGCAATCTTGATACCTAGAGCAGCGGAAACTCAACTCAATAAATAGATCATATTCTGGTAGGCAGGGAGATGACTTATAGTGTTCTGTCACCAATGGATACCCATAAAAGCTTAAAAAAGTTAAATACAAAGTGACAACGTATAGAAGTTATATTTAAGTTTGTATAAGTGAATGTATTTGTAAAATAATTTATACCTCGGAATATTTTCAGCTTGATAAGGAATATTAGTTAGTGTTTAATTAGGTACACAAACCCAAACTTTCCACAGTGTTTCTCTCTAACGCAGTAAATCATAGCATATACATTGTGTAGTGGAAATCGTGTACCTGGAGACTTTAATGCACATATACTCCACACATGGTCTAACGAAAATGGAAACGCGCTGAAAAACCTAGCACACATGTTTGACTTAACAATAAGAAATACATGAAGTAAAAGTCAAACATGCATTGACACCTGGAGTAATGGAAGCTCAGTCATACAAATAGACCGTATTCTGGTAAGCAGAGAGATAAGGGGAAGGATCAAGAAGGTTAAAGCAAAAAGGACAGCAGAAAACCTACTGAAGAAAACGCTAACACTGAACAGCATCAAACTAAAAATAGGGAGACCATGTTACACATGGAAAACAACAATCGAGAGGATCATAAACAAACTGGGAAAGAAAAGCGAGGGGAAAAATGAAGAAAACCATGCTTCATATGGCTCTCGCTGCTGACAACAAGCATGACTCAAATCCAACCCAGCTTTGGAAATCAAGGAATTAGAAGACTCAGAAAAAGATGATTCGAAGAAGCAGAAACAAAAAAAGAGGAGCATAAACAGTAATAAACACTCCATATTAAGACACAACACATATTTCACACGAAGATTCATAAGAGACAGATACTCAGAACCAAAAACACAAAAAAGGGAGCTTAAACGCTCCCTCGCGACACAATGCGGTAACGCATCTCACAAATACCTACACCTCCCATCCCATATTCCTTTACCAGGCGCCATGTGGCACTCGCTGCTGGCAACAAGCATGACCTTAGTCCAACCCAGCGTGGACGTAGCAGGCCCAGCTGTATACCTGGGAGTGGCAGCAATGCCTACCGCACGCTGGTAAATCAATCAATCAATCAATCAAGATAAAGCGTTTAAAAGATATTGTAAAAAAAACCAGTGCGGTGTCCCTAAAGGTGGTGAGATAGGGATGAAGCTTATCCCTTGGGGGTGGGAACTTTTTTGATGTGTATTCTTACCCACATAAGCTAACTATTATAGACATTTCAGCTTATCATAATGTTTTTTCTTCTATTCCATATAAATTTGCCTAATTTCCGTGTACTACAAACAGTATTGAACCCCACAAAAAATTACTATTTTAACCGGAAAAGGAGGATAGTAATAAATGCACGTGACTTACCCTAACTTGGCATGACAACTTTTAGGTAACGAAAAATTAACAATTTGACGTAAATTACACAGCTCCACAAAGTAAAAGAAGTGGTCTGCTCCTGGAACTCCATTGGGTGACCACCATGTATTCCGACGTGCTGAATACGAATCAGGTGCCCGTTTAGCTCCATCACCCACCATTTTTTTGTAAATCGCGAAAATAACCTAAAAAAACTCATAATTTAGGTTATTTTCGCGATTTACTAAAAATTTGTGGGTGATGGACAACTGATTCGTATTCAGCATGTCGAAATACATGGGAATTACCCGATGGAGTTCCAGAAACAGCGCACTTTTCACTTTTTTTTGTGTTTGTTTAATATATTTGCATATGCGGTTTTCTATAAAATGGCGGAGGATCCGGTGATATTCATATATTACACAGGCACACACACAGAAAAAAATGTATTTCTGGGACTCCATTGGGCTACCCCCATGTATTTCGACGTACTGAATACGAGTCGGGTGTCCGTTTAGCTCGATCACTCACCAATTTTTAGTAAATCCCGAAAATAACCTAAATTATGAGTTTTTTTTAGGTTATTTTCACGATTTACAACAAATGGTGGCTGATGGAGCTAAACGGACACCTGATTCGTGTTCAGCACGTCGAAATACATGGAGCTGTGTTATCCATGGTGTCAGATTTTTTTACCGCAAATTATTTTAAAAAGAATCGAGCGAGCTGCCAATTAGTTAGCAGGGCACACGACAAAAATCAAAATAAAAAGTTATGAAGGAAACATGATAGAGCAATGAGACAAGGCTTGGAATAAAACAACATAATATTGAAAGTACCTATTTAAAAAAAGGTCTAGCTCTTACATATGTCTTACATATTACGGCGTTCTTGACAGAAGTTTGAGTATGATGTGAAATAACAGATACCTATATGCATCTCTACGCAGTGTCGGATTGTGGGTGCAAGGGCCCACCGGGAAAAATATGCAGGGGGGGGGGGGGCAGAAGAGAGATGTGGAAAGTCTGGAGGTGTACCCCCCAGCAACTCAGGTATCATTTCAGAAAATTAAAGTTAAATTGTAAGAAAAAATTATATAAATCTAAGATTTTGTAATAAATAATTTTTATTTTTTCTCTGAATATCAGTACAAGTTTTATTTTAAAATAAAGCTCATTTATACATAAAAATAAACATACACAAAAAATAGCTTTTTATAAAATATATAAAATAAAAAATTTTAAAGTTAATATTAAACAGGAAACATGAACAAACAAACCATTATGAGCACAAAAGGTAACAAATATATTTCTTTTAAAAAATGCTAGACATCTCACTAAAATAAACTTTACATTTCGTTATTTTCAAATTGAAAGTAGTGCAGAAGTTTCTTTAGTTTCTTAGCCAGGGTATCAATTAATTCATAATACAAATTTTCTAATAAATCCCATTCAACACTCATAATTAGAAATGCTTCTAACCTCTCCTGAGACAATAACGATCTTAAACTACTTAATTTTGAGCTTGCTATAAACTTTTTCGCAAGACACTTGTGTGCAAGAGAAGGTTAAAATATATTTATAGGCAATATACAAATTGGAGTATGCCGCACAGTGAAGATGATATTTTTCTAAAATTTTTAGGCAGCAGACAAAACAGCCCGAACAAGAATCATTTAAATGAATATGTTTTTTTTAAATCAGCACTATTTTCATTTTCGTTATCGCTGCTAAGAGGCGACTTGAAGCATCTTCATCATCACTATGTACAGTACATGTTTGTCATCTTGATTTCAGGCTGATGGTGAGTATGATCTTTTAAAGGTGTAAAATTATTAAAATTTTGTGCTAAACTGATAAGCTCATTCTTGATTAAACATTTCTTTAAAATTTCGTGGATCAAAGTAATAAAACGGTGATTTAAAAATATGTTTTTTTAAACTTTGCTTAACTTGTTTAATAATTAATTTAAATATTTCTATTTCAATATTTCAATCAAAAATACATTTCATATTATTTTTATTAAGAATATTAACAATATTACGGTCTCTCGACGCCAGAGGCCTCAGGGGCTCCAAAATTGGTAAGTCGAGGGCCCACCGGAAAATTTCCCGGTTTCCCGGTGGTACAATCCGACGCTGTCTCTACGTTTTGCAGGTTTTCATTAAAATACATATGAAAATTTAAAAAGTAATAAATACTAAACTGTGTTTATTTTTCTGAATTTGAAGATACTTTTACCTATTCACGTTAATTTTAATTATTTTATTTATGCTCCTTACTTTATGTTTTCTGAAGATTTGTTTTTATAATTAATTATTTTTTATTTATTTGCTTTCATGATGATTAGAGAATATTACATATATTAAGCAAATCACCACTTACATATATTTTTAATTATTTTGAAATTACCTACTTTCTGCATATTGTTGTCCAGATTAGGGCAACAGTAGGTAATTTCATAATAAATAAAAAACTATGTAAGTGTTGATTTGATTAATTCCTAAATAATATTCTCTAATTTTCTGAAGATGTTTGGCTACTGAGGCTTTTCTTTAAATTGTTTTATTTTCCTTTGAAACCGTGAACTTGTTAAAATTTGAAACATAAATAGAACATGAAAACACCAAATGTTTCTGCATTCGATTAAATTAGTATCACCAAATTGTTTTTGCGGTGTAGTTTTCTTAACGATAGTGTTCAAAATTGCGTAATTACTAATTTCTTTAAGTAAAAAATAGTCCCTACTGTTTTAATGTTTTGTTTAATTACGTGATATTATTATACTTAGACCTGCTTTGGTCATTGAATTACATTGTTCTATTGTTTCTCATTTATACTTTCTTGAGACGTGTTCTGTCTGTCTGTAACTTTTTTGTGTGCACGATTACTCTGGAACCGTTTAAGATATTGACTTGAAATTTGGTACACGTATGTATTTTAACCAGATCTGGAACAGGATTGTATTTTGATTTTTTCCATTGAAGGGTTGAGGGGTAAATTATGGTGAATGGGAGGCAAATAGTAAATCAAGCAAGTAAGAATCTATAAAATTGGTATGTTAGATCACGGTTTACATGAATGACTTTTTAAAAACTTACTTAAATAGAGCCAACGTTGGCTCTTGGGGAAGGAATATAATAATAATTAGAAGTGTTTCATTCTAAGTGAGTTTAATAACTGATTCAATAAAGCGTGTTTAGTCATATTTATAACATACAGAACCTGAGTAAGCAAAATATAGAACAAAGGAATTGCAGTTCTGCAGTCAGCAAAAGTTATGAGAAACAAAGATGTAATATGATATCTTGAAGATAAGCAATTAATAAAAGAAGTCGTTATCCTGTAATATGATATACCTGTGAAGGTTTGTTATGACTAAGTCTTGGTAATAAGCGTATAATTTTATATAACATATATAAGAGAAGCTAATGTCACTCGTGACGTCACAAAAAGGGTGGAGGGTGAAGGCTTAGGACCCATTATAATGTCCTACTCCGTCGAAATTTCGAAAGTACACAATGTTATTTTGTTCACCCCCTTTAATAGTCTGCGTCTCCATGTATCTTTTTCTAATATTGACCTATTTCATGTTAGAAAAAGTGGTAAAAAGTGTCATGGCGAAAACTAGATTGGTGTTTCTAAAAACCACTGCACACGTTGATCAACTCGTCTAATTTACAAGGTTTGTAAAAATGAAATACCCCCAATATAATAATCAATATCATTGTTTTCATTATCTTCAATATTGAGTCTACTTTAACTGATTAGAAACCAACATTATTAGTTTATTTTGTAGTTTACAATATTTAAAAAAATTAAAATTATACAATCTCTCACTTTTTCAGTCAGTTTATAAGTTATAGGTATTTCATTTTTACAAAGTTTAGGAATTAGATGAGTTGGTCAACATGTGCAGTGACTTTTTACAACTTTTAGTGATACCAATCTAGTTTTCGCCATGATACTTTTTACCAAAGCATAGTAAAGTATAGGACAATACTATTTACAGCCTACCTTTGAAGAACATCTATACAGATAGTAATAGCATAAGACTTCGAGAAATAGAAAGTTTTGTGCCAGGCATTGGCACAGGCATAGACGTGTTTTTTCTAACTGAAAAATGTTTAAACTTTAATTTGGTGGTAGTTTGAAGCTCTTACTCGATAGGTACAGTAATGCACCAAAAAAAAATAAAAATAAAAAAATTTTTGCGCCAAGGCATTGGCACAAGATTTAACGAGGCACAAAAGCATATTTTTCTTTTACTCTGTAAATACTAAATTTTAAGAGTAATTTCAATATGTTACTCCATTGGTATAGTTGCTATACGAAAAATGTTCCGTAGAGAGCACATAAAAAACTTGTGTGCACAAGTTCTGCCCAGGCACCAAATGATTTTTCTTATAATCGCTGTAAGTACTAACATTTCAAAAACATTTCATTCTGTCACTTGATTGACCAGGTTTTTTGCAGCCAGCTCTTAGACTATATTGACTGTTCGAATCATTAGCTAATTTTCTTTGACAGATGAAATCAAAGAATACAATGGTTAGGGTGTATTGTTGTAAATAATTATAAGACAAGACAGCGGAAAATATTAACACGGAGATTAATGGTACCTCTTAACCATTACACAGCAGGTTGAAATGATAGAAAATATAAGAAATGAAGCAGTATATTGTGCAACAAGTGTTGGAAATAGAAGTTTTCACCTAAGTGTGGCACGAGCCGTAGGTGAGTGTCATAAGTCATAGTGTGAAAAGTGATTTTCATACGTGTTGCACACTATACTTTTTCTACGACTGTCCTCTGTTTCCATATTTAAATAAGTAAATTTCAGAATTCAAAATATTATCTATGATTTGTCATTTCTAAACCAAGATCGCGAAACAACTTCAATTGTTTCGAATGCACTCTTACAGGAAAATGAGAGTGTGAAAAGTACTTTTCACATGCTGCTGTTAGCGTGCGTTAAAAATTTGTCACACGCGAAATCAATAATTTTCAAGCTTAGTTAACAGTTAATTAAGAATTAATCGGATGTTTGATGTCGTAGGTCTAACGGCCTAACAGCAATATAATTGCCATGATAGATGCTTTCCGCTAGATCATGTTGCTTACTTACACCTTAATTTACCACTAAAATGTAACCACTAGATCACCATTCCTAACTATTGCAGGCGTTAATGTCTGGAATATAATGTGTTTAAGTTAAAATATTATTCCAACGGATGAAAAATGTATTGTTGTGAAATGTATATCACTAAAATATATAAATAAGTAGTGATAGGAAATAACATTTCACAAGATTTTAATTAAATTATAAACCATAAGAATCAAGACATTTTTTAAAATTCAGTTTAATAACTTTTTGATTTACTGATCAATTTTGTTTAAAGTCAATATGATTCCTCCACTAGCTAACACTAACTAACTGTCCAAATGTTAATACAATCGGAAGTTATCTTCTTACAAGAAACGAGTTGATCAAATGTAATATACTCTTTCTTTTTGTATTTGCGAAGAAATTAGTAATGATTAAAAAATACAAATTAGTAATAGAAAATCTGTTGGTCAGTAGCATCAATTAAGAAGAAAAATCACAAAAATGACTCCAGTCAATGAGAGTCGTTGACGGGTTGTGAAGTAAAACGTCCTGAGTTTGAATATATAGGTTTTACTCGCACCCAAATCAACCCATGAATTATAATTACGTCTTTGGTTAATTAAGGACAATGCATCCCGAATTTTATTATTTATGCAAACTACGATTATAAATAATTACACATTTGAAGAAAGAGAAAAACTCGGTACTATATTAGCAAATAAATAATAACTAATCTTTTACTATAGAACAAATAAACAAATAAATTTGTGAATGATAATGTATAACTATTGTACCAATATAATTAATACTTAATTAAGTAGATAAATACTTAAATAAACTTTTACCAAACATAAACATTAAATAAGCACTTAACAAACATAATAAATAAAGTAGGCATATTTAACCATAGAATATTGAGGTTCTCTGCCTATATACGGAGTGATTGAATTAGCGGTAAACAAACACGCTTGTTTGTAGTATCAAATATTAGTCTACTAAGCTATCATTGCAAATACGATTAAATATTTTGATGGCAATAAATTATTGTTTTGTTTCTACTATATATATATTGACAAATGTTTACTCAAACCGTTGTCATAGGTCGGGATGATTTTCAAGCCGTCTAATCTAAAATTATTAATTGATATATTGTTGATAATTAATAATTACTGTGTCTACAAAAACATAATTTCGATATTGGCAATTACAAATAATACTAACTAATATTATAAACAAATAGATTTAATTCATGTTTTTTGTAAATGTTTGCTAATACAATATTTACTACAATATAATATTTATTTTTCTTTTTGTTGTACCTACATCTTTTTCATTTTTATCAGGCACTCGTTTTTATTGCCACTGCACTTTTTATGAACTCCTTTATCAGTATTTTGTATTGTCTGTTGGAATAAAGATTATTGACTATCATTGATTTGAAAATAAATCTCATCTCCTGGAAAAATTAGTAGTGTAAAACGTTTTTATACATATATAAGCGATGATCATGATATCTCTAATTCAATTGTCCCATGGAAATGATCGATGAATATATTGAGACTCTATGGGGGTTAATGGTGGTTATACAAAGCTCTCACTAGCAGATTCCTGGCGTGCTAGATAAGAATAAAGTCTGGTGTTAGTGCATGGTAATGTAAATTTTTAATTTCTTATTCTTGAATATTATAAGTACTTTTCTTACGTGAACACATGACGCTATGTGTGTAGGTAGGGTAGCTACAAGCGGAATTAATATTTCTAACTTAAGATTTGCAGATGATACCACCGCAGTTACAATAAATCAGGATGACCTCGTACACCTGCTGGACAAGTTTCAGAGACTAAGCTCTCATTACGGTGTAATCATAAATTACCACATGAAAATTGTGAATGTAGACTGAGTAAATTATAACCCAGACACATTATGTATAGGTGACTGTGAGGTAGTAAACAAGATAATATAAATGCACACACATTGTAGCCCTTGTGGACGATACAGATATAGTAAGTTTCGCATATAATTCAGCGATATAAAAATGTCTGCAAAAAAGCGTAAAGGGTACCGACCACATATCAGTTTCAGTTTATTTAAAAAAAATGGTCTTATATATTTCCTAACAAGTTAGAATAAGCCGTTTAGTCAACATGACTTGTCGGGGGTGGACTAACTGTCGAGAGACAGGTGTTTACTTTACTACCCGTGAGTACTCCAGTCGGTAAAGTAAAAAATACGCCAGAAGCTAGCAATAGTATATTGTGTATCTAGGTGTGAAAGCGATACATTCCCGGACGACGATGCAATTGTTGGCCCAGGCGCTAGCCGAGGCCAACAAGCATCGAAGTCTGGGAATGTGCTTTCACACCGAAGTACACACACTATTTTTTCTGAAATCACAATAAATACTAGTTTAAACGTACAAAAATAAAAAATATAAACATTTAAAAAAAATAATTCTGAAATCACAATCAATACTAAGTTAAACGTATAAAAATCAAAAATATTAACATATTAAAATATATATAAAAAACCGTACGGGAATGTTACTTCCCGGCCTAGGCCGGGAAGTAACATTCCCGTACGGCTTTGTTTATCGTTGCCTGGCAACGGATCTTTTCCGGTCTGCTTTCTGATAGGTTCCTAGCAACGGACTAAAATACTGGAATTGTGCATTTTTCGCTCTAAAATCGCGCCGAAAACGTAGACATTCCCGATCGATTTCAGAAAAAAAATGTTATCTGAGATTTTCCTTCAGTAGCTTCGGTGAAAAAGCCTTATTTTACTGATAACTCGTTAACCGTTGAAGATATAAAAAAATTGCTCATCATAAAAAAGAAAGCTTGACTAATTTCCTAAAAAAAGTCCTATTGTAATTTTATTGTATATGCCATGGTTTTCGAGAAAATCGATATTGAAAAAAATTCCAAAATTTGCATTTTTAATGCGCGCGAATTTTCGTTTATTTGAAATTTATTGTGCGCGGCCTAAAGAAAAAATTGAATTGCTCGAAAACCATACAAGCTGGGAAGAAAAATCAAAATGGGTTTTAAAGGGGATATAAAATACTCTTTTGTGTTGCCATTTTTGATGGCTATTGATATTTATTAGGATATAAAAATAACAATATAATATAGTTATTTCTTAATTGTTTGCGTCTCTAACTATTCACAAGCCCATAAAAAATAACTGACTTTAATATAAGTTATAAATGCATTATCTTTTAGTTCAGGGTAGCACTTTAATGCTGAAAAAGTTAGGAATAAAAATATTCACATTTACATTTACCAGCATGTTGAAATTACCCAAATTTTTGCCAATTTTTTATTTTTTATTTTGATTTTGCCAATATAACCATTTTCATATAGGTAATCCAAAGTTTGGCTATTTTTCCTCTCTTTTCAATTTCCTCCATTTTATTGAATAATTTTTTGAGCTAAATTTTCAAGATGTTTGGGTCTTTTTTTTTATTTTTAGGAAGCAATAAAGAAATGGCCAAAATTTGGCTAACTTCAACATGCTGGTAAAGGATCCCGGAACAAAACCCATGAAAATGTTGATTCGGTGCAATCGGCTGAAATTTTGGTATTTTGTAGTTCAAGTCATGCTAATCAAAAGTTCTTATTACATCGAGTCAATCCTATGGACAGTTTTTGAGATACAGCTTGTCAAAGTTGGGTAATTTGCGTCATTTTAGACATTGAAGAACTTCTTACTCTTAAACTATTAATTTTAGCAAAAAATTGCAAGAGTTGAAATATTTTTGTTCAAGTCCAATAAAGCTCAAGAATTTTTTTCAGAATTTTTGTATCAATTTTAGGTTAGGTAATATATATATATATATATATATATATATATATATGTCATATTTTGGCATACTTCGGTGGGATTGGCCGAAACTTTACTATTCTGTAGATAAAATCATGCTGATCAAAAGTTCCTATTGCACTGAGTCGATCCTATGAGTGGTTTTCGCTCCAGGAGTGCTTGAAGGTCCTAACAACGAGGTAACGCGTAATCTATATGTACGTGTTTATGAATGGCTTCCAGCATGTTTGTGTACTGCGTGCATGCGTTTGTATGTATGTATGTGTCAGTATTTACAAGGTTTTCTGGAAATATCGATAACAAACTTCTGGTGCAGATTCTGCATGCAAAAATATGTCCGCAAATACCTTGAGCTACGGCCCTTTGAAAATTGCTCCCAAAAACTGATTATTATTTTATATTTCAGAAACCTTTTGATTTACAGGGACGTGACATTATAAACATATTGACAATAATACAAGCTTATTTTAACATTACATTACATTACATTTTTTTGTGCATGTACACAAACACACTGGAAGCCATTCATAAACACGTACATACATACAGATTATCCGTTAACTTGTTATTAGGACCTTCAAGCACTTCTGGAGCGAAAACCACTCATAGGATCGACTCAGTGCAATAGGAATTTTTGATCAGCGTGACTTTAACTACAAAATAGCAAAGTTTCAGCCAATCCCACCGAAGCATGCCAAAATATGACATATATATATATATTTTACCTAACCTAAAAATTGAAAAAAAATTCTGAAAAAAATTCTTGAGCTTTATTGGACTTAAACAAAAATATTTTGACCCTTGCAATCTTTTACCAAAGTTAATAGTTTAAGAGTAAAAAGTTCTTGAATGTCTAAAATGACGCAAATTACCTA
This sequence comes from Rutpela maculata, assembly GCA_936432065.2. NCBI lineage: Eukaryota > Metazoa > Arthropoda > Insecta > Coleoptera > Cerambycidae > Rutpela > Rutpela maculata. Next base: position 287,049,729 of record OW386285.2, on the reverse strand, counting down.
ACTTTGACACGCTGTATCTCAAAAACTGTCCATAGGATTGGCTCGATGTAATAAGAACTTTTGATCAGCATGATTTGAACTACAAAATACCAAAATTTCAGCCGATTCCACCGAATCAACATTTTCATGGGTTTTGTTCCGGGATCCTTTACCAGCATGTTGAAGTTAGCCAAATTTTGGCCATTTTTTTATTGCTTCCTAAAAATAAAAAAAAAGACACAAACATCTTGAAAATTTAGCTCAAAAAATTATTCAATAAAATGGAGGAAATTGAAAAGAGAGGAAAAATAGCCAAGCTTTGGATTACCTATATGAAAATGGTTATATTGGCAAAATCAAAATAAAAAATAAAAAATTTTCATGGGTTTTGTTCCGGGGTCCTTTGTAAATGTGAATATTTTTATTCCTAACTTTTTCTGGATTGAAGTACTACTTTGAACTAAAAGATAATGCATTTATAACTTATATTAAAGTCAATTATTTTTTATGGGCCTGTGAATAGTTAGAGGCACAACAAATAATGTGTGTGTGTGTGATATATTTAAATAATGTTGTTATTTAGTGATTTATAAATTCTTATTTGTGCTTGTGAATAATTAGTTATGATAATGTTTCAACACTAGGAAAATCAACAAAGTTTCGTCCGTGGGAGAGCCCGAGTTGTGGTAAGGATAATGAGAGCAGGATTTGTATCAGTAGTGACGAAAACGGTAATACCGATATTTTGAAAAATAGGATTAACAACAAACCTCATTCTAATTCTAAAAGAAAATAAATTTGAACGTTCAAGCGAAACGTATTTGTTTGAATGTATACAGAATGGAGGACCCCGAAAATAATGGTCAAGGAAGTATGGTAAAGAAGGCAGTATCATTAACGAAAATTCCACATTCGACAATGAGCCAACTTGTGAGGCAAGGTATTAGAAAAAGGAAAACGAGGTAAACATACTTATTTTACAGTTCTGATGTCAGGTCTCATATTATTCGCTGTTAAAAAAATTATGTCACTAAAAGTTTTCTTACAAGAACACCAGTTTTTGTTTTTGGCTAAGCATAAAAACATGAATTTAATTGTATTTTATGTAATTATTCTCTATTTGTTATTAGTATAATTGAAAAGTATTCAAATTCTTTAATTCATTGTTTGAAATTGAGAACACGTTTTAAGTCCAGTGTCGTGTACTGCACGACTTAACGCTGGCGATATACTATTCAAAAGCGGAGGGTGTCCTTTACGCTTTTTTGCGAGCTTTTTATATCTCTGGATTATGTATAGGACTTACTATATCTTCGGATACTCGATTCGCCCAAGAATACAGGGGGCAAGATCGACAACGTCCCAGATGAGCAAAATTATGCATAACAGAAATATCACAAAATACACAAAGATCAGGCTTACTAACGCTCTAGTTTTTCTATCTTTCTTACGTCTCTATTACATGGATCTCTAAAGAAGCAGACATACATGTGGGTCCCCAAGAGCTATTATTCAGCATCGTATTCTCCTAAATCCTCCCATTTTTTAGTAACATCAACCTGAGAGAGGACAATATAGAATTGTTGATAGTTCAGAGAAAACATGATGGCAAGAGGTGAAGAGGATACCCTCCGAAACGTTGGGCTGATATCACCAAGGAGCTGATGGGAAAGAGTTTTGGTAAGGCCGTGCCTAATTATTCGAGGATTTTTGTGTAACTGGTACATATGTGTATCTTCTCGGTAGCTTCTTGTTTATGCTCGTTAACTTTTATCCAACGACCGGTTTCCTCTGAATATTCTGCAACTTCATATTTAGTGATGTTTTCGTGTGAGTGATGTGTTCTTTTAGCCTGATGTTTATATATCTTTTAGTCTCTCCAATACAAACTTGTCCACACAAAGAAATACTTCATACTCCTGGTTAATTAAGTTCTTCTGGTGACTTGCATTTACGAAATTATTATCCAAACTTTTGTTCCGCATTGTAGATGTACTTTTCTTTTCCAGCACTCTTCCGTTTTTGTTTGTGCAAACTTATATTTATATTTCTTTTCTTCTTCTGTAATGGTTCTATTCTGTTTTCTGATGGCGTTTTTTATGACCCAATGTATGCCCATTTTTCTACAGAGATGTTTTTGAAGTCTAGATTCCTCTTGGAGATGTTCTTCCACACACTCTGGGCGGTGAGGATATTGTGCGATTAGATGTCGGTTTTCTGTACAAATTGTACCATAATGTTTCATAATTTTTCTTGTATACGAAAAGCTCCCCATCTTTTCTAATTTCCAATTTCCATGACAGATCTGTTGTTTGGTGAAGGTTGATAAAGTAGGTCGGAAGTTCCTTGCAATCATGTTGCCAGTTGATGAAGGTGTTATCCACATATCGAAACCAATATTTGTGTTTGAGATCGTGGATAACTAAGAGGTAGATTTCAAATGCTTTCATGAATAGATTGTCAAGTGCTGCTCCATCTTTTGTTTTGTTTTTATAGGCTCCAACTGAAGTGGAAGTATGTCGATTATCTAGGCTGTTGTCCAGTTCATTATTTTGCAATTTTTCTCACACTAGTTCAATCGCTTCTTCAGTAGGTACTTTTGTAAAAAGTGATGTTATGTGTTATCTGACTAGGATGTCGTATTTTTCTGTGTGCTTTTAACCGCCGAATCAATAATGTTATGTGTTTCTGTTGCGGTGTCCAATGAATTAGAAGCCTCGCCATAGTGTGGGTCTGTGAACCAACAGCACTTACAACTGTTCAGGGTGGTAGATTCGTGTTGTGGATTCTTGTAAACAGAAAAGCTGTGGTGTTTTTGATTCCGTTAGAGTACTTTTTTATGGTTCTTTTCTGGGTTGTAAAATTCCTTAATGGCATCTGATATGTGCCTTTCGATTGTCTTGGTTGGATTTCTAGTCATTTGGACATAGGCTGGGTCCCAAATAGTTCCATTACTTTCTGTTGGCAGTCTACTGCTAGTTGACTACCCAAAAATCAACCCACAAATCATCATAGTTCCGCGAAAGCCTTAGAATCAAAATAGTGGTTCAAGTTGTTGGGATCATTCACTTTGCCACCTAGAATTATTTTCTGCTTGTGTGCGTAAATTCTTAGTAAAACACCTCACGGAGGTAGATTAAGAACCTGCTATCGTCTCCCAATACTTCTGGCTAGGTTAAAATCTGTGCAGCAAGTTGCCTACGCAGAACTGTGCTAGTGCTGATCTGGTTTTTTGTGACTTGTCATTTCTCTTCGAGGTTGCCTCTGTATTCTAGAATTCGATTCGATCCAGTTTGCCAATGCCTTTGCAATAGTCGATCAACAGCACATTGACGTGGTCTCAGACTAAAGCGATTTATCTCATCGGCTTGTACAAATGTTAAATGTGTTAAAGGCATTAATTTCGTGTTGGGCAATACCCACAAAAATTGACACTAAGACTATTAATAAAAGTATATTGAATTAAAGGTTTTATTCAGTCTATACTTTTTTCACATGCGTATATATAAAAGGTTGTTTTGTACAGTAGTGAGGCTAATATTATATACTAGAAGCTAAATATACTTTTTTATTAATAAGGAGTTGCTTGTAGAAGAATCTAGAAAAGAAAATTTGACGCGTATGTTTGTATGTTTGTTTGTCTGTCTGTCTGTCTGTGGCTTCATATCTCTTCAACGGGTTATCCGATTTTGATGCAGTTTTCTTTATTTGAAAGAGTATTTTGTCGAGAAGGTTATAGGCCACCTTAGATTTTGATGTTTGGTCGCCATCTTGAACTCGCCATGTGGAACTTCTCTAGAAATTGTCCGATTGAGGTAAAATTAAAAATGTGTAGACAATTATGGTAGCCGAACATGATTTAGGCCTCATTTTGATTCGGTCATATGAAACTGGTACGATTAGATACATTAATCGGAGGTTTTTAAAAATTTTCAATTTTACTTGTCTTAAAATATAGAACGATACAAACACTATTTTGGGTTTTCTCATAACTGTACAAAAAACTTATTTTGTAAGCATTAAGTCAAGTCGATATTTCAACAAAATTTTTAATTTTAAGAAATTGCATGTTATACATAATTTCTTATAAAATAATGCGTAAATGATTTTTTAAAGTGGACAACATAATGACATTTTTTTTTTACAAACCATATACTAGAATACGGATAGGTTGTAAACTAACAAAAATTTTGCTAATGTATAAAGATATAAAAAAATAAGAGGAAACTTCTCCCTTACTCCTCAACAGAACTCTTCAGTTGTGTTCAGCAGTAGGTAGCTATCAGCGAGAATCTGGACATGACGATGTAACTTGCCGAAACCTCGTTTTGATAACCTCGGCCCCTAGGGACCTACCTGCCACGCGTGACTACACCCGAAAACCCAATAACACTTTATATCATATCCGTATAAACCTGAAAACCAACCATGCTAAAGGAATAATATTTGAAAGACAAGAAATTTTTTCTTTGTAAATTAAACTAATGCATAGCCACTTTCTGAGTAATGCCTTTATTACTACTAGAGTCGCCGAAAATTATTTGCAATAAACGCCGGTAAAGAATTTGTTTATAATTTGAGGATAGTAAAAAGCTAACTAAAAATTGAACTATTTTCATGAAACTTTCAAATGCAGATTATAAAATTGTTAATAATAAATGAAGTATTTGTGTTTTTAAGTATTTTCCAAGGCGCACAGTGTATGTTAAAAAATTCTAAAACATTTGTAATTATTTCACAACATCATTAGTACTACTGAGATGAAGGATCCTCGAAATTTCAAGTGTTCGGCGAAACAAAAAAAAAATCATTAATTACAGATTTCAGTCTCGGGAGTGTAAGCGACTGACTTGAAATATGCACTTGTACTAATGGATACTTCAGTCATACATGTGAATATTAAGAAAAAACTAAATTTATTTCCAGGCACAACATACTCAGTAATTCGCTTGTTCAACTAGATCTTTTAATTTTCAGAGATATAATGTAGGTATTGTTAAAACTTTAAAATTAATTAATATTGATTAACTAATAAATATTTATAAAAGTGAGGTCATAATTGGTCATGTGTGTTATTTTAACGAATGGTTGTTTTACTAGAATTTTATATTGGTGAAATAAGATGATTTTTAACAGCTAACTAGATAAGAAGGAATAAAGTGCCTACAAAATTAACATTTTTTACACGTGATATACCGGACGATTCATAATGACGGGATAGTAGATAAAAATAAAACGTAGTTTGTTATATAGACCTTAGTCGCACATCAAGCAAATCACAGTAAAGTTCAATAAACACACTCATTATTTTTAAAACCATTCATCTAGATTGTAGATTGTAGACCATTCATCTAAAAAGGATTACTAAACAAAAAAACTAAAATAAAAAATATATCTAATCCTGTAGTACAGTAACTAGAGGTTTTAACTTCGGAATAATGTCATATTGAAGGGATTTCGTTCATTTTTGGCAGTATAATAGTAAATGCTACACAGAAAAGTTTCTATATTGTGCGGGGACTTGCTAATTTATAGGGGGTGGATTCCATCCCCTCTCGGGGGGTGGCACTTAAAAAATATATATATTTATTGGAGCTGAAATAGAATCGAATTAAAGAAGAAAAGGTTCTATGCAATTTTCCACATAAATTGATAGTTTTTAAGTTATAACGACTTAAAAATTGCGATTTTACCTAAAAAAAAAAGGTATTTCCAAACGGCTTTCGTCAAGTATCTCGAAAAGTATTTCTTTATCGAAAAAATCTTACAGACCAATTACAGAAAGTACAAACTGGGAATTAATTATATTTTTCGTTTATTGGTGTAGGATTAATAATTTCGGAGTTATTTAAGTTTATATTTGGTATCAAGTGTTTCGAAATTACCTTTAAAGTTTAAAATGCATTTTTTCCAAAGCAAGTGCTTCAAATGAGTAAAAAGAATTAAAAAAATGAGCATCTAGGTAATGCTACATCTTAACGAAAAACTGTATTTGAGATAATTTTTTTAAATTACTGGCTAATTAGAGTAACAAAATGGCGACCTTTTTATATAAAAAAATATAAATATGCACATTTTTCCGTCTTAACTTCTTTATTTCTTATGCTACAGGAACGAGTAAAAAATAATTTGAAAGCGCAATTAATTGTCTTTAATTTCATTTCTTAGCATGCGTGACGTAGGTGTCATAATTTATGAGATATTTAACATTTAAACTGCATATTTCGTCTTATAAACGTTCGGACGCCATTTGTAAACTTTCATATCTCCGAAACTATTAAATCTATATAAATAAATAAATAAGCGAAATTCATTATCAGTTTATGAGCTTTATTTTTGGTCTCTTTCTAGTTTAAACTCTATTTTTTTTCTAAAGCAAGTGCTGCATACAAACCAAAAAATTTGAGCATCTACGTCATGCTAAATATTAATGAGAAACAGTGTTTGAAATTCCTTTTTTTGTTTTTTGATGACTGGCTAATTACAGTAACCCAATGGAGACGTTGTTATTAAAAAAATGTGTAGACGCACATTGCTTCGGTCATAACTTCTTTGTTTTTTATGCCACAGAAACAAATAAAAAAATAGTTGAAAGCTTAATTAATAACCTATTATTCTACTTATTAACATCCTTGACGTCACAGTCACAGTTTCTGAGATATTTAACTCTCATTCTAAATAATTATCTTATGAACACTTGGATGCTAAATGTAAATTTAAATATCTCCGAAATTATTAATCCTACATCAATAAACAAAAAATATAATTAATTCCCAGTTTGTACTTTCTGTAATTGGTCTGCAACATTTTTTCGATAAAGTAATACTTTTCGAGATACTTGACGAAAGCCGTTTGGAAATACCTTTTTTTTTAAGCTAAAATCGCAATTTTGAAGTCGTTATTACTTAAAAACTATCATCAATTTATGTAAAAAATTGCATAGAACATTTCCTTCTTAAAATTTGATTCTACTCCAATAAATATATATATTTTTTAAGTGCCACCCCCTGAGAGGGGGTGGCATCCACCCCCTATGAATTAGCAAGCCCCCGCATAATATAGAAACTTTTTGTGAAACATTTACTATTATACTGCCAAACGTGAACGAAATCCGTTCAATGTGACATTATTCCGAAGTTTTGCATATTTTTTACCTCTAGGTACCGTACTACTGATGATATTCCATGTTTTATAATTAAAAAGGTAATTTATTATATTATTAAACCAATAACAGTATTAATTTATCTTAAAACATGTATTTTTAAGAAGAAGGATGTGTAATTATTGGAAAATTGTAGGCCAGTAACCGTACCTTTTGGACTCTCAAATGTACTGTTAGCTGGATAGCCTGGTAAATTATTTAGAAACTTTTGAAAATATTACAAACAAAAATATGATTTCTCTAGTAGCCGGTGTTTTGGATCTTAGCAAGGCATTCAACTGCATTAATCTTAGCTTATTGACATAAAGTCTGTCCGCTGATAGAATCCCGGTCGTATAGTGTAAGGAATATCGTCCGGAGCTCTATCCTTCCTTGTCTTTATTGAAATATTGTTTGTAACCTAATCTGTAACGTAAGTTTTAATCTTTGTGGTCAAGTTAGGATGGACAGTAAACCAATTTGCGTAACGCGTGATGTCGTCGAATGCGACATAGCGACATACCTGCGTATAGCAGGTATAGGCACTTATTTCAATTAGTGCCTAAGGGGGAAATTTAAAGTCTTGTTCTATTGTTAATATAGTAAACATGCATCCTGGTGAATTTATAAATCCGCAGTCACAGCAGTTAGTTTTGAATTTTTTGTAATTTTTTCAAAAGGAAAATGAAAATGGTGGACCTATATTGTCAATAAAAGCTGTTCAAAGGCGAGTGGGTGAGGCTTTAAAGATCGATGAAAAGACTGTAAGAAAAATAGCTAAAAACGGCAAAGATAATGTGGAGGAACCTCAAGCTTCGGTTAAACGGAATCGTTAAAAGTCCAAAAACGTCCAGTAACTCACGATGCTATAAAATATGAAATAAAAAATGTCATTTACAATAATAATATGGTGTTTGATTATAAAGATATTTCCTTGGCTATCCTTTTAGAAGATCTAAAATCTAGAGCAATAGTTGATATTGGCCGTACCAAAGTACTGTGTAAAAGGCCAGAAATTTATCTAAAATGGCTAGAGTTTTTACGCAAATACGTAAAAAATTTGAAAAGTAATGACCCCAATGATGTAGTGTTCTTAGACGAAACTTGGATCTTTAGCAGAGGATTAAAACGTTCTTGGCAAGATAATTCCAATAAATCGAAAAGGCGTCGAACACCTACAGAAGGTAAAGGATTCATAGTTGTACATGCAGGACCTATTCATGGCTTTGCTGAAGATGCGAGTTTAGTTTTCTTCACCAGGAATAAGTCAGCATATTACCATGACAACATGAACTCTGAAAATTTTGAAAAGTGGCTGAAAGAGAGACTTTTGCCGGGGTTACAAAATTCAAGTATTATTGTTTTAGATAATGCTAACTACCACTTTTGAGTTGAAGAAAAACAACCAACCCGATCTTGGACGGAAGAGAAAAGAATAGAAAAGACCAAAAAACATTTAATACCGCATTTAAAGCCGAATTGCTCCAAATAGCTGGAGCTAACAAAACAGAGCAACACTATGTTGTCGACAATTTAATTAGAGAGCATGGGCATGCAGTACTGCGGGTTCCACCATATCACTGTCAGTTCAACCCAAGAAGAACTTGTTTGGAGTATTTTGTAAGAAGTATTGCGACAAACACATAGGGAAAGATGGTTTTAGTGACGAAGCCGTTCTTGCTACGAGGAATGAGACTTTACCTCAAGTGTCGAACTCAATTTAGTGTGTAAATCACACAAATTAATTTTTTTTTAGAGATATATGGACGAGAGGTTCATACTGAAGAAGTTGTGCCACAAGTGTTAATAATGAAAGCGACGATGAGGACTCGGAAGAATTAGACATTGACGAAGAAAACTAAATTTATTTATTTATTTTGTACTAGGTATTTGTACTTTACTGCCATATTTATTTTATGTAGGGTTTGGCGTAATTAGTATTAAGTATATATTTTTATTTTAAGACTACATTCTATTAATGAAAAAAAAAATTAGCTGCAACTGTTGTACTGTATTTATTTTGTATATTTGCTCTATCATATTTTTTACTTGAAACCAAAATAATTCAATATTATAATTTATTTATTTAACTTAAATTACTATAAATTTACAATATATGTATTATATATGCTTATAATTCGATTTCCTTTAAATACATCTAATTAAATACATCAAATAAAATATAAAACAAAGCGACGCCACTGCGCATTCGAAAACACCAACGAGCCTACGGCATCTTAGTTCAGACATTCATGACGTCACACTGGGACTCTATCAGCGAACAGACTTTAACTAGCTGAACCCGTCGAAATTTGACGAAATGAAGATGTTTAAAAATGTATCCTAGAAATTATTTTTTGAACTTACTACCAGCACTTACATTTTCGAGAAATTTGCGGCCCTGTTTCAACGTAATGATCTCACTTTTTCCCAGAGTAGTTCATAAAAACAAAAGAGTTTCTTTTCCTGCTACCTGCTGAATATTATTTTTCTTAGTCAAATATTTTTTCAGATATAGAACCAAGAGACCAGACCGACTGACAGACGGACTAAATGACTTAATTGAAATACCTAAATTTTCGTAATCTAAACATGAAATGTGAAAATCTTAAGTAATTTGGAATAGTGATTGTTTTCACTATTACAATACTTCTCTTCGCTAAGCGAAGAATATTAATAGAATATTAATAATTTGTAAAATTATTTGCAAAAATCTTCCCTCTCTCTCTATTGAGATGCAAGAATTTTGAAGTGAGCGTGTTTTTTCTTCAGATTCTGTTAGGACATGCTTAACTCTGGGTCCGGATAACATCCCCCTCGAAGGTGATCAAAATAGTCGTCGAAGAATAGCCCATAAATCGAGCGTTGGAGAGAGGAGACTTTCCATCCAGATGGAGGAAAGCGAGGCTCGTCCTCATTATTAAAGGGAACGGAAAACCTGAAGAACCATCCTCCTATAGCCCCATCTGCTTGTTGGATGCCTTGGGAAGGGTGCTGGAATACTTAATCCTAGAACTAGAAATTGACCGGAGGGATGGTTTGTCGAACTACCAGTTCGGATTCCGCAGAGGAATGTCGACGGTGGATGCTGTGAAACGCATCACGAGCAAGGCAAGAGAGGCCATGGAGGCAAAGAGAATGTGCTTAATCGTCACCCTTGATATCAGGAACGCATTTAACACTGCAGGATGGGGAGCGACTATAAGCAAACTAGAGAGATTGGAAGTGGCACATATCATTAACATCATTAAGAGTAGCAAATAGGGATGGACGCAAATAATACCTTTGAATGGAGAAACGTGACCTGCGGTGTCCCACAGGGTTCGGTACTCGGGCCAACCCTGTGGAACATTATGTGCGACGACGTCCTACGGATTCCCCTCGCAAATGGGGTCACCCTTACTGGCTACGCCGATGATCTTGCCCTAACCGTGACTGGAAACTGGACGGTGCTAATCGAGGAGAAGGCGAATGCCACTATTGAGAGAATAGAGGAATGGCTGCGGAGCGTAAAATTAAAACTTGCCCCGGAAAAAACCGAAGCAGTGATGATCACAAAGAAAGGAACTGTCCAGCCTGTCACTATCAGGGTTGGACAGATGGAAATTAGACCGGAGAATGGGCTTAAATACCTCGGAATTTGGCTGGACCCTAAACTAACATTCTGTCACATAACAAAAACGACGGAAAAAGCGGGGAAATCGGCAACCGCTTTGGGGAGAGTGATGTGCAACACGAAGGGGCCAAAGGCCAGCAAAAGAAGAGTGGTTTGTGGCGTGGTGCATTCAGTCATATTATATGCCGCCCCGGTCTGGAAATACGCCCTATAAGAAAGGGCTAATGCCAAAGTAAGCCTGGCAAAGATTCAACGGCAGATGGCACTAAGGGTATGCAGCGCCTATCAGACAGTCTCGTACGAGGCAGTGCTGGTAGTAGCAGGGATCCCTCTAGTGGATTTACTGATCAAGGAAAGGGCAGAAGTGCACGAAGGAGTCGAGAGAGGAACCGCCAGGGAAAGACTGTTCGAAAGATGGGAGAACGCCCATAAAGGAAGATGGACTCACCGCATGATCCCTACAGTCAAAGAGTGGGTGGAAAGGAAACACGGAGAGGTAGGATACCATCTCACGCAGGCCCTCACAGGTCATGACTGCTTTGCCGACTACCTGTTGAGAATAGGAAAGCTGGACTCTCGAGAGTGCGCATATTGTGGCGAAATAGATGATGCAGAGCACACAGTCTTCCACTGCAACAGATGGGTGGAGGAGAGACGGGGCATAAATCGTCTAGGGCTGGATGAGCTTGTGGAATTCATGCTGCAATCTTAAGACAATTGGGCAAAGGCCGAAACAGCTATTACACGGATCGTCGTGCATAAAGGAGAAGATGAGAGGAATCCCGACCTATACCCTCTGCGCAACTAGAGGGAATACAGGGAACAAAGACAGGGCAAAAAACAACATCTATACATCGAACAATGATTGACGTGTATCCTGAAGAGAAGCGAGAGCGGTTCCAGGATACATCAGACACCGAAAAGGGGTGGTTTTAGTGGGTATGCCCAGAGGTGAGCCCCACACTACCGTCCAGGTGTCCATAAAGGATTTCCGAAAAAAAAAAAAAGTACATGCTTAACGGAAGGATAAAATTCTTCAAAATCTGCGGGGACTAATGATTCATCCACCATCAAAAACCTTGTGCAAGGTAAAGCTTGTAAGGTTGGAATAATAGCTCTTGTCATGATGATATCAAGTCTAACTCTGAATTAAGCGATAAGCTATCTCATTGGTTACATCAGACCAAGCAGTAGCAAGAAGAAAGTCTACTTTGTCCACAAGAGTATGAATTGATATGATATCTGATGCTGACTTTCTCATTTGAAGTTCAGAGTTCAGTTTCATTGAAAAACATATTGGAAACTCAACGCCTGTAAGCTTTGTTTAAAGGCATGGAATCATAAGGAATAATAAGCTAGCCTCTTCAACAGCTACTTGATTTGTGTGAAGTTTCCTTCCTTTATTGCTAACGCAAGAGTCGATTATCTTCCAAGCCATTAGTTTTTCATTGCCGAATAGCTGATAGCTTTCTCAAAAATTCGTTCAAGACATCTTGAATCAAATTAGCCGGTGTCCAAAATCCTTCCAGCTGCACATGAAGCTTTTGTAGTGGTAGGAATAGAAGGCTGAAGACTTTCTTTCTCTTTCAAAATCGATTAACGATTAAAGATAGGTATCAAAAGCATAATTAACACAACTGAACCTATAGGTATTAAAATTTAAAAAAATACAAAATTTAATACTAGATACTGCGAGTAGATACCAAAAGCAAAATGGTGTACTATCAAACTTTGCTTGTGCTGCCAAATGTCTTCCTAATATTTCCTTTGGATCTGCCCTAGTAGGATTTGAAAAGAAAACTCTTCCAACTGAAAATTCTTGCGGTATTTATGGCCTGGCGGAAGTCACTTTTTTGGCCTGAAACAGTCCTTTTTTAAATTTTTTTGGAAGTCTGCTTTCCCAAATCTAACCTTTTTGTTTTACATTTTCAAATAAAAGTCGACAGGGGAAATATTTTTTTGTAGCATTAATGGCTCAAGAAAAGTATTCTTATTGATATAAGATAGAAGCCATTCTCCAGTTAGTTGACTGTTTATCCAGTGTTCCTTCAAAGAATTGCACTTTTTCGCTTCATAAAAATTAAGAATTAAGATTTGTTATGTTAAACTCAATGTAGTTTGAGAGATTGTATAGTGGTAACGAATTATTTAATTTCCAGAGTCAATTTTTTCCCGCCTCTCTTCTTATCCCTTTCCCAATGATACGTCGCGCGTCGTCGACATCGTCTTGAGAAAAACCGTTTTAGAATTTGACATTTGTGTTGAACACAGGATCTGGTGCCTCAAATAAAATTTTGTAGTTGAATTCAATTGTGAATTTAGTGCTACACAAAAACTAAAATTCCTGTGTTATATTTTGCTTAACGTTAGCCACTGAACGTAAAAACTAGTGTCGATTTAAGACTCACCAAAAACAAAAACTTTTAGTGAAAGGCGTTTTCAAATTTTCTCTTTCAGTCTTCTTTCAGTAATCTGCGCTGTTTCAATTTCATTGAGACTCATCAGCTACACTTTTAAAAATTTTAGTTTTTAATTTAGTTCAGTGCATTGTTTGAACTTTTTGGAGCCTGAAAGTTTCATCAACCAGACTGTCACTATCACTCTAATAAAGGGGGTAGAGCAGACTATACTCTATGCAGCATATATATCTACAAGACGGACACAGATTGTTAAAAGAGTTCTCCAACCGCAGTACTTCATAGTTTTTTTGCACGATGTAGAACCGAAGTAATAAATCAGATGATAAACAATCATACATATTTACGTAAATTAGACACTTGTACATACAATACACAATTTTTTAGCGGAAAAACCTTATTATGTTATTTATAACGAAGTATACTCTAAAAATCTGTTTTTATTTAATGGTTTTCCCATTGTTTCTTAAACACATTTAACGAAATTTATTTATTCTTTATCAAAGTTCCCCAAGGTGAGTAGGTACGTATTTCATACGGCATTTTTAAAAGAGTTTCTCGCAATAGCAGTTTTAGTAATGTCGTAACATGAAGAGCAAATAAAGAAGATCATAAAATAAAATATATTTCTTGGAAAATCATATGCGAAGGCGCAACGGAAATATGGTTCTAAAATCAATCGAATGTCAAACATCTAAACTGTTGTCAGTAGAGAATTGTGATGATGGCAAATGTTTGCAATGTTGCAGATTTCCTAAGTTCCTTACCTATTCTCATCCTATCCGAATCAAGTCATCCAAGATAACGTCATTATCAATTTTTGTTTTATTGATTCTGACTTGTTTGCTGTTTGAATTTTTACGGTAATTTAAGTAGAGCAGGAACGAAACTAACAGTAAGGAAAAATGTACATACGCAGGTTGCGTATGTACATAACTTTCATATATATTGCTAAAATTAATAGATGGATGTTTGATGGACAACATTTTCTAAATTATATGCTACTTGTTGCTGATTAATAAATGATTAATAATGTATAAATCGGAATAATTTTTCATATTTTTTTTTTATATTTAATACTTTCAGTTCAGTAGTTAGCATATCTATCTTGCACTCTGGGCTTATCTAGCAAAGTGGAGAATCGAGCCACACCTTCTGCAAGATAATACTTTAATGGGCTCTTGCGCTAATTGAATTACTTACATGAAAAAAAAAAATAAGATTTAATTGACGTGAAATGGTGAAACTGTATTTCATAATTTTTAGTAACTTTCTTTTGAAGGAGGTTCGATTTTTTGGTTCTTAAATTTTATGTTGCTTCCTATCCTGTAACTCGAATATAATTTCGTTGAATAGTTATGTGTAAATAAATTAATTAATTAATTAATTAATCTTATTAACTTCGATCTAATATATAGTTTGGAAGGTGTAGATGAAATTGCCCAGTTTTGGAATGACAACATTACTTGGTTACTTAACATCCATGAGCCATACAAAAATTTTAGAATTACTAAGCCACCTGCTCCATAGCTCACTGAAAATCTGAAAATCATGGTGAAACTGAGAGAGAATAGACCTTTATTCTAAGTAGGTATAAAAAAGTAAAAATGAGGCGGCATGGATAGCCTTATAGTAGGTATAGGTAATATTTTGGCGTACATTAAAATCTCTAAATATTCATTTTAAGATTACAAATCCTGTTGTCAATATAGCTAGTCCTGATGAATTTACTAACTTTTTTATTAATAGTGTCCCTCTGGCTGCTGTTGATAATAATTTTATTACTGATAAATATGTAAATAAACGATTTCCAGGTGTAACTGAAGAATTGACTTTCTAGAAGATTCTGTTGAATATTTTTACTGCCATTAAATCTAACGCTAAGGGCGTAGTTGAAATCGATCTCAAAATGTTATCTTTACTCCTCCTTTGCTTAAGTAGCATTCTAACAAAATTAACAAATGTTTAATATCAGGGTCGTTTCCCACTTTATGGAAGTTTGCCCTTCCGGTGCCTAAGAACGTCAATCCTGCTCGAATTTCTGATTTTGGGCCTATCAACATAGTGCCCACTGTTTCGAAAATTTTAGAAAAAATTTTTTATGAACAACTTTACACCTCTTTGAATAACAATAGTCACCGTCACACACAAAAAGAAAAAAATTATGAACTGACTACGAGAAATATAATTTTATATGTATTTTATAGCGCTGATCCAAATCTGATGATAAAAAAGCTCTAAGGTATCAAAATTTTTCCTACTGTCAATTTATTCCTCAAATATCCAATTATTTGAGGATTAAATTGACAGTAGGAAAAAATCTTGATGACTTTGATGACGTTTTTTATCATCAGATTTGGATTCAGCTCACAAAAATACATATAAAATTATATGTCTGGTGATCAGTTCAGATCTTTTTTTCTTTTGTGTGCCGCGCCGCCGCCGGTTTAACATTCTCCCCCCTCCCCCCACTCAATTCGGATTTCGTGCTAACCATAGTACTTCAACTGCATTAGTACATGTCATCGATGAATTATTTAGGGCTAGGGACAATGTCAAAAACATGTGTCTAATTCTTTCAGATTAGAATAAAACATTTTACACATTAGACTCTACTACCATGTGTTTTACATTTTAAACTACTTTGGTATACCGTTGAAATTTTTCACTAAGTATCTCTCAAATAGGCAATAAAGCCTATCTAAATGGAACCTCCTGTAAAATAATGAATGTAAATAAAGGTGTACGGGTGTACCACAGGGTAGCATATTGGGTTAGCTTTTCTAGATATTTGCAATTCTTCGATTCGCACTAATATGCTGATGATTATCAAATACTTCATCACTTCCCTCTTCAAGATATTGAACAGGCAGCAGACAACCTCAGCTTTTATTTACACACTCTTTCTTCGGTGTCACATGTTCATGCATTAATTTTAAATGAGGCCAAAACTGAAGTACTTTTCTATGTTAGAGCACAGGGAATTAATTTTACATAACCCGGAACATTCCATAACCCTCAACGGTAAGGTCCTACTTTTTACAAGTACTGCAGAAACTTAGGTATTTTCCTTTCTTACTAACCTTAGATTTCAAATACATGTTTCTAACAAAATACAAAAATCTCTCAGCAAATTAAAAGTACTGTACTTTTATATTCGTAGCTGTATACGGAAGCGTAGAAGGCTCAAAAGCTATTCTCAAGCTATTTTTTTTATCTTTAGATTAATCCTGACCTAATAAATTATATCGGGATTAATCCTGACTTTTCCGTATACCACGAGGTTATTCCTGACTTATAACAAACTTTTAGAAAATAATCCTGACTAATACGTTAGAACATGCGCTACTCGTACTGGTTCTCTCTACACTCAGTAGCTCAGCTGGAGTAACAAATGTAGTAGGTATCCAGTGATTTCAAATTTGGAAGCCTTGGTAGTACTTCTCCAACAAATAATATATACCATTTAATTAGCACACAAGTCACCACAGATTTTGACACAAAGAATGATCTTGTGATAACTGACTTATGAAGCATTAATTCGAGTTATATATAAGTCAGGATTAATCTCTAGATAGAAATAAAAATATTTGAAAATAGTTTTTGAGCCTTCTACGCTTCCGTATAGCTGTGACGTTAAGCCAAGTTTATGTCATTTATTGCATTAGGTATGTAGCTTATGATGATTTATTGACCCCCAATATTAAATAGATAAAGAGAGCCTTCGGAGACTCCACGATGCTTATATAAATTCATCTTACTAATAAATTTATAAAATCTAAGTGTCATGATCTGTTAATAAAACCAGTAAATTAAAAATTGTACCACTAGATATCGTGATTTGTATGCGGTTCCTAGACACTGCTTTGCCCCATTTTTAAAAAGCTGCCCCCCTCCCCATCAAGTCTTCTTCATGTATAACTATTTTCAAGAAACAAGTCAAGTCATATCTTGCTGAAAACATAAATATATATTTTAATTAACTTTATCCTACACATATTATATATGTATCTAATATTTATTATTCTATGTTTATTTTATGTTTTTGTACTCGCCATTCCTGTTACAATTATATTATTATTAATATTATTAAATAAATAAGAAATAAATAAAGTTAGTGACATCAAAGTAAAAATAATAAACAATATTAATAATAAATGAAATTTATTGGATTAAATAATGAAACCTAGTATTTAGGATCTGGTTACTGTTTAAACTAGTTCCTTATCATTTTTTATAATCATATTCTAAGTCGTTGGGAAAAATTGTTATGGATTAATATGAATAGCTGTTCAGGATTATGTATTTTTAAGTTCATATCTACAAGATCCATCATAGTATAACTATTGCTATACATACATCCCCATTTTTTGTCCCTTATCAGTTTCAGGTTTTCCTAATCTACAGCAAATATGTGTAGGTATATTTTTTATATCTGTGTTTACTTAAATAAGGAGTGATAAATTTAGTATATTCCCACATTTTAGCTTTTAAAGGTAGGAAACGTTAATAATAATTAACGTGAATGGCAACAGAATAAAAAATTTGTCCATATTTTTTTCTGTACGTACAAACTTGGGTCGAGGTTGGCATATTCAAGAGAGACATAGATCTGGTGTAAAAATGTTTTTATTGGTCACAGTCTTCTTTTTAAACAACTTTTATTAATAAAAAAATAACTATCTGGAACAGTTCACCTAGAACAGCGTTCAAGGTTCATAAGAATTATGGAAAGCATTGATATTGAAAATGTCAATATTATAATAACATTTATCAATAATGGGTTGCAATGCAATGAAAATCGCTTGTACTCGCCGTATCTCTTGTAATTCAGATAAGCTCAGAACAATTTTAGTACAGTTCGTTCAAAATGATAAACGTAATGAAGTTCACCGAAGCAGAAAGTTTACTGAAAAATTCTGAGATATCCATATTTGAAGATATTATCAAGCAACATTTTAGCTTACTACAACCTACTAAGAAAAACATGGAAACCAAGAGGTCTAGTCCGCTGGAGGTAAAATATATGTCTGGTATGATCGTGATAACCAAAAGCGTTTAGTAAGTGAGGCAGCTGAATGTGCAAGCGTATGTTCGGTTCTAAGTGGGAATAAGTCTGAAGACCATTCTCTGGAAGCATACTGTTATGGTAAAACTCATAACATACTGGTACTCCGAAGACTATTCCAAAATTAGAGCTCGCTTATGTCAAGTTCGAAGGCTAGCCTGTCTGGGAATAACAGGAGCAATCAAGACCATTGCAACAGCTGCAATAGAGGTAATGATTTCACTCACTTTTTCGTTTATTGAAGTGAAACTGAAAGCCATGAGAGAATCAAACAGGCTGGAATGCAGAATGCGACGGGCCAAAGTTTGGGGTTCACCAAAGCTTTAGTTCTACCATGTCATCTCTCGGAGAATGACCGGTGTCTCCCCGTCTAGAAGCTCACTGTTCCACATACAGTCATGTTACCTAGTCTAGATTACTGGGAATGGTGTAGAACCTTCCAGAATCTACCTAAGTCGAAGTCAAAATAACAATTCGACTTAGGCAAAAATTTCATTTAAGGACATTTTCAAGAGTCTGAGAGACTTCATAGCCACAAACTAGTCTAAAAGGACCGTTATGAGTTCAATAAGATATTAGAAATAACCAGGTGAAAATTCGAAGAAACACCGAATTTTTACTTAGCAAAATATATTTTGGTCCAGGATATGAGAGTGAAAGTATACGGTGGTCATAGAAAAATGAATCACATACTTTTTTAAAAGTACGCCAAAAAGTACTTTGAAAATATCCAAAATATTTTCAATTTTAATTCCTCCGCCGAAGACATTGACCATGAAGGTACAGTCGGTATACAGGGTGTCCCACTTAAAATTCCCGGCCCCATTTTCTCGATAACCAAAAGCGTTATTTGAATTCTGTAAAAGAATATATAAATGACTTAAGTTTTGAGTAAAAATGGTTATTTTACACATTGAGGTGTAGATGGCGTTGCAATGCAAAGAAATTTTTCGATCCTAGGAACGATTAAATGAGTTGCATGAGATAGAGAATGATATTCTAAGCAACTTTTCTTAATATGCACGATTTTCGAAAATTCATTGGTTTTCGAAATATTTGAACTTCAATATAATTTTTTAAGTAACAAAAATACCATTTTTTTTCATATGTCTACAATTTGTAGTGTAAAATTTAGTAGAACATACAACATAAACATGAAGCAAAAATTAGACAATACGCAATAAACAAAAATGTCAAAATCTTTAATTTCCAAATAGCAGTTGCAGTTACTTGAGAAAAAAATATTTTGTGTTTTGAAATAAACGTTTCATTACCATCTAAATGAGCCTGATTCACTGTGAAAAATGTCACAAAGGACTTATTGTTTAAAATATATTTTAAAAAAGTTATGACGATTTTTAAATTCAAAAAAATTATATTGAAGTTCAAATATTTCAAGAACCAGTGATTTGTCGAAAATTGTTCGTATCATGAAAGTTGTTCAGAATATCCATCTCATGCAACTCATTTCGTCGTTCAAAGGATCGAAAAATTTCTTTGCATCGCAACGCCACCTATCTCTCAATGTGTAGAATAACCGTTTTTACTCAAAACTGAAGTCATTTATATATTCTAGTATGTATACCCTGTCCTAAAGACTGACAATAAAATTTTAACAAACCAATGTATACAAAAGGCAAAATCGACAAATTCGGCAACAGCGACAGCGGCATAGCGCCTATAAACAAAAATTGGTAAAAAATCAATGAAAATGCACAAGGCCGATTTCTCACATAAAATTAGTTTGAATTCATCCAACGACTCGTAATTTGGTCGAGTGCGTTGAGTGGTCAATATAAAGCGATGGTAGGAAAGCCAACTGCCAACTGAATAATAAAGTTATAGAGAAAAACGCCTTGTGTACAAAGGACTCAAATGTCCATTTTGCCCAAAAGTCGTTCGGAGGCGGGTCGCTGCCATTTTCCCTATATTGAACACCTACATAAGTAAGTCGTGGACTGACCGAACATTATCAAACTTATGTAGTAAGTAAGTCCTCTTGAATGTCGTTTTAGTACGTGAAATCTCACGTTACGAGCACTTTAAAGCTAGGTAGTCCCTAGTGGAACTAAGTTTTCTTGTAAATCATTTTTATGTTATTTTCAGTCAGCAATAATTACCATGATTATAAAAGTCATATAAATTTTTAAAAAGGCTTATATCTAATTCTGGGAAGGTTGCGTGACCCATTTCTACCAAATCGACTGTTAGCGTACGCTCTTACTTGTATGGTTAAAAAGTCATTTGCCTTAGTTGGGGAGGTGTGATTCTTTCACAAAATACTGTATTGTTTCATACTTATTAAATAAATGGTATTCTTTGAACTGATTGCATTTTATTGATTGGCTTGTTGCTAGTGTGGAGTTTTCGTTTGGAAGACAACAGAGTTAATCGGAATCTCATGATTCCTTAAATCTGATACTCAGTGTTCTGGTCGCCTTACGGGAGCTTGATGGGGATTTTTTTATGCGATTTCTCCAGAAATCTTTAAGTGCAGAAGCCATTATTAGTAAGAAAATATATACAAATCACGTCAAATTCCA
Source organism: Rutpela maculata (assembly GCA_936432065.2). Classification (NCBI taxonomy): domain Eukaryota; kingdom Metazoa; phylum Arthropoda; class Insecta; order Coleoptera; family Cerambycidae; genus Rutpela; species Rutpela maculata. The sequence continues at coordinate 287,028,965 of OW386285.2, read as the reverse complement.
ATCCCGTCGGAGAGAAATCTTCGACAGGGTTTTTTATGCAAAAATAGCAGAAACCAAAAGACAAAAGACTTCAGACCATTTATTACTGTATAAACAGATCCAAATCACGTCAAATTCCAATCCCGTCGGAGAGAAATCTTCGATAGGGATTTTTTTTAAGCAAAAATAGCAATAATACAATGACGTAAAAGCCCTTATTGTCAGTGAATAGTTGAAATCACGTCTGAGAGAGCATCGTTGACGATCTGAGGTAGTGCAGCCTTGACCTATTACGCGTCTATCGAAGCATATCTTATCTCGAACCCGCCTGAGAGTGGAAGAACGGGATAGAACGCGACTGGCGCCCTTCTAAAAATTAATTGGTGTCGCGTCAATTTGACGTCTGGCAGAGTGTAGAGTGTTCTACATGAACACCACAAACGACATCTTTTGAGTCCCGGAAGTCTAAAATAGTACACAAACTGATTAAAGCCTCAAGAGGGAATCGGTACCGACGGATGCAAACCAAGGACTATTTATCGGTGCTGCTTAGCAAATATCATAGCGTATTCTAAGCAGAGCTATATACCATCTTACTATGTTTAAACGAAAATCTCAGAAGATGTTTTATTGATATATACGTATTTATATAATAGAGTTTATGAAAATGTTTTTATTGAAAAGTTTCACCCACTTAAAAACCACTAAAAGCAATAAAAAAAACACCCATATATTTTTTTAATTAATCTCCAATGGACGCACCAGACAATTTCTGGGAAGAATACAAAAATTGAAAAAAATTTTGAATCATCAACAGTTGGATAACCACATATACGGTTATCACCTCACTTCGTTTGATCGTTCACTTCTGAGACATCCCTTCAAAATTTGAAAGTCGTAACAATTTTCCATAAGAATGATGTGGGTTCCTTTTCCTGAATTATAACATTTTAATTTATTCTGTTAAAAAAATGTGGAAAGTTAACGTTATCGTTAGATTTATGTCATCTTGATTAAATTGTAGACCACACAGGGCAACGTACAACTGCATTTATGGCGTGCATAAAAGCTTGCATTAGGTCTATTTATTGCCATATGTTGAAATCACACATTACAGACCGTGACCAGAGAAGGGATATGGACAGATTGATTGTATCTTTATCTTGTAAAGGGTGGATTTACACCCCCGTTTTATTTAGACCCAACAACTATTAGTGCTATTGTTGTGTTCTTAATAGAATTGCCCTCGTTTAAAATGATGATATATACTTATTAGCATCTACTACAACGCGAAAATTTAAATCGGTTTCTATTTTGGAGAGTAGAAAATTTTGAAAATTTAAAGATTAATATTTCAACTATTGTAAGATTAGGCGAGCAAAGTTTAGAATGAACATAGATAATTATTTTCTGCAATTAAAAAAGTTTAATGTTAATATAATTTTAATGTTTCTAAGATATATATTCAAATACAGGTTAAGTTGCTAACAACATACTTCGCTCTTTTAAGAAACAAAGATTCAAATACAGATTTATAATGCAACTGCCACCTTTAGATCCCCGCTTTCACAATTAATAACTCATTAAAGATTAGTGCGGCTAGCTTTAATTTAAAAGGCGTAACTAAATACTATCTGCCCTCTCCAAGAATAAAGTGAATGGAGTAGGGGGTCGATTTTCAAAGAGAAAGTATTAGCGATTTTTTAGAATAAACTATTAGGCTATTCTTAATTAGCACTTTAGAAACCCCTTTGTGCAAGATTACATCGTAGTGGGTTTAAAGCTGTTTGAAATAGGGGCAAATTTGTTCAACTAAAAATAATTTTATATTAACACTGATTCTCAAATGAAGAAAATGTATTCTTCATTTTTTGTTCAGAATAATGCATTGTACCAGTTTGAATTGATTTTACAACAAAATAATTATTTATTTAATAAAGCAAAAATTCCAATTCGTATATACTTACCATTTTTCTAACAAATAATCTTCAATAAATACCTAAGTAAGCCATGAAACAAAAGTTATTGCAAGTGTCAATTTATTGTTGAACGTAAATAAGTTAAACAGTTAAAAATTCATGCTGGTTTAATGTTAGATAAGTCAAGTGTACATTTTTTTGTAATAAATATGTTTCGGAATTTAACAATGCGAGAAAAAGTGGAGTTGATTCGTTTAGTCGAAAATAATACCAGATCATTTAGACAAGCTGCTGTTGAATTTAATTTACGGTATCCTGACCGTTAGCCCCCCATTCACCATAAATTGGTAGCAACCATAAATAGCAGCTTTAATAATACAGGAAATGTATGTAAGTTAAGACCAAAGAATTATAATTTACAAAATCGGCAAATTAAAAACGAAGAACGCATTTTAAAATATTTCAGAGAAAATACAAGATATAGCATAATGCAAGTAACATTAAATTTAAATATTAGTAAGAATATGGTTGGGCGTTGCTTGAAAAACATAGAAAAAGGGCATTCAAAGTAAATGTTTAACATACCTTAGTAGATGGTGATACAGACAGAAGATTGAATTTCTGTTTTTGTGCCCAGTTTGAATTTTTAAACGGTATAAATTTTCCGAAAAACGTCATATTTACTGTTGAGGCAACATTTACCTCCAATTAGATAGTATACTCAGAAAATTGCCGTTTTTGGGTTGACGAAAATTCCCACTGGTTTATCAGTACTAAAAGACAATATGTGTTAAAAGTTAACGTTTGGTATGGTTTATCGAATGACCAGATTATTGGGCTTTTTTTCATTCCGAGATTGAAAGGGAGAGCATAAATGAAATTCAACCCTTTCTCAATAATCTGCTACAAGATGTCAGAAGAGACTTGTATTATAAACTTAATGGTGACCCGACTCATAACGTTGCAAGTGGTTGGCTAGAAGATAACAGATGGATAGGTCTAAGAAATCAAGTGCAGGAGTTTCCCCCTAGGTCTCCGAGCTTGACACTACTTGATTTCTATTTGTGGGGTGGTTTAAAAAATATAGTGTATAGGAGCAGACCACGTTGTCAAGAAGAGTTAGTAATCACTATCAGACAGGCATGTGCTGAAATTACTCCGGCTGAGATTAGAAAAGGTGTATGCCATATAAGGAGAATAATTGAGCAATGTATTCGGAATGACAGAAACGCAAACAATTATATAATTAAAGTGACTTCTTCGTTTTCATGGCTTAAGTCTTTATTGATGATTATTTGTTAGAAAAGAGGTAGGTACTCCGAATTAGAATTTTTGCTTCGTTAAGTAAATAATTATTTTGTTGTTAAATCAATTCAAATTACTACAATACATTATTCAGAACAAAAAATGAAAAATACATTTTTGTAATTTGAGAATCCGTTTTACAAATATAAATTATTTTTAGCTGAAAAAATTGTTTTTTGACGGCTTCTATTTCAAACACATTTGAACCCACTACGAAATAATCCTGTACAAAGGGTGCTGATTAAGAATATATTACTAGTTTTTTCAAAAAAAAATCGCTAATACTTTCTTTGAAAATCGACCATTTTTCTATCCTAGAATCGGACGCCTTTTAGTAAAATCAAATGTGGCTTCGTCTAAAGACTCAAAAGACTCTAAAGACTCAAAATTTCAAAATATTCCAATATCAGATGAGCGAGATATGAGGGTGGCTTATACATCTCTGCATTTTGTGTGCTTAAACAAATACCTCGACAAAATTTACTGTAAAATTTTAATAAAACATTGTTTATTTAGAACATGATAGTTTGCACGTCCTCGATGAACGTCTTGTATGATTGATATGGTCCAATTTCAGTAGGGACTGTTCTACAATGCTACTTTACATGCTCTAAATTTAAAATAAATATTTCTAACAGAAGTTGTCGTGTTTATAAGAAACGGCCTACAACATATATACATACATAGAGGCACACAGACAACTTTTTTATTTGATATTTACTATAGTAATAACTAGAGTCATTAAAACAACATAAAAACATGTGAATTTCGAATGACCATCTTCAACAAGAGATGTTATTATAATTATATGATTTAATAAAATTTTTAATAATTGTAGAAAAATTTGTTATATTCCAGAAATCAATTTCATACCACTCTCTTTTCTTAATCTCAGCAATCAATCAGTCACTTGAACTTCATTTTAAATTAAATAACAAACAACATTTTCCTCCCCAAACACACGCACTGGAAAGGCTTGACGAGACGAGATGTCCGTTCAGATTAAAAATGGCTGAAAAGGTGAACACACGCTTCTTTCGCAGTATATGGTATTAAAATATGTATAATATTAACAAAGTATAAAGAAAAATTCAGTGGCCTCGGTGTTTTCGCGTTAGGCTAGAGACCACGGAGTCCCGGGTTCGAACACTGGCTAGGGTATGGAAGTTTAGTGGTATTTTTAATGTGTTACTGATGCGGTAGCAGTGGACTACGCTGTTGAGTGAGACAACATGGCTAGTTGCTGTTCTCTTTCCTGCGGCAGATGCGGCACAATGTCACAGGGAATGGTAAATACGTGTGCTTGTTAGAAAACCTCCCAGAATCGATCTAAATCTAAGAATAAGTAAAAACTTCGACTTAGGAAAAATTTATTAAAAGGCAATTTGGAGCACAACTAAACATATTTGAGGCATCAGCGCCGAAGACAGGCACATACACATTCACAGAAACATAAGGCACAACAAGACGCACAACAAGGCGCACAACAAGGCGCACAATTCAAAAGTACGCCAAAACACACTTTCAAATATTTTTTGTGGACGAGGAAAAAATATATTATACTTTTTAAGAAGTACGCCGGAAGTGAACAATTCAAAAGTAGGCCAAAATTTCACTTCATTCAAAAGAATGACAATAAAATTTTGATGAGGCGACGTACTGAAAAGGTGAGATCAAAAATATTTCGCAAAGACGCGTAGCGTCAATATGTAATTATTGGCCAAAAATTAGTAAAAATTATCGACCGGTTTCTCGAATAAAACAAATTTATATTCATCCAGCGACTAGTCACTTGGACGAGTGCGTTGAAGAATAGGCAGAAAGTTATGGTAGCTGAACCAAATGCAGGTGTTTAAAGATGGCAAAGTTATAGAGAAAACCGCCTTGTGCATAAGTAAGATAAAGAAGGTCATTAGCAAAAAAGTCGAACTTATATGACCAGTACGTCGCCGTAAAGGAGGCAGGAAAGCAAAATAAACTCATATATAGTTGAACTCCGTTCTTGTGAGTGATATAATTACGTAAAGGAACCTTAAAGCTAACCACTTGTGTCCCAAAATTTTTAATTAAAATACATAATAATACTAAATACTATTTTCAGTCAGTCCCAAAACCAAAGAGCATTCATAAACTTCTGAGGAAGTTGTGTGAATCTTTTTACCTAATCGATTGCTATTGCATGCTCCCTATTATTAACGTCCTCTATAAGAGGCATTCTTCCTTGCCCTGCTTGGGGAAGTGATCCAATTAAAATTTTCATATTTTCTTTAGATAGGATTGCATAACATTATCTGTATTCTTTTGATCAACCAATAAATGGTATTATTTGAACTGTTGCATTTTACTGATTGAATGATAAATTTTAAGTCTATTCCCTCGAGGGCTTCCGTGTGTTAGGTCGGAGTTGAATATCAGCCGTCTCCTAACCCCACGTGTTTGTAATTCTATACACCGATCGGATCCCGAAAGCTCGAGAGGGATTTTCTATAAAATTGATTAATAAATCTCTGAGCACAAGATCCTCTACAGTGTTAGAAATATAAGCTAAAGTGTATCACCAGAGAAGCCAAATTGAGAGAGAAGGCAGTTAGTAATCTACGGTAAGTACAGCTTTTACCTATCACGGTTATCAAACATCTCTTAAATACGTAGAATTCAACTGGGAGTGGAAACAACTGCACACGATCAGGGGGGGGGGTGCGGCTGGCGACTGGTGTCGCGTCCATCAGACGCTCTGTGTAAGGTTTTTCTACACAGAGCTGGGCAAATAATATATAATAAATAACAAACGTAATTAAATAGTTTAAACTTAGTATTTAAATACTTTCTGAATATTTGAATACTTTGATAACACTGAAATATTTTGAAGCATAGTTAAGTGTAAAAACCGCTGCCCAAGGAATCACTACTTCCACATCCAGATTCTCTATCCAAGTCACTCACAACGAAAAAACTTTGTATGTGAAAATAATTGTTTATGGAACTTTAATAATATAATATTTGAAATCCTCTACCCCAAAAACCCATAAAACGATACCCCACATCGGTAGTGGGGTGGGGGTGGTGGTAGTGGGGGGTGGATGAAGTAAAAAAATATTTTGGGGTTTCTGGTTCCTGTACATATACTAAATCACAATTTTTTTTCATCCCCTTTAATAAGGAGGTGGGGGTGGTAATGGGGGTGGCTAATGCCAAAAATTTTTTTGAGACCTTAGCTTCTCTTGTATATACTAAATACCAATTTCATGGACTCTTACTTGCTTGATTTACCCATTTACCCCAAATTTACCCCAATTTACCCCCCAACCCTTCGACGGAACAAGATGAAAATATAATCTAGTTCTAGATCTCGTTAAAGTACATATGTGTACCAAATTTCAAGTCAATATCTTAAACGGTTCCAGAGTAAACGTGCGCACAAAAAAAAGTTACAGACAGACCGACAGACAGAAAATTTTTTTTCGCTCAAACTTAAAATCTCGACGTTTCATGACATTTTAAGCCTATTTGGACAACAAAAATTTTTAAAAATTTTTTTGTCGTTACTATACTTCCACTGAACGTGGAAGTAAAATAGCCTTTAATGGCTAAACTTCGCCAAATTGTATTTTCTATTTTTGTAGAAATCAATAAAGACTTAATATTATCATTATCATTATTATTATATTAAACACTATTTGACTATTTGAGGTGTCAAAATTTTAGGTTTCATGACTTTCACGAACTTCTACAACACTATTTTAATACCTACAGAGGTATTAAAATGAATATTAAGTTTAGACTTAATCAGTTCTAGTTGGGTATTGGACTTTTACTTATCCGTAGAGCTAGACCTTTGCGTCTTCTGCAAATACCCAAATAAAGCACAGAGACTATGGCACTAGTTCAACTGTTCTCTGTCACAATCACAAAACATATACATGCAGAGTCAGAGGGAAACATCCGTTTAGTTTCGGTTTATTATAAATATTTAAAAAATCATAAATGATATAATCCTTAAAATAGTTTCAAATACTCCCCATTGCTTTAAGGAATACAACCATATACAGTTTTTTATCATAAACTTTGTATATAGTTAAATGTCATACTTTAATAATGAAATTAGGAACTATTTTCATTGACAAACTACGATATTCAAGTACAACAAAAATTTACGATCAAGAAAAATATATAGTTGTATTCGTTAGAGCAATAGCAATTATTTAAAACAGTTTTAAAGACTATAGTATATTTTGTTATTTAATTGTTTATAATAAACCGAAAATAAACGTATATTTCCCTCTCACTCTGCAAAAGCCTAACCTTAACAGTTAACACTTACTGTCTATGTCTGCTCTCAACCAACTTTCTGGGAATTAAGACGTGAATGACTGAAGACTGAACGATGCAATGTGTTTATTAACTACATAGTATAGTACATGTCTTGATTTTTGACGAGTATCTGCCTGTCTCCCTGGTGTATTTGATTATATTTGTTTTATTTACTTAAATACTTTTGAGATTCAAATACTTCTGAAAGTATTTAAATACTGTCAGAAAAGGATTTAAATACTTTTTTAGAAGTATTTAAATACTTCTGTTATTTAAATTGTTTAAGTATTTATAAATACCTTAGGATCATTTTCACAAATACTAAGTAGTAAATATTTCAGATAAAGTATTTGCAAGTATAAATACAAATACTTGTTGCAAGAAGTATGGTATTTAAATACTTTCTAGTATTTAAATACTTATGAGGTATTTGTAAGTACATATTTGCCCAGCTCTGTTTCTACATTCTCTTTTCTGAGCGTGCGTATTCTGGTTGAGTGATGGAATAGCTGTGGTTAAACCTCGACATTACGGTAATATAAATGAAGTGATAAAAAAAAGATACAAAAATTAACGGTAAAGGAAAAATCTATAATAAAAAAAAACCCTTTCCTGCAATGCGAGAATGCGCATGATTAAATTATGCCACATAATTTTCTGTTTAGTTCTATTTTTCAAACATTTTTATTAATCATCCCAAAATTGTGGCACCGAGAAGGGCTTTAAAAGGACAAAACCAGCGAATAACAGAATACCAAATAGAAAAAAGGAAAAGGTGAGTAAAGAGTCAATGTTGGAAGTTTTGCGAGTATGGATGGTAATCAGCGTTGCCAGTGGATCAAAAATTAACGTACTGGTATCGAAACAAATAAGGGACCGATTTTAAGAAAAAAGTACTAATGTAATTAAAATTGATGAGCGGGGGGAAAAACCCCAAAAATCTTTTTTTTCGTTTTCCGAATAAATTGTTTAAATTGGAAGTCTAAAGTTAAGTAAACCAGTAAAACTTCATACAAAAAATGTACTGACACAATGAAAGTAGCACTGACGTACTGATTGTAGTCAAAATGTACTGATTTAAATACGAATGTAGTGACACTGGCAACGCCGATGGTAAAGTATTGGCTAGTCAAGTTGTCGGACAATGCCTGATATGATAACTTGTGTTTCATTATAAATGGTGCATTATACTCTCTAATGCCCGTAATTGTAATATTTAATCTTATGAGTACTACGTAAAAACGAATTACGCCTTATTCCAGCAAAATGTTAATCAAGGTAGTCGCAATCGGCCATGCCTGGCTGCAGCTTCTTCTCATTTTACTTGTAAGCGAAAGTTGTCTATGATAATAGACAATATAAATTCATTATTAATTCTCGATACCTAGTATACTGTGGGTTTTTCCTGTAGCAAATAGAATTTTCGAGGTTCCGCAATTTGTTACCTAAATCATGTCATTTTTATAGCATACCTGTAAGTATTTATTATTATTTTCGTAGAATTCAAAATCCGGAAACATTTTAATCATTTTTATCAGTGTACTGGCATCTACATGTATTATTTCAATAATCCTTATAAATTTAATGAAATTAGTTATCTGATACTTATAAGAAACCTAGCTTAATTACTAGCGTAATGCGTTAAATATTTTGTTTATTTCTAAAATGAATGAATTTTTGCTGCTCTTCCTTACTTTAAAATTTAAATATTATTGTATTCTACTTTTTAATAAAATTACACATTGACATACCTCTCTACTTCTAAAAGAATTTTCTGTTTAAATAAATGCTTGAAATTGCATTCCAAAACTAAAGTCGCATTTCTCTTAAAATAATTAGTAGGAGGCCCTAGGGCATTTCGCTTGTACCAAAATGCCGATGGTTGGCAACCCATATGGTGTTAATAAGGGTGACTTCCTGTTCACAAAAATTTATCTTGCGACCCCCACCTCCGTGTCGTTCTCCCCCACCCTCCCTTAAATGGTTAAAATTTTGATCATCTATATTTCAGGAACGGAATGACCTAGGATCAAAATTCTTATACCCTTTATAACAGTTTTTATGATATCTCAAAAACTAAACGAGATATCTTTACCCGAAGATAATATTAGGTTTTTTAAAAATATTTTTTTGATTATTTTGACAACAAAGCAAAAAATAAAAAAATGTTTCAAATAAAACTTTCTGCATTTTTTTTAGCTTTCCAACAGGGATGATATTACATATCATCCCTGTCGTTAAAATTTTCCTATTCGCTCCACTCCTCTCCACATTTCCCCTTTTCAACCATTGAATATATAATTGTATAAACAATTAGAAATGTACTGTGATATACACTGAAAAAAGTGCATGTAAAATTTCAGCTTCATTACATTAGAATGCATGGAATTTTACACTTAGAATCAAGTAATAAGAAATCGCTACAGACAAATACATGTAAAAATACATGCCACATGGAAATATACATAACTTGCGAATTTATTCCTGTCCTAATGTGATTTTACGTCAATTGTCTTGTTAAATCACAATTTAATTATCCACACTGAGTGTAAATTTACTAGCTCTCGTGTAAATTTATAAGCAGCAGTGGTGTAATTTTACATCCAGTCTGTGAAATTCTAGTCATTATCACTGGTCACAGATCTACATGAAGATGCATGTAAAATTACACGAGAACTTTTTTCAGTGTAGTAAGTAATAGCTTTTATTGATTGTACCCACCACTGCATGTTTCCCCCTCTCAAATACATGCAACTTTATAAGTCTGGTCTAAAAAACGTCAAACAAAAATGTAGGTAACGTCGGGGTGAGGGTGGTAAGATGAATTTTCGTGAACAGGAAGTCACTCTTATTAACCCCATATAGGTTGCCAATAATTGGCACTTTGGTGCAAGCGAACCTATTTTTGTCGCCCTAGGGCCTCCTACTAGGCCGGAATGGCCCATGGCGCCTAGGGATTTACAGTTTAGTGTGGACTCCAAACCACGGCCCTCGGCCACCAACTTTAACCTACCCTGGGTCAACCCAGCGGCGGTTTTGACTCTTTCCTGAGGGGGGGGGGGCGAATTCGGAATTAAAAACGCAAAATATGTACTAAAACTGCCAATTGCACTATACTTTTCTATTTGAAACCCATTTAAAAAATTACGATTTAGCCGAATTTATTAATGAAAACGAGAAAATGTGCCTAACAGGAGAAAATTTTCGAAAAAAAAGTTAAGAGCCTACCTACACGCCAGGTCCTTTTGGAAGCTTCAAATAGTTGGCTTTCTTGTTTTCTTTTGCGGAATAGAGGAATTATCTACCGGAAATTCAATAATTTGCTATCTTCTAATCGTTTACGCTTCCGTCACCGATTCCTAGAATCCCAGTCTATTTAAGCCCTGGTTAAACACGTTGCTAGAAAATAATACTGCTGCTTTGACGCCCCAAGATTTTTGGGCCCGGAAAAAAATTTTTTGGGGCATCTGAAATTTTTTTTTGTCGAATTTATTTAAAAAATTTTTTAAACATTTTAGGGGGGCCCATCGCCGTTCACTATGTTATTTTCAAAAAATATAATTTTATAAAGTCTACTTCCTGTTAATATATGGTTTTAATGTCTTATGGTTTTTAGCTGAAAGTGAACAGTTCTCTTTCTTACAAACTGTTGATAAAAACACATTAAAATAGTTTCAGTTTTGTCCGGTTTCATTAAATTTACTTCATGGGGATTTAGAAGCAGAGCTGGCCAAATACTTTGAAAAAGTATTTAAATATTAAATACTAAATACTTTCAGAAAATTGAAAGTATTTAAATATTAAGTATTTTCAAAAGATAAAAGTATTTAAATAATAAATAACAAAAGTAATTAAATAGTTTAAACTTAGTATTTAAATACTGAATATTTAAATACTTTGATAACACTGAAATATTTTGAAGCATAGTTAAGTGTAAAAATAGCCTTTAATTACGCATGCCTGTGACACCGACGCACTGAATTACATATTACTAAATCAGAATTTGTTCAATCTATATGAGTGTTGGTTCATTTAAAAGATTGAAATTGCAGCTTTCTGATGCTTTTTTGTTTTAAACAATACAAGCAAAGGTTGGATGGGAAAAACATACTTATTTGTATTATCACGCCCGAACTCAATCGTCGCAATAAAAAATATAGAAAAAGGTAAAAGCCCTTCAAAAAAATTCTTTCTTCATTGAGATCTGTTAAAAAGTATGTACACTTCATGATTAATTATGGTTTATTAAATTGTAGTAACGTGAATAAAAAAAAAAGTACATTTAAAATCATTTTAATTTCCTTGGTTGATGATTTTGTTGATAAATACATATATATTGAAAGCTGTAACTTGCCGAGAACTTGACCCATTGAAAAAAATAAAATATCACTATTTCGGAAAAAATGTATCTTTTTCGAATGGTCAAACACAAATTCGTTTATCGATCTTATCCTTATAACTACGAAAATATTTTTGATTGTTTTGAATATAAATTCTGGAACTTTTCCAATACAATAACAAATGTATAAGGAATCCATTGGATATAGCTGAAATGTGGAATAAATACAATACAGTAAAGGCACGTAAAAATTCATGCGAGCGATTCAGCGGCTATGTGTGGTGTCTGCATTGATAATTATATATTTTCCCTCCAGACTCACTATTTATCCTCCTATTCACTAAGAAAAATGTTAAAAACGTGTAATCAGAAAGAGAAGAAAGCTTTATTTTACTCGTTAGAACTGCTAAGAATTTTTAAAGATTCCGTAGTATGCATTTAACCGTGCATTTGGCCGCGCAGAGTGACAAAGTTACTTAATTATTTTTTTTTCAGGAATACCGTGGCTTTAGCGATAAATTTTATTAGAACATTTTCTGTTCAGAAATATGTGGCCTATTCACCTGTATTTATTGTTTTTTTCTACCCTGAATTAATTTAAAAAGTTTGAAAAAATGGATGAAAAAAAGTTTTCTTTCCCTTTTTTTGTATGTTCTGCATCCGAGAGGAATGTAAACTTTTCAGGATATTATTCTATACACTTTCACGAACTCATTAAAAAAAATTATTTAGTTAGACGTGAATGACTGAAGACTGAATGATGTAATGTATTTATTAACTACATAGTATAGCACATGTCTTGATTCTTGACGAGTATCTGCCTGTCTCCCTGGTGTATTTGATTAGATTTGTTGTATTTATTTAAATACTTTTGAGATTCAAATACTTCTGAAAGTATTTAAATACAGTCAGAAAAGGATTCAAATACTTTTTTTAGAAGTATTTAAATACTTCCCAGTTATTTAAATAGTTTAAGTATTTATAAATACCTTAGGATCATTTTCACAAATACTAAGTAGTAAATATTTCAGATAAAGTATTTGCAAGTATAAATACAAATACTCGTTGCAAGAAGTATTTAAATACTCGGTATTTAAATACATTCTAGTATTTAAATACTTATGAGGTATTTGTAAGTACATGTTTGCCCAGCTATGTTTAGAAGTTAGTTTCATTGTTAAATTATGGCGTGTAGTAAATTCTGTGGAAGAAGACGAAGAATTTTCTTGGTGGTAGATATCTATTTCTTCTTCTTTGATTTAGACAAAAAGAGAAAACAAAATTATTTCAAGATCTAAGAGAAAATGATTTTAGTTTCAAAGACTTAAAGATGTCTGGCATATATTTGACATGTTTTTATGTCGCCCACAAGCCATCAAACTATACTAATGCCGTTTGAAGGAAAAATTAAAAGCTGCTCTAGATTTTCTAATTTTTTTGTAATTACGTCTTTCTGTTTGACATTCCGGGTTTATCGTCAGTTTTCTCTTCACTTCCAATGCAGACACTTTACCAAGATCTTTTGGAAGCATCTCTTTTTTCAGTTTTCAATTTTATAATCTGTGTATTTGTAGTCCATGGATGGTTTATGTGTACATCTTATTTTGATTCGGAATTGCAATCTCCTTTATATCTTAATCTAATGTAATGATATCACATGATGAAAAAATTATAAAAATATTATTCTCGTTTTGCATATTTACGTACGAAGATGATTAGGTTATTTTCTTATTAGCCTGTCAAGACTTCTTAAAAATTTAAATAATGGAGTATCTATTGTAATTGCATTGAATTTAAGTGTTTTTACAAAAAAAGGTTAAAGGCCAACAAACACGACCCAGGATAACAGTATTAGAAAATATTGCACTATTCATATTTTTTATTTAAGTGAGAATACTAATAAAAATAATAAAGTAGATTAGCTGGCTAATGGAAAAAAATTTTCCTTCAAATTTAAGCTTTTAATTTAGTTACAAAGGTGTAATAAATAGTTTGAGAATAAAAATAAAGGTGGAGAAAACTTTATCTACAAGCTAAACTCTTCGATTTGAATATTCTTTATTCTTTATTAGAAGTAAAAGTGATACTTTTGTGACGGGTCACAATAAGTGGCTTTTACTCCGAATAAAACATGCTATTTTTTCTTCAAACGTCGATTAGCTATAAAAAAAATAAAGATAAAAATCTCGAATTTCACCACCATTGTGTTAATACCGCATGACCGGTGCGGCGTATTAAATAAAATACGCGTCGCTATGGATAATACTCTTTCCGCCGCTCACAGCGTCAGGAATAGTAATTTAGGTCACAAGACTGGTAAAAGGTATTTTGCAGGTCTCCCCAAGCTTCCAGGACTCACCTGCGGCTCGCCCTGGAATCTGCTTGGGTTGACCAATTCATATTTTCCATAACTTGTGAATTGACTTTTGAAAACTCGTAAAAGTTAAGTGTATTTGACACTTGTCTCAACAATTAACACAAATTCGTTTCCATAGCAAGGAGAATAACGGGGATCGGAAAAGATTTTTTCTGAAATCTATCGACAATGTCTACATTTTCGACGCGATTTCAGATCGAAAAAAGCACAATTCCAGTATTTTAGTCCGTTGCTATGAAACTATCACAAAACAGATCGGAAAAGATCCGTTGCCAAGCAACGATCAACAAAACTGTACGGGAATGTTACTTTCCCGGCCTAGGCCGGGAAAGTAACATTACCGTACGGTTTTTTATGTATATTTTAGACAGTAAATAAATACACGCAGGCATACCAACTCATATTCAAATTGCATTTATTAGTAAGCAGTTAAATTGTAATGAAGAAATGTTATGCATTAATACAAATTCCTTAATTTATAATAATATTGATTGTGATTTCAGAAAAAATAGTATGTGTACTTCGGTGTGAAAGCACATTCCCGGACTTCGATGCTTGTTGCAATTTGCATCGTCGTCCGGGAATATATTGCTTTCACACCTAAATACACAATATACTATTGCCAGTCTAGCCCGGGAAAACGTTAATTTCTGGCGGATAATTTCTCCAGAAAGGGTGTACTTTCTGGTTGGCAGACAAAAAAGCACTTTTTTCTGAAATCGATCGGCAATGTCTACATTTTCGGCGCGATTTCAGATCGAAAGATGCACAATTCCAGTATTTTAGTCCGTTGCTAAGAAACTATCAGAAAACAGACCGGAATAGATCCATTGCCAAGCAACGATCAACAAAACCGTACGGGAATGTTACTTTCCCGGCCTAGGCCGGGAAAGTAACATTCCCATACGGTTTTTATGTATATTTTAGACAGTAAATAAATACATGCAGACAAACCAACTCACATTAAAATTGCATTTATTAGTAAGCAGTTAGATTGTAATGAAGAAATGTTATACATTAGTACAAATTCCTTAATTTATAATAATATTGTTTGTGATTTCAGAAAAAATAGTATGTGTACTTCGGTGTAAAAGCACATTCCTGGACTTCTATGCTTGTTGGCCTCGGCTAGCGCCTCGGCCAACAATTTGCATCGTCGTCCGGGAATGTATTACTTTCACACCTAAATACACAATATACTATTATCTTTTGTCGTATGTAATATCACTAGTGCTTGAAATTTTATCGGTAAAATTTTTTCGAAAGCGTTGTTGCCTGGTAATATAAAGAGTGCAAATTGACAGTTTATTATCTGATTAAATCCCGACCGCTTTAGCGGGAGGGATTTAATCTTTGATAATAAACTGTCAATTTGCACGAGTTATATTAACCTTATGACAACCTGGCTTGAGAAAAAAATTATAGATAAAATTTAGACGCACGAGTGGTATTTGTGGAGAATATTTCACGAATAAATAATTCATTAAGTACATCTTCAATATTATGTTCAGTAATTAATTACCTTCAGACGTCTCCCTGTTACTTTTTCGAGATTACTCACATTTATGTTCAATTTCATCATTTACGTCACATAAAAATGCATTTCCAATGCGACTCATCTAATAAAAAACAAAGTAGAGGTTTAAATTATGACAATCAAGGAAAACAATATACGTTAAACCATAGGTACTGTAACTTATAAGACTAGTCATCCCAACAAAGCACGCTTCGACCAATCACATTACGGGATAAACGGCACAAATTGCATATTACCAATCTATCGCTTTTACGTTCTAAGGCTGCCGATTCAGATGGTATGGTACCGCCATCTAGTAACGCTAGCTTAACTTAACTGCTGGCCTAAACAGTGAATTGAATTATTATATTAAAGTGTTTATTAATATATATTTATGTATTTAATCCTTGTTTCTAATTTGAGAAGTTTAATAGTTAAGTTAAGGTTTGCTTGTTTAAGTAGAGATACTTTAAGTACAACGAATTATAATATATATAGTGATATTGCAGAGTTTTAATTTTCCGAATAAGTGTTAGCTGTTTTGTGATGATTGATGAATTACCATACGTGAGTACCTACATTTGTGTATTTATCATGAAATAACTGATTTGTCTGCATCGTGGATATTTATATTTAATTTTAGTTGTGAAAATTATTTTGTAATTACGTTAGGTATTAAGCCATTGTAAGCTGTGTATAACTTGTCCCCAGCCTATATAACTTCCACAGAGCATTGGCTTTTTAGGTTATTAATACAATACTACAATTTACAATTTACGTTAACAATTAGTAATAAGCTAGAGAAGATATTTATAGATAACATTTAAAAGCACGATTTGTCCTATTTGCCGAAAATATTTGACGACACAAAACTTCAAAAAATTTTCGCAATATTTGCTGCTGCAGCGACCTAAAAAATTAGAGCGACAAATTTTGCATGTTGGTACTGTCAAAAGCCGATCTAGCTTGAATTATCACTAATAATGACGTTTGATTGGTGCAATGTTGTGGAAAAACGGGCTGTCATTGGCTATAGCGTTAACGGGTGAAATAATCGTTGTTAATGGCACCGCATAGCCATCTGATATGTCAAACGTGAAATGAGAAGAAATGGCATGTTTTACTGACGTTTGAAGAAAAAATTTTTTAAAGGCAATATATGTATATATAACGCGTTAAAACAATATTGCAAACTTTTTAACAAGAGGATTTATGGTAGAATATACAAAATATTCTACCACGTCTACTGAACTTTTTAAATAAAACTTTAAATGTCAAAAATATTATAATATTATGTTCTGTGGTACGTGGTATGTTTTTGCCATTACATTCATTTCAAAATAAATTTAAATTATAAATTGGTTTAGATATGATTTTATTTTATTACAAACACCAAATTGTGCATTATATTTTTTCGTTTACACTGTGTATTCTTAACAACAGTTGAAATGAAACAAACATTATGAAAATAGCCTTTTATTTATATTTATAATTTTTTAAGAAGTTCCTCGAATTAATTATTTTATTATAATAATTAATTATTTTATACCATAATATAAATATTTTAGTCTCATAAAGTTATTCTGTAGTTGCATCAATATCAGAATATTTTGTTGGTGCTGTACCGCAGTAAAGATAAGAACGTAATCATGTTCTTATCACCAACGTACCTTGATGGTGACGCAATCTTCCACCATAAAATATTTGTAATAACATCCTACCTATGCTGGGTTGAATTTAAATAATATATTACAATTATTTCTTGTGGTAATATTTTCTAGAATATGAATTACAGTAGTACTAATATTTTTTAAGCAGGTGTAGAGTAGGTAAAAATTGACATTCGGTGTCGTGTTACAGATTTATTTTCATTGACGCTCGAATTCTATTTATATATAACAATAAGAAACGCGTTATCACTAAGTAAGGTTTTACGTCTATTTCTGGAAGTTACTGTTGAGTGTATTTTCCCACTTATATAGTAAGCGGCAAAGTAACCCACGGTGTTCTCTGGGACAATTAAAAAAATACAATCACAAAAATGGACTATTTTTAACATCCCCCTCCACTTGCAACACTGTAATAAACTCCTAGCCAATTCAGAAAAACCAAGCGAATTTTTAGGTTGAATTTAAAGCCACATTTTTTGAGAAAGAGAACAGATATCAATATGCGGTTTCCAGGATTTAAGATATAATTTATATGGGAAATAGCGAGTTTTGCCCGTCTCTTTTATTTTGAAAAATATTACTGTCTACAGGCAGTGGCGGGACTTCATTGGAAGGGGCCCGTCTTCCAGGAATATTTGTGGGCAAAAATCTATTAAAAGAGTAGGTACAGGAATGTAAATAAAAAATAATTATCTCAAAACATTTAATCTAGTCAATGAGTGCTCAAAAGAGAGGTGTAGAGTACATGGAATATGCGAGACTTTTTGACTTCAGGACTTTGTTAGGAGTAGTTAGCAGGTAAACATACTAAAAGTCCCCATCCTTGGGAGGTGAGCTTACGGTGGGAGGAGGAGGGGAAGGTCCCATTTTTGGGTTTTTCGATTATATCTTGGAAACGGTGGGCTCTAGAAAAAAATAAAAATGAAAGCTAATTAAATTCCCTATAAAATTGTTTCCATACATATTTGTCGAATTTCCAACGGTTTTCGAGATATACATTATTGAAAATCGATACTTTTCGAAAAAATCATTTCTACCTAACTCTTTTTGTCAAACATTTGCTTCTAGTGCCTCCCACGATCGTTTCTCAGAAAAATTGTTAGAAACGAAGTTATAGAGCATTAAATTTTCTTCAATTTAATATACACTTAAAAAATATTTTTTTTCGAAAATTATCGATTTTCAATAACGTGTATCTCGAAAACTGTTGGAAATTCGACAAATATGTATGGAAACAAATAGGAAACAATATAGGAAATTTAATTAGCTTCTATTTTTATTTAGAACATATTTTTCTAGAGTCCACCGTTTCCGAGATATAATCGAAAAATACAAAAATGGTACCTTCCCCCCTCCCTCCCACCGTAAGCTCACCTCCGAGGGGTGGGGACTCTTAGTATGTTTACCTACTAACTACTTTTAGCAAAGTTCTGAAGTCAAAAAGTCTCGCATATTCCATGCATTCTACAATATATTCATTGACTGGACTAATTCATATATTCTATAATCCACTAAACACATCAGGGACTTAGCACACTTGCAATGAATTTTGACAAATAACTGTCAATGTCACAAAAATTAAAGTTAGATGTACACAACTAGATTTTAGCAAAAATACGTTATAAGACTTGTCCTATTTTTTTTTTTGCGCACAACAGTACCCATTACAAAAGTAAAGGAACGTTTACGATAACATGGATATAAATGGATAGAGGTATACATAAAATGTTAAAACAGAAAATAAAACATATATTAACCAAAATAATAATATCATAAAAACAGGTACAAATATATTTTAAAAAATCATGCTAACGAAACCAACCGTTTCAGCGGCAAAAATGTCAATTATACTGGAAATGTCGAGAGATTGCGCATACTGATTTTCAGTTGAAAGAATGACCAACTCGCTAAGTCTTGTTTGCGACATGGTAACTACGTAAATAATGTTTAATCAATCTCAGCTTCATCACTTTGCAGAAGCCACAGTCACAGGCAAAGTCAAAAATAAAATTAAAGCCGTAGTTATTTCATTGAAAGATGTCATAGAGCGGGAGCTAGGTGGCTTTTTCGGCACATCATCGTTTTATGAACTTTGAGATACTTTTATGGTTTAATGGATGATAACGATTCATAAAATCGACTACTGGCGGGGCACCTCCTGTCAGGTGAGTCACAAACACTGTCGGTGAAATTATGTCATCGTTACAAATCTCATTTTTTTCGTATGTACACATTTTATGTTTAGAATGAATAAAATAAGATCGCCAGAAAGTGTAGGCCGTCAGGAGGCGCAGCCAGAAAGGTAACAATGATACAATACATCTGAGGCACGGTAGGAAGTCAAAGTTAGCCGAAAGTGATAAATTCCTGTATATTTAAGAGCCTATGGTACTTACACTAAGAACTTTCTGGGAAGGCTATTGTATTATTGAAGCAGCTTATATTTACGTTTTAAAAAGGAGCCAGAACTTGTAACGATGAGTTTAGAGTTTTGAGATGAAATATGCAAAAAAAATCAAATTTTCTTCAAAAATCCTAAATATTTTCTTTCTGGCTAGCCTTACTGACGGGAGTTTCTTTCTGGGAATTTTTGTCTGTGTTCAAAACATTTAAATAAACATGCTCAGCCTAAAAAAAGCTTGCAACGATCATGTTATATAACTCCGTTTTTTACATCTTTGACCTTTCTGGCTGCGCCCCTGACGGCCCACACTTTCTGGTGATCTTGTTTTATTCATTCTAAACATAAAATGTGTACACATAAAAAAATTAGCCTTTATATAATTTCACTGATTTTTATATCTTGAACCATGGCCAACTCGACGGGCTGACATATGTCATATGTCTATTTTGTCGTTATTTAAGTTCGATAGAATTAATCAACGCATAGAAAATGCTTGTAACGATGAGTTTCTGAAAAAGCCACGTAGCTCCCGCACCGTCAGTAAAACATCTTAATCAACTAAACTAAATCTTAAGAAATCTTCAGCTTGATCAAGTTTTTTAGCTCTTCCTTGAATGTGTTTCTGAAATTATTAATTTGCGTGCACATCCAACGTTGCCAACGAATGCGTTGTAATACAATACATTCTTGTGAACTTGTTTATAAAGTTGTTAATATGGAAATTTTATTCTTAACCTTCTCATAAACGTATTAAAGAATACATAAAGCTGTGATATTATGCAATGTTTCTTCAGTAACAAGTCTGAAATACAATATCTTGGCTGATGTTTTTGCCCCCCCTGAGCTGGGGGCCCGTGTTCTTCGAACACTCTGAACGCCCTTTAGTTCCACCACTATCTACAGGGTGTGAAAGAAAAACGTGTACCAAACTTTATATCTACCGAAATTCCCCATTTTTTTTTTAATATTTTTTTATGAGAATTTTTTAGTCATTGGTTTATGAAGGAAAGACCAATTTTTGAAATTTTTGATATCTCTTATTTTTTTAAATGCCAATTTTTTCTAAAATCCTGTACCTTTTCCATTTTTTGCAGTTACGCCTTATTTTGTTTCATAGGAACCGATCGTTGTATAGGTTATTATAATATCTAATGATTTTTCCTTTAAAATTCTAATAATAAATAATAAGTAATTTGTACTTTTAGTTCATGATGAATAATTATATTTTTCCTTGTTACTACACATTTTATTATTATTGTTCCATTAATAGTAAAAAGTTTGGTTCTTCCCTTTTTCTTTAGTTGACATTTAAAATAATAATAGTGCTTGTAAAAATAAATAAATAAATTTTTTTTTTTTTTTGTTTATTTAGATTCCATTTTATTCCATCAAAAAGACATACATATATTTTTTATACGGCAGCAGAAATGTGCGTCACTCGATTTTTGCTGTCTGCTTGTCAGTTTGTGGAGGAGAAAGGGGTGAAGTTGGCGGTCAGAGCGGTCATGTGACTTGTAAAATTCAAATTGAAATTTGACATCGGATTTTTAATTAAATTTTCAGATATCCATTTGATACATGTTTTAAGATACCCTAAAATATCCAAAAATACCCTTGCCAGCATTATTCGTGGTCAGGTCTGGCGTCCAGGTCCGACTTCCAGAAATTTCGAAAAAACAATGGAACCTGGCGATTTTTTTTCAAAAATTGAGCTATTGGTTAAACGTAGTTTTTATGAAGCTAAGACACTACTGACAGCATTTTTTTGTGTCACAGAAAGGGTTGATATGCAAAAGTAATTGTTCTAGGTCATCCAAAGGAAGCTGTTGTTTGCAGAGGATGTAATATCAAAACCAATGGTCTAAAAAGAGGTTTTTTTTTACTCTAAAAATGTTTGTATGGCTGTTAATTAAAAATGTTTACACTTGACAGCATTTTTCTATGTAATGGTATGTTTTATTTACTTAATTTAACCAAATTGTGGTCGTGAATTTGGTTATTTCCAAAAGATTTGTTTCAAAACACGTAGTGAATATAGGGGGTGAATGGGGTAAATCCACTATATAGAAAAATGCTGTTAGGTGTACAAATTTTTAGTTAAGAGCCATACAAACATTTTTAGAGTAAAAATACCTTTTCTAGGCCATTTTTTCTGATATTACATCCTCTGCAAACAACAGCTTCCTTTGAACAACCTGGAAAAAACCGTTTTTGTATATTAACCCTTTCTGTGACACAAAAAAATGCTATCAATAGTGTCTTCGCTTCATAAAAACCACGTATAAGCAATATCTCGATTTTTTTTTTGAAATTTCCACGTTCCATCATGAGCCATTTTTCCGGAATTTCCGGAAGTTGAAGACGCCAGACCTGACCACGAAGAATGCTGTCCAGATTATTTTTGGATTTTTTAGGGCATCTTAAAACATGTATCAAATGGACAGCAAAAAATTTAATTAAAAATCCGATGTCAAATTTCAATTTGAATTTTATAATTTACATGACCGCTCCGACCGCCAAGACCACCTCATCTTCCGGCATCTACTGACAAATATACAGAAAAAAATCCAGTGAGTCTGCTGCCGTACGATGAACTATTAAATGAAGGTTCGTTTGCAACCTTCCCACTCCCTGTTATACTTTTCAGTAAAATATTATGTGGATTAGTTTACTAGTTTGCCATGAAAGAATGAACTTATAATATCAAATATTCCAATCAAATTTTTTTTTGGTCAGAATGTTCACTTTTTATGAAACCTCTTATTACTAATTCTGTCACATTTTTAGTGACCGTATTTGTTGAATTGCCTCTGTAATGTAAATCATCACAATCGATTTTTGGATAAAACTCCTGCACATGAATTCATTTTTTATTAATGCTTGCTCCTTTATAATTGTCATATTTTTAAGTCCTGTCTTTAAATAATGAAATCAAATTGTTGATGTTAGTTTTTAATGGCTTCTTCTATTTGGTTGCAACTATTTCGACATAATTTAGTCCGCCAATGATGATGATAAACCATAAGGTTTCTTACGTGAGAAAGTTTGAGGACAAAGATGAACAAATGAGACATTTATTATAGTGTAGGAGATAGCTCGAAACCACTCAAAACCCCCAAACATTCAAATACTTTTTTATGTTAAAAAGGATAATTTCTCGGTCATTACTCGCTAAATGTGTCCTTTTTGTATCCTCTTTGGCATAATAATCGGAATTTGAAGGTTCTGGTGGTGGTTTGGGAAGGTCATATTGAGAAAGCAATGTTGGCACTCACAGAGACTATTCTTTAGTATAAAAACTACAAGTTTGGGAAGGTTTCAACTTTTTTTTTTTGAAAAGCACCTGTTTTGGCCCGTTTTTGGTCAAAAGTCCAATTTTTGGCAAAAAAATCTGGAAAATGCAAGCAGAAAATGTTGGCATATGGTTTTCCAGCAATGAGCATTGACAAATAAATTTTCCGCCTGGTCAGAAAGTGTTATACTACGTTCCAATCTTGGTCATAATTGATGTCGCCAGTGCAGTGCTGCCAATTGCACGGAGAAAAAATGTTGGCATATATCGAATGTTGATCACCAAGATACCCTTTTCAACTAACACCAAGTCCCAAAGTGTTATACTCTGTTCCACAATTGAATATTTTCTAGGGCGGCTAGCGCCAAAACGGTCAGGAGGGAGGTCTGACTCACATAAAATAAAATACTTACTAAAACATAACAGCAATACCAACATGTTATATCCCAGGCCCCATATATGTAGTTATCTCCTAGACTGTTACATTAAACAATTAACGGGGGTTCAAAAAACGTCACTAAGTCGGACCAATTCAATTTCTAGCCGAATAAAATTATTCCTTTGTGTAAATATGTTTCTAATAATGTACCGAGAAGGGAAAAATAAAAATCAAATAACAAAAAATTGCACAAAATTTCGTATGGCAATAAGCACAAAATATTTATAATAAATCTAAATTTAAATTAGTTTCCGTTCTTGAACTAAAATCACCTTGAGTGTATCTTCACCATCAGTTTTCAATAAATCAAGTACTTTTTTGGTTGGGGGGAAATTCCTATGGACACCATTCGCTTGATTTCTAATGCGAGATGGCGTGTCGGACTTTTACCAACTGAAACTGCTTTCACCATCGTCCTTTCTTGTCACATCCTACTTCACCTCTTTTTTCTCCTTTTCCCCCTTGAATTTACAGTTTCAACTTATTTTATTTCCCTCTCATAAAATTTTTTCTTCTGAAACACGTTTTTAACAAAATGGTATACTTTCAGTTATTCTTGTTTCTAATCATTAAACTTATTATCTTTCCAAATTCTGACATCTAATTCTACTTCTAATTCGCCTCCATTGGAACCATCTGTCATAGACCAATACCGTATGTCTGCTGTATCAATTTCGCGACAGTATTTGTATAAGTGTCATCTTGAGTTATTCCCATTCTTTTGGTGTGGTACTTAAAGTATTCATGGCCCGTCAAGAACTGCATGTTCACATCTCACCCAGATATGGAGGTCTTAGATGAGTGCCTAATTGTTTATTTACATTATTAACAATCGAAAAAGAGTAGTATTATACTCGTTGGATTTGTCGTCTAATGGAGATACCATATAAACTAGAAAAATTGGTAAAATTTTTTTGTTTGCATTTGGTGCAGAGCCTTAAATGTAATGCTGATTTGGTGTAAATCGGTTCTAAGCTAGTTGTGCGAGTACTAAACAAAATGAAATGAACGAACGATTTGCACCCAAGTAAAATATACGCTTGCATCATGATACCGTGTGTGTAGCCGAACGCTAGGCATCGGGAGTAAAATTACATCGCGCGTGCCAGCTGGCTAAAATGAAATAACAGGCTGGAATGCTCCGCTCGACGGAGAAATTTACGGCAACTATGTTGTCAGATCTATCGCGCTACGTGGATGTACATGCCTAACGGGAAATTACACGCACGGTATAAAGATTTTGTGTTTGCGTGAGAATATCTAGCATCCGTAAATTACTACCGGTTCATTTTTTTTTATTTTCAAATAACCTTTATTCATTTTTAAGGTCCTTTAATATAACCTCAAAATATTCGAATATTCTGAGCTATTAATGTCATCTGCACTTCTGCACTAACCACACCTGATAAAAAGAAGTGTAGTTTGTGCAGTTTTGGTGCAGCTACACTAGACGAGAAGAACATTATAAAAGCAGTTGCAGTCGAAAAGAACATTAATTTTCAGCAACACCATTTACACTTTTAGAGCTAGTGCACATATAGAGCAGACGAAAAGAATTTACTTAATATTAAACAAACAAGCAATTATTTATTTAGTAAAAACTCATATTATCATTACTAATTTGTACATAACAAATTTAAAATTATAATCCAATACCATTTTTTTTTCAGTAAAAAACGCATTTCTTGTGTCGGTCGCAACATATCATGACTTCGCACTTAAACAAAAAAGTCAGCATTCTTATACAAAAAAAAAACCTAAGATCATTTTTATCTCAATTTCATTACAAACAAGATTCATATCACGACAGTTATCTAGGATGATATCCAAGACCAGAAAACTGCAAAGAACTATGACAATGCACAAAATAAATATTTTGTATGACCTTTAACATTTTCTGCAAAAAGCATCCTGAATTTTTATTTAATAAATTGAAATATCGCAGTGACTAGCGTGTGACAACTTTCAACAGTCTTTGATATTCTTCAGCATCTTTTTCAGACACACTCTAACAATTTTTAAATAATTTAAATATTTCAGCCTGAGAATTAACTTAAATTTTGGTATGAATATCGATCTTAATCTTAGTTGTTGACCCGTATGTATAAATTAGATATTAACACACTAATTTCTTCCATAATGCAATATTTTGTTATTTTTATTAAATGTCAATGGTTTTGTATGTAAAAACAAAGTGGAACTATTAGTTTCTCAGTTCTACTTCCAAATCTACGCCAGTAACTTTTAGTATTATTGTGTGCTGATTATCGGACAATATACAGGTTCGACTTTTATTTTGTTTTGATTGAAATCGATTGTATTTGCAAAGAAAACAGCTGTGCCAAATTCGAGACAAAATTTTAAAAACAATGCCATTTTTGATCACCTCAAAAGTGGCAATCGATGCGAGTTTGCAAACCGCAAGGCTAAATCGTGTGACGTCAGCTACTAGTCAGATGCTTCTTTAGCTAGCTAGCGAAAAATATACGTGTGCTATAAAAGTTTATTCATGTTTACGCCCTAAAGTTGAACGGTTCATGCATGAAGCAAAATGCCAGCAAGAAAGTGGTGTTTTATACCAAAATGTACTAATATATCCACCAAAATCCATTTAAAAATGTTTGCGACTGTTCCGATAGCTCTGAAAATAAGAAAAAAGTGGTTTGCAGCAACCTGAAGCATTTTAAGTATCGCCTACATCGGCCGTGTATTTATTACTAAACGCATTATTAGTGTTAGAATACATAGAGAACGGGTGATAAAAGTATTCAAGATTTTTAACTTTTAAGTCCCCATGCGGTAATTAGCACAGAAATGGTTCAAAAACTTGCCAGAAAATAACATGAGCTATAAAAAATTTACAGCAACTAATAATTAATCAGTGAAATGAAATATCTATTTTCCTTAAAAAATTCTTTTACATACATATGTTTAACTTTTAATCTGACAAAGAAAATTGTTATTTTTATTTATTTTTATGTTCGAATCCGCGTATAAGCGCAAGCATATAAAATATATGTGTTTTACAGTAGTTTTCACACATTGCAGCAATAGAAAATTAAATTGTTTTTCCCAAGCTAAAAGTTATTAACAATAATAGCAACAAAATAAGAAAATTTTTTAGGCTTTTTTGTCAATACCTTGACAAATAAGCAGGATGGGGAAAAACGCTATAAGTAATTTTTCGGTATTGCATTTAATTATCTAAAATAGTATAAGAAATAAAGATGATACAGTGGTAGTTAAGTTTGTACCGACTGCCAATGGCTCAAAAATGGGGTTCCGAAGAGGTTGGTTTCATTATTTAAAAAGCAATTAAAAATCGTAAAAAATCACGTCATCTGTGGACCCCAGAAAACACTTTTCATGGCATAACAGACTTTTTATGGTTTTATGGTTGATGTTACTACCGATTAAATAAAAAGAGAAAGATTTACTTCCCTCTCTCAACCAAAAAGAAGTACCTAATGTAATCGTCGAAAAATCACTCTACCAGATTTCTTCACAATTTCACGTTTCAGTTTACGTAGATTACGAAAATTCCGTCAGTCTGTTCGCCAGTCCGTCCGTCCGTCCGTCTATTAGCGGTATACCGGGTGTCAACGGGATCATTAAACAAGCCATAGTTTCCAGAGTTTTCAAGTTATAAGCCTTAAATTTGGCAGGAGCAATATATACCAAGAATGGCAAATTTTTTATAATTTGACACTTCTCCATCGCTTCCGGTTTCCCCGGAAATGTATATTTTTACATTTTTGGTTTCCAGAGGCGATTTTAAGTACGACTGCGTAGTTTCAAAATTTTTTTGAGACTACTTGATTTTTACGGCCATTTTTATTTTTGCATCTGGAGTACAGTGAATGTACTCAAATCAATCGGAACACATTTGTCCAAAATAGGCTTCAAAGTGTCAAAATACTTCAGAAAAGTTAGATGAGAACCTTAGGACAAAACCTTTTTTTTTTTGTATTAAATGGAACTTTCATTAAGTTGGCAGAAATTTTGACAGTTATCAAAAGTGAAAACTTTATTTTAATATCAATTATGGAACTAGAAAGTATTAAAACACTTAATAAATCTCTTTTTCTATGAAAAGTCACATTATTTTCAAAATAACGAAAGACACTTGTAAACGTTTTAATTTGACAGCGATTTTGGCAGCTATCAAGAATAAAAAAAAAGGAAATGAATAATCTACTTTGGCATCGATTATGTATTTGTAAGGTAAAGATTTAAAACTAAAATTGTGGGAATCTTTATATATTTGTGAACTGTAGACTGATTTTAATTGAAAAAACAATATTGTTTCAGTAAAAATTCAATTTTGTGTCAAAACTATAAAAAATTGTAGCTGTAGACAGATTGATAGAGAATTTCATTTAAAGAAAAGTTTCCGATAACTTTAATTTGGCGACCTGTAGAGAGATTTGGGTGGCACGTAGGGGTTTCGTTTCACTGTGCGACGCACAGTGGGGTGGAAAAAAAATACCGTTCAAAAATTCATGTAGACCTCAGAATTTATTGGATCATTTTATTTTTTTTTAATGTTCGTTATTAAATTCCTCATCAATCTCTAGAGCCAGATTTTCGATTTTTGTCCCTGATTTTTAAAAATTTTCCAAAAATCAGGAAAAAAATCGAAAATCTGGCTCGAGAGATTGATGAAGAATGTAATAACGAACATTAGAAAAAAATAAGATGATCCAATAAATTCTGATGTCTACAACGATTTTTGAATGGTATTTTTTTTCCACCCCACTATGCAACGACGGGAGGAAATAATATTTGAGATGTAGTTGACACTACTACCATATTTGATTGCTGGTTTTCAGGTCTTCTTCTGCGTTGACTTTGTTGACGCTTCAACCATCCTGTCGTGATCTTCTTCTTCGCTTCAGAAGATGGTTGAAACTAGCAGCCAGTTTACCAACTCCGGAAAAGCCTTAACACCAAGACTACTGCCATACACTCTCAATGAAAAATAATATACCAAGTGGTCACACTAAAAAAATAATTAGGTAAGACGGAGGAAAACAATTTTCATTGTTCAAACGAATGAAAGTAATTTTCTTATCAGTGAGAGCAATTTTAATCAACTTGAGTAATACTAATTGATATAATACGAAATATGATCTAATCCACTTATCAATCAACTTTCATTTAGTTATGGAATGGGAAAAGGTTGTAGTATCAACAAATAAAATAGGGAAGTGTTGTATAAATACTTGTACAGATTTTACTTCCACATTGGAAGTATAGTAACGACAAAAAAATTTTGAATTTCTATTGTTCAAATAGGCTTAGAATGTCATGAAACGTCGAGATTTTAACTTTGAGCGAAAAAAAAATTGTGCGCACGATTACTCTGGAACCGTTTAAGATATTGACTTGAAATTTGGTACACGTATGTACTTTGACGTGATCTGGAACTAGATTATATCTTCATCTTATTTCGTCGAAGAGTTTGGGGGATAAAATGGGGTAAATAAGTAAATCAAGCAGGTAAGAGTCCATAAAATTGGTATTTAGTGTATACAAGACGAGCTAAGGTCTCAAAAAAGTTTTTGGCCCTATACCATTATTAAAGGGGATGAAAAAAATGTGATTTAGTGTGGGTACAGGAACCAAAAGTCTCAAAATTTTCTTATTGTCATAGTCTCTTACAGTTTTCCGGAGCTTAATGCTATGTAGTTCCACTTTCGAGTGGTGTATATGATATAAGGTATTCCTTGTATCATATACACCGTTCGAAAGTGGAACTGCAATACAATAATATTATAATATTGTATATTTCTTTTATTTTCTTTAATGAAGGTATGCCTTTTTTCTGTATAATATATTCTCTTAAGTCTGCAAGACCTTTTACTGGCAAGAATTGCCACAATTTTTCCTTCCAATAAATTTTTATAAACGGCTCCTAATAGAGTAAATAAGGGCTTAAATTATTTTCAATATAACGACGACCTTCCTTTCCCAGATACTTCAGTCTGTTTAAACACTTAGGCATTTTTACTGATCTATATATAAAGGTGTCTTAGGTATCTCGGGTAAATTTCTCATAAATACCCTGTTTAGTTGATAAATGACTGTAGGAAATGGTGTTTTCGTGTTGATATGCATCTATAGTAAAGATTCATATTTTTAAAAAAGGAATATCAATTTAAATACACCTTTACTTCTCCTCAACAACATATTTTCAACACGACATGCTCACTTTATTTAAAATTATAGGTTTAATTTCTATAAGTTGTTGTTGGGCGTCCGTGTACATATCTTTTTTTTATTATTATATTCAGCTTCGTGTAAGTGTGTTATGTACTATTTGTAATCTATATTTGAATTTCAGCGCAGGAGGTATGTGTGTTTTTATTGATTAATAGATATTTTTATTTAAATATTATGTGTTGTCAATGTAGATTATTAAACTGTTTACCAACATTTTACAATATAATTTGAAAGTATTATTCTGTAAATACGATTTAAATCCTTCGTACATATAAATATATATATGAAATAATTGTAAATATTTTTTTGACTCAAATATTTTTATTTAACTTCCAATTTTTCATAGCCAGTTATATACTGTGCATTTACCGGGAGATAATATTTACATAAATAGCTTTGGACAAATTTACTTTGAATATTTCAACAATAATTTATCTAACTACTGTGAAATGCTTTAATTTAACATTCGGTAATATATGCTGTCTATATTATGCATGTATACATGTTCAATTGTAGGAATCATGAAATCAAACAAAAGATAAATGAAATAAATTCTAAATAGCAATTTAGCATATTGGATGTAAACCTTCGCTGGTTTATTGGATACTTTATATAATTATTGAACGGTTTATAGTATACTTTGTTTATATTGTTTACTAGCTAAGTTTGCCCTGCACTGCCTGAGTGTCTTGAATTAAATCAAATCAATCAAGTTTATTTTGGAACATATAACGTAAGGTGTACATTATTATAGTGAATACTTGACATTGGTGCTCTCTAAATGGGCTTATTTAAGCATTTTTAAATCACATAATTTGAAAGTGTGTATTTCATAAAGTAGGTGCGCAAATAATAATTAAATCGATGTTTTATCACGACGGCTTTCCACTGAAATTAATTATCAAATGTAACGCTCCGCGAAACAGATCGTGGCTTAATACGACGTCACACCAGTCGATCCACAGACCGGCGGCTGGCAGCAACTTCATTACGTGCGCTATAGTGGAGTTGCGTATTGATTATGTGCAAAATCTCTAAATTTGAGCTAAAAAAAAAGGACGGTACAAGTATTCTATTGTTTTGTTCCTAAATGGGAAAATACTAGAATAACTACGTAGATAAAATTATTATTCCTCTACCAAGTGAGTTAAAAGCATGAAAGTCATGGCATCGACCTATGCGCGAACCGCCTCAATTTCTGCGCACTTTTGTTGTGAAGATTACTTTAGTGTAAATATGTTAAGCAAGGGCTACAGTTTAGAATATTACATAGATTATTTTTCTAGTTTGAGAAAGACCTTGAAAATTATATGTACACAAAAATCATAAAATCAGGAACAATTATATTGAAATTTAATCTCAAAATGCAAGCTAGATAAATGCAAGTCGACATATACATCACTCTGAAAAAAATGTTTTATGAGGTATTTGTTAGTTTTTTTATTTTTCTTTCATTAAAAGAGCACTGTCAAAAATTAGCTGTGTTTAAAATCATTCATTGAACGGAAACCTATTGAGGAGATTAAAGAAAGGCTACTCATTCCCTTTCGCCATAAGCATAATAACGTACCATCAATCAGATTTTCTGTTTACGGCAAATCCTCGAAAAGGCCCAAAAATTTAACATCGATATGTACCATCTCTTTATCGACTTCAAAGCAGTCTATGACAACATCATACATCCGAACCTCTACCAAGCAATGAATGAATTTGAGATACCAAAAAAACTGATATGCCTAATAATGACCATGGCAAAAATTTCATCGGCAGCAAAAGAACAAAGTGACACGTCGGCATCATTTAAATCAAATAAGGATGGAAGGGGATGCGCAGGCGTGTCAACTTTTTAATATAGCCCTGGGAAAAATTGTCCCTGTCGCAAAAGGTACCTATGTTCACTAATTTTCAATTATAACGAAATTCGAAATCTTTAACAACCTGCCTGTTGCGCACGCAAGCCACTCTGCTCTGCTTGCTTTTCGCCGTAGGTTTCGCCACGGCCGTCTCTGTTATTAGAGACGGCCGTGGTTTCGCTATAGTTAAGTGTAAAATGACACATCTCTCTTATAGAAATGCCAGCGTCCTACCGTTTGCATAGCGCAAGCACTGACGCCGTACTCTCGATAGAGCAAGTGAATTTAAATAATTACGGTATATTCCCATGGGTTTTTTCAACAGAACGCTTTTTTAGAATTTCCTTAAATTTTATACATGTAATTTTAAGACTAATTTGGATGTTTTTATTGTTTAAACAAGATTTAATTTTTTTGTGAACATCCCTAATCTAGATCTCTAATAGGTCGGTTCAGACATTAGCATATGCAGATTATGTCGATATTAATAACCAGAACCAGAAGAAAGGCCAAGGAAACCATTTTTATTTAATAGCAACGGCAGAGAGGATAGGCCTGCAGATAAATCAAAACAAATCAAAATGTATGCCAACAACTTCACGCTCCAGAGCAGGAAATGTCGAGGAGAATCTTTCTACCGAAGAGAAAACTTTTGAAACAGTCAGGAAACTTGTCTACATAGGCACACTGGTTAACCCGAATAACAATACATCTGAAGAAATAAAAAGGCGGATAATAACGGCTGACAAAACTTATTACAGCCTTGCAAAGTATTTTTCCAATAAAAGCATATTACTAAAATAAGGCTATATAAGACCCGTTGTTACATATGGATCAGAAGCATGGACTCTGACTATATCCGACTAATCATCGTTGCTCATTTTTGAAAGAAAAGTACTTTGTAAGATTTTTTGAACAGTCTGTGAGAACGGGGTGAAATAAAACTCACCCGTCTGCGATGGGCAGGACACGTGGTGCGAGCCCAAGAAACTAATTTGTTAAAACGGATTTTTACTGCTGAACAAGTGGGAGGTAGAAAACTGGGCAGATCCAAGCGTAGGTAGACTGATGGTGTGTCGGTGGATGCCAGGAACATAGGTACACCAAATCGGAGAAACTAGTCGCAAAACAGGACAAAATGACGAAAGAAGCTTAAGAAGGTCATGGCCCTACAAGAGCTGTAGCACCAAAATGATGATGATGATGATAACATGCAGTGCATCATCGATTGCTTTGAAACATCAATTCAGAAACCAAGTGATCCAACTCTGCAGTCGTTATCTTTTTCCAAATATAAAGGCTGTAACAGATGAAATACTTGGTATCTTGTACACCTGAATTTTTAATATTGTTTATTTCTAAAGGATTTGGTGGAAGAATAATAAATGCGATGGTTTGTATGATTATAAAAGAATGTGGGTTTTAAATTTGCTGAAACTTAGGGCTAACCTAATGGCAGACCGAGGTTTATACAGTCACTTTTAAGTAATGTGGTGGTTTCTAATGAAGTAGCTAAGGATTCTTCGACGGCCAGTATCGAAAATTTTGTTTGTTGAAATACCATTTAAATGAAAGTGTGTTTCATCAGACATCAATAAGAAGTTTAGAGCATTTTCATCATGATTTAGTATTTGCAAAAATTCTCTGCAGAATTAGTGCAGTACCTAGAGATCAAGAATATGTAAGTTAAGAATAATCTCATATGGAATGATAATTTTTCTTTATTAGTTATTATTGTGGTAAAAGGTATCATCGTCATATAGTTTCTATATGGTCCAGACACTTGCTTTTACTCTTATGGGGCGAAAACCACCTTTAAATTTAGTTATTTAATATTTGAAAAAGTATGCCAGATGTATTTTTGAATAGAGTTTTAAAATTTCCTGAAAAATTGAGCCGACAGAAGAAAACGGGAAAATTGGGAAATCTTCAGAAGATTTCATTGAAACTTTTTTTGCGTTTCTACATTATACAGAATGATTGGTGGTGATATTTTGTAATTTTGATTAATGTACTTTATGATAACAATTAATTTCGGCTCATTCATGCGTTTGTGAAGTTTGCGTTTATTAAAAAACGAAATGCCCCTGTGTATTTTTATTGAAACGAGCATATGACTAGGGTTTACGACGTACAGTTCCCAGAACCGATAAAATAAATGATGTCATTCACATCTGATGCATGGAGGGGGGCACTGGAATCAGTCCACAGATGAGAAAATGCACTATCATTTTCAGTTTTGCATTTTTATTAGCGTTAGAAGCTTATCTTAGAAAATAAACCATTTAAATATATTTTTGATTGTTTATTGCATTGTATGTGAAACTGTATAAAAGTACTGAATTTTTCTCAAAAAAGCCAATTTTTCCGAAGCTTGGGAAGAAAACGAAAAAAAACCGTGGTTTTTTCCCAAATTTTCCGGTTTTTTTCCACACGCTTAGAACTCTATTTTTGAAACGTAGGATATTTATGTTTTTGAAATCGATCATTACTAATCTGAAGTCAAAATTTAAAAATTCAAAATGGCGTCTCCAATATGGCGGATGGAAATGTTTTCTAAAACAAGAGTTTTAAACAGGTAAACAAAATGGAGGATCTGGATGATGATATCTATATATTAACGAAAAAATCAATCAATTATCGGACATTTACAGTAACAAAATGGCTCGCAAAATGGCGACATTTAGTTAAGAGAAATGTGAAAATGCACATTGTTTCGACCCTAATTTTATAAGTTTTTTTTGACGCCTGTCATTTTGTCACTAAAATTAATATTTATTGAGATATTTGTAAAAAAACAGAAATTTAACGTTTTTTAGAAAATTTCTTTATGATTTGGAATGTAATTTTTTCTAAAGCAAGTGCTGTAAACAAGCGAAAAAATTTCCAAATCATGCTATATGTTAACGAAAGACAATATATGACAATATATTTTTTCAATTACTGACTACTTACCATAACAAAATGGCAACGTTTTTATTTAAAAAATGTGAAATTGTCTGTCATAACTTCTTTGTTTTTATGATTTAGAAATAGTTGAAAATCATTTGAAAGCCTTTAAAAATAAATATTTTGTATTTCTGCTTACATCATTGTTAGAAAATATTATTTTGGTTATTCAGCAAATAACTTTCAAAGAAACCATTCGTTCCTTTCAGAGAGCATTGATCTAAATCAGACCAAGATTTAGATCAACGGTATATGAAAGGAACAAATGGTTTCTTTGAAGCTTATTTGCTGAAAACCCAAAATAATATTTTATAATTTGAAAGCCTGAGTAATAATATAATCTTTCATTTTGGTTGTTAATGTTTTTAACATAAGTGCCTTAGTTTTAAAAATGTGTTTTTAAAATGTGTTTCTGAGATATTTAACATTTAAACTAAATATTTCCTCTTATAAAGATTCGGACGCCATTTCTATACTTCCAGATCTCCGAAACCATTAACTCTGCAGAAATTAGGAAAAAACGAAATTCATCCTCAATTTGGTAGCTTTCTTATTTGTCTCTAGCATGTTTTCGCTCAATGTGATACTTTCAGAGTTATTTGACCAAAATTGTTTTTAAATACTTCCTTTTTCAAGCTAAAATCCCAATTTTCAAGTCGTTACAACTTAAAGACTATCAATTTATATAAAAAGTTGCATACAACCTTTTCTTCTCAAAATTTAATTCTCTTTCCGCTCCAATGGTTTTGTTTTTTTTTTGGTGCCACCACCTGAAAAGTAAAATATGAGATCATTCCCAAGTTAAATCCTCTAGTTACTATACTTCATGTCTTACGAATCAGTTTATCACCATCATGCATCTTCTGTTTGATCTGAATTTTATAATGGGTAGAAATGTAAATCGTTTTTAAGAATTCTTAAGAGGTTTCCTTCAGAAATTTGCAAAGCTGTTGAGTATTTCTTGCAGACCGCATCTGACTTCTCCTAAATGACAGCACGGACCATTTTAGTATTCTCTGGTTTGAACACTAACTTTAAACTTTGAGGATATTGCCGATTCAATTTAAATCACATATCCATCTTGAAATTTTTAAGGGCATTCTTCCACGCTTATCAACAGTTAATTTTCGTAAAAAAAATATTGTTGGATTTGGACGATTGACCCACTTTTAATAAACTCTTTCACTATTTAGATACGTTGATTTATTGGAAATACGTTCATTATAATCAAAACCGCATACATCAGTGTAAAGTTCTATGACAGGCTGATAATATGATGGTGATTAGTTTGGTGAAATACATCATGCCTGTTGCTGTACTCCGTATAACATTCATTTATCTAGATATAGCTAGATAGATAATCTGTCCACTCTTTATAGTTTTTTAACATAATTTATCTATTTAGACATAATTGTTATATGTTTAATTGACACCGTCCCCAGATTATGACAACATGATTGCCGAAACGTGCATCTAGAATAATATTCGAGTGTAATGTTTAATATTTACGTGTTTATAATAACTGCTTCGTTGTCAGTTCACATCACCCCAACTCCAGGGCTGTCGAAAGTTGCACATGCTTATGATTTTGCTAATTTATTTGAAAATAAAAAAATTATGAATTTTTTTCGTGTATAATATCACTTTCAATGGACTAGGAAATAGTTATCCCCGTTTTCTATTATTTACCGCATTTTTACGGCATTTCTAGTCAGCCTTAGACCGCACCGGTGTAATGTAAGAAATAAAGTAAATAAAATAGTTATGACACAGTTTAAACAAAGTTAAATCAACATAGAAATAAGTCCTGGCATATACCCACAAATTATCATTCAGAGAACCGACATAACATTAAATGCTTCACACGAACATAACATATGTGAAAATTATGTTTTGTTTGATCGAAGTTATCCAGGCATGGTGTCATGAATCACGTCGCCATCTTTCAGTCACGTGATTGCTGTCCGAAGCAAGCTTGATGTAAAATCAATCTTGACCGTTGAATTTTTAATATCACTCGTGACAGGCATTACCATTTGGGTCATGCACTTAAAATCTAAGCTATTAGATAAAATTACTATGCTATACATGAAAATCCTAACAATGGTTTTGTACACATATATTAATTTCTGTTGGTAAACCTAACAAATAATTATATTGTATTTTGTATTGTATATTTTTATAAAACCCAACAGTTTACTGATTTTTATTACTTTTCATCATTTTACGCGTAAAATGAAGTATATAAGGAATAATTTAACTTTAGCAGCTAAAGTATGGTAAAGAACATCCGAAAATTATCATCAATTTGGTAACGTTATGACTGAAGTTAGACAAATGTAGAAATATTAGAAAACAAACATGGGGAAACCTTTTCTAAAGTAATTGATATAACGCAATGGCAGTTGCTATACGAAATGATTTCTCTATCTGCTTCAATGTGTAATTGTGTATTGAATACCAATATGGAAAGGCCATGGCAGTTGGCGAGTCTTCTAATCGTACGAATTTTGCAATGATCCTTTCCACACATGTATTCCATACTATTTCTTCCAGGGTTGTGAACCTACATTTATTTTATTAAAGTCGATATAGTGTGAGCATCAAAGGTTATAAAGTAGGGTCCCGTATGCTCCTAAATAAAACAGTTTTATAAATCTATTATATAATGATTGTTCCATTTGAAACCCAATTTTGGCTAATTTGAAAACTATAGTGGCTACACGCTAGCGCGGCTCAATATCTTTGCTGTTTTACAGTCAAAACGAATATTGTTTCCATTTCTTTGTGATATTCTAATAAATTGTTTACATTTTTAAATTAGTTTTTTCGATAAGTTTGTGCGTTTATCTATTGCATAAATAACTTACTTATTCAATAGATCAATGCTCAGACTTATCGAATTTAATTTTGCAAAACAGCAATTTACTTAATTATTATACATACTGCACGAATATTAACGTTTGTTTTCAAAAAGATTCAAAACATAACATAACATTGACATGTTACACAAAAGTAGAAAATGCCCAGAAAGCACTGTTAACGGTGCTTGTTTATGATTATATAGACACTGTAGTTTTGATGTATTAATACGCAACTACACGAAATTATTACTCATTTTTAATTATTATAATCTCAAAGAGTATGAGCGGGTAGTAATGTAGAAAGTGCCCCCGCACCTACTGAACTAAAATGGCTTCCATAAGATGTCTCGTATGCTGACTGTCTTGTGTACAAAGTTTTAAGCTCGTAGACTCTGCATGGGGTGGAAAAAAAAATAATTTACCCCTAAATGTTTTTTTTCTCACCTCCTATTTGACGTATCGCTTTGTAATTTGGCGCAAATAATATTAGTGTTAGAATATTTTATTTTAAAAAATATTACTCTTCTACGATGATTTTATGCATTAAAAAAAAAATGAATATATTTTTTCAATGGTCTGAAGGGTGACTACCCTGTTTGACACTATTACCATATTTCGATATAATATGTATTTAAACTGTAACTATAACATATAACAGTTACAGTTTTATTAATGCGGTGGAACAGGATAAAAATAAATAAAAATTATCTGAACTTGCAATATTAAGAGTATATTATTTAATATTTAGATAGGTAATCATATAATTCATTCATGTTCAGTTATTTCATTTCAGATAAGACATCGCAAAGAAAAAGAAGAACAAAAAAAGCGAATCAAGAAGAAAAAGAAGAGCAAGAAAGAAGGCGTCAAGAGGAAGAAAGGCGGCGTCAAGAAGAAATACACGAATTGAAGGAAATAATGGAAGACCAGGTCAAGAGGAGAAGGAAGAACAAGAAAGACAACGCCAAGAAGAAAAAGATGAACAAGAAAGACGCCAGGAAGAACTGAGCAAAATCTTTAGCGATCAAATGAAAATCCAACAAGGCGCTATGAATTCAATCACTAACGAAATCAAAGAAGAGATAAAAAAGGTCGAAGATAAAATAGGTGTGGTCAAGACAGAAGTCAGTCAAGTCAAAGGGGAAGTAAGCGACATCAAAGAAAAGATGAGTGAGGTCGAAGGAAAAGTGGAGCGCCTTAAGCGACAATTGAGAGAGAAAGGAGGCCAGCTGGTAGCATCATCAGGTCCTCGTTTAAAACCTCCCTCATTTGACGGCCAAAGTTCATGGACAACGTACAAGAGACAATTTGAGGCGGCTGCAAGTGCAAATAACTGGGATAACGAGGAAAAGGCTGTGGCATTAGTTCTGGCGCTAAGGAGCCAAGCCTCAGAGTTACTTCAGACCATCCCGGTGGAGAAACAAAAGGACTTCAAAGTCTTGGAAGCTGCATTAGACTTGAGATATGGCGACCAACACCTTGCCCAAGTATACCAGGCTCAGCTAAAATCACGGACACAAAAGGCTGGGGAAAGTTTACAAGAATTCGAAGCTGCAATAGGGAGACTGGCACACCTGGCGTATCCGAGTGCACCTAGAGAATTTCAGGAACAATTAGCCGTGGGGGCCTTTTTAGATGACATAAGGGACGAAGAGGTCAGGCGAGTTCTGAGGCTGACGAGACACCAAAGTAGTAGCGAAGCTTTGGTGCGTGCACTTGAAGTAGAAGCCACTTATAGGGATACTCCACGGTCGAGAGTGCGAGCCGTGACAGTTGAAGAGGCACTAAAAATACAAAATAAGCCATTTTTCAATTGGCTGTCGGACCGCTGGCTACTCACGCCCCCGCTCTGCCGTAGCCGCATCTGTCTTACAAATCTCCGTAGCTCCATCTCATACTGTTACGCTCTCATATATAGCATCTTATCTCTTAGATAGTAGTTAGTGTTATGCGTGAAATGGAAAATTCTACAACTGATAGCAATAGTTCTGAGAGCAAAATCAGCTCACTTAATTTAAAACGCAAAAACAGTAACAATGTATAATATGCAAAAAAGCCGGAGGTACTAAAGTCGAATCAACCAATAAAACTTTCTTTACTGCCACAGTTAGATGAGAAAAGTGACTTGGATAAATAATTTTGTTTTTATGAGTTATCATGTTCGTCATGGTTAATAAAATAAGTCTTATAGATGTTCGTATGTAATAATAATAACAGACCGTCTAATGCTCTAAGTAGTGATGGGCGATATATCACGAACTGTGATTTAATCACTAATATTAAGAAATCACAGGTAACGCCTGTTAGTAAAGTTGGCAGAAAAGCGTGACGTGATCACGACTTTCCTTCCGTATTTCGTTCCCTTGCCGTGATTCAACCATGACCAATATAATAATTAACAACTTCTCCCGTACGTCGTATTGTGAAAGTCGTGATCACATCACGTTTTAAATTCACTGATATAAGAAAATCACAGTAACGATTTACGTTGTGATTGAAAAATCACGATATCGCCCATCACTAGCTCTAAGTGAATCCCACTACGACCACAAAGCCTTCAATCCTACTCCTTTGTTTGAGACATCTTTCCATTCTGGCCGGGTTCCCCCTACTTTTGCTCGCAATATAGGTCCAACTTGTTACTCTTGTCCGAGTGAATTATATGATTACCTATCTAAATATTAAATAATATTAGAGAATATTATTTAGGTATTATGCAAATCACAGCCAGTGACGTAACTAGACATCATGGCGCGTATTATGCAAATCACAACCAGTGACGTAACTAGACATCATGGCGCCCCATGGCAAAAAATTATCGCCTATTACATATTCTTAATACCCAATCCTAATCCGAAAAAAAAATTTTTTTTGATCTCAACATTTTTTTGATGACGGGGGTGGGGGGTTAAATCCGAAAAAAATATTTTTTGATCCCAACTTTTTTTCGATTGATGAGCGGGAGGGAGAAATCCGAAAAAAATGTTTTCTGATCCCAACATTTTTTTGATGAGCGGGAGGGAAAAATCCAAAAAAAAATTTTTCTCATCCCAACATTTTTTGATGAGCGGGGGGGGGGAGAATCCGAAAAAAATCTATGCTAATACCCGGCCTCACCCAGGCGCCGGCTAGGGCCACTCGATCTCCTGGGGCCTCGGGGCATTGCCCCGCCATAGTTACGCCTCTGATCACAACTTACGCACTTTTTTTTATTATGAAAACACCTACTTTCTGTATATTGTTGCCATAATCTGAGCACGCTAATATACTAGTCAGGTAAATACTTTAAAACACTCATTATTGGAGAATTAATCAAAACAACTACCCTTCCAGCTAATACTGATGAGGTATTGAATTACATAATAGGATTCTTAGCATTTTAAAGAAAAAATATATTGAAAATACTTAAATCATGTATTTACATTTAGTCATTCACACTTTTTTTTTTTATTTAATATGAAATTATCTACTTTCTGTCTAGTATATTACAGAAAGTGGGTATTTTCATAATAAATAAAAAGTGTGTAAGTTGTGATTTGCATAATACCTAAATAATATTCTCTAATCATGATAAAAGCAAATAAATAAAAAAATAATTCATTGTAAAAAATTAAATAATATAGGTACTCGTAATATTGCAAGTTCAGATAATTTTTATTTACTTTTATCCTGTTCCACCGCATTAATAAAACTATAACTGTTATATGTTATAGTTATAGTTTAAATACATATTATATCAAAATATGGTAATAGTGTCAAACAGGGTAGTCACCCTTCAGGCCATTGAAAAAATGTATTAATTTTTTTAATGCATAAAATCATCGCAGAAGGGTAATATTTTTTAAAATAAACTCTCCTAACACTAACATTATTTGTGCCAATTTACAAAGCGATCCGTCAAATAGGAGGTGAGAAAAAAAAATAAAACATTTAGGGATAAATTATTTTTTTTTCCCACCCCATGCAGAGTCCACGAGCTTAAAACTTTGTACACAAGATAGTTAGCATACGAGACATCTGATGGAAGCCATTTTAGTTCGGTAGATGCGGGGGCACTTTTTACATTGCTACCCGCTTATACTCTTTGAAACGAATATAATTACAAGATCACTACACACCCTTGAGAGAATATTGCTTAGGTACATCAAAATAAAAAAATCTTACGGGAATTGCTCCGAGAACGTTTCTTCTCCGAGTGATGAATTATTTTGAAAAATA
Source organism: Rutpela maculata (assembly GCA_936432065.2). Taxonomy (NCBI): domain Eukaryota; kingdom Metazoa; phylum Arthropoda; class Insecta; order Coleoptera; family Cerambycidae; genus Rutpela; species Rutpela maculata. The sequence continues at coordinate 286,987,305 of OW386285.2, read as the reverse complement.
TACAACATACGTAAATTATTAGACAAAAAGTATAAGTTGTTATTCAGTGCCGTAAATATAACCGAAAATTTCTCAGGAAAAGGTAACACTTCCCATTGAAATATATTTGTAAAAATTGATGGAAGCCCACCACTAGTATTCCAGAAGCTAGAAAAACCTCAAGAATTGAACGATGAAATGGACAGTATGATGTAAAAATGTTTTTATCAGTTATACATTCCAAACTCCATGATATCTTACATAGGCGAAATAAGATGGTTGTTCTTCAGAAAAAAAACAGTAGCAGAAAAAAAACAGTAGCAGAAAAAACATGTTCCTCCTGCTAGATAAGTTTCACTATCTTTTGGGCTTAGGGCCCGTTTCTAATGTACAGAGTGGAGCGGAGATGCAGAACCGTATACGAATTGCTAGATACTTCGAATTACGGGAGATATAAATTTTGGAGTTTGATATATACCGACCAATATACCAATTTTAATTTTTTCTGTGATTTTGATTTATTTATTTATTTTTTGTTTCAGATTTTTATTTACAGTTGTATTTGTTAATTCCAAAATTGATGGCGTTGGCATCGATTCCTGAATGGCCAACAATCATTTCAGTATTGCTATATACCCACAGAATAAAATTTAAAAAATCGCTGAACAAGGAATCACTACTTTCACATCCACATTTTCTACCCAAGACTTACGAAAAAAAATTAATACTATATTTTCCCTCCACTATGTGAAAATAACTGTTTCCGGAACTTATATAGTATATAGTATTTGAAAGCAGTTAAAAAAGGGGTCATTTGACCAGATGATGACCACAGGGAGGAGTTTGATCACTCCTCCTGTGGTGCCTAGTTGTGGATGAATTATTATCTCTTCTAGAACAACGAGGAGTGTACGCGCAAGAATATGCAAACGATGTCTCCATCATAGTACTAGAAGAAAATATGAGGGCGCTGAGAGTCCCCTACACGTTAGATACATGGTGTAGATAAATATTTGAGACCAGTACTAGATACCAAACTAAACCTCAAAGCACATCCAGATAAAGTAACTACCAAAGTCACGCGGGATCTATGAGCTTGTAGAAGAGTGGTGGATAAGAACTGAGGCTACAACCAAAGATGGTGACTGGCTGTACCAAAGAATTGTGAGACCAATAACAAAAACATGCTTCAACGATCTGGTGGCATAAAGCCGGAAAAAGATGAGAGACTAAGAGATATGCAAAGACTAGCGTGTCTAAGAATAACGGGAGCAACAACAACATCTACCGCAGTCATATAAACACTATGTGCACTACATGTCGTAGAGGAACTGCTAGCAGCATACAGACTGAAAATTAGCGAATATGGTATGTTTCCGATCATTCCGAGAAAATAAAACCATATCAAAATATTTCAACAAATAGAGACAAATCAACTACATGCAGTCAGATAGAATCAGCACAAACCACAACTACAACAAACACCTTCAGGATATACATATCTGACAGGAGAGAGCAGGGAATAAGATAGTTGCGAAGACATTTAATCTAATCGATACTATATATGGTATACTAACGAATCAAAAACATCAAGAATCCCCGGAGCAGGAGTTATGGGTGATCAAACAGGGATAGATATCATCCTGGATCCGGGCAGCACCGCAACAGTGTTCCTAACAGAAGTGATAGTTATGGGAATTTGTGCACGAGAAATGGTACGGAGGTCATACACTAACAGAATAATTCGTATGAACACTAACAACCAAGCACCTGTGAAAGCTCTAAATGTAGTAGAGATACGTTCCTAAACAGTAAAAGAGTACATTGATTTCTTGGCAAAACTGACGAGACACAACAATGTACAATTGAAGTGGACGCTAGGACACCAAGGCAAATGCAAGTAATGAAGAACCAGATAAGCTGGCCAAATAGGACGCAGAAACAGCCTTGATGGGACCCGCACCAACCTGCGGTATATCATGTAATACCTTAATTTGTATTGAACAGGAACACCACGAATGAGACAGTCACGTATGTTCATTGATGATGGATCATCCAAAACAAAGGTCAACGAACTGCAACAAATAAAAGATATGCAGGGAGTATGGGATGGACACTGCACACTGAAGAAACACCTGACCAACGAGAGGGTGGAGGACAATTCAAAATGTTGAATATGTGGTGAAATTGAGAAAACTCCATACCACATATTATGTGAATGTCCAGCCTTGGTGGCTGGAAGGCTTTCATAGTTTGGAGGACCACTTGCGACCCCGGAAGAAATGGCCATTACTCCCATCGACGACACACTCGCCTTATTGGAAGGAATGGGACTAATAGATTAACGAGACTATGGGGTACAATAAGCCTAAGATTTAGTATAGCGGGTTTTTAGTATCCGTAAGAAAAAAAAAGATATAAACATTTCACTCAGTCGCACGGTAAATTGGACCTTTTTACCTAATGGTAATAAGATTCAATTAACCGGGAGATTTTGAGAAATTTTATTTCAGAACTTTTAGTGAGCTCTTTTGCTGAAGACGGTTTCAAATTTTTACAGAAATATTTCTTCACCAATTTTGGGGGTCTCTATTTAGCTTCCATCATGGCTTCCACATAGTGAAATTGTGAAATTATGAAATTAATATTTAAATGAAGCAGAAATTGGCATATTAATTTCTAATATTGAAGAATATAAAAATCAAATATTAAAACTGCTGCCCAAGGAATCACTACTTCCACATCCAGATTTTTTATCCAAGTCTTTCACAGCGAAGAAACTTTGCACTCCACTATGTGGAAATAATTATTTATGGAACTTTGAGAATATAATATTTGAATTCGTCTATCCCCAAAACCTATAAAACGATGTCACATCGGTAGTGAGAGTGGATGAAGTAAAAAAAACATTGAGGACATTGGTTCTTGTACACATGCTAAATCACAATTTTATATTTTTTTCACCTCCTTCAATAATGGGGGGGGCGGTAGTGGGGGGTGGCAAATGGCAAAAACATTACCTTAGCTTCTCTTATATATACTAAATACCAATTTCTTGGACTCTTGCTTGGTTGATTTACCTATTTACCTCCATTTAACCCAATTTACCCCCCAACCCTTCAACGGAATAAGATCAAAATATAATTTAGTTCCAGATCTTCTTAAAGTACAAGCGTGTACCAAATTTCAATATCTCAAACGGCTCCAGAGTAATCGAACGCTCAAAAAAAGTTACAGACCGACAGACAGAAATTTTTTTTTCGGTCAAACTTAAAATCTCGACGTTTCATTCTAAGCCTATTTGAACAATAAACATTTTCAATTTTTTTTCGCGTTACTATACTTCCACTGAATGTGGAAGTAAAATAAGAAGTAACTCCCGAATTAATATTTTCTTTCATGGCTGATATATTGGATGTAATTTACTACGTGTTTAATTTTCATTAATAAATTAATTAGTATTATTACTTTTCAACATAAATTATTTTATTTTCTAGTTTTTCATAATAAATTCCAATATACTTACAATTTAAACATTTATAGTTCCAATTTCATCCTTGCATCAAGTTTACTTTTTAAATTGTTCTTATTACAGTTAATTTCTCCGCGCATGTAATTTCAAGGTATTTTCATTTGAGCGAGCAGAAGAACCCGCGAGATCTAAAAAAAAACAGACTTGATAGTTTGGGTTTTAATCAGAGGCGTAACCAGAGTCGATGAGGCCCGTGTGCAAGATGATCTGGTTACCCCCCCAAACCTTATATAATAAATAAATTTCATTAAAATAAAATAATTCAGTTTATTAACCATACAATAAAAACTTCTTTTTCAATGTATAGCTCCTAGAGGCCCTGTGAGGCCCTGTGAGGCCCTCTAAGTTCTGAGGTCCGTGTGCGCCGCACCCCTCGCACCCCATGTAGCTACGCCACTGGTTTTAATGTGTGAACGCATATAAATTTCGCTCCCGCATTTTTATATATTTCCATTCAAAATTAATACTACTCGCAATAATATTTTGTGATAATTTACTTGTAAGTTGTGACTTGTGCCTGTTATACGTGTACCCAGTTAGCTTGTGCCACGTTCCTGTTTCTATCAATAGAGAGAGCCCTCGGAAGACAACCCGAGTACATTTCGGGGTAAGAAAAACCTCCAAACTGATTTAATTTACATGCATTTATCTTTTTTTCATTACATTTATTATTTTTCGCGCAATATCTGAAGGTTTATATATTGATTTTAAAATACTTCTGTATAAGCTCCTAGTTCTGAAATATCTAAAAATAAAATATGCCGCACATATTTTCCTGAATAACGCATACAACAGCTGAAAAGACTTTACAATAAGCTTTTCGTTATTCGACGTCTGAAACATGACTGAATTTGTGGATTTCTGATTTCATTGTCCTTGGCCAATTAAAATGATTAGTGCGCCAATCGGCTTGATTGAGTACAAATTCTAAGAACCAAAATGTAATTAAAAAGGGCGAAGCAATTAAAATAAAATTATTCCGTAAAAAATTTCAAATTATGGGTTCGATTAAAGTAATTTAAAAAGTTGCGAAAAGTATTTAGTCTGTTGAATCTGCTAATGAAATGTAAAAAGTTGTTAATTCTTTCTTGGTTAACGAACCGAAATAAATTCATTCTTTAGGGTGAGGAAAATGAAAATTTCAATAGAATGACAATGAATACAAATATTATGTATTTAAAATTAAAACGAGATTGGACATAAATTTTAATATTTTCTCGCAAGATTGAACTGCAAATACAAGAAATCTAGCAGTTTACAACGTAGTCGAATACAATAAAACTAATTTTAATTTTCGTCTGTGCATCATGATATTGTAGATTATTGTCAATTTAGGTGTATTAAATCAGAAATCTATAATTACTCATCTTGGCATTATTCAGTTTCATTTCATTCCTTTTGTTTTTGTGCTTTGACCCAAAATAATATTTCCGTAATTGCTTATAAATAATCATCATATGGACTCGATTAAGAGATCTACAGACGACCCAACTATCGGGAGCCAACCAACCTACCTTCTCGGTATACTTTGGAGATTACCATGCGAACTCGTAAAAGTGAGCTGGTCTGCTGGGGCTAACATTGTCGGTACGCTTTGAAGACGCTGGAATTCCAGCAGACCAGCTCACTTTTATGAGTTGTCATGGCAATTTTCAAAGTCTACCGAGAAGGTCGGTTGGTTGGGTGGTTGAATCGTCTGTAAACCCCTTTATACTTTCCCACAATGTAGTTGTTTATTTGTTAATAATATGTAGTATATAGTACAGTATCTAGAGGTTTTAACTTCGGAATAATGTCATATGAAACAGATTTCGTTTATTTTTGGCAATTTAACAGTAAATGCATCAAATTTCTATATCATGCGGCGGCTTGCTAATTTATAAGGGGTGAATGCCTTTTTAGGGGGTGGCAAAGAAAAAATTAAAAACATTGGAGCTGAAAGAAAATAAAAATATAAGAAGAAAAAGCTCTCTGGAACTTCTCATAAAAGCTGATAGTCTTTAAGTTATAACGACTTGAAAATTGGGATTTTAGCTTAAAAAAAGGTATTTCAAAACAATATTCGTCAAATAACTCGAAAAGTGCGAAAACATACTAGAGACAAATAAGAAAGCTACTAAATTGAGGATGAATTTCATTTTTTTTTTCTAATTTCTGTAGAGTTAATGGTTTCGGAGATCTGGAAATATAAAGGTGGCGTCCGAACGTCTATAAGACGAAGCATTCAGTTTAAAACTTGGATATCTCAGAAACTATGACACTCACGTCAAAAGCGGCAAGAACCAAAATGAAAGACTATTAATCATGCTTTTAAATGATTTTCTACTATTTCTATAGCATAAAAAACAAAGAAGTTATGACAGAAACAATGTATTCTTTCAATTATTTTAAATAAAAACTTCGTCATTTTGTTAATATAAGTAGTCAGCAATTAAAAAAAATTATTCCCATATACTGTATACAGGGTGATTTACGATGATATGCGGAAAATTTATTAGTAGGTTGCCCCCACCGAAAGGAGTTAAAAAAATGAAAAATTCAAAAAGTATAACCAAAAAAATTATCTTATTTTTTTTTTGTAGAAATACGCCGCCAATGACTTTAACCAATCTGACGTAACGCGGTACAACCACATCGCGGCACATTGACCGCACGCGCCAGCTTAACTTTTTATGCCAATTAGGGAAATGTAAACATCTTCGATATGTTCTTTCACAAGTAAGTTCATTGCCCTAATATACTTACCATAGACAAGTAGTTCAATGCTTTCTGTAGTCACTCGTTGGTCTCATAGGTGACTTCTCCCTTATTACCGTTTTTCTTACCGCAATTTTTATTTTTGAAATTATTGATGTCGAGTTTATTCCATCTCCTATTAATTGTTTTCTTATTTCCTCGCGGTATTTATTATCACATTCTTCGTGTTGCAGTACGGAAATATTCTAGGTATTATTTGATGTTTTGTTATTTCTTCAAGTTTTTCCTCTTGTCTTTCTAGTTTTCCCTAGTTTTTGTGATCTATACTGATTTCCGCTGCCTTCTTTTGCTTTAATGTTTTTGATTCATTCTGTTATTTTTCGGTTTACCAGGATATGATCTGGTTGTCTTTACTATGTGTACATAAAAGTCTGATAACATTATGATAGGCATTTTCCTCCCCTTGTTTCTTCTAGTTTTTTTAATTAGCTGGCTGAATTATTGAATTAATTTGTTCCTATTCTTTATCTGTCAAATGAGGTTATTGAAAAATATTTTTTGTTTCATGAATAATAAATGCTTTACTTATGTAACATTTTGATAATATTGAATTTAATATATTTTACTAAAGTTAGTCGAAATGATTTTTTATTATAAATTATTGTTGAATTAGGCCAGTTTATGCTCTGGAGAAGGGTCCACATTATACTATTGTTTTATTAGGAGTAAAAATTATACTTTTGTGACGAGTCTGTAGGTTTGCTGGACGAACGAAGTGAATCCGGCAATTACAGACGGGTCACAAGTGGCATTAACTCCGAATAAAACATGCTATTTTTTCTTCAAACGGCGATTAGCTATAAAAGAAATAAAGATAAAAATTTAGAATTTCACCACTAAAAACACATTGTGTTAATATTGCATGACCGGCATATTAGGTAAAATACGCGTTGCTATGGATATTACTTTTTCTGCCGCTCACAGCATCAGAAAATGTACTTTTACCTCCGTTGTTAATGGCAACGCAGTCTAAGATGTGAAACTTTAATGCCATCAAATGAGTTAATAGTAGAGTAAAATCTGGAAGTAAAGTCGCTAAGTTTTCGAGAAAAAAAACCGGCGTAGAACCAAACCAGACTTAGTGGGATTCTTTAGTAAGATAATAATGTACACGAAATCATTTTTTACGACATTTTTTGGTGGTCGAGAACTTTTTTATTTCGGAAAAACTCAAAAAACTAGATTTTTAATGAAATATGTTTTTTAACGTCTCCACCGCTATATCTCTGAAAATATTTGTGCTATCAAGCTATTTTTTTTTTTAGATTAAAGTAGACACAATAGCGCTTCGAACAACGTCCCACGTGAACCCGATTTATTTTTTTTTAAGTTGGTAAAATAATAGGAAACTCAAACTTGTTATTTTCAGTAGCGTAATTTTAGGCAATCGAGAAAAAAATTTATTTATGAAAATTTGTATATACATGCTGCGTACAAATTGAAGCCAATAGTTGAAAAAAGTTTTTAGGATAAAAATTTTTCAAGTCCCGTTGATAGTATTGAGTCAGCGATTTTTTTTTTCGGGCCAAAGTCATATTCTTGCGCGCTCGGCTGTAGCAAGCCTGCCGACTGCAACGATTTGACGGTTCCGGTCGGGGTGTATGTAGTAGTTTAACTTACATCAATAGGTACAAAACCAGTAGTGATCAAAAGATCTAGGGGATCAATATTATTGTTCAATATTTCATATATTGTACAGTAGTATTGATCATATGTTGTTAATATTAAGAAATTGTACAAAAAATATTAAATAGTCTCCTTTTAATAATAAAAAGACGTAGGTAGATATAAATACCTAATCTATAAATATCAATCAGTGTTACTAACTATCCATCTAATTAGTAAGTTTATTAGACATTTTTAAATGAATGAAAGTAAAAACGTACGCATAAAATGAGTTTTATTGTTGAAATAAATTTTCTATTTGGATAGATAAATATGTAGTATGTACTTTATGTAGGCCCTACATTAATAGCATTCTAATTCGTTCATATCTGCATCGAAATCTTTAATAATGTTGTTACAGGAACGACATTTGCACTCGTTGCAACATTTTAGGCCTTCCTTAAAACAAGCACATTTTCGATTGTCACAATTTTTATCCGAACAATGAATACTTAATGATTTTCAACAACCGCCACTTCTACGCGACTAATCTGACCAACCCTGCATACTACAGTACCTAGAGGAAAAAAATACGCAAAACTTCGGAAAAATGTCATATTGAACGGATTTCGTTCATTTTTGGCAGTATAATAGTAAATGCTTCACAGAAAAGTTTCTATATTGTGCGGAGGCTTGCTAATTTATAAGGGGGTGGATGCCACCCCCTCAGGGTGCGGCACTTAAAAAATATATATATTTATTGGAGCTGAAGTAGAATCAAATTTTAAGAAGAAAAGGTTCTATGCAATTTTCACATAAATTGATAGTATTTAAGTTATAACGACTTCAAAATTGCGATTTCAGCTAAAAAAAAAAAGGTATTTCCAAACGGCTTTCGTCAAGTATCTCGAAAAGTATTACTTTATCGAAAAAATGTTGCAGACCAATTACAGAAAGTACAAACTGGGAATTAATTATATTTTTTGTTTATCGATGTAGAATTAATAATTTCGGAGATATTTAAGTTTACATTTGGCATCCAAGTGTTCATAAGATAATTATTTAGAGTGAGAGTTAAATATCTCAGAAACTGTGACACCTACGTCAAGGGTGCTAATAGGTAGAATAATATGTTATTAATTAAGCTTTCAACTGTTTTTTAATTTGTTTCTGTAGCATAAAAAACAAAGAAGTTATGACCGAAGCAATGTGCGTCTACACATTTTTTTAATAACAACGTCGTCACTTTGTTACTGTAATTAGCCAGTAATTAAAAAAAGGAATTTCAAACACTGTCCCTCATTAATATATAGCATGACGTAGATGCTCAAATTTTTTGGTTTGTATACAGCACTTGCTTTAGAAAAAAATACAGTTTAAACTATAAAGGTATTTTCGATGAAACGTATTTTTTTTTTTCCTTTTCCAAATATCTCAATAAATATTAATTTTATTGAAAAATGGGTAGATACCAAAAATAAAGCTCATAAACTGATAATGAATTTCGCTTGTAAATTTATTTACATAGATTTAATAGTTTCGGAGATATGAAAGTTTACAAATGGCGTCCGAACGTTTATAAGACGAAAAATGCAGTTTAAATGTTAAATATTTCAGAAATTGTGACACCTACGTCACGCATGCTAAGAAATGAAATTAAAGACAATTAATTGCGATTTCAAATTATTTTTTACTCGTTCCTGTAGCATAAGAAATAAAGAAGTTATGACGGAAAAATGTGCGTATTTATACTTTTTTTATATAAAAAGGTCGCCATTTTGTTAATCCAATTAGCCAGTAATTTAGAAAAATTATCTCAAATACAGATTTTCGTTAAGATGTAGCATTACCTAGATGCTCAAATTTTTTTGCTCATTTAAAGCACTTGCTTTAGAAAAAAGTGCATTTTAAACTTTAAATTTAATTTCGGAACACTACCAAATATAAACTTAAATATCTCCAAAATTATTAATCCTATATCAATAAACAAAAAATATAATTAGTTCCCAGTTTGTACTTTCTGTAATTGGTCTGTAACATTTTTTCGATAAAGTAATACTTTTCGAGAAACTTGACGAAAGCCGTTTGGAAATACCTTTTTTTAAGCTAAAGTCGCAATTTTGAAGTCGTTATAACTTGAAAAATATCAATTTATGTGAAAAATTGCATAGAACCTTTTCTTCTTAAAATTTGATTCTATTTCAGCTCCAATAAACATATATACTTTTTAAATGCCACCCCCTGAGAGGGGGTGGAATCCACCTCCTATAAATTAGCACAATATAGAAACTTTTCTGTGGAGCATTTACTATTATACTGCCAAAAATGAACGAAATCCGTTCAATATGACATTATTCCGAAGTTAAAACCTCTAGTTACTGTAACTAGCATGCGAGGTGTATTAATTGCGTCCCAATTTCGCATTTAGCGCTGATAAAAAAAATCGCTGTTGCCAAACGGTACACTTTAGGAAAAAATATATTGTTTCAAAAACTTTTGAGATTATTAGGCTTTATTTTCTTCGCTGCATGTATGTAAATATTTTCAAAAATAAAAAAGTTTATCGATTGGTGAAGATTTCAATACATAAAATATATATTTTTAGTTTATCTGATTTTTAGAGAAATGAAAGTGCGAATTTTACCCAAACCGTTTATATTGGTAAAAGCGCTACAGTGTGACCTTTAATTTGATACAAAACAAATTTCGGTACCTTTAATAGTTTTAAAGATATGGCGGTAGAAACAAAAAAAAAAAACAATTTTCTTTAAAAATACATTTTTTTCACTTTTTATTGATTTAAAAAGTTCGAGACCACAAAAAAATGTCGTAAAATATGATTTCATATGCCCGGTGACATACTCAAAGGAACCTAACATGTTTGACCTGGTTCTACGCCCAAAAAAAAAACGACACGATAGATTTACGAAATCGCCAAGTTTTTCTGACGTTTGAAGAAAATAGAATATTGTCTTATTAGGAGTAAAAGTGATACTTTTGTGATGTGTTGTAGGTTTGCCGGACGAACGAAGTGAGTTACCTCCGTTGTTAATGGCAACGCATAGCCGTCTAAAAAGTCAAATCTTAATGTCATGAAATGCGTTAAGAAATCTCATGTTTTTCTGACGTTATATAGTTATTTTTGTATCTAGGGTGCGAAATACTACTTTGGTGATCGACAACGAAAGTTTTCGTTCGAGATGACCAAAGCATTTCGCACACGAGATGCAAACAATATTTTTTCGACAACGACTTTAATTTGATTGAACTAAAACCATAAAAGGATATCTTTTATTATAATATTTAATGCAAATTAATTTAAAAAAACATAGTAGTAAATCTGTCTCAGGTGTAACTATGGAAACCAATATGTTTGACAACAAACATTTTTCACTGACGTAATAATTGAAATAACTGTTAAAAAAATCATACTGTTTTTAATAAAATAATTTAAAAAATTCTACTTTCAGTTAATTTATTTGATAAAACAATAAATATTTTTGGACCAGATGTTTGTTTAATTCTTGTGTATACATTAAAAATGATAAAAAATAGGCAATAATAGGTATGTGATGTGCAAAATATTTTGTACTCTAATGCGCATATTTTGTACACAACGTCATGGTAACGCAAAAAAAAAATATTTTTTTAAAATTTAACTTAACAAAGGAAAACTCACCTAAATGTAAGTTAATAAATTTTTCACTCGATTTTTCATTAGATAATTAAAGTTTTTAAACCTAATAATTTTACACGAAAATTTACTTCATTTTTACTTTCTAACACTACTTTTTTAATTTAGTATCTTCCTTTGTTATAAGTAAAATTTTTGGTATAAAATAAGAGTTAATAGAAAAAGTGTAAACTTTTATTTGTTTGGTTTGTTTAATTAATTGTTATATATTTTATTCAGTGATAAACAATCACAACGTTTTTTAATAATAATATTATATTGTCCTATAAATAACTACATAAATATGTTCAATTGTAGACTCCTGAGGATGTTAATAAATTTTGACGAAACATCGACTATTTAATAAAGTCTTTTCCTAACACATTTTGGTCTATACCCGTTAGCCGTTACCAGCAGAAAAAAATAATGTTAATGAAAAAATGCCTCGTTTTAGGCACTGACGTTAATGCGCAAACATAGCCTTTTTTTGACAGTGGGCAGCAAGGGCTTCATTGCAAAACGATGTAAGAAAGTAGGAACACTCGCTGCGCTCGTGTTCCTATCATACGAGTTTTGCAATGAAGCTTGTTACATGTGTGTTACATACTATTTTTTCTACGGTTGTGAAGTTATTTCCCTTTTTTAAAGTCTTTCCAAAATTTTAAATTTACTGCCTGTCAGATTTTATTTAAAGTGACATTTTCCACAGGCATTCTGAAGTTAGAAAATTTGACTTTGTAATTGCAATTCATGTGTAATTAATGCGCATTTATAGAATTTAATTGTTATTACCAGTACGTAATATAAAATTCTTTAAGGTAAACATACTGTTTTACTCCGGTGTGTGAAGCTGTAATCAAGGTGTGTGGCAAATTGTTTGCCGCACGGCGTGCGGCAAAGTGATATTTTCTACAGTCATTTTGAAGTTAGAAAATTTAACTTCCAGCACAATCGTAGAAAAAATATATTTTCGTACTACTAGCCCTGTAAGTGTCATTATTTACAATAATAAGGAAGTTAAATAATAATGACATTCTGACACCAATGAAGCTCACGCATTATTGGCTGCCTCCTGAATGTCGACACTTTCATCATAATCCATATTTTTATTGCATAAACATGCGTAAATAACTGGAATGTCGGAAATTATTATGAAGTTATCAATTTGACAAATTATTGACAGTAACCATAGCAGAAAACAAACACACTCCAATTAGAGTCTAAGCCAATTAATAAATGAGTTCGACAAATCTAACAATTTTCCTAAAAATTGTAATATTGCTAGTAGTACGAAAAACATCGTATGCACCTTGGTTTGTATCATGTATTTACAAGCCTTGGTACATAAATAACTATTTATTTTTCATAATTCTCAAATAACAATTCAATCTACCTAATACGTACTTTAGAGTTTGTTGATTTATCATTTGTTTATTTTTTCAAAAACGTTCTTTCCGTCCACTTACAATTTTTCACGACCATCTTGCCCTCTAATATAAAATTTTAGTACAGAAAACACTTGATCATCTGCCATTCATGAAAACATAGCGGGCTCTGACGCGAATAACAAGTGAATATTGTGAGGGTGAAGTTGAGCGTTCTACAAGAGACGCATATCCTTTGTTCATAGAAAACACATGAGTTATTGAACGCTACCACCGATATAATAAACCGCTTATTGCGTTTGTTTGGAGCATACTTAGCGGATTAGAGATCACTGGTGAGTTGTTCACCGTACAAGGAGATCGGGTATTATTGTCCGTAATTTTCTGGATGTTATTAAAAAAAAGATATAGCCGAGATGGCCATTAAATAAATGGATAAAATATTGAATCAAAGTCATATCGAAAACATTTCCTTTCAAAGCAACTACTTTTCTGATTACTTATCACAATCGATTCTGAGTGATAAGAAAGAGATTTCCGTGAAGTAATTGGAGATATATAACAGGTGTGCAACGACAAAATTTGTGTAAAATATCATTTATTGTACAATTTAATTTTAAATTTAAAACATTTTAATTGTTGGTAATAGGCAGTGATCGGAATTTTGAGTTTAATTTCAGGTGCGTCGTTACAAGGATTTATTAAAATATGCATACATTTTTATTGTATGTACATATGTATACATGTATTCTATTATGCCAAAATAAATGAGAAACTCAGAAGGTGGGTTCGCATTATATTTAATTTCGATTTATTTTGTAAGAAAGAAGAAATATACATTTAATTTCTTGATGTAAAATTTTATATACCTATGTGCGCCACTGGGATTAAACCCAAATTCCGATCACTGGAATAAGAAAATTAGGTGTTTCTTGAAAAAACGACATTTCGGTACTTTTATTATGTTATCTTCAGAGCCCAGAAGTGACGTAAACTATTTTTAAGAGTATTTTTCTACAAATGAAACTATACCCCCGACAGATGAATTGGTAAAAAAAGTAAAAGTAAACTCTTGCCAAAGTCAGTTGGAAAGTCATAAGAAAAGGCTGACAAAGCGCCGATGTGCCTGTGCCGCTACACAGTGGCCCGAAAGTGATTTTTTTTTCAAATCAGTCTGCAGGTCTTCTTAACATTTATGGAATTGGAATTTTTTTTAAATCTTTTTCGTTTTTTAACTGTCTATCAATCTGTCAAGCCAGATTCTCGATTTTTGTCCCTGATTTTTCAAAATTCTTGATGAAAATTCAAACTTCTTTGGAAAATTCTAAAGAATCAAGGACAAAAACCGAAATCAGGCTTGACATATCGATAGGCAATTAAAAAAAAAATAAATAAAAAAAATCCGCTGCCTAAAGAATCACTACTTCCACATTTGAAATCGAGTACAAAACCCATAAAATGATATGCCACATCGATAGTGGGTGAATGAAGTGACATTTTTTTTATGACTTTGGCTCCTGTACACACACTAAATCACAATATTTTTACACTTTTTACACCTCCTTTAATAATGGGGTGGGGGTGGTAATAAGGGTGGCTAATGCTAAAAATTTTTTTGAGACCTTAGCTCTTCTTATATTTACTGAATACCAATTTCATGGACTTGATTTACTTATTTACCTCCATTTACCAAAATTTATCCTTCAACATTTCAACGGAATCAGACCAAAATTTAATTTAGTTCCAGATCTCGTGCCAAATTTTAAGTCAATATTTTAAACGGTTCCAAAGTAATCGTGAACAGCAAACAAACCAAGACCAACAGACAGACCGACGCCACAGACAGAATTTTTTTTTGCTCAAACTTAAAATTTGACGTTTCATGACATTCTAAGCCTATTTGAATAAGAAAATTTTCAAAAATTTGTTTTGTGTTAGTGTACTTTCGTGGATGTGGAAGTAACAAGACGAAAGTGGCATGACAAAGATATAAAAGATTACTGTGGACCGTGGACTACACGATAGAAGTGAAACTTCTACTTCAAGCATTTTCTTCGAGGAAACCTATTACGCATCCAGTTTACTCGAGTAAACCCACTGCGTATCCATACTACTTGAGGTAATCTACTGCGCATCTATAGTGCCCGAAAAAGCCACTGTGCATCCGAAATGCTCGAGGAAACCTACTGCGCATCCATAATACTTGGGGAAATCTACTGCGCATCCATAGTACTCGAGAAAATCCACTGCGCATTCAGTTTACTCGAGGAGACCCACTGCGCATCTATACGACTTGAGGTAACCTACTGCGCATCTATAGTACTCGAGAAAGGCCACTGCGCATCTAAAACACTCGAGAAAACCTACTGCGCATCATACTATTTTAGGTAATCTACTGCGCATATGGTACTTTAGGAAAGCCACTGCGCATCGAGGTAACCCACTTATAGAATCAAGAAAATGATAAAAGATCTATAAACACCATACAGGTTACATGGTATTCTAATTTGAAAAATCGTAAAAGTTAGACACACACGCAATGACGCGTCTCTGACGCTATCTCCTCATCTGTCTTTGAAATATTGGTGTCAATTTAGCAACCTGCTAAAATAATCTTGATAGGCAGGTTCGCTTGTTCATAGGATTCGAATTACAATGCAATCTGTAGGGTGTTATAAATCTTAAAATTCCACACCTAGATTTCATCCAAGTCTCTCACAAGGGAAAAAAATTTGATACTATTTTTGCACTTCACTATGTGGAAATTATTGTTTATGGAACTTTAATAACATAATATTTGAAATTCTCTACCCCAAAAACCCATAAAACGATACCCCACATCGGTAGTGGGGTGGGGGTGGTGATAGGGAGGTAGTAGTGGGGGTGGATGAAGTAAAATAGTTATTAAGGTACCAAGGGTGTTATAAGGATAATAACGCACCGAGGTCGGCAGTGTACAATCCCGAGGGCCTCTGGCCCGAGGGAATGTACGTCGACCGAGGGCGTCATTATCCTATAACACCCGTGGTGCCTTCAACGTTTAATGTCCTGCAAGTCTGTTACTTAATTCGAACTTTTTTTATTTGACATTTACGATTTATTAATTTGACATCTATTATGTTCAGAACGATTTGATTTAAAAGAGAGTAAAAATCAAAATTGTTTGTAAACGTCGCCATTGCATAGCAACGCATTTTGTTTGTCAATAACGCTATCATAATTTGGTTTTTTTATGTTGTATTATAATTTTATAATGCCCTAGGGCGTTATAGATATTCATAACGCCCTAGTGCGTCATTTTTCATTTAATGTATCTCAAAATAGGGTGGTTATTGTAAAATAACAGACTTGTAGGATATTAAAATATTTTCAGGTTTCTGGTTCTTGCACACACACACTAAATCACATTTTTTTTTCGTCCCGTTTAATAATGGGGTGGGGGTGGTAATGGGGTGGCTAAAGCCAAAAATGTTTTTGAGACCTTAGCTTCTCTTGTATATACTAAATACCAATTTTATGGACTCTTACCTGCTTGATTTACCTATTTACTCAAAATTTACCCAAATTTACCTTCGACGGAACAAGATGAAAATATAATCTAGTTTCAGATCTCATTAAAGTACATATGTGTACCAAATTTAAAGTCAATATCTTAAACGGTTCCAGAGTAAACGTGCGCACAAAAATAGTTACAGACAGACTGACAGACCGACAGACAGACAGAATTTTTTTTCTCTGAAATTTAAAATCTCGACGTTTCATGACATTCTAAACCTATTTGAAGGGGCGAGCGTAGAGTCGACTTCAATGTGAATATCAGTCGATATTCCGTTGAAGCAACGTCGAGCGCGGTTAGTACTTGGATGGGGTCCCATCTTGGGAAATACAGCGTTCTCGTCCCACCTTCTAGCGGCTTGCATATCAGTGTATACGCGAAAGTTACGTAATTTCAGACGAGGATTACGTAGTGGATATACTATCCTTCGGAGGGGATGTAAAGCAGGCGGTCCCTTGTCTATTAAATGTTAGGCAAGTAAAAGATCCCTACTCTTCTTAAGGGAAGAGGTTCGGCAAAATTTCCAGGTTGAGGGTAGCTCGTCTCCTGGCGTCGGTGATAGGCCCTGGTAGCGGAAATAGGCCGACGTTAAATAGTTAAAAAAAAGCCTATTTGAACAATAAAAATTTAAAAAAAATTTTTTGTCGTTACTAAATGTGAGTCAAGTCTAGGGTTCAAATGTATTGTTTATGTGTTTTAATATCTGGGGAAACTCCTTCATAATCAGTGACAAAATGTTCCACTATCCCTTCCAAGAATAAATGCAAGTATTTTATTTAAGCAGCATAGATAACCATATGTCTTAAGTAGTAAATGAAAGAATCGTAGGATGAATGTTTTCTATAGTAGCATTTAACATGCCAACTTGGTTAATTTTAGCAAGCCAGTGTAGTGTTCAATTATGGCACTAGAAGCTCATACATCTTGACCTGATGTCGATGGGGACTACATCAGGTTATTTAAACAACATTTGTTTAAATGTTGAAAACGTGTAGTTCTATAATGAATTTGGACACTTGTTTTCGAAAATTGAGTCAATATATCAGGTCCTAGGGCTCTTCTGATGATTTTCTTAACTAGTGGTGGTGGTAGAGGTCATCTGAGGTGAACTATTGTGCATTTGTCGAATCGTAATTCCATTCCAAGGGCCCAGAGTAAACTTCTGGACCACTCTAATAACATTTTGAACTTAGCACTCCCCCGACGTCATTAATATAAAATAAAAAGTAAGGAAGAAATATAGCAACTATAAATGCACTGGATAATGCAGGATATTAATCCGTATGTTATTTTTGGTCAGAAGCTCACGAACTGAATATTTTAAATTGTTTTGAAAAAATATATACATTTTCTAGGAAAGCTTTCTTCAGTTCGAAGCTTTCCTCTATCGCATTTTATTATAGTTTAATTCATATCTACGAGCATGCATTATCCAAATAATCAAGATCGATGGGAAGGTATTAAACCATTTATTATTAAAATATGTTTATCTTAAAATAATTAATCATTTTGTCAGTTATCAAATATACTACGCGTCCCAGCTAGAATGTCATATTTTGAATTGTTGGGGATATTAATTTTTTGACGTGGTTTGAAACACCATAAGGACAATAACATCGTTGACGTCTCTATCAAATAATTATTTTATATGTTATTTCTGAATAGACAATGACCATAAATATATTATATAATGGCACGAAATTAGAAGTTAGTAAAAAAAATTGTACCTATGCACTTGCCTCTGTGTAGATATTGTTTGCGAAACAATAATTTACTCGTTTAAATATGAATGAAACATCACATAATAATTCCCTAATATTTAAGAAGTAACTTTGCTCATGAGATAGTGTTACATTACATGATATTATTGCAAGATATGGGATCAACATTCACTGGACCTAATTTATTTTAATCGTTGCTAATCAAGCTATTACAAATAGGAAGTTATTTAAAATCATCGCCAAACGAAAAGTGAGCTACGAAGAAATTTATATTTAATTATCTCCAAGTAATGTAAAAATTGTCATTTGATTGTACATCGAATGTAGTGATTTGGTGTTTGTAGAAATAACTTTAATGTCAGTATCAATTATAACAGGAGTTTCAGAGCCTCCTCAGGAATTTGGGTACAAGTAGTAAAAAATAACGAAAACCTTCCACAACAATTAAGTGAGCTTGTAAGGACTGAAACGAAAGATGAAATACGATTTGATTCCTACAACTCAATCTGGATTTAGACCTAGCCACAGTTGTGTCACTTCTTTGCTTTATGTAATTGATGGCATTATAGAAGCATCAAATCAAGAAATATGCATATGTTTGATTCTATGAAGAGTTCGATTAAATAATATAAGCTCAAATTATTTAATTTTGAAATACGATATACCTCAACGGTCCTTGCTTGGCCTGCTTACATCCCAGAATTTATCTTGTTAATAACAGGAATTACTGCAAAATTCACATATATGTAGATAAATGAAGACATTAATAAATTCATAATAGCAACTCATGATTACTGTTTAATAATTAATCTAAGCAAATCAGAAGTAACAATCTTTGAACCCAAGAAAGAAAAATAAAAACTTGGTGTGCATTTCCTTACCCCGCCGAAACTGCGGCACACCACCACGAAAGAGTAGTTTTTAATTGACATTTGCTAATTTGGATAAAATTGAGAGAAGCTTACTACACATTTGTAAACAAATATAGTGAGATAACGGTGAAATGTATTTGATTCCTTTTACTATATTTCTATACACACGACGAGTAAAGGCAGAGAAAGCACTACTACACTGACTAATGTTCCACCCATAGATATTTTGTAACCATGGTATCGCTATCAGAAATATAAATGGCATATGGTTCTAGTAGCGTGAACTGGTAGAGCTACTAGAACCATATTCCAGATTTCGTTCCAAAAATAATTTAAAAATTAAGTTATGGTTATATAATTGAGCAGAGAGTGGTCTGAGAAGTTGAATAAGTTCTGCGAATTGTAATGTACGATACATAGTTTTGATTTCCGGATTTATAACGTGTTAATATTTTATGATAAATTACTACTACTGTAAGTACATTTTTTCTTACATATTTCCCCGACTGGTTTTTTAACTTGTCATTATATGTAGCTTTATATCATTTGTAGACACAAATGACATAAAGCTACATATAATGACAAGTTAAAAAAACCAGTTGTGGAAATATGTAAGAAAAAATGTACTTACAGTAGTAATTTATCATAAAATATGAACACGTTATAAATCCAGAAATCAAAACTATGTATCGTACATAACTGATTTGCCCGCTTGGTAGACATTCCTATTTAATTATAGTTTCCGCAATAATAATTAGTTTATAACTAAATTCTTAGGCCATTAAAGACTTAACATGTTTCACTATGTACGTGTAATCTTTGCATGAAGGATTCTTTGTTTGATTAGTTTGTAAGAGTCTAGCTAACAATTTATGAATTCTAAAAGGGAAAAGGGAAATTGAAATAGTTGCAAATAGGTATGGGTTAGCCTAAATTTTATTATATGTACTACATATTAATTATAATAATAACTTTATTCCCAAGAAACTATACAGTTTATTACTAGAATTTATACGTTATATGTTTTATTAATTTTGGGCAAAAAGCTCGAGATAAAGTGGTATTGCAGGAAATATTTCACGATATGAAATATGTGACATATGTCAGTGGCTGCAATGCGTTTTAAAGCGATGAAACTGAATATAGAGTTATTAGTCTAGGTGCCCGCGTACATAATAGTATATTGTGTAATTAGGTGTGAAAGCAATACATTCCCGGACGACGATGCAACAAGCATTGAAGTCTGGGAATGTGCTTTCACACCGAAGTACACATACTATTTTTTCTGAAATCACAATCAATATTATTATAAATCAAGGAATTTTTATTAATGCATAACATTTCTTCATTACCATCTAACTGCTTACAAATAAATGCAATTTTAATGCGAGATGGTTTGTCTGCGTGTATTTATTTACTGTCTAAAATATACATAAAAAACCGTACCGGAATTTTACTTTCCCGGCCTAGGCCGGGAAAGTAACATTCCCGTACGGTTTTGTTGATCGTTGCTTGGCAACGGATTTTTTCCGGTCTGTTTTCTGATAGTTCCTTAGCAACGGACTAAAATACTGGAATTGTGCATTTTTCGATCTGAAATCGCGCCGAAAATGTAGACATTGAAGATCAATTTCAGAAAAATGCAATTTGTACATATCCCCGTATAACTTCTTGTACGGCATAATTACGCCTAGTCTATCACTTTTTTCCTCTGCGAGAATTTTCGTAAATGTGGCGTTCCTCCTCGGCATGAAAAAGACAATTTCCACACGTCGGACTGGAAAATCGGTAAATATATTTTGTCCTACAATTCGAAAATTGGATTCTACATATTTTTATTAAGCAATCTTGAAAAAATCAGCTGGTTATCAATAAATGTTATGTTATGTTTAGGGTGGTAGACACCCTTAACGTTCCAAAATTTTTGTCGGACAGTTTGTAGAAATATATAGAATATATATGTAGAATCCAACTCTCAAATTGTCCGACAAAATATATTTGCCGATTTTCCAGTCCGACGCATGGAAATCGTCCTTTTCATACCGAGGAGGAACGCCGCGTTTACAAAAATTCTCGCAGAGGAAAAAAGTGATAGACTAGGCGCAATTATGCCGTACAAGAACTTATACGAGGACATGTATAAATTGCATTTATATACGCGGGCACCTAGACTATATACAACGATAAATCTACATGCTCGCGTTATCAAAAGACGATCTAGTAGTTTTACTACTAATAATGACATTTGATTGGTGTAATGATCATAAAAAAGGGACATTCATTGGTTAACATGTTAATGAGTGAAATAATCTGTGTAATATTTCGTGAATATAAGTTGTTTTTAATAATTATTATTGTTATTACAATTATATTTACTCACGTAATAAGCATAATACTCTGATAATGAAAATGCCCACAATTATTTTCCATAAATCAACGAAAACGACTTCGAAGCAGAAATACGAAAAAACTGACACGGTGTATTGCTAAACTGAGTTAAAATGTATAATCGGATATCGAAAACGATAGCAGAAGAATGGAAGTAACAAAACTGAAATGTAATATAAGAAGTCGATCTGAAGTACAAAGGAACCGGCACCGGCGGTCTCCATGAGTGTAGAGAGTCAGAAATTCAGTCTGTCGGGCGGTTCAGGATGGAGCCCCCGGCTCAGCCCAACTCAAGTTTTAATATTTCAGTGCGCTCTCTCTGCAAACAGACTCCCGATATTAGAATATTTCAATCTCGCCAGATTTCATCCCCTGCATGTCTTGAGTTCGTTTCTATCTGCTCTTTCTCTGGATCGCATCATCTATAAGCAGACTTTGCCATCGTATATCGAAAAGTTTTAATATTTTTATTGAAAAGTTGAAGTCATATTATTCGCAGATAATGGAAGTTATCTCACGGTAATTCTGGTACGTGTGAATTAAGATACGCCAAGAGAGCCACTTTTTAAATAATGATTTATTTTTTGTTTACTTTTTTTATTGAGTATCAGTTATTTGGAATAATTAATAAAAATAAATTTTAATTAAATCAATGACCATAATGAAATTCACTTTCTTGTCTCTCATTCAATAAGCCTAAAAGTATGCGAACATTGAAAAAATTTGTAAAGCAAGAAATTTGGTGGAGATGTTGCAGTTATCATCTTATTGAATATACTAAAAGTCCATTAAATCTAAGCTGTGCTACGCCCGCCATATTGAAAAATGGCGGCTCATTTTCAGATTTTTGTATATAAATTCTTTACCGTTGCAGATAGGAAAAAAGTTTCGAATAAAAAATGTAGGCAATAATAAAACAAACAATTTTTGATAACATGTTTTCTCTAAATCGAACGGTTTCTGTGAGATCATAATTCGAAGAAATAGCAAAGTAAAGGCTATATCGTCAATGAACTCATCAATCAAGGTGAGAGAAAATATTGTTGCTGTGAACCCACAACAGTGATTCAACCGAATTGTGTGTGTAAAAGGAGTACACACACTCTTTTCAATGAGGTATGAGGAAAGGCAAGAAATCGTCACTTGTTGTAGCTTTTAAAATGGAGGAATCACCAGAAATAGACAACTGTATTTACGTCCTATACGGGGAACATATTCCTCACAGTATTGTCTGGCTCAGGCCCGCAACCTTTCAAGACATCATTAACAATTACACCTCACACATCATTAGCCGGTATGGCGGTAATTGCGTTGTGGTATTTGATGGTTATCCTGTATACCCAATAACGAAGGGGAACGAACAAGAAAGAAGAGCGGCAAGAAGGATATCAGCAGATATAAACATAAGTGAAAATACTTTGAATACTGTCACCACAACAACGCAAGCGGAATTTCTTGCAAACAGTGCAAAATATCTATAAAATATAAAAATATAAAATATCTACGGAGGATGCTGTATCCCAAGATGAAATTGCAGCTGCAGGGGAAACATTTCTGCTTGCCTTTTATGGGGCAACAAAGTCCTAGACGCTTGATGAGTATAAACATTTTTCATACAATCGTCTGATCAGTAAGCCAAATTTAACTTCGCAGTGTTGCCTCCTACAAGTGCAGCAGCTGCCAATCACTCATATCGCACATACCTCTAAGTCCAGCAGTGTATGGGTAATAATTTAGAGCTGACTGCCTGGGGTTGGCAGTTAAGCCATGAGGCTTTTAAACCAGTTTTGACATGTTTAGATTCAGTCCCTAGCAACTTACTGAAGCTCATATCCTGTGGTTGCAAATTGGGATGCATAAAACGTTGTGAGTGCTCATCAGCAGGGTTAAAGTGTGCCATGTGTGGATATTGCCAAGGATTATCTTGCAGCAACTCAGAAGATATGTTACCTGACCACGATATTGATAATGACGAACTAATGTTATAACATATTTTCGTATTTTATTCTATTTGTTGTAGGCTTCATAATTATAGTATATTTTTCTTCTGTAATGGTAATATACCTAAAAAATGTTTTTGTTTTACTTACAACGTAGAAACACACATTTTACAGTGTATTTTGTACACAATTGGGATTTTTGAAAATTCAATAACATTCTGAACCCCCTAATTCAAAAACCGTTCGATTTAAAGAAAAAATGTTAATATCAATAATTGTTTGTTTTATTATTGCCTACATTTTTTATTTAAACTTTTTTCCTATTTGCAATGGTAAAGGATTTATATACAAAAATTTGAAAATGAGCCGCCATTTTTCAATATGGGAACTTTTAGTATATTCATTATGATGGCAAATGGAACATCTCCACCAAATTCCGTGCTTGTACTAATTTTTTCTAGGTCAAAATTTATTTTTCCTGCATTATCTCGTGAACGAAGAGAAACGAGCTGATTTTATGATTGAAAGTAATATCAAAAGCATTTTTTATGTAAGTATATTTGATCAAGTTACCATTTCTCAAATCGACATTATTAAAAAAAACATGCAACACACCACACATAGTAGACAATACCCAAATCCAAAGTCAAAACTGTCCAGAAGGGGGTTACACATTTGGACAAACGCAGACATATATCTATACCTACTGACATTGTCAATGATGTAGCTGGGGCTCGAAATCAATAAAGGATAGACAGTGTGACCAGCATATTAGCCACACAACACGTTTTAACTCATTAACACATTCAGCTACCATACCGGTATTAAACCAATTAAATCAATCACTTAAAATAAACTTTATTAATAATTATAAAAAACCGCTGCCCAAGGAATCACTACTTCCACATCCAGATTTTCTATCCAAGTCACTTACAACGAAAAAATTTTGTATGTGGAAATAATTGTTTATGGAACTTTAATAGTATAATATTTGAAATCCTCTACCCCATAATCTTCCATAAAACGATACCCCCCATCGATAGTGGGGAGGGGGTGGTGATAGGGGCGTGATAGTGGGGGTGGATGAAGTAAAAAATATTTTGAGGTTTCTGGTCCTTGTACACACACTAAACCACATTTTTTTTCATTCTCTATAATAATGGGGTGGGGGTGGCTAATGCCAAAAATTTTTTTGAAACCTTTGCTTCTCTTGTATATACTAAATACCAATTTTATTGACTCTTACCTGCTTGATTTACCTATTTACCCCAAATTTACCCCAATTTACCCATGGACGGAACAAGATGAAAATATAATCTAGTTCCGATCTCATTAAAGTACATATGTGTACCAAATTTCAAGTCAATATCTTAAACGGTTCCAGAGGTAAACGTGCGCACAAAAAAGTTACAGACAGACACACAGACCGACAGACAAAAATTTTTTTTTCGCTCAAACTTAGAATCTGGACGTTTCATGACATTCGAAGCCTATTTGAACAATAAAAGTATTTAAAAATTTTTTTGTCGTTACTATGCTTCCACTGGATGTGGAAGTAATATCCTTCCTGGGCATCCTCACCCGGATCCAGACTAATTTCCACGGAGGAAAACGCCCTGGCCCTTGAAGGGCTGAACGGAGCAGAGCCAAGTCGAATTTGAAAAACAGTGACAATAACAAGTTTTACTCCCATTTCTGGAGCGCAAACAATAAAACAATACTATAATAATAAAATGTGCAACTCAAAAAAAATGTATAAAAATATGTAATAGGTATAGGTAAAATGATGCTATAGAATTTTTTAGATTAACAGAAAAATTATTAACTAACAGATCCATTTCAGATAATTCAGCTAGAGTGAGCGGCTTTGCTAAATCGCTTAATTTATAATTTTAAAATATCGAAATTTAAGAAAAGGCAATAATTTTTTTGAATATTGTAGTTGGAAAGAGAAGAATTTATAAAAGCACGAATTCAAAATTAACAAAAAGAAAGAAGACAATAGGAAAGAGTGAATGACTGAAAATTGTGTTAAATTGCTATTGTTGAAGGAAGAGAGTTGTGGCTATAGATGTTGCCAAAAGATGGGCAATGCTATGGCAGGGTGAGCGAAATTGGACATTATGCTCTCCGATTTGACTGATGCTGTTTGAAAACTGGAAATATCAAATTTAAATTCATAAAATTTCTGAGGTATAGCTTTGATATAGTCTACTAGTGGTGTTACGTTGTGAAAATGTAAACAGAATTTTTAGTTCTTTCATTGTCGTGGCCGATGCGCTGCACTACGCTGGAGCTGCATATGTAAGGGCTGGTCTATCAAAAACAGGGTATATAAATTTTTTGTTTTGTCTGCTCAGCTCTTTCGAAATTGGCGTTATTATTTTGTTTTTAGTGAAATTGTGCGTGAAGACTACAGATTCCGGCTTTTACCCGAATCTTCCACTGGTGTAATACGTTGTGACATGAGCCATGTAGGCCTTGAGTAATATGTTTACATCATGCTCATTATGGTTATGCGTGTATAAGGATGTCATCGGCATACTTGGCCTGTTTGGAATTCGAGAACGTTGGAAAGTCGGAAATATACAAACTGTACAATTTTGGGGCCATGAGACACTCCTAAGAGATGCCCGTGCCCGCGCGAATGTCCGCCAGTGTTGACAGTTTGTTATTCGCTGTACCCACAGATAGGAGTGTACAAGTTTTCATGAATCAGTTCCCGGATCCAGATGGTATCGAAGGCTTTTTATTTACCATAGTCGTACTCTTACCGATGTTGTATTGTACTTTCACGTCGTTAACGATTGTAGCGACTTGATGTACTGTACTTCTTCGCTTCCTGAATTCAAACTGATTCTCATCGTCAGTGTGAAGCCGACCCTCAGAAAAGTTCAGCCTGTTCAGAATAACCTTGTTCTTTAACTGCATCAGATTTTGTCATTCTTATTCGGTTTGAAAACGGGAATGACAACGCACTTTCACTGGCTTGGCCAATGTTGCAGCCGTAAACATTATTAAACCAGTTTAGTGATTTCACTTTGTATTTGCAGGTTTTGGGTTTCTGTTCTGTGGTATTTTCTTAACATTTTATCACATTTTAAGAAGATCGTGCAACACAACATATTTTCATACTATTATGAATGATGGATGTGATCTCCGTTTATTGTCAAAAGTAATTTAATGAAGAAGCTGCAGCAAAAAGGCACAGTGGATTCTATTTAAAACATCGACAATCTTTCAGAAAAGTTTTCTAAACGCTATTCTAACAGACTTAAAAATGCACTATGCAGGACGAGCAGCTGCTCGAACTGTTGAACAGGAAGATATAGAACTGGAACTGAATTACAGGGATATATTAGAAACCATGGGATTTTGATAGCATTTTGATAAGTTGTACTACTAGGCCCTATTTATAATGTTTACTGGGTCTAGTGTCCCATCTTATTTCAGCAGAGCAAAAAAAAAAAACAACGTAAAGACTCAATATTATTAAACCTACGAAAGATATTAAAACGGGGCAAATCTGTTGTTCATGAGATAAAGGGACAAGAAAAGTGGTGATTTCTGGCATCGAGGAGACTTATAGTTCGTAGTAGACGTCAAATAGCTGACGAAAGAAGACTGACTCATATTTTTTATTATGATTTATTATGATTAATGATGAGTGCAGCTTAAAGTCGTTTTTAATTTTATAGTGCATTACTGACAACTCGGAGTTTCAAATAAAAAATGTTTAGAGCAGAATCGGTACAGGTAAAATGGATGAAAATTCGTATCAATAAGGAATAGCAAGAGTAGTCAATTGTTTTTAAATGTCTATAAAATACCTATATTCATTTTTTGAAGAAACCCAGGGCCGCGTCTAACGGGGGGCCATTTCGTGCCCCGCATGAAGCACTAGGCCATGCGTCGCCAAAAGTCAAATTTTGGGACGAAATTCGAGAAAATTTTTTTCGGATTTCTCCTCCACGCTCAAGAAACTTTTGTTACGAAAAATACCCCCCCCCAAACTCAAGGTCCTGATCCGCCCTTGTTTCTACTGAGCGGTGCCCACCAAAAAAAGGGCGCCAAAAAATGCTCTCGCACAAAGGTGTCTCATGTCCTAGAAGCGGCACTGAAGAAACTAATAAGTCCCTATATACTTGAAAAAAGTAGATATAATTTTCTTTAATTCGTTTTCATTTTGACAAGTTTAACATTTTTTATTACGAGCGGCATTATGATTTTTGATGTTTTACTTGGAAAATATACATTAAATAAAATACTTCCCTTCGGTAAGCGAGGGTATTAAAAATATCAACGAACTTTTTTTAAACTAAATTGAGATTCCTTCAATTTTCCTTCTTCATTTTTTTGCTCCCTGATATTTAAGTTCTGAAAGCTACTCAAAACTAGAATCGTTACCAACAATATTTGATGGAAGTACCGTACCTCTTTGAGAGTTTATTACTGAATTGTGTCTTGGCAGTAAAAATTGATATATGGAAGTGAAAATGGAAGGATATCAACAAAGTGCTTCTGCTCATCACAATAACTAAAGAATCAACTCTAAATTTAATATTATCCAGTAACACAGATGATTGCACTGACAAATGTGGCTATCAAAAAGCTGAAATATATTGTAGAGTACATTGCAAAACTGCAATCAGAATCAAGTTTAAATTGGATTGCTATTAAGACATATGTTAATGTCACTGAAGAATCTGCTTTTAAAGATAAAGATGAAACTGATCAACATTTTATACAGAATTAAAATGAAAGTGATGATCAAAAAGATTTGCTGTGGCACTATAAATGTATTTTTCTAATCTATTAAATGTTATTTAACAATAAAAAATTACAATAATTTACAAACTATCCTACTTACATACTAATAAAGAAATGGATTGTTTACAATTTTTTTTTCTAAAGACTCGATATTTCTTATATAAAATAACAAAAAAAGTTTGAATCTACGATCTGTTTTATTATTTATTTTTTGAAAAAGCATATAAAAAATTATCATCTTATAATAATGTAATGTACAACTATTGAACATATTTAATTTTATTATAATAAAAGTATTACGACAATTTTATTATTAAACTATCAAAACAAAAGAATATAGTTTAAAAATGCTGTATTTCGGTAAATTTTTATCGCACAGCAACCAATAAAAATCAAATTAAAGAAAATTCTATTTACTTTAAAAACAACCAAAAAAAAAAAAAAACAAACTAATGAAAATTTTGTCTACTTTAAAAAAGATCTCTTGACATTTTTGGATTTAGTGAATATTTTTCAAGCAAAACAGAAAAACTTTAATCCCGTCCATAATGATCTTCTTATCCTTTGCTATTCCTTATTGAAATTCAATTTACCTATACTAAATAGATACGTAATAATGTAACCGTGTATATGGGCACCCTATTAAAGAAATTAGAAAAATAACAGCTTTTTATAAAACAATATAAATAGTTAGTGTCTGCTATTAAGTACATTGATATTGTTTAAAATAAAAAACTGACATGACACATTTAACTTATGTTCCACCCACAGTTTAGTTAAAATAAATTATAAATTATTTTTATCATGATTTGGTTAGTTCTGCCCATATGGTACTGTTAAAATATTGACTCGATGTGTGTAGAATCAGGTAAACGTAAAGAAAGTAGAATTTATCGCCCTCAAACGCAAACGTTCCACCCTCCGTCAAAAACGTTATGAAACACGACATTTTGTCAAATTATGTAATTAATTATTTAGGGCTCGTTACCTATTATACCGGGGTTAAATGTTCGGAACGATTTTAGTCATGCAACAACTTATGACCTAATATATGTTTAAAAATGAATCAGGTGATACTTAGGCGTTTTCTTGTTCTTATTTCTCCAAACTTACTTCCTCGACTATAATTAGGAGAAGGTTATATATAAACGAAGTACCTACACACTTTTTCATACATTTCCCCAATACCTGTTGATATTAATACTATAAATAAAATGATTAACTTTTTAGATAAACATTTTTTAGAAAGGTTTCATAGTATACGTTAAAAAAAATGGTTTCGTTCCCAAATTATTAAGAGCTACGTTTTTTTACTATAAATTAATAGTTGGGGTGAAGTGGTTCACAAAAAAAAAATTAAACAATTGCCATTATTATGCATCTAAAATTTACCCAG
Organism: Rutpela maculata; assembly: GCA_936432065.2. Classification (NCBI taxonomy): domain Eukaryota; kingdom Metazoa; phylum Arthropoda; class Insecta; order Coleoptera; family Cerambycidae; genus Rutpela; species Rutpela maculata. The sequence goes on along the minus strand of OW386285.2, from coordinate 286,957,731 downwards.
ATTTAGAAAAATAACGCAATACTTGAGTTGCAAAATGTTTTTCCAAGGATCAATTTCTTCTACCGAGATTTTCTTTAATTTTTGCTTAAAATTCATTTGCTATTGCAGAATTCTCTAACTGAGATCATATGTATTAGAATCAGTTAACCGGGCATCTCTCCCCACTCCTCTCGAACTCTAACTAAAGTGAACCATGCAAAATTTGCTATCTTGCAAATTTTCCATTCAATTCATTTTAACAGGAGTTTATTACATATTTATTATACAGAAATGCGTCTAGCCGGAACCTGGCCCAGAGCCAACCAGACAACCACGGCGTGCACCGCCGTTATGAATGTGAGGTCGTTGAGAAATAAAAATGGTCATTGCCATAATTATATCTTCTTCTTCAAGTTCTTTTTCAATTCGCCACATTTTCTCCACATCCAACTTTGGCAAACATTGAAACACTACTTAACAGGTATGGACTAGAGTTCTTATTTGGTTTTTACAGACATCCGTCTTTTAAAAGTTCGTGTTCTGTTTTAACCTCTACAATTTGTGTTTTGTTTTTGTATCCGCTTGGTGTGGATCCTCCTTTAGATTCATCAGGCTTCCAAAATAAATTTAGCTAATATAGAGGGCGTTTGGTACATCGATAGAAAGTTTTAAGAGGATGATGGAGGGGATCAATTAAAACTTATATGACCATATATATCATTGTACAGAATATTGCAAATTTTGAGATATCGGCCTTTTTAGATATGTTTTTATTATTGTTGGAATTCCTGTTAACAATATCATTATACTACTGTTATTTTTTTTCTAATCTTCAATGGGAACTTCCTTAAAACAATACAAGAAAGAGTTCGAAATGGGATTATAAAAAAAATGCATACAAATTAAAATTATTGGGTGGGTTTCTGTCGAATTAAATTTGAAATTTAAAGGACATTTTCTCAAAAATAGCACACATGAAATACATTCAAATAACTTTAAAAACTTCTCTGTTCCATCCTCTTTCTAATGGTGTATGTTGGAATGCCATAGTACATTCAACAAAAAAACTTGTTCCTGTAGACAGTAAAATTTTATTAGGTGTGAAACTAAGTACTACCCCCATTATGATGTTTAAAATTAATTAAACAAAGGAACAGTTAAGAACAATTTAATACTTTCGATGTTTAAAATGCGAATCACCATTTCTAATACATCCACGAGTACATCCACGTGCTTTTTTCTTTCTTTGGTGGTGGTGACGCCTAATCTTATTTCTTAATCCTTAATTCTTTTACCTGCTTCTTTAAATCTCCCAGTTATTTCAATCTTGTAAACAACTTTTTCATTCGTCTCAAACGTGAAAGTCGAGAGGTGTCAAGTCTGGAGGCCTTGGTGGTCACAATTGCTAAAAAGCTGAAATCTCAAAATCTGTAATACTTTGTATAATGCTATATACACGGTCATATAGATTCTAAATGACCCCCTCCATCACCTCTTTAAAACTCTCTGTCGATGTACCAAACATCCTGTATAAATTAACTCAATTCACGAAATGAAGAAGATAATAATTTCAAACGGAAAATATAATCGAAATAGCAACATGTGTGGAAATAAACAACTTGGGTAAAAGGACTAAATGAAGGACAATTCAGGCAAATCCTGTAGGCTCTAGTTGAAACTAAGATTTATATCTTGAGATTTGGAGACGATATTACGATAACTTAGTAGGAGCAACTGAAGATGAGCTCATGCACCGGTTCGATAGTCTTTAAACAATAAGTTCTAAGTACGGTTTAAGTGTAAATAACAACAAAACTAAAATTTCGATTTCTGCTGAGCAAGCAGCAAATGAAAACACGGTAAGGATAGATAAGTGTGAGGTAGTAAAAGGAATGGTGTACGTTGGAATCCAAAGGAACTTAAATAGAGTGAAATTACTTAGAGAAGATAACATACGTCACTGCTTCGCGCATAGAGTATATTTATGGACACGATACCAGTGTCAGGTAAATTTCTTTTTTAAATAAAATAGAACTACTAAGTTTATTATACTCGTTTATTAATATTGGGCAGTCACAATTAAAATAAATTTCATTTCATCTGTTTTATTCACAGAAACAGTTGAATATTCACTATTGATATATGATAAATACCGAACACGAAAGACACTAGAAAATATATTCCTAAAATAACGAGCAGCGCAGCTATTTAACGCAACTGTGCGACACCACTGCAATAACAAAAACAAGTTCGTTGCCCAGACAACGGGCACGCACTAGCGATATTGGTGTGTGTGCATTAAGATATATGTTATCTTCTCTAAGTAATTTCAGTCTACCACTTCTGTCTTCTGAAGGGCATGACACTATTTATTTTATTAAGGATGCCAGCTGAGCTCCCTTCTTTGACTTAAGGTGGTTAATTTCTACTCTCAATGAGGTTTGGTTAAGTTATTCAAGACGATCTAGGACCGGGGCCGTATAATAGACAGGAGAGGTAAAAGTTCGTACCAACCATGGATTGCTAACTGATCCCTCCAAAGTTTCCGTCTTCTTACGATGCACTGGCATTAGCTCTAACACTGCCTATTGATCTATCACTTGTTGATATTCTAATGACTTCATTAGAGTTCATCTCTTCAGCTTTTGTGATCTGATCGATATTCTGAATATCAGACGCTTGGGCCCTTTAAGGGTCTCTTTGATTCAGTTGTCGACCTAATAGACAAGAGCTGCCGAGAAGTTAATCATTCAATCAAGGAAATGGAAGGCTTCAACTAATACCATTTGTTGAGAGGTAATTCAAGGTATAGTGAATGTGTATGCAGGAACCTATCTAATATTTGTAAGAATCTGCCTGCCGAACATGGCAAAAGCGGACGCCTTCGTTGGAGAACATGTACCTCAACTACCATGCAATGGAGAGTATGTAATAGTAATCGACTTAGCATAAAAGATTCACAGCTTTCTAGAAGCGTAACAGAACCATTTGACTTGGACTGACGCGACAGTAAAAACATTTCACTAAAATTTTGGTACGTTTGTGGTTAGCTTTTATGTTCCAACAGTGATTGTATCATTCACAAGATCTTATTAAATGAAAATGCGTTTAACGGCAGTAGATAAGTCACATGAGGTTTTCCGGCTTCCTCGCGAAAACGTACACTAACGGCATGTAACCGAATAAAAGCTTTGTACCACGACTTCGATTCCTCTGGAGATGCTCGCATGAACTTGTTTATGGGGCATTATCAAAATTCGGCGTACTTTCGAATTTTTCACAAGTCGATTTTTTGCTACTTTTCGACTTTAGATCAATTCTTCGAGGTTCTACAATAGGAATTCTTATGCAGACACGCGAACACTCTAATTTTCTCCACCTTTCTGCATGTTTCCGAAACATACACCGTCAGGGAGGCAGACCTAAGGCGTTTTGAGATATAGGTCGTGGGTCTAGAGACGCTTGTTGCGGATTTTTTGGGTAGTCCATCCCATCAGTAGTTCGATTCTCCAAGAAGCACGCACTTCTCTAACATCATATTCTTCCAAATTTTATTATTTTCAACCGGAGAGAAATCAATATAGAATGGTTAATAGTCCACAGAAAATCAAATAATAATTGACGAACCTCAAAACATTAGGCTCATGTTAAAAAGGAACTGAAGGGAAGGCGCACGACAGCATAATGCTATAACACTTATGTGTCAAGATGTTTTAATAAGAATATCATATTACAATAAATTTTCTAATATTTTGTAAATTCATAAATACCTTTATATATTTTTTTATATTTGTAGGTCGTTTTTATCATCCATTTATATCCAGATGAATTCTTCATTAAACATTTTGTATTACGAGTCATATTTATTATCTGTTTCAGCTTTAATTTCCAAAACCAAAAAGAAAAAATCTAAAGTTGACTTTTTACTTCCCTCGCTTACCGAAGGGAAGTAATTTAATTGTTAAAAATTCACTATCCGATATTTTTGCGGATATTCACGTTTCAGAGTACTAGTATAGCAAGCGAAGCAGTAAAAATGGTAAAATTCCCGACCCGAAAACGATGAAAGGAATTTCCTTATTTATTTATTTTTTTCAGTATGCTTTATAAAATACGTACATCAAAATCTAAATTGTAGCATTACCTGCTTTTTTTTTATTTTTAACACCCTAAAAACTAAAGAATTAATAACTTTTCTAATTTTACGAATAAATTAACGAAAATCCATACTTATGTTTTTGAGGTCGCTGAATATGACTTTGAGGTCAAAACTTATGAAACGCAAATATTAAGGGTTGAAATCACCCTTAAATATTAAAAAATTAATGTCTTCTAATTTTACGAATAAAATCACGAACATCTATATACTTATGTGTTTGAGGTCGCTGAATATGATTATGAGGTTAAAACATAGGAAATATGAAAATATTAAGGGTTGAAACCACCCTTAAATACTGAAAAATTAATAATTCTAATGTTACAAATAAATTCACGAAAATCCATATATTTATGTTATTTGTTTTCGTAAAAACTTTAACTTTGTACCCTTGCGTTTTTTTTATATAAGTCTACTTTTTTCGAGTAATTTATAAAAAGTCGTCTAGGAATACTGATTTTAGGGGGTGAAAATTGCAATTTTCAATTCGCAATATTTCGAAAAATATGCATTTTAGCAAAAAAGTGTATAAGATTTTTATTTCTTATAATTGAATTCTATATCAGATTATCTGATTTTTTGTTTTTTTTTTGGACAACCCCTAACAGGAAAAATTACAATATAGATTTTTATGTACATAATTTATGAAGCATGTTGAAGAAGAAAATTCGGAAATTCATTAAATCGTTTTCGGTCTGGGATTTAAAAGCTTCACTTACTACTACTGTACGTAGGTTATGAAAATTAATTCCGTCCGTCTGTATGTCTGTTTGTTGGCTCTATATTTACAAAAGCACTTGACGGAGAAGCATAATATTTGGTAGGTAGTTGACGCTACTGCCAACAAAAAACTGGGATACAGTTTCGTTTAAAAATATACAGGGTGAACAACATAAAAAATATAATTAAGGAAAAAAAGTGACGAGACACGGTAATATTTGACATGCAGTTAACACAACCGCCAAGGAAGAAAAATGTGAAAAAATTTGACTGAGCACGATAATATTTCGCATGCAGTTAACACAAGTGTCGAAGAAGAAAAATATGAAATAAAAAATATCCAGGGTGGTCACCCAAAAATGTTTTTTTAAATGTGACGGAGGACGATAATATTTCGCATTAGTTAACACAACTGTCGAAGAAGAAAAATATGAAAATAAAAACATATACAGAGTGGTCACTCTAAACAAATTTTAAAGATGAGACGGCGGACGATAATATTTCGCATGCAGTTAATACAACTGTCAAAGAAGACAAATATGAAAAAATATACAGGGTGGTCACTTTAAAAAGATAAAGAAAAAATGTGGCGGGGAACGATAATATTTGACATATAGTTAACACAACTGTCAAAGAGAGATAAAAAAATTGTACAGAAAGAAATTATGAAAAATATGAATAATATTTCGCATGTATTTAACACAACAACACAGAGGGAAGTTTTGGGTAAATAGCTTTACCGATTATTTTTGTTCAAACTGTTATTATTTGTAATGTCTAAGACATTATTAAATAGAAATAATTATAAATATTCATTATTCATTTATTGAAATAACACAAGTCTTACACACAAAATTATTATGAGCAACAATTTTCTTATTTAATACAACGAATTAAATAAGATCATGTTAATAAATTTTATGTATATTCTAGTTTTGCAAATTCCTTTGCACATCTTATATATTTGTATGCCGTTTTTTATCACCCATTTATCTACCTATATCATTGATCATATTCGTTTCTGTTTTGATTTCCGAGAAAGCCTGAAACTGACTTATTTTTTTTAATATCCCTAAAATATCATCAAAAGATTATAAATATAAATATGAATTTTCATTTATTGAAGTAAAACAAACCTTGAGGAATTATTGTCAGCAACAATCTGTAATCATATTCTGAATAACATAAAAGATCAAATCATACAAAGAGTTACGATCAATGAATCACATATGACTCAAAAATATGTCTCTGATTCTGTTTCGAGATATGCATAAAAACTGTATTTACCACAAAGATGATAAGTCACAGATAGGTATTTTTATTTTTCTCAGAATTTCACACGTGCACGTGCCACACAGTACCAATCCTGCTATATTTCGAATTTACAACAGGTGCTTCAAGCAAGTGCGCATTAATTCGTAAAATATAACCCCGCCATAAAAATGCCGATAAATCCAATAAAAACCCGAGCACAAAACAATAATTATTCAAATCCTACAGGAGCAACTGTCAGGACTTCCAGACGATAAGCCCTGCTTATGTGAATTCCTGCTAAACGCTGGTGGTTGTTTCGCTTTATCCACGGGGGTGGCTTATGTATAGGGGGTGGCAAACGTACAACGGGGTGATCATCGGATGGATATAATTTGTATTGGCCAGATTTGCGCCTAGGGCAGTGTAATGAACACACAATTGTCAGCTTAAGTTTGATTGCACCTCCAGGGTGTACAGCGTTTGCCCTCATATTTTGAAGGGATGAAAAGACTTATACAATATTAAACGGTCGGTTAGTACGGGTTAGGACTTAGAAGCGTGAACAAGGAGACGGTTTGATGAGAGGGTAAGAAAATTGACTGTCTCTTGAATTAATACAGACACTGCGAATAATTAGTGTGCGCTATCAATTCTTTCTCTGTTCACCACACAACGTATCACTAATCAATAATTAATTTTTTCCAATTAATATTTTGACGAATTATATTCTACAGTTCATCTCAAACTTATAGCAACATGAGGCCCAGTGTTTCAATGCAAAGTTAAGCACTTTATCCTACAAATAAATTAGCTAGAAGTTTAGAATATGCTTTTATTAAACACTTTAATATTGAAACTTCATATTCTAACCTTCTAGCTAATTTATTTGTAGTATAAAGTGCTTAACTTTGCATTGAAACACTGGGCCTCATGTTGCTATAAGTTTGAGATGAATTATATGTCCCAGCAAACATTTGCCTTAAAATTTAGTCCGGCAGCCGAGCCCAAACAAAGTGAATTCGAATATTTGAAATATATTAACAGATTAACAGATATCGAAACGACTATTTGAAATAATGCGTTACAGACAAATTAGATAACATTCAAAATTTATAAAAAAATATTTTAATTCTGTCTTCTTCATAAAGCTCTTTTTCTGGTGCTTCATCACAGGTGATAAGTCATTATAACAGTGACCATTAGTCTTATATTCGCAAAACATCGTGTAAGGTAAAACTGCACTTTGCAGCCGCATCCTTGTGTTTGGAACGGGCTAATGCTGACACAAGAGCATTTTATTAGTTGCAGAATGTCAGGAGGTGCAATTTTTCTGTTTTTAGGTAAACGGTAAACCTATTGGTTCTCAGCACGTTGCATTTGCATCTTTACACAATCCATAATCTTTTGAGTTTACACTTGGTGCATCAAAACGTGTTTTAAATTGTGGTCACTCCGCAAGCACTTCATTTATTGAAGACAGCGAACGTAAAATAAATATCTGTGACCTATCACTTCCAATTCTTTCTGCTCAATGTTTCACAAGATCGACTGAAAATAAGCCGCCTGTAGCTTTCCCATAGCATGCTGCAATGAATTTGGTTGCTTTTTTAACAATAGGCATGTCCACAATACATTAGAGCCCCTAATACCAAAATCAGAAATATTTTTATTAATAAATGTTTTTACTTTGCCAGTTATTCGTAATAGAAATCACGCCATCTTAGAGATGTCTCAAGGTCGAAAATCATTCTGAGAGTCAACTTTTGAGCTATTAACGTTTTTTTTAATACTTGCAAAGAAGTAAACTTGCAAATAGTGAGTCACTGCTGCTTTGACGAATTTTATTTTTTACCCCCCTTTAATAATAGTGTGGGAGTGGTAAGGTGGGGGTGGCGGATGCAAATATTTTTTGAGGCCTTAGCTTCTCGTTCATGCCCTATATCCCAATTTCATGAACTCCCACTTGCTTGCTTTGGCTATTTATTAAAATTCCATAATCAACTATTTTCACATTCAACATTTTTTTTCGTTGTGAGAGACTTGAATAGAAAATCGGGATGTGGAAGTAGTGATTCCTTGGGCAGCTGTTTTTAGAAAGGTTACAGGGAAATAACTGCAATACTATACTTCAAAAATCTTTTATTTATACATTACTATTAGTACCAAATACCTACTTGGTCAAGTACAACCGTATAAAGTTTGTAGTACAATTCGCAATACCTTGAACACAATTCTGGAAAAAAAATTGTCTAACGGATTAAGATATCGACTTGAGATTTTGGTGCACCTATGTATTATAAGAAGAACTGGAGCTAGATTATATTTTGAGCTTATTCCGTAGAAGGGTTGGGGGGTAAATGTGGGACAAATTAGTAAAGCAATCAAGTTAGAGTCCATAAAATTGGGATTTAGAGCATGTTCGAGAAGCCATGGTCTCAAAATTATTTTGACATCTGCTACCTCCACTACAACTCCATTACCACCCCCGCCTCTTTATTAAATTTGGTAAGAAAATTAAATTGTGGTTTAGAGGGCGCACAAGAACCAAAGGTCTTAAAAAGTTTGACACCAATCACCCACACTACTACCTCCCTTTATTAACGGAGTAAGAAATTTAGTGTTTGTACGAGAAGCAAAGGTCTTAAGTCTTTTTTGTCACCCGTTCACCCCTTCTCACACCATCATCAAGTTACCCTTTTTTATGGGATGTGGAAGTAATGATTCCTTAGTCAGCAGTTTTTTAAATCAAAATTTGACACATGCAAAACATCACAATCGAATGTTACCTATTAATTAAAAAACTACAATAAGAAAATTATTGTAAAATTTTCTATAGTGCCAAAAATTTTAATCTCATCATACCGAACACGAGGAACAAGAATATGGTGACTCAGCAAATTTCATATGGACAGTTTTTGTTTCTCGTGTTCAATATAATAAGACAAAATTTCTGGCACGGTAGAGAGAGTTTAGCAATAATTTTTTGTTACAATTCTCTAATTCCATAGAAACAGATCCATTTACGTTATACAGAGTAATAACCATCCCCTAACAAAACTTGATGTTTTCAGTACACATTAACACTTTTGCGTGAGAATTTGAAAATAATGTTTTCGAAATATAATTTATTCGCTGATAGTTTAAAATCACTATGATGTGGTGTAAATCATCCTTATACATTTTAACCCCACCCATAGAAATGGGGTTGACAATTGAGATACAGATATTTACTTTTTCAAGTCCCAGGAGCATGATTTTTTAAAAAAATTTGTCTCTTTGTATGTGTGTATCTATGTATGATTAAGTGCCTGTGTTCGTCAAAATCTCAATTTTGAGCATTTGAACAATTACATATTTTCTGTCTTAAATGGGTAATTTGCATCGACTCGTTTTATACATTTGAACCATGACGTAACCTTTTAAAATGCTATGCATTTTGTTACGAAGGATATAAAGCGTTGACAGGAGCTTTGTCCTAATAAAATAACAATTGAGCGAGTAATACATTCGGATGGTGAATTAATCCAGGAATGAACTCGGGGTGAACACCCTTCAAGTTTCTCTTGCCTCCCTCAATACCAACAATCGCAAACAGAATCAAAATATCTTCGCTAGCAGCATAATTTATCATCTACGAAATCCGAAGATGCTAACTAACTTAATTTCATCTGTATTCTTTTTAATTTCAGTTTATATTTTTAATTTATCATATGTTTAAAAACTATTGGAGATTTCAAAGAGTAGTGTCATGAGGAAATTCTCAATATATAGGGTGTTTCATAGCGCCAGCGTCTGGTTTAAATATTTCTGTTGTGCGACTGTCTGTGGACTGAGGATTCATCGTGCATGGTACAATTTGTTTTTGCTGTTTCTGAAGATGATGACTGAAGTTAAGTAACTTCTTCCGTAAGATGCTTAGGTAAAATTTTTCCCATCAAGGATACTGGGCAAAAAGATGGTAATGCTAATGATCTATTGTAGTACCAGCCCAAAAATCATTAAGAGAATTGCTGTTGGTGCATTGCCTCTGCAATGGCACGCAGTTTTTCAGCTTTTACATGATTGTTATGATACGTAAGAAATATTTCAACTTGTAAAGAACATGAGTGAATGAAACTTTACATCTGCGGTAACTTGATCAAATATCAAGAAACGTTATGCTTTTAGCAATTTCATTGAAATATTTAAGTTCGTTATTATTCAAAACGGAACATTTCATCGACATGAATGAAATAAATATTATTTTTGCCAAATTAATTTCAGTATCATAATTTATAGTCATACGAGAAAAATAAAAGTAATAAAAAAATTATGATAAAAAATTTAGCAAAAAACCTAGCTTCAGCGTCCTTTAGGTGCAAGAAGAAATATTTCTTCAGGCCTTGTAACTTTTAAGAAAGCACTTTTTGACTAAGGTTATATTCAGTTTAAGAAGTCTAGTTTGTTTAAGCTTCTTATGGTCCGTAATGAACCAATAAGAAAATTGTTTCATAAGTAATTTCTTAAAACTGACTAAACGTAAAAATGTAATTTATGTTAGCTTCATCCGAGGGGCAAACCGCTAAGGAAATCTGGTGTACACTCAAGGAGGAGATCTAGAAGAAATCTCAGGAAATTTTTTGCTTTTCGGAATTCTCCTCCCCCCCCGCTCGTCAAAAATTTTTTGAAAAAAAAATTCGAGGAAATCTTACGAAATTCGAGGAAATCTTAAGGAAATTTGGAAGAAATCTGTGTAATCTTCCTCAAAGAGGAAATCTGGTGGACAAAATTTTGGGACCTCTCGGCTTAATCATTTATGCTTTACAGGTTTTCCAATCTAACTAGGTGTGAACAGAAGGTTGTCTTGAACGGCGTGCAGTGGGGCAAATAGCTCATTTTTTGGACAAACGATAATTCCCAAGACTGGAATTAATGAAACTTAAATATATTTTTTTAAACTATTCGTTATAAAATTGCCTTTAATTCAATCGAGCCCGAATTTTGAAATTTCAAAATTAAAGATGGCTAATCCAATATCACGGACATAAATTTTGAAGGTAAATTAAAATTTTATCAAAAGATTGTTTAAAATTATAAAAAATTGTTACCAAAATGGCGAATCCAATATGGCGGCCATAATATTTTTTTAATTGACATGTAAATGCGCAAATTGTTAAAAATTGTTACTTAAAGGTTTTAGAGATTGCTGATCATGAATCTGAAGTCCAAATTACGTAATATCGAAATCCAAGATGTCGGATCCAATATGGCGGCCATAATATATTTTTAAATGAGATGTACATGCGCAAATTGATAAAAATAGTTACTTAGGGCTTTTAAGGGTTTCTGACCATGAATATGAAGTCTAAATTATGTAATATCGTAATCCAAGATGGCGGATTCAATATGGCGGATCCAATATGGCGGATCCAATATGGCGGCCATAATATTTTTTCAAATGAAATGTACATACGCAAATTGAGATTAGAAACCAAAAAAAAACCCCAAGTAACAATTTTTTATAATTATAAACAATCTTTTGATAAAATTTTAATTTACTTTCAAAATTCGGGCTCGATAGAATTAAAGGCAATTTTGTAACGAATAGTTACAAAAAAAAAAAAAAAAAATTCATTAATTCCAGGCTTGGGAATTATCGTTTGTCCAAAAAATGAGCTATTTGCCCCACTGTGCGGCGCCTTGGTAGGAAGTTACATCCTGGTCTAGTTTTCCTCGTTACCTATTCTGATTTTGTCTGATTCTTTAGCTTAATACAATCTGTAGAACCAAAAATTTACTGTTTTACTGTTTCTGTTGCTCCTATGACGTAATTAATTATTATCAATATCGTACGTTATAAAATTTTCTAAAAATTGTTGTTGAAAAAATTAGTTTCATGGCTGATTGTTTAAAAATTACAATCATCCAAAGTTTGAAAAATTATGAATTTTTTTGTAAATTAACGTTTCTTTGTTTTTATGATTGAAATGAAAGCATTGAATTCGTTTCGCTATAAATGTTTTAGTGGTCAGGCCTAATTTTAATTTAATATCACTGCCGCCGATAACTGAAGCTGCACGTCGAATATCATACCAGACGTATCACCAAGTTCAGTCGTGATGAGGCGTTCAATTTGATCCTCGAAAATGGAACAAGAAAAGAAATGCGATGCAGCTTGTAATTGGAGAGATACTGACTTAAAATGATCCGTTCTGTGGTGAGCGAGTGAACGAGCCAAGATGCCGTCAAGATGTTGCATCGACCGACAGTTGCAGTGAAGAAATAAGTATGATTCAAACTGACATTCTTGATAAAGGAAACATAAAATTCAGTCGATGAGGACCATAGAAGAAACGCAAAATACGTTAATTGATCGATCTTTTGCATGGATTATACCCACAAGAAAAACCACATAAAAGAAGCTTCACTTCACTTCAATGACCTCTTAAGGAGATCGAGATTTGTCTCAGTTTATAGTGAAATCAGAACCACTTCTTGGGGAAAATTCACTATGAAAAATTTTTTCGCTGTGTGCTTTGCAGCTTCTTTAATACAGGGTCGCTGATATGTATGGAAACGGTCGATTATCTCCTAAAGTAAGATAGGTAGCGAAAAATTTTAAGATATACAAAAATTAAGTATACAGGATCAGTCAAAAAGTCATGAAGAAACAGTAAGTTTTTGTTTAACGGAACACCCTGTATATTATTCCATATTTCAATTCTTCTCGAAATTCTAAACAAAATTATACCTAAATACCTTAATTTAACCGTTTTCGAGATATTGAATTTTGAAAATCATTTTCATATAAATTATGAAAAAACATTTTAGTCAATAGGCCTCTTGCATGTGCGGTATATTTTAAATTAATCTATGTATATTAATATAGTGTTACTAAACATTAGCAATTATCAAATCTGTTTTCATAATTTCTAACTGGAAAGTATTTAAATCACCGACTAACATCCGGGAGAAGGGGCAAATCTCAGAAAACACTCATATTGGAGTTGACTCATCTGTCACTAGTTATATCGCTGCGCGTACATGCGTGCAATGGTTGCGTTCATCACGCGGTAGCGCTAACTAAGCGATTACTTATCATTTATGTCATTGATCAGTTGTGTGCCGAACGGTGTATTCTGTCACTATGATACATGATAGACAGAGAGCAGCTGTAATCTGAATTAGCATGCAAAGTATTAGTTGGGATTATTAGTACCGCAACAACTTTATCCAGTTTAAATAAAGAATAGTTTAATATAGCCCCAGTGTCAAAAGCATGATTTATTTGGTCACTAAAATCAAAAGAAAATAATATTTCATACGTTGTGTGTATGACAAATTTTTTCAAATTCAAATAACTGATCAGTGATCACGGATGGAATTAATTTAAAATATACGCTAGGGCTGTGCGTAACCTGACACATGACGTCACACGCTGTTTGCTCGCCTAACGGATTTATTCAAACTTTAATGTTGAATACTGTCTGTAAAAGAAAAAATAAGAAAAAATCCTTCACACACTGTGTTTTGTATTAAGTGAAGATTCTAAAAATGCCAAAATTATATTTTGTGCAAGAGGCCTAATAAGTTTATAGTCCATCAAGTTACCTTTGAAAGATTCTAGCACCATAACAACGCCGCGTCGTTCTTTTGTCTAACAGTGATGATCTTGACAACACATGTCAAAAATACATTTAGTGTGAATAATTGTCAAGCAAAAATGGCACGCTTACGCGAAATCGAGCGTATTGAAATTTTGATGATCATATAGGATATGGTGATAGAATACGAAGTTGTGACCAAGTAGTGAATATTTTTAACGAATTGCATCCCGATCGGGAACCTCTTTCTAAATCAACCATTTCAAAAACATTGCAGCGTTTTTCATGAAACTGAAGATGTCCAAAATCGACTAAAAAGTGGAAGGCTGGTAAGCGTTACAAATGAAGGAAATTCTTCGACGCAACACAAGGCTTTAAATCAATACATGAGTCGATATTTCATTTAAAAAAAATTGCAAAAGGGAAAAATTCCATCCATATAAAATTCATTTGTTACAAGAATTAAGTGAAGACGATTTTGATCGTAGAACCGAGTTCTGCGAAGTTATTTTGGATAAATTAAACGAAAATATCAACTTTGTCAACCACATATTGTTTTCTGACGAATTCACATTTTGTTTAAACGGGCTCGTAAACCGACACAACTGTAGGTATTCAGACCAAAATCCACATAGGATGGAGGAAGTTCACACGCAATGACCACAAAAAGTACATGTTTGGTGTGGCGTTATTGGTGGACATGTCATAGGACCCTATTTTATAAACGGAAATTTGACCCCTGAACGATATTTATTATTTTTGCAAGAGCATATTAATCCAGAGCTCAGATGATTATTCCCGAATAATACCAATCCCATTTATCGGTAGAACAAATATGGTTTCAACACATTTTGGACTTGTGGTTCGGGCATATCTAGAGGAAACGTTTCCTGGTAAATGGATTGGATGCAGGGGAGCAATTGAATGGCCAGCTATATCTCGCGATACGACCCTGCTTGACTTTTTTCTGTGGGGTCACATAAAAAGTGTAGCCTACAAAAATAGGCTGCAAAATATCGAAGAGTTCCAAGAAAGCATAAGCATGACATTTTCACTATTCCTCCCCTTGTAGAATCACTACAAGATTTTGTTCAGCGAATTCGTTACTGTCAGGAGGAAAATGGTGAACACTTTGAGGGCCTTATAAAATAGAATTCCGAAGAAAAAGATGTTGATTATTAAAACTTGTTTTCTCACTTTTTTTCTGGCATAACTATTGTTTTCATAAAATTTAAAATATTCAGGACATTCGTTAAAAAATACATGTTTTCGTTTCATGCAATTTTATCAACCCTGAATAATTATGCTTTTTTATTTTCTGTAAAAAATAATATTAAAATTTAATGTGTAATTTTCATAATAAATATACATCATTTCCGGCTTTTTCTTTAATAAATTTGGGAGTAGTAAAGGGAGTAGTAAAAAGTTATTTTCAAAATCCGATATCTCGAAAGCGGTTAATTTTAGGTATATGAATTTTATTTCGAATTTCGAGAAGAATTAAAATATGGAATAATATACAGGGTGTTCCATTAAAGGAAAAGTTGTTTCGTCATGACTTTTTTACTGTTCCTGCATACTTAATTTTTCTTTATTGCAATGGATTTTAAAAAACCCTAAAACTTTTGTGTCTTAACATTTTTCGGTAGCTATCTTACTTTAGGAGATAATCGACCATTTCTATACACCATACATATCAGCGATATACTAAATACCAATTTTACGGACTCGCTTGATTTACCTATTTACCCTCATTTATCCCATTTTACCCCCATTGATCCCTTTTTACCCCCCAACTCTTCAATGATCAAAATATAATCTAGTTCAAGTTCTCGTTATTTCGTCAATATCTTAAAACGGTTCCAGGGTAATCGTGCTCACAAAAATAATTACAGGCCGACAGACATACAGATTTTTTTCGCTCAAACCTAAAATTTCGACGTTTCATGACATTTTAAGCTTATATGAACAATAGAAATTTTCAAAAATTTTTTTGCGTTGCTATACTTCCGCTGGTAGTAATTTTTAAGTAAAAAAATCGGCAGCTACTGGAAGCGGCTGGAACCTCCCCACCCGGTGAATCTTTGAAGCCGAAAAGAGCACTAAACAATATGAACGATCTCATTTAATTATATTTATTAAGTTGAAATATTTTTTTTCGTATTAAATCAGAAAAAAAGTCTTGCTTTCGGTGGGATTTGGACCTAAGAACTTGAGTGTTAAATTTATAGTCTGCACAACATTAATATTTTATTCAATGTTTTTAATACAAATATATGCTTCATCTGATCCTAGCCCGGTGCCAGCCAGACAACCACGGTGAACACCGCCGTGGCGAGTGTGAGGCTGGATGGGGGAGGTCTGGTTTGGCTTGGAGAAAAATAGAAAACTAGCTCCTGTCTTCTGTAGGCAGGCTTAAAGACTATGTTAAAATTATGTGTCCACATGGACCTAAAATTAATATAAAAATAAACACAATTCTATAAAAACGTTCGTAGGCAAGAGCACTTAATAATTTTGATTATTGATACGGGAAACAACTAAACGAAAACACCTGTTCGTTGGTAATGGGATGGATGGCAGGGATGACCATCTTTGGAAAAAACCATGTAACTCTCGGTGGACAGCTTCCCTGCCAGATGTAGCCAGGGTAGTGTTCATGGTGGATCGTTTAAGTTTGAGTTGGTATATTTTGTTTTATCTTTTGGCCTCGACCAATTTTTCACTAAATCGGTCGGGGAAGTGATAGCTGTCAAATTTTTGGTTCCAATGTTTCTCTGGGGAATTTGGTTTTTGAAAAATGTTTAGGTTGGTACCAATGTCTTAAATTGTTTTTAGGTTATGTAGTACTATTTTTAGGTTATGTTGCCGGAAGAATTTCCGGCAGGATGCCGGAAGTAGCGGAAATAGTTTTTAAAATATGTCACTGTCACTTTTAAAGTTTTATTGGAAAAAACTCACCGAAAGCGTTCCGGTGGGATTGCTTACACTTGTAGGGCTTGTAAGCGGTTCAGGATGGCCTCTCACACCATCCGTGGGCTTTATAAACGTCGAAAAAACGTGTAATCTCTCGATGCACCTGTCACGTCAAAAATACTCAGCATACAGTCTGCACGCCTTAACACACTAGCAGAGAACTTATACCACAAATGGACCCGTAGTATTTTTTGGGGTCCATTTAATAAAATTTGACATTTTTCTGAAAATTTGACATTTTTCTAAAAAGTGACATTTTTCCGAAAATTTGACATTTTCCTGAATTTTCGACATTTTTCTGAAAAGTGACATTTCTCCGAAAATTTTACAATTTTTCGAAAATTTGACATTTTTCTGAAGTGACTACTACGGAAATTTGACAATTTTCAAACATTTCACATTTTTCTGAAAGGTGACATTTCTTCGAAAATTTGACGTTTTTTCGAAAATTTTACATTTTTCTGAAAAGTGACATTTTTCCGAAAATTTGACATTTTCCTGAATTTTTGACATTTTTCTAAAAAGTGACATTTCTCCGAAAATTTGACATTTTTTCGAAAATTTGACAATTTTCAAATATTTGACATTTTTCTGAAAAGTGAAATTTTTCCGAAAATTTGACATATTTCTGAAAAGTGACATTTCCCTGAAAATTTAACATTTTTTCGAAAATTTGACATTTTTCTGAAGTGACATTACTCCGAAAATTTGACAATTTTCAAACATTTGACATTTTTCTGAAAGGTGACATTTTTCTGAAAGGTGACATTTCTTCGAAAATTTGACATTTTCCTGAATTTTTGACTTTTTCTGAAAAGTGACATTTCTCTGAAAATTTGACGTTTTTTCGAAAATTTGACATTTTTCTGAAAATTTGACATTTCTGAAAAGTGACATTTCCCTGAAAATTTAACATTTTTTTCGAAAATTTGACATTTTTCTGAAAAGTGACATTTCTCCGAAAATTTGACGTTTTCCTGAAAATTTGACGTTTTCCTGAAAATTTGACATTTTTTAAAAATTGACATTTTTCTGAAAAGTGACGTTTCTCCGAAAATTTGATATTTCTTGGAAATTAAAAAAAAAAAATTTCGTGACTCGTCTTGTAGAAATATTTTTTTGATATCATCATCAGTTCGCCTGCTATAAGAATTTTATGCTTTTACGACGTCATCAGAACGTAGGTGTATTTTTAATTCACTCGTATTCCATCCATCTACAATATTTCCATCTACGTTTCAAACTTTAATTGGATGTTTCCAATAGTTAAGTCGATATCTGCACCGGTTTCTAAGAATTTTTCTTATTTGTGACGTCATGTGACGTAGGTGTATTATTAATTCACACGTAATCCGTCCGTCTACAATATTTATACCTACGTTTCAAATTTCAGTTCGATATCTTCAACCGTTCCCGAGTTATCAGCCGAAATCCCTGAACACCTCTATCATTATTAGAATATCACCCTGTACATTGCACTGCTTTGAGGACAAAACAAGTGAAATTTTTGTTTTTTAATTTTTTTCACGGAAACCAAATCGAAAAAGTGCAAGTGTGATATATCGTTGAAATCGGAATTTTTACTGCTTTTCAATGGTTCAATTACAAATTGAAAGTAATCATAAAATAAACAAGTTGTTGTGCCAAAACGGCACTAAACGTAATCCGATCTCAACCAAAACCTTTTCAGATCTTCTGGAGCACTAAAGAAACCCTCATGCAAATCCGTTTAGTAGCTTCGCCGCTATCGTGCTAACATACATACACACACACACACACACACACACACACATACCCGGTGCGGCATATGTTATGGCATCTGTGCAACAGACCAAAAAATGGCATCATTCAATCTACTTAGATAGATTAACCTTTGAATGATAATATTGTAACCTGATATAATCGCCATAGCGATACACTCACTTTTGTGGGAGCTAGAGGGAAAATAATTTAAAGTCGATTACGGCATCAGATGCCATAAGTACCTATATATAGACGTTTCAATGTATGATGCCACATGCACTATTATATGAGAGAAATAAAACATTATATTTTAGGTAGAAAAAAGTGTTGTAATAAAACAATGGATTTCTAAAACATAATATGTTTTTTGGAGTGTAAATTGAGGTAAATGGGGAGGTAAACAGGTAAATCAAGCAGGTAAGAGTCCGTAAAATTGGTATTTAGTATATATAAGAGAAGCTAAGGTCTCGAAAAATTTTTTGACATTACCCCATTTTTTAAGGGGACAAAAAAAAGTGTGATTTAGTGTATGTACAAGAACCAAAAACTTCAAAATATTTTTTTACTTTATAGTCCAAAAATTTTTATTGAAAAATTACCAAAAATCCTCGCTATGTTGGGGTGATTTCTATTACGAATAACTGGCAAAATAAGGATACATATATTACTTCCACATCCAGTAGAAGTATAGTAACGACAAAAAATTTTTTTTTAAATTTTGATTGTTCAAATAGGCTTAGAATGTCATGAAACGTCGAAATTTTAAGTTTGAGTGAAAAAAAAATTTCTGTCGGTCTGTAACTTTTTTTTTGTGCGCACGTTTACTCTGGAACCGTTGGAGATATTGACTTGAAATTTGGTACACATATGTACTTTAAAGAGATCTAGAACTAGATTATATTTTCATCTTGTTCCGTCGAAGGGTTGGGGGGTAAATTGGGGTAAATTTGGGGTAAATAGGTAAATAAAGCAGGTAAGAGTTCATAAAATTGGTATTTACTATATACAAGAGAAGCTAAGGTCTCAAAAAAAATTTTGGCATTAGCCACCCCCATTACCACCCCCACCCCATTATTAAAGAGGATGGAAAACAAAATTTGATTTATTGTGTGTACAAGAATCAGAAACCTCAAATTATTTTTTTACCTTATCCAACCCCACTGCCACCCTCTATCACCACCCCCCACCCCCCACCCCACTACCGATGTGGGTTATCGTTTTATGGGTTTCTGAGGTAGACGAATTCAAATATTATATTATTAAACAATTATTTCCACATACAACATTTTTTCGTTGTAAGTGACTTGGATAGAAAATCTGGATGTGGAAGTAGTGATTCCTTGGGCAGCGGTTTTTTTTTATTGTTAAATTAGTGTACAATATCGATAATTCTATCATTTCCAATTGAAATTAAAATTTTGTGGACATGCCTATTGAAAGTCGCATTTCGGAGATATGAACTTTACTTTGCTTTTTTTTAAATTAACACTCCATATATGTACCATTTGAAACGCCATAAAAAAAGCTTTGTTTTTATAATATGGTACTTATCTTAAACAAATTTTGTCTAATTTACTATAAATTTACAATTTATCAAATTAGCCATGGAAAACAAAAGTATGTAAATTAAAATAAACAATATGTTAGTTCTGTCTAATTTCACTTTATTTTAAATAAAATGGAGAATTTCAATAATTGATACAGTGTGTTTCACTTGAAGTGGTAACACCCCAATAACTTTTTTATTTTTTTTCCGATTTGAATGACATTTTACTTACAAATTAGTATCTACTTATGACCAGAAAAACATTCGCCTCCTACGGTACCAAAGCCACCTGCGGTACCAAAATATGTGGAGAAAATCGGAAAATCATATTAGGCATTTTTTTGTCGGAAAATTTTGTTAATAAAACTTGTTCAGAATTATCCAAAATGGCCAAAATTTAATCCAAATTAAAAAATGAAAAACTTGAAATTTTAAAAATTTTGAAAATAATTATTTAAAAAAAAAACTGTAAATTGCTTTACAACTACCTGGCAGCTTGGGTTTAATTTCAAACAAAATTGTCATAGTACAGTTTTCTAAACGAAAAAACCCATTAAAATGATATTTTCGGACTTTGACATTATTTTAATAAAAAATTATATATTTTTTATTTTGATTAAATTTTGGACTTAAGGTTTCTGAACAATTCTGAACAAGTTTCATTGACAAAATTTTCCAATAAAAATATGCTTAATATAATTTTTTGATTTTCTCCGCATATTTTGGTACCGCAGATGGCTTTGCATTTGTAGGAGGTGCATTTCTTTCTGGTCATAAGTAGATCCTAATTTGTTCCATACTTAAGTAAAATTTGATTCAAATCAGAAAAAAAAAATTAAAAAGTGAAACACACTGTATATTTTTCGGACTACCATGACTTAATGTAAGAAAACATAAAACTTAATATCTACTATAGTTTTTAGGAAAAATACTGTGTCATATATCATTGGAAAGATTTTTCTATGGCCTTTCAAATGGTGTAAAGATATATTTAAAAAAACCAAGGTAAAGCTCATATCTCCGAAATTCGACTTGTTTGAATTGTTTTGCTGAAATGATGTTTGGAAAATACATGTGATATCCCATAACTTTTATTTTTGAACTTATTTACGTAACTCCCAAAATAAAGAAGTTAAATGAGGTTCTAACGTTTGCACAACCACCCTGTACTGTTGACTATAATAAGGAACTTTAGTCTAGTTAATATAAAAAACACGTTCTCAAATAAATTAAATATGTTCTGATAGAACATATTAATAATAATAATTTTTTGTTTCTGTCTTTGGTATTTTTCAAAAAAATTGCCGCCCTTGAATTTTGACGCTAGAGCCCCTATAGCCCCCCCCCTCTAAATACGCCACTGACTGCGCTCCGTCAGAAACCCTAAAATACCTATATGCATGTTTGGAGCATATTTAATGTCCGATATATCAAAAAATATTACAGCTAGATCTATCAATCCTTATATGTTTGAAATCGGGGATAAAGGATCTAAAAGAATATGTAAAAATATACAGGGTTTTCATTTAAAAAGCAACCCTCATTGTTATGTCACGTGACATATGCAAGCAATTGTTTTTTAATTGCATTTAAAAAAATATGCATACAACCCTACAACTCTTATACGAAACTTTTTTTTATCTCCAATAATAACATAAATAAAGGGGGGTCAAAATATAGTTATAATTCGTCCGCTGTCCTGGATTCCTAAATTTTTTAAAAAATTCGTAACCCGCATCCCCGAAAATCTCCAGATATCGATTTTCATTCGAATACGACCAGAGATAACGAAATTCATCCGCCATCTTGGATTCCTAAATTTTGACCAAAAATTCGTAACCCGCATCCCCGAAAACCCCCAGATATCGATTTTCAGTCGAATAGGACCATAGATGACGAAATTCGTCCACCATCTTGGATTCCCAAATTTTGACCAAAAATTTGTAACCCGTATCCCCGAAAACCCCCGATATCGATTTTCAGTCGAATAGGACCATAGATGACGAAATTCGTCCACCATCTTGGATTCCCAAATTTTGACCAAAAATTCGTAACCCGCATCCCCGAAAACCCCCAGACATCGATTTTCAGCGAAATAGGACCATAGATGACGAAATTCGTCCACCATCTTGGATTCCTAAATTTTTACCAAAAATTCGTAACCCGCATCCCCGACAACCCCGAGGTATCGATTTTCAGTCGAATAGGACCATAGATGACGAAATTCGTCCGCCATCTTGGAGTCCTAAATTTTGATCAAAAATTCATAACCCGCATCCCCGAAAACTCCCAGACATCGATTTTCAGTCGAATAGGTCTATAGATGACGAAATTCGTCCGCCATCTTGGATTCCTAAATTTTGACCAAAAATTCGTAAACCGCATCCCCGAAAACCCCCAGATATCGATTTTCAGTCGAATAGGACCATAGATGACGAAATTCGTCCGCCATCTTGGATTCCTAAATATCTTAGCAGTATGAGTTTCCTCGGAAAACCTACATCAGACTGGATTTTGAACCATAAACTTATCTCAGAAACTACCGAGAAAACCGAGCATTGCGCGTTGACTGGGACACCCTGTACATTTGGCTTGGTAATAATTTCGAATAAATTGATTTCTGACCTAACTAAAAACCGCATTCAAATTTTCATAATAAAATTTGTAGGAGTGTTTATACAAAACGGTCCTCTCTATTTGGCACCTTTTATTTATGTATTAACATTTTCAAGAATTTCATCTATTAATTCATTCCAGTAAGATAAAATAATTTATAAATAAATTTAAGATTACAATTACCAGAACTCCTAAATGCTTCCCTGGCAAGCATTCATTCGCGTCTGGTCTCCATGACAACAAGTTCCTCCCTAAAGTCTGAGAGCGTGTAAAGCTATGCGAATGCCGAGGCGAGTGCCATCTATTGACGGCAAAATTGGAAACTATTTATTGAATCTATGTTTGAAAATTAAGAGGTTATATTTTATCCACGTAATTAATTAAGGACTATCTAGGGCGTCACGATTTCGTTTTTTGTAAATTCCAATTTTTCGACGTCAATTTTTTCGTAGATCACGTGTTTTTGATTAAAACAAAAAATTAAAAACGTGACGAACTAGAATATATATTTTAATACATACGTATAAAATTTGAAGTTTCTATCTTCAAAAATAAGCCGAATAATTCGTTTCTTCATTTCACTGATCGCAGATTATACTCTTAATAAGAACATTGTTGCTGTTGATGAGAAAATCGATGATGAAAAAAAAAATGGCAGTAGCGAATATTTCTTGGACATAAGTAGATCCTAATGTGTTCTATCTTTGCAAGTAAGATTTGGTTCAAATCAGAAAAAGACTAAAAAAGTTATAAGGGTATTACAATTTCAAGTGCGACATATATTCAAGCTTTTATTTAACGTGCTTTGTATGTTAGTTAATAAGTTATTTTAGTGTCTTTGTGGTACGAAACCCTCGCACTTGACCCGTGATTTTTTAATATTGTAATGTCTTATTGAATAAGTTATGTTACATTTATATGTTCTAGTTTTCAATTACAACTGAAATTACCCAAAATTGTCATTTTATGACTTATTCCCTCCAAATAAGCAAATTACTTCCACATCTAGTAGTATAGTAACGTAAAAAAAAATTGAAAATTCTTATTGTTCAAATAGACTTGAAATGCCATGTAACGTCGAGATTTTATGTTTGAGCAATAAAAAATTTCTGTCTGCATGTCTGTCTGTCTGTCTGTCTTTTTTCTTTGTGCGCACGATTACTCTAGAACCGTTTAAGTTATTTACTTTAAATTTGTAATGTATGTATTTTAACGAGTTCTGGAACTAGATTATATTTTGATCTTATTCCGCTGAAAGGTTGGGGGGTAAATTGAGTTAAATGGGAGGAAATAGGTAAATCAAGCAAGTAAGAGTCCATAAAATTGGTATTTAGTATATATAAGAGAAGCTAAGGTCTCAAAAATGTTTTCGGAACCAAAGACCTCAACTCAACTCCCCGAGCGAACGAATGTATAGCTGCGTAATTTCGATATTTTAGATTTTAAAAATCATTTTAACATAAATATTAATTAACAAATAGTTTTTATCCATGTTCCTGCATTAATGAAGAATTTAAAAAAATACTGCCGCCCAAGGAATCACTACTTCCACATCCAGATTTTCTATCCAAGTCTCTCACAACGAAAAAAATTTTGTATGTGGAAATAATTGCTTATGGAACTAATAATATAATATTTGAAATCGCCTATCCCAAAAACCCATAAAACGATATGCCACATCGGTAGTGAGAGCGAGAGGATGGTGGAAGGGGGTGGTAGTGGGATAAAGAGAAAAAAAAATTGAGGCCTTTGGTTCTTGTACACACACTAAATCACAATTTTATTTTTTTCACCCCCTTTAATAGTGGAGTGGGGGTGGTAATTATTTGAGATCTAAGCTTCTCCTATATATACTAAATTCCAATTTTATGGACTCTTAGTTATTTGATTTACTTATTTACCCCCATTTACCCCAATTTACCCTTGTGAAAGTAATTAACTTAAAATTTCAGAACAAAATATTTAGCAGGAAAAAGTTATCACGAGTTGCAGTAAATAAATTAGAAAATTGGTTATCTGAAAATGATCGTTTTTGCTAAAAAATTAATATTTCCTCACTCGAGACAAACGTTTTATAAGAAATGTGCACAATGAAAAAATCTGTCTCTCGAGTCTCGCATATAAGCGTTATTGAAGTATTAAAGAAAACAAAGTAAATTAAATTTTCAACAACCGCTTCCTCGTTAATACTGGATAAAGTGAAAAAAATTTGAGGCCTTTGGCTTTTGTACACACACTAAATCACAATTTTATTTTTTTTTCACTCTCTTTAATAGTGGAGAGGGGGTGGTAATGGTAGCTAATGCCAAAAAAATATTTGAGACCTTAGCTTCTCCTATATATGTGAGGCGAAAAGCAAAAAGGGACCTCTTGTCGGCAATTTCCGGTTTTTAGTTATTGATATTAAATGAATTAAGCTCTAATTCTGAACAATTTGGTGCAAAAATCGTGTCTCTATGATTTTTTTTGTTTAAGTTACTAGTGCGTTTATGAAAAGGGACCTCTTGTCGATCCCATGTTATTTCTCCATATTTCTCCATAAGCGACAAGAGGCACCTTTCCAGGGCTGAACATTGACTGCTTTATCGATTATTTTAAGTGTTTCATCCAATTAGATCGGTTTTGTAATCGATTACAACTTGTAAAGGACAAAATCCGAAAATCGATAATTTTGACCCAAACCACTAATTTCAACTGTACTGAAAAATTGACATCGCCCTTTCTGCTTTCCGCCTCACATATACTAAATACTAATTTTATGGACTCATAGTTTCTTGATTTACCCCAATTTACCCCAAACCCTTCAACGGAATAAGATCAAAATAAAGTCTAGTTTCAGATCTCGTTAAAATATATACAAATTTCAGGTCAATATTTTCAGCGGTTCCAGAGTATCGGGTGCACAAGAAAAGTTACAGACAGACCGATAGATAGAATTTTCTTTCTTTGTCAAACTTAAAATCTCGACGTTTCATGTCATTCTAAGCCTATCTGAAAAATAATTTTCACTTTTTTTTGCGTTACTGTAGTTCCACTAGATGTGGAATAACTTAAAATTTCAGAATAAAATATTTAACAGGAAAAAGTTATCACGAGTTGCAGTAAATAAACTAGAAAATTGGTGATCCGAAAATTATCGTTTTTGCTAAAAAATTAATATTTCCCCACTCGAGACAAATAATTATAAGAAAATGTGCAAAATGAAAAAATCTGCGGGGTTTGTCTCTCGCACATAAGGGTTATTGAAATATTAAAGAAAACATGAAGTAAATTAAATTTTCAACAACCGCTACCTCATTAATACTTACATTTACTTTTACAACATGCTGTATGTTTTTATATTGTAAATTCAGATGTTTACAAGTTTACTACCCGCTGACTATGATTTAAATTTGGATCGCAATCTATAATTATGCACATTAACTTAAAAATTTATCCCATGCAAAACTGTGTCAATAAATAGTTATTTCTTTAAATAATGTATCCACAGCAAAGCGATATTATACGTGTAAATAGCAAATTATTCTTATTATAAACACAATTTTCTATATTCTGCTCTTGCCCTTTTCTTTACTTGACCTTACTAAATTACAATTTGAATTATTCAATCTCTATAATTACAGCGAATAGATAATATTCATGTACTTACCATGCTGCATTCACATACATGTGGCTCATAAAATAAAATAAAACACTTAAATACACACTTTATTATTTATGGCATCACACCGGCTTACGAACTTGCCAACAACTTAGATACGTTATAAAGCGTAAGAGAATTATGCTGCATAGGGGGCAGCACCAGACTACGTGCGATATGATGCCATAGTAAATATGTGTGTGTGAATAGTTTAATACACGACATTCTGGCATCATACACAAATAAAATTGAAGGTCGATGGTATCCGGTTATAACGATACCAGAAACGCTAAAAACCTACTCCAAATTTTATGGCATCGTGTGTATGATGCCATTAAGTCAGCGGATGCTATAGTGTAGTGAAATGCACGCACACGATGCCATAGTAAATGTAATACAAACACACACACACACACACACACACACACACACACACACACACACACACACACACACACACACACACACACACACATTTTTTAAAAACAACTTTTTTGGGTTCCTGGGACCTCAAAACATAAAGATTTGATGTTATCTCAATTTTCGATTTTGGACTAATTGTAGTAACCTCCCACAATTTTATTGTGGGGAGGTTAAAATGTACTTTTTTTGAATTCTTACAATAATATTGGTACTGATTCTATTGTAAACAAGAAAGGAGAGAATCGAGAAAAATCTATTTTGACCGTCATTTTTCCATCATAGCGGAAAAGATATTTTTGTAGAAAACTTTAATTACTGATTATAGTAACTCCTTCCACATTATAAGAGAAGAAAATGTTGTGGAATTATTCAAGTGACGAGATTGATTTTATTGTCTCGTTTATAGGTTGAGTTAAGAAAGGTAAATATTATAATCGTGGCTCGAAAGACTAAGCGTAAAGCTAATTCGATTTTTTAAACGGCATGTGTAAACAAATGTTACCTATACCTACGAAGTAGTTTATTATTCCACTAGAAGTGGAGCTTTATAAAGACGAGTCGTGTAAACGATTTATTTACCTATTGCAAACTGACCATAGCCTAGTATTTTTTAGTATCTCAGTTTACCATAATAAAGCAATCCTCAAGTGAATACGACTCA
The DNA here is from genome assembly GCA_936432065.2 of Rutpela maculata. Taxonomy (NCBI): domain Eukaryota; kingdom Metazoa; phylum Arthropoda; class Insecta; order Coleoptera; family Cerambycidae; genus Rutpela; species Rutpela maculata. The sequence continues at coordinate 286,930,434 of OW386285.2, read as the reverse complement.
TTAAAATAAATTAAATATAGGCACGTTTCTACTAATCTCAATAACCAACAAAAACTTTTCAATTACCAGCCCTCCCTACACCGCACCGTGTCGAACTTTGCGAGGTAACTCTCCCATAAAAATCAAAACATTGGCGCACGGCCTAGTCCCTATTGCAGGACTAAAGCAATATACCAGACGTATCCTTAGGGACACAGTTAACTAAAGTGCTCTGCATAAAACTGTTATTCTCAAATCCGAACAATGGAACTAGTAAATTAATTTTTACCATTGCGACGTTCAGGCGGAATTCCAATTTTCGGTTTTATTCAAGCAAAAGCACTTGAAATCGAGAATGAGAAATATTACATAAAATATATCTATACGCATATATACAATAAAGTAAAAAAACAGCACTAAATGAACAAAAATATACATGCGCAGTGAATAAAGAATTACAAATTTGTATTCTATTTCTAATCAGCTTCATAGATATAATTAACTTTACAGTTTTACTTCAACATCCAGTGGAAGTATACTTAACGCAAAAAAAAAATGAAAATTTGTATTGTTCAAATAGGCTTAGAATGTTATGAAACGTCGAGATTTTAAGTTTGAGAGAAAAAAAATTCTGTCTGTCAATTTGTCTGTCTTTTTGTGCGCACGATTACTCTGGAACCGTTTAAAATTTTGACTTGAAATTTGGTACACCTACGTATTTTAACGAGATCTGAAACTAGATTATATTTTGATCTTATTCCGTTGAAGGCTTGGGGGGGTAAATGGGGGTAAAGGGGGGGTAAATAGGTACATCAAGCAAGTAAGTCCATAAAATTGGTATTTAGTGTATATAAGAGAAGCTAAGGCCTCAGAAATTTTTTTGGAATTAGCCATCTCACTATTCAAGAGGGTGAAAAAATAAAATTGTGAGTTAGTGTGGGTACAAGAACCAAAGGCCTCAATTTTTTTTTCTTAATTCACCCCACTACCATCCCCATTCCACCACCCACTACTGATGTGGCATATCGTTTTAAAGGTTTTTCAGGTGGGCGATTTCAAATATTATGTTATATAAGTTCCATAAACAACAATTTTCACATAGTGAAGTGCAAATATAGTATCAACATTGAACGGAAAATCTGGATGTGGAATTTTAAGGTCTATAAACACTAGGGTGGCCCATCTCTATAGGGGGTGAATTTTTTTTGCGTATTTTTTAAGTCTCACCCCACGAAAATATACTATTATACTAGGAATAATTTATGTCAAAGTTTCAGATAATTCGGTGAACGGTAACCCGTGCCGCATTCAGGTAGAAATTTGTAGATAAGATTTTATTACGGTAACCCGTGCCGCATTCAGGTAGAAATTTGTAGATAAGATTTTATTACGGTAATACACTTAAATTTTACTTAAAATACAAATATCTACCTCTTTTCTCATAATGTTTTATTGGTGTAATTATTTCCTAGAAATTATTCGTTTTGGAAGTTTGGAAATATAATGCACCTACGGTAGGTTTTTATGTCAGTTTGCAATTGTGTTTTACAGTGGTGACATTATAAGTTCTAGCATACGTTCCTTTTTGAAAAAACATTTAACGATGGCTGATGTTAGATCCTTACGAAAGGATACTTTCATTTACTTAGTTGGACACTATTCGTCACAAATCTTTGGCAATAAATTGCCGTCTAATAGATAAGTATTACAAGTGCTCTTTTATAACATTCGTGAAGTGAAGCTAAGTGTACATGAAAGTGCTAAATTAACAATAAAAGAGGTGTCAGTTTTTTGGGATAAAGCTCGCATTCCGACACGTCAGGATTTTCATTGTGTTAAACAACTAGATAAACTTTATGCAGAGTGGAGGAACTTACAAAAATCGGCTAAAAGGGCCAGTGCGGGAGATAAAGAAAAAAATTTCGTTGAAAAATTGGACGATCTCTTTGACATTTCTCATGCAAATGCATTGGAGTTGATGAAAATAGATGAAGATAAGCAGTTTTTAATTAACCAAAGAAAAAAGGGACGTCCTGGATTTATGCATGGTATTGATTACCAACTTGCTTCTCAAGAAAAATCAGCTGAGGAGAAATTACAGAAATTATCCGAACGAATGCAACGAAGTCAACAAGAAAAAGCTAGATTAGAGGAAACAGTCACCTGTCCATCATCAAGTAGTAATTCAGCCGACTCCAACGAAAATGAAGATGAAATAATCGAAGCCCATGAAGAGTTGTTACAAGACCAGCCTGGCCCGTCACAGCCAAAAAAGAGGAGATTGTATGGAACATGTAACATCATCACACCAAAAATAGCCGCTGCATTTGATGCTTGTAAAATAAGCGACAGGTATGGAGTCCATATTTTGACGGCAGTAGCAGAAGCACTAGGACATGACACCACATCTTTGTCCATCAGCAGAACCACACTTCAGCGCTCTAGGCAACGCATCCGCGAAGAAAGAGCTGAAATATTAAAAACTGCCTTCGGTAATTCTGAATTGCCGGCCCCAGTCATCCATTGGGATGGAAAACTTTTATCTTCTCTCACTGGAATGGGAAATATCGATAGACTTGCTATCTTAGTTACTAGTGGAGATATTGAACAACTACTTGGAGTACCAGCTTTGCCCAATTCAACTGGAAGAGAACAGACTGAAGCAGTTTATGATGTGCTTTGTGAATGGAATTTGGACGAAAAGGTAATAGCTTTGTGTTGTGATACAACAGCATCAAATATGGGTTATATAAATGGGGCAGCCACACTACTGCAACAAAAATTAGAAAGAGATATTCTATATTTTCCTTGTAGACATCATATTTTTGAAGTGGTTTTGAGAAGTGTGTTTGACACAAAAATGCCTTCCTCATCTGGTCCAAATGTGCCACTATTTAAACGTTTTAGGGAATTTTGGCCTAAAATAGATCAAAATAAACTAAAAACTGGATTTCAGGTATCAAAAATTAAACACATTTTACAACCAGTTAAAGCCGAAATTGTAAAGTTTCTAAATGCAGCGTTAACTTTGCAACAGCCTCGTGATGATTATAAAGAATTTTTAATGCTTTCTAAACTTTTTGTTGAAGAAGAGCCCACTCACACGACATTCTATCAACCAGGGGCATTTCATCATGCACGTTGGATGGCCAAAGCCATTTACTGTCTAAAAATATTTTTTTCCAAGATCAGTTCCAACTAACTAAAAAAGAAAAAATAGGTATTGAAGATATAAGTCTCTTTATTGTAAAGGTTTATGTAAAGGCCTGGTTTACAGCGTCATTTGCTAGTAAAGCACCGCTTCATGACTTAGACTTTTGTAAAGAACTCATTAATTATCAAAATATTGACAAAGAAATATCTCAAGCCGCAAGTAGGAAAATAGTGAACCATTTGTGGTACCTTAATTCAGTAAATGCTGGCTTATCTTTCTTTGATGACGATATTTCAGTTACCACTAAAAGAGAAATGGTTAAAGCTTTGAATAGGAAAGCACCAAATCAAGAGGGTATTAAACGACTTATGATTAGTAACATTACTGACGTTGAAAACAAGGAAATTCAGGACTTCATATGCGAGAACACTAAACAGTTTTTTCAAAAATTAGGTTTGTCTATGGAATTTTTGGAAAATGATCCAACAACATGGAGGGAAAATGAAAGTTATACCCGATGTTTCAATATTGTAAACAAAATTAAAGTTGTAAATGATGCCGCTGAGAGAGCAATCAAACTTATTACTGACTATAATGACATTTTAACAAAAAATGAAGACCAAAAACAGTTTTTACTCCAAGTTGTAAATGATTATAAATCACAGTTTCCAAATGTAAAAAAAGAAACCCTGTCGCATGCTTTGGCCTAGTGCAAAAAATATTGTTTTTATTACTATATGTCTTGTAGATTTAGGATAATATTTGGTACTATGTATGAAAAAAACGTTTCATAATAAAATACACAAAGATAAAACGAGAGTTTTATTTCAAAAACTTCTAGTCTAGTTTTCTTAGACTACGAATTTACAGTAGTATGACACATGCCATAGTCACAACAGATATTTGATATTTGTATGACTTGATTAGTCATTCTAAAGATAAATGTTGCTGATTAAAAAAAAAACAATGCATCAACAAAAGAATGTAAATAATTCCATTTACTTTTATTATTGCATAATAATGCATTCTGCGGCACCCCTTGCCTTCAATTTGCCTCAATAATATTTTGAGGGGACTGTTTTTTCTTCAAATGGAACCATTTGCAGGGGTGAAAAATAAAAAATTTCGATTTCGAAAAAGATGGGTCACCCTAATAAACACCTTATGGATTGTATGGTAATTCGCGTCCTATGAACAAACGAACGTCAACGTGCCTGCCTTTCAAGATTATTTTAGCAGGTTAAATTGATACCAATGTTTCAAGGATAGATGAGGAGATAGCCACGTCGACGCATCATTGCGTGTGTGTCTAGCTTCTACGATTTCGAATTAGAATACGATGCAACCTGAACGGTATTTATAGATCTTCTATTATTTTCTTGATTCTATAATAAGTGGGTTACGTCGAGTAGTATGGATGCGCAGTGGGTTACCTCGAATAGTATGGATGCGAAGTGGATTCTTTCGAGTAAAATAGATGCGCAGTAAGTTTTCTCGAGTATTATGGATGCGCAGTAGGTTACCTCAAGTAGTATGGATGCGTAATAGGTTTCCTCAAGTATTATCGATGTGCAGTGGCTCTTCTCGAGTACAATTGATGCGCAGTAGGTTACCTCTAGTAGTATGGATGCGCAGTGAGTTACCTCTTTTTTTGTGCGCACAATTACTCTAGAACCGTTTAAGATATTGACTTAAAATTTGTACACAATATGTCTTTTAACTATACCTGGAAAAAAGTTTTATTTTGATCTTATTCCGTTGAAGGGTTGGGGGGTAAATTGGTTTAAATGGGGGTAAATAGATAAATCAAACAAGTAAAAGTCAGTAAAATATCGTTTTATGGGTTTTTAGGGTAAGCGATTTCAAATATATTATTAAAATTCCATAAACAATTATTTCCACATAGTGGAGTGCAAATACAGTATTTTCAGCTATAATATCCCAAGGACGTTGATAATACGAAATAATTTTATCACAGTTTCCGAAAGCACTTGCTTGGATATTACCTAAAAGCAATGTGCTTGAGGAAGTTGTGATAAAATTATGAGGTGTTTATCAACGTTCGAGGGGTATTCGCATAGAAAATTTTTTGCAATCTATTTTATTTATTTGTTCAAAACTATTTATTAAAAACATAATTATTCAAAGAGCAATTTGTAAAATTAAATGTAGATTATGTATTATGTATTATTTGGTGTGTTTTACTCCATTATTATATTCATTAAATCATTATTTGCAGTTCTAAATCGACATTGTCAAAAAATAAACTTTAAATTATTGAACTGTCATTACTGTCAAACTGGATGACATAAGTGAAAAGATCCCTTCAGTGTAATTCTGTTCTGATTGGTTGTTTCAGCACACGTGATTAGAAATGGACGAATTTAATACGATTGCTATTTGAGCTAAAAATTTTCGTATGTAATATCACTAGTGCTTAAAATTTTATCGAAAATTTGTTCGAAAGCGTGTTGCCTGGTAATATAAATAGTGCAAATTGACAGTTTATTATCTGATTAAATCCCGACCGCTTTAGCGGGAGAGATTTAATCTTTGATAATAAACTGCCAATTTGCACGAGTTATATTAACTAGCGGCAACTTAGCTTGAGAAAAAATTTTTAGATAAAATTTAAAGCATGAGTGGTATTTGTAGAGAATATTTCACGAATAAATAATTCATTAAGTATGTCTTCAATATTATGTTCAGTAATTAATTGTCTTCAGATGTTTCCTTGTTGCTTTTTAGAGATTACTCACCTTTATCTTCAATTTCATCATTTACGTCACATAAAAATGCATTTCCAAAGCGACTCATCTAATAAAAAACAAAGTAGATTTAAATTATGACAATCAAGAAAAACAATATACGTTAAACCATAGGTACTGTAACTTATAAGACTAGTCATCCCAAAAAAGCACGGTTCGACCAATCACATTACGGGTGAAATCACACAAATTGCATATTACCAATCTATCCCTTTTACATTCTAAGGCTGCCGGTTCAGATGGTATGGTACCGCCATCTAGTAACGCTAGCTTAACTTAGTTACTAGCCTAAACAGTGAATTGAATTATTATATTAAAGTGTTTATTAATATATATGTATGTATTTAATCTTTGTTTCTAATTTGAGAAGTTTGATAGTTTACTTGTTTAAGTAGAGAGACTTTAAGTACAACGAATTATAATGTATATAGTGATACTGCAGAGTTTTGATTTTCCAAATAAGTGTTAGCTGCTTTGTAATTATTGATGAATTACCATAAGTAAGTACCTACATTTGTGTATTTATCATGAAATAACTGATTTGTCTGCTTCGTAGATATTCATATTTAATTATTTTGTAATTATGTTAGGTATTAAGCCATTGAAAGCTGTGTACCTATAACTTGTCCCGAACCTATATAAGTTCCACACAGCATTGGCTTTTTAGGTTATTAATACAGTACTACAATTTACAATTTACGTTAACAATTAGTAATAAGCTAGAGAAGATATTTATAGATAACATTTAAAAGCACGATTTGTCCTATTTGCCGAAAACATGTCACGACACAAAACGTCAAAAAATGTTCGCAATATTTGCCGCTGCAGCGACCTAAAAAATAAAGAGCGATAAATTTTGCATGTTGGTCCTGTCAAAAGCAGATCTAGCTTGAATTACCACTAATAATGACGTTTGATTGGTGCAATGTTGTGAAAAAACGGGCTCTCATTGGCTATAGCGTTAATGAGTGAAATAATCGTTGTAAGAGACTTGGATAGGAAACTGGATGTGGAAGTAGTGATTCCTTGAGCAGCGGTTTTTCGAAATACGGAGCATTGAAGTTCCGCGAAAAGACTTATCTTTTGTAAATACCTCTAAAATGGCTATTGACCATCTATTGAGATTTCTACACGTTGATACTAATATTTTTAAGTAAATTGATAACAAAAATCAATTTTGAAGATATACTTATTTGAATTAAGATAGAACTCAACAAAAAGGTTGAAAAAGCGATAGTATGATAACTGAGACAGTTTTATTCATCTCCAGATGATGTCAACATGGTTGGCGAAACTCACTTCGAGTAATAATATTCACGTTTTTTGGTGTTTGTCGAAACTACTTCAGACGCAGCTTGACACCGAAGGTCCAATACTCTCCATGAATATAGGCTTGATCAATTGTTTTTCTTTCTTGAATATTAGGATAATTTTTTTAAATCAAAAATATGTTTTTTTTATTTTCAACGTTTTGTTTATTGTTTGTAACTATCTTCAAGGTAGCACATGAATTGACATTGGGGTATTCCTAAAAGCTTTTGAAAACAACACATACATCAAATAACACACAAGGAGGTACGTAAAAACATCAACAATAATAGCAGATAAATAAAAATTCTCCGCCTCCTTGTGTAGCTTTTCAAGATTCCAGCGATATTCTTTCCATATTAGACAACCCATATACAGGGTGTCCCGAAACTCCCGCCTTCCCCTTTAGGTGCTCATTCTCCATGCAAAAATAGTAAGAAAAGTTCCTATAAACATGTGTCCGGAAATGCTTCCTAAGGGAGCTACGGCCCTCTAAGGATGGCGCAAAAATAGGTTTTTACTAATTATCTCGGAAATGATTTGGGACAACTTTATGAAACTTGGTTAACTTTTTTCGATTAATAAAGGTTATTATTTTACGCCTACTTTGAAAAATAAATAATGCGCATTTAGCAAACGAATACGCAATATTTCGTTTAGACCGCTTTTACTCGAAAACGGCTTGCCATATGGCTAATTGTAAAGAGGCCCTTTTTTATGCAGAATTAACCAGGGAATCATAATCAGGGATTAAAATACTAAAAGTGTCAAATGGAAAAATTAATATGTAGAAACAAAGAACACCGACCTCTCGTTTCTCCGCCCCTGGATAAAATTAATTCTGGCTAATACTGTAATACAATAGCCTTTAATAATCGAAAAAAGTTAACCAAGTTTCATAAAGTTGTCCCAAATCATTTCCGAGATAATTAGTAAAAACACCTATTTATGCGCCATTCTTAGAGGGCCGTAGCTCCCTTAGGAAGCATTTCCGGACACATGTTTATAGGAACTTTTCTTACTATTTTTGCATAGAGAATTAGTACCTAAAGGGGAAGGCGGGAGTTTCGGGACACCCTGTAGTCTAGGAGATAGCTATATATATGGGGCCTGGGATATAGCATGTTGTCATTGCTGTTATGTTCTAGCAAATATTCTTCTAAGTATTTTATCTTATGTGAATCAGACTCCCCCTCCCCTGATCATTTTGGAGCTAGCCGCCCCAGACAATATTCAACTGTGGAACAGTGTATAACACTTTGGGGTTGGGTGTTAGTTGAAGAGGCGATTAACATTCGATATATGCCAAAATTTTTTCTCCGTGCAATTGGCAGCACTGGTGACATCAATTATGACCAAAATTGGAACGTAATGTAACACTTTCTGACCAGGCGGAGGTTACATTGAGAAAAAAAATGTTGGCGCTCACAAAGACTATTCGTTGGTTCAGAACCTACAAGTTTGAGAAGGTGCCAACATTTTTTTTTTAAAAGCACCAGTTTTTTTAGCCCGTTTTAGGCCAAAAGTCCAATTTTTGTCAAAAAAATCTGGAAAATGGGCAACCAGAAAATGTTGGGATATGGTTTTCCAGCAAAGAGCATTGACAATGAAAATTTTCCACCTGGTCAGAAAGTGTTATACGACGTTCCAATTTTGGCCATAATTGATGTGGCCAGTGTTGCCAATTGCACGGAGAAAAAATGTTGGCATATGTCGAATGTTGATATCCAAGATACGCTCTTTAACTAACACCAAGCCCCAAAGTGTTATACTCTGTTCCACAATTGAATATTTTCTGGGGCGGCTAACGCCAAAACGGTCGGGGGGAGGTCTGACTCATATAAGATAAAATACTCAGAAAAATGTTTGCTAAAACATAACAGCAATACCAACGTGTTATATCCCAGGCCCCATATATGCAGCTATCTCCTAGACTAATATGATTACACTTCAAATTTTGAATACTTCAATCTTTTTTCGAAAGTGTCATTAATTACACCTCAATATAATGATCACCCAAATATTAGTATGAACATCTTAAATACAATTTTGGTTAAGTGGGATAATCCTTTATTTATATACTCAGACTCTTCTAAGTCTCTCTTGGGTACTGGTTGTGCATGCTACATATCTTCGACCAAAAACTTCATAGAAATCAAATTGCTGTCTCAATGCTACATTTTTACAGCAGAAGCAATTGCTATATAGGCTCTCGAATTTATTTATTTTTCTAATACAGATACTTCCATAATTTTATCAGTTTTTCTATCAGTTTTATCTTCAATAGAAAACAGTTTTCCCTTCAACATTAAAACCAACCCTATATTCTGAAAATAAAGAAACTGCTACACAATGTTTTAGGTATGGGAAAATAGGTTCATTTTGTATGGGTAAAAGCACACATTGACATAAGAAATAATGAAATTGTCGACTCTTTGGCCAAGGAAAGCATCATCTCAGAATTCCCATTAGAACAAAAAATTTGTCTATCTGACTCCTTCAACATTTTAAAATCTAAATTTAGAAATAAATAAATGGTTAGAGCTCTGGTGGAAGTTTAGCTATTCCATTTCTACTAGATATACACATATTCATCCTGACCTCCCATCTAAGTTTTGGCACGAAAATTATGAATATCCAAGAAAATATATCACAACAATAATACGCCTCAAAGGGTATAGCCGGATAAGTTAGGAAAATGTGCCCCTGCACTTACTTAGTTAAAATAGCTTCCAGATGATGCAGTTTATAGAGTATAATTACATGGTAAAAATTTTAACCCTCTACTACACCTACGAAGCTGGAAAAAAATAATATGTCTTTAACAACTACTCTTCTAGCTAGAAGAGTAGTTGTTTTGATTGGTTCTCCAACAATGAGTGTTTTAGTATATTAGCGTGCCCAGATTAGGGCAACAATATACAGAAAGTAGGTATTTTCATAATAAATAAAAAAGTGTGTAAGTTGTGATTTGCATAATACCTAAATAATATTCTCTAAATATGATAAAAGCAAATAAATAAAAAATAATTAATTGTAAAAAATATGTCTTTAACTATTATATTTTTTTTCGGCTTCTATCCAACCGATCGATTTGAAATTTGGCACGAGTATTGCTTGCGTAGAGATAACTTACTCCAAAATCTAAGGTCATTTTACGAGCATTTTAACCATCGAAAAAAAAATATACATTTTTTTAGAGGACAAAAGGGTGGCTACCTTTCGTGGTACAATCACCATTCTATGATATATTATGTCTTGACACTTCGTGATTATCATACTAAATTGTCAGATTTTTTGCTGTGGTGGAACAATATGGGAAAAAATAAAATTGGGTAAAATAAAATATTTACACATGCCTCTTAGTTGTAACAGTTAATACTTATAGCTTTACATGGTACTGTTGCATATCTACAACCGACCGCGGGTGCCAGTGCGATGTTGCCAAGTCTACTTTTTCCCCAGATGTAGGGAAATTCGGCACAATCTGGCAATACCACTTCTGGAGGTCCCAGAAGTGGTATTGCCCCCAGGGACGAAGTATTTATTAACTTTCTAGGACCTTGGGGAAAAGTTTAGCAACGAATGATGTTCATTGTAATTACTGTCGCATTACGACATCTAAAACATGACGTACTTAACCAGATGAAAAAGTGAGGGAACGATCGACGAAGACCAGCCTTTTGTACCTTCGACGTCTTCTAGCACTACGACTAATGACTCTGACGAAATAATGGAACTACCATTGCGAAGACTCGTTGCTACACATAAACACTGTTGCATATGCGGTGATGATAAAGAACTGACCGTAATACCCACTGTGAGACTACAGCGCTATTGAAACAAACAAATATACATCCACGAGGCAATCGTTGCTGTAAAATACATTTGATTAAACATCGCTTTTATGAAAACTATATTGCACATCTGGAACCATATGCCAATTGTAGCTCGATTCCTAGATCGGATTTATGCATTCTATTAAATTCCTTTACCCCAATAACAACTCTAAAGGGCTGTACAGACCACTGCGGTTTATCAGAATATCTTATTAGGGTTACTAATTACAACCTTAATAATATACCAATGATACCATTCTGAGGATGGTCAATTTGTTCAGCTTCCTAGCAAGTGCGCTGCACGCTGGCACCATATCGAACAATTTGGTAATGTAAGAGGTCATTTTGTTATCATTATTTATTTTTTGGAGTAAGTTATCTCCACGCAAGCAATACTCGTGCCAAAATTCAAATCGATCGGGGCCATAGAAGTCGAAAAAAAAATATAATAGTTAAAGACATATTTTTTTTTCCAGCTTCGTAGAGGTAGTTAAAATTTTTACCATGTAATATACTCTATAAACTGCGTCATCTGGAAGCCATTTTAACTAAGTAAGTGCGGGGGCACATTTCCCTAACTTATCCGGCTATACCCTTTCGACATGCCTGTTATCCAGTACATTTGCATAAAATAAATGTTCTGCCTTCAGAGAATTATGATATTTGTAATATTAAAGGTGACTTGTACCATATTTTCTCCCAGTGTTCTAAATATAGAGCAGCAAGTGACAAACTAGATAACAATCTTGTAATTGTAATATTCAGGCTCCTTTTAATATACTTTTTCTCCTCAGCCACCATAATAAACAAATTTTTGATTGTGTCATCGGTTTTTTGGAAGAAACGAATATTTTATTATGAACTTTGTGAGTGAATGTTTAAGTAGGTTAGCTTCGTATCCTCTGTTGTTTTTCCTCTGTTGCATCCCTTGCTCCTTGTTGCATCCTCTAATTTTGTTTGTTTAAAAAAATAAATGTCCTGATAGACCCAGGGTGAGAAGCGTCTGTTCCTGTTTTTCTCCTTTGGTGATCTTCAGTATTTGTTTTTTCATTATCGACATAAGTTAAATGGAATAAATGGTTTTTAAGATAGCGGTTGGTGGTATGGCTAGTGGCCAGATGCCAAAAAAAAAAAAAGAAAAAGGAAATGAACTGTAATATTTTGTCCTTTGAAGATTATGCGTGCGAGAGGGCTTCTTTTAAGAAACGAAAGAGTTCCCAAGGCGAAAGTGTAAATTCCATTCTTAAAAACTAAACCATTTTCTGGGGGCCAACTCTTTCGAGGGAAAATGTGAAAAACCACGGCGGGGCGCATTAGGGATGGTTTTTAAGAGTGAAGCTCACAGTTGCGCCTTGGAAACTCTTTTGCTTCTAGAAACTAAAATCTTGCGAATATAATTTCCAGAGGGAAAAGCATTATAATTTATTTCTCTTTATTTTTCCTAATAACAAGGACTAATAATGCCATTGAAATGTTGGTTGTGTACCACATTACCGATAAAATTCTAAATTTTTGATACACTAACCTTTTCTTTCATTATGCTCGTTGCTATAATCTCGTACTCATTACTATTCGAGGAATTCTTGAAAAATTCATCGATCAAAGGTAATTGTCTTATTTTTTCGAAATTAAGTATAAGTACGTGACATATTGCTTACTGCACGAAAATATTTTTGCCAGTGAAACATAAGAAACTGCCAAAGTACGAACTCAGTTTCATAGAGGGCAGTCACTGGAAAACACTATTAGACTTACATGATGTACTATTACTGGTTCATTTAGATAAGGGAGATATTGTTCATCTGTACCATTTAATAATTGCATTATTAATATTATTAATATTAATATTTCTTATTTACATCCTGTTGTGGTATTTTCCAATTTTAGAAATGCACCCGACACGACGGAGGGTGTAAAGATATCTCGAAAGTTCGAGGCAGACAGAAACTGCAAGAAAATTTCTTGTTACAAAACACTGTTATTGTCATATGTCTGTCACTCCATCATTTCGTAACTGTAGTAAAGGATATGTCTCTAATTTATTTGTGCTTAATCCTCAAAGTCTGTCATTGACAGTATCTACTAGATATTAATATGGTGAGAGCAAAACATTACGAACGTTTGATTAAATATTACTCGAGGACTAAAACACTAGCAGAGGCTGTATTTGTAAGGAATCCCTGGTGACTAGACTGAATTAATTACTGTGAGCCAATGGGAATAAACCTTCTTCACGTGCCCAAACGAGAGAATTTCGCATTCAATAGTTTTGTCTGATAAAAGATGATACCTGCGCTCTACAGAAACCTCATTTACTGTGTACTCCAGCTTAAAAGAACGTTTAAATGCCTCTCAAATTTAATTAAACCTGCATTCAGAATTCAGGAATCGTATTGATTTTAGTGAGACGTATAAATTGTTAATTCATTTGTAGTAACAATATATAATCGGAAATCGATAAATAGCGTGTTGTAAAACAATATTCTATGGCTATAATATTCTTGATATATCCTTTTTATATGTAAATGACTTTAAAACTATTGGATTTATTTAAAATGTTTTTCTAGCAACACAAAATATTTGAAAATCGTTTAATTACTTTATTTGTTAATTGGAAATTTTGCAAGGCTCAAGCCTGGTTATGTTCTATATCATTCTGAAATTAGACAAATGAAAATTATATAATGATGAAAATAATGTCTGATAGCTTTTGAGTAAACTGACAATATTGAAATTCTGCCAATGGGGGACGAATGTTACAAAGCCATATAAAAATATACGATATATGAAAGCATAAATATAAATAAGGCGTTTACAATAAAAATAAATAAATAAATAAAATCACTTCCAAGTTAAAGTATTTAATCATTTTAATTAAATTCATTGAATTGATTAACTTTAATAACTAATCTTACGTTAAATGAGCAATTTCCCTTGACAATATAAACTATTATACTACAGCAAAATGTTCAAAATCACAGCACACGATGTTCAACCTAAAATCAGCACGTTATAAGGTTAGAAACATGATGCAGAAGCGAACCGAAAAATTTTTACTTTAAAGTTTCACATACTGTGGTTTGTTCACAGCCTCCAGATGTACTAATTTAGAAAAGCCGCGTTTGCTTCGCAGTTTTGTCAACTGTGGATGTATTAATTTTAGAGAAACTTGTATTTTTGTTGTGTTGGTGAAACCACGGGAATAGGGGACATTTTGGGGGACGGCTCCATCAAAACGGGGACTGTCCCCCCTAATGGAGGACGAATGGTCACTTTACTTAAAGTGCGTAGCAAGTATGTCAAATTTATTGCTGATTTCGCCTTCTAAAATTGATCCAAGATTAGTACCATTGATTTAAAAAAAAATCGGTTCAGTAGAGGTCGTTATATACTAGAAAGGAAAATGCATTGTATTTTAAAAATATACATTTATAACCAATTTCATATTCAACTGTACGATATGATTTTGTTTAGGAGTCGTAATGTGGTACTTTATCGGACTAGTTCAAAACGAATAGAGTAAATTGGGCTCATCTGACAGTAATAAATATATATTTATTAAAAAGGGGCATATATTTTCATATTTTTACTGTAATGAATACAATTTGAAAAAGTAAATATTAATTTTCAATACGTCGAGAATAAAAAAAAAATTTTTCTTTTTTCTATTCATTTATTTAACGTTGACAACCTGGAAATGTTTCCGAACCCTTCTCGGGATTTTTTACATTCCTACCAATTAAAAGGGACCAACTACTTTACTTCCCCTTTGAAGGATGGTATATCCACTTCATAATCCTTGCATTAAATTGCATAGTTCTTGCATATATACTAATATACAAGCTGTTAGAAGGTCGAGCGACATCACCGTATTTCTTTGGGAGTCGCTCCGCCAAGTATTAACTGAGATGGACGTTGCTTAACTTTTCATATCGACATATGAATATAGTCATGACAGATCCGCGCTTGCCCCACCTAAAAAAAAAAACAAAAAGCAGAAAAGATACTAAATTAGTCACCACATTAGCAACCGCCTAGATGGCCAGGGTTGTATTGTGATATGTTTATAGATGTAATTGACCAACGAAAGAAATTGTTAAACTTTCTGAATGCTATAACTTTTAAACTACTAATCCTATAAAAACATATTTAACACAACAAAAGTTGTTGAGAATTTTGTCCTCTACAAAATTCATAATAAATACTTTTTTCGCCGATTGATAGCAAAATACTAATTTTGCTAACTAATGTCAAACAGCAACGAGTCACGTTTCCTGCCTAAACAGAAAAATGATTGGTCGTACTAGCAACTAAATATGTGACACTTTTTGGCAAGTAACATTTATTAAGAAACATAATCACAGTGCTAGAAAATTCCAACAAAAATTAACAAAGCGATTATGTGAATTGTAATAATTTAGCTATTTTAAAATATATTTAAAGAATCGGCGAAAAGATTATATGTTCAACTCAGCAGTAAAATAGATTGACTGCCTTGGCTGTATTACCAGCCGCAGCAGTCAATCTCCTATTTTGCTTCTTAGTTAAACTATTTCCTTAGGATCAGAAGGAATCGAGTAATTCTGAAAAAACTGATTCTACCCCCATTTTTGATAAGGTGGCGGCTAGAGTAGTCCGTCTTGAACTTGAAAATTGGATTAATGAGGGCCCTACCTCTTACAATACTAAAAATAAAAAGAATTCCTTATATTAATATTTTTTCTGGACCTACAAATTGATATATTGTTGGGGTAATAGATATTAAATTTAAAACCGCTGTCTAAGAAATCACTACTTCCACATCCAGATTCACTATCCGTGTGTCTTAAAATGAAAAAAAATGACGATATTACCTATATTTTTCTACGAGCGTGCGGAAAAGGAGTATCGTATATCATTTTAATTTCGAAAGTTGTGCCTTTCTGCACTAGTGCGGAAAAGTAATTATACTTTTATTAAATGATATATATTTCTTTTTCATTAGAATAAATGTTCATGTTATGTTATTTATTTTTTATGTTCATCACGCTGGTAGAAAAAATGTTGTTGCTAACACATGCGGAAACTTTCTTTTCTGCACTTGACGCTTGACAAAATTTCGCCTTGCGTCTTTCGGTAGTGTGCGGAAAAGTACCACTTTCTGCACTTGTTAGGAAAATAACTATTGTACTCCACTAGTGGAAATAATTGGTCGTAGAACTTCAATAATATAATATTTGAAACAGTTTACCCCCAAAAAGTTATGCTTAAAACAATGTCACAATATGTCACATGGTAGGAGGGTGGTAGAGAGCGGTGGCTAATGTCAATAAAAAATTTGAACGCCTTGTTTCTTGTGTACATACTAAATCACAATTTTATTTTTTTCTCCCTTCAGTAATTTGATGGGGGTGGCTGATGTAAAAAAAAATAGTACTTTGGTTCTTATACACACGCTAAATCTAATTTTATATTTTACACCTTTTAATAATGGGGTGGGGGTGGTAGTGGTAGTGGTTGATTTAAAAAAAATGAGTACTTTGGTTCTTTTGTACACGCTAAATCATATTTTTGTAAACACTTTTAATAATAGAGTGGGGATGGTAGAGCGGATAGCTAACGCCAAAAAAAAATGAAGCCTTTGATTCTTGTATACACACTAAATCACAATTATTATTTTTTACTCCCTGTGATAATAGCGCTAAATATCAATTATACGTACTTGCTTGCTTTACCTATTTAACTTCTTTTTACCTTTAACCCTTTAACGGAATAGGATCAAAATATAATCTAGTTCCAAATCATCAAATGTCAAACTAAGGAAATGTACGTAAATGAGAGAACTAAGTCTTCACCAAAGCACACTTTTCAGTAAATACAATTTTTCCTTTTCAAGTTTGTTTTCAAAGAATTTTTGAGATCTCTGCGGCAGTTTTCTCGAAAACGGTTGGAATTATCAAGTTCTATCAAGTGTACCTTTTTTACGTAGAAATGACTCCTGCATGAGATTTCCTAGTTAAAAGTGCCACTACGTTTCGTAAAAAAAAGCGAAAGAATATCCATCATCAGGTATAGCTCATGAGGCGCCCTTCACGGGCTAACGTGATGTAATACATAAATTATTGTGTCTCAGCCTAGAAAATGTTGCCTTACTAAATTGGGGGAAAATCGGTCAATAGGTAGTTGAGATACTGCAAAAAAAAAAGAAAAAAAATTACAATTTTGACACCCTGTATCTTTTTCCACAGCAATAATTTACTAAAGCATGTTTCGTTATATCCTCATATTTTGGTCCAAAGAATCTACGCTTGAACTATGGCCTATTATTGGTCCACCCTGTATATATATCTGACAAGTGAAACTACTTATAAGTAATCATTACATCTATTTTTATATGCACGTGGTACTAATAAGGAAACAACAGAATCAGATAGATTATATATTTATTAAAAAATATTCTTATTTCATCCCGAAATGTAATGTTTGTATAATGTGAACCGCCACACTTATTTTCCTGTAAAAATTTTACATTGGCAAAACAAATTTACCACAACAAATTAAAATATTTTCCATCTAAGCACGGCAATGTACACAAAGAACATTTGGCAAGCGAGATACTGTATCAGATCAATCGACGCAAGAAAGCAGAGTTGCGGATCGTGGGATAAGCTCCTGCTGGAGTCTGGGAGACACGCGCTGGTGTTTTCCATATCCACGTGCCATGAAATAGAGCTCTTTTGTGCGGACGTGATTTCAGTGTTGTTAAATTAAATCCCCGCCTAATGTTCTTAATTGAAATCGTATTCTCTTAAATTTACAAGTACTGCGTTACGATTTTAAAAACGTTTAACAATTTTTTCTAGAGGAATGGGAATTTTCGACTAGTACATCTAAAAAATATCATTCCTTATGTGGACATTTTCTTATAAAATTAAGTTGTTGTGCAGATGACTGATGGATCTTGTTTACTGTCAAAACGTAAGAAAGTTGGGAAGATTAAGTTGTTTCTTGAATTGCTAGTAAAGACTAAATACGGTTGTTTTCTATTAGTACAAGAAAATTATTTTGATAACAATAAAAAAACCTCTGCCCAAGGAATCACTACTTCCACATCCAGATTTTCTATCCAAGTCACTCACAACGAAAAAACTTTGTGTGCGGACATAATTGTTTATGGAACTTTAATAATATATTTGAAATCCTCTACGCCAAAAACCCATAACACGATACCCCGCATCCCTAGTGGGGTGGGGGTGGTGATAGGGGGTGGTAGTGGGGGTGGATGAAGTAAAAAAATATTTTGAGGTTTCTGGTTCTTGTACATACCCTTTACCCTTTAATAAGGGGGTGGGGGTTGGTAATGGGGGTGGCTAATGCCAAAAATTTTTTTGAGACCTTAGTTTCTCTTGTACATACTAAATACCAATTTTATGGACTCCTACTTGCTTGATTTACCCATTTACCCCAAATTTACCCCAATTTACCCCCCGACCCTTCGACGGAACAAGATGAAAATATAATCTAGTTCTAGATCTCTTTAAAGTACATATGTGTACCAAATTTCAAGTCAATATCTTAAACGGTTTCAGGTAAACGTGCGCACAAAAAAAAGTTAGACAGACAGACCGACAGACAAACAGAAATTTTTTTTCGCTCAAAGTTAAAATCTCGACGTTTCATGACATTTTAAGCTTATTTGAAAAATAAAAAATTTAAAAAATTTCTTTGTCGTTACTATACTTCCACTGGATGTGGAAGTAATTTTAAAAAATTATATTAATACTATAAGTATATAATAACTATATAAGTATTTTATATAAGTATATTTTGTGCTGACGAGTAATGTGTTATGCACAGAATAGGACTGAAAAGTTTACAGATATCCTTACCTCCCGGTTTTGTCCTAAAAATTACTCAATATAATAATATAAGAACGCCACAGACAATATAATCTCCTTTATACTGCCCTGCTCATCAATTTTGAGATGAGGACGAAAAATTTGTTTTTTCTGACTTGACCAGAAAAAGTCTTTCAAAATTTCTCACGAGTGCGCTTGAGGAACTAAGACCTGTGAACCTGGAACCTCGGGGTGAGAGTCAAGTCTTCTTGACTATCGATCGCTGTCATACAAATAATGGATTAATTTATGTACCTGACTTCGTTTTTTAATTATATCTCAGCAAGTCTAGAAAACATCGATTTTATGTATTTTTTTACTCTTGTATTTTATTTACCAGCGTATAGTAGGCATTGCTGTCACTCCCGGGAAACATACCGCCATGGCTGCTATGTCTACGCTGGGTTGTATTTGAGTCATGCTTGTTGTCAGCAGCAAAATCCACAAGACGAGTGGTAGAAGAGTGTAGGATAAGAAGTGTAGGTGTTTGTGAGATGCATTTCGGCATTGTGTCGTGATATGGAGTGTTCTTTCTTCATATTCTTCTGTTACTTGCGTTTCTGATTCCTGCAGAGTATATACTCTTATGATTTTTTACGAGATTCCTCATTTCCCTTGCCTTTCGTTCCCAGTGTACTTGATCCTTTCCTAGTTTGTTCATGATCCCCTCAATTGTTGTTATTGGCGTGTATCCATGGTCTCTCTAATTTATTATTGCTGTTCAGTACTAACGCTTTCTTCAGTAGATGTGTAGGGTCCCTTCTTTGGACATATTCCCAGTACTTCATTGCGTAGTTTCTATTCTTTTTGTAATCGTTTTCTCTCCTATTAATGTTGTCGTTTTATGACGTTGCTTTAGTCTTATTGTGTTTGCTAGTATTTGGATGATATGCCTTTCTGCTTTTATTAGACTTCTTCTGTCGGCTTTTGCTGTTGCCTCATTTTTAACTCCGTATGTCATCGTCGGTAATATAACAGCTATATATCCCATTATTTAGGCTCTATGGTGGTTCATTTTTCTTGATGAAAGGTAGAATTGCCCTTGTAACTCTGTATACCACTCCGTTTGTAGGTTGCCCAAAGGCCAGTAGACAGTTTCTTGTATTCATTATGTGCGAATTTTCTTTTCGTTCCCTTACTCCTTAAGTTTCTTAGTCCAATGATGCAGTGGTATATATCTTGTATGCGTATTGTTGCTTCTTCTATATTTTTTTAGATGTTTTTTAGTTTAGTCGTCCTATTGAAAGGGTTTCTATGTTTTCCAAAAATACCCTGCATTTTTTCTCTTTGTAATTTTTCTCCGCCTCTCTTTTTCCAATGCTTCATTTAATTACTTCCACGTCCAGTGGAAGTATAGTAACGACAAAAAAATTTTTAAAAATTTTTATTGTCCAAATAGGCTTAAAATATCATGAAACGTCGAGATTTTAAGTTTGAGCGAAAAAAAATTTTCTGTCTGTCTGTCTGTCGGTCTGTCGGTCTGTCTGTAACTTTTTCTTGTGCGCACGTTTACTCTGGAACCGTTTAAGATATTGACTTGAAATTTGGTACACATATGTACTTTAACGAGATCTAGAACTAGATTATATTTTTATCTTGTTCCGTCGAAGGGTTGGGGGGTAAATTGGGGTAAATTTGGGGTAAATGGGTAAATTAAGCAGGTAAGAGTTCATGAAATTGGTATTTAGTATATACAAGAGAAGCTGAGGTCTCAAAAAAATTTTTGGCATTAGCCACCCCCATTACCACCCCCCACCTCCTTATTAAAGGGGATGAAAAAAAATGTGATTTAGTGCATGTACAGGAACCAGAAACCTCAAAATATTTTTTTACTTCATCCACCCCCCACTACCACCCCCCATCACCACCCCCACCCCACTACTGATGTGGGGTATCGTTTTATGGGTTTTTGGGGTAGAGGATTTCAAATATTATATTATTAAAGTTCCATAAACAATTATTTTCACATACAAAGTTTTTTCGTTGTGAGTGACTTGGATAGAGAATCTGGATGTGGAAGTAGTGATTCCTTGGGCAGCGGTTTTTTACTTCCACGGCCAGTGGAAGTATAGTAACGACAAAAAAATTTTTAAAAATTTTTATTGTCCAAATAGGCTTAAAATGCCATGAAACGTCGAGATTTTAAGTTTGGGCGAAAAAAAAAATTTCTGTCTGTCTGTCGGTCTGTCTGTAACTTTTTTTTGTGCGCACGTTTACTCTGAAACCGTTTAAGATATTGACTTGAAATTTGGTACACATATGTACTTTAACGAGATCTAGAACTAGATTATATTTTCATCTTGTTCCGTCGAATGGTTGGGGGGTAAATTGGGGTAAATTTGGGGTAAATGGGTAAATCAAGCAGGTAGGAGTCCATGAAATTGGTATTTAGTATATACAAGAGAAGCTGAGGTCTCAAAAAAATTTTTGGCATTAGCCACCCTATTACCACCCCCACCTCCTTATTAAAGGGGATGAAAAAAAATGTGATTTAGTGCATGTACAGGAACCAGAAACCTCAAAATATTTTTTTACTTCATCCACCCCCACTACCACCCCCCTATCACCACCCCCACCCCACTACCGATGTGGGGTATCGTTTTATGGGTTTTTGGGGTAGAGGATTTCAAATATTATATTATTAAAGTTCCATAAACAATTATTTTCACATACAAAGTTTTTTCGTTGTGAGTGACTCGGTAGAGAATCTGGATGTGGAAGTACTGATTCCTTGGGCAGCGGTTTTTCGTTTGTGTTCCACGTCTGGTGTTGTTTGTCTGTGGCCTTCATATTTATTATTTTTTCCTTTCTTGTTGGATTCATGGGTGATTTCTCCCTTTTTAACGTTTTCCTTGTTGCAATTTCTCTTTTTGAACTCTTTTATGTCGAGTCTAATTCTTCTCATATCAGTTGTTTTTCTATTTCCTAGCAGTCTTCGTACTATAGGGGAGATATTCTAGATATGGTACACACCGTTATTTCCTGGGGCAGAATGAAGAAATTTGACAAAAAAAGATTCCAAGTATGTTTTCGTAGGTCTGACGGTTTTCGAGTAGATATTGTGAGTTCATCACGGTGAAATAGTGGTTGGACGGAGCAGTATATTCAGCCGTTGGTTTGCGAAATTGCATTCGTTCTCAGAAAGAAAATATAATAAGTTTTTAATATTATCTAATTGAAATAAAACAAAAAGCATTTTAAAGAAAAAGAATTCATCTTTTCAATTTATTTATTTTGCCTTTGATTTATATTATTGAAAATTTAATGTGAAAAACTCATTTGGATTGGTAGACTTTTTAAATGTACGTATTATATAATAACATCTTGAGTAAAATCCTACGAAAAAGAATCCTTGTAGGATTAATTAATTTATACATTTATTTACAAAATGGCAGAAAAGAGGTAAACATGTTTTTTCTACGACTATTATAGATTCTTTGTTTATTATAGATTCTTTGTTGAACAAGTAATGTGACTGATTACCCACGGCCGTGAGTAACAGTTCATTTCCCACGGACTAGAACGAGTCATAAAATTACGAAAAGTACAACTAATTTTAATAATAATTTATTATGTAAACATTATGAATTCTCACAATTATCATTTTTGGCAAGCTTACCTTAAAGTGTAACTTCCACTCGAGTAATAGAGAAAGTATAGTATTCTATTCGCATGCAATAACTATTATCATTCACTCGTTGAATAATACCCTTTGTTCTTCCTAATGTCATCCTTGTGCTCACCCAATCTTGAAATTCAGAAATTGAAGATTTGCGAATGCGTTTGGAGAACAGACATATAATAGACTGGGAGTCGGTAAAAATTTTAACAAAAGAAGTAGATAGCAAAAAAATAAAAATAAAATAATCAGCAATCATATTGTTAATTACGATAAATGCGTGTCGACCAGTTCCGTAGATGTTTCTATAACCTAATTACCAATATTAACAGAAGAACTTAATAAACTTAACATTATATAAAATAAAACTGTCAATTATATCAATAGTTCTATTTAACTAGTAAGTATCTATGGATATTGAATATGACAAATATATTCTTAAGAGGGGACAATGCCAATCACAAAATTTCATCGGTAAAACTAAAGCTGAAGTGGAGCGAAGGGTAGGCAGTGTGGCTATTATAGGTCATCTGCACGTGGCGTCACAGCTAGCCTCAAAAATATGTGTTTCTTAATATTTAAGAGTATTACACAGCTGTTATTAAAATTTCTGCCTAGTTCCCGTATTTTCAACTAAAATCTAGTTCAGTGTAATGTTTATGAAGTTCTAAATAGTTTGTCCTAATAAAATAGGACTCTTTTTTGTAGGTTCGAAATCTAATCTGTAATTAGCAGTCTATTTTTATTAATCAACAATATTGAAAAATTATTTACGTGAATTTTTAAATATTTGTTTGAAACTAGAACGGCGTCAAGCTAAAAATGCGTATACAAACATTAAAAATGAGAATAAACTTGAAAAACTTAAAATTCTAGGTTATGTTGGTTACATGGTGTAGATGCCCCATTGTAGTGCTGTAGGTGGCACCATCTATTAAAAAGCATTGTACTAAAAATATTGACTGGGAAAAAGCAGTTTTTAGCCAAACGGCTGGCGTTATTAAACTGAAAAAAAGATATTCTTATAAGTAAATGAATACTACACTTCTACTGAAGAACATTTTTAGCTAAAGCTTGTTTATTAGGAAGATCTCTCTTCACATTGGCAGTATTCATTTTACTTACAAGAATATCTTTTGATCAGTTTAATAACATGAGCCAGTTCGCTAAAAAATGCTTTTTGCTGGAATTTTTTTTTAACACAATGCTGTTTTAGTAGATGGAATCACTTCTGTATAATTATAATATCGATTTATATAACTATATAACCGATGCGCACTCATTTCGTGTATTTGAATCTTGGTCTCCATGTATTCTTGACCTTCCAGGCGTGATTGTAAGTAGGTAGAGCAATAGTAAAGAAGGTACGAATGCCAAAACTAAACAACCATCACAACAACTCTCTATACTTTATTGGCTAATTTCCGCCCACTCACCTCTGATTTAATTGCGTTGCTCCCTTTTAAAGCTGTGTATTTAATATAACATAGCACATAAAATATTTTGTGGTATAGATTTGAAGAAGGAAAACGATTTGTTTTCCGAAACGTCGGCAAAATACATTATTTTTAATATTTTTGTTCTTATTCACAATTTGTCAAAAAAAACACACTCCCTAACTGTTCCTTTGACGTACAAGTCACAGGCGTAGAGGTTATTTTTCAGTAACGTACTCAACAATTATTTTGTAAATTTCAAGGACATTGTTTTTAGAAGAAAATACATGTGGCAGAGAACTCCAGTAAGAAAAACAGAAAAACTAAGGAAATACCACAACTAAAATTTAGACAGTATGTTCAGATGATGCCAAATGTAGACAAAACTAGCGATAAATATAGTGTTCAAGAGTAATTTTCAAATATTTTGGTGCTTGCTGTGTCCATTCTTGTTTCTTTCTTTTGGGTTCTAGGACGTGACTCCCTCTTTGCTCTATTATTTGACCTTGTGAATTAAAATTATTTTCTAAGTATGTGTTTTTGTTGTTTTCTTGCAATATCGGAGATTTATTTATTTTACCTACTTACCTTGTGCTGCGTTCCCACACGCGGTATATTCTTGGTTTCATTTAAAATTAGAAACAGGAATGGTTATTCATTTCCTCAAAGTTTGCTAAGTACCAATAAAAATATTTATTCAGATTCAGATATTTAGATATTTGTGTTTGGTAAATTATTTTGCGCCTTTTAAATCAGGCCTAAAACGATTTCGGTTTGATTTACTTAAACACCATTAGCAAATTAAGTAAAATGATTTCTCTAGCCGCAAGGTGGATGGAAAAACATTTAACCATGGGTCTCATATATTAAATTAAACTACATTTGATTGACGTGCGCTAGTGTGGGAGGGCGATGTGCTTCACGGGGCGCGTGTTAGTCGTGTGTTCAGCCCTATCTCGGGAACGCCAACCAGCTGCTTATAGACGCTTTATTAAAGTTTATTACTTTATTAATTGAGAGAGAAAAATATCGACGGAATTGTTATTGGAAAATGGGCCTACGTTGTAGCTGTGGATGCGTCGTAGAAAAAATGAGATGTAATGAAGGTTGGATTTTTTCTACACATTCTGTCATTTTATTCGTTTTGCCTTTGTTTATTCTTCTAAAATCATCATTTAATGACTCTTTTAGAACTAAATAATTTGAGGTGTTGCGGTGTTTCTATTATTAAAATGGCTTAGTGCATATGCGTTATGCTTGAGACCGCTGAAATAGAGTTTTTTATAAATTTTCCCTACATAAATCAACTGATATGACTATCTCTCAAAAATATTGAATCTAATGTGAAATAATTTTTATATAAAAAACAAATGCAAATGAACTTTCTAAAAAGTTCGCTAATTTTTACTTATGATATGAGGCTTGAAAGTTGTTTGCCACAACACCTGGCCACTGTAATACTTCGCGCGGCTCTATCGCGCAATGATGTAAGCAGTTTTATATAACATTGTAAACAATATATAAAATACAAAAAATGAAGTGCTTTGTAAATTCTTATTAAAAAATTGAATAAAGATCTTTAATGCGCTAATGCTTGAGACCAAAGAGTCCCGGGTTCGAATACCAGCTAGAGTACGGATGTTTTATTTGATAAATACAAAGAGTAATAAATCACTCAAGTATAGACCTGCTATAGGTGTATTACTTTTCTCTTAGCATTCATTGAAATTATACCCGAAAATCTTAATAAATTCATTTTATACGAAGTAAATAATTGTTTGAATCATCCAATTACTTAGAGGTTTAAAGTCTGGTCTACAACACCCAGAAAACGTTTTAAGAAGATTTGCATCTATAATGTGCTTTTATTACTCTTCCTCATTTTCAAACAGAGTATAGTAACGTTTTTAATATGAACGTGACTGTAGAAATGGGATAGATAGCGGAGTACGGCTAGTTGCTGTTATCGCCCCTTAGTTCAAGTTTTAGTTGCGACAGATGGCATACCGCAGGGAATGGTTGTTGTGTAATTGTCCGTTGTGAGTGTGTCCTGGTTGAGTTGTGAAATATCTATGGCTAACTCCGCCAGGATGTGAATATGAAGAAGATGATAAAATTAAGAATAAACACAAAGAGACATTTTTTCCTGCAGAAAAATATTTTTCGACCAAAAAGAAGAATTGTTCGAAAGAATCAGTTCGACAAAAAAATGTTCAGATCTAGTAAAATTTTACACCTTCAGAAGGAGGTTTCCGTCTGTCAGCCAAAAATATTTTTTTTTAAGAGAGAAACGATAGAAACATTTTCAGACTCGACATTTAACGAAAAACGAATTCGGTGTTTGAAATATTTTAATCTTCAAAAATCCTCGAACTCTTTTCGTCTGTCGATCAAAAATGATTTTTTGTAAGCGCAGCGAAACGTGACAGAAAAAATTCGAAATCCAAAAAGGCGTTTCCCGTCCGTCGACACAAAATTTTTGGGAAGTTGCTAATAAAAGTTGAATTATGTCTTGGGGCGTTATTAAACACTAGAGAACGGTTTTCACACAGAAAGAAGAGTTTTGGGAAAAAGTAACGTATGGCGACTGGGCCAATTTTGAATTATACCAAAGGGAGAAGTTTTGTTTTTAATCAGAACTTTTATGAAGGACAACAAAGTCTAAGAAATGAGGATAGGGACGTTTACATAGCAGTCGCATGAAAGTGAGTTACTGTCATGTAATCCTCAATAGATTATAAGCTGTGTGTACGCTTTTATAAGTTGAAAACGACATATAACTTACATATTGCTTAAAAATTATTTTTTAAATGATTAGTCCTGACGTATTATATAATCGTACATAGGGACTCACAAGGCTAACTATAGATCAATCATAGTACTTTCTTTCAACCTCAAACTAAAACTTCCCAAACATATCCTTCAAAGAATTTGAATCTTTTTGTGCCAGTCAATTGTGCCTGAATGTAGTTTTAAACATTCTCGGGATGTGCTGGAAAGTTATCATGTGTGTTGTTTTATATATACTTATTTAGTTTATCATTGAAGAACCTTCATACCGTTCCTCCAGACTGTTCATGACCCCAAACACAATATAGAAACTAACAGTGAATAATAATATAAAAATGTAGGTTAAAAATGCATTAATGGTGAAGTTCACTTGTTGAGCACCACATGAAAAGATTTAATGACTCATAGATTTGAAAATATTATAATAGATTTTAGTAAGAGCATAAAGCGGCGCTCTAATTGAATTGACGAAAATTTTAAGCTGATAGTAAAAACAAATGATTTTTCACTAAGCGAATACTTTTATTTCCACATCCACGTAATGGAGTGAAAGTACAGTGATGGTAAGAAGATAGGCTCAGAATGTTATGAAATATCGAGATTTTAAGTTTGAATAAAAAAACAGTTCTGTCTGACTGTCTGTTTATAACCATTTTAGTGCGCACGATTACTCTGGATCAGATAATGATATTGACTTGAAATTTACATGTCTTATAACGAGATCTGGAACTAGATCATATTTTGATCTTATTCTGTTGAAGGGAGTAAATAGGTAAAACAAGCAAGAATCTATAAAATTGGGATTTAGTGTATGTACACTTCCCGACAAATAAAACTAGGACATTTTATTTTAGTTTTGTAAAATAGCCTTTGACAATTCAGTTTTGACAATTGTTGATTTGTCAGAAATTATTATTTTTAATTTCCACGATGCCACAACAATTAAGCATCATTCAAAAACTATGAATTGTTTCGAAGATTCAGGACGGTTGGTCAATAACACTTCTTGCGGAAGAACTTAATGTCAACGGAAATATTATTTTGAAAATTAAAAGAAAATGGGAAAATGAAGGAACTGTTGAGAGAAAGGTAGGAACAGATAGACCAAGGAAAACCTCAGAAGAGCAGGACACTACTTTAGTAAATTATTTACGAAATCATCCTTTCGATAATGCAAGTAAGGCTAAAGTTGAAACAAATTTCTCCGCGTCCGTAAGGACGCCTTTAAGAAAAGTGAAAAAGTCTGATCTTAAAAATTGTGCAGCCCCAAAAAAATATAAATTAATAGAAGAGAAAACGCAAGGCTGTATAATATTTGCTCTCAATCATTTATTAAATGATGCAGATCTTTGGAGAAATGTAATTTTTTCTAATGAAAAAATATTTCAATCCCACCATAAGGGTCGTATTCGGATGTATAGGCCACCACGCTCTAGGTTTAATGAAAATTATATTGCACCCAATGATAGATCTGGAAGGTTTTCAGTGAATGTTTGGGCGTGGGTGTCAATGGAAGGTTTAGGGGTTTGTTGGAATATCAATGGAAGGCTAAATTCCAGAAAATATTTGGAAATTTTGGACAGTGTAATGTTGCCTTCAGTCAGACAACGTTTCCCTTATGACAGTTTTATATTTCAGCATGATAATTGCTCAGTACACACCGCCAATTATGTGAGAAATTATTTAGATGAAAATAACGTTGAGGTTATGCCATGGGCTGCTAAAAGTTCCGATATGAAACCGTTGGAAAACATTTGGGAAAAAATGGTTACGAAAATGCAGAAACAAAATATTATCCCCTTACATAAAAATCATGTATGATCTCTCATTGAGGAAACCTGGGAAAGTCTGGCGGAAAGTCATAACCTTACCACAAATTTGATTGATTCAATGCCTAGAAGAATGCAAGAAGTAATAAATAATAACGGGTCCATGACTAGATATTGAATTCTCATTTTTTTTTGTTTTTTATTTATTTATTTATTTTTTTGTTTATTTTATATGTATAAAATTATTTATTGCTTTAGATATTTTTAATAAATTACTGTCTAATTTTCCTAAGGCCAGTTGTATTATTTGGAAAATATAATTGAGTTGGCACCGCTGCACGAATATCGTCTACTAAGATCGATTTACATAACTAAAAAATACAGTTTTCAATGAACAAGAGTTGTCCTACTTTTATTTGTAGGGAAATGTACGAGAAGCCAAGGTCTCAACATTTTTTTGGCATATAGCCACCCGGACAGCCAAGCGTCTCTAGGATCACTGTTAACCTCTAAGGTGACGTTCAAGCTGGTGTGGGAATGCCAAAAAGAACTAAGAAAGTAACCCTTCGGTGGGTGCCGGGACACTCAGGAAACGAGGGTAACGAGAAAGCTAATGAGCTAGCAGGAAAGAGATCGTCAGCTCCATATATTGGCCCTGTACCGGTCCTGAGAGTGCTTAAAACCACAGTACGGTCCAATGAGGGAATGGGTAAAAAATCAGCACAAAGAATACTGGGACAAAACAGCTGGGACGGCAACAACATGGAGAAATATTTATCAAAGGACCATCTCGAAAGAAGAACTGAAGAACTACTGCTACGAAGCAGGAATCAGTTCCGCATAATCTCTTGCCTCCTAAAAGAATACCTACACAGCTGAAAATGTTCAACGGGGACCTAAGATGCAGACAATGCAATAGGGCAACGGAGACACCCTACCACTTCTATGCGACTGTGAGGTTCTAGATTACAGAAGACAGGCAATATATGGACAACTAAGACTGAGTCCAGAAGAATATGAAGCCAAACCAGTGATAGGGCTGTACAAGCTAATGGAAGGGACCAGAGTACTGCAATGAGTATCATAAAACAAATGCGAAAATATCACAATAAGCCCAAGCGGCTGTAGTGATTCCGAGTTAGACGGCTTCTGCACAAAAAAAATAACTACCACCCCCACCTCATTATTAAAGTGGTGAAAATGTAGAATTGTGATTCAGTATGTATACAAGAACCAAAGACCTCAAATATTCTGTTGATATCAGCCATCTCTCTACCACTCCCACTACCGATGTGGGTGCCGTTTTATGTGTTTTTGTGGTAGACAATTTCAAATGTTATATTATTAAAGTTCTATGAACAATTATTTTCACATACCGGAGTGCCTAGTCTCAGAATTTTCTTCGTTTAAGAGACTTGGATAGGAGATCTGAAGTGGAAGTAATGATTCCTTAAGCAGCGGTTTTTGTGAAATGAACCATTTCACCAAGTGAATTACTAATATCCATTTTTGATATTAGTGACATTATTATACTTAAGAGTGAGCAAGGCGACTAGATCAGCCCTAAATTCTGCGCATATAGGGCGTTAGCGACTACTGTAGCTATAATATATCCATCTTGTCGTCCGTACTTCTATCTATCTATAATCAAAGAGTTAGGTTTCTGACAAAGAAAAGGTTTTAGTTTAGTAACTAACAACATTGGTAAACCAAATCAAAATCAAATCAATCCTATATATCGCTTTCATTGGAATTTTTAGGTATAGTGCTTGCCTCAATCTCAATAAAACTTTCATTAAATTTATGAAGTGAAAGGTTACCCCCGATGACCTTAACAGCTTTTATAGAGGTCATTTTCCTCATATCTCACTATCCTGACGAGTTATTCAGGCGTATCCATACTTTTGGGGACACTCTGTATGTACCAGACTTCAAATAAGAAATGTTATGTCTAATGGAAGTTATCAAGTTTACAAGGAATCTATACTCACATACGGACACAAACACTTTTTTTATTCGATATTTGAGTTCAGTGAGTTATGAAACGGATTTCTGTACAATTTTTTTCTCAGACGATTATTACAAATTTTTGTATGGTTACAATACCTATTTGATTAAATCAAATAGGTATAATAGCATTTCCAATGATTGTAATTCTGTTTTAAGTCATAAGACAAATATTGATATCAGTTTTAATTAATTCTTTGATTTTATAATATCCCTGGAAGTTGTTCAGTTAATAAAATTCGAAGAGAGAATTTTAGTGTTTAAATTTGCTTTATATTTAATGGTGGTTATATCGGCTCAAAACTAAAAGTCAACAATGTATTAAGCAATGTGTACAGAATTTTTAAAAAATCCTGGCCCGCAGTGATGAAATAGCAGTAAAATTCATAATATAAACTTTACTCAATCAACAGCCAAAGGGCTCGAGCGAATTTTTAATAACACAGTTGCATTTAAAAACAGATTTGTGATGTGATTATTTCAATATTTGCTAAATGCGAACTGAATTAAATATATGTAAATGAGAGGATTTTTGTACATTATTATTTACTTTACTAATTAGCATGTCTGGGGTTTTAAAGTGAAACTTTTCTTCTTACTTAATTGACTTTGTAAGATTTAATAAATGTTTAACTAACGTCCCGGATTAAAAACTGGGGCATAAAGGCAGGTCTTTATCTCCTTACTAACTCAAAAATGAAAATTTCACATACACAGGGTGTTTGATTTATCGTTCTACAGCCTCTATCTTTTGAATTCATTGATATATGAAGAAGACTCAAGGAAAATCATTTTTTACGCCTCTCTCAAGCCTCGTTTAGAAGTTTCAAAAAAGATAAAATAATCAGCATCGTTTTACATTCCAGTAATTAAAAATGACCACCCTAAATTTAATTAGTTCCACATCCAATGGAAGTATAGTAACGCAAAAAAAAATAAAAAATTTTATTTTTCAAATCTCGGTTCAAATAGGTTTAGAATGATCGAGATTTTAAGTCTGAATGTAACTTTTTTTTGCGTACAATTACTCTGGAATCGTTAAGATATTGACTTGAAACTTGGTACACGCATGAATTCTAACGAGATCTGGAACTAGATTATATTTTGATCTTATTCCGTTGAAGAGTTTGGGGGGGGGGGGGTAAATTGAGGTAAATGGAGGTTAAATAGGTAAATCAAGCAAGTAAGAGTCCATAAAATTTGTATTTAGTATATATAAGAGAAGCTAAGGTCTCAATTTTTTTTTGCATTAGCCAACCTCGTTACCATCATTATTAAAGGGGGTGAAAAAAAATAAAATTGTGATTTAGTGTATGTACAAGAGAGGCCTCAAATTTCCTTTTACTTCATCCACTACCTCCCCCCTACCACCACCACTACCGATTAGCATATCGTTTTATAGGTTTTTTGGGTAGACAATTTCAAATATTATGTTATTAAACTTCCGTGAACAATTATTTCCACATATTTTCGAAAGTACACCAAAGGATCCCGCGCAGATCTTATGGAAATTGGCCTCCGGTTAAATTGGCTGAATTTTTAATATGTTGTAGAGTTAGACTTTCTGACCAAAAGCTCTCGTGGGCCCAACTCGATCCTACATCAAGTTTCCAAGATACAGTCATAATTCTTGTAAAATTCTGTATCTTCTCGATCTTCTAATTTATTGATGGGGTATATTAGAGGTCAAAGGACCCAATCCCCTCAATTAAAGTTTTTTGATCAGTAAGACACATACTTTGTAAAAAAGTTTTAGCCAATTTAAAGAAATATTTTTTTACTTGCTATTTTTATGTAGAATTCGCGGCGCCTTCGCCAACATTTTTTAAACTTTTTCCGACATTATTTTTATTAAAAGAACAAATCATTTTAGTGCAAAATATTATAAAGGGTTATTAGAATATATCACAATATAAAATATATGAAAAAAATATTGAATTCGGAAATTTTTTAAATGTACAAGGGGTCATTCTTGTACATTTCTTGAGTTGTATCTCGGAAACTAGATGTTTACAACATATTAAAAATGCAGCCAATTCAACCGGGAGCCAATTTAAGATCTGTGCTGGGTCCTTTCTCTTGAAAGTATGAGAAATTTTTTTCGAGAGTTTGCCAGAGTAGGGTATTATAGCGGGTGCTAGACATCCTCCCTCCACCCTTTTTGTGAAGTCACGAGGGGTGGCTTGGAGGGAGTCATTAGTGGGGGTAATTAATCGTAATTATTTGGTAATTAATGGGGGTAATTAGTGGGTAAGGGAACTAGAGAGTAATTAAGGATAATTTAGAGTAATTAAAGGTAATTAAGGGTAATTAGGAGAGGGTGGGATAAGGTAGGACAAGGTGGGACAAGGTGGGACAAGGTGGGACAAGGTGGGACAAGGTGGGTGATAAAACAAGATTAAAGCATGGATTAATAAGAATAACTTACTACTTATTATTATTTGATGTCATACTGTGAAAGGGTAAACATGTTTACATGTAATGATTGTAATGCAACATTCACTTGGTCTTGTGGGCTAAGCCGACACGCTAATATTCATAAAAACAAATCTTTTAAGTGCGATTTGTGTAATAAAATAGTTACTGTATAGGATAACTGAATAGATTTGTTTTTAGGATTTTTTTTCGTTGTGAGAGACTAGGATGGAAAAATCTGGATTTGGGAGTAGTGATTCTTTAGGCAGCGGTTTCCTTTTCAAATATTCACACTAGATTTAAAATCACCGTTCAAATTCGACCAACTTGGAATAAAGTTATCCGATGAAATCGTGGCTAACTGCATTTTCCTCGATTTTTCGATTTTAAGTTTTTTTTTTTAAACGTTAAAACCTAGCTTGAGAGGCGTAAAGAATTACGTCTCTTGCGCTTTTTTCATATCTCAATCAATTTAAAAGATGTAGGCTGTAAAACGATAATTCAAAGAGTTAAAATAATTAAAATCTAATAACAGAAGAAAATGCAGTTAGTCATATTCTGATCAGATAATTTTATTACCAAGTTGTGGTTGAATTTGGATGATGTCGATAGCAGGCATACGCAAATACGAAAACGAAGAGTACATTGTATTTGATCGGCACGTTTCTAAAACTGTAATTATTGCTCATAGAAACAAAAATCATATCGTTCTGTTAGTCAACGAATTCTGAACAACTTTCGAAATGTCCGTCTGTCCGTACATTTCTGTCTGTTCGTCCATCTGTCTATCCGTTCATCACGTTTTTTCTGCACAACAAATAAGAACAGAGAAGCCTAAGTGTATTGAAATTTGAACAGTAATTTAATGTTATCCAAGGGAAGAACCATATTGTTTTTAAAATAAATCGAACTTATTTTTTAAAAATTGTAAAGAGCATACTATAGAATCTTCAACAAATATATATAAATGCAATATACAGGGGAAGATTATAATGTTTACTGCTCGTTTTGTTATATAAAACAAGTAAATAATCTTGATAAAACTAAAAAATATGATGAAACAAAAACTTAACAAGGCCTCCTCAAAGTAAGAATGTAAAAGCAAAAAACATTTACGATTTATTTAAATGTCTATCAATATTGAATAGTTTTCAAACTTTTCAGCTCCAAGCTTATTTCTCAGTTTGCCCCAAATATGGTCGAATCTAAATTCTATATACTGGTGCACTGGGATAGGTGTACAATTTTAGAAAAACAGTAGGTATCTAGATGTTGTCAACAATGAATAATAGGCGAGAAATTTGTATTCTGCAGAAACCCAGAATAAGCAAGAATTACCCACAATTGACAAGAAAAATCCTATCAAAAAACCAGTGGGTCGTCTCTTTATAAATAAGGTGGGTTTTTGCACCACCTTGGAGTGGAGAGGTTAGCAAATGGTCTCCAAACGTAGACTTTTGGATTCGTTAAAAATTGCACTAATTTCGGAATTTTCGGATACTTTGTAAAATTTTGCAATCAGCTGCATTAAGGATAGGATTTTGCAGAGTGAGATTGAAATATTAGTACACGCAAATTAGATTAAAAAACACTGAGTAGGAGAAATAATTTATAAAGTAATAATATTTGGGATGCGAACTCTATATAGGGTTAGAAATAGATACCCGAAAAATTCCCCCCCAATTTAGGGAGTGGAACATCCTTTTTTTTGGAAACAACCACCACCCCCAATGGGGACTTAACGCTGGTTTTTAACTTTTATCTTGTAAACCGTTCGTCGGAAGAGAAAAAAGTGTAGAAAATAAAAAATTTGTAGTCAGTCTGCATAAAAAATGTCCTATTAACCTTGTAGCTTAGCCTCACCTATTTCGCGCTAACAGCGTCCGAACAAAGTTTGGGACGCAGAGGTAAAAATCGATCCTATTCCAAGTTTCACAGCGAATATCTTAAAACCGGTTACTTTAACGAGAAAAATGCTCAGGAATGAATTTATAGAGCGGAATTTTTTCTATAAGATGCATATATAGCGGGTTTTAACGCAAGCGATTTTTATATATTTTCCCCTTTTTTTCCATAAAGCTGTGTTTTTCGACTCCACACAATTATATCAGAGGATAATCTGTACTGTTCACTCTAAAGAAGATTTGGAGTCATGTTTCAACTTTGAGCTTGCTTCAATTCCTCGTCCTCTCTTCGATGAGAAAGGATTAATGAGAAAAAACTAAGAAATCGTCTCTGTATGATATTTTCAATCCTGTACGAGAGAGGCCAATAGATTTTTCCGATTGCCAGTTCATTGTTGATGGCGGCTATTTGATTCATCGTGTAGTACGGCCGAAGCAGGGTACCTTTGACGACGTTTATACAGCCTACTTGCTATTGTTCTAGCGAATACAACTATACAACTTTATTGTAAATTTCTGTTGTACTTGATTATTGTAGTTTGTCAAAGAAAACAGTTCGAATTTCATTATTAGAGCATGTCATTTAACTATATATAAAATTTATGATAAACACTGTACATGATTGTATTCCTTATAGCAATGGGAAGTTAAAGATAATGCCATTTATGATTCTTTAAATATTTATAATAAACCGAAAATAAACGCATATTTCCCTCTTCCTCTGCAAAATCCTCTCCTTAATGAACGAGCTGTTCTAAAGAGTTTTAACTTATAGCAGACATTGTCATTGATGGGCTAGGGGTATTTTTTTTTAGTGTGAAGGTATCAAAAAAATTAAACACTAGAATATTATAAATTACAATCCAGTATAAGAATTTGATTTGTTGACAGCATTATCATCAGTGCTTAGATATATATATTAGAAATTGAAATAGTTAATAATAATAGCTATAACATTTTATAACGAACACTACCTGATAGACGTTCTTTTTCCTAAAACATCAAGAATTATATCGAATAATGTCTTACCTAGGAACACAATCATTTATTTATTTATACTTTTGCTCAGTTCTAGTGGAAACTTAAGTATGAATGACATTTGTAGCCATAGTACGTGTCTATCTGAACGTGTTGTTGCTTTGATGGAGAGGCCACCGTGACAGCCATAACAATGGGTTGCACTCTTAATCTAGTGCACTTTGTCACCGCCACGGTTTACTCGATACACTGTCGAATAACAATAATTGCTGCTTAAAAACCCCAAAAGCAAAACATCTTGCAACTGACACAGTCAATGAAATATGCAAGGAGTATCTTACATTGTATTAAATGTGCGTTATGGAACGGTATGTTTTTATACAATGGATTTATAAATGGAAAATTTTATTGCATGTGACGTTACATGCACAATGAGTATTTGAGCAGAGATTTTGTGTAAATAAGGCGGTAGAGAGATCCATGACAAAACAGTGTCACTGAAAAAATTGCAAACAAATTTCTTAAATTGAATTACCTATATATTTTGTATTTAGCTGTGTGGATACATACACTTTAATTTAATATCTGCGGAGCGTGAAAACTCGAAATATTGAATAAAAAAAATTCTCTCTAGAATTCTACTCAAGAAAAGTTGTTTAACATGAATTGGAGGATATTTAAATGATCTATTTATTTGTACTCTTCATGATGATACAAAACCGTTTTGCTCTACTTTTCTTCCCTTGATGGCACCATTCAGTTTTGTAAGATTCTATTGTAATTTGACATAATTGTCCTTCTGGTTTGCAAACGGAATTAACAAGCTAACCTACATTTTGATATGCTTTTTATCCCTGTTGGGAGAGGGTCGTAGGATGACTCAGTACATTTTGACATGTTTTATTTTCCCTTTTTTTTTTCTTTTTGCATTGACTAAAGTAAAGGCTAACTACATTTTGAAATACAAAAAAGGCATCGGTTATATTATGGTCATGCATCTTTGTAAATAACTCGTTTATTTTTAATTTTTAGAAAAAACTATTTCAGATTTTATGTCCAAAAAGGTCCGTGCCTTATACCGGTCATAGAGATTGATCGACGGAATACTTAATTTTCGATTTTTATTAGGAAACTGTTCGGTATTTGTAGAATTTATCAAAAAAATGTTTTCCGGGATTTGTAGATTCGCCTTTGTTTTGTCAAATTTCTCACAAACGTCACCTAATAGACTTAATCGAGTCCTACAATCGCCATTTTTGAAAATCAAAATCGGACCTTCGGTTCGGGAGTTATCAGACAGACCGACAGACAGACCAGCGGACAGACCGACGGACGGAATTTTCTAAATTCGCTCTAGAGTCGATAGATATGACTTTCATTTCGATCCGACGGTTTTTTCGGGTTTCGATGGTCCACCGGAAAAATGCAAAACCTATATTACATTTTTTTTTTCAAAATGTAGTAACAAGAAAAATATGTAGTTTCTTAGTTCTAAAACTTTAAATCAACCCATATTAGAGTAAGTATTGTCAATTTCCAAATTGCGATTTTGCAGTCATTGAGAGATATCTTGATCTTTCCAATTCTTCCGTAATCGACATCTTGAGAA
This sequence comes from Rutpela maculata, assembly GCA_936432065.2. Classification (NCBI taxonomy): domain Eukaryota; kingdom Metazoa; phylum Arthropoda; class Insecta; order Coleoptera; family Cerambycidae; genus Rutpela; species Rutpela maculata. The sequence continues at coordinate 286,892,982 of OW386285.2, read as the reverse complement.
ATAGTATCCAATAATCAGTACGTTTTAACCCTCTCGGACCCACGACTGAATTGACCTTAAAACTTAAATGCCATATGACAACCTGTTCCTTTGGGTCTAAATAAGGTGCACAAAAATTTGAAATATTTTCTAATTTTAAAAAAAAGACAAGTATCATGTAGAGTATTTCGGGTCTGTAGCACTACAAATAAAATCATGTAGAACTCATATCTTATTAATGGAATTGAGCAAATCAGTTCTGTTCAACACTGCAGCATAAAAAATATTTTAAACTGAACGTTTTGCGAAGGTAAGATATTTACTACCCGGGTAGTGAGATTTGGATATGGATTTTTACATTTTCCCATTCTTGATTTTTCCATTTTCTTTTCTTTCCCTTAGGAATAAGGTCGACTAAAGGTCGTTCTTCGTCTGAAGAAGCGATTGTCCCATTGAGTTGGCTTTCAACGGATTTATCTTCTTGGCCACGTTCTGCAATCCCTCATCTCATCACATCCCATCTTCACTTCCTTCACCCTCATCATCACTTCCAGCTATACATCCTCATCTTCGATTGCAATTTGTTGTCGAGAGTCCCCTAAAATATCAGCAATTTCGTCTTCGCCTTCAGTCTCACCATCATGTAAGTAGATCATCGACCAGATCAGATTCGTCGAAATTCAAATTGTTAGCTAGGTCCTGAAGCTCTGCCCCAGTGAGTGGAGCTAAAAATATTTTGTTTTAAGTAATATGTATTGGAGAAGATCCACAGAACCACCAAGAATACTCGTAGTTCATAAGGCAATAGATTTTGTAGATGTAGGAATTTTTTCGCTTGCAGCATATTGCTGATCAATGAGATATTAAGGCAAAATGCATAATTTTTAGTTACCTACTACCCCTTACCCTTCTTTCGATCATTTTGCACAGCGGAACACATGGTTGATTATCAAACGCAAGTTGACTGCTTAAAAATATGGTGACAGAACAAGTGACAATTGTTATGCGCATTTTGCCACGCATATCAACTATGGTACCATAGGGAACATAGTCAAATTCCGACAGGACAGCAACCAAAAAGAATAATGAACCGTAATATCATATATGATACCCGGGGACCGAGGAGGTTAGGATAGAACTAGAATGACCCCGTCGAGATTCGACGGAATAGAAATGTTTAAAAATGCATCCCAGAAATTATCCCTTAGAGGCACACCTTTAAATTTACTACCAGCACTCACATTTTCGAGAAATTCAATTTATAATGATCTCATCTTTTTCTAGAGTAGTTCATAAAAATAAAGGAGTAACTACTACACTTCCGTCAAATGCTAACGGGTTTAGTCTAGTTCATTATTTATTTTTTTAAAGATGTTCAGCCTCTATATTTTTCGATCAAAATATACCAGATTTCTTCCATGACAATACGTCTCAATTACCTGTAAAATATTATTTTTTTCAGTCAAATAGTTTTTTAAATATAGAGCCAAGAGATCGACCTACAGACGAACTGAATGACTGAATTGAAAGGTCTAAATTCTCATAATCTAGATAATCCGAAATCTGAATATCCTAAGTAATACTTCTTTTCGGCAAGCGAGGAATATAAACATTTTGTAAAATTATTTGCTAAAATCTCCCCTCTCTATTTAATACCCTCCAAAACACAACAAACGGATGAACATTTAGGCAAAGGAAGCCTCTATAGGCATCCAAGTAGAACATGACATTTGCCTCACTGACTATTTTAATCTATCCAAAGCAGTAGGTAACAAAAAGAAATTGTTAGAATCTCTGCCAAAAATTTGCAATAAACAGCAGATCCAGATATTGCAAAATTCTAGCCTCCGTACCGAGCTCCGTACCTAAACACTTTTTTCACCATCATCTTAATACACTAAGATTAATCGAATCAGATTTGGACACGCATGTACAAAATCGGAGTGTTACCATTCAGCTATGTGAACAGTAGAGGATCTAAATCACACTAAATCACATTATTTTTGGGTGTGGAAAAGATACGAAAGCTACTGAATTAGAAAAATAACTTAAAATTGCAAGATTTCAGATTTCAGTATTGTCAATTTACTATTTCTTTCTCAGGAAATTTATGAAGCCATGATTGGCAGAAACAAACATTAGTTCAGAATAGGAGACACGCGCAAATTTTCATATCAATAAAATAAGGTTCTACTTGTATTAAAACAAGCATTTTTAACCCCCGACCCAAAAAGAGAGGTGTTATAAGTTTGACGCGTATGTGTGTATGCCTGTTTGTCTGTCTGTCTGTCTATCTGTCTGTCTATCTGTCTGTCTATCTGTCTGTCTGTCTGTCTATCTGCCTGTCTGTCTGTCTGTCTGTGTCTGTCTGTGTCTGTCTGTGGCTTCATATCTCTTCAACGGGTGATCCGATTTTGATGCACTTTCTTTTATTTGAAAGAGTGTTTTGTCGATAAGGTTTTTGTCATATTAGATTTTGATGTTTGGTCGTCATCTTGATTACAAGCTTTTATTTAACTTGCCTTGTTCTTGTTGGTCAAATCTTGCAACTGAATTTTAAAATAGTTATCCCCAACCGATTGAGCTGAAATTTTACATACACGTTTAGTTTGGATGACAATGCATGGTTAGTTAAGTGACGTCATTCCAAATCCAATATGGCGGACTCCCAAAGATGACGGATCAGTTATTTTTTATGCACCCCCATGATATGGGTATCAAATGAAAGGGTTTGCTGAGAAGAATACGAGAATAAAATGACGTCACACTAAATTCAATATGGCGGACAAAATTTTTTAGTTTTAACACTATAATTTGATTTTATAGTGTATTCGCTCAAACGTTGCATTCTAAGAAATGGTGAAGGATTCGGTTTAAACTATAAGTTTTATATCGGATAGGAACGACGCAATGAATATACACTTCTCCAAGAAATTAACGCACCACCAAAAAATAACCAAAAGTTTGAAGTTAGTTAATTTTTAACCCCTGACCCAAATAGAGAGAGAGAGGTGTTATAAGTTTGACGCGTATGCTTGTATGTCTGTCTGTCTGTCTGTGGCTTCATATCTCTTCAACGGGTGATCCGATTTTGATGCACTTTTTTTTTGTTTAAAAGAGTACTTTGTCGAGAAGGTTTTAGGCAATATTAGATTTTGATGTTTGGTCGCCATCTTGACTTCTCTAGAAATTGTCCGATTGAAGTAAAATTGAAAATGTGCAGACAATTATGAGAGCCGAATATGATTTCGGCTTTATATCTCTTCAACGGGAGATCCAATTTTGATGCAGTTTTGATTAAAATTAAATAACACATAAATATATTTATAATAGAACCGGTCTTGTAGACCGTGTGCGACTAGTAGAATACAAAATTGGACCGCGTCAGCTTAAAGGTTAAAAAGTTCTGTGTGGGATTCGTGATATAATAATACGCTATATTGTATGTATATATTTAGTTTAAAAAGTATAAAATAAAATTAAATTACAAATTTAAAAAAACCCCTGACACAAAAATATCGACTAAATAACTAACATAAAAATAAATTAACACAACTTTAAAAATTATGAAATAATTTTGATTCCATATACGAACGAATGATTTATTTAAATCCAGCTTATATTTCCTTTATGTTCTCGAGATTTCCTTTCTTATATGCATGAATATGTCGGGGGCTGCTGTAAAGACGAACTACTAAATAGTTATATTCAAAACAGCAGCTCCCGATATATTCATGCGTATAAGAAAGCAAATCTCGAGGACATAAAGAAAATGTAAGCTGGATTTAAATAAATCATAAGAGTTCGAATATGGAATCATAATTATTTCATAATTTTTAAAGTTGTGTTAATTTATTTTTTTTATATTGGTTATTTAGTCGATATTTTTGTGTCGGGGTTTTTTTTCAATTTGTAATTTAATTTTATGATTATTAATTTCATTGAAATATGTTGAATTTGGCATAAAATTGAATTTGAAAGAGTGACATTTCACCCGCGCGGGAAAATGGATGTGACGTCACTAATTAATTTTGACGGTTGACATGCCAGTCATGACGTCATGTCATTTATTTACGTTTGACGGAGCCGTGAACGTCGTGATAAAATAAAGCGTTTTAATGTTTATTTGATCGTAAATGTGTGTAACTTTTGAATTTTGAGATGGATAAATCTGTAATGAAATAACTTAACTCCTCAAGTTTTTTCGGCATTTATGCAATCATTTGAACGAATGAACTCCATCAGCTTAAAAGAATCAACATTGGGTAAATTGTCACTTTGTGCTTTCACAAAATCGATTTCTGCCATTAAAATGTTTAAAAAACACTTCTAAATTAATAATTAATATTTATTGTACATATTCGTTGAAACACCTTATAATAATCACAAAGGTTCACACTTGCTTAAAACAACAAGGAAATATGGGCACCCAAAATGAAATAAATAAGGGATCATACGTCACGCGCGGGTCGGATAAACTCGCCAGTTCCTCGTAAAGATTCAAATAATTTGAATTTCAATCATTATTTATTAATTATTATTGGATGTGTAAACAATTTATATCAGGTACACTTACTTATACATTTTCAAACATAAACTGTCTGATAAAATCACTTTTGGGTGTAAAATTGATATTCGCGTGTCCCCTATTTAGGTCTGTATTCCCATGTTTCCTTGTGTAATTTCCCTCCTTACCGTGATCCTTTTTGTCGTTTAAATGCCCTGAAAGACACGTGGATGGTAAGCGCGTGTCCCTGATTTTTCCTATTGCCTTTCGTTGAAATATTTCCTTTTCGTTAGACTGTATTTTTCTTTCTCCTGCAGGTAAATAATATATATTTAATAATTTTATGAATATATCATTTTGTTGAGACAATAGCCATTAATACATTTGCGATTGGTTGCATGGTTTACGATTCAAAGCCAAGAAACAGAAAAAAAAAACTATTCGTCCATTCTAAACATAGATGAAAGTAATCTTCAAAAACGATATGATTCCATGCTTAGATCCGATTTAATAACTCCGCTTTAGTCTTCTTTTAGATCGATAGCGTAATTGTAAACAAATTGTTGCTACAAATTAATATCTATATTGTCGTATATAATCAATCATTTTTAATAACTCTGTGATGATAAATCGATTTTTAAGATTTTTGCTTAATCGTTCATTAATGTGCTTATTTTAATCACTTATTTCACTTCGGCTTACCTACTCTACTAATGAGAATCACCAACGTTAGGAGATAAAGTCATCAAAAATAATTCCAATCCAATTCCAAAAAGGAGAGTGGAAGATCCGAAACCTCTAACTATCATTTGATTTTAATAATAAATAATATTGCTAAAACATTTTCCTACACTTTTTTATTTTCAATCATGTGACATGAAGACATGAAATATCAATAGCTCAACGCGAATTTTTCAAAAGCTATTTAACAGTTACCAATTTAATTAATATTACAAAGATTATTTCTTATTGTATTGATAGTGGTTTACAAACAAGCATTATATATACCGACTTTTATAAGGCGTTAGATAGACTGGACCATGATATCCTCTTAACTAAATTTGAATTTTATGGCTTTTCCGATAACCTTATTGCGCTTTTTAAATCCTATCTAACTGATAAAATGTACTTTGATATAAAACCATGGTGTTAGATCTATCGAATTTTTAGTTAGTTAGTCGGTCCCACAAGGTTCTTAATTAGGTCCACTTTGTTGTTCTTTTATACGCGGATGATTTGAAACTCTTTTGTAGCATCGCATGTAAAAATGATTTCTTTGAACTAGAAAATAATCTATTAATACATGGTATATGATAAACAAATTACTATTAAATGAAACAAAATGTAACGCTGTGATATTTACAACAAAACAAAACTTTATTTTATTCAATTACAATTTGAAAGATCATACTCTTTTCCGTCCTGACACTTTTGGTGACTTGGATGTGACGTTTGATAACAAATTAACATTTATATACCACATCGAACTTACCGTCATTAAAATAATAGGTTATTGGTTGTCCACATCAAGAACTGCTCTCTAAGTTTTTCTTAGATAGTCTAGAAACACGTGGACACTGATACTTAATATTTAATTTTCTTACACAAAATAATGTATGATAATATCGACTGTGGAGATTTTTTACTTATTTATTTATTTAAAGATTGCCTATTTCCGCCACCAAGACCCATCACCGACATCAGGAGATTAGCTACACCAACCTAGAAATTTTGCCGAACCTCCTTGCTGTCAGAAAGAATGGATTTTCTACTTGCCTAACATTTAATAGACGAGGGACCGACTGCCTTATATTCCTTCCGAAGGATGGTATATCCACTACGTAGTTCTCGCCTGAAAATTACATAGCTTCTGCGTATACGCTAATATATATGCATTTTTTCACGAAAAAAAGGAATTGTTTTATCTTTATTTAAAAAAAATTATCGCAATCCAAGCAATAGGAAGGGGGGGAGGAGGCATAATGCGTTCGCGGGAATAAAGGGTTAAGGGAAAGGGATGATGACTCCGGAACTTGATATTCGGCAATATAAATATTTTTTCCATCTTAATATTCTATCAATTCTATCAATTTTATCGAATATTCAACTTATTATAAATAATTGTTTAACATCGTCACGGGTTTTCGCGGTCTATTTCTCCAATTTTAGGTGTCTATTGGATATATGAAGCAATTATTTTTCCGTTTAACTCGCTCTAACTCAAAACGGCACAATGTATTACTCTCAAATTTTTATAGTGTTATCACTTATATATTTGTTAACAAAATGTGTTAATACGTAGGTTAAATTTTAATAAGTGTGGAAAGCATTATTTTTTTTTCTAATAGCCCAGTCGACGAAGGTATTTACCCACAAAAAGTTGCAAACTGTGTAAACTTTTTTTAAATGAGTTCGCGAAAGTGTGTAGAATAATATCCTGAAAAGTTTACATTTCGCTCGGGTGCAGAACATAAACAAAAAGTGAAAAAATATTTTTTTTTCACCCATTTTTTCAAAATTTTGAAATTAAATTAAGCTAGAAAAAATAAAAAATACAGATGAATAGACCATGTATTTATGAAGAAAAAATGTCCTAACAAAATTTATGGTTAAAGACACGGTTTTCCCGGAAAAAAATAGTCAAGTGTAACGTTATAACTCGGAGCGAGATCTATGCGTGCACGCGTTCGAATACGCATGACTGTGACACCGACGCACTGAATTACATGTCACTAAATCAGAATTTGTTCAATCTATATAAGTTTTGGTTCATATAAAAGTTGGAAATTGTAGCTTTCTGATGCTTTTTTGTTTCAAACAATACAAGCAAAGGATGGATGGGAAAAATATGTTTATATATATATATATATTATTACGCCCGAACTCAATCGTCGCAATAAAAAATATAGAAAAAATAAAAGCTCTTCAAAAAAATACTTTCTTCATTGAGAACTGTTAAAAAGTATGTACACAAAAATGTTAAAAATGTGTAATCAAAAAGAGAAAAAAGCTTTATTTTACTTGTTAGAACTGCTAAGAATTTTTAGAGGTTCCGTAGTATGCATTTAACCGTGTGCTTGACCGAGCAGAGTGACAAAGTTACTTCACTATTTTTTTCCGGGAAAACCGTGGCTTTAGCGATAAATTTTATTAGAATATTTTTTGTTCAGAAACACGTGGTCTACCCACCTGTATTTGTTGTTTTTTTCTAGCCTGACTTAATTTAAAAGTTTTGAAAAATTTTTTTTTTACTTTTTTTATGTTCTGCATCCGATCGGAATGTAAACTTTTCAGGATGTACTTCTGTAAACTTTCACGAACACATTAAAAAAAAATTATTCAGTTTGCAACTTTTTGTGGGTTTCACTATAAAATGATCTCTGTTGGCTGGGTTATGAGGCTTTGTCGAAAATTTGCATTCTCAAATGTAACATGCGGAAACTTTTTTATCTTTCGAAATAGATAAGCGTATTCAGAAGAAACGAAAATAAAAGGATGAACGTAACTTTTTTATTTGAAACTTTTTTTTAGCATTAACAGTTTTCTAGAAAATTGCAAATAAGTGATTGTTGGCCCGGCACTGCAATTAATTACTATTATGTTTCCACGTTCTTTATAATCCCTTTATTATTAAGTAAGTTTTGCACGTATGCCCTCTTCAATCTGCAAAAGTGTCACTCCTTCGCAGTTGTTACATTTCAAACTTACAAAACTAGAATAAAAATCATGCTGTTCGCCGATTTCTTTAACTTTTTATATAGTGGTTGCACATTCTTTAGAACACTCTTCGTAGTGTTTTGTAAATGTTAATTTTTGGAATTTTAAATCTTATCTTGACAGCTCAGTTGATAAAACATTTGTCAGTATTAAAAAAAAAACTAAAAAATACATCTAACAACCTGCCTGTGTCTCAAACTTGGGATTCTTGGATTTCAAGCTAAAATTCAACCTATTAAGTACACCACCATACCCCGTTTCCGAAAGCGATAATATTGCTAATATAATGTCATATAATGATTTGAAAATGATATCTACGTTTTAATATTATATTGTTATGAAATATATTTTATATCACTTAGAACTGTGTTCACTTTTTAAAAACTTTTATTCTTGGTTTTACAAAATATTTTATATGATTATATATTTGTTACAATAGTTAAATGTTGTAGGTATAAAGATTAAATGTAGACTGCCTGCAGATGCGTCTCTGGGTGATATTTATAACATACTGCTATCAACGTAGGCACATGCATTTCTCGGAATTATGCTATGCCAGCGTTTTACATGAGAAAGCTTTGTTTTAAAAGGAAGTTGTTATCGCTTTAGATAAGGTATATCAAATTATATCACGTACCGAGATAAGGATATAAAGTTACTTGTTGGATAAGATACTTATACGTTTGAATGGATTAATACAGTTTGTTTAGCATATAACAACTCCCTTTCTTTTTGAAAAGTCGGTGTTATTCACCGACTTTTGAGGGAAAATCGGTCATTTCTTCCTCTTCTGTAGGTAGATGAGGTCTTCTTCTCAGGAGGGTGCCAATTCTTTTCAGCATTTCATTAGGGGTGGTGTCCTTGGATTCCTTACAACCACAGCATCTTTTCCTGCATTTCCAGGCGATGAAGGCGGCTAGGAGACAGATGGACAGACCAATAACTATATACATGCTTAAGGAAAAATGTTTGGTTATAAACGGCTCGTTTATTAGTTTGTCTAGATCTCTAGAGTATTGCTCGAGTTTGTGGTTGGCTATGTCTAGATTTTCTACATTTAAGTGATCGAACTGGAGAGGTTCCAACTTGGGTAGCTGGAGTTTTTCGGGAATGTCACTACAACAGTCATGGGGTATAACCACTGGATGGGAATTGTCTGTAATGTTGATGGTATTGCGGCTTTCTGCTTGCACTTTTGTTATACCGACAAACGCGTAACAGTCCGGATGTAGTTTTAATATGGAGTTCTTATTAACACTGGTAATTTTCGTGTCCATTTTATTACAGTTTATGGTGATATGAATGGGTTCAGAGACAATCATTAACCACACATTGCCTTGTAGTTTCTGAACGTTATAACCTTGTCCATAGACGAGGGAACTTACACAGTTTTCGGGGATTTTTCTGAAGTTTTTCAGTAGCTGGGCTTCGCATGCTGCACTGCTGTCGATCGGGTAGGCGTAGAGGTCTGAGCATAGTTTCTTATGGGAATCTAGTTGTTTGCATGTACTCAGATCTTTGACGGGAATGTACATTAGTGAATCATCGTTACGCGCAATGAATTTTTGTGAGAATGACAAGACATGGTGAAGGCCAGTTCTGTTGTCTAGTATAGGGATAGGATACAAATGATACAGGGTATAGAGTTGCTGTTCTACTAGTGGTATTCTTAGAACGAAAACAAGATCTGATTTTGATTGAAAGGCTTCTAGTTCGATAATTTCTAGGTATTGGGGAATTTCTGAATATTTTACTGGTAGGGGTAGATTATTTTTTACTAAGTTTTGAGAGATTTCCTGAAGTGCAGTAATCAAACTTTCGGGTGAAATAATTGAAGAGTGTATTATTTTCAGGCGAGCGAATGTAATCGCGTTCAAAATGTCATCAAGGTTGCTCTGGAAGTACAAGTAACTTTCAGTCAATTTTTCACATGTTTCGATAAATTTTAGTTCGGCTTGAACCAGTGCAACTCTATCATTTACTTTATGCAGTCCGATTTGAATCTTTTTCATATCCCCGTTAAACGTTACTATATTAATTTGCATATTTTGGATCGTTTCGTTAAAGGTTTTTACGACGGTAGAGGTAACGGATATTTGATTTTTCAGGAGGTTTTCTATTTGATGTTGATCTTTGTTTAATTTGTTAATACTGTCTGTGAAGAATTGTCCATCTTCAGCATCTAGATTGCCGGTAATTGCTTTAAATATACTACCTGCTCCATTTAATATACCGCGCTTGAATCGTTTGGTGTTAACAAAGATTTCTTCAAATTTTACCTTAAGGGAATTTGATACTTGGTTTAGGAGTGTTATGTGTGTTTTGACTTTGACTAGGAATTCTTTCGTTTCGCGTGTATCGGGGGTGAATATATTGACAATTGATTCTAAAATTTTGTTGTTGTTGATAAAGGCTTCTTCGAGGCTTGATAGATTTTTATGGACTAGCAGAGTTCATTTATTATTGTAAATAATTATCCTCGTTTCGTCGTGGTAATAGACTCCGACGGTGTTATTGATGGGTGTTATTTGGTACTGGGATATGGCTGCTCCGATCAGCAAGGTGAACCTGTAAGGCAATTTAGGCTTCAATATATGGTTTTAACCTGTCAAAGTTAGCTTTAGTTTTTTGTTTTGTTTTTTTGTTAAGGAGGGTGGCTGAGTTTTTGTGAAGTTCCAAAATCTCAAATGGCCCGTTATATTTATTACGTAACTTATCGGTGATTTGGGATTCTTTTAAATACACCTTTTGACCAATCTGATATTCGGGGGTTTCCTTTGAAACGTGGGCGTCGAACCGAACTTTCGCTTTTTGTTTTTGTGTTTCAGTTCTGGCGCGCGCGACTTTATAATAATAAGAGAGGCGATTATTTAAGTCTCTGACGTATTTCGTGACTAGTTCTTCCTGATTATATAGCGTCTCAGGTGGTCTACTGGACGTGTGTCCGAAAACTAACTCGTAGGGTGTAAATCCGTGAGTTTTATTAGTAGAGGTATTATAGCATATTATCGCGTAAGGTAATATGTTAAAAGGGTGTTCGTCAGGGTGTTCTGCCACGTGTGCTCGGATCATTTCCTACAAGGTAGCGTGGAACCTTTCTAAGGAACCATTAGATTGGGGGTGTCCGACACTAGACTGCGTTACTTTGATGTCATAGAGGAGACATAAATCTTTTAGGATGGCGTTATCGAATTCTCGGCCATAATCGCAATGGATCCGAAGTGCTGGAAGTAAACGAGTAGAGTGTTTGCGATTGATTTTGCTGATTTATCTTTGATAGGATACGCTTGAGTGAATTTTGTAAGTTCGTCGCGTATAGTAAGTGCGTAATTTTTCGTTGGGACTTCTAGGATGTCTATGTTTATACGTTCGAAAGGGGATTTAGGCGTCTCCGTAATTACGAGAGGGTTATCTAAATTTTTGCGACAGATTTTTGTTTCTTGGCAGATTTTGCAGGTTTTTATGAAATTTTCGACGTCTTTTGTCAATCCTTTCCAATTGTATTTCTCTCGAATACGACGAATAGTCTCATTTATTTCGTGGTGGAGATGGGCTTTGCCAGTATGATGCTGGTCGATAATAATTGGGATTTCGTCGTCACTAGGTGTTCTAGTAACGTTTTGACATATTTTGAGTTTCACGTCTTTTTCCGATAAAAGAAATGACAAAATTTCAAGAATAGGGAGTTCGACATTGTTTTCGATACAATACGTTTTGGAGTCGTCGAACTCTTCACGACCTTTGTATAGGGAGATAAATAGATTTTGGATTACGGTTTCGGGGTCGTATGGTAGAGCCACGATAAAGTAATTTCTATGTCGCACCGACTTACTCGATAATTTATTTAATTCTAAATCTCGGAAGTCTGCGTTTTCTTCGAACAAATCTTCAAGGATTTTATAATGAAAATCTTTGAGATTGTTTTGTTGGAAAAAGGTCACTATATTTTTATTGGTTTTGTCCAGGAGTTGCCCGTTCGAAAATTCAATTTTAGAATAATCGATAAGTGACTTTGTTTTATACAATTTTACGAAAGTTTCGAATTCGTTCAGGACATCTTCTTGTTCGTTTGTTTCCGTCGTGTCGCTTGTCGTGTCCTGACTATCAGGATCGGGTTCTATTGGAGTTGAGGGACTTTGAACGGGGTACGTTACTAGTTTTGATTCTGCTTGAAAGTTAGAGGAATCTTGGATGTGATTTATCTTTATGCGGGAAAGAGCGTCTGCATTTTTATTAATGCGGCCGGGTTTATATTCGATTTCGTATTCGTATTCTTCAAGCTTCAGTCGCCAACGTGCTAGGCGGCTACCGGGGTCTTTTATCGAAAAGAGCCACGTTAAAGGTCTATGGTCAGTTATTAGTTTGAACTTTCGACCAAATATGTACGGACGGAAGTGTTTCACGGCCCATACTATAGCTAAAAGTTCACGCTCTATGGTTGAGTATTTGGTTTCGGCTTTACAGAGGGTCCTTGAGGCGAAAGCTATTGGTAAGTCTTTGCCAATGGGGCCTTGTGAGAGCACGGTGCCGATGGCGAACGCGCTTGCATCAGTGGTAAGTAGAAACGTTTCGTCGAAGTTTGGGTAGATAAGTACTGGGGTCGAAGTGAGGGCTTGTTTTAATTCCTCTAAAGATTTGTGACATTCTGACTCGAAAGCAAAAGGGACATCCTTTTGTAACAATTTGGTGAGGGGCTTGGATAGTTTCGCGAAATTACTTATAAATCTGCGATAATAACCTGCCAACCCGAGGAAGGATTTGATTTCCTTCTGGTTAGTGGGTTGCGGAAAGTTTTGGATGCACTGTACCTTATCGGGGTTTGGTTTTACTCCTTCTTTAGTTATGAGGTGACCCAGGTATGCGACTTCCTTACGAAGGAACTCGCATTTATCAGGTTGGATTTTTAAGTTAGCATTTCGAAGGCGTTTGAACACTTCTGCGAGACGAGAAATGTGTTCGTGAACTGTCGGGGAATGTATGATAATATCATCCATATATACCAGACATCTCTCGTTCTGGATGCCCATGAGGATGTTGTCCATAACCCTTTGGAAGGTGGAAGGGGCGTTTTTAAGGCCGAAGGGCATACGAACGAATTCATAGTGCCCGTTGTCTACGCTAAATGCACTTTTCGGGATGTCTTTCGGGTCTATCTCGATCTGGTGGAACCCAGAGGCCAAGTCCAATGTTGTGAAGTACTGGCACTTGCCTAATTGATCCAGGAGATCTGAGATGTTGGGTAGAGGTTATTTGTCTCCTACAGTTAACTCATTGAGTTTTCTGTAGTCTACAACCACACGCCATTTCGGCTTACCCGAAGCATCAAGTTTCTTAGGGACAACCCACACTGGAGATGACCAGGGGGAGTTAGAGGGACGAATAATATTTTGTTCTAACATTTTGGATACCTGCGTTTTGACTTCTTCTTTGTGTATCTGAGGGTATCGGTACGATTTCGTGAATACTGGTTTCGCGTCATTGGTATCTATCGCGTGTTTAATTTCATTGGTGAAAGTTAGTTGGTCACCTTCAAGATAAAAAATGTCCGCATATTCTAGACAAAGTTGAGTTATTAATTCATTTTCTTCCATGTTTAGGTGGTCTAGACGGAGTTGGTTTTTTATTTCATAATGTCTGTCTACGAAAGTTTGGGAGGTTTCTTCATCCATATAATTCAGTGAGAAATTTTGGATCGGTTCTAGTTTTAAATTTGAAAAATTAACGGTTTTGGGTACCGCGTTTACGTTTAATATAGAGGTAATAAATTCACCTTTATCGTCTATCTGAACTATCGCGTTAGGTAGTCTTACCTTGTCTACTTCGGTAGCTAGCAGTATAGCTTCTGTATTGGACAAGTGACATTTAAGTTTGGCAATTTGTTCTATACGTGGTTCAACTGAAATTATATTTGATATATTACGAGTGGTATCACGATTATCTGGATTTGGGTAATTTTGTATGTTTGGCAGACCCTGGTCCGTGACTTTGTGGATCGGGATTGTTTTGAAATTTGTTACAAGTTTTTTGTTTTTTATATCCACTATACAATTGTAATGTTCTAAGAAATCAGACCCTAGGAGTCCATCGAATTCTATGTCAAGATCACATACATAAATTTTAAATGGTTCATTGTTGTCAAACGGGATAAAGACGGCTTCGTTAATATATATTTTTTGGTCAGTTATGCCTTGGATCGTAATGTTTTCCGGACATCTCCTACTATAATTTTCACAAATTTTGGGTTTGAATATGGATAGTCCTGCGCCCGTGACTATTAATAATCTATGCGTGTTAGTAATGTCATAGATATAATACAAATTTTTGGATTTGACAGACAATAAGGGGATTATAGGAATTGTTGTTCCGGGAAGTTGAGATTCGGGTTGAAATTGTCCAAGTTCATTTTGCCAAATTGGGTTTGCAATACTGTCATCTCGGGGTCTCCGGTTTTGTGATAAGGTGGGTCCGACTGGGCATGTGGGCCTGATCGAAAATCCCGATTATATACAGGTGTTGTATCGAAAGTGGATTCGTCCGTGTAATAATTTTCGGAGGGACTATTAGCAGTATAATAGTCTTCGTTGCTGTTGTCGTATTCCGAAGTATTAGCTGTATAATAGTTCGGACTTGCGTAGGGGTTATTATCAGTATAATATCCCTCGTTAATATTTTCGTAAGAGTTATCGTGAACGTAATAACTTTGATTTTGTTGCTCTAGGTTTTCGGGTTCAGTATTTTGATTGAGATGAAGCGTTTTTCTATTTGAATTTGGTCTATAATAATTAGGGTTAGGTTGAATCGCAGGTGGTCTTGCATTATTGAAATTTGGGTTTGGTGCAATGACGGGTGGTCTTTGTTGCTGGAAGTTTTGTGAGCTTCCAGGATTTTGGTTATAATAGTTAGGTCTTTGTTGTTGGAAATTTTGCGAATTTCCAGGATTTTGATTATAGTAATTAGGCCTAGGATAGATTTGGGGAGTACCAAAATTTGGGGGTCGAGAACTTTGTTGTCTCTGACGACATTCATTAGCGACGTGTCCCGTACGTTTGCAAAATGAACAATGTCTTGCAGGTAAGGGGAAGTTTTGGTTACGCGTGGGAGTGATTGCACTATTGTTGCGATTGGTTTTTTGTGTTTCAAAGTAATTTAGTTGGAGTTCTTTTCGAACTCTCGTTATTGCTTTTAGCATATTCTCAGGGTCGCTTGCCCTAACAACATGCGCAAGTTTGGGTTCTAGTCCCGTGAGTAGGGTGTTCAAAACCATGCCCTCAGTTAATTGCGTTTGGGCTTGTTTTTGTGCCGCTGTTAACCGCTGTTTATGAACAGAAGCATGCATTTTTGCTTCGTGAGTTTGTAGGCGCGCAATAAACGTGAGCGGAGATTCACCGGGAAGTTGTCGCATTCTTTGCAAGTCTTGTATCAAGGAGGTTAGGTCTCTACTATCACCAAAATGATTCTCTAAAAGAGTCTTAATTTCTTCCCAATGAGTGGGATTTCTAGAGTTCACTAGTTCAGCTGCACGGCCTTTTAATTTGTTTTTATATGAACAGTTAAAAGTACCACCTGGTTACCAATCGACATACCATAAGCGGTTCTGCATGAATTTAGGAATGTATTTAAATTTATTTGATTACCGTCATATTCAGGAATAATTGAAAATATTTCGCTCAATTTATACGGTTCAACAACGTCTGGTTGAGGTTGAGGTTGAGGTTGTGGCTCGTGCTGTTGTTGGTTTTGTTGTTGTTGGTGAGCCATATTTCGAGTAGTTACTGGCATAAACTAATTTGAATTTGAAAACTTAGATTTATTTTACTTATAATAGCAATGGACAACAGAACTGTTCTTTTCCACGGACAATACGCAAGAAATGATGCGATTATTATTTTAATTAAATTTGCACTAAAAACGAGATGATTCAATAAGTACTTACACGTAATAAATCTTCATATGTAGGTTCTTTCTTGATTTAGGGATTGGAATCCGCCGCCCGTCGTCAAAGGTCTCCTTGTTCCGGCAATCCTTTCCTGAAGTTAGGCCCTTTTTGGGGTGTTCCTTATTCTTCGGGGAGGTTTTCGTTGGTTAGGCTCTTCTTCCAGGCGTTATTACCAATCCTACCGACTGCGCCACTTTTATATCACTTAGAACTGTGTTCACTTTTTAAAAACTTTTATTCTTGGTTTTACAAAATATTTTATATGATTATATATTTGTTACAATAGTTAAATGTTGTAGGTATAAAGACTAAATGTAGACTGCCTGCAGATGCGTCTCTGGGTGATATTTATAACATACTGCTATCAACGTAGGCACATGCATTTCTCGGAATTATGCTATGCCAGCGTTTTACATGAGAAAGCTTTGTTTTAAAAGGAAGTTGTTATCGCTTTAGATAAGGTATATCAAATTATATCACGTACCGAGATAAGGATATAAAGTTACTTGTTGGATAAGATACTTATACGTTTGAATGGATTAATACAGTTTGTTTAGCATATAACATATATATTAGTAAAATATATAAATAAATGAGAGGAAATAGCATTTCACGAAATTTCCATTCAATAACAAAACTAAAAAAATCAGAAAACTTTTTTAAAATTTTATATGAATTATAACTTTTTTATTTACCGATCGATTTTGTTGAAAAACAAATTATGTTTGTTTTAGGCATTTTTAATGTCATAACACCAACTTAGTTTTTAAAGTACTCGTCCGAATCTAAGGTTTGTGCAATGTGTACTCTATAGTAATAGCTCAGCTTATTTATAAACTGCCATTTCGGCAGTTTAATGTTTGATAAAGGGTGGATTGATAAAATAGTAAGATGGAAAAAAAAATATTTATATTGTCGAATATCAAAGTCCTAAGTTCCTATCTCTTTTCCTTAACTCTTTGTTCCCGCAAACGCATTATGCCCGTTCCCTTCATATTGCTTGCATTGCAATATCTTTTATTTAATTATAGATAAGAAAGGTCCTTACTTACATGAAAACATATCTCCTCTCAACCCTTTCCTTCATACTCGCAAAACGCATTTGAAAAAAAAAATGTAAAATATTTTCCCCTCCCACAAGTTTGTTTATTTGAAAAAAATCATAAAAATCTATCAGTCAAATACCAAGGGTAACAGCGAACAAATTCCATTTTGGTTTTTCAAAATCACACAAACAAGTTGAATGATTTTCCTTTACCTACCTCGCCCCCACCTCTAATTGACCCACACTCATCCTCCGGTTCAATTAATTTTTATCTGTTCCACCTACCTCAAAAAAATCTCATACTCTAACTCCTTTTATTCGTGAGAAAATCAAGGAGTTACTTTTTTGTATATTACTGTTACAGCAAAGAAACGTCTATTTTCAAAACTATTTTTCACCAAACGTTACCGGCCGATTTGAAAAACTTTTAACCAGATTATGTGTTATGCGTGCGATTACTTGATAACATGATAAGAGAGCACGCGTATAACGGAATTGTCAAAAATTAAATTAAAAAAAGCTGGTTTCAAAACTACTCTTTTTTATGCCAGATCCGCTCCACTATCATTTGCAGTCTTGCAAACAAAAAATTGATGCCTAACATAAATTTATTTTTTGTTCTTTCCTCTTGACTCAGTTGACTGAAGCCTCATTTTACGCTATACTTCTTAAATCCACTAGATATATCTTAGTTATATCCTTTTTTTTGTTATTGTTCACAGTCTAGTGATTAAATTGGTTTGTATTTTCTATTCTGTTAATGTGGTTTTATCTGTTGAATAGTATAATAAATAAATAAATAAAATAAATAAATCAGGAACCTGGAATCTAACCTGGAAATTTAACGACTTTGTCATGTGGTAGGAATAATTACCATTGTTTACATCGCAAAAATGCATTTTCCACTTCCACAGTTTTACATCCCTTGAGGAAGGCGATGGGAGCAGGTTTGTTTATCCTTTTGACCTCGTCGGTTGAGCCCGATTTGGACCCAGTCCACCTGGATACTGGTCAATAATAATTCCCCCTATTTGTCTAAGGTGATATCTTAACTCTTCTCTTAGAGTCTAAAACCTTCGTTTAGGCATGCGTCCGCTATCCTTCATTAACTGAATTTTTATTGATACACGTAGTATATTATAAAATCAATGATAGGATATTCGATTATATAAATTTTATTATTGATAACAAATTTTACCAGTGTCAAGGTCTATATGCGAAAAGTAATTTAAAATTAGGCGTGGTTTTAAATATACTAAGATATTTATATTAGATATCAATACTATAGAGCACTGATAACAAATTTTGCCAGTGCCAAGGCTATTTGAAAAAATTATTTACAAATGTAGTTACATTACTCAGCAAAATTGAACAGTGTGGTGATAAAAAATATGGTATGAATTCAACGTATTTGAAAGCACAACATTCTGTAGAAAATGTCTCAATTCTCGAATCTCTATTAGTAAAAGCCACATTCGACTTTGGGAAAATATCTACCAATTGCACGACTCTAGAAAATATGCATCATCGAATGTCACATTCTACAATTTTCAGCAGAATGTTCAACGAATGGGTAACAAATTTTTAGAATCTTGCAAATCTCGGCAGATATTTTCCCAAAGTCGAATGCGAATTTTACTAATAGAGATTGGAGAATTGAGCCCCTGGTCAGAAAATTAAGTTTCTGTGCTTTTTTGGTGGCCTTAATTTATATTTAATGGTATAAAGGACTGGTTCAATCACAATTTGCTTACGATTAATTACTATTAATTTCGAGAAAACAGTGTACTTACCAATAACATGCAATAAATCTACACTACCATGCTTCGAAGACCTCAATATTGAAAATGCGTTTACAATACATGCTGCCACGAAGGTAAAATATTTGGGGATAATGATTGACCCTCATCTCAAGTGGGATATTCATATTAATTATGTCATCAAGAAAATTCAGTGTTTACTATTCATTAGTCGAATCTCATATTATTTATGGTATACTAGGTGGTGTAGGGAAATCTCTTTTGAACAATTTAGTAATTGTTTAAAAGAGACTTTTAAAAGTCATATTTAATAAAGAACACCTTTACCCATCAGACACTTTATATAAAGAAACGCATATAATAGACCTACGACAGTTGTTTTTTGTTCATGCCAGCATTAAACTGCAATTGAATAAGACAATCCTAAAAAAAAATGAGCGTGTACATGTCACAAGAAAAAGAAACTTTGAATACCTACCACCATTTATGTGCAAAGCGGTTGGACAAAAAAACTTTAGCTACTTAAGATCACGACTGTACAATAATTTGCCATGTGAGATAAGAAACATAAATTCCAAATATGCTTTTAAAAAACGGATGAAAAACTTCAAATATTCCATACCTCGCCAACAAATACACAACCTGATTGAATGCAAATAATATAAAATATGTGATGATTATAACTAAAACAATGCCTATTGACACAATTTCAGTTTATTAGCATTATATTTCAGTATATCAGCAATTTATCATAAGCCTATGTATGTATGTCCGTCCTATGAATATGTGTGTGTGTGTGTGTGTGTGTGCAATGTGTGCATGTCTGTATATACTATATCCTCTCTTAACATTTTACTTTTAATGTCATATTCCACTCAAGAATTTACTTTACGGAACTACCGGCATTTTATTTTATTCATTACACTTTATTTTGTTAGTTGTAGATTGATTATTTTATGTATTATGATTTATGTATTATTGATGATTATTTTCATCAAAAATTTTAAACTTTTTGTCATACTCCGCTCAAGGATTTTTTGCTTACGGAGTTTTGTCTTGTTTATTGTGTTGTATTATTGTATTGCAGTAGTAGAGACCTCTTCGGGTGAAGACGTGCCAGAACTTCTCCGGTTTAAATCGCATACAAATCGCATAAAAATCGCTTAAAAAAGCCAGACAATATAGTGTGAATTGTGACATAAATTAACAGGATTACGACATAAAAAAGACACTCCAAAATTATAATATAGTATAAGAAATAAATAATAATAAAGTGTAGCGCATAAGTGCATAAGACTCTAGTTTCCAGAAAGTTAAACACATGATCAAATGCAATAGGAATACGACAGTGACCAGTTCAACAAGAGCATCATAAAACCTTCGGAGTGAGAGGTAACAACTTCTGGCAACGATTAACTATTGAATAATTTGGTTTCTAAGTAAACACCCATTCCATTTTTAAAAGTATTGATATGAATTCTTTAACCCAACGTAAAAATTGAATAATAAGAAAATGGCACACTCACACTGCACACAATGTGATGTCGAATTTAAAAGAAATGAAAAGGGTCTTGTCAAATGTTTTATTTGTACCGAAAAATATCATGGTACGTGTGCAAAATTAAATGAAGAAGTAATTAATATTACCTTAAATAATGATAGCATTAAATATGCCTGTAAAGTTTGTAACAAAATGGAAATAGCTGTAGAAATAAAAGAATTAAAAAGTTTGGTACAAAATTTAATCGCAAGAATTCAAGAACAACAGGAAAATATAAAAAATACGAATGATATTTTAAATGAGTTTATACAAAACAATATGGTAAACGAACAGGACAAATATGAACAGGCAAACAAGAGAACTTATTCTGAAGTTCTTACAAAAATCAAGGAGGTTTTACTAATAAAGCCGATGAAAGAACAGCCAAATGATGAAACCAGGAAGGATCTGAAAATAAATATAGATCCAAGTAAATTAGCGGTTGGAGTGGAAAATGTAAAAAACATAAAAAATGGAGGTGTTGTAATCAATTGTGCGAATGCAAATTCCAAAGATATAATAAAAAATAAAGTAGAAGAAGTGATGGGAGATAAATATAAAGTAGAAGAAGGAACATTAAAAAAACCAAAAAATATAATTTCAGTGGAAGAGGAATTTTTAACGACAGAAAATGAAGAAATATTAAAAGCAGTTGTAGAACAGAATGATAAAAACTTGGAGGGAAAATTAAAAGTAGTTAAAAAATTTGCAAACAGGAAGCAGAAAAATAGTACAAATATAGTCATAGAAGTTGAACCGGATAATTACGTAGATTTAAAAAATACAGGAAAAATCAATATTGGATGGAGAAAATGTAATATTTATGACTATTTCGATATAACTAGATGCTTTAACTGCGCTGGCTATAATCATAAGTCCAGTAAGTGTACAAATAGAATGGCGTGCTATAAATGCGGAGAAAATCATAAAACTAACGACTGCAAATCGAATACCTTTAAATGTATTAACTGTATATCAATAACTCAGAAATTAAAAATCAATTTGAATCCTGATCATGCTGCAAATGATTTAAATTGCCCTTGCTACAAAAGACATGTTGCAAGACAAAGTAATGAAACAAAATATACCGCATAGCAACCAAATAATTTTACAAATAACATCGTTTATTTTAATTGTCAGGGTTTTTTAAATAATAAAGACGAAATCTGCCTTTTAGCAAAAAACTGGAAACCAATAGTATTATGTATGTCAGAAACCCATGTAGATGACAGTGTGAATATGAAAGAACTACACATAGAAAACTACTAAATGGAAAACTGTGTTACAGGAAACAGAAGAACTGGAGGAGTGCTGATATATATTAGTAAGGAATATACATACAAAACAATATTGAATCAATTAGTTGAAAACTTTATCTGGATTTTAGGTATAGAAATTAAAATAGGAACAGAAAATTTTCAAGTAATAACAATATACCACCCACCACAAACGAAAGACAATTTATTTATAGAATACTTTGAAAACCTGATTGAAAATATTGAATTTAATGGAAACTTAATTATAAACGGGGACTTCAACTTTGATCTACAAAGAGAAACACACTATAGCAAGAAAATAAAAAATATATTATACCAAAATGGACTGTATCAAGTTATTAGAACACCGACAAGAATAACCCAGTATAGTTCAACAATAATTGATTACGTGATAACGAATAGAAAAGACATTTCGCACGAAGTGCACTTAACTCCAAAAATTAGTGATCATAATATAATAACGGTAGATACAAATGAAACACAAACAAAAAATAAACACCAATATGTAGTAATAAAAAAACGATTATTAAAGAATTATGATTTGGATTTATTTCAAAATTTATTACTAGACAAACCATGGAACAATAATATATCAGACACAGTAGCTTCTACACTACGAAGCAACATAATCAAATCGTTAGATGAAATATGCCCAATAAAGGAAACTATTATACAAGCTAAACATTTTGATAATAAATGGATTAATGAAGAAATTATAGAAAACTTGAGGGAAAGGGACTTAAAGTATAAAAAAGCAGCGTTCACAAATGAACATGAAGATTGGGAAGCATATCGACAAAAAAGAAATGTAGTTAGTAAAATGATAACAGGTAAAGAAAAATATTATAATGATGTAATTACCGCAAACTCTCGACGAGAACTATGGAAACAGTTAAAGAAACTATTACCAGATAAAAGTTCTGCTGCTAGTGAAAGTATTCGATTTTTGAATATACAAGAGACAAATGAGGAGATAATTGCTAATAAATTTAATACATTCTTTCTCACAAGTATAGATGAAATTATTGCCAATATTAACTTTGGCAATAATTATGAACAAATTCTAAAAAATATCGAACCGAAAGGGAACTTCCACTCATTTCAAGCAATAACTATAGCGAAACTACGTGAAATAGTTATGAATTTAAAGAATACAGTAGACTGTGAGGATATGTTAACAACCAAGATAGTACAAGATGCATTCAAGGTAATAGGAAATCAATTTATCGATGTTATAAATTCATCATTACAATACGGTGAATTTCCAGAGGGGTGGAAAACATCATGCATCACCTAAAGTTACAAACTCAATATTGTGCGAAGAACATAGACCTATAAATACAGTTCCAGTGTACGAGAAAATTTTAGAAATTGAAGTTAAAGATCAATTATTGAAATTCTGCGATGAAAACCGTGTTTTAGTGTCCAACCAATCAGGCTTCCGAAAACTTCATTCTTGTGAATCCGTGATTTTAAATATATGTGATGAGTGGTACAAGTCTTTAGAAAACAATCATGTAATATTAGCAGTATTTTTAGATTTCCGACGGGCATTTGAAACTATAAACAGAGAATTGTTAGTGTGTAAATTGGAAAAAATTGGCCTTACAGGTGATGTACTAAATTGGTTTAAATCATATCTTAATTCTAGAACACAAAGTGTAAAATTTAGAAATAGTTTATCAGATAAATTACAAACCAAGCATGGTGTTCCGCAAGGAACAGTTCTTGGACCAATCCTTTTAATTTATACATTAACGATATTGTAAAATATGTGAAATATTGTAACATATCTATGTTTGCGGACGATACAATGATATATATTACGGGCAATGACATACCAGCAATGTATAATTCGATGAATTATGATTTATCTCTAATAAGTAAATGGCTATGCGATAATAGTTTAAAGTAAGTAAGTCTAAATATATGTTAATAGGTAACAAATTTAAATTATCTCATTACAATCTCTCATATCCAAATTTAACTATTGAAATTATGGGAAACAAACTAGATAAAGTAAATGAAATCAAATATTTAGGAATAATTATTGATGAACATCTTAATTTCAAAAATCATTTAAATTATATAATGAATAAAATGTCAAAAAAAGTATATTTTCTGAGAAGAATCAGCAGCTGTTTAAACATGTCTACAAAAATTTTACTTTATAAAAGCTTAATTGGTCCACATATTGAATTTTGTTCCACATTACTATTTAACTTAAACCAAAATGAAATACACAAACTCCAACTGATACAGAACAAAGCTATGAGAATAATTCTGAAATGTAATAAATACACACCGATAAGTACAATGCTTGAAGTACTTCATTTTATGAATGTTAAACAGCGAATTCTTTTCAGAACAATAGATATGATTTTCAAAATAAAAAACAAATTGACTCCAGATTATTTAAGTAATAAAATTAAATATGTGAGAGATGTACACTCTTATAACACTAGAAATGTAAATGACTTTTTCATAGACACTCCTCAGTCAAATAGATTAGCCAAAACGTTATTTTATAAAGGTTTTTCTATATTTAATGTACTTCCAAACAATATCAAAAAATGTAATAATTACTTAAAATTTAAAAAAACTATTAACTGCATATATTTTCGAAAATGGACATAATTAAAACTGCTCAATACTTTATCGTCTAACACAATTCGACTAAATATATCTGTTATGTAATATGTAGCTTTCATATATTTATCATTTGTAAGAAAATTACCTAGTAATGTAAAATGTAAGTTGTATTATTTAATTTACTAAATTTATACTCAACCTTTGTATGTTAATTAGGGATTGCAATTTACCGGAAGTTTTAATAACCGGTAAATCGGTAAATAAAAATGTAAATAACCGGTTAACCGGTATTTACCGGTAATTTTTAGAATGGATGATTATTGTGGCGAAAATGGCTATTGTCTTTTTCCATGTACAAAATTATCTAAATTTATCAAAAAACATTTTTTTATACGTATATTTAATATAATGAACAAACAAAAGGTTTTTTATCAACAGTAAGATCACAAGAGCTTTTTTTTAACGGATAAATTTCTCTTTGTAACGAAATAATTTTGCCAAATCAGTGATTTTATAAGAAAAACTGACATGAAAAAATCGCGAGACCGGAGGTCGAGCGAGTTTGTCAAATGTCAGTTTTTCGAGCAAAATTACTGATAGGCAAAATTTTGAGTTAAAAAGAAAGGACCCCGCACACTATATAGGGGGATTTCTGCCTCCAGTCAAATTTAATCTAACCCACGTAAAAATGTTCTTTTGAACAAATGTTCAAATGCAGCCAGGTCCGAAAAGGTTTTCGTTTCGAGATATGGAGCCCTAAAGATCGTTTCAAATCCAAAATCGCCCAAAGTTACCTTGTCTTAATGACTAAATTTTATTGCTGTTTCCATAGAAATCAATAGTAAAACAACGAAATATTAAGTTTTATTTCACACTTTTTTATTTCTTTTCCACTTGTCAATAATGACATTGTTTTGATTCATTGAATTTCCTACTATCCAAGAACGAGTGTGTTATTTTCTAAAAAATATCGGCATTTTTTGAGTACGTGGACACGAATTACTGATCGAAATTGTTTAGGTAAGATTACCACAGAAAATTCCATAATCATAGTTCAAATAAAAATCAATGGACCTGATTAAATTGCCCCTTTAATGGGCATTTAAAATAAAAAACATGATACACTCTGAAAGGTCAGATAAAAAAAGAACAATTCTAATCCTAGAAAGCTCGGAGAACAATAATTCATCATAAGATTTTGAGTCACAAAACAGAAGTTTTTTATTTAAAAAAAGTATCACAACTTTATTCTTGAATTGAAGAAACTGCAGCGAAGCCTTTGAAGACCCACGGTGTCATTAACATGAGTAAGAAATATGGTGTTATTTAAGAATTAATTATGCAGTTCTGAATTTCCATAAAATCAAAGCCAACTTTAATTTAATTTTTTTAATTTTAAAACGTATTTGGAACGATCTTTAGGGCTCCATATTTCGAAACGAAGACCTTTTCGGACGAATGTTCAAATGCACATTCGTTCAAGGGGTTCCAAAGAACATTTTTACGTGGGTTAGATTAAATTTGACTGGAGGCAGAAATCCCCCTATATGGTGTGCGGGGTCTTTTATCCATAAAAGAAAAGCTCGAGTGTTTTTTGGCAAGATAAATTAACGACAGAATATGTGAACGAACAGCAACAATAATTTATTAAAAATATTATAATTTTCCCAAAACGACTCATATTGTAAAGTATAGTTTCCACAATACTTAAAAATTATAGCTGACAGTACAGATTTCAAAGTGACGTGCGACTACTACATGTACCTGCTTTTGAGGAACAGGCATTTTTATCGGTGATTAAAAACGATGCACCTTTTTTTATCGCTGTCAAAGTGACAAAAATGTGACTGTCAAACAGACTTTTTTATATAGGAGTTAATTTATCAAAAGAAAAAAATATAAATGAAACAAATTTAAATAAATAATTATTCTGTAAATAACAAAAATATCCATTTAAATAACAAAAATTATAAACATAAACTCAAATATGGCATTTACTAAATACCTAATCTAAAAATAAAATATTTTTTTAAAAATAGCCTGTTAGTTTTTCAAAGCTATATCTGTTAGTCGTCTGATATTTGTGCTTAGAATACCCCAGCTGAAGATGCCCTTCTTCAATCGATATTGGTGCGTCAATAAGTTAATAAGAATTGGTAATAACATAATTCTAAATGTATTCCAAGGATATTTGCGGCAGTGAAATATTCAATTTTCTGACGTAAGATATTGTTAATGTCTCTCTTGTATTTCTTAGGGCTTGATGTTTGGAGTTTACTTTTTATAATATTTATTTATTGTTAAAAGTGCTCGGTGTTGTATGTATTTAGTGAATACTAGTCAGTGACATAAATAGAAACGTTTAATACGTGACATATCGTAAGTTCAGAATTTACCGAAATAATCGGTAAAAAATTAAAATAACCGGTAATTATCGTTATGTGTTTATGTACTAATAACCGATTAACCGGTTAACCGGTTAACCGGTAATGCAATCCCTAATGTTAATAGCTTATATGCTAAATAAAGAGATTATTATTATTATTATTGTATTATTGTATTGTATTATTGTATTATTAATGTACTTTTGTAATGAGCAATAAACATTATTATTATTATATATCTCGGTATATATATACCGGGTGTAACAGGATCATGGTACACCCCCCCCCCTTGCTCTCCTTTAGTTTTAAAGATAATTGATTAAAATTTGGAATATCCCATATATTTAATAAGCACCACTTTTTTGACATATAAGTGATTTTTTTTTCACTTCCGGTTTCGCTGAAAGTGACACTAACTTTAGATTTTTAAATAGAACACCCTGTATATTATTGCATTTTGGAATTCTGAATACTTTTCTGAATCCAACGATACCAAATAAGTGACATTTCAAACGTAAATATTTTCCATAATATAATTTTTAGTTTTCCATTTAAGTGTGCCATGATGGTTCCGATTTATTCTAAATAATCCGTGTATTGCTAGAAAAATCGAAATCCCGTCAAAAATACTAAATTACGTGAATTATGAGCAAATAAAGTTCATCAAAATGGTTTTTGGGGCAAAACTTAATTTTTCAAATGGAACCATATTGGTACCGTGGTACTATTTATTAGTACTATTAATAAGGAATTTATTCATATGTCGTATTAAAATGTGTGATAAATACAAACAAAATTACAGCTAAAAGAAAATAAGAAAATACAATTTTGTTCTAATTAAATGTTAAGAAGTAACTAAGGTGGGTTTGAAAACAATGAAATATTTAGCTTGTCAAACATTTGTTGGTTTACCGGTATTTTTATTGTGCCTTTAAAATAATTCAAGGAGAGTAATTGATTACCTTCAACGAAGATTCGAAACAAACGTAATATTAACGAAGGGTCCAGTGAGGTAGCCTCCAACGACACCTGATTTAACAACCCTTGATTTCTGTGTTTGGGTCCATTTAAAATATTGTCTACGCAACCGCCGTTACAACCCGTGAAGACCTGGAGCTACAAGTAGGACGCCCAATTAATAGCACAACGGTCCAGCAACGGGCGAACGTTCTTTGAGAAACCTCTATGCGGGTCAGAAGTGCATTGACGTTAATGGACAGCATTTTAAAAAATTGTAATGTTTTGTGTTCATTTTTTATATTCCAAAGCCACCTTATATATAACAAGATAATTAGAACAAAATTGTATTTTCTTCTTTTCCTTTATCTGTAATTTTGTTTGTATTTATCGCACATTTTAATACGACATATGAATAAATTCCTTATTAATAGTACTAATAAATGGTACCACGGTACAAATATGGTTCCATTTGAAAAAATTGAGTTTTGCCCCAAAAACCATTTTGATGAACTTTATTTGCTCATAAATCACGTATTTTAGTATTTTTGACGGGATTTCAATTTTTCTAGCATTGCACGGGTCATTTAGAATAAATCGGAACCATCATGGCACACTTAAATGGAAAACTAAAAACTATATTATAAAAAATATTGACATTTGAAATGTCACTTATTTGGTATAGGTTGATTCAGAAAATTATGAGGAATTCAAAAATGCAATAATATAGAAGGTGTTCCATTTAAAAATCGAAAGTTAGTGTCACTCCGGCGAAATCGGAAGTGAAGAAAAAATCACTTGGATGCCAAAAAGTGCTGCTTATTATGTATACAGGATATCCTAAATTTCAATCAATTATCTTCAAAACTAAAGGAGAAAAAAAGAGAGGGGAGGGGTACCATGATCCTGTTACACTCGGTATATAGAGTTCTCGGTTTCCTTCATAACATAAGTTTTTGGCAAAACAATTGTAAGATTTTAAGTAATATCCAGTTTGGAGACGGGGGTCAAAAATAAATTTTATTGTAGACGAACAAATTATTGAATAAATACATTTTCCAGAAGTTGTTCGCAATCCTTTATGTGTTCAATACAGTAATTGAGTTTCGTCCTGTCTCTTAAGGTTTTTTTAACATTTCTTATTGTATCAATAACATCAACACATCGGCATTATTTTGGTACTAAAAATAATGTAAAATATAGCATACCTAGTTGTCAACCATTCGGAGTTTGACAACTAATATTATCATGTTTTATCAAGATGATTTCTGACACATCGTCATCAGAGTAAAGTGAAAATAGCCAATAATTTTTTTCTTGAAACCAGCACTTTCCTATGCAGTATCTGCAAGTTCTGGATTAGGTATTGATAGTTTCAACGAGTTAACCTATCGCCCACAATAAAGGCGTCTACCAGTACTCTAGCAGAGCAAAGTGTGATACGCCCCTTAATTTATATCATTGCTTGCTTCGCTCTCGTTTGCTCTTATTGCCGTAGCTAATCAAACGCTTGCCGATACTGTATGCTGAAATGTGTCATAAGTAGAGTCTATTCACGGGGTGAAAACTAGGCTTCCTAGAATTACACGTTCCAGTGCCCACACTTTCTTAAAGATAGTAATTTTTAGTATTTGTTTCTATTGTTCATTCTATTAATTGCCTTTACTATGCAGCTTATCGATTGTTTTTAAAATAAAGTAACTCAGAACTCACCACCTTCGGGATAGCCCTTCAAACGCATGGTGTTCCCAACACACTTAGTGAATGGATAACAAACATGCTCAAATGGAGAGCCGTCCGAATAAATGTGGGGAACATAGAGACTAGAGGCATGGTCAATAGAGGCTGTCCACAGGGTGGCGTCCTATCACCCCTACTGTGGGTTATGGTCGCCGACAGCCTCGTACACCGCCTCAATAACTCTGGTTTCTTCACAATAGGTTATGCAGATGACATTACCATCTTGCTAAATGGAAACTTTGAGGGCTTGCTTTGCGAACTTATGCAAACAGCCCTCAAGTTGGTCGATAATTGGTGCACAGAACACTTTCTCTCAGTTAACCCCCAGAAAACTGAGCTAGTACTATTCACCAAGAAAAGGAAACTACCAAATATGAAAATGCCCAAATTATCGGGCAGTCAACTCCACTTAGCGAGTGAGGTCAAGTACCTGGGGGTCATACTTGATCGCACTCTGAATTGGAAGAGACAATTGGAAGTTAAGATAAACAAGGCATGTGCGGCATTCTGGCAGTGTCGCAGGGCGGTCGGTAGGTCTTGGGGTTTCTCACCCAGAATCTCCCTCTGGCTATACACTGCTGTGATAAGACCCATGCTTTGTTACGCAGCCATAGTCTGGTGGCCCAGAGTAAGGCAAAAAAACAGCAGCATCTCAACTGGAGCATGTTCAAAGACTGGCATGTCTCTGCGTTACTGGTGCGATGAAAACGACGCCTACAGATGCAATGGAGACTATACTCTGCATACCCCCTTTAAATCTGTACATAGAGGAAGTGGCGTTGAGGACTGCTCTGAGATTGCAATCTGTAGGCCAATGGTATATTAAGGGCACGGCTACGAGACATGCCCGCATCCTAGAGGAGGCTACAAAACAAATGCCTCTTCTGGGAATGGGAACTGACCATATCCCCCCTATATATAACTTCAACAAGAACTTTGAGGTGAGTTTGAATGTGTCCGGTAATGACGAGCCGGACATATCAATCTATACCGATGGTTCAAAAATGGACTGTGGATCAGGAGCTGGGGTTTACTCAGAAGACCTAGATCTTCGATAATACCGCTAGGCACACATGCCACTATCTTCCAGGCGGAACTAGTAGGGATCCTGCAAGCGGTAATAGAAACCACGAAGGCAAACGTCAGTGGTAAAACGGAGCGCATATCAACGGACAGCAGAGCAGCCCTGCTTGCCTTAAACAATTGTAGGACAGGCTCGGGGCTGGTTCTGGAAATTAAAAAGGCCCTAGATGTGCTCGCACAAAATAATAGTGTCCAGCTCCATTGGGTGAAAGGACATGACGGAATTCAGGGTAACGAAGAAGCGGAAACTTTAGCCCGCAGGGGATCTGAGAGCGCCCTGCATGGTCCAGAACCTGCAATAGCGCTCTCAGATTCAGTCCACAGTTCCCTGCTAAAGAACTATACACTCAAACGCCATGCGGACTGTTGGGGTGGTCTGAGCAACTGCAGACATAGCAGAATGGCTTTGGGCACACCCAGTCGTAAGCTAGGCAAACACTGTCTCCAGATGTCCAGGAGTAATCTGCGCATTTATGTAGGATTGCTAACAGGACACTGCAGACTAAACAAACACCTCCATACACTGGGAGTTATAGACAACCCCAAGTGTAGGGGGTGTAACCTGGATGACGAGACCGCCGAGCATGTGCTCTGTCACTGCCCTGCTCTCTCAATGAAAAGAGGATCCATACTGGGGCACTTACTGGGATCCACTTACGGGGGCAGCACAATGGGCCCGCTTATGAGGCCTGAGTGCACGTGAGCGTAAGCTCACTCCCCGCCAAACAATCCAGATCCAGATCCAGACTCACCACGAAGACTTACCTGAATATCAACTTCCTCACACGTAGATATCACAAATTTCTGGCCCATCCAAAAACATTATATTTTTACAACTTCCGATTTTGTTTCAAATTTTGGCAATAATTGTTGAGAAGCTATTCTAGAAGGGCCATGGAGAGGAAATACGGGCCCGAGTGAGAAAAATATGGGCTCCCATTGTAATAATATTATAATAAAATCGAAGCAAGATTTAACTTATTAAAGGACCCCGGAACAAAACCCATGAAAATGTTTATTCGGTAGAATCGGCTGAAATTTTGGTGTTTTGTAATTCAAGTCATGCTGATCAAAAGATCTTATGACATCGAGCCAATCCTATGGACAGTTTTTGAGATACAGCTTGTCAAAGTTAGGTAATTTGCGTCATTTTTGACATTCAAGAACTTTTTACTCCTAAACTATTAACTTAAGCAAAAAATTGCAAAGATGGAAATATTTTTGTTCTAGTCCAATAAAGCTCAAGAATTTTTTTCAGAATTTTTTTATCAAATTTTAGGTTAGGTAAAATATATATATGTCATATTCCGGCATGCTTCGGTGGGGTTGGCTGAAACTTTGCTATTTTGTAGTTAAAGTCATGCTGATCAAATATTCCCATTGCACTGAGTCTATCCTATGAGTGGTTTTCGCTCTAGGAGTTCCTGAAGGACTTAACAACGAGGTAACAGGTAACCTATATATACGTGTTTATGAATGGCTTCCAGCGTGTTTATGTACTGCGTGCATACGTTTGTGTGTATATATGTGCCAGTGTATAGAGGGTTCTCCGGAAATATCGATGACAATCTTCTGGTGCAGATTCTACATGCAAAAATATGTTCGCAAATACCTTGAGCTACGGCCCTTTGAAAATGGCACCCAAAAATTAATTACTATTTTATATTTCAGAAACCATTTGATTTACAGGGACGTGACTTTATACGTATATTGAACAATAATACAAGCTTACTTTTACATTATTTTTTTTAAAATATTTTTTACCGTAAGTGGGTGGTATTGAGGGAGGCTGTTGAGAAAGCTTTCGATACCGTATGGATCCCGGGACTGCTTCATAAACTAAACGCACTGGACTTCCCCATGCACATAATGAAACTTGTTCACTCTTTCCTGACAGGCAGATCGCTGCAGGTCAGAGTGAATAATAAACTATCAACTCGGCGGGACATTCGCGCGGGCGTCCCCCAGGGATCATGCCTGTCACCAAAACTATACAATCTATATGTCTCCGACTTCCCGGAATTCCCGAATTCGAACCTTGCCAAGTACGCCGATGACACGGCCATGTACGTGCATTCGCACAATGCACAGGCAGCTAATATGTTGCTAAAGGCGCACGTGGCCCGTGCCACGGCGTATTACGACAGGTGGAAAATTCGGATCAATGCCGAGAAGTCGGAATCAATTCTATTCACGCGCCGTTTCACCGAAAATCGGATTCTAACACCACTTTCGATCGGGGGTCGCCAAATTCCAATTAAACGGTGCGTGAAGTATCTAGGGGTGAACTTGGACAAGAGACTGACGTTCAACATTCACATAAACGAGACAATACGCAAGGTCTACTCCATGTCCAGGAGTCTGTATCCGCTCCTGGCAAGGAGTAGCGGACTCAACAGAACAAATAAAAAATTGTTGTATACGATGGCGATCAGGCCGGCCATCACATACGCGGCGTCGGTGTGGTGCAGCATACCGACCACGACAATGAGGAAACTCCGAGTTCTCGAACACAAATTTATGCGCCTCATCTCTGATTCGGGCAGATACACCTCCCTCAGAGATCTATATAATCGTTGCCACGACATAACGCCACTAGCGGACTACGTCCAAGAAATCTCCCAAAAATTCTATCAATTCAAACTGGGCGATAGTCCGCTAACCCGCAACATAACACGAATCAGACAGCATAATGCAATCCTTTTCGATATCCGACACCCCTTACCATACCAGGCGTTGCCTATCTTTCGGCAACCTCTCTAACCACACTTCCCTCTACGACAACTTCTCCTTTCCCCACCTTTAATCTTCACCAAAACCTACAACCAACCCCTCTCTATTCCCTTTATTTGTTTTTACCATTTTGTTCCTTGTCTATTTTTTCTCTCTAAATTCAGTCTCGACCAATAAATTCTTAACAAACTAAAATTTCACATAACATTACACACTTTTAACTATCCACGACACTTTCCTGGCGTCAGGAAGACTACCAGGGTGGAATTGTCTCAAACGGGTTTTTTCGTTGAGTTTTGTTTTCCCGTGCCAGCAATCAAAATTTTTAAGTGTTCGCGTGTGCGCGAAATCGATAGTTTTTTACAGTTTTTAATTTTAATTATTTTTAAGTATCCTTGTGTACTACGTTATACGATACCGTTAAATTTAAGCCTTTTTCCATTAGGCAGGAGTTTTAACTCAGCAAATAATTTTCGTCACCGCCAAACCGGACCCTACCCGCCCAGTCTCACACCCACCTCGGCGATGTTCGCCGTGGTTGTCTGGCTGGCTCCGGGCCGGACTCCGGAATGGCGCATTATTGTACCTTGTGAAACATTAATAAATGCTTGTTGTTGTTGTTGAGAGAGGCTGTCGATATTTTGCATTAATTTCTTATGTCTTTTTTTTTTCACTTTGGTACAAGAATGTCATTCACTAATTAAAAATACACAAAAAATATCCTCTTTCATTTTAGTCGTAGGACGGGACCGTTTGTGAGAAAATTCGTTTTAATGAGTTTGACGCGGAACCGCTGAAAACACAAGCGTATTATGGTTTTTGAAAATCACATAAAATATCCATCAATGATTCTTCTTCGAACGATACATGATGCTGGAAACAGAGCACTTGTTCCTGAAAATTCTGTGGATGTTCTCAATATTTAAAAACTAAAAAAAATATTGAAAAACAACAAAAAGCAAAAATAAACAGATAGAAAGTGAAACAAAAAAAAAATGGGATCACCCTGGTTGACAATGAGAACGCTCTCATAAGAAACATAGTGCCGGTAAGAGCAGGCCCCTTGACAAAAGTAATCACACACACACGTACGCACGCACGTACACAGACGCGCTGGAAGCCATTCATAAACACGTACATATAGATTACCCGTTACATCGTTGTTAAGACCTTCAGACACCCCTGGAGCGAAAACCACTCATAGGATAGATTCAGTGCAAGAGGATTTTTTGATCAGCATGACTCTAACTACACAATAGCAACCAATCCCACCGAAGCATGCCGAAATATGACATATATATATTTTACCTAACCTAGAAATTGATAAAAAAAAATCTGAAAAAATTCTTGAGCTTTATTAGACTAGAACAAAAATATTTCGACCCTTGCAATTTCTTGCTAAAGTTAATAGTTTAGGAGTAAAAAGTTCTTGAATGTCTAAAATGACGCAAATTACCTAACTTTGACAAGCTGTATCTCAAAAACTGTCCATAGGATTGGCTCGATGTGATAAGAACTTTTGATCAGCATCACTTGAACTACAAAATACCAAAATTTCAGCCAATTCCACCAAATCAACATTTTCATGGGTTTTGTTCCGGGGTCCTTTGGGAAAAAACTTATACTAGAAATTTAAATTTGTAAACCGGGCCCCTCAAGTGAGCTCGGGCCTGGGGGAAATTACCTCTTTACCACCCCCCTCTCATTGGGCCTGTATTCTAGACCTAAAAAATTATCTCTGACCTCTGATTCACAAACTGATAATGCTTCCATCGAGAACAGCAAGGAAAATTGGGGGCTCAGTAATCGTAACCAGTTTCAATTCTGTTCAGCCATATTAGTGCCTTGAGGTAAAGCTTTAACCCCAAAAGTTCTGTGACTGGTCCGCAGGACACCTACCCCCCGTTTTTGAGGGCGGGAAATACGGGGGGACAATATTTTCCGACCTATCCTTTACCCGCTACCTCTAAACCGAAAAAAATCACCCCTTTTTCCGATTTTCCGGTGCTAGGTTTGCGAGGACTTGGATCCGTTTTTTTTCTCAATTCGAATAAAATAAGTAAAGATTGACTATAGCTGACTTAACCCATCCACGGAGGTTGAATCTACGCCCACCCCCAATAACGAAATACCACGAAAGCAATGAAAATTAGCTGGAAAATGGTATATCTCCGTTTTTGAGGACAGGGAACAGGTTGGTGACAATATTTCCCAACTTACCCTTCAGCTACTAGGCCTAAACCGAAAAAACCATCCCCTTTTCCGATTTCCCGGTGCTAGGCTTGCGACGGTTTGTCGGATAGGATTTTTTCTCGTAAGTTCGAATGCAATAAGTAAACCTCGATCAGACGAAGCCCAATTAATCCGGGGGTTGAAGCAGCCCTTACTTTTCCTTCAGTAGTTTGTAGGAGACTCATAGGTATATCTAGATATTTTTGTTTTTTCATTGATTATAATGTAAAAATGTTTTCGTTTTTATTAATTCAATGATCATTCATTACATCTGGTTATATACAATTCTTATTCTATGCTAATAGATCTTTTGACGCTTACAATTATAATCACACTGCTCGTCCGAGTCGATCTGGACGTTACAGTCCATCTCGATACATTCATAATCATCATATTCATGGTCACTATTATCATTAGAATTATCGTAATAATAATAATAATAACACACCTTTATCCCCGAAGGCTCTGGAAAGGCTTTGTACGGGAGGGACTACATATTTGGAGACAATGGACACACACACCCGATATCCGAGTACACTGTGATTAATTTCTTCTTCAAAAAAATACCAGTGCCACGGTCGGGAAATAAACCCGGGACCCTTAGGTGAGAGTTAAGTGTGCCAAGGAGTCATATCATCATTATCATCATCATTATCATATTTACCATTATGATCAGACATTATCATTTCTGGAATTAAATTTATGTCGTAATCAAGATTATCATCGTCCTGTTCAAGTGTTTCCTATACACGCACGCAATTATTACACTCGGTACTCTTACAATTCTTATAGAACGAGCTACATTTAACATATAGAGCCACATCGCTTAACACACCCACCCTTGTAAGTATAATTAGTTTGCTTAAAAAATGAATCTGGTATGAGTTTCTCTGAAGAGAATTTCCATCACAAGTTTACTGGATTTATGTTATTATTCAAAAGCCAGGCTTGACATACTTTCAGTATACTCTAAAAGCATACTCGCGTATGGCTGCCGCTGTCAGGGGAAATTTACATATATCCATATTCTTATCTTGCTAAAACATGAATTGGAATCTAATGTCATTGAAATTTCCTTCGGAAGGATATTTTTTCAAATATAAAAAGCTGACTAATTTTAAGGCTACCTTACATAGGTCAATAGGTAATGCATTTGCAACGAGAAAAATTTCCGATGCCGTTGCCAGATCATCGTAGTTACTTAAAATGTCGAAAATGTTTAGTTTTCCTTGCCTAAAGAAGGCAAATGTTGTATCGCAGCCCCCGAAAGCACTTCGCAAATGAAATTGATTTTCTTAGCTCGGTCATGTATAATATAAATAAAGGCTTATTATCGTTGTTTTCGTGGTATTTCGTTATTGTGGCTGACGGTAGTTTCAACCCCCGGGGGTGGGTTAGGTCACCTGTGGTCAATCTTTATTTATTTTATTCTAATTGACAAAAAAACCCAATCCGACAAGCTCTCGCAAGGCTATCGCCGGAAAATCGGAGTAGTGGGTGAAGGGTAGGTCGAAAAATATTGTCACCATCGTATTCCCCGCCCTCGAAAACGGGAGGGAAGATGTCACTCAACTTTTGAGATTTTTGCCTTTTTCTGGTTTGCCCCAAGGGGCTCCATGCTTCGAAAGTAATAATAATAATAATATAGCATTTTATTGAGTCATAAATAATTCAATGTGCTAATGACCGAGGTCCTTCTATCTTCGAAATGAATTTTAAATACCATTTATTTTCTAATTCCGTTCGTGCCAGTTATAGATTTTAAAATGCAATCCATAGACAATCATCGATACATAATCGATCACCACGTAATCACCAAGCATGGCATCAAGATATTTTCAGGACCAGCACAGTGTACATTGACTTGAGCCATTCTTAAACTGGGTAGCAGATATCGAGATCGTTTAACCATAATATATACATTAACTAGTCCGTATTTAACTTGGTACTTTACCTATGTTTCAAACCACGTTGGAATATAAACTTATCGAATAAATTATAACAAAATTTTAAATTTCAGGAGGATTTAAATTCCCACAAATAATCACAATATTCTGTTTGCCATTCTCAACTATTTAAAATGTGACATTTTCCTAGGTGTCTACATGCTCTCTGATAAATTTTCTTTTGATATGGCACCACTTATTTCATACAGATACTAATGAACCAGCAAGAGGCCAGAATTTCTGAGCTCTCAATTAGTAAAAATTCTCTACTGAAGAAGCTGAAGAAATTATTGCCAATAATGACAATGTTTCCGAGTACACAGAGATTCTTAATTTTGAAACTGGTGACTGAAGCATCATCATCGGTTTGTGGATCAGAGGCCGGAGATGGATTTCCTAGGTCTAAAATAGCTCCTCAACAATTATTGCGGTAATTTTAAAGAAAATCTGACTTGTGAAAACTGTTAAATATAATGGAATTGAGTAGTGGGTGGCTGGAACTCGGGATGCAGCTATCTCTTTGTGGTGAGTTCTATGTTGTTGTGTTTGAAACTCAAGCAAAGAATTGCATAGTAAAGGAAACTAACACAAACACAACAGTTATTTTAAAAACTCTTTAAGTGCGTGGAGTCTCCACGTATAGGTCTTTTAAAATTTAACAATGAAGTTTTTCGCCACACTCTAATCGTCATATTATCGATAGTTTAAATGCTGATCCTTAGTACAGTGATTCAAACCATCCAGAGACATAAACAAGTAAAAGAATACGACATAACATAGTGTTACACAATGCCCCTGAGATTGGCTACACAGTCGTCTATATCTTCTTTATCTTTTGTAGTAGTCGGCCACGTCAAAAAGCAATTTCGACTCGTTTTTGTGTGCTCAATCATGGACCTTTAAAACATATTACTTTAAAATAATAATGAAACATAATTTATGTACACGCCTCTGGCGGTAGGGTGTAACTCCCTTAGGAAATATTTCCAGCCTCACCTTTATAAGAACGTTCAGTATTACTATTACTGCGTGTGCTGCCACGTCCTAAATGGTCGATTATTTCTACATCACCTTGTATATTACATACCAAAATAATAAAGTAATTGTTATGATAATTATGGTTATATCTACGAAATCAACAGCGATAATCTTTTCATCAATAAAAGTTTTTTTTGAAGTGATAAGAATCTGAGAAAGTAATTCAAATTTAATGTGGATTATCCATATAAACTCTGTTTAGATTGAAATATTTTCAGGCTATAACCATAAAATTTATGCATTTATACATTTTCCATATTTCGTCTATTAAAAAACATAAACATTAGCTAGTAAGAAACGTGATCTTGTGGGACCAGTTGAAATCGATAAAGCTAATACCATATATGATTGTAAAATATTACCTGGCCCTGAACGCGCGGATATTTAGCACACTTGTTTTAATCACAAAATCAAACATTAACAGAGAAAACATTTACAGAGGGATATACCTCTATAAGTGAACAGATTAATAAAATCCCCGTTATTTAATATGTTAATATTAATAATTTGAAGTAACATTATTAATACACACTGTTGATATTCTATAATACCAATGTACAAAAATACTTTAAAACAAAGTAGAAAATTGTACATTCCATAATGGAGGACACACTAAAGGATCTTGACCAATATTTAATTCCGGAAAAGATTTGCCAATGGACAATAGCTTAATGGCTAATCTGTCTCGATTTCAAACTAGGCATTCTTAGTGGAGCGGATATGGGTCTGGTTTAATGTGAAACATTTTTTTTTATAATTAACCATTCAAGAAGTGGTTTCATTTCAACTATAAATTATACAGACTCGCCTTCTTTGTACTGCTTTGCCAGATTTATGCGCAAGTAACGTTTATTTAAAAACCGCTATCTAAGGAATCACTACTTTCACATCCAAATATTCGATAGGGTGGGGGCGGCTGATGACAAAATAAATTTGGTCTTTGGTTTTTGTACACACTACATCATAATTCTACTTTTTTATCACTTTTAATAACAGTGTGGTGGTGGAATTGAGGGTGGCTGATGTGAACAAAAAATTGTGGGCATCTGTTCTTTTACACATACTAAATCACATTCCTATTTTTTTACCCCCTTTAATAATGGGGGCGGGGGGGGTAGCAATGGGGGTGATAGTGGTGTGGATGGTTGATGTCAAAACAAATTTTGGAGTTTTCGGTTCTTGTACACACACTAAATCACAATTTATTTTTTTTTTCACTCCCTTTGATAATGGGTGGAGGTGGTACTGAGAGGGTGGTACAAGTAGAGGATACGTAAACCAACAGAGGGTGGCTGCTGCCAAAAACAATTCTAAAGCCTTTGGCTCTTGCACACACATTAAATCACAGTTTTATTTTTTTATTCCCTTTAATAAAAGGGTCTTGGTGGTAATGGAAGTGGCTGATGTCAAAACAAATTTTGGGGTCTTTAGTTCCTATACGCACAATAAATCACAATTTTGTTTCTTCCACTTTAATAATGAGGTGGGGATGGTAATGGCGGTAGTAGTGGGAGTGGCTGTTGCCCCAAATTTTTTTGAGGCCTTTGGTTCTTGTAAATACAATAAATCTCAATTTTATGGACTCTTGCTTGCTTTATCGATTTACCCCCTCAACCTTTCAACGGAATAAGATCAAAATATAATCCAGTTTCAGATCTCGCTGTAATACCTAGGTGTACCAAACCAAGTCAATATCATAAATCATTCCAGAGTAATCGTGCGCACAAAAACCTTACAAACAGAGAGACACATTTTGCTTAAATTTGAAATCTCGACGTTTCAAGACATTCTAAGACTATTTGAACAAAAAAAAAGTTCAATTTTCTTAAGATTACTATACTTAGACGTGTAGATCAGATCAAAATAGATGATTTACTCGTATACCGAATTGCAATCCTTATGGAGATATAGCTCCCCAATGTATCAGGTAGCATTTAGAAAAACATTAATATTTTGAAAACTGACTTACAATGTTTCAATTTGGTACAAAAAAGCGCTATTATTAAATTTTCAATTATTTCTTGAATAAAGATTAAAACCCAGCCTTAGTTTTTCGTTCTTCTAAAAAATCCTAAGAACAAAAGTCCAAGCCATCGAACGAAAGAAGGATTAGCTAACAGGAACTACGTAAAAAATCTCTTTCTGGGATACTGCTACACTGTATTACAGAAAGAAACTCTAGCTATACTTGACGTGAACGCGAGATCACAAGTAGAGGATACGTAAACCAATAGACCTCCATCGCATTTGAAATCAGGCGGCACTAGGAGCATTAGTCTCTAATAAATTGTCATCTAGACTCATATGGTACTACCACGAGGAGCTTAACATTTTGGATGAGTGGAACAGACCAAGGCATTCTAAAATAGCCGCTAATGAAAAAGATGACAAACTTGACAGTCAAGGAACAGTTAATATGTGGCCCAAAACTCGTCAAGAACAAACACAACAATCACTGACAAAATGTTACAAGTTGTGATAGTAAAACATTCATCAGCCATGTCTAAAGTAAACAAAGCAATAGCTCTCAAGGAACACGTTTCAGTTAGGAATAATAACAAGACACTAACATGATATTTTCTTGTTAAGGAACAACTGCACACAATGGGAAATACGAAGGCGACTGCAGATTATGTGGAAAGGAATTAGAAACACAGGACCATATCATAATTAATTTCAAGGCTCTGCGCTGGTTAGGAGTAGATATTGTCTCTATAAACAAATAAAAACACAGCGGAAAATCATTAATACACGTCCAATCACGGACCTGTATTACTTGATCAGTGGCACATGGGTGATAAAATTAGACTATGATAAGAAGAGCAATATAAACACAGGGGACTGCTCGGAGTTCTTATCGAGGAGAATAATTTTCATGAATTACAAAGTATAGAAGAAGAAGAATGGATGGAAGAAATAGCTCTACGAAGTTTCAAGGATCATCAACCTGTATTGAACTGTATT
Organism: Rutpela maculata; assembly: GCA_936432065.2. Classification (NCBI taxonomy): domain Eukaryota; kingdom Metazoa; phylum Arthropoda; class Insecta; order Coleoptera; family Cerambycidae; genus Rutpela; species Rutpela maculata. Next base: position 286,851,552 of record OW386285.2, on the reverse strand, counting down.
AAGTACCTTGCTTTTAGGGTTTTAAAGGTGCCTGAATTGTCTATGAAATCGAAATCCTGTAAATCAAACAGTTCCCAATTTTTTGTTTTTGTTTTTCGAAATCTCAGCGGAGATTTTCGAACGCTATACCCCTAAAGAGATCTAGAAACTCATGTTGAATCACCATATCTTGATACGCATACTTACGAAACTCCATGTATACAGGGTGTCCCGAAACTCCCGCCTTCCCTTTTAGGTGCTCCATGCAAAAATAGTAAGAAAAGTTCCTGTAAACATGTGTCCGGAAATGCTTCCTAAGGGAGCTACGGTCCTCTAAGAATGGCGCAAAAATAGGTGTTTTTACTAATTATCTCGGAAATGATTTGGGACAACTTTATGAAACTTGGTTAACTTTTTTCGATTATTAAAGGTTATTGATTTACAGTGTTAGCCAAAATAAATTTTATCCAAGGACGGAGAAACGAGGGGTCGGTGTCCTTTGTTTCTACATATTAATTTTTCCATTTGACATCTATAGTATTTTAATCCCTGATTATGATTATCTGGTTAATTTTGCATAAAAAAGGGCCTCTTTACAATTAGCCATATGGCAAGCCGTTTTCGAGTAAAAGCGGTCTAAACGAAATATTGCGTATTTGTTTGGTAAATGCAGGGCCGGATTAAGGATCGACGCGCCCCTAGGGTAATCATGTACTTGCGCCCTCTTATTCATAATGGAAAAAAAATTATAAGCGGTTTCAAAATTGATAAGGTGGGGGGAGGGAGGAATCTAAAAAACATTTTTTATCGAGATTCAAAACTGAGGAGCGGGGGCAAACTTTTGTTTAATCCAGATTCTCAATTTACGTAGTGAGGGGGGGTAGAAATATGAAAAAAATAATGAGCGAAGGGGAGAAATCTGAAAAATATTTTTTTTGTCCAAATTCGAAATTTACGAGCGAAGAAGGGGAGAAATATTGCATTGTCTCCTTTAGGCTGTAGCCTAGTTAGCCATATGGATAATCCGGCCCTGAGTGGCCAGCGGCTACAATAAAGAGCAGGGCCATTACTATAGGAGCGGAAACATATAATATCTATCTCTTTCCGTTTCTATTTTCCTATAAATAATCCTGTAAAATGTTGATATAGTTGGAAAGGAACATATAAGAGAAGTAGACATTTCCTTAATTGGTACAAAAAATTGAGCTGGCACGTGCCGGTCAAAGCGTTTTTCACTTTCGCACTTTCGGACGAAAAATGGGGCCGGCGCGGAAGGTATAAAGATGTGTACAGACGATCCAACCACCCAACCACCCAACCAACCAACTTCTCGGCACACTTTCAAAATTGCCATGACATCTCGTAAAAGTGAGCTGGTCTGCTGGAATTCCAGCGTCTTCAAAGCGTCTCAGCTCACTTTTACGAGTTCGCATAGCAATATTCAGTGTACCGAGAAGGTCGGTTGGTTGGTTGGTTGGTTGGTTGGATCGTCTGTAGACCCCTATATAAAGTGCAGCGCAGGTCGGGTATTTTTTTGTAGTATCCACGGGTTTAGGTAAACATCTCTTCGCTGAACTCTACAATACAGAGAGGTAATAAATTCGATAATTTTATCTTAATAAAATAATCAAATAACAAATAAATAATTTATAAAAAAAAAGTACCGACGCGACGTAGATATAAAGGTTGGCTGGTTGGTTCGTCGGCGGCAGGCGACTCGACGAACCAACCAGCCAACCTTCTCGGTACACTTTGAAAATTGCCATGACAACTCGTAAAAGTTAGCTGGTCTGCTGGAATTCCAACGTCTTCAAAGCGTCGACAGTGTTGACTCCAGCAATTTTACGAGTTCGCATGGCAATCTTCAAAGTGTACCGCGAAGGTCGGTTGGTTGGTTGGAAGAAAGGCCTCAGGCTATACCCGGAAGGATTACGGCAATAAAAACTTCAGACATCGATAATTACTTTAAACGTATGAACATTTTCTATTTCATATTATTTACTTCTCTCTCAGATTCTGATATCTCCAAAAATTAAATATAAGTAAATGAATAGTTAGGTATTTTGGTTTTATAATTTTTAATATTATATGGATATAATTATAAAATACAACCAAAATAGTTACATAAAATATACATAGGCTTATACAAATTTATTAATTTCGGCCCAGATAAGACGGCGGAGGGTACAAAAGCTTTTTATGCTTGTCTTTGCTTAAACAAACAATTTTTTACTATTATCCCAAGAATATTTGTGGCTGCTTTTTTCGCCAGCTCTTATGCATTATACAACTCTACAATACATTTTATTTTCAAAGGTTAATGGTAAATAGTAAATGTCATCCGTCAGCCATCGGGAGATAAAATTAGTGAGTTTTGAACTGCTGAAGCGCCCCCTCGCGCTTCGGCGCCCCTAGGCTATAGCCTATTTAGCCTTATGGATAATCCGGCCCTGGGTAAATGCGCATTATTTATTTTTCAAAGTAGGCGTAAAACAATAACCTTTATTAATCGGAAAAAGTTCACCAAGTTTCATAAAGGTGTCCCAAATCATTTCCGAGATAATTAGTAAAACACCTATTTTTGCGCCATCCTTAGAGGGCCGTAGCTCCCTTAGGAAGCATTTCCGGACACATGTTTATAGGAACTTTTCTTACTATTTTTACATGGAGAATTAGCACCTAAAGGGGAAGGCGGGAGTTTCGGGACACCCTGTATGAAGAGAAAGTTGCGTTAAATTTTGTGCCTAGATGTTATTGATAAAACTCTAAGATGCGTGTAAAAGTAACTGAATTTAAAGATATCCAAGGAAAACCACGTTAGTGGTATGTTATATTGTTATTGTAAATGAGTGACCTAGAAATATCATACAAAACCGCAATGACACCAATAATAAATATGAATATTATATGCAATTTATGTTAATACTTGTTTGTTCAGTCATAATAGTTTTGTCTAAAAGTCTGAAATAACAAATAATTTTATAATGGTGTAAAAATATTTAATATTTAGTAATTATGTATGTCCTTAATGTCAATAAAGTAGACATGATATTAGATTGTTAACGTCGAGTTTAGTCCTAGAAATGTTTATCATTTACTTGGAATATATAAGTTCCACTATAAGAACGAGTGACATTTTAAAGTGTTATAAGTTATATTAAAATTGAATTATAAGAGATACATTATTGAATGGCATCATTTTAAACCGCCTTCAAAAATAATAAAGAAGGTCACTAAAAGTATGAACTTTTACTTAATTTTACATGTGCCTATCTACATATTAGTGGAATATAACGACGTTATTCTCCTTGTTATAGACTATGACTAGTAGTACCCTTCTATTTCTATCGATTTCTATCGTTCAGTTTCACTCCACCAACTTGGAACTAACTGAACATTTTTTAAACCTGTCCTATAAGTATTCCGATCAAAGAAAAAATTGTTCCAGAAAATTTTCCTTGCAGTTTTCGAATAGGCAAACCACATAGTCACCCTCAAAAATATTAACTCGTTCCCCCATCTTAGGACTAAGGGAACATTTTTTTGTCTGTCCTGTTCCGGCGAAAGAAGAAATATACCCCAAAACAATAATAAATTTCAACTTATTGTTATTATTATTGTTATTAACTGGATCCGCCAACTTGGAACTAGGCTCTTTCAAGACCCACAAATTGTTTTTCCTTTGTCCTCTTATAGCCCGGGAGACAGCGTTGCATTTATGGTGATTTTATGCCGCTTGATTTTGTGCGTAATCGATAGTCTAGATATGGCTAGCAATAGAAACAAGCGTCGGCTGTCAGAATCGTGATGGGTCTGGTCGTGAGAAAACTTTTATTATGTCAAAACAAAATTCAAAAATGATTTCAGGTCTAATTTAAAACTAATTATTTCATGAAATTATTTGACGTTTTTAATAAATTTTATAGTTTAGGAGGCTGTCCGTGAACATTGTTTCCATGCCAACGAAATATGGTTGAGTCTTTGCTTTTGACGCGTCTGCTTGTTCAAGATGTGGAAAGAAATTAAACCGTTTTGTGCATTTTGTATGAAGAAAAATGAAACTTTAATAACTTTTTGTAATGATATTTTAAAGAGGTATAATGATATTTTAGTAATTCGAGAAGAATATAATTTATCTATGAGTAATGCTGGAGTTCCTAAAGAGGTAAACAATTTTTAGTATCACCCTAAGTGTTATAAAGCATTTTCCGCGTTACCACAAAAATATAGGCCGCTTCTTCAATCTGAAACTTCATCAGCATCAAGGTAAGCTACAAGTATTTTGTAATTTTTGCGATTTATAGAATAGATTTATTTTATTTCACCATTTTCGATGTAATAATAATTAGTGAAGAATTTTCACCACGCAAAAAAAAATTATTCTCTAATAAATGTTTATTTCTCTAACTGGCAGGAAGAACCAGGCACAAGCGACCATGGTGTTGATGATGTTGATACTAGCTACCAAGTTGTTGAAGAGGAACCAATTCCAGTTGACGACGAAGAAATCGATCAAGCCTGCTATGGATACTTCAGTGCAACAATTGGATTTATAAAATACATTAGAAGACAGCTCCAGTGAACAGACAGATTCGGTTTGTACTTTTTGCAATAAAAAGCGGAAGAAAGTTCACGGTCGTGAAGAAAAATTACAACCTTGTTTAATGGACAATGTTATGGACACATAGACGATCGAAGCTAGCAAAATGTGCGATGAAAATTTATTTAGAAAAATAATCGAAAAATGTGATAATAATTCCATTGTTTTTATCATGAAAGCTGTAGAAGAAATTATCAGAATGCTGCACAGTTGCATATTACCGCTACAAAAGGCGAAAAAACCGATTAGGACGTATCTCGCGACAGTCGTAAGAAGGATTTTCAGGAAGTTTGTCGATTTGTTTCAAACAATATAGTAGAAAAGAAACAATGCTATTTTCTCTCATTTGTGAAATCATTATTTATTGGTTTTGTGAAAAACCAAGACATCAATTCATCCACGAACATTGAGCCACATAATTTAAGATCTAGATTGCTAGAAGCATTTCCAAAAAAAATAAACATCGTCTATTCTAACGATTATTTCACTCATTAACGCTGTAGCCAATGAGAGCCCGTTTTTTCACAACATTGCACCAATCAAACGTCATTATTAGTGATAATTCAAGTACCAACATGCAAAATTTATCGTTCTAATTTTTTAGGTCGCTGCAGCGGCAAATATTGTGAAAATTTTTTGACGTTTTGTGTCGTGAAATGTTTTCAGCAAATAGGACAAATCGTGCTTTTAAATGTTATCTATAAATATCTTCTATAGCTTATTACTAATTGTTAACGTAAATTGTAAATTGTAGTACTGTAGGTATTAATAACCTAAAAAGCCAATGCTGTGTAGAACTTATATAGGTTCAGGACAAGTTATATACAGCTTCCAATGGCTTAATACCTAACGTAATTATAAAATAATTTTCACGACTAAAATTAAATATAAATATCTACGAAGTAGACAAATCAGTTATTTCAAGATAAATACACAAATATAGGTACTTACGTATGGTAATTCATCAATCATCAGAAAGCAGCTAACACTTATTTGGAAAATCAAAACTCTGCAGTATCACTATATACATTATAATTCGTTGTACTTAAAGTCTGTCTACTTAAACAAATAAACTTTAGCTTAACTATTAAACTTCTCAAATTAGAAACAAGGATTAAATACATATATATATATATATATATATATATATATATATATATATATATATATATATATATATATACAAGCACTAGTGATATTACATACGATAAAAAAATTGTAAAACCTTATCAGGGTCATTTAGTAAAAAATGACTTAGATATGTTAGAAAAGCAAGACATTTTAGATCAAGCTACATTAATTTTAAGATCAGAAATTAGAAATATTCAACGAGAAACGTTGTCAAACGAACCGACCGCTAATGATCTGATCAAAGGAGAATGTGATATTCCACCTGTACTCGAGGATTTTTATTCGAAAATCGTATGTTCCAGTTTTCGCCGCAAAAATAATGTAAATATTCAGAGAATCGCACAATCGTTTTCTGCTGACGTAATTTATGCGGTAACGGGAGCTAAAATAAAGCTTTCAAAGCACATTTTTTTAGGGATGGCACTGAAAGGTTTAACCAATAGTAAAAAAATCATCAATGTCATCAATAAGTACGGGCACTGCTGTAGCTATACAGTTTTAGAAAAACTGGAAACTGAAGTGACATTTGCTTCAGCACAACAAAATGATGTTTGCCCGGAAGGTATCGTCCGCTTCAAAGATTTATGCACAGGATTAGCATACGAGTCCTTGTTTTTCCTTTTCCTATATGTATTTTTATATTTTTATATTATTATATGTAATGTTTGTCTGCTTTTCGGTATGTAATATTGATGATAATTTATAGCTATTTTCAAATTAAGCTTATCTGGTTAATTAAAAATAAATGTTAGTTTTTAGTTAATTATATTCTCACTCTGGAGTATTGTAAAGCAATTGTGACAATACCTTGTACTATGTATACTTCTGGTAAATAAAATTATCTAGGTATCTATCTATCTATCTATCTATGCTATGAAAAGTAGATTAATATCATAAATTTTAGTTTAAATTGATTTCATGTCACTTGAAATTTATAGAAATGATTATTTAAACAATATATTAAATGAAAATGTACGTCAGCTATTGCTATAAAGGGGGAAAGATCGTCAGTTAGATCATACATTGGATTGCACCATACTCAGATTAAAAGCTCGCTCAGCACTTATAATTCTTCAGCTGACGGTCTTACTCCCATTGAAAGAATAGCTGACGATTATTTTTATCATTTTAATAATACAAAGAGTTAGCTGTATAAGTTTCATTGAACCTGAAATGATTTCACATCAATTGTTTTTTATACAGGCTTATATAAGCGGCTGACGTAAAATCCCCCATTATATACGCACTGACTTTTTTAAATTATTATTATCATGTAAACATTTGTTGTACAAATTTTCAAACGACCTGAAGTCATTTTTCTCTCACGGCCAGGTCCACCACGATTTTGCCAGCTGACGCTTGTTTCGATTACTAGCCATATCTAGACTATCGATTACACACAAAATCAAGCGGCGTAAAATCACCATCAAAAATGCAACGCTGTCTCCCGGGCTATTAGGTATTCTAAAGAAAATTAAAAAAAAAAATTATACAGTATTTCTTAAGTATCCCATGTTGTTAATAAATTCTGCTTTAAATAAAATTAAGTCGTAGTTGTTTAATTTGCTTACATGAATGTATTGACGACCAAAACATCTACTTTAAAATCTAAAAACGAATGGCTGTTCCGATATTTTGAAGTTACGCGATGTTTTAATTCTAAATTCTGAGTATTATAATTATTCTAATGTTATTGTCATTTTAACGTTTCACAAATAAATAACGTGTTATTAGCAATTGTTTGTAAGCAACATAACTATTCCGTAGTCAACTTTTCGACGTTTTGTTGTTAATATCATTCCATAGTCTACTTAGCAATTTAAAAAAATGACCTTGGATTTATTTAACAAAAAAATTTTAGGTAATGATATATATATATTTGGACAGGGGTCTAAGAAAAGTTGGGTGTGACTTCCGCTTGAACCGGAAGTTGTTTTTAATGTGAAAATGTCATGGAATTCTAGCTTTAATTACATGTTATGAATAATTCCAAAAAATGAAAATGGCATCTTTCAAAATTAACGAGTTATTCCGTAAGCAATACGTTTGTGGCCACCCAGAATGTGCATATATCAACAATAGACACGTGACAAGAAACAAGTGATTTTATTAGCTGCACATAGCAAAATAGTACAGTATCTAGAGGTAAAAAATATGCTAAACTTCGGAATAATGTCATGTTGAACGGATTTCATTCATTTTTGGCAGTATAATAGTAAATGCTTCACAAAAAAGTTTCTATATTGTGCGGGGGCTTGCTTAAGTGCCACCCCCTCTCAGGGGGTGGCACTTAAAAAAGATATAATATTTATTGGAGCTAAAGTAGAATCAGATTTTAAGAAGAAAAGGTTCTATGCAATTTTTTACATAAATTGACAGTTTTTAAGTTATAACGACTTCAAAATTGCAATTTAAGCTTAAAAAAAGGTATTTATTTCCAAACGGCTTTTGTCAAGTATCTCGAAAAGTATTACTTTATCGAGAAAATGTTATAGACCAATTACAGAAAGTACAAACTGGGAATTTATTATATTTTTTATTTACTGATGTAGGATTAATAGTTTCGGAGATAAATTTAAGTTTACATTTGGCATCCAAGTGTTCATAAGATAATTATTTAGAGTGAGAGTTAAATATCTCAGAAACTGTGACACCTACGTCAAGGATGCTAATAGGTAGAATAATAGGTTATTAATTAAGCTTTCAACTGCTTTTTTATTGGTTTCTGTAGCATAAAAACAAAGAAGTTATGACCGAAGCAATGTGCGTCTACAATTTTTTTTTAATAACAACGTCGCCATTTTGTTACTGTAATTAGCCAGTAATTAAAAAAAAAAAGGAATTTCAAACACTGTTTCTCATTAATATATAGCATGACGTAGATGCTCAAATTTTTTGGTTTGTATACAGAACTTGCTTTAGAAAAAAACACAGTTTAAACTATAAAGGTATTTTCGATAAAACGCAATTTTTTTTTTCCTTTTTCAAATATTTCAAGAAATATTAGTTTTATTGAAAAATGCTCATAAATCGATAATGAATTTCGCTTGTTTATTTATTTACATAGATTTAATAGTTTCGGATATATGAAAATTTACAAATGGCCTCCGAACGTTTATAAGACGAAAAATGCAGTTTAAATGTTAAATATCTCAGAAATTGTGACACCTACGTCACGCATGCTAACAAATGAAATTGAAGACAATTAATTGCTCTTTAAAATTGTTTTTTACTCGTCTCTGTAGCATAAGAAATAAAGAAGTTATGACAGAAAAATATGCGTATTTATATTTTTTTATATAAAAAGATCGCCATTTTGTGACTCTAATTAGCCAGTAATTTAAAAAAATTATCTCAAATACAGTCTTTCGTAGCATTACCTAGATGCCCAAATTTTTTTGCTCATTTAAAGCACTTGCTTTAGAAAAAAATGCATTTTAAACTTTAAAGGTAATTTCGAAGCACTTGGATATCAAATATAAACTTAAATATCTCCGAAATTATTAATCCTACATCAATAAACAAAAAATATAATTAATTTCCAGTTTGTAATTTCTATAATTGGTCTATAACAGTTTTTCGATAAAATAATACTTTTCGAGATACTTGACGAAAGCCGTTTGGAAATACCTTTTTTTTAAGCTAAAATTCCAATTTTGAAGTCGTTATAAATTAAAAACTATCAATTTGTGTGAAAAATTGCAAAGAACCTTTTCTTCTTAAAATGTAATTCTATTTCATCTCCAATAAATATATATATTTTTTAAGTGCCACCCCCTGAGAGGGGGTGGCATCCACCCCCTATAAATTAGCAAGCCCCCGCACAATACAGCATTTACTATTATACTGCCAAAAATGAACGAAATCCGTTCAATATGACATTATTCCGAAGTTAAAACCTCTAGTTACTGTATTAAAAGGTGCATAATTTTACATTTTTATGAATATTTTTATGGCAAAGAAAGATTGGGTTCTTTACGTCAACTGTTATTGGTTTACGCTCCTATACATTAGGCTCATGTGTGAGTTATTGTTTAACTGCATCATTTTGCAATGGCTGGGCAGATTTACTTGACTCTCTGTACACGGTTCAAGAACATCAGCGAGATGGTTGTTTATAAGAAAATGTCATGATCTTGAAAGATAATTATTATAAAAAAAAAATCACAATGTAAAGTCTGTGATAGCATTGTTGCCACTATCTAATTTTTTTATCAAAGTGGACACTTAGGTCCACGTTTAGGCTGCTGCTATGCTCCAAATTCCAATCCAGAGGAGAATTACGGCCTAGTATCTAATACATATTAAAAAATATTGTCTACTTTGTCTATAGACAAAGTACGAAAATGTTGAATATATGCAACTTTAGATAATTTTTGTAAAATTGCACCATCTTAAAGAGGTAATTTGCCGCAATAACGCACGTATGCGAAAATATAGAACGTTTGTTTTTAGTAAATAGCATAAGCCATGGTTTCGCAGACAAGTAGGTAATCTTTACATTACCGTAAATCTAGGTGTAAATATTAATTTAAAAAACACTTTAGTTATTATATGGATTAATTAGTACAATGACAAAGATATCAAAGCAAATAACTGAGTGTGGAATAAAGATATATGTTGTAAATTTTCTGTTAAGAAATTATTTTTATATTGTATAGAATAAAGTAGGTAACTTGCAATAACAACAGTAATAATAATAATAATAATAAATAAATAAGCAGGAGGGGCTCCCTTATATCCAACATATCCTTTGGTGTGTAGCGACACCACTTACTCCAGGCGCGGGTGCAAAACCCGGACCGACAGTGCGAGAGCACCCGGGGGAAAGAGACTTCCCCTCTGGTGTCGGCCGTGGCTTGTTAGGCTAACCACCTAACAAGCCGAAATCTTCTGGCTCCAGGCAACAGAAGACAGGGCCCCCACAATCGACCCCATTCGGATGGGGATCATAGGCAAGGTGGTGGTGCCCAACCGGACGGATTGCCTGACAATGACGACCGCGAGATACATGGACGCTTCGAGTGGACCGATGAGCTGAGGAATGATCTTCTGCTGTGCTATGAAAGCAGTGAGCCCGCACGAAGGGGATACATGGCGTGGTGTCTTGCACACCACGCTCTGTGGTGTGCAAGACACCTGGAACACAGCGCCTTCACGCCGCAAAATCTGCGTGATTATGTATCCCACCTTCGTAGCAGGGGCCATGTGAGAGCTGTTCCTCAGCCGGTAAATGAGGCGGTTGAAGAGCCGCTGAATGAGCCGGTTGTGGAGGCAGTTCTAGAAGTTCCACCAAGCGATACCAGAAGGGGCTGACATCTGGCACATTAACTGTGCCGTATACGCTGCTACTCAGAGCTTAACTCCGGGGGAGAGGCGGAACACTGCCTCCCCACAGGAAAGAGCGGAGCGGCGTACACAAAAGATGGAAATAATCTATTCCGCAAAAAGTCCTCGCGCCTTTTCGAACCACCTCAGCGTGTAGTAGAGAATCCGCCGACTGTAGATCAGGTGGAAAACTTCTGGAAAATGCTCGACGGACAGAAGCTCCCACTCAACAGAGACACTCCAGCCCTGGTACACTTTGAAGCCTTTTGCCAAAGGCTTTAACAACCAAACGAGGTGTGCCAACCGATAACCCCGGAAGAAGTTCGAAGAGCTCTTGAAGGCTCTAAGAACTTTGCTGCTCCAGGTCCCGATGGGATAAATAACTTTTGGTGGAAAAAGTTATCCAGTACCCACCACCATTTGGTCAGAATTTTTAATTCATGGCTAAATGGGGAGCAGCAAATTCCTTCTTGGGTTGTCGAGGGGCGGACAGTGCTGATCCCGAAGAACGGAGATTTGTCTAACCCAAAGAATTACCGGCCGATAAACTGCTTAAACGCATGCTACAAGGTGTTTACACGCATCTTGTACATGCGAGTGCTCCAAGCAGTTGAACGGGTTTACGAACGGATACATGAGCAACGAGGGTCAAAGAGAAGTGTCGCTGGCTGCAAGGAGAACCTGCTGATAGACAGATGTATCATGCAAGACTCCATGCAGTATAAGTGTAACCTCTCTATGGCCTGGATCGACTAACGCAAGGCATTTGATATGACATCCCACGAGCTTATTGTTCACTTGCTCCGATGTCTTGCGGTACCTGGTCCCGTAGTGAGATGTATTGAAGAACTGATGCCGCTCTGGAGGACTCGCTTTACCATAACATCGGGTAATGGCATAGTCCAGGCAGAGCCGGTATTATTCAGAAGGGGAGTATTTCAGGGAGATTCCCTAAGCCCCCTTTGCATCTCACTACTGCCATTATCCGTTTCGCTTCGAAATACCCGTGGCTACAACTGCGGTACCCCCGGCGATAGGAGGCATAAGGTCACCTATCTGTTTTACAGGGATGACCTTAAACTTTATGCCTTCGGAGAGAGGGATTTACGCCATCCCTCAGAGTGGTACAGGAGTACACACAGGCGGTCGGCATGGAATTTGGTTTGACAAGTGTGCACTAGTCCACCTCAAGAGAGGACAATGCACTGACTACGGAGAGGATGCGCAGCTTGTGGACGGAAGCCTCTTACATCATCTAGAGGCCGGAAAGTCGTACACTTACTTGGGTGTCGAGCAACGCTCCACCCAAGAAGTGAGTGTAGTAAAAAACGCTCTCCGCGGCAAGTATCAGCACCGACTCCGACAGATCTGGTCTTCAGAACTGTCGGGGAAGAACAATGTGTCTGCTACCAATGTGCTTGCCGTTTCGATCCTCCTCTACTCCTTTGGAGTAATCAAATGGAATCAAGAGGAGTTGCGACAACTCGATGTAGGAATTCGCAGAAAGATGCATCTCTATAGAAGTCTACATCCTAAATCGTCCGTTCCACGGTTATATCTCCCACGACATTGGTGGGGGGGGGGGGCGTGGACTCTTAAGTTTGGAGAATCTCCATAACAGGATGGTTCTGGATAGAGCCTGTAAGGTCATAAGGAGTTCGGATTCCCTCCTTTGCATGGTCCGAGACCACGAAAGTGTAGGGGTAGGAGCCTTTTTGTTTAAGGCAGCACGTAGAGCCGCCTATGAACTCAGTCTGGTCTTCGACGCTGAGCGGGTTAATCACGACTCTATCACCGAGCTGGAACCTGTTCGGCAAAAAGCCCAAGTCAAAGCTGCAGAAATTAATCTATTTCTGCAGCTACATTCGGATAAGCCATTGCACGTCTTCTATAAAAATATAGAAGACCGCGACTTATCCGAAAGGCTGACCTTTGCTTTCTTAAGGTCAGCTGGACTGAAGTCCGAGACCGAGGGATTCATAATGGCGTGCCAGGATGGTGTATTCAACACACTCGTCTATCAAAGTCGTGTCGTGGGTATAGAGGTCCCTGATGTCAGCTGCAGGACCTGCCGCAGGGCGCCGGAGACAATAATGCATTTGCTGTCGGCTTGTCCAGTATATGCAGTCTCGGCCTATATCCAGAGGCATCACACAACATTACGAGTGCTTTATTATCATTTAAGGCACTCGTATGGGATAGACGAGACACCTATGCTGCCTTACGCTCCGGGGGATATTGAGCCCGTTGTGGGAAACGAGAAGTGCCTAATTTACTGGAACTACTCATTTCCCACCGTCAGGCAAATACAAGCCAATAAGCCTGACGTATTCCTCCTCGACCACCAACTCAAGACAATTTTTGTCGTGGAGTTTTCGGCTCCCGCGGAGACTAACAATGTCTTGAAGGAGGAGGAAAAACGGACGAAATATCGAGATTTACTCTTCGACCTCCGCAGGCTTTACCCTGACCATACTGTTAAGCTAGTGGTCCTGATTATAGGAGCCCTCGGTGGAACGAGACACACACTGCTTTCAGAACTAAGAATCATACCGGCATGCCGAAATTCGGGAGAGATCTTAGCCGGCAAAATGCAGAAAGCCACCATCCTCGGCTCATTACGTCTGCTCAGGGCACACGATTTTCGGACCCAGTAGTCACTCACCCCATGGGCGTGGGGAGTGGCTGCCGGTACTACCAGCTCCCCTCTGTGAGTGTCGGAGCCACAGAGTTTAAAGGGTGACTGGTTTGTACAAAAAAAATGTCTTCATTTCATACAAATATAATATACAAATATTTGTATTCACAGAATAGACGAAGTTCAGTTTTGTAAACTCTTACCCTTAAATCAGTATAAATTATAATTTAAAGAATAAAATTAAAATACATAAGTAAAATCAATAGAAATATAACTAAAGTTATTAGAACCTTTCCCTAATTTCGTATAGTGACAAGTAATTAGTAATTAGTAAGAAATGTATCCCTGCTTTTGAGGTCAGTATGGCTAACAATTTAATACTTTAGTTGTATGTCTGCGCATCTAACAATATTCTGCTCAATTTGAACATGAAGGAGAAGAGAAGTATTTTCTTTCAATTTGCAGATTTTAAAAACACTAAATTTATTTAAAAAATAAATTAAAAAATTAAATTAAATTAAAATAAATTTATTTATTTAAAATAAAGCTGATTTTAAAAACAGAAGATCTGTTTTGAAGGTGTGATCAAACTTTTATTTCTTATAATTAAATTGTTTATAATTTATTATTTGTGGCATATTCATGATTTCTTATGTTTTTTGGGTATTTTGCCACTGTAAAATTATTTAAAAAATTTTGATGAAAAAAACCTCTGCGCCAAAAGGATCAGACAGAGGCTGGTTTTTATACTTCTATTAGAAAATGTCTCACACCTAAAAATATATAAACTGAAACAAAATTGTTAAATGATAAATAGAAAAATTAAAACGAAGGCAGTTGACGTTTCGGAAAATAGTTCTTTTTCCGTTATCAAAACTTTCACTTTTGAGCTTGTCAAACCAGACAGTTCGTTGTTTATGTAATTCCATAGTCACGTGAGACATTAAATTATATTTATTTTATTTTTACTTACTTCGTCTCTGAGGATCGGCAACCAGCTGGTACATAAATCTATAGAATAATTAGAAACACATTTATCCTCATTTAACAAAATAATAGCGGATTCCTTAAGTTTTCTTTTAGTTGAGTTGCTTTATTTTTCCCAAATTTTCGCGGAGTTCCACTGGATCCTATGATTGTAATCCCACGCGTGTTCACAAATTTTTGATTTTTGAAATTCTCCCTTTGATAACGGAAAAAGAACTATTTTCCGAAACGTCAACTGCCTTCGTTTTAATTTTTCTATTTATCATTTAACAATTTTGTTTCAAAATTTTTTAAATATTTTTACAGTGGCAAAATACCCAAAAAACACAAGAAATTATATTTAAATTGTTAGCGTTATCTCGAAATTTTATTTTTGTATAAAAGTAAGAAGGTTGTTTGGTTTTAATAATTGTATTAAATGGATATGTCAATGGAGGAAAAATCTGTTAGTCACGTCAAGCCAGTTGAAGTCATTTAATTTGTGTGATACGCTCATGTGTATTTCGGATGCCAAAAACTTACCTCAGTTACAAGTTTTTTAACTTCTGAATTTTCTGCAGAATGTCTGATGGATTTTATGCACGACCAGAAAACTTCAGAACAATAGTTATAATTGACAATACTAGGATTTTACATAAAATAATTTTTAATTTTTGCTCAGATATCCACAATGGGGATATATCAATTTTAGCTTTAACAGGCTTGTTGTAAGTATTTAGCAATGTGGTCATGATACACAAATGTAGCGTCCATAACCTAAATTTTCGGCACCCTTGTAAACCGGTATGTGGAAGTCATCGATACTAATTTGTAATTGATCTTCTAGAATGATACATTTAGTTTTACTACCTAGTAATACAACAGGTTAAGTATCTCCTAATTCTCAATACTGCAAGTGAATTTCTGCCGAAATTCAAAACGCCGCTAAGGTACTTAATCCACCTATTCTTTGGGCTTGTTACTCTATGTTAAAATCTACGTTAATGCTCAAAACCGACATCGATGTTAGCAAGTATCACTTTTGATAACTTTCTTGAAGCGTCTGCATGAGAATTTTAAAGCAAAAAAGTCTAAAGTACTAACTATAACCGAAATTAATAAGTTTCTTTGGGATGCTGAAGACGAGAAATTCTTGATGATGAAGGTAACTCATATCAGCATCTACTTATATTTTTTTCTTGAACGCTATTAGTTAAGATTTGTTTCAGATTGCTGTTGTTTTCGGTGTAGCAGGAGTTTGAAAAAGAATTGAACTCTAAATTATGTTGACTAATCACATTGAAAATAAAAACAATTTTTTGATGGTGAGAATTCCTTGTACTAAGTCTATGGTAGAGGTAACATTTACCATATACTATAATAAATTATGTGTATAAATTACCTAAATATACACCGTAAATATCAAAATCAATCAAAAGTATTATCGCCTTTTTGTGTTACAAAAATAGAGGAAATGTACTTCACAGGTGGTTGAACTAATCAATTTTTCAAAAATACCTAATATGGTGGCTCCAAATTTAGGCCTTCCTAACGCTACCCAGTGCACGGGCTGTTGTTTCGGATGTTCTCTTTCCTCACTACTGACATAATACAACATATGTCCAACTACTGTGGCGCTTAGCCGCACGGTGATTGGAAATCTGCCATCGTATGGCAGAAAAATCAATCGATAATAAAAAAAAATTTGACGAGCAAGATCCTGATTGTCCAAGAATGCATTCTTATGGACAATAACAAAAGTTTGTGTGAATGAAATCCCAACAAGTTAAGAATATTCTTCAGTGGACTATGCTACTGGTGTTTTTTGAGAGATATTTTGTAGCCTCTTCAAATACTTCCAATTCTGCTGTTAGTTTAACTAATTTAAAGAAATTTGTTATCAATATTTGTAATAAATAAATATTTGATATGAGTTTCCTTATTCTTCAAATGCGTGCAGTAAATATTTTCCTGCAAAGCTTTCTAAATATTTCCAGTACTTATTCGGAAAATGACGATGATCCGCACTCAAAATTACTTTTTCCGCACCAGTTAGTGTAAAAGACCATATTCATTTTCAGTTTCACATGTTAGATGAAGGCTTTCTACACGGTTGTAGAGAAATCATATTTCTAAGCACTTTTTGCTCGGGAGCATTATGTTTGGAGCACTTTTTAAAATAGATCTTTAGTGTTTAGTGCTATGAGCACTTTACAAATGAGCCTAGTACTTGGAGTACCCACAATGTGGGAACTCAAAAACACTCGCAAGCACTTTAGAGCTCGCGAGCACTCCAAAAACTTCCAAGCTCTTTTGGGGTCACGAGCACTTTAAATGCGTAGCGAACATTTTTACGTGAAATTTGTATACTAGACATAGATATAAAAACGCCGTTAAAGATTTGAACTCGCACCAATTTATGGTCCAGGAGCTACGTGGCCCTTTCGGAAACTCATCGTTACAAGCACTTTCTATGCATTGATTAATTCTATCGAACTTAAATAACGACAAAATAGACTTCTGGCGTATGTCAACCCGTCGAGTTGGCCATGATTCAAGATATAAAAATCAGTGAAATTATATCATCGTTACAAGGCTAATTTTTTTTGTGTGTACACATTTTATGTTTAGAATGAATAAAATAAGATCGTCAGAAAGTGTGGGCTGTCAGAGGCACAGCCAGAAAGGTCAAAGATGTAAAAAAACGGGGTAAATAACATGATCGTTACAAGCTTTTTTTAGGCTGAGCATGTTTATTTAAATGTTTTGAATCCAGAAAAAAATTCCCAGAAAGAAACTCCCGTCAGTAAGGCCAGCCAGAAAGAAAATGTTTAGGATTCTTGAAAAAAATTGGATTTTTTTTCGCATATTTTATCTCAGAGCTCTAAACTCATCGTTACAAGTTCTGGCTTCTTTTTATAACGTAAATATAAGCTCCTTCGACAATAGAATAGCGACCCCAGAAAGTTTTTGGTGTCAAAAAAAGTACCACAGGCTGTTAAATATACAGGAATTTAACACTTTCGGCTAACTTGACTTCCTACCGTGCCTCAGATGTATTGTATCATTATTACCTTTCTGGCTGCTCCTCCTGACGGCCCACACTTTCTGGCGATCTTATTTTATTCATTCTAAACATAAAATGTATACACACGAAAAAAAATGAGCCTTGTAACGATGACATAATTTCACTGATTTTTAGATAGTGACACACACACACAAGTCGATTTTATGAATCGTTATCAACCATTAACCGATAAAAATATCTCAAAGTTCATAAAACGATGATGTGCCGAAAAGCCACCTAGCTCCCGCTCTATTAGAATAAGAATATTAGAAAGAGACCGATTATTATTATTATTATTTTTAACTATTTAACGTCGGCCTATTTCCGCTACCAGGGCCTATCACCGACGCCAGGAGACGAGCTACCCCCAACCTGGAAATTTTGCCGAACCTCTTCCCTTAAGAAGAGTAGGGATTTTTTACTTGCCTAACATTTAATAGACAAGGGACCGCCTGCTTTACATCCCCTCCGAAGGATGGTATATCCACTACGTAATCCTCGTCTGAAATTACGTAACTTCCGAGTATACACTGATATACAAGCCTCTAGAAGGTGGGACGAGAACGCTGTATTTCCCAAGTACTAACCGCGTTCGACGTTGCTTCAACGGAATATCGACTGATATTTACATTGAAGTCGCCTCTACGCTCGCCCCTTGAGACTCAAATGTTATTTTACCTCACATGTAATAATTCGTAGGAAAATATTTTTGAAATAAATTGCTTCCATTCATAACTTTTTAGAATAGTCTCTAATCATCTTTTTCTAAATTGGGTGAGAGTCCGAAAACGGTTGAAATTAAGAAATTCATTAATACCATCACCATATTATGTCTTACTACAAGCACAGGGATACCAATTTCACGTAAAAATGATACCTTTATTATATTATCTAGTCAGAAGTGCCAAAATGTTTCATCTAATTACCAAATAATTCCTCATTAGGTCTATAAAGTCACGTGGTGCCCTCTACCTCAAAGCATGATGTAATAAATTGTTTCTTTCCTTGAGAAATAAACATAAACACACACACCACAGATAATAGACCAAATCCAAAGCCAAGGCTGTACGGAAGGGGGTTACACATTTTGAAAAACGCAGACATACATCCGCACCCACCGGTGTTGTCAATACCGAGACTGGGGCACAGTGGGAAAAATATGCCCTTTTTTGGACAAAAATCTGCCGACAGTAGAGATTTCAATCAAATTAAATTAAAAAAATGGCAAATACTCTTGAGACATTGTACTTTAGAGTAGTGCTGCGGCAAAGTGGCTTTGGGATAACCTAACCTAAAAATCGCAGATATTATTTCCACATCCAGTGGAAGTATAGAAACGACAAACAATTTTTAAAAAATTTTATTACTCAGATAGGCTTAGAATGTCGAGATTTTAAGTTTGAGCAAAAAAAATGTCTGTCTCTCTGTCGGTCTGTCTTACTTTTTTGTGCGCACGATTACTCTGAAACCGTTTAAGATATCGACTTAAAATTTGGTACACATATGTATCTTAACGAGATCTGGAACTAGATTATATTTTCATCTTATTCCGTTGAAGGGTTGGGGAGTAAATTGGGGTAAATGGGGGTAAACAGGTAAATCAAGCAGGTAAGAGTCCATAAATTGGTATTTAGTATATATAAGAGAAGGTAATGTCTCAAAAAAAATTTTGGCGATAGCCACCCGCATTACTATCCCCACCCCATTATATAAGAGGGGTGAAAAAAAAATTATTTCATCGTAGATGATCATTCGAAAGCTTATTTTAAAGAGGAAGATTAAATAATGTATTTATTAGAAATAAGTTTTTTTAATCCTATACATAACCTCAAAAGTTGCCAAAAAAGTCATTTTTTTAAGTACTTAACCTAAAATATTTCAAAATCCTGACATGATGGGTCAATTCTGAGGCCAGATTCGGATTCAGCGCGAAACATTACTTCGGAAATTGGGTAATGTTAGGTTTAAAACTTTTAGGTTTATGACTGTTATTTAATACATACAATGTTTCACTTATAGGTTATATTAGGTTTAAAGCTGTTAATTAGGTTAGTCTGAATGCATAGGAATAAAATCATGTAGATAAAAAACTATCCTTGTTTTTACCTGTCAGTAAAATAATATTTACTTACAAGTCCAAACGCAACTAGTGACGAGTATTTGGAATATTGTAATTTTTAGATGAACCGCTGTTTTCATTCCTTTGAAGGATCGATAGGATGCGAGTAAGATGAAAAATGAGATCAGCATCAAAAAACCTTGAAGAACAACTTTTGAGCACTTAAACGTTATTTCACTTGAATCTCGAATTTTCACCACTTTATTAAACCTTCAACCCCTATTTTATCCCCTTAAAAGGGTTATGGTTCATACGTTAAAAACGATTCAAGAAACTTATAAGCAATTTTCTTCCGGTGCCCCTCCCACAGAAGCCAATCCTGTATCCGCCCCTGTATGATCCCATAAAAATGAAATTGATATCCAATTTACAGTGGATGAAGTAAAAAAAATGAGGCCTTTAGTTCTTGTATACATACTAAATCGCATTTTTTTTTCACCTCCTTTTATAATGGGGGTAGTAATGGAGGCGCCTAATTCCAAAATTTTCTTTGACACATTAGCTTCCCTTGTATATACTAAATACCAATTTTATGGCCTCTTACCTGCTTGATTTACCTATTTACCCCCCATTTACCCCAATTTACCACCCAACCCTTCAACGGAATTTGATGAAGATATAATCTAGTTCCAGATCTCGCTAAAATACATATGTGTGTCAAATTTTAAGTCGATATCTTAAACGGTTCCAGAGTAATCGTGCGCATAAAAAAAGTTACAGACAGACAGACAGACAGACAGACATTTTTTTCTCTCAAACTTAAAATCTCGACGTTTCATCACATTCTATAGGCCTATTTGAACAATCAAGTTTTTTAAAAAAATTTTGTCGTTTCTATACTTTCACTAGGTGTGGAAGTAATATCAGCGATTTTTAGGTTAGGTTAACCCAAAGCCACTTTGCCGCAGCACTACTCTAAAGTACAATGTCTTAAGGGTATTTGCTATTTTTTTCATTTAATTTGATTGAAATCTCTACTGTGGGCAGATTTTTGTTCAAAAAGGGCATATTTTTCCAACTGTGTGGGGGTGTGGGGGTCGAACCCAGAGCGCGGTAGACAGTCGATCAGTATATTCGCCACTCAATACGCCTTAACCGATTGAGCTGCTCCACCGAAGTTGAAAATCAGAATAGAACAGAAATTATTAAGAACAATACGAAAAATAATTTCCACTTTGACTACCTGTACCTAATACATAACATTTTACTATAGTATATTGGGATAAATCTCATATTTTGGCCTACAAGTCTAGCTCTATGGCTCTGTAGTAACTGTCCCTACTCTATTCAATTTTTGCAAAAAATAAGTTTCTCTAAAGAATATTCAAGCCGAAACTAAAAAAAGTTTTTACCATTTTTATTTTTACCCTTAGACCTTTTAACCAAAAATTTTAAAGTTTAAATTAAAATAAGAAAGTTTTTCAATGAGCAGCTAATCTATTTTATTATTTTTATTGGTATTTTCGCTAAAATAAAAAAGTATATAGTGCATTCGCCAAATTGTGACTTTCTTTTCCTATATTGTCATTCTAGGTCATTTCAGTTGGCCTTTGTCCTTTTTTGTAAATAACACTTAAATTCAATGAAGTTCTAGCATCAATAGAATAATATTATTTTAATTTTTTAACAGTGCTTAGTGCTCGGGAATTTAAACCACTTTTTGCTCAGTAATAGCAAGTACTTTACTATTAACAGTGATTTTTGCTCGAAAAATAAAAGTACTTTTGAGTGGTTAGTGCACGCGAGCATATTTTATCAGTGCTACAGGGTGGACCAAATTAGATGGGAGTTGAGGTTTTCTCTAAAACTATGGCAGATAGACAAAAACCAATATGGATGTCCTGAGCTCGATTTTCGAGAGAGCGCTTTTGCAAAATTGGCATTTTTGGATGACTAGTTATCTCAATTACCAAGTGTTGAATCGAAAATCGAGTAACACATTATGAAGGCACTTTTTTGAGTAGAATCCGTTGCTGATAAGAAGAAAATTATGCACGCCTCAGTTTTCGAGATATGTTTTTTTAAATGGAAATTGTTTCATAAATTAAATATTATTTATTATAAATTATTTCATTATTCAATCACAACTTAAATTAGCTATCCAACGATATTTCATACGTCATATTTATCTTATAAAAAGTGGTTAATTTTCGAAAAATTGAATATATTTGTGAGGAGACCATGAAAACTATTGAAACAATAACATTTCTTATAATATAAAATAATTTTGCCAAAAATAGGAAAAAATAAACTACACTAAATGTTCGAATTGTCTTCCTGTGTTACTCGATTTTCGATTCACACTTGGTAATTGAGATATAGAGGTCATCCAAAAAATGCCGATTTTCCAAGAACGCTCTGTAGCTCAGTAGTAGAAAAAGATAGACGATCGCGTTTTGCGCCATTGTTTGTTTCTCGAAAATCGAGCTCAGGGCACCTATATTGGTTTTTGTCTATCTGCCATAGTTTTAGAGAAACCCCAAATCCCATCTAATTTGGTCCACCCTGTACAGCTCTGATTTCAATTTTTAGCAAGTAATTTTAAACAAATAAGAAAATACTAATGAATTTTCAGCAGCCGTGTGACAGTTCTAAAGTACCTACTAACCTCAATGCAGGAAATTAGTGGAGCCGAGAGCTCGTTTCATGGTATTCCGTCTAGCTCATATTTTAATAACTTTAATTCTAGTAAAACGTAATATTTCTCTCATATATTAGTCGTAGATAAGCAGTTATCAGAGAGGAATAACACAACCAAGTATAATTAGTTCCAGGAAAATTTCCCAAGGCAGGCAGTAAGAAAGACACATCCCATAACGTAGTGCGACCATAAACCAGTCCCTGTGTTTGCTTAAGATGGCGGCTCGTGTTATCTATGCAACGATAAGACCAGGTATGCGGTGTACTCAATAAATTACAGCATCTCTCCTCTCATCTCGTGTTTACCGTACACACATTGCTTTGCCAACAACGTGCTTTCCTTTTGTTGCATTGCGTTATACCTCTCGTCGTCTCGCTCTGCGTATACCTCTCCTCGTTCAGTTCTTTGTGTCGAGAATGTTATTTAATTTTCACTTGCTATTGCTGAAATAATGTCAATGTTTATCGAAGGAAGAAGAAACATAACACTAATAAATTTGTTTAGGGTTGGACATTTGGGGTAACATATATGTATCTACCTTTATATGTCTGAAGGAGTTGGAATTTCGTCTTATAAATGTAAGAGAAGACAGAATTTTTTTGACATTTATTTATTTATTTAATAGTATCATTTTATAATCTAAAAATTCCAATTGGAGATCAAAACTGAAATTTTAAATCTGATTTAATCTCCCGAGATGAGAAAATAAATCAAGTTGACTTTGTTACAACGGGATTATTTAAATTAATTCATATTTATATAAAGTATATATTTAGATTATTTGTAAAGTCGAGTAAGGTCGCTTCATCATATAAACTAAAAGAATAAGACATACGCAACTAGTTCATCTTTATGTCACTGCGATAGCTTTATGTGCATCGCATATCAAATCGTACGTCGTGTTACCAACTCATACAACGCCACCTTTGAGTTTACCGGACATATCTACGATAATGAATACAGATATTAGAAGAAAATGATCAGTGGCTGATCTACAGAGGTTCCGCGGAACCCGGGCCCGAGAGCTTTAGGGGCCCGGAACGAACCAGCTCAGATACTTCCCCCCCGCTCATCAATTATTAGGCCCGGTAGCACGTTCGCTTCCGAGGGGCCGAGGAGCCCGTAGTGAGAGCCCACAAGAGATTTTGACAAAAATAATTTTTTCCTGCTCATCAATTATTAGGCGCGGGGGCCCGCCAGTGAATTTAGTACCGGGGCCCATGATTTGATGCGGGAGGCCTGGGCTCGCGGAAAACCATTTGAACCCAGGCCCGCAACAGCAACGCTCCGCCACTAAAAAAAATATACAGATACAGGTTTTACAATCACTAAACAGTAAACTTTTTTATTAATAGTAGGGAATCATGAACCACAAATTCGCGCGATCATATGATGTGCACTCTAAGATATAGTTTTGAAAAAATAAGAACGTTATTTGGAATGACCTTGTGAATCTAAATGTGAAGGGTGTCATTCTTGCCGCAAATGCAAAAAATCGTAAAAGAATTCTCCGAAAATTGTATTACTGAAAATTGATTAATTTGATGTTTATATCGCATTTACAGGCTTATTTTTTAAAAATTTTTAACATTTCTTTATGATTTGTAAACCAATGGAAAGCATATTCTTTCTAGATACAGGTGCTGCCCAATTGTCTTTGAAATTGGTGTTTACAAATGCCACAGAAATTGTTTTAATAATGTGTATCGAAAAGTTCAGCGTTGGCGAGCGTAGAGGCGTCTTGAAAGAGTACCCATGTCAATGAGAACGTCAGCAATAAACATCAATTTATATTAACCCGTAAGGTAAATTTGTCAGACATCATATAACACACGTTATCGTCACTCGGATAGGCTGACCATACGTACGGAATTTCGCTGTATTGTCCGGAATTTTAATGGCATGTACAGCATGCTTGGATGTACAGCAAAACGTACAGCTTTACGTTTTGGTTGGAAATTCCCCCGTTTATCAGAAAACGGATTCCCTCCCTCCCCCGCTCAGCAAAAAAATGTTGTGATCAAAAAATTTTTTTTCGGACCCGTATTTTTTTCTCCACGGCCCTGTCTGTGCAAGTGTATAGCATTCAAACTGTAATCATCTGGTCACCCTACACTCGGACCTTGACAAAACAAAGAACATTTAAATGATTGTGAAGCCTAGACCTGTCACCGGCCGCTGCGTTAGTTTTTCGCTAGAAATCGCGATCTATAACGCCCGCAGGCGTAAACAATACATATAAAAATAAGACATTACCTAACAGTATTTATTGTCAAAACCCTGTAAGATAGATAAATGCTTGTAATGTTTAAATTTTAAATACTTAATGCTTAATGCACGTATTTCGATACATATAGACAGGGCCGTAGGGCATGGGGTTACGCTACCCCCTCAACTTTGTCAGATTTGGCAAAACTTGAAAATCACGTTTTTCGCAATAACATTAATCGCATTATGAGTTCGGCCGCAACAGACTTTACATGATTATAATGGTTTAGTACAGTAATAAAATTTTAGGATATATTAATTATTTATCCTTAAGGAATAATTATTGCTTTCATGATATATATTCCAGATATACAGTATGTCGCACTTATGAATGTAACACCTTTTTAACTTTTTTATTTTTTTTCCGATTTGAATCAAATTGTACTCAAATATGGTAAGGTGATGCCGACCCTGAGCAGGGAGGTGGAGAGGGTCATTTGCCATCTATATGAAGAATGCTACGGTTTTGATAACGCAAAAAGAAATATTTTCCGAAACGTCAACAGTCCTCGATTTAATTTTTTTTCGTTATCATTTAACATTTTTGTTTCAGTTTATATAATTTTTAGGTGTGAGACATTTTGTATATATAAGTATTAAAAACCAGCCTCTGTCTGATCCTTTTAGTGCCGAGGTTTCTCTCATCAAATATTTTAAAATATTTTTACAGTGGCAAAATACCTAACAAGCATAATGCGGATATGATTTCCATGCGTTTTGCTTACTAATCTAGAGTGGTCAGACAAAGTCAAACGCGTTTCAGAAAATGTTAATTTTTCATACGTTCATATGTCCATACTGCTGGATCAATTTGGAGTATACAGTTTACTGTTAAAATGCCATTCTTACTATTTCGATGTCCATATCGTACAGTCTTCCTACTCATGTATTAAAGAAAATTTGTGTTTTGCTTTCTCTGCCATAGTTCATCTAATTCGCAAAAGTTTTACGGCCATAGTTCAATAGTTAAAGTGAGGATTTCTATAGTTGAGAGTATTAGAACACAAATTTATGCGCCTCATTTCAGACTCTGGTGGTTATACCTCCCTCAGAGATCTCTATGCACGTTGCCCACTAGCGGACTACTTCCAAGAAACATCGCAAAAATTCGATTAGTTCAAACTGGACGGTAGTCCGCTAACCCGCAACATGACCCGAATCAGACAGCATAACGCAATACTTTTCGATATAAGACACATCCTACCATACCAGGCGTTGCCTATCTTCCGGTAATCTCCCTAGCCACACCTTCCCTCTACCTCTACCCTCTATCTTTCACCAACTTTACATCTTTAACCCCCTTCCCCTCGTTTTTAAGTTTGTACAATTTTATTCTTTTATCCTTTTTATTCTGTTTGTCCTCTTTTTGTCTTTCCAAATCCCCTCTTGTCCGATAACATCCTATAAATCTAAACTTTTTAAGTCATATCACTTTTAACCTACTCTACCTTCCTCTCGACGGCTGTCAGACCACGAGGTCGTCATTTCCTCGAACGGGTTTTTTCGTTTAACTCTGTTTTCCATTATCAACAATCAAAATTTTCCAAAAGTGTGTTTGCCTAGTGAGATTTTAGTTATTTATAGTGTATTTTAATTAGTTTTAGGCCCACGTGGGCACATGTTTTTCATTTTTAATTAGTTCTTAAGTCTGCCTGCGGCAGACAGGAGTTTCTAGCAACCCAATTTAATTACCGGTAAGCCGAACCGGACCCACCCCGGACAGCCCCACACTTACCACGACGCTGCACGCCGTGATTGTCGGGCTGACTCCAGGCCGGGATCCACTGAGACGCATTCTTGTACCGTTAAATACCAAATAAATTTGTTTTGTTGTTGTTTTTTTGTTGTTGAGGATTTCCATGTGGAAAATCGCGGTTTAAATCCTGAACATATAATTTTTTTTATTTTTATAATGATATAAAAAAATATTTTTTGTCGCCATTGTAAAGTACGTTCAAAAAGCTACAGTTAAAAAAAATGTCTTAGTGTGACCAAATGACAGTTTTTTTTATGAAGCTTCAAAAAATTTTCAAAAATCTCATTCTTCATGGAGAATATATTTCTGTTTGTAATTTTCCATAATAGTTTACACCGACTAGGCATATAATTTCACCATGTTCCATTAAAAGAGATTAATTATTTTATCAGTAATTTCCGTTTATGTAAAATTATAAATCTTCGTAGTTTTTATTTCTTTACAAAAAATCAAAATGGTCGATCGGATTTGGACCTATGCAGTTTTATTCATAATTTATTTGTAAACACGTTTTTCAAAATTAAAACTTGATTTCCAAAAAAAGCTCACCTCCCACATTGGACAAAACTTTACTGTAACTTCATGATAACATAACTGCATCTCTACAAAATCCTCCCCAAATAGCCGTCGAAAAAAGCACAGTTTTATGCGACTATAATCATAATCGTTTAATTGCAGAATTAAATTAAAAATAAATTTTATTAGCAAAACTGGGCGCTGAGAGAGAATAGAGCACACACCCAGCGAGGTGTACCATAAAAATCATTAAAATTGTATCCATAGTTGATAAAAAAAAATGTAAACATCTGTTTGATTCGTAATTTTACCTACTTTAACTCACATCTGATTTAAAATAAATCATTTATTTCATTTATAAACTATACAATTTATATATTGATTTATAATTTTATATTGGGTGCCTGTTGAAAATGCCGCATTAAGTTATTTATTTGTGTAAAATACATCGTGTAAATATGGCACGTTTGTAAGAAAAGAAAGCTGTTTTAAATACTTACTTATACTTTCTTGGAAACGATTAATAAAAAATGTGTTTTGCGGAGGCACATAAATTCATGCAATATGTACATTGTAGTCAGTTTGAGAGTTTACGTACCTACCAATTTACATAAAGAAATTAATTATCGAGACTTACATTGGCAACTGCATTTTGTCTAAATAAATGAAAGTGCACGATCTATCTAAGTATCTGTAAAACATAAAGTGATTGAAACTAAACCCAGTAATATAATTAGATTATAGATGTGTGGTATAAAATACCCTACTCCCTATACTGGAATCTGGACAGCGACTAGTAAGAACATCATAGGACGCAACATCTTTTTTTAACTTTTTGAATTTCAATTTGAATGAATGGGGATTGCAAAATTAGGAAAAATTATTTTCTCCTGTGAGGATATTAACGGAAGTTTATCAGAAATTACAAGCAAACTAAAAGTATATATCTCTACATATTTCCTAAGCGTTAGTTCAATTTAAAGGCGATATAAGAGTAGTTCTCCCCCATGAAGGGTTGGAAAAAAATTTTCTTCATTCCCCTTTCCTCTAAACTCAAATCAAAACGTGAAAAAAAAATTCATCAATTTTCCATTGTACGTCAATTTAGGGGTAGTTTTACCCCTTCTGGTTAACTCTCAGCATCAAATTTTTCTTTATTTTAGATGAACATACTGAACTGCCGAAACATCATTACAATTAGCATATTCATAACATTATTTTAAAGTATTATTCACATTACCGCGAAAAAACCCAAAAGGGGTGGTTTTTGGCATTTTTAGGGGTGACGCACTATTTTTAGAGCCGCGGTACCCCGATTTTCGTGATCAGAGGCCCAAAAAACATAAAATACAAATGGTCTTGACGAGGGGGGTATTCCGAGCGTCAAACCCCGCGTTTTACACGGACTGGTTATATCAAAGTTCAGCGCGTTATATTTTGTAAAGTATTGAAATACAGCGAAGCCAGAAATATCAATAAAGGTACTATTAGATTGGATTAGAAAAGAGGAAGATTGACCTTGACCACCGCGACCCCCGTGGCTCCATTGTGGCGTTCCTGTTCAAATTTTACTTGCAGCTCTTTATCCAGCGTTGTCTCTTGTATCAGACTCCACGACCTTGATAAGTGCTCCTTAGTATAACTATCTGTCCTTGGTTTCTTCTCGCCAAGTAGTTGAAATCTCAGTATAGCCAGGCCTTCACAATGTACTGAGGTTCTCTTCCTCTTAACAGAATCTGCATATTGCATCCTCAGCCAGGCCCACTGGACGCAAATGTCTATTATGCATCTGTTATGGAGGTAGAATATAAATAAGGAGTAGCCATAAAGCTTATATCCTACAGTGAGAAAGGCCGCAGAAGGCGTGGCTTGTGATCATACTGTCATGAACCGCTCGCCAGGTCCTGATTTAAAAAAAGTTTGTACAGCATTTGAGGAGATACATGTTAGTTGACTTTACACATTGACACTACCATATATCAAGCCAGTAGAGTAATGAATGAGATGACGGTTTCACATTTCAAGCAAATATAATATAATCTAAAATACAATCTAAAACAAAAAGAAAATAGTTTCAACATATATTTTGAGTACAGACCTGTTTTAACCTATGAAAAGTGATTCAAAACATTTCTTCTTATCGATACTACTTTGATTTGTACAGGTACTTGGCGGATACGAAATCATATGCTATGGAGAAAAACACTATTTTCTATCAAAAACATTTATTTTATAATAATATTAAACCAAGATACATGTCGCGTTTTGTTGACGTTTCGATCATACTAAAATGAGGAATGTGCTGCCACATTCTGCTTCTTATGGCGACTCCTGATTTATTCAACCTCCTTGGGCCAACAGTGTCTAGTTAGAAGACCCACCATTGCCCTAATGGCCTTTCTATTTTGGCGTAGTAGGTCTTCCGTAAAGACCGATAGTTCTTTAATGAACTGTTTGGCCTGTCTCTGTTGCGGAAAACTCTTCCACCATTCTAGAAATTTATTTTTTACCTATCTATTCATGAATGCTCGTATGAATGGCTTAACCACACGGCAAGAGGGTTTGGGCCCAACTAGGGCCTTAGGTGCGCCTTAATTGGCCTTTCCATTTCTCCTATATCCTGGTACCCATGTCACGGTAATTTTGTATTGAGGCACTTAAATTCAGACCAGGCGACCTGTTTGGTCACTTAAGGATTCTGGAGCTAATCCAGTTTGAATCCCTGATCAAACCCTCCGACTCAATGCCAATCAAGGATGACTTTGACTGCCAGATTGATGTGCTGATTGAGAGCTATAAAGCGAGCAGGGTCGAAGCACTGCAGTTGGAGAAAGAGTCACTCATCTGATATGCAAATGGATCCAAGATGACCGAAGGTGTCGGTATGGGTGTAGTGGGGGCTATCTTAAAGCCCAGGCAGAAATTTATGCTACAGATCTATGTGGCCAAGAGTGCTCTAACAAAGTCATTCGAAGGGCAAAGATCTAAATACTTTCAGATAGTCAGACAACATAAAAGAGTCCCAGGTCCTATACCTTCGACTCTAAAATTATCTGGAAATGCAGACAATTCCTAAAGCAATTGGCAAAAAACAACAAGGTTACCTTGATGTGGGTGCCAGGGTACGAAGTAAGAGAAGGTAATGAATTAGTTGACAGCTTTGCAAGAAAGTGAGCTGAAGCCCCGTTTTTCGGACTTGAGCCATTTTGTGGCTTAACTAAGGGACGGGACACATAACATAGGAGGTCCAAAAA
Source organism: Rutpela maculata (assembly GCA_936432065.2). Lineage (NCBI taxonomy): Eukaryota > Metazoa > Arthropoda > Insecta > Coleoptera > Cerambycidae > Rutpela > Rutpela maculata. The sequence goes on along the minus strand of OW386285.2, from coordinate 286,821,289 downwards.
ATGGGGAAAAAAACAGAAAAAGTTCTATTGGAGGAATACTACAGGCCAAAGTTTATAACCTATTCGACAAAGAATTCTACAAGGCTTGTCGAACTCGAAAAATCTTACCTACCTAAGGCTGATCACAGGCCTTCTAACTGGTCATTGCCCCTTGAGATACCATCCTAAGAACATGGGCATGGCAGAAGATGATAAACGTAGATTCTGCGATGCTGCAACTGAGACTGTGGAACATATACTCTGCGAATGCAAGGTATTAATCCGCATTAGGTTAAAGTACCTGGAACAGGCGGCATTAATGACTGGAGACATAGGGAAATTAGCTCTCAGGAAAATCACAAACTTTTTAAAAAGTCTTGGAATACTGGGCAACATTTAGTTGTAGGGTAATTCAGAAAAGATCTTTTAAGTCGAGGTAAAGAAAGGTCAATTTAGGGCCAAGCGACACCTTAAACAATCTACAATCTTGTTCTAATTTCCTAGGTCCATAAGGGCATTTATGAAATCCCGTAGATTACCTTATCCAGGAAAGAAGGATAGCAATAATGACACGTAATCAGTGCGTGCAACAGATCCTATTGGCTATTGGTGTAATTCAAAATTATTTTTACCAAGGCTTATCAAATCAGTGTTGCTTAATGGCATATGCTGCTTAACACTACTGATAATTCAATTCATCACTATCCATCTCCCTTTCCCGGTTAAGGTACATAGTCTTGAATCGACTTGCATGAAATCGATTGCCTTTTTCGCTGCTTGGCAATCGGCAATCGACTGGTTAACAGTTCCTTGCCTCATTATTTTCTTTACACACCACTATAAAGCGGCCACTTCAGCTTAAAATACTGTAGCGTGTCTTCCTAGACTTATCGGGATTTTTGTTTTTGATCTTGCCCCGTTAATCCTATCTCCGACTCCCTGTTCTATCCTAGAGCTATCCGTATATCAGACTATTTGTGTCGATATTAGAGAACCGATTTACCAGGCTTCTCTGTCCGGTATTTTGTTATGAAATACAATATGTTCTAGATCATCCAGAACAGTCCTGGTATCAGATTATATGTTAGTCTGTTCTGGGTTGACTTTTAAACTTGCAAATCGGCTAATTTACAAAGCAAGATTAGGCAACACAGCCATTCTCTGACTACAGTGTGGAGTTATATGACTGCTGACATATTTGTCGTAAGTGAATAAATGACCCAAGGAAATCCTTACTACAAAAGTAACCAACACAAGATGAATGTACTGGAAATAGGTAGGGTATAGATGCTTGCACGTTTCTCTATCTACTATTGTGTGTGAGTTCCCAGGGTAATAACGTTTTTTTCTCAGAAAATTACTCAAATATCAAACGTGTGTTTATTTGCTTATTGCTAGTTTCGTTTTTCGATGATTTTCGGATATCGCTTCTTGATTTTTTATATCTGTACTTATCGTTTTATTACCATTTTTTTACTAACGATTATTATTATTAATAGTGTTGTTATCGTTAAATATTAAATCAACCTGGAGTGTGATTTAGAAACATCCGGTATAGTGCATAACCACCTATAAAGCAAAACTGAAAACTAAGCTGATGCAGAATTCTCTCTAGAGGTATCCCCATCGGAGCCCATCAGGCTCTCTGCGTACAGTACAGAGAGCAGATGTCTAGTAAATACGATATCGGTGAGTCCGGACAAAGGATGTGTACATAGGACAGAAAAGTAAACACATTTTAGTCGCGAGGATTTTACCCCGTGTCTCGTGTGCTCGATGTTATTGTCCTTGTTGAAACATAGTCGCAGTAACGTGATAGACCGAGACGGGAGCAAAATGTAAAGAGAATTTTAAAAAGAACACACTGCATTAGTGGGAAATACTGGTCTCGTTTCACTAACATCGTGTAATAGAAATTTGAAAATCATGTCGCAACATATCGATTCCTTGCTTGATTGCTATAGGTATGAAATATGTTCGTTGTACGTAATTTTAAACGTATGTTACTTAGAAAGTAATGGAAATTGTATAAAAAAAATAAATAAAAACTGGATAAAAAAATAACCGCTTTAAATTATGATCTCTATTTTCTCTAAAAGCCATTGTTTCAAACTAAATGCGGCTGGTATTTGGTAGAAATACTGGTAGACATAATTTGTTGCAGTTATTTCCAATGCGTTCAAATTGATGATATATGCATATCATAGGCATTACATGGTTTCTGTGTTATTCTTCGGTCTTTATGATCACAAATGTTTTATATGTATAGTTCTTGTTTAAACAAAAAATCCATCGAGCAATAATTGCATAATCTTTGCTGTGTTTATTTCTTTAATAAAATTTTGCAAAGAAAATCATCCCCATACTTACTTACAATAAAATAACTTTTCGAACCGATGTACATAATATTAAGCACAAACATTCTATAACACCTAACAATTCACTCAACCCAGTATTTCACAGGGTCGTTTTCTTACAATATCTTAACGAGTTACCCTATATGATTTAACAAATGAAATGTCACATAGAAGACTCAAGGATTATATTCTTGACGTCATTAAAGCTGAACAACAATGAAAGTCATGTTACGTGTTGTTAAACGGTTTCATGATATTTAATCAAATAATCATAGAGAACTTTTTTCATAATTCATTTATAGTTGAATAAGATAAACAAAATTTATCCTGTGTGTTAATCTCAATATGCTTTCTGTAGGCTTTTTAGGATCAGATAGTGTAATTAACTCGAATTTCACTAGTCTCTCCCAAACTAATAAAATTTGAACAATCACCCAATCGACATATATACACCCAAGCGCAGTTATTAGCTAGAGTGAAATTACTTAGAGAAGATAACATCAAGTCGCACATCGCGTATAAAAGTTGGCATAATATCAGTGCCCCGTGCCATCCATTTTTTATTTAAATATTAATCAATGGTAGTAGGCAGTCTTAACGCCCATGCAGCTGTAAAAATAGCATCGTTACCTAGGTAATGAGCACGTGGTAACGGTATCGGTCTCTGCGTATTCTATGACGATGTTATCTTCTCTATGTAATTTCACTCTACCACTACCGAGAATTTCGCAGAGAGAAAAGTTGGGCGTCTCGTCAAAACGAAGCTACTCACGAAAATTCAGCCTGTTACTAATCATTAAAAAAAGGGCGCTGTACTGTGGACTATAATTGTTTACTATTCTTTTTATATCTTATATGTTTTTATAATAAAAGTCTTTATTATCAGTATTACTATTAAATAGTATATTAAGTAGACAATTCAATAATTAAATATCATTACTCAGCTCCACAAAATAAAAAAAGTGATATGTTCCTGGAACTCCATTATGTAACCCTGTATTTCGACGTGCTGAACACGAATCAGGTGCCCGTTTAGTTCCATTGGCCACCATTTTATTTGTAAATCGCGAAAATCACCTAAAAAACCTTTCATAATTTAGGTAATTTTCGGGATTTACTAAAAATTGGTGGGTGATGGAGCTAAACCGACGTCTGGTTCGTATTCAGCACGTCGAAATACATAGAGGTTGCCAAATGGAGTCCCAGAAACATCTTGTGTATGCCTGTGTAATATATGAATATCACCGGATCTTCCGCCATTTATAGAATACCGCGTATGCAAATATATTACAAAAACATACAAAAAAAAGTTAAAAGTGGGCTGTTTCTGGGACTTCATTGGGTAAGCCGTATGTATTTCGACATGCTGAATACGAATCAGGTGTTCGCTTAGCTCCATTACCGACCAATTCTTAGTAAATCGCGAAAAAGTCATGAATTATTATTTTCGCGATTTATAAAAAAAATGGTGATGGAGCTAAACGGACATCTGATTCGTGTTCAGCACGTCGAAATATATGGGGGTCACCCAGTGGAGTTCCAGAAACAGACCACTTTTTTATTTTGTGGAGCTGTGTTAATATACTCTTCGCAACTACGCAAACGAAGAGTATATTGCATTTGATCGGCACATTTCTAAAACTGGAAATCGCTCGTATAGAGAAAAAAATTTCATATTATTGTCTTGGTGAACGAATTCTGAACAACTTTCAAATGTCCGTCTGTCTGTCCGTCCGTCACGTTCCTTGTATGCACCGTAACTTAAGAAAGAAAAGTCCGATTCTATTGAAATTGGAAAGTTAGTTAGTGTTAGCTAGGGGAAGAACCGTATTGTTTTTGAACAAAATCGATCAGTAAATAAAAATGTTATTAATGATTTAAATTTCAGATTTTTTTTTTTGATTTTTATGTTTTTGTAAAAATTTACATCTTTTACATTTTTTTACGTGTTAAGTAGTTCTTACGCTTTTGACTCGGAATCCAAGGTCCTAGGTTCGAAACCCACATGGGGGTATGGAATAGTTTTTTTAATTTTTATTTGTCTCGAGTCTTTCATCAACTAAGTTCGTACTATAAAATTAAAAATGTCTAAAACCAACATTATTTACAAAAAACTGCGAAGAGTATCCTATAGAATGTGTAACAATTATATAAAAGGGCGAAGAGTACGTTTTTAGCTTGTTTATTTGATGTTTTACTGAAAGAACAATTTCCTCGTAAAATACCGTAACCTTTTTTACTTCCCCGCCTTCTTCATCTCTGTTGTCGTCTTCTTGTTCCCTCTAAATTTCAATCGCCATCAATAGCTCATCTTCTCATATCTCAGATTAGACTTTGTCATATATGAAATCCTTCTTTGCTACCTATTCAATTACAAACCTATTTCTGAACTAAGTATGCGAATGTTTCTGAGATATCGTCGTGTAATTATATTCGTGCATGTACGTGTGTAGAGTATATTGTAGTACAAGTGTGGAAAAGATTTCGTTATATAATTATACGACTGTGACAATCACATGAATATTGTGCGCAAAAAATTTCAGTTATTTGAAAAAAAAATCAGATTTTATGAATCGTTATCATACATTAAACCATAAAAATATCTCAAAGTTGAGCTGCCGAAAAAGCCACCTAGCTCCCGCTCTATTAGTACAAGCAAGAAAGGTGGAGATGTTGCAGTTATAATCTTTTAATATTGAATATATTAAAAGTCACCTAAAATCTAAGCTGTGCTACGCCCGCCATATTGAAAACTGGCGGCCCATTTTCAGATTTTTGTATATAAATCCTTTACCTTTGCAGATAGGAAAAAACTTTCAAATAAAAAATGTAGGCAATAATAAAACAAACATTTTTTCTGATGGTTTTTGAATTACGACCTGTCCTCTAAACACTTTGCATTATATGAAATCATCAATCAAACTGAGAGAAAATATTGTTGCTGTGAACCTACAACAGTTTTCAACTGAATTGTGTGTGTAGTTAAAGGAACAAAGGAGCTAAAAGAATGTTTCAAATATGAACTCGCACCTTCTCCTACTTCTCTTTTCAATGATGTTGGTATGAGGAAAGGCAAGAAATCATCACTTGTCGCAGCTTTTAAAATTGAGGAATCACCAGAAATAGACAACTGTATTTACGTCCTAGATGGGGGACATATTCTTCACAGTATTGTCTGGCTCAGGCCCGCAACCTTTCAAGACATCATTGACAATTACACCTCAAACATCATTAGCCGGTAACGCGGTAATTGTGTTGTGGTATGTGATGGTTATCCTGTATACCCAACAACGAAGGGGAACGAACAAGAAAGAAGAGCGGCAAGGAGAACATCAGCAGATATAAACATAAGGGAGAATACTTTGAATACTGTCACCACAACAACGCAAGCGGAATTTCTTGCAAACAGTGCAAATAAAAAACTTCTTATAAAATATCTAGCCGTCCAGTCAAGAAGTCGGAGTGTCCAGGTAGAAGAGGCCGATCGTAGCAGCAACTATTGAGAAAGCAAGGCATGGTTCTCGAGTAGTTGATGTTGTCCAGGACACCGACTTATTAGTCCACCTAATTACTTTAGCAACAGATGAGATGCATATTTGGACCAGGCTCAGGGAACAAAAAAGTCAATTTTTTACGTTCCAAAGCGAAATTTGCACAGGAATACGTTACACTCTCTGATGTTCATACATGTTGTTACAGGTTGTGACACAACTGCGCTAGAAAAGGCAAGATTTAAGGCTTACGCCTTTTAGAACAAAACCCGAATCTTTGTTGCATTATTTACGGAGGATGCTTGATGAGTATAGATTTTTTTTCATACAATCGTCTGATCAGTAAGCAGCAATTACATTCCAAGTTTAACTTGCCAGTGTTGCCTCCTACAAGTGCAGCAGCTGCCAATCACTCATATCGCACATACCTCCAAGTCCAGCAGTGGATGGGTAATAATTTAGGGCCGACTGCCTGGGGTTGGCAGATAAGCCATGGGTCTTTGAAACCAGTTTTGACATGTTTAGATCCAGCCCCTAGCAATTTACTGAAGCTCATATCCTTTGGTTGCAAATCGGGATGCCCAAAACGTTGTGAGTGATCATCAGCAGAGGTAAGGTGTTTTGCCATGTATGGATATTGCCAGGTATTATCTTGTAGCAACTCAGAAGATATGTTTCCTGACGACGACATTGATAATGACGAACTAATGTTATAACGTATTTTCGTATTTTATTTTATTTGTTATAGGCTTCATACTTACAGTATACTTTTCTTCTGTAATGGCAATAAAATGTTTTTTGTTTTACTTATAACCTATAAACACACATTTTACAGTGTATTTTGTACAAATTGGGATTTTTGAAAATTCAATAACATTCTGCACCTCATAATTCAAAAACCGTTCGATTTAGAAAAAAAAATGTTAATATCAAATTATGTGTGTTTTGTTATTGCCTACATTTTTTATTTGAAACTTTTTTCCTATCTGCAACGGTAAAGGATTTATATACAAAAATCTGAAAATGAGCCGCTATTTTTCAATGTGGCGGGCGAAGCACAGCTTTGATTTTAGGAGACTTTAATATATTCATTAAGATGGCAAGTGGAACATTTCCACCAAATTCCTTGCATGCACTAATTTTTTCGAGGTCAAAATTTATTCTTCCTTCACTATGTGTCCTAGTGAAAGTGAAATTGAAATAATTATCCATAATATTTCCTACGTTTAGTTTTCATATTTCCTAAATTGTAATCTATAACTGATAAATTTCAGAAATAAAGTGTTAATTTTCTATTTTAATATGACAAGTCGTAGAAAAAATAATGTGTGCAACTCACATTTAAAGGTTGTTAAGACAATCGCATTCATTACGACATTCGCCTGTGGCTCATATCATAATTCTCATGCTCATATCTTAATAGCCATCTTTGAATGATCGTTGTGTAATATACTAATTAGAAAATTGTGATAGACTCAAAATAATATTCTAATTAAAAAATACGTCTCGCATAGTCGCATAGATCCTTAGGTGTTAACTCTCTAAGGAATCTATAATGTTTTAATATCTCAATATTTAATTTAAATATTAATGCAATTTAATATTTAACTAAATATTGATTTATTATTTACTATACGCATTTTCAAATATTGGCTCAACCTGAAATAATTCCGTTCAATCATATCAGTAAGAATGTGCAAAATTCATATGTAGTTATGTCAGTGTTACAATTATTGATAAGTTAATATTGTCTATATCATATAAAGCTTTGATGAACAATTACTAACCCAATATTGGATTAATATAAATTCTCTAACATAAGTGAATATTATTTAATACTATTTATATTACACCGCCAACAAGCTCTAATTAATTTGAGTCAATATGGATTTTTAAAATAAACAAAAATATTTATTATTTAATATAAACAAAATATTATTAGATAACAATATATCAATATTAGTTGAGGGGAAGTTCTGTAATGTATTAAAACTATGTATTTGGGAAAGGGGATAGTCTGGAACCTGCGGTGTGACGCTCCCTCTGTAGTATAATTTCCATAAACACTAAAACACCCACCGTGCGAGCATCATCTGGAGATGATTAAAACTCAACGGTATATTAAGATGAAGTGTCAGCTTTATATTAAATATCTTCCATTACATAGCCAAAACCTAGTAAATATTGCTTATTGAATCTTTATTTAATTTGATACATTTTTTTTTTTCAGTGGCTGCAGGCACTAGGATCGTGTGCTCTAAGTAAACGAAGGGATCCCAAGATGAGTTTATATCTCCGAGTGCACCGATTAATAGGAGGATCATCTCGATGGAGCTGGCGCCCGGGCAGAACACTTCAAGCTCGTATCGGAGATTGGCCCGTTCTTATTTCCGCTTCCCTTCAGGGTCACTGACTGTAGAATGCTTGTTATCAGTGCGTTTAAATTGTCCCTACAGTGGACCAGGATCCCGCCGACCACCAATTGGGTGTCGTAGGTTTATTCCCAAAATGTGTGAATTGTTGTGAATTTGGGTCAGTAGAGCACAGAAACGACCATGCCAGTCCCCTTTTTTAGAGGTAGGGGCGTACGGCAGGCCCCCAAAGGTGTAAGAAATATGGCTTGTAAAAGTAAAAAAAAAGTCACAAATTAGTCATAGGTTTACGCATGGGGGTTGGAGGGATTTCTTAATTTACCCCCAAAAATCATGAATCCAGGCTCCCATTCATTTTGGGCGGTACAAGGAAGCGCTTACGCTCACCCAAATTTGAAAAAAATAGTTCGATAAAAAAAATGGTAAGTTTATGAATGGCCATCAGAAACTTGGTAATTATGAACCTCCCGAGAGCAAAAATATATTCACCATCTTTGAAAAGTGGTGCGAAGGTTTTGCCTTTCACGATAATTGACACCGTATCGTAGCCACCTACTGCTTGTACTGGTTATCCGTGTAATTCAATCAGAAACTTTTGTGCATGCGTGCGTGTTTGTGTGTGTGTCACATATACGAGAGGACAATTACTAAGAGAATAATTAAATCTGGAAGAAAAACTAATCAGAAAAAAAAACAAACTTTATTAGAATGAAAATAAACAATTATAGTGAAACCAGGCGCTTAGACGTTGTAGCTGGCCCTTGTACCACTTGTCAAAGATGGCGCACGTATTTTCGCAATGAGGAGGTTCATACTTACCAAGTATCTGATTACCAGTCGTAAATTTATAACATTCATCATACTCCATCAATTATCGTGAAAGACAAGACCTTCGCGACCTTAAAGATGGCAAATATATTTTTCGCTCTCAGAAGGTTCATAATTACCAAGTTTCTGATAACCAGTCGAAAATTTATGATACTCATCGAATTACAAAGGTAACTAGTACATGCGGTAGAAAAAGCCGATACGCCGTCAATTATTGTGAAAGGCAAGACCTTCGCACCACTTTTCAAAGATGGCGAATATATTTTCGCACTCAGGGTGTTTATACTTACCACGTTTATGATTGCTAGTATTAAATTTGTGATACTCATCGAATCACAAGGGTAACTACTACACGCGGTAGGAACAATCGATACGCCGTCAACTATCGTGAAAAGCAAGACGTTCGCACTACTTTTCAAAGATGGCGAGGTTTATACTTACCAGGTTCCTGATTGCCATTCATAAACTTATAATTTTTTATCTGACTTTTCTTTCAAATTTCGGCGAGCGTAGCGCTTCCTTGTACCGCCCAAAATGAATGGGAGTCTGGATTCATGATTTTTGGGGGTAAATTAAGAAATCCCTCCAACCCTCATGCGTAAACCTATGACCTATTTGTGACTTTTTTTTTTTACTTTTACAAGTCATATTTCTTACACCTTTGGGGGCCTGCCGTACGGCCTTGCCCCCAAAAAAGGGCTGGCATGGTCATTTCTGTGCTCTACTGCCCAATTTAACAACAATTCGCACATTTTGGGAGTAAACCTATGACATCCAATTAGTGGTCGGCGGGCTCCTGGTCTATAGTTCGTGTGGTACGCCACATAAATAGGGCGAATGCTGTACTTCAACACCACGGATGCCATTTGGCACAGTTTGTCCTTATACCAAGGAGATTCATTTTTGATTAGGACGTGTCAACATTTTCCCTTAGGAACCAAGATGGCGGTCATTTTTTGATTTTTTTTTTTTTTTGTTAATTACGATCACTCATATTAATTGAAAAAATATGTTTGGAGTATGATTTCTAATAAAATTGTATCTCATGAATACGAATGCGGTGTCTATTTTCGATTAAAAAGCCTTATTGGTCACTATATTTTAATTAAATACATGTAAATTTCAAAAAAATGAATATTTTCAAATCGAACATGTTAGGTATGGCTTTTCTTTACATCCTGAGCATAGATATAAAGTCCTTCTTCTGATAGGAAGCTATAGAAATCAACCAATTGTTTTATTTAAAAGTAAAAATTTTATTCACAATCATCTCCCTTAAAGAACAAAAAGCCAAAAAAAATCGTTTACTAAATTTTTAACTAGCACTTTATATTTTTTTTCAAGTTGGCAAATGCTCACTTTCTAACTCAAAAAACGGTAAGAAATTGGCTACTTTCCAACCTGAAATATCACATTTCAGTTCAATTGTTGAATGAAGTAGAAATGTCATACTTTCCAACTTTTGACATGTAAAAGACAATTTGATTATTTCTGTATGATTGTGAATAAAAACAGTTTCTGACCGAGGTAAATTTTATTCTAAATTACAATACTCTGCATGTTGCCGTTGCTTTAAGGGAAACTAAACAACATAACAATACTCTATGTTCACTATAATATCTAGTTTAATTTTTAGCTATATCAAATGTTCTCAAAGGTAATTTTAACAAACTATAATATTAGTAGTGGGTGCATGTTATGATGTAGGAAAAATGTTTTCGTCGAAAAAGTTGCGATTGACCTCCTCGAAGCGGCTTGGTTGTGATACTTCTAAGCTTTTCGTCTGGAATAATTTTTGTTTATGTGATGTGAAGGTATTTTGGTAGATCCAAAATAAGGAAAAGACAAGAAAATACTGGTACTCAGCTTTGACTCAAACATTTTGGAACTTGAGTTTTTTTTTCCTTATGGGTTGCGGTGCCAAAAGCCCCGCCGTACTGAAGCTTAAGCTTATTGTACCCTTACTGTATTGGAACTTGAATTACTAGATGAGTTGGTAAGTCAATGTTTAGATGCTATTAATCAGAATAAAGGTACTAGTCAACATTTAATAGCCACAATGCTAAATGACATAAATCTTGTTGCAAAAATTCTGACACCTTAATTCCCGATGTAGAAGAACCACAACCAATTATATTATTCTTTCTGCTGCTAATAATCGATTGACGCAGATTGGACTACTTAATTTATATGTAGAAATGAGAAGCAATTTTTGTGCACGAGATATAACAGTATTATTATCCATTTTTATCCACGGAACGTTGTGCTTTTTTCATAGACGAAATACAATGTAGAAAATTGCTGCATTACTAACCAAGCAAATAATATTAATTTTCCCATACCATCTACCAGTTTTACAAAAAATTCTCTAATTTATAATAGTAAAAAAAAATTACAACCGTGTCCCAATAGCATTTAAAAATATCTCTTCTTCCAATAAACAGTTTAGGAAGGCCGCAAAAAGATTGTTATAATGATACACCTTATTACAATTTACAGGAGTACTACACATTTTAATATCTAGATTATTATCATATAGTTTTTAAAATATACAACTTTTGTCGCATATTCGTCATTTTTTTATGTTTTTTGTATTGTTTGTAAAACTGGCAAATATTGTTTTGTATTAAATTTAAACTTTGTCAATGAAAATATATTTCTCTCCCATTTCTCAATGGATGAAGTAAAAAAATATTTTGAGGTTTCTGGTTCTTATACACACACCAAATCAAAATATTTTTTCATCTCCTTTAAAAATGGGGTGGGGGTGACTAATGCCAACATTTTTTTTGGAATCCTAGACTTCTCTTGTATATAATAAATACCAATTTTATGGACTCTTGCTTGATTTACCTATTTACCCCAAATGTACCCCACTTTACCCCTAACCCTTCTACGGAACAAGATGAAAATATAATATAGTTCTAGATCTCTTTAAAGTACATGTGTGTACCAAATTTCAAGTCAATATCTCAAACGGTTCCAGAATGCACACAATAAAAAGTTACAGACAGACAAAAATTTGTTTTCGCTCAAACTTAAAATCTCGACGTTTCATGGCATTCTAAGCCTATTTGAACAATACAAATTTTTAAAAATTTTTCTGTCGTTATTATACTTCCACTGTATGTGGAAGTAAAAGTATGAATACTTTACTTGCTAAATGGAAACGAAATTTTAAAGCTTCTACACTTTACTCTAAAGAGCCATCTGTACCAAAATATATCGATCCCTCATGATTATATAGCATAAGACTAAAATACCAAATATCTCTTGTTTAATTACTTCCACATCCACTGGAAGTATAGTAACGACAAAAAAAAATTTAAAATTTTTTATTGTTCGAGTAGGCTTAGAATATCATGAAACGTCGAGATTTTAAGTTTGAGCAAAAAAAATTCTGTCTGCGGTTCTGTCTGTCTAACTTTTTTTGTGCTTACGATTACTCTGGAACCGTTTAAGATATTGACTTGAGATTTGGTACACGTATTGTATTTTAACGAGATCTGGAACTAGATTTTATTTTCATGTTATTCCGTTTTTTCCAATAATTTCGATGTTGGTTTTTATGTATTCACATTATATATAATATTAAATATATTCCCTGCGCCGTTTTACCTTGTCTTAATTTTCCAATTATGTCACTCCTTCGCGGGGTGTACACTTTTGGTTTTTCCAACGATTATATGCTTTGCTATGTCATCACACTTTGTCAATCCCTAACGGGCATCCTGGTCTTTTTCCATATAGATACATTTATTTCACATTAGTTTCCATACACATAAACACTGACTCAATATCGACATTGAATCTAAATTAATGAAGACTGGATTTCCAACAAATCTAGGTATTATTACAAATTGATTGTACTGTATTGAAAATTATATCCAGACTCGTTGTTAGTTCAGAAGCTAATTCTACTAATATTTTTCAGCCAATGTCGACTGACAATAAATAGCAAATATTATTCTTGAGATATTGAAAATCTATATTAGTCCAACACAAACTAAATATTTTTTACCAATATTGACTCATATAAGTAGATATTTATTTTATAATATTAAAAAATGTTCTCTTAATCCAATTCGACTTTACCAGCTTCATCAGTATTTATTAACGCATATACAGGGTGATCTACCATGACATGCGGAAAATTTATCAGTTTGGTTGTCCCCACCGAAAGGAATTAAAGATATGAAAAATAAAAAATATATATTACCTTATTTTGTGGTACAACCATATCACTTTTCAGACTTTGGGATTGACACTATTGACAGCAAAACTGGAGAGGGTAGAAGTAACTTTTTGGTTTTAATCAAATCATAGTAAAAAATAGCGAAATAAATCGAAAAGACACTGACCCTATGCCAGTGAACTCTAGGACAACAGCAAGTAGATATAAGAGATATTTACTTAAATCCATCAATAACACAAAAACACAAACTTCGGCGGTCCTTTGTACCTGCCGGTGTACTGATTGTTCGACCAAAAGCAAAAAACGCGGCACTTTGACCGCACCCGCCGGCTTATCCATCTCCACTATGTTCTTTCAGAATTGAGTTCGTCGCCCTATTACTGACCTAGACAATAACAGTAGTGTATCTTCGTAAGCTTTAACCGTTTTTAATATACTAAATTACCTCAGACCACTGTAAAATTTTGCAGGGGCTTTCCCGCATAGAAGACTAGTACACCATTTTATTTTCCGCGTATCATGGTAAATCACGTTGTATATTGACGAATATTCGAATCAGGATACACCATCCTGCAAAAAAACTCGAAAAATGCGATTTTGTTTTTACGTAGAGGGTTCCGTAGAAAAATAAGTATAGTTGACTCTATACGAGGTGTAATGAAACTTCGAGATTTTAAGTTTCAGCAAAATATATATATGCCGTGCCGACTGGCATAATAACTCATTCGGTTAAATGCAATAACTATAATGTGAAATATACATACTTTTATAAGATATTTTAAACACAACTCAAATGTAATGTAAAATACAATATTGAATAAAAAGTTTTAATGTTTAAATGGTTAATGGAGTGGCGAATATGCTGACCGACTGTCTATCACGTTCTGGATTCGAGCTCCAGCTCCGGCATTGACAAAATGACGAGAAGTTAATTAAAGCAGGTTTTTCTTTATTTTTCCTGCATTCATAAACATCATTCCCATTTCCACATTATCATCCAAATAATTAAATTCTTTTTAAATATTTTGTTAAAATTACATAAAACTCGCATAATCTCACGGAGTGCGATCAATCTATTTTACTAACATCTTGCGGTCATACTCTCCTGATGCCTAACATCGGCGGGTCAGGATGTTTCACGTCCCTGCGACGTTTTGTAACGCCTGACTTATACAACATATACGTTGTAAACTAATATGAAATGAGATATATAAAACCCATGACATGTAAATTAAAATACTCAATAAAAGACTTAAACAGGAATAGGATAATACCGGATGGTATGGATGTATGTCTGCGTTTTTCCAAATGTGTAACCCCCTTCCAGATTTGGATTTGGGGGTTGTCTACTATATATGGTGTGTTTATGTTTTATGTTTTATAAGTAGGGTTCGGAAATTTTATCTCGGCGCCAGAGACGGCTTTGATACAGACATAATATTATGAAACCTACTGAAACATTAAAAAAAAAACAATGAAATGGTGAAATATTCATCATTGCCAGCTATAATGTATTTTTGGTAATAAATTTAACCTAAAGACGGTAATGGTTCTTACAGAAACATGTAATACATATCTAGCAAATAAAAACAGTTTTGAATCACATAACTACATTCCTGTTCTGTTTAATAAGTGTGACGTGTTTATTATGTTTATTTTCGTAATGATTAAAAGAGAACACAATAAGCTTCTGGGAACATAAAATATTTTTTTCCAATAAAATAAACCATTTTTATATAATATTAAATCATACATAACAAACAATGTTAAGGATTAATGGCATAAAACTGCCATGTACCGTGTGCATCATAAATATGTATATAACGTGATAAAGTGAATTTTATTTCATTTTAAAATGTTAATACGTAACCTACTTTTATCGGAAATCGACTACATACTTACTGACAATTACCTAAAGACGTAGTTGATTCTGTTACAATTGCAGTGTTGAAGGCATT
Source organism: Rutpela maculata (assembly GCA_936432065.2). Classification (NCBI taxonomy): domain Eukaryota; kingdom Metazoa; phylum Arthropoda; class Insecta; order Coleoptera; family Cerambycidae; genus Rutpela; species Rutpela maculata. The sequence continues at coordinate 286,806,109 of OW386285.2, read as the reverse complement.
CGGTTCTGACTGAGTGTCAACATTAGATTCCAGTGTATGGTTTTATTATCTCCTTTAATTAGGCGAAATTGTGAAACATTGCTTTGACAAAATCCCTTTACTATACCTACACTGTTGCAGTTCTGGGCATTTACGTCAACATTTAATAAAGGGAAAGGGTAGACCATCCGAGATCGCAGTATCGCAATCCGCAGTACGAATTTAGCCATATGTATGTATGCATCTACAAACCTAACGTGATATTATACAGTCGACAGGATACAAAAATGTCTAGTGCCTCTCACGCTGCAGTATACTTGTGGATTCGCGATTTTACAGAGGTTTAACTTCAGAACATTTAGAACAAATATTAATAATAAACTTTTATATTCGTTAAAGGTCGTGAAGAATAGACATATTGTGTGTGTTAATTTAAGGTATTGAAAAATACATATGTGTGTGTGTGTTAGTTCAATGTTACATCCCCAATACCTCCTCTTCGAGTGAGTGTTTATAACAAACTGACCATATTAAATTTGTATATTACGGAATTCCCTAAAAAAAGTACAAGGTAAGATATATTATGTCATATTTGCATAATAATCTTTCCGCGCCAACCTGGAGCCAACCCTGATTTTGACGTCACAGAGATAAAATTCCCGAGCTCTGTTTATAAGTAAGGTATTTATTATTTCCGAAAATAATAGCATGTCAGATTTTAACTATTACACTCCGTACATTTTTACAGATTTGGATAGACCATCAAATTTTAAGTTCTACAAGATGACATACTTGGTTGTTTGGCTTTTATTTTCCTTTAATATCTGCGATATATCATTAAATATATAAATCGCGACATAACTTTAAATATCCATTCCAAATGATACGTCATTGCTTCCTTATTGAGCGTTATGTATGTTCAAATTTATTAAGTATTAGTACCGTAAATTAGGTATATTTCCTTCTATTTTTTTAACCTAATTTAAGTGTGACCATGACATCCGTTGTCAACAATATCTGATATAAAATAATGTTGATGCAGTGACCAAAACAAATTTAATTTCTTCAAGTTAAGAGATAAGGGAATAAAATGGGAAAAACCATATCTCAGTGTCACTCGGGAGCGACTTTACTAAATATACTTAATACCAACACAAGACATGCCTATATTTGTACGTCGCGTCGTCGAAAAGCAATGAAATCATACGCGGCGTCAGCACATGCTGCAAAATATACTCGGCATTAGCATATCGTTTCGTACTATGATTTCCTTTCTAAGATGAGATTATTTATTTTGAAGCAATTGCCACAATCTGGCTTTCAACACCTACAATGTAATCATATCGGAAGATAAGCGAAGGAAAATTTTAAGATTAATCGAGTATCGTTGCCAGAAGAGAGTACTAAGACACTAATTGTTTCACAGCAATGAGCGCGACAGAAGTTAGGAGAAATCTCCAGATTAATCACCCATTATCAATTCTCTAAATGCCGAGTATGATAGAATTGCTTTCTTAATTGAAGAAATTGTGAATAAAAGCAATAGAAATATTCTCAATGAAATAAAGGACTAAAATTGATAAAAATCCTCATTGTAGCTGTTAAGGACCCCAACAAGAAGCAAATTTCTCGAAGTTTAACCTACAGCAATAAATTAGCGTAATGAACGTGTGGGTTTGAAAATTGGTAGAGAGACGGTAAAATGTCCCAGTAATGAAGAAAGTATATATGTCCAAACGCAAAAGAACAAGAAGTAAACATTATTTAATAGACAATACTAATAAAAATCACCCAAGTACTAGTATACATTAAACCTCACAACTTCTTAAATTACATATTTTGTTAGGTTTGTAATAGAAGATACAAGAAATATTGAATATTGTATATAATTTATTACACTTCTGTAAACGAAGAAAATATAAATTCGTATAATGTGCTGATGCCGAGTATATTTTGAAAAATGTGCTGACGATATTTCATTGCTTCTTGATAACGTATGTCAAATGTCTTGTGCTGGTATGGAATATATTTAAGAAAGTCGCCACCCTATATAACTTATTTTAAACTGAACAGGAACTCTCAACAATGGATCATCATTATGGAAAGTGATCCTTTCATATAAATAAAAATTCGGTTTAATTAGACATTTGACAACCGAAAATATATATAAAATTTTATTCATTTTATTAAATTTCAGAGTAGTAAAGATTCAATACTGAGATATTATTTCTTCTGCATATATTTTTATTTCAAACAAAAGTTACATTTCAGATTATCTTGAAATTTTATTATTTACTCATTTAAATTTTCTTAATACATAGGTTAAAATTCACATAACAAAATATGCACGTCTAAAATGAAAAAAAATACCAGTGATACCAAATATTTATTTCTGGTCGATACATACGAACAAGGATTAATAATGTACGTACAGTTGAGATAGTTAGTGTTTCGGTTGATGATCGTTCCAGACTAAGGGTAGTTACCCTCGTTGTTTATTTAAAAGATCGAGTTGGCGGGGTTCTTTATGCACCAGGCTTTTTCTTCGACACTACCAGCAAGTAGTTGGTGACGAAGCTCCGTTAATTGACGACAGTATTAGTTTTAAGTGAATTTGGAATTAGTGCAACATGTGCAATCAATGCAGGGACTGGAGGCTGTTTTGCATTTTTAATAGCAGCTTCAGGGTGTATACAATTTTATTTTTATGTGAGTGGAGTAAGTTTGAATTATGTGTGCGGTTAACAACAAAAAATACCATGTGAATAATATATTTGTCATTGTTCCAAATATAACAGTTCATTATGCATTACTAATGAATAAGACCAAATGTGTGAATTGTGTATTTCGAGAGGAATTCAATGCATTTTATTTTTTATTTTTATTTTCTAAATATTCTGAGGTGAAAAAAAATCAAAACTTACTTTTTAAGTTAAACTCTGTTTAATCCACAAGATGTTCGAAATAAGCACCATATCCCTTTTGCATGCTCTTTATTGTAAAAATGTCGCTAATGTGTACTCCTTATGTTGTCGTAAGTTGTAGGATTTGTTTATTTAACAGCTAAAATCATTAGTTTTCATGGATTTTTGTAATTTTACATGGTGTGTAAAAATAGTTTAAAAACATGGCTTATATGTTCTTCATATCACACACACAAACATATACTACCTACTGTCTCACGTTCCAATTGTTAATGCATCTTTTTTAATTTTGATTCATAAGAGTGAATGTTTTGTCTTGGTGTAACTAGCAACCATTTTTTTGTTTCCTATTTATAAACATTTATTTTCTTAATATGTTTGAGATATGCGAATAAGACGTTCTGAGTACATGGTGCAAGGTAAGCAATCGCTTTTAAGCATCTCGGTTTCTGATACGTGCTACTAGTTTTGTTCCTTGTTTGATATCTATGTTTAGTTCAGTTATAATGTATTTTATTTTTAAAATTATGTATTAATATGTTGAAACAAAATGGTAATCGGATGTCCTTGTTCGTATTTCTGATTTTATATAGTTTGTCACTTGAATATATAGTGTGTCCCAGGATAGATGTAACAAGAGGTGTAATGGACCAAAAATTTTGGAATTTTGGAATGGTATTTGGGGATTGAGTCCTGCTTATTGTAAAACTAAAGTATACCAAAAATGACTTGATTTGGTGTTCTACAGGGTGTTTTATAAGCAAAGTTGTAAAAATCACCACTAATAAAGTACCTTTATTTTTCAAAATATGAAAAAATTCCACTAAGAAAAGTTATTTAGAATGCAATTTTATACTTCTGTACCAAATTTTAGGAATATAAAATTATTTTTTTGAAACTTCCCATTTTTTGCGAATTAAGAGTTGAATTCATATTTAAAGTTGTGTAGGAGCAAATGTTAATCATCCACTGCTTTTCTCATAGCCTATTTTTAGCTTCTACATAACTTTAAATATTAATTCACAAAAAATAATTTTTATGCAGTTTTAATGGAATGGTTCAAAATAAAATACTAATTTATTGAAAAAATGGGAAGTTTCAAAAAAATAATTTTATATTCCTGAAATTTGGTATTGTGGTATAAAATTGCATTCTAAATAACTTTTCTTAGTGGAATTTTTTCATATTTTGAAAAATAGAGGTACTTTATTAGTGGTGATTTTTACAACTTTGCTTATAAAACACCCTGTAGAACACCAAATCAAGTCATCTTTGGTATACTTTAGTTTTACAACAAGCAGGACTCAATCCCCAAATATCATTCCAAAATTCCAAAATTTTTGGTCCATTACATTTCTTGTTACTTCTATCCTGGGACACACTGTATAATATGGTTTGCTATGTGTAATCTTTAATATCCACTTATGGATAGTGTTTAGGTTTTTAAGGTGACAGTCATTTACCTCTCCCCAACTAATTATTCCATATGATAATTATCTTTGCACTAAAGCGTAGTATCTAGTTTGCAATTGCTTAATATCTAGGTAATTTTTTAAATATTTGAAACGTTGTAGTAATCTTCTAATACTTTTTATAATTAGATTTCCTGGTATATTTCATCGCAGATGTCTATCTATAATTATATCTAAATATTTATTTAATTGACTCAGCTTCTGTAATTTCTATATCAGCATCAATTTACAATGGACCAAAGTCAGGAAGATTGCGTAGGATGTGAAAGTTTTTTTTTTTAAGTTTACTGTAAGAAGGTTGAAATTAAACCACTTTTTTATCAACTGAAGATCATTTTCTGCTGTATTTTTTAAACTAGTCCAAGTATCTTTTTTGATGACAGAATCATCTGCAAAATTATCTACTAACCCTTTTGTATCTGAAGAATGAGACTGTTTATATATAGTGTGAATAAAACCGGACCAAGAACAGTTTCTTTTGGTACTCCGTATTTTATAATTTTGGGTAAACTGAATTTATCACCAATTTTTACAAAGTGTTGTTTTTGCGAAAGGTAGCTTGGCTTGGCTTTTTTTCATCTGGTGCTTTGTAATACACTGGGTAGGATATGCGATTGCATTCTCAGTAGATTTTTTTCTCTAAATCCAAATTGTCTTTCTGAAATAATATTATGTTTGCTGATAAATTGTGTAATTCTACTTTTTAGCACCTTTAGCATACTGGTCTATAATTCAATATTTGATTAACATCATTTTTATGTAAGGGTTTTATAACACCTATTTTCAACATTTTTGAAAAATATCCCTCATTGGATGCTTCATTAATTAAAAAGTTTGTTTTGAAATTTCCGAGTTTCTTTTTTCGTCATATCCGGAAGATTTTCTAGGTTTTAACTGATTAATTAAACGCTTTACTTCATTTTCGGTAGTGTTAAATAAATGCATCGAGTTTCCAATTACAGTTGTTTCTATTTGTTCAGAATTCTGAGGTGCGATTATTTTTCCAGCATATTTCTCTGTTAAGTCATTATAGTGCTCATTAAAACAATTGGCAATCAGTCCTGTCGAGAGGGGGGTGATTCCCACCGGGTCCGGGCTTGTTTGGGGGCCTGGTTTTGTACTATAATTTAAAATATATATATTTCGAATTCTCCCCCCGCTTATCAATTTTCAAAAAAATTTCCCTCCCCGGGCCCGTATTTCTCTTCACGGTCCTGTTGGCAGTTATCTCTTCATTTGTTATTATTTCACTGTTTTCATTTATTATCTACGTACAGTAGTTTGATATCTGTTTTGTTTTTTTACATAGTTTATTTACAGTGTCCCAAAAGTTTTTAGAGTATTTTTTATTTTTGGTTTATTTTTTTCTTGTAAAAGTCCCTTTTTTCTTTTTTAATTAATTGATTTAATTTATTTCTATAATTTTTGTAATTATTTTCAATATTTTTATCTGTAGGATTCTTTTTTAAATTTCTCAGCATTTGATATTTAATGTTAATGGAATTGAGAAGACTGTTTTTTATCCATTCGAAGTTCATTATGTCATTATTTTTAAGTTTAACAGTTTTTGTATTTTTTTGTATAAGAAATTTTAATTTGTCAACAAATTTTCTGTTATTTCGTCAATATTTTCAGTGTTGTAGATAGCCTGCCAATTTTCCTTTTGTAAATTCTTTTTCAAATTATTGTAATTTATATAATATTTATATTGGATTTTATTTCTTGGAGGTTTTCAATAATTTTCGAGGTGTATTAATAGTATAATTGAAAAGTGATGTCTATCTTATTAGTTTCATATATAATCGGCAACATATTAGATCTTAAATTATTGCATCCAGATTTGAACGTATCAGCAAAGGTACAATTACTAAAATCGAGAGGAGATACTGTGAATTGGGTTATGTGAAGGATGTGACCATTAGATAACGATAACCCATTATTGAAGAAGACACTAGTTGGACGTCTTGTTATCTATTCAAGAGGACACAGTGACTTCAGCTTGGCTACTAGTCCGTGATAGCAATATCAGTCATAACACTGTCTTAAAAATAATTGAAAATTCAAAGATGCATCCTTACAAGTTGCAGATGCATCAGGAATTAACTGAGGATGACCCGGATCGCAGAATTAAATTTTGTAAAGAAATGCAATGGAGTAGATTAGCCGTAACCAAATGTCTTTGAAATGGATACTTGATTCGGACGAAAGTTATATTCACTTGACATGGAGAAGTTGATCTAAGAATTGTCATTATTTGGCTGACGATAAGCCTAATTGGATGAGTGAGACCCACAAACAGTAAATGCTTGGACAGAGACAATTAGTGAACGGATAATAATTAACATTCTTCAACAATAAACTTAATGGCCCAACATATCTTACTTTTCTTCAAGTAGACCTCATGCCACGTTAAGCGACTATATTTCTAAGTCAGTTAAATCCAAATTTACCTGACGAAAAGCTCTGGTATCAACGAGAAGGGTGCTCCATTGCACTATGCTGTGGTCGTTCGTCAGCATTTAGATGAAATTTACCCAAATAGGTGGACTTATAGAAGAGATTCAATCAGCAGAAAGGCAAGATTTCCGGATCTTACCCCACTCAAGAGGAAAAACTGGATAATATTGAGGACTTGCTCAACGTATTAGTCATGGAATGAGACAAATATCACCGGAAATGTAATGGATGGGTTTTATCATTGATTAGTTTAACAGTGTTTAACTTATAATGCAAGTATTTTTGAATTTTTCTATCACGTGTTGCCTTGAAATATTTAAAAAATAAAAAAAAAGACTTTGTATTCCACTCAAAATGTCTCTCGATCAGCTTCTGGGTGAAGACAGACTAAGAAAATTAACGCTTGAATGTAACCAGTGAAAAAATAAAATCGATGTGTTTTAGGATTCTTTACAGAAATACTGTATATCCAAGTTACACAATTTATTCTAGTTATTCCACATTGTATATTATTAAGAACGAGACAATATATTGAGCACTTTAATTAATTGCTTCATATTATGTTTGTCTGTTTAAGTAATTATGATATACGTTTAATTCATAATTTAGTAGATATTGAAAACGGCTTCTAGTGATTCATTTCCTGTCGTAATTGTGCAATGTATAATGAATAAATTAAAAACCAAATGAAGTTGGTACAAACAAAAGTGCACATCCTGTAAGTAACTTTACCCAATGAATAATGAATTTCAACAAAAAAACACTTGATTTTAGTTCGTCATCCAGTGAAAATAATGTGAAAATTAATATTTTCCACCCGACGTTTCTTCATTCAGATTATTTTTTAGGGTGATCACCCTGAACCTATATTTTCTTTCATTAAAAGTGTATAGAATTTTTTCCCTGGCAACAGTATCAATTACAATACAACTTCCGTTCTATTTTTATTAATTATTTTTTAATGCGACCTTCCTCATTTTTTCTCGATAAAATAATTTCCTTCGGTGAGCGAGAGAAGAAATAAATTAAAAACATAGTCCTTATTTATTTCCTTTTTTGGAAATAAATAAAGACTATGTTTAATGCTGTAAAAAATTGTAGAAGAAAAATAATAATTTTAATAATAAAATGAAACAGTAAAATTATTATTTTATGCTATCCTATATTACATAAGAAACTTATATTTTGACGCAATGTTCGTTGCTCTAGGATGCGTTGCTCAAAAATGAAATTTTCGAGCAGTCTTTTAATTTGAAGTGCTACACATTTATTTATGTTTATAAAAATTATCTTTTCCGTAAATGTCAAAATCTACAAAGTACTAGCTAAGCTACTAAGCTAAGCTAAGTAATTTTTAAAAAACGAGAAATCATTAACGGCTCCAGTTTTCATTTTTTTTTTTAATTTTTGAGGTTATCTAATTCACTTATAATTACAACCTTTGAAGGAAAATTTATCTCGAACAGTTTGGCTTTTGGTTCATTCCGATCTGACCAATGAGATCAAAAGATATTTAACGACATGCAAAGCAGAACCAGAAAATGGAAGCGATTTTTCAAAAAATTTTAAAAAAATGTTTCCGGATAAGATAAAAAATTCGTCTGCAGACCCTGTATATTGTTCACAATAAGCAGACACAAATCTCATTATGCCAAGAGAACATTTTCGTTCATTTGCATCCTCTTGAAATGAACAATTGCTCATATTTCCACTATATTTTATTTTCTTCCCATACCACTTTCGCACATTTTCCCATCTGCCCTCATCATACCACCTACCCACCTTCGGCGGGATAGATTATTTTCCCACCACCTCAAATATAAAGTAGCCTATCTCAAAGTTGAGAAGATGTCTGTAAACGTGTGAAAAATGTTATCAAAATATGTTGACAGACTGACAGCAGATGAAGAGACAGACAGAAAATCTGAAAATATATTCATTAAACAAATCTGTAGAAATCGAAAATTCTAAAAAAAGCAAAATTACAAAAATAGGTACCTAAACTTTTACAGATTTAATCTAACCAATTTTTGGTCAAGGATTTTTCTGATATTAGTATTTAATTTTTTGTATAATCGCTATCCTTTTCCCACTGAAGTGACGAACAGTAATTACTTAATTGATTAACAAGTCTTATCAATAATCTCAGCAATTATGATTGTCACATTTATCTGTTTGTTTCCTAATAATATGTTTTGTTGCCAATTGACTTCAGAAATCAGAGACATATTTACTTTGTTCGTATTTAACATCGTTTATTTTATGATTCATTGATTTTCCTGAATCAATGACCGTCTCTGATATGCCATGGTGTGTAAAATTTAAGTTACAGATAAAATGGGCATAAGCGATCTAGCATTTTCAAATGCAGGTATCGTTATGAAAATATGTTATGGAAATCGGCGAAATATTCACCTCAAACTTTTTAAAGAAAATTTGTTGTGGTATGAGTGAAGTAACGGAATTACATTTCACATGAGAAAATAAATACACAGCTGTTTAATAATGAGTTTCACTTCTTAACATAGTCTTAATCAAGTGGTGAATATCATATTGAGGGATGTACCAGATCCTTTCAAACTTCAGACTGAATTATTCTCTATTCACAACCAGGGCCGTTCCTAGATGCTTGGTCGCCTGCGTGTGAGACAAAATTAGCACTAGGTGTTTGTCAAGTGTTCAAAAAATTATTTATTATATACATGTTGTTACATGTTACTTAAAAAAAATGAAAAGTGTACAAGCGAGCTTCTTAGCCAATGTAGCTATCACATCGATAGTCAACATGTTCACTTACTTCTTTTTCAATTGATATTATCGCCAAATCTGACAATCGAACTTACCCCATATGCTTCTTAAAAAATTTTTAATGGTTTTTAATCTAGAAAAATACCGCTCACCCGAGGCGACACTTACTAGTAGCGTCAATAACATTCTTAGAGTAGCTGCCACATTTGGGAGTGACTTACAACACTTACAACAAAATCTTGAAAACTATTAGGTCATGTATTATTGATACTATTATTTTTAATACCAAAAATAACAATAATTAGAAAGAAGCAAGGTACGCAATTTGCCAGATAAACAAAGAATGTCCATTAATCAGTTTTCTAATTAATAAATTAAAATCTTTTTTATTTCACATTTTGGCGCGCCCTTAAATGTGGCGCTTACGTGTTGTACACGCAATTTCCCCCCGGTAGGAACGGCCCTGTTCAGAACACCTTTGGCCTCACCAAAGCTCTTGCCCATCAGTTCCATGAGGACATCAGCTCAAAGTTCTGCAAGGCGTCCTCTTCGCTTCTTATAATTCAGTTTTCTCTGAACTATCAAGCGTTCTAAATTGTTCTGTCTTTGTTCGGGTTTCATTATTATTATTATTTTGTTTATAGTTAAGATTGCAAAAAGGGACAGATTCAGAGATTCGATTAGTATATGCTGCCACGAGTTTTCAATTAAAATTTGTATTAAATTAATTTAATGTTTCGCTTTGTGTTTTTTCGCTTACTATTCATTTTTAACGGGCTTTTCATTGCCGCTGTTCGAGTGCATGCAGTTAAAGAAGTCTGGCCCAGGAGCTCCGAGATACCAGAAGATCATAGATGATTCGGCCGAGACACGAGTAGCCTGTGCAAGTCAATCATGTTTTAAGTTTTATATTTCGTTTATAATATAGTCTGCTTTCTCAAACTAATCATCGGCTTTCGGAGCCGTAACACTCCTTCATAGCAAACCAGACCAACACCTTGAAAGCACCAATACACCGTATGTCTGCTCCCCTAACGGTCCATGTTGCAGAGGCGTAAAGAAGACGTTAGCGAGTCTGCTTCTTCTTCGTCTTGTGATATATCTGTCACATCAAATTTTGCTCATTCCGTTCCAAAAATTTCCCCAGTAACTATGATGGAATGATTAAGATACCAAAAGAATTATAGGAATTTTGATAGTGAGAAAGGACTGTAGGAAATTTTTTGAAACGTTGTGTGTCTCTATGTGAGTGTGTGCAAAATTGGGAGATCAAGATAGCATAAACATAACAGGAATTTTGGTTCTGAAGAAAGAAAACTGTTCGATGCATCTTAGGAACTAATATAAGTGTGTGCACGATTTGATAAAAGGCGTGCAAAGTTGTGCAAAATTAGGCGATTATGATGACGAAAATGTCAACTTAATTGGAGCAAGTGGAGGGGCAAGCGTCAAGTTTGCATCCTCCATCTAATTTAAATATCATTTCCAAAGTTGGAGAGTGCAAAATTGTGCAAGGTGTGCAAAATTATGATGAATAATTGGTTGCCGTTGCTTACGGGGGCGGGGCAAACTTGACCCATTCGTATATCAAGATGAAATAAAGATTAAAGATGGAAGATGAAGGCAACTGTTTTATTTGAATTTTTTTTCTAGGATTAGTAGTTTCCGAGAAAATTGCATTGTAAAATACAGAACGACCTCGCGGATGAAATGACGCAGAAAACAGTTAAAGTTAGTCTCAATTTTTTCATATGACATTTTTTGTTCGGAAGTCCTTGAACTAGTTATTTCCAAAGTTTGAAGAACATTCCGCCAACATTCGTATGTGATTATGTATATATTCGCAGCATAGTTTTTCAAAGATTTTTAACTTCCAGTCACTGCAATTCTGCAGGGAAAGCATTAAATCAATTTTTTCATATGACATTTTTTGTTCGGAAGCCCTTGAACTAGCTATTTCCAAAGTTTGAAGAAAATTCCACCGAAATTCGTACGTGATTATGCATATATTCGCAACATAGTTTTTCAAATATTTTTAATTCCAGTCACTGTAATTCTGCAGGGAAAGCATTAAATCAATTTTTCATATGACATTTTTTGTTCGGAATCCCTTGAACTACCTATTCCCAAAGTTTGAAGAAAATTGCACCGAAATGATTTTTCCAATGCTAATGGTGCGAGGTCCTTTATTATTGCCAGCCTTGTAGTTTAATTGTCATATAACTATTTAAAACTGATACAAAGGCAATAGCGCCGACATAAGTCAGTTTGTGAAACTAGTTTTCCTGCGAATATATTTCAGGTAATTCACTGAATGATAATATTGATAATAGAATTAGCTTAGATCATAAATTAGCCTATTTTTGTTGCATATTATTATTGATAATTATTAATTGCTATAAACAACTGCTTAACAACAATTTTCAATTTTCATTAATATCAAATAGAAAATAGCAGACAAAAAAATCATTAGTTTATTTTTTACAACCATTTATTTTTATTTTGTTTTGACCGATTAGCACTTTGAATGCTTATGACACCATTTGGCGTCCTTTTGACCTTGTGGGCAATGCGCATGGCTCCAATTGATGTCTTTTAATTTTTTTTCCTGTTTTATATCTTATTTCAGGAAAATGTAAAATATTATTAATTATGTCTTTTGACGTCGCGTCGTGCGCATTAAGCCACAAATTATTAGCTAAATGCACACTACGTCAAAAGACATCATACTCCTTTAAGCCCTGAGTCTTTTTATTATAGTTGGGTAGTTTATATCCCAAATCAAAAAGAATAAAAAAACTCATTTCAGCATTCATTTATTTTCAGCGTGAGTAGTCAAAGCGTTAAAAAACTAGAATTCAATTGATTTTTTGTGAAAATCAGTGACATTAACTATAATAACTATAATAACTTGCGGGATGTGCACTGGTTTTATCAACGACTAATATTATTATAGTTCCAATCTAAGAAACACCCTGTGTATTGCACAGTTTTAAAATCTTGATTGTGGTTTTGTCAACTTGATAAAAAAACTATAGTAACATTTGTTCTATAGTTATTGTGAAATATACGTTACTTGCAATATGACATTTGGCATGACCTCAGCTGTCAATCTGTCCCATCCGGCTCAATTTCAATAAAGAGTATTTTACACAATAAGCAGTTCGATACAACTCCGAATAACTTTCCTTTATAGTGGGAATAAGGCCGACAGAGTACAGTGTAGTTTATTATTCGTTTATTAACCCTATCGTCACAGGCTCCGTCCCTACATTTTCTAGGAAGAACAAGTGAATCCATCTCATTCATACTGGTATTAAGACAGCATCCATATGTTAAATGTAATCAAATTCGTTACAGAAAAAAAATATTTGCTGGTTTTTTGCCGGTTTCGCTCTCTCCACATTTGGTCTGGGACCGATTTTGCAATTTCACCTCGGAATGTGGCCGTCCTAAATATGCAAAATTTGAGCAAAAATTGTTGAGCGGACAGACAAGCACACTACCTATAAATGAGATAACTGGTTTAATTACTTATGGGGTAGACAACTAGTACATTTGTGCACATCATGTAAATATATCAGTCGATTTTCATAATATATTCATGTTTCCCTGCCAAAGTATTAGCAACGTCCAGTGACTTGCAGGCATTTTTTTGTGTTTTGTATCGACTGCTAAATTATTATCAGTAAAAAACAGCCTTGTGTCCATTATGTAAAGATACTGACTTCTTGACGACTTTGAACCACCACCAGGGCCGCCGACAAGGGGAGGCAGGGGGGGGATAAATCCTCGAGGCCCGGGCACCCGCAGGGGTCCGGGGCTCCGCCTATATTACGTCATATAGGCTAGGCATTCAATTGTGCGCATTTGGCGATTCTCAAAAAACAACATTATATAAATATTTCAATTTTAATCAATTTTAGCCTTTTAGCTGTTCATATTCATAACTATCATAATACTGTGATAGCTTTTTAATAAATTTAAAACTTAATATGAAAAATAAAACGACAAAACCTTGAAAGAGGGAAGGGGCCCTCAAAAATAAGCAGCCCCGGCAGAGATTAAAACAAACCAGATGTTGCACTTATGACGTATCATGGTTTAGATAATAAGTCAAATCCAAGAAGCTACACTTCTGTGCAATAAAATCCCCTACACTTGAAAAATCAAGTAATTCAGTTTTTACTAATATTAAGTGATGTCAGTCTTTTTGGAATTTAGATTTTTATTATCATATAGGTTATAAAAAAGTGACATTGCGAAATGTCATAAGTAAGGTATTTGGAAAAATGTTAATGATTTAATGATTTCGATTTATAACAAATGTAAAAATTGACGTTGAAAAATTGTGTCCGAGATAAAACCAGATTCTGAAAGCTCAAAACATTTTCTCTTTTCTCTTCGTCTTTTCTCTTTATGATACCTTCCTCATCCCACCCTTTCTTCACACTCATAGCGGTACTTTTATTTAAGTGATAATGGTTAGCAACTGCTCTGATAGACCATCCCTCTTCAATTTTAGAGAGAATTAGATTTTTTTCATGTTCAGTTAATTTCGGCATTTCGAAAATATGACACTGACACTGACAAATAAATAAAGAATGATTTAACACAGAAATTGATACACTTCTGTGCAATAAAATCCCGTACACCTAGTACGGGATTTTGTTGCACAGAAGTGTACCAATTTGTGCGGTGATCTGCGCATTATACCATTAATTTGAACGTTTGTGAGTGTGTTTAGGCACCGTGATAGTTTATGATTTCAACATTTTTAATATTTTTCTGAGTTGGACTGTATTTACACGTTTTTAAGTGACTTTGTAGTGTTTTTTAGTTCGGGTTCATTGACTATGTTAAGTACACCTCTGTTTGAAGTAACTCTTGAGCTGAAGCCAACTCTGTTTATGATTTCTGGGCAGAATCCTGTAAGGTAACGTCACATAACAAAAAATGAAACTGGTTACATAGGGAATACTATTAAGTGAAATATCTGGTTGGTTTTAATCTGTGGCCCCGGGACCCGGTAAAGCTGTCCACCACCCACGCTTTATGCAGTCACGCCGCACCAGACCAGCAGACAGAACTAGTTTTGCACTACATACAATCTTCTATCAGCGTTCAATTTCAGCCATGTGCTTATCCCTTAAAAAAATTTCACTGTCTCCCGGACTATATCAATAAATATGCCTAGGTACCTACTTAACTTTATTGGCTATTTTTATTTTTATTGTTTTGCTCGCTAATTGTAATATGTTAAAATTTAAGAGGGCATCATTATAACAGCTAAGTGGTAAAAGTTGTGTTTTTGTTAAATTAATAGTTAGTAGTTACTATTATTAATATTAATATTTAGGTATTTTACCACAGTTGCGCATTAAGTGCAAAAGGGATAGGGGACGAAACAGGTATAAAAATAGAGGAGTAAAGCAACACAATACATTAATAAAAGCATAGTCGACATAAACCGGAATCAAATTACAGAGTAATCTAGGCGGCATACAGTTCCCCCCTCTCCACAGAATAATCGAATGCAGCATCCATATCATATGACCCCAAACATGACTGGGGTCCGCCGGTGGCCCTCCCTCTTAAGTAAACAACCAATCAGAGACTGGCCTGATAAAATCATGGGACCATAAAGCTATGCATGTTCATGCTACATGCGTGTTTGTTCAATCCATCCTGGTTCATACTGCACAGAATATATGAATATTAACGTGCCAGACAAAGAAACAGCACTTGTGATGGATGGTAAATATGTAAATTTAACGTGTGCGTGTTGGCTACATTAAAGCACCCTATAAATTTTTAATGATCAAAAAGAGAGCTTTAAATTGTCACCTGAAATTATTTGATGTTTTGTTCTGCGGAATTTCCATTAAATTTTGTTTTCTGTTTAAATAAAACCTATTCAATTATTAAACAATATCAAAAAATGTGATGATATTACAGTACATTTGATTTTTAGTCAACTTATACAGGGTGATAAAGTGTACTTATACCCATTTTACTTTGCTGTAACTTAATAAGAAATTATAATAGTTCTTTTTAATTGATATGCAGTAGGTACCGGGTAAAAGTAGCGAATGGTATGATATATTCTAAAAATATATTGGTAGGACATTATGTCTCAGACAGTGTGACCTAACTGTACTTTTTATTTTATTTTTTTATTTATTTTTTTATTTATTTTTTTATTTATTTTTTTATTTATTTTTTTATTTATTTATCTAACGTCAGTCTATTTTCGTTACCAAGGCCTATTACTGACGCCAGGAGACGAGCTACCTCCAACCTGGAAATTCTGCCGAACCTCTTCTCTGTCGAAGAATAGGGATCTTTTACTTGCCTAACATTTCATAGACAAAAGACCGACTGCTTTACATCTCCTTCGAATTATGGTATTTAGTACGTATTCCTGGTCTCAAATTACATGGCTTCTAGGTATACACTGATATACAAGCTGCTGGAAGGTGGGACGAGATCGCCATGTTTCCCCTGATGGTCACCCATCCAAGTTCGCGTGAACGTTGTTTCAATGTAAGTATCAAAATACGTGTACACTCAAGATGCCTTTTCTTATCCTGAGAAATTCTTAACCATAGTCCGAATTTCAGAATAACATACAGGGTGGTTAAGAAATAACGAAATGTGAATTTTTTTTAAAAGCTTTTATTTAACTTGCAATGTTTGTTTGTATGTTTGTTTGTTGGTTTAGGTCAAATCTTGCAAGCTGAATTTCGACTAGTTCTAATTAAGCTAGAGCTTTGAAATTTGGCACACGTGTATAAGTTCGGTGACAATGCAACATAGTATAGCCATTATCGGTCCAAATCCAATATGGCAGACGTCCCAAGATGGCGGATCGGCTTTTTAGTCATAACCCCCCAGATATGGGTATCAAATGAAAGGGTTTGACGAATAAAATACGATAAACAATGTGACGTCATTCTAAATCCAATATGGAGGACGTCCCAAGATGGCGGATCGGCTTTTTAGTCACAACCCCCCTGATATGGGTATCAAATGAAAGGGTTTGACGAGTAAAATACGATAAACAATGCGACGTCATTTTAAATTCAATATGGCGGACGTCCCAAGATGGCGGATCTGCTTTTTAGTCACAACCCCGTTGATATGGGTGTCAAATGAAAGGGTTTGATGAGTAAAATACGATAAAGTGTGTGACGTCATTCTAAATTCAATATGGCGGACGTGGGAGAGGTGGGGAAGGGGTAGAAAGAGGTGGGAGAGGTGGGGAAGGGGTAGAAAGAGGTGGGAAGAGGTGGTAAAGGGGTGGGAAGAGGTGGGAAGAGGTGGGGAAGGGGTGGGAAGAGGTGGGAAAGAGGTGGAAAGGATGGGAAAGGGTGGGAAGAGGAGGGAAGCGGTGGGGAAGGGGTGGGAAGAGGTGGGAAGAGGTGGGGAAGGGGTGGGAAAGGGGTGGGAAGAGGTGGGGAAGGGGTGGGAAGAGATGAAGAAGGAATGGGACGAGGTAGGAAAAGGATGGGAAGAGGTGGGAAGGGGCGGGAAGAGGTGGGAAAAGGTGAGAATAGGGTGGAAAGAGGTGGGGAGAGATGGGGAAGGGCAGGGGAAGTGGTGGAATGAGGGAAGAAGTGGGAAGTAGTGTTAGAGAGGTGAGAAGACGGGAGAGGGGAGGAGTGGATGGCGGTGGCAAATGAAAGGGTTTTGTCTGTCTGTTTGTAAAATAAGTCGACTAAAAAGTAAAAAATAAAATTATATAAAAAAAGTATTTTTAAGAAAAAGCTTTTATCTGAAAAAACTACTAAAAAGTAAAAATAATTTTTTTTAAATTCATACACATGGAAACCAAAAGCTTTGGGGGTGGTCAATTGAGCAAAGTAACTATGCAATATCACTATATAACCGCCCCCAAAGCTTTTGGTTTCCATGTGTATGAATTTAAAAAAAAAAAAATTTACTTTTTAGTAATTTTTTCAGATAAAAGCTTTTTCTTAAAAATACTTTTTTTATATAGTTTTATTTAACTGCCACTTTCACGGCTTGTAAGGTGGCCTATTCCAAATTCATATGTAATTTTCTGACTATTATTGTCCCGGTGGAAATGCCGTCAGCTTGCAAATATGGTTGAGATTCGTTTTTTTGAAATATCTCTTCCACTATCAAATTTTTATAGGGGATTAAAAATGTCAACGAAAGTTTAGAATGAGTAGGTTGAATAATGTTTTTCTTCTTTTTGGCGTCTTAGGTTAAAAATAGGTATTATGACTTAGTAGTGCATGAAAAAATTTATAAACGTCATTGCACAATTTTTTCGATATTTATATTCAATAACAATATCATCAATATGTATACTTTTACAGCACTGTAAAAGTCATCAGGTACACACGGAACTTAAAAAAGTGTCGTGGTAATACGTCGCGTCTTGCTGAAAATTATTTAAATAGAACTCTTTTCTACACCACCATAGTAGTAGAGTTCAAGGCACGTTTTTTTTACGTGGTATCCTCAAGAGGACTAATCCACGGTCTATATCTTAATCGTAACATAGTAACTCTATTTTTAATAGGCTGGTGCGGTGGCGCTCCCAAGACCGCTCCACAATCAATCGCATATGCCAAGTTCAAAAACTAGCGTGTCTTGGTATAACAGGTGCAATCAGGACAACTCCAACGATTGCGATGGAGGCCATTCTTGGACTCACTCCCTTGCACATTGAAGTGGAGCTTGAAGCTAGAAAAACAGCAACGAACTGTTCAAAAATGGAAAGTGGAACATGACGGACCAAGGGCTAGGGCATACAAAGGCTGTGGCTCTATCGGCAAGGGACTAGGTTATCGCTCAATCGGGATGATCGGTCTCTCCCCGCCTACTCTTTTACACTTCCATATACTGTTGTGTTCCCTAGTCGAGATGCTTGGGAACGTAATAAAATACATCTTCTGAGTCCCGGTGGTCTGGAATGTTATACAGACCAAGGATCCAAGACTCATGAGGGAATGGGCGCAGGCATACAAGGATGCAAACGTATATCGGTGCTACTTGGTAGGTACCCCAGTGTGTTCCAAACAGAAGTATATACCATACTACTGTGCGCAAGCGAAAATCTCAGCAGTGGTTTCGCAGACAAACATATTTATATATGTAGCGACAGCCAGGCGGCTCTGAAATCTCTTACATCAAACCTCTAGACTGACCTCTAGGCTGGTGCTGAACTGTCGAAATATTTTGAGTGAGCTCTGTGAACGCAACTCGGTTAAACTCATATGGGTTCCGGTCACAGAGGTGTGGATGGCAACGAAGAAGCAGATCGTCTGGCGGGAGTTTGATTCATTTAGAACATCCAGACTGGGCTGTAGCACAGTTTCACAACTATTAGGCTCGGCCCCCCGGAATGAGGCAGTCGAGGCTCCACATAAAGGGGCCTTCGGATGCCTCTACCGTAAAGTGGTTGGCTTGGGCTCGATAGAGACAAAATTAGAAAGATGGTGGGCCTAATAATAGGACACTGTCCTCTGAACAAACACCTACATACAATGAAGTTGCAGTGCAGTGCATTCGTCGTCGATTGCATTTTCCTCAAATACGGGGATGTCTTGTACATTTTCGCAAATTTTTCTAATAGTTTTTCTAATACAGTTTTGGCATATCATGGATCACTACTTCATGCATGGTGTTTTGCGACAACCACAAGGTGCTTCCCATTTCGTCCTACATTAACAAAATATTAATTTGAGAAGGGCTGGTAGTGCGGGATAGGCTGTGCTAGTAATTGGTTCGAGCCCACGATCGGCTCTGCGCCAGCCCAATTTCTCAGGATCTTTATCAAATCCAAGACATGATATGTTCTATAAGTGTGTTTTTGTGCTGCTTCTTCTGTTGACGATAATGCCGAAATGCAAAAATGTTGAATTTTCTTTTTGGAATTGATTTCGTGATAATACCTATTTTTAACGTAAGACCAAAGAAATGGAGAAATACATTTTTCAACCCATTCATTCTTACCTTTCTCGTACTATAAATGGTAAAATATTTATCCTTAAGAAAAAGTAGAACGATCAAAATTATATAGAATTTCAAGCTCTACAAAACTGCGTCTGTATTTTTTTTATAACTTTGATAGGTGGCAAGATATTTCAAAAAAACGAATCAACCATATTTACAAGCTGACGGTGTTCCACCGGGACAATAGTAGTCAGATAATTACAGATAAATTTGGAATAGGCCACCCTACAAGCCCTGAAAATGGCAGTTATAGTCGTTTTCATTGCAAAAAAAACCCTACAGACTGATGTATATATAATTGATACATTATCATAAAAAATCTAAGAGAAAATGGTAAGGTTCCTATAACAGCGGGCTAGACATGTTAATAATAACTAGACATTATTATTAACATGTCTAGCCATCCCGCTGTTAAAGGAACCTTGCCATTTTGCCAAATCTAAACCGATTGTCTAGTTTTTTAATCTTATGAACTAAGGCATTCAGTAAGAAGGTCAAATTACACAGCCCCACAAAAAAAAGTGGTATGTCCGGCGGAGCAGACCAGTGTACTCGTATGTATTTGGACCCGCTGAAACCGAATCCGCAGTCAGAATTGTTAGATTGGCTCGGTTTTCACCCCTAACCCCCAAAAAACACCCCCCCCCCCCCCAAAAAAATGGTCTGTCCGGCGGACCAGACCATTGTATCCTTAAGTACTTGGACCCGCTGAAACCGAGTCCGAAGTCAAAATTGTCAGATTGCCTCGATTTTCACCCCTGACCTTAACACCCCCAAAACAAAAAGAAAGTGATCTGTCCGGCGGACTATGTATTTTGACCTGCTGAATCCGAATTCGAAGTTAGAATTGACAAATTGTTATGGTCCGCCGGATAGACCACTTTTTGTTGTTTTGGGGGTGTTATTTGGGGTTGGGAATGAATAACGAGCCAATCTTACAATTCTGACTTCAGATTCGATTTCAGCGGATTCAAATACATGAGAATACACTGGTCTGGTCCGCCGGACAGACTATTTTTTGGGAGGGTGTTTTTTTTGGGTTAAGGGTGAAAAACGAGCCAATCTGACAATTCTGACTTCGGATTCGATTTCAGCGGGTCCAAATAAATAAGGATACACTGGTCTGGTCCGCCGGACAGACCACTTTTTTTTTGTGGGGCTGTGTTATTAAAACACATGACACTTATCACAAAACCCAAACGTAAATCCCCACTTTAAGGACCAACAGTCACTAAAATAAACTGTATCACAACATGTCAAGAATTTTATGATGTTTTGAAGTAAGAAGATTTGGATGTATTGAATGAATTGAATTTATGATAAAAGATGTGTATTTTAATTTAAATAAAATTCCATTTCCAACTCATCTAGCTGTGACGAAGGAACCATGTCACAATTATCAGGCAATTTAACCACTTATAAACATATTAGTCTTTTAAAAGTAAAGTGCTCTCTTGGTTGATGGTTGATTGTGAAAAAGATCGCTAGCCTGGAAATTCCCCTTTAGTATTCAAATATTCTGGACATCATAGTGATTACCTATAGCTCTGTGTAATATGTCCTAGGCGTGCTCGATGGGACTTAGATCTGACGATAGTGCACACAAACCTAGATGCGTTATTGTTTCTCATGGAAGTGTTAAGTACATTTATGAGGAGGATAGCTCAGTGGTTAACGTGTATATGTGTGTAAACTGTCTATTTCGTCCAATTAGCTACATGATACAGAATATAAACAACTATTTCTTTACGAAATCTATATCTCGTAAACAAATCAATTTCACTACATTTCTTTGACTTTGCTCAATTACAAACAGAATTCTGACTAAATAATAAGGTAAGACTGTCTTTGTACCCTAATTATGTGCTACTTTTTTCGTCAAATTTTTAAAAGCAATCCCTTCCTCTTTCTCGTCATTAATTAGTATTATACAGAAAGAAACTGGCAATTCATAAAGAATGGGCCCTGAGTTATGTATCTCGTAAGTTTACAAGTTTTTAGGACCACTGGAAGGAGCCTATATAATTTGATTTACTGCTTGTCCATTTCTTCCATTTTGTACTTCTCTCGCTTATCGAGATTTCTTTAGATTTTCTCAATTCAGATTTTGTAGATTACAAAAATGAATGTCTTTCCACTCAGTCAGTCAGCCTATCTATCTATTGGTTTATCTGTATGTTGGAGCTATATCTACGAACTTTCTTGATGGAAACAAATTTTTGAGTAGGTAGTTGACGCTAGTGCGCTATAATGAACAAAAATAATGTGACAGTAAACAATAATATTTGACAAGTATCAACACAATTGCCAAGTAAAAAACCTGCTACAGTTTTAGTTGATTTTAACGATCATCAACATCAAAATAACAAAACATACCACATCAACCCAGTTCAGCTCTTGAACTATTTGTATTGTGTTATTACTCAAATATGCATTTTGTTTTGAAATAATGTATCAAAATATCTAATTGAAAAATCACTGTATCCTCTTATGCCAGTGCCTAAAATTAATTTAATTATATTTTATTCTTACATACTGCAAATTTACATTACAATATTATTTTAAAATTAATAGACCAGGTAGGTTTTTACTATGAAAATTAACATGTCTATAAATACCTGCCATAGTGCTAAATGAATTTTTCTTATGGAAAATTCCAATTAGCAGTCATTTAATACATAACTATTTATACTTAGGTTTATACCTTTTCTAAATGTAAAGATTTGACTAAATATAGACAAATAAAAATAAAAAGTGGTAAGAGATACATTATTTTCTATTAACATATCGGCACAGTTCATTGTTCTGTTTACCTGTAGACCTATATAGTTACTTATATAATTACGCTAATGTGTGTTTAAGCAATTAAAAACAAATTTTAGCAATAATTTTCCTAAGAACAAATATAAACACGCATATTCAAGAACAATATACATGTGGATTATTATTTAATATATTATAAGGTTTACACAATATTAGATAGTTACAAAATAATAAAGTATGCGATATTATGCAAATTAGTAACAATTGGAAAACATTAAGCTCTAAAATAAGTATCTGCAACTTCACTAGATGTAGACCGTAAGTAGGTCGGAGTAGTTAATACTCATTCTAATAAAAAAACAGGGCTTTACCCACATTTCACACTAGCATCAAGCTGATTAATTAAGGCCATTAGAATATCATCACGATATCTCTATACGACAGAATGCTAATCTACGTAGATAATCAACTTGAAATCCTAAAGACTTAATATATTTTTTTGGGATTTCATCAAGTATCAGCCCCATCTTATCATAGTCATGTCCCTTCTAAAATATGTATACACTTAATAATACGCAATCATTGTTTAGTTCGTTAAAAAAAATAGAACGAAGTGTCTTGATTGAAAGATTCAACTGCATTTCAAAAATCAGAAAAGCCTCTAAATGAATGAAATAAAATTTTGCTTGGTTTTTAACGAACCAAATATTCCGTCCGAATACATGTCTTTACGTAATCACATATATAGGCTTCATAACTCCAAAATTATTGGTCCAGTTTGAATGCGATTTTCATCAATGTGACGGATATAAGTTTTGAAAGGTTAGAGGCTATATTATCACGAACGCAACATAGAGGAGTTCCCAGAAAAGGGAGTATATATTTAAAAAGGTTTTAAGAGTCCCCGGATCCTCCGCCATTTCATAGAAAACACCGTCTGATACAGGTATATTATCATTACCCGACCTCAAGAGAACCTGTTTTGATGAAATTTTCACTAAATTTCTTGCCGTTCGACAGGACCTTAGGATGGCACCTGACAATTTATTAAATACTGATAAACAGATTTTGTGTAGGTTCCCAAATATACTACATTATTTTATACCAACATTTGGAATATATTTTTGCCTATGCCGTGAGCTTTTAAACAGCCTAGAGATGTTTGCAGTAATGAAGAATATGCAGATATGCATTTCACTTATTGGGAATGCAAAGAAAATTATCTAGCTGACCAAAGAAAATACAAGTTTTCTAATCTTGTTAACCTAATGTGGCGACTTTTATCAATACCCACATACGGCTAAGAGAAGGGAGTTCTTTTGAAGAAAAGGAGTCAAGATATTGGTCGTCATAATAACATAGAACTAATATCTAACCTGTCGTGAATATCTAGATTATTACTCGATTGTAGCTGCCTATTAGAAGTTTTTACTAAAATATTTTCGTTCAGTAATTAGTACAGTAGTGAAGCTTTTAAATACCAGCCCGAAAACGATGTTATGAATTTCCAAATTTTTGTCTTCAGCGTGCTTCATAAAGTATGTAGATAAGAATCTATATAGTTATTCTTCCTGCTTTTTGGGGGTTGTCGCAAGAAAAAACAAAAAATACACATAATTTGATAGAGAATCAAATTATAAATAAAAAAGGCCTTATACACTTTTTTGCTAAAATGCATATATTTCTCAAGATATTGCGAACTGAAAAATGGAATTTTAATTCCCTAAAATCAGTATTCCTAGACGTTTTTTTTTAATTACTCGAAAAATGTGGACTTTAATGAAAAAATGCAATGGTACAAAATTAAAGCTTTTACAAAAACAAATCGAATGGTTTTTTCTTTTTTTTTTCTGATGTTTAGTATTGGAAATATGGCATTTCCAAAATGGCGCCGAAACGTTCAGAAAAAATATACGCCGTTAAAATCTAAAATTACTCAAAATCTACACATGAGAAAAATTGTAAAATTGTAAAAATTAAAGTTATTGAAATTTTCTTTCGATTGAGACGTATCCCGACCTTTTATAATGAAAACTAAAAAAGTTATAAACAAAAAAGTAGAGTATTTAAAAATGTATGCACCATTTTTTCAGTTTTATTGCTCTAATTTCTTATTAATTCAAATTTTTTAAAAATCCTTATAGATATTGTTAATGCATATTATTACTAACATGAGCATTTTTAGAATTTCTAAAATAATTACTTTTCACTCTGTACCCATTTTCAATAATGAAAATTTTCATAATTTTTTTTAAAAAATTGGGATTTTTGAAATTTCTCAGAAAATATTTTTTTATAAAAAAATGGTAAGAATACAAAAATGAAGCTTATAAAAAAACGAAAAGTTTGTTTTTTTTTATTTTCCTACTACAAACTGTTCCAGAGATATAAAGATGGCGCTTGAGCGTATAAGCAAGAAAATTATGTATTTAAAATTGAAATATCTCAAAAACTAGAAGATTGATGAAACATGATATAAGAATAAAATGAAGCTTATAAAAAAACGAAGAGTTTGAATTTCATTTTTTTTCCTACGACAAACTGTTCCAGAGATGTGACAGTTTGAAATAATATTGAAACTTTTCAGTTTGTATACGCGCATATTAAATGTCTATAGTAGGTGGAGAAACGAGCAATAGCCGTCTATTTTTTCGAAGAGTATGCAGAAAAAGCGGTTGCATTGCATTTTACCATGTTTAGAGTGCATATTAAAAATATTATTTAATTAGTTTACTTAATTGTATTAATTTGATTTATTTATAACAATCTGTATCTTTAATAAAAAACCGCTGCCCAAGGAATCACTACTTCCACATCCAGATTCTCTATCCAAGTCACTCACAACGAAAAACTTTGTATGTGAAAATAATTGTTTATGGAATTTTAATAATGTAATATTTGAAATCCTCTACCCCAAAAACCCATAAAACGATACCCCACATCGGTAGTGGGGTGGGGGTGGTGGTAGGGGGGTGGTAGTGGGGGGGTGGATGAAGTAAAAAAATATTTTGAGGTTTCTGGTTCCTGTACATATACTAAATCACAATTTTTTTTTATCCCCTTTAATAAGGGGTGGTAATGGGGGTGGCTAATGTCAAACATTTTTTTTGAGAACTTAGCTTCTCTTGTATATACTAAATACCAATTTCATGAACTCTTACCTGCTTGATTTACCCATTTACCCCAACCCTTCGACGGAACAAGATGAAAATATAATCTAGTTCTAGATCTCGTTAAAGTACATATGTGTACCAAATTTCAAGTCAATATCTTAAACGGTTCCAGAGTAAACGTGCGCACAAAAAAAAGTTACAGACAGACAGACCGACAGACAGACCGACAGACAGACAGAAATGAAATTTTTTTTTTCGCTCAAACTTAAAATCTCGACGTTTCATGACATTTTAAGCCTATTTGGACAATAAAAATTTTTTAAAATTTTTTTGTCGTTACTATACTACTAGACATATTACTATACTCTTTTGTGACTATTTTTAATTCACCATTTTTTTATATAAATTTAGACCTCGTAATCATATTCAGCGATTTAAAAAACATAAGTATATGGATTTTCGTCAATTTGTGACATTAGAAGAATTATTAATTTTTCAGTATTTAAGGGTGGTTTCAACCCTCAATATCGTCTTTCCTATGTTTTGACCTCATAATCATATACAGCGACTGCAAAAACATAAGCATATGGATTTTACGACGATTTACTAGTAAAATAAGAAGACATTAATTTTTCAGTGTTTAAAGGTGCTTTTAACCCTTAATATTTTCATCTCATAAGTTTTGATCTCACAGTCATATTCAGTGACATCAAAAATATAAGCATATGAATTTTTGTTAATTTATTCGTAATATTAAAAGGGTTATTAATTTTTTAGTTTCCTTAAAAATAAAAAACAGGTAATGCGACAATATAGATTTTGATGTACGTATTTTATAAAGCATATTGCAAAAAAAATAAGGAAATTCCTTTCATCGTTTTCGGGTCGAGAATTTTACCATTTTTACTGGTTCGCTTACTGTGGAAAATGATTGAAATAAAAACAATTAGGTGGACGTAAATTTTATTCTTTATTTCGGAGGAAAAAACTTCAGAAGGTACCTTTCCATAATTGTAGTAGTAGTACCAAATATTTTGTTTTTGGAATTTCATATTTTGAATAAAAAATTTAAAACCGTCTTATAAGGTACCCCTTTAAGGGACTGTAATTTTACAGCAAAAGGGTTTTTTGAAATATGTTGTGTGGGGAATCTCCGTTAATGTGGGGCTAAGGAATCTACAGTCAATTTTTTTATTATTTTAAAAATCTTTTATTGTTTAAATAGGCTTAGAATGTCATTAAGCGTCGAGATTTTAAATTTGAGCAAAAAAAAATTCTGTCTGTCTGTAACTTTTTCTGTGCGCACGATTATTCTAGAGCCGTTTAAGATATTAACTTGAAATTTGGTACATGTATGTATTTTAAGGAGATCTAGATCTAGATTATATTTTCATCTTATTCAGTTGAAGGGGTAAATTGGGGTAAATGGTAACTAGGTAAATCAAGCAGGTAAAAGTCCATAAAATTGGTATTTAGTATATACAAGAGAAGCTAATGTCTCAACAAAATTTTTGGCATTTACCACCCCCATGACTACCCAGACCCTATTATTAAAGTGGGTGAAAAATATAAAATTGTAATTTAGCTTGTATATAAGAACCTAAGGCCTCAAATTTTTTTTAATTCATCTACCCCCGCTACCACCCCTTTCCCCATTCCCACCCCCAATACCGATGTATCATATCGTTTTATCGTTTTATTGGTAGACGATTTCAAGTATTACGTTAGTTCCATAAACAATAATTTCCACATAGTGAAGTGCAAATATAGTATCAAAATTTTTTTCGTTGTGAGAGACTTGGATAGAAAATATTAAGATTTATAATCCCTACAGGTTGCGTTCGAATCCTACGAACAAATGAACATTAGCGTGATGAATTGATACCAATGTTTCAAGGAGAAATGAGGAGATAGCGTCAAAGACGCGTTATCGCATGTGTGTCTAGCTTTTACGATTTCAAATTAGAATACTATGCAATCTGCACGGTGTTTATAGATCTTCTATTATTTTCTTGATTCTATAATAAGTGGGTTACCTCGAGTAGTATGGATGCGCAGTAGGTTTTCTTGAGTATTTTGGATGCGCAGTGGCTTCCCTCGAGTACTATAGATGCGCAGTAAGTTATATGAAGTAGTATGGATGCGCAATGGGTTTCTTCAAGTCGAATGGGTGCGCAGTGGGTTACCTCAAGTAGTATGGGTGCGCAGTAAGTTTCTTCGAGTATTATGAATGCGCAGTAGGTTTCCTCGAGGATATTGGATGCACAGTGGCTTTTCTCTAGTACTACAGATACGCAGTACATTACCTCAAGTAGTATGGATGCGCAGTGGCTTTCCTTGAGTACCATTGATGATAAGTTACTAAACTAAACATTAAAAAATCCATATTTTTTTGAAAATCAAAATAATACTTGAGGGTCAAATCATATGTATTTTGACCAGTAGAATCCAAATATGCAAAAATATGCATTTACATATTTCATTTTCATGTCAACTGCATCGAAGCCGA
Organism: Rutpela maculata; assembly: GCA_936432065.2. Classification (NCBI taxonomy): domain Eukaryota; kingdom Metazoa; phylum Arthropoda; class Insecta; order Coleoptera; family Cerambycidae; genus Rutpela; species Rutpela maculata. The sequence goes on along the minus strand of OW386285.2, from coordinate 286,778,154 downwards.
AAGCCGACCATTTCAGTTATTTACATCATATAATTGAAAATTTCATCCCATATAACTACGCGAAATTTGAAAAAAATCCATTCGCTCATTCAAAAGTTATAAGAGTGTCCCTATCGGCTGTATACGAGTATACGAGTTTACATTTCCGTAATTCGCACAAAAAGTTAAGCTAAAGCGACCAATGTGCAGCCATTTTTGCACCAATGGCAAAATAATTTGGCCGGTTGGCGTCCAGGTAAAGCAAATTTTCAGTTGACATTTATCTATTTTTTACGCTGCTTATTTCTTATTGTCGATGTAATGGCCATTAAAGAAATAAATATGCAAAAAGACCTTGAACTTAATTTAGTTCGACAGTTGTTGCGAACCTAGTCAATATTATATGTAATATCTGGCCAGAAGTTCTCAATCAGTTTTATTAAAATTTATTTTTATTTTTCTTTCCTCTAAAACTATGAGTTCTAGACTCCCTCTTATATAAAGTTTCTTGTTTGTCTCGTCACTCATTACCACCTGTTGTTTTAATGACATAAATCTAATTACACCCTGTATATATTTCTAGAGTGCTCTAGATATATTTAGTGATTACATAATTACCTTCATGAGCTATGAGCATATACACTTTAGTTGTTACACGCACGTATAAGTTACTTATATTTAGAATATTACAGTTCTATAGTGGAACATTAGAGAGAAACATAAATTTTTCATTAATATCTTTTTGACACGTGACCCCTGGTAATTGATATGCCACGTGACTGACAGTTTGTGACAACGGAAATAAAATTTGTATTATTCACTTCCCTACCTTCCGGTTAGAATTTACTACTAACAGTTAATTATCGCAACATAGTAGGTGTTTTAAAATCAATTAAGAATAATTTTAAAAATCATCGTATAATCATGGTGTGTTTCTATTTTACTCCATAAATTATTTTGATATGGATCTAAAATGTTAAGAAAGAATTGTGAAAACCATTTCTGCTGTAATTAATATCTAATTATTTTAATTTACAAGAGCGCATTAACAAATATTGCACAGGCACTACTTACTATAATGGTGCAATATCCAAGGTTTTAAAAGAAGTCATATTGATTAGTATGATTATACATATAGATGGAAACATGTCAATTTTATAGCTATATTTTATAGTTAGTAAATTTAATATAAATGTTTTATCAAAGAACAATGTAATATTAGATTATATTTTTGTTTGCTAGAGGATAATTTTAATTAGCTTGAATAAGATATCCAAAGGCAGTACTAATTACGTTCGAGATCTATTTTTCTGCGTGTTCTCAAACTTACTTTTTCTGTCTGCTTTACTTCCTACACAGAAAGTTATTTTGAGATATATAAGTATACAAGGCGTTGCATCACGAGAGGAACATAGCTTAATAGGAGGTAGAAAACATCAGTTTTATAATTTTTGGGAAAAACTACTTTGCGTCGTTACTTTAACGGTAATGGAATAATGGATTCATATTTGGTACAGCTAATACAGTAACGATCCTTCAGAAGTACATGTAAGACGTATAAAAATCCAGGTCCGGAGTCACTAAAATTTATATTTCTTCTTTACTCTCTAAAACATGACCTTGTATAATTTTTTTGAAATTTCTATGCGATATTCGAAAAGAACACAAAAAATAAGCAAAATAGCTTATTTCACTTTTTTGTTACACCTTTGTGGTTATATAAATACGGTGTTACGAACAAGAATATTGATTTCAGAACGATATTAAATGAAAGTCAAGTGAAATAAATAATTTTAACTATGCTACTAAAATTTACAAACGTGGAATATGCTGACATAATATATATAACCATGGTTTCTGTAATGGAAATGGTAAGTCGGTCGAAAGAGAATAACGGCTGCATTTTTCTGGTCGCCAGCACCCTAACCACAAAACCTTTAGTACGGTATTCCAGTATTCAAGACAACACGGAAAGTTTCCTACTTCTGCAGTTGTGGAGCGTGTTTTACAACAAGGCCTGCAGGACCAGAACAATATTTTAAACATAGTTCAACAAAACCGAAAAATTGGCACTAGACGAATCTGTTCGGCAACTCATTGTCGAGTATGGGAACGTTATCATCCATATCATATCCAGCAGGTACAGCGTCTTGAACAAGGCGACAACATCCGCCGCCTGGCATTTTGTCGTTGGTTGTCTAACCATCGCCCGATCATTTACAGAACCTTATTTACGGATGAGGCACAATTTACGAAGGATGGAGTAAACAACTCAAGAAATAATCATAAATGGGCACAGGAAAACCCACATGCGATACGCCAACGCCATTGCAACACAGGTTTTCTGTAAATGTTTGGGTCAGACTTGTGAATACACATTTGATAGGCTCACATTTTTTTGAAGAAATATTAAATGGTGATATTCACTATAATTTTCTCCAAAACATTTTACCGAATATGTTAGAAAATATCTCTATTAGAAGTATGTTGTTTCAGCATGATGGGGCCCCGCCACATTTTAGCATTCAAGTAAGAGAACATTTAAATAATGAGTATCCTAATAGATGGATTGGTCGCGACGGTCCACATGAATGGCCACCAAGGTCTCCTATTGTAACCATTACGATTACTTTTTATGGGGCCACTTGAAACACGAAGTTAATAGCGTCGAAATTGATAGTAGACAACAATTAATCCAGCGTATCGTTACAACCTGCGACGAAATACGGAATAATTCGGCAATGAGACGTCGAGCAATTGGTGACCTAACTAAACGCGCAAGAAGTTGGGGGAGGCCACTTTAAAAATGTAGTTTAGAGTCAATTATGTTTTATTTTTAAACAATTAGTTATTGGTTTGTTGTTTATTGTTACCTGGATGGAAATTATTTTACTTATTTCAGTTTTAGTTTGTTCTCTGCTTTCCAGTTTTTATTAAATGTGAAATGTTGCTGATTTTCTCGATTAAAGTAACTTGTTGCTTAGGCCTAAATAGTTTTATTATCTGCCACTTTGAATAAGCCTACTATGATTAATTAAATATTTTGTTAATTTATACCCGATTACTTATTATTAGGGCTATAGTACAGTCACTGAAGGTTTTCACCTCCGATTTCGTTGAACCTCCATCGATTTTCATGAAAATTTGTGAATAGTTAGAGGATACCTCAAGAAACAAAAGTGACATAGTGCTAACTTTCCCTTTTACCCTGGGGGTGGATGCCACCCCTTCTCGGGGGTGGAAATTATTTTATGAAAAATAACCCCAGGAATCGATAGAGGGACCAATTCTAAGCAAAATTTGTTATATAAAGTTATTAAAATAAATCAATACTTTTTGAGTTATTAAAGATCAAAGATTTTGATTTTTCGTGAAAAAAATGCATGTTTTAAAGCGGTTTTTCATAAATAACTCAAAAACTATAAGTTTTTACAAAAAAGTTGTCATTACCAAAATTAAAGCTAATAAAAAAACAAATAAATTCCTTCCTTAAAAAACCTTTTAATGTTAATTCAAAGTGAGCTATAGGTAATTGAATGTATATTTTTTTTCGGCGAGTACTCAAATCTAAGTATTCAAGCTTAAATAACGGGAAAACGATGCATTTTATAAAATATACTTACTAAACACTTTTCAAGTACTCAGAAATACCTATCAAATAAGCTATAGAAGAAGTTGATAGCATCAAAATTAAGCAAGTTATGATGAAAATAAGAGGACCCTTTCGAATTTTTTTAGGAAAAAGTGAAAAATAAAACCTACGCCATTTCCACAAAAATTAAAATTTATAGTAATCCCTATAAGACTTTCTTTATTTTAGCATAAGTAATGACTTTAAAAATTTTGACCGGTTTAGAATGCATATTTTTGAAAAAAAATATGATTTAAAAAAATCAGAATTTTTCAAATTTTCGTAAATTTCATTTTCTTTTGATAACTCCAAAAATACTCGATATACGTAAAAAATAATAGAGAACGAAATTTGAGTTTTTTTTTTAACAAAGATTTTAGTTTTTATTTTATTTTTGTAGGATAAAAAATAACCGAGATAGAAACGTTTAAAGCCTAAATTTTACTGCGAGAACCATGTAACCGGGGCCCTTTAACCTTTTATCTTTTAAAAAATAAGGGTTTTAAAAGATTAAGTTTAATACGATCTTATAGCCCTTGAAATTACCTTTTAAATGATTTTTGGATGAACCTGATATCATAAAAATTAACAGAGTTATTGTAAAAAAACCAATAACATTTTTTTGGAAAAATTTTTTGAGCAGAGATTTTGTATGCATATATAGGAAAAAGATAGATAGTAAGAAGTAGACGTGTGAGTGTGTGTATGTTTCTTTTGAAGATAGAAAAAGTGAAAGGAATTCTAGTATGCTGTGTGTCTATTGAATATTTCAGTATATTTCCAAAAGCGGAGTAAGTAATAAAAAAGATTCTAAATAATTAAAGCTATTAAAGCTGATAAAAAAAAATTTCCATTATTTTTATGACAAGTGGTAGTTTTTAAGGGTGGAAAATTTCGCAATAAATAAATAATTACTTTAATACTCAGTAAATGAGACTTCAATTCAGTAATGTATTATTCAAATGATTAAAATTTCTTGAAACCAATTTTTTCAATGATTCTGCATTAAGGGGGTGGTTTTTAAGGGTTGAAATTTCACAGTCAACCAAAAATTATATCATAAACATTAAACAAACCGTTTGTGTAATGTTAATATGCGATTTCATATTTCAGAAATACAAAAAATGATTTTTTCATGATTTTCGATTTAAGGGGTGGTTGCTAAAAGGTTTGAAAAATTAATTAAAATCATAAATCATGCATATAAGTGTTGAAAAATATTTATTTTATCTGATTAAACGAGATTACTTACGCCAGAATGCTTAAATCTGCGTTTTTTCCCATTTTTAACAAATGGGGAGGATTTGGCCTCTAAAATGAAAAAGGCGCAAAACGAGCATATGTCACTTTTGAAGTTGAGTTGAAAATATACTCAATCCCAAATTTTCATGCAAATCGATGGAGGTTCACCGAAATCGGAGGTTAATAGTTGATTTTTACCTTCATTCACTGTACTACTACTTTTTTTTACCAAAATTGATCTTTAAAACGTATCGGAATTAGGATTCACCCAGACCACCTAGCCTCAATAGAATTTTTACAAATTTTAGTTACAAAATTATTTATTTCACGTGACTTTCATTTAATATCGTTCTGAAATCCATATTATTTTACATTTAACACCGTATATATATAACCACAAAGTGTAACAAAAAATGAAATAGGCCATTCTGCTTATTTTTTTGTGTTCTTTTCGAATATCGTATAGACATTTCAAAAATATATACAGGGTCATGTTTTTTAGAGATAAAGAAGGAGCATACATTTTAGTAACTCCGGATCTGGATTTTTTTTCATGTCTTGCATGTACTTGAAGGATCGTTACTGTATTAGTTGTACCAGATATGAATCCATTATTCCATTCCCTATCAAGTAATGACGAAAAGTAGTTTTTGCCAAAAATTATAAAACACCCTGTAACTTCGTAGTGAAGGCCCAATGAGACATTTCTATGGGAGGTTCTGGTCACTACTGATGTTATCTATCTGCTGTTAAGCTATATCCCTGTATAGTTAACAATTCTTCGAAGTGGTTCGAACTCTACTACGAACTGTAGGGCCCCGTCTCCTTTCTCAGACAAAGGAGACTGGAGACGGCATCATTAATTAACTTACAACGCGGTTAAAAACACTTTCAAACATATACGAAATAAAATCTGCAAGCTAAAAAATTGTTCGCTGTTAAGCAAGAAATTAATGAACTTTTCTTTCTTAATTATTCAAGTAAGTTTCTTTATGCAGTCTTCTCTAAATTGCATAAATTTTAAAAGCCATGTTCAATATTATTACAATATTGTATTGATGAAGTCGCAAATATTCAGGATAAATTTAATCTGTGTCAATAGTTACCTTTTGCTGAACATGTTAATTATTTAAATAAATGTATTTGTTCAACCACGCTAATCATAAAAGCACATATGTAAACTGTAAATTATAGAAATTATTAACTATAACTACGTAACCGTTATTGGAATTATAGTTAGGACAGTCAGCATAAAAATACGTAAGATTTTAATTTATTATTGTAGCTTTTATTAAGTAATAGCATATTAATATAAAGGTAGAACAATAATGTTTTGAAAAGTGAAGAGTATAACGAACTTGCGCGAATAATCCAGACTCTATGAAAGTGACAAAAGACATCTGAAAAGAACTGGAGTTGGAACCAGGGATCAGATAAATTCCGAAGAACAGAGATAGCCTCATCTCAGAGCGGACAGTCATTGACAAAAATATATCAATTGGGGTACCACAAGAATCAATACTAGGATCCACCTTGTGAGATGTCCCATATGATGGACTACTACAGTTACCTTAATCGAAAGGGGTTACGCTAATAGCCTTTGCAGATGATCCGGCGATAGTCGTGGTCGCAGAAGACGAGGGAGAAGTAATGGATTGGTGTAATTGAGCAATTGAAAAAAAGTGCCCAGATGGCTGTCAGTCCCTTAACACATTCGCGGACAGTAACTGCTATAGCAGTAAATTTCAGATGATGTTATAGGACACTACTGCTATAGCAGTGCATATTTAAGAGGCCAGAAAACACACTACTGTAGCAGTACATTTTTAGGTAAGAATAAGTGAAGTTGCGTATTTACTGTCCCACAGCAGCATTATACAATTTTGGGCACTGTCCTCTTAGGTCTTGTAAATGCCTCATTGGTAACAAATCATTTTTGAACTACGTGGGTATATCGCAGGGCAGCTACTGCATATGCAGTAATATTTCCATTGTGATCTATGCAAGTGTAGCGGGTAGTATCCTCTCGTTTGTCATCACTTTATTTTTTATGCTTATAAGTTATTCAAATTTGCTAAGGTAACGTAGTTGAGATAGTATGGAGTTTTTGAAAACTTATGCTAATACAACTGTATTGAATAACTTGAAATATTGTACGTTAGTTTATGCAATTTGTATTTAGCCAGGACCGTTCCTAGATGTTTGTGCAAAGTGATGTGAAAAAAATTTCATAAAAATCTCACCAGTACTTACTTCAAAAGTGTGTTTTTGAGTTCATCCGCAATTTCAGTACTGTCCGCGAATGTGTTAAGCTAGTACTTGAAGAAACAGAAGCTGTTATTCTGAGCACAAAGCTGGGATTAGGCCTCATTAAGCTAATAATACAGGATGTGGAAATTCGTACAAACGAATCAATTGCACCTAGAATTGCGGCTCGATACTTTAATGACTCTCGCTAGTCACCTGGAGACAACATGCAAAAGATGCCAATAATGATGAATGCCTTTGGAAGGACGCTGACACATCTGGGGTAGGGGGGCTCGTGAGCTAACCGAAGATGAACACTGTGTGCTGTGGTATAATCCGTTAGGACATATAGTCTCATAAGATGTTTTCTGGAGAAGGGGCGTTGATTTTTGCCGGCATATTACCAATAGATTTGACTGTAGAGCAGAAAGATGTCTACGAAGGAAACATCACGGATGCGACAAGATGGAGCCTCATAGAGACATGGACGCTTTTGCGATATCATGGGAGTGATGAGTGTCTGTACTGGAGGGGCACACGATATTTCATTGGCCAGAAAGTAGAATGAGTAGATGACTGCAATCTTGAGTGTTAAAAATCTGGTATCACAAACGCTGGAGAGGGAGGAAAAGTGTAACAGGACAAGAGGAATATTTGACAGCAATCTTAAAGTAAAATACAGTGAAGAGCGTAAGCACAGGCACTTGAACTTCGAATCAGAGACGAACCCACGGGGGGTTATGGGGGGGTACGCTCCCCCCCCCAATGTTGATTGAGTTGGGAAAATCACCAAAAATGTAAAAAAATCTTTATTGGGTATAATTGCAAAAAAACGAATAATGAGTTGATAAAAATTAAATGACACTATCACTATGACCATTTTTTTATAAATAATTTTAATTGATATTATTTATGACTAGATATGACTGATGTGATAGTCGACGGACAACGCACAACGCCGGCGGGCCTACGCGACGGGCCAACAAAATAAACTAGTCAACTCGCGGAAATTCGACGTTCGACCCAGTAGGCGGCACGGCCAGAGCATACAATTCTCAAAGACTGTCTTACATTAGAAATATTAGAATATTACTCCTTTTTGCCTTTATCAATACAATGCTTTGCCCTAGCTATAAAGTCGTTTGTTGTTGGTTTATACTGAGTATCACTAATATTAGTTACCAACCTCTCAACGAGAGATAATAATAATAATAAATTGTCGGTCAGAAATTGTTAAAATATTAAATTCTTAGAGGACACTGAATCAGAATCTGGGACTATTAAAGGGGTCTACAGACGATCCAGCTGCTGGGACCCGACATTGTTGGTACGCTTTGAAGATAATTGGAATTCCAGCAGTTAACTTTTACGAATGAGTTCAAAGCATGCCGACAAGGCTGGCTCCCTGCCGCTGGATCGTGTGTAATGCTACCTATTGCGTATCACAATGTGAAGTGGGAAGTGGCCGGTAGCCGTACTAGCGCGGACGTTCGATCACGACCTTGCACCCCGACTTGCGCGTAATCGTATTGTATAGTGTATTCCACAAATATTTCATCGATACAAAAAAGCTCGCAAAAAAGCATAAAGGATGCCGACCGCTTCTAGTTAGTGTACCGCCCGCCGATCCAATTTGACAACGCTAGTCCACGTTGATCACCAACCTATCATAATTCCGGTAGAGAAAATTTAAACCAATTATATTCAGTGGGAGTGGCCTACATTTTTGTTCGGAAATATGTGACCATTTTTTTTGTGATGATAATAAAGAAGCCGAACACTTTTATGGCCTTTTATGTAAATAGACTGAAATTGATACAGGTCGGTACCCTTTACGTTTTTGCGAACTTTTTTATATCGCTGGATTAAGGGCATGTCGGCATGCTTTGAACTCATTCGTAAAAGTGAACTGGTCCGCTAGAATTCCAATTATCTTCAAAGCGTACCGACAATGTCGGGTCCCTGCCGCTGGATCGTGTGTAGACCCTATTATCGTTGGTACAAACTATATCTTGTTTTTCTCCACGGTCATTAAACTATAACGGTTACCTCATCCAGTAGCTTTTAGACGAAGGAGAGCGCGGGGTCAACTTAGGTCTAGCGCCTACATCATGTAGTTTAGTTAAACTTCTTTTGCATAATATTTGTATCGCTAGGCTACTTATAGATTAAGTCTGAAATTAAAAAAAAAACCTAAGGAAATATAAGTTGTAAAGAAAATGGGCAGTTGGCAAATTAGTTGTAGCTTTCCCCCCCCAAAAAAAATAGCTGGGTTCGTCTCTGCTTCGAATCAAGGCTATCAATATCAAGGAGATAAGATGTATAAACAATGAGGAATATTTAAGAAGAACATGTTAACCGCATCCTGAAGAGATGCAAATGCGGTTTCAGGATTGGTGGTGTAGAGTCACGAGGTGGTTTTAGTTTTAATACATAAGAACCCCACACTACCTCACCGCATAGGTGAGATGTGTGTGTATCTCTCTGAAGATTTCCCTTCCTGAAAAAAAAAAGAAAAAAGAAGCTTAAGTTATGAAGTGTAAATCTTTCACAGAATATATAAAAAAATTGTGGGAGATAGGAGTTTGGTTGGATAACTGGATAATTCAGTTTTGTGCCAAGTCATAAAAAGATAAATGTCTACGACAATTACAGATTTCTGTCATTAATAGGAAAATAATGCTGGATATTCTTCAGTACAAATTTCCGCAGCTTCTATCTTGGCAAATTGGGTTCTGCAGGCTTTCTAAAAAGATACCAATCCATTTTAACGCATACAGTTGACACGTGGATACGACAAGTGATAGAAGAATGGCAAGGTGGTAGTTAGAGGCGGAAGCGAGACATCTAACTTGAAGTTCGAAAATTATAATTTTTTAGTTAGTTGTTAAGTTAAGAAAACCTAGATATTAGTTACTAAAAACTGATAAGTTCTGCAGCTATTCTTCTACTTCTTGCCTTCTTCTTCACAGACGGTTTGCGAGCCATGCATTATTATTCTAGTTGGCCTTTCTTTGCTGTATGAAACATCTGACATCACGTCGTATGTCGCACTTGCCTGTACAGCGTAAGGTCTCAACCACTTTCTCATCAGCTTCTTGGCGACATCATCTCAACGTTTTGAAGGGCGTCCTTATCTCCACTTGCCATCTGGTTTTCCCTAAACCATTGACCGTTCTATAGTGCCCCTCTCTGGGTCAAAAAATTATAGAATTTGGGAGAATATGAACCGTTTTGGAGGTATATTTCTTGGAAAATCGAAATATTGGTGAAATGGATTGTCTAAATAATCCGAAACAAACGTCTCCAGACTTACAGATCGAAAGCATCTAGCCTCTGATATTATGGGACGAATATCTCGCACAAGTGTACTTCAGAACTACGGGTGTTGGTGTTAAAATTTTGTAGAATGTCATCATTTATTCTTTGTACGCTAGACTTGAACAAATACTTTTAAAAATCATTAGATGCCTTGAGATATAATAATTTCTTTAATAACTTCCTTAATATTCGTTGTGAGCGGCTTTCGATAGTGAGTAAGAGAAAATTTAATTTGTTGGTTAAGGTGACATTTATCCTGGGGAGGTAGAATTCCTATGTCCGAGCAACTGGCCGAACAAATCTCACATTTTTTTTATCGACATTATTTTTTAATCTGTCAGTAAAATAACAATCAAACAATTTGCTTCCGTGGTTTGCATTATGCTTCATGAGAGCGTAGAAAGGCCATACTATTCATATATTTATTTTTAACTCAGAATTTGCAATTGTATCTCGTAACTTACAATTGTTAAGTCGGAATTTACAGAAGATGAAGTACACACAACACCAAAATTCTTGAATGCTTGAATCCTATACTCGATGAACGTTTCGTCAACCATATTGGTATCTTCTGGAGATGATTAAAACTAAAGTAACTTTAAGAATATATGTTGTATTTATTAAAACTAAAGACATAGTTCAACTAAATCAACCAGTCATCCCTATCTAAACTCTGTCTCGACTCGGCAATAAAGCAAACTATTAGGGATAAGGTCTTTGTCACTATTCATACTATTTTTACATTTTACGATTTCTATACTTTCCAAAGCATCCTGCTGTATTCTATTTATTACATTCCTAATTCATGTTAAGTTATTTATCATAAGACACTCAAAGGATAAAATTGAATCAAACTAAAGAGATTTACAGTCAGTTGTAAAGATTGTAATTTGAAGTATATTGGACTAACGAAATGTGCAAGTATAACTAGATTCAATGAGCATATAACCTATGTAAAAAATGAAAAAATTGAAAAGTCTACATCTTACCCGCAAAAGAAGGACAGTCATAAATGCACGCGATCAGTGCTTGCAACTAATCCTATTGGTGTTAAAAGGAGGAGGATCCATAAGGCCGGTTTTCGGCCTAATTTATTTTTGATCAAAAAAAACTGAAAAACTTTTTTTATTATTTACTATCAATATTGAATCGATTCCACCCCAAACGAAACTTTCCCGCACTCACCTCCCCTTTAACATGACTGTTGCTGAATAAGGATACTTTTGATTTTGTACGTGTATTTTCGTTGTTTCGGAAGAGGTGGGAGGGGGAGGAGGGGGTAAAATGGGGTAGGGGAAAGTTTCGTTTGGGGTGGAATCGATTAAATATTGTTAGTAGATACTAAAAAAATGTTTTTTCCTCAAGAAATAAATTAGGTCGAAAACCGGCCTTAAAGACCCTCCTTCTTTGGAGGGGGTGTAATTCAAAATAAGTCTTATCCAATCAAAGTCGCTAATGATATGTACCGCTTGACACTATTCACAGGTTATTTCATCACTATACTCCTCTTACGGCTAATGTATAGTGTTGTGCTCACCATAAATCATGGAATAGATATCAAGAACTTGAGGTTAATTAGGAATATAAAAACGTACTCTTCGCCAATTTACTGAGCTTTTTATATATAATTCTTACACATTCTATAGGATAGTCTTCGCAGTTTTCTTGTAAATAATGTTAGTTTTTGGACATCCTAAATTTTGTGACACCATCTTTATTGTGAAAATATTGTATGAAAAAAAAAAATGAAAAAAAATATCCAACTGTGGGATTCGAACACGGGACCTTTGGATTGCAACGCAAAGCTTTAGGCGCTGCGCCACCACCTATTGCTACAAAAATTGATTGTCTGTGATATATATCATTCGACATTCGTACATATTTCACTTCTATGAAATATATATTAGTAAACTTCATAAACAAAAAAAAAATTATTATGGAAATAATATCTCGCAAGATTTCCATTTTAGTACAAGCGACAAAAATTAATAGAATTTTTTTTTTTTTAATTAAATAATTAATAACGGACAGACGGACATTTTGAAAGTTGTTCAGAATTCGTTCACTAACACAATGATAGGAAAATTTTTTCTCTACGAGCGATATTTACGATTTTAGAAATGTGCCGATCAAATACAATATACTCTTCGTTTTTGCGAAAAGTATAATAATACGAGGGGCCAACCTCAGGGCAAACCGCGAAGAAAATCTGGTGTACACTCAGAAGGAAATCCGAGGAAATCATAGGAAATCCCAGGAAATCTTAGGAAATCCGAGGAAAAGTCTTCCCAAGAAATCTCAGCATTCCCAAGAAATCTCAGGAAATCTTGCTTTTCAGATTTCTGTCCCCCCCACTCTTCAAAAATTTTTTTGAAAAAAATTCGAGGAAATCTCAAAGAAATCCGAAGAAATCTTAAGAAAATCCCAGGAAATCCGAGAAAATCTCAGGAACTCTTCGGAAATCCTAGGAAATTTTAAGCAATCCGAGGAAATCTTAGGAAATCCCAGGAAGTCTCAGGAAATCTTTTGCTTTTCGGATTTCTTCCCTAACCCCCCCCACGTTATTCAAAAATTTTTTTGAAAAAAATTCGAGGAAATCTTAAGGAAATCCTAGGAAATCTGTGTAATCTTTGTCAAAGAGGAAATCTGGTGAACAAAATTCTGGCAGCGTTTGACCCCTCGTAATTATATAACATAAACATAAACACACCACAGATAGTAGACAACCTCCAAATCCAAAGGCAAGGCTGTCCGGAAAGGGGTTACACATTTGGAAAAATGCAGGCATACATCCATACCCACCAATGTTGTCAAAACCGAGGCTGAGGCTTAAACCCAAACCGCGATAGACAGTCAGTCGGTCAGCATATTCACCACTCAATACGCCTTAACCGACTGATGTACTGTGCCGGTAGTGATAAAGGCCCTACTCCAAATAGCCCGCTTTATTGTTTAGTGGGTTATGTTAAACCATGATATTAATTTAGTGTAAGTAGAGTATATGCTGTTTAATTTATTTTTGTTCTAAATCAGCTCCAGATGATGCCAATATCGTTGACAAAACGCGCGTCGAGTATTTGTGAATTCTGACATGTAATTGTGAATTCTGAGATACAATTATAAATTCCTAGATACAACTATGAATAGAAATGACTTGACAACGGTGAATTCTGAGGTAACAAATTGTGAATTCTGAATTCTGAATTTAAGCAAATATGAATAATATGGCTTTTCGGCATTTTCGTAACGTTTCCATTGTCTATGCAATGTTTATATTAAAGTTCAACTTTAACATAAAAATTACATCACATTGTATTACTGAAAATATTCGTAGGCACAATATAAGTAATTTAGTAAACAAAATTGAATAATTAAAATAAGACATCACAGCAAGCCAAATAAATATGAAGCAATTATCAGGTGGTAAATTAGAGTCAAACAAAAAATCAATAGTCTATACACAAAGAATTACAAAGTTGAACTTTGTAATCCCCTTGTTTGTGTTATTTGTTGACCAATCTTATTTATATACATACATACACTAGCACGTTATGTTCAAATTTGTTCAAGTATACATATATACAAGGAATTTACTTAGATTTAATCGTTTTGTAAATTTGCACGGTAAACTGTTAATAAAGTTAGAAAAAGTCAAATATTAAACGCTACAAACTATGTTTTGTTTAATTTATTTATATTATTAGACTTAAATATTTGTCTATTTATATTTTTTGTTTATTGAAAAATATTCGTTATGAATGAAATTATTTACATTTATAACCTCAGTTGAATTTGTAAATATACCTTGTTTATAGAGTAAAAGTGTTTGTAAGTTTGTTAAATAAATTCAAAGTAATTAATTGAGCATTTGCTTTCGCCTTTCCTTTTAAACCATTATTTGATATGTGATGGAGCTGCATTAATTTGAATTTAATAATTGATAAATCAAGTGTTCCAGTTTTCTGTTACATGTCAGTGCTATGTAAATCAATAGTTATTGTATTTTGTTATTAAAATTTTTCACACAGTAGTTTCTTGATAAAAGTGTATCTTGGTGTTGCCTTGATAAACCACCTAAACCATACACGACGACGCCAAATAAATATGACATTGATTAAAACAAGAGAAATAATTTTATTTGTGTTTTCTTCTCGAATAGTAATAAAAAGTTCTCTCTTCGGTAAAAAATTTCATTTTGCTTAATAAAAAATGATAAGTGAGCAAGTAATATTTAATACAATTTTGCAAAGTAAACAAATAGAAAATAATCAACGGCGTAGATACATTTAGTGCAAGGTGAATAAAAATTCGAAGCAAAATTTCTTTGGCTAAAAAATTTGTCATATTTGGCGAAGGTGCCGCGTCAATTTCGTTGGAATTGCATTAAAATGGATACGGAATCTTTAAAATTAAAAATTCAAAACTGTGAATTCAATACGGTTCCCATTTGAAAATTATTGCAGATTTACATGAAATTTCATATTGTGGCCGTGCCCCAAGAAAGGAACCTTAGTACGTTTTTGAGAAAAACGCGTTCAAAGTTTAACATTTTAAGTTTAAAGTGCTAAAATTCTATAATAAATCTGAATAAATTATATTAACATTAACAGTTACTACTTTTTTAAAATCTTTTATATCTCCGTCAATAGTGTAAAAATATCAATTAGGTTTCATTAAAGAAGAATTATATTGATTTTGTTGGATGTTACCCAATATACAGGGTGCATCACGGTTAGTGGCCTATTAGACGTTTTAGAGAAACCACAAATAATTTGAAGCTGAAAATTTAGGAAGAGAGGTTTCCCGAGGTGCTCTTTTTATTAAAAATAACGTCATGTGTGTGACACTTCTGGATATACCGGAATTTGACGTCAACTTCATCATTTTTTTTGCCGGATTCGAATTCTATTCATTATTTTAAGGTAACTTTCAATATGATTCCCTATCTAAAAAACCGCTGCCCAAGGAATCACTACTTCCACATCCAGATTTTTTATCTAAGTCACTTACAACGAAAAAATTTTGTATGTGGAAATAATTGTTCATGGAACAATAATAATATAATATTTGAAATCCTCTACCTCAAAAACCCATAAAATGATACCCCACATCGGTAGCGGGGTGGGGGTGGTGATAGGGGGTGGTAGTGGGGGTGGATGAAGTAAAAAAACATTTCGAGGTTTCTGGTTCTTGTACACATCCTAAATCACAATTTTTTTTCATCCCCTTTAATAATGGGGTGGGGGTGATAATGGGGGTGGCTAATGCCAAATTTTTTTTTGAGACCTCAGCTTCTCTTGTATATACTAAATACCAATTTTATGGACTCTTACCTGCTTGATTTACCTATTTTCCCCAAATTTACCCCAATTTACCCTCCAACCCTTCGACGGAACAAGATGAAAATATAATCTAGTTCTAGATCTCGTTAAAGTACATATGTGTACCAAATTTCAAGTCAATATCTCAAACGGTTCCAGAGTAATCGTGCGCACAAAAAAAGATACAGATAGACCGACAGACAGAAATTTTTTTTCGCTCTAACTTAAAATCTCGACATTTCGTGACATTCTAAGCCTATTTGAACAATAAAAATTTTTTTGTCGTTACTATACTTCCACTGAACGTGGAAGTAAAACTACTAATTACTTCCACATCCAGTGGAAGTATAGTAACGACAAAAATTTTTTTTTTAATTTTTATTGTTCAAATAGGCTTAGAATGTCATGAAACGTCGTGATTTTAAGTTTGAGCGAAAAAAAAATTTCTGTCTGTCTGTCGGTCTGTCTGTAACTTTTTTTGTGCGCACGTTTACTCTGGAACCGTTTGAGATATTGACTTGAAATTTGGTACACATATGTACTCTAACGAGATCTAGAACTAGATTATATTTTCATCTTGTTCCGTCGAAGGGTTGGGGGTAAATTGGGGTAAATTTTGGGTAAATAGGTAAATCAAGCGGGTAAGAGTCCAGTATTTAGTATATACAAGGGAAGCTAAGTTCTCAAAAAAAATTTTGGCATTAGCCACCCCCATTATCACCCCCACCCCATTATTAAAAGGGATGAAAAAAATTGTGATTTAGTGTGTGTACAAGAACCAGAAATCTCAAAATATTTTTTTACTTCATCCACCCCCACTACCAGCCCCTATCACCACCCCCACCCCACTACCGATGTGGGGTATCGTTTTATGGGTTTTTGGGGTAGAGGATTTCAAATATTATATTATTAAAGTTCCATAAATAATTATTTCCACATACAAAATTTTTTCGTTATGTGTGACTTGGATGTGGAAGTAGTGATTCCTTGGGCAGCGGTTTTTTTGAGACGATAACCAATTTTCCTACCATATGTCTAAGAGAGATGGAACTTATGTGGGCTCAAGCTATAAATGCCCCAAAATATACAGGGTGCCCAGAAAATGAGGTCTAACTTCCATTAAGTCGCATATTTCAAATGGAACATACTAGGTTTTATAAGCCTATTCGCTGCCCTCTTTTATTACCTTTCAATCTATATGTACATTCCTTATAGCTAAAATGTAATTTAATTTAATGTTATTTAAAGTTAAAGTTATTTAGAAAAATGGTTAAATTAACATCGATATCGACAATAGTGTGCCAAGAAAATAACAGTAATTTACAACCATTTTGTAAAAGAATCACAGTAGATTCATTAAAGTTGCTTAAAGTTCGTCAGGGATGGTAAAAAGTTCGATTTATTTGTGTTTTGTGCTATCTCTCTGGAAAAAAATAAACGTGGAGGAAATACACGTATAATATCAAAATCATTTTCTACTGGGCGAACAAGTTGATTCCATAACCTCCACTCAGAAGTGGTGCGGGAGCTAAGTGGCTTTTTCGGACACTCACCGTTACAAGCATTTTCTATGCGCTGATTAATTCTATAGAACTTAAATAACGACAAAATAGACTTCTGGCATATGTCAACCCGTCGAATTGGCCATGGTTCAAGATATAAAAATCAGCGAAATTATATCATCGTTACAAAGCCAATTTTTTGTGTACACATTTTATGTTTAGAATGAATAAAATAAGATCGCCAGAAAGTGTGGGCCATCAGGGGGCGACCAGAAAGGTCATAGCAAAATTCTTATTGTAAGGATCGCGCCTTCCCCAATTAAGACAAAAGGCTTTCAGACCATACAAGCGAGAGCGCTTACGCTAACGACCGATTAGGTAGAAAAGATTCATGCATCCTTCTCAGAATCCAAATGCGAGCTTTTTAGAGAAGACTCTTTGTAATTTTAATAATTACGGCTGACTGATTTTAACTTAAAATAGTTTTACTAAATAAATTTAGTTTCGCTAGAGACTAATTAGCTTTAAAGTCCTTGTATCGTGGCGGTTCACGTACTCAAACACATTCATGAGGACTTATGACTGCATAAGTTTGTTTGGCGTTCGATTAGTCCACAACTTACTTGCCCCTATGCAGTTGTTCGGTATTATCGAAATGGCAGTAAAGCACCTCCGAGCAACTTTTAGGCAAAATTGAATTTTTGGTTTTTTATGCACAAGGCGCTTTCCCCTATAACTTTATTATTTGGAAAGCCCTGCTATTGGCTTTCCTACCATCACTTCGTATGGACTACTCAACGCGCTCGACCAAATTGCGAGCCGCTGAGTGAATCCAAACTCTTTCTATGTGAGAAACCGGCCTTGTGCATATTCATTGATTTTTATCAATTTTTGCTTATCGTCTTTGACAAAATCGTGGGTTTCGCCTTTTAGATGCATTGCATCGTTAAAATTTTCAATGGTCAATATCTTTGATGGAGGAATAAAAATGGAAAATATTTCAATATTTTTTAAAGTACATTTTCTGAGTACCTTTTAAACTGGCTTCTGGGTACTTTTGAAAAAGTAATTTTTAAGTGAAATTTTGGCGTACTTTTGATAAATTAATTTTCAAGTCAAATTTCGACGTACTTTTGATAAAATAATCTGCAAGTCAAATTTTGGCATACTTTTGATAAATTAATCTTCAAGCCAAATTTCGACGCAGTTTTGATAAAATAATCTGCAAGTCAAACTTTGGCATACTGTTGATAAATTAATTTTCAAGCCAAACTTCAACGTAGTTTTGATATAATAATCTGCAAGTCAAACTTTGGCGTACTTTAAAAAATATTATTTTTACTTCCAACTTTGTTGCACCTCCGAAAAAGTATATTATTCTTAAATCCTTGCCATTATATACTTTCGCTCTCATATCCTGAACCAAAACATATTTTCCTAAGTGAAAATTCGGTGTTTCTCCGAATTTTCACCTGGTAATTTCTAACGCTTTATAGAACTCATAACGGTCCTTATGGACTGGTCTGTGGCTCTGTAGTACCTCAGACTCTTAAAAATCGCCTTAAATGAAATTTTGGCCTAAGTCGAATTTTGATTCTATCTTCGACTTAG
The DNA here is from genome assembly GCA_936432065.2 of Rutpela maculata. Classification (NCBI taxonomy): domain Eukaryota; kingdom Metazoa; phylum Arthropoda; class Insecta; order Coleoptera; family Cerambycidae; genus Rutpela; species Rutpela maculata. The sequence goes on along the minus strand of OW386285.2, from coordinate 286,759,300 downwards.
GTCGATTCTGGAGAGTTCTGCAACAAAAATACCTCTTCTTCATTTTGAGCTTCAATTTATTGTAGTTTTTCTAAAACGTCTAATAGGCCACTGACAGTGGTGCACCTGTATATGTACGTCCTGCTGAAGATTTTTTGCATCAATTAGACGTAGCGTGAAGTTGATGATTTTGAATTGACAGGCAAAAATTTTATTGCACTATTTTATATTGCTTGTTGATTGTTTCCGCAAAAGTAAAAAAATCCAATGTGAGCATGTTTATTGTTTACTTTAAATGATAATAATATTAAATATCGCTTTTTCCTTTAAAAATAAAATATAAAATGTGACTAATACAAATTCATAAAGATATATAACAATACCACTCAATGGGCAATAGTAAAACTGAATGTTGCTGATATAGGAAAAAAATATTTTACCTATCTGACTTAATCCCAAAAGTAGACGATTAAACGAAGTGCGGTGACAGATGAGGTCAATTCAAATCAAAATAACCATATATTATGTACTTATTCAATTGTTGATGGTTCAAAAGTTATTTTAATTTTTGCATTTTTTACTGAAATCGCCTAATGCGTCCACTAAAAAATTTATTAAAAAAATACATAATTTGTTTAGTTGTTTGTTTTCTTCAGTGGTTTTAAGTCGGTGCATATTCATGAACTATGCTATCTTTTGCAAGAAGAAAAATGGCTTTGTGATCACTTTTTGTGGGGGTTAACCTGATGGGGTCGAACAGACCTCGGATTCGGATTCAGCAACCCCAAAAACGCATAAGAATCGTGGTTTTCTAGCTTACATGTTTTTCCCAATTTGACCTTGGAATGACCTTGACCCTGACCTGATGGGTCAAACAGAGCAGGAGTTGGGATTTAGTTACCCCAAAAACGTACAAAAATCGTGGTTTTCTGCGCTTAAAAGGTTTCTTCCCAATTTGACCTTGGATTGACCATTACCCTGGGCTGATAGGGTCAAGCAAACCCCGAATTCGGATTCAGTGTCCTCAAAAACGTACAGAAATCGTGGTTTCATTCGCTTAATCATTTTCTTCCCAATTTAACCTTGGATTGACCTTGACCCTGACCTGATGGGGTCAGGATTCGGATTCGGATTTAACGACCCCAAAAACGTATAGATATGTTGGTCTAGTCTGGTAAACAGAACATTTTTTTTGTGGGGCTGTGTATCTTGTAAGATCAAGAAGATATAGGGACGAGTGTCATTTCGTGGTCACCCGTATATAGACCGTTTCTTGTAAATACGAAAATATCTGTTAGGCTTATAATTTTTATTTCTAGTTCAGAACATATGTAATAGAGCATGGAAAATGATTTATATTGAAACTGGACCATACCCATCGTACAGAATGATCGCCAACGGCGTGCAAACGGTTATGTATTATACCGGGTGGTTCAGTCGATAGGGACACTCTTGTAACTTTTGAATGAACGAATGGATTTTTTTCGAATTTGGTGCAGTCATATGGAATGAAATTTCGAATTATATGATGTAAAGAACCAAAATGGCCGGTTTCGAAGCAATTAACATAAAAATCAAATTTTTAAATGGGACAACCTGAATATTTTTGCATGTTTGGATCCTGCTCGCCAAATACATATGATCTGACCCTCAAATGTTATTTTGATTTCCAAAAAAATATATATTTTTTAATTTTCACTTTTTATCCTAGAAGGCCACGATTTTTCCAAAATTGTTAATAATCGGTCTACAAGCACCTTTAAAATATTATCTCTTCAGATACTAACATTAAACACGATGTATTCTTCATTAAGTTCAACGATATTGGTTTTTCAACGAAAACTATTTTTTTTTAATGTAACTCCTATGCGACAATCTGTTATTTAATTAGATCATTAAATTACGAAAAAATGATATGCATAATCTTTGTACTAAATTTATAATTAAAAAAATAAATGTTTTAATAACTTTTTTTTACATTTTTTGAAAATCCAAATAATAATTGAGAGTCAGAGCACTTTGGCCAGCAGGATCCAAATATGTAAAAATATACAGGTAGTCCCATTTAAAAATTTGATTTTCATGTAAATTGCATCGAAACCGGAAGTCGACCATTTTGGTTCTTTACATCATATAATTGGAAATTTCATCAAAATTCAAATTCAAATTCAAATTCTTTATTTGCCTTTTCAGTGTAATTACACAATCAGACACGTCAATATAATATACAATGTTTAAAAATTAAAAAAATTGGTACATACATACATTGAGATATATATAAAACTTAATATAAAACATAAAATCTAGAAAACAGGTGCATAATTACAAACAAAAAATATACGTACTTGGTTACATATACAAAAGATACACTGTCACAACAAATTAAAATTAATAATTTATGTCGGCATTTAAGAACTCATCAAAATTATAAAATGCATTTTCTGTAAGAATTCCTTTTATCTTTTGTTTGAAACTCTTCAAATCTAGATTTATAATTGTCTTTGGTAGTTTATTAAAAAATAATGGTCCGTAATAATTTTTGGCACCTCGACTGTGGTTTAGTCTTATATAATTTATTTTAATGTGACCATTATTTCTGATACTATGCGAATGTGTATCACTTACAAGACTATATTGATTTAAGTTCATTTTAACAAACAAAAGACATTCATAAATATACACAGAGGGCAAAGTTAAAATTTTTAAATCCTTAAATTTCTCTCTAACATCCTCTCTAAAACCCATAAAACACATCGATCGAATGGCATGGCGTTGTATAGAAAATATTCGACCAGTATGTGCCGAATGATTCCAAGTGATGATAGCATAACTTACCGAATGAAAAAGACTGAAGTAGGCTGTTTTTACTACTTGCATTGGTACCACATGTACAAGATTTTTTTATTAAGTATAAAGTCTTATTAAGCTTTTTAACCATAAAATCTATTTGGTGCTCCCAGGTAAGGAGGGGATCTAAGTACACTCCAAGAAATTTCGTACAGTCCGGGTTTTTTACGCCGTCTAAATTACGATACGAAAATACCATGTTTGTTGTTTTTTCATTATTTAGTAGTAGTTTATTTGCTGTAAACCAGTTCTGAAAATCTACTGCTTTATTGGCCATGTCATGCAGTAAACACTTTAAGTTATTATCTTTAGTGATTATTGTGGTGTCATCGGCATATAATATAGTACTGCAATTTACATTTGCGTAAATTAAGTCGTTAATATAAATAATGAACAACACCGGTCCCTATACAGATCCCTGTGGTACACCGTGATTGATTGGTAAGAGGTCGGAAATTTCTTTATTAAAAAATGTACTCTGTCTTCTATTTGACAAGTAGGATATTATCAACTTTAAGCTAACCTCATTGAAGCCATATAAATGTAATTTATCTAAGAGGATATCGTGGGAAATACAATCGAAAGCTTTACTTAAGTCGCAAAAAATGGATCCTACATAGTTTTTATTTTCGAATCCTTCTACGATATTATCTATTAATTTTAAAACAGCTAGAGAAGTTGAGCGACTCTTCCTGAAACCAAACTGACTATCAATTAACAGGGCGTTTTCTTCAAAGTATTCACAGATTTGTTTCTTCAGAAGAATTTCGAATATTTTTGAAATTACTGGTAGCAACGATATTGGTCGGTAGTTTACTGGGTCGTCTGCTGAACCTTCTTTATATACTGGTATTATTTTAGCAATTTTAAAGCAGTCTGGATATGTACCCTCTCTAATGCATATGTTAAATAATTTTGTTAAGGGTATAATTAGAATATCCTTGACGTACTTGATTATTTTATAGTTCATATCATAAACATCTTTGCTACCATTATTTTTCAGTTCATTTAAAGTTTCTCTTACCTCAATAAATCCTACTTCTCTGAATTTAAATGTGTTCATCTGTCTGTTTTATATGGTTAGGTAGTGTTGTGATGAATGATTTATATCAGGTAGCTGTTTGATAATATTTTTTGCAACCTCTACATAATAATTATTCAAATCTCATATCACTACATCAAAATAGAAAAAATCCATTCGCCCATCTAAAAGTTACAAGAGTGTCCCTATCGACTGAGTTACCTGGTATACAATATGCTTTTTGATAATTTTAGAGCAAAATGTTAGTAATGCTTTTGATTAAGCACACAAAAATACGAAGAAAAGATATCTAAACTATAGTGTGTGTAATATGCATTGTGCTCTGCGATATTAAGGTGTTTTTAATAGGTTTAATAGGACTATTATGAAGAATAAAAGTTGCTGTCAGATGTTGACGAATGGGAATATTTATTAAAAACAATAACATCTACTAACCTGAAAATTTTTATTTCGAATTCGGAACATATGTAAAATAGCACGGTAGAATCCTCCTCATTGAATTTGAGCCGTATGTGTCATACTAGAAGCATGATATTTTAAATAAAACTATTTAAAAAATGGACGAAAGTGGCAGTCGGGTGTTGCCGACTCCAAATTCCTTAAACACTAAAATTTCTGTTAGACTTAAAATTTTTATTTCGTATTTGTAATATTCGCCATTGAAATAGGGCCATCATACAGTGTGATCGCTAGAGACGTGTATATTGTCATATTTTACATAAACAATTTTAGAAAAATTGTTGCTAAGGTTTTTGATGAAACACACAGAAATACGAAGGTGTACAAGATATCGAAACTGTAATGTATTTCAGATTTAAACGAACTTTATCTATATTAGGTGATATATCAACTTTACTTTAAAATGTTATTCAGGTATCCTTAAAATAAGACTATTACGAAACGAATTATAGTTTCAATCAGACGTTGTGGACTGCGAATACCTTAAGAGGTCTACAGACGACCCAATCAACCAACCAGCCGACCTTCTCGGTACACTTTGAAAATTGCCATGACAACTCGTAAAAACGAGCTGGTCTGCTGGAATTCCAACGTCTTCAAAGCGTACGTAAAATGGTGAGCTCCTACAAATTTTACGAGTTCGCATGGCAAACTTCAAAGTGTACCGTGGATCGTCTGTAGACCATTTTATTAGACATGATAACCTCTGTTAGGCTTATTTTTTGTTTAATTTTCAACATATGTAAAATAATATGATTGAATACGGAAGGTATTATATACACTTTATTTCTATTTTCATTAATATTACTATGAGATGGTGAATGAAAGCCGAGCGTTGTATATCTATTTGGACAATAAGAGTAAAAAATATATCGTAACTAATTCTCAATACCACGTTAACGTGAATTGTGCCGTATTCAAGCAAAATTCGCAATCGTCTACGCCCGACTACAACTTTTGCTCGTTATTTGTTCAATTTAAATCGGTATAAATTAATATTAGGTAAAGAATTATTTTTTAGGGGCGATTCGGTTCGGTTTAAAGTTTTATGTCTTTTGCTACATAAGTAAGTATCATAAATGTTTTAAAATTGCTATAATTTAAATTGTTTAATAATGTTTCCATGTTTTCCAATCTTAGATAAATTTCAAAACGGCGTGCAATGTTAAGACTTGTAAGATATTTTATCTTAAGTAATGTTTGCTAATGATATGGTAAATTATTTTTAGATATGCCAGACTTACTTAAATCAAATGTGACATTTATAGTTCCCATAAATTTATCAATTTAAGCACGTATACTATTTATTTAAAACTCTGGAAATATTCCTCTACGTGACGTCTATAAAATTAATTTCAGAAAATGTCAAAGTTTCAAAACCAACCTTTATAAGATGACTCAGATATATATTTCTTTTCTGTGTCGTTATGCCAGTTGACTAAAATATTTGATAAATCAATATTTAATTTATGATAAATAAATAAATATTTCTGGTTGATAATATTTCCTTATTTATTTTAATGGTGCACTACAGTTAACCTTTGGACATTTGTTTTCTTTATTCTCATATAATTTAAAGAAGGAAATGCACACTTTGTTCAAAAACGCCACGTGTTTTAATTATGTATGTATTATGTTTCAATATCGATTATATAGTCACACAAAAAAATGCTCTATATCAGAAATCAGACCATCATTTTTCTATGTATCTTGATGTGCCAAAAATAAATCTGATGTCCAAATTGCTTAATTTCTTCTTATTTTTTCTTAAATCGCGAAAAATATTATTTTTTCGTCATTTTGTTATGATTCTAAATGCTTGGAACATCAAATTGAGACAGAATCAAACAACTGGGACATCAAACTCGTTTTTAGCACGTCAAAATACTTAGGAAAATCATTGTTTGACTTGTGGTACAGAACATTTTTTTCCTTTTTATGTGGCTGTTATTTTTGTCAATATAATAAAAAATTACAATTAGTAAGAAAGTTCTTACCAAAAAGCTAAAATCTTACAATCATCAAGAATAATTTTTTTGGGAAAAAAGGTAACTATAAATTATGAAAGATAATTTCAGCTGCCTAGTTTGGACCTTATTATAATATCGATATTGAAGTCGGCTAAAAGTACGTTTTTGGACTATCGAGCTTTTTTGTCTATTTACAATATATGTTGCCAAGATGGTAGGTTATGTTTACTGATTACTATACTTGACACGTCGGTAAGTAATTTACTTACCGACATTTGAATGTTAAAATTAATATAATATATACCTACGTTATTTCACAAAAATAAGGGCAAAAATAAGGACAGAAAGATGAGGAAATTTTTATGTGTTTAAAGAAAAATAACATTATTTTCTGCTCGGCTTCTCGTTTATTTAGCAGAATGAAATTGTTTTAATTGAAGTGTAATTTAATATGCTCATACAAGTTAGTATTAGCATCGCGAACGTTAAGGGTTGTATGTACCAGTCTCCGGCAAACGTTTCTGTCGACCGGTAAACGCCTTCCGTTCTTGATACTTAATATACTATTGGTTTCATTGTTTGTTCCTTTTTACACCGTGGAATTTTATTTCATAATTTTTAGATCCCCTTTCTTGTGAAGTCAACTTTTTCAAAAATTTTATTTTCTTTGTAGTAGACTCTTAATTTGCCTCTACGTTTTTTTACTTTTAATATCAGATTCGATATCAGCTACTTTTAAAATACCTAACCACTAACTTTAATACAATTCGAATGAAATATGAATTCCGCCCGAGTTTTTTGGGACTCTGTCTCACTTAGCACGTCGGGCACATGGATAGAAAAGTCAAAAAGCTGCACTTGGTGCCACTAACTGTGGTCATAGTTGATACCAAAACGTAACTTTTCAGATAGGGAGCCACTTGAAAATCCGCGCAGAACACCAAATTGGTGGCCATTAAAGATGGCCGCCATTTGCCACATTAAATGTCTTTGTACCTCAGCTCATAATGGTCCGATTTCAATTTTCTTTTTTTTTTTTTTTTTGACAGCTCTTGTGAAGACACTTTTTTGTTCCTATACATTTATCACTACACCTTAACGGTTCTGCGCAATTTTTAAAAAATCTGAAAATTTCACTTTTCTCACGAATTTTATTAATAGGTAAGTTTTTAATTGTGCTCAATATCCCTTTCTTTCCCTACAGAAAAGGGTTTGTGTTTATTGGGTTCCGAAGATGTCAAGAAAGACTTGTTTTCATACACAACAATGATTTTAATTATTTTGAAAACATTTATTACAGGGAACAAATTACAAAAAAGTTCTATACAGCTATACAGCTCTTATGACACTATATCACGCAATTATCTTCTTCATCTTCCAATTCATCCCTGGAACAATATAATTATATATTATTATTATATTAAGGCATTGCATCAACAAAGCAATATTATGATCTTGAATCTGTGAAACGAATTTAAAAATAATCATTTAAACGGATACCTTTTACTGTATTTATTGCTGCATTGTCGACTTCTAAGGTGCCCCTTAATTATACAACCAGAAAATTTTTTCTTCCATTTTGGGGAGTGCCGGGCATAATTTTATTCCAATGGATCTAAAGATAGGTCGCACCAAATTTTAGTTCGATCGAACACTGTTAACCCGTCGCGCTTGGCGTCTAACATAATAATAATTTATGTGCAAGTGTATTCGCAATACTTTTCTATCGCAGAATCCACAAAACCTTCTAATTAACTATGATCTTGTAGTATATCGAAGAAATAAAAGAAACACAAAATATTATCAATGAAAGCCGACAAGTGACATAACCCGGGTAACTGGAAAAAATGATTACAAAATTTTCTTAGTTGAAATTAAACAAGTAATTAATAAATGTCATCGATTATGTATGAACTTATATGACTACATATTTATTAAAATAATTATTCCCACTTATATTCAGTAAGATTTAGGCAAATAATAATCACTGTGAAAAATACTTTAAAGAAATATTTGCCCCTCAATGCGCATTTGTTTACTGTCCGGCTAGTATTGTCGGTACTAAAAAAGACGCCCTTTTTTGTCAGATTTTTTGTTTCCTAGATCCCTTCGATCTATTTATACTGCAGTATATAGGTGTTCCAGGTATTCCAGATGCTGCCGGTGCTGAAATGGCTTCAGCGGTTTATGAAACGTTGGGAAATTGGAATTTAATAGAAAAGGTACAAGCATTTACTTTTGACACCACTGCTTCAAATAAGGGTAGAATTAAAGGCGATTGAACGCTGTTAGAACAAACTTGAAAGAAATATATTGTTTTTGGTTGCCGTCACCATGTTCTCGAAATTATGTTGGCGGCAGTTTTTGAAAAAAGCGAATTCGCTATTTCAGGACCAGATATTCCAGTATTTAAAAGATTTAAAAATTATTGGTCTAGAATCAACGTTTAAAATTTCGTTCCAGCTGTGGTAAACTCTGAAATCAAACACATTTTTAGCGATCTTACTGAAACTATTCTAGAAGACTATCGTGAACTATTGAATCTCGTAATAATATTCCTAGGAGGCATTCCTCCCTGTGGAATAAAATTTAGAAAGCCGGGTGCTACCATACCATATGTACCATATGACCAAGTGGATGGCAAAAGCCAAATATTCCTAAAAAATCATTTTATTTCGAACAAAATTCGATTTAACGAAAGACGAGGAAAAATCACTTCGCCAAACTACATGCTTCATTGTAAAATGCTACGTAAAATACTGGATTTATGCGTCAGAAGCAATGTCTGTTCCAGTAATGTATATCAAATTCTTGTGAGAATAAGATCAGTATAAAGAAATTGATAAAAATATCGCCAAAATAGCTATTGGGAAATTTGTGAACGATTTGTATTATTTGACTGATGAATGTATCGCCTTCGCACTATTTGATGACTCGACTACTTAAAATACAAAATTAAAGATTGCACAAAAAATTTTAGAAGAAGCAGTAAACGTAGAAGATGAAAATGAAAGTGAACATGAAACAGAAAACAATCTTAAGAAATTGCAAACGAGGAAAGAGACATTTCCGAATTCTAAAGCTGTCTGATGAAGTTTTAATAAAATTAGTTAGTAATAAGTCAATAGATCTATTTCACAAATTTAAAATAGACAATTTTTTATACTTGCATCCGACCAAATGGAAAAATTCTAATGATTATAAACAAGGACAGCTAGTCATTAGAGAATTAAAATTAGTAAATGAATCCGCCGAACGGGGAATAAGATTTTAACGAAAAAGTTACAAAATTCGAGGATCAAAAACAATTTTTATTGCATTTTTTCATTGATATTTTCAAACTGTCTACAAGATTCGTTTTCTTAACATATTTACCCCTTTGGTTTTCTTTTTAGACTGTCCAAGATTACCGCCGTACATATCCTCAGGCAATCAAAGAAATATTGCAGAAAAGTTTTGAAATGCAGAACTTTAGATTATGAATTAGTTTTAAAACTTTGTATTCTCAAATCAAACAATAAATAAATTAATAACTTAACATGTATTTATGATTTCCAAAAAGTAAACCAATTTTAAAAGACGATGTAGGGATAAAAATAAAATAACATCGATAAAAAATTTATTTTTGATTGTTGAAAATTTTAGGCCACGAGCGCGACTGTTACTTATATTCCATTAAGCTAAAAATTGGTGGGGACTTTTTTTAAACGTAATGGAACAAAATTCCGCCCGACACTCCCCAAGAATTAAAACTTCAAAAATAAGGGGCACCCTATACGACCTCCAATACAGTTCGTGCAAAGTAGCGTGCATGGAACCTTGGTCTTTGAAGGAGCATCGTGTACTTAACCAATTCTCTGCAGGCTGCCTTAATAGAAGGAAGAGAAGACCAGACCGGCATCCACTCCCCAGCAACCATGGTTCATCCTTATCCTTCTGGCCCTGGAATGTTGTTCATCACTGAGCACGCACGACCCCAAACTTGTGCTGATCGAAGACAATGCTGCTTTAGTTCCTCTTTTGTTGGGAGCGGACTTTGTAGACTGTGACTATTTGAAGTAAACAGAAACTCTCTAATATGATTGACTGAGAAGTCTTCTGCATCTTTGTAGTAAAGCAAAACAGTAAACTTCTTCAAAACTTGAAAATTCTCATGATAAATAGACTGTTGTAGTAGAGAGATAGCTTGGAAGGCTTCAGCAGCTTCAGAAAATGATTTCCACAGTTTCCAAACAGTCTGTTTCCCTTTCATTGCAAATGATGACGTTACATCTGATTCAGTGAATGCATGGAATCCTCTCAATCCAACAGCTATATATTCACCCATACTTTCAAACATGCCATTACTACTCATGACCCTTCCCAGCACCAAAGAGAATCCACATCCATTGAAGTCCCGCAATCCATCAATTGAAGTTTCATCCAACCGAGATGAATGAATTATACCATCAATCACAGTACTGATGTGAGCCCAATAAAACTTCAAAAATGCATGTTTTCCAAGTAACTTGAAAAGTTCTGTCTTAGTCTGATTGCAGCAGAGGAAGTCATTCTAATTTTTTGGTAGCATATTTTCTTGTGCTACTTGGCGACGAAGACCAACGCCTCTCTTATCTCTCAAATGGTTCTTCAGACAGGTTTTTGAGTAAGTATTCCAAGAAATGTGTATTCTGTTTGCATGGAGCCTCTTAGCATCATTCAAAATTCTGGTTTTGAATTCCGTATCACAGTATTCTCCTAAAGTCCGTGAAAATTAAAAATTATTTGTTTTTCTGAAAATTGCGCAGAACCCTTAAGATGTAGTGATAAATGTGTAGGGACAAAAAAATATCCTCTTCTCAAGAGATTTTACACAAAAAATAAAAATCGAAATCGGACCATTAGGAGCTGAGATACAAAAAATTTAATATGGCTAGCGGCGGCCATCTTTAATGACCGCCATTTTAGTGTTCTGCGTGGATTTTAAAATGGCTCCCTATCCGAAAAGTTACCTTTTGGCATTAACTATGAGCACAGAAAGTGGCACATTCCAATCAAAAAGTGCAGTTTTCTTTGGTGTACACGACGTACTAACTGTGCACTGGACGTATAATGCTTTATTGCTTGTAAAATATTGTCATTAATATTCATCAAAACTAAGTTTCTAATTCGAATCACTAGCGCATTCGCCAAATTTGCTAATATGCTGGTAATATAAGTTTCATAAGTCTTGAAACATCTCTTATATTAAATATTATAGGCCAATAGCTGTAATGTGTACACTGGCCAATATATTTGAAAAAATTATATATGCAAGAGTGTGGAGTCATATTCAATGTAAGATTTCTGATATACAGCATGAATTTTGATAAAAAAACGAATCTATTAACTGTCTCTAATGATGTGTTTCAAAGTATGAAAGAAGAATCTCAGATTGATGTTATTTTCATTGATTTTACAAAATCTTTTGACAAAGTACACCATGACGTCATTTTGAGAAAGTTACATAGGTTTGGTTTCGGCTCAAATACTTAATACAATTTTTGCATAATACTTACAAGAGAGGAGATTTAATGTTAAATATGATAGCAAAACTTAATTAAATTAAATGCAAACTCTGGCGTACCCCAGGGATCCAATTTAGGACCCTTGTTATTCCTTATTTTTATAAATGATCTCCCGACTGCTATTAAAATGGAATGAAGTTGTATTATAAAATAAATAAAGATGGGGATTGTGTATTTTTACAGCGAGACATTGAAAGCGAATGGAGTATTCATAACAAACTACAATTTAATATATTTAAATGTGCGGTAATGAGTTTTACCTACGATCACTACTGTAATTAGTAAAAAACACACTACCTGCCATCTATGTATGATGAATTTTACATATTGTAAACAAAACGCACTGTAAACGAATCGCACGGTAAACAAAACGCACGGGACACGCAATTATAGGTGGCTTATATCGCTAACGCGGGATTTAAAAAAACAAATGCGCCTACGTAATTTTCAAACGCTGTCAAAACTGACATAATATTTGTTGAATAATGTTGACTAGTAAACTAAATACAAATTTTACTAAATAAATGAATAAATATGATCGTAGGTAAAGTATAGTACATAATTCGAGTTGTAAAGCAATTATGCACTCATGGAAATACGTACTTGCCGCGACGCGACATCGTGCGTAACTTTTCCATTCGTGCGTAATATGCTTCTTACAACACTCATTACGTAATATACTATTACGTGCAATAGAGAAAATTACACATACTTATATAATGGTTAATGAAATAACGCCCAAAATAGATAATGTTAAAGACTTAGGTATAGAGTATGGTCCTAAATTTTCGTATAGGTAAGTGTCATAATCAAAATATAATCTCACATTTGCTACATAGTTTGGGTTTTATTATGAGATAGACACGTCATTTTAAACACACTAAATCTTTAATAATGTTATATAATACACCAGTGAGACCCAAATTGGAATATGTGTTTATTGTATGGCATATCTTATATGTAGTTGACAGATATACTGTAGAAAAGGTACAAAATTAATTCCTAAAATATTTATATTTGAAGAAATACAACCGTTATCAGGATTATAATATTATCAAAATAACTTACTTGCGAAAAAAATGTGTATCGTTAGTTTAGAAAATAAGAGTCACGTATATCGTTTTTAATTGTTATAACATTTTTAATAATGTATTATATTCAACGGTTAAATGACATTTTTTTGACATATGATGCATGTACACCTATTATCACAATGCTGAAGTATAAAAATAATATTTTAATGAGCTAACAATAAGTCTACCTCCCAATACATTTGTTAAAATACTAAAAGATGATTCTATGAGCGTTGATTGAAAAGTCCACTGTTCACTCAACGCTATGAGTTTGGAAAAAAAATCGTATATCGTTCTTCCTCCTCTCAGCTAGTATATTAGATTTAACGTGAAATATTTTGTTGTTTACTATGTCGATGTTAATTTCCGTAAGAATAATTTATTAGATTAAGTAATAACATATAATATAGATATATTAGCCTATATTAAGTACATAAAGCAAAATATTTCTCATGTTTTTATAACCTGTTTGAGAATAAATAAAATAAAAATAAAAAAATATATGAAAAATTTGTTTTCAATGTTTGTTCATCTTACACTAGACGTGGCTTGTTGAAATTAAAATGGTACAGTTTGGCATAGATTTGACAGAAATCTAGACCAATCATTGAACAATTAAAGAAAAAAACATACATACATACAGGTCGAATTGAGAACCTTTTTTTTTTTTAACTTTTTAAAGGCGGTTAAAAGAATATCATTGAGAAAATTATATTACTTCGATAACAATGTTTAACCGCATTATTCATTTGTAAGGCAGACAGATAGATTTCTTTCACAATATATGTATGCAAGTTTTGCAAATTCCCCGTGGCAAATTACCTCTGAATAATCCGTAAAATCGACATACATACATCTGACACAAATCGAGGTATATATATGTAATCCTAGATATCCTGGATATTGAAGGATAAATAAATTGCGATAGCTTAGCCTGCAGTGCCGCATCTTTGCTAGTCCGCCTGCTGTCATGCTAAACTGGATTACATCTTTTAAATTGGCATGTATGAAAAGATTGAGGGAATTTGCCCTTAAAGTTTATCCCTGTTAAAAGGTTTTTCTGAAACAACAAAAATATAGGTTTGCAAGGAGCTTCGAACATCTTTAAAAAATTTCCATGTACTTATATAAATCATACTTTAAAAAATTATAACAATTTGTAGAGAAAAATAATATTCTAATTAATACAAGTTAAGTTTAAGATGATAATAATAATAATTACTATATCTTTTAATACATTTTTAGAAATTCGTTTTATATTCTTCATCTCATCGGTATGGCTTCCTAATATCCTAGCTAATGATTTTGTATCTTCAGTGCAGAATAATTTCATATTTTATAGGATATTTGGTTTCCGTTAAGTGGATAAAATAAAGAATTTGTCCACAGATTCTTTATGATCTCTAGAATATAGGAAATAAATCTTTCTATTCCTTTTTCACGAAGGTTTTCGCTCATTGCATCCATTACAATGCTGTGGCGTGGTAATAGCCCACAGTACGGCACCCTTTTCTTTTTAATGATTACCAACAGGCTGAATTTTCGTGAGTAGCTTCGTTTTGATGAGACGTCCAACTTTTCTCTCTGTGAAAATTCTCGGTAGTGGTAGAATATAAACTGTGCTTGGGTATCGTATATACACTGACAGACATAAAACGTGGCGCACTCGAAATTTTGCTCAAGTTTAATGTGTCATAATTTCTAAACTACTTGATTGATTGCCACGAACTTTTTTTATTTTGAAGAATGATTCTTTGAGATCATCATACAGGTCCAAACATTTTTATTGATCAAACTTTTATAATTGATACAGGGAAAAATAAATGTGACTGATTTATTCAGGAACTTTAAAATACCCTGTAGATTTATTCGGCACTTGGAATAAGCTCAAAATACCTTCAGCGTTTTAAGCGGAATTCAGATTAAATTTTGTTTTTGATTCACCTCTTTATCTTGCTTTGTTTAGAAAATACACGATTGTAGGTGAAACAGGTACAATTAGAAACATTTTATTAGAATAAGATTACATTTTACAATTACCAACACGAAATCGAACTTACATAATAGTATATTATATTACTAGGAGTAGAACGCACTCTTTTTTTGTGTTGAGCCCAGGATTTGCGGCTGAGGCGAAGCCGAAGCCGCAAACTGGGCGAAACACAAAAAAAGGCGTTCTACTCCGTGTAATATATACTATTTTTTCTTCAAGCGTATTAAAATGCAAAAATTCATTTATTTATCATAAATGTACAAATATTCAAACTACAGTCTTACATGTTGACACAATATGACAAGTGGCTAGTGGATAGCGCGCCACCGGTGGCTTTCGGTATTAACATTATGTTACTAGTAAAACAATACCCACTGCGGTGGCGCTTTCGGAACTAACATTATGTTACTAGTAAAACAATGTCCACTACGGTGGCGTTCGGTACTAACATTTTGTTACTAGTAAAACAATGTCCTACTTCTACTTCTGTTTTTGGTGACATAATTTAAACATTTTAATACGCTTGAAGAAAAAATAAACTTTCTCAACAGAGAAAAAAAGATCAGTAGCGTGTGTTACTTCCTCGTGCCCTGCCTAAAGTCTCTATTCTTCTTGGCATGCTCCTGATTAAATTTGAAATATTGATCTGTAAAATATTATTCTACTCCTCTATAAGTGCCTTTCCTAAAGTATCCAGAGTGTCAGAAATCCTATTGCGAGTCCTAATTCTTCGCCCCATTTCATCCCAAAGATGTTCTATGGAGTTCATATCGGGACTTTTTGCTGGCCAAATCATACGGTCTATGCCAACTTCATCGAGATATTCATTTACGATGTTAGCAATGTGAGGGCACACATTGTCATGAACCAGTATAAAATTGTTCCATATAAAGGGTACAAATGGAATTACATAGTCTTGTAAAATGTTCTCGTTATACCTGTTGGCCGTGAGGGAATTCCTTGGGAGCACGTAAAGTTCTGTGCGAGCTTCTAATGAAATTCCTCCCCAGACCATAACGGAACCGCCGCCAAGACTTTCTTTTGTGCTGAATAGGCTCTGCTAATATCTTTCGCCAACTCTTCTTCATACCCTTTGACGGCTATCGGATAAAAACAAACATAATCGAGATTCATCAGCGAACAGGATCCGGGACCAGTTTTGTTCATTCCAATCTGAGTGTTCTCTAGCAAAGTTGTGGCGTGCTCTTCGATGTCTTGCAAGTAACTTGGTGCAGTTGCTGGTCTTCTAGACTTTAAATTGACTTCCTTCAATCTCCGAATTACTGTACGATCACTTACAACTCTTCCTCTTACTTGCCTTAAATGAATATTTCTTTGCACTGCTGTATGAAAGCAATTTCGTAAAGTTTGAAGCCGAATAAACCGATCATCAATAACGGTTATACATCTATGACAACCTGATCCAGCTCTTCTACAACCATGACCTGTCTCTTCGTATCTTGCAATTGCCCGACATGCAGTTGATTCGGGAACACCAACGACCCGGGCAGCATATCTTTCACTTCTTCCATCTCCTACTAAAGCCCCTTAATTTGGGTTACTTGCTCCGATGTTATTTGCTGAGGCATTACTTAAAAATCACAAACACGACTTTCGATTCGACGCGACGTGAAGAAAAACATTTTCAATGTTTTCTACAAAAACGAATTAAAAATCGTAATCATTAGCGAGTGAATTCCTGTGATTTTAAAAACATTTTGATACCTCTCATCTTTGAGATCAATGCTTAATCTGTTTATGGCCTTCTTAAACAAAACAAAATACCAATTTTGTTAATACGCATTTGACATTACTTTGCTGAAACATGTTTATTTTCTAAACAAAGCGAGATAAAGAGGTGAATCAAAAACAAAATTTAATCTGAATTCCGCTTAAAATGCCGAAGGTATTTTGAGCTTATTCCAAGTGCCGAATAAATCTACAGGGTGTTTTAAAGTTCCTGAATGAAACAGTCACTTTTATTTTTCCCTGTATCAATTATAAAAGTTTAATCAATAAAAATGTTTGGGCCTGTACGATAATCTTAAAGAATCATTCTTCAAAATAAAAAAGCTTCGTGGCAATCAATCAAGTAGTTTAGAAATTATAACACATTAAACTTGAGTAAAATTTCGAGTCGCCACTTTTTATGTCTGTCAGTGTATGTCGATTGGGTGATTGTTCAAATTTTATTACTAACAGTTAGTTGCTTAGTTAAATCCTGAGATAATTTGATAAAAAACACGAAAAAACGTTTGCCCTACGAAATCGATGGTTTGACCGAAGCGTCGCCCACCCCCAACATGTCCAAATAAGGAAGTCACAAAAAATAATTACTAACCATCTGGTTTCGTTGCTATTGCTTAATAAATATTTTTAAAATTAAATTGCCATATTGTCCTACAAATTTAATGGTATGTTTTTCCAGTCCTACGCTCGAAAATTGTCAGTTCCACGATAACACTTTTCTCATTATTAACCACCTGGTTTTGTTTCTTTTTCTCTTGGGAATAAAGTGTGGAACACGATTTTACTAATATCCTACAAAAAAGTGGTATATATTGATAAAAAATTAAAAAAACTTATTTTGAAATTTGTAACACTACTGGATGTTGAATATTTTATTATATAAAAGATTAAACTAGTGGATTTACTGAGCTTTTTATATAATTGTTATACATTCTATAGGAAACTCTTCGCATTTTTCTTGTAAATAATGTTAGTTTTTGGACATTCTAAATTTTATGATACCAACTTTGTTGTGGAAAAAAAATATATGAAAAAAAAAATCACCATGTGAGGGATCGAACACGAGACCTTTGGATTGCGAGGCAAGCAAGCAATAACAAGTTTACTAAAATTAGAGGTACATGTATGTGCCTCCCTGGAATCTGGCCCGGAGCCAGCCAGACAACCACGACGCGCAGCGTCGTGGTGAGTGTCGGGCTGGACGGGACAGGTCCGGTTTGGCTAAAGCTGAATGTAAAAGTTAAAACTCCTGCCTAAGAGTAAAGCTTAAAATTAACAATTTGGATCAATAATAGTACACAAAAATACTTAAAAAATAATTAAAATTAGCACTTTAAAAAACTAGCAGTTTGATTGCTGACACGGGAAAACAGAACTCAACGAAAAAACCCGTTCGAAGCAATTCCACGCTGGTCTTCCTGCCAGGAAAGTGTGGTGGATAAAAGGTGTGGTTTAAAAGATTTGGATTTTTAGGGAATTTTTCGGCCTAGACGGAATTTAGAAACAAAATGGACAAAAAAACAAAAAGGACGAGAACAAAATTGAACAGAGATAAAGAAGAGGGAGTTGTAAAGTTATAAAGTTGAGGAAAGGTAAAGAGTAGGGTAAAGATAAGTTATGGTAGAGGAAAGTTTGGCTAAAGGAGTTGCCGGAAAATAGGCAACGCCTGGTATGGTAGAGGGTGTCTGATATCGAAAAGTATTGCATTATGCTGTCTGATTCGAGTTTGAATTGATAGAATTTTTGTGAAATTTCTTGGACGTGGTTATGTCGTGGCAATTTGCATATAGATCATAAATTTATGTTCAAGAACTCGAAGTTTTCTCATTGTCGTGGCCGGGATGCTGCACCTTACTGGCGCCGCGTATGTGATTGCCGGCCTAATCACCATTGTGTACAACATTTTTTTTATTTTGTCTGTTTAGTCCGATACCCCTGGCCAGAAGCGGGTACAGACTTCTAGACATGGAGTAGACCTAACGTACTGTCTCACTAATATGGGTGTTAAACGTCAGTCGTTTGTCTAAGTTAACGCCCAAATATTTCACGCACCGTTTGATAGGAATTTGTCTACCCCCAATCGAAAGTGGCCTTAAAATCCGATTTTCGGTAAATCGGCGCGTGAAGAGATTCGACTCGGACTTCTCGGAGTTGATCCGAATTTTCCACTTGTCGTAATACGCCGTGGCACGGGCCATGTGTGCCTTCAGCAACATATTGGCCGCTTGAGCATTATGTGAGTGCACATACATGGCCGTGTCGTCGGCGTACTTGGCAAGGTAAGAATTCGGGAACTCCGGGAAGTCGGAGACATACAAGTTGTACAGTTTCGGTGAAACTGTACGTCCGCGCGAATGTCCCGCCGAGTTGATAGTTTATTAATCACCCTAACCTGCAGCGATCTATCTGTCAGAAAAGAGTGAATAAGTTTAGTTATGTACATGGGAAAGTCCAGTGTGTTTAGTTTGTGAAGCAGCCCCGAAATCCATACGGTATCGAAGGCTTTCTCAACATCGAGGAGCACCATGACGGTGATTGCAAGGCAAAGCTTTAGCCATTGGGCTATCTCATCTTACCAAAAAACTTGAATGAATGTCATTCAAGAATTATATTTCAACGGATTAGATACATTATTATGAAATATATTGGTAAAATGTAAAAACGAAAAAAAAATTATAGAGAATAACATTTCGAAAGATTTCTATTTAAGTACAAATGGCAGAAATTTTGAAAAGAAATTTTTTTAATTTAAATGATTAGAAACGTTTTTATTTATTCATTGATTTTTTTCAAAAACAATAGGGTTCTTCCTCTAGCTAACGCCAATTTACCTTCCAAATTTCAATACAATCGGACTTTTCTTTCTTAAGTTATCGTGCTTATAAGAAACGTGACGGACGGACAGACAGACGGACATTTTGAAAGTTGTTCAGAATTCGTTCACTAACACAATGATACGAAATTTTTTTCTCTACGAGCGATATTTCCGGTTTTAGAAATGTGCCGATCAAATGCAATATACTCTTCGTTTTTGCGAAGAGTATAATAAGTATATAGCAGGATATATATGTGTATGTGTGCGAGCGCGCACGCACACACACACAGTTAAGGAAAGAACAAATTTCAAAACTGCCGCTTAAGTTAAAATCATGCGGGCTACTACTGGCCCAAGCTAGTCTAGGTCATATAAGCGTGCATAGAGGTAATTCCATAGGCATATAAATATAGACCTAGCCGCTAGTGGATATTTCCCGAGAGGCATGTTTCCGACATGTGCAAAATGCTTTGCTTTTCTATCTTTGTTTTCAACCCGCATTTCTTGATACGCTCACTCTCTCCAAGAACGCCCGGTGTAACTCTCATACTACCTGTGATTTTGCTTCTGTTGCCTACATTTTCACTTGACAACATAAACGATGAAAATGATAGTTGCCAAGAAGTTGAAGATGAGGAGAATGATGTTCGTAGCGACGAAGATGGAGGGTCGACGGATGAATCTGATGAAGATTAATTTAGTTTCTTTTGTATGCATAAACATATATTTTTTTATTTTTTTTTATACAATAAAAAGTGATTCAAATATGAAAACTTCGTTTTTGTTGGCTATTCAAAAAAGATATTTTTTATACATTTTTTTTTTAGTAATTTTCTCATTTTTTTCATAAACTTTTCATATACATTGTGTTATTTTCGAATTAAACAAATAATTAAGCATTAAAAATAATATTACATTAGAATTAAAAAAAAAATGTTTCGGTCTTGTAGTCGAACATTTAATAAAACATAAAAGTGCATGAGAAATTCAAAAATTCGCAACGAATGTAAATTTGCAAAATCAAGGGAAATGTTGTTTTTTGATAATACGAATCTATATGCAAAATTTGGTAGATATTAGAATTTCGCTTAAGTAATAAAAGTATATTAATTTACCAAAACCGCAATTATAAAATAATTCATTATTTAAAATAATTTTGGTCGGACTAGCGATGCATACCAATTTTTTTGTAGGACACTATTTTATTTGGGCAGAGAAAACACTTACCTATCATGTGTTATCTTTGTCCTACAGTTAGTAATGAGAAAAGTGTTACCGTGGAACTGACAATTTCCGAGCGTAGGACTGGAAAAACACCATTCAATTTGTAGTACAATGTGGCCATTCAATTTTAAATACATATGTTAAGCTAGTAAAAAATCAGCTGGTTAGTAATCATTTTTCATGACCTCGTTAATTGGGTATGTTGGGGGTGGGGGACGCTTTCGTCAAACCATCGATTTTGTAGTACAAACGTCTTTTCGCGTTTTTTATCAAGATTTAACTAAAGAACTAACTGATAGTAATAAAACTTGAACAATCACCCAATCGACGTATATACCCCAGCGCAGTTTATGTAGGTACCTCTACCGAAAATTTTCACGCAGAGGAAAGTTGGGCGTCTCGTCAAAAGGAAGCTACTCAAGAAAATTCAGCCTGTTATTAATCATTAAAAAAAAGGCACTGTACTGTGGACTATAACTAGTCGACCTTTTATCAAAAGCGTAGTTCTTCATAGTATTATTGATTTTGCTATATGGCCACGTCATATATTAAATTCAAATTAACATTTCCATTTAAACAAATTGAATATGTGACATTTGAAGCGTAACTTTTAATTTAAGAATTGACAATAATAACGTTATCGATCTGAATTATTCTAGCTTATGTAAAAGCGAAATGCTACATTTCAAAGTCTTGTGCAAGCTTAATAACAAAGTCAAACAGAAGTAGCGAGTAGTAAGTGCTATTAGGGAAGAACCAGTATCTTAGAACTTTGGATGTATCATCTGTAATCGGCTTATCAATGGTCATAAGTAACATTAAAATCAAGGGTTGTGTTTGCATAATGAAACAAAGACAAACTAAGGTTTCTTTCATTTGAAAATTTAGTAATTCAGACTCAACCTCCTTAGCAGATATTTGTTCGTATTATAGCAATCGATTGACTTATAAAAAAAATAATAAAACTTTAGTTGATGCATAGTCGTGCACTTCTTATAAGACTTTACCGTAGCCATCGCTCGACAGAACACTTTTGACATCTAAATTTATGGATCGCACGTGAATGCATTTTTTCGTCGAATTTCTGCCTTGTGTTGAATAAAGCAACTTTAAGGCATACGCATTAATGTCTCCTTGATGGTGTATCGACCACAGCACTATGCGAATCGAATCACTTGGTCTAATCAACGCATATCTATCGATTATAAAGAACTCTGCATTTCTAGATTTATGGAAATTTTCTAGAGTTACACTTCTATTACACAAAAATAACTATATCGATAGCCAATTAGAAACCAATTACATAACACAGCTCCACAAAATAAAGAAAGTGATCTGTTCCTGGAACTTCATTGGGTAAGCCCCGTGTATTTCGACGTGCTAAACACGAATCAGATGTCCATTTAGGTCCATCATCCACCATTTTTTGTGTAAATCGGGAAAACCTAAAAAAACCCTCACAATTGTTAACAATTGCTAACAATTGTTCATTACCATAGCAACACGGATTTTTCTCTGATCACACCACAGTATCAAATTTAGTTAAAAAAACTAAATATTTTAGTGGTTTTCGATCAGAGAGGTCAAATAAATGTCTAGTTCAGTAATATAACGATTTAAATCGGACAAAATTCATATAGTTTTGAAAATTGGTAGAAATGTTAAGTATAGCATAAGTATAGCATAAGAATTACTAAACCTATTATTATTACTACTATTACTATTACTAAATAGTGTCCTTCATCCCCTAAGACGTCGTTTCCACCTCCATTTTGAGGTTTTCCAGTTTATATCGGGAGTTTATCTGGAAAACCTCAACATGAGAGTGGAAACGACGTCCTAGGAGATGAAGTACACTATTTAGGGGTGGGAACCTTTCGGTTTACTAATTATTATACTATCCTTAACATTTCTACCAATTTTCAAAACTTTATGAATTTTATCCGATACATTACAATATTAACTGTTATATTACTGAACTAGTCACCTCACTGACTCCTCTAAAACATTTCACAAATTAGATCATATTTTATTACCACATGAGCTTCAAGATTTGCGTATATCTGTAAGAGAACTCTTAAATCTAATAACATATTTTCTAAGGGACCGTTGGCAATATATTTAAATTGGAGGTTAAGTAAACTTTTGCAAAAATTAACCTCCCAAAATTGAACTTCAAGGTTCAATTTTGGGACCACTATTCCTTATAATTTTTATGAATTATATTGCCGCTTAAATTGATATACCTTACTATACGTACATACCGTACTATGCTATATGTTGACGATCTACAATATTCTGTCAAATATATTCAGTAGACGACTGTGAACCATGTAAACATTTGAAAATCAGCTTTAATTATATAAACAAGTGATATATTGAAAAATAACCTATTATTAAATGTCTAACCTAACCTAACCTGACTTAACCTAACCTAACCTATTGTTAAATGTCAACAAATGCAATTTTGTACCTTACTCAAGGATGCAATGCATTTATGAATGTGATTATAAAATTGAAAATTCTCCTCCGACTAGACTTGACAATGTTAAAGACATTGTTGTATATAGCTTCAATGTCCAACAAGTCAATTCGCCTTTAGGGAGGTAACTGAAAATGTGACGAAATACCTGCTACATTTAACATTTTAAGTTCTTTCGTCTGGCAAACTAATCAACAAAATATTAAAAAAAAAACAGTATAATTGGAAGGGGGGGGGGGGATTGCATAAGAACATTCGCTTAAGGGAGTTTCACAAATGTTACAAGGTGCTACAAAAGAGTAATGGAGTTAAAAATAGACTATTTTTGTTAACGTATTATAATTAAATAAACAAAAGAAAAAGTAAATATCTTAAGAATTATCATTTATATTATAATATTATATTGTACTATTTGCAAATGCGAAAACAAGGACTATGTTGTATCTGATCGGAACATTTCTAAAACCGTAAATATCGCCTGTCGAGAAAAACATATCATTGTCTTAATTATCGAATTCTGAACAACTTTAAAAATATCCTTCTGTCTGCTGGTTCGTTACGTTTCCTGTAAGTACGATAATGCAAGACAGACAAGACCGATTGTATTGAAATTTGGAAAATAAATTAGTGTTAGCTAAGGAAAAAATGCACGTAAAAAGTGTTATCATATTTCGTAAAATTCTTCAAACACGAAAGTACAATGTAACATATTAACTAACGATTTGCCAATCAAGTATCATTGGTAGATGATGTTAATAATTATACAAAAAACTCAGGAATCTGACGAAGAGTATAATGTTTATATTTATTTTTAGTTGCAGAACTTTGATTTTCGGCTAAGAGATATCATGAGTGGGAATTAATTCAAATTTTGTTTCTTATACATACTATAATTCCGATCTGATTTGACATCAATTTCTGTAATCATTGCAAATCTTTCCTCAAAACTGTGTTACACATGATTTGACGTTTCAACTTTGGGTAATCTGGGGTACCTACATTAATATTTATTTAAGAGGCATTTTATTTAATAAAATCATTGTTTAAATCAGGTAAAACTTTTATTTAAGCAATATATAAAATACAGGTAAAATATATATAAATATGTAATATATGTTTTAATAGAAAAATAAACATATAATAGGCAACTGCTTTAATTATCTTTTCCATGACTTTTCCCAAGAAACGCATTGTACAAATTGTGCATTGTACATTGTACATTGGCCACTTTTGTATTCGTCAATTTTTGATCGAAGCAATTCGTGTTTTGCGTTTGTTTTTGAAGCGCACTACTATTTATTTTGATATAACCCATACAACATTTTCACGTTTTTAAAATATTAAATAAATATTTGAGTACTAATATTCTAATATTTTAAAAATATTTGTATATTCCCTTTTAATATTGAATAAATATTTTATAAATCAGCAAAAATCACCTACTTGCATGTGAAATATATATCGTAAAAATATTTTTCAAAATATTTTAAAAATATTTTCCTAATGAAAACTGAATATTTCAGTTACATTTGACAAACATTTATTTAATGTTAGTAAAATATTATAAAATTTTATTAAAATGTTTTTTAAAACTTATTTAACACGATTTAAAAATATTTTTGAAATATTTATTTTATACAGGGTGGACCATTAATAATAGGCCATAGTTCAAAGGTAGATTCTTTGGATCAAAATATGAGAATATAACCAAACATGCTTTAGTAAATTGTTTCTGTGGGAAACGATACAGGGTGTCAAAATGGTATTTTTTTTCTGCAACATCTCAACTACCTCTTGACCGATCTTCTCCCAATTTGATAAGGAAACGTATGCCCCATGAGTTATACCTGATGATGACTATTTTTTCTCTTTTTTTTTACGAAACGTTGACACTTTTTTTTTTAATTAGTTGACTTTGAGCTGCGCCCATCCAGCCAAGAAAAGTGACACTTTTGACTAGGAAATCTCATGCAGGAGTAATTTCTACGTAAAAAAAAAGGTACACTTGATAGAACTTGATAATTCACCACTCTTTTCAATAAACACAATTTGTCCTTTTCAAATTGAGTTTGTTTTCAAAAAATTCTTGAGACCTATGCGGCAGTTTTCTCGAAAATGGTTGGATTTATCAAGTTCTATCAAGTGTACTTACCTTTTTTTTACGTAAAAATGACTCCTGCATAAGATTTTCTAGTTAAAAGTGCCACTACGTTTCGTAAAAAAAAGAGAAAAAATATTTCATCATCAAGAATAGCTCATGAGGCGCCCTCCACAGGATAGCGTGATATAATATATAAATTATTGTTTCTTGGCTTAAAAAATGTTTCCTTACCAAATCGGGAGAAGATTGGTCAAGACGTGGTTGAGATATTGCAAAAAAAAAATTACAATTTTGACACCCTGTATCACAGCAACAATTTACTAAAGCATGTTTAATTATATCCTCATATTTTGGTCCAGAGAATCTACCCTTGAACTATGGCCTATTATTAATGGTCCACCCCTACTATTCAAGCGAAACATTCATACTGAAAAGAAATTCATTAGTTTTTTTATAGTTTTTTTTTATTGGTAAACAACACTAAATGTACAAAAAATTATCTAAAACCTTCATTTAACAAACTTTCTACATTTTAATAAAATGGCAATACACATGTAGCGTCAATTTGAGACGCACTCGATATATAGTTATTTGTTAAACAAACATACAATTTTAAAACTATAAAAACAGCTGTATCTATAGGAAAAAATATGTAAAATTATAGAATGGGTAATATGTAATTATGTTTCAGTTTTTTTATATGTGATGATATCCCTGAATTTTGCTCTGACCAGCCACTCCTTAACACAGCCAACAATATCTGCCTCTGTGGCTTCTTAAAACAATTACGAGCTGCTCCTGGAAAGAAATAAAAATTGATTTCTATGTCATTTATTTTGTTTATAAATGGCTAAAACGGAAAAGATGTCATATCTCCGAATATTTGGCGAACACAAAACATTTTTTTTTCCTCCACATTATTTCTTCATTTATATACTTTTAATACATGCTAACACTTTTTTTATTTGTGGGCAAAATATTGAAGAGTAAAATGCATTTGTTTATAAAAACAGTAAACAAATTTTAAAAAATTTGGTTTAAAAATTTCTTAATTTTTTTTTTTTTTGTTAATATCACTAAAGAGAACAAAAAACTACAATCTGGAAAAAAATTATTGTAAGACTTGATCCACTTAAACAATCGACGATTCAATTTTCGACTTTGCTTTTATTTTTTAGGCGTTGTTTTCAACATACCAACTTGAAATTTAGTATGACGATTTATTTTTATTTTTTTATTTAGATAAAATAACGCATTATTGTTTAAGTTATCATTAATTATTTCTTTTGATTTGTTGCAACTTAAAAAAATGTTCATGCAGGTTCAGACAAATCCAGTTTTTTTTTAACATTCTTTTGTTTAAACAAATGCCTTGCGGGAATAGGATTTATTCCAAAACTTTTTGCTACACTCCGTACTGTAATGTTTCTGACACGTTCCAATAAAAAAAATGCTATTGTAAGACAATTCCTTTTTAGATGATTTATACTCTTAGTTTTACTCCACTACTATATTAGTATCTGCACAAAATGGAAATATGAGCAAAACGTTGTTTATTTTACGGCGAAATTAAATTGAGGTTAAATAGAGCACATTTTACATTGCCTATTAAACAAGGTAAATATTATTTTATCATCAAAACTAACAAAAAATTACGATGAGGCACTCGTTATTAAAAAATAAGGTTAAGAAGCTCATATAATATCATACTTATATATGAATTAATTTTATAGGGTGAGTTTATGAAAAAAGTCCCAGTCCTAACTTAGCCTATCTTAGTCTTAGTTTTTCCCTAAAATATATCTGATGTTTTAAGACGGGTTTATAAAAACTGTCCTTTGTTCTAAGTCGATCGTAAAATATATACGCGAATTTTTCACGCCAGTGGGAATTGATTTCTGATCTATTCTGTGGTATTATCACAGAGGAAAAATTAACCTAAAAATTTTAGGTTAAGTTAGGACCAAGACAGGATTACGAATTTTATAAACGACATACGGGTAACCTGCACATTTAACATTTTAGGGAAAAAATTAAGACTAAGATAGGCTAAGTTAGGACTGGGACTTTTTTTATAAACTCACCCTTAGTGCAATGTTTTAGTTTAATATAGGAAGGTTACGGTGACCAGATTTTTGTGCTGGACACTTCTGCTGGGAAAAAAAATGATGAGCGGGGGGAGCAGAAATCCGAAAAATCATTTCTTGATCCCAACATTTTTTGATGACCGAGAGGAAAAATTTTTTTGATCACAGATAGTGCTCCAAAATGCTGAACTTTCCAGCAAAATTCCGGACGTATGGTCACCCTAAGTATGTATCAAATCCTCAGTATTGTAAAAAATACATGCTGTGTATCAATACAGAAGTACAATAATAATCCTAAGATTTAGAACATTATTAATTATTAAAATTCTACTTACCCAGATAATAAATTATGCAAGGATTGAACTGAAACTTTATAAAAATCACCAAATCGACCGATATTCAACATACGTCATGGCTACCACTGTCATCTGTCATGGTAAAAGTGGCGCCACTGGCGGCCCACTGCTAGCTAGGTTTGACGCGGGAAATTTAAAATAGTACCACACATTCTTTAAATTATGTTAAAAAAGTTAATAAGAACATTCAAAAACGATGTTAATAATATGAAAACCGTGTTTATAAAATGTTCTAACAAATCATTTCCAAAACATTTAAAAACTGTTTAATAACTGATTGTTAAATATTACTAAAATAATATTTTTTCCGTAAGGTGTATAAAATGTTAATAAAATATTGAAAATATTTTTTACATATAAGCACTGTTTTTTGAATATTTATAAAATATTTCATGCTGTATGGGAAGTATCTGTTTGGAATTCAATTAAGATATTAATAAAAGTGAATAAGGATGGATGGGAAATATAAATTTTTTTGTTGAATTTAGAGTGAAAACTCTCGCATTCATTTGTCGTATTTTCTGTAGAGTGACTACTTGAGGCCCATAACGAAAGTGAAAATTTAGCATCGTCGGATATGTAATTCTCTACTAAATAGCCTGCCATTTTAGTTACAGCATTCACATTTCGCTGATATTCTGCAAAGTCATAAGCAAAACAGTCTGAAACTCCTTCAGTGTCTCAGTAGGCTATTCCAAATAAATGACGTAACCACTGTCCTACTTCACTGTTTTGAGGGCTAGGTCAAACGTTAAAATATTGCATTATGAATGGTCTGTTCAAAATCTGCAACTAGTATTTTTGGATCGAAAATGCAATTCAACTCAAGACATTTGCTTTGTAAGTGTCTAAATAGAGTGGTATAAGAAGCCGTCTTTTATTTGGTAGTAAGAAATTGGTACATAGTGGCCGTTGTTAATAGTATGAGTTGTGAAAAGCTGACAAAAAAACCGCTGCCCAAGGAATCACTACTTCCACATCCAGATTCTCTATCCAAGTCACCCAAAACGAAAAAACTTTGTATGTGAAAATAATTATTTATGGAACTTTAATAATATAATATTTGAAATCCTCTACCCCAAAAACCCATAAAACGATACCCCACATCGATAGTGGGGTGGGGGGTGGTGATAGAGGGGTGGTAGTGGGGGTGGATGAAGTAAAAAAATATTTTGAGGTTTCTGGTTCCTGTACATAGGTATACTAAATCACATTTTTTTTTTCGTCCCCTTTAAAAAGGGGGTGGGGGTGGTAATGGTGGCTAATGCCAAAAATTTTTTTGAGACCTTAGTTTCTCTTGTATATACTAAATACCAATTTTATGGACTCTTACCTGCTTGATTGACCTATTTACCCAAAATTTACCCCAATTTACCCCCCAACCCTTCGACGGAACAAGATGAAAATATAATCTAGTTCTAGATCTCGTTAAAGTACATATGTGTACCAAATTTCAAGTCAATATCTTAAACGGTTCCAGAGTAAACGTGCGCACAAAAAAAGTTACAGACAGACAGACAGACAGACCGACAGACAGACAGACAGACAGACCGACAGACAGACAGACCGACAGACAGAAATTTTTTTTTCGCTCAAACTTAAAATCTCGACGTTTCATGACATTTTAAGCCTATTTGGACAATAAAAATTTTTAAAATTTTTTTTGTCGTTACTATACTTCCACTGGACGTGGAAGTAAAAATTTGTACAATACTGAAATGTTCAATCTACATAGATTTTTTCGCATGCACACAAGTACCGTAAATTTGTTTCACATGAAAACCCAGTAACATTTGCTTGCTCATCACAAATTGGCATAAAGTTTTCACATTTAATAGTCTTCACATCCAACGTTTTTAAAATCAGGAGCACTTTCTCTAAAGACTTAGGAAGTTTGGACTGAAGTTTGCGGCGAGCTTTATAGATATTTCTCTTGATACGTGACATACCTGTTGTAGTGATATTTGCCAAATCACCAACGTTTTCCTTTAACACAGATTGAATAATTTTGGAAGGTCGCTCTGAAATATCACTTGTTGCTTTTATTTTGGCACTGTTGCATATTTTCTTCCTGCTGGTTATTTCGTTGCTACACTCAAAGAAAATGATAGGTAAATTCAACCAAAAATAGCATATGAAATCGCGCCTTTCTAGTTTCATAGTTAAATCAATCAGAAAAGAATAGTCATACAACTTTATTTGTTCTCGTAAACAAATAGTAGTTTAATAATCATATCTTCTTGTAACAAATTAAATAGTACAATGACATTTTTTTATATTTACTAACCATTTTCAATTTGGTCTACAATTAAATAGTACACCGAATTTGTTTTTTGTTCATCAACTAATTTTTAGGTTGATCTACACTTTATTGTATGATGAAGTTTTTTTTGGTTAGCCAAAATCTCAGTATTGAGACATCAGACCACCCAAACCAAAGATTAGAGATCGTTTATAAGATCCATCCAAATATATTGATGATCCCTGAGAGAATTTGAACATTGCAATCATGTTATTAATTTTCTATAAATTCATAATAGTATAAGATAATGCATGATTGATTATTGTCAGTGATTTGTATGTGGCGTCATCTGGGAATAATTTCTGTACTAGACTACGTGGTAAGCAAGTAAATTTTATGGTAATTCTTTTAGAACTTCTAGAAGACGACAATAATATTGGTTTGTCTACCAAGTACAATAATACAGCGAACTAATACTGAGTTAGAATTACAATTCGATAATAGTTAAAAATAAAATATACCATTATCTAGTTTAATTTGACAGAATTCAACAAAATAATAGTGAGACGAACAAAATAATAGTCTTATTCATCTATTTTTTAAGTTAATGTTTGTTTTGTTGTACGACAACTTTTTATTAATTAAAATAACAATCACCTCTTGTTTAAAAATACCATCAATATAGTTTGGTTTAACAAAATTAACGATATTGTTAGTTAACCATTTTTTTTTTTTGTTGAATTTACCCACACTATTTCTTTGAGTGTATATTTTTCATGGTCGTGTTGCGTGTCTTTCGGACTAATGATGGAATTTTCACAAATTGTATATAATTTTACATTACATTTTTTTGTGCAACTCCAAAAAGTTTCACCAGAACTTTTAAAAACACTTTTTTTAGAGAAAGTGTATTCACTATAAAGTATTAACACACAACCGCGTTCACTCGCAACGAATTCGAAATTGTCCATTTCGCGATGTAATGTTCTAAGGCGTAAAAGGAATTTAATCTTAAAAATCTTAAATTGAACATGTGATGTATTGTCACTATGAAAATTATTTAGGGCAAGGAAAACGTTGTTTTCTATGTAAAATAATGCCTACCTACCTACTGTACACCCTTTTTCTACCTGTGTTAGATTCTTTGCAATTTACCTGTCATATTTGTGATCCTTAGTTTCGCCCATCCGCAGTTTACCTATTAAGAAAAAATTAAATCCGCAATATACCTTTTCCCGAATTTTCTTCATAGTAATATAGGGTAGTAAAAATTTGTCACATAGATTAAAAATAGTAAAAATTCATAATTAGAATTTTCCAAGTTTCGAAATTTTATATGGAAACCAAGATTGCAAAGTGTTTTGTCTTTTTTCACTCGGTACATTATTATTTCGTTTGACTTATATTTGGTCTAGTTCTTTTTCATCGTTCGTTAATAATATGGAGAGGCCCTTGAATGTTGTTTTGTATTCCAGTATATTATGTCCCAGTAATTTTATAAATGCAATGAAGCATTCAAGCATTTTATTGACTGAATGCTATGATTACCAAACAGTTGTATGCCTGTTTGAGCTTTAGCCACAGGGCGCTTCCACTCATCCATAATACCAGAGTATATTCACCCATTCATAAATAGTACCTATACAATAATTCAGTTCGTGATTTAACCAAAGCTCATGCGAGGGTGGCGATGGAGGCAAGATATAGAAGTAAAGAAAATAATTGTAACAACTTAATAACTTAAATTAACAAGAGTTGGATTTGATATACCGTGTAGCCACGAATGGAATCCAGAATAAGAAGAGCTTTTAAATTCATAAAAAAAAAGGTAATTCTTGATGAAAAAGTCTGCTACACCAGAAACCCTCTTTATTACAGTTATCCGATCCTTGCCAGCTCTACAGAGTTAGCAAAAAAACTTGATTATGGATATTTTCCAAATATTTTGAAAATATTGATAATTTTAAAATGACGTTTTTAACACTGTATTACGAAAAAAATAATCTTAGCCTGATATATCAATATTGAAAACCGAGATTTTTCAATTAGTGGAGCGCCTGGGGGTTTTGACCTCGGACTTCTGTTACAGTGAATGAATTTATATGGTCGAGGTGGGATTTTGTTTTTTATACTATAAATTTCAAAGTTTACTAAAAATTTTTTTGTGCTTTTGATTTTATAATTATTTGAACAAAAAACTATAAAAAATTAATATTTTAGCATATACTTTTATTTTAAATAATATATTTTTTTATGTATACGTTGAATTTCACCTAAATATACATAGAAGAATATCTTTCAAATATACCTGAGTGTAATAAGGGTCGTAGGGACCTTAAACAGGTAGTAAAACGTGGAAGGGAGAACGACAGCGACAGCTGCAATGTTCTACTTTACGGACGTAGTTCTAGATTTTTAATTGCAAAAATCAAGTTAGTTGTCCGTTATAGCCAAGATATTATTGAAGGCATAGAACATTTTTGTGATATATCATTCAAGAAAAGTCATCAGCATAGTGATTCGACAGATGCTAGAATAGAAAGGGATGATGTCGATGTAAAAAGATTGGTGGACTTCTTCAAGTAACACAGCCCTTTTCCTGCTGTTGCGTCCATTGATACCGGAATTACTGGAGATAAAGATACAACTTGTTACGATGCTTTTGAAAAAGGTTTAAATGTAATGAAGAAAACAGAGGGAAAAAATTTTCGCGAATTGAAATTATCAAGGAAAGATATAATAAATCCTTTATTGGCGAAAAATAACAAAATTAAAATTCATGACGATGTGATTCCTGTTGATTCATTGCTGCTGTTTCAACGTATTTGTATTAAAAAAAAAAAACGATGAACAGCTTAAAAATTATATGAATTATGAACTCGCACCAAATCCGCTTGCTCTATTTGAAAATGGCGAACTGCGAAAGACAAAAAAAATCAACTTATTACGAGTTATTCCCGGAAATTTCCATTAATTTAAAAAGTCTAGACAATGTTCATTACGTCATTGATGGAGGCATGTTATTACATCGTTGCAAATGGCCAATAACAATTCTGCAAAAATTAAAGATTTGAATATATGTTGAGGTTCAATTCTTCACAAAATTTAGAATGTCCAAAAACTAGTATCCTATAGAATGTGTAACAATTATTTAAAAAGCTCAGTAAATTGGCGAAGAGTACGTTTTTAGCTTATTTTATATTATAAGAGATCGACACTGTATGAATCCTATGTGCATATACTTTTACCACACATAAAAGTTCATAATCGTAGGATCAGGAGTCCTAGGTGGCCAAGATATCGGTTCATATATTTCGATCTATTTATACCCAAATTGATTACTTCACCACTGACCGACAATGAGGATGGAATAAGGTGGACATTCATCTTGTTGAAAGAAGAATTTTATTCGACTTCTTAAGGGTAAATTGTTCAAATAATTAAAAAAAAAAATTATTGAATATATGAAGATACAAATGTTGATTTAGATTTTATTAAAAGAATTTGGTCCAATTATTCCAGAGTATGTGATTGAACACCAAATGTTGACTTTTTTTAAATATTTTCTCCTACACTATATACGAAATTTTGGATTATCGTTGCTCCAATATCTAGCAGTAACTGCCCCAGTAGTGTAAAAGGTTGCATAATCGAAAAGAATTATGTTTTCAGCAAACGCCTATCTTTAAGAATATTTTCTCCGATCCCCAATCAAAAGCCCAAACATTTTCAATCATCACTAACCTAAGTTGTTTTGAAAGAGTAGGAAAAATGGACTAAATATCGAGATCTTCTCTTCGAACTCCGCAGACTATCCACACCACACTGTTCAGCTAGTGGTATTTATTGTAGGATCCTTCGGTGAGGTGAGGCATACACTGCTTTCGGAAATGAAGATGATACCGGCATGACGAAACTCGGCAGAAATCTTAGTCGGAAGAATGCAGAAGGCAGTTATCCTTGGTTCGTTACGCCTGCTCAGAGCACACAATTCGCGGACCCACGGATCACTAACTCTTCGGCTCCGGCGTAGGGAGTGTCGGAAAATAACATTTTATCAGAAAATGATTGATTGTGAAAGTCCAGTAATAGTATATTGTGTATCTAGGTGTGAAAGCGATACATTCCCGGACGATGATGCAATTGTTGGCCGAGGCGCTAGCCGAGGCCAACAAGCAAAGCTTTTTTCTGAAATCGATCGGGAATGTCTACATTTTCGGCGCGATTTTAGAGCGAAAAATCCACAATTCCAGTATTTTAGTCCGTTGCTAGGAAACTATCAGAAAACAGACTGGAAAAGATCCGTTGCCAAGCATCGATCAACAAAGCCGTACGGGAATGTTACTTCCCGGCCTAGGCCGGGAAGTAACATTCCCGTACGGTTTTTTATATATATTTTAATATGTTAATATTTTTGGTTTTTATACGTTTAAAATAGTATTGATTGTGATTTCAGAAATTTTTTTTTTAATGTATAGGTATATTTTTGATTCTTATACGTTTAAAATAGTATTTATTGTGATTTCAGAAAAAATAGTATGTGTACTTCGGTGTGAAAGCACATTCCCAGACTTCGATGCTTGTTGGCCTCGGCTAGCGCCTCGGCCAACAATTGCATCGTCGTCCGGCAATGTATCGCTTTCACACCTAAATACACAATATACTATTACCGGACCCACTTTTATTTACTTTCGGGTCTATCTTTAAAGAAACAAATTAATAAAATAACAGTTAGTCTAGGTCAATGTTCTATTGGTTTCCATAGTAACCGAGTTCTGTGCTCCTTAAAACTACAAAATAACTTGACGTATTTTGACGTTTAATTGAGAACGCGACAACTGTTATAAAAAGGAACTTCAAAATGAGAAATTTGATTGCGAATTAATTATACCGGATGGTTATTCACGATTCTTAAGAAATTGTTGAAATTTATTCATAAAAAGATCTCGTTGTAAAAATGTAAAATGAAAAAATATGATGTTCACGGTACAACACTGTCCATTTTAAAAAAAATATTATACGTAACACGTCCCAAAAGTGCTTTTCCTCTACTCGCAGGTTTCCAGGACTCGCCTACGACTCTCCCTGGAATTTTTCCACTCGTCCAGTAATACTACCTTTGGGACGTTTTACGTAAATAACTATATTGTTTTTACTGACTTTTTTTTTAAATGAAACATCCTCTGGTTAAGACTGGCCTATTGTCTTCGTGTCACGAAGAGTTAATAAGGCTCAATGATGAGATGGATGTATATGGACTTGAATTTTAATAGAATTTATGGTAACTTTGTACAAAATGTAGGCTAACAAAAGAAAAAAACAGCAAGCAAACGATGTTTGTACAAGAACAATAAATCATGTATACGTATGAAAAGTATATTACGTATGAAAATTATCTTTCTATTATTTAAACAGCACCTCGATATGAAGTAGAGAACAGTTGATTCTCCAGTTTTCAACAAATATAGCCTGTGAACAATGCAATGAATCATGGTCTGTTTACTTTTATAAAACTGACGATGTATTATCTCAGATTTGGTTGAATTATGGCGCTAAGAACTTATTTTATTTATGCCTATTATGACGTCCATCACAATGGTAGGGCAATAAAGACATCATTGTTTAGTAACAACTACCTACCTAAATTTATTATCTTTTGTAGTAATTAAATTCAATTAAGACAAGGTTGTTAAGAAACCAAACAAACGTTTACAACACGAATTTAGAGTTTTATTGAGGAAATTGCAAGATATGAATTCCTCTAAAAATTATAGTCTAAAGTACCCTATCGGCCACTTAGACAAGGTATCTCAAAAAAGTTTAAATTTTGTTGTCTCAGTCCTAAGATTTGTTCGAAATATCAAAAATTTTTAATCTCAACAGTTAATAATTGTTTAAAAAATGTTCTGCATTTTCTAAATCGAGCAGACACTTTTAAAAGATAGAAAAAACTGCGGCTTTCTAGCTTTATCCTGACAAAATATTGGAATAAACAACAATATATTGATTAAGCAATATGCATGTTCCATTATAGCCCAGGAGTTTTGGTCAATGTATCGCTTCTACCCGGAATTAATTATTGTAAAGCTGAAAATTTGCAGGATTGTAGTTTTGGTCCAGGACAATATGTGCAAAAAAGTCCCCTACTTTCCCCCGTCGGCTTCCCTGTTTTTGTGGAGCAACATGGGCCTAAGTCGCAGAAATTGCAGAGCTGGCTATAAAAGTGCAGCAAAAAGGTTGTAACTGGTCCGATGTGGGTCGAAATGATCATAAAAGCTTCGGAAAAGCATAACCGTTCGTATTTCAGAGTTCGATGCATATTTTGTTCATAATTGCTGCTCTTGATCTCCTGGGTCTTAAACACTCCGAGGACTGTCACAGCTACTGAAATAAGATGGCATAGCATGCGCCTGCTTGATTGTTTAGACTAGACGTGATCGACGCAACAATGAACGCCCTTAACTGTCCGAGTGTCGCCGCGAGGACACATACCAATGGAAAACACAAAGTATGAAGAGAAATATTTATTCGTTTTCCCTTTAGAGTCTTAATTTATTCACAATGGCGCCATTTCGGAATTTTTTCAATTTTTGAAATTTTCACAGCACTAGAACGGAAAATTATGAACAAAATATGCATGAGTCATCTGAAAATGCGAACGGATATGCTTCTCCGAAGCTTTTATGATCATTTCGACCCAAATCGGACCAGTAAGAACCTTTCTGTTGCACTTTATACCCAGCTCTACAATTTCTGCGATTTAGGCCCTTGTTCCACACAAACAGGGAAGCCGACGTGGGAGAGTAGGCTTTTTGGTACATGTTATCCTGGACCAAAACTACAATCCTGCAAATTTTCAGCTTTACAATAATTAATTCCAGGTCAAAAACTATTATTACCAAACTTTTAATCAAGAAGAAATTAAAAAAAAAATTGAACAGGTTTCAAAAAGATCGCTAAAAATTATGAAATAAAATTTCGCCGTTGCCTTGTTCAGTTAATTTAGTTATCAAATATCGATATTGATGTCGATTAAAAATACGTTTGAATTCGTTATTTGTTCCTTTTTACATCGACATCAATATTGATATTAGGTAATAATAGTCCAAGATCCCAGAGCCCCCAGACCTACGTCATTTTAGCAAAGCTAATATTTTGACAATAAATGGTGTAATATGTAGTTAAGAACGTATGCGTAATTGCTAGCTTGAAAGCAAGGCCATTTTACAGGTAACATAAAAACATTGCTAACCTACGTTAAAGTATGATAGCTGGTTTTTATATATGTTTTACAGAATACTGTTAAAAACCAACATTCATTATTGCCAGGGGCCTAACTTCCGCCAGACGCTATCAAGCTCGAAAAAAAATTATTCAACCTACGTTATAGTAGCAAGACTAAATTTTATATATGTTACTTGGCGGGCTTTTCTAAGCAGCCAGACCAATCCGAAGGGCCTAACATCCCCTCAGACACGATAAAAGTAATAATAATAATGATAATATAATAATATGGAGTACCCAACGGAAAAGTCAAAATATCAAAGCACATTATATTAGGAATGATTTTAAAAAGCTTAGCCAGTAGTAGAAAATTTATAGATATTATTCACAGATATGGACATTGCATCAGTTATCCAGGAAGTGAAGAGCTGAAAACAGAAGCGACATATACTTCAATACAAAAATGATGTTTATGTACTGAAACAATTAAAAAATCTTCAAATTTCTGTACTGGTGTTGCCTACGGCAATTTTGATCGGTTCGTGGAAACAAGAAGTGACCAAGATACGTTGCATGATACTGTTGGCATTTAATACAGTAGAAGTCGACCTTCTCTATAGGGGGTGCTCACCAATAATTCCCGGCAAGCTGATTTTTTCTGTCTCCCGAGTATCCGACCAAAAAGTCACAGTCCACACCCCTTGGGGGGTGTTGCAATAGAGGTGGTTTCTTATTTTTTGTTTTTTTGAAATTATCTTTTTCCAGCTTGTACATAGTAATATTCTCTACAACTTTGCCTAATAAAATTTTTTTGTAACTTTAATTTTTGACGGTCCAGCACCCATTATATGGGAAAACATTCACCATATTTATTTACTATGGTTCAGAAAATATACAAATAAAAGGTTGAATAGCTGGGTTTTGCAGGGTTGATTGAGAACTGTCTCCTGAGTCTCCCCAAAAAAAAAAAAAAATTGGTTGTTGGAGATTCAGGAGACAGCTTTCAATCAATCCTACAAAAACTATTCAGCCTTTTGTTTGTATATATCCTGAACCATAATAAATAAATATGGTGAATGTTTTCCCAGATAATGGGCGCTGGACCGTCAAAAATCAAAGTTACAAAAAAATTTTATTAGGCAAAGTTGTAATAGTATATTATATTACTAGGAGTAGAACGCACTCTTTTTTTGTGTTGAGCCCAGGATTTGCGGCTGAGGCGAAGCCGAAGCCGCAAACTGGGCGAAACACAAAAAAAGGCGTTCTACTCCGTGTAATATATACTATTTTTTCTTCAAGCGTATTAAAATGCAAAAATTCATTTATTTATCATAAATGTACAAATATTCAAACTACAGTCTTACATGTTGACACAATATGACAAGTGGCTAGTGAATAGCGCGCCACCGGTGGCTTTCGGTATTAACATTATGTTACTAGTAAAACAATACCCACTACGGCGGCGCTTTCGGAACTAACATTATGTTACTAGTAAAACAATATCCACTACGGTGGCGTTCGGTACTAACATTTTGTTACTAGTAAAACAATGTCCTACTTCTACTTCTGTTTTTGGTGACATAATTTAAACATTTTAATACGCTTGAAGAAAAAGAATATTACTATGTATAAGCTGGAAAATTTCAAAAAACAAAAAATAAGAAACCACCCCTATTGCAACACCCTAAGGGGTGTGCACTGTGACTTTTTGGTCGGATACTCCATTGACTCTGAAAAAATCAGCTTGCCGGGAGAAATTTTTTTGAAAAATGATATCTTTATTGGACTAATTATCTACCAAAATTTTGATTTGAATACTCCAGATGTATCAGAAAATCAAATTTACCATCTCCCAGTGACGAGGAAACCTTGAGTAAGAAGAAAAGAAGACGGAGAATATTTGGAGCTATATCTTTAGATGCAGTTGCTTACCCTAAGAAACCAAGTGTGACAGATGAAAATTTACAGCCTATCAATTTAAAAATATATACTGCAATAGATACTATCTGGATGATTAGCCATGTTTTACAATTGCCAAATGTTCCGATGTGGGTTGGTTTCAATAGTTTAATAGTCTAGGAAATAGCGTGCAAATTCGACGACGAGTGGTTATCGTCTGCCAGTCGGTAATCGAAGAGACCATATAAATACAAAATTTTTTCTCTCTGGAGCTTATTTTTAAATCGAATGATTATCGATATCTGTCCACATAGCTAGTTAGTATATGTACTTCACATACCCCAATTACGTTGGCAGACGAAAATTCCGAACGGCGCGCGCGCTAACCGGAAAAAGAAAAAAAAATTTAATTTCTTTTTCCGGTTAGCGCGCGCCGTTCGGAATTTTCGTCTGCCAGCGTAATTGGGGTATGTGAAGTACATATACTAACTACCTATGCGGACAGATATCGATAATCATTCGATTTAAAAATAAATGCCCCCCCCCCCCCCTCCTTATCCCCCCACCATACCAAAAAGTTCCAGAGAGAAAAAAATTTTGTATTTATATGGTCTCTTAAGCCGCCCTTGTCAATTTTTGTCTTTTTTGTCTAAAAATTCGTGTACTGTCCTTGTTTTGGTACTTACATTTTGCAAACTTTTAAAATTTTCTGAGTTGAGCGTACTTTCTAATTTTTTTGGTTACGTGGGGTTACAAAAGTACTGCGACGCACTTACGAAATCTTTGAATGTTGCGCGGAACGTCGTCGGCGACAGTACAAATGTCAAATTTCGGTGTAATTTCCAAAATTTTATCTTTTGAGCCACTACACATGTCATCAGAGACGTGAAAAAAATATTTTTTATCAAATTTTTGCGTAGATCAAAACTTGCTTGTTTTCCGATAAAACATCCTTTTGCAAATTTTTCAAATTAATAAATTAATTAACAAACGATGGAAGAAAATATCTGGAATGTAAATGACACCATTAGTCAGTTTTCAATTTGTAATCCGTGTGCAACTTCGTGAAGCAATATTGTGTTATACATCAAAATTTTTGTAAAAATATGTAGATTACGAAATTCTTTGGGCCGTTCCTTGTAGATGCATCGGGGGGGGGGGGGGGGGGGAGAAAACCACCCCAATTCACTCCCATTGGAAATAAATTCAATTCAATTCAATAGAATGCAATAATTGTGTATAAATTATTGAAAATAATTAAAATAAGTCCTTGCAGGTGCGTTGGGGGGGGGGGAGAAAACCACTCCAATTCATTCCCATTGGAAATAAATTCGATTTAATTTAATAGAATGTGTTGATTGTGTATACATTATTGAAAATAATTCAAAATAAGTCCTTTGGGCCATTCCTTGCAGATGCGTGGGGGAGGGGGGAGAAAACCACCCCAATTCACTCCCATTGGAAATAAATTCGATTTAATTAAATAGAACGTGTTGATTGTGTATAAGTTACTGAGAATAATTCAAAATAAGTTGTTTCGGGCGTTCCTTGCAGGTGCGTGGAGGAAAACACCCCCTTTCACTCCC
Source organism: Rutpela maculata (assembly GCA_936432065.2). Taxonomy (NCBI): domain Eukaryota; kingdom Metazoa; phylum Arthropoda; class Insecta; order Coleoptera; family Cerambycidae; genus Rutpela; species Rutpela maculata. The sequence continues at coordinate 286,718,626 of OW386285.2, read as the reverse complement.
ATTACAAATAAACTCGATTTAATCCAATAGAATGCATTGACTGTGTATAAGTTACTGAAAACAATTCTAAATAAGTTTCTTTTTAGTTTTTGACACTGGGAATTGATATATGTAACAATCATCCCTTGGCCGACAGGAGTGGCGGTGTGAAAATACTATAAAGGTAAGGATGATTAAAATATTTGAGTCGTATTTCATTGTCGAGGTATTTGGGATCAAGAAATTAAATATTGCTAAAAATTAATGTTTATTTATATTTATTATTCTGATAAATATAATAAGGACATTTATGAGTAAAATCAAGAGTCATATTTTGTTTCTCTTTTAAATACTATTTTGATAAAGTAAAGAGAAGGCCAAAGATATTTTGCTGGTAGGTTCATAATATTTTCTGATGTTACTCAGTGTCGGACACATCATCCAGAGAATCATCAGAATCATCACAAACGTGTTCTTTTACTATTGGTGCAAATCTCTGGACGGCCTTCACACCTCCGTATAAAATATTTTGCGATGAGCACTTGCACCGTACAGTACAATTATTTTTCTTACATGAGCACTTCATGAGGTTAACTATCTGATCCGGTGCACAAGGAAGGTCACAAGAAACAGCTGCGTACTCATCACTAATTAGTTTCCACCCGTGGCTGATGGTAAATAAGGGTGTGCAATGATGTCTCGATACCATTCCATGCACTGATAATGGCACCTTTGAATTGCCGGCCTTAGAGCTCCCAGTGTCGGAGGCAGATTTTCAGAGGAGCTTTGCTTTTGTGTGAACTGCCACGATCTCAATTCTGATAGGTTTTTGAAGCTTTTGTTCTTTGTAGAGTATATTGGACAAATAAAAGATTCAATCTCCTCAAAAACGGAAACATTCAAATCTTCGTCTTTTCCCAACAAAGCTAAAGCCTCCAAAGTTGATGTAGGTGATTCCAAGAATTTCTTCCAAAAGCTGACTTTAGATTTCGCCTTGAAAGCTCCTGTAACATCTGATCCTGATAGTGCATGAAGTCCTGGAAGTGCATTAATCTTCAATGTACCAAGACTACAATAAATTGGTTGCAAAGGGATCTTACGATTGCTTGAGCCAATGCTTATGAACTCGGTATCTAATGATAATAGCGGAAACCTTCTCAATGCTAATATAAAAACATCAGTATCGGGCGAGTAAATTCTTATTAAATTTGAACCTCCTTTTGACGCATCCACAGAATGGAAAATCAATTTGGTGCCAGCTTCTTCGTGGAAGTTTTTAGATGTATCACATCACCGAATGCAGCTGTAGCCTTTATTGAGTCTTTGAAAGCACAAACAACCTTTTTATTGCATTTGTTTCCAGAAACTATCAGTTTGTTGGAAAAATATTCCGTAATAACCTCCTTAGTTGACGTATGAGACAGCAGTTTTCTAATATTTGTACCTTTTAGTTGCGTTGATTCGTCAATGAGATATTGTACAGGTAGGACACCTTTTATTCTTCTACTTCTTTCTAGTGACTCAAGAGATCCTTTCAAATATGTATCAAAAACTACATGTATTTCCGAGTACTCCTCATATTTTGTCAATATTTTCCTTGAAAATTGCTCTGCTAGATCTAAGACAAAAACAGCATTTTTAAATGACAGCGTTTGTACTTCTGCCATGCCATCAATAACAGCAACACTAAATAAGCTTCAAAAACTAAAAGAAATTTATCTTGAAATGTTTTCAATATTAATAAAAAAAATAATTCATTAGGAAAAGATCACGGAAAATAACATTTGTAATATAGTTGACAACATTTCCAAGGAACAAACATACTATATTTTTTTCGTGGTCACCCTAAAAAATAATACAGCTCCACAAAATAAAAAAAGTGGTCTGTTCCTGGAGCTCCATTGGTGATCGCTATGTATTTCGACGTGTATCCGTTTAGCTCTATCAGCCACAATTTTTCTGTAAATCACGAAAATAACTTAAAAAAAAACTGATAATTTAGGTTAGTTTCGGAATTTCGGAACAAATGAAAAAGCAAATCATATCGTTAGATTTCTGGCCGGAAGGCATAATTGTGGATAAGTATACTCCACGTCGGAGATTAAACAATGAAAATTTTTGGAACAATCAAATGAAGAACAACAAGAACTGACAGTTACCAGTATTGAAAATGGAATAAACTTTTCACAAAAGAAACCAGAAAATTTCAAGGTATTCCAAATTAACGTGCAATCAATAAGAAACAAAATTAGTGAATTCGAAGTTTTCTTCTTTGATAAACCTTTTAATGTATGTTGTGTTTCGGAACACTTTCTTAAAGACAATGAAATAAATTTATTACATATGAATGATTATATTGTTGTGTCATCCTTTTGTAGGCTAAGAAATAAAGGTGGAGGCACAGCTATTTTGGCTGATCCTCTGCTTGAAATAAGCCCATTAAATTATATCAACAACTCCGGCATTGAAAAACATGTTGAACTATGTGGTATATATATAAAACACTATAATATTTATGTATTATCAGTACATCGTTCATCTACAGGCGATTTTGACACCTTTTTGAATGTTGTTGAAGAAGTCCTCAAAAAAGTAGGGTCCAAAAAAAATATCGTGTTAGCAGGTGATTTCAATATTCATTTTGGTACAAAAGAAAAACAAAATCTATTATTATGTGATATGCTAGAAACGTTTGGACTGGAACAAACAATCCTAAGTAAAACTAGAAAAAATAATTGCATAGGCAATATATTTTTAAATTTTAACCTTGATTCTTGTCATGCAAACACTTTTGAAACCAATCTGTCAGAACAACAGGAGCAATTTGTACAATTTGAGGTAACAACAAACTCGACAAATAATACCAAATTAGATAAAAAATGTGTAGACCTATAACAATGCATGGAAAGCAAATATTTTTCAACTTGGTGGATAATATATCCTGGGAATTTATACAGGATACGAATTTAGATAGTGATAATAAATGCCGCATTTTTATAGAACATCTGCAAAATGCATACCATCAAGCTTTTCCTGAAAAAACGTATGTAGTCAAATAAATCAGACAATGGTTCAATGACAAATTAAGAAACATGAGAGAACAGCTTCATTTCTTAAATGATTTATATAAACGATATCCAACTCAGGAGATACTTAGAGAAAAGAACATTTAAAAAAAAATACAAGGTGGCTATCACTACTGCCAAAAAAAAAAATGCAAACGATAACAATGTATTAAACAATCAAAAAATTCTACTAAATGTATGTGGAACATTATCAATAACCACGGACGTATATCTTCAAAAAGTGTTGAAGCTAATGATAATGCACCAGATACCTATAACAACTTCTTTGTTGGCATTGCTCACGATTTACTCAAAGACATAAAACATACCGATACAGCTCCCCTAACTAAGTTGGAAAATATATCTGTTCCCGCTAAAAAATTTTGTTTCGATGAGGTTACGTATATAGAAGTACGTGATATAATTAATTCCTTAAAAAACAAACATAGCCGGGATATCTATGGATTCAATGTTGAGATTATAAAATCTGTTAAAAATATAATAATAATACCTCTGACTAAATTGATAAATGTATGCTTTAAAGAAGGCAAGTTCCCCTCCATCTTAAAGCAGGCATTAGTCATACCTATTTTTAAAACAGGAAGTGTCAAACTATAGACCAATCTCCTTTTTGCCAATAATATCAAAAATAATAGAAAAATGTACTGCAGAGTGGCACACTATTTTGAGACTAACAGCTTATTCACAAGTAGCCAATTCGGATTTCGAAAAAACCGCAACACTGATTCGGGAATATTAGAACTGTCTACAAAAATATTAAAAGGCTTTGAAAATCTTAAGTACACATCAATAACTTTCTGTGATTTAAGTAAAGCATTTGATTGTGTCTCACATGAACTTCTCATAAAAAAACTGAAATGTAATAATTTTGGGGATTGTAGCATTCAGTTAATAAAATCTTACCTCGATGGTAGGTATCAGTATCTTACCTCGATGGTAGGTTAGGAAATGTGCTATATGCAAAGAGGCAGCTTACTGTGGGAGTCCCACTGTACTAGGACCTCTGCTATTCTTAATATTCATCAACGACCTCCTTCGTGAAAACATAGAGTTATATTCTATTTGCAGATGACACAACGATATGCTCAACAGCTGATGACCTTAACGACGTTGTAACAAAGTCATGTGGGGCACAATCAAAAGCAGAAAAGTGGTTTAACTCCAACGAGTTATTTCTGAACAAATCGAAAACTCAGAACATGATATTTACTTTGAGAGCTATTGAGAGCAATGTTAACCCACAGAATAGTGCGAAATTTTTGGGTGTTCACCTTGACCCAAAACTAAAATGGGGAGAGCATATGAATTATCTCTTGAAAAATCTAAGTAGTAATATATTTATTTTACGCAATTTAGCAAACTGTGTCTCAACTGACACACTAAGAACTGCTTACTTTGTACTCTGTCATTCAAATATTTCATATGCTGTTCTGGCTTGGGGACACGCTGCAGTCTGTCATAGATTTTTCAACCTACAAAGAAAAGCAATAAGGATTCTGGATGCTCTCAAGTATAGAGATGACTGTTAATCTACTGCATTTAGTGAAAAATGAGCCGCATCTTCAGACCACTTCATACAAAAGCAAATGTTGGTTTTCCAGGTAGGTTCTGGAGTCCTTAATAAGGTCTCAAAAGTCCCCGAAGTGGGAGTGTAAGGATAAAATTTGGCAACGCTGTAAAGGGCTACAATCGTGCTCGGAAACGAATTTTTCATTGCCTCTACGACAAAAATACATCAGGTCAAAAAGAAAGCTACGGAAATTCTCTATAAAAAAGATAGAGGGTCTTTTTTTCATATACGCAATAGTTTTCTAATGCATCCATATTTTCACGCGGCTGGACATTTTCTTTACGCAAAATCTGCACATTTATACGTGCAAAAGATCGAAAATTTTAAAAATTCAATGGATAGCGCAGATTTCCAGAAGTTCACCAACGACTTTTTCTCCGTTAAACGTTCAGATAAATACTTTCGAGGGGGCAACCGCTGAGGGGAAATAGTGTACACATCGGAGGAATTAGGAAGGGATTGAAGGTATGTAGGAAGGAATTATTAGGCGTTAAGGGAATTAAGGGCAACAATTTCTGTGATATTAAATTCTCACGTGCAGATAGAGTGCTTCCACTATTAACTGTCAATAGCAAAGTTAAAGTCCATGATACCACAATGCCCATTGATCCATTATTTTTGTTTCAAATGATTACTGTCATAAAGAGAACAAATGAAAAGCTTCGCACCTACTTGGAGTATGAATTAGCTCCGCATCCGGTGTCACTCTTTGACGAATTTGGTATGCGCAAGACGAACAGGTGAGCTTTCTATGACAATTTCCAGCCATCTGAATCTGAACCAGATCTCCAAAATGCCACTTATATCGTTGATGGGGGATTTCTCTTGCACCGAGTTATATGGCATCAACATGAAACCTACGGTGCTATTTGCCAAGCATATGTTAATTATGTACAAAATCATTTTGGCTCGAACTCTATTATTGTTTTTGATGGTTATGAAAATATTAGCAACAGTGTGAAGGCTATGGAGCTGCTTCGTCGGTCCTCAAAAGCTTCATCTGTTGACATTTACTTTGATGAGCAGATGGTTGCAACTGTAAGCCAAGAGAAGCTACTTTCCAATAATAGAAATAAAACCAGATTGATTTCGATGTTGACAGAAAAGTTTGAGGCAAATAATTATATTGTTAGATATGCTGACATTTTGATAGTCGAAAACAGCGCTTGAGGAATCATGTAAAAATACTATGGTTGTGGTTGGGGAAGATGTGGATCTTCTTATAATAATTCTAACTATTAATAAAGAAATTTTTCTCCTCAAACCAAGCAGAGGGAAGGTCCAACGAAAAATTTATTCTTCACGAAGCTTTGATCACCATAAAGATATTCGAGATCACATATTGTTTCTGCACGCATTCTCTGGGTGTGACACTATATCTACTCTGTTTAATAAAGGCAAGACTGCAGCTTTGAAAGTGATGAGAAAACGGCAGGACTTGAAACTTGTAGCTGAAGTTTTCAGCAAGACTGGTACTTCTCCTGAGATAGTTACTTCGAATGGGATAAAATTTTTCCTCGCAATCTATAACGCTCCAGTTAAAGAAGTTTCCATCGATAACTATTGGTATTCTTGCTTTATTAAAGCTGTAAGCAAAAGCAAACCAGTGAAATAGAATTTATTACCACCCACTCATGACGCAGCTCAACAGCATCTATTTCGTGTTTATTTTTAAGTACAGAAATGGTTGGATAATGTATTGAATCCTAAATAGTGGGGCTGGATGTTGAAAGATGTGGCCAAAAACAATATCCCAACTTCCTGCGCCTGATTGCCTTTTGAAGACGATTTTCTGCAACTGTACGAAAGGTTGTGGACCATTGTGTGGCTGTCGGAGGTTGGGACTTAATTGCTCACCAGTTTGCGGCAACTGCCATGGAAAATCTTGCTTGAATGCTGAACCGATTGAAAACTCGTCAGAAATAGAAGCCGTCACTGAAGTAGAGACTGAAAGTTCTAAGATTGACTCGGATTTTCTCTAACGAATCGATGAATTTATAGAAGGAGAAAACGAACAAGAAGGAAATTATTAATTTGACAACATTTTAATAAGTATGACAGTCGTGGATTAGGCCTACCGGGGAAACCACATAAAAAAACGCGCCTAGTACTCAACCTCAAGGGTGGTGCGGAATAGAGTACTTAAATTATCCATAGTATCCCATAAGTTCAAATTCAATGCAAGATTTTCAAGAAAACAATTGCATATACGAAAAAAAGACTCTCTACCTTTTTTTATAGAGAATTTCCATAGCTTTCTTTTTGGCCTAATGTATTTTTGTCGTAGAGCCAATGAAAACCGAGATATCTCGAAGAATTCGTTTCCGAGCACGATTTTAGCCCTTTACAGCGTTGCCAAATTTTATCCTTACACTCCCACTTCGGGGACTTTTGAGACCTTATTAAGGACACCCAAACCTACCTGGAAAACCAACATTTACTTTTGTATGAATTGGTCTGAAGAAAAATCCTAAATGCAGTGGATTATGTATGGCATGAAAGCATCAATAAAGTACTTTACTTATACTTATACTTATACTTATACTTATACTTATACTTATACTTATACTTATACTTATACTTATACTTATACTTATACTTATACTTATACTTATACTTATACTTATACTTATACTTATACTTATACTTATACTTATACTTATACTTATACTTATACTTATACTTATACTTATACTTATACTTATACTTATACTTATACTTATACTTATACTTATACTTATACTTATACTTATACTTATACTTATACTTATACTTATACTTATACTTATACTTATACTTATACTTATACTTATACTTATACTTATACTTATACTTATACTTATACTTATACTTATACTTATACTTATACTTATACTTATACTTATACTTATACTTATACTTATACTTATACTTATACTTATACTTATACTTATACTTATACTTATACTTATACTTATACTTATACTTATACTTATACTTATACTTATACTTATACTTATACTTATACTTATACTTATACTTATACTTATACTTATACTTATACTTATACTTATACTTATACTTATACTTATACTTATACTTATACTTATACTTATACTTATACTTATACTTATACTTATACTTATACTTATACTTATACTTATACTTATACTTATACTTATACTTATACTTATACTTATACTTATACTTATACTTATACTTATACTTATACTTATACTTATACTTATACTTATACTTATACTTATACTTATACTTATACTTATACTTATACTTATACTTATACTTATACTTATACTTATACTTATACTTATACTTATACTTATACTTATACTTATACTTATACTTATACTTATACTTATACTTATACTTATACTTATACTTATACTTATACTTATACTTATACTTATACTTATACTTATACTTATACTTATACTTATACTTATACTTATACTTATACTTATACTTATACTTATACTTATACTTATACTTATACTTATACTTATACTTATACTTATACTTATACTTATACTTATACTTATACTTATACTTATACTTATACTTATACTTATACTTATACTTATACTTATACTTATACTTATACTTATACTTATACTTATACTTATACTTATACTTATACTTATACTTATACTTATACTTATACTTATACTTATACTTATACTTATACTTATACTTATACTTATACTTATACTTATACTTATACTTATACTTATACTTATACTTATACTTATACTTATACTTATACTTATACTTATACTTATACTTATACTTATACTTATACTTATACTTATACTTATACTTATACTTATACTTATACTTATACTTATACTTATACTTATACTTATACTTATACTTATACTTATACTTATACTTATACTTATACTTATACTTATACTTATACTTATACTTATACTTATACTTATACTTATACTTATACTTATACTTATACTTATACTTATACTTATACTTATACTTATACTTATACTTATACTTATACTTATACTTATACTTATACTTATACTTATACTTATACTTATACTTATACTTATACTTATACTTATACTTATACTTATACTTATACTTATACTTATACTTATACTTATACTTATACTTATACTTATACTTATACTTATACTTATACTTATACTTATACTTATACTTATACTTATAC